>OU860789.1:15415372-18215693 GCA_917862395.2 Heliconius sara | reverse complement strand
AACTTAATCGTTGATGAAATATGGTAACACTGCATTATTTTGATTTTTAATGTGACGAAAGAAACTTTTACGAAGTCAATTTGATTCTATTATAATTTTTATAGCTATATTCAAAATTTAATATTTAAAAAGCGTAATATATTTACATAAGATAAGGTTTTTGAAAATATATTTAAATAGTAAATTAAATGAATTCCGTTTATTAGATATAAATAATATATAAAAATAATAAAATATAAAAAGTATGGCTGATAAGGAAAAACTGTGATGTCCAAATTAGTAAAGGAATTTTGTGTATATATGTACAATTAATATAAGTAGGTATGTAGAAATTACGTACGTAGGATTTGGAAATTAAGTTAGTAAAAATCGTTTTGGTGGGTAAAACCATAAAAAAATATTTTACAACATCTGATCACAAGTCATTTATATTCACAATGAATAAAACTGATATACATTCATTTATATAATAATAAATCGTACATCGAATAAAATGTAATGTAGCGATTTTATTTTGTACTATCTAAAGAAGATATAAGTACTAATTCAAAATGAAAAACCAACTCCTCAATATCCTATCCCGTCGGATATTTAGCCGGTTTTACTAGGGCGGGATATGAACGAGTGTGCAAACAGGCGGGCCGTTTGCGCGCTTTGATTCGTCACGAGGGCATCGGCCAAATGTAACGTTTTAATTAGCCTGGACAAATAATTTGCCGATTGATGTGGTGGTTGCTTTTAAAATGAATAGATACGTTTTAACATATATCTATTTATATAAAAATAAATAAATTGAAATTAAAATGTTTACTCAAGGCAAATCGCAGTGTTGAGTTGCGCCACTCAACACGCGAGGCCTCAAAAATTCGGCGGAAAGTGGGGAATGCTGTGTTTTAATAATAGAATCAGCGGGATTCACCGTGTAGCTGAAAAAAAAAATGGTTACTGAGAAATATTGTTATGGGTATCTAAACCTAGTATTATAGAATTGTAAGTAGTATAGAATTTAATATGTATTATATTTTTTTAGCTTCACGCTGTATTCCTAACGGAGTAGCCAGAGAGATCGCAGAGTCAAACACTCCTGTCTCTGCATAATTCTTCATTTCATTCAATGTCATCATCGTCCCTATCTAGTATTTCTATGTTAATTTAGAGTTAATTTATTTAATATACAATTTGATTCAAAATTAACAGAATCGAACTGGCCACAATACAATACTCTAACAAAATTTATTGATTCCATAGTAATACTATAATAACAACTCATTAAGTAAAAAAACGGACTATATGTAAACCATCAATCAAGAACTACAACAATACATCTATTAAATAACTACTGAAGCAGCCCGAAAACGAGGGCTAAAATGATTTCAAACCGTGGTACTGTTTATCTCAACAATATTATCTAAACGAGAAACGGAATAATAACACAGTAAATTAATTATTCGTCGTACTCCGAGGGCACGTCGCGGCGACGCAAGGGCCTAAGTTTAGAGCCCAGCTAAAATGAAATCGTCTTCAGAAAAAGGGGTTTATTTTAATGCCCGTCACAGAATAAATGCTTGGGACAATAATGTGGGATTCGTCGGTAGATATAAATTTTCTAATAAAAATACTCTCCTCCGAGTTGAATGGGTGTTTTGTAGAGTTGTGCTGTTGTTGGTGAAGTTTAATATTATTTAATATTATATTTATTTTATAAAACCGTGTCCAATGCTGTTAAGTACTAGCTTTGATTCCCTAAAACACATAAAGGAACAATAGCAGAAGAATCCAGCACTCAAAAAAGTTGTGGACACAGCCCCAAATCAAACAAGTGCGATTCATCGATTCGAGTTATGATCGTTTATTTTGTGCCGTAAAAATGATTACTACCAAATTTAATTATTTAGCATCGCTAACTATAAATTATATCATCTCAATAAATAATAAGATAAAGATCAAAAAGTGTGACGTCATAAGTTAGGGCGGTGGGTATGACCATCGTGTCCACATTTGCCTACATATTAAATAGTAAAGGCTTGTTTTTCTTAAGGTAGAGTACCTTGATTCATACTGAATGTACTTTACTTTTATTTTACTTTAATATTTCACAGATTATAATTTATCAGTTCTAGTTCTTATTACTGATAGGACACAAATTAATTTATCAAAATATAAATTATATTTAATTTGCAACACATCACTACAGCCAGCGGCCGCCGACGAAAGAGTTGTGACGGCATAAACGTTAAGACTGGATGAACAAATGAATGGACTGGACGATCGATACGAAATGTCTTAATGCTAAGGAAAGCGCACGACATTGTTATTGTGCTTTGTCTTTTAAGATGTCAAGTGAAATTTTATTTTTATTTTATATATTGCTATAAGTTACAGTTTTTTCGACTGTGTTTCAATGAGTATGAGGATTAGTTTATAGCGAATGATATTAAATTAAAAAAATCATTTTAAAGGTTACATATTTTTTGTAAAGTTACCATTTGATATTATAGGAATTATTTGCGTTGAAATTGGAAATCTTAATTCTTTTACTTTCTCGAAAAGCTAAGTAAGTATATTGGTTTAATTGAAAAACAGAATTGAATACTTTTATTTTCAGATTTTTCAGCACCTAGTGATAATAAATAATAGTACAAACCTTAAATTTATTGCAATTTTTTTTTATATTCAAAAGATTCTTATATTTTTTTCATTTATGCTATACACAAAGTTACTATGTACAACTACTACCTATACTCTTACCAGCTTACCAGCTCATATATGCTTTAGAAGTATAGATTGAAATTGACGAGTAATAGAAAAAAATAAAAAGCGGTCATCTTATACATAGGTATAGTATAGGTATCGTGAACTCCCTAAACGTCCCTATAGTGCCTGCGCATCTAATCTTCCAAACGAAAGAACAATTTAATTCGAACCAAACAACGTTCTGTTGACACAGCTAAGTAACCACGCGACGCCTCGCTTCATTTGCATTTCTCTTAATCTCCGTTATGAATAAAGAAAAAATCGTGGAGACGTTTTTAAGCGTTTTCCTAAGCGGCCGCCTAATGAAGAGAGGCGAGGGATTACCGCCCGCCCGCGTACTTTCGCGACATTACACTTTTAATTTGAACGAATCTTATTATTTTCTTTTGTTGATTTAAGCCCTCGTACCAGGAGACGGGTCGAGACGTGACCTGCAGCGGAAAAATGCGATTGCCATCTAAAGCCAACCGTTTAAATGAACGAGATTGGAGCTTAAAAAGTATAATGGACGAGGGGGGGAGGGCGGCGATCCCGGGGGCGCAAGATGGCCGATTTGCGATTGAGATGAGACCACCCTGCCACCTTCGAGATCAAGTGATATAATTAACTTCGTTTATATTTCCTTTTTACATATGGAACTATCGAGTATTTACTGTAGGTATAGGTACTTAGGCACCAAATACTAATGGCTGGAGGTCTAGCGCATTCGACTATGTAGTAAATGTTTAATGTTAGTTGCTTATATTTAAAAAAAATGTAATGTTTTAATAACAGTTACTATTTTTAGAAAAGATATTTAAGAATATATATTATATGTATGTATACGACGGTTGTGGATTTAATTATATACTTAATAAAATACCGACTAATTTGAAACTAGTTATTTAATTTCTAGATTTATAATTTCTAATTTATATTATAATTTAAATTAATATAATAATAATAATAATTAATTAATACTCTATATTATGAACATGGTGTTATAAAAATAGATAGGTTATGTTTAATATATATGACCTTCGCTCTCTATAGTCACTACCTCTAAATTATGTATTCACAATCATTGGGTTCTTAGATGTTAAATTGTAAAATTTCACTGATCTTCAAAATCCACAACCGTGGACCGCTACTGATCTATCAAAAACACTCGAATATAATCGAAGACAAAACTAAACGAAAGGATTCCTTTGAACAGTTGCAGAATAAGGAAAAGTTGAGTGGTATCACGGGGGGATGCGACCGCAACCCCACCAGCTACCAAAAAATATCACATAAATGAGCCAAGGGCCCGCCTCCTCGGCCGCGAAATTTCAGCCATACTTTCAAACCTATAATCCCTCATAATCACCTTTACAAAGCAAAGATTAAAAACGATTTTCGCCCCAACCTGCCCGCCTCCTCTCCGCTTTTATATGCGAGACGGCGAAAAGTAAGATTAAATCATTATTTTTCTTAAGCTCCTCTCGTTTTTCCTTCGTTCTAGTGGAAGTTTTTTCCTTGGACTTTTGATGCGGACGATCAAAGACTTGTGTTCAAATTTACATAACATTCTTAAATAAATTGCGGGGAGGCTGGGGTGGCGCCGTCTAACACGAACTCGGTGTATAAACTTATTAATGCGAATACCGCGATTGATGCTTAATGTACTATTAATTTATTCTAAGGATTATTTAGATGTCAACGCATAATTTTCGAATTAAAATACTATATAATCTTTTTAATTGGCAACATTTTTAAAGTGTTAATCCACACTTGGGAGAGAAAAATAGTTATTTAGAAAACGTATAAAATTTTGAAATAAAAAACCTACATAATACCTACTTTAAAGGTAGAGTTAAGTTATACTTACTGTAAAACCACTATAAATAGCAGTTAGCTGAAATTAATTTTATCAAGCATGTATTATGTATTTATAAGAAAATGATATTGAGTTAACGTTGGTTGGTTGGACAAAAAATATAATAAATTTCATTTAAAATTTCTTAATATTTGATTCTGAAATAAATAAATAAATAAAAAAGATTTAGCCTTACGAATAGCTTAGGCTTAAATTATTTTGCTTGTCTTAGACTATATGTTTTTTACGTTATCTACTGAAAAATCTAAAAAATAGATATATTTACTTTATACTCTAATAAAATATAATATAAACATTCCACTTTCAGAGGGCGTCCTTTTTTTCTAATACCTAGATAATGACTGAGTTTCTTAATTAGTGAATAACAAATGTATTTAAGTAGATAATATCTACTTAATTATTTCTTAATGGACTTTGCAAAACAAAAATATGCTTCTGGGAATTGGATGTTATTTGATATTGAAGATTGTAGAATAAAAATCAATTTTTTAAACTTCCCTATTCATTAAGTTAATGATCATTATTATTATTATTATATGCAATTTATATGTTTATTATAAATATCTTTTTCCTCATTATAAAACACTAACAGAAAAGAATTGCTTCCATAAAAATACTCTCATTCCGTAATACTAATTTCATCTAAAAAATACATAATATATTGTGGTGTTTTTCTTCAAATTCACATTTTAACCTGTCATCTGTATATATACATATTATCGCTGTTTTGCATTACAACAAAACAGTTATTATGTGTATGAAGAAACACACAGCGTTGATTGAAGAAGCAGTCTCCTAATTTCGCCTATTTTCATATATAAATGGTTTAACTTACCAAATAGTCTTCGATATACTTTCCTCTTTCACTTCTGCAGAGACGTACGTCATCTATTCTCTGTGGCGACGTGCTGTCATCTATCACTCATAGAAGTCTTCATAACTCACCAGCAAGAACCTTGCTGCAACGCTGTGTGTTTCTTCATACACATAATAACTGTTTTGTTGTAATGCAAAACAGCGATATTATGTTACTTCGAAACACACAGCGTTGATTGAAGACCTGTTTGTTTACTGCTGGTGAAAGAGAATGTATGCAGACAACGGATGCAGACGCTATGTGATCTTCAAGACAATTAAAATTATATACATATGTTAAAAGTGAATTTTTTAATTTACCTATAAAACATTAAAATGTTTCAAATAACCCACTAACACTGTTCACCCTAATAAGACATTTCTTACCATCCTGTTTAATAAAATTTTACTGGTGATTTTTCTTTAATTATTTCATCATAAAACCTTTATTTAATGGTATAAGCTTGTCTCTAAGTTACAACAAAGTATTGTATAATAATATCAAAATATCCTCTCAATTAATTTAGGATGTTTATATAATAAACCATACTGTATCAATTTAATAATATCTATTATTAAATTTATTATTATTAAACATAATTATTACATTTAAATCTAAAATATCTATTATTATTAAACATAATCATTATATATTAGAAAAATTATTTCACAAAAAATCTCTTTTGAAATTATTAACTTTTGAAATTTTCAATTCTTTCAATAAGTTTCTTACTGTTTACTAATGTGAAACTTTTAGTTCTTGCAGTATACCTGAAATATATCATTATTACATCTCTTAAAAATCTTCTTTTATTGTCAAAGTAGTTGTCTCTTTGACTCTGTAGCCCATCATTTAATAAATAAATTTATTTAATCATTATTATTATCAAATGCTGCTGCTGCTTTCTTGCTGACAAGAGAAAAATGTCTCTTTCAAAATTAAGACCATTTAAGTGGTTGAATGTTGGTTTAATAAAATTCAATTTTGATACAAAAATGCCCACATAAAATTCAACTGATTGGTCCTTCAAACATTTGAACCTAAAAATAAAATGATTACTGACTGATATATTAGATGTTCTGATACATCACAATGTGAGAGTACAACAAAATAATATTATGTTGTAGCACAATTTACTTTTGCTTTGGTTCCAGAAAATTATAATTACAATGTATAGTAACCACTGTCATGTTCAGCCTGTCACATTAGCACCCTGCCATCATGTTATAATACATATACATTCAGTTTTACTTGTCTATATCAAGTCTGGTTTCTTTTCCAATTTCTGTTTTAATAACAATCAAATATGGTATTTCTTTCAATTCCTAATATTTATTTATTATTTCAATTTCTGTTTAAATAATACCATTACAGCCACAAGTGTATCTTGATCGACTCACCTTCAGTTTTTGTTTTATTGTATCTTTCTGATTTTTCTAATCTTTAAGGGACTTGTTTCATGGTCCTTCTATTTTAATGCCTAGCCTACAGCTAGGTTCTCAATATGTAAGTCCCTTATATAGTGCCCTAGTGATCCGTGACTAAGTATCTATAGTACAAAGTTTGTCCTGTTATGTTTTTGGTTTTGATAATTAGCTATGAATTATTAAGATACCCACAACTTGTGTCACCTTTATAATAAAAGTAATATTAAAGTCGGGTAAGTTGATATAATGTCATGAACTTATTGTTATTAAAGTTATTGAAAATAAATAATGATGTGTATAAATATCATATCCTCTTGGATCTGGAACAACAGATGTTATTCAGACATGTCCTCCTTGAAAAATTGTATGTCAGTCTTTGGTGTCTCATATCCATTTTGGAAATAAAGCTAAAGCTGTAAGTCCTTAGTGACGTTTAGTCGCACACTGGCCGACCATTTGTACAGAGAAAAATCCACGTCTAGGACGCTCCATATTAAATAAGGCCTCCGGAGCCTGGAGCAACAGATGTTATTTGGACATGACTTCCTTGAATAGTGCATCTCAGTCTCTTGCATCTCACCCATTTTTTGGAAATATAAGCTGTAAGTCCTTAGTGACGTTTAGTCGCACAGCGGCCGACCATTTGGACAGAGAAAAACGTCTAGGACGCTCCATATTAAATAAGGCCCCCGGAGCCTGGAGCAACAGATGCCATTACGGCATGTAAACGGTGGTCAGCTTTGTATCTCTCGATAGCTCTAACACCGTCAGAGTGATGATCAGACGATCTGCCAACTTGCAGATATATCATCAACTTTAATAGTTAATACCTGGGTCTGTTCCTTAATTTTCGAGTATACCATAAAATAAAATTACTTTGACACTTTTATATAGTACCATATTCACACTCTGAAAGCTTATTTTCCTTGTGCATACTGTCATATAAATATTGAACTTTTCTATTAATCTGCATGCCACCTATCACATCTGATTTATCCAGAACCTGCTTTCCTGAGGTAAAGCACATTCAGGTGGACTACTCAACCTACATACACTGCAGTTTTGTTGAGAAATAGAATTACAGGTGTTGTATAGAGACTAAGAATACAATTCTTATGATTTGACTTCCTACTAAGTCTATTATTGGGCAGTTGCCCAGTTCTGTCAAGTAAACTACTTAACTCACAAGTGCTGTGGTCTACTTGAGACAATTTGACTTTCTACTAAGTCAGTTAGTGGCCCACTGTGACTATTGGCTAATATAAGTATTGGTTAATATGCATAAAGATCCACTTTTCCAACATCTGCCTTAACAATCAAAGGCAATCGCAGAAGAATTTGTGATCCATAACAACCTGCACACTTCTTTTCTTTAGAAGTTAGGTACACAACATAATTTCACACACAATTTAATTTTGAGTGCTTCATTAAACAACCAATAATACATAATCTCATATATTTTATATGAATTTTGTCTACTGAAAGCAATTTCAGTTTTGTAGCTGTATCAAAGACATTTCAATGTTTAATGATTAACTCAACAGCCAAAATGTAGTATTAGTTTACTATTTCCGAAATATTAATTGTTAATGTCAAATCTGTCCTGATCAATTGCCAGCATAAATCTGTTGGGATACACAACAACATATAAATGCCAGGTGATATGCCCGTGTTTTTCTAAGACAATCTACAGTTCGTAAACATTGTAACTGTCTGGGAAGCTCCCAGCAGGTCAAAGAAGATGAATATATACTAAAGAGTCTCCTGGTTTTTAATGATCCTCTGGGTGCAGTATAACAATAAACATAAATTGTGTATTATAATAATAATAATAATATATATATATATATATATTCTTTTTTTTTTTTTTTTTTTTTTTTTTTAATAGAGTATTATTATTAATAAACATAGAAGTGAGCCTATGTCTACCTTTTTTCGACCAAGACGGTATAATTTGCAACTATGCATTCTTTCAATTGCAATAATAATAATTTTTATTAATATATTTATTTCTTTATTCTATTCATTTCTATCCAATGGAGTTTCCTTTTCTGTTCTATCATCTTCTTTATTTATTATTATTTTTGTATTTAAATTAATATCTTATATGATCTATTTCCTTTACTTATATGTTATACCTTTTTTATGTATGAAAAAATACATACACTACATGTATTACTGTCACTTTAATTATTATAAACTTTGATCAAAACTCTGTTAATTTCACCTATTACACTTAAGACACAAAATCACACACTTTATAATTACATGACTTCATTCTTCTGAAGACCTGGATCCAAGTAATGTAGTATAGTCACAGTCAGCCCAAGCAAACAATTTTATTTAATATTAGATATCTCTCACAGCATTTATTTAGCTTCATTTTTATTAAAGTTACACAACTCCATGTTAACTACTAATTTCAAAAGCTGGAGTAAATCTGCAAAACCATTACAGACTGGTTCCTGTAGTCTTTAGTCACTTATTGACAGTAGTCAACCTTTGTCTGTTTATCGCAATACTACCATTCTTATTCAAACACATTTTTTAGCGACTAGTTACATTCTTTTATGTCACTAAGCTGTAGCTCTGTTATAGATAACACAGAATTATCACAAAAAAATCCTATAAGAAATAAAATTAACACCAAATCGTTGTGTTCTTACACAATAATTGATAATAAAATTCAAATTCGAATATACTTCATTCAAGTAGTAAATAGACATTTATTGTCAACTGAATATAGAGCCACCACCGGCCCAAGGAGCAGTTCTGTTGCCTAAGAGCTAAAAAACGGCGCTCTTTTAAATAAAAGTTACAATTTTAAAACAATGTAATTGCAGCTATGCTCCAAATTATTATTTACATAGGTACATGTTATTATTACACTCTGTAATGCAAGTAATTATACATAGGATATATAGAAGCTTTAATATAACTTTTTTATAGTTATCATAAACATTCTAGATCTGTTTGTATATTATGTACAGTAAAGTAACTTAATAAGTGTAAGGTAACCAAGCCTATGTTAAATAGAATGTTTTACAAGACATTATCGAAATAATATCGAGCGTTGACTTTTAATGTATAATATTTCATCAAAATATCGTATAGAATATCTCTAATAACATTCAGTAGCTGTGTAATAGCTTATATGCTGAAATATAACTTACCAGTCTCAATTAGACTACTGTTATAATCTAAGTATCAGAAGTTTGTACCTTGCCTTTTGAACTCTTATATAGTAAAGGGGGCTTACTTTTTTTCTTCTCATTTTTCGTAAGTTAGGAAAAAATTGCTAAAAACTTTAAGGGCCTGTTGGCCATTTTGAATTCTGAAAACAGCAACTTTCCTTTTCCTGTACTTCTGAATTATATATATTCATTTTGCGAGACACAACACAAATATAAACTAAACTGCGTAATATAAAAATATTTTACACAAAATTTGTCATTAATATTAAATCTATCAAAGATAAATTTTGTTATTTATAATTTTTGCATCCGATCGCGGCAAAATTATAAGACGCTATGAGTGATAGATGACAGCACGTCGCCACAGAGAATAGATGACGTACGTCTCTGCAGAAGTGAAAGAGGAAAGTATATCGAAGACTATTTGGTAAGTTAAACCATTTATATATGAAAATAGGCGAAATTAGGAGACTGCTTCTTCAATCAACGCTGTGTGTTTCGAAGTAACATAATATGTATGTAGCTGGATGGGCGGTAGTCTAGTGTTAATACACTACGTCGGGCTCTCCGCCAGAATTACATTGCGTGTTGAGTAGCAGAATTTTTCATCGCACTTTGATACCAGGGCGGCTGAATGACAACAGGTATCTGTTCCCTTTAGCGGAGATCAAATCCGCAACCATCGTCAGACGGTGCCACTGCACCACAACGACTTAATTTTTTTGTTTCACGCTGTATCCCGCACTGAGCAGAGTAGGCAGAAGGAACCTGGGGGTCTAGTGTTGCCCACTTTCCGCCGAATTCTTATTATTCCTATTCGAATATTTAATTCTCCAAAGTTGGAATCGCACCCACAATGTTACATTTACAGTCGCAGTCGCTTGTGCTCCTCTGCCGCAATGACTCCATTTACATTTTTTATAACCATTTCAATTTACATTTAACACTTTATTTACACGGTTAACTTATCTTACTTAAGCTTAAACTTAGTATTTAGTTAAACCTGAACCCCTAACTTGTTTGCGCCTCAAGTGGCTGTGTGATTGTTTTAGGCGCAGGTAGTAAAGCCCACATGATATATATCGTTACTTACTGTTTAAGCCGAGTTTACATTCTCAGGTTAAATTTTACAACTTGGATACACGAGCACCACTAACGTATATGTAGGTACTTGTAAGAAGCATTAGTAGTAGCGCGTTAAAGTTTATACAAATATTAGGATAATATGTGTTGTAAGACTTTTATTTGATTATGAACAGACATACATTTTTTGTAGCTTCACAGTGTATCCCGCACATAGCAGAGTGAACAGAAGGAATGTGGGAACCTAATGTTAAGATACTCCGTTCCTATTAAGATACTTTCGTTTCCCAATTTCCGGTGAAGCTCAGAAGCATTGAGTGTTTAGTGGTGGAACTTAACACCTCGCTTTGCTCTCTGGTGGTGAGGAGAATAAATGCTAAAATTCATATCTTAAAGCAACATATAAAACTTATAGAAGATCTCACCAATTACCAACGAATGAAAAGAACCGTATTGATTCAAACGGACGACACCGACAACACAATAAAACGAGAACCGTCTCGCGCAAAACTTACCCCATATCGTTCCCAGTGGGGTTTTAATTTACAAAGTTATAGAACCACGTCGATTCCCAATAAGTAAACACTGAAAGTCGGAGTATTTAACTTAATTTTTGAGCTTCCAGCCGGTTAATTGGTAGAGGCGTAGCGGAATGTCGTCACAAAAGAAGCACTTAAACGAAACGAACAGCGGCACTCGACCGGCTCAAAATAAACTTATCTCCATCGGGCAAGGGTTAAAATGATTTGAGAGGAGGAGGAACTCAGGTGGGCCGCGAGGGTTGATAGATGATTCAATCAGGAGCTACTGTTCCGCTAATGATGTTACTTATTGAGTTTTTGAACGCCGGATGCTCGTATGTTCGGGAGAGCCTTGTGGCGGTGTGCTCGTGTGGTGGTGTATCAGATGGTCTTAATATGTTACGACAATGTGTGTATGTAGTCATACATTTTATTTTGTATAATAAATATAGAATATATATTTTTTTTTCAACCATGTAGCTGGGTAGGCAGAGGGAACCTAGTGTTAAGACACTCCGGTCCCCTAGTATCCGTCGAATTTTTAAAGCATTGCGCGTTGAGTGGCAGAAGTCAATGATAAAAAAAATGTTAATAAATTATAGTAATAAAATAAAATAATAAAGCTATTAGTTTAAAACCATACAAGCACCTTAAAATGACATTTAGGTAACTTGATCTAAACGTCTTATTTGGTCTTTACTGAATATTTTAACATAATTGCTAGACAATGGATATTTTAGATAATTTTATATCATAAATCTTACAACTTTTTTATTCAAGATTTGAATTAGCATAAATCGTTTATTGGAATAGGATCTTGAATAAATTCTCGTTGTTTTTTTTACAATATTAAAACTATATTTAAAAGAGCTACAGGTGCTTTTGATATTACCTTACAATTATTCTACAAAAATAGATGCAGGAAAAAGTGATCTCATACATATAATGTACCTGACGAATCTTTATCCAAATCAATTATTTTATGTTTCAGGCTATTTATGAGGGAGAGGATCTATTTGAGAGTAAATTAAATTATTCGTTCATATTTAATAGACTTAAAGTTACACTATTACTAGTGTAATAAATAATAGTTGTCGCTATATTTCAAATCTTTAAGTCGTTCAATACAATACGAACATTCCATAGATAAGTATAGATTATACTTATCTTAATGGTCCTTCTTCTAAACGAGCGTTCGGGTCACCTGATAGTAAGTGCCGCCCACGGCTCCGTGCAACACCAGAGGAGCTACCAGTGCGTGCGCCGACAAGGTGGGTTGGGCGCCGGAGCCCTACATTACCTGATGCGAAACTCACTGGCAATGACATGCATAAGCCACTACTTCACGCAGGTTTTAAATGCCGGGGGTGGTAATGATCCGGTCGAGTCTGCCCATGCGTGTTGCCATTGCTGGCGACGTGACTCTACCACACGTACTTTAGCCTCGCCTCTTACGACACCACCAGTACCAGGATGATCGTATTCTAGGCCGGGATCACACGGCAAGAAAACCTTTCTAAAAGCTGTGAATAATATATAGTCATATGTAACACATAAATTACATAATCTTATAAAATAATCCTGAAAGTCTATTTTAAGTAGTATAAACTACAAACATAAGTCATATGTTAAAATTCAAAATAATAAAAAAATCTTATGAAAATGAAAAAGGAAAAAATTATAAAAATGAAACAAAAACTTAAGGAATCATATTTATAATTGTATTAATTCCATATTATTAGTTAAAACAACTGGTGGATAGAGCGCACGCGCAGATAGTAGGTTTTTACGTTAAATACTTTTTTTAGAAAATATATTAAAAAATTAAAGTGGCGAGATTTAAACCGCTCTTTGGAACCCGCTAAGTTCAATATTTTATAGGTTTTCTAAAAAGTATTTTTCATTCCTAAGTGTGGAACAACACTTTGAAAATGTAATATATGTTTTTAGGGAAGTTTCTATACAATCTTAACAACTATGAACATTCTTAAGGTTAATAAATAAAAAAATGTCCCTTATAAAAAAATGTCGGTCAAGGGTAAATTATGTTTGAGAATCGAAAGTTTGAAGAAATATAATTTATTAAAGTTAAATTAAATTTACAATTGTGTGTGTATGTACTCATGTTGTATAAGATGAACCTGAGGTATAAATTTGTAATTTTTTTAATAAAAGTCCAGGTAAACGACCGTACGCGTCACCTGATGGTAAGTTATCACCGTAAGTGGGCTACCGTTGTGTTGCCGGTCTTTAGAGTGGAGTGGGACTCGAACCTGCGCCTCCTGGTACTCATCAAGCTACGTCGAAATTTTTATACGCTTGTTACAACTTATGCTAACAACATAAATAAGTTTTATATCTTATATCTTAATTATATCTTTTATAAAGCTTCCTTTTACAATTGTTAAATTTTTTAAAAGCTCGGTATTTTAGGGTTCATTATTGAGATGTTATAGCGTTGTCATAGAATTAAAATACATAACAAATCTGTGGTTCCATCAATCAAGTAAGTTAGGTGACTTTTTGATGGGCTTCTTAAGCTCTCGCTTTTATCAATAGATTCAAAGACATAAAATTTAAAAGGTTGCTATTTAATAAGCAATTTACAGTATTTTTATGCTATACTAATCTGTCAACATAGAAAATGGATGATCGTTATTTTAATCTGTGCTAATAGATGCATGCTTTTGCTTATATAAAATTCGTTTTTAAAATTGACTCATATATATATATATATATATATATATATATATATATATATATATATATATATATATATATATATATATATATATATATATATATATATATATATATATATATATATATATATAATATATATATATATATATATAAAATTAAAAAGGATAAAATAAAATTTAAAAGGTTGCTATTTAATAAGCAATTTACAGTATTTTTATGCTATACTAATCTGTCAACATAGAAAATGGATGATCGTTATTTTAATCTGTGCTAATAGATGCATGCTTTTGCTTATATAAAATTCGTTTTTAAAATTGACTCATATATATATATATATATATATATATATATATATATATATATATATATATATATATATATATATATATATATCGTATATCTTAAAGTACAACGTCAACATACATAATGCATGTTGTTGACGTCATCATGTTGTAGTTAGGCGTTCCTAACTTCACCTTTCAACCACTTGGTAGTCTATTCGGCTAAAGGTTTCCCGGTATGTATAGAAAAGAGTTTGGTTCAGTGCGGTGTTCCACATCGGGGTCTTTGGGCACATTTGAATCGAGAATGTGACAAATTATCAAATTGTTTATCTATACTAATATTATAAAGAGGTAAGATTTGTATTTTTGTATGTATGTATGTACGTATGTATGTATGTGTGTATGTTTGTAGAGTTTTCACACAAAAACTACTGGACCGATTTCAATATTTTTTTCACTATTAGAAAGCTGCATCTTCACTGACCAGCATAGGCTATATAACATTTTCAAAAAAAATAGGGATCCCTAATAAAAATGCAATAATGTAACTCAAGGTGAGAATAAAATGATCTTAACAATTCTATCATCGCGTGCGCTGTGAAAACTATTGATGATAGAACAAAACAATGTTCTACAGTATTGTAGAACGCATCAATATCTATATAAAAGTCCGCGATAGCATATGTTTAACTACTGTAGTTATGACAATATAACCTTTTTTTTATATTTTATAAGTTAACAAAAGTGCCGACAATAATCAAACCATATTATTCATACCTCTGCATTAATCCTTATCCTATTAAATGATATTTTATTAAAGATAATTTCAATACCTGTAAAACACTTTTTAAATTAATAAAATCGGATATCCCATTCAAAAGATATTACGAATTTAAAAATATCAATCTAAAGAAAATCATGTAATAATATAAAATGCGGCATGTGTGTCGTGTGGCCTCGCGCATCGTGGCGAGAACTCTGCGGGGTGAGGGGGAGGAGCATCAATATCACTAAAATTATTAAGACAATCGATTAGATCTTTTGTTTCCTTATTTGATTTGAATAGGCCCCGAAACTTCGAGACTAATTTGGAAAATTCTTTTACAATTAGACGATTAAGGTGTAAAACAATACAAAAAAAAACCTTATATCGCGTACTTTGTGGAAATTATTGCCAATAGAGCAAAGTGATGTACTATAATTTCATAGACATCAATATCTACAAAAAGTTGACGATGCCATGTGTAACTGTTAGAGTTATGTTACAATAACTAATTTTTAAAAGGAAAATGTGCAAACTAGAACAGAGCCGCCATCGTAGTACAGAGGGACATCTAAAATAAATATATTTTATAATCTGTCATAATGAATAGCTTTAAACTTTGCATACAAAGGTATCCCGTACGTAGTATATAATTTTTTTCATTTATTATTACCAGTACAACAGTATCGATACTAATGCGGTATCTGTATTTTTATATATATTTAATATTTTTTATCCCCTTAGTGTTTTTCAGGTGAAAAACACAGAAAAAAATTATTTATTTGATAAAATATTTTATTCATCATAAAAATGTTAGTAGTTTTTATAATTCTAATAGAATTAAACAACTTTCTAAAATGATCTTTCCTTGCATGTGTTGTAATAACTATCAAGAGCTATTAAACAAAACAATACATTCTCATTTTGATAAATATATTATATGTTATTACAGTATAACAATATAATATACAAGATTTTATATATTATTTTAATTTTTATCTTAAAACTAGCGGGCGCGCGCAACTTCGTCTGCTTATTAGCACCCTTAGAGGTGAATTCTAAAAAAACACGAAAAGCGTGTTCAATAAAATATTTTTAACAGTCTGAATTTAATGTTTCATAAAAATCGGTGGCGATTTAAAGATTTTTTCATATAAACTTTCAATCCCGTCCATTGTTTTTAGAATTCATCTCTAAGAGGATGAATTCTAAAAACCATGAAACACGTGTTCAATGAAATATTTTAAAGAGTCTGCTGACTTTCAAATTTTATGAAAATCGGTGCTGTTTTAAAAAAAAACCATACAAACTTTCAACCCCTATTTCATCCGTTTAGCGTTAAAAATTTTCAAAATCCCTTATTAGTGGATGTCCAAATTATTAAAATAAACAGCTGTCCAAACTTCACGTTTCTCCCATCAGCGGTTACGGCTCTGCTCTGCTCTGTGTCTTACCTCAGTCAGTCAGGTACATGTCCTTTTATATATATAGATAAATAGATAAATAAGTGTATTTTGATCAAATTTATTTTCTTAAAAAATGAACAGTGCCCAAAAAAGCTATCATTTCTCTATGACGATATAAATAAATAGTTATAAAGGTCAGTTTTTTAATCATTACACCATTCATAAATGACGAATGTTACAATAAAAACAATTAAACCGATTTCACCGCTCCCGCACCGCGCTCACGTCTTAGCTCTTTAAATCGCTTAAATCGTTTCTGAGATAAGCATCGACTAACAGAAAAACCAACAAACAAACAAAATTTACAAATATTATTGTTTCTGGTTCTATTACTTTGTTAGTTGCCCCAAATAATAATTTTTCTAATGAAAATCTAAAATGCCACCATGGTTTTAATAATTTTCACATTAGAAATCATAAGTGCGCTGCAAGCATACATTATTTATTAAAACAGGAACGTAACTCCCTGTACCGAAACAAACAAATAATTTACAAATTTAAGCGGGTTACAGTACATATATTTCTCAGGAGAACTTAATCAAAACTTTTTATATAAAAAAAATAAAAAAATATATTTGGTACTTCCTTAACATGATTATGTTAAGGAAGTACCAAATATATTTTATGAATTAACCTTAATGTTATTCGAAACAAATGAATTGTATGTAAATTTGTTAATATATTTCAAGTATGAAAAAAAGAAAAAATGCAATATAATTGCGTTTCTCCTTTTCTTTCCAATGATTTATATTTCTACTATTTATATCGATATATCAGGGACGTAAATGCGGGAACAGAGCTGCCATCTTAGTACAGAGTAACCTCTAAAAAATATATTTACGTATTATAGTTAAAGAGTAAAAAGTGTGAAGTGTGAGTATTCTATAGAGGAATCACACATTCCTCTATAGAATATATTATTCTACATAATATCATAAAAAACAAGCTTAAACAGGATATATAACACTCCTACAGTATAATTCTTTTCGATCAATATTTTTTAACTTTTAATTTTGAACATTTTGAATTGAATGAAAAATTTAGATTATTTAGATTGCCTATTTTTTTGTCATAATGGCGCAAAAATTTTCAAAATATTCAAAAAAATTTTATTTTGAAAAACATCATTTATGAACGATAAGAATGTTGGTAGTTTCTCAAAAGGTATAAGAATTTAAAAAATGCCTAAAATATGCTTCACAAGTGTTGTAATAACTATTGGTTACAACCAATCACTAAAAAATTGCTATAGATATTAAATATGCTCAATTATATAGTATTTTTGTCAGCGTCGCTTTAAATGAAACCATAGTTTTAACTACTCTATAAAAGTCTGTACTCTAATACAATTTAAAAAATCCCTAAAACGAAAAAGTTATTTTTTTATACAAAATAAATTATATATTATCGTTAATATTAAAATAAAACGCTATTTGTCATTAAAGACGCAAACAGACATAGGCCTATCAAAGGGAAACCGCCGCATACGAGTCGTAGGTATTGGCGGCAAAGCTCAAAGTAGCTTAGCCTTTAGTAATATTTTGCAGTAGTATGTGTTAACGTTATTGGTATCTATGCGTAAAAATCCTACCTCTAAACTGTTGAGGTATCTTGATTAATTTCTTTAGGTATGGGTTTAAAATATTTTATCCTATATACTGCCCCCGTAAAAGAAGCGCTGACGCTTCCATTCTGTATAAATATTGAAGGCGTAGGGGCACAAAATTGTGCCGGTAACGTGACGTTATGGGTTTGATTCCCACTTGGAGGATTGAATTGTAATTTAATCATATTTTCATTTCGCACGTCAGTCATATATCATACGCAGTATCTTAACACTTAAGTTCCCTCTACCTACCCTGCTATAGGCTGGATACAGCGTAAATCTGGTTTTAATTTTTTGTGAACCAATAAATCTAATACTAAATATTTAAAGGAAGTTAGGCAAATTACAAAACTGCACTTAAATCGGTTAAGCCCTTTTTGAGATTATCCTGAACGCACAGATAAACAGACAAACTGACCAAGTTCTATTACATTTTTAAATGTCCCTAATAACAATTTTTCTAATATATCTTCCATGTCCAGACACCGATGAGTTAGGATTTTATTGTAAGTATTGATATAACTATATAGCTATAACCATAACTTAGGCCCTAAGGACTCCTTAAGGCAAACGTTTAAAGAAATAACATATTGACAGTTGCATCTCTCTTATGGGAGGTACGAAAATGCGACCTAAGATTTTAATAATTTTCACATTAGAAATCTTAAGTGCGTTGCAAATATACATTATAGGTATATTAAAACGTGAATATAAAATTTCAGTGTTTTAAGTAAATAATTCTGTGGTTTAAGCGGGCGAAGCCGCGAGCGGGTCGCTAGTATATACTATGGGGGGACCTTGCGGGTTTGAAGGCTCTAGATACGGGGCCTGGTGTGGTACATACGGAACTGGTTCTGTTATTGATCTATTTATGTCTATCTAAATATATACGTACATACACACGACATAGATGAAAATTACAAAATTTCTGTTCGGGCAAAAATCGAAAACAGAATGTTTTGTCACTTACTCTACCTATCCTGCGTTGTTCAGGTGTTTCAACTAAACACCTGATCGAGTTGTTTGACAAGTTTATAGTTATTTTATAACATTTTATAGCTTTATTCACTTCAGCTATATTTATTGAAATTCCACAACAAAGCCTATGGAATAATTGTATATAATTTTAGTATCTTAATGTATTGACTGTATAAATTGAATATATTATTTGTATGTATCGTTTTCAGTTTACACTATATTAATTGACTTTTACTAGTGCGGAATTTTGGAAAATTGAGATTAAAACAATTTATAAGCATTACAATTGAACTTAACCGGATCTTCAAGATTAAAACTTGTTTACGACGAGGAAAAATAGTAGGTTAAAAAACCTTAAGCAATACTTGACGTGGAGTATCTCACTAAAGAGAAACAGCTATTATAATATGTTTATTAATCTTTTTTTTTCGAAAATATAACTTTATTGCGAAAATATAAAAAAAACCTTATAAAAATAAAATATAAATTTATATGTTTATATTGATAGAATTAATGTCTATTAGGAACGAATAAGATAAATATTGTATTTTACAAATAAAACTGTTAAAATTAAAAATTAATTATTATTATAATAGTTACTTAATGGAAAAAAAACATAATTAATATTTAACACAAATTATAAATTGTAAAAAAAGCGGGCTCGTCCGGGATTTGAACCCGGGACCTCTCGCACCCAAAGCGAGAATCATACCCCTAGACCAACGAGCCGACTGTTACAATTGGCTACAGTTTAAGTTATATCGATTATCATAAAATTTTATGATCATAATTGGCGTTTATTTCGTAACCCATTACATCACATGACCATCTGTGCTAACATAAAAAATAATAGAGCCACTTTTACTAACTTTACTTTGCTAAAAACATAGAAATCGTTATAATGCTTGAATATCACAGATTGCGTGTGATATACTGAGGAAACCTTATAAAATATTATCATCGTCTTCATTTTATACTTTTTTTAGATGTCTTTTTTTAGGGCTGTCTAGGGCAACCTAGGAATCTATTGTTAATACACTTCGTTCTCCGCCACCTCCTTTCCCCACCTACCGCCGGCATTTGCGTTACAACAGCGAGAAAATGAAAATATTAAATATTTCATTTCCACGAGCAGGAATCGAACCCACAACCCTCGCGTTTATATTCATACTCTTGTGTTACTGGGCCACGACGGCCTAAAAGAATTATATATCTATAAAAATATGAAACTCTGGTGAGACGATAGTGGCGCAGTGTCGCAGCGTATAATTACTAAAGCTGTTGTCGTGAGTGCGGTCCTCATTCAGAAAAGCGAGCTTGCCATTTATTTATCTGGTTGTCAAAGTGCAGCGTTGAGTTCCACTCTTCAAAAATTCTCAATCCTAACTTATAAATGCTAAAATAAACAAATTAATTAGCTTCACGCTATATCCCGCATACAGCAGGGTAGGCAGAGGGAACCTAGTGTTAAGACACTCCGTTCCCCACTTTCTGCCGAATTTTGGAGGTATTGCGTGTGGAGTGGCAGAACTCAACGCCGCGCTTTGCCTTGACACCAGAGCGAAGAAATGGAAATATAAATTTAAGTAACTATTTCATCTCCTCGAGTGGGGATCGAACCCACAGCCAGTCAGTTTTACAGTCACACTTCATGCCACTGCGCCACGGCCGGCCTCTGTAAATAAACAAATATCTTCTTATAAAGTTACCTCAATGAACTTTGAGACAAGAGAAGGCATTTATGATTGGTCTTTTCGTCTCTACTAGAAACATGGACAATTTTATGGACAGTCGTTACATTTTATTTTGATGATTCCTGTTTTGTTTGAAAGCTAGTACTTGTGGTCCCATTTTATTCGGTCCATTTTTGACAATAGTGTCCATGAGAAAATCACATAAGTATTAAAATTGCATTAAATATGTGCGCGACAAATGGACTAATAACTCAAGATCCCACCAACTGATTTCGATTATTCTTTTTTTATTGGAAAGGATACACTTCAAGAGTTATTTAATGAAAGTTTGTTTATGATTTCGATGAAGTCTGAATATGGCATCCAGTTAAAATTGAGGAATTCGTTGTCTTTTTTGTTCAAAAACCTTAATTTCCGATAAATGAACTAGGCTTAATGACTTTACAAATGTAATTCTCTAGTACCCTATCCCATGTTAAGCAACATAAGAGAAAAATAAAACATTCAAATTCAGTAAGGTCCAGT
This sequence comes from Heliconius sara, assembly GCA_917862395.2. Lineage (NCBI taxonomy): Eukaryota > Metazoa > Arthropoda > Insecta > Lepidoptera > Nymphalidae > Heliconius > Heliconius sara. The sequence continues at coordinate 18,193,981 of OU860789.1, read as the reverse complement.
TCAGTAGTCGCGCACTAGCTATTGGTTTTTATAATAAAACCAATAGGTAGACAAATATCGTATTTTTTAGCTTTCTATGTACTGTAATAAAAGTAGTCATTTTGATATTTTATTTCACTGCAGCTATTTTTTTAATAAAAGCCTACATATGTGTATTGGATGCGAAACTTTTAAATGGCACATACAAATATATATAAATATTAATAGTATTTGGAAACGCGCTCCACCGGTTTTTAATCTTTATGAATGAAACTATCAAACCTGATTCTTAACAACATTCAAGGATATATCTTAATTCATGTCCATAAAATACGTATTAATGTATAGTTACTATATTATATCAATACATTCATTAGGTCAACGACAGAATTTCACATTAAATTTGAATTGTAAGCGGTATAAAATGAAAAGAAAAAACTAATTACTACTCTTTTTTAGCAATTATATAAAGTTTTTTATTAAGATGGAATATAAATTAACGGAAATGTAAACATTCGCGGATATCATAGTCGTCGATGATAAGAGTATCTATTTATTCTTTAATATAATCAGATTTTTTCTTTAGCTTTACACTTTTAGTATAGTTATAGGATGTAAGATCAGGGTAGGATGAAATGAGAGAACCTAAATTTAAGGAGCTTCGTTTTACGCTGTCCCACTGCGTCACGATGATTTATGTAATAATCAATCAATCTTCACGCTGTATCCCGCACACAGCAAGGTAGGCAGAGGGAACCTAGTGTTAAGATACTCCGTTCCCCATTTTCCACCGAATTCTGAAGGCATAGCGTATTAAGTGACGGAACTCAACGTCCAACTTTGCCTCGAAACCAGGACGAAGAAATGAAAATATAAATTTGATTAAATATTTCATTTACTCGAGAGGAGATTGAACCCACAACCAATGGCGTTTACAGTCACACACTTGCCACTACGCCACGACTGGCCTCAATGTCGCCTACTTCAATGATTTATGTAATACTATCATTTTATGTTAAAGCTTTACAGGTGTTAATTTACTGTAATATTTATTACAAAATTCCATATATTCGTAATATTAAGTATAATTAAGTATCCTAAATATTACGATTTTCCATGTTTAAACTTTTTTTTTCAAAGATATAAGAATTTTCGATTTTATAAGAATTCCTTTAACGCAAAAAAATATACAATAAAATTCACAAGCCACAATTCTGTTTCAAAATTATGAACGTCGCAGAAGCTCCTAGGCAGCGAATACCATTTAAGCTATAGAATTCTCTGTTGGCGCGGGGTCGGTTCATTTATGTAGTTTTAATTCCGCCATTTCTTAGCTGCGAGCTGGGATCTTATTTCATTAGCCGGCCGCGACGCTGCCAGCCATTTAGCTCGGAAGCTAACGAAATGGGTAAGGAAGCACATTCGTTGAGACGACAGCCAGTCCTTGATAGAAAAATAAAGATAATTTAAAAATGTATATTTTTTTGAAATACGTTTTTTTTTTGGTATAGACATATATATTATTATTATATCAATAATTTATGTTAAGTATATTTATTTTAATTTGTATTTGTTATCTATACTCACAAATTCTATTTAAATTTTATGATTTTCCTATCTATATGTATTTGAATATTTACGGTGTAAACTAACATTGTGTCTTTAAATGGAATTTAAAGAAACTTTTGTGGCGAAGTTTCACAGCATCTGGCAGGGAACGTGATGGTTGTGGGAAGGGCTTCACTTGCGGCTCTGGTTTTTTTCATTTCATGCTTTGGTTACACAAAGCGTGGAGTTGAGTTGCGCCATTCAACACACAATTTCTCGAAAATTGGACGAAAAACGGTGAGTGGATTGTCTCAACCCTCTGCTTGCCCTGTTGTATGCAGAATACAGCTTGGAGCATTTATAAAAGTAATGAGATTTTGTAGACTTCACGCTTTATTGCACTTAACAAGGTACGTAGATGGACCCTAGTGACAAGACACTACCCTCTTCACTTTACGGCCGAAATTGAGATATACTTATACACGATGTGTGTTGAAACTGCCTGGAGCCTCAATGATTTTGATTAGACTCACATCCATATTGATTATGCAGTCGAACGCCGTCACACTGCACCACGAAGGTTTAGATTGTTGGATAAATTATTTTAGTTATTTATTATTATTGCTGTCGTATTGAAGTTATACGACATGATAAAATAGATAACACAAACTTATCCTGTCGAACATTTTGATTAAAACCGACAGCCATATCTAATTCGTCTCAACAGCGCAGCCAAGACTATAATAAAATACTTATCAATATTTAATTATTGAAATGAGCGGCTAAAATGAGAAATAATGTCGCCACCGCCATAAAAAGATAATGGGGAATAAGGTCTTACTGTAACCATTGTGTAGTTAAGAACCCTGAAGATCTTTTGATTGATGCTTCTTTTAATTATATCGGAGGACATCAAAATCATAAATCTTGATGCTTATAATTTATTTCTATTCAAATGTGCTTTTTAGATTTTTTTTATTAATTTAAAAATAGGTTTATAATTTATTATCTTAAAAATATTCTAGATACTTTAACATTTTTTTAAAACAAGTAAAAAAATGTTTTATATGAAGATTAGATTAAATATTGTACAAAAATAAAGCGATTTTAAAGATAATGAAACATTTATGATCAATTACACTGACAAAAGAATGAAAGGAGGTCTACATGGGTGCCGAGTTCTGCATTCCTCCGATAGAAATTCTTGATTTTTTCCGGGCAAACAAAAAAAAATGGTCAAGTCAGGTCAAATCGTCGTCATGTCATCAAACAAAGTATCAACCTAATATTTCAGTACAAGCTAGAAGATACTAACATGCAAAATATTGCATGTATGTATTTAAAAAATGTCGAGTGAAATTTATAAGTTGAATTTTATCTCGAGTGAAAAGGGAACTGCCTAGTGCTACCACAATTTTTACCATCCATATAGATCTCCCATTCTCGTGTTGATTGAACATTTAACTTGGCTCTCATTTCACATTTATATTTATGATGTGGTAATATGTGTAACATATATTATTGATTCAGGTGTTATTGTTAAATATAGATATAGGAAAAAAATACACCAACAGTGATTTTATATGCTTTACTTATGTGGCTCGTTGGTCTAGGGGTATGATTCTCGCTTTGGGTGCGAGAGGTCCCGGGTTCAAATCCCGGACGAGCCCTTTTTTATGCATATATAGTTAAAATTTAATTATTTTTTTTTTGGCATATATTTTTGTAACTTTACGCTGTATTCCTATTCCCGCATAAGGCAGTTTACGCAGAGTGAACCTGCTGGTAAGACACGCCGTTTCTTATTTTCCACGACGGTCTCAAGTTACGAAAATTAGATGAAAGATCAAAAAATTAGATGAAAGTAACTAATGATAAAATACTGTTACCAGGATAAACCAAAATCAGTTTATTTATATTAATATATTTAAACAGGTATCAGGTATAATAAGCACAATTATACTACTTTAATAATGTTCAATATTCTTGTAAAAACCAAACCTATTTAGTACTTTTATACGTTTTGTAAAAATGTATTAAATTATTTTTATTTTACGAACCTGTTTTATCGGTAATCAATTTCAAAATGTAAATTATATGTTTTATTAGATTATAAGTTTCTTTACTTTTACAGGAATCCCGTGCCATGTGAGACAGGCAGAATGCATTTATGGGTCTATTTTCTATTTTTCTTATTTAGAACTATTGCATGCCGATTGCAATTGCATTAAAGTCATTTTCGTATTTTTTTATTTATGTCTGTATCCTGACCAAGATTTTTAGGAATATTCTGAGGCCAGTCGTGGCGCAGGGTGTGACACACACACACACACACACAAGTCATACAAAGTGTGACTGTAAAATCGATTGGTTGTGGGTTCGATCCCCACTCGAGGAAATAAAATATTTATTTAAATTTTTATTCTCATTTCTTCGCTCTAGAGGGAACACTCCCTCTCTTCCCTCTGCCTACCCTGCTGTGTGCGGGATTTTACCTGAAGCTGATTTTTGTTAATTTGTATGTAAGATGGGGCTATTTTTGTTCACTAGGTCGTTAACTAACTATCTCCTGCAGTATGTTACGGGTAACAGTAACATTAAAATTATATTGTTTTTATTAATTTTATATTAAGTTAAAAGTATTAGGATTTCTAATTTAATAAGTTAAATTATCACTTACTTCTTTGACAAAAATAGAAATTGATAAAACGATTAGGGATTTGGGGAGAAGATACCATTTTGTTACAAATTCCACTATTTTTTCTCTATTATAAGAAAACTAAAGCTTTCAGGGAAAAATCTGTAAAAGAAACTTTACGGGGAAAACATAATCTTGGTTTTTTCCTCGACCCATTGGAGTGTGTTTGTATTTACTGAATAACATCATTTATAAAATTTACCTTTTCAACAAAACGTTAAAATAACATATATGATTTTTTTAAATTTTTAGTGTAAGTATAGCTCTACCTTTTTTTTTTTTTTTTTTTTTTTTTTTTTTTCGCTGGGAAATGCATTTATGCAGACCATCCGAGCGTAAGACAAATATGCCCTACGAACGAATGGTACTGTGGGACTCATCAAAGGATAAATCCTGATACTACCCACTAAAACCCAGCGGAAACCCTCTCCACCAAAATGAGACGCCGCAGGATCGCTTGCGCATACTACTACGACGCCTCAGTGGAAGGCCCGCCTATTGCGAGCCATCGTCACCTTCAGGGTACCCTGGGGTTTCCCCTAGAGCACCCGCAGCCTCGATGACTTGTAGGAGGATCACCATGACCCTCCCACGGTAGCTCCTCTAAGGTAGGGGGAGTTGAAGATGCGCATACCGCCTTCTTCTACCCCCTGGCCTACGGCGGCGGAGCGAGTCTGCATTCGCGCTGGACTCACGCACCCGCTCCGCGGTCTCCTTCAGTGCGATAACTGATTCGCAGAAGGAGACCATAGCAGACCAGTTCCTCTCACAATCCAGCATAGCCCCCACCACACTGGGCAGTGAGAGGTCCTTACCCACTACAGCCATCAAGGCGTGGCGTTGAGGGGACCAAGCGGGACATTCGGCCAAAGTGTGATGCGCCGAATCGACGGAAGCATCACACTCATGGCACACCGGCGACATCTCCCGACGTGCAATCTGATGCAGGTATTTGCCGAAGCAACCATGCCCCGTCAGTACCTGCACCAGCCTGAACGTCAGGACCCCAAAGCCTCTTCTAACCCAGCGCTCAAGGTGGGGACGGACTGCCTCCACCGTCGCTAGGCCTGCCGCTGGTGACCCCAGGTCCTCTCTCCATCGCCGGATCAGGGCTTCGTCCGCTCTTCTCCTGATCCGCGCGATAACCTCTGTCGATGGTTGCTCACCTCGCGACCGCTCACTTGCACGAAAAGCGTAAACTTTAGCAAGCACTTCCGCCTGCATCTCCCATGGCGGATCACCCGCCAAAAGTGTAGCCGCCGTCCACGACACTGTACGGTATCCTCGAATTGCCCTCACCGCTATAACCCGCTGCGCTTTCCGCAAGTGGGTTTTATTATGAGTGGTGAGAGCGTCAGCCCACACTGGTGCACCGTACAGTGCCATGGATCTCAACACACCGACATAGAGCCGTCGGCATGGAGAACCCGGCCCTCCGATATTCGGCAGTAACCTGCCAAGGGCTCCGGCGGCGTTCATAAGCTTTGGTGCAAGCAGAGCGAAGTGCGATTTAAACGACCAACGACCGTCCAGGGTCAGACCCAGATGCTTCATGTGGGTCCGTACCTCCACCTCCTGACCCTGGATGTGCAGAGTAGCCCTACGTGGAGGACCCCTGCGAAGGCCATGGATAAGGAGGGCCTCAGTTTTTGGCATCGAGACCCTCAGACCCAGCGCTTTAATGCGATCGACTACAAGGCGGGTTCCGACTTCTGCCAAGCGTGCCACCTCTTGGTATGACCGTCCCCGGGTCGTAACCAGAGTGTCATCAGCATAACAGATGACACTCATCCCATTAGGAAGACGACCCCGGAGGAGCCAGTCATAGCCGATGTTCCACAGCAACGGACCCAACACCGAACCCTGTGGAACACCGCAACCAACGCTTCGTCGACCGATCTGACCATTTTTCCCAATCCATAAGACTACTCTGTCCTGGAGGTAGTCGTCTAACAGTCGCCGGAGATAGAGAGGCACCCCATGGTACCGGAGTGCCTCTTTTAACGTCTCAAACGGCAAACTGTTAAAGGCATTGACCACATCCAACGAGACAGCGAGAAGAACATCTCCGTCTGTTGTCGCGGCCAACGATCGAGCCTTCAGGGCATTCAGGGCGTCAATGGTTGACCTATTAGCCTTACCTCCTCTAGGTGCTGAATAAGACGGGAAGCAATGATCTTCTCCAAAAGTTTACCCGTCTCATTCAGCAGCACTATTGGCCTGTATGCTGTAGGAGAGTCCAGAGGACGACCCTCCTTGCGCAGCAGGCACAGACCTCCTTCCTTCCAAATCTTCGGGAACTGTCCAGTTACTAGGCACTGATCAAAAAGTTCCCGAAGTTCACCGCCTAGGTATTCCAGGGCGATATTTAAAACCCTTCCTGGAATACCGTCTGGTCCCGGAGCCGTCTTCTTGGCCCTCAGTCTCCTGAGCGCCATATCCATCTCCCCTTCAGTTATGGGGGGTACCACCAACTCTTCCTCTTGCACTGAGGAAGGGGCCATACTAGGGGGAACATGTATAGGCGTTTCCGGAAACAAATCAGTCAAGAGACGCCGCAGGAAATCCGTCGACATGGTTTCTATCAGTGGAGCGGACTGCACACGTAGTTTGTTCCTGGCAGCAAGGTAAGGGCGACCCCAAGGATCCCTGTTTAGGCTTGCTAGAAGCTCCTGGCGGCCCTGATCCTTTGCCAACCTAATAGCGAGCTGAAGAGCCTTTTTATTCTCCTTGTAGGTACTCCGCAACTGGTCCTCGAGTATAGAATCAAGGCCATTTCGCCTTCTACACCTTGTGTATGCCCGCCGAGCCCGGTTACAGGACTTTCGCAGTTCGGCTAACTGCTTTGTCCACCAATATACTTGTCGACATCGTCGCCGTTGCCGAGCTCTCGGCATTGACGCGTCGCACAACCTCGTTAGATCGTCGCGCATTCGTCTTGCCCGATCTTCAACGCTGAAACTTCCCATCACACCCACCGATCTACCTTGGCACCAATTTGCCACAATGGCTGCTTCCTTGACCAGCTCAATGTTAAGCTGGGTCAAAACCCACCTCGGAAACCTGTGAGATGGACCGCTCGGATGAACCATTGACACTGGCTGAGTGGAAACCTCGAACCTGATATAAAGATGGTCCGACAAGGTCTCCACGCCTTTTTCCACTCGCCAGCGTGAAATATTGGGAGCAGCAGATGAACTGGCGAACGACAAGTCCACTATAGATCCACCGTTATGTCGTACACAGGTGAATACCGATCCCACATTCAATAGAGAAAGCCCAGAAAGCAATGCCCACACCTGGACAGCTTTTCCTCTAGCGTCCGATGTTGGGTTTCCCCAAGCTCGGGATTTGGCATTGAAATCGCCAAGGACCAGTACTTTACACCGCGATTGACGAGCAATCGCAGCTCTTACAGAATCGAGGAAAATTTCGAATTCTGCCAAGCTACGATTAGGGGAGAAGTAGATACCAACGACAATATACTCCCCCCACCCTGCCACAACATACCCAGAGCCTCTCTCTAGTGGTGAAAGAGACAGGACAGTGCTGCTGCCAGACACTAACACGACTGAGCCATGCTGTCTGTATCGTGACCAAGATTTTTAGGAATATTCTAGTCGTGGCGCAGGGTGTTACACACACACACATAAGTCACACAAGTCACACAAAGTGTGACTGTAAAATCGATTGGTTGTGGGTTCGAAATGTTTATTCTCATTTCTTCGCTTTAGAGGCGCGCGGCGCTAAGTGGGGAACACTAGGTTCCCTCTGCCTATCCTGCTGTGTGCGGGATACAACCTGAAGCTGATTTTTGTTAATTTGTATGTAAGATGGGGGCTATTTTTCTGCACTAGATCGTTAACTAACTGTCTCCTGCAGTATGTTACGGGTAACAGTAAGATAAAAATTATATTGTTTTTATTAATTGTATATTAAGTTAAAAGTATTGGGATTTCCAATTTAATAAGTTAAATTATCTATCACTAACTTCTTTGACAAAAATAGAAATTGATAAAACGATTAGGGATTTGGGGAGAAGATACCATTTTGTTACAAATTCCACTATTTTTTCTCTATTATAAGAAAACTAAAGCTATCAGGGAAAAATCTGTAAAAGAAACTTTACGGGGAAAACATAATCTTGGTTTTTTCCTCGACCCATTGGAGTGTGTTTGTATTTACTGAATAACATCATTTATAAAATTTACCTTTTCATCAAAACGTTAAAATAACATACATGATTTTTTAAAATCTTTAGTGTAAGTATAGCTCTACCTTTCAAGCAACCACGTAAGGCTTTTTCAAAAATTGCTGCTTGCTTAATTTTTCAGGGACAGAATATCTTGGTCCCTGTTCCACTGAAGAGGACTAACAGCATTAATCTTATGTTCGTATATATATAACTCTTTGTTTAATACTTCTTAAGAAAACGTTAAAAAAATTTAACGTAGCGGGACCCGAACCCGCGCCTCCTTGATACCGACCAGGTTTCCAAGTATTTTTCTTTCCTAAGTGTGGAATAACACTTTAAAAATGTTAAAAACTCTCTGTTTATATTATGTGAAATAGCTTCCGTTCTCTTTGTCAATAGAGGTGTACAAAAATACATATTATATAGGATATATAATATAGGTAAGGCGAAAATTGATTTTACCTATGAACATTGAAACAGGTTCAATAGTAATGGAAGGTTAAGTATATATGTATGAGAACATCTAAAATAATATTTTTGTATGTATGTAAAGCTCGAAGAGGCCAGTCGTGGCGCAGTGGCACGAAGTGTGACTGTAAAACCGACTGGTTGTGGGTTCGATCCCCACTCGAGGAGATGAAATATTTACTTAAATTTATATTTCCATTTCTTCGCTCTGGTGGTGAGGCTAAGCGCGGCGTTGAGTTCTGCCACTCAACACGCAATGCCTCCAGAATTCGGCAGAAAGTGGGGAACGAAGTGTCTTAACACAAGGTTCCCTCTGCCTACCCTGCTGTGTGCGGGATACAGCGTGAAGCTGTAAAGCTCGAAGACTATATAAATTATAAAAAAAAGTATGGCGTTCCATTTATTCTCAATAATCTGGTTGGTTCCATCGAGAGGTAATCTAACCCACAAACGGCGTGTTTACAATTAGACGCATTGCTGCTGCGCCACGATGGGCATTAATTCGAAAATGCCTAAAATAACGAAGGAAAACCATAAAAAACGTAAAACAGACACATACACAGACATACACGAACATAGAAACATACCATGACCAAAATGATAATAAACAGTTCTGATGATTTATCCAAAAATAAAATAGATACGTCATATTAAATCGTTATAAGACAAATAAAAACAGTCTAAGAGCCACATCGCCTTTTGCGGAGATCCACCCGCGAAATTTACGATTGTAAATAGGGCATTTCGTTTGTTTACTTATGGGCGAGTAATTCGGTGAATCCGTATAATTACTGGCATTAAGATGATTCTGTTCCCCCGAACAAAAGGCGTGCCAAGTTAGATATTTTAAGTTAGTAATGTTAAAACATTCAAATGTCCGAATTCAAAGTCGACTTGGTAAGCGGTTATAAATTATGTTTAGAGCTGCTATGAAAGTTCGGAGATTTCAGAAAATTTGTCCTTTATTTTCAATGTTCGTACTCCATTTAATAGCAAGATATTCGATTATTATTAAAAAATAATTATTTAAACTTTTATATATACCCATCAGAGTTAATAACCAGATAATTGAGTACGTCAACGAATTCACGTATCTTGGACAGTTAATTTCTTTTGAGGACCTAATGTCAAAAGAGATAGATATAAGGATTGGAAACGCTTGGAAAAGATACTATGGACTAAAAGAAATAATGTTGAATCATAATACAAACATCTTCTATAAAAGAAAATTATACAATAATTGTATTCTACCTATCCTAACATATGGATGTCAAACTTGGTCTCTTACAAAGGCTCATCTAAGGAAACTTCAAACTTGTGAACGCGCAATAGAACGAAGTATGCTAAATATAAAAAAACAACAAAAAATTCGCCACAGGACCATAAGATATATTACTAAAATAACTGACGTATCTACTACTATTAAAACGCTCAAGTGGAAATGGACTGGGCATATCATAAGAGGCACCGAAAAGTGGAATAAAACTATCTTATTTTGGTACCCAAGAGATAAAAAGAGGAAAAGGGGAAGACAATACAGACGTTGGGAAGATGAGATAAGAACTATAGCAGGACCTTTGTGGACAAGAATAGCCAATAATAGACTGGAATGGAAGAATTTGGAGGAGGCCTTTGCCAAAACTGGGCATACAGAGAATGTTGTCGATGTCATCTAAATCAAGATACCAATTATATATATATTAAAAAAAAAAAAAAAAAAAAAAAAGAAATGTAATTTCTCTGAAATAAAGGCTTTTATTATTATTATTATTATATACCCATATATTTGTTATATTTACTGTAAGCTACTGTAAACCCTAGAAACTTAATTTTCTTTGTAAAAATAAGGTTAAGTAACCTAATACAATTTATACTTTACATTTTTATACTTGTTTACAACAAAAATAATTTTTCAACTAAAATCCAAATAAAAAAGAATTAAGCGCCAACAGATCGTTATATTTAAGGCTCCTCGGAAGCTGATGTTAGTTGTATCATTCACGATTGATAGCATCCCAGAGGAAAAATGTACCGGCTAATGATTTGCCAACGACGATATTTATATTTTAATGCAACGGGGGCACAGATTATTTCCTTTGAGGGTTTTTGATCGGAACGTTACGGGATTCATTCGGGTCGTCGATTTCTCATTTGTGATTTCTTTACTTAACGTGCTCCCTAAGTGCTTGTAGATGTACCAGATAGATGGTTTTGATTATGCTTTTATATAAATTTTTTTTAGTTTCACGCTCTCGAACGAAGTAGGGTAGGTAGGGGGAACCTAGTGTTAAGACACTCCGCTCTTCATATTTCTGTTCTGGAGACATGCGTGTTAAGTAGCGGAAACTAACGCCGCGCTTTGCCTCGACAACACAGCGAAAAAATAAAGTCACACTCTTCTACTCCTGCGCCACGACTTGCCTTGTATTGATATTTATGTATTTTTTACCTACACGCAACGTTCTACGTGTTTTAAGGGGTAGACTTAGAGATTCTGGTGCTAGTAACTTTATTATGATTAATATATATATACATATATTCGACAATTAAAACTTCAACTCTTAATATATCGATATTGTTAATTCAATAAATACCTGTTTGGCGGTTTTTGTAAAATTTAATGTAATAGGTTATTAATATTTAAGTTTAATATTTATATAATATATTTTACTTTACATAAAAATATTAACTATTACAAATATCTAACACTTTGAAGTGAATATTAAAAACTATAAAATAAATTTACAAAAAGGGCTCGTCCGGGATTTGAACCCGGGACCTCTCGCACCCAAAGCGAGAATCATACCCCTAGACCAACGAGCCATATGATCACAGAATTGGTTAATCAATTGACATTTACTAGCCTCTGCACGATGTTATTCATCATAATTAGTTTTGCGGAAATAGAATTATTTTTTTCACCTTTACGCTGTATCCCGCACACAGCAGGGTAAGCAGAGGGAACCTAGTGTTAAGACACTTAACGGGGAACGGCCCCACTTTCTGCCATTTCTGGAGGCATTGCGTGTTGAGTAGTAGAACTCAAAAGACTCCAGAACGCAGAAATGGAAATATAAATTTGAGTAAATATTTCATGTCCTCGAGTGGGGATCGAACCCACAACCAGTCGGTTTTACACTCACATTTGCTCCTTTGCATTTGCTTTGTGCCCCTGCGCTACGACTGGCCTCAAATATTTTTGTAGTTTATGTAAATAATGTATTTGCTTAGAGCATTCATGCTCTACAGTGCTAGTATTTTAGAATTTCACTATATGATATGTTCTTAGTACAGTGTATTATATGGCTGTAATATTGAATCTTCAAACTTGGATTTCATTGAAAGGTTTCAGCTACAAACCTACCAAGTTATAAGCAATTATAGTAGTTATTACAAATCAAAAATAATATTTTTAAGAATATATATTTCAGTCAATGCACTATCGTAACGCCATTTAGAAATGTTAAAGAAACACATGAGCGTCAGTTGTATGTTCGGTTCCCACTCAGAAAATAAAACCCATATTTTTTTGTTTCGTCTGTCTGATTTCTTATAATTCATAATTAGGACATGAACAATGAAACAGCAACCCTAACACAGAATCCGCTTCGCCCATTTCAAGAACGTCTATTATGTACACATTTCTACAACTTAATAAATTATGTTGTAATAAAACTAATATCCATTTTGAAATATTGCAACGAAATTGTGATAAGAAGACAAAATCAACGGTTAAAATGGTCTCTACATACCTCAACTTGTTTTAACAAGTTACAAACAAATAATCATTATCGAATTTTAATTAATTTTTTGTTAATTTTTCACGTGAAAAATTAACATGAAAATCTGATATTATAGAAGAAAGTAATAATATTTTGCAATTGATAAAACTTTCATGGCACATTTAACCACCTTATTGAATAAATATACGTTACATTTTACTACAGTAAGATTAAAAACTCATTTTGTCATATGGCTCGTTGGTCTAGGGGTATGATTCTCGCTTTGGGTGCGAGAGGTCCCGGGTTCAAATCCCGGACGAGCCCTTCTTTTATTGCTAATGCACTTTTTTATTACACTTTCTATCTTCTAGCAGAAGATAGAAAATGCCATTCTTATATTGGAGGTACCGCCAAGCATTCATGGTCTGTTCGACTACTCTGTTCTACTTAAAAAATATATCTATTGTTTATTATTTTAGATATATAATTGAAATGTCAAAATTATTGTTTTTCAAATAGTTTTAAATTTGATTTAAATGTAAACTATTTTAAAGAAATACAGTGATGTATATTATGTGCGTTTGGTATATTTGCTACAATAATATTTATGTAAACAACGAAGAACCAACTGATTAAATAATTGACTATAATAGCGAATTCACTTTCTTTAGTTTAAAGCTGTATGTCGCACGTAACAGGGTAGGGAGAGGGAACCTGAAAACCTTACTAGTGTTAACTGACACTACAGTTCTCTTTACTTTTATTTAGTTCTCTATTTTGACACTTGAGGCATTGTGTGTAAAGTACCGGAGCTCAACATCTCGCCTTGCATTGGAAACGAGGCAATGAAAATATTAAACATTTCATTCCCCCAATGGGAATCCAACCCACAGTCGTCGCTTTTACAGTCGCACGCTGGTTGTCTCTGTGTCACGACTGAATTAGCTTAATACAAGTTAATAATTAAGTAATCAGTTGTAGTTGGCTCGTTGGTCTAGGGGTATGATTCTCGCTTTGGGTGCGAGAGGTCCCGGGTTCAAATCCCGGACGAGCCCGGTTTTTTTTAAATTCCTCGTTATCTAAGGCATATCTACTCGTATATATGAAATTATTTTGCATATAGCATTTAATTTTACAGATACAATAATATTTTTAGACATTCTCATGTTTAATTGTGTTACTCGACTCGACGTATTGTGACTTAAAAAAATCTTAATGAAATTATAAATTTAGCTTTATTTATATGTAGAGAACAATATATAGTTAAAACATCTAGGAACCAACGACTCAAAATTACTACGGAAAAAGGAGAATTTAGTGTCACTAGGTTCTCTTTACGGTAGGTGTGTAGAAAAAAAAACAAAAAAAAATGCAAAATATTAACTTAACATATGCATCAAAACAATTTCACCGAGCATCACGTCCCGCCTTACATAATTCTATTAAAGACTCTCCAGGTATCTTATTTAGATGTTGTAAGAGAAAATTCTTATTACCATCATATCGGGCCGAGGCGTCGTATCTGGAAATTATTTACATCTCACATCTGCGCCCGCCCGCTTTTGAAAATAATAAAATCGTGTTTAAACGCCATTCGTATGAGATACAACGAATGAAGCGTAATAAAAGCGTATAAGAAGAACGTATCGCAAATAGAAAATGTACACTCTGATGAATACGTTGGAGATTCGAGCATGCCGTTATTGGTAAATTATGTAGAATTACCTGTTTGAGATTTTTTTTTAAATGTTTTTTTTTTAATATTTCGTGTTTCGAAATTGAGTTCTTATATTTGTTTTAAGATTTCATGTCAGTAGCAAGGTAAGGCAGAGAAAATCTAGTAACAAGATTTTTTATTCTCCGCTTTCCGCCCAAATTAGGGACATTGTGTGTGAATAAATGGAATGGTCGGTATAAAGATAGAGGCCGTCGTGGTGTAACACAAGCGTGTTATTGTAAATGCGACGGCTGTGGGCTCAATTCCCACTTGGGGGAACGAATTATTATCAATAAATATTTAATTTTTTTTCGCTCTGGTGACAAGGTAAATTCAAAATGTTCTAATTGCGCCATTCATGTGTTGAATGTGGGTAACGGATGTGTGTTAATGGTCACTGAATGTTTTAACACTAGGTTCCCAGATTCCCTCTGCCTACCATGTTATGTGAGGGATCATCAAAAAAATGTAGCGTATAATATTTGCGCTAATACAATTAAATTAAAATACAATAAGTAGCAATAGAGTTTTCACTCCAAGATGATATATCTGCTATTATAATTTTAAAAAAATTACCAACAATTTGTATCATCGAAAAATTAAATAATTAAGATATAAAAAAATGTATAAGAATAAAAGTTTTAATAACAAACATTCATAAATTAATCATTTACAAAAACTTTAAATTGAAAAAAAAACAAATAAATATGATATTTTTTTTAACTGTAAGATTAACATAATTAATGAAGCACAACGAATAAAACAAAGACCTCAATAATATACTATAAATGCATTCAAACTATAAATAACTTACTATGAAACAAGATTTTATAACATCTTGAAACCACTTAGACTAGAACTAGAAAATATTGCGTAGGTGTCGGTAATATAGAAGAGGCTTCGCTTCCGCGAAATAGTAATCCTTCGTCGAACGTAAACGAAGGCATTAATTTATATTTGCGCGGTCACTGAGTATTTGCTTAAGGGTGGCTTGGATATAATCAGAAGGCACCCTGGTCAAAACTCAAAAAGCAAGTCATATAGCCACAGAGCCAAGTAGGAGTAGATAGGTTTAAAATATACTTATTTATTGTAGAATAACGCTTTAAAAATGTTAAAAGGTTATATGCTTTAAATATTCTATATGAAATGTTAGATGTAGCTAGGTATTTCACAGGTAGGTACTAGATATTTTACAGGTAGGTACTAGATATCTTACAGGTAGGTTCTAGGTATTTTACAGGTACAGGTACTAGGTATTTTACAGCTTGTTTAAAAATGCGTAGGCTAGATAGAAAATCTAGAAAAGTCTTTGTTTATTGTATTTTTAGGTCTGTTTAAAAGTTTATGCCAATGTTATTTGTGTCACGTACTTTAAAATATGTATTTTTTTTTTAAATAATTAGTTTATATTATTAATTATGCCTCATATGAATGGTAAATATTGCCGGTTCTATAACTTTTTCTATTCGTAATTTTTACCTGTAAAAGCAGGTATTCACACAGGGCGAGTTTCCCGGAATCCGGTGATGATCCGACGCATTCAGCCGCAGTGAATCTTCAATATTAAAAAGTAAGTATTTAAAAATAATAATTAATCCATATTGAATAAAGTTTAAAATGGAACGTTCGTTTTATATTATTTACGACAGTGCTTTAACTATAGCCATCATAGTTTCGATAAGATTGATCGAGTGGGGTAAGGCCAGATAATCTAACTGGTTGGAAAAAATCAATGACTTGTCAAATTCGTCGCATTCTAAATTCGAATTTTAGATTAACCGACGTTCGTTTTGGATTTCGAACGCGTAAAGTGAGACTAATTATTTTTTTAGCGTTTCGTTCAAAAAAAATATGTTATAGTCGCCTAAAAAGGTCTTTGTTGTATTTTGTAGTAAACAAAACTTTTAAAAATTAAGCAGGTAATAAGTAACGTAGAACAATTAGTCTATTATATTATTACAAGATTTCTCCTACTTACATAGTAATCTTAAACAATGTTTACAAATATTTAGAGACTTATTATTAGAAAATTTCTTTAAAGTTGAGTGCGGCTGTTACGCAAAGCTCAAAAGTAATAAATATTTACACTATAGTTTTTTAAATGATTTATTTGACGTTGCCTTCTTTTTTATCTTTTCATACTTAGGTCCAAATAAATTGAAAGTGCTGCTCAGACGTGACATCTATTATAGTTTGAAATGTGACCTTGGTCCAGCTGAGATGAGTCTCACGGTTCACTGAACGTGATAGCTGTGGGTTCAAATTCCACTCGTGAAATTATTGCTTTGTTCTCTTATAATGGCGTTTCAAATATACTATTTGTAGTTAGTAGTAGGCACTAATCACTTCGTCAATGTCACGTTGTGTTAAATGATTGAGAAAATGCGATGGACATAGTAATGTGGCACAAAATATGTTCAAATCATTTTTTTTTACTAGATTTCTTATGATGATAGTACCTTTTATAGTTGAATATTACAAAATTATTCACTATTTACTATTTTAGTGCTGGCAAACCGTATAATTGTAAATAGTTTAATATTAAAGTTATTTTCTATTACATTAATTATATATATCTCTTGTAAAATCATGAGAACTGAAATCAATGTCTACCTAAATGGAGTGACATTTATTCATTAATAATAATCCTAAAACCGTCCCAACGATGATCTTGCATTCGCAGCGGGGCTTCAAATGGATATAGAAATAAAGTAAACTTTATGGTAAAATGATAAAGTTAAAATTCCAAATTATAGATATACTTTTTTGAGAATACTAAAGATTAACTGTTAAACCGTTTTTGTTTGATTATTACTTTCTTTTCTTATGGGATTTTACTTTTAGATTGATGATTACTTTCTTTTCTTATGGGATTTTACTGCAAATTTTCGGGGGTATGCTGTTTATTTCTGGTCAAGGTACATCCTTGCAAAACGCCTATCCTATATTGGGAATTTTCCAGCAGTGGGTGTCAAAGTGTCTGACTGATACAGCCAATTTTGAGATTAGTCTACAAAAACAACTCAGAAAAAATTAAAATCTGCCATCGATCTGTTCATTCTTCCATCCCTAGTCAGTTAGTCAGTTACGTCTTTTGGTATTTATTAGCAAATAGATACATAGAAGAGTTATAAAAGAGAAAATACTTTCGTACATTTTCATAGTTATGAAACAAAGACAAAAAAATCACGTTAAAATTAACAACAATCACTGATTTATATAGTCAATTTTCAAATCAGTTCACAGCGTCTATCATGTCGCGGGAATTAATCTTCCATCGTATTACTCTGCGAGATAACAAATTTCTATCGGAGGGGGGTCGCTCCGTCCTCCCACATACCCTCCATGAACCTTTAATAAAGTAGTTTAAAAGACTCTAAGCTTTCATGACTTGAAATAACTTATACTATACTTTACTTGGAACTAAGACTGTAATATTCATAGCTTTTTTTAGTTGTTTGTATGTTTGTTTTATAAAATCATGTTAAGCAGTTTCGGATAAAATATCATACATTTCTAAATTGCGCTTATTTAATTATCATTTTTGGATATTTATAGAGATGATGTTAACAAGAAAAAGCATATCAGATAGGTACGTTAAGTAAATAAAACTAGTTAATTTACATTGTGTAAGGGTAATAAGTGTATTGGAATATAAGAATAATAAAAAACTTAAGCACAGCGATGAGTTCCGCCACTCAACAATATCTCAAAAAATCAGCAGAAAGTAGAGAACAGAGTGACTAAACACTTGGCTCTCACATGCGAAAGCACGTGAAGGTCAAAAAAAAATAATAATAAAGAATTGTGTACAAACAATACTTTATACGATATTAAAAATAGGCAGTAGAAAGTTGCGATAGTATATTCTGATTTATAAAAATATAAGCTTAAATATTTAAAAACACATTGATTTAAGACGTAGTAAAAGTATCAACAATATATGTATGTAGGTAGAGTAGTGAGCAGTCAGTAGAGTGTGTCACCACTTATGTATATGGAGTCTAAAAGTTCTTTTAAGTAAATTATAAAAATACTGACTTTAATGTAAAGTCGTGATACAGCCTCGTATCGTGGGAGGCCACCTGCCTCCCCATTGTCTCGCGATGGAGCCCTCTTGTACGGAGATTAGAAGTGAGCTCGTTACAATGACTATCTAAGGTTGTATCTTTACTATTATTCTATGTAGTTAAATTACAAATACTTAGTTACTATTAACATCTATATAGCAAAAGTAAAGGTTTTTAAAAAATGTTTTTGTGACTATCATTTTGTATAGCATATTTGATTGAAGGTTTTTTATTGTTTTAAGGCTTATTATTGCTAAGCAATCTGACATATATATCTTGTAATTTCATATGCACCCACCCGTACCATATAATAAAAAAAGGAAACCCTTTATATCTAATAAATATATAAAAAAATATTGACTAATACATATTGTTTCCCCAATTGACCTGCATCAAACGTGACTCAACCACTGTACGCTCCGACAGCTGTAACCGTGTGACGTCACAGAGCAGAGTTACCGGTGCTTATCTGTGACAGCCGGATGAGCGTGCAACGTCTCCGGCAGATAACGGCACAGTGAGCCCAGTCTGCCCGGCCGCATCGACCGGGGGGCGTGGCCCGACCCCGCCCCCCGCCACCACCTAATCTACGGATCAGGATAAACCTAACCCGGACACACCCATTGGAGGAGGCTTTACCGAATGCCGGAGAGGCGAACGCCATTGGTATCTCGGATTAGGATATGTAGGGTATTATATATCTTTCAGGTTTCAGGCGTGGATTTTCAATGTTCGGTTTTATATATAGCCGTGTATGGTACTGTGTTTTGAGGTTCTGGTGACTTGTGTAAGGTACCCTTGTGATGTGGTGAGGTAACTGAACTTATTGTTTAAATAAAGTAGAGAATTGATGAAAATTAGCGCTTAACAAATTTTTATATGGGACAATATCAGGCGTGTGACTCACGAGTAGTAGTTTCCACTCATTTTACACCAGATATCTGTTTACGTAAACACACGTAATGGAAGGTCTTTGTCATCTAGTACTGAATCTATCATATATTTGTTGATTTTATGGATTTATTTTTATTATTTTCTATACAAATATACTATTAGATACTTACATATTTATATTTGTGGAAAAAAACCTGCTGACTAGTGAACTTTAGACCGCTCACAGTGTGACGTTTATATAATCCTTATACTAATTTAGAAATAGAGCTCAAAATGGTTTAATTTATTGATAAATCGTTTTAACATAAATTAGAATAGATCGTTTCTAAAAAGACGACGCAAACTGTGATAATTGTGTAGAAAATAAATATTTATACTACTATAACCATATTTAAAAATATAAGAGTTTTGAAAAACCTTCACCTATAGTAGTTGAGGCCAGCCGTGACGCAGTGGCACAAGTGGTTGGCTGTAACCGCTACTGGTTGTGGGTTCAATTCGAGGAAATGAAATATTTATTTAAATTTATATTTTAACTTCTTCGCTCTGGTGTCGAGGCAGAACGCGGCGTTGAGTTCCGCCATTCAACATGCAATGCCTCCAGTATTCTGCGGGGAAATGGGAATAGGATCGTCTTAACACTAGGTTTTCTCTGCCTACTCTGGTATGTGCGGAATACGGCGTGAAGCTGATAAATTTTTATCTATTGTTGTTATATATTGCGTTTTAAACTTGCATTTTTATGACAAAACAAGTTCCCAAAATTTTTATTTTTATATTATTTATAGTTATAATTGTGATGAGTATTGTCAAGTAAAAAATATTCGAGTAAGACTTAAAATATGTATGTTGTTTATTTTTGGTTTATGGCTTTATTTTACATATCTTTGACGCTTTTGTAATATATTTGTGATATACCTTTTGTTCATTTTTTATATTTATCTATATGAATGTAGTTCATGTATCATTTCTTAAGTCTAGCATTTCCCATGTCAAAAGAAAAATCTAAAGAAAACTGTTAAAGGCATGCATGGATGAATAAATATGGTGAACGGAGTGTATTAACACTAGGTTCCCTCTGCCTAACCTGCTGTGTGTAGGATAAAGCGTGAAGTTGATTTAAGACTAATATAAATAAGCGTGAAGTTGATTTAAGACTAAAATAAAATATTAGCTACTCTAAAATTCATATACTATTTTATATTACGTGAACATGCTTCAAGAGAAAGAAGAGGCCAGTTGTGGCACAAGGACACTAGACTGTAAATGTGGCAAGTTGTGGGTTCGATCCCACTCGAGGAAATGTAACATTTTTTCTTATTTTCTTGCTTGCTTGACTAAAGTTTCGTTCCGGTCAACACCCAATGCCTCCACTCCACTCAATTCGGCGTAAAGTGGGAGTTCCACAAGGTTCCCAGGCTGCCTCTGTTTACCTTGCTATGTGCACGATACAGTGGGAAGCTAATAAAAGTATTCCAAGAAATAATTCAAAATCAAACCAGCTATGATGCATGAACACAATACCCAAATACTCTGAAGTCAAAAAAATACATATAATATTATTAATTTTGAAATTGATGCCATCGTGTTATTTTTTAAATTGAAGCCATCGTGTTATTTATTTAATTGATGCCATCGTGTTATTTTTTAAATTGATGGCATCGTGTTATTTTTTTTAATTTATGCCAGCGTGTTATTTTTTAAATTTGACGTTCAAAAAATGAAGCATGTAACTTTTTGTTTTGAATAAAATTATTTCACTTTGAATTTGACTCGTGGCGCAGTGGAATAACTTTAGGTTCCCACTTCGATTTCAACTCGGGGGAAAGAACTATTTAATATTATATATGATCTCCTAGCTCTGGTGACAAGTTAAAGCGCGGCGTTGATTACCGTGCAATATGCCTCCAGAATCCAGTGGAAAGTGGGGAACAGAGTCTTAACGCTGAGTTTTCTCTGCCTATCCTGCTATATCCTGAAAAAATGTAATTTACCATTCTGTTATGTTGAAAGAAACACTAATATCTACCATCCATACGTGCTTACAAGGTTTCTACAATATAATTCTTATACCTACATATTTTCAGCTTCATTGTAGTCAAACATGTGTTTTTATATTATTCATAAGATTATGTTAGTTATAGTTTATGAAAGATAAGAAATTTGCGTAGATATATATAAAATGTAATGTATGCTTATATGCATATATAATGTAGGTAAGCTTAGGCTATATAGCATTTCTTTATGCTATAAAATACATAAAGAGTGAGCGAAAGCACAACACAGACAGCTTTCATATTTTCCTCTCGTTCCAACATCACAATCGCTTCGATACTTAAGTTGTAACCATTGTTTTATCCACAAAGAAGTCGGTCGATACAAAGCCTCCATTGCCCTATTTATTGAGTATACAGTTAACTGTTTTGTTTTTTTTATTTACGCTATTATTATCATCTTCTTTAATGTTTAGTAAAATTATAATTTGAAACGTTTAAAAAATTTAAGGAATAAAGTACATTAAGCGTAGTTCTTATAATATATTTAGACTGTATAAATACAAATCATGTAATCATTAAATTAGCATAAAAAAACAAAAAAATAAACTACATAAGCTTTTTTAAATAGATTAATAAATATACATCAACGTTGAACAATATTTTATGAAACAAAACAAATTGCTTAAGAAAATTTTAATAAAAAAAAAAAAAAAGAAACCGTTCCATAACCAAATGTGCTAAGTCGATCGTTACAATCTGTCAAAGCCAGCGTTTAATATCGCAAAAGCTTTAGAAATTAAGATAAAATGTCGTTCGCCGGAAGGTGCCGCTTAAACGGCCACGTACAAAATTATAGGAAGTCGTGACAATTTTTTCTTACAACGCAGAGAGTCAGAAAGCCCGCGTGATTTATTTAATGAATAAAAATGCCTCCCGACATCGCCCATTCGCCATGTTAGTTGCAATTAGCCTCTTTTATAGCCATCTAATTTGCAAAATTAGTAGCATATTCGAAAAGTAATTAAGAATCTGCATTAAAATTCAAATGTTATAACATTATACCTAATTTACGCACCCGTTTAGGTAAACTAGGTAATCGACGAGCGATAATTCACAGTAGCGAGCGAGGGCACTGTCTCGTACAACGTGAGGCAACGTAGAACCGCGCCGTATCCGAACGCCTTATCACGTAACAAGATAACGCCTAACACCCTCCCGACACAAGAATTGAACCAGCAAGTGGCTATCGTGAATTACAAATGTAAACAATCTGAACCCTGAAGGCCGCCCAGCCTCACCGTGCAGCGTGGGCAGGGCTTTGCGGGAAAAAAAACCTCGTTAAAATATCGGCTTAAAAAAGAAAAGCGCTGAAACGGGAGGCTCGGGTGGTATCGGTTTTTCTCGACGCGGGCGGTTCGCTGGGCGGGGCCGAGCGCCAGTAGCGCGCCGCCGGCCGGCTGGAGTGAACGTGTTCGGTCGTTTCTCTACGCCGCGACAGGCACATGTGAGATATTTCGGTATGTTGATGTCGTGATTCGTAACAAGATGGACTTTCAGAGTGCTATGGAGACTTTCGCTGAAGCATGGGCAGCGGCTAACACCGTCAAGTCGGAGGCCCCGAGTGACCTGTCACAGGTGAATTTTGTAATTTACCCCCTTTTATTTATTTTTTTCGTATATTTTGTGTGTTTTTTAATTTGTACAGATACAAGGTTAACTTAACAAAATTTATTAATATTAATGGAGGTTGTTATAGTTAAAAAAAAAACAAACATTAGTTTGTAATTTTAAAAAAAGAACAGCACTTGTCCGATTGTTTTCCTTCGACAATAAGTCCTATGCCAAGTTCATCTTGATAAGTTAAATTTGCATAAATATAATGAAACACTTAGATACGTAATTGAATTATTAATTTGAAACAATAGTAATTGATATTTTGGCAAAGTCTCCTAGTTGTTATAAATTGTGATCTGTGATTATGTATGTTCATTATATTATTAATATTAGCTTTATATATTTGATCGTACATGATTTTTTGATGGCTTGACATTATAATGAATGTTTACATTTGAATTAAGAATCCTTTTTTTTAATTTAATACGAAAAATAAAAAAATGTAGAAAACAGCATTTTTTTTGTCGTTTCTATAAATATTTTAATATAAAATATATTATAAATACACATATTTTAATCAAAATCACAGAAGAAACCTTACACGGAAACCAATATTTTTTTTATATCGCTATAACCTAATGGACACATTGGTATAATATATTTCTCATTGAATGATTATACTAAAATATATACGAGCTATTAAAAATATTTTTTATACACATTAATGTTCTTTTTTTGGTTGTTAAATTATTTATTTGTTGTATTAATGTAAATTCTACAGTTACGACAATCGTATAACCAGTTTCTACTATCGATTAGCCTTCATAATGTTAAATCATCTCAAATATTTTGGAATTTAATGTAATTCAATGAAATTATTTTTACAAAGTTTTAATCGTTTAAAAAAAAGGATTTACTTTAAAAAAATGTAATTAAAAATAATAATTATTATTAATATAATAGGTTTATCATGTTACCATTATATATGACGAAGTATATAGGCTATATTGATATATTATCTTGAAATAAAAATTGGGTGCTAGGCCTTCATTTTTTTTTGGTTATTTATATAAGTTTTTGCATACAATAAAAGAAAAGGACAACCAGAGTTCAAGTATTTTTCGTTCAATTTAAGTCCGATAACAAACTTCGTGATAATAATTTACTAACAATATACGCTTACGGAGTAAATTACAAAATATACCTATTATTGTTTTTATAATATTAATGTTAGTTTAATAAACAATAGAATATAATTTGTTCTTTTTCTTATCGTTAGAACAATGAAGCTTAATTTTGCCACTTAATTGGGGGCTATTAGGTTATAGTAAAATAGGTGTTCCTGTGGAAAAAAATATATCAAATTGTTACGTTGTGCAACGATCTAACTTATTATCTAGGTAGTATTATTTGTATGAATATGTATGTAATAATAATAATAAGCCTATGTTTTTACAGCATTTTTTTCCAATTTTATTTGACAGTAATTCTTAGTTTCTAATTATTAGGTAAGTTTTTCACTATTGCAGATACAATAAGTCTACATAACGATATAGTTGCTGTGTGTTTCCTTTAAACAACGAACAATATTATTAATACGTACATCAGATTAGCATAAAAAATATGGATATATTAAAGTTATAAAAATATTTAGAATTCTATTACCAATTCTGATTAAAGCTTTTGTTAAGCATAACTAAATTAAGTCAATCTCACCGCATAGTTCCACACGTGAAATAAATTAAAAGGGAAAATCTTTTCCAAAATATTACATTTTTCAGCTTCACGCTGTAACCCGCATATAGTATAACAGGCAGAGAGAGCGTAGTGTTAAGAAAGTCTGTTTCTCTCTACCTACCGAATGCTGAAGCCATTGCGTGTTGAGTGGCGGAACTGAACGCCGCCCTTTGCCTCTATACCAGAGCGACGAAATGAAAATAGTACATATTTCATTTCCTCCAGTGGGGATCGAACCTACAACCTTTCGCGTTTACAGTCACACGTTTGTTTCCCCGCGCCACGACTGGCCTCACAATAATTACAATACATATCTAAACTTGCGTGAAATTATTTATTTTAACGTTAATTAGGTATATGCAAATTGTTACGCATTTGAACGATGTAAAGCTAACGGTACTACATGACCCTTTTAATGTAAGGGATCACGTAAAGCTGTCATTATATTAAATTTATTTTAAAATTTTTAATATATTATACTTGGTATAATGTAAGAAACTTACTACAATCGATTCTAGTAATTTTATTATTAGAATCGATTTGGCGGAAACTATCATTTTATTTCATATTTCAGGTCAGTATTTATATTATATTTTTACAATCTTGACGCGTTTGCCTACTGTAGCTTGGGTATAAAAGTCCCACGCCGTGGTCATGGAAGAATCTCTGGCTACCGTAGCCTCGGCCTGTTCTTGTCGAGGAGGAGCATCGTGAGGGAGTATAGTGGAGTGTGGACGGCTTACATCTGTGCCGGTCCATGAGTCCCCCATAGCCCGTTCGAGTTCCACTCGGTTGGCGTACTAGTAAAAGGGTTCCTATATGATAAAATAAATGTATGTCATTTATATTGGCATTCCTTTTACCAGTTTCCATTTTGAAAACATAGCGGCCCATTATTTAATAATATTGGATATAAAAAAATGTATTTCTTTTTTATAATTAAAACCACCCACAATGGTGTACAAAATTTACATCGACTTTTTTTCACTGTAATAAGTAAGTCTATTGTTATAACAATTACCTAATACTCCTTTGTTTAAATAAAAGTTATTATATACAAATATAATATAATAATTATTATTATTAATCGAAAAATGTCAGAATACATCTCTAGAATAGAATATATT
This sequence comes from Heliconius sara, assembly GCA_917862395.2. Taxonomy (NCBI): domain Eukaryota; kingdom Metazoa; phylum Arthropoda; class Insecta; order Lepidoptera; family Nymphalidae; genus Heliconius; species Heliconius sara. Next base: position 18,168,212 of record OU860789.1, on the reverse strand, counting down.
TATTTGTAAGCCAGTAATTTTATATCAATTAAAAGTTACCGTTCCATACCGTACCTATGTACTAACTCGTATATATACAGTTTATTTTTTGTTAAAATAATAAAAAAAAATGTTTTCTCTTTAATTATTTTAAACCTTTTTTTGATTTTTAAATGCAACAAATAATTCGTTTTCAAAATGGCTTTATTCTTTTTTATTTTTTTTATCAGCTTGCTGTATCCCGCACACAGCAGGGTTGGCAGACGGACCCTAGTGTTAAGACACACCATACCCCACTTTTCGCCGAAATCCTAAAGGCATTGCGTGTTGAGTGGTGGAACTCAACGCCGCGCTTTGCCTTGACACCGAAACACCGAACGAAGAAATAAAATATAAATTTAAATAAATATTTCATGACCTCGAGTGTGCATCTAACCCACAACCAATCGATTTTGCAGCCAAACTATGTGCCACTGCGCCACCACTAGCCTCACATGGCTCGAGAACTTTTATTCGAAAACTACTCAACCGATTATCATAAAACTTTGTACACATATTTTAAGAGGATATTTTCATATTATGGCCAAAGAAAAATATTATCCTTTGGCTATAATATAAAAAAAAAGTTGAAGCGGGCGAAGCCGCGTTTCACTCTCTAGTTTTTTAATAAAAAACTCTATACTTTGATCTGATAGAAACGGTCTCGTACGTATTGAGTGTACGGATTAGTCGATAGCTGCGTTTATAAATATTCACCTGCGCGTTAATCCATTATCGCGGATTATTTTTCCGTGCGATAACTGCAACTATTACTGATATCGCGAACGTAGGTGTGTGTTTTGATTTATACATTCGATTTCAAATGAAATATTATGTTGTGGCATATGTATATGTTTATAGGTGCATTCAAAATTTATGGATTTAATGTTGATTTATTAGTTTAAGAAATTATTAAACTATGTTTTTTTTTTTTTAATGTATTATAAAAATAAAATCATACTGTATAATTGATCTCCGAAATTGTTAAAGATAGAAAGAAAACCTTAGTGACAAATCACTTCGGTGTCCAATTTCAAAATGATTCAGATATTAACTCTGAAATTATACAAACATAACTCACGGACCGAACCATACTTATCGAGCTCCGTTACGGGAGTTTCGACGATGACTTGGATATTGACTCGATCGTTCGGTAACAAAAAACCGTCGACAAATTACATCTTCAGGTCGTTACATAGAAAGCGGGCGCGTGCCAAACTAGCCGTACAAAAACTCGAGTTTATGGGTAGTGGTCAAATCCGTGCAATTACACACGTACGACACTGTCAGGTGGAATATTGCGTGGTCCAATTTGCCTTGGATTCGGACACAATGATCGAGCTCGGATCTAATTACCCGCAACGCGCCAATATCTTTTGTGATAATATAATCGATCTATATTTGACGCGGATCATTTTTTCATGGTTTTCGGTTTTCAAGTGAAGTATCATATTTTTTGCTCCCCAACACAGCAATAACTTACTTTTGGTCTTGTTGCCCCGAAGTAGATCGACTTAAAGATATTGTAATGTGCCGTTTTTGTGGGTCCGCTGTAATCATCTTTTGAGATTTGCGACGAAAACTCGTATCGCCGGGAAACTTACAAAAAGAGTAAAATGATTAATCTATATTTTGATTAACAAATCGATTTCCACATATTTAAGTCTATTTGTCGGCTGAATAGCCTTGTCGCCGCGGCTGCGCCCGCGCCGTGCCGCCAGCCGCCGCTAATGGGCTCTCTCGCGGATAAAGCAGCGACACCGTTACCTTTCTCAAATCACGTACACTATTGTAATATCCAATCGGCCAGAAATGAGATTGCGGCTAACAAGTTATTTACATTGACGTTTTAATATGTTGAGCGACTGAAAAAACTATTTAAAAAGGTAATTATAAAGTGGTGTCCGTAATAGCCACCGTACGCGCCGGCACGCCGCCTTTGTGACGCAGCTAAACCCTCCAGATTAATTTTGGCAGCACAATGAACGCTTCGTAGTCAAAATATAGCTTTCAATACAAGTTGCGATATCAGTTTGTCAATTGTAATGTTTCGAAAGAGTTTGCGCGAGCGCTCGACTGCTGCCGAAGAGATAGGATCTTTATTGTGGTTCGTTTTTGGAAATATAATGAATATAAGGCATCGGCGCGGACGGATAAGTAGTCAAGATTGACGAAATGATGCGAGGTCTGTGACCGGGAGACGGGGGTGGACGGCGAGGCGGGGGGTGGAGGCGAAAAGCCGCGAGGCTACATTGCGCGAACGTGGCCAAAAACTAACCATAATTTACGGCCTACTTGCAGGACGGCTGCCGACGACACGCGCTGCACTTTTTTTATAGTGCCCTGATCCTGTTACAAAGTCAATTTCTCACGAACATCAGAGCCACATCTTTAGGGAATTGCGCGTTAATGATGTTCGAAAATTAAGAGCGACCACGATTCGTTTCTGATAAAATTTCGAGCAAATTTGCGTTAAGTATTGTCATTTTTTTGTGCGAACCTCAACTCTGTTGCTTTCGGTGAAGTTAATGTGTCTTATAAAGAGCACAAGGCTTTTTAAATAATGACGGAAGATAACGCGTTGTTACAAAAAGCTGAAATGGTGCGCGGATGTGGAATTTCGGTAGCCCACGGCTAACAGCCTACGGGGCTGGACCTCGCATATGAAACTCAGATTTTAGATCTCTTTTACTTAATACACTTAATAATGATAACTCGATATTCAATAATTTTAGAAAAAAATATATTTTGAACCCTGAAAAATTATGATTATTTATTCACTACTATAAGTAGGTCCTTCAATTATATTTTCGAATGTATGAATTCGTGGATGAATAAAAATACGAAGTTTAATAATTCTGATCTATAATTCTACAAGAACATTTTTAATGTATTTAATTTTTTAGCTCAAAGCTCGTCTTAAAGGAAAATTTAAGGGTGCGTGCAAACGGAATGCTATTGTCCATTTAACTTGCTGACGTGAGAGGATTCACTTCGCTGTAGGGCATCATGATATCTGCATTATTTTATATTATCATGTTATATTTCAATGCTATTATTATATCCGCACCTCAAAGAAACTGACTCTTTGGTGCAGAAAAAGATAAGCATGAGCAACGGTCAGATTTCCCATGAATAATAAAAAAATGTAACACTGTTAAAACATCTACATATACAAGTATTTATGGGCATATAAAAATTGCCTTTCTCAAGGGGAAGGCGACGTGCAATCTAGCGATTACGTGCCTTTTTTGCCCCCCTCATTATGCAGATTCTGGCGAAAAAGGAATAAATTTAATAATATGCGTTCGTGCACATGCGTTATCGAACGCACTTGCTTCTGATAATCTGCGCGCGCGCCGTCCGCAATTATAGCCGAGGAGGGGGAGGAAGGAGAGGGGAGGGGGAGGGTGTTGTGCGCCTGAACATGGTGCGGCGAGCCAAAAGCCAATTCGATTTTTAATTTACCTCTCGCAATTCCTAGCAGTTTTGCAATCGTTGTTCAATTTATAACTTATTACTTAATCCCCTCTATTAAGTTTCGTTGTTATTCTATTGAGAAAAATGCATTCCAGTAGCTAATTGGAGTGACATACTTTCTGTCAGTATAATGTACATTTGAATAGCTTTCTTGAGTTAAATTTGTTCTGTCGGTATTTGTAACAATACCACATTCCAATCTAATATAAGTATCTCCTATATAAGATAATTATATTTACAAATAATATAACATGTTCGATAATTCGGCGAAAAGCGAGGAACGGAGTGTCTTAACATTAGGCTTCCTTTGCTTACCAGCTACATGCAGGGTACAGCGTGAATACGAAAAAACACATGTTGCAAATGAAAATATATCTCTCAAAGATATATTTTTGAAAGATAGGAATGCAGCGGTCACCTCTTCCACCATAGCGGTCATGCCCTTATCCTAGTGCAAAATTCCTTACATCTAAATCAATTATTATAAAATTTTTGCATGTACTTATAGTTGTGTGATGAAATATATATTGTAATGTGTAAAATTGTTAAATATACATATATAAATATTCGCTTAATCTTAGATCTAAGTAAAATTTTGTAAAATAATGTAAAATTAAAAATATAATTTTCATATCATAGGTATTAATTGTATGTAAACGATAATGTAAGTAATATATATGATAAGGAAATTAGATATAATAATAAATTTAAAAAGGGTACGGACCAAGTGTCTGTAGTGTTAAGGAATAATAATAATAATAAAAAAATGAAAATATATATAGGTATTCTAAATCCATTCTCAACATTACAGTGCATTTGGTAAACAAAACGTAACTGATTTAGGATATTGTCGATCGACTTAGTTATCACTGCTAAGATTCTTAGCGTACCCTCTCAATGAGTCCCAGATCGCGTGAGGTCGTGCGTCGTGCATGTCTCAGTCTTGCGGTAATTTAATAAGGATAATCTTCGCACCTGAGAAGTGCAATTAATAATGGACGAGCTTTCTCGAGATCTACACAAATACTGTTCAGATTATGATAAGGGTGGAGGAATTACGTCTGCGGATTCTAACGAATAGGACGGGCTCACGGCTCGCTTAATAATGTCGATTAATAATTAATTATGCTAGGATTGCGACCGCATACATTTAAAATGTGTTGTATGTTTTTCTTTAAACAATTTTTATAGTTTCTTTGATATAAATACTTATATAGGAGTTAAGCAAAAGTCACCAATAGAAAAATCGCACTGTTCTCTATTTTCCTCTCATTGTAGTCGTAAGCTGGATGCATAATGATTTGTATGTCGGAATCCAATTTCAGACTTTATTAGACAGACAAGACAAACAGAAAAAAATAATTTCGACCTGTCGAAATCGAACCCACTTTCATTCCTTGTATAAATATCACATCCCAAATTTGTACGAAGACGTTAATTATATTATTTAGGTATTTTAATAATTAATTTTAAACTTGCCAAGAAATTAATTTGATATATTTTTTGAAATGTGGTCATTATATATTGCTTCAGCAATAAGATTTTGTCATGTCTTGTCTCCGGGAGCCCAAGCGAAGCGTACGGTGCGTCGGCACGTCGCGGGCGCAGGGGTGTGGGATCAGGTCCACCAAAAACTGGCCCCCGCGTCTTAGCCTTGAATGGCTTAGCCCTCTGGTCACGAGCAAATAGCTGACGTGGCCCGCGGCCAGCCGCGCCCTGCATACGTAATGCGTGTGCAAGGGAACTAGGAGGACGTGGAGTCGAACATGATGAATAAATTTGATGGGAGACGGATAATGTATCATTTAATTAGAATATGAGTTTGTGTGCTTCTTACTGAATGTTTGTATAATAGTTTGTGTATGTAGGTGTATAGGGTAGCTGGATCTTCATTATTATTAGTATATTATAGTATTTTCTTATGCTATTTTGTAAGAAATATTCGCTCTCATTTTATGTATCTCGATATCTCATCTCATCTCATATTAGTTTAACGTACTTTATTCTAATACAGTTGTCCAAATAAATAAAATTAGAAATTAATAAAGTATCAGAATAGTTATAATTTTTAAAATTTCGTATAATGATTGAAAAATAAAACATAATTCGAATTCGAACCACCAAATTTTTATGTCAAAGCCACCCAAGGTGACATACTACCAGAGACATGTACTCTAAGCTTTTTCAGTTTAAAAATGTTATAACAATCACTTTCAAATTTTCTAGATGCCGTGCCGTCGTGTTTTGTACACATGATAAATGTATAGTTTAATCGAATATTCCACGGTGTTGTTTTTTATCGATTCCCATCACAATGTGATCTGACCACCTGGTAAAATGCTCGTCAATCCCTCATCTCTGGATCTGTACCCGCTTTTATAAGCTAAAAACTTATCACGTCACAAAACCACTCCATAGCTGTCGGCGTGCCAGTAATGGAGTATTTCGTATTTGTTTCATTTTTTATTTTTTGTCGGTTCGATTACTCGAACGCGATCTCATCATTCTCCGCGAAATTCGGGAGCGTCTGAGCCGTCCAGCCTCCAAATATTAATTATTGATTGACGATAAAGCATGCGTAAATATGGTATACTGACTATGATTATAAACCACTTTTTTTCATCACATTGCCACACAACTTAACATGTAATTCTACCTCCTAATTTATGTTACATGACGAAATTTGCTTTATGCTTTTTCAAATATAGATTTAAGATAAGTAATATATAATAACACTGTTAATATTTACCTAGTTATTGATCTTTCCTTGTAAAAAGCTTAACAATTTTGATAAACATCTATTAGAGACGCACAAAAGGATACGACGGGGTCGTTAATGGCTAAAAATCGGCTCTCACAGCCCGCCGTCAGCTGTCGTCTGCGCTAGTGCCGTTTGAAGAGCTCGTACACCGCAGTGCCCCACAGTGTAATCCATACTTAGCGAATATTTCTTAACTAACCGCTTATGCTTTAGTGTGTATAATGTTTTATTGGCACGTTTGATTTCCGCCCCTCAACACGCAATGCCGCCAGAATTCGGCGGCAAATAGGAAAAGGTAGTGTCTTAACGGGAACAGTGTTTCGATACTAGGTTTCCACGTTCCCTTTGCGTACCCTGCTATATGCGGGATATAGCGTGAAGCTCTCTCTGTGCACACATATATAAATGTGAACCTAAATAAATAATTATTAGTTTTAAACAAATAAAACTTTAACAAAATAATAAAACTGTTTGCGATCATTACGATTGCTAATCATAACCACAGATTGATAAGCGACATTCTTATCTATTGTATAAAAATTTGATTAAATTAATTGAAAAAAAAAACGTAGTAAATAATAATCAAAATGTTTTACAAAGCTCAAACGAATTTATACACTAAGAATGAGGGGTTATTATTCGCTTCGTTCACAGTTTAAGCGGTAGCACACCAAGTGTGTATTGTGGTTAAAACAAAAGGTACTCAGTGGTGCTCCAGCTTAATTTTCGAGTGCGAGTTAGTATTTGAATTGGTTATAATCGTGGGATAAACAATAGCCAGCGACGCCCAGCCCATGTGCGCTCGCGTTTACCGCTCGTTGAATTAATTTGTATTGTAAAATTAAACGTATTTAAGTATTATTTAATACGGGTGCAATATTAAATTGTCTAGACATGCTTTTTAATATATATTTTTTTTATTTAGTTTAAAATGGCTGTTGAAAAAACAATAAGGTTGGCTTTAGTCAAAATTATTATTCTTCACGTGAAATTAATTGAAGGGGATTAAAGGCGTTCTCTTCGTATGGCTACAGTAGCTATATGTTAGAGTATTTATTGAATGTTACCGTAATGACCACTTGATTGTTTTGCTAGATATTTAGGAATACTGACATCGTGTTACGTATATAGTAAGTTTCTTAGTCTTCACTTTCAGTTGTTGTAAGTCTTTGAAAAAAGATATAAAATTAATGTACTTTTTTTTGGACTATTTTTTAGACCAATTTTGACTTTGGCCGCTTGTTACCGTAAGTTGATAACCATGCTGTCTGCTTAACCCAGGAACACATAAATTATACACAAAAAACTATGTTTTCCACTTTTAATGAATGGTTTTTTTTATATTTTTATTAACGTGTTTAAAAATACTTGACTAGTTTTTACCTGCCATATTCAATGTTAAGTGATTGTGTTAGTATATTGCATTTCTGATGTACAAAAAAAAGAAAATTACTAGTTGCCAAAAGGAAGCAAAAAAATATGCTGAGCAGTAACTATCCAGTAAATTTTGACGCAGAACGGAATTTTTTAAATATATGAGTGATACTGATTTCTTGTTGTAACATCACGTGACCTGATCACCATTTTATGACATTTCGGCACATATGAGATCCTATAGGTATATGTATACCAAACTTTCAATATATTTGTAGTGACTTTCAATTTGTTGATGAATATTAATTATGTAAAATAATAATTATTTTTAAGCTCTACTAGCTACAGTACGTGGTACTGTCAATAGATAATTAACAAGAATACTTAATAGATTAAGGTTTTAGCAAAAAAAAAAAAATAAGTGCATAGGTAAGTATGTAAATTATGAGTAAACGAGTTATCCCGAGGGTAGGAGTGAGTGATGCGAAACGCGTGAGCAATCATCGCGATCGACGACTCCTGCGCAGGGAAATGACGGAAACGCACACAAGCACAGCCGCCGTCAACACACGCCTCACACACTAGCGTGAACTAGCGCTAACGTTAAACAGATATTAGTAATCCATTGTTAAAAAAGACGTCTATGTAAATATATAATTTATACATCACTAACGATACGTTACGTATGCAAGTTTGAGTTTTTGCATTCGTTGTTGAGGGAGGCATTGTTAAGTGAATTTGCATAGAGTAAGGCGATAAACTACAACAATTATAGAATTACTGTAACTTCTTCTCAACTTCAAGTTCATGACATTTCTATTGACCCCTGAACCGGAATAGATTTACATTATACGTTCTCGAGTGAAATTATGCATTACAATCGATGTTAGTAAAGAAAAATCGTTAATAAGTGAGCTTTCAAAAAAATATATATGGATTTGGGATATGAATACACAAAACTCGATAACACAAATAACACTTTACGAAAGTAGACATGTTTGCAAATTAAAAGATATTCGTGAATTTTTTTCGTCAGTACACTTGTCACGCACTCGCTGTACACATATTACTTTCAAACATTAAATAATCGCGTCGTAACGGAAGTTGTGGGTTCGCATTCGGCATAACGCCTTTTGACGCACGTACATAGTATTCACCTAATTTATGGACTACATAATCACCTCATGTCATACCAAATAGTTATATTATGAATCAAAATAAAATAATTTGAGGCCGTCGTGGTGCAGGGGCACAAGAGCGTCACTGTTACGTGACAGTTGTGAGTTCGATCCCCACTCGGAGGCATGAATTATTATTTATTAATATTTTAATTTCTTCCCTCCCAAACGGTGAGATCTGCCAGTCAACACGCAATGCCTTAAAAAATATTGGCGGAGAGTAATGATCGGAGTGTCTTAACATTATGGTCATTCTGCTATATGCGGGATATAGCGTGAACATAAATTAATTATTTATTAAAAAATAAAATATCGACCCGAGATACCGATATCGGTCCGCTCCAAAGCGTTAACGTAATTTCAAGCGAACGTGTAAATAGCGTTACGATCCGTGAACACCGAGCGCGATAAGCTTTCAAAAATATTATCTAGTGCTAAAAAAAATACGTAATTGCCGTATTGCGTTAGAAATCGCACACGCTTACACACGCATCGGAATTAAGTAATTAATGCCGCCCTGGACGTATCGGCCGACGATCTGTGCCTCGTTCTCATCGACCACTATCAACGATCGGGACCCCGTTAGCTGTGAAAACAGTTGCTGTGATTATTATAATTTGCTGGTAAACAGCCATTTCTCACAATGTCTATTATACTCGTCAGTCGCGCCCTTGCTCATTGATTTATCGGTGAGTGCGTCGCGATTGCCATCGACAAGCTAACCGTTGCAAATAACACTTTTTCGTGTAAAATTATAATGATGGTCCTCCGAGTATGGGATGGCCGCTTGTTTTTTTATGTTAATATTCGAACTTATTAAAAAAGGAAATTATTTTCAATGTAGTTTGCATGTTGTGGAAGTTGAAAAAAAAAACAGCGGCCGCTTCCCGACAGGGTTCGTTGTTATTGGCATATGTAATGTGTAAAGTTGACTGATCTATCAGTAAGTGAGAATTGAGTTATTTATGCAGAGTTGAGCACGATTTTTTTTTATTTCTTGATTTGTATTAGTAAAAATGTTTTTTTTCTTACTTTAACATCAGCTTTACACTGTATCCCGCGCACAGAAGGGTAGGCAGAGGAAATCTAGTGCTAACACATTCCGTTCTCCGTTTTCCGCGTGTTTAGTGGTGGAATTCAACGCAATGCTTGACCTTGGCACCTCCTCGAGCGGGAGTCGAACCTGTCGAGTTCTTTGTGCCTCAACTTTAAAAATGTCTTCTAAAATCACAAAAAATATATTAAATGCACCGTACTTTTATACCACGGTAAGATTTATAACTCCCTTGTTTGTCGAACTCTTTTTAAAGCGGCTTAAGAGAGAATAGGGAAGGCAATTGGAGGAAAGGGTTCCACAATGCTATATCGCCAGCTTAATCTTAGCGAGCAAATTAGGATTAATTGAACTTTTTCCTTTTAATTCTCAGAGTCTTTATTTTCTCGAGTAATTCGTTCAACATGTCACCAAAGAACTTGTACAGAGATGATACAACTATTTTTTTTTTTGGGAGCAGTTGTGGCGCAGGAGCACACAAGTATGACTGTAAACATGACAGGTTGTAGATTCGAGTCCAACTCAAAGTAATGTAATATTTATTTAAAATAATATTTTCATTTTTTCTTTCTGGTGTCTAGTACGAGCTCATTTTTTATTTTTTGAAATTGTAGATATTTTAAGCTAAATTTATATTGATACTACTCTTGACCGCATTAGAACTATTTGGCAATAACTATTAAATTTAACAACAGGGTCCATTAACACGACTGCGTTGGTAATCCAGTAATTAGTATTCTAATGTTTTGTAGAATTATGAATAGCTACTAATGATTTACACCAGTATTTAACGATTTTAAATTATAAGATTTAATGTCAAAATATATTCTTGTCAATAGTGATTGTGAATAGTTTTCTATACAAATTAATAATATATTATTGTATGTGCAAAAGAAAAACATATTATTTTTTTTTTATTTTTTGTGCAAAAAAAACAACATCTATTTCAAACTCCATGCGGATACAAGACGCAAAGTGCGTTTCTAACTATATTAAGGGGTGAGGGGTTAGGTATCTATAGCCCGATGCCCGATGGCGGTTAGGGGCCCTCAGGTGTGACGGACGGAAACCCGCTATCATTAGCCTACCCGGTACCCACATGCACGCACACGCACCCCCACGTGTGCTGTTTACGCGAAATGTCCTTGTGTGCGTTGCGTTGGGACGGATTAGACGTTTCTTTTTTTTTAAATTTTAAAACCGTCAACTTTATATTTGCTTCGTATCCGTTCAATTGTAACGCTTAAGTAATGTAGATCAGTTATAAAGCGACTGTGCGTAATATGGTTGTGAATTCAATTCCTTAATTTATATCTATTTCTTTTAAAAAGTACCTCGGTCTTTTCGTGTTGTAAAGCGAAAAAACAGCGAAGTGGTCACCTAAAGCAACATACTGAAAGTGAAATTATTGTAATCTATTCCACTTAGGTGCTACGGAAAAATATAATTAAAAATTTAATTTCTGCATTAATATATAAAAAAGTGACGACTTAAATGAAATAATTGACTTGAACTATATAAAATTTATATTTGTTTCTATTCGATCATCAGTCATGTATATTATTTAATACTAAAAAATAATTAACACTATTTATTAATTACAATAAAAAAAAATATTGAAAGGATGGATTAAAATAAGCATCAAAAGTTTTGCCCTGTGCAGTGACACAGATGGATGCACACAGTGGACAGTGTGACTGTAGGAATAATAAAAAACAACTAATATAATCATATGCGGGCGATAGTTTAGTGTTATTGAAATTCCAAGTAATAAAATGACACTTTATACATATATAGTAGATATGTTTTTTTTTAAATTTAGGTTTATACTTCCTGAAACAAAATGCAATAAAAAACAAAGCATACGTCACTAAAAAATATATAAGTGAAATTAATATTATAAAGCTGATAAGATTGCATGCATGCATGACTGAACGTGTTAATCTCAGAAACTACTAATTCCGATAAAAAAATTGCGTCGTATCAGAACGAGAAATTGAAAATATTGTACTGATCGAACCCACAACTGTCGCGTACAGTCACACACTTGTACCCCTGCGTCACGACGAACTAAGTTGAGTTCTTTGTTGCCTATAAAAGTTAATGCCCAAACATCCTACTATGTTAGATCATATGCGTGTTCGACAACGTACAATTATCACGCTCCTATGCGCTTGCGCAGGGTGTGAGCTCGATTATCATCGATATTATTAACTATAGTATATAAATATAAACTCAGCCACTTTTAATCATAAGTAAATCATCTTGTATTTGAACCGCACAACAATATTTCTTGGTAAACGCTAATTTGTGTTTAATGTTTATCACTTGCATAACTTTACCTGTGTTTTCTACTTGTTGTATTGTTATTATAGATTTTATCTGTATGAAATATAATTATTATGTATTTTTAACATGTATTATTAAGTGAAAACAACTCTCTATTAACACACATAGGTAATTGGTTTGGTTAAAGACGTCTTTTTTATGTAAAACAAATACAAGCCTGCTAGTGCCTCCAACGCGGCTTCGCCGGCCTAAACTTGTTATTGTGTTATATCTAAAGTTTACAAAATCTTTCCATAAGTTGGAGCTTATATGTTATTCTGATGTTTAGTTCAGTTTCATCTAAATCCGATCAGTAGTTTTTGTGTGACCGCATAACAAATATTCATCTTCACAAACGTTCACATTTATAATATTAGTACCCAACCCACCTTAAAGCCCGGCAACGCACCTGTACCTCCTCTGGTGTTGCATGGGGTCGTGAGCTGCGGTCACTTACCATCAGATGACCCGAACGCTCGTTTGCCGTATCTCTTCCATAAAAAAAAAAATAATATTAGTAGAATTTCCCTCAAATTAATGTAAAATTGCACTGTTTAAACAACGCGTGATTATATAAATTGTGGCCAGTCGTGGCGCAGGGGCACAAGAGTGTAACTGTAAATGCGACTGCTAGTGGATTTGATTCCCACTCGAGGAAAAAATAAATATTTAATATTTTTCTTCGCCCCGCTATCGTTATCTAGGCAAAGCGCGGAGTTCAATTCCGCCACTCAACATGCAACGCTTCCAGAATTCAGCGAAAACTGAGAAACGACATTGTTTACTCTGCCTACTCTACTAAGTGTGGGATACAGCGTGAAGCTACAACAAAAAATCAAGCCTGTTTCACTTAAATGAATGTAAAACAACGTTCAAACAACAAACGATAGTACACAGTAATCTCAGTAACGCTTACGTGTGCACCATAAACCTTTGACACACCAATTTATTTGTTAATTCCGTGCTGACATCAGCAACGGGATAGCCGATAGCATAAGTGCCTATATTTAGAATCTCTGTAACTGATTAATGTACGCTTTAGAGCTGGCTATGGGCTAAGTCGCGCCAATTGACATTGTAACCCCAGCCTAGAAATTTATGTCTATTTATGATTGTAATGTGTTTTGTCAATAACGATTCTTAAGGACGTGGTCTTGATTCTTTATTATATCACAGTCTTTTCGGTTGTAGAATATAGCACTGTTTCGTTTTAAAATATTTAACGTTACGTTTCTTTAAAAATTGTTGGTTGAGAAGAGCAGAAATAGATATACTTATTTAGAAAACTCTAAAACTAGGGACTCGAACCCGCGCCTCCTGGAAACCGACCACGCGCACTGGCAGAGCTCGGTCAGACCGCCTGGTCGGTCGAGTCCCGCTACGTTCATTTTGAGAACGTACGGCTTAGGGGTCAGAGCGCCTGGTCGGTTTCCAGGAGGCGCGGGTTCGAGTCCCGCTACGTTAAAATTTTATACGTTTATTTTAAATAAGTATTTTTCTTTCCTAAGTGTGGAATAACACTTTAAAATGTTTAAAAAAAGAAATAGATATCTTTGATAATATTATATTTTAATTAAAATACCTATTTCTGTTTCTACAGAAACAATCTTAAAGAATCGTTACGTTTAATTTCAAACTTTACGGACGCGACTTGTGGCCTGAAGTGGCTGAGCAAATTTGATTGTGGGGCTTTTCTTACATTTGATTATTTTGTGCCGAATGAACAATGCGTTCAAAAAGTCTGACTACATTGCGGCCACGACTCTTTGATCGTGCTGCAGTTTGGTACGTATCGTTAAAAAATAAATAATTTACATTAAATACGCAACTTTAATTAAAATGTTTACTATCTCTTGACCAAGAATATTCGTTAGGACAATAGATTACGACGAGCTATCGGCGGAAGTGATAGCGGTAACAGGCGTATCGCAGGATAGATACATTCTGTTATCTCTATATGGGAATTTATATGTATTATACCATTGTGGTCGTAGCTTCGATATGTTGGTAATTTCGTTGCCTATACCATGACGATCCTTGATAATATACGTTTTGTTTCAATTTTTATAAAACAATCATCGAAAGAGTGTTAAATTCTGACATGTTTATGAGTAGCTGTAACTAGTATATTTCCCGTGTTTACTCTAAAGTAAACTTAATCTATAATTTGTATTGGATAATTTAATTTTCCATGTTCACTATAAAGCAACCGTAAGCCATAATTCATATTGGTTTTTTTTACTATAGAATGCGTAAAATTATGATGCGCAGACGCATCAAGCATATCAAAGCTCTTAGTTAAAGTTCAACGCTCAAAGTGCATAATCGTAGTAATCGGCCGGAGCCAAATGTCATCGACCCACTTATCTCATCCGCCATCCCTTTTACAATTACAACAACAAATGAGTAAGAGTGCACCGATACGCCAGAGCATCGATACTATGCAGAGGAATAAAATCCTGTGTGAACGAACTCTAATCTCTGTTTTGTGGCAGCATCCAGACCCGAGATGCACGCGCCCCGATAGATCGCCAATGAATCACGGCGATCCTAATGACAGCCGGTCGTCACAAATGATATAAATTAAATGTTAAGAGCAGTTCTTACTGTTTATTTAGGTATTATGCTTGATTTAATATCTCTATTTAAGTGTAAAATTTGAAAATATTATTGATAGTGTTTGGTGTAGGTGCTGTTGTTTCTTAGAAGTAAATATTTTTATATGGTGTATAAATTTGTGGAATATTTAATTATTTAAGTTCTGGTCCGCAGATTAGATGATTATTATTATATTGGTACATAACGCAAAGTATAGGATAAGCATTATGCGCTTTTATAATCAAAGACCAAGTTAATCTCAAGGTTCCAAAAACCAGAAGAAGTCTATACAAGAAAAAATACATATGCTCATATACAATCTTAGTTATCAGTAAGTTGGGTCAAACGCTAAATAAATTGTGATATTTGTCCTAGAAGTTGTCTCCTAATCTTTTTCGGAGTACTACAATTTCTTTGTTAAGACAAGTACCTTAATGAGGCGCGTCACTTTAATGTGCTTTATCACAAACGCCTAGATGAATAGGTTTTTTTATTTATATTACATATGTAAATAAAAAAAACCTATTATTAGTTTTAGCTGGAAACAATTTTAAAGTTAGTAAAATTTAAAATGTTATGTCACTGAGTAAAGTTAATTTTTTACGGATCCTGTTGTAAAATTTTAAGCCATAAATTTCAGATCAGGTAGAAAGAATCTTTTGAAATTGTCCGAGAGGATACCGTTAAGGTGATGATCCTATTTGCTATTCATTGTTTACAAAGATTTAACTGACGTAACGGATAAACAATACAAACACAAGGATTTCTTATACATTGTCACGACAATAAACGGCAGGTATGCCATGTGCTACCTCACTTACAGGAAAGCTGAGTTAATTGCCTTAACAGAATCGCTCCGTTTTGATTCCCCGACACGTTTGAAGTATGAAACAAAAACTGATTGTAAGGTTTCCATCTTAAGACCAGATAACTTGAATTGCTTACAACAATTACTGTCGACGAAATTATGAGCGGGTTTGATTTCAATTAAAATATCAAGATAATAATAATCATTATGTTAATGGTAATAGTTTCTATATAAAAGTAATATGTAATGTGTAGTTTTATTACTAGTATAAAGGATTATCCCACATACAACATAGTAGCGAGCCGTACTTTGTAACGAATTTCTTTGAAACTAATATTCAGTCATTCGAAGGGCAGACGCACACGTCATTTCAACGCCGTATTCAATCCGTATGCACTTTACTTAGAAACTGAACTGTCGAATAATAAGTGCATTGTGTGACCGTATACGTATCACATGGATTAGTGAGGGGAATATTTAGTATCGATTGTTTTCAAATCTATTTTGTTTATTTGGCCCTATATACTCGTCCCTATATTCCGTTCGTCTGTTTTTACCAAAATTCATTCAAAATTTACTAAAATTCATTCATTTCATTAGTTCAGACAAAATAATAGAAAATATTTTATCTGAACTAATGAAAACAAAGTCTTAAATAATTCATACATTTTATTATATGTGACTTAAAATTCTTCTTGTCGATCATGTATTATGGGGGCTTTAATCAGTTCAAACGCGACTTATGACATTTACTATCCAAGATCCTAATCGAGGTCATTGCTTCCAAGTGAGCCTATCGACAAATCGGCAGCGGCGGCGAATCGCGCGCCACGCACTTCCGACGCGACGGATTTGCCGGAATCGGCGCGGGCGCATCAAAAGAACTTGCAAAATTCGGACGGAGGCGCGCGCGCGCGTGAATCCATTTGAATATTATTTTTAATGCCGACATGGGAAAGGTGTACCATTAGATATGGCCGACTCATCGTGAAATTTTGTCACAACCCTATTTCGTAAATAATAATAATGTGCCTTCTGATGATTCCTTGGATAGAAATCCTGAGAATTCTATAATGCGTAATCTCGAGTTGCATTAAAGAAGCTTATGACCTCTTAGTCGTTCGCGACATTACGAACTGCATACTTAAAAACTGCAATTTAATTACGAAAAAATGTCGCCTTACAATTAAATATGATATTTTTCGGCCAGAATCGCTGCATCAAATTTCGGCCAGCTCGGAGCCCACACGGGCTTTCTTGCTACTTACATCTCACGTTTTTGAGTAGCCGTAATATTTAAATTGCCGACATTGCTCCCGCGGGCATACCTCGCATGGGAATGCACTGGCGGTCGTCAAAACTCGCTTCTACCGAATGCGACATGCGTTGTCCAAACGCATCAGCGCCGCCGTATCCCTCTCTGTCTGACTCGGAGCCAACGAACTGCGAGGACAAAGAGGTGCTGATGGAAAGTATGGCTTCGTTTACTGGACGCTTCTTACATCGGCAAACGCATCCCGCCTAAAATTTTGCATGGATGTGTCGCGCATGCGAATATGTAGTCTGCGGCGCTCCTCGCCCGATCGGTCGCCGCGGCGGGCGCAGGCGCACGTACGCGACATTACCTGCCGATGCATATTAATTGAGGAGGAAGTTTTGTTAACAATATCTAATGTGCCCCGCGGTCCGCCCGCGGCCCCATTGATAGCTTTTTTGTTCTCACTGCTCTTCAAAAGTGCCTTCGCCGTGAGCTAGACGCTCCTTATAAAATATTGCATAATTTATGACACACGTTGCGAAAACAATCAGCATGTTTATTCCATTCGACGTACGATGTCTCGAGATATCTACGTTTCATCGGAAGTGGTTTAACTGGGTTATTTTGTTTAATCGTGGACCACTCGAGTGTTAATTAGAGATAATCATCGGGCGGACAAATAATCTCATTTTATAATATATACAGCTCTTGCTTGGAGTGGAAATATCTAGAGTGGCTTGTATCTGAATACGAAGACATGCATAAACTCTATCATTCAATGTTATCTATTATCGATATCCACATAGGATAATTAAAAGTCAAGTTTCTTGTTTGTTGGACAAAATAGTCAACTTTGTTATTGCGGAAGGATTTCTATATTGGTGGCCATTTAATCACGGATACTTGATAAATTTAAAGAAATTTACGTCAAGTTCTAGTTACATGCTCGGAAATTATGACTCTAGAATATAGAACGAGCTCGTCTTATATCTTAAGTTTTGATATTAGTGCATCTGATAAGGCTAAGATTATAAGATAAAATAAATGTACTTTTAAGTTAGCGAGAATTAGTAGAATTCGTTTTATTTATCAATGTGATAAAATTTAATCAAATATGTATATGAGTACCTATTTGGATATACTCACCTACAGAAATTCTTAATCCTTGGAATTTGAATAATTATTTTTATTTATTTTTTTCAAATATATAATAATTATTTTTATTTATTTTTTTCAAATAGATAATTTCTATATGCGGGATACAGCGTGAAGCTAAAAAAATATTCATGTTTGCTACTTTATTTCTGACTTGAGAAATATTAAATACACTTATAGTAATAGTTTATATGAAACAATAACTTGAAAAGTTTTAAAATTACAAAAATATATATTTAATAATTAAATTAAACGCTTTTTTTAATTGTAAAGTAGAAATGACTTTGGACTTATTGTGAAAAAACTAGTGAATAGGTTATTAGCGCTATATCTATTTGTTTTGTATAATTATTTAAAAATCCATTACTGATTTCTGTAGTTTTTTTTATTGTTATAATAATAATAACAAATAGAATAATATATTTGATGTAAAAAAATTATAAAATGCTTCTCAACTTTAGACTAAATAAATAAAATGAGCTTCACGCTGTACCCCGTACACAGCAGATCCGGTCGAGTCTGCCCATGCGTGTTGCCATTGCTGGCGACGTGACTCTACCACACGTACTTTAGTCGCCTCTTACGACACCACCAGTACCAGGATGATCCTATTCTAGGCCGGGATCACACGGCACAGAGTGTTAAGACACTCCGTTCCTCACATAGTGTGAATTTACATCAATTTTACCATATGAATATTTTCTTGGTTTTAAGACATTTATTTTATTATTGACACATGTTTTATCAAAAGTTAACATTAATATGCCATAGGCTCACAGTAAATTGGCAGTACCTACCAATGCTACAAAAAAAAAAGAAAACGAGTTAACTACGAAGTTTACTCGATTTCTTTTCTTGGTAACTCATTTACCTATGGCATATAAACAAGGACGGAATGTCAACTTTTGATAAAACATGTGTCAATAATACAATAAATGTTTTCTTTTTAATCTGTAATTAATTAACATTCAAAAACACTTACAAGTTACTGGTATTCTCAATTATTATTTATTACTAAAATTAATTTAATTTATTACGTGACTAAATTTTATATATACATATATCTCTATACTTGTGTAACAAGGATTTTGCTAAGTCAAAACCAGCTTAGCGTAGAACCAGATTATAATTTTATGCAAAAAATATATTATGTTGAAAAACAAAAAATACAAAATATTAAGGAACAAATATATATTATTTTATTATACTATTTTTATTATATATAACAACTTAGCCACGAGTTAAAAATGTTAATTTATTTGAATATATAACGTCAACGTAGATTGATTTGAATTGTCTGAAATATAAATATATATATATATATATATATATATATATATATATATATATATATATATATATATATATATATATATATATATATATATATGTATATATATATATAAATTAAAAAACAAATACTCAATGTGGCCGCAGTTAGTAAGGGTAAATAATTGTCTATTAGGTATCTATTATAAGCCCCAGAACTTCAATTTTGTTGATTCTATTTGACAGAACCTAATGTTAAAAAGTCCGTTCCCGTCACCGCCCCAATACGAGACATTGATTGTTGAGTGCTAAAATTTAAACAAACCTTTATCTTACAATAAAAATAATTAATGGAGAATCGAACCCATAATCATCACGTTAACAATCATACTACTAATATTTATTAGGAAAACCTCATTAGATGATTATAAAATTTTTAAAGTAGTCGTGGCGCAGGGGCGCAAATTGTGACTGTAAAACCGGCTGGTTGTGGGTTCGATCCCCACTCGAGGAGATGAAATATTTACTTAAATTTATATTTCCATTTCTTCGCTCTGGTGTCGAGGTAATGCCTCCAGAATTCGGCAGAAAGTGGGGAACGGAGTGTCTTAACGCTAGGTTCCCTCTGTCTACCCTGCTGTGTGCGGGATACAGCGGGAAGCTGATAAAACGAAAGTGAATTATCTCAATAAATTTATTATATACTAGTTTTCTTTAAAGATTAGTATCTCGGATGTTGGCAACATTGAATAAAATACATCTAAATATATAATACATACAAATGTACATCGTTTTTTCTTCAAAACGTAGAAACATATAATATTGTTATATTTTTATGCAAAATCAATTGGTGTTAGAGCTAAACGAGATCAGGTCGATATAACATAAGTAAAAGTGAACATTTAAGTTGCCTATAATGATATTCGTGATACATATATTATAAACACATATATTATTCCCACTTTGGCGCTCGAATACGGCACGTGTAAGCGGTCTTATAAAACACTGTTTAAAATTATAAAAAATTTATATATTTTTATTTTTATCATCTGAATTTTGTTGAAATAAATTAAATTTGCAATTAAAAATAGCATGGCAGTAAAACATTGACATACAAAATTATAAAAACTAGCGCTGATTCTAAAATGAAAGATTTGAGAATTATTTATATTTTTTTTATTTCACCTAATAAGTCGTTGTTAATTTGACAATCATATATTTTTAATGCGTGTAAATTGTAAGACATTTTCACATATTACTTTTTCACACATTATTCTTACAGTATATAACGAATATAATGTGTATCAGAACATACAGAAACATTGGGTCAATTTCTAAACGAGTAGATTAATTAATTATTATTTCTTTATAACCAGGCCACGATATAATCTTTATTATCACAGACAATCAAAATTTTTAATCTGCGTTTACGCACTTAAAAAAAATAAACGACTAAAGAGAATTGGGTGATAAGGCACGGCTAGATTATCCGGGTGTACGATAAGCGAGCGATAATGTCTTAATTAACTGCGCTATCAGCTGAGCCACGGATTACTACGATTGCACAGATTCACAGATTACTGTCGGTGTTCGTGTATTGTTCAAACAGATTATGATTGGTTATGCTATTTTGGACGCGATACGATTAGATTTCCTTATCTGTTGCTTTTGACTGATGCGCACGCAGTGGTCATTGGGTTTGACGTTGCATTTGCTTTGAAAATTGATTTATTTTTACTGTTGTAGTCGTAGTGATAACTTATAACGAAATTAAGTAGAATGGAAAATATAAGATTCTTTATGAATTAATATAAATATAGCATATTCCTAGAAGACTAGGCATGTTTACATTGTTAAGTTTATAATAAAAACACTATATATGTTAAGTAATTCGAAACGTTTTAATTATTCTATGACGTGTAACTAAAACGTGTACTTTAAATATAAAAAAAGTCGCACCTACATACGTCTGTCACTTCAGTAATTCGGTATAACCGTAAACTTGGTAAAATCATGGTACAGTGATGCAACACAGATCTATCAGTTATAAGTATAACTCACACGTTAGCAAAAGGCAACCAAATTGAGTTAGCACTTGGAGGCTTCAACCATTTGTTTCCAATTTGGTGGGCACCGACAGTATACGGGTACTGTGTGTTTATCCCGTCCAAAAATAGTGCAAATGGCACTAACTACGATGTAGCGAGCTTGTGTTAATGTATTGCTCATACCGCTTCAATTTCCACAGCCTTAGAAGTTAAAAAAATATTTTGAACAATCTCCACTTTGATTATTAAGATTTAGAATGGGTTTTAACAAAAAAAAAACATCGTATTTGCAAGTGTATTTGAAACATACGTGTCATATTTTATATGAAGATATTAATTCAATCTTTAAATTAGTTTCTGTTTTTCATAGAGCTATATGTTAATCATATGTAGATTTAATGTTGAAGCGGCGGTATCTTAAACTTTAAAGTATTAATTGGATATGAAATCCTTCCTAGATTTTGGTAATAAAATTAAAAAAAATCCAAATATGACATCTAATCAAATCGGCGAATTTGGAATATTTTGTAATAAAAGTTATTATTGTGTATAGATTATCTAAGAATTAATATTAGAACCGGTCCAGGCTCGTTTTTTTGTACTATGGCATTTTAATCTTTATTAATTTTTATACTTCGATAAAGTAGTCTTTGACGATATAATTTGCGAATTCATTAAAATAATTTTTATTTAGTACTTTCCGTCTAAAAAATAAAACAGAAAGAAAAATTTACATAAAGAATATAGAGTATCATCTATAATAAAGAGCTTGCTATCATACTTATCAATCTTGAGGATAGAAAATAGAGGATAGTAAATTGTTTGCTTTGTTTTACAAAGCGAGAGTCTAACTTACGCTGAAAAAATCTTAGGAACCTTTCACGTTCGATTCTTATTTAGCTATTAGAAACTTATTTATATTAGAAAAGCAAGCAAAAGCATTCTCTAAAATCAATATTTTAGAAAATTATTTTTCAATCCATAAAGAATCATGTCTTAATATACCAGCCTTACCTGTCAACTAATTTCAAGATTTTTGGTTTAACATGTTCCAATAACAAAGAGGCCAGTCGTGGCGCAGCGGCACAAAATGTGACTGTACAAGCGACTTGGTTGTGGATTCGATACTCCACTCGAAGAGATGAAATATTTACTTAAATTTATATTTCCATTTCTGCGCTCTGGTTTCGAGGCAAAGCGCGGCGTTAAGTTCTGCCACTCAACGCGCAATACCTCCAGAATTCAGCACAAAGTGGGGAACGGAGTGTCTTAACACTAGGTTCCCTCTGCCTACCCTGCTGTGTGCGGGATACAGCGTGAAGCAATTTTTTTTAAATTAACAGTGAACTATGAACGAGATAGATTCAAAAGTGAATACAGACTACAGCCGTTGTAAACGAAATTCTCTAATATGAGCATATGCCAATATCGAGATATGGCGTCACACTTATAACGACTCATGCTGATTTGCGACATTTATTTATCTGTAATATGCGTGAATATGAATTAACGCGGTCTTTTAATTGTAAGTTGGCTTTAATATTAATTTGGGAAACCGATAAAAAATATAGTAGAGGTCAGTCGTAACGCAGGCACAAGCGTGTGGGCACAAGCGTGTGACTGTACAACCAACAGGTTGTGGGTTCGATCCCCACACAAAAATAGTTAATATTTTAATTCCTTCGCTCTGGTGTCTTATTTTTTTATTTGTTTATTTAGTATTGCGTTTATATGTAATTGTTATATAAAAAAATAAAATAACTTACATTGTTCGCCAGACATTGAAGAATATACCTAAGCCACGATAACAACCGCTTCCGTAGTAAATATTTGTTTCAATATATCGAATGTGGGAATTAGGAGAAATTACATTGATAGTATATAAAGTTCATTTAAAAATGATAATGTATAAATGTTAAATATTAGTTATTTGTAAGATACAAATATATTAACAGTATTACGTACTTAAATAAGTATTTAATTTAAAATTTATATTTCCATTTCTTCGCTCTGGTGTCGAGGCTAAGCGCGGCGTTGAGTTCTGCCACTCAACAAGCAATGTCTCCAGAACTCGGCAGAAAGTGGGGAACATAGTGTCTTAACACTACGTTCCCCTCTGCCTACCCTGCTGTGTGCGGGATACAGCGTGAAGCTGATTTAAATAAGTATTTTGAGATCATTTTGATTTGTACCAATTTTTGAAATATTTTGTCATTTGATTTTTGATGATAATGCTATCCTATAATTGACGGCGTCATAATTTACCATATAAATGAAGAGAATATTCAAAGACCATAAATATATAGGAATTTAAATACATTTAGCCCTTTTTATTTGTATAACTAAATTACAGACGGCTATTCTGTCCCACTGCCTTATAGTATTCTGCTCGTTCCCACCTCGTACTACGACGGATGTTTGACAAGCTGTTATAGTATGCCCTTGGAATAAATGAGGAAAGCCTAACTGGAATAGTAATTTAGTATATAAACGTAACTGTAGTTCCTTGGCTATTTCCATGAAACATATATTTTATTTTCGTCTCGTTGTAGCACACTTGGACAATGCTGCGTCTGGCTACAATTGCGATGGTTGTGGGATCGATCCCAATTCGGTCGTAAGCATAAATTATTTTTACTTCCCTGCACTTACTCGATAATACAATTTTTTTACTCTACTGTGGCCTAAAAGAAGGGTTTGTATATGTTTGTCTTGTCTGTTTCTTTGTTCGTTCCTAACCGTTAAACCAGTGAACGGATTTGTATTGATGGTGTGAGTGTTATTGGACTTATTAGTTTAGTTTATCCAGTCGTTTATAAATTTAAATGTTACCTCAAATTATATTTTCTATCAGTAAATTGTCGTAAATCAAATTTTCATAAATAAGAATTTTTATTTTTTATATGAATTCAAAGCTATAAAAATATACTCAAGATAACATTCTAATGTTTAAAATCTTCCTATATATTGGTATATCATAATGACCTGATAATACCAGGGGTCGCAAGTTCAATCCCTACAAAATAAAAGCTAAATCACTATGTTCTTTTTATCTTTCCAAGAAAAGTTTTTAAACAGTTTCGGCTTCGGTTATTTTTTATGATCATTTGGAGCAATTTGCTAAATGTAAAAACATATCAACCAAATGGGTATAAATAGACGAAATGATTGAAGATCAAAAAATATATATTGAAGAATCTATTTAGAAATGCCGTCTGATTAGAATTATTAAAATATATTTTAATATATTTTATATTATTTTATAGGTAACACAAAAAGATTTCTATATTATTTTATAGGTAAATATTTGTCGCGCTCTGTTTATAACAAAGTGGTCTTGTGAGTTCCGCTACTACTGTTCTTAAATTTAGTGTCTCAATATAAAAGAAACTAGACTAGGGTGAGTTATCGAAACAATTTCTGTATACAACAAGCTATTTATTACTAAATATATACTAAAATTAAATATTTACTTAAATTTATATTTACGTTTCTTCGCTTTGGTGTCGAGGCAAAGCACGGCGTTGAATTCTGCCACTCAACACGCAATGCCTCCAGAATCCGGCAGAAAGTGGGGAACGGAGTATCTTAACACTAGGTTCCCTCTGCCTACCCTGCTGCGTGCGGGATACACGGGAGAAATAAAAATATTTGCATAATTTATGTAATGATTTTTAATATTTTGAATAAAAAATTGTATTATAATAATATAAAGACTGTTCCTTTGTCGATTTATGTATAATCTATAACTACATAAAGTTGTTTTAACAAAAGATATTATAGTTTTAGAAGTATTTGAGTCGTGGCGCAGGGGCACAAATTGTGGGCTTAATGCCCACTCAAGGAAAAAATATATATTTCCGTTTCCTAGCTCTGATGTCAAGGTAAAACACGACGTTGGGTTCCGCCACTCAACACACAATGCCTTCAGAATAAGGCGGAACGCAGTGTCTTAACACTCTGCCTACCCTGCTTTATTTATTTTTTAAACGTGTAATATTATACAGACACACGTACCTACATATATATTTACAACATTTCGTTTATCTTCACGCCATATATAAACAAAAGCAGATCTGCAAATTAGTGGGTTATCTTATTTTTTTCTAATAGTTCAACAATTGCGTAACATTTATTGAGATTGCGTATTATTAATTTATCGTATAGATAAATCTCATCCGTAAAGCCGAAATGGAAAAAAAAATTGGGGTCACGTCCATGGCACTGGTGACGACGATGGTTCAATGGAGATAACTCGCTGATGTAAACTATTAATACACGCCGCCATTAAAAATATAAATCCAGATTTGAAATTAAATATAATGAATATATTATAATATATTCTTATGTTATATATAGTAAATGTAGTATAAGTAATGATTATATACTTTTTATAATTCAATTTAAGTATATGTTCAAAGATTTTTCCTTAACTTATTGTATTCATCGTTTTTATATAGCAATATTTTTAGTTCTTTTGTTATGTTATAGCCAAATTATAAGAAATATTTAAATAAATTATAACATATAAGCTATTATACTGTAAAGTTTAATCCAAATTCGTTCAGCAGTTTTTGCGTGAAAGTGGAACCAATATCCCCACAAACTTAGTAGGATAGGATATAAATAAATAAATAAAAAACATATAAAAATATAAATATTAATTAAAAACCGTTTTCAATGTGTTTCACATAGTACTGATTTGTAGAGCTGTTATCTCCACATACATACACACATATGCGTGATGAGAATTAATTCACATACTTAACAAAAACTTCCATTGGATGTCGTTCCACATATCATTGAAAAGATAAGTTGTAATAACTCGTGGTTACAAGCTTTTACTATATAATAAGCTAAGGCGAGTGAACACGCTGTTTTTGTTTCTTTGTACGTTTTATACAGAAAGATTAGGATCGCAAAGTTATCGCTTTCCCTCGAGTATCCTTTCACTAATTTGCTGTAACTTGTCTTCGTGTTTATAATATTAATTAATCTGTTTCAAATTATTACAATTTAAAATATAATTTATAAAAAAAAATGGTAGTCGTAATAAAAATATTGACGTAGGTATCTGTTTGTGAGTTAGAAACTAAAGATTTTACTATCATACCATTACATTTAAAATAATATAGATACACGATATTTAGGTTTATATAAATTATATGACGTCAATGTTCGGGTTTTCATTTGTTTTTGGGTAGTTCTAGTTTGATAAATGAATAATTGGCTAGTTTTACTATATTTTAATCGTTAATAATTCTTATTGAAATCTAACAATTTATGGGATTTGCTTTTAATATATCGTCAATTCATTCAATATTTCTTATTATTTACTTATCCACTTTAGTGTCTTTAGTTGAAAAATCCATTAATTTGAACTATAAAACAACAAATATAAATATTATTTCGAATAATGCATATATTTTGTCAGTTTCATCACATGTACCTAGCAACAAAACAACACATACAATTTTTCCAGCATCAGCCACATCAAACATACAAATTCTGTGACAGCCCGAATTAAAAGATAAGCCCGCATGATATACAAATAAAAGATATATCTAAACGGTATCTCGTACAAATAAATGGGACATAAATTAATAGCAGTACACAGATAGACGAAACGCCTAATGCCATAGTAAATGTTGCTATCGTGGCTTGGTGCCTGTATGTCACCACGTACAACGTACGACGCTAGATAAGCAGGACTGTTGATCTGTATACATTTAGATTTGCTTTAGTCAAACTGCGACTGGAATTAGTGATTGTAAAGTAATAAAGCTACTTATGTGATAACCGTTTTGGGTAGCCGCTTCTATTTTTTTTAGTTTAGGTACCTATTGTTGGTATATGTGTTGCTGATTTTTTATTGTTATTTAATTTTAATTGTGATTAATTTAATAAATATTATTTTATATATAATCTATTTTCTTAAAAAAAACTAGTTCTATAGAAACATTATCACTGTGTCAGCCAATTTTCACCTGAAACAGCTGTAACACGTCAGGATAACGAATATATTTTAAATGAAACTTTTACACTTCCAGCTGAACCTAAAAAATATTATTTAAAATTAGCTTCACGCTATATCCCGCACACAGCAGGGTAGGCAGAGGGAACCTAGTGTTAAGACACTCCGTTCCCCACTTTCTGCCGAATTTTGAAGGCCTTGCGTGTTGAGTGGCAGAATTCAACGCCGCGCTTTGCCTTGACACCAGAGCGAACACATGGAAATAAAAATTTAAGTAAATATTTCATCTCCTCGAGTGGGGATCGAACCCACAACCAGTCGGTTTTACAGTCACACTTCGTGACACTGCGCCACGGCCGGCCTCTAAAAAATATTATAATATTATTATATAAATTAAACACATTATAACCAACACCAACGGCCAAACAAAAAAAAAATACAAATTTTACTTAGCAACGTCCGTATTCTTTCTTTGATAGATAAAAAAAATACAGTTTTATCCTAACTATTATATACTTACTTTGAATATGATAAGTCCGTATTAAGACGTAGTGTAAAATTAACTTTATATTACAATAATAATAATAATTAAATAACCGTTTGCACAAGTTGACAAATAGTTAAACATATTATTATTAACAAGATCTCTCGTGACATTCATAGATTATAGTAACTGACAGTAGTTAAGCTCTATTTATCTAGACGTTATTCGAGTCTTTATTATATCACTTAGTTAATATGTTTTATCTTGTTATAGTGTAAAAGGATATATAATTATAAATATATCGCCATACAAAAGTCGGTCTTTACGGTCTATTTTGCTTAGTGGTAGACGGAGAGAACCAAATGCTTGTCAAGATACTCCGTCTTTAAATTCGTGCCCGAATTCTTGACGGAAATGCGGAGCTTAACACTGCAACTAGTTCTTTTATTTTGCTTAAAATTGGAACTTCCGATATGTTTTTAATGCGGAGGAGAATGCAATTGATATGAACCTGCACGATACAGGATAGGGGTAGAAGTAGAAAAAAACCTCCAAGCTTTAAATTCTGTAATCATAAAAATAAAGAATAATATTTTATTCATTTTGTTTAAAATATTTCTAAATAAATGATTCACTTTGTGTTATTTCACATGTATAATTTACATGTGAAATAGAAGCTTAAAACTGGTTTTAAGTAAATTTTGAATAGATAATAAACGATTTGGACAGCTACTTTTAAAAATTCACAGGCAACATTCAAAAAATGTAATAAAATATCCAAAAATATATAACACGTCTGAAACGTGACTTTAGACAAAATATAAAGATTAATACTAATTTTGATTCGGAATCTTAATATCTATATATCAGCTTCACGCTGTATCCCCGCTCACAGCAGGGTAGGCAGAGGGAATCTTAGTGTTAAGACACTTCGTACCCTACTTTCTGCCGAATTCTGGAGGCACTGAGTGTTGAGTTCATCTCCTGTAGTGGGGATCGAACCCATAACCAGTCGGTTTTACAGTCACACTTCGTGCCGCTTACGCCACGACTGGCCTCATCGTTATATCGATGATATAATTTAGTAGCTGGCAACAGATTATAATTTTATAATTGTACCGCCAGTAGAAAAAACAAATTTAAATCCAATAGAAGAATATTTTGATAGTAATTAATTTTGGAATTACATTAAGATAAATTATCAATGTCTATGCGTATATTTTAAAGATAAGCCAGCGATTTAAATTACTTAGCTTACTTTAATTTCGAAATATAAAAATGTATAATACGTAAGTACCAGTTCGTTAAATCACTCGAAGTAGTTAATATTATTCGTCTTACAAATTAAGAAAATTCTAGAAACGTACGAAATTATGGCCGTAATGATTTTAGTTACTATTTTTTAAATATTTTCAAAAACTTTCCAGTACAGTGAACAGTGAACTACGGAACCAAGGCATCCCTTAGGCGGCCCAGACAAGGATCTACGTAATAATAGATACAAATATAAACATATTTTCACCTCCATTATAAACAGTAAATACACACACATTTATCAATCAAAACTTGAATTTAATTACTGACAAACATTGATAGTGTAGGGGGCGGCTTATAAAATATACATCTATATAGTTCCCAAATAATTACACTAGATATAAGTATACCTAAGTGCGTCTAATTTGATAACTCTTAATATTTATATGTAATCAATATTTCCCACGTTCCTTATTTTGAAAACAAATGACGACGACAGGAAATGTTTTATCTGTCTCGTATTCAAACTTTGCTAGATAATCAAATATAATTATATAACTAATGAATTATAAATAATTGTATGTAATGGCCTAATACGAAATGATTTAACCACTATAGAGCACTGTCGTGGGAATGCAAATAAGATTAATACATTAAAAATTATACATGTCACTGTGTGGACACGTATGTATAATGTTTATACATTAAAAGAAATAGAAAGTGTGTTTCTCTTTCAGTCACAGATAAAAAAATGATTATTTTTCTCATTTACATACTTATAATAATGAGTAATGTTTTTAGCTTCGTCGTCGTCGACGTCGAATTCTGGAGGCATTGCATGTCTAGTGGCGGAACTCAATGGCACACTTAGCCTCAACACCAGAGCGAATAAATTAAAATATTAATGAAATAAGAAAATGAACCCACAACCTGTCGCGTTCACAGTCGCACGCTTGTGGACCTGCACCACAACTGGCCTCAACTGTCTAATTAATGTGTTAAGCAATTGCTCGCTCCTTAATCTGCATACATAGAAACTTTTCATTCATCAATCTATGCACACCACACATTAACCAAAAAAGCTACAGGTATTTAATTATTCAGCCGATAATTACACTATTTAAATCAGACCGCAAACAACGTTACACGAATCGCTTGAAATAAATCGTAAGTTCGCCGAACGTGTCCATTGTAATTGTGGTCCATGCTCCAGCCGTGATTGCAGCAGAGTTAACACATAATACATTACAGTTTGTGTCACAACACAATCAGGCCGGGACGAATCAGGCGCCGAGCAGTAATCTGGGTTAACAGGGGTCAAACGGCATCACAAATTCCAATAGCATATAAGACAGATCTGTGGCGCGAATCGACGATTCTATGATACTTATTGGCTTCCTAGTTCGCCTTTGCTTGTTTCTTGATTTCTGTTAACACTTGGTTCAGTGATTTTCCTTAGAAAAGAACGTTATCGGAGACTGCTCAAAGATGATATGTATTTTTTTCAACGGTAACACCTTAAAGATTTTTCGTTACTTTGTAAAAGCTCTAGCCATTAAAAAGCTCATTTATCTCAGCGGTGGTGAGAATACTAGAAATTTGTTCATAGAATTTATGTATAATTTTATCTATTTTATTTGCGTATTTTGGTAAAGAAGCTTTTTTCAGCTTCACTCTATCTCGCAAATATTTTCAAGGCATTGTGTGTGTGGCGGACCTCAACGCCACACTTTACCTTGTTACCAGAGCGAACAAATGATAATGAAATTAAAGTGGGAACTCGAACTCACTGCCGCTGCGCTTACGTCCCCACGCTTGTGGCAAGTAAAGTAGATAACGCTTACAACACAAAAACTTCAAGATACAAGACATCAATAGGCTATGTTCTTATTTATGCTACAGTTTGCACGTTTAACCTTATTAAATACGAAGATTCGCCATGTACCGGTCAAGTCGCGGGGCCCGCAACGAGCGCAATCAGCGCGCCTCGGCAACGGTTAGCCACACTGACGCAATGGACAAGTGTCCAATTTGAATCTCTATTTGTTTTAAGTGGTTTGACTTCTGTTAGATTACTCCCTGAGATATTGATTGTCCTTAACTTGCTTCGTTGGTTTTAGTATCGATACTTTTTTTTTTAATATGTTATATTGTATAATACAGTCAAGAAGTCGTGGTCGCTTGAAGTTGGTTGTTCTGAACTTTAGCGCATTGTTTACTTGGGAAGAAAAATTAACAAAAGTAAGATCCTAAAATCAAGTCAACAGCTAACTTCAGGGTGGCCAAGATTTGTTGACCGTACTGTATTGATGTGATTGAGGAATTGATACAACAGACTAACTTTATCTTGTGTGAAAATTAATTTACGTTATATAGAGTAATAGTCTTTTTTATAACATTTATAATATTATGTGTAACTTTACGTAAATATCGATTCATCTAAATTCAATCTCAATTCCCTGGGAATTGGAACTTAGAAACATAGCGTTAAGACACTTCGTTTCCATTAGGACACTTTTATTCTCTAATTGCCTCCGGCATAAACCCAACGCCAAATCAAAGAGGAAATTAAAATATTAAATAGTTAATTTGACGAGTGGGAATCGAACTTACACCGTGTTTACATAGAACGCTTGCGCTCCTTGCGCCACAACGGATTTATTTGGCTGTCCCATCCTTAGATGGCTTTGATTTTAACATATTTTTTACTTAACAATACTAATATCCATTTTCATGTTTCAGAATCTATCTGCAGATTCGAGGCGAAGCAAGACCCCGCCGCGGCGTTCTCCAGAGGAACGCGCGGTACCTCGTCCACCGTCGGCGCCTGTACATCAAGAGCGACCTTCCCTAACGCCGCATACTCCACATCTGTCACCCAAAAAAGAAGCTTTCAATAATCTCCTTAATAAAGGAATAGCAGGTAAGTTTGTAATTTCAATCTGTATATAAATATGTATTCGTCAAGTGAAATGATTTGTATATTTTATATATTTATTTTATGAGGTCAGTCGTGGCGCAGGGGCACAAACTGGTTGTAGGTTCGATCCCCACCCGAGGAGATGAAATATTTACTTAAATTTGTATTTCTATTTCTTCGCTCTGGTGCCGAGGCAAAGCTACTATATAAAGTGTACTATAATAAATATGAAAATATGTTACATGTAATTAATATTTAAGTCGCTCTTGATGTAGTAGGTATCAAGTAATACAAATATATCTAAACTAGCATTTTATATATTTCTTAACAATAAAAAATTTAAAGGAGACAACAATAAGTCCTTAAAGAAACCTGAGCTTAAATTAGACCATTACCGGGTTCCAATGACCTCCCGCATTACCATAAAGTTAACCCTTATGAATTCATAAACGATTTTGATATATAAAAGTAACGCTTATTAAAATTAATATCGGCCCGTACCTTATGATTGAAATTCTCAACTTATATTTGCTGAAATTAATATCACAATCGGCACACGTATACAATCCACAAAAAGGTATACAGTTCAGTCGCTCCGATTTTGTAGCTTCCGGCCAAACGCCAACTTTATTCGGCTGTATAAAATAAATAAAAAAAAACAATAACGGCTGTGTTATTAGCAGTAAATGTTATATTTTAAGTCACTCACCATATTTGATCGTCTCCTGAACAGACAATGGTCTGGTATTATAATTGCATTTAAATTAAGCGAATTTGAAGTCTAATGAGAGAAAAAATGTATCAGCCAATACAATGATATTATAATTATTGTGATTTGAATATTTTTTATAGTAGGTACCGGCTGAAACGAACAACGTTATTAAGAATCTATGAAACAACTATATTACATTTATAATAGGTATAAGTGAGTTTAAGTCAAGTCATACTTATCCATTAAAATCGAGTGTAAAGCATGAAGAGGCGTATCAACAAATCAGTTTATTCGAAGTCACGCGCGGGTCGCATTGTGCTGAGCTCATCTCTGTTAATCTAATGTATAATTGATTATTCGATATCTTTTAAAACTATCGAGCATTTATATATTTTTTGTAATACTTGTATAATTTTATTTTGTAACTGTTTTCAACTGCACTCTCCTTGATTCAACAATAAACCGTTTATTCACAGTCACGTACGGGCCTTTTGTCGCGCGAGCTCATCTCCGCGTTAATCTACTGTTTAATTGGTTCATAGATACCTTTCATACTATTTTGCCCAGTTTATTTTTCTATTCTAACAGTCTTGACCTCACTCGTGGTATGTACAAGTCATATGAAAATCACTAAATAGTGGTATAAAAATTCAAGATTTTGAAATATTCAAGAAAAGATTAAAATGTGTATTTCACTTCTATGCTAATGAAGTCTCTGCATAAATTGGAACGCTGTACCAGTATCTTTGTTAATCTTAACACAATATTATACAGACGTTTTTATCCATCAGAATCCATCAACTCTTGTACCATCCTTTAATTCCCCCACGTAATAATTTTCCATTCATTCTCCTCTTTATGAATCATAATCTCTAAATCTCCGCCAATCTTGCGTCCTTGTCTTTTTAATGCAAATCCAGTGTTGTTCTCTCGCTTTAGTTCTTTTACCCCTTAAATCTAATCCGGGACATCCCGTGTGCCCGGTAAGGCGCTCAAAGCGTAAGCCGGCGAGCACACGCAGTAGGCACTCGTTGCATTATACATCGATCCATTCATATAACTTTTATAAAGATTTTATTAAATTCAATCGCTAAATACACTAAATTCAATTTACCTGATAGATATATTCCTATACTAGACATAAACGTTTTGAAGGTTACGTGAATTTGAAAGAATAAATCTTATCTCATTAATATTATAAATATGAAAGTTTGTGAGGATGGATATTTGTTCCATTTTAACGCAAAAATTGTTAAGCAAATTTATACGATAAAATTAATAAAGTAAGCTAAAAATATATTATAATCACTTGCATTTGAACATTATTACGTGAATTTCTTAGGATTTGCAATTTCTGATTAAACATATCTTATAATGATCTTATCATTTATATGATAGCGTAGAAGTATCGATAGCACACATAGAATATTTATAATTATAAACTTTAGATATCGTACTGTAGTTGTTCGAACAGCTAGCGCTGCCATTTCTACGCGTCGTCTCCATTTATCAGATCATAATTCCCATTGAGAGAACGCGTACGCAAAAACTATTCTGTTTTCCCATATAATTATAGTTTCATTTGATCACACGCAATGGTTTTAAGCCCGGCGATGTAGATTTTAAGATACACCATTTTTTTGTATAACAAAAGTAGGCTCGCTGCATGTCATCCGCTTAACACAACATATTACCATTTGTCCTGAATAACGTGAGTTAATATCGTTAACTACACTTACTCAGGTATGGCCGTCACCTGGTATATTCTTTCAAACGATTTTAATTCTTATATTCAAGGAATAACTTCTATATTAGTTTCTTATGAGTGTTATTAAATTGTGCGTAAACGTCATGGAGGCGAAAGAAACGGTGGCAAGTTAATACCGAGCGCCTCTAATCGGGTGTTATAAATCATTATTAATTTCAAGTTCCTCGCCGATCCGCGATTAGCTATTGCACAATGCCCTCGGATTATACCTCAGATATATATTTTGTCAGTGTGTAGGTACGTGTGTACCGTTGGCACATAAAGAATTTGGAAAAAAAAATGGAATAAAAACTTATACCTGTAAAGTAACTTTGTTTCGTAGCTTCACTAACGTTTCTTTTTTCGAAATGGTATCTATATGGTATAATTTAATTATAATTGTAAAATAAATAATTATAGTCTGAAGTCTTAAAAATACGTTTTACGAAACGATTTATACAGAGTTTTTTTTCAATTTATTTCAACATAAAATAGAGCGAGTAGAATAATATAATAAAATAGACTTATCCGTGTGAAAAATACAATTAAATAACAATAATAAGTTTTTTTCTTAACATTTGAATTGCCATATCAAAGTGGATACCTCAATAGTTTTACGACAGTAAAATAAAATCGAAATATCGCTAATCAAGTATCTGGGCAAGGACAAAATTAGTATCCTATTCATCCTGCGTTTCTGAATTAATGCTGATTTTATTACTACAAAATAACATAATATATAAAATAATATATAAATATGATGAATATATTACGTTTATCTCGATCCAAATAAAAATCACGGAACTTAATTTAGTATTATAGCACGGGCCACGGGCTATTGAATTATTCATCTTCCAATTTAATATTAAATTAATAATTAACAAGATTTTTCAAATGCCAATTCCACTCTACCGGTCTGTAGACCCCTTTCACGTCTCTATGGATAATCGTAAATATTATTTGTAATATATACAAGTTAAAAATATATATTATTTTACCTTATATTTTGTGATTTTTTATGTTATTAAAATATACAATATGATGTAGTTATTAAATTGCACAATCACAGTTAAAAATATATTTATATATAATATGTATATATAATAAACTTTATTTGCTGACTCTACGTCGTTTTAAAGCCGGTTTATATTATAAGCCGATTTATTTTTTTAATGTTTCGTATTTTAGATAACAAACATTATATATGTTCGTATATGTGATAAAAAAAAACTAATGTAAAAGTTATATTTTAATTCTGTTTATTGTAAAACCAAAAAAATACATTCAAAATTTAACAAAAATTGTTTGCTGTCCAATAAGATTTTAAACTTATTTTTTTTCTCCAATTTAACTCACAAAAATAATTATACTATATTTTCTAAATTCAAGTATACTACAATATTTTACACAAGAGCAAAAATTTTGCTATCATAATTGTATAAAGAAACTCAAAGTCCAAACTGATCGGAAGATACTCCTATATACAAAAATAAGCCACTTTATCATATATTGGCTGGATCTTGCATGCACTGGGGCGAGGGTAGTCCTGTTTTATCTCTGCGCGACACGAGGCTGATCCGTCCCGGATGATCCGGATAATCGCGCTACGTCCCAGTACGTGTATCGATTTATTCCACACCTATTCCTGCCCTTTTTCTCTTAATTTTAAAGTAAGTTTAGCTTTTTCTATCATCATTCAGTGGAAATTTCTTTAAACGATTACTATATTTACGGCAAATGTACGTTGCAGTTTTAAATATATATGAATAAAGTATTAAATAAAAGAAATATATAGTTTCAATCTTTTTGGTTGATGTTGCACGTATGAGGTGTAAACACAAGCAATGCTTTAACTGATAGAAGCGAAGGTAGAATATGCAGTGGTTTTGAACAACGCCACAAAGAAAAGCTCATGTACAAATAAAAAATTAATTTATTAATATAACGAAGCACAGATCAATTTCTGCAATATTTGTTAAAATATAAATGAAAAGTTCAATAATTTCAATAAGATATATAAATAAGAAATTATAAAATAATTATACTCCTTTCGAACAATTACAATGTTATCTACAGAAGCCACAAGACAAATCGGCTTAGGATAATTCGGATACTCGCTAACCCCTGTATAAATATGATACGTATTTGGCATAAATACAAATTACCTAAATAAAATTTTAATCAATATTCAATATAACATTTGGTTTAAGTTATGACAATACATATAAATAGTCCATCATTTCTCCATGATAAATAAACAATTATTTATTTATGAGGACACTAACAAAGTAACTGATATTTATATACATATATAACTATATTAAATAAGCATGTTAGGTTTATTCGAACGGTCACTTCTACCATTAACTTTTTGTACTTTAGAGCTTTGTATGCGAAAATCCGTAATATTCCCGACCTCAGAATACAATCCAGATCCGACGGTTGAGTAATCCGACTTAGGCCTGATCCGTACAATGCATGTGTGTCTCACATACTGCTACTTATACTATTTCGTTCTGTCCGTGTAGGTGTGTCGCTTTGCCTGATCTGCTCCTCTCGTGTATACCACATTTATGTTATATATGCAATCTTGATAAAGAAATTCTAGATATCTTTTATATTTTTTTTTTGTTAATACTTGAACGAGTATTAAAAAAAAAAAAAAAAAACGAGTATTAAATTTTATAATTTTTAATATATTGTTGAAATATTTTTATTTTTTATTTCACTTTTTTATTTTTTAATCTTTGCTTAAATAAGAAATTTGTGTGTATATCATCATACTAGCGACCCGCTCGCGGCTTCGCCCGCTTTAACCACAGAATTATTTACTTAAAACACTAACGGTCTTATTCATAAAAAACCCTTATAGAACGTTTAAAACGTTCATTAGTTAAAATGCTCTATAAGTTTATGAAACGTTCGATAACTTTGCGTATTCATAACAGTTCTATAAACCTCCTATAACTAATATGCGGTTAATAAGCTAAAATGTTGCCACTACGATGAAATTGACAAGTAAGCTTGTCAATTGTACCGAATTGACTACAGATAATGTGTATCAATTTACCAAATACGTCTAATCATAGACATTATTACGGATTATAATCATATTTTGTTGTTTGTGGTATGACAAGCTACCGCTCAGTGATATTTGTTTACATTGTGCTCTGTGCCCCTCGATTATTTTATTTTAAATATTACATAATTATTATTGTAAAATAGCATCAGAATCGAAAATTGTAGAAAGTAAAAAAGGCAAATGAGTGCGAATTGTTTGGAGGATGATAAAAGTTTGTTTTACTGATACAGCTGATTGGACCACGTAAGTTTTGTTCTGGAGACATTCATACGCTTATTATACTTTAATGCTTATGCTTTTATTCCATAGATGATCTTGAAAGATTTGGTCAAAAAAGAGTTTTCAATTAATGAAAATAAAACGCGAAAAGCTGGCCGCATGGCAAGATTTACACTATAGCTACTTAATGAGATAAATTTGAATAATATAATTGAGTATTTCGTGTATATAGTTACTTATTTAATCAAAGCAATTAATGTTTCAGTTCACACTCGGAACTGCTACAATTTTAAGCTCAATGGGGGTATTATAAAAATGAAAAATATCTAAAGAAGTACAAGTACATTGAAAGAAAGCAGATGTTAAAAACAGATGGTGGTCCACCACCTACCAGCAAATAGTGATGGTGACCTTGCGGTGTGGCTCCCTCATATGAGACTCAAATTAATTTGAATCTGATAATCAGGTACACATAAAAATATGAATATTTTGTCAAATAACACATAAAAATATGAATAATTATGTAATTATATTATTTCTTGTTTCAGTATATAACAAAGTATGATATAGGAATATTATAGGATAGAAAAAAAACCACAAATAAAATGTTATATACCACAAAATTCATCGCTTCCATATGACAATTCCGGAGCAGAAAAAGAAATGGTATGTAATGTAATGTATTGTATTAAATGTATTGTATTAAAGATGTATTGAAATGATGCACACAAATACTATCCCATCCTATCTTATTTTATGTGTTTTATTCATACTTATTAGACATATTAAGCATAATTAACTGTGCTGCATGAATAAAATAACTGTAAATACCACAATACCCAGAAATTAGTTTCAATTTAATTATTTAAGATTTTGCAGCCAAGCCCTTCTGTACAATCTATACAAAGCAACTCATCCACAATTTTGTTAATACCTAAGTGTGGAATAACACTTTAAAAATGTCAAAAACAAATAATTTGTTAGTATATTTATCAACCAGTTATTCTTGTACGAAAGTCTTATTTGACTTTATTTTACATCATAATACATTAAATAACTTACACTACCTAAACAATGCTCAGAAAGAAATTCTGATTATATTTTTTAGATACTAGCACTTACACACCCCGCATACCACACCAGCAAATAAGAAACTTTTTAGATTAAAAAATAAACATGGATGTTGAATGAATTCAGTTTTATTGTTATTACTATAACTACAATAACTAATTATAATAATGTATTAATATAACATATTAATAAGTTGAAACAATTTTTCAAAAATCAATCAGTACAATCTACAAGCTATATTATAATTTGTATAACAGATTTGTAAATAAGATATATTTTGACATAATTAATACATACTGGTTTAGAAAACTTATATTAAAAAGAATAATATATATATTAATTTTTTGGTTACAGCATGACAATAAAAACAGTGCTGCTCAGCAAATTGCAGACAATAAAATTGCCTACAGAAAAGAGCTGTATGAGGCCTAGATGGACAATGAAAAACAAAACACTTTTAGAAGAAATCTTTCAAAATAAAATTATATTAAAAGACCAAATAAAAATTATAGAAATGTATATTTTCTTTTTATTAACTGACTTACAAAAATTCATCCTAAAAAAATTTTGTAAAACAGCATATATGCATTTATACTACTGTACCCCTAAGAACTATGGAATGTCACTCCAAAGCATTTTTCCACAGTATTTCTGTTTGCCATATGTGCTCCATTATATTTTTTTCTCGCTTTGGTTTTGAGGGTACAGAATAGAACAAACTAAATTCTGTCATAATATGCTCTTCTTTAGAAAAAGTACTGGGCATTTTAATAAGAGAAACTGAGTATTGAGCAAGTGCACATGCAACTCGGGCACAGATCCGGCTAGTGGTTGTTTGAGACAACCCATGGTGTTCTTCAGCATCCTCTTAATACTGTAAGGAAAAAGATAATTTTGTAAGTACTTGTACACGAATACGTGTCACTTTATGAGTATGTGTTGTATGAATAGTATATTCAAGTCAAGTAAGATAAAAATACTTACCTCTCGACGACTCCATCATCTTCAATTCAAGTAGCTATTAGTTTGATTTCATGTAAGGTACTAGAACCTCTATAATCTAATCAGAGATCACACACCAAGTTTATTATAAAATTCACAGTAGATTTCGTTGTTCAAGGAAAATGGATTACCCCTACTTGGTAATGGATTACCCTTCTATACATCCTTCTTCGATGGGAACTGTTGTGTTTTCAATTCCTGCCATCGTTTCCGAAGCATCTCTGCTTTGTAACGCTTCCATTTTAATCATAAAAGTGGCAAATTACCACAACTTGAGTATTAACTAAATTGACAGGAATTGGATATTTACAATATTTTGTTTACATCAAATGTCATTTTCGATGATCAGCTGTTGAGAATCGGCCATTTTTTATTTTATAGAACGGCTAAAGTAGGGTCTTGGCCTCTATAACTT
Source organism: Heliconius sara (assembly GCA_917862395.2). NCBI lineage: Eukaryota > Metazoa > Arthropoda > Insecta > Lepidoptera > Nymphalidae > Heliconius > Heliconius sara. The sequence goes on along the minus strand of OU860789.1, from coordinate 18,128,003 downwards.
TATAATAGGCTTATAGAACTGTTTAGCGCTAAAATGCTGTTATGAATACCATTTTTTGACGTTTTCCTTATAGTGGGCTTATAGAACACTTTATCTGTTCCATAACTTTTTATGAATAAGACCGTAAAATTATATTCATGTTTTAATATACCTATAATGTATATTTGCAACGCACTTAAGATTTCTAATGTGAAAATTATTAAAACCATGGTGGCATTTTAGATTTTCATTAGAAAAATTATTATTGGGGGCAATTAACAAAGTAATAGAACCAGAAACAATAATATTTGTCAATTTTGTTTGTTTGTTGGTTTTTCTGTTAGTCGACGCTTATCTCAGAAACGATTTAAGCGATTTAAAGAGCTAAGACGTGTGCGCGGTGTGGGAGCGGTAAAATCGGTTTAATTGTTTTTATTGTAACATTCGTCATGTATGAATGGTGTAATGATTAAAAAGCTGACCTTTATAACTATTTATTTATATCCTCATAGAGAAATGATAGCTTTTTTGGGCACTGTTAATTTTTTAAGAAAATAAATTTGATCAAAATACAGTTATTCATCTATTTATCTATATATATATAAAAAGACATGTACCTGACTGACTGAGGTACGACACACGCAGAGCCGTAACCGTTGATGGGAGAAACGTGAAGTTTGGACAGATGTTTATTTTAATAATTTGGACATCCACTAATAAGGGATTTTGAAATTTTTTTACTCTAAACGCATGAAATAGGGGGTGAAAGATTGTATGGTTTTTTTTAAAAACAGCACCGATTTTCATAAAATTTGAAAGTCAGCAGACTCTTTAAAATATTTCATTGAACACGTGTTTCATGGTTTTTAAAATTTATCCTCTTAGGGATGCATTCTAAAAACAATGGACGGGGTTGAAAGTTTATATGAAAAAATCTTTAAATCGCCACCGATTTTTATAAAACATTAAATTCAGACTGTTACAAATATTTTATTGAACACGCTTTTCGGGTTTTTTCAGAATTCACTCCTAAGGGTGCTAATAAGCAGGCGCAGTTGCGCGCGCCCGCAGTTTTAAGATAAAAATTAAAATAATATATAATATCTTATATATTATATTGTTATACTGTAATAACGAGAAGGAGTTTAAAGCTATTCATTATGATATTATATATATATATATATATATATATATATATATATATATATATATATATATATATATATATATATATATATATATTAGATGTCCCTCTGTACTACGATGGCGGCTCTGTTCTAGTTTGCACATTTTCCTTTGAAAATTAGTTATTGTAACATAACTCTAATAGTTACACACGCTATATCCCGCGCAGGGTAGGCAGAGGGAACGTAGTGAAAGACACTCCGTTCCCCACTTTCTGCCGAATTCCGGAGGCATTGCGTGTTAAGTGGCAGAACTCAACGCCGCGCTTTGCCCTCGACACCAGAACGAAGAAATGGAAATATAAATTTAAGTAAATATTTCATCTCCTCGAGTGGGTATCGAACCCACAACCAGTCGGTTTACAGTCACACTTTGTGCCACTGCGCCACGACCGGCCTCAACTCGGTTTTTTTTTGGTATTGTTTTACACCTTAATTGTCTAATTGTAAAAGATTTTTCCAAATCGGTCCCGTAGGTTTGGGCCCTATTCAATTCAAATAGAGAAACAAAAAATCTAATCGATTGTCTTAATAATTTTAGTGATATCGATGCACCTCCCCCTCACCCCCGCAGAGTTACTCGCCACGGTGCGCGAGGCCACACGACACACCGCATTTTTTATTATTACATGATTTTCTTTAAATTGATATTTTTGAATTCGTTATATCTTTTGAATGGGATATCCGATTTTAATAATTTAAAAAGTATTTTACAGGTATTGAAATTATCTTTAATACAATATCATTTAGTATGATAAGGATTAATAAAGAGGTATCAATAATATGGTTTGATTATTGTCGGCACTTTTGTTAACTTATAAAATATAAAAAAAAGATTGTATTGTCATAACTACAGTAGTTGGACATATGCTATCGCGGACTTTTATATAGATATTGATGCGCTCTATAATACTGTAGAATATTGTTTTGTTCTATCATCAATAGTTTTCGCAGCGCACGCGATGATAGAATTGTTAAGATCGATTTCTTCTCACCTTGGGTTACATTATTGCATTTTTATTAGGGATCTCTATTTTTTTTGAAAATGTAATATAGCCTATGCTGGTCAGTGAAGATGCAGCTTTCTAATAGTGAAAAAAATATTGAAATCGGTCCAGTAGTTTTTGTGTGAAAACTCTACAAACATACACACATACGCACATACATACATACATACATACAAAAATACAAATCTTACCTCTTTATAATATTAGTATAGACTAATAAATCTTGTAGAGACAGACCTTTATGTTTATGTTACGTACGATTTGGAGATATTAGACAGTAGATTGATTTAGTGTGGGAGATATTTGAAGATAAAGTTGTATTTCTAACAATTTTAAATAGTTTTTTCACAATTAGGAAAGAAAAATATAAATTTTAGAAAACAAACAATTGTACGTAGCGGAATTTGAACTCCAGCGCTCTGACCGCTAAGCTACGAATGGTTAAAATTGATAAAATTGTATTTAAATGTACATTAAAATTTGTATTCAACATATGCATTATGCTTTTTAACTAGAGTTAATAAAAAAAAACCAAGTAAGCAAAATAAAGTTAAATGTTTCTTATATTGAATGTCTCCATACATTCGAATTCGAAGTGAAGTAAACGACTATAGAAAACCATGTTCTGATAAAGGTACCAATAAGAAACGTTAGTTTTTATTTCACTTAATCAAATCTAAACTTCGCTCGTAAAAATAATTTAAAAATAATATCGAGGTCATCGATTTAATAAGCGAGCTTATATCTCGAGTAATTTTTGTAATTCAGTATTCTATTAACTATATAATAAATATTATATAAAGGGGATTATAATAAATCCATAGCGAGTTATTCAACTAAATCCGGATTGGTGTAATCCCGCAGGAGATGTATCCGGCCGGGCAGCGCCGTCTAATCCTTTGATCCGGATCAAGAGCTGTACTTAGCGGTGCTAGGCTTTACTTGTGCCACGCGTGTGTGCTGCGCCTTACTTAGCCCGTTGAGCTCTCTTTGTTATAAGATTTTATTCGACCATTATAACTTAGTATTTTATTCTGTGGGATTTTTGAGATTTCTTTTAAGATTTTGTGAAAATAATATTATAAAAATTGTCTTGTGCTTATCTGTTATATGTTTAGTTTTTCATACAAATATAAACATAATATTAAACCATTAAGAATGATAGAAACGCTGCTATGCTAAAATGATAAATTCGAAAATGTGTTAATTAATTTTAAATATTATATTCAAATAACTTGAATGAAAATGGTACTTATATCCAGTGAATAAGGTACAAATTAGATTTGCGCGTGAGCCGTTGTTATAGTTAACTTAATCTTGTGGATAAGCGTATCGGATTAACTTCGTTGTTCAGCCACAATGTTTGTTTTAGAGTGTGAAAATATTTAATAACAAAACACAAATGTGTTCGTGGCGCAGTGGCACGTAGTGTGTAAAACCAACTGGTTGTGGGTTTGATCTCCACACGAGGAGATGAAATACTTACTTAAATTTATATTTTCCATTTCCTCGCTCTGGTGTCGAGGCTAAGCGCGGCTTTGAGTTCCGCCACTCAACATGCCATGCCTCCACAATTTACCAGAAAGTGAGGTCCGCTCCTCATTTTCTTTTGTGTCTTTAAATGAGGTTATTTATAGTTCCATTTTAATACCTGGTAGCTTGAACGGCAATCGAATTGAAATACTTAAAAATGAACCAATAAAATTACCTTTGACAAACAGAATCAATAAAGAAACATAAACAACCATATTAATTATTATTCGTATTTATCGACCCATATAAAGGAGTCAAGGATTATATCTCAAAAGGCACCGGGAGGGTAGCTCCTTCATCAATCATTGGGAGATTATCTCGTGCACAGCCCAATTTGAGGCATGCATTCAGCTTAACGCACACAAACCTATAAGATTATACCACAGCCTATATTATACAGTTCTATCCTCGATTTTGATTGGATCTTGGGATTTTTTATAGATATTTTTATTATTTTTGTCATCTGTACCAATATTAGAATTGTTTTAATGTATGTTATTTTTTTTTACTCCATTCATTTAATACTTTGTTGAAAAACGAAACCAAATAACTTACTTAAACTTAGATACAAAAGTATTTATTTTTTTCCAAATGCCAATACAGTATCGGATAATAAAATAAATAGCTAGTGTTTATTGCAAATACAATATAGGATGGTGCAGAACCAAATATACCAACATATATATTATGTACATTTGCTTAAAGTATTATTTTAATTTATTATTTTGAGTAACACAATAATATATTTAAAACATAAAAAAAACTTATTCTTCCAGGCAATTGCCCAATAACATATCAAATGCAAATCCTTCATTCTTTTGTTACTTTCTTAGACTCGGACAGTACAGCTTACTTAATTTCGTCTCTAAAGTCCTTATACGAAGGTTCAAAGTGCGATAACGCAGGCCCCTCTCGTGCTTCTTAATCCGCCGGCAACAACAGAGACGCAATCAGCTAAGCTGTTGATCAATCGATAAAAAATATCAAATCATGTGGATGAAGCCACGACCGTAAGGATGATCCCGACCATTTGTCAAGATCAGGCTTACGCTCTAAGTATGAAACTTGTTTTGATTTCAACTTTTGTTTGTATTAAATTTTTCCACGTGTACGACTCTGTATAGTTTATTTGTTTTTAATTTAAATCGATTTTTTTATCCTTTGTGTGTGTTAAAAAATAAAAACATAAATTTATAGTAAATATTGAATGCTCTAATTAAATACAATTGAATTTAACTTCACTAGCTAAATTTTAGGCGTTTGAGGCCATAAAAACCATAGAAGTGAGACAAGGGGTTGATCGCAGCGTCTGGCTCGTGGGGCTTACAGCCCTTAACAAAATCTTAATCCTTACAAAGGGTTAGGATATTATCTTATTATACTCACAAGAAATTTATAAACCTTTAATTTTCCGCCTCTTTGAAATATTATGCTACAAAGTTTCTAGCATTATTTCATATCATCATTATTATATTTCTTCATGTGTTAAAAATTATAAATTTTTTGGAAAGAAAAATAGCACAGAATAATCTATTTTTCTTAACTCTTCCGGTTATTTTTTTACAAAACTAGTAACATTTAAGTATTTCAAATTTTTAATAGGATATAGCTACAAACCACAAGCCTTTCGCTTAAAAACCCGCACTCAAATCGGTTCATCATCGCAGACAGACACACAGACAGACATATCAAACTCTCTGTGAATGTAACCACCTCTCTTTTTGTATTGGAGGTCAAAAATAACGTAACACATTTGTAACTCACATATTTAGTAATACTTAAGATGTCGAAATATATTATATTAATAATATAATGTGATAAAGCAGGTGTTATCAATAATTCATATAACTCAGGCACAGATTATCGCAGCTGCTTACGTCCCTCGTCAGTAATCTGGTGACATGCAGAAACATAAATTTAGCTTCAATCGCCATCCAAAGCCCATTAATCGCGGATTCAGTGTGGACGCACCTTAAATGTATTCCCGCTTCGTAGGGATGTACACTGCGTTTTAAATTTTCAATTTTATTATAGTTAAGAAAAATCTACTTCGAAAATAAATAATTTTGGTTAGATTTTTCTTTTTTTGAATTTTTGAATACTTATTATAGATATGCATAAATTTAGTAATCGTTTTTATTAATCTATAAAACAAATCGGTAAGAATCACAAGAGATATAATAAATGTATTATACAAAAGATATAATAAACGTATTAAAATAATTTTAATGAAATTGTAAAAAATATTAGATATTTTAAATAAAAAATGTTTCCAATTACAAAATAAACGCTTTACATGAAAACCGCATTTATTGTAAAGTATTATTAAATACAACTTTTAATCTCTTATAAGTAAATAATTTCGCAGTAAATTATAAAAGTCGATGATAACCCTATGCGTTAAACCCACAACTAACATGCACACATCGGACTACGACCACTACCGGTGTATCTCCTGAGATCTGATAAGATTCAAATAAGGGATTAGAGAGGGACGCGGATAGGATTTGCGGACGGTGTTTGCGTGTGCGAGAGGGATGGACGACCAGATTATCTCCATACAGACCGCGCCAAGTGGCCGCACATCTATATGTACTCACAAATGAAACGCTTTTTGAATGTCCAAGGAGTATTTGCTAAAAAATACATTTTCAATATTAAATCCGTCAAAACAACGTTTAATTTCTTGTTGGTACAAATATACCAATAAGTTTTTTGAACCTATCTACCAGTATATAAAACTTGCTCTATTTTAGTGTTCTTTTGTCTGCATATCTGAATTACGTTTAAATTTAATATTTAAATTGTATATCAAAATCATAATCAAATCAGCAACATTTATGTTAGAGCTGTTGGAACTGGCCTCAATGGCAACTAAATATTTAAACCCCAAATGGCTTAAGCACTTAAATATCAATTTTGCACTATTATTTAGAACAAGACAAGTAAGTACAAGATTTTTAACTTGATATTGCTAATTGCCATAGTTATCGAAACTATTAATTAACCTAAACGACAAGTTAAAAGCGATTTCACACATAAAATGTTAATGAAAATTATCTTATCTTTTGTCTTTGGTGATCGATGTGTAGATCAGTATAATTATCCTTGAGGTCAAATATCTGACCATCATGTATATTAGGAAGTATATTAAATTTAAAAAGCGAAGGCGCTTACTTGTAAAAGTTTCGAACTCAATCAGACCTAATGCTTTTTTTTCTCTTTACTAATCCTACAGCTTATCTTCGGTTTCAGTGTAAACCGAATGGTTTTGTATACTAAATTGAACCTTAACTACTTACGTGTAGAATAGAAAATTAAATGTAGCGCATACTAGGGGTTGCGAGTAGTCAATGAACCTCGCAATGGGGTAAAACCGCGACCTACCGTAGAGTTTGGGGTGTTGTCGAATACTGTACAAATGTTTTCTTTTTGCTAATGTATTGACATATTCCCTATTTCAATGAAAGATTAGATTCTTTCATCTTTTTGTAAACAAAATAAATAACTATTATAATATCTTCTCTACAGATTTATTGCATTTCAGAAATAAGTAATTATTTCTTATGTTCATAATACTTTACAGTACTTATGTGTAATAAGCTTGGATAAATTAAAGTTTACGATCTGACTGGCTATTTTTACTACTAAACCAAATATATCAACAGTATGGGTCCAATTCTACATCTATCATATATTACGTAAAATATTATCCAGTCAAATCTTCAGCTTGAATAACATACCGGGTGAACACAAAATTTGGCACCAATATAGATCTCCAATTATTTTGTCAGTGATGGCGAGACCGTCGCCTTATTCAATATTGAACTTGGCTCTAATTTTTTTTGATGGAATTAGACTTACTGTGATTCATGAGTTCGAAATTTTAAATAAGATATAAACATTCCATTTAATCTAACAAGAGAATATAATTCAGGTAGTTTTATTGTAATCATGTAGAAAATTAACTCTACAAACTTTCGATATCCAATCAATAAACATGGCAAGTTCCAATAAAACCTTGACGGTGTTAGATACGATTGTATTAACGTACATATATTTCATATAGCTTATTTCTTTTTCCGCTTCACGCTGTATCCCATATGTCCCATCCCATCCCAGGGTAGTAGAAGGGGCCTAATTACCCCCGCTATCTGGAAACATTGCGAGTTGAGTGGCGAAACTCAACGCCATGCTTTGCCACGACACTAAATAAATGAAAATATTAAATATTGCATTTCCTCGATTGGAAATCGAACCCACAACCTGCCGCGTTACCAATCACATGCTTGTGCCTGCCCCACCACTGTCCTCAAATCTATCAAAGAAACTTCATTTAGCTTATGAATTTGATAAATTAATGTAATTACTCTTTTCATTACGAAATGTGCCCACATTGTTTTTGTCTTAGTGGATCGTTTGATGTATGTATCTCACATCGTCTTATCCAATAAGGTAATGCTGTTGATTTTCCTCACCTTTGATTTCTTTCGAGGTATTAGACACAACGCCAATATTATCATGCGGAATAAATTGGCTTTAGTTATTTAGAGGGGTTGCTTTTAGATTTACATTGACATGTGCATAATATGTATTACTTTATATTGAAATTCGATCTAACTTTTACCAAAAATATGGCATAATAAATAACAAATATAAATTAAAACTATAGTGTTTCATCTCAATATATATAAAACAAAAAAAATGTAATAATATTGTGATTATGTTATATTTTAGTGAACTATAAGAGCAAACCTGCTACTGCTATGACCAGCCAAACACAAAATGTAACTTTGCAAGCTATCACTCAACACGAATTCCTTGAATTAACTTCAATTTAGCGTACAGCCTCTCGTGTCTTCCTCAATAACACACTGAAAAACACCTATATACTCAATCATAATGCCTCATAAACGTGTCAAAATTAATTCCATCACAGTCTCTCTTGGCACGTACATATATTATTTAGCCAACAAAACAAGACCTGATATTTTTTTCCTTATGAATAATAAGGCCAATCGTAGCGCAGGGGCACAAGCGTCTGAATAACGCGTGACAGGTTGTGGTTTCGATTCCCATCCTTGGAAATAAATTGTTTAATATTTTTATTTCTTCGCTCTGGTGCCGAGGCTAAGAGCGGTGTTGAGTTCCGCCAGTCAACACGCAATGCCTCGAAAAGTGGGGAACGGAGTGTCTTAGGTGCCCTAGGTTCCCTCTACCTTCACAAAATATTAGATTAAATTATTTTGTTTTGTAATGTTGTTAATAAATCATGATAAATACGTTATATATTACAATCCATTATTCGCATGCGTTTCATCTAAATTAAACGATGATCTCTACCTCTCCGCCGATCCGGAGCCCGCGCGCGCTTGAGCCAGATTTCAATAGAGAATAATCTCACCCTAATGAATCTCCAATCCGGATTAACGTGCGCCTATAATGGATGAACGTCGGCCGCTGCAAACGACCGGATGAAGCTTAGAAAAACTCCAATTATATTGGTGCATCCGAGGGAGTAAGCGTGTTTGCAATGTTGAAACAGATTTTGTACAATGTATATTATACATTCACTAATTGCTTAAAAGCTCTTAAATATTCTTTGTCTCTATGTATGTGGATTGACTGAAGAGTATATAGAAGGAATTATAAGTGCAAACAAAAAGAAAAGAAATATGCCTGTGCTATACCTAATATTGCATCACCGTGTTAGTGATGTATAGTATATTTAAATTTCTCGTTAAAAATTAAATGATTAATATTTCAAACAACTTGATCACAATATTTAAAATGCACATTTCAGGAATAATCTAATTCGGATATGTGATTTCGTCCAATAAATTGTAAAGACCGGACAACACAAGGCTAATCCCATTGGCGAGCATTAGAACGGCTTTGTGCAGACAGATCGCGCTCGCACGCTGAAATTACCTAGCAATTGGTGACCGAGCCGAATTGCCTACGGGCTCAGCTTAAATCGGCTGCAGACACTTTTATTGCCGGGATGAAATCCCGCTGACCCGGACTCAGTCGGACCCAGACTCAGCCAGATCCGGAGCCGGCCCCGCTTTATCCCGGCCCCGTTTAATCCCGGATTTGACGTCGCTTAATCCGAACCCATGTCGGATATCGCGTCGACACAGGCGCTCTCCACACTCTTGTGTTCTATATTGATTCTGGATTTTATTTTGTCTACCTACATACATACATACGTATACTCGCCTACACGGACGCTACGTACACATACAAACGGACCGACCTTTTTGCGGATTCAACCCGGTCTCATAAAGTAATAATGCAGTTTTATTATGATGAAATAATTCAATCTCGTCAAGAATAATCCGTAAGTATCATTGTGTCACGGGATTGATTACGCGACGGGAAATGCATCGCGTCCGTAAATATCCGGATATTTGGGCTCAGTGATGATAAAATTGTATGAAGCAAGCAAAAAATGAGCAGATTAATTTGTGTTTCCATTGGGTGGTGCGTTGTGCGAGAAATTGAGTGCCCGACGACCAAATGGAAATGATCTTTTCGAGTTACTTTATTCTGTTGGATTGTCATTTATGAATTCAATAATTGTTTTCAATATCAAAATTAAGTGCTTTAAAGTCTTTATACTCGAATACTAAATAACATACAAATATATATTGCTTGGTACAATATCGTATAATTACATATAATTTACGTCGGACCAAATTACGTAAAATAGAAATCCTTATTTCTCCTATTTAGGTGTCTGTTAATAAATAATTTTAATTAAAAGATCCACGGCGGATACTAAACGATACGTACATTTGCGGGACCCGCACATAGGATTTTGTGGAAATTGTGTTTAGAAGCCAAAATTATATTTGATGGCGGAGTGAATAGTCGCCTATTCCCATTTTAATGAGGATTATAGTTTCTAGTGCATTTAGAGCACTTCGCGCGGTAAAATTAATTACTAAATCGAGTCTGTCTGTGTCGCACCGCCCGCCGCCCGCCGCCCGCCGTACGCCCGCGCCGCCCGCCCTCCTTCTAAATACAGTGCGTTCAAAGCACTGCTCTCACATTTGCACGCAATTTGCCTCTTCGCTAATCTAATCCCCTATTCGTAATGATTGTTGTCCCGATCGTGCCATATAGTATAGGATATATAAATGGTTAGATGTGCAGTGACGTAGTGGTTGTGTTGTACAGTCGAGATGTTTAGCGGCGGTGGTCTTTATGGGTTCAAATGCAAAGAATATTTTTATGTATAATATATGTTTTCTTGACGTTGTTTTATAATATGTAGGGACTTTCTACGTTAGCTCGCATTTCATTTGTCAGGAATCAGGATTGTATTACAATTTTTTTTTAAATCAACTTAATTGGATCTGTCTACAATATATTATTTATTAACAATATATTTCTTGTATGAAATACGATTATTTTTATTTCCATATAATATAAAGTGGCGTAAAACTACATTTTATAATACAATACATGATAATTCCCAATTATTTATAATCTAGCACCAAACGTCCATCGTTCAGAAGCGAGATCAAAGTATACATTCAAATTTGTATCCCACAAAATCACTAATGACCGGCACTCGCAACTAAACATTAGCACTATTTAGGTGATAATGCCGCTAAGTCCGCGTCCACACTGGGCGGTGTTACGGTGCGATGTTAATTAGTTGCGTAGTGTGGCCGCGGCCTAACAGGCTTTTAACTTTTCAAACGCGTTCATTAAGTGCACACAGATTATTTGGTTGCCATTCCAACCGATATTGATTTAGAATTATGGGGTTTTGGTTTGCTAATGTTTCGCCTGCGTTTATCTGTTGCGTTATATTATGGGCGATTTTCCGATATTTCGTGTGTTTTCATTGAACTTGATTGATTTATTTGTATTGTTATCTGTTCAGTTCGGTCGGAATTTGGGGAACGGAGTGTATTAACACTAGGTTCTCTCCGCATGCCCTGCTATATCCGGGGTACAGGGTGAAGCTGTTTTCGTATTATGTATTTCGTTTAATTATTATTTGTGATGTAAAAGCATACGAAAATTAGTCAAAGTTCAAATATTATTCGAATTGTATTAAAATTTTAAAATATCATAATACAATGAAATATATGAAAAACTATTATGAAATTCTTAACACGCAGTTAGTAGTTAATACATATGTAGGAGTTCTACTCTTATGATAACTATTGTATCCGTTAAAGGCAAAGTTGAGAACAAAATTGTTTTTAATCCAATATCCACTCATAAGCTCACAATCGAGTTACCTCTCGATTACAGAGTTGACTCAACTTTTTGCTAAAAGCCCTAGCTTTTGTTACTAATGAAATTTATGAGCCAAATGTTTGTCATTAGCTGTGTAACATGTGACATTGTAAATGTCTTTTTGTTTTAACGCGAAGGTCGCGGATTCGATTTTCGTATGATTGTTATTGCAATAGAGAATCTCATGTGGTTAACGCGTAAGGACGTTGTGGCCAACCAACAACCGCTACGTGCTTCTAACATATTGTATAAAATATTAATTAAAATTCTACGGTTCCACACCATACATAAACTATACAATATAATTTGAATATTGCTTCCATTAACTTAGTTATTTAACATTTTCGTATTATCCTCAAGGTCTTCATATATAACTAAAATTTGACCTTTAACATAATCTTTATAAATCGATTCTACGAAGTGGATGAATTTAAGCTTATCTAAAATAATATAATTTTAAAATATACGAAGAATTAGCACCATTTTTGATGTAATTATTTAGGTACAATGTACATATCATACAGGATGAAACTGAATGCCTCGTACACTGTATGCAGATAGCAATTTGAGTTAAATGGAAACGCCTTCATTGGAAATGTCAACGAAATGTGATTTCGGCTGACAATAAATTAAAATTATATTATAAATGTCAAAAAGTTAAGTAACATATAATGATAAACGTTGTTAAACAACAGCTTTCCTCTTTTTCCTGCATAACGGGCTACCTAGGCCGAGACCGTAAGATTTTCATATCCACTTTTAAATTTTATCTACTCCGTTTCACATTTCATCTAGAATTTCATACGGTATTTCATAATCTTAACGCTGAAGTTAGTCGTAGTAGTGCGGGAAAATAAAAAATACTTAAACATATTAATTTTAAATGGTATTCTAACCCCTAACCAATAAAGTTACGATCAGTTTGTTTCACTGCGCTGTAATAGTTTCTACAAACATTGTTTAAGTTATAAATTAAGTAAACAACACTAAGGTACAATATATACCTAGAATGATATATTTATGTATATCTGTCGTGTCTTGCGGGTAAAGCCGGCCTAATCCACGTCCGATCCGCAGAGCCGTAAGACGCCGCTTGTTGCTCGCCGGTGGGGCTTCCTACTGTATATGTGCTCTGTGAGCGGAAAACTTCAAGTATTCTTACCTTATGTGGGAGCAATGATTTCTTACTTGTTATTTATATTTAATAATGCGGCAAATTGGTTTTAAGATTACTGTTTAAATGATATTGTAATTAATATGTGTATTTTTTTGATGGAACGCAACGTCTCGTTTTTCGTTGTTACCAGAGCTAGGAAAATCAAAATATCAAATATTTAATTTCCTTGAATCTATTTAATAGGAATCGAACCAACAAACTCGAACTCACCTCGAACATCCTGTCACTTTGGCAGATAAACATTTGAGCCCCTGCGCCACAACTGACCTCAAATAATGTTATTGAGTTGTTTATTATTTTTTTTATTTTAATAAATACAATAAGCAACTGGCCAAGGCTCCAATTTTCCTCGATTTAACAACTTATCCGACTCCCCAACGGCCTAAGCACCGCAGGATTTAGTTAAGCGTCGGACGCATATCGTTCCAGATTAATTATTTATGGACGGCCCCCTTCGCCCGCAGGGTGAATTTAGTTCCCAGACGGTTCTCCGGTTTCTCTCATGCAAAGTACATGTCTTAAACCAAAATTGGTGGACAAAGTTAAATATTTACGAATAGAATCTATTTGAGAGTCATTAAAGTCGCTTTTCCTCTATATGAATAATTTAAAGGTCCTTTGTCTTCATTGTCCGGCGTAAAGATCCCAGGGCTTGCGATGACCACCTTGTCATGGCGAGCTTCGCTTTAAATCTACGTTGCATCTTTGCCGTAGGTAATCGTTTAAGCCCGGCTCGTCGGGGGTTGCCGAATAATGAAAATCTATTCATAGCTGTGTTTATTAAATATTGTCTTGTCTATTTTCCTGAAAAATCAATAGAAGTTAAGGCTAGTGTTAGCTTAGGGAGTGTGATTGTAAATGCGACAGGTTCTGGTTTCGACCCTGATCCCTACTCGAGGAAATTCGCTCTGGTGTCGAGGCAACGCGCGACTTTGAGATTTGCCACTAAATACGCAATGTCTTCTGAATTTGGCGGAGAATCAGGAACGGAGTGCTTTAACACTAGATTCCTCTTGCCTACTCTGCTATGTGCGGGATATAGCGTGACGCTGAAAAAAATCAATAGTAGCTATAGGCAGCCCTCCGTTAAGTATCGAGTTATGTGACGTTTTAATCCTTAAGGCGTAGCAAAGCACGTAATATGTAGAAACCTTCTTAACCTAACAGGATTATCGTGCAGAGGCACCCATTTCAGGGCCGGATCACTCCTCACCATCGGCGCGGCTAAGGCACAGATTTTATTACACAAATGAGATTAATACACGAACGCACACTACGTTGCGTAAGTAGGCTTCTAAATAATATGTTCACTATTCGCTCCTTGTTTAACACAAGGACAAGTCAAAGTCGAATACATTTGTTACGAAGTCTCATAGACGGATACGTGAGTCGTGGCGTCGATTGTGAGATTTTCCAATGCTCCGTGGAGTGTATGATACTTTTGCGATATCAATTAAAATGGGAACAGGCGGGGCGCCCTCAAAAAGACTATTTGTAAAGTGGAGACAATCGTCTCTCCGGGCGAGAACTGACAAACGATGGCACGATAGCGAACGTCTAAACCGAGCTTTTGAACTTCTTTGACGTGTTGGAGTCGATAAGCGTACCACGGAGTATTGTGTTTGTAGCGATCTTAACAATGGTGTTCATTTCGCGAGTTTTCACCCAGTCGTAAGTGGGTAAATGTGTTAGCGATTGACGAGGGACGGGACAAAAGGCTGAACGACACACCGCGCATATTCTCTATAACTTGCCGCAACACCAGCTAAGATAATGATGACGTTTCCTTCTATCACCCCATGTTTAGTTCTACCGATAAATTAATTGGGCCTCGTACTCGTTGAAGATATTTAAACACATTTTCAATTTAGGATTTTATATTCAAGATGACATAGCATGCCTTTTACATACGTGATTTGAATAAAATTACTTTAATATCAAGATAGATTTCAAATATTCAACTTTGTTATATATTTTTAAAGTAGATTATTTGTGCATTCATAAATATTAACATTTAGGTTGAATGTATCGAATAGTTAGCATTTATTAGCTATTAGATCATATTTTAAGTAGGTTACTCAATAAGGGAGTGTATTAATTAAAACATGGGACGTATGACAGGAGGTAACGCCTACACTTGACTAGGGGGACAAGATCCAGTTGTCATGGTATCAGATAAATTGATCATGTTACTTTTGTTAAGGAGATGAATTATTTAAATTCCCCTTGTGTTTTGGTTCTGTATGACCTCAATATTAATTCTATAGAATATTTACTATTTTATTTCAGTATTAAAATTAAAATTTGTTATTTTTTAAACCATCGTTGCCTATGCGATATTAATAACACAAACATTAGTTAACTCTTTACGTAGACTTATAACCTGCCATTCATGACATATTTTTAAATCTCATATACCTCTAAAATGTATGGTTATCTTAAAACTTGTTTTGTTAATCTGTTAATTATAATAAATGGTATTGAATATAAAATACCTAAGAGGAGATGAAATATTTACTTAAATTTATATTTCCATTACTTCGCTCTGGCGGCGAGGCTAAGCGCGGCGTTGAGTTCTGCCACTTAACACACAATGCCTCCAGAATTTGGCAGAAAGTGGAAAAGGAAGTGTCTTAACACAAAGTTTCCTCTGCCTACCCTGCTGTGTGCGGGATAAAGCGTGAAGCTGATTTATTTTTTTAATACTACTATAAGAATACTACTTCAATGTAAGTTTTAAATTTATAAAAGATCTGTTATATTTCATTTAAATAATGTTTTTATATGACTGATAAAAGATAAAATTAAGTGTAAAATTTTAATAAAAAAATATATTAATTTGCAACAAGTAGTCCTAGCAAACATTTAAAAAAATGCCCAATTCATCACATTGGTAAATAGAATTTTGTACCATATTACAATAACGCAACTATTAACTATAAATATTTCTCGATTTTTGTCGAATATGTTTTATTTAGGAGATACCATTATCATTTCCGTATCTGAACGATATTCAAGGTGCTACAGACTTGTTATCCACTAGATTAATATTTATATTACAAATATTAAGACGCGTGGTTATTTACAAATGTATAATAAACATATTAATGGAATGACACGTGGCTACTATTAGTATTGAAAAATTAGAATATTTAAAACTTTTTAAAAGAAATACAAGAATAATATACATTTTTAATAATATTACGAAATGGAGGACTCGGAGCTAGACTCGTCTCGCCTGGATTGACTGGTCTATTATTTTTAATGTTTAAAGTATAGTAGAAATATTTTAATTATTTAGATTATAGATATATATATATATATATATATATATATATATATATATATATATATATATATATATATATATATATATATATATATATATATATATATATATATATATATATATATATATATATTCATTATTTTAGTCATTTCGGCGAGGCCATGGACAACACTTCCATATAATTTTATAGATCATCTTGCTTTTGTCGACACGAATAATATTAATTTTCTTACTTAACTGTTTTGTAATTACTAACAAGTTTTGTCGAAAATTATATTATATATTAATATATACTGATTAATTCGATAATTTATGCTAAAATCATATTATATATTTGTGACATTACAATAATATTTTATTAATGAATTTGGCTCAGTCTTTATGACTTTTATGCTATTTTTACTCACACATTAAGGTTTCCCCTGATGACAATTATTAAAAACCAATGGCCGTAATTGTTTACTCACAACTGACTCTACATTCGATATTTGTGCGTTCGTTTTCACTACTACAATCAAAACTACTATATAAAATTCTCATTTCCCTGGTCTACTTGGATAAGATACAGCAATTACTATCTGAATATTCTTACCCAACACGAAATAATTGTGGAAAGTGTATGTATCACTAAGTTTTTGTTCCTACTTTGTTCGTTATCTCTTAAAAAATAACAGCTTCACCCTCTTTCCAGCGTAGCAGGTTAGCAAAGAGAAACTAGTATCAAGATACTCCATTATTAATATATGTGCATGTTTGTATTATAACTATCACTTGACTAAATAAGTAAATAGAAATAAGACCTGAAGGGTTAAAATCTTAACAGGTTAGTGAATGTTAGTCGACAAGTACGTGTATTGTTTGGCTTAGAATTAGTCCGTCTGCACTGGCCAGGTGAAAGTTTTGGGGTCTGTAAGGAGATTACCGGGCGAGCTTAGACGATAGCCAGCCATACGTCACCGCTTCTCACTGTTTTGATTAGTTAATATAACATGAAATTTATAAAATGAAGTATAGTGAATAGTTAAAAATAATCGATAATTTATCTTAAATATTATTGCATAAATAATATGGTTTTTCATTATCATTTTAAGTATGTTAAAATAATTTAATCAAAATATTCCCTTCAGTATGTCTTTTTATCATTAATTTTATGGACGTAATTTTCATACTTTCATACAAATTGCCTAATACCAGATATTAAATCTAAAGTCAAATCATTCACACACACTAAACGAAACATAGTTAATAAGCTACTTCCAATTCATTATACGCTTCTTATAGGTTAAATGGCTGTTATCTTAAGATAAATAGGCATGTTTTGAACTTATACGTATGTTTAATTCCATAGTGATAGGAGTATTTTAAAAGATTTGAATTAAATACAAACCTGCTTTATAATATATAAGGGTAAAATGTTACATTTAAAATTAACTAATTCTGAATATTTATATTATATATTGATAAATTTATATTGATCATATTCCATTATGGTATAGACGCCAGTCGTGGCGCAAGGGTGCCAGTGTGTGACTTGAAACGCTACCGGTTGTCGATTTCTACTTGAGGAAATGAAATATTTAATATTTTCATTTGTTCGCTATGGCGACAAGGAAAAAGCGCAGCATTGAGTTCCGGCACTCAACACGTATGTCTATAGTAAATAGGTAGCGGAGTGTCTCAACACTAGGCCCTTCTCCCTACCATACGAATTGCACATATGTACATATAGTAGATACCTCAATCAGTTCACTCAATCGAAACCATATTATCACATCAACAAAAAAAACATATTATCACATCAACAAAAAAAACCACAACAAAACCATCATTTTCATCATCATAAAAACTAGACACATGTCATTCAGTCGTTCACAATTATCACGTAAAACATTCGGTACGAGCACGCGATTATCTTGTATTTGCTAGGTTTCATCATCAGGCACGCCACGATTAGGTATCGGTAAGCAGATCATCACTCACGAATGGGACGCACGCGAATCCTATTGAGCCGGTCACTCATTCCAGTCATACAAACATATCTATTTTTTATAATCTCGTTTACGTTAACGGTCGACTTATTATTGTGGTTTTATTTATAGCATTTGTTAATTTTGTGTATTGTGGGCGACTGATTTAAGTAAAAACGATGATTTTAGACTTTTGAGTCTGTCGATGATTGTGAATATACATTTTGATGAAGGAAGTGCCTGTATTTATTTTGTTTTTCAGTTTTACGCTGTATCCCGCATGTAGCAGATTAGGTCCTCTACCTACAAACCTAGCCTAGTAGGTATACTCCGCTCCCCATTTTCGGCCAAATTCTGAAGGCATTGCATGTTTAGTGGCGCAGTTCAATATTCTCAAATATGGTTAGATCGATATGATAGTTACTCACAATGATAAAGGACGAACTGACATATTATTCCTAGCATTTTTCTGATCTTCTTTTTTCCCGCATAGCATAGCATAGCACTCCTTTCTTTTAAGACTTTTTTTAAAATTATTAAACCTCTAGCCTAAATAAACTTTTCAAAGATACTATTAAAAAATTGTAAAATAAGTTGAGCCCGTTGTGGCGCAGGGGTACAAGCGTGGGACTGTAACGAGTAGGTAATCAGTTTATAGTTTGAGACTCGATTCCAACTGGGTGAAATGAATTATTACTAATTAATATTTTTATATAGCTGTAGTACAAAAGTGAAAATCGCGGCGTAGACTTCCGCCACTCTACACGCAATGCAAGCGCAACGCAGTGGAGAACGAAGTGTCTTAATCCTAGGTTCCATCTGAAGCTGATAAGCAAAATAAGTTTGTGTGATGTAATGAAACGGCTGCTCAAGAACACGATTTCGCAATGCATCGACGCTAATTGCTATCCGTATTATAGTTCTATTATAGTAATCACTATGGTAATAGACGTATTTTAAAAGAAATTCCTAACTGATTACCTTGTAAATAAAGATTATTTATGCATGCAATTTGAGGTATACAAGTTTTAATTTGACGTATCTTCATGGCGCAGTGGTAAAAATATAGTGGGTTTGGTTATATGACGAAATATTGTAGAAGTAAGTACCTATTTTTTTATTTTCTTTATACGTCTTCAGTATATTTCTGGGCAGAGAGAAAATCTGATGCTCAAAGGAATCATGATGTCTGTCTGAGGAATTATGTTTGTAAACGCATGTTTCTAGATTTGACCGTAATCTTTCTCATGTTTTGTTAAATGTCTTAAAATTAAGAGGAAATCAGTGAAAATAGTGTCTTTATAGAGAATGTAATCTCTCCTAATCTGCTAAACAGGACACTTTTTTGCACAAATTAATATATAATAAACACAAACATAAATTAGACAAAAATATAAACTGATTACCTACTCGTATAATAATATAATCTATAATACTCCACTTGAAAGTAGATAAGATCTTTAATAATTTTAATGTCATTTATATCTATTATTATCTTTAAGTAATCCAAAAGGCACTTCATTTATAGAAAAATCTCGATTTTTACGATATAATAGTTAGAATAACGTTATATATTAATGTGTGATGATTAGATTAAACATTCTGTAAAATATTTTTCTATTTTTTGTTTCTTATTTTTACAATGTAGAAAAATAACGGACTTAAATGATATAAATATTTTCCCCGAGTATGGTTTAAATCATTTTAGTGTCGAGGAGCGTAAAGCGTGGAGTTGAGTTTCTCCACTCGTCACACAATGCATCCCGATTTCGGCGGAAAATGGAGAGCGGAGTGTCTTAGCACTAGTCTTTTTAGAGTTTCACGCTGTACCTCGCTACAAGCAGGATACAGCGTGAAGTTCAAAGAAAAGATTTAAATGAGCCACGATGATTTCAATCATTATTTGCCTACATTATAAACGTGACTATACAAAAGGAAGACAGATGAAACCTTATGTTGAGATACATTGTTCCCAACTAAAAAATACTAACTATAAATACTTGATTAATTGATTTAGTCATAACATTTTTGTTGGAACGAAATGAAAATGATGATTTCTTTTATCATTTTTAATGACAGATAAGCTAGACTTAAATAGTGTTGCCATGTAAACTTCATCACATTGTCAGTAAACAGTTATTTTTAATGAATCGTGAAATATTATATATAAATATATATATATATATATATATATATATATATATATATATATATATATATATATATATATATAGAGAGAGAGAGAGAGAGAGAGATATAATAAATAATAAATTATGCTGCATTTATTTTAAACAAAAAAAATATTAAAAAAAAAAACACATAAAAGCTTTTATTTCCGTCGCCCCATCAGTGTTCTAAGTAAACTTAATACCTAAGTTTAAGGTTAAAATTCACACTACTTCCACGATGTTTGACATGAAATCCTTTGTTAACTGAACTCCTCTACCTCCCTCCCTCCCTTACTCTTAAGCTAAGCCTCTAACGTTCTCTCTCATACAATCTAATTGCTGTTTTATGTTACCTAATGAACATCGTACTCGGCTTGCAATTTACTGTACAAGTTCTTCAAATGATTAGCGTTCTAGTTAGAGGTGTCTTATCTACTTCGTTGTACGGTTTAAGCTTTATACGATAGGATTGAGTTATTTTCTTTTAAAATTCTTTTTTTATAAATGTAACTAAATTCTTTTTAAATTTAGTTATAATGAACTAAAATACAGCAAAATTAGGTTATAGATGTTTTGTGTACTTGCAACATTACACAAAATATACACAAAAGTAATCGATTAAATACATTTTTGTGTTTGTTTCTTATTCAAAATAATTGTATACATACGTAAACTGAAATAAGTATAGATTTACATATTAAATAGAATTGCAAAATATAGAAATTAACCGTGGGAACTATCAAAGCTATAATATAAACATTTAAATTAGAAAATTCAAAGACGATTTACGACCGAGCATCAGTGAAAGTGATGAATGTTGAAATATATGAGCATTAAAGGCTTAAGATATAAGATAGAATATCCTATTTTTCATTTTGGCCGCAACACCTTCTCTAATCTGTAAAACTTATAAGGCTTACCTATTAATAAAAACGCGAGCCACTAAGAGTTTAGATAATATATTATTATGTTAATTCGCTAAACATGTTAAATGATATCTAATTAATGCCGGATTTGTTGCCTAAGTCCGAAAAATATTTCGACATGTTCTATACTTTGTTGGTATTTCAATATAAAAAATACTTTTATACTAAAACTCAATGATAATTATCTATTATAACAAATACCATTAAAATTTAATAATATAAACTTTGAAATTTAATAGTCTATTTCACAACTGTACGAGATATTAATAATTTCCAAACCAAAGCCAGGGCTTTAACTGACCACCAGACCCACAGTAGGAATTTGTGGACCAAATCTCAAGTAATCCACGCGCAATATTAGAGCATAGGTGCTAACCTGGTGCCACCCTCCAAATCTCACCGACTAAACAACTTGCCGACTGAAACTATTGAAAGTTACTTTACGCGATTACCGCGGACCGGAGTTTTAGTCTATTTTAAAGGTATAAACTTTCCTGGTAAGCGCGAGTAGTTAAAAGATTATTGTGCTGCCAAATTTATAATTTTCTAAAGTCGGTGTTTAGTAAGCCTTGGATAGTGTTATGTAAATTCTGCTTTCCCTGAACCTATAGTTTTCTCTAAATACGGTAAATCAATTGTTTACATCACCGGTAGGTCTGTCTTATTTTTGTTAATTGTCTTAAATTCAGATAACAAGATTCGTGTTTTTCCTCCTTAACTACTGAAGCATGAAAGGGGTAGCTATTTAAAAAGTAAAACGAGCTTTCAAATTGTATTAAAACACTTAAACGTATCTGAGTAAAAATGGGCAACGAGGCAAAAACTATTTAATATCGCGTTAAAGGAGCTCTTTACAAAGACGAACGGTAAAAGCACGGGCACAAAGCAATCTCGAGACGGCCGCGCCGACATAGAACAAGGATTAATTATTATTTTAACATTTCACTCGGTTTTTTGCTGCGCTTATGAACAAGTCAAAAGCATTGCTTTTTCGCTTGAAAAGTTGCTAAATAATTAAGACGGCTTCTTAACGACAACGTTTCGACGTCTACCATTAAGTTCCTGATTTTTCAAGCAGGCACTTTAGGAGGAAGTTTTCCATCGGTGTTATTTTTTATCGAATGACTTAAATTTATGTCTATAAAATGTTAGTACCAATAAGTGACAGCCTTTATAAATCTGAAGGCAAGGCGTTTATACATTTGTAATATCTAAAATTTTTATTATTTTTCTATGGAAAAAAGTTATATGGACCATTATTTTACACTGAATACAAATAAAGTACAGTAGTAAAGATTCAGGACATTTATGACATTATGTTTAGCTACTCAACTGACATAATGTATATTGTTTCAGGAAAAACCCTACCGGTACACTGCGTAGTGGAAGCTGTAGCATCCTTGGAAGAGGGTGCATGGAGAAGGCGTGCTGTTGTAGAAACTGACAGCTATGTCATCATACCAGCAGCTACTGCTTTCCACGAGCTCGTACCAGCCGCTATGATGAGATTGGGCTATCCTCACGAATTAGCAGCTTCTGCCAAAGGTAAAGATTAATCATAAATACATATAAAGTGTCATATTAAAATTTAAAGAGTAAAAATAAAAACAAAATGTTCCACAACGTATTTTTTTGTTATAGGTTCAGTAATAATAAACAACTGGAAGCCGTTATCCTTCGAACGCATATCAGATGGACCATTGGCAACAGTAGGGGAAGTGCTGGGTGAACTTACTACAGTAGCTACACTTAGAATCCAGCTGTTGAGACCAAGGCTTACCCCTTTGCAAGACATAAAAGACAAGCTGCTAAGGCTTCTGCTAGTTCAGAGCAGGCCTTTGCTAATGTCCACTGGATGTCCGTTGGATGAGGTAATTAAATGTTTCATATATTTCAGAGCTATTCTTTACTTTTTTTATTGTAATTAAAACGTGCCCAATATAATATAAATATTTATATAATTAAGTTAATTGAGCAAGATATATACATGATTATATTATAACGAAAATTTATAATATTTTCGCTCTCCAACATTCAGTATCTCTAATTAAGTATACGATAAACAGAATATGAAATTTTATGCTAGTAGCATACCCTACTTACCCTTACCTACCCTGCCATAAAGCGAGTAATGTAGTACGGTGAGAGATAACAGTTTTCAATAATGGAATGAAATCTATTTAATCTCAATTAAAAGAAATATTGGCGCAGTCACACTTTGTGGCGCATGACTATAAAAGCGATTGGTTGTGGGTTCGATGCCACACACGAGGAAATGAAATATTTATTTAAATTAATATCTCCGTTTCATTGCTCTGGCAAGGCAAAGCGCGGTGTTGAGTTCCGCCACTCAACGCAACACAACACGCAATGCCTCCAGAATTCGGCGGAAAATGGAAATGAAACGGCGTCTTTTAACACTAGGTTCATTCTGCCTACCCTGCTGCGTGCGGGATACAGCGTGAAGCTAATTTATTATTTTTTTTTCATTTTATTGATATTAATTAGTAGAAAAAAAACTCATATAAAAAAATAAAACAAACCCCAGAATAGTGCGAAGTTGTAGCATTAAAACCGACATTCCTAACGACAAAGCATGTTCGGTACACTGAGCTGAGCCAGATACCCACAGTCCCGGCAATGTTGCGTTCTTTAATACCTGATTGTAACCCCGACCCCGAACAATACACTTCCACCCTTCCCCCCTTATTACCGGGAACTCATTGTTTTCAATATTTAAGCTCCTGAATAGCTGTATGCTCCCAATTGAAATATTTGATATGGCTATAGGATTACTAGCATTAATGGACGTTTCAACATAATTTTAAGTAGAATTTGGGTATTGTATAAATTAGTTACTATTATTTTATTGTAAATTTGGTTCAATTATTATTTATTTAGGTACATCTATTCTTCTTTCGGTGCATAACTCTGAACACAGATGTCATTATAAATAATTCAATGTATATTTATACACTTGGTAAACTTCATTAGAATTTACTCAAACTGAAAAAAAAACGGACATGTCGATGTCTCCTTGTCAATTATATTGTTTTTCAATAACTTTTTAACCGGTTTTCTCTTATTTTTGTCGTATATCTTCTGCAGTTATAGGCAAAGAGCATATAGCGAAAACTAATATCTATATTGTACGTAAAGACTCCAACGGTTATTCCTGTGCTCATTGAGGTTCATACTTTCAATACGCTTATGTCATATACTCTTATATATTATATACGTTCAATAAGAAAATGTTTGTATATAAATTTCTATTAAGCCCAACATCTCGTAAGCTTCATCTCGACTTTTAAGTATTTCTCAAAACATCACATAAACGTGCTCATCAGGTCGGATTTGAAGAACTCGCGATGTAGACAGATTATCAAACTCCACTAAGTAGACGTACCATTTTGGAGGTCTTTATAATTTGCGAGGTTACATCTAAGTCCCTGTTAATAAGGATCATCAAACGAGAGAAGAATTAAGGAAGCATTTGTTTTGATGTTTGGTTGTTCCTTGGCTCGTTACGGAATGTTGTTCTTAGAAATTTACATTTTGTTCAATAGATTATTGTTACTTTAATTGGTATTTTGATGAGTATTTATATTAAGTATTTAGTGTCGTAATTATACTATTGATTTGGTAGTTTGTACTAATTAGGGCCAGGTTAAAGATAAATTAATTTTTTTTGTTTATAAATCTGTGAAGCCAGTCGTAACGTGTGACTGTGAACATAATACATTGTGGGTTCAATTCCCACTTTAGGAAATTACATATTGAACATTATCATTTCTTAGCTCTGATTTCGAGGCAAACCGCTGCGTTGGGTTCCACCACGTAACACGCAAAGACTTTAACGCCTCCAGAAATCGGCAGAAAGTAGGGAGTGGAGTGTCCTAACATTATACTCCGCCCTAACCTAAGAAATATATTTTAAGTATAGAGAAATTTAATTAAATCTTAAGACTAAGTTAGTACTATTGATAGTTATTTACAATAGAATAAATAAGTATTTACAAAAGTTATTTAAAAAAAATCAGAATCGTGTATCAATATCATAAGAAAGAGCAATTTGTCGACGTGATGAGCGCCTGTCTCACACGCGGGATTTTCATACATAATAAATTTAATTGAATCTCAGACTCATCCGCGCTCCAGAGCCTTATTATATTTTCAAAATATCCACCTTGTTGGAAGGGGTTAGTGAGAAAACATATTATGAGCGGTAGCGGAAACGCTTAATATAGTCTTTTTAATTTCAATAGATACTTAAAATAAAATCAAAATAATGTATTGTATATCATTAGAAAGCAAACTTTACATTATAATTGTTTAAACCGTAATAATATTATTAGTGAAACTTATACTATAAATTCGAGTAGAACGAAATTTCTAAAAGTCAATTTTCTATAATGTTCTGAGTATTTACTTTTAAAAATCAATTCACGGTGAGAAACGCCGCCCGAATCGCTTTCCCTTATTATTGTACGTACTTGTGTTTAAACGCGACGTGCCCTCGTCTTACTAACTTGAGTCAGAACGAAAGAGGGTTAAAGGAGTTTTAGATGTACCAACGCTTTTGATCTTATTAATACCATAAAATAATGCTCTATAATCTTATTAAACGCGAGGTTAACGCTCAATATTAGGCACACCGCGTTTTGGGTAAGCCCTATATATTACATTTCACATTACACATTACTCTTCATAGCACACGCACTTTATAATATGCGTTTTCATCTACTTTTTTTTTTTTCAGCATTACGCTGTATCTCGCACACAGCAGGATAGGCAGAGGGAGCCTAGTGTTAAGACACTCCGCTCCTCACTTTCCTCTTTCTAGAGGCATTGCGTGTTGTGTGGTGGAACTCAACGCCGTATGAAAATATTAAATATTGGGAGTGGGAATCGAACCCACAACTTGTCGCGTTTACAGTCACATATTAGCATTTATAAGCCCCTGCACCATAACTGACAAATTTACATTTTGATATGATAGAATTGGAAATGTTGTATTAGTTGGAACTTTAGACGGTGATGTATAAGTTCCACATAAAGGTTAAAGATGAAAATTTCTTTGTAAACGAACAAACGATACTCCCGTGGGAGAAGATAATCAAATACTTCGAACGTCGAAGTTAAGTTAAATACAAGATGAACTCGTTTCTATGATATTATGGTAATTTATTACACTTCAACTTGCGCCACTTCGATTTTAATTCGGAATAAACTTTTAAGACATTTCCGGAATACTTCAGGGAAGGGTTATAAGGGAAAAGGATGCCAATGAGATCAATTTTGAACCATAAATCTACTTAGAGACTTAATTTTCCCCCATAAAATTCTAAAACATCGCACATAATACAAATAAATAGTGATTATTTATATTTCGTCACGAACATAAAGTAGCGTATGTAAACATGACATTACCGTCTGATAAGGCTAAGCCTATTGTTTTAATTTGTCCTTAAAATATACTTATATAGTACCTATATCTGTGTACATCGCGATGTTCGCATTGGCACACCGAATTACGTACAGAGGCAGCTTACACGTGACACGAGAGTTATCGCGCAGGCGCCAGTTCTCGTAAATCTTACTCAAGCTCAAGTAGACAATATCTGAAAACAAATATGACCGCACTATTTAAAAACTCAAAATAAAGAACCGGATTAAGGTATCACTCGCGCTAGGCGCTAACGCCTCTGTGGTGACATGATTTAGTACAACCACTACACAGTTTTACTTGTTTTTGATTTGGCAATGCCTCCAGGTGACAGCTGTTTTGACGACATAATCACTGGCATTGTTCTATGTAATCTCTTGATACGAGAGGCTTGCATAACTGCAATATAAACTAACCGCGATTTATTTTTAATCTGACAAGGCGTTTTGCGGCTGAATTCATTATTAATTATTATTATTATGTATGTTTGTTTAGGGATGTTTTCTGAGTTAGCCATTAATAAGAAATAGTGAGAGTGACGACATTGCTGAAATGTGTTTCTCACAGGATATAAGTATATGCTATAAATCCTTCCTTGATCATCGAAAAGGTACAGCTTGATGAAGTATTCGCGCAAATATAATAATTGTCAGACGTTCCATATTATATAATCATTATTTAATTTTACAGTTTCATAAATTTCCTTATATAATTACAAAAAGTGCCGTTACAACATCATGTGTTTGACAAGTAGAGTAACCGTTTCTCATAGAAAAACTGTGGCAACATTTTAGTACAACCACTTAGTCCATATTGGTACGCCGGCGTTTTGTAAGCGTTGTGGGAGGATGCTAATTGCAAAGACGCCCTTCCCGCTCATTGTTTTAGAGCAAGCCATGATTGAAGTTTCGGCGGCGGAGTGATGCGCACTAACCAGCGTGCAAACACCTTCTCCCGTAAGACCCGATGCGGCCGCGCGTGCATGACACATACATTAACAACCGACCTAATATTTTCATAATCTAATGGCGATGTTCTGTGAAACAATGCTGAGTGTTTATTCGAACAATTATCTCTGTATCTGTTACTGGTTAGACTGACCTCTTTAAAAACCGTCTAAAATTGTTTGCGTTTCTTCTTGTTTTATTTATATATACATGTGTACTTAAAGAAGTATTAAGTGAGTTTTTAAGGTTTTATTCGTTGTTACAGGTGACGCTGGCACAGATTTGTCGCGGCCAAGATAGATCTTCTGGTCCTCATACTTTTCATGAATTATCGGAAGAAACTAGACGAAAATTTGAGTCATGGTGGAGTGCTCAAGTTTCTCCACGCCCCCCGCCATTCAGTCCTCGACGTTATCCATCGCCTAGTCCTAAAAATCGTTCCCCAACGTTAAATCCTTTACCTGAACATCTTCATCCCGCTTTACAAACTGTCCAAAGTCAATATCCTACACAAAAAACAAGAATGAGGACGAGTTTTGATCCCGAATTGGAACTACCCAAACTCCAGCGTTGGTTTTCTGAAAATCAACATCCAAGCAGACAGCAAATTCAGCAATATGTACGAGAATTAAATAATTTAGAATCAAGAAGAGGAAGGAAGCCATTAGATGTTAATAATGTTGTTTATTGGTTTAAGAATGCGAGGGCCGCTCAAAAACGCGCAGAACTACGCAATATCGGTGGGCTAGGAGGCCATCTGGGCATGAATGGATTTAATAGCAGAAGCCATAGTCCAAGCAATGGATCACTAATGGCAGGCAATGATAACTACAGCTCTCATGATCACAATTCTATAAAGAGTCCAATGCAACTAACAGGAAGTCCCAGATACCCGATGTCAGTAATGTCTGAGGATAATTTATCTAATGCTGGATCTGATTTAGACGATGATGGCGGTGATATGAATACTGATGAGATGAGACCGGAAAGCCCAGATGCTCCACTTTCATTGATCACGAAAAGGGAGAAAAATAATGATGAAAGGGAAGAAAATACTAAAGAATCCCCAAAACCACCGGATATAATAAAGGTAAAAAGAACATCTCATTAGCTTATTATTTGAATATTTGAAAAAAAAATCTTACTTACAAAGTAATTTTTTCTTAAAATCTTACTTACAAAGTAAGTATTTGTGTAAATTATCATATAAATAAAATAATTTATTTTACAGGTACATGACATCAAACAAGAACCGAGAGATCTAAGTAAATCAGATCAAATGCTTTCACCTCAGCGATCTCCAACAAAGAATAGTGATAGTTCACATAACAATAATAATAACAACACTGAAGAAGAGAACGGAGCTGGAGATGATCCTGACATTGCGTCTGATGAAGAAGTAGTTCAAGAACGTCACTACAGACCTTCTTCTCCTCATTTGGATCGCTTACCATTTCCTATGGTGCCAAATCATCCAATGTTCGGTCATGGAATCATGTACATGAGTCAATATATGAGTGGTTTTCCTGGAGTCGGAGGCGTCCCTGGAGAAGGCGCTAGTGGTCTTAACTTGGCCCTCGCTGGAGCTTCTGATGAACGTCGAAAAAGGAATCGTACTTTCATTGACCCTGTTTCTGAAGTACCAGTTTTGGAACAGTGGTTCTCCATGAACACACATCCTTCGCACAACTTGATACTAAAATATACGGAAGAGTTGAATAGAATGCCATACAGACAAAAATTTCCTCGACTTGAGTCGAAAAATGTGCAATTTTGGTTTAAAAACCGCCGGGCGAAGTGCAAAAGATTAAAGATGTCGTTATACGAACCAACATCTCCAGGACACTACGTGCATCCTGGACATCATGCTATTGTTGAAAGGAAATTGGTTTAAATTCATCATATTTAAATTAATGTCGGAAACGAGATCCTCAACGTGTATTATTATTTGTGATTAGTTTGTGTTATAAAAAGCAAATTTTAATACGAAAGACTGAATATGAATCGTTATGGTATAAAGTGCCATGCTAGTGTTAATGTGGTGACGTACTTTAAAAGGCTATAATTAATTATATTGAATAGATATTAATCATTTACTTTCCGTAAATAATTATAAAAACTTTTAAACGTAAGGATTACTGTCTACGTGAATAGGGACATACATTCATATATCTTTCGCTTCGAATAGTGTCAAAATAATGTAGAAGAATCTCAAATGTACATTCGGTACTCCTGTTTTGTAATTAAGATATTTTTAAGATATATTTATTATATATTAGATTAGTTTACACGGTTGCTGTAAATGTTGGCTAACAATATCTTTTATAATGGAGATACCAAAGTCTCCATTGCTTTTTATATTATCTGTAAAACACTTAGATTGATAACACTTTGTATGTAAATCAAAATTAATTGAGTCATTACGTTATATTTGTAATTAAAATTGCACATTGTTCATTATATAAGAATGTAACAATCTATATATAGCTCTTAGGGGCTCAAATTTCTTGGATATTGATTGTATGAACGTAGATGTTTTTAATAATTATTGATATTAAAATAAATATTACGCACATTCCTTCACTTTGTTAGATAGTAAATACTCAATCCAAAGATTGATATCCATATTATATTATATAATAAAAGTAGGTTATTACCAATGTAACAATAGTATTGTACGTTTACTTGTTTTACTAAGCAATGCAAGAATAATGGACTTTTGTAAATATTTGCTTTCAAAGAGGAAAATGGAATATAATAAAATATTATATTTAAGACGTCTTAATAACTTTTACTGTTCCTTTTTTGGAAATTTTACTGTACAGTTTTAATATTTTTTTTTATAATAAAAATATTAAATTCTCCATTTTATCTGTAACTTTAAAAACCAATTTTTGGTTACATTCATACCGAATAATTAAAAAAATACATATATTCTTGTAGCGTCGCTTAGTATGACTGGTTTCTTTTTATATGAAGTTAAAACTGTTACAGTATTTACGCATTTATACATTGATATTTGTTTTATAGTTTTTAAATACATCTCTAGTGGTAGCCGCTATCGAATTGTTTTGTTATATCGATTTTATGCTTGTTTTGTAAAGCTGTGATGATATTTCCAAATAATGTAAATATGTTATTAATGTTAAATAAGGTTTTTATCTTAAATACGTCATAGCTCACAGGAAAGTAAGCGTTTACTGCTTAGATATTGGGAATAATTGGCTAAGTGTTTATTCCATTCAATTATATAAACGAAAATTTAATGAATATAGTAACTACGATATTGAATATGTCTTTTATTGTGTTCTCGTCCTTTTAAAATCTATTTTAATAATTTAATATAAATTTAGATTGCAATTTAAGAAATAAAAAAAAATATCGTTAGTAAAAAAGAATAAAAAGTAAAAAAAAACCAGAATTATGTAAGTCCCATTGACAAATTTTAAATAATAACAGTGGCCAGTCTTGACTCTTGGCGCAGAGACACAAGCGTGCGACTGTAAACGTGACAGGTTGTGGGTTCGAACACACAATGCCTCTCGATTTCGGTAGATAGTGGACAACGGAAGGGTATTATTAGAAACGGAGTGCCTTAACACTAGGTCCCTTAAAAAGAAAACTAAAAAGAATAATATTATTATCATAAGCGACAAAGCCCTTAAATTAGATTAAAAAAAAAAAAAATATTATCAATATAACGCTCTAAAAAAATTATAGTCTGGAAAAAATACATCTATATGTTCTAAAAATAACATAATTTAAGTATCTTTAAAAAATTGCATAATTTAAGTATATAGTTTACAAACAATTGCTGTCTGTCACATTATTTTTTTTTTGTTTGATTAAGCGCCAAATTAGTGTTATTAGCATTTGTATATCTTTAACAGGATCTAAATGAAGACATATTAAATTTACAATGCTATTTTTCATTATCCATTTTAAGATTTATTTCAGTGCTAAATATCTATTTTACGTTGTTTAACATAATATGTTAAATAAATCAAGTAAATCTTAGCTTCACGCTGTATTCCGCACACAGGGGGGTAGGCAGAGGGAACCTAGTGTTGCGACACCGTTCCACTTTTTCTGCCGAATTCTGGAGGCATTGCGTGTTGAGAGGCAGGATTCAATGTCGCGCTTTGCCTCGACACCGGAACGAAGAAATGAACGTTTAAATTTAAACAAATATTTCATCTCCTCGAGTGGGATCGAATCTACAACTAGTCGGTTTTACAGTCACATTTTGTGCCCCTGCGCCACGACCTCAACATAATATGTTGATAATATTATTAGAATGTACTTGAAAAACTTTGAACGTAGTAGAACTCAAACCCGCGCTTATTGGAAATCAAGCCCACTCTGACCACTATTATTTTTGTCACAATTTATTCATATGCATACAGCTCGCATATAGCCGAGTAGGCCAGGGACACTCCGTTCGCTACTTTTCGCCGAATTTTGAAGCTTTGCATTAAGTGGCGGAACTCAACGCCGCGCTTTGCTTTGTTACCAGAGCGAAGAAACCAAAAAATATTAATACATTCCCCAACTGCGGATCGAATCGAAAACCGTCGCATTTACAACCACACGCTTGTGGCCTCACAATTTCTCTCTCTCTCTCTCTCCCTCTGGCTACAACTTATTTATGTTGTTACAATATACATATAGATTATTATTACATTATATATTATTGTAGTACCCATCGAAACAACATGTGTCAATAGGTACGACGGAAGAGGCGACGGGAACCCAAATCACCTGTCAAACTGCAAGTGTAATCGCCGCCGATATCTGTAGACGCATTGTCGCGGCACCGCCAGTGAGTGACCGCCTT
Source organism: Heliconius sara (assembly GCA_917862395.2). Taxonomy (NCBI): domain Eukaryota; kingdom Metazoa; phylum Arthropoda; class Insecta; order Lepidoptera; family Nymphalidae; genus Heliconius; species Heliconius sara. The sequence continues at coordinate 18,095,281 of OU860789.1, read as the reverse complement.
TATCATGTCTCGGGATTTTGGCTAAGTTTGGATTGAGACGTCTTACTTGTACCTATCTGTATCTTAATGGTAGAAACCTAATATTGTCTAATAAAATTGATATATTTTCACAAATGATTAGGTAAAACCTTCTTCCTTTAAGACAATTTGTTTATAGTGGGAATCGAACCCATAACTATCGAGTATACAGGCAGATGACGTGCCGTTGAGCATGACGGCCTCAAAAAAATATAAAGCTAATAAGATTATCCAACGGTTAAGAACTTTAAAAAAATCCACCAACTTTAAAAAAAAGTAACTCATTTGTTAAATATAAAAAGAGTTTGAAACGTACATATACCAGAATATGTTTTATTTATCTTTAGTGTTGATATTTACTTGTTCTTGAGACCAGACATGGCGCAGTGTCACCAGTGTGTGACTGTAAACCCGACTGTTTGTGGGTTCGATCCTAACTGGAGAAAATTAAAATGTTTATTTCATTTTATATTTTAATTTCTTAGCTCTGATGTCGAGGCACAGCGCCGCGTTGAGTTCCGCCACTCATTAACATACATATATACAAAAATAAACATTATGAAATATATGACAGAATGTATTGAATGTAAGGAACTGGTAAAATTTATATGAAGTTAAGATAACACCGTATGATGAGGTGTGGACAATTGGTTGGTACACATCAAACAAAATCAAAAATTTTTAAATTACAAGTTTTAACAACATTTTAAAATTACAAGTATTTCGCCTGTGGTAATATTTTGGAATAGACTCTTATCTTACTCCTATCGAGCAAATCGAATAAATTTTTTATATGAATCAATCTTTTATTTGTACAATATAGTCAGAGCAAACAAGCATTTTGAATATTGCTTTAATAATTCGTCAGGCACTTCGTAGATTATTTATTTTATTATATATTTATACATATTTTACAAGCTTTTTCTTGAATGATATACTAATTTTATTTTATTTATTTATTCAGATTCACCACTAGCAATAACATAAAATTTTACAATAATATTTTTAATTCTAAATTTCTTAACAAAGCTCTGTTATATAACAAATTTTTTGGGTGTGAAAATAATAGTCTACACCTGACCGCGACTAAGAGAAGTACTATTTCTCTATATATATTATTTATCTATATGTGTGTCGTACGGCGTTGATTTCCGCCGCTCAATATGTTTTGAATTTGGGCTGAAATAGGAAAACATAGTGTTTTGACATTAAGTTTTGTTTACCTACCTATCTACCTTGCTGAAACAAATGATAGCTATATACATAATAAACATAAAGATGAAAAAAGAAAAATAGAATGGAACCTAAAACCAATATCAATTAAACAAAAATCTAATGAAGTACTCCAACGTATTGACATAATATATAATGTAAACCAACGCTTAACAAACCAATATCTCATTCTATATTAAATTTTCTTTCGAAACAAATACGATATATCACCTTAGATACATCCATCGTCTATGTTAATAAGTTAGGTATTAAGTTTTAATCTAAACAAACTGCGGCGAGCGGAGCCGCGCATTTATGTTAGTTAACCGTGGATTATGACGTCCGTAATTAAGTAATTTATTACACGCTAAGTAATAGAGCCGTCGTCTTGGAAGGAGAGCGCGCAACGACTTAATGGAGAAAATATATGATATCTTGAGAAAATAAAATCAATGTTATTTATTTATTATTAATTATGTATATAGGTCACTTATTATATTGAGGCCAGTCGTAGTGCAGGGGCACAAAGTGTGACAGTAAAACTGACTGGGTGTGGGTTCGCTCCCCACTCGAGGAAATGAAATATATTGCCATGTCTTCGCTCTGGTGTCGAGGCAAAGCGTGGCATTGAGTTCTGCCACTCAACACGCAATGCCTCCAGAATTCGGCAGAAAGTAGGAAACGGAGTGTTTTAACATTAAGTTCCCTCTCCCTTCACTGATGTGTGCGGGATACAGCTGAGATGTATACGATTTTTTTTATTTATTGAAAAAAATACGTCGTGGGTGGAATTTTTTTGGGTAGAGCCTAATAATAGATTTTTAAAAGGCATATATCGTTACATAGTTATGTACGTAGTAGGCTAACAAAATAATAATAATAATAATATTTTGTTATTTACATCATTGAGACCATCGTGGCGTCGTAGGATAGTATGTAACTGTAAACGGGTTGTAGGTTCGGACCCCACTTCGAGAAAAAAAACTATTATCATTTCCCCGCTAGGGTGAGGGAAAGAACGACGTTGAATTACGTATCTGAAAACGAATTTATTCAAAAAGTGTAGTGTCTTGCCACTACATTTTCTCCGTCTACCCTTCTATACAGGAAATGCTGCGTTTATCACGACAAGATAGAAGTCAGTGATATTGCACCACAGTTTTCTGAAAATCATTCTGCTGATGTAAATATTATATATGCCTCCTTTACCTATTGTGTAGTACTTCGCAAACCACGCAACAAAATAATTTTGATTGTAAAATTGAAACCACAACATTGAGCCAGATACATTACAGCTGTGCCTCGAGGGCAATTTATTCATATTAAAATTGGTACTAAAATATTGCTGCTACCACTAAATTTAGCTATCTATTTGAAATATATTAACATAATTAAACAGCTTAGAAGCTATATACTTGTATAGGTATATCCAAAGGTTACTTAACACGTTCTCCAAGATATAAAAAGGTTATATAATATAAAAAGGAAATACTACTTATAAACATATTAACGTTGAGCGTTCGGCGTTAAGTTCCGCCATTTAACACGCAATGCCTCAAGAATTCGGTTCCGCCGATTTGTCTTAATGGGGACCGGTGTTTCTTAACATTCGGTACCCAGGTTCCCTCTGGCTCCCCAGAGAGCGTGAATCAAAAAAATACATAGTTAACAAATGACAGCATAAAAAAATGATAAGCATTAAGAAGCTATTAGCCAAAGTGTCATTTAGCCGGACATCCAACTGGCCTATACGTTGCGCAATAAAACTCCTAAGCCCTGTTTGGAAGATTTACTCGAGCTACTTAATACACTGGTGTATTGCTTAGGCTGTCGCCGTACTGCTAAGCTATATGAAGCTGTATAAATATTGTAAAATATTATGTAATAAGTAAGTATGCCTGCAAAATCACACAGACTGATCTGTTCTGTTCTGTTCTGTTTCTTTTGTAAGAAAACAGAGCGAAGAAATGAAAATACGTATATAAAATACGTATATTTTCATTACTTCGCTCTGGTGTCGACGCAAAGCGCGGCGTTGAGTTCCAGATTTCGGCAGAAAGTGGGGAATGGAGTGTCTTAACACTAGGTTCCCTCTGCCTACCCTGCTGTGTGGAGACAGCGTGAAACTGATTTAATTTTTGATTTACTTTCTATTAATTTCCCGTTAGCTACATTTTTTCTTCTTTCTTTTACAAAAGTCCAGCTAAAGATTCATAGTAGTAGTGATATATAAGTAGGTATATTGCATTTGTTTAAAGAGAAAATAAGTAAATTATAATTTTTGGCTATTTGGCGTGGCGCAGGGGCACAAGCGTCTGAATTTGAACGCGACTGTTGTCGGTTTGAATCCAGGTTAAAATCTCATTTACAGGAATATTTAACATTTTCATTTCCTCCCTCCGGTAACAAGACAAAACGCGGCGTTGAGTTCTGCCACTCAAAATTCGGCGGAAAGTGGGAATTGTAGTATTATATCACTAGGTTCCCAGGTTCCCTCTGCCTACCTTGAGATGATTACTAAAAAAAACATAGCCTGCTATATTCAGGTGAAAGTTGAACCTCTTTGCCTATCTGTCGGCTGGCCCAAACCTTAGTTATGATATAACAAGGAATCGGCTAAGCCGAGACTTACAGAGACTTTATTAATTGACATGGCATTTTTACCCTCAGTAAGCCAATGTTTACGTAAACTTTTTAAATATTCTTGGAAACGAAAATGTGATTTTTCGAATAGAAAATTTAGCTTTACATCTTATCAACGATGTGGCTGAGGATAATCTATAATATAATTTGAAAAGAAATATATATATATATACAAATCATTGTAAGTTTTTCAGTAGGTATAGTCGACAAATTTAATTGACAAATAATAATCACTGAAACTCCATTTTTAATCGTGGGACCGAGATTGATTATAGCTATGATGGTTGTGAATTCGATCTATGCTCTGGGAAATTATTATTTTAAAATTGTTTATATTTACATTAAATATGGAGAATTTATTATGATTATATGATATGTCCACTTATGAAACTAAAAAAAAAGTAAATAATAAATGACTATTATAATATTTAATAGATGTGTAGTATTACATATATAATAAATTAATTACTGTTTAAAAATTTGCCTTGAAATCAATAGCAATTTATTTTTGTATTCGATTTTAACGTTTTTTTTTCAGTTATTGAAGTCGCCAAAATCTCTACACAGTCAGTCAAATTCTTGAATTCTCCAAATGAGAGGCCAGTCGCGGCGCAGGGGCACAAGCTTGCGACTGTAAACGTGACAGATTTTAAGTTCGATTCCCACTGGAGGAAATTAAATATTTAGTAATAACATTCCTCGCTCTAGTAATGAGGCAAGCACGGTGTTGAGTTCTGTCACGAACGGGAGCGGAGTGTCTTAACGCTAGATTCCCAATTTCCCAGATTTTCTCTACCTACCCTGCTATATGCGATATCCCGCACGCTGTATCCAGCGTGAAACTAAAAAAAATCCTACCATACTTTACGTTAATAATGATACTTATATCAAGATTCTTATTTATAAGATATATCCTATAGTATAAGGCTATAGGTAAGCAAAATTGTTAGTCGCGGTCGCCGGCCGCACTCTCCCAGCCGTCGGTGTAATCTCAAATCTCCCGCCGCCAATTTATTTTCATTAGCGATGATCCTCGGCTAATTTTATTCCCTACTTACCCGGGATCGAAAGATTTTGGGCTCTATCAGTATGGATATTTTTTTTCTTGTGCTCTGATTTTTTTTATTATAAGTCAAATCTTATTTAGAAAAGATTTTGTATGTACGTAACAAAATCATTTCTTGTAATTAATCTTTAGCGCTTACTCACAGTCTTGTTCTCATGTTATTTCTTTTTTAAGGTTCCGTACGTTTTAAGAAGAAAAGAAACCTTATAAGATCACTTTGTTGTCCATCTGTCTGTCTATCAGTCAAAAGTCTTTATCTCAGGAACTTTTGGAGATATCGAGTTAAAATTCAAACCATACCATCTACGGTCCCATGATTTTGGGAAAAAACCTATTCCTAAATTTATTTGAAAAAAATATGTTTATATCGCAAAAAACGTGTATTTCGACACTACGAAGGGAATTAACATTAATATGGTACTTTCAGTTTACCTATAATCATGAAATTTGGAAGCTAGCATCTACTAGTACTAGTTCAGGAAAAAAATCTTAACACTATACATTTGTGGTAAAATCCTTAATAATAGCCTTAAAAGTGGAGAAAAATTTTGGTTATGAACCCGCTAGTTCAAATGAAAGGGCTTGGTGTCATATTCCATTGCATATTTTATTCATTTTTTATGATGCACTAATTGTACGGAACCCTCCGTGGGCAGGCCCGACTCGCATTTGTCCGGTTTCTTTATTTAAATGTTACCTACTGTTAAGCATAGGTAATACATACGTACCAAATATTAATCACTAATATGCACAGTTGACAATAATCAACATTAAAAGACGTTCATATATCTCAAAACAAACTTTGTAAGTTTTCAAAATAGAGTAAATTAATTAGATATTAATATTAAAAAAAAATACTTGTCTTTCTTAAAACTCGAGCCTATTCCACACTCAGCTCCCTCCAGCCTCCCGAACCGCAATATCTGTGAGATGCTTAATTCATTTCCACGGGATAATATTATTTTTTTACTCCCCTCCTCTCTTTTTGTGAGGTTCAACCGCGGCTTATTTTTTATTCATTGCACCAGAGCCAATCGGGGGATATTCAATTATCGTCCTCTCATTTATTCGAGTGATCGAATCGTAATCAAGATGAAATACTGTATCTTATATTTTTTAAATACAATGGAGTTTAGGCTTAACGAAACAATGTATAAGGAAATTTTATGATTTCTTTGTAAAAAAGAAATATAATATCGTTGTGTGTGCCAAATCAGTTTTTCAATACAATTTTATTTATACAATACAGTTAGCTTTAATTATTCCAGATTTTTATTGGTTTTCTATATTTTATAACTTATACTAGATTTTACTATCAATGACTATTTAACTAACTAACAACATGTGTAATCTTTCAAGTTCAAACACAATCAATAATAAAAAATGATTTCCATTATTAAAGGTTTAAAATAACTAAAATCTTTTTATTGTAAAAATTTTAAAATAGGACATAAAAGTATAATAATATATTATATATATAAGTATCTTAAAAAAAAAGAGGTATCTCCTGTAATCTGTGGTACCTGTAGTACAATCTAATTTGAAAAAATATTTTTTATATGCCTCTGACTAGAGTTTCCGACCCTCAACAATCGTATACAGATTCCATTTAATAATAAATACAAAATAATACGGACATACAAACAGTTTATTCTCAACTAAATCTATGTTAGAATTAAAATGTCGCGATAAAATTAACGCATGAGAAGGCCGCACGCCCTGACATCTTGCTAAATCGCACTTATGCATCCACTGACTGTATTTATATAGAGATGTTTTACCATACAAATTAAATGTTTATATGATAATATATTCTTTATAATCGTGCTGTTGTTGTAAATATTATAATGATTTTTGAAATTTACTTTTGATTTGTAGTTCGTGTATATATATATATATATATATATATATATCCCTTCCCTTTTACACAATATATATATATATATATATATATATATATATATATATATATATATATATATATATTGTGTAAAAGGGATGTGATGAACAGTGTTTGTATTACACTTTGTTCTGCAACCTGTATCGGTATAAGGATTTGTGTTATATTTTACTTATTTAAAATTACTAAGAAATAGAATAATAGTGACTATTTATTTATTATATGAGTATGTTGTAATTTATATGATATTTTTTTCCATTAATAAAAAAAAATCAATTAGTATTTTATTTTAAATATAAATTAAATATTACTATATATAAGAAGATTTTAGTTTATATATAGATTTTAGTTTGTATACTCCCTTTTTAACATTTAATAACCACTCGTCAATTAGTAGCAAGCATCACAAAACTATAAACTTGCAATAAATATAAATATCTTGTATTAATTTATATATCTTACCCAACTCTACATGAATATCCACAATTTCCCTCATACTCACCGCGGCCTCAGGTGAAAAGATCCCACGCTCACCCACCGTCTGCGCTGGCTTAACTGTTTACTGCTACTCCTGACATGTACGCCATTGTCTGTCAGCTCGCGGATCAACGTACGACAAACGTAATTTGAAATAAAAGTTTTAGTTGAAATCTATTTTAATCTGCCGTTTGTACATATATTTGTAAAAAAAAAATAAAAATCAGCTTCACGCTGTCTTTACGTCTCGCACATAGCAGGGTAGGCAGAGGGAACCTAGTGTTAAGACACTCCGTTCCCCACTTTTTATATATTATTGCTTGTTTACATATATTTGCACATACATATATTTGTACATACATATATTTGTATGCCCCTACATTTCAGAACAGAGATAAATTTAAAAGTGATCAGTAAAGCTAGGTGCCTCATTGAATGCCTTGGTTGTTAGTTCAAATGCACGATTTATCGAAACTGATTTACTGAACTTTATTTTATTTAAAAATTAAATACTACAATCTAAGAATGAGAGATGTTCATTTAATCGGATTAATAAATACATTAATACAATTAAAGTGATATCAAAGATTTTTTATAAAGCAAAATACCTACATACCTAATAATTATTTTAACATTGATTTTTGTTAGAATTTTTTCTGACTTTTAATAACTGTAAGTTTCACAGTTTTATACTTAGAGAATTCATTAATAAATGAAACTTAACCTCTGCTTATCCGACGTTGACGAGCGCGGTGATCGTTATGAATGGCTTATCATTTGTCAAAAGTATGATTGACGTTTACCATCATGTAGTTTATATTCTCTGTTGGCTTATAAAAATATGCTAAAAGAAAACCACGAGTAACGCTATTATGGATTATGAATTTAACTGAAAATTATAGTCCATGGGAAAATTCGTTTAAAAAACCTATGACTTTGTACTTAATTTTCATGTGGGTTGTCTTCCTATGATTATTACAGGTCTCATATAAAAAAGTGCATCGTTAGATTTCGCGATCCAAAACTTGATGTCACTAAAATGACCGAAATTGTAAAACGCATTACCTTATAATTTTTTCTATACTTCCGCTATGGATGAAGCATATCAACGGCCAGTCAGTCACTTGATTTATTGAAGTAAATTGATTTAACGAATCTAAAAGAAAGACACTAAAACAAATTTTCATCAATTAAACTGTAAACAAAATAAATAAAATAAAACAACAAAAACATTTTAATTATCACAATTAAAACACTTCACCGTTTAAATAAAGTGCCAAATAAAAGTTGTAATGTCAATTATTATTGCTGTAACGATCCCTTTAGACAAAACACGCGAATTCTTAACGATCTCTCATCAAAATCATTTAACTACATCCCCCAGGATAGCTAAGCGTGGGGCTAATCAGACCGCGTCTCGGTGGTACCTCGGTGATACCTTTTTATGGGAAACGACCAAAAACAAGTAAGTGGTTATTACATAAATGGGAGAGCGGAATTGTCTTTTGTATTGTTAAGTATTTGTTTTTGTAGAAATTGATTTTACTAATATAATTTAATAATAATGTGTTATTTTTAAGGTAGATGAATTAACATTTTTTTTCAAATTAACTTAAAAAGCCAGAGAATATAAACATTCATAATTGTTAAAAATGTTTTAAAGGCAAAAAAGAGGATCACAAAACATATAATGGACTACAAAACTATATGGCAATAGTGAACTTAGGAATATTGAAATTATACGATATTGAAGACAGTCATGGCGTAGGGGCAAGACGTGTGACTGTAATATCGACTGTTGGTATTTTAACTCTGTGTCCAGCAGGGTAGGTAGAGGGAACCTAGTGTTAACATACTTTATACTTCAGGCACAACCCAATTATTGGAACTCAATGCCGACCTTTGTCTTCTTACCAGAGCAACGAAATGAAAATAATTCATTCCATAGTATTGGAATCGAACTCACGACCGTCTCGCATACAGTCAAACACTATAAGCGCGACAGTATATTTTTAATTACTATATTAATAACAATTTATCTACACTGCAAAGGCATCTTAAAAAATATTATAAATATATTTGTGTGTTTTTTAATTCACGCTGATTCATCTTATTCACGACCCCCTAAAACGTCCCCCAATTCATTTTGACAGTAAGGTGTCAACTGTAACGCGATTATCTCGTCTAATTCGACCGTCCCGCCGCACCGCATTGGGCAATTAAAAGATAATTTTTGAGTTTTCTAAATTAAATCGTTCGTTTAAAAGAATATGCCAGATTATTCCAAGGTGTGATTCTTTTGAATTTATATTTTTGTTTAATTTTTTTGCTTTGAAGTTAATTCAATTACGCTTCGAAAAACAAAATGTTGGGCTTAATTTGCATTAATAATATAATGAAAATGCACAATTTTTTTTGTTTTTATTGGTTTTTTATACTGATTATTTCAATAAAAATATATTAGTACCATAGCGTCATTAAATGCAAGATAACAGTTCAAAGGAAAGCAAAGCTATCACGTCAAATGTGCTCTACGGAAATGTAGAGTCGTAGCTAAGGCGGTTTACGGAGATAACGCAAATATATTCGGGATTCTTATGTTCGAACACATTATACAGATACGAAAAGAAAAATACAGTGCCATAACCTCCCTTGATGATACAGTGGTTTATGAAAATGAATGGTTGAAGGATGGTTTGGTAAAAAAATATAAGTTTTTAATTTGTAATTTTTTTTTACAATTAATATGTTCTCTCTCGGGAATATATTATTAATTTTTTTAAAAATAAAAACATTTTAATGTATATTAACATGTTTTTATTTTTAATGACTGACACGGAATCGATTCATTATAAATTTTTTTTCGATAACATGGAGAAAATATTAAAAACTAACCTTAATATTAAATAAAATATGTACTGAAAATATCATTTATTACTTTACAGTTTTAATAAGTAAACTTAGATATATTTTTTAAAAAATAAACGCCATTTCAGAGTGAGTTGTAAAGTCAGTACATAACATAGAAAATTCAATAAAAAGCTAAAAGCCAATCTTATCTTTGCGAGAGGAAATTAAGAAACAGCGGCGGGCATCTGACACGGTCGCTCTTTAGAGATCTGTCCCTAGTGATGGGACGTGCGCTAGACAATGATATCGATAATTTTAATGACTTTGATATATTTATTGTTTTTATTTTTATTTTTTGTGAAAAAATATCTTTATATATCTTTGATCAATGAAACTATTTTTTTTAAAGAAACTCATATTATGACAGGAAAAGAACATTTCGTTCTATTCGTTCAACCCCACAATTACCGCGTGGTACCAATCTAAAAGAAACACAGTGACAACAGGATCATTGACAGATAATAATAGACTATAGTTAACGTAATAATATTTTTTTAATTTCAATCAAATCGACCATAAACTTATCAAAATCAGGAACATCCCTTAATTTTTTAAAGATATAACGCTCAATGCGACAGCAACACGACATCGTGTTTCGTCGAATCACTGAAATAATTCCGTGACAGGGAAGACGCCGGAAACGCAACCATCTTATCTACAAGAATACTCGCTTGTTATATTTTTAAATAACTCCTTTTTATTTGTACCCCCACCCACCCTTCACCACATGAATAGACCTGCTTAATGGGACTTTCAGTTCCTAAGTCATCACGCTTTTTAACAATGCTCAGAGATAAGTAAGGATAATAAACGCTTGAAATATATGGTTTGCGGGAAACGTGAAAAGCTGAGATGGCATCTCGTAAATACAACCTTGTGAAACTTTAAATGTCAACCTTTTCCGCGAAAAATGAAATCTTTGCGTCAATTTTCATGTTTGAAATTCCGTGAATACGTCATTTTATTCAAATGACAAGTGGCTTCGATTCCCACTCGAGGAAATTAAATATTTAATATTTTCAAAATGAGGAACAGAATGTCTCCTAATCTTAGGTTCCCTCTGCCTACCCGACTGTGTACGGAATACAGCGTGACCCGAAAAAAGACAAATATATATGTATATATGTTATGTAAATGAAATTCTTCTCTAGACCACGAAAATTCTTCTATATAGATAATAACATAATAAGTTACGAAGCGTGATAGTATACGGTCTTCTGGGTACAGTTTATCCGTTATCGCGGGCACAATGCATCGCAGTAACAATATCATTGCGGCTATTCAACATTTTTATTATTGCGTTACTATTGTCTTATGGCGCGACGGTGGTAGATAACGCTGGGGACACACGGACAGGAAGGACCGAAATGTTATTATTATGAAAATTATTATAAATACAGACATATTCAATAGATAAATATTTTAAATAGAAACTGGGCAATCCATACATATTTGTTTAATGTAATGTTCGATTATTGATAAAGGGTGATGAATTAAATTATAATTTTTATATTTATAGGTTAATCTTAATCTTATTTTTCATTCTTACTTATTTTCTATGACACTATTCCTGTATACATATCGATGGTGGGTACAAAGCCCCCTCTAAATACAACTTATGAAGAAAATATATATATTCTTCCAAAAGCTAATAGAAGAGAAAAAATAAAACAAAACAAAACCATTAGGTCCTCACTTTTTACTTACTACATTAACACAGACTAATGCAGACCTTTAATAAATTGTAAAAAATAAAACATTATTTCAATATATTATTATTATATTTTGATCTTATTCTTCATTCCCAGTTCCAACAGACAGTATGTAAAACGCATAACTCGCGAACCGAGATACGTTGCAGATTTATACCGGTAATGTTTGTTATTTCACCTTCCAAATAATACCGTAAGATTTATGAATAAGCGCCGCCATTCGGATGATGGGAGTGATAAAGTACGCGGTGACAAATCACTTTGGCCACTTAACATCTTAATCTATGTAGATTTGAGTAAACGAGTCGTTTGGCTTAAATATTTGGTGTTGTTTCTTGAGAAAATTGTAATCTTTGATTCCAAATGATGATGAAGTTGTAGAAAGATGTAAAATTTTCGGTATAGATGATAAGGTCTATAGATCTATTTTAATGTAAATATACTTCGTGTAAGTTTTATTTTTCTATATCGATATTTATTAACCTATACATCTTGGTATATAATCTTAGTAATCATATTTTGTGCTTTTTAATCTTTTGAAAAATATAACTGCTTCCTTTCTTAAGACGTGAACCATCTATTGTCCATCCATGATTTGTCAACCATGCAGGTTCCGAACCATTGGTAGTGCGGGGAGGAGCTCAGAGCAACGTCTGGGACTTGCAACTCAAGTGTCAGTTTCCGATAAGAAAGTTGTCTAGACGTTTAGCAAATTTTTGTAAATCTAGTTTTTTGACATTACTAATAGGTCGATAACTACCCTACATCTAAAAATAGAGTGCGACCTTCGATTTCTTCTTACCGAGGAATTTAATAGGTATCATTTCAGAGATCAAAGAAACGTTTCGACAGAAAATTATAATCTCCGATTTTTTTTGAGGTATATCAGGTCCTTAACTTTTTGTAATATTATGTACCGGATATTGCTTTGGATTATGTATCAGTGTCAAGAGATAATCTGAAAACGTCTAGAAAAATTTATATGAGTACACAGAATTTATTCTTTGTATTTTGAATATTTACCGATATCTCCATTTTTTTCTCGTGACTAATTAGTTTATCTATCTATAAGAATAACATAGGTCTGTTAACGCGACTGGTGATGATTCCGATCCCTGTTTGAGGAAAACATATTTTTTTAAATTAATATTTAATTTTTTTACTCGTAATAGCTCCAGAATTCTTCTGTTCTAATTCTGGAAAATGTGGAACGAACTTAACATTAGGTTCCCTCTGCCTACCCAGATACGACGGATAAATGAGCGGAATACATTCGGATACATGAAGCTCATTAGAAAAACCAGGAATATTACCAATCAACAAAAATAACTCTACTACACTAATATAATCACAATCACCATTAGAACAGCTAAATCAACGTTTATACATACATATACCTCCAATTATGCAAATTCAAGGCCCACGGGAGTTTCCTGCTTACAGTAGATACCATTAATCATTATCTAAATTAATTTCGAACGCTTAACAAAATCTCCTCTTAGTTTCTTAAAGTTACAATAAAGAGAATCGCGGCGGCCATAACTCATCTGAACGTAAGATTACTGATCTTTAATCCTCCCCCGGTTTTCTCTAAAGGTAAAGATTTACGACCGAAGGTATTACCGCGCCCCCGCAGAAGGAGTCTATGAAAAAGTTTGCATGTTGATATACTTGATGAAAATGGAATGTTGATGTTTTCTTGATTACGCATGTGGCCATTTATGAGAGATCATTTTTTAAAGTCTTTAACTGGATTCTTTGCACTTGTACATTTTTGGAAAGCCGACGTTTTGAAAGCTGCAGCGGTTCGGTTGCAACTCTACGCTGTAGGTATGTAGTAAAATAGGCAGAGGGAGCCTATATTAAGACACTCTGCTCCTCACTTGCCATTGAAATCTGGAGGCGTGTTGGGTGGTGGAACTCACTGCCGTGTTTTTACTCACCACTAGAGCGAAGAAATTAAAATGTTAAATACTTCATTCCCTCGAGTGGGAGTTGAACCCACAACTTGTCACGTTCACAGTCACACGCTTGTGCCGCACGCTGCGCAACGACTGGCTCGTCGAAGATCGAAGATCATTTTTTAACTTGATTACCGCTCACCTGTCCTAAAGAATAGTTCGGTTAGTTCATGATATTTAGCTTTAACAACTTCTATTCTACTCTAAGTTAATGAAAGGTTTACCTGTAACTTTGCTATCTAATTTCAAGACATACAACAAAGTATTGGACTTATATATAAAAACATATTTTTTCTCATATTCTCCCACATTATAGGTTTTGCCTTGCTCCATAGTTAACTGAAGGAATATTTATAGCCGTAACTTTATTTAATATCGGTTGCGCGCGGCCTGCGAACGAAACTTTTAAGCTACACAGAGATATTAACTTAGCCGTGCAATATCCATACTGATATTATGATTTCTGCAGTTTGTTATTTATGTATAACTTTTTAAATATATAATAGAAAATTATATATATATATATTTAATGATATAACTTGTATTTATTTATGAACCGATTTAAATATAACAAACACTTAATCGATCAGTTACAATTTTATAATTTTAAAACGTGACTGCAAACGCGATGGTTGTGGGTTCGATCCCCTCTCGAGTAAATGAAATATTTATTTAAATATATATTTTCAATTCAGTTCATTTCGCTCTGGTGTCGGGATATAGCGCATCGTTGAGTTCCGCCACTCAAAACGCAATGCTTCGAGAATTCAGCGGAACTTGGGGAAACCGAGTATCTTAACACTAGATTCCCTCTGCCTACCCCGTTGTGAACGGGATACATCGTGAAACTGATTTAATTTCTTTAAATATAAAACTTGTTTATTGTGCTCCCTAAATATATGCCTCTAACTTTGATGTAAACCGCAATTCTCACTTCAATCACTTTTAAATGCATGTCATTGCATTATAAAATGCATAAGATGGCGTTTTCCCAAAACACCATCACAAGCACTATCGGAAAGTGTAAAAGTTATATCTTTATAACAATTTTCAAAATATTTCAAACTTCAACAAAGGTGTAATTGAAAGATCGAAAATTTCCAAGCAAGCACATATTTCAAAGACGCTCTTCTCGCGGGATAATATAAGGAGATAGAGGACAGAGTAGGATATAAAATATGGGGTCCTTTCATGAATCTTATTAAGATATCCTCCGAAAAACGAGAGGGATGTCGATATTCGCCATACTCCGTGTTAGAGCAGGACATCCAACAATTCTTGGTTTACGTATATTAAAATAATACGATTAAAGAGGTATTTAGTGTCAAAGGGCTATTATTCTTTGAGTTATGAATAAACATTTACATTTTTGTTGTTTGATATAGTATTGAAAGCAAAAATTTACCTGTAAGGTTAATATTTTTGAGCATAATTTACTAAATTTATATTAATGTTTCAATAAAAATATTGGAAAGTATTAATAAAGTACTATAAATTAAACCAAAAAGCAAATCTACTGTAATTACGTTTTTTATTTTCTAACCATTCAGTTTTTTAAATATGTCTAGAGCGAAATTAAAAGCCGCACTTCATCTTATCTAGCGCATCAAATTAATTATATTTATCAAAACATTGGAGCCAGTCGTCGCAAAGGGGCAAGCGTGAGACTGTGAACGCGATAGTTTGTGGGTTCGATTCTCATTTGAGGAAAGAGCCACTCAACACGCAACGCCACTTAACCCTAGGTGCCCCCTGTCTATCCTGCTGTGTGCGGGATACAGCGTGAATCTTAAAAAAAACTTTAATTATAAAATATATCCAGTTTTACAACATCCGTGTACAGTTAGCAGATATGTAGGCAGCGAGCCATAATTCATGAGTTTCTTTCAAACTGCAACACACGCTATCTCGGCTACATGCAAAGTAACTTCGGATACGTTTAGCGGAAACCGATAATAAACTTTCACGTACTCCCCGAGGTATGGATTTTAATTTTAGTGACAGTTTAACGGCCGTTCTGTGGCTTTGGGTTAACTAGAAAAACTTTTTTTTTTCAATTAATTGAATATTGCATTTTATGAGTTTAGTACTAATCAATTAATGAATTTTGTGATTTTTTTTAATAACAGATTTTGTTAATGTCAAAAAAATCTTTCAACATTTATTTGTATGCAGTTAAAATTGTAGGCTACTTGAAATTGGATGAAACACTAAAATATAAATCTTAATTTACACAAAGAATACAAAAGTATATTTCACGTGTAACACAAGAATCTTAGGATTATATTAATATTGTAAAGCCAAACTAATATCACGGTAATCTATCACCATTTTTCATTGCGGCCAGTCGTGGCGCAGAGGCGCAAGTGTGTGGCTACAAACACGGCTAGTTGTGGGCTCGATCCTCACTCGAGTAGATGAATTATTTAATATTTTCATTTCTTCACGCTTATGTCGAGGCAAAGCGTGGCGTTGAGTTCCGCCACACAACAAAAGCCTCCAGATTTCGGCGAAAACTGACGAACGGAGTGTCTTAACACCAACTTCCCTCTGTGTACCCTAATATAAGCGGAATACAGCGTGAAGCTGAATTAAAATAATAACACGTAACACAACACATCCAAGGATTATATTAATATTTCAAAGCCAGCTAATATCACGGGAAATCTATCATCATTCCACCATATTCTGCATAATGTGACTCCAAGACGTCATCATTCAATTTAGGTATACGGATGGAGGAGGCAGGGGGAGGGGTTGATATGCAAAAATTACCCATCGCCGTTTATCCCCCCATAAATTATATTAGAAGATAGCGTGCGTGAGAGTGTTTTTGTAATTACCTTATAAATAATAATTCAGTGCGCCGTAGATTACGATTAGTGGATGAAACATCGCGCCTCCAAGACGGTCGATGGTTGAAGACTGCGCGGATACGTGTGTTTTGAACTATACATGGTTTAATATTACGTTGAATTTGATAATTTTAATGTTTTACAATGATTTTATGTACAAAACAGTGTAATTTTTTTTTTGGTTAAATTTCGAATATTTAATCGTATTTTTTTGGTGAATCCGAGCCAACTTTATCATAGTAAAAAATCAATTATTATTTTTTTAATTGATAATTTAAGATTTTAATGTAATAATATAACATTTAAACAACTATTGTTAGTATTAAAAAAAGGCATTTTCACGCTATACAATAAATAGCAACTAAAATATTTCAATTTGTCACAAATAACCTTTCTTGTACAAAACTTATTATAAATCAAGAAAAAACAAATTAACACTGAAAATAGAACTTTCTTAAATTCGACAAGACTATAAGAAGTTCGTACCGACGAAACAGCTGTATTATAAACTCGGATATATCAACTCCGTCACGTCATCCAATTTAAACTTTCTATTGCTTAAACACACGAGTTCTTATACAATTTTCAAGTTAAAGTAAATGCACAAACAATATAAATATTCATTATAATTAACACTAAAGCGTTCTCGGGCGTAAGCTCAAAGGTGGCGTATGAAGCATTTTCTGTACTATATCCATAGAACAATTCTTAAATAAGAAAGGATATAAAACTGTCTGTGTTTATATTAATTTATGAGAAACGTTTTTAATTTAAGAAATAGTAAAAATTGTAAATTTATTTAGTTTATTTTTTAAGTTTTTTTTTAATATATATGTTTATACATATATATTAAAAAAAATTCAATAACTTTGAATATTTGTGTCTTTATTTTCCTCCAAACTAGTTTGGAGTAAATAAACTCTAGAGTTTTATTTAAAATTATAACGTAATTTCCAAAAGAACAGCTTCACGCTGTATCCCGCACACAGCGGGTTAGGCAGAGGGAACCTACTGTTAAGATGCTCCGTTCCCCACTTTCTGTCGGATTCTGGAGGCATTGCGTGTTGAGTGGCAGAACTCAACGCCTCGATTCCAAAAGATGTTACATAAAAATTGTATTACAAAAAATATATATGTGGATCATTTAATATCATAATAATATATCAGTCACTTGGCACTTCTAATAAATCTTTTATACTACTTCTATAAACTCTCTGTTCTATTCCACCCCCTTCGGCACAAAGGAGAGATAGGACAAAATATGAGAACATTATTCAATAGCGCTTTGTATACATTGTTAAGATTTTGTATTGGTTGGGTTATATTAATCACGTGGAGGTCTCAAGAATAGATTTATATCGTTTGGTAAATATAATATTTTGCTAATAGCAATGAATTGTATAAGGTTTTTTTGTAATTATTCTAAAATAGTTTGAAAGTTTGACATAAGCTAAATTTATCTGGAAATTATAATTGAAGCCAGTCGTGGCGCAGTGGCTGTAAAACCGACTAGTTGTGGATTCAATCCTCCCTGGAGGAGATGAAATATTTATTTAAATTTATATTTCTATTTCTTCGCTCTAGTGTCGAGGCAAAGCCGCGCTTCAGTTCTGTCTTATATTAAGAAGCTTTGGCCATCTTGTTCAAAAATTATTTAATGAAATTGATTTTAGCCCGCAATAGGACTTTTTTAACTTAAAAGTAGGTCGTGGGTGTATTAGTATAACGTTTTTATCATCAAATTGGAGGAAATGTGGGATGGTCAGCGCAAGGTCTTTAAAAAAAGCGGTAAATAGAGAATGGGGTGTATTGAGTTCACCTAAGGTGTCCAGCTGTTAGGTTCCCTTGATTGAGTTATTTGTCTCGGTTCGCAGTCGCAGTTGCTAAGAATCTCTCTCTCCTCTATGACGAAAAAAAAAACACTCGATTCGTGAAACTGAAAGAAGTTGATCTTAAACTTATTTTAACATACATATAATTACATAATATATAACTTTAGTAAAAGTTATATATTATGTAATATATTTTTAAGCTGTACGCTATATCTCACACACAGCAGAGTAGATAGGGGACTTGGGAACCTCGTATTCATACACTCCGTACCTCACCTTCCACCGAATTATTTAGGCATTACGTTGTTGAGTGGCGAAACTCAACCTCGCACTATACCTCGCCAAAAAGTGACCAAATAGAAACCCAATATTTCCACAATAAATAATAACAATCGTTAACAGATAGCTGGCAAAGATACATTGTATTAAAGGCGCAACACCAAGATGGCAGTAGATTGGAGTATTAGGCAGCGTTTACACGGCACGGCACGTAGCGTTATAAATAATATACTAATCAGACCGATACCTTACATCCCTCTTCTCGTCTCTTATTAGGAGAGAACGAACATTCAACATTCGCTAATGCCGGGCTTAGTAGCACATGTGGGACGGAGAGATTCTGACAATTTATTGTTCATCGGCTTATGAATCATAAATAAGGAAGGGCTAATTAGAATTGCCGCGGTGTATACTGTACGCGTGGTACGTGATTTACTTTATTTGAGTTGTGATAGCTTTTGCGTTTTGTCTTTCATTTCTGAGATGTTTATGTGTGAGGAATGTAATGGTGTTGAACATTTAAATGTATATAATATAATTAAATTCATTTACATGTGAAGTAAAATGTTAATTAAAATAAAATATTTCTTGTTTTTACAAGTTATTTTTTAAAATGTAAATTTTGTACTAAAATAAAACTCTCAATAACAACTCTAAGTATCTCTCAATAATAACTCTAAGTGTGGTAGAGAGAACCTGGGAACCCAGTGTTAAGACTTTCATTCCTCACTTTCCGGAGAAATCGCCTAGCCTTAGCATACGCGTATTCGGCGGAACTCAATGCCACGCTTTGTTTCGTCCCTAGAGCATGGATATTTAAATATTTAATTTACTCGAGTGGGTATCGAACCATAACCTGACGTACGCTTGTGCCGCTGCGCTACAACTGTCTCAATTAATAATAACTCAACTTAAAACCAAATAACCTCTTTTCTTCATATTTGCAATAAAGAACTCAAAGTTAGAACAATAAATTAATTGACGACTAAGTTCGGAGTAAGGCGTGTGGAATCCAAGAAGTTTGGCCTATTAATTAGCCTCTTACGCCGACAAATAACCGGGATACGAGAGAGTTATTAACTTTATATATCTCCAGAATATTTTATTATATGAGATATTTTATGTATTCTATAAACGTCGTCTGTTCTTTGTCAAGTATGTGAACTGAACTGGAACGTCACGACGTTCTTTTAAATGGGGAAAACATTTGTATTTGCAAAAAGTACTTTTTCTTAATTCTAGTTAAAATAATGCAAAGTAGGCATTCTTCACCAGGCCTTATACCACATATAATAGGTATGTGTGTGAAAAAAAAGCGTAATTTGATGCGGCAAAATAAAAGAAAAACTGGCCTAGTGTAAGTCGGACTCGCTAACAGATATTTCCCTACCAACTTCAGGTGTAGGTCAGCGGGAAGTACAGTTTTTTTTCTTCACGCTGTATCCCGCACACAACAGGGTAGGCAGAGGGAACCTAGTGTAAAGGCACTCCGTTCCCCACTTTCTGCCGAATATAGCTTATAAAAATTGATAAATTTAAGTTTCCAGATGTTTAATCTCATATTGTATGAAATTAACCACAATGATACATTTGTTATGTTTTTCTATAAATTATCACATATCCGTCTTTTTTTCATTTGTATTATTCTTTACTTTTGAGGTATATAACCCTAAAAATAACATTAATCGATATCATTTGATTTTGACCACTTTAAATTTGACTGTTACCTTATATGTGATTGAATAATTTACTAAAAAATTAAATAACTATTATCAAAATAGTTATTTTGATTTGTTGTTGTAGTTACAACAACAAATCGAAAGACATTATCAAAACAGTCTCCCAATTTCTAAGTGAACGCCTGCCTTCACCCTGTTTTTGGGTGATTACCATAAAATAAATATATTACTATCCACTAATACCTTATTTCCCATAGGCATTAAAACTACGCCAATTCAAATGAGATTGATTCGTTATTAATGACACCCGTAGAGTTCGCAACCGAATGTTTTCGTCGATACAGCCATCAAATTGTAAAATGGCCTAATAAATTCACATTAGTGATCAAATCGGCTCATAATTTGGGCCATCTTTTAGTAATATCACATTTTGTTTTATATCATAAAGCTCTTTTGTAATTTAGTTTTATTTATTATATCTTTCTTGGTGATTAAGTGAATTATTTACTCTAAAAAACCTTTTTGCTGGTAATTTTACTTCAATTGAATTGATTTGAAGTCTTGGATTCGATTTTTACTTAGTTTCAGGTATATTATTAATTTAATTATTCAGTATATATTTCATTAATTATCTTCTAGTAACGCTTTAATTTTATTTAGCAATCTGTTTCAATGAAACCACTAAAATCAACTAAATGTATTGATCATTATTGAATTACATAAATCCTCCTTTTACATATAGAATTATTTATATATTAAACACAAAATAAATAATATCAAACTTCATAACAGCCAAACTTAACAAAACCATAATCCACAGTCCACCAGCTTTAAGCACGTGGCTGTGGGCGTATCTCCTCGCGGCTCATCCCCCACCTGTTGGAAATCCGGCTGATCCGCCCCCGCGGATATTCGGATATAGCTACGGATATACGGTTACCCGCTTATACGAGATAACCACGCCTACTCCTGAAAGAATGTACTACTTATTTAGAACAAGTATATATTATGTATTCAGTATTCAGTATTTGTGGTTGTTTCAGTTGAGAAAAATTGTAAACAAGGCTTGAAAGTTGCCATATTGTGAATTTCTTATTGCTATATCAATACAACTTTTCAAATTTAGTTTTAATGTATTTAATATGTTTAAAAAAGTATTTTATTAATGAATAGTAGATATTCTCTTATGGTACCTTGTCTAGTTTATTATTATATTATAATAATACTCTGTTACTAATAATCCTGTTTAGTCACAGCATTGAAAAATTCGAATTCTAGACCAGAAGTTAAAAATCATCTTGTAATAATTTCTAAGATGAAAGTGATTAATTTTAAATTTTCACTTATATCGATACATTTCCCTTACCATAGACACATTTACTACAGTGCTTACGTAGTTCAATCTATAATAAAATCAATGTAATAATGTTTCAGGTTTAGTATTAGATATATACACAATCCTATCATTCATATCCACTTCTCACATACTTCAAACGATTCTAATATCTTAAAACTCAACTTACCTCGAGAGTTAAGACGAAGTTGCAGCACAACTCCTAATTGAGAAATCGAATTACAACGTCGAATCAAACCCTCGATCCAGCACTTAACAGTAACAGATCCTTTTAACGGTTTAGCGATCCCTTGCGAGACAATATTCGGCAATTAAGATGTGAGTATGACGGTGAGATTGGACCTTTGTGTAATCTTGTCTGGACTTTGAAACAGAAATTGATTTTGAACCATATTACAAATTATATATTAGATATATGTATGTTAAATTTAAATATATGTACTGGATAGATTTCATCTGCAGTTTTACTTATGTAGTATAATAAGAAAAGACCTACATTTTCATAAAACATGACACATACGGCAGATGCAGTGGTTTACATGAAAATGACGAAAGTGATGTATAGTTTTTGTAAGCCTGTATAGTTTTTGGTGATAGACGGACTGTCCAACAAAAAAAAATTGAACTATTAGTTCGTGGGATGAGTGCTTTTTTAATCAAACAAGCTGGTCACCTTAACAATATTAGTATAGATTACACTGATTAAATACTAAATATAAATGTATGAACATAGTATCTTTGATTTAATGTGATAGCGCTATTAATTATGTTATTATTTTGTAGACTAACAATCTTTTTTTCATATATCTAGATCAAGTCGTAATAAGTAAAATGTTGTTTATAACCTTATAAAGACAACAATAACTATAAATAAAAACGTTATACAAAATATCTATAAATACAGAAAATGATAAGCTGTCAAAATACCTACTATGCCCATAAAAAACTTAAATAATAAAAAAGTAAAAAAAAAAACAGTTATTGATTTTATCACTTCCTTCCCTTTGCTTTTACGTATGTATATCAACGTCAGTTTATTACCACAAGTAACTTTATCAAAGGATCACATATTGATACTAAGTTCTGGTCTGAGTGGTGACCGTTAAGTCTAAGTTCGCTCGGAGTACGCGGTCCGGTCCGGACACAAGAAGCACTTTGCTTGCCGATGGTTCTAAATTAGCCAAGATGGCTAGTTTCACACTGTCCTTTTAAACATAAATATTTATATTCATTATTTTATTTAATATAAATACAATATGGAATAAAATGTATGTAAAAAATTAAACGTTTTATATGTAAATAGATATATTTGTAATGAGAATTTTCTAAAATTTTGTAATTTAAATTCAACAATATTGGATTTCTTAATCCATTTACAATAATAGACAATGGTTACGCATATGCTGCATGATTTATATATAAAACTAAAACCATAATTTTTACTTAAACTTAACTAATAGTTAACAGTATCTCTAAAAGCTTGTTTTAACATTCAAAACCGACGACGGTGTCACCCTGCGACCTCCTTGGTCATCGTGCGCCAACCGTCTTTAGGAGCATTACTGGGAAATGCTCTAATGCCCCTCCGATACCGTGGAAAATTGTTAAGGGGCTGGTTAGAGGCTTTCTAAGATACTGATATAATTAGTGCATTGTACGTATAACGTTCTAGAGGCAAATGCAGCCATATTTGAGACCATATTGGACATCGTCTTACATCAAATTTGACCTTTAATTCAATTATGGTACCTCTTGGTATGGCAGTAAACAGTTTTAATGAACCAATAGCTTTTGAATAGTTTGCTTGAATTTGAGTTTGGTCATGCGGAAATGTTTTTGCTATGTAAAAACTGTCTTTGATTGCGGTTTTTTAGATTATTAAAATAATCATTGAAAGATAATGTTGTAGGAGGTTTTTAGGAGTTTCGGTGTAGGGAGGCATGCGTGTGCCCGTAAACGTGACAGATTGTGAGTTCCATTCCCATTGAGGGATATTAATTAATATTTTAATTTCTTCGCTCTGGTGTCGAAGCAAAAAGCAATATTCACGCAATGCTTCCAGAATTCGGCAGAGAGTAGGGAACGGAGAGTCTTAACAGCCCTATCCTACTAACGTCCTCTGCCTACCCTGCTACCCAGTGGACACTACGTGAAGATGAAAAAAAAACAAAGTATTAATTATTTTGTAGGTGACTTACATTCTCTTTTTCTCTTTCCAAATAAAAAGCCACATCATTTCCTTCTTCAAGCAAAAAGTCTTCTCATTCAAAGACATCGTGCACATATCCATTTGCTTATTACCATAACTTCGAATAACTTTTGCAACTAAATGCAGCTTTCGAAGCAAATATGAATCTTTCGGATGTTGCTCCCCCTAATTGCTTGAAGATGGACCAACGCCAATTTCATGACATTTAACTCTAGCGATAAAACTTGATACACGCCCCCATCGTTTTCGTCTGTTGGATAACTAATGACTTTCAGTAAAAAAATATATTTTTAAAGTAGGTTAGTATTTGTGATTAAGCAAAAGCAAAGTAAACAGTTTTACGCTGTTTCAAGCATAGGTAGACAAAAGGCACATATTGTTGATACACTCTGTTCTCTACTTTTCGTCCATTTTTTAAATGTCGCGTGTTAAATGGCGGAACTCAATGCCGATCCGACTTACCAGGACAATAAGAAAATATAATTGATATTGAATCTAAAATCAATATGTGTTTTCAGTCAAATGCTGTCCCACAGCGCTAGGACAGCCATTTGTGTGACTAGTGGTACTTTATATGCACATTATAAAAAAAAAAAGATTATTCTCAGAAATTTGGGTCAGTGTGGTGTAGAGGGACTAAAAATGCAATGCAGTGACACTGTGTGTCTCGGCCTGGTTTGTCTCTTGTATGTCATATTTTAAATTATTGTAATAGGAAAACGCATGTCAGTGGTTTTAAATGACCTTCATCGAAATTTAGTATATTTTTTTCTTTTATAATTGATTTTGTTTTCAATTCACTTCAACTGTTTTCAATTGGTATTGTCATAACATTATTTCCATAAAATATTGTTATTTAAATTTTAATCATAACAAATCCTTATCAACAATTGATAATGTTAAAATAATTTTAAATATGATAACTGAATTTATGAATAGTTTGTAGATGGTAATAAAAATATGATTTATAATAATCTATATAATAATATGCTCTATATAATCTTGTAAAAATCGCATAATATAGTTATGTGATTTTTACAAGTTTTTATTTAACTTACAGTGTATGGATTTAATTACACTTCCTGTAAGTTTGCTAAGGTCAAATCTTGCAAACTAAATTAAAAGCACTTGCTTTCATCCTGAAATTTTTCAGTTCAGTTCTAATGACAATGGAATATGAAAAGCTGGACCTGATTTGACCCTAGGAACAGCTCCATTTAACAGATCTCCATAACAGTAGATAGCATCAGCATGAAATTTTGTGCATGCGTCCAACTTAATGACAGTCAATATTAAAGTCAATCATGATGAGGCTTCTGCGTCAGGAGTTGGCTCCAATGAACAGATCTTCTCAACGATGAATACCATAAACGTTCAGTTTTGTACATACGTTCAACTATGAACTATATCGAGTGGGTTTGTACTCATTACATGCTTTTTAGTGCAGTGAATAAAAGTGTATTTTAAGTTTTTTAATCTATAAATTTATTTCAATTTAGCTTCCATTCTATTAATATATTCCAATTAAAATACTTTCATGCCAGCTGTTATAATTATGTAAGGCCGTCGTGACGCAGAGGCGGCACAGCGTACGACTGTAAATGCGAGGTTGTGGGTTCCCGCTCTGGGAATGATATTATATAAGATGTTCGTTTTCTAGCGCTCATAAGAAGCGTAAAGCTTTAAAATAAAAAATAAAACACGGGGTTCAAATATTATATTATAATATTAGGTGCGAAATGAAAATAACTAAGAGTTATACGTATGACACGTGACATATTCAATGTACCTACAATAACTCAAACCGCAGGCTAAACGATTAACGTGATGTCATATATCGGATAGTCAATTAATCCGACACAAAAATATTATTTCAATATAAACCAAGAGTTCCTGAGATTAAACCTTCACCCGTATGAACTCTTCAGCTTTATAATATTAGTATAGAATTATAGATTATATTTAAGTTGTGAAAAATGAAGGAACTAAAGACTTATTTTTTCAAGTTTAAAGAAACTTCCGAAAATAAGAGGAGATTCTTTTATATATTTCTTATATAGATATGCCGTTTTATCTAAACAATTTTAATAATGAAGCATTTGTAAATATATTTATAATTATATAATTAATATACTTTTGAAAACTTAAAACGTTTTAAAAATAAACACGAACGTCTTACAGCAACTAAGTTATCCCACCAATAACGAATCGATCGATTCGCGCAGTCTCATAAGTCGTAAGATAAATTTGACCTATATAAATACTTGAAATAATTTTCTAAGAAAATTGTATGTTATTTTTTAACACATAAAACGACATTTTAAATCTTTTCAAATATTTTTATATATTTGCAGGCCATTTTTCACAATCAGTATAGGTAAAGGACATATATTATATAGATATATAATAATTATTAGGTATTGACTTGAACATCCTTGGGGAAGGCTCATGTCCAACAGTGGACGTCAAAACGGTGGTATGATGATGATGATGGTTAGGTACTATAACCTATTTGTGTTTAAAATTAAAAGTAAGCCAAACATATAAATAATCAACTTCACGCTGTATCCCGCACATCAGGGTAGGCAGACTCAACCTAGTATTATGAAACTCCGTTCCTCATTTTCCGGCGATTTCTGGAGGCATTGCGCTTTGAGAAGGCGGAAACTCAACGACGCTCTTTGTCTCGAAACCAGAGCCAAGAAACAGGAATATAAATTTTAATAAATATTGCTATTATTTAATAAATATTAATATTGCGAGTGGCGATCGAACCCACAGCCAATTTTTGTGCCTCTGCGTTACGACTGGCCTCAATAGATAGAAATAGATAACTTGATTTCATTATTTTTTTTATATTTTTATTTCTTCGCTCTGTTGTCGAAAATAAAGTGGGGAACGGAGTGTCTTAACACTAGATTTCCTCTGGCCACAATGCTGTGTGCGAGATACAGCTTGAAGCTGAAATTTTTTTTATCTATGATTTAATATAGGGATGAGATTTTAGAATATGAGATTTTTATCACTTTCAGATTAAGTTTCAATCTCAAAAATATAATTTATAAAATGTTTTAACTATATTTTTAATAGTTATAGTGGTGTTGTCTCGCGATTGGAAGATACCTCACATGACACAGTTATGGGTTATGGGTTCAAAGGCCACTGAAAAATATTTATATTTAATATTCTTTGGCGAAGCAATAGGTGAAAGACACCGTTGCACTGTTGTATAAAATGACAATAGTCTACACAACTAAAAAAAAGTGCATTATTTCCATCTGTTGTTTTATAGAGTGCAGATACGTAAAAATAAAATAAAATATGAATTGTATTAAAAGTTTTGGTATATTAACACTCAACAGAATAATACTTATTTAGAAAACGTATAAAAAATTTGAACGTATCGGGACTCGAACCCGCGCTTTCTGAAAACCGACTAGGCGCTCTGGCAACTAAGATTGACCACTAAGACTACATTGATGAGACGTGAAACGTCAGCGCAGCTGTACGTTTAGCGGTACACAATGCAGTGTTGTACTTTTGTAGTTATTGTGTACTGATGCTGTGGAGATGTAATCTTTTCGTAGGATATGCGGAGTCAGCTTAGATGATCGAAGCAATGAAGAGATATACAGAATGGCAGGTAGAAGCAAAGATGTCACGGTGAGAATGAAGAAGAACGTGCTTACGTGGATTAGGCACGTAGATCGAATAAGTGATGTAAGAATGGCAAAAAAATACCATGCCGGAAAACTGAATGATAAAAGAGATAGAGGGAGTCCTTGGTTGATCTTCTAAGATACAATATCTAAGATACTGGAGGAACGTCACGTGAAAATGATGAAGACCTCCGAAGGACAAGTATGAAGAGATTAATGACACTGGACGAGGCGAAAGGGGTATGCAAAGACGGTAGCTTTAGGCGCTCCGTTCTGTCTGAGTATCCCGCTAAGGATACAGGTTGAAGTTAGTATAGTAACAGTATAGTATTTAACTAAAAGGACTATAGCTTTTTATATTTAAAATATTATATAACAATGAACTTTATAAGCTACGGGCTCTGATCATGGAACATTAGCCTTACGATAGTGGAGTCTTGATAGTCTTTCTACACACTGGCTTGTAGCAATATTTAAGCCTAAAGTTGATTTAGAGTTATTTAATGTTATTTAATATTACAAATGCCAATATAACAAATATATAGCTAGATGATTCTAAGTTCTAATATATTTTTAATTCTCTATGTATGTAAACAATAAAATATATACATGAATACATAACGATGTGTAACGTCCTGCAGGATAACGTGCAAAGTCTAATTTTTTTTATTATTAGAGAGCGCGAAGCTAATGGAAATTGTCGAGCGAAACGAATATTGACCTAAGCTTTTATTATAACAATTATTGGCGTATTATTACAATATATTGAAAACAATTTCTATCGAATTCACACTGTTCACATTATCGCTTATTTAATTAATCGGACTGGGAATGGAACCTCCATAGCTTGGTTATTCACTTGGAGACTTCCAAACTCTGCCACGACAGTGTCATAAATACCATAATATTAAATATTTCTCCTTTATCATTTTGTCTGTGTGTATCGCGCTGGTAATGTTGTGGTTAGTTTATGTCGCGCGCGATAGTCGCCCGGCAGAGGTTATTCGTTGTGTTAATGTGTGCTTGCATCTAGTTTGCATTTGGCAACGCCTTGCTGGTTAAAACAATTTCTTTGTTATATTCTAAGAATATTCTTGATATAAATAATGATTTATATTATACGTACGAGTATATGTGGGATATGTATACTGACAAATTCATTTATTTACAGTAATTGATAAAGATCTGTTAAAAGCATTAAAACATTTCTTTCCTTATTTTCTCTTATCTTCCGCATTTTGTGGTGTTCTCGTGTGACTATCAAAGAGAGGTTGTAAGAGAGTTGAGTGAGATAACTCTCTACTCTATTACATTTTGGACTTATATTGGACCTCTTAAGGAGATATACTTAAGTGTATCTCCTTAATAGGTCTGTATACTCTTTAATACGTATCCTTTAAATTTAGCTGTTATTCCGTATGAAATAAATGAAATTGTTAAGCTTCCTTTAATTTTTAATAAATTCCCAACTTTAACACCAAACAATTTTAATATATTTTAAATACATATTTATAGTGACTAGTTAAAGTTACATTCTCATTACCCATCCACTTCAGAAGTAGAAATGAAACTTTGAAAATTCTCAACAAAAATACGGGCGGGGGAGGGCGGGGGAGGGCGGGGGAGTGCGGGGGAGTGCGGGAGGCGACGCCGAAGAGAGGACGCCTCACACTATTTTCATTTCGTGTAGTGCCACATTTAATTTTGTTGAAATTCTAACGTAGCTTTGCAAAAATGTCAACTTTATTCCGCCTCAGCCGCCGCCTTCATTTCACTCGGATGCTTTGCTTCTCCATTTTCAGGAATGTTCCGCAGTTTCGCGACGGGCTTTGAGAACTATTACTTTATGGAAACTTACCGCAACTCCGAAGTAAGATGTGGCTTCTGACAAAAATTTATTAAAGCGTATTTAATTTTAGTTATGTCCTTATTTATATATGAGCGTATATACCTCCTATACAGCTATAAAATACGGTATAAATCGTTAAACTAAAAATTAATTACTAAATTCCCTAATACTTATCTAAATAAGTATAAATTAGAGAACAAGTTAAGTCCCCTCTACCTTCAAATAATATATTAATCCAAATAAAAAAAATACTTAAAAAAAAGAAACCTCTAAAAATAAAACACTATAATATATGAAAAAGACCAAGTTACACAAACCTATTTGTCAAACCGGGGACACCGGCTTACGATCAAATCTATCTGAAATTCATATTGAACGTCGATCTTATAAAGCCACGTACACACAGTAAAAGGCTGAGCCCCCGCGGGGGTTGGTAAGAGGGCAGAGCGATAGCACTCATCGAAAGAATAAGCCTGTTTCCCGACGACGGGGTTTAGGGATGCAACATCGACTCAATGCTGTTTTATTCTGCTGCCATCAATACTTAAATATTTTATAGTGATGGGAAGTAGTAAGTCAGTATAGATTTTTTTTTATATAAAATGTTAAGTAATTGTTTAAAAATAAGTTTCACGCTGTATCCCACACGCAGCAAGGTAGGGTAGAGGGAATCTAGTGTTGGACATTATGTCACTTTCCGCCGAATTCTGGAGGTATTGGGTGTTGAGCGGCGGAATTCAACGCGGCGGTTTGCCTCGACACCAGAGGGAAGTAATGAAAATATTAAATATTTCATTTCTTCGAGTGGAAATCGAACCCACAACTTGTCGTAATTATTGCGTTGATATATACAAATTTTAATCAAATTTTAGTTTTTCCAATCAAAAGATATTTTACCTGTAGGTACCTTTTTAACTAGTGAGTAATTTAATTAAAATATAAAGATATTTTTTAATTTTTTCCTTCATTTCATAATGATAATAAAATAATTATTATACTACAAAAACAAAAAAAATTAACACATTTCAATATTATCGATATTCTTAAAAGTACTACAAACTTCTCTAACGTAAAAGGATTGACATTTGAAGCTTCGATCGTAGGAGCGGGTTGAGATCGAGACAAAGTAGATTCGAAATGGTACCAAGTTACTAATACTAAAGATGTACAATATTATTTTTATATTTCTTAAGTTGGTACTAATATTCATATAAAATAAGCTACTTTTGAAAGGTAGACATATCATATCATAGTAATTCTAGCAGTCTATGTAGATATATTTAAGTTATTTTTAATAGGTATATCAGTAAAATGTTATAATTATTCCTAAATATAATTGATAATAATATCCTGTTATCATTTCATAAATCAATCGGTTGCCAAAGACTACTTAATTACTAAGCAAAAAATCCTAAAACATGTTGTTTTTTTTTTCAGTTTCACGTTGTATCCCACATGTAGCAGGCAGTGAGATCCTAGAGTTAAAACACTCCGTTTTCGACTTTCCGCCAAATTTTCGAGTCATTTGAATGGAGGAACTCAACACCACGCACTTTTTTTTTGTTTTAGTACCAGAGCGAAAAATTAAAATATTAATGAATAATAAAAAATAATATTTGATAGTAAAAAATTTTAATTAGCTTCACACTGTATCCCGCACACAATAGGGTAGGCAGAGGGAACCGTGTGGTAAGACACTCCGTTCCCCACTTTCTGCCGAATCCTGGAGGCACTGCGTGTTGAATGGCAGAACTCAACGCCGCGCTAAGCCTCGACATCAGAGCAAAGAAATGGAAACATAAATTTAAGTAAATATTTTATCCCCTCGAGTAGGGATCGAAGCCACGTACACACAGTAAAAGGCTGAGCCCCGCGGGGGTTGGTAAGAGGGCAGAGCGATAGCACTCATCGAAAGAATAAGCCTGTTTCCCGACGACGGGGTTTAGGGATGCAACATCGACTCAATGCTGTTTTATTCTGCTGCCATCAATACTTAAATATTTTATAGTGATGGGAAGTAGTAAGTCAGTATAGATTTTTTTTATATAAAATGTTAAGTAATTGTTTAAAAATAAGTTTCACGCTGTATCCCACACGCAGCAAGGTAGGGTAGAGGGAATCTAGTGTTGGACATTATGTCACTTTCCGCCGAATTCTGGAGGTATTGGGTGTTGAGCGGCGGAATTCAACGCGGCGGTTTGCCTCGACACCAGAGGGAAGTAATGAAAATATTAAATATTTCATTTCTTCGAGTGGAAATCGAACCCACAACTTGTCGTAATTATTGCGTTGATATATACAAATTTTAATCAAATTTTAGTTTTTCCAATCAAAAGATATTTTACCTGTAGGTACCTTTTTAACTAGTGAGTAATTTAATTAAAATATAAAGATATTTTTTAATTTTTTCCTTCATTTCATAATGATAATAAAATAATTATTATACTACAAAAACAAAAAAAATTAACACATTTCAATATTATCGATATTCTTAAAAGTACTACAAACTTCTCTAACGTAAAAGGATTGACATTTGAAGCTTCGATCGTAGGAGCGGGTTGAGATCGAGACAAAGTAGATTCGAAATGGTACCAAGTTACTAATACTAAAGATGTACAATATTATTTTTATAGTTCTTAAGTTGGTACTAATATTCATATAAAATAAGCTACTTTTGAAAGGTAGACATATCATATCATAGTAATTCTAGCAGTCTATGTAGATATATTTAAGTTATTTTTAATAGGTATATCAGTAAAATATTATAATTATTCCTAAAAATAATTGATAATAATTTCCTGTTATCATTTCATAAATCAATCCGTTGCCAAAGACTACTGAAATACTAAGCAAAAAATCCTAAAACATGTTGTTTTTTTTTTCAGTTTCACGTTGTATCCCACATGTAGCAGGCAGTGAGATCCTAGAGTTAAAACACTCCGTTTTCGACTTTCCGCCAAATTTTCGAGTCATTTGAATGGCGGAACTCAACACCACGCACTTTTTTTTTGTTTTAGTACCAGAGCGAAAAATTAAAATATTAATGAATAATAAAAAATAATATTTGATAGTAAAAATTTTAATTAGCTTCACACTGTATCCCGCACACAATAGGGTAGGCAGAGGGAACCGTGTGGTAAGACACTCCGTTCCCCACTTTCTGCCGAATCCTGGAGGCACTGCGTGTTGAATGGCAGAACTCAACGCCGCGCTAAGCCTCGACATCAGAGCAAAGAAATGGAAACATAAATTTAAGTAAATATTTTATCCCCTCGAGTAGGGA
Organism: Heliconius sara; assembly: GCA_917862395.2. NCBI lineage: Eukaryota > Metazoa > Arthropoda > Insecta > Lepidoptera > Nymphalidae > Heliconius > Heliconius sara. Next base: position 18,062,383 of record OU860789.1, on the reverse strand, counting down.
TCGAACTCACACCCACTCAGTTTTACAGTCACACTTCGTGCAAGCAAACTTTGATAGTATCTTAACATTTAAATCTATTAATTGATACCTTTAATGGACAAGATTCTTTTCCTTTCACTATTTACTATTTGTTAAATAACTTAACGAGTGGGTTTCTCTCAAATAAGATTGTATTTTTATATTATGATTTTCCTCTTTGCGTTTACTTATTAGTGACTGTTGATATTTTGTACTGCTTATAAAACTGATTTTGGTAATTGTACTAGGAATCCTCGCTCTATTAATCCTAGCAAAATAGTTTACTGGAATATTATGTTTAAGTGAATACGGACGGATGCGGACGTAAACGCATGCGGACTGTAAACTCACTCTAGAAATTGAATCAATTAATACTTTTGTTTCTTACCTCTGGTAAAGAGCCAAAACGCGGCGTTTAGTCACACAGCTCGCAATATCTCAAAATAATGGCAGAAAGTGTTAATAAGGTAAGCAGGTCTTAACGTTTGGTTTCCTTTGCCTACCTTGTTATATACGAGATACTGCGTGAAGTTAAAAAAACGTATAATTATAAGCCTTTTTATTCATACATCACACGTATATTCAAATAGTATAGGAGTCCACACAGCAAATTACCATCATCTCGTTTCAAGGGTCAAACATCTTAACATATGAAGGGCAAATCCTCAGTGCGCACAAATAAATACGTACCGTATTATATTTCTCTGATCTGGGTATTAAGATGTGATGGGGTCAGCAATTGATCCCCTGGACATAATACCCGGTCCTATTGAGGTAAGTCGAATGTTTTATTGTTTTCTTTATTGTGATGAAATGTTTTACATGTTTTTTTATTATCTATATTACTAATATCGATATATTAATATATTGAAGCGTTTGTATACACTAATCTCAGGAACTACTGGCTTTGAATTGAAATATATTTTTTGTGTTGAACAGTTAATTTTTCGAGGAACGCTATTGTAATATTACATCATGTTAATCATTTCGATGTAACTGATTAGACAAAGAGGCAGTTCAAAGGTATTCAAAATGTAATCGAGCGATGGATCACTCTTTTTCGTCCTCTGCTTGCGGTATGTAAGAAAGCTGTGCTTTTAGTGGTATGAAGATTATATGAAGCATCTATGAGAAGCACAATTACTTTTTTATACGTAAAAACTGTAAAAAAATAAAAATGTAAAGAATTAGAATAAGACCTTTTTAGTGTGTTATTGCAATTCTAAAAAAAATCTATCTGCACATTTAATGCTGAAACCCAACAATCGTTTTCCTTTAATAAATTCCAAATATAATATTTAAATTATATAAAAATTTGCAATTTCAAGTAATTTAATAGAAAATATAAACATCAAAATAAACATATTAATAATTAATAACAAGGTACATTGTTAAAAAATATGTCGAAATAAGTCCAACTACTTAACCTAAATATTTTATCCATTGGATCTAATAATATATATTTTTAATTTTGAAACTATAAAGTGGTTTTCTTTCCAAGTTCTATATCTCAAAATGTTGGCAATCCCAAATCTGTGGTAAATAGCTCTCGGGAACAGTTTAAGTCTAAGTAAGTGGCGTTCGGCGTCCAAAGATTTGCTGGACCGTCTCTAATGGGCTGTATCCTTATTTATTGAGCTCACTGCAACCGAACCAGGAGGAAAATTTGAAAATTTTCACGTTAAACAACAATTTATACAATTTTTGAAATTTAGTTTATTTATATTATTTCGTTTATTATTATATATATATTAGTATGAATAAATTATTATTGTATGTATTAGTATATTAATTTACCTACTATGCAGTACGTTTCACGTAAATTTACTGATTTTCAGAAGAATTTCGATTAAGTATCAGCTTGCCAAATTTTTGAAGCATTGCATGCTGAGTGGCGGAACTCAACGCAGCGTCAACCTTGTTGCGAAGAAACGAAAATATTATTACATAATTATTCATTCCCTGAGTGGATCGAACACACAACTGTCACGTTACAGTCACACGTTTGTACCGCTGCGCCATGACGGCCTCTCGTTAACCTTAAGAATATTATAAAATAAAAATTGGCAAAAGATTTTAAGAAAGTTCATAATTTATAATTCTCATACTCTAATAACAATCGACCTGCAGAAAATTGCAAATGTATTGAAGAAGAATGCTATTTATGAGCCATTAATAATTGACCTCGAAATGTATAACAGAGTAACGAGAAATTTTACAGTAAACAAATCCGAATCTGTAATTTTTTTTACACGTAATATCGAACATTTTTTATGTCACATAACATTTTTCATTTTAAAATCCCATATAAGTATAACAAGAACAAACTACTTACAACCATTTCATTATTGATTGAAAACAGATAAAAAATTAGCAGCCAAGTTATTAGAAAATTCAGTAAAAGCTTACCTATTCAGGGGGATGGAAACAGGTCACAAACAAGTTTAGACAGGCGTGACGGGACGTGACGGGGACGTGTCGCGTTTTTGCGCTCGATCACTGATTTTAATCCTGAAGCACTTAGGATTTGAGGTGAGATGAAGCACGTGACGACAGATCGATTAATAACTTTGAACCATATGTATTTATTGAGTTTAGCTTTATTTTCTTATTATATAAAATCAAAATTGTAGGTTCCCAGGTTCACTCTGCCTGTTCTGATATGTACGGCATACAGTATGAAGATACAAACAAAAAGATAAAAATGAATAGAAACTGAAATTGTGGCTACAGAAATTGGTTGTGCAGATTCACACGTGAGTGAAAGAATTATTTTTATATCCCCGCTCCGGTAAGATAAAGCACGGTGTTGAGTTCCACCACTCAATATTTTTTTTTTATTTTAATTGATATTCTGTTGAAAACGAACGAGGAGAACAAACACTCCTTCTACCTTGACACTGAGTTACGGCTACCCTACTATATGAGGGCTATAACGTAAGGGAAAATAATAATCATTAATTAAAGTCAAAACATCTGCACTAAGTATTATATTAAATTTTTAATAATCATTTTAAAAATTCAGCTTCAGGTATGTATCCCGCACACAGCAGGGTAGGCAGAGGGAATCTAGTGTTAATACACTGCGTTCCCCACATTCCATCAAGTTCTAGAGGCATTGCGTGTTGAGTGGTAAAACTCAACGCCGCGCTTTACCTCGACACCAGAGAAAGGAAATAAAAATAAAAATAATTATTTCATTTCTTCGAGTGGGGATCGAACCCACAACCAGTCGATCTTAAAGTCCCACTTTATGCCCCTGCGCCACGACTGGCCTCTAACAATCATTTCTTTATTTTTATTTATTTTCTTTGATACTGTCGTGGCTAAAAGGTACAGTAACTGACTCTATCTGAATCTAAACGGTTATAGGTAAAATTCCCAGTCAGCCAATTATTTTTTCGTTTCCTCGTTCAGGTAACAAGAGAGCGCATTGAGTTCTGCCACTTCTTCTTCTTTCTCTTCTTCGTCTTAAAAATTGGTAAAAAGTGACAAACGGAGTGTCATAGAGTTTCATCTGCGTACCATGCTATGTACATGAGACAGCGTAAAGCTAGAAATAAGAATTCTTTTAGTTAATAATCATTCTATTAGTTAATAATCTTTGGGAAAATCCTTTCAGAGCGATTGGAAGACACATTTTAAGTTTTGTATGATTTGTCTTAAAACAAATACCAACAGACATTTGAAAAAAATGAAAAATCTAAGGAACATTTTTTAAAAGACACATCTTGTCTCCTATAGAATGTGCTCGGAGGTATATGAGCCTCAACTCAAATGCCTTACTAGGTAACTATGAAGAATTCCATATAGAACAGAATATTCAGGTCCTTGTTCCATAATCAAACCAGCTCGTTGACACCACATACAAGAGTATAAAAGCGGGGTAGGCCTTTTCATTTATTATATAAATGCAACGACAACTTTTATAACCACAAGTTAAATAAATATGATTAATTGAAAAAATATTTGAAGTTAGCCACATAGATGTTAAAACCGGAATGAAAATTTGTTATTTCTTTGGGCGAAGCGATAACTCAATATGTACCTAATCAGAGATAGGAAAGTTAAGATAACATTATCTCATATATACAGTGTGTTTTATATAGTTTAAAGAAGATACTTTTTTCAACGCCATGTATCCTGCACTTAGTAAGGTACCCAGAGGGAACCTGGGAACCTAGTAATAAGACACTTCTTTCCCTATGCGGCCTTTCCGTTCCCCACATGCCGCCGAATTATCAAAGCGTTGCGTGTTGAGTGGCGATATTATGAATTATTTCATTTCTCTGAACGGGAATTGAACCCACAACCAATCACATTTACAGTCTTACGCTTGTGCCCCTCCGCCACGCCGGCCTCAAGAATATACTTATAACTTTCTTTGGTTATAAATATCTAAAAAGCAGGTAGATTATGGTAATGAAAAACTAAAGATTTATTTAGTCGCAAACGGTAACTCCTACAGTATACAAAAGATATAAATGATTAATCAAAATTATATCACAACGTGTTATCAAAAAAATTATCACTCTATCAAATGCGTTGAAATATATTTCCATTTGAATATGCCATAGCTATGGAGTTATTTTTGTAAAATTATTTTTAAAGATTCTCTGGCAAATGATAATAATAATATGTTTTAATATATTATCTACGTTATCATTTGGAACCAAGCAACCTGTACGTATCGGCATTCACGGCCAGTGGTGCCAATCCGTTCACGTCGACATCCCATCCTAAACAAAATGACACAACATTTAATAAAAAAAAATATACGTATAAAATAAATATTAATCATAGAGTGCAGCACTGATTAAGAATTTTCAAGTTTGAGTGCGTGATAAGTACATAATATGACGTGATTGATACAAGTGGGGCTAATGGGTGAGTTTTGTCAATATTATTGACGGTATTACTAAAGTATTATTTATTATAAACCATATTAGAGTGCGGCCAGTCGCGGCGCAGGGGCACTAGCATGTGACTGTAAACGCCACAGGTTGTAGATTCGGTTCCCACTCGAGGAAATGAAACATCTAATATTTTCATTTCTTCCTAATGCCTCTAGAATTCGGCGGAAAGTGGGAAGTGGAGTGTCTTAACACTTGGCTCCCTCTCATACCTTATTACATGCAGGATACAGTGTGAAGTTCAAAAAGAAAACTTATAAAGTATCACATGCCCATTATGCATATGTGTTTATAACTAAACGATCATAATTTATTTTTCTACACAATCTTAATGAAAGAGTAAAATAAGTAAAATAAAAATACAAATAAATATATGTAAAAATAAAGCGTGTATTTATACTAGGAGATTAAAAATATCAAAAAAGTATGTACTTTTTAATTGTCTAAAAGTCCTTTTTGAAGAGGAATTCCTAGAACTAGAATATTATTTGCTTCTAACACTGGCGATGAATCATTATTTCCTGCAGTGAATTGTAAATATTTATCTTATCAAATACATGTGTATGTTTATACTTCTGAATTATGTACTAGAAAAAATACTAAAAAAAAATATTTAAAAAAATGGCCTTAAATGCCGTCGTGGCCAGGGGCCCAATAGCATGACTGTAACGCGACGGTTGTGGGTTCGATCCCTACTGAGGAAGTGAAATACAACGAAGACGAGGAAATGAAATATTTACTTAAATTTTTATTTTCATTTTCTTCACTCTGATGTCGAAGCAAAGAGCGGCGTTGAGCTCCGCCACTTAACACGCGTTGCCTCAAAAGTTCTGTCTTAACAATAGGTACCCTCTGTCTACCCTGCTGTGTGTGGGATACTGTGTAAAGTATCCCACACGTGAAGCTTTGAAAATAATAGGCACCCTACTAAAAAACCTTAAGTTAAAAATTTTATAAAACTTATCATTGCTACTGGATTTCCAAAAATTGTGTGATAAATCGATTCACCTTGAATTGAACTATAATGAAAAAATCGATCTTGTTATACTGGTTGCTAGAGAGCATTAATTTGGAGCTCAAAACGCCGATGAAAATGAAGTGAAATTAAATTTAAAACCAAAAAGAGGGAATTATATTATTGAATATAGTTGAATTCTTAAACTGTTTGTTACTATTTGTATATATGATAGTGTTGTCTAGGTAAGATTCGATTTCGATTATATTTATAGTCATTTTTCCGTAGGTGTTCACCTAGGTGATCACATCGTATACACACCAAATAATCAGGTTACTATTTTGATTTAGTTAATTGTAATATTAGCATGGATTTGCTATTTTCTTAATCGAAATAGAGCCTAGTGCTATATTTATAATGCCTATGCTGGTTAGCTAGTACCCAGTTGGCCTCGACGGCCACAAGATGATGTTTGAGTCCCGCAGGAAACGCCCGTTCCGCCGTCGACTTCCTCACATTCAGCCACATAGTGCTTGCATTTTTCCAGGGACAGAGTACCCTCTTCCCTACCAACCCGGTATCGCTGTTAAAGCCAGCAGGGCTAAAAACATTAACCTGAAGTTCGAAAAAAAAGTAAGCTAGTAACATTAAGCTGTATTATGGGTATTGATTTTGACGTCACCACATAGATTTTGCACAAAAAGTAAAATTTTCGTACAAAATTATAACTTTATAATATTAGTATAGATAACGTGATACCTTATGCACCTTATTGGCGAGCAAACATAAGCGTTTCGTTAGATTAGGAACTATTATCTTCAACCAAACCCTTTATGTCAGTCAATATTATCATTGTATGTAAAATTGCTAATGGTATTTTCTACTAGGTTCTTTAATTACTAATGGTTAACCATTTTGTAGAAAAAAATTGAATGAAGTAATATAATAAAATATAATATATTTTTTTAGGTATTATACACAGGTTAATATGGCCAAGTTTGCTGTTCGCGGCAACAATTGCTGGTGTTCCGCGCCAATTAGGAGACGACCAAGAAAAATCTTGCACTACATATATCCGTGATGATCTACTGTATCTTGATTGTTCTGATGGAGAACTCGTCGAGCTGCCTGAAGAGCTTGATAACGACGTGAGCATATATAAGCATCTCTCATAATTAATAAATTTTAAAGAATTGGTCCAATTATTTCTCTTTTTTTTTCAGGCGCAAGTTGTTCTGTTGGCGAATAATAACTTTGTAGAATTTCCTACGCAACTCGAAAATTTTCAACAAATTGAAAAATTAGATATCTCTGGCAACCGGCTAAGTGGAGATCTGCCACAATACGTACAAGTATGGCAACATTTAAAAATCCTTAACTTATCGAGCAATAATTACGATACTTGGTATAGTTTTAAAAGTACATCAAACATTATAAAATTAGATTTATCTAAGAATAAAATAAATAACATCGACCAAGACGCCTTCACTAAACTTCCTCATCTGGCAATACTTGATTTATCGGAAAATCGCTTACATAACATACCATCGGCAGTAATATCACAAGCAACTAGTCTAGAAGTCCTTATTCTATCTCGAAATTACTTGTCCGTAGTACCTGAGTTTCAATCTGCCTCATTAAGAAATTTACAGTTAAGTTTCTGCCAAATAAACACCATTGACGCTAATTCGCTATCTGGAATGCGTTCCTTGCTTGACTTGGATTTATCGATGAATGGAATTGAAGTTCTTCCTGACAAATTGGCTTCAAATTCTTTACAAGAATTAGATTTAAGTTATAATAGTATTGAAAATCTTACTGATTCTACTTTCTCGTCGCTACCGCACTTGGCGGTACTGGATTTGAGAGGGAATGACTTCAAGGAAGTATGGCCTACTTCACACTTCGCCTCAAATCTATTTTTGAGAGAAGTCAAAGTGAAAGGAAATCGTTGGAGCTGCGAAGGGTTTAGTGTAAATTTACTTCTTACATATGAATTTTTAACGAAGGAGCCTCCGAAGGTTACGGATAATTCGTTGATTTGCTACTCTCCAGCAAATGTGACTCAAATGAGTTGGCAGAAGGCTTATATTCGGACGTGGAATATCGAAGCTTCGTCCATGCCGCCATACACCTTGATGGCTGTTATGATTGGTATCATTATAGGTGTGATACTAACTTCCTTTATATGTAGAATTCTAATAGCAATGAACAAATCTGAAGCACCACAACGTACACCGGAAACTGCTGTGTTAAATACAACGCAAGCGAGAGAGGACTCGGTTGTATTACGAGTTCCTTTGAGTGAAGATTTACCACCAACATATGACGAAGCTCTTCTTATGCCCAGACTGAATGACTCTTTTCATTCACTGCCTGACTTTGTCGAAGAACAAGAAGTTGGCCGTAACAGGCATCCACGAAGGTCTAGATCTATAGGAGATTTGATTGAACCAAGGCCTAGATTAGGTGATAGGCGGTCAATACGACGAACAGTAGATATACGTATTGATTAACTAACTAATTAAGGTGTATTTTTTTTGTAAATGTTAGGAACAAGATTATTTTAAGTTTAATTTTAAGACATTCTTAGTAATTTTATATTTATTTTTATTTATTAATTATACTTCTTTTTACATACATTATCTGTTTATAAAATTGTACATAATTACAAGTGACATTCTTGAAGACTTCTTTCGTTCTAAATAAATTATTATTATAAAAGAAACTGTTTTTTATTTTATTTTATTATGTTTTGTGCGTTTTATTTTTATATTTTAAATTATTTAAGTGTTAAAATATTTCGTATTAAGACATAATTTCCAAGTATTTTCCAAACTACTGCTGCCCTCTATCAGTCACTTTGAAAAATATTTTCCGTTTTAGAAAGCTGAAGGATCCATGTTAGGTAACTAATTCGTTGACCACTAGATGTCGCTGGTAAGTAAATTATTTTAAACAGTTACTTAATATAATTAACAAGGTAATATAATAAATACAATTATTTAATTAAATTATAATTATTAATAATGGTTGTTGGGGGTATAATAGTTTATTAATTTTACCTATATTATTGTCGTTTTTTGTGATTTTTGATGTTTTAAGAAAGGCGGAGGTGAAATCCGCCACTCAGTTTTTTATTAATTTCGGCAGAAACGAAGAATTTAGTCTGAAGAAAAGAGTTTTTAACAGTAAGTGCCTTGTGTCTACGCGATATACGGGATTCAGAGTGGAAGAAGAAGTGGAAAAGGCTGAATAAGATCCCTCGAGATATGTTTATTCGAATTCCTCACATACTACCTATATAGTCTAATTAATCATTGTCTTGTAACTTAAATATATTTATATCTACATTCAATAAGTTGTATAATCGGAAAAAATATATTATGATATGACTTAAAACTCTCCTAATATTATATTAATAGCAATATAATGGTCAGTACTACTTAACAATTACCACACCTATAGTGTCTTATGGAGCTTATCATTATCATTGATAACACGTCATGTATTTAATTCGGCTCATACAAAGTTATCTACTCATCGAAGGCACACGTTCAAAGTTATTTTTTCTATTTGTTTTCAACTTGTAGCACACTTTCTATAAAAAATTGTTTTGCAAATGACGTATAGTTAAGGGTGAAGTGATTAAATTCTTGAAGCTGATCTAAAATTGTGTGCACTATGAATGAAAGAAGTGGTATTAACTGTTTTTTGTTTTAATATTAACCGTAGAAAGTTGGACGTCTTAGTAACAATATTTACTACTAAATCGGTATATATTTTTTATTTTGATATTATTGGAGTTGTACCTCTCTATATGGAATCAAAGATAAGAAATCATAAAACAGGTAGGACTTATTTTCCTCACTAGTATTATTTTATAAAGGTTGAGTAAACATAAGAAACTATAAAAATGTAATAAAACCTACAGTTTCACTTAGATACATATGAGAGCGACCTAAATTTAAGTGTTCCACAACCTCTTTTATCAAATGCTGATAACGTAGATAAAATTGTTGTATGTACAAGTACATTTTGATATTTTATTCTGACACTGAGTTCACTTTGAATAGAATTGAAATCCTTTTTAAATTGTGGAGTACACGTGATAGGAAAACTAATTTAGTTTAACTGATCAAGTATTGCAGGTATCGTGGTGAATCATCGCCATTGGTCACTAAAGATAATGACATCTATATTTAATATCACAAAATATGTCGGTTCCAGGTAGTAATGAAACGCAGACGTGATGTTTTTATTGCAAGTTTGGGAGCTCTTTCTGCTCTTTCTTATTATAAGAGCGGAAATATTGGATTTTGATGAACACACAAGCGAGATATGCTATTTATGTTCTTGTAATACAGAGAGAACCAGCGTAGATTGCTCCCACAGAGGATTGACCGTCCTTCCCGATGGTATCAGTAATAAGGTCTGTACTGTATAATGTCATGATTCAATTCGTTCTAATTTAGAATTTTACTCTAAAATATTACATTTATTTTTAGGTGACTAAGCTTAATATTTCAAACAACGAGTTTTCAATCTTTCCTCGAAATTTGAGCAACCTACACAATTTAATATCTCTGGACGTCAGCGGAAACCGATTGAGTGAATTGCCTGAAAATGCACTACAAAATCTTACAGTATTGGAAGTGCTAAATTTTTCCAGAAATTATTTTGAGTCTTGGGCTAACTTAAATCCCAATGAAATATTAAAACCGGCCAGTAATTTAAAAATATTAGATTTATCAAATAATAAGTTTAGAACATTAGCAAACTTAGCTAATCAAGAACTTCTTATAAGTCCTTCCTTAGAAACATTGATATTAGATGATTGTCAAATAGATTCAATACATGGACGATCACCACTAAGCGGCCTCATAAATATCAGGGTTCTAAAAATAAATAATAATCCCTTATTACGAATTCAAAATCTCATCTCACCTACTTTAAAGAGCCTATACGTAAGCAACTGTCAACTAAATTACATCAGTCATAATGAATTTTCATATTTACCATCTTTATTGTATTTAAAAATGTCATATAATTATCGCCTTGAACTGTCCTCTGTGTCGAATGTAATTTTTTCAAATTCTTTAAGGTTTCTTGATTTATCATACTGTAATATTTTAAGGCCTAATCTACATGGATTTCCAAATTTAAGAAAAGCCATTATGAAAAACAATTTAATTAGATTCTTAAGAAGCAATGAATTTGTAAATAACACAAAATTAGAATATTTAGATTTATCGTATAATAATGTAGGATCAATCAAAACTGATACTTTCCGGGGATTAGGCATGCTGCGATATTTAGATTTGTCTTGGAATGAGATAGGTGACATACCAGAACAGAGTTTTTTAGAAACACCATCTTTAACTCAAGTAAAATTAGCTAGAAATTATCTTAATAAAGTTGGTCACTTAAAATCCAATTCGATCACAATACTTGATATGAGCTCATGTGAAATTAGTATAATTGGCAAAGATTCGTTCGAAGGCCTACCGTCACTCGTAGATATAAATTTGTCACATAATCTTTTATCCCATATTCCTGAGAGCATCTCATCGAATACACTCAAATATTTGAACTTAAACTATAATAGATTAAGTTCTCTAAATAATTACACTTTATTTATGATACCTAGATTAACTAGTTTAAGTGTAATAGGAAATCGTTTTACTAATATTTGGAGCAAATCTTATTTTGAATCGAATCCTTACTTAGAAAGGTTAGATTTAGCCGACAATATGTGGAGATGCGATTGTACCGATGACAATATGTATGATTTTTATGAATTTGTGACACTTGAACCAAATAAAAAAGAAGAATCGTTTAATTTAATCTGCAACAGCCCAATAAACTTAATAGGACAAACGTGGCTAGAAGCATGTTATTTTACGTGGAATCCGAGCGAAAAGTCAGGAAGCCCTGATAGTTTGATATGGTTCATAATCGTCATGATAATTGGCTTATCACTTTGTCTACTTCTGGTTAACACTGTGAGAAGATCAATGAACAGACGTCTCGCAGCTTTACAAGCGGAGAGAGAACGGCAAGTAGAAGAAGCAAGAGATAGACTTAGACAAATGAGAATACGTGCAGAGCAAGAAGCTTTATGTAATACCCCAGATCCAAGGGATCTGATCGCCCCACCTACGTACGATGAAGCTCTCTCAATGCCAAAACTAAATGTTTCTTGCCATTCTCTGAATGAATCAGCAAGTGGTAAAACCAAACGAAGAAGAGGTAGAAGAAAAACTAAATCTAGTGGAGATTTGCTAGAAGAAACTGAGAGAAATGGAGATTTACCTGTTGTAGATGATATAGAACTCTCAGAAGTATCTAATGACAACAAGAGACAGCGTCGTCGTCGAAATCGTAGATATGGTAGTCATGAAATAGCGGAATTAGATCAAAGTCCCGGAGCTAGACGCAGAAGAATGTCAGAATATGTAACAGATGATAGTGTTACTATAGAAGTTGAAGCTGAATTGTCAAGACCGTTACGTTCTAGAAATCGACGTTTTTCCAATGACAGTCAAGCAAGGGAAAGTGATTTTTGATAGATAATAGTTTAAAATTGTCAAATTTTATACATTTAAGTTGATGTCATGAATTAATAAATTAATATATAATATTTAATAAAAAAATATATTCTTAAATAGTTTAACACATCATTTTAATAGCCACCATAAAACCCTACTTCTACCTTCTATTTCTTATAAATCTTATATATATTTTAAACTTTTTTGGATTAGAATTGATTAATTTATTATAATGTAAATATTTTGGTACTAATTATTACAAGCTGGTTACATCGAGAGGGTCGGTTAAGATCGGTCGGTTAAATAGATTCAGTAGTATAGTATAGTATGTATAGAACAAATATAAAACTATGCCTACTATATACTTAGTTATAGTAATTTTATAATAAGTTAATTCTTCATTGTGTTTGTTGTTTATTGTTTATTCTTTGAGTCCGTCGTGGTGCTGGGGCACAATCGTGTGACTGTAACGCGTCAGTTCCCACTCGAGCGAGGAATTAATTATTAAATATTAATATCTTTATTTCGTCACTCTGGTACCAAGGTAAAAGCGCGGCGTTGGAAATGAGGAACTGGGTGTCTTAAAACTAGGTTCCCTCTGCCTACCCCACCGTATGCGGGATACAAATGTATACATAATTGTTACTTTAGACAAGTTTTATCGAGTCTTAGAGAATATTGAAATAAATAATTAAATATATATTTTAATTATGCAAACAGTATAATTATCCACTGATTATTATTGTACTAAAAAATATTGATAACAAAACAATTTAAATATTTTTTTACAAAAATAGCACTGATATAAATCACACATTATATAAATCTTATTTATATATTATAACTAATTCTTATTTATTTATTATATATAATATTTATATATTATATTATAACGTTAACTACCTTTAGGTAACACAGAAAATCCTAAGCCAAGAACAATTGGAAGTTACTTTCTGTTTAAAGCAGCAGTTGTTCTTTTTTAAATTTATTAAAATTTATATTTTTTATTAAAATTTATAATTTTTAAATTCCAGGATCTAGTATTAACTTAATAATTTCGCTATTATTTATTCCTAATATCTCAGATTTTAAGAAATATATCTGTGGATGTCAATGAGCTATATATATTTTTTAGAAAATTTATAGACATTATACTTTTATTAAAGAAATTTTTATATTTTTAAATATAAGGTTAATGGTCCAGGCAATCGGTGGGTAGGATTCCAATGAGGATCCTTCTCACAATACGCGTTGTCTTGAGCAATACTGCCTTCTACCCAGTTCTGGTGCTTGATCCAACAGCTCAGAGATAACTTCGTTCTTATTATAATAATAATAGTATCATCATTCCATATCTTTTACATGATAAAAATATACGCTGTAAACAATCTAAGAACCATAAAAATAGATATCTTTATGGTATAGTGATATCAATCAGGATCAGTGCAGTGGCATAAGCGTGTGACTATAAAAGCTTCAATAGTGAGTGACCACTCGGGGAACTTAATTATTATTTTATTAATATTTTAACTTTTTTGATCTGGTAATAAGGCAAAGCACAGCATTGATCCTCGGAAATTCGAATGGGAAACGGAGTGTCTCAGCACTTTCACCCTCTAAATTCGAACCATAATAAGCGGAATAGAGCATGCTGAAAAAAAAATACAGGCACGTGGAGGGGTAATACGAAACAACCAAATTTCAATTAACGCTTTATATGTTTAGAAATAAAATTACAAGAATTATAAATCTCTTTACATCGAAATACTTTATTGTTCTATATTTTGATTCATATTGGTGACAGAAGTTCAATATTTTTTTAAAAGTCAATAAAATGTGAAAATAAAAATTACAGAAATTAGCGAAAGCAAGAGCTACATTATATTTCTTAGTTACAATTTAAAAATAGTTTCAAATAAAACTAGCTAAACAAATATACAATGCAATAATTATTTCTCTGCATACATACATAATTCTTCAATAGCATGAATCACTTAAAATAAATGGTATCACAATCTTATAGAACTAATAATTTAATAAAACTACTCATAAGGAACTTATGCATAGAACGAGAAAAATAAATTTCTCGCACAGTAGAAGGTTGAAAGATGAAAGACAACAACCAGTTGAATCATTCGTTGTTCGAAATAGTCACTTGCAAATGATATGCAAAACGAGACAGGTAAGTACACAACCACTGACATCTCAACAATTGTACCCAAAAACCGAACATATACTACAATGTAAAATTATATTGTAATATAATTTGTGTTACCATATTATAAAGTTTCAACAGTGATTTAAATAACTTTTAAACATTAACATCTATAATGAAAATGGCAACATTTTTATACGTATAAAAATATTTTACTTATCGCACAGTATACTTTCATAAATATATTTAAACCACTAACAAATTATGATAAAGGCACTGTCGACTACAAACACACTTTGGCAGTACTTAATACAGTCAAAAACTTCATACTTTTATAGGTAATTGTTCCTTCGCATGCGCACACTGAATCACAGATCTTTGCCAATAGTGAAACGTTTGCAAATTGACACTGATATACACAAATTGTTTTTATCCTGTTCAATGAGACTAAATCTCAAGTAGTCGACTTTGGCGCATTACCGTCTAGTGATGGTGTTATGATTATATCGCCAGCGTTCGACCTACTTCTGGTAACTAAAACGGGCGTTTTAGGCTTCGGAGTTTCTGACATTTTAATCCGAACGCGTCCCATATCGGGTGAATATACTGGCACATATTCACGGGATGGTGACAAGTAGTCGGAATCAATATTCGGGTCTCCATTTATCAGTGGTTGAGATAGATCTGAATCTCTGTTTCCGTTTATTCTGGGACCGTCATCATCATTTATAGGAACAAATATATCTTCGCTCGATAAAGAATTTGTGTCCTTTCTGGAATTATTTCCTAGATCAGATTCAAATGACGTCTCCTGCGCAGGTACATGATTTTCATTTGCTAAATTGTTATCAATTGAACTGCTTTTATTTTGGTTAGTGTCTCGTGGGCTATCAGTCCTCTGATTTTCATTTTCGGAACGCTTAATACCATTTCCCATTTCACCATTTTCGGCTTTTTTAGAATGTGTCTCGTGCGTGGGTACTAAT
Organism: Heliconius sara; assembly: GCA_917862395.2. Classification (NCBI taxonomy): domain Eukaryota; kingdom Metazoa; phylum Arthropoda; class Insecta; order Lepidoptera; family Nymphalidae; genus Heliconius; species Heliconius sara. The sequence goes on along the minus strand of OU860789.1, from coordinate 18,046,805 downwards.
TCATATTTCCCATTTACTTTTTTCTCAGCGGCACTTTCCATTGCTGCAGGTTTACCTAATAAAGATTTATTCATATCAACCATCTCTTTTGAAGCTCTTTCAATATCTCTTTTCTGTTGCCGCAAAAGTCTTCGATCTCTACGCTTTCTCATTTGTCCTTTAGCTATTGCAAACCCAATAAGGCCAACTAATAAAATAACAATAAGTGCTATGCAAACATAGGTACCAGTTTTGTGTGGTGTCTTTTCTTCCGCAGGTGGCGCTTGGCCAAGAACTTCTGAAAGATGTGTTACACGAATTGGTTCCGAGACAGTTGTGTCTCTTGTAACTTCTGGTGCCGCAGAAATACTAGTAACGACTTCAGCGTTTTTCTTACTATGCCAATCGGGACCACCCTGGTATATCGTCGGTGGCTCAGGCATGGGAAATTCTAAATCTGTAGAATTTTCATCATCTTTAAATATTCTTTCAACTGGATCAGGATTTAAATCTTCGATCATCGGAGTAGTTGTTTCTAGCACCTTTTCTGTAGGTTCATTTTCAAAGGGAACAAATAAGCCAAAGCCAGATCCTTCCCCAGAACCTTCACCAGGATCTTCAGTAGTTTGATAATTGTCTGCAGGTAAAATTTCGTCATTTGCTAGTAAATTATTATACATCTTCCTTTCTTGAATAGGTTCCATTATATCACTGATAGTTGTACTTTCGGCTTCACCAGACCCTTCTATTTCTTGAAGAGGTGAAGGCTTAGCAAAGTGACCTACTTTTATAAATTGCGAACTATCATCATCAACCTCGGCGTCCGCACCATGTATTACTTTACCGTCATCTAAATCACTACTAGCTACTAAAGGCATAGATTTTAGTGCAGTAGTTTCTTCACCAACTTGCACTGCATCCATTGGTTGATCACCCATCATTATATCCATAAAATATGCTTTATAGCCTTTACATATATCTTTTGTTTTTATTTCCAACCATGAATGTTCCTTTAAATAATTTGGAGTATGACATTTGGCACTATCAATGTATACATTTGCCTGTAAAAGCCGGTCACGAGCAATTATATTGTCACATGAACAATCTAGAGGATTTCCATCTAGTTCGAAGTGTTCTAAATTTGGCAAATGTGATATATCAGAAGGCACATCTTTCAGTAAATTACCCGTTAGGTCCAATGAGCTTATGCTAGTGGGCAAGTGCGTCAATGAGAGTTTTTGTATTCTATTATGTGCTAAGTTCAAGTGAACTAATTTTTTTGCATTAAGTAAAAATTTATTTAGTTCTGTAAGTCCATTGGTGGATAGATCAAGTGTGACGACTTCTGTTAATTTATCTAGCTCGTGAGTGATTTTGGTGATATTGTTGTGGGAAAGATCTAGAATGTTAATGTTATGATGTTTCTGTCGGATAGTATATTTGTAGATGTCAGCGATACTACTGCAAGTGACGCGGTGAAGACCATCCCGCGTGGTGCTGCACACGCAGCTATTAGGGCAGACGGCAGCCGATGCCGGCGATAGAAGAAGTGAGGCCGCAAGAAGACATATAGGAAGCCACGCCATCTTGTCGTTTAGACGTCACCTGAAACCATAAAATTGAAAATAAATATTTTATCTTTTAAAATATATCTCACCTCTGGACAACTCTACTGGCAAAACTAAAATTTTTAAAGAGTGTGGGGGTACATAAAGAAATACATTTTTGATAATACTAATTGTAGGACGTTAATTTGTAAAAAGGATATAAATACATGATTAAACAATCGGCTTAGTTTTTCTGGTATAACACAAACTCAACTTCTTTTCCATTAATTTGTGAGCAGTAAGATTAAAGACCAAGTGTACGATACTTTGGAGGAAATTAATTTTATTAACAATGACAATCTTGTATCACGTTACAGCCGCAAATCGTGAACAATTTATGTCACACGTTAGACAAAAATATACTTATATAATTAAATTTTATTATTATATAATAAATAGTCACATGAAGTCATAAATAGTCATACCATTAAGTAATGTAAAACTGAGAATATCATATAATATATACGGATAAAGGAGCTCAGCGCAGTCTTAATTTTTTCTAAATATATGTATGTAATATCCGTCGGAAATATTTTTGAAAATCTTTAAAACACTAATCTTTGAACTAAGGACTATCTTAATATCCCCGTATTAACTGCGTCACGATGTTAAAAAAGTAGGTTATTTATTAAAGTTATTTATTAAAAAAGTTGAAAAAACAGTACAATGAAAACAATACGTCAAGGAACAAGAAAACAACAAAGCAAAAAACACAAAAAAAAAATGAAGAAAATTATCAATAGCAAGCGACAGCTGGCATTAAATCGCAACACAAGTAGGAGTATTATTTGAAATCAGTTTCTATTTGTAGGCACGTAATAACATCCTCGGTGCACTTGGCCGGCGCTCGACCAGAAGTAGTTCAATGTTAGAGACAGGAAGAGAATTGTTAACCGTTTGTGCAAATGCCGTCAGATCTTCGCGGGAGGCATGTCTTGGATGATATGGACTCAAACATTACATATACTGTAATAACTGTTTTTTTAGCGACGTGACGGTTGTGGGTTCCATTCCCAAGAGAGGAGAATACATTTTTCATATTTTTATTTTCTGGCTCTGGTAAGGAGGCAATGCGCGGCGTTGAGTTCTGACAAGCATTGCCTCTAGAATTCGGTGGATTCTTGTTGAAATAAATAATTTGATTTTTTTGTTATAATAACAAAAACAACATAAGTTCAATTATTACTACGCAAAGTAACTGCAAGAATATAAAAAATATTTAAAAAAATACTTGTAAATTATTTACGCAACCTCGTTAACATCAACATCATCAAGTTGTGAATTAAGTTATTTTAAAAGAATTCGTGTTAAATCGATTAATCGCATTTATGAAAACCTGCGTGTTGGTAGTTAAAATATCTGTCGTGCTTAATTTTTTATTTATTCAATAACATCATTTATTGTAAATATATAATAATTTATATAATAAATTAACAGGAGACTTAAAATATTATCAGTTTTTCTCTAATTTTGAATAAACTGAAAGACTTTTAATGTACCAACAACAGAAGACTGTCACATTAAGATATCTAAAATATTTAAAATTATTTTTGAATAAAAAATAATGATATACCACAAAGATTATTATCATAATGCATGTTCCTGGAGCAATTTAGTCATACAAGCAAACTCATCGAGTGGCTTCTATTAGACTCTTCCGTCTGTCGGTGATATCTTTGGCCTTGGATTTAGATTTAGAAAATATATAATTATCCGCCTAATCCTACTAAAGTCACTAGCGTTTGTGTCTTGTTTTTTATGTATTTAACATAATATATGTGGGAATCTGATAGATATTTTTAAACATATATTCTTAAATATATTAGAATATTTTATGTTTGCCGCATAATATTATATAAATATTTATTGTAATATCCTCTTAATATAAATGAAGGAAGACGCAAGCTTTTCTTGAATTATAACGTAAGCTTTTGAATTAAACGAAAGTAAACCTATTTTTGTGCACTGAATTACAAGTAATAATAATGTAACTACAGAAATGACCTTTTCTGACAGCTGCGATAATATCAGTGGTCTGGTAAAGGCTGGACAGATAATGATGAAATATAGTGACTCACTGAGGTCGATGCAAAGGATATGGCGGTGCAATAAATACTGAATGGCCGTGGGGGCTGAATTGCCTGTATTGGTTGACATGAAAAAAATAATCATAATTTACTTGAAACTTGTTTGCGAATATTATGTTCGCGTACAATAAAGACAGCGTTGTGTAATATTATTATGAAAATATATATGAATGATGATCGTTTGATTTTAGTTTTTTAGATATAGCAGGGTAGGTAGAGAAAACCTAGTGACAATATATTCCGTGTTCGGCTTTTTAATCGATTACCCTGATTCGAATCGAATAAACCTATCTACCTACCTATCGCGTTTGGTAATCAGATATTGAGCCTATAAAGTTGTTGCCTTGTTCCGGACAACTTTCACGACAATGTCTATTTACATATGTTACAACAGATTTTATTTTTGTGCGAGTCATTACGTTTTAAACAGGAGGAAATGAAAGATGAGACGAAATAGATAGATATTATTAAAAAGAGTCGTCTGTAATTTGCATTTTGCATATGTATTTAATAAATTACATAATAAATATCACATTTTATTTTTATTTATCCTATTTACAGTATAATAGGTTATATAAATAAATATTTATGTGAATTAACATGAGGCCAGTACATACTATTATAATTTATTTATATTTAATAAGATACAAATCAGTATTTAGAATATTTACAAATTCAACATTTATCTTACAATAACTATAGTGTCGTGGGCGCTATCACCTAGTTTGTTGATCCTGAAGATGGAATTTCCTTATGGTATTCCCACGTCCGTGGGTCTCTTTTTACTAAGAAATTGATAAAATGTTCAAATACTAAGAGTATATGAGTAAGCTTATTCATATGTAAATTGTGAACAAAAAGGAACATTCATCGTGGAATTTATCATAGAGTTGCGTAATAAAACTATCGTTAGTTCTTACTAACTGTTAGCCGTTTTTACATAGTTTTGTAAGAACGACTAATGTGATGATGAGCCAGTCTTAAAGAGTTACTTCACATTTATACATTTTCCTATAAATACAACAATAAAATTAATGAGATTAAAATATTTTAGGATTAAAGGGACTTCAATGTTAATTGACTTTTTCTGACGTTTTATATATAAATATTATTACCAAAATATAATAAATACATTATATAATAATATAAATTATTAAAGTTACATAACATTTTAATAAGCTTCATGAGCATTTGCAATCTTTGCGCGAACAGACACAACCAGTTCCATAATAAAAGGTCACGAGTCCAGAAATGACGCCCAAATAACGCACTAAAGACGTTGCAAAAAACAACGTCATATTAATATATCTATTACACCATTGCTAGCTAATTTTACAATGGTGGAAATCGTAAGCATCTTTATATTGGCCAGTCGTGGCGCAGGGCCGCAAAGTGTAACTGTAAACGCGACTGGGTGTAGGTTTCCCACTCGAGGAAATGAAGCATTTATTTAAATGTATATTTTCATTTCTTCGCTTTGCTGTCGAGAAAAATTCCACGGAAAGTGGGGAACCAAGTATTTCAAACACTAGATCCCCTCTACCCCGCATACAGCAGGGTAGATACCCTGCTGTATGCGGGTTACAGCGTGAAGCGTTATATAATGTTACAAAAGTGAAAAAGGATCTTTTCATACGTACGTCAGTTTGCTCTTATACTAGGTATCGCCGAAATGAAGGCCGCAGTGATATCATGGTGCCTTTTTCGAAATATTTATGAGCGTCACAACTTTAAATATCTCTCTATCTATCTTTAAATATCTTATATCCCACCTACTTATGTCATTTGATTTCTGAATTATATTTAGAGTGAACCTTGTTTATATACACACTAGTCATGTAACGAATATCGCATAATCGCATTCGTGTTCGCGGATATTCGCGTATTTTTGTATGTTCGCATTCGCACAGCTTGGAAATGTTTTGCGATTATAAATTTCGGATGCACAATTTTTTGAAGATAATAGCAGGCCTAAAACACAATTTTCATTTAACTCTCATATTTTTAATACAAGGAAAAATATTTAACTTCGTAAAATCACATTCTTAGTCTTCATTTTATTATTTAGTATTATTTTTTTTTCATTATACGCGAGTTTTACTATATAACCAACGCACTTGAGAAAATAAAATATTTAATATTTTAAGCGCACTTGAGAAAATAAAATATTTAATATTTTATTTGTTTTCGCTCTGGCGTCGAGGTAAAGCGCGGCGTTGATAACTCCAGAAATTGGGTGATAGTTGAGAGCGGTCGAAACACTAGGCTCCCTCTGTCTACCCCGCTACCTGCGTGATTCAGCGTGAAGCTTAGAGAATAAAATATATTGAATAATACTGCTAAGTGAAAATATATTACAACGCGACGCTCTATTTGAGTTTTCATTTGCAATGTAATCAGATCTTAGAATGTCTACGCACAACTTCACTCAAGTGCAAACTTGAGAACTAGATATCGAGTTCATTTGTACTTGCTGTTAGGTAAAATGTTAATCCTATTTAGTCCAATTCTAAAATGACTTCGACCCGGCTTTAGCAATAAAATGAGCTTTTAATCGTATAATTTCCGAGTCATTTGGCAGTAACAATGAAACCAATTATACCTTTATACTATTTTTGTTGGTGCTCTTGGGCGCATTCCTTAAATAAAATTTCGATAAATATAAAACAACCATTTCCACATGAAAGTATTTAAATAATTCATACGATTAAGTCACTGTTGCCAATTAACAGGATAATAAACATAGACCCTTCAAGGTTATTTCGAAATCATGTTAAAGGTAAAACAAGGTAATATTTTAAATAAAAACTTCCTCATCTCATTAATATGTTAACAAAGAAACCTTAACCTACTCCTAAATTGGCAATGTGTCTCGTAAGATTAATCCTGGTTCAAGAATATAAATTAATTTCCACTGAGAGCAGAACGTCAATCTTAGTGAGATATTTCTGTATTTGTAACAAAAGCCCTTGACACTGACAGAAAGACGGTCATTTCAAGAACTGTTATTTTTATAGTTTTATGTTTATTCAGTCACAAAAACTTAAAATGCCTCGGTTCTTTTAATGGTCTCATACAATGAACTGTTTCAAAATAGTATGTTCTCTCTAGATCACGCACGCAGTGTCTCTCTATTATTTGTTTGAAATTTCAAATAAAACATACGATGGATAAAATTAATCTAAGCAAGTGTTATACCTTTAGGGGGATCGCAAGGCCAACATGTATTCGTTATACTAGAATCTTTTGTCCTGTCCAATTATCCAGATAAAATCGGCTCAGCTGTTGAAAAGGACTACTTAAATTAAGTATAAAACTGGTTTAAAACTTCCCCCTGCTCCAGGTCATAAAAAGGCTATAAAATTTACCTTTTAGTATCGCAATTTATAAATAAAATTTCAAGGACAACGACGTAAGTGTTACACAATTGAATATATTTGATTTATTTTATTATTTGCACTTGAACAGCGATGGTATGTAGTTCTTTGGTCCAGTATGAAGCGTGGGCGTGATTGACTATAAATCCAGACTCAAAGCATCTAACAGTACATTTCATTTCTACTTCCTTGACTATAAAATAGATATTTCCATCAAAATGACGGCCAAGATTGCTACTTATTTTATAGAATTATTGCTTTGGAATTTCTTAGAATTGAACAAAAAGAAAGCTAATAAAATATTTATTAAGAAAACATATAAAAATTCGTTCTTATTTTATTTTGTTTTCTCTCTACTTTCCTAAGTTTGGAATAACACTTTAAAAAAATGTTAAAAAGAAGTTAATAAAAAATTCAATGTCGTAAGTCCATTGTTTTAAAAATGAAGTAGACATTTTAGGAAATCAGACATTTAAGAAATATGGTTTTTTCATCTATTTACCTCTAAGGTAAGCCAGCGATGTCTTAAGAGCTATCATCGGTTCTGGTGATTGACAGTTCTTTGAGGTTATTTCTCTGAAGCTATAAAACATAAAATCTAACATGTACTTTCAACTTAAATAATAATGCACATTTTGTGCGCGCCCACATCTCGTCGTAAACTTTATAAACTTTTAAGATTAAAACAATGTCTTTTCCGATCGCGTCCCTAGGACATTTATATCCTCGTAAGCAGCAAACTAATTTTACATCGTCACAGTAAAAAATAAATCTAAAGATATTTTTTCATATTCTACTAACTACATGAATATAATGTTATTTCGATATTATAAAAAACTGTATCCGATTTGATACAGCAGTAGTTGCAACATTAACATTAAGGTATTAAGAGTTTTATAGTTTAATTTAATTAGTTTTTCATACTCTATATGAAATGTATGAGAAAGTGATTATATTTTTTTAAAATTTAATCTTCACAATACATTTGTAAATGCATAACACGATGTCTATATAAAATGAATGGTCAACAGATGGTTTACGAAACGTGTGCTTCCCTGATGTGCCAGAAGTGATGCCCATAAATACTCCTTTCATATGTCATGTTATATCATTTAGATTTAGAAATGTACTAGAGAAACATATACTTTATATTATTAATAATTAAGAGTAAGACAATTTCTTATTATTAATTATGTCATTTAGAATATATATGTTATATCAGTGTGAATCATTCTTATCGAACTCATTTACTCATTTTACCTCTTCGTCAGACATGACTTCATGTTATAAAGTCCATTGAATATAATAATTACAGATAATATAATTGTAACTAGCCAATTGTTGGAAATAGAACATTTATAGAAAATCGCAGAGATCAGTATAACCAAATAATCTTGTACATTTTTAGTACTATAAACTGTCTTAAAAAAAACAATAAAAAATTACAAAGAATTGCAAGACATTTTCAAAATTTTATCAGGAGAAAGCTATAGATGATATTTAAAAATTTATAGATCATTTAAAATTAAACATAATATGTGTTGTCCAAATTCTAGTAATGTTCATTATGCTGTTTCCATGGGCGTGTCATGTTAACCTGGACCTGGTTGGACCTGGACCTGGACCTGGAGGGAAGACCTGAACTTTAGCTTTGAACAGCTAGCGTTCGTGTAAATGTTTTTTTTTTTATTTTTGAGTAAACTTCTGGGGTGCACTCAAAACTATTCTGAAGTAGACATGGCTCCCCCAGCCACCTTTATTCTTCGCCCATGGAGGTTTCTTATTTCTCTTTCAGCACAAATCCAAAATGAACGCTACCAAAGCTGTTGGCCTCAATCTAAGATATGTATATATATACATATATATTCAGTACATTTACTTATAGCTCGCAAATACCGTGTAATTGTTACCGTCGTATAAACGTTGGCACCCTGAACCTCTGTGACCTGACCGTGATCCGCAAAATTATATACTTTACTACGTCACAATACGTTGACGTAACTTTAAATTATTATTATATGAAAACAAATACATATAAAAACTCAAAGAGCACGTGTTCTATCCTCATACCTCAAGGTTATGCATAATAATAGCCGTCTGTCAGGCAAAGGGTGAAATAAATTATTAATTCTAATTAATAGATTTTATAAATTATAAAAGTGTATATTATTTTATATATTAATCAATGTAACAGGCGCCATGTCGTAATTTCTTTCATTTATCATTTCTTTGCGGCAAAGTCAATAACACAGTTTTTTGTTTATCTACCCTCTGTTCTGTATTTTTCATACAATTTAGACATATAGCTATACTATACTATAATGGAAACAAGCAATATTTTTATTATTATATATACATATATATTGGTGTCGTTTTATTTATTTTTTGGTCGCACACTTCAATAGCGCCTGTTGAGATACCTACATTTTAGTTAAAGAGTAAAATTATTTACACATACATACATAATACGCCGTATAATGAAGGCTATTCGGTTTCCACACAATTACAAACATACTTTTTAAACAAATGCAGCAATTACTAACAATGGGTCGGGTTTCGATGGAAATGTTTTTTTCGCAGAATGCAAATGCAATTGGAGAGACAAACGTCGGTTTTCAAAACGTCACGTTGCAACGTGACATCTTTATTGAACAGAACTTTTGATATACATCAAATTTTATAGATCCTAATAAATAAAAATTAATTATTTAAAAATAATAAATAATGTTGTTTTATTTTTTCTTATGATTTTATGAACACCATAACCTTGAAGGCACAAAAAATGTAAATAAAAAAATCGGTTGTTGGTCACAGAATAAAAAACTGTAGCACATACAAATATACATATATATTTTAATTTTAAATTAAAAAGCTGTTCTCGATACATCGCAAATCGCAATGTAAACGGGCTGCATATCATTCACGGTCTCCCTCTCAAGGTGAGACATTATTGTCTCGCTGGACTCATTCCAAGTATGTTTTTGTAAATTTGACGGCATTTATTCAGACATTCGAGCAGGTTAGGCATTACACTGCGTTCGTCGTATGTCATAATTTATAAAAAAACATATTTTTGGAGTTTCGATGGTTATTTAACCTTAAATTAGGTAGAACTAGTATGCTTTCAAATCAAAGAAGAATCAAATCAAACGGAGATCAACATAAATTTAAAATGGTTTATATTTTTTCAGTTATATAAAATAAATTAAATATGGTATGTGATGCATCGTTTCTTGTTGATTTGAGACAATTTGGCGTTATATATTTAACATTTTAGATTTTTTTTTATTTTGTCGCCAATTTTTTTTATTATTTTTTTGTCGAATTTAAAGTATACGTGTTTTTTATTGTCTAATTTACCAAGTGATTGTAACAAAGCCTCAGAAAACGCAAGATCCTTATAGAATCTTCTGGGTATGCATTCAAAAAAACGAGGTCACACATAATGTAGCATCTGACGTCCAAAGCCGCATATTTACCATACATCTATAAACATATAGCATATTTGTTCACTTTTTGCATAACTTCTAGACCTTTATTTACTTTATTGATACAACACGCAACAGCAAACATCGTAGTGCGTCATCGGTTTTTGTGATCTAAATCTCTGTAAACAACCCGACAACAGAATCTTTAATTTTATTACACTCCTCCACTGTAATTACAACAGTAGTCCGTACAGAAATAAAATAGAGAATATATAATTTTCTTGTTTCGGCACTTCGTAATTGATATGTATTATGTGAAATTATGTAATTGGTATCAACGGTTAGCGTCGTCATGGTGACTGTCAGATTTGTATCGTATAAAATATATGTTTGCTATTGTCGTATTTGTATTCAGTTGTGGTGTACCGTTTTTTTTTATCTTTACGCATTTCCGGTATATTCTGGGTGGGCTTATAGAACGTTATGTTCCGTTCTCTATTTCTTGTTACTGGGAGATGTTAAAAAAGAGAGTACATTTTTTTTATATTCTCGAATATTTTTGCTGTATGCGTTGTAAATTACACATATATAGTCGTTTTTAAGTAAAAAAAAAATTAAAATAAAATTTTTCAATATCTTAAATATAAATCAAATAACCGTTTCTTGTTTTGTGAATTTACTCGGAACAGAACAATGTTATATCACGAAACATTCGCCTAACTATTATAAAACCATCTATCCAGTTTAGATATTACGTCAACAAGAGGAACTGTACCAGCTAATAATAAGTTCAGTTACAACTGACATAAAGACATAGTTTCACTAGATTGATGAAAAAAATCCGTTTTGCTTGGACAATTGCCAATGCCTGAGCAGGTGCTTGAGACACTGTGTCGCCTGATACAATTGAAGACCACTTTATAACTTCTCGTACCAAATACAAGTATACAAATATACAAAAAGCATCAAAAGTATATGCATACTGCATAAAGGTATTAAAATCTTTTTCATGAATGACTCTTTGTATAAGTGAATTGCCTGCATTAAAAATTCGTTGCATTCGTTATTTGAAAGATTCGGATATGGAGTGACTTTATTTTTTGTAAAAATGAAGACATTTTCCCATTTGCACATGTCTTACAGTTAACACGCACAGAGGAAGACTTTAGTGACACAACACTCTTCATCGCAATTTTCCGCTCCAGCCCCACAGTTATATTTCATTTTGAGTTTCAGACTAGTGCCTCGTATCATCGAATAACTTCATATTAAATATTTTACTTTAGAATAATTATTCACCTTCTCATCAATCAAATTTAAATCACCAAATATGTTATCAATACGTCACGATGATGTATTTATTTCTTATTATTTTAACATATTAACATTAAAAAATAGTTTATAATTATAAAAATGTCGTTATGGTCGCATGACAAATGTTTCACAAGTAACATAAATTAACGTAAAATCAATATACATATTGGATTAACAAAGTCGGATGAGAAACACGTGAGTGGAAAAGATACAGGTAATGTACTTGACATTATGTGACACAACAGTATCAATTATTTTAAATAGCAATTTTCAAGCATCGATCTCATCATCTTTATTTTAGTCGTATGAATTATGACACAAATTCCTCATATTAAACCTACTCGTTGAAAAATTCGTAAAAAAAACACTTGAAGGACAACGGTGACCTTTTTTTGGTTATTTTGGTTACACTTACGCCGTAGCTTCCTCGTACACATTTTCAATAAAAATCACTGAATTTTTTTTTAAATAAATATATATATATATATATATTTATATTAATTCGACCTTAAAATATTATGTTTATTTTTCACAACGAATGTAAAATTATTTACTCATAAATTACCACAATGCACGTAATTTATATGATTGTGTATTCAGTTAAGAATTTAATTATATTATTCACTTTACTTAAGTTATAGATAAGCGGAAGGTGAACTGTCTGATAACTGATTAAGACGTACAATATGGTAATTATAATAATTTATAATGTTATTATTAATTCAAATGAAACGTGTATGGACTAAAATAAACGTCAGTTTATTAATAAACAATTGTTTATTTAGCTTTCTACTCATTCAATAGTATTCTTTAGATAGTGATAATCTAATTGACCGGTTCTGTAACTTGTATGTGTTTACAAAATGGTATTTAACTAGGTTGTTAAATTCACAATATTCTTAAAAAAGGTGAACTAGTTTACTTATATTTATTTATATAAGCTAAGTCATCAAAACCTAATAAATAATAATGTAATAATAATATTACACAGCAGGGTAGGTAGAAGGAATCTAGTTCTAAGACACTCCGGCCCCCAGTTTCCGCCGAATTCTGGAGGCATTGCGTGTTGATTGGCATAACTCAACGCCGCGTTTTGCCTGACACCAGAACGAAGTGAAAATATATATGTAATAAATATTTCATCTCCTCCAGTGGAGACCGAACCCACAAACAATCGATTTTACAGTCAAACTTTGTGCTCATCAGCCACGACTGCCAAACTCACATATTTAATGGAATAATCGAGTTACCACTCGAGAATATTATTCGTAACTTTTATTTTAGCTGGCAACAAAGCTAAACAAGTCAATAGCGTCACACGTCAATGCATTTTGTTATTTCAATCAATATTTCACGCTACAGTATCTACATATAAAGCGTTATCGATTATTTACTTACACAAACGACCTCTCTGATAAGTTATTAATATGCTTTATCTATCAGATGTAAAACGGAGCGTCGATTAAACGACATATTGAATCAGATTTAAGACTTCATTTAATGTAGACAAGAGAAGGACATTATTAATGTTTTTATATTTTTTTCGCGTGTAAATTATGCATATTAATAGTAATTTAACATATTTTTTTTTGTTTTTATTGGAAATTATTAAAATAAAAAAAAATAGTATAATATATATTATAAAAAAATAGTATAATATGAATACCTCCATGCTCTTCCAATTTGACACTACTACTGTGAAACGAGCAAAAAAAAAGGTTCGAGCCACTTAATAACACATTTGTGTTTCAAAACATTTTAGACACTACGAGAAAAATATTCGAAAATTCGTAGAAACGTCTAGAGAACATAATTTAGTAGGATAATGTTATCTATAGATAAAATTTGCTAATCAACATAACATTTGTTCGACATTGTATATATCCTGTTTCAGGTGGGGAACCATGATGTGACCCACATGTATGGCTCTTTAATACATATAATAAATATTTCTGTATTGACAATTGTGAAGGGGAGTTCGTGTAGTCATGGCACAGTGAAACGTACGTACGATGGTTAATAATTTAAAATTGAAATGAATATATTTGTAATACTATATAAATTATTATAGTTAGTTCAAACAAAAATTAAAAATTAATTAAATACTCGTAAACTTAAAGGTACAGACGTTTTCACCATTAACTACTTGTATACATATATTTGGAAACAAGTTTTTCGAAATTATTGATTTTTTAAATGACCCGATATTCGCGTTAAAAGTATCAGAAGATTTAAAATTGTTTTTTTTATCGTTTTTTATCAGCTTCACACTGTATCCTGGAAATAGCAAGGTAGGCAGAGAGAACCTAGTATAGGCCACTCCGTGGACATTGCCTGTTAAGTGGCAGAACTCGACGCCGGGCGTTAACCTTGGTGCCAGAACGAAATACAAAATATTAATGAATAATAATTCATTTCGCCGAGTGGGGATCGAACCAACAACTGTCGCGTTAGTCACAACTAGTTGTATCTTGGACCATCTCTACTTATTACAGTTCCTACCTAAACAAATGGGTCTAGAAATTCAAATCTAAAAAAAAAGCGTGTTTGGCGAAACTCAACGCCGCGTTTAGATCGAACTAGACCCGATCTACGGACTCGTTTAAGTGATTTGTTATTTTCTTGACTTGTTTTGCGCACAAAAGTGCGTGGCATTTCGTGTTTTAATATATGTATGTGTGTTAACTGCATGTTCGTGTTGCACCAGTCCGACAAATAATTGATAGTCGATTGATGTAATGCAGTTTAATTAAAACCAATTGTTGATCCCTTTACCAGCTGTTGTTGACATGTTATTCGACAAACTTAAAACTTTAGTTTTTGTAGTTTTAAAATGTTATGTAGATTGTAGAGTCTGATATGCCTAAAAAATATAAATAGAAGAATTAATAGCTGGAAAGAAGAATCGGAGCCGATCGATAAACTAGACTTAGAGAAAAATCAATTTAATAATCTGTGTAAAACAAACTGAGAGATACGTTTGTCTACTATCTACAATCTACCTGTATCTAATACCTACCTACCTGCTTGAATTTTCTGGAAATTTCTTCCAAATATTCTATAATAATTTATTACACTGTATTTGATTAATAAATATTATTATAAAGATTAGTGCCAACATAATTTAAAATTAATTATTTAAATAATTGATTCAGTAAAAATAATTTATAATAAAAAATTATAATTAGTATTATGTATTATAAGTATAATAAAATTCTAATTATATCGAACATATTCTTATATATTGCCAGTTCAAAAAAAAATGCCAATATAAATTTTAATTAGTACGTTTTATGATATAGCAACAAATTGGACTTTAAAACTAAACTATGAACCTATTATGTCACTTGAATATGAGATATCATTGGAAAACACATTACGCTATTGGCTGTAAATATATATATACTCGTATATATCTAAGCTGTAATCCACAGATTTGATGCGTAAACGATTTATGATAATTGAATGATAAACATGCCAAGTTAATCTTAAATTATATAAATGGATTCATTCTTTTAGAGTTTATTTATTGATTCATAATAGCGACTTTTGATTAAGGTATAAATTAAAAAAAAATCAGCTTCACGCAGGGAGTACACAGAATTCTGAAAGCATTGTGGGTTGAGAGGCGGAATTTAACCGACACCAAGGAAATAAAAATATTAAATTTTTAACAAGTCGACTGGGAGTCGAACCCACAATCTATTGCATTTACAGTCACACGCTTGTGCGACAATTCACGATTGACCTCAGCAAAATAAAAACAAAATGACAATGCATAAAAAGTCACCATAATAATATAACAACACATTATATTGTCATATGTAATGAATACAAAAAAATTGCAATTTTTTAAAAATAATATTTCTACAAGTTTTTATTTGACTTGCCGTGCTAGTGTCTGTGACCCACTTTCTAGTGTCCGATTGAGCTGAAATTTGGATTACGATTTCAGTTCTGATGACAGCGAAATTATATTTAATCATTATTTTTAATTCAAAATGCCGCAATAAAATGACCGATTATAATTTTATGCACAGTCCACCTAATATTAAATTAAAGGGCTTGATTTGTGAAAAATACACAGTGAAAAAAAAACCGGACAAATGCGAGTTGGGCTTGCCCACCAAGTACAAAAGATTCCGTTCAAAATTGGAGGTTTGGGAGCTTCAAGAAAGAAGAAAGAAGAAATTGAAGGTCTGGGAGCTTCACGAAATTCAAGCTTAGCTTAACTAGAACCCTTTGATCTGATTCCTCACTTGAACTAGCGGCTTTAATCAAATGTTGTCCCCTTTTTAAGACTTTTATTTTTTAGGATTTAACCACAAATGTATACTTTTTAGATTTTTTCCTGATCTTGTACTACCTGGTGATGTAAGTTGCCAAGCTTCATAATTCTAAGTCAAACCGTACTTCATAATCTCCAAGCGTTCTGAGATAAAGGCTCTTGACAGACTGACACAGAGACAAACAGACAGACAGACGGTGCCTATCCCTAGCTTGTTTTTAAAAAGGTATTGTAACTAATATTTAATTTATTTTATTTTATTTCTTGCTGAAAATTAATAATAACAGTGAAGAGAAAGCGCGACGTTGGGAATCGCCTGCCATCATGCAATATCGAAATATATATGCAAATCAAAGGTCTTATATTTTCTCTGCCATAGAAAAATAATTAAGAAACTCCGCGTTCCGTTAAATATTTTAATTTATTCTCAAGTAACCAGTGACTCAGATTTCTAGTCAGTCAAGTTGATGTCATGCGTGACAATAGAATAGTAAATACAGTACTATGAATATAAATATTGTGATGAATGTTGTAAAACATCTTCGTTTAATATGGATTTGGAACAAAATAATAATACAAGTGAGTAAACCTTTGGTACTGTGTATTAATAATAATGTCTTTACTTATATTATTTCTATATATATTTATTGTATTTTTTAAAACAATAAGCCACAATCACATCAAATACATTTGATTATTCCTCCATTATATATAGAAAATAGTTCTTTTTTCCTTTTTTCACTGTATTTGTATCATGATAAAGTAAATTATAAAATATCTCGAATATACGTATTAGAACATGCGTTTCGAAATAAGGAGTTGCTTTACCATCGCTACTGTTATCACATATCAAGTAGCGTCAAACAAAGTGACGTGAAGTCGTAAAAGAAATCAGATCATTAAGATTGCAATCTGAAACGCAAACGTAATGACGTCAATAAATCAATGGCTTTCTCGAATAACGGGCCTTATTGATTATAGTTGATCTCTGAAAGTCAAAACTGATACTCACCAAACAAAAATGAGCTTCAACCGTTAAGACATCCCACCACCTTCTTGCACTTCTGTAACAATACAGAGAAAAATTAAATAAATGCGTCACAAAAACTGGCATCAATTTAAAAAGAAAGGATAGCACGCTTTCAATCATTCGGCCATGCACTTTGATCATTCAACAAAATTGCAGCTGCACGTACAAATGTTCAATAAAGAATACAATAAAAAAATTGCTTCAATGATCTTATATATATATATATAGGACATGAGAAACGAAATCCTGCATTATAACATTCAATGATTGGAATCCAAACAGCTGTTTCGGGGTACACTATTATTTAACAGGTAAACATGAACGGTTGGACCATCTTGCCAACGGCCAAATTTACTACTTGAATTGTCTAAGTTTATCCATTGAAAATATATTGAAAAAAGGTATTTTTGTAAAGTTTGTTTATTGTAAGTGCAAAAGTCGACTGTGGGAGTTCAGGATTTTTTTTTCACGCTTCACGCTGTATCCTGCATGTAGCAGGGTAGACAGAGGAACTTAGTGTTAAGACACTCCCGCTCTTCACTTCCCGCAGAATTATATAATTAATTAGATATCTTCACGTTTAAAATCTGTTTAGTTCAAACAAGCAACGCTATATCAAAGAGTACTTTAATATAAATTACTGTAGCGGTTGACATTTCGGCCTCAATATCGAATCGTAGGTTATCGGGGAGATTGCAGTTTTATTGCTTATATGACCATATTGCAGTGTGGTTGCTTACTTTGTGAACAACAGTTTAAAAAGATATATTTATCATCAAAATATTAATAATCTGTAAGAATATTTTTAATAACTTTTTTACATAAAAATAAGTATTATGTATGTACCAAATAGGACCTGTTCCAAGTTTTATGGTCACATTTTTTTTATTTCACAATACATACACCTGTATGTATTGTGAAATTACTTTAAAAAAAATATTTTTTTTTTTGCCATAAAGCCACATTTTATCCATAAACATAAATTACGCGTTGTTACTCTATCATATCTCTCCGACTTAATTTTTATGAATCATTGTCACAATAATGAGGCTAAGGTTGTGTAGATTAAGAAATTTCTGTGTATCTTATTTCTTAATGTTTTATACTTATACTGGAAAATCCGCCTCTTTTTTATTTAAAATTTGTATGACGTAAACGCAAATGCGTGTTGTATTTGTCACGGCTAATGATAAATTGCGATAACTGGAAAAACCTGATAAATATTTTTTTCTACGGAATTTAGAGATGGATGGTTTTCAAAATTTTATTTACACTGATTTAGGTTATTACTAATTAATAATACGAAAAATTTGATAATATGAAAAAAACAAATAATATATAAGAGCAAATATTGTATATATGTCATATCATTGACTATATGCGAGTTTATTTTACTTTACTTTGTAAATATAGAATATTTAAATCATATAATATTTAATCATTTTTACATATTTAATCATATAATATTATTTATATTTAATAAAATAATGAATCCCTCCACCCTGTCCAACGCAACTCAACGCGGTCATTTAAATAAGTGTAACATAGTTAAGGTAACAGTAAACGTAAACCGCTGCAAATACCGTACCGGATTTTTATTACCAACTTTGGAAAAGATAAAATCTTACATTGATTTACTGGTCTAATTAGTATAGACTTTTATAGAATAAAAAAAATAATAATATTAAAAATGTTATTTTGACTTTTTTAATATTTTTAAATACCCACATATTTGTCGCTTTCTTGTCTAGGACGTCTATATATATATATATAACTAAGTTAAGAGACTCTGTTCCCCAACTTTTAAAAAAGGGATATCTCAATTTTTTTTTTCAAATATAAAATAGTAACATTTTAATTTATATAGCCTATCCCGATAAATAGATGATCCAATATTTTTTTATATTCAAAGAAGTAGTTCGTTATATTAGCGCGTTCAAACATAGTATTTAAAATTAGTATAAAACATAAATTATGCTATACAGCTATAGTGAAACCTAACGCAACTGTTTGCTATTTCTATATATATTTTGAAGAAAGTGATTTAAAAGAGTACAATGTACTCACGCCTGACATAATTGTCTAACAATCAGATCAGATTCGTGGTCAGGTCTCACTGTAGGAAGAAGTGAAAGTACAATTGCGAAGGAGTGGGCGGCAACCATAAATTGTTTTGCAAAACGGATCATAGCACTGTCAATTATAAGCTACCGAGTGAATTACGGATCAGAAACAATGCCACTGTGATTTCTCTCAGACATTTAAATACAATCGATAGTGTGAAAGTTATGGCATTATTCGAATCATTCGTTGACAGCGTTTGTAGGTTTCATTAAATTTTATGATATTTTTTTTTATTTTTAAATATCCTATATATTCCTTACTAATTAAAGATAAATAGATTGAGATCCCAGGGCCCCCAGACCTACGTCATTTTAGCAAAGCTGAAATTTCGAGGATTAATAGTCTAATACGTAGGTAATAAGCTCAATCGTCGACCCAGACGAAGACGTTCCTTTATTTAGCGCTACCTCTGAAAGGGCCCCACTTTCAAGTTAATGAGTACGCATACTGTCTTAAAGTAGTAGCCCCAAAATTTCAAGTGTTTGAAAGTTACATAGGACGGGGGGCCCTAGGGTCATAATGTAGGATATATCACGAATGAAAAAGAAAACGATCGAAGTGAAAGATCATTACAGTTTTTTAACAATTTATTTTATACAACATGACTTTATTTGTGTTTTCTTTAAATTAAGAGGGTTTGATTCATATTAAATCGTAGCTTGAAATACGGCAATGATACATAATGCTTTTTCTTTAAAAAAAAATATTTCTCATTTCATAATCGATTTAACCGTCTTAGTCACAGCCAAGACATTTTAAATAAGAGTATAAGTTTAACTTCTCTATAAGGACACGGTTGACATAAAAATATACGAGATTAGAAAGATTTATAGCCGTTGCAAGATGACATTTACGATGTTAAAATTATACAGCATTAAAAGTCCCAAGATGCAAGATACAATGTCACAGCATGTCAAAACTGCGGAAAAAAGTAAAGAGAATTGTGTTAATATGGCGTATGATAACACGCATAATGAAACATTACAACACTACATGTAACATTTGAATCGTGCAAATAAGAAACATTTGCGGTTGTCTGTAGTTACGCATTAGTGCGTAAATTGTACGCGAGTTGGTAATCTCATCTGGCCAACATTCATTAGCCAATATGCAACTACTGGCCGTCGTGGGAACCTCCTTCGTAACGAAGCACATTGATTTCATGCCTATTTAGTCAATTTTATATTGAAAACTTATGCACTATAATATCAAGATCTAATCTAATATTATGTTATTCGAAAATCGATTATATTATTAAATCGATATTTATACATAGTCAACTGTTGTGGAATTTTGTTTAGACCAGACAAGACGGACATACGATTATTTATTTTTTCACTTTATATGAGTTGGATAACTATGTTAAATTTTACAAATATGACAAGCCCTCATTCTTTATTTATTCCCCAAGTTCACACAGAATGCGTTGAAGCTAATATAACAAAATAACAAAGCTGACAGACGTACCTAAGCGAGTTGAATAAGAGAACAGTACAAACAATTACACTAATACGATATGCAGTTTTTAAAAATAGATCTACTATTTACCTTCTAATAGTAATCCAATAACAATATTAAGGTAACAAAGCTATTTCTGTAGTACGATGTCATCTGAACATACCAGTAAAATTAAGATGGAAATAAATTCAATAATATTAATTAAATTGTGTCAACAAGTCAGATCAGTTTCAAATTGATTATAATAATTAATTATAAGCAATTAGCATATTAAAATTTATATTATTATTGAATGGCATATTGGAATGGTTATGAAAGTCCTCTAAACTGATAAACGTGTTCGTATCAACAAGGTCACGAGGGACGTCGGCAACTATGTTTACACATTAAACTGAACACACATATTTTCTTGCCTTTCTGCTATCTCTTGGGAACCGAGTTGATAAAATCTATAATAAAAACAGAAATTATATACTGAGTAGACTGTTAATACTAAAAACGTCCCACTTGGAAAACAACGTTGTAGTAAAAATAGACGGTGAATATTGTTAAAACAGATTAGCGTGTAAGAGACACCTTTCAAATGCTAGTGGGTGTGATTGATTCACATTATTTGCCCGCAACAAACACGTCGCCCTCTGTGTACTGAACACGGTGACTAGATAATATATTAAGCGAAACATTCATCGTACAAATTACACGAAAAGTGATATCATTATCTAAGCATAAAACTCATATTATATTACACATTATATAGTTTTAGTATCCACATGCTAAAGAGAGTTAGTAAACGAAACATGACAGTTATTAAAGCAAGTTTGTGTTTGTTTTTGTGACAAATTCCTGATCACAAGGCAAAAAGTTAAGGACCATTAACATTCCCTTAAATTCCTAACGGAGATTAAGTATAATTAGCTTTAAACGCGCGAACCGAAGAAATTTTGGAGTAACCCGAACAAAAAAAGGTCCCTAGGCCGCATTGGACGGAAGAGAGTACAAAGGGACCTCAGTGTCGGAGGTCTTGTAAACAGAATGTATAGGAAACGACTTTTTTGTGAGCCATTTAGAATCGGGCGTCAGTGGGGCGAGATCAGGTAGAAATTTCTAGCGGTGAGTTCACATTGGTCGTAGCCGATATTATCTCAGTAATCGTGGCTACATTTGAGCGCAAACTTCGCTATCTCAGAGGCGACTGTTTGCACAAATAAGGACGACTCCACCGCCGGCATACGTGACTCCGTTATGTGTATAATACGTTGCCTTTACATGGCTTTGTAAATTACATTACTGTTTCTATTAGGAAATATATGATTCTTATTATATATGGATATATTACTTTTAGTTCCTCATTATTAGTGAACACAGTGTATATTCTTATAATTTAAACAATTTAAATGCATTTTACTGTTTTTTTAATATTAATAAAATATTTGTCGCGATTAGTTATAAATTTATTTTAAATAAAATGTTTCATAATGACACTGTTCCTATAAAGTTTCTATTCGAAGAATCTAAAAAGACGCGTATAACTAAAAATAAAAAGCTATTGTGTTATAGAATCCCATTCTGTTATATAAAAAAGATCAGAATAAGCCTCTTAAATCAACCAACATTAAGTTATGTACCCTTAGTGGAGTCCCGCTGTAGCCCTAGCCAGGGTCAACACAATTTGAATTCACCTTCTAAATATTTATCACGTTCAACGAATAATCAATTTTTTCAAGTTCCGTTTATTTCTATTCAAATGTTTCCTTTGAACAACAGTGCGTGATCTTTTGCTATCACTAACCAATGTACAAACAAACACATTTCTATATGTATGGAATTGCTTAGGATTTTTTATTAACTACAATATTGAGGGAAAAATTATTTAAAAAAGTTATATCTGTTATAAGTTTTCATTCGCAAAAGTAGTCTTCAACTAAATTCTTTGTCAATTCTACCTTCGATTATATAAAAAAAATTAAAACTATGCTGCGACTCGAATAAACGTCACCTAATAATTAATCATATGCTCATCACATCACTACATTCCCAAAAACAATCGATACCATCCATACAGATTCGCTTCAAATTAGGTTTCAGTTCATAAAAAGAAGTAACTAGTATTAAAACAAGGGGCCATCATGCCAACCACGAATTAACCTACGTAATACAAAATAGTATAATGTCTTAGCTCATTGCATCCGTAGCAAGTGGAGTTACATTGTAATTGAATAGTGAACAAACAAGTCTCGACGCAAATGGTCGACGCCCCGATGGCCATCGATATAAATATAGAAATAACGGTCGTAACTCGTAATTGCATGACTACTGAAAACCATAAAACAGTAATTAAATGTGAAATTAATAATTTATTTTTCTCAATTTAATATAAAATCGATTTAAAAAGCAACTTTAGTTTCTTTAGTCTAATGAAACTGTTTTTTTAGCTTCGCACTGTATCTCACACAGTAGAATGCAACAAGGCAGAGCCTGGTAACCTAGTGTTAAGACACTCGGTTCCCATTAAGACCGCCTCACCTTCCAGTGAATTTTGGACGCTTTGCATGTTGAGTGACGTAACTCAACGCCGCGTTTTGCCTCGATGAAACTTTTTAATTTTAAGCCATCGCAAATACTCGTTATTCTAGTTTAACTAGCGCTTAAACGGGCGCAGGAACTGCTTCAGAAAATGCATGCTTGCGCACTATTACTGTAATTACACTAGTATATAGCTTCCGACTACACTTGTCCATCATTATCACGGCCTAGGGCGTATCAACGTGCCTTGTCCAGGCCGTATGACCATATAACATATCCTTCGTACCATTTACGGAGACAAATAATTTAGACTGGTTAACTAAGAATTTTATGATCTAAGAACACGGTAGGCCAATCGTGGCGCAGGGGCACAAGCGTGTGACTGTAAACGCGATAGGTTTGAATCACACTCGAGGACATGGAATATTAATCAATTACTGTTTCCTTGTGGAGACTCTATACACAATGTCTCCCGAGTTCGGCGAAAAGTGGGCAGCGGACTGATTTAACACTAGACTCCCTGGCTACCCTGCTATAACCAGGATACAGTGGTAAAAAAGCGGTATCTCTGTAACATAGCAATTTGGTTGATGTTTCTAAAGACGAAGTGTGTAATGAAGGCAATAAGCTTTCGCCGCGGCACGTTTGACTGCCTAATTAGCTAAAGGCAAACATTTTAAATGCGTTTTTGCTCGTTTGGAGAAATTATGTTCTTATATTGGAATTAACGATAATTCTGTGCCACCTTTTTTTCTCAAGTTGAACAGTTATTTATCTGATTTTTCTTTGATTGAAGTTTTGCTACTTTAATTATTTGTTTTCTTTTTTCTTACGGCATGATGTTAGCGAAAATAAATATGGCATTATATTATACTAGGTGACGAAAAGTAATGCTTAGCTTCTAAATTGACAAAAACTAAAAAAAATAATAAACCAAAAAAATACTTCAATAAATTTTAAATTCACATTTGCGTATCGTTATTTTCATTGATAACATTAATGTACATACCAATAGTACCACTTGAACTTTCAGAGGAAGCAGCTCAATAAACGTCCACATTAAATATGGATAGCCATCATAAAGGATATTTTATAAGATGATCAGTTTATTGCTCCTGGACTAGAATATAGAAATACGGCGTAATGAGAAATCGTCAATAAAACATGGACCTCTGGGTATTGGCAATACATATTTTTAAAAGGTATTCCCATTGATCTACTAGAGTAGTTGGAACGCGCTTTGCACACGGTTCTAGGTTCAAATATTAAATGACAGTTGTGTTAAATTACAGATATAAAAAATGCTGCATTTGCAACCATCCTTCAATTATATAGTGTCTAATGTAAATAAACGGAAAGAGGAAAAGTGAGTGAGGATTAACAAGCTTTTTTGCCATCTACACAACATGCGAGAGATGAATGTAAATTAAAAAATTTATTACGGCTGTATACTTTTATATTATACTCTTTATTGTATTTTGTGATTCACATTAATACCATAAAATTGTTACATTGTTGGCAAAAGTGGACTTATCTCTAATAGAGATTTCTTCCAGTCAACCTATGGGTATGAGAAACGGTAGAAACTATTTGCAGGTCTAAAAGTGCAAGTGCAACATATACTTATATACATAACTTTACATATATACACATATACATACATACACATATTAGATATAAATATATACATATAAAATTGGTAAATTAATAGGATTATAATTGATCGTTTGTTATCAATAGTAAACAGATGATTATTTGCGGACAATGCTGTTTCACTCTTATCTTAAATGTGTCAATAGATGTACTTTCCTGAATAGTTTTAGGTAAGCTTATAGGGATGTCCAGCGAATGTGTTAAGCACAAACTTTATATTTTAATTGAACTTTAACCTGGACGAACATCGTTACCACAAAAGAAAACCATACGTATATTTGAAAGCAAGAAATAATATAAAGTCCACAAACGTGCAACTCGCGAGTCACTCACGCAAGTGCAATTCATTCAAATCTAAGTGTCATTAGAAATGTATAAAATGTTGTGAATGCCGATTAACGTCTGTTTTAAATAATATAAGATTATAAATAAAATATTATATTTAATACTGTTAAGAATAGTAACATTTTGTTATATATAAATTTTAATATAGATTTATACAAAATTTGTTATTTTTATTTGACAGGATAAAAAAAATAGAGATCTCTATATTATGGGGTGACATATTAAGAATCAACTTGAGAGTTATAAATAAAAAATCTCATATATTTTTATTAATGCTTCACGCTGTATCCGCACAGGCAGATTCAGAGGGAACCTAGTGTGAAGACACATCGTTCCCCACTTTCCGCCGAGTTCTGGAGGCATTGCGTGTTGAGTGAGTCAACGCCGCGATATTTTTACTATTTTGAAAAAAATATTTTCGGTAGAGACCGGTGACCGGAGACCGGTGTTGTTTCAACCAGAACGGCAACATTTACATTGCTACACTAAAATGCAAAATAGATTGTAATCGTTTTTTTAATGTCTATTTTAATAATAATAATAATTGTAAAATTCATATACATTTAAATAATATAAAATTATTATCACAATTACATATATCACTATAGCAATTTACTTTTTTTTTTAAATTGAGTCGTAATTTAACCGTATATACAAAAAATATTTTTTCTTATAACTTATTATTACATAATTAATATTTAAAGTAGAACATTTAAATATATTACTATCAAAGTAACCATAATTTTCTATAACAAAAAATTGTGGCTTAAAACAGACGTAGCGACTTGTTAGAAGATTATAATTTTATATCACGATTGAATTTAATATAATTGTTATATCATTATTATTAAACATAATAGATATGTACATATTAGTTTATGGATGTATATTTGTTTAAAAACAAAATTTTGTTCTTTTTTTCATTTGAAAACACAAACCTGATGAACACTAATATCAGTGCTAATATAGCAACGTGGGGAACAAATATCTGTAACCTTCCATTTATATATACATATACTTACACATCGTCTATTTTTATTACTAATAAAATTAATTACACCTTCAACTAGCTTCAAGCTAGACAATATGTCATTAAATTTGCAGCGGAATAACATTTTTTTTAACTTTATTTTAAAATGAATTATATAACTAGAATATACATTTATAAACATCATAAATAACTGTTTTTACGATGAACCCCCATAATTCTATAGTTAACCCTCTACCGCATCGCTACAGCCATAAAGGGACCATAAAACCATAGGGTACTTTGTTAAATTGTCAATTTGAAATGCAACTTCCTTGTTGTAATGTCAAATGTGATATACCCGCATTTATAAAAATATCAAATATTTGCATGTATGTAAATATAAAAATAATAATAAATAATAAATATTAAAAATCCTCTCATTTTATAAAGTGTTTGTAAATAAAAAAAAATGTTACTAATATTATTACAGTTTTAAAGTCTTTTCTTACACCTAATGACTTATTTACATATTATATAAATAATTTAATCAAAATATTATTATTACGTAATCGTACTATACTCGTAAGCAAGGAATTTCTGCTGCATTTTAACGAGTGCATTTCAAAGGGTAAGCATGAGCAGGCTATATAAAGAATTGCCGGTTCTGCCATAGTTGACACTTGGAAAGTTGTTCGATAACTGTTTCCTAGACCAAATTGAGACTATTTATTATTATTATATACTTGTTTGACATTGTGACTTATGGTATGACACAATACAAAAAACATCGTACAATTTATACAGCAAATTGTTCGCGAAGTTGTCTGACATGGGAACGCTAATAAAATAAATAAAGAATGTCTCACAGTGCTGTTTATTCATCATTTACAATATTACTTTTTTGCTTAAGATATTTATGAGTTGCGTTTTTAAAAACTCAAAAACTTAACTTTTTTAAGATAAAAGATTATTTTCGCTCAGTTTCTATCATCTGTTCCTAGTATGAATCGAACCCACAACCGGTACGTTTACAGTTACACCATTGTGTCGCCAGGCTACGATGGCTTCTTTTCTTATCTATCTTTTACATAAATGGCACTTATTTCTAGTATTTTTTGTAATGCTTCACTACAAAAAGTAACAATAAGAAATAACTAATAGTGAGTAGAATTGTCATGCACTTAACAACTTTTGTAAGAGAGTCGTTCGTTAAAGTCCCAAATATTTACATTATTAGAAAGTCACACTAAGAAACACTAAGAAATGTATAAATATTTTCTGAAATATAACTTCTAATGGCTTAGTGGATGGTAGAATGACATAATAAAAGATACTAACTCAACATTTTCTTATTATCATGTAACACATTTCTAAAACTGTGCTCAATTAACGCTTTCGAAAGCTATTAACCAAAGAAAATAAATATAAAAATTTGAATTTACCTTAAAATATAATATATATTCTTCGATTATTAAATTTAACCTTGTACTTGATAATAATTAGAATAGAATTTGTACACTCTGTCACTGTGTCAAATAATCTGTATTAAATATTTAATTACTAGTACCAAACGTTCGATTCTAACAACTAATGAGTTGATAAACGTTATCATTCAAGAGTTTGTGGCGCCGACGTTTTTCCACAGATATATATAGAAATATAGATATTTAATCAATGCCACGATTAGTTGGCGTCCTTGTAATATATTGTTAGACTCATTTTTAATTATTAAAACATTTTCGTGATTTCTGATCTATTGTAGTTAACAGTTAGTAATTAATTTTTCATAACATAAACTTGATTGAGTTACGAGTTAAAGAAAATCGATTTTCTATTTATATATCCAAAATTTCTTCTCACATATAAACTATAAACTGACAAGAAGTAGCTTTTAAAACTATAACCAAAAAAAAAGTAAAAGCTCACTCACGCGACTCTCTAAAATTATTTACAAACAATGGGCAATGGGTATTTGTTCTAGGATACGCCGCGGCGCATTCAGATTCATTTTGTATTTGTATATGGTAATAATTATTTATTGTTGTGACACAATGGATACGATTACAATGGCTTCTGCTCAATCGCATAATGGCCTCTGACCCATTTGCAGCGCACCTCTGTCAAATGACCCGATTTTAGATTCTCGGTACAACTAGCTAACCAAGGATCTCTATAAATCCTAAATATTCTAAACAAATCGAATGTTCAAAATAATATCGATAGAAAAATAAACATGAAAAATTATTATTAAAATGCGAAGAAAAAAAATGTAACAGAAAACGTAATTACTAATAAATTCCAAAAATGTATGCAAATTCGCAAATATTAAAGGTTTATTGAACTATAACGTAAAAACTGGTATATCCGAATTCCGAACTCGACTTAAGTAAAGCATATACATATACAGTGTCGTAATAATAATCATTAATTTTCTAAAATCGTAAGAAACTCGTTGTAAACGAGATGTATAATTAATTGTGTTTTAATTCGCTATTATCGTGGGAACCGTTCGGTTTAAGAACCTAAGACATTTGTTGTAAATCTTTGTCTAATTAGTGTCGATGAATGTGCGCATCGGATAAGACTGGGAGAAAGCAACTGAAAGCACCGCAATGACCCGAGGTTGTGAATGTAACCTGAAACTTCCTTGTTTCTATTTCTACGTAACAATCCTACGTCGATTCCTGTATTGTGTGCTCTATTTTTTTATATTCTCAACTTAACGTATTTAAAACTTTACTAACTTGTGGGAAAAGATATAAATACAATAACACAATTTCACAATTTGCATAAGTACTTTTATATCTATTTTTATATCTACTTATCAGTATAATTATTTTAATTATAGTATATTAATAAATGTAATTTTTTTTCTTTTACTATTAAATCAGGTCATGTCCACAACTTGGTGTAAACACACCAAAATTATTATGTCTATAAATTATTATTATAATATAGTACACTAAAATATAAAAAAAAGTATAATCACGCACAACAGTTAATGCACTCACAAGATACATTTTAAAGAGATACAACATTAATAGTATTTCTTCATGCGTATTAATATAAAGTGTATTTCAAAATGTCAGTATTAATGCTCTTATAAGTTGCATACAGATATTCCGATGAAAAAAATGGCATACTTTTTTGCACTCTCAAAACTTGATACAGTTCAACGCGCTAATTATTTGGAGGCGACTTTCTCTTTGCAGTAAAAGAACATAAGTTAACAGAAACTTAAGATGACTTTTCAGATGCAACGACAGCTTCATACGGTCCATTCATATATGATGACCTGAGGGCCGGGCACAGGTACTTTTGCGAGACATAACTTAAAAAAAACTGCCATTGAAATCTTTGACGTTAAATGTCAAGCCTATTCTATCTTTTAGTCTTTTCTAGATCACAGAGCTAGCAAAAAGCGTGCTTTCTTTCAGTCTATATAAGTAATTGAAATATTTTTTTTAGTTAGGGATTTTAATCGTGACTAGACTAAGTAATTGGTCGTGGAGTTGTCCTACTAATCTTATATGCTGAACGAATAAAAAAATGGAATGCTTTTTGTAAAAATTTTTGTAAAATTAATAATTTCTTAATTATTACTAAATAATTATTATTTTATAATAGTAACTATTTATTACTTAAATTATATTCAAACATGTCAAATGACAGCAATATTATAATTTATAAAAAATATGATATATATGTCATTATCAATATCAAAATTTAATATGCTGCAGCTTGTACGAAATGTGAGTCACTTGCAAAACTTGTTTTTTTACTGCAACGATATATATAGTTTGATAAATTAATATTCAGTATTCGCTTATTACACTACTGTTAAATTTTTATAGCGCATAATCGTTACAGTTGAACCAACTCATTAAAAGAAATAATAATATAATTAAGCCTATATTTTATTGTCATATTATTGAGCTTTAATTATTAAATAAATTTGTAGTTAAGTCGTTGTTCATAGTTATTCATAGAAAAAAAAAACAGAAGAAAAGAAGAATTTCAAGGTAAATACCTTGAAATAGATTACGTACATATATTATTATAATAATATTAAAATACAAACAAAATAATATTAAAATAAGAATTTATTGATTTTTTCCCCGTATTTTGTCGTATGTGATTAATGTATAATAAGGTAGTTCAATATCTCCTCTAGAAAAAAATATAATATAAAATTTACAGCTTAGTTCAACAAACATTTGGCTCTAGGTTAGCTCGCAATGCCTTCAAATACACTCGATAAGTTTCATCATATATAAATTACCTATATATAAATAAAACTTGCCTAATAATCCAATAATGTTTTGATACAAAATTAGTAAGTATTACGTAGTTAGTTTAGTGAAATTATACACATCGAACGTTCAGAATAATGTTTACACTTACTCGTGTTTGTGTATTATTTGTATTAATAATGACATAGCTATTAGCTTCTCACGTTTCTCGAACGTTCTGTTCGTTTTGACAACTTTTTGAATAATAAAATCTTGTGTTTTTATATATTTTTTTTAATTCATCTCTACAAGACCAAGGTTTTAGTTAAAAGCACGGAAATGCTCAAGGAGACATTTAAGGAAGTATGTTTATTATTATAATTTTTATTTAAACACATTTATTTCAGCAGTAATAACAGATATTAACGTCTCCAAAGTATATAGATAGAAATAAAATAAAGACTTAATTATATATATTTTTCTGCATTCACTCGTAGTTTTAAGTGATAAAATGGCAATAGGCACATAACAACAATTATATATAGGCACATATACATACATATAGGCACATAACACAATCTCTAATAACACTATCTATGAAATATAAAAATGTACATGACTACATCAGATCAAAACAGAATGTCACTTGAAAATAAATATTATATATGTTTTATTATATATTATATACATTTTCGATTTTATTATCGTCTTAATAATTTTATCTTCATACAATAATTATTAGCTAAAACTGCCTCCACGTTATTAAAATAAATCACCTTGACTTCATATTTTTTTTAGCTATCTAATAAAACCAGTATTTAAATTATTATGTAATCTTCTTATAACTCAACAATCTTAAGTATATAATAGAAATTTTAATATATTTGCATGTGCATATACATATAGGTGAGACATGAATCACGATTTTAACTTGAAATAGAGTTAAACTAAATTAACATAAATGTAATTTACACATCACATGGCTAAGAGACTTCATATCACGATATCGTTTAGAGCAAATAAGTTATATATAGTTTAACAATATTATATATTACGTAAAACGTTTTTTTCTCATTATTATAATTTAAATAAAAAAAAGATTTTTGCATTAGTTACCGCAGCGTAAATTGTTGGGCTGGTCCAACATTGGCGCTAGTCTCAGAAGTTACTGGTTCGAATTGAAAATATATATTTTTTTGTGTAAAGACGAGGAGTAATCAACTCTAGTCGTATTATTTAAATTACACCCAGGGGGCTAAGCCGCCGATAAAAGTATATATAACTTATAAAAATTAAAATAAAAACATAACTTTTAAAGCTAAATGGGATTTTTTTTACCGTTAAAACATATTTGCATAGATATTTAATTACAAATAGATAGAGAAGATTCCAGCAATATTTTCGCATTCATTAAGTAAAGATTAATTAATATCACTATTGACCTTAAAAAATATGAAATTTGGAATTTTTCATGGTGCTAATTGTTGTCGATATCATCAAGTTATTTTATCTTTTAGTAAATAATAGTACCAAATTTGTACTTTTCCTTCTATGGGAAAGAAACAACAAAAAGAACTCCTTTTTTTAGCGTCACTCTATCCCGCACATGGTAGGCAGAGGGAACATGGGGGCCTAGTTTTAAGATAGTCCGTCGTCATTAAGACACGGTTTCCCACTTGTTGATGCTGTGGAATGGCAGAATTGAACGCCGCGCTTAGTCTCGACGTCAGAGGGAGGAATAATAAATATTACATTTCCTAGAGTAAGAGTCAAATCCTCAACATGTCGCGTTTATAGTCACTCTATTGCCATATATAGTCATTTTGTATCATTTCATAGACTAAATTATTGTATTAGGTATATTTTTTATTTTCAACGAATTTTCTTTGGTTTAAATTTCGGATACTTAACCTCCAAATTACTAAAAATCAAAACTTTCCAAATAGTTCAACATGAGCACAAGCAAAGTCGTTTGCAAATCGCGTTATTACCATAATAATATTGCAATTTACAGACTCCAAGCCGTCTACCACCGGTTAATGGCTTGGTCTAGCCTTGAAATGGGGAAATAAGTAAAAATAATATCCCCAGGACATAGACCTTTCGATTATGTGGTTTTTGCAATCCCGCTCAACGTATGTATGTGTATGCAAAAGCAATTATGCGATGTTTTTATTGATAGTTATTTATAATTGCTAAATTGTAAGTTTGCTTTAATTGAGTTATTATGGATCGCGTTTTGCAAGGATGAGGAGGAGGAGAGCAAGGATAACTGCAAGTTGTTAACTTAAAACTTTTAACAATTATATGAAATTATGAAGAAATTAGTAAAATAGTTTTATTTTTTGTATTATGGACAAAGCTTTAATAAGAAATCAACCGAACATTTTGAAGAAACATACATGGACTCAGATTCTCAATAGGTACGTACTAGGCACACTTGGAAATAAGTCACATAAAAATGCACTCGCCGAATTTGAAGTATCAACACTTTTTATAATTACAATTTACGAATTATCTGTGTTGGCAAATTAACAAAACAAATAAAAAACAAAAGAAAAAAAAACAAAATATTCTCTATATTTTAAAATATTTTATAACATTATAAAGCATTTATTATTAGTGATTATTTATACAAATTTCATTACATATACGATAGTAATTTTGATTTCAGCGAACTTAAATATAATACTCAATCAAGGTAAAGAACGAATTAAAAAGTTTTCTCAACTACCCTCCAATACGAAAATACTTTAATCTACTAAAAACATTTTAAAAGCGAAATATATGTTGAAAATTACATAAGAAATACAATTTCTATACGACATCGACAAATACTACTAAATTATTCATTTCTGTGAGCACTCTATCGGAGCCAGCGGTTACGTTTAAAATGCAAAACAAAATAATTAGCCGACGTGAAGTAAAACTCTAAGCAAATAAATTATGGTAAAATATTTTCGCGTCTAAATATGTACGTCAATAGTATAAAAAAAACATGTATTCGGTAAATTATTTGAATATTTTTTGCAACTTGACTTGAGTACGAGTGATTTATACTTAACTTTACGTTAAATCGTGAACCTTGAAAACTTGTTTGAACTGTGTTGTTGTCAAGCGGTAGCTATTATTTGACTAGAAATTTATAATATACAAAAATATATAATAACTCAAACCACGCCGCTTAACATTTAAAAAAAATATACAAAAAAACTTACCTAAATAGCTTAGTGCAAACTAAAAAAAATGAAAAAGAAGACGTCGAAGCTGATATTGAAATATGATTGAATGTGTCCTTATTTTAGATATAAAATAAAAGAATCCCGAGCACAAATTCTTCTCACTGACGCACTGTCACTTTTCAATGGTTGTACCGGCGTTTTTATTCTGTGGTCATCACGCCACGTCGCGTCTGCGGCTGCACGCGTGGCGTGTTAGCTTGACGGTGGATCGGTGCGGACTGGCGGTTACAGCGTACGAACAACGAGTCGTAAAGTAAACGCTATCGCCGTATGACTGCAACGACTGTCGACTTCACTTGACTCCTCTGTGACTGTGGGCACGACTCACTGACTGAATGAACCTCTAAATATGTTTTACATTTATATATTTTGAATTAAAAAGTGTTTTGTGTATTAATAATCAACACAATGTCAATGGTTTTAACGGCTCGTTATAGTATAGTAGTCACTTAAAAGATTCAATCGGAAACTTAACTAAAAGTCTATATAAAATCGGTTGATGAAAAAAAAATTGTTGAGCACTGCAATAGCTATTGTTAAGTAGCAAACTGCGTGAGAAATATGAAAGTAACTGATCTGGTTTAAACGATATCTACGAAAACCAGCCTCCGCCCCTGAACAGTGTGTTCTGACCCCAAAAGCAGTACCGATACACGCCTAACCGAGCGTCTAACTAAAATACCGGTCCAGACCCGGCATCGTACGACAATCGCACCACTTAACATAAATATAATTTATACTGTAAATTCTTACTTGTTCTTAGAGCAAATTTCGCGTTTCATAATTTTTACATAAATAACGGGATTAGAACGCGTTCAATTCTTCAAATATAACGTTAAAATTCTTAATTATTTTTTATCTCCGCCCAAATGACCTTAGCAACAGTTTTTTTTCTCAGTAGATAGCTCTTATTCACACATCCACGTATTTATTTTATAGGCCCGATAATATTCGATTTAATAGCTATGTAATATTCAAGGTTTCGCAGAACTCACTCGTACGATTCAAATTCCAATTATATTTGCTTTTTGCCCTGTTTTCATGTGAGAGCAACTTATCATTTTATTTTTAGGTTTCATATCGAATTATAGTATTTAATGGTAATTAAATTGTAATAAAAATGTTTATTTAGGTGACAATTATGATATGACAAAGATAATGTGTTGTTTTATAGTACTAAAATTTTTTGTTTTAAAGAAATAGAGTATGATATATATATATATATATATATATATATATTATTTAAATTAGCAAAGTAGATATATTTTAGGGTTGGCTTTATTATTACATAAAAGCTATCCACATTTTAAATTAATGTTTAATATCGTAGAAAGTACAAATATAAATCATAAAATGTCATATATTATATTTATTTCGAACGTTTCATAATTTACTCGAATACTGTTAATTGGAAGAACCAATAAGTAACGGTAATATGCAAATAAAAAGCTACTTAAAATAATTTCAATTATAAGAATCAAGTAAAACGTCGTAAGCAGAAAGTTGCTCGTGTTTCGTTGACATTGTACACTCAAATTTCACTCAGTCGACGTTTAAAGTGAAAAGTGAGTAATGATTTCGAACAACAATTTTGTTTAAATATCTTTAAACAATACGCCGTATTATAATTTATAATATATTTTTTTTATTCAGTTATATTAGGCCTGCAATGGACAATGGATTGAACTTGACCCTTCTTGACATTATACTTTCTAAGTTATTTTGAGTGTGCTATCCGAATGTACGAGTATGTATGTAGACTACCTACAATCATGAGAAAAAAACTTCTAAGCATTCTATGGACACGCTGTGAAGGGTACCGGGTTCATCGCATTACAGGGTGGAAAGTTTAGAACGGATTCTGGGACTTGTGGAGCGTCGTGTGGTTTAAGGGGTTCTTAAATGCCCATTAACTTATTAACTCTCATCTCCATTGGCCAAACTCCGGTCTCTTACTAACTAAATTCGAAATGATTATACTAATTATTTCGTAGCAACTTCCTTCCACGCGCCACGGAACAGTGGAATGGCCTACCTGCGGTAGTATTTCCAGGTCAATATGACATACCTCCAAAAAGTGCGTCTATCTCCACCCTAAAGGCCGGCAATGCACCTGTAGCTCCTCTGGTGTTGCACGGGGTCGTGGGCAGCAGTGATCACTTACCATCAGGTGACCCGAGCACTCGTTTGCCTTGTCTTTTACATATAAAATAGCTATTGCTGCCATTCAATTATATTCTAGAAATGAATAAGGCTTGTAGTTAATGACAATTATATAGGCCGGTCATTTTATTAATCAGTATTACCATAACATCTCAAAGTACCGATCGTTTATTACAATATTTATTATAGAAACATTTAATATCAATCCTTCAAAATTAGAGCACTTTTTAGAAAATAAACTCCGTTATAATGTGTATATATGTATTATTTTAAATTATAACTACATATATGAAAGAAGCTTGCGCCGGCGACTTCAAAGTGGAAATAGTTATTAATATCATATATAAAAATATTAATAAAATTAAAGATTCATATTTAAATGTAAATTATGGTACTAATATTTTTATTAATTATGCTATTAACATTCATTAGTACCCAGTAGGAGTAGTAATTAACCGTCGTGGAGCAGTGGGACAATATATGACTGTAAATGATAATAAAAAAACGCGTGAGGACCTCCGGGGGGGGCATGTATGAAGAGGTTGATGACAGTAGATAAGGCGAAAGAGGTATATAGAGACCCTAGCGTTTGGCGCTCCATTCTGTCTGATTACGCTGCTAGCGATAAAGCGTGATGTTAAAGTATAGTAAAGGAAACTATATAAAAAAGTAAAAACTGCATTTAAAATAACAGAATATTTTTTATCTATTAAATTTCTATTTGCATTTCATTGTTTTTTGAAAATGAATTCAATAAACAGGAAATAACTGATAGTATTTATATTTGCACGCAATAACTACGGGTCAGACTACAGTTATCTCTTGATGTTTACAAAAATGGACCCCGTCGAGAATGTAAGCTTTAAGTGGTGTGCCTTATCTTTGTTGGAACCATTGTGAACGACACGTAAATCCAATTTAATATATTTTATTGTTGTAAATAATGTAATCAGCTCCACGCTATATCCCGCGCACAGCAGGATAGGCAGAGGGAACCTAGTGTTAAGGCACTCCATTCCTCACTTTCCGTCGAATTCTGGAGGCATTGCGTGCTGAGTGAGTGAACTCAACGCCGCCTTTTGCCTTGACACCAGAGCGAAGAAATGAAAATATAAATGTAAATAAATATATCATTTCCTCGAGTGGGGATCAAACCCACTACCAATCGAGTTTTACAGTCACAATCTGTGCCTGTGTTTGTCTGTTATCGGGACTGATTGTGGATTCGAGCCCCACTCGAGGAAAAGAAACATTTATTTAAATTTATATTTTTATTTATTTGCTTTAGCGTCGCAGCAAAGCGTCGAGTTGAGATCGACGGAAAGTGGGCATCGGATTATCTTAACACTAGGTTCCCTCTGCCTTCTATGTTGTTTGCGGGATACAGCATGAAACTGAATTCATTTTAATTTATATATATGTAGGCATATGTATGTGTATGTCTATTTATCTCGATATTAAATGCTATTCCTTTGTTATTCGTCAACAGCGAAAACAATAGTATAAAGACTATAAAACACAAAAGTAAAATTGAATTTTATACTTTTTTATGTAAAATTACATAGTAGATATTTGTATATATATGATTATGATACTATGGTGAGTTTTATCAATTTAAAAAAATATTCGAAAAAGAACATAATTATGGCATAATTGGTTAGAACTTTTGGATGGCTTTCAAAATTTTTTTGTTTCTTGTTTAGTGAGTGAATATAATATATTTGTAAATATTTTTCTAACTATCTGTGTAGTGCCTGAGAGAAATCTCAAATAGTGACTAATGGTCACTATTTGAGATTTCTATACAAGGCCAATAATCTGTGTGTTAGATAACTGCAAATATTCTGAAGGCCTAGTCATGTTTAATCCTTTTCAAAAAATAATCTTATCAACGTTATCACCTCTCTGAAAGAGACCTTGCTTAAATATTTCTGATAATATACGGGAAGTA
This sequence comes from Heliconius sara, assembly GCA_917862395.2. Lineage (NCBI taxonomy): Eukaryota > Metazoa > Arthropoda > Insecta > Lepidoptera > Nymphalidae > Heliconius > Heliconius sara. Next base: position 18,009,034 of record OU860789.1, on the reverse strand, counting down.
AATGTCTAATTACATTATGATGTAACTTAAATACCGAATATTTTTTCCCAAAAAATTCAAATAATAAATAATGTGGCTGTAAACGCGACAGATTGTGACTTCGATTTCCAGTCGAGGAAATACAATATTTTATATTTTAATGTCTTCGCTCTGGGGTAGAGAGAGACAAAGCGCGGCGTTGAGTTTTGCTACTCAATACGCAATGATTTCAGAATCCTACTGTCGTACATGCGGACTACATATTTTAAGCGATTAAATACTAAATATTTTTCTTTCTTAGCAAAGTTTTGATTGCTCTCTTTTTTGATTAATTTCACAAGTTTCTCCTATGATTAACCGCTTTGTGTTAGTCAGATGTCGTACAGACTGTCTTAATAATTTATTGTGATGAAACTACAATACCGGTACATGGAGTTCGGTACAAATTCAGGTCGTAAAGCATTGACTTTGACCAACTATGACATATATTGTAAAATGTGTTTACTTTCAGTTTTTACTCGGTTTTTTTATTTATCGAAAACAATTTGCGAATACACATTAAATAAACCTACATAATGTACACTTATTCCTCAAATTTACATAACAATATTTAATATATAAATTAACATTAATATTTAATATCAAAGACATCCTTTTCATTTAAATATGCAAACAATGTACGTATATATTACAAATTATAAGCGTATTCAGTAAAATTATTCTAGACATAAAAGAAACACGATACACATAGACAACCTGAAACGTGGTTGTTATTTGTGTCTCACAGAACATACCACCACGTAATATGGTACCACTATCTGAACTAATTACCTAAATGGCTGTCACTGGAGGAAAGTTAACATAACCTGGGTAATAGTGAACGACACAACGAGCGGTCGCGCCGTGCCGTCGCACGATAACGGAGACGATTACCGCATTTGCAAGATAATGGAAGTGGATGGAGACGGCTAATCTATTAGATGCTCTGTTACCGTAGAAAATGTTGGCCTAGTTTTACTAATTGAGACACTACATCGACAGTATAGGAATTAAATTTTGTTCTCAATTCCTTAACTCGTCCTTTGTCTTGTGATTAGTAAATGAATTTTCGTTTGGACCAATTGGTCGTACTTATTTTTACGTGTTGTGTAAAAATAACGTAGAGACTAGGTATGGATTTGGTTAATAAGTTATAAAAATTATAGGCAACAAATACATATAATTCAGTACATATATCATTTCTACTAAACAGGTGTATAAAATTAAGATAGTAATTGATTTTGCTTCCAATCTGGCATTCTATACAATAAGTAAATAATATTTAAAATACAGAGAGTAAATAATGCTATCCAAAATATGTGTTTGATCATTTCGTGTATTCCACAAAAATTGTAAATAGACTTTGTAATTTAATAAAAAAAATATATAAAACGATATCAACTTAACTATTCGACCACAATTCTGGCATAAATATTGTAAATGAGCAGCGTCACAAGAATCCTTCAAAATTCTTTTGAATATTGAATTAACAGCTTTTTTGCTAATTTTATTTGACTTTGACTTTGACTTTTGACAAGCAAATATTAAAAGGTATTTGTAAATTGCAGCTTGTCGTGTGTAGCACAAATTACTAAAATGTAAACCCCGCAGTTTGCATCTATTTGTCTCCATTTCAAGAACACAAGAAAGGGAAATGAACGATTTCGGCGTCCATGTCATGAGATCAAGGATGTGTCTCAAATTCTGCCTTCATACGTGTTCAAAATTACGCCAACATCCGAAAGGATGTTGTGATGTTGCGCATAAAATGCGCTCCACAGGTAGTTAAGTTACTTTTGTTTGTAAATTTATAAACGCTGATATAATGTTACATGAGCGTCTTGTTAAATAATAACACTAGAACTGTGACTCAGGATGGTGTTAAGTTAATGTGTTGTTCAATCTCTTAGGATCACTTTGTTGGCCGTTCGCACTTAATCGGTTTATATCTGTTTATATTAAAATTGTAACAAAACTGTATAATTATATTCAGTCGTAGAGTGTCAGATGCCTAAAATTACATAAGTTATCTAATTTTACAAGTATTATCAGAACGCTTGGCATTTCCCACAAAAATGCTGTATTTGTGGTTTCGTGGTTGAAAAAATGTTATTTTACAGAGGCACAAGCATGTAAATGAAATATTGAATATTTTAATTTCTTTGCTTTGATATCGAGGAAAGCACGGCGTTCAGTTTCGCCACTCATCACGCAATGCCTACAGAAGCCTGCAAAATATGGAGATCAGTCTGCTTTTAAACTAGGCTTCCTCCAAAGCTAATTTTTTTTTGTTAACCAAACACTAATATTAATTTCAACAATTTTTAGTCCCAAAAATAATATTCACTTCAGACAAAGTCAAACGTTCCTCTACACAACGCTTGAAAGTCATTCTACCTTCGTCTTTTATTAACGTAGTGGATTCAATTGCTCTTAACACAGATATCGAGCAGCACTTAACCCATCAAACAATTCAAGGCTATCCAATGTCTCCCATAGAAAGTGTCATTTTTGTTTCACAATATGTTTCACCATTTTAACATATGCACATAATATATAGGCAATAGTTGCAATTGTTTCATTACTATGCGATTTGCGAGGCCAGTCGTGGCGCAGCGGCACGAAGTTTGACTGTAAAACTGTAAACTGGTTGTGGGTTCGATCCCCACTCGAGAAGATGATATATTTACTTAAATTTATATTTCCATTTCTTCGCTCTGGTGTCAAGGCTAAGTGCGGCGTTGAGTTCTGCCACTCAACACGCAATGCCTCCAGGATTCGGCAGAAAGTGGGGATTTTTTACTATGCGATTAATATTTTATTTCGTCATAACATGATTACTAACTAAGAAAATTATGAACTAATGTTTTTAAATTGTAATGCTTTATTTTTCTTCGCGCATCTGAAGCAAAAACGCTTAGTAACGCAGTGTCTGTGTGTTAAAGTGACTAACTGTAGGTTATAAAATGTAAGATCTCTGCATATATTAATTATTGATACGTGAAGCAAAGACTTTGTACCGACCTTTTTAAAAAAATGTGAGGACGTTAAAGAATACAATATGGCACAGTTATTATTATAGATTATTATAGCATAATATACCTTATAAGGAATATCCTGCTGAATAAAAATGTAATTTATAAAATTCAAGATATCTATATATTAACATAAAGTCCACTTTATAATTAATATATATAATATAATTAGTATTATATACGTTAATGTATTGATAACTGTCAAAGTATACAAAAATGAGAAAATTATATATATATATTTTTAAGACAATTTTTAGTTTTTGGTAAGAAAAATCATTAGTGATCTTCAGGAATTTCAAAAAAATTCAACTTTAAACAGCAAATAACTTAAGCTGAACTAAACAAGCTGCACAGTTGTATATTGTAAGTACTGAACCTGGTTTCAATTATTACCAGTCTTGTTTTAAGCCTTTCAAAATCTCCAGTATCAGGCGTAACGATCGGTTTTGAGACCAACTAAAACTGTTTTACCTTTATTTTCACTAAGTCCCTGTATCATATTTAGTAAACGGAATAGAGAAAACAAATAAAAAATGTATCTTGTCCAGTAATATACCTTTGGTGTTTTTATATATTTCATTCATTTTTATAAAAAAAAGTAAAAAAAAAATATTCTGGAGTTAGCCTACATATTGCTAATTTGGCAAAATCTAATTGTATTGTACGTTCTCACTTCGTTCCAAATTTCGTAACTACCCGTTACTACTATTCGTAAATACCTGTAGATCTTATGTTGGAATTATAAACTATAATACTTATAGTTTTCATTGAACATTTAACAAATTTTATACAAAATGCAGCAAAAAACATAAATGCTCGATGCTCTTTTGATGGTTTGATTTGAAAGCGTGTTTATTCTGTCCTCGAAGAGACCGTAGACCTAAGTACTTGACCTAATAATTTAATTTAAAACCTCCACGCGACCTAGCGATAAATAATCTTGACAAACGGACAGACCATCAACAAAATCCTATAAGAGTTCTATTTCTCCTTTTGAGGTAAGGTACCCTAAAATTTCTAAAACTGTTTTCACTTCTAGAATATTCATAAAGTAACAGATTGACAAAAGCAACACAAACAAGTTTCACTAGAATAAGTGAAAGTCGGAAAGGGCATTTACTTTTAACGTTAATTAATACATATAATTTTCTATATTTATGGTTAATACTTGTTCAGTAGCTATAATCAATAAATTATATTTGTTACATGTCCATGTAGATAATTGAAGAAAGTGTGCAAAATATATGCGCAGAAGCACAAGCGTGCGACCGTAAACGCGACGGTTGTGGATTATATTCCAATTCATGCATAGAAAATGAGAAAGTGAAAAACAAATTGACATATCCCTTCTTTTTTTTACATAAGAAAACAAGTCTTCATGTTAACAAGATGTTTTTAGAAGATATTTTATGCAGAGAGTGCTTAACCAATTATATTTTATACTCACATACTCTATCTAAAACAAGCATCGTGTTCAAAAAACCTATAAGCATTTTTTTTCAAGTACATCCTTTGTTTATCTAGTGTCTCGGCACTCCATTCTCCGCTTTCCGCCCATTTTCAAGATATTGCGAGGTGACTGACTGGCAGAATTTATTGTTTGTTACCAATAAGGCTATAAAGACCTTCGTTTTATTTCAATTGAGAAATATATATTTCTGTGTATCGTTTAATTTATTATTGAATTAAAAGCGTAGGTCACTATTATTAGGCTAGAATTTCAAGTACACCAGTGAGTAAATGGCATCTCAGATAGGCTGTGGGTCTAGTGCTGGTTCGCCCACAGTTGTATATTTTACGGCCTAAGCAGTAACTCATAGCATAGTGTAGATTGTTAAAGGATCAGTTCTACCGTCAAGGTGTCAAGGAGAATAGGGAAGTCACATCTTATATATAATTTTAATTAATTTATGAAAAAGAAATAGTAATCGAAATGCTATGATAAGACAATTGAATTAAATAAAATATATATATAGATATATGTTACAATGTTTTATATGATAAATGCTTACAGTTTTTAAGCTTTGTTTAAAAAGAGGGCGCGGGGGCACAAAGTAAAACTGTATAATCGACTGGTTGTGGGTTCGATCCCCACTCGAAGAAATGAAATATTTACTTCGCTCTGGTGTCGAGGCAAAGCGCGGCGTTGAGTTCTACCATTCAGCACGCAATGCCTCCAGAATTCGGAACGTAGGGACTAGTGGCTTAGCACTAGGTTTCCTCTGCCTACCCTGCTGTGTACGGGATACAGCGTGAAGCTATTTTTTATGTTATATATGATATTATTTTGTATATAAAATATATTTATTGTTGTATTATTAAGTCGAAAATTTGTGCTACGACTTAATAAATATATAAAAATGATGCATCGCCATTTGGAAACAAACGTATGCAAATGACACACTTAGAATTATGCAAATATTCGATCATACGATATTTTAGACGCTAATTATGTCACGACATTAATTTATGTAAAAAAGATTAATGGTATTTTATGTTTAAACATAGTATAATATTTACGGAATAGAAATAAAAAAAAATGAAAATAATAAAAAAAACACGATATTACTTTACATTTTTAAAGTGTCATTCTACACTTAGGAAACAACAATATTTTTTAGAAAACATATAATTATATATTTTTTCTTAAAAGTATTAAACTGACATTTTTAAAAGTATATAAAAAATTTAACGTAGCAGGCTTGAACCAACACTTTAAAAATATCAGAAATAAAAACACGATGATTAAAACCAAAAAAAAAAAAGTGATGTATAAAGTATTCGCGAAACCACTTTTCCAATCAAAGATCAAGAGGATGAGACAATTTCGCAAGCAACCCTATCAACGAACGCTCGCCCACGCTTACAACGGATAGACTAGGACTGCAGCATTTATTGTAGCCGACATCCGTTGATTTACCACTCGGCGTCGTATACGAGTTCCCGTTATGGGCGTCCCCAGCATTTTTAATTGCATCGACTGGTGCACGAAGACCTTAAGACGGAAGTTCCAATCGTGATGGATGCATAAAACAATAAAAAAATAATGGTCGTACATATATATTTAATATGGATATCGTGAGGATTATATTAAGGCTCTATTTTATTTGAGGCTCGTGGCGCAGGGGCAAAAGTGTGTGTCTGTAAATACGAAAGGTTTTCAGTTCGATTCCCACACGAGGAATGAAATGTTTAATATTTTTATTTCTTTGATCTAGTGTCGTAGCTCAACGCGGCGAGTTAAGTTTCGCCAATCAGGACAACCCAGCCGAGTGGAGAATTTTAACACTGCCTCTGCCCGCCTTGCTACATGCGATATACAGCATGAAGCTGTTGTTTTCTATTCTATTTAATAAAAACTTTAAAGCTACTTTGGTAAAACTTATCCTAATTCTGCCACTCAACACGCAATGCCTTCAAAATTCGGCAAAAAGTGAAGAACGGAGTGTTTTAACACTAGATTCCCTCTACCTACCCTTGCATTGTGCTGGATGTAGCGTGAGGCTAATTTAATTTAATTTATTTTAATTTTCTTATTATATACAAAAATAAGATGTGCATATTAAAGTCATCTCAAGGTGAATCATCTTTTAAATAATATTTTTTAAATATTTTTTTAAAATATACTAAAAGGTAAACATTCAAATTGTAATTTTATAAAACTTTATAGCTATATATTTATGTATCGGAGCTATGAAACTTCGTATTGAAAGTTGACCTGCGGTCTTAGAGGGCGGTGCGATTGTCCACCCATATTAGGATGTTATAGTCAGTTTCTCTATCGTTTAATTATATCGCAAATAATTAAAAAGCCATATAATATTCTTAGACATTTATTTAAAAGAAAAATGAATATATATTTAAAATTATCATCGATATAGAACAAGCATTGTGGTAGTCTATATTTTGATTTCATATACCTTCATTCGTATAAACTATTTGCATCTAAGTATTTTTAAAAGCAATATTTTTAACTACATTTGAATTCAATTTCATTACAATTATATTACTCAATTAATATAACGTAGCTTGATGAGAACGTATGGCTCAGTGGTCAGAGCGCCTGGTCAGATTTTAGGAGGCGCAGGTTTGAATCCCGCTTTCAAATTTTTATACATTTTCTAAATAAGTATAGTGTATTATATCTATATCGTAACTAAATAAAAGTGGCTTAACATAATTTCAAAAATAATAACTGTACAATATTTACTACCGTTATAAAAAACTAAAAAAATAGACAACACGTTATTAAAATATTTGCATGAACTGTTTTGCGCACGAAAAACATTCTGCTTGATCTAATTTTATATTGCAATGAACTACTCATATAGATTGTTGTGTCAGTTTTTTATAATTTTTGAGCTTTCCGCTACATCTCAAACATAGCATCGTAGACAGTGTCAACCCGTGTTGAGTCACTACTTTCCCATAAGGACACTTCCTTTCTCACTTTCTGCCGAATTCTAGAGGCGAAACTTAGCCTCGACACCAAAATGAAGAAGTGAAAATATTTAATTTCGAAACAATTATCTACCACTGGCCACAGGCCTCAGTTTTATATCATAAAAAACATAAAAAATATTTCATACAATAATATTACGTCTTGAAATTTAATCAGATTCATAGAATTTTCCCCTTGACTACTTTTCTATATGGGTTATACATGAGTGAAGATAAAAATATAATAGCTAATGATTTTTGAAAACGCTATCTTTATCCACTATTATAGAAAAGAATATAAAAAAAAACCAGACAATCGCGAATCAGGCTCGCTCACGTACAAAAGGTTTCCGTACAAAAATTGGAAACATTGCCTTACTCAAACACCATCAAATTTTGCCCCCTTTTAAGACTATTATTTTTTAGAACTTAACCAGTACAGGCTAGCATAAGTAACAACATACTGGATATCACAATAAAATTTAAGTTTAAGTAAATATAAGTTTAAGTTATCAATAAAATGTAATTGTTAGTCTAACAATTAAAAAATGTTTTTATTATATGTAACAAGTGTTTTAATAACAAAATTTACATTTTACATCTTACATATTAAATATATAATATTAATGTAACATTACATTAAAATAATCAAAAGCATTGCCATCACAAGTGTACCTAGTAACCAGTAACAAATTTAAAAAAACATTGCTTCACGCTGTATCCTGCACACGGCAGGGTAGGCAGAGGGAACCTAGTGTTAAGACACTTCATTCCCCATTGTCTGCCGAATTTTGGAGGCATTGCATGTCGAGTGGCAGAACTCAACGTCGCGCTTTTGCCTCGACACCAGAGCGAAGAAATGAAAATATAAATTTAAGTAAATATTTCCTCTCCTCCAATGGGGATCGAAGCCACAACCAGTCGGTTTTACAGTCACATTTTATACCACTATGCCACCACAGGCCTCTACAACAACAAATAACTAGTAACAAATTTATATAAATTTTATCAATATTAAAATCAATAGACATAAGTCCAGGTTACTTAGTAGAGCAGCTCGAACGCCGAGTTTCGAGAGCCATTTCGATAATTGGCGGGAAGTCCTTACCGAATTGTTTGATGAAATAATCGTGGGAAGCATTTCTTCAATTTAATGTTCCAACATTGTTTTGAGTGCTTCTATTTGAACGGGCAACTGATAATATCATAGATACTAAATATATTTTAATATCTATTATATTTTCAACAGAAGAAACCTAGTGTTAAGACACTATGTTGCCCACTTTGTACCAATTTTTAGAAACACTGCGTGTTGATTGTTGGAACTCAATGCCGTGCTTTTACCTTGGTACCAGAGAGAAAGAAATGAAATATATAATATTTTATATAAAATATTTTATTTCCTCGAGAGGCGATCGAACCCACAACCAGTCGCAATCACAGTCAGTCGACTGTGATGATAAGAGGATTGGATATGAGAGGAAAAATATAAATTGTAAATATTGTGATTTGTATCCCCGATCCAAATAAATATCTAGTATTTATTACAGCAGGAGTTTTATTTAATAACCCACAGTTTTGATTGTGAATTGATAATTTAACTTTACCGGCGTATAAACAATGACCTCGTTTAAACAAGATAATATTCCCTGCGAAGGCCGCATTATGTGTACATATGGAAGCAGTAAGTAAAGAAATGAGAAAGACTGATTAAGGACTTTTGTGACTAATTAAATATCATTATTAATATTTTAAAAAATTGACTGGTTGTGGGTTCGATCCCAACTCGAGGAAAATAAATATTTACTTACATTTATATTTTCAATTCTTAGCTCTAGTGTCGAGGCAAAAGCGCGGCGTTGAGTTCCACCACTTAACACGCAATGCGGAAAGTAGGGAACGGTGTGCCTTAGCACTGGGTTTCCTTTGCCTACTCTCCTGTGGGCAGGATACAGCGTGAAGCTTATTATTAATATTGTATTTATAAATATGAGGCTAGTCGTAGTGCAGGGGTGCAATGTGATGCGAGGTTGTCGGTTCGATTCCTATTCGAGAAATATATTTTTTAATGTTTTCATTTCCTCGCTTTGGTCTTGAATTCTGCCACTCAACGCAATGCCTCTAGAATTCTACGGAAATTGGGTCCCGGAAATGTCTTGAACGGAATGTCCTAACACTAGGTTCCTAAGTTCCCTGACTACACTACTATGTGCGGTTTATAGTATGAAACTAAAATAATTGTAACAATAAAAGATTACCTTAACATTTCTCGCGTGCAAAAAATATAGTTTTTATTATAAATTTTAACATAGAAACGCTTTACTTATATAATTAATCGTACGATGTTATTATAGAATATTATAAAAAGGTGACACGATAATACTTATTATGTCAATTGTTGTTGTATATAAACAATACACGATTAATATTAGCGCACCTAAAATTTTATGGTGAGTACAGAGTTAAATATCACTCCCAAAAAACATGATTTTAGGTGCCAAAATACAACACAAATATCTCATTGTCTTAACCTTAGTTTCCCAGGGTCCCTCTGCCTTCCCTACCATATACGGGCAATAACATGTAGTTCATTTATTTAATTATCTGTTTTTTCATAGATTTACTACATTCAAGAGTTAAGCTAGAGTTTATACTTACGTACTTCAATCAGAAAATGACTTGTTGTTTCACGAAATTAATCTAATGTAGTGTCCTGGTTATTATTAAATGGTTTTGTTTGTTATTTTACTTATTTATAAGTAGATTTATTATTATAGGTGCATATCTATAATAATAAATGTAAATAAGGCCCGTCGTGGCGCAGCAGCACGAAGTGTGACTGTAAAACCGACTGGTTGTGGGTTCGATCCCCACTCGAGGAGATGAAATATTTAGTGAAATTTATATTTCCCTTTCTTCGTTGTGGTGTCGAGGTTAAGCGCGACGTTGAGTTCTGCGACTCAACACGCAATACCTCCAGAATTCGGCAGAAAGTGGGGAACGGAGTGTCTTAACGCTAGGTTGCCTCTGCCTACCCTGCAGTGTGCGGGATACAGCGTGAAGCTGAATAGTATGGCTCTCTGTAAATAAGTATGTTCATAATACTTTTAAGAGATCTGTCGTGGCGCAGATGCACAGTGCACAGTGACAGTGAACGCGGTTGGTTGTGGGTTCGATCCCCATTTGAGGGAATGAAATATTTATTTAAGTTTATGTTTATATTTCTGTCCTCTGGTCCTCCAAACAAAGCGTGGTATTGATACCCGCCACCTCAACACGCAATGCCTACAAAATTCGTCGGAAATTGGGGAACGGAGTGTCCTAGCACTAGGTTTCCTTTGTCTACCCTATATGCGGGATACACCGTGAAGGTGATATATATAATACTTTTATTTTTATAATATATTTTTCCATTATTATAATCGTAAACAAGCTAATAAAATAAAGAATGTTATTGTAATGTCAAATGAGACGAATAATCACTTTACGCGAATGTTGTCTTTCCTTAATTACCTAAACGAGAAAATAATAAATTTTATCTTGAAATATTTCTTACTGTTTCACACTTAATCTCACATACAATAGTAGGTAAAGAGAACTAGTGTCAAAACTCTCCGTTCTCTAATTTCTAAACAAAATCTTGATTGCGTGTGTTGCGTGTTGACGCCGTCAATACGCGGGGATAATGCGGGAATAAGGGGATTATGGATTGGAATGTCACTCCGGGAAATGGAATGTTTAATTTTTCGATTCCACACTCTGGTAACGAGGCAAAACGTGACGTTGAGCTCTGCCACTCAACAGGCAATGCTTCAAGAATTCCGCAGAAAGTGAGAAACGGAAATGGCTTAGTGCTAAAAAGAGTGTCTTACCATTAGCTCCCAGGTTCCGTCTGCCTACCATGCTATATGCAGGATACAGCGTGAATTAGAAAACCTAACCGATTTCAATAGGTATTTTTAAATTCATATCATGCTTATAAACATTTTAATATCTGAAAAAATATCTAGAATGAAGTGTTCGTTGACCTTGAAGGTTATCCAAGGTTAATACGCACCTTGACCGCGAGCGATACGCGATAACGACGCCCAACTGTAATTCGGGATGAAATGAATCTTTTTTATGCGTATCAAAATGTTTCTGTCATTTCTTTTTGATTGGTTGAATATAAAGTCAATGTTTTATTATTATTGCTTTATTATATGATTGATTTGTCCTTTTAACAATATTTTCTTATATATATTTTTTATATTTACGTATTTTGATAGTAGTTTACCTAGGTAGTAGGTATTGTTAGTAGGCTGAGTCTAACAGAGGTGTTGATAACCTCACACTGTGTAATCACAATAAGAAAATGTATATGGATGTGTGTATTTTTTTCCGCAAACGGGATTTGAATTTATAACCAATCAGTTGCTGTCAGTAGGGTCAGTAGAGTAAATACTGTATTTTATGAAATTTGCACTTATAGATAATTTTAGATTAAATATTTGGATATTATATAAATATTGTTTTCATAACAAGGTTTCGCAGAGAGAGAGAGTGAGAGACTGTTTTTTTTATTCTCTACGACTACATCTAGTCTTTGAATTAGAATTGATTAAATTTCCAATATAGCATCATCATAATTAGCATCATTTCCATGCGTCCATCCGTCGTCGCACAAGCGTGCGACTATAAACGCGACGTTTACCTGGCTGTGATAACGTGGCAACCCTCGGCGTTTAGTTTCGTACCTCAACACGCTATATTATTTTTTTAATTATGGGATACAGAATGAACAATTAATAATTAATTTAACTTAAAATATCTAAGAATACATTTTTTTATTTTGACTAATAAATACATAGTACGCTGTAAGCGCTTCCAAATTTTATGACAGTATGTAGTTATAGTAATAAAGTTCAGCTATAATAATTGTAGTTTTTGCGAGTCTAGTTCTAAGCTAAATTACCTGTTAATAGCCAGAATGAGGAAGTTGGGAGTTTGTTGTGAAGACAAAATAATCTCAGACACCATCAATCTTCATTCGCAAACCGAAATATATCGTTGTACGGTTGACATAATAATTTTACATCCGTATGTATGTATGTAACAACAATAACGTATGCATCTAGTACGCAATGCAAATATGTTATGTAAAAATATTATCTTTTTTTTGTCAATATATTTTTTTGTTACTTTGTACTTATTTTCAAAATGTTTCATCAAACGATATATTTAAGTCATTATAGATAATGAAATATGATTTTTTCCTCGCAAAACGAGGACTTACAAAATGAAAGAAATCCACATATAGACCAGAAATTGTTAGTTTGTTAGCATAACAGCTCGTAATATCTTCAAAAATGTCAAAAAATGGAAAGCAGTGATATATCCCTATGTTGTCCGCACCGATCCTTCAAGATGGAAGGAAATTACTAACATATAAATATGTATTTCCTTACTGTATCATTACATAATTGTTATATTAATATACTTCTTTTTATTAAGCTACATAATAATATATTGATGTAACAATTTTGTTATACAGGAGACCGTACACTGTTTTGATGAAGTTTTTCTGCGTATGGCTTCTCGTTATGTCAAGACGTCAATCGATGTCGGGAGGTCAAGGTAACAGACAATGGAAAACCCTGTCTACATCTGTGAAAACTACCGCATCATTGCATGTTATAGGGAAAAAAGAGAATAATAAAATGAGGATTTTATGCGAGAATTTCCCTTTAGAGTGACTTAATTTTAATGTAGTCTTTTTAATTAAAAGAAAAACATAGCGAGCCTACTCGTATAAATTTTCTGCAAAAAGCACTAAGTGACAGTTAAACAATTGTTTTAACTGTCACTTAGTGCTTTTTGCAGAACTACTTGCTAGTACTTGTCGATCGACGCCCGCATAAAACCGTTATTAAGATGGCCAAATTAAATTATTCAAATAAGTTGACAGTACAAAAATCGATCTTAGTATTTATCAAAAAGGTGTATTTTGGCGTCTAAAATCTTGAAGACAAAAAAGTGTCCTTCTTGTTTCTCGGACACTCCTTTAAGAACCCGCATCACCAATCTTCGCATTATACAGCTATCATCGTCGACCTTGCTGCAGGAGTCAGGATACAATTAATGTTTCACTGAGACAGGTCCTTGAGTGCATTTTTACACCAAAGCACTTTAAAAATAGCTACACTTATATATAACTAGTATTAATATTTTATAAATACATAATATTTATAAGAAATGTATAACATCAGGCGAACTATGAACTGATAATTTTTATAAAAAACTATATATATTTTGTTGAAAAATGTTCACGTTTTTTTCCTATAGCAGGGAAGACAGAGGTAACTTAATGTTAAGACACTGCGTTCCTCACTTTTCATCTACTTTAGAGACATTGCGTGTTGAGTGACGGAACTTAACGCTTCGCTTTGTTTTGTTACCATAGTGAGGAAATGAAAATAATTCATTACCTCGAATGGAAATTAAACCTACAAAAACCACATTTACAGTCAAACACTGTACCGTTGCTATACGAAGGCCTCTAATTTAGCTCTACTCAATCGTCAAATTTAACTCTACATAAATACTCATTCTGATGAGGAGGAAAATATTGTTACTTTTCTCATTCACTGAGATATACTTATTATTAGTACTTAAGTATTATTAGTAATTATTAAATATTATCTTTAATAATTACTAATAATATTTAAACAAAGCGCGGCGACGAGTTCCGATACTCAACACGCAATGCCTCCAGAACGTGGAGGACGGGGAACGGAGTGTCTGAACATTAGGTTCCCTCTGCCTGCTCTGCTGTGTGCGGGATCCAGCGTGAAGCTGATATGACTAAAATTATCCGAATTTTATTTCCTACTTAGTTTATTCACTCAATCAAAATCATCAACAATTTTTAATCTCAGCCTATAAATTTTCAATTGACAGTTTTATGTAACTAAATAATTAACAAAATATTCCTATAAAATTAGACCTAAATTGATTTCAATAAAAAATATATATATAAATAACCATTAAAAGAAATTAAATTAATAAAAAAAAATCTAAAGGATGATTCCGATAGAGACGCAAAGTGATTGTAGTACCATTACCATCTCATTTACGACCAAAGAGATTTGCATAACGACCGATCTGGCCTCACCTGCCTGATCTACGTATAACTCCAAGCACCGCCTACCAACGGCTGCGGGCGAAAAGGAAATTGCTTCACGATCTTAAGCTATAATTACTGTTATCAAGTGACAGAGTCAAACCTGATTTCTAGAGTGTATCCTGCGTGTTTAAATATCAAATTTGTACTGGATGACCCGTTAGCCGGTTAATAAAAATTAACCTTTCTAAGGGGTCACGAGCTCATATTTTCATAGTCATTATAGCTCATTGGTGTGAAACTAAAAAATTATCGGTATGAATCGTGCTCCAATTTGCTAGGATGCTTTAATTTTTTTGCGTGGAGCTGTAGCTCTATCACACTCTCGCTTCTATCACACACCTGTTAAATTCACATTTTAAGTACATGTCTTATAAAAAAATTAATTAATATTTAACGTAAAAGTACAATATGTTAATTATTATAATTACATAGTCTCGACATTTAACTTTGAAGTTGGCAGTTTAGTAAATAAACGATAGCTGTCTGAATCAACTCTATATTCATGCTAACCATCATGTAGGAGAACATGATATATATATTTTTAACAATTACAATTAACGAATGTTAAAATATATATTTGCTAATATATGTATAATATAAAATACAACATCATAATTATCCATTTACCTCTTAAATAATAATAAAAAATTAACTTTTGTCTCTTCTATAATAGTATTTTGCTAAACGACCCTATCGACACGGTAAGCGCCCACGAGGTTTCCATTACATCAGAATAGGCCGATTATGACAACACTAGTCTCATTAGTTCGGAGGATTAAGTTTTTAGTGTAATATATTGAAGCCACAATGGTAGTTTTCGTCTATTTAGAAACCAGTGCAAAATTGACGACATAACTTTTTGTTTTGCTAATATTATTACATAAAAGAAAATTGTGAAATGGTATGTTCTAATAATAATCGTTCAAATTTTTATACGTTTTCTAATTAACTATATATACTGAAAAATTTTGATATGTTAGAAGAATAAATAATTAAGACTTTCATCTGTAGTTGTTTTGAATTTGTAAACTATGATGTAATTTGCAATTACTTGACGTTCAAAAAGTGAAGCATGTAACTTCGCAAACGCAATAATTAGTGGTTCGATCTCCGCTTTGGTACACAAAGTGCATCGTTGAATTCCGCCACTCTACAGTTACTATTATGTTCCAAATTCGAGTAGAAAGTGAAGGACGAAGTGTCTTAACATTAGGTTTTCTCTGCCTACCTAGCTCAACAGGAAGTACACTACGGGTTTAGATTACGCGGCGAATTGTGCCAAGACATAATCGCTTGTATCTGTTGATTGCGTTGACTTAGAAGTTTATTTCTTTGTTATATTTAAATTGGCATCTATTTCCATAAATATTGCCTAACATATTTAATACCAAGAGTACTAAAAATGTTATTTATTTATGCTTAATTATAAGCAATTTAGATAAATGTTAAAAAAGAAAGTTGATACAATAATATTATTACAAAAATCCACGTAATATACACCTACATGGAAAGGTTGACAAATTTCAAAGCCTTTAATTTAATCTTGCAACATCTAATTAACAAGAATTATTAATAACAATAACTATTAAACTGTTTAAACATATTATAAACGATCATTAACTTAACAGTAAAAATAATTTAACAGATATATAAAATAATTTAGTTTACATTAAAATACCCATATTTTTTAATTATCACCTAATTAAGATCGGCAAAATCAACATCGATGAATTTATGTTAATTAGAAGAGTGAGCGGAAGTTGAAAAGCACTCAATTTATAAAATTATATGAAACTCCATGTTACTAATTTATTATATTCAGGTTACTCCTTTTAGTAATTGGCTATGATAAGGTATTATTTAAATTTGTTTGATCGAAAATATTTCTATTATAATTACAAACGTAATAATGTTGTATAATTAGTGACTCTTTTTTTTACTTAAAATATTTATAAAATAGAGTTAAGACACATGACAGTTTTTAACTCGAAGTAACCCCAACTGCTATTTCATCAGTTTACATACAATCTATTAATGTGGAACTGTATTAGGCTATAATGCCTTCCTCGATAAATGAGCTATCCAACACTAAAGGACTTATTTATTTAGTTCGAAATAAAAGTTTCTTAGGTTAGTATATTCAAACGTCAATATAGATGTCAGCATAGATCTATGTTCAGCAGTGGACGAGAAGGTGAGGATCAGGTGAGGTCAGATCATCATTTACATAATTATGAAAATTTCTTCATTTTATAACTAAGAATGAAGTGAGTTATCACGTTCCTATCACAATAAAAAAATCTCTTAAGAGGTCAAGACATAGTTTCAGCTGTACAAATTTACTGATTATGTAGGTTGAGGTAAAAAGACTAGACTGGTTTTAAAATAAGGCTGCGTGTTATTTCTTTTAAAGCATTTCTAATGATCCATAAAAAGTTTTTTTAAATTAATATATTTATTATCATCAAATTCTTAGGGATTTCATATTTTTATGTAAAAACTAGCGGAATCGCGCGGCTTCATCTGCTTTAACTATATGAATATTTATTAAATACTAGTGGGCGCGCGCAGCTTCGCCCGCCTATTTGCACCCTTAAAGAGTATGCATTTCAAATGTTATAAAAATCGTTACGGCTGTGCGTCCGTCTTACTTCAGTCATTCAGGTACATGTCCTTTTATATATAGATACTTATGAAACATTTTCAATTTTCAATAGTAATGATAAGGAAATATAAGCCAAAATGATCAAAATAAGCTGAAGAAGATTAATAAGTAAACATAAATAATGGAAATAAAATTTTTAATATCAGAAAAAAAATCCTGAATAACTGAAATGAACAAACAAAATAAGTACAGGTAACTTCAGTAAATTCCTATTATTAAATATAATATAACAATAATAAATTAAATTGTTACTGTGGCTTAGCCTTCAGAAATAAACATAAACCATCGTGGACATTTTTATTGATTTCTTAAAGAACAATACTTTTGTACACCATTAAAATCAGCATAAATAAATATTATAATATACTGAATATATAAGAGTTTTTCAGGTTTAATTAACATATCATACAATAAAATGCATGTGAAATAGAAAGGTACTTCAATATATTAGTGTAAATCGAGAATATTACAAATATGAGAAAAAAGTAGCCTACGTTCATCCCAAGATCCTAAAGTATCTCTATTTAAAATTTTATCACAATCATATCAATGGTTTGGCCGTGATTGCGTCACAGAAAGATGGACAGAGTTACTTTCGAAGTTATAATATAAGTACTTTTGTTATATTTATACCTCACGTAATCTCTAGTATAGAAAGTAACAGATTTATTTTAATCCAGCAACCTCACGTTATATTAATTGAAGGATGTACTCGTATGTTGAAAAGAAAATCTTAACTAAAGTATTCCATATCCAAATTACTAAGACTCCGTCTGTCTGTCTGAATGTCATCAGGCTTCAGCCTCAGGTTTTTATAGAATTCTTCGAGCGTGAGTCCGCTTCCACTTGTATAAAAAATCGTGATTTTTTGGACATTCCATCCCTGATACCTAGCAGCTATCTAATGATTATTATAGCTAGCCAAGGAAAAGAGCGTCAAACTATAGCCTTGAATATATTTTATTGTACACTAATTAAAGTTTATAAGAACACTCTATAGACTCTTAAGGAATAAAACAGAACAAACTATTTCATATGTGACAAATAACATTAAAATCATCAAAACACGTAATACGTTTTTTATTGTAAATAAGTCTTTATTAAAAATACAAACGAAAAAAACCAACAATTCTCTTAACTTCCAAGAACAGAAATGAACTGGTCTAAGATAAATTACTGCAGCGCAAATAATTGAAGTCCGTTGTCCGTTGTCCGTTCCCCGTGACCACAATGGATGTTCAGTTATTGTAACGGCCGAAAAAAATTATACGAGACTCAGCTCGTGAAAGTGGGACTGCCAATGACTCCGACTAGACCGCGGCCAGACAGCACGCTCCTTCCAATCTTCAAATGTCATCGCTGAACCAATCCACTTTACAAAGCATATTTTATAATAACATGAAAAAATCACTTCCTTATATAACCAGCAATGCATTCGTTACATATTATTTGTTACACTCAATTTTACCGTTACATGATTCGATAGACAAGGTTTTATTCGCACAAAAAGACTTTTGATTTAACTTTTTGTATAAGTAATCTGTGTAATAATGTTGCTCTATTGTGACACGAAATGTTGTTTTAAATAATCAAATCATAATTAGTTGAAGATAGTAAATTGATGAGACTATAAATTTTCTTAAATAGGTACTTTATTATTCTTTGATATAAAACATACGCATTTCTTTTGAGGCCAGTCGTGGTGAACGGGCGACTGTAAGCGCGAAAGGTTGTGGGTTTGATTCCCATTTCAGAAAATTAAATTTTAATATTTTCACTCCTTCTCCCTGGTGTCGAGGCAAAGCGCGACGTTAAATTTCACTACTCCACACGCGGTGCCTCCAGAATTCAGCGTAAAGTGGAGAGAGGAGTTTCTTAACACTAGGTTCCGTCTGGCAATCCTGCTACATGCGGGATAGAGCGTCAAAAATTATGCATTTTTACCATAGAGACACTTGTGGTCCATACCCAAGGTCCACGACCATTTCAGGGCCCGGTGTGGTTTTTAAAGCTAATACAACATGTAACCAGTCCATTTGTAAGTTATTCATTTCCTAATGGACCATTTTCGCCCAAAATTTACTTGTGGCAAAGGATCCCAACGTGTCCTAAGACACACCAATAGTATTATTAAATTATATTTGTATTATGGAATGGCGTCTAACAAGCTATTGGCAATGAACATGGAACTTGGCAATCACCCTTGAACTGTGACTTAAAAACCAAAGAAGCATTAATTGAGTTACTCAAGATAAGGAAAGATAAGGAAATAAGTTCTTATAATTAGTTATGTTAATTACGTTTTTAAATGAGGTCAAATCACTACACAATTTTACGGAAAAACGATATAAGAGTCACCTACATTTTTTTATTTAATTTTTTTTAATGTATATTATTTAAGAATTTCTGTCTTATTCTTTGTCTTTTTATCAGTTTTTGAAAGAATATTTTTGTAAAATAATTAATAAATTACTTAAAATTTACTGATTCATCGAAATATATATTTTGCTTTGTCAATACTAAATTCAGTAGTCGTATACATACCATATTTCAGGTCAGGCCAGTGTAGCTGTTATTTCGTTTTTTTTAGATCAATATCTTAATAATCATTATTTTTCTTATAGAATTGCATGGAGTTTGTTTTATGGAACAATTGGATATGATCTAAACACATGGTAATTATAGGTTCAATCTCCACTCGAAAGAATAGGAAATGACGACGTTTGACATCATCATCTAACAGTAAGTGCCTAAGTAGGAAGAAAAGATATTTATCGTAAGTTTATTTAAGTCACAGTGACTTAATATTAAGTTTCGTTTCACCCGAAATATGCAGGATATTCTTCGTATGGATTAATGTTTATTCATCAATCATATATGTATATGCAATATACGAGTGATTAATATTTAATATTCATTAAGAGTCCTAGGAGAAAACAAGTAGTGACCTTTAATGTTTACAAGACATCATTTTTTTTTGCCCTGCTTCCCGTACATACCTAGTGAACCTAGTATTAAGACACTCCTTTCACCACTTTCCGCAGAGCTCAACGTTGCGCTTTGCTTGCTTACCAAGGCGAAGAAATAAAACTATTAAATATTTCACATACTCGAATAGAAATCGAACCCACGACCTTTCACGTCAAGCAGTTACCCCTGCGCCATAACGGCCTCTAATAAATTGAATTATATAAAATTATAAGTAAATAACGCAAAAAGCCGTTTAACGCACAATAATGATAGATGGCGAATGAAATGTCTGTAATTGAAACTTGTTGAAATGCTTCATAAATATTTACGAGTGTATATTGATTTAATTATAAGACCTTCATGGCGCGACTGACAGCGTCTGACAATAAATGAGACAGTTGAGGGTTCGACCTTCGTTCAGGGCATTAAATTATTTTCTCTATGATGTTGCCGCTCAATATATTAAGAAGTGGAGAATTGAGTACTTTGATACTAAGTTTTCGCTGCTGTTGTAAAGCTATGATATACTAAAGAAGGAAATAAAAACCTCTACGACCCATAGCCTAAAAATTACACAAAAGCGTTTGTTTCTGTTTTAGCGAAAAGTGAAAACGGAGTATTCTTTATCTTTCTTATCCCATCCCATCCAAAAATGCTTAAAATAAGTAAAAACACCTAAAAGTAAGTATAAATCATAACATTAGGCTATTTAACGAGCACAGCTGTTACACAACCCCGCCTTCGATAGCAGCTCGTGCGTACAGTATTTATCACTCGTGCCCGTATGTGAAATGAAATAGAGCAAAAATATATAATGAACTTGGTTGGTTCCTTTGTTTGATAAACTTAAATTATATAGTTTGTGTTTACATATTTCATGAATTCGAAATTATCTTCGTGGCGCAGCAGGGGCACATGCCTGAAACCGTATGCGAGAGTGCGTTCTGGGTTCGATGCCCGTATATGTTCCTTTCTTCGCTCTGGTCTAGAGGCAAGAAGCACAGTGTCGACTTTCGCCAATCAACACCAAATGCCTCGAGATTTCAGCGGAAGTGGAGAACGAAAGTATCTTAACGAGAACGGAGTGTCTTAACACTAGGTTCCCGGGTTCCCTATGCCTACCACACTACGTGCGGGAATATTTGAACCATAAAAAAATTAAGTAAAATGACTGTTAAAATGCCTTTAAAAATAAAAATAATACTTATAAAAGTCCGTTACTAAGATTACTATATAAACAGATTTGATAAGGATAAAACATGACGGCTACGTTTTTAAATATTATGTTTATTATAAAACACGGATTTTTTCATACAAACTGTAATCCTAAGACTAATTTCCATAGATTCTCAGAAAATTAATTTACTGTCACGTTATTTTAAACGCTTTATATTACATTCTTTGTTGCAAGGTTTATTCATTGTACTCTTGATATTAGTTAATAATTTATCTATACCATAATAAAACCGTAAAATAATTGTGAATATTAATAATAAGTTATTTTCTAATTATGTAAGGAGGAGGAGGAGGAGGTAAAAAATATAAAAAAGATGAAGATCTACGATTTTTTTACGTTTGGTGCGTTTTTTAATTTTTATTTAAACACACGCATCTTCTGAACTGCAGTCCATATTTTTTTGAATATTTTTTGTTGTATATCTATACGACCTGGTCAGAATGTAGGTCATAGTTAATTTTAAAAACACCTAATTATAAGTTGTAATGAAACACTGCCTTTGACAAAAATTTTGAGCGCGATGAGCATTAATTAAACATCTCAATCAAGATGGAATATGAAAGAATTTATGAAAGAACGTAGTACGTCGTATAAAGTTTAAGAATTAAGAATATGGTATATAAACAAATAGTATTGATTATGTTAAGCATTTATCTGTTACAATAAAAATTATTGTAAATTAAGGCCGTCGTGGCACAGTGGTATAATTTCTAACTGACTCTTGGAGAGACTGAGTACTATTAAATTGCTTACTTTCTCTCACTCCGATAAAGCAAAACGCGACGGTGAGTTCCGCCATTCAACGCACATGTATTCTCAATGTTTTGGCTCCAAATTACAACAAATAGTATAGCAATGGTCATAAAGTCAACACAAACGAAATTGTGGGCGGCCACTAGTAAATAATATTTGAGTTAATAATCTAGATCTAAATATATTCTAGGCAGTAGGCATACTTCGTTAGCCGACTAAGAAATAATTGGTCATGTAACCTCTTTTACGGTTTAAATTTGATCGGTTCAGATTACGTTATGTAGATCACTTTGTTTCCGTTTCATGTTCTAGTCAATCTTTTCTAAGATTTATATTACAAAACTAAGCATAATGTGAAAAAATATATATTTTATAGATATTCCTTAGAACATTTAAACTATTTTTCCAAATGGATTTCATTCCTGTAAGCGACGTATGGAGTAAGACATAACTACAAAATTACAAGAACATATATTTTTGTACACAAAACTCACTTTTAAAATAAATATAATATTATATAACGTTACGCTAAATATAATATAACAAAATCAAATATAATATATGTAATTTATTTTTTCTTACTATATTGTAAGTTTCCTGTTACAACAAAATAATTATATATGACAGTTAGTAAGTGACAAATTAGCCTTTGTTCGGGCGAGGCGGGTGGTCCTATTAACATTGATATGCTATTATTTATTATTGAGATTTCACTCTATCCTCTAGACAATGCATCTTGCATGCTAAGACATGTGTGGATATGTAAACGACTATAGCATTTAATACTTTATAAATAAAGATCATAATGTTTTAAAGTATTACTTCACATGTTATTGCCTAGCGATTACGGCGAACAGATGTAAAGACATCTTTCTAATTCGTGACCGAGTCGTTTCGCATTACATATACACAAGGTTTGTATATATTAACCTTCCTCTTAATATTTTGAGGAACGGAACGTCTCTTTTAAAATATAATTCAGAATACAATTGCAGATTTTATTTTTGGTTCCTTACCGGAACTTGTCACGACTTTTACTCGTATATCGATATTGCGAACAGTGGTATCTATTATCGCAAAATTTTGGTACGTTGTTGCCGTTTGTATGTTATGTCATTAACTTTAACTCATTGGCTGAAATTAGTTATATACATTCCAGGTGCAAGGCGTAATAAGTGTATATAATATTTGGTATATACTATACTAAAAACGTTTTCATGTAAAAAGTTGACAAAACAGTGGCTCGTATTGTCTAAAAATTATCAGGTCTCATGTAGATCCAAGTTTCTAACTCTACACGGCCTCATTCTGTATAGGTACAAGTTTTAACTTCACAAATTACACATTAGTGAAAATGAGAATATAATATAAGAATAGAAATAAATACATGAATTAAAAACAATATAGACAGAAAATATATAACTACAGTATTTTCGTTATCTTGGTATGACAGACAAAAAAATAGTGATTATGTCACTCCATTCTTTTTGTATTTATTTTATAAATAATATGACAGAGAAAACTAATTATATTTTACCAGGTACTTGTACTCCAAATGAAATCCCGTTGTATTTTAATTTGTACGCCAAACACACTGAAACACGCGTTTCCCATTACACGTGTTTAACACCATCACTTCCGAGAACGAGCCAACGAACTGCAATAGATTTTAAACACGTTACTCCTATTTCTAGTTACACTTATTAGAATGAATAATTCAAACTGATCAATATAGGAGTCTAAAATTATATAATAAGTCACTCTGTACCACCATTTTCGAGGCATTGCATGTTGCGTGGCGGAAAGAAACGCAATTCGGACTCGAACCCAAACCACTGCATTACAGTTAGATGCTTGTGCCACTGCGCCACGAAGGCCTCTCAGAAAATTCGTATCTCAGAAATGTCTATCGAGAATCATCATCAGAAATATCTATCGAGAAGTATTATTTTCATAAATAATAATGATAATTAAATTCATTGTCTTTTTCGATTGCTCATAAATCATAACATTGCGTGCTTTTTAAAATCCCAACTAACTAGATTACTATTTAATATTTAATGTTTACTAAGTTATAAATGAATTATTTACCAGTATGTATTATGTATTTTAGAATCGGATCATCAAAATGATCACTAGAAACTTGCCAACAATAATAAAGTCTTTCGCTTTGTTCATTATATTACTTCGTATTAACGAAGTCGAATAAATAAATTTATAAAGTAACTATTTAACGAACGTACAGAAATGTTGAAATATTATATTATATGTATGTTATATCAGTATGCATTACCTCCAACCTTAAAACCGACGATATCTTAAATCTAAACTAAAATGTTGCAACAAAGCATCTAGTAATAGAGCAATAAATAGAAGATCGTGCAAAACCAACCAGCATTGTAAATGTGCTAAAATTGACCTTTAGATAGCTATCCGTTTATACTTAAGTACTCACGATTGACATTGGTATTATTTTTTTTATAATAACCTTAATATTTATAAAGATTAACTAAATTGACATTATAATTTGTAACAAGAAAATATGACTGTATTTATGTAAAACGAATAAATGTATTTTATCTACGAACATAAAATATGCATCTTGCAAGGTAAAATGCAGGATATGCGTGACGTGCAGCCTAATAAGTGGCTATCTATTATTTACCACCTAGAGACTGGTTGTCAATTTAACAGTTGTATTCTCTCTAAAAATAATTCCACTTCACGCTATATCCCGCACACAGCAGGGTAGGCAGAGGGAACCTAGTGTTAAGACACTCTGTTCCCTTTCTGCTGAATTCAGGAGGCATTGCGTGTTGAGTTTCTCTATCTAAAAAGATTAAAGAAAACTCTATCTTTTATTTTTTTTTAAGTCCAGATATCTATTAACAACTATGGCAAAGCAACATGTTTAACTGTTATTTTTTATTTTTAAACATTTTTAAAGTGTTAATCCACACTTAGGAAAATTTAAATACTTATTTAGAAAACGTATAAAAATTTGAACGTAGCGGGACTCGAACCCGCGCCTCCTGGAAACCGACCTGGTCGGTTTAACTGTTTGTTATGTATTATGTTTAACTGTTTCACATCGAACAGTAAACAGAATATCAGCCTAGTAAAATCGTTATAACATAGACATTTTGTTCTCCAAAAAAACTAAATCAACCAAAAAGATTTTCATCGCATCACTGGCTACGATACAGCCATTAACTGCAGACACCAAATCATTAGTTAACCAAAATTATATTAAATATCAAGTTTTTTGACGTGCATCACGAAATGGTTCTCGCTTTGGCCGCTCGATTAGATAATAGCGCGAAATTAACGCTACACCGACTCTCGGCTAAGCAGCTTGTGAATAATGGTTGGAAATTCTGAAACTCTACAATAGAGACGAATTTAGTTAGATTGTAGGATATTTGAATGTAAAATAATATAAGTATTGGTAACTGGAGGCAAGGCGGGCGTGTCGAGTGTCGTTACGGTCGGACTCCGCGTCCGTTGCTGGTGACAACACTTAACAGTGAGTCTGGACGATCAAGCGGAATGTGAGAACACGGCTCGCGAAATATTCTATAAGTTTATTAAGCTTAACTTTACAAAGGTATTAATGAATACCTTGTTAAGTTACTTAGATAAAATCAGCTTCACGCTCCTTTAAGACTCAGCATTGCATGATGAGTGGTGGAACTCAACGCCGAGCTTTGCCTCGACATCAAAACGATGAAATAAAAATTTAATTTTATATAAATATTTCTTTTTCTCGAGTGGGGATCGAAACGACAACTAGTCGCGTTGACAATCACACACTTGTACCACCGCACCACGACTGGCATCTTAGTTGTTTTTGTTTATATTGTTCAACTTTATACTTTTACGGATATTATAAAATCCTTTATTGTATCGTCACCTTAATTCAGTCCATTTCCTTTATAATTATAAAAATATGTTTACAGTTTTGTATATAAATAATTAATCTATTGTAAATTGTCTTTTTAAAGACTCCCGTATAACTACTATAGTATTATTTTGAAGGTAACATGGAAGTTGCCTTTTTAATAATGATGTGAAAGGAAGGTTAAACAGTTT
This sequence comes from Heliconius sara, assembly GCA_917862395.2. Classification (NCBI taxonomy): domain Eukaryota; kingdom Metazoa; phylum Arthropoda; class Insecta; order Lepidoptera; family Nymphalidae; genus Heliconius; species Heliconius sara. The sequence continues at coordinate 17,982,659 of OU860789.1, read as the reverse complement.
AAATTATTTTATTTAATTTGCTTTAATTTTAGACCACAACCAATATTTCGTGCACTATAATACAAATCTAGGTTTAATAGAGCACTGGTCCCAACTAGTGGTCCGTAGAAGTCTAAATATGGTCCACGAACGATTGTGACTAAGGATGGTGATACGAAGTTTTTGTTTGATTATCCCAGGTAATTTTAATTATACCTACATACATAGTATCTATCAAGAATCTCTGCTATTAAGAAATATATAAAAGTGGTCCTTGATCAAGAAAAATTGGGAACCCCTGGAATAAATGACTAATAACTAAAATAAGTTCTCAAGTAATTGAGAACTCCGCTGAATTCTGGAGGCATTGCTTGAGTGGCGAACTCAACGCCGTGCTTTGCCTCGACACTAGAGCGAAGAAATGGAAATATACTTTTAAATTAATATTTAATTTCCCCGATTGGGTACCGAACCAACAACCAGTCACGTTTACAGTCACATTTGTGCTCCTGCGCCAAGACTGGCCTCTTATACAAAATAGGTCACTTAAACAACAATATACTTATTAAGCTTTGCTATTAATAAACGTTTCCTAGGGGCTTATCATAAACATATGATGCAATAATGCAACAAAGCTCACGCCAGACTCGGTAATAACGTCCAACGGTCGATGGAGCGTGGCAAGATGGTGCTAGCGATAAAAAAAACATACAATGCGCATACGCATGTGCGAAACACACGTGTTCTACACGTTCCTTTGACATTTTAGTGCGACGCGACGACCGGGTACATCCTTTTTCTTTTATATGACTCTTTTGTATATGTATGAAGTATTAATTGCTATCATAAACCATAAGTACATTATTCCCAAGATTTGTGTATCGTACATAGAAGGATATAAAAATGAATTCTTGAAAAAGTTTATATTTAAAAAATGTAAATAGTTCACTCTGTTTCCACGGTAAGCAGAGGGAACCAAGTGTTAAGATACACTGTAAGCCATTTTCCGCCGAATTCTGGAAACGGTGCTAATTCTCAACACTGCGTTTTGTCTCATCACCAGAGCGGAAAAAATGTAAATATAAGTTATAACAATAAATATTTCATTTCCTCGAGTGAGGATCGAATCCACAACCAGTTGCGTTTTCAGTCACACTTTGTGTATATATTGATTGATTTTAAGCTTTCTTCTTCCTAGTTCCAAGTAATATTTTTACCGTTTTTATGAGTGGTGCTTTTTCTGTTTTATAATTCCGAATATTTGAAATTTAATTAATTTATAATTAGTATATAAACTTCAAACTTAAATCTATCAACTTTTATACTCCCATTTAAAACTACCTAATCACGAGATGAATAAAAACGGAACCCTTGATAGCCGAGTCCGACTCGCTGATAGATGTGCTTAGTGTGTAAACGAAATTTTATTCAAGAATATTTATAAATAAACCTACTGTTTTTAAACTATTAACTAAATAATAATAGATTAATTAAAATCCAACTTAAATATATGTTCACGAACAATTATAATATTAATAATATAAGACTATCATACAAATATTACAACGCAAGTATTTTAACACTTTGAATGTATTTTTAACATTTTTAAAGTGTTATTCCACACTTTGGAACGAAAAATAATTATTTAAAAAACGTATAAAAATTTAAACGTAGCGGGACTCGAACCCGCGCCTCCTGGAAACCGACCAGGCGCTCTGACCACGACGCTCTATACGTTCTGACCGCTAAGCTATACGTATGGCAGAACGTACTCGTATGTATGGCTTAGTGGTCAATGGCCCTGGGCGGTTTCAAATTTTTATACGTTTTCTAAATAAGTACTTTAAATTTACATTAAAAATATATTTAAAATCTCTCTCTCACACAACTTAATAAAAACATTTTTACCTTCAATTGTCACAATAGTATAATAACCATAATTTACAGCTAGTAACAATTTAACTAACTATCCTCGTGAATATAAATAGGTTTACAAGATAAGTGTAGAAAATGAAGATACTAACTTGTTAAATATAGTTTCACTTAACAAAAATTAAATAGAAGAATCGCCCAGAGCGTCACATAATCACTAACAGTTAGAAACCATCTATTTATTACTTTACGTTTATGTTATTTTCTCAGACAGTTAATTGAGGTATTGAAATAACTATTTCCTTCTGTAGAAAATAACTTGATTGCATATTTATTTATTTATTTACAAAAACTGTATATATAGATACTAAATATTTGTCCTAAATATATAAAAAAAGATTTTTTTAATTTGGCATAAAAATATAAATAATTATAATAAAATAACAAAGAGCATCAGAGTTTTGAAACAAATTTAAAATATCTTTAAATCTTAAAACTGTTTTAAGCAAAAATTCTTAAAAAAAATGCTCATCAGTTTTTATATTTTATAAAAGAATTTTATATTTTACGATTAATTTACTTAAAATCACTTAATTGCTTTTGAGTAAAATATTTGGTTAATTGAGAGTAAATGTTCAGCAAAAACAGTAAGTTCGTATTTCGTTCGTGTTCGTATCAAACATAATATGAGTAATACATATAAGAGGTATAAAAAATATTTGTAACATTTTTAAAGTGTTATTCTATACTTAGGAAAGAAAAATGCTTATTTAGAAAATGTATAAAAAAAATTTATACGACGACGTAGCTTGATGAGACGTATGGCTTAGTCAGAGCGCCTGGTCGGTTTCCAGGAGGCGCGGGTTCGAGTCCCACTACGTTCAATTTTTTATAAGTTTTCTAAATAAGCATAAAAAAAATATCTCTAATTATCTGTAAATATTATAAAAAAATATATTGAATTACATGAAACGAATCATTATTGAAAAGCTTATCTTAATATGTAAATAACGTAAATAAATTAAACAATAAAATATCGCCCATACACAGGTGGCAATGACTTTTATATAATATCACTTTTTTTCTTCTTCTAAGCGTGTAAAACAAGTGCAGGGACCCGTTATCGATAGTGTATTATTTTATTATTAAATCACTTTCATCACCTTTCTCTTATAGTCTCAGAACACATTAATCACCTATATATGTATTTATTACCAGCAATATGCCTACGGCTGGACATGAAAAGAATCTAGTTTAATAGAGGCTTACTATAACGATTATATATTGGTACATACAATTATGTAAAATTAAACCGTAACGAGAATATAGAATATTGTAGACTCTATAAAAACCAGTTAAATTAATAGATAATTTTTTAATATTAACACACTTTCATAGCATATTAACATAATGAGTTTCATAGAACATTACATTATAAACTATAAGAATATATGCCATGCATCGATTTTTATTCTCATTCCAAAAAAAATCTATAAAAAATGAATTAAACTGAAACTAAAACTGCCTAAGATGCTAAACGATTTTTAATAGCCGCAAATCATATTATCATTTAGAAGACTCCTGACTGAACGAGGTGATCGCGTGTTCAAACTTGACGGAAAATGTGTTCCTAGTCTAGTCACATAAAGTGCCAAGTCTATTTTAGCAATATATTTTAATGGATAATAAATTAGACATAGAGTTACCATAAAACGACCCTTTATCAAGTAATATTTAGAATACTCATTTGGGCTTCGTAGTGTGAATTTCCACAAGAAAATATGAAATATTGAATATTATAATTTCCTCGCTCTGGTAACGAGGCAAAACACGGCGTTGAGTTCCACCACTTAACATGCAATCCCTCCCAATTCATCGGAAAATGAGGAACGGAATTGTTTTAATGGGAACGAAGTTCCTTAACACTAGGTATCCTGTATCTTGTTAAAAAAATTATAGCATTAACATCTACAACCGAAAAGAAATATAATTATACCTTTGCACAAATTTAAGATACACAGACAACGTCCATAACAAATCATTACTTAAAGGCAGGTATGTAATAAAAATGCAGTTAGTTATTGAATGGACAGCTTTCTCAGCTCATAAACACTGGCGAATGATCGGTTACTTTCTGCTGCGCCGCTCCCACTGACTACTTACGCTTGCCTTCTTGTTTGGTTGTCTTGTGAATTAAAAATAATATTTCTGTCATTTGAAATTATTAAATTTTAAATTATTTCGAAATAAACATATTTTTTTATATTTTATTGACCACAACGTAAAATATATATTTTTTCTCGTTTCAGTAAAAAATTGGAGGATTCCTTCGTAGTTGTCCTAATGGATAACAAAAACATGCGTAGCATTTTTCGCTATATGTTATTTGTCTATCACTCATTGTTTTTTATATTTTATATTTTTTATATTTTATAAACATACATGCGTAGTCATTTATATTTTACACCCTCACATAATTATTTTGTCATTATAAAAGGGCTAAAAACAAAATTAATTTAGAGCGATTGTATTAAGATTTTTTATCCATCACTAACTATCCGTCGCCCCTCACACGACACGACGTCTGTCATTTGCTATTCTTCATCCATCATCCGTCGAAGAATGGTCTGCAAACTGCCAAGCTATTGTTTTTTTTTTTGTTTATTTTAAAGAAACTCTGTATCTGAGAAGTCTGTGTAAAATTATCCAATAAATTTAATAAATACAAATTATCGTGAGAGAAATTGAATCTACTATCGCTCACTTAATTAGAAAACATTTAATATCTTTATTTATGGGTTTGGTCTTTATAGTACTTTTAATACCTGGTTTCTAACATTAAAAGCTATGATTTAAGTAAATTATATTCATCTACCATTTATCAATCCATAATTACTAACAGTTTACATAAATCAACATTTTAATACTTATTTTAAAGGGTTTTATGTACAACCTACCTTTAGTTATTTATAACATCACCTATATCAATACGCATAAAGAAAAAACATATAACAAATATTTTTTCTGTACCGAAGTAGCTTTCATTTCCTCGAGCGGGGATCGAACCCACAACCAGTTGGTTTACAGTCACAGTCTTCGATCCCTACTCGAAAGCAAACTAAAAAAACCGACACGAGGCAAAGGGCGGCGTTGAGTTCCGCGACTCAAAACGCAATGCCTCCAGACTTCGTGAAGCTGAAGCTGATTTTTTTAATAAAACAAAATTACGTGTATTTACGAAAATTTATGGAAAAAAATCATAAACAAATGTGTAATTATTGGCTGATAATAAAATCATCAAATCAAATACAAAAAACATATGTGAAATGTAACCAACATTTCGCATATGTTTTTTGTATTTGACAAATCGTCAGGAAAATGGGAAATGGAGTGACTCAACAGTAGGATCCCACTGCCTGCTCTGCTGTGTGCGGGATACAGCGTAAAGCTGATATAGTCAAAGATACTAACTATATTAGCTTATGACCACGTACGTAGGAGTTTAAACTCGACCTATTCTACTAGAGTCCATATACATACAAATATATTACCATTCTTAAATAACTCTCAAAATTTGTTACACTGTTTAAATCTTAATCCCTATAAGAAAGTATCGCCATGTCTCATTACCAAGATGTGGAATGTTAATGGTACATTAGATCTTTAAATACTTTAGAGAACCAAATAAAAATAAAATAAAATTACAAAAATAACCATTAGCGTAATAAAAATAAGATCTATAATCCTATAAAGTAGTAAGCAAAACATGCTGTCTTATAGTTCTTCATGTGTAAAGGCGTTATTGAATACGTGACATTTTGATTCTGGATATTAATTTTGATTTACAGTTTCTTTGATGTTTTTTCATTTCTTTTTATTGATCTCAGCTTAATTGTTTACTTTCTTGTGAGATTTATTTCTTTTATCTTACTTTGAGTGTTATATTGCGTTATATTCGTGTAGGATATTTATAGGCCTGTACTATCTCTACTGCTACTCTACTCTCATTTAATAAACGATATATACATACATTATTCATATCATTCATTTATAAAAATAATACATATAAGTAATACTTACACGTGGCTATATAAGCCCAATATAGGTATTGAATATATATATATATTTATCATATATTATAGGTAATACTTTACATAAATTGGAAAATTCAGATTCTCCCTATCCTTGAAATCGGAGAAAACATTCTGAGACGACTTTAGATTTAGTAATCTGTGTCACTGACCTAGTAGTTAGTCACATTATAACCGGACAGACTTGTCTACGTTTCTATAATATTAAACATAAAAAAATATATATATTAACAATACAAAATGAATCATTCAGCTGCTCACCGAGCATCACTAGCGTAGAGCCGGTATCAAAGCGATCACTGTCATTTTCATTATTACACTATGTGATTATTTATTAGGGATGACTACTTAATAAAAGCTAAGTATTTATTATATTTTTTCTGTAAATCTCAAGCGATTGACCTTCAAAAACACTAGAGAAAGTTACTTAAAATATATGTGGATATGTGTATATGCACATGCATACCCTCCCTGCCCTGTCCTTGTGTTGATGACAATGGAAAGAGAAAGAGGTATATAGAGACCGTAGCATGGGGAACTCTCTTCTCCCTGGTTACCTCGTTAGAGTTATAGCGTATAGCCAAAGAAAATACAAAGTTTCAAATGACTCACAACCAGAGTTCTAATGTTATGTTTCAAAAAACATAACATTGAAAACAATTAATATATATATCCATAAGTACAAATTTTGATTTATTAATTTATATATATAAAAAAAATCAGCTTCACGTTGTATCCCGCACACACAGCAGGTTAGGGAGAGGAAACCTAGTGTTAAGACACTCTGTTCCCCACTTTCTGCCAAATTCTGGAGGCGTTGCGTGTTGAGTGGCAGAACTCAACGCCGCGCTTTGCCTCCTAAACCAGAGGCATTTAATTTTTATATGGGTACTATATAAAACTATATCAACCCTAAATGTCGATTCTATCGGTCGTAACCGATGATTGCTATCCGGTGCGCTACCGTGACCACCAACAACCTCGGACGTGTCACAGCGGTGACGTCATCCGGTGACAAAATTGTATTGCATAATTACTTAGTTTACAGCTTAGTTTTTCCTTATTCAGTTTTAGGAAAGACCTATCCTATAGACTGAAGGCTGGGAGATACTTATGTCATCATTTTAAAGAAAGTCTAATATGTTTTTATTATATAAATCCTAACATTTGATAATTATACAGAATGGAAGCGTCTGCGCTCGTTATACCAGGGTAGTCAGAGGGAACGTAGTGTTAAGACACTCCGTTCCCCACCTTCCGACGAGTTCTGGGTTTATTGCGTGTTGAGTGGTGGAACTTAACGCTGCGTTTTGCCTTAAGCATACACATATATACATAATTTAATTTACTTAATCTACAAAATATGTACCTAATATAATGAGAAGGTTGCGTAATTTCCAAGCATTTGCATACATCATACACTTACGTGAGTGGGAATGCCCCGGCGGAAGGTTCAGGTCAATCAGCTAAGATATATTACAGATAGTTCGCCTCAGTTTAATTATTGTGTTTAATCGATAAATATTATCTAAAACTTTTAAACTGGTGTCTACTACTACCTCTGGTTTTACCATTTTAATGCTTCTATTTATTATTCATTATTAATGAAATTCAAAGCCAATATGTCGGGTCCGTTTGTGTAACTTAACGTTTGTGTAACTTAACGATTCGTTAAAATGAAATGAAAAAATATATTTGACAATTTAAATAGTTACAATTATTACCCGAGTGGAAATATAACTTACAACCTTCCCATTTCCACAACTTTTTCAATTTTCAGAATTTTACTTTACAGAATTTGTAATAAATAAACTTAGCACACTATAGATTTACGCATTTATCATCAGACCAAAAGGCCTAACGTATTAAATAAAAAAAATATTAAGTAAAAAACAGCAAAGAAATCACGTTTGTTATAAAGGTGTTTACATATTTTATTTATCCTACTGAAGACTGAACCTACAACCACCGCATACGGTCAGACACTGTCCCACGCCACAGACCGATACAATACTGGTGCTATAATAATGAATCCTTATTAGAAGCCGCAGCTAGAATCCCTGACTTAGTAATAAACTTTAATCATATTACCTACTAATTATAAGATTAACAAGCATTATGCATTAAATATTGAATACATAAAGATACTTATAATGAGTCTAGTAAAATATTACAAGTTAAGCAAAACAACTTTTTATACATTTGTCCTTACAAAACCGTTATTGTTAACAAAGACTTGTGGAACTTTTTAGATTATATTTTATTATTTATATAACTTTGCGACAGACAACTTAACGATTTCTAAGAATATTCTGACTGACTAACAGATAAATGGTAAAAAGATAAATGATAAATACAAGTATAAATTTTACTAACATGGTTCTTAAGTAATTCATTGTACTAACCAACTATGAGCCTATGTTGCTTGAAGAAATATATATTTTTTTTATTTATTATTTTTTTATAAAGTCTTCTTTGACAACGTAGAAGTGAAACATTGAATGTAAGAGATACCTACGTAAAAATATAAATGAACCTTTTTGATTCCTATTCTATAACTGACTTAGATATTAAAATAAAGTTATTTAACATAACCAATCCAATAAACTAACTGACTACTGAAAAAATTATTGTTACGAAGCAAAACTTAAGTTAACCTTAAGGTTACCTTAAGGTTATCATAACTGAACAATTGTCAAGTCTTTTAGAGTTTTATTTAAATTCAGTCGTCGACCGTGAACGTATCGCGTCATACTTCGTTTTCCTCAAATGTTTTTGCGAAAAACGATAGAGAGACCGCAAAAATTCTTGTTAAAACAAATATTATATCATAAGTGAGTCAGTATATATGTATGTACAGCTCATTGTATCTACAGAACAACAAGCTAACAAAATACAGGAAATTGGTCATGATGATAAAGTTATCAAACGCAACTTTCCTGAAATGCATTGTTAGACGTATAAAAAGTGTGTTACTGATAAGAGTATAGAAGCTTTTTGTAGTACGTATTTATTATAGAGTTACTAATGATGGCTATAGGCAACACAGAAAGAAAGACCGAAATAATATTGGAAAGCTTGATTAAAAAGTTTTCTTTGATGAGGCCAGCTTTGGAGTAGTGTTACGAGTTCAATCCCTACTCAAGAAAATGAAATATTTAATATTTTCATTTCTTTGCTCTGGTAAAGAGGTAAAACGCGGAGTTGAGTTACGGTACTCAACACACAATGATTCTAGAATTCGACGAAAAGTAAGGAATGAAGCTGTCTTAACACCAGGTTCCCAAGTTCCCTCTGCCTTTTGAGAAAAAATCTACTTATTCTTAATCTAACTGATTACATTATAAGTATGTATATTCTTACATTATATCTATCTATTTATATGTTGAGAGCTTCGTTACCATATTGTGTGAAAATAAACCACAAAATAGTGCAGGAAGTTGCCTAACGATGAGTGTTAATGAACTCTAATAAACAATTGTACTGCATTATATTAATAGTGTTGGTTGAAATCATTTGAACGGACTAACGTGTATACATTTTATATATTGGCATACAGATTGAAAATTATTTAAATAATTAATAAATTTATTATTTCATGTTAATTGTTAAAATAAATTAAAAAATATATTTTTAATTTTTTCCTTTTTACTATATTACCCACACATAACATTCAAAATATTGTTTATATTTTTAATTCAATCATTTTCCCCACTTGGGCTTGAACGAGGAACATTGGGCTTCAATATATAAAAAATCCTTTTCGAAAACAGCAGTCACTTCAAAAATCTATGTCCAAAATTATATAAAAACAGATAAAAAAAACAACTTTTTCTAACCACTAACCGTCATTCCTAACAAAAACACAATCGAACAATACCAACGAGGAAGGCTATTACGGAACATTTTTTACCAAGCATTGTGCAAAGGGATAGGTAATAGGATCTATTTCAGCGAATTGGAAATCGAGACCATTTTATTGTCGTAATGCTTTCTTGTAACCGTACCCAGTGTGTTCGGTGCCTTATTAAGTAAACGCCTGTCTACCGGCCTGTGTGGTCTGCGCCTACGTAATATAAAAGAGAGAGTGAATCGCATGTACGTTGAACACATTGTAGAACAAGTTTGTACTAATAGACTGATTGACGCGCTTCGTTCTTCTGCTAATTTATACGTCATTGAAGTGAAATTTTTAAATTTTGTAATCGGTATAGATCGACTAGTAACTATTTATAAAATTTGTAAACGATATCACTATGAAATTTGTCAGCAATACCTACGTATTGCTGACAAATTTCATTACAATACTTACTGCTGCTTACAATAACATGGTATTATCTGGTTTGATTTAAGGCCAGTCATGGCGCAGGAACACAAAGTGTAAAATAACTGAAACTGTTAAATTGACTGGTTGTGGGTTCGATCTCCACTTGAGAAAATCTAATATTTATTTACATTTATATTTTCATTTCTTCGCTCTTCAAAGAGCGGCGTTGAGTTCCGCCACTTAACACGCAATGCCTCCGGAACTGGGCGAAAAGTGGGAAACAGATGTAGGTTCCCTCTGCCTATCCTGCTGTGTGCGTGAAGCTGATTTTAAGAATAATACTGTACTGTTGAAAATAATTTCGCAATTATCCCTTCTTTATTTTTAAGCAAAAATGGTTTCTGTGTGTGATCCTTAAGAGATAGATATTTCGTGTGTAATATTACGGTGTATTTCTTAAGTTAGCCTTACATAACCAATAACAATAAAATATATGCAAGCAGGTACATATACAACTTATAGATATAATCAATATTAAAATGTATAATTTGTGTTCGTAATCAAAACCTATAAGGACCTAAACTTATAATATTTAATAATAAAGAAATAATACAAGGAAAATCAGATTAAAGCTATTACAAAATTATAATAGTAGTTAATTTAATACAAAACGACGTGCGTACGTCCGCAAACTTAAGTTTACACTTTAAAAACAACATTTATAATTTGAATATAAATACTTCCCGTTGACATCGCTATTACTATTGCTATAATGTCCAACTCGCACTTGGCCGATTTGTTTTCTCTGAGATACAGAACCCTATAAAAAAACGAAAACATACGAAAACAAACGAAAACGTACATATATAAAGAATATACTACTAACTTAAATATTAACTTGCTATCAAGTCTAACAGATAATACTAAGAAATAGAGACAATTATATATGTATATGTATCAATTTCAAGAACAAACGCATAACTTATAAGATTTTTTTCGACCTGTCGTTTGGGTGGTCTCTACTGATAAAGGCTATTGTTATAACATACTCTCTAATCTGATTAACTTTTACAAAAAATACAGCTTTTAAGTTTCATAGTGACATGCTTTGTTTGAAATGAACTGTGAGAAAAGCAACTTAAGAAAAAAGTTGATTGGCTTAATTTATTTTATGAGCGTCAAATATGATCTGCGCGGGATTCTTTTTAATTCAGTTCAAAATATTAATTATTTCAATTCAAAATTATAGATTAGATACGAGTTAACTGTTATTTTTTCTATTTATTTATTGACCCCAGTCGTAGCGCAGAGACGTGTGACTGTAATTGCGACAGGTTGTAGGTTCAATTCCTACTCGAATAAGCGTGTTTTTACACGTAGTCTACCTGTAAAAACACGCTTCTTCGATACGATACACGATAAAAAAATATTCAGAACTATTTAACGTTAACTATAGGAAGAAAGCGATATCAAATTACTATGTAAACAGAAACATCAATTAACATTGACACTCCACTTAATTACGTATTTACTGAGGAAAGCTACCACTCCACTGCTGATTAAAGAAAGAATGTTTTCTCTCACATCCTATCACACGTATGCAGTATACAACCAGATGCTGCACATTTTTGTTACTGACGGCTGACGAGCAAGTCAAATTAATAAGAAGTAGAGAAAGCATGTTACCTTATAAATAAATTTGGAATCAATGTTATAAGATCATCAATTATATTTTCAATTAAAATTATTAACTTAAATCATCAATTGTTTTGTTAAAATGGCGTCGTGGTGCAATTTAGACGTGCCTGGCCTGTATGGATTGAAATCCTGCTCCAGAAAATGCTATAAGAAAATTAGAAATACTTATATTTGTGGATTGGAGCTGATTCCAGTATACACTAAGTAATGTGTTCCTTCACTTTACTGTGAACCTTCAAAAAACTGAATCTAAAAAATCTTAATAAAAATGAATATTCACACTCAATTTTGTTTCAAAATATAACTATAATGTCTTATCTATTATTTAATATTATTGACGCAAAATAATTTTAATTATGGTATGGTTTAATTTAAGGTTCTAAATTTGCATAACATTAAACGAACACTACAAAGAAACATATTATTCAAATAGTTAGCGTAACACAAATCTGACAACTTTAGCTCTTATTGATAAAACTATTAGTAATTAAAGCAAACTACAAAGTGTATCCATTTCAAATGTAGTTTAAAATAAATATTTAGGAGAACAAGGCGCGAGCGCACGTGGCATTCGCCAGGGTCATCGAGTTCATGTGATATTTACCAAACTGCAGGATGCACGCGCCTTCCGCATAATGTAATATCGCGCACTGAAGTAAGTTAAATAAAATAAATCAGATTCACGCTGTATCTCGCACACAGCAGGGTAGGCAGATGGAACCTAGTGTTAAGACACTCCGTTCCCCACTTTCTGCCGAATTCTGGAGGCATTGCGTGTTGAGTGGCAGAACTCAACGCCGCGTTATGCCTCAACACCAGAGCGAAGAAATGGAAATATAAATTGAAATAAATATTTCATCTCCTCGAGTGGGCATCGAACCCACAACCGGTCACACAGGTCGGTATTACAGTCACACTTTGTGCCCCTGCGCCTCGACTGGCCTCCTCAAAGAAGGTAAATTTGAATTATTATATGAGAATAGCAAATTGGTGAGATATCGTGATAAACCATAAAAAAGAACAGTTTTACGCTGTATCACGCATATCTCGTAAAATTGGTAACTAAATTGGAAACAGAATTCTATTCAAATTTATCTATAAAGCCTACTCTATATATTCCGAATATTACGAAAAAAAAGGAAAGTTAAAAAATGTATTACTTTTCTTAATAAGCTTAACTACATAAAAAAAAATTTTGCAACGGCCAGAGAGTGCTTTTTAAAACCTGAATTATACTTTCTTTGCTCGATAAGGATTCATTAGTGTGCTACAGATAAAAATTATGTAAATGTTATCAATTATTATTATATTTATTTAATTTAAATTGATAAACATACACTCTTTCTCCTTATCTACATCTAAATGACTGAATGTAAGTTTTTTTTTGACAGCTGCTATCATATACCTACCTAGAAATTAAAGCTAGACCGCAATAGCAATAGCGAATGCCCTGAGGAAATGAAAGTATCAGAATATAAGACATTGTAATATAATAACTTTGATTTGATTCGATATCTAAATTTTATATTTTTTACGGTTGGTAAAAAAGTAATTATTAGACGGTAACGTTTTATTTTAATCACATGAACATTTTGCCATTTTTAGGGTTCCGTACCTTTTAAGGAAAAAAGGAACCCTTATAAGATCACATTGTTGTCCGTCCTTCTGCCTGTCCGTCTGTCAAAAGCCTTTATCTCAAGAACGCAACGCTAATATCCAGTTGAAATTCAAACCTCAACTCCGATCTATAGTCCCACGATTTTCTAAAAAAATCGTTTATATCGCAAAAAACGCGTATTTCGTCACTATAAAGGCAATCAAAATTAATATTATATTGGTATAGTATTATGAATATTGGCAGGTAGTAACTACAGGTAGTACTTGTTTGGAAAAAACTATACATTCGTGGTTAAATCCTAAAAAATAATAGATAATTTGAATATCAGAAAAACCTAGAGACCTACAATTTTTGCGACGACTCGCGCTTGTCTGTTTTTTTTTTAAGTAAGATCGACTTATTCAGTACACATAAACTATTTTGTTGGATTATACAAATCTTAATAGATTTGTATAATCCAAAATCTTATACATTTTTTTTTTTAATTAAAATAATCCAAAATCTTATGAAATTCATACTTGATTAGATTTGAATTTGACTTGAAACTTGACTCCATAAATACAATGATTAATAAAAAAAACCTTAAAATATATATGTATTTTCTTCTCGAGTACTCTCACAGTGTAGCAATATAGACCTTTGTGATTAGCGCACCAGTTAACTGTTCGTCGAATAAATTATAATTATTTATCTCAGTCGCTCACTTTGATAGAATTTTTTTTCTATTATTTTTAATAGATTGGAGCTGCTGAGTAATTACATATTTTATAAGTGTTTAAGGTTTGTAGACCACAAAAAAAAATTTAGATGTGAAAAGAGATTATCATTGATTCTTAAACATAATTTATACCTTATAGCTTTACATGCTTATTTTGAACGTCAAATAAATTATCACCAGTTCAAAAAGTTAGTGCCTCAGAGCTTCGGTACAAGAAACTAACTTCGAACATAAACTAACATACCATCCAAAAACAGAAAATTTAACGATTTTCATTTAAATTAATTTATTATTGTAGGTAAGGTTTATATTTATAAATAAATGATTAATCTAGATTTGAACCTATGATCTTCAGCATTTAAATTCGGTAATCACTAAACCAATACACCATTTAATAAAAATAATTTTAAAGCAACAGTTACTATTTAAGTAAATAAATCAAAGATGATGTCTTCGTGTTTGCCTGACAGCCTGTCTACTAGGCCCGACGTGTTGCTGACCATGCTTACATAAGCCAGTCTGTCTAGAGATAGCCCTCGAGCTGTGTACCCATTCCATTCCACTTCCGTACTATATACACGGAATCGAACTTAGAGTGTACGGAGTAATGGCAACTTGTTCTGGAGTCGTTTTTGCGTATGGGACTGTGAAACATCTTGAACTACTAAAAACTCTTAGAAAATATAAAAAATAAAATTAAATGTAAATATAATGGTTTTGAATAATTATTATACGCGTATGCTGTACTTTACTTCATACGCTGTAGTTACCATCTGGCAATTTTGCTGAACTAAGTGAAGTATATGACATAACACTTTATTGTTCTTTAAAAAGATAAGACAAAGGACTCATTTTTTTGTTGTTAGACGAACAAAGATGCTTAAAAATCAAATTAATTACGTTTTTAAGTTAATATATCTTAAATAATTCTACCGTATTTTACTTATGTAGAGGAAACCAAATAAAACATCGTTAGTTTATAATCATAGCCATATAAAGTTAATCCCTCTACAACTCTATGACAGGATCTCAGAACTCGCCTCAGGCAGCGTTATTGTACGACAAAATGAAATATTGTACGAGATAAAATACTTAGAGAAATCGAAAATGCACTAACTGATGATTTATTATTCAACGGAAATTGTCGTAAATCTTTCACTACACACAACTGTCAAAATATTGGTTGTTGTGTAGTATTATATGCGTAATTCATTTAACTACAAGAGATTCTGAATAAATGAAATTTTCGTGATTTTTATATGTATTGTATGTAAGAAACTAGATCTCTTAAAACTAGTACATTATCCTAAGGAGCACATTATAGTTAATAATCACAAATTAAAAAAGAAATTTTGAAATCACACTTATTTATTATTTTATATACCCATTAAATAATAAAATTTATAAAAACTTATTACGAATTTTAAAATGGCCCGATAAAAAATGAATCTTAAATTTACTTACATTTAAAATTTTCTTTAAATTTTCACATATTACATATATATTATTTAGAACAGCTAGCAGTTAAAATAAAATAAATAAGGTATAAGTATAAAATAATCACTTATATTGTAGTAATCAATTTTTACATAACATTTTTACATTTACTTTTTTACATACGTTACATTTTCTCGATATTTATATTAATAGGTTGAATGAAAGCTAACACCGGTAAACTCCAGAAGACCATTAGCATCGAGGCTAATCGTCGGTAACGGCCGGTAATAATGCTAAATTAACAAAGTTGGTATGTTTGATGAGCCTACTTTAGACGAGTCTATTCGTAGGATGTGATATTACAATGTTAGTAATGAGGGAACATATCTGTTCTACAAAATCAATTCTACTATATGAAATGTGACACGATTGGGCCCAAATATAATCAAAAACATAGTTTTTTTTTATTTCAAATATATTTAATGTAGGCTTTTTATAAGCTCAGACATATTTAGATATAAAATATATCACTTATTAATGTAAGTAAGCACAAACATATCCGAAGAGGACACGATATACGTTAAAACAATTAGGTACTAATTAAATTTAAGAGCGAATCATTCATAATAGGTCGGGGCAAAAGTATTTAATCAAACCTCTTTCGCTCTACTGAATGTAACTGGCTGGTTTTAAAATCATTAAATGTGACATTCTGAAGATGCAATAAATAATAAAAAAAGCTAGTTTCCGCCATTTTTCAATTGTATTCAACCAAGTAAAATGAACGCATGTGACGAAAAAAAAATCGGTACATTTTAAAGTTTTATTACATACATACAACTATCGATTCCGACGGAGCTGGTGAATAGGAAGGGCGTCGTGTTCCACCATGACAACGCCAGACTGCACTCGTCTATAGCCACGCAGAAAATTGAGAGCTTGGTGAGCTTAAATGTGTTGATGCATCCTCAGTATAGCCTGACCTTGCTCCATCAGATTTCCGCCTGTTTCCGTGATTGCAGAACTCCTTAGGAAGCATAAAGCTAACCTCAAAATCGTGTATCTACTCATAAGATGGCAACAAGTCATCGCTTTAAGCGGCACGTACGTATTATAAATAAAAAAATATACCAAAAAAAAAATTTTTCTTTGTATCAACAATACGAAATACTTTTTCCCCGATCTTATATTTTAAATAGTTAAATGATTGAAAAAAGAGTTTCAGGATAAACATTGCTGTAGTTTAGTATAGTGAATCTAGGTTTGTAGAAGAATAACATATGACTCATACCACTAAAGTGACTGTGGAGTACAAAAATTACGTTAACCATGTACAATTGTGCAAGAATGCAAAAGTGCCTAAAAATAGTAACTTCCTGAATCGGGTTACATTTCTCCGTCTGAAATATTAAATTTACACGCAAATAATCGTACAATACAATAAAATACAGAAAAATCAAGTGGCTAATACGTACAGTTCGAACCAGGTCGAACTTAATAGAACAGGTCACTTAAATCATTACAGCGAGAAAAATCGCGCTATGATGTCCGAACAATGTTGAACTAACGGTTGTACGCCGAATATTAATAACTGTTCGAACATGCACCTAATTAAAATTTCTGAGATATTATGACGGCAGGTACAGAGTAATGAGCTGGTGAAAGCTTGGAAGTTCACCACCGAGAGCGGAAAATTAAGAAGGTTTTACATATTTATTTTTAATTTAATTAACTATTTACATTGAAAAATTTTGCAATTTTTAATAACTCTTACTTTCTTTCTTTCTTATGTAACAAACCAGACTACTCTTAATATATACGTTTTAGTATTATTTTCAATCCAAAATTTGACGGGATGAGTAAAAATAACCAAATATTTTCTATATCTGGAGTGGGAATTGAATCATGTGTCAATATCATAACATCATATACGAGTACTTCTCCGCTGCACCATAACATATATCATATACACCATAAATATTGATTTACAAAATTAAATCACCACTTTCCCAAAATTGTTTTATTCTTTTTACACAACTAAATACTCAATACGAAAATTGCATCTTCAAAATGATACAGAAACGGCTTTACTCATTGAATATTGTATTGCAATTTCATTTGTGTGTAGATCTTTGAACATACATACATACATGCATCACTATTGACAAGAGCTGGCCTTCTAGCGGTTGTTCACCCACTATTAGTACCTACTTGCACAATTACGACCAGAACTGGGCGAGCTGGGGTGTCCACCGCATTCCTAGTTTCCATGAAACAATATTTGTGGTTCGTGGTCAACGATTTTTGTTATATTATACTTTCAATACAATCTTGTTAATATTAATTTAAAAGTAAAAGTATTTAAAAATGTATTTTTAAATACTTTGCATAAATTAAATAATATTAATAAGATGTATTTTTAAAATATTTTATTTATTTTATCTATTTAACTATTTGATTATTTATGTTCATTCTTAATTTAATTTTCAGTGTCTTGATATGGTTTCTAGATATTATTGCGGTTGGAGTGATTTCTACAAAATTTATTATTTTTATTTTTCTTACGAATTTAATTTATCGTAGGAATTTATGATTGGATATTATTAAACATAATTAAAGCGGATACCACAATATCTTAACACTGCATGCCTAAGGTTTTAATTATATGTGAAGCTCGAATTTAGATAACAAAAAAATCTCTACACTAGATTTTTTTTTCTAATTCTTCGAAATTTAACCTTCGAAACTCCTGCTGATTCTGTAAATTAACGACTAACAGTGAAAAAAAGAAATATTCATTTTCAATATATTAATTAATGAAGAAAGGATAAAAATCTTTAAAACATCACTTCTATATATAAATTAGAAATACATAAGTCCTCTACCTTTCTCTCAGCCAAGAGCGGGCTAGTGTTTCACTACTGTAAATTAACAACAGTGATATATGGGATCGCGAGTTTCATATCAATTTATTGTCAGTAAATGGATAAACTTCTGCTATTCGAAAGTGGTCAGCGATCAACTTAAGATTAATTAATCTTTATTAGCTACCCACGGTACTTAACGATCGGACACATCTCGAATTATTAATGTTTATTTAATCGAGGTATTAGGTAGTGATACTGGAGGCAAAAACTAGAAAATCTTCATCAGGTATATATAGGAAATTGATTTCTATCTCTTATCTGCTTTCATATAGCTTTCGAAGTATCAATCTTTGTAAAGCTTACAAAAAGCTTTCCTTACATAAGATCATTTATAATATAAAAGAATTACAGTTACAATGGTAATAATAAAATATATTTTTAATGGCTTGCAAAATATCGCATAGTCAATTTTACGAGCGTTTGATCAAAAGTTTAATCGGTTTCGACTTTCACAAGCTTAGCATCAGTCAAGTTGATGAATTATCGCCAGTTTGAATAATAGTTATAGCGGCGTATCAAAGACCTATATACGAATGTATTTGTTGTGTACCAACTAAACGTTTTGCATGTTCCGGCGAAATGATTCGAATTTATTACGAGTCTCGTATCGGTTAACTTTTACATTTAAAATTGAAAGCGGTTATGTAGTTATTGCTATTGGAATTGTAGTGGTTAATTTTATTATACATTATTGAGTCCAAGTGGGGGTTTCGGGATTTACTAAACTCCTCCTATACTCGATTAAACACTTAAATCAAATATAGAAACCTATCTAGGATAAAGGATCGGATTAATAAAAAAAATGATCGTCTAAATTTTTCGAGTGCGTCACATTATGGCAAAATAAGCTAGGTACATGCTATTCAAGTATTTGCTACTAATCTGAGAATTTGAGAGTTACGAAAGGGGAGGGCTACAAAGTCGTAAAAAAGAACACTATCTCGACATTCTCGAGCGTGGCTATTTTTATTTATAATCTGAAAAATACATATTCTGAAGAATTCCATAAGCCGAAGTAAAAAAAAAATCGTCGACAAAATTTAATGCGGTTTAATTCCTTTCTCACTCTTTCTCTATTTATCTAGTTACTTATCTATTTATGTCATCATCTCTCATTTTGTTTTCTGTTGTCATGACAGCTGATCACATAAACTCATTCATGGCATCTTATTGTTTACAACGTATTTCCAACGTTTTTGCTTTTTTGTGATTTTTATAAAATTAAAGCATTCACTCTCTTATTTCCATGCTACTTCTATAGCTTTTCAATTAATTATGTTAAATGATTTAAAAAAAACCATAATAATTGTCAGATTAGGAACGAACATAAACCATATACGATATCTTAATCTGACTGTTTGAGTATTTCAAAATGACAATTATTTTGCACATTCTAACAATGGCTGTGAGTTTACGTCACATGCGTCACTTAACCCAATAAAAATCTGAGTCGCTTGATTACTATTTATTTCATTTTTAACCCTTAAGTATCACGACTTCATGATGGAAATAGGATGTGGATGATATTAATATCTGACACGCTCGAATATGTGCATGCAACAGTTTTTTTTTACTTTTTTGAAAATCTATAGCCGCTACCAACTTCGATCAAAACGTATGTATATATTATATGACTTTTTCTTTTTTATCACTAAGCTTCGCAACATAATAAGTCAATTTAGTATTGTGGGCTCCCCTACTATTGGAAGGCAGTGATCAGTAGCGGCGTTTGAGTTTGGCTTGTTAGGCCCACGCCTAAATTTGAAAATCTAATGAAATACTCGGTAAAGAAAAGAGAAATTATCAAAAAAAAATACATTTGACTATACATCCACAAATGCGATAACCTATGCACACACGTGGTTCCACACATCCACATATTATGTGATCACAGATACATGTGTCATTGCACAATGTATAATAGACGTCAATACACGTAATCACAGATACACAATGTAAATATAAAGATTTATAGACTGATTTAGTTTAATAATGCGTTCACTTTCAAGAATTTTTGTAGAACCAGATTTTAAAACATTATAGACTCTGTCGTCGTTTCTGTGCGAGCAGAGTTTGCATAACGTATGTATATTTTAACTTAGATATAGACAAAAATACAAATTAAATAACAAGTACAGTTTTTTCCTGGGAGAAAGAGTAAAAAAAAATTTGAGATCAATCTTGAACCAAATGAACTAAGAGAAATATATATGCTCTAAATATTTGTTCATTTTTTTAGCAAGCACATAACTGAGCAGGCATAGGCAACCCGGGGCCCTTAGAGTGTTAAAATACTCAGCTCCCAGTATAAAATACTTTCGTTTCCCACTTCCCGCTCTGATTATTTTTCCCTTCCTGATTATTTTAAAGTGTTTATACGTGCAATAATTCGATTATTTTGTGTAATTACATTAAATTCAAGAGTTTTGAATATACCCAAAACGAATTCTCCCGCCAATTTCATAAAATTGTCAGATTGTAAGGAAAGAGAACTAAGAAATGAACAGCTATAGAGGTGAGGACGGCCAAAACTGAACATCCTACCATCAAAACGTATAAATCCATCACAATAATTGAAAAAAAACCTCAAAACTGAAATGGCTAAAATAGCAAAGTACAGTCAAACACTTCTAAGGTAGAATGTTTATTGCATTAAATAAATATACAAACTAAGTACACAAAACAAAAAAAAGGATTTTAAATAAGTAGTGGTTTGATCTCTCCTTAATCTATGATAAAGCTTCTGGCATTTAAGCTATGTATAAGAGTTTTAAGGCTTAGTAGCTATGATTAAGATCAAATCTACTACACAGGACAGGACTAGCTATGACAGCGTGGATTTACCGTTGTATTGGTTCTTGCTAAAGTTTGTTTTATTTTGTTAAGTGGAAGTTAGAGAGCTACTAATATATATATCATTGCGACTCTCCATTTTTCCAGAAAAACTATTTTGATTCCTTACTTGTAAAGTAAAGACAATATAAAAAATAAAATAAATCGATTCCTTAAGTCTTTTGCGTAAGTTATCAAATGCATTTCATAGGGATAAAAAATTTTATAAGAGCATATATGAATAAAAGAAATGTTAAATAATAACAGCTCCATCTATGATCAATTTAACAATACACTTTGTGGCGAAGTACATTTTGATAAATCATTATCACGACTTAGTCATATGACTCTACACTATTAAAAAACCCTAAAGAGCTTGCAACAGATGGCGCTATTTTAAACTATTTACAATTTCATAAAAAAATACCTGTAACGTTGTACTTGTAATGATAACTATGCTTTATATTTTATTTTAAATACATTTCATTACAAAAATATTTCAATATATATATTTTTTTATATTAAAAAGCAGTTAAGTTGAAGTAGCGCAACGACAACTTCGTAGAAGTTCTCAAACTTTTAATTACTGCCAATATTGGACTTTGATCGGAAAATTTATAGCGTTAAAACATTGCGACAATATTACAATAACCTTTATATGTATATTTAATATTTCGCATGATTTTAAGACGAATAAATACGAGACGTAACATTGCTGAGCGCACCGGCGATGTAGGTTGCAGCACAGGTATAAAACACGGCACAGATAAGATACAGCCGTCTCCTTTTTGTATATACGACAAAAGCATTAGTGCGAGCAAGACGGCAAACCGAGGTACCGCGTCATTGAGCAAACAAGGCTTAGCCTTCCGAGTCTGTGAGTAACACTCGACGGGCTGGAAGTAGTGCCGAGCCGGCGCCATTATGCCCGACGTATCCGTACGAACGTGACTGTGTCCACTATCCGCTTGTTTTCCCTTCATCGATCGCGCTGGAACATCACTACTGCGCAGTGTAAGGTAAGGAAGTTGATTTTATAAATTGTTTCGGAAGCAGTGCGTCTAGTTTCGTGGAGTGAGTGAATATATAGTTGTAGTGCCCGAAGGAGCTTTCACACTTATTTATGCAAAGAATTTGAGCGAAGGCGGTGTGCATACACAAGTCGGAGGCTCTCGGGCGAGGCGCGGCGAGAGGCGCTGTCACCGCCGCCTGCGCACCCTCTCTACTTTTAAAGTGACTTTTAGTAATTTGCGTGTTATTTTAGTTCTGTACAGTGTTTACATGATTGTGCCTTTATTGTGACGCGGTAATTGTGTAAACGACAACAAAGATATATGCGTTACGGCTCGATGCTCGCTTAGGTCCTTTGTGCGCTGTACGAAACATTTGGATTCCCTGCGTCGGCGCACATTATTGTCATCTTAGGTAATCCTCGTCGAGGTTGAGTGCCTTATCTCGCTCTAGCAATCAACCAATAACATATACTTATACTTGCTTTATAATTTTGTAGATTTACGTCGATACTTTAGGTTTACAAATACAATTTTGATCCACAAGATTACTTTTGAGCATTGCAGATAAGTTTAAACTGAAGCAATTAGCCTTAATTGATACCAATTGCCTAGCATATTGGTGGGTATCTGGTCTATAACATTTTAATGTGCAACAGCCGTTTGACATACCTATGTATATTAAGAAATACAGTTATTTACATAATCACTATACGTTTTATTATTCATAAAGTGATTTAAGCATTAATATATTATTCAGTATGTATGTGTTTACCAAATATTGTTCCTAAGCAACGTATATCATTGCTTTTGAATGAATTGACGATTTTTCTTTATATAAACCTGTTTAGGTATTTCTAATTTGCACCTCGACATGATTTGTAATACAACGATTCACACCTTAGAAAATATATCACCAGTTTTATCTAATCATTGTCATTCACTTCACAAATGTGGTATCTACTTACATACTCATACATATATACATACATACATACATACAAAAAAATACCTACATGCAAAGCGATTCGTCGTGTAAACAATAAAATATATTTTTATTGTCCCTTACAATGGTTCGACTTTAATTATAAACATAATATTTCTAGATTTTTTTCCATTTATCTTTATATTAAGTAACAAATTGTTAGAAACGTTTTCGACATCTGATGTCAGAATTTGCAAACTTACGTCAGTCAAAATACTAAAAATCTCACCTTCATTTGTCTACACGTGACAGACCGTTGTAAATTTTATTCACACTTCAATGGCCATTTAAAACCTTGGTTTATTCTTAATATAATAGTATCGTTATGCTCTATAGAGTATAGATATACCTGACTTCCTTTAGAACTTTCAGTCATTTTGAGACCCACCAAATTTATATTCTCAATATATAGATTTAAAATAAGCTTTAATTAATTCATAAGATTGATTCCAAATGTTGTCTGCCACATACCACATATTTTGTGACTGACCTCTATATCGACTCTCGGGCACTAATTCTATACTGAATTGATTCTATTCATCGTTGAGTTCTATTCTTTTCGCTCCCACGTAAATGTTTATTGTTTTACCATTTCCTGTAATGGAGGCAGCCCATTTAAGCACTTTAAAGAAAAGGGAGGCATTTATTTGTCAATATTTAAGATAAAAAATAAGTTTTTCGAAACAAGAAGTTACTTGAATCGATGAATGAATCAATTTTGTATTTTACTACGAGTAAAGTGATCCATGAAACATACGAAACGAATTTCCCGACGGTCAATTGTTATAATTAACCTCCTTAAACTGTTGTCAACTGAAAGGAAGGTGACTTCATTCCGTAGTATTGTCAATAATGAACAACCAATTTACAATTGAAACGGTCTAATGAACTAATGTAAAAACTACTATTAATTCCGCATTCGCATTCTCTTGTTTTATATTTTTTTAATTTTTATTATGGAGTTGTCAATGCGATAGATAGATGATATTTTTTTTCTGATAGTAAAACAAAATCTGTACTTATCTCGCTACATCTCTACAGATCTAAGAGATCCGTATGTATAATCTTGCACGTATAAGGCAGACGTTGATACAAAGGAAGTCGGCTTCTCTTTAACAGATGAGATGCCACGAATAATAGTTCTGTGTGGAGCTAGTTTACATTGTATACGTATAACGACTCGTTGTCATTACCATTTATTATTTAAACTTTTTTATATATATGTATATATATATAAAAAAGTTTAAATAATATATTTCTTTATCTTTGTATGTGCTCCTCAATACTTGCCACGAAGATGTATCTATATTTGGTTTTTGTATTACACCAATAATATATTTTCCTGTTTTATAATTGCGTTCTAACTTTTAACACTATAATATTTCTTTATGATATCTCACGTGTTTAAATTTCAATTGATTCTGACGATAAAGTATCGAGATTATGAGAGTCGGCCATAGTAATTATTGCAAGAAACGTATATCCATGCTATGTTAGTTAAGGGAACAGCCTCGGTTCTTAGAACCTGCAGAACGTTCCCGGCATTCCTCTAACTACATACACGCCGGAGCCTTTATTGAGCCGTTTCAAATAGTTTTGTTTGCGTTTTAAGGAAGTCATCTGATGATATCTGATGGCTTACGGTTTCCGCTTGGGATTTTGTAAACACGAGATCGCATTTCGAAGCGTCGGTTGCTATTTGTAATTACCTGTAATACTCCGATGTGATGATTAAGTATTCTACGTACGTGATACGTGTGGTATTTTTTTTTTTAGTTTTAACTATTATTACAGTGCAGTGCTACCCTGCAGTGTGCGGGATACAGCGTGAAGCTGATTTTTTTGTAACTATTATTAATTCCATTTTATTTTTTTAAATTTGACAAAATATTTTTAAATTTCATCCACGAATCATCAAATTTGTCCGTTTGATCAATCACAAGGAAATATATTTCTTAAAGGCGACGCTACACGGATGTAATGACTTAACAGGCATGAATAATTTTGCGAATTTCTCCATCAGACAAAAGAAAGCTAGGCGGACTTTGTAAACCGTTGTGTCAAGTTGCTACAGCAGGATGCATAAGTGAAGAGAGTTTTGAGAGGTCCCATTTGCACACTGTATATGGGTCATCTGTGGCAAATTAACTGTAAATATTATAATATATAAACTAAGAAATTAAATCCAAGGCCAATCGTTGCGCAGTGGCACAAAGTGTGACCGTAAAACCGACTGGTTGTGGGTTCGATCCCCACTCGAGGAGATGAAATATTTACTTAAATTTATATTTCCATTTCTTCGCTCTGGCGTCGAGGCAAAGCGCGGCGTTGAGTTCTGCCACTCAACACGCAATGCCTCCAACATTCGGCAGAAAGTGGGGAACATAGTGTATTAACACTATGTTCCCTCTGCCTACCCTGCTGTGTGCGGGATACAGCGTGAAGCTGATTTAAAAAATTAAAATATTTATGGAAAATCAATATAAAATACGTCTACGTCATTCACACAATTTCGTTACTCATAATCTATTTAATACACCTTTCTGGGTATTCAACTTTGTAAATATAAACATTTTCAAATTGCTTTTACTACTAAAGTACTTTGAGCTGTTTATATTATTGAAATATTTTATGACTAGCTAAATAATAAATAGATCGACTTAAAGTGTCTGAATAAAGAATTAAGTGAAAATAAAACCAGTCCGATATCGAATCAAACGAGTCCAGCAGACCGGCGGTGACCGGCTGTGACTCATCGACAATTCGGCATAAAGAGAAAACATCTATTTTCCACTGTTGTATATAAGTTTACTTCAAAAACCGTACAAAATTTAACTTTATTATTCTTTGTCGATAGGAACTGTTTCGATGACTTGTTCGACACTAACTTTATTTATTTTATTTCTAGTTACTCTACTAGGTATTCTGTAAGATAAAGTATTATGTATTTCTTGCACTATATTTTAAAGTATTGTGTAAAATGTTTCCAATATATTTTGTTAGTTAGTAGTTAATTTACCCATTCTTAAGAGTCACTAGCAACATAAACAATATTTAAATACACTAGTATTTGTGTCTCATTTGTGGCGTCTCAAATATGGCATTACTAACGAGACCATAACAATATTGTTTTATTATAGGTAATATTAGATTTATCTTATTATTTTTAACCGACGAACATTTTATAAACTTTGCGAATTGAACCCTGAACCACAGCCTTAAGTAAGGCATATTCTTAATGCGCCACAACGGTGCACACTTAGCAAAACTATATATTTACAAATTTTCAACGGTGCTCAGGTTTTAATTATGTTATCAGGCCATTTTTCTGATAACCTCAATCGATTGTTATAATATAGAATATAATAAACGCGAGTCGACAACCTTTTTATTAAACCAGAAATAATATAGGCGCAGCTGTGTAAACTAAACGCGTTAAGGACTTAAACATCCATTCTAATTTTGTATTAACTTCAATTGTTTTTCATTAAAATATGTAACAAGATATTTTAATTAGAAAGTAATAATAGTTGCTCTATCAAAGAAATGGAGTTCAAATCTTATCTAGAATATTTTTTAATTTTTGAGTTTTATAGAAAATTACAATAATAAACTATCCAATTTATCGGCATTTCGTAAAATAACCTAATATGTTTAAGAGATGAAAAGAAAAGAAAAAACGAATATTTTTGATAGTTATTTTTGTGAATTTTTATTAGATATATATTAAAATTATGAATTACAATAAATATATCATTATATCATTATTAAAAAAATAACATAACATTAACACGCTAAAGACAGGGTTATAACACAGTTGCAATAGATTACCATACCGAGTTCCTTATCGCTAAGGAATGTGGTAAGCAAAGTAAAATGTACCAGAAAAACATGATATTTTCGTTCTTAGTCACTCGCAAGCTACATGATAAGATGGAGCCCTGAACAGACTCTGGAAATTAAGAAAATACTACTATAGCCGCAAAATAACTCATAACGGCTTAATTGGGACTCCTTACTGAATACTATCAGCGTAACCTCAAATTCCACTTAGGACAATATTTATATTTTGTAATATAAATGATTCCGCTTTTTTGTATAGAAATGTGGCTTCACTCTTCCTCACCCATGTTCCTCCATATCAGATAACAAATGCAATTGGAAAAGAAGAAATTCAGTAATTGCATATGAAATAGACTGTTTTGGTGAAATATACCAAAGAAATAAAGAAAATAAATAAATATATTTAACTTAAAACATATCGAGGTATCATTGATCAAGGTATGAAACAAATCTATAAATATAAAATGGTGATGCTCATGCAATATAAATGCAGCCATACTACTATAAACGTGAATTAAACGTTTATTCAATCAGATTTAGTTGACGTAACTATGACATTACGTCCGTCCGTGGAAAAACATAGCTGAAGTCACAGCTATTATTATTTGTAACTATGTGATATTAGGTTTTTATTTATAAAAAAATCTCTTAATGTTCTTTAATTTTGCTAACAATGGAGAAGTAAATAAAATTTAATGTGTCAATTTGATTTTTTTTATTACTTTACGTATTAAGAAGGCAACGAAATAAAAAAATATGAACATTTGTTTTTTTTTATTCAATGGAGTTTTTCGTGCATGGAATTTTTTCCTAACAGTTACGACAATGGTTATATAAGTTGTGGCCATTTGTGAGGCAGGTTATGATAGTAACGAACAAAATATAACAAAAGGATTTGAAGATCACACAAACAGTCATCACAATTAACAAATTGTTCGTACATAGTGTATTATTTATTTGTAATTTGATAAAAGCTAAACTAAATCCACTAGAGCCCCCACCACCACCACACACGAAATGCATATATGGTACGGTAGTTTACAGCAAAAAGTTTCCAATAAAAATCAATTTAACTTTTAATTTATGGAGGTGGTGGATTCAGTCACGCGATGCACATTTCATCGTCAAAATCAGCCGATGTCTGCATCAGTGAACCGCAGTCGATCGCTTTAAAGAATCTTAGTCATAGACCCAGCTCGATTTTGATTTATCCGCAAAATATATCTGAAAGTACATATATCTTTATCTTCACAGTATTATTTTATAAAGAAAAGTATGCAGAGATAACCTCGAGTCAATTCTCTACTTCCATTTTGCTTAATTTTTTTTCCAGTTCATATAAATATATAATTATTTTTGATGATAACTTTTAGCTAAGTCTCCTGCGAGCTTGCCAAAATGTAAAATATTGTATTTAACTCCAAAGATAACACACACACAATATAAATCAAACAAAACTATGTTCATTTAAAGCAAATGTATACAGTAATATTCCCGGGCGTTTTAGATTTACCATCTTACATCTCAAGGTGACCAATGGAATGTACGTACATAACTTAGAATTGCAAAGTTGTCGTTGTTATGTTCTGTTTATATCCTATCCTTAGATTATCACTTATTTTACAAGAAAAATAGGTTGCTAGGTTAATTCATATAATCCTTCTAGAATTTGTTTATGTATGCGAAATTCACAGTAAGTTACTGCGCCACGACGCGCGACGGTAAAAACTTAAACTAAAATGTCATAATTTCTAACGAGTCCTTAAAAGTTACTTCAATGTTTTTTATCTCATTTACGAAAATACCAAAAAGTATAAGTGGAAACGAGACACAATATCCATATTCAAGACATTCAAAGTTACTCAAACTCCACATTATGATTAGGAAACCGCACCACTCGTTTTACTTCTTGTAGTATAAAGCGACCAATTTAGGAAGATCTCACAAAATACAATTTCCAATACAAAATAAAGTTCATGTGTTAGTTTTGGTACACACATATGTACGTGGGCGTGTTTTTATTTCTGTGCGCGTCGGCGGCAATAAGTAATAAGGTAAACATTTTGTATCTAATGGAGGCCGTTCGTCCAGTTCTGTAGTGAGGTTTTATCACAAATCGAATAAATGAAATATACATATTCTTATTAAAAATAATATAATTTACGGCAACAACTTTAAGAACCTGTGAGGCCTGTAGTGGCGCAAGGGCGCCGGTGTTTGGCTGTAAACGCGACAAGTTGTGGATTCTATGCCTTCATTCGTTTCCGTTTTTCGTCTAAGCAAATGTTATAATAGGCTCTAATGATCTCTACAGACAAAGCGCGGCGTTTAGTTACCCCCACTCAACACGCAATACCTCCAAAATTTGACGGAAAGTACCTAACGACGTCATTCTACTATCTACGGGATACAGCGTTAAACTGCAAAAACATTTTTAAAGAAGACCCTACTTTGTTAAACGCAAATAACACATTTTTTTATAGCATATATACTATAATTTACTAACTTTCAAAAGGATTGCAACATATCTTTATATACAGTGAAAAACGTTTAGCATGGTAGGAACGTTTAGAAATCGCTGATTTATATGTTTCGTATTCGAACAAAGCCAGCTTTCGCTGCATTTGTTAAACAATGAATGTTGTTGTTAAATACTTAAGATAAGAAAAATAACAGTAAATTCGCAGCCAAACCGGCAACCAAAGTTCGTTCAGAGAAATTGTAATACAGTTGTACGCTTTTAAACCTTATTTACCATGATAACTAGGGTTCATGCTCATTTCGAGAGAGATTAAACTTGTTGTTGTTAACTAATACTAAAGAATAACTTATTTTGGAAACCATTTTATTCTACATTATATGTATTTTTAACCTATTTTTTTAGCTTCAAGCAGTGCGTAGCAAGGTAGGGAAATAAAACCTGCAATTCCTTGCCATTGAGACATTTCCGTACCCCACTTTCAGCCGTTTTATGGCGGCACTGCATATTAAGTGACGGAGCTCAACCCCAAGCTTTTTCTCGTTATATCTGTATTTATTTTAAATATATTTTAAATGAAGGTTACTATATTAATATAAATACCTCCATATATATTATCTCATTATACGTCTTGTTATAACTGTATAACTCACATATTAAACACAATGTCGTTATTTAAACGAACGTCATGATTTTACTCTATATAATGTAATCAATAGTTGTATATTTTAAAACTGAAAATTATATTATAACCACCATAGTATGCTCGATTTTTTTTATCTATATGAGATAAACATACATATGAGATATCTACATGATATAAACGACATGTTTATAATTACACAGAGCAAAATATTAAAATTCGTCATAGTTTGTCGGTGTGAACATATTGCTAATATCGTTTGCCACAAGAAGGCATCCATAAACTTATTTTAGTCGATGACGTCTTTTTGACGTCGAGTCGCGAGCTGTCAATACTGACATTATTGTATAGACTAGTGTAGCGATTAGGCCTTCTAAAGGTAAAAAGACCTAATTGAAATATAACTTTACTTATTTTAAACGTTTGAGGTCCTCGTGGGGCACAGGCACAAGTGTGTAAATGTAATGCGATGGTTGGGGGTTCGATCCCCACTCCACTGTGACACCAAGGCAAAAGCCCGGCGGCGACGTTGAATTCCGTCAATCAATACGCAATGCTTTAAAAAATTCGGCACTAAATTTTCTAGGCTATTTTCGGGATACAGTGTGAGGCTGATAAAAAATATATATTTTCTACAACTTTGAATAAATGGACAAAATACTGTAAACGACATAAATGTATTATTATAATTATATCTTGCATTGAAAAGACACTTTAAAGGTCAACGAGCTGTCATCGCCATTAGTTTTTTATAACAATTTACTTTATATTAATTTATATATAAGTAAGTCGAAGTTATGACAACATTGCGAGTCAAACTATGTCAATATTTTATACAAAATTGAATGTTATAGATAATTTTGGTTAAAAAATGATTACAGAACATAAGTAGATCAGTTACAAACTGTAATTCGCGTACAGAGTAGTCAGAGGGAACCAAGTGTTAAAACTCTCCGTTCCCCACTTTCCGCCAAACTTTTCGAATCATTGCGTGATGAGCGGCGAAATTCAACGTTGCTCTTTACTTCGACACTAGAGCAAAGAAATGAAGATATAAACATTTAATTTCATCCACTGGGAATCGAACCCACAAGGTGAACGTTTGCAGTCACACGCTTGTACCCCTGCGCTACGACTGGCTTCTTATCCATGCATAATGCATAACTAGTTAGACAGTGTGAAGGATGCCGATTAGGCACCATGACGTGAACGCGTAGTGTTTAGACTTCGCCGTATGAGGTCGAATTGACTTGGTGGGTGGCGCTGCACGGTTATGACAATTCTTTTTTTAATCTGTTTTTATGTTTTTTTATATTATTGATTACTGTAGATCAGATTAGAGATAACTTTTTATATTATCTATATTTTCACAAGAGGTCAAATTTGTTGTTTAAACTTTAAGGTTAGGATTTTTATTCAAAACATGAGAAGATTATAAAAAAAAAGATTTATAACCTATTGATTTGACTTTTTATTGTTTTTGCACAAAGCGTTAAGAAAACGTTTGATATTTAGTTTGTGGCATTAAGAAAATATTTAATGGAATAAATTAAAAAGAAATTAGAACAATAAAAAAAATAGTAAAAGGTACTAATAGTATATAGGTAATAGTAAAGGTACTACTCTTTATTGTAGTCTTAGTTAGGTACTTACTGTAACGGTAATTTACAACGACCTAAGAAAATAAAAAAATGTCACTTAAAGCAACGGCTGGCCTTCAGTTGTATTAAAAACGAGCAATAAGAGATTTTCTGTCATTGTAATAAGAACCATTATCAAAAGTTTTAAAAGAAATAACAGCATTAAGGAAACAAAGGGAATCTTCGAGGTGAATTGAATATTAATTGTTTTTCAAACGTTTCCTAAGTGTTGCTATGGAAAAAAAAAATGATTCTTGAAATATTTTTTTGTTAGAGGGACTATAGTACTAATTCTTCTTAATACATTAATTTGGTTCTCCAAAAGAACTTAAACTTGAATGAACTTCAGCTAAAATGTTTATTTTGAATACTCCAGCACAAAATATATGATGGGCGATTGTTTTACTAAAATGGCTTAGACTGAAAGCCTGAGATTGAAGCTGAATGAGGTCCTTAAAACAGGATGGAGCCGTCATTCTGTCAAGTGGGATTTATTATAATATGACGCACAAAACGTATATGGCAAGGCCTCCGAGTATGGATCTAACGATTTAACATATACCTTGGTAAATCATCTTGTATAGTGTTTCTGGTATCATTTGGTGAACTTTTTGAACTTAAAACAAAACAGATTTTAATAATTTAAAATGCGAATATTCAATCGACAGTAACAACATGTTATTGCAAGGACACAAATTAATTTATTTTGAGCGTCAACTTGACGGCGCTAAGTGTAAATCAAAGAACAGACGCCAGAGGAGCCTCGAAGGCGAATCGTAAATCTTGGACAGAACATGTATTGAATAGGGAACGTTGCTGATTTATTCAGTGAGTACAACATATTAGCAAAGGTTATAACACACCAAATTTGCATCTATCATTTGCAATTCAAATACATACATATGTACTCCCAAAGCCTGCAATTATTTATTCAAAATTGATATAGATATTTATATTCTATAACTTAAATAGAGAATGTAAATGAAACACCATAGATAAATATTAATTATTAAATTTAATTATAGTATACGTATTTTTTTATATTATACATTAATAATTATCCTTTAATAGATTATATATATCACAGTGTCCTTTGATTTGTTTTTATTGCACTCTTGAAATACACTTGTAATTTATTTATCGTATACACTACTATCTTGTTATACTCGATATGTTAATCTTTATTAGGTATAAAAAGGTAACAATGGAGTATTTAAAGAAAAGAATTAATATATTTCTAGTATCTCATGGGAGTTATCTGGTTAAATACTAGCTTATAAGAGTTTCACCATAATGTCCACCATTGCCACACTATGGGCTTATGAATGATTACATAAATGATGTTCTAAATTCTTTCTGAAAAAGTTTTATTCATAATATTTTTAATTATTATTTCTTGATCGGCTTAAATAACGACCTCCTATTTCTTGTAAAACATAATCATTTACTTATTTTCATTATATATATTATTCATTTATAATTTTGCTGTGTTGCCTAATACAAAAATGAGATACCTGTAAAATAACATAATAACAAAAATGACAAGACAACATTTTTTAATCTAACTTTAACGACACGGTACACTAATCTCAATCAACCCGTATCGTAAGGTTTAATTTAACATTTGCCAAACAGTTAACCTATTTGAATTAGGTCAATGTCCCGTTCGCCTTTGATACAGACCTATGGCTGCCATAGAGTACAATGTGCTTCATGCCCCGCGATTTATGGTGTCGCGCCATTTATAGCCATAATGAAACGTTGTGCTTTAACGTAAATGGCGAAATTGGCGGAAGTACAAGTAAATTTAACAACGAAGCAAGGGCTTTATGTCAACTTTTTTTTTTAGCTTGACGCTGCATGTTGCAGGGTAGGAAGAGTGAGCCTAGTTTAAAGACACTGCGCCTTCCTTTGCGCTGAACTCTGGAGTCAATGTTTCTAGTGTGTCTCCAATGTGTTGGGAGGCAGAACTCAACGCTGCGTTTTACCTCGAGACCAGAGCGAAGAAATAAAAATATTCAATACTTCAATTCCTGGAGTACACTCTTGTGTCCCTGCGCCTCGACTGGCCTCATGACAACATATTTTTATAAATGTCGTTACGTCCTTATAATGATAATTGTATAGCAGGAAAATATGAAACGTCAATTATGACGCAACGATATGGTGGCTTGTGAGATGGAAATCAGTTTAAAACGGATTTTTACCTTGTCCTTTATCAATAAGAGCGCTCGACGTAAAATCACCGTTTCGTTTCGGAAATACCCAACTGAATTATGTGTAATTTCCTATAATTTAATCAGACCTTTCCAATTGACGTTATGAGACCAAATGAACTAATCGAGGGAGAAGACAAGGAAAATATATACTTATTTAAAAATATATATATATTATTAAAAATTTTAACTGATTTCTTTTTTCAGTTAGTTATGAGATCCTTAGATATAGTGTATTATAAGTATTGTATCAAATACAGGCAAATATACAGCAATATTATGGTTAACTTCCTTTATATCTTAGTATTATTGATTCCAAATGGACGTTATTTCTATATAGAGAATGCCAATATTAGAATTACGGAAATTAGCCATACGTATGAATAAGAAACCATAGATGCTTTTTGAACATTATTAAAGTGTTATTTTTAAAGAGTTCCATGCTTGGGAAAGATAAATACTTATTAAGAAAACGTATAACATCTAACTTTGATGGTTTCCAAAGAGGCGCGAGTTGAAATCCGGATACATTTAAATTTTTATACGTTTTCTTATTAAGTAACCACAGATGCTGTTTCATTAAATCATCTTTAAGCAATATTTGCACTTCTTATACAAATAATAAAAATATTCCTCTAATCAGAACGCAATAATAGTATTTTAGGAGTTAATCAGCATTTAAATTTAACTCAAAATAATATTCAGCTTAATTAAATCTCATATTTAATATTATTTATAAGCAGGATCGTAATCACTACATGAAGCCAACTGCGCATAAAAAATCGAATAAAGTGTATGTGATTCGACATGTTTGAAGATCAAGATATAAGTTGCAAAAGTAACTGCGAGCGAAATGTGAAACATCGCAGTTTTTCCTGTTGGTTAGTACC
The DNA here is from genome assembly GCA_917862395.2 of Heliconius sara. Lineage (NCBI taxonomy): Eukaryota > Metazoa > Arthropoda > Insecta > Lepidoptera > Nymphalidae > Heliconius > Heliconius sara. The sequence goes on along the minus strand of OU860789.1, from coordinate 17,947,514 downwards.
AAAAGGATAATGTACAAAAATTATCATTACCTTCTTTTATATATTTTTGGGCGTTATTCAAAGCAAGGGTAAATGTCTAATTGTAAATCAGATTCTCCGATTTCAGAAATATTATAGATTTAACTGAAACCGACTCTAATCTCGTCTAAACTTACAAACTACATTACAAGATTTTGAATATAAACATTAGTTTAAGTAGAATACTAAACTACAACAATCACGTGTAAGTACGTTCTAAATGCACCACCGTGGCCTCATTATTAATAATTCTCGACATTTTAAGCCCAAAATGAAGACTTCTTTCAAGTTACTTTCCACACAGTGTATAAGAAAGAAGTACATAATAATTTTAAAGTCATTGTAACATTTAATATTAAATTTGTTACATATTTTTATCATTTACTTTGGACCTACGTGACTTAGTTGCGTGATGCTTTAATAATCTCCTGCTTGCACTTGTTAAGTTTCAATTTCATCATAACTTACAATTATTATTTAAAGTGATAAGCTTAAATTATAAAAAAAACAATATATCAACCACTGATTTTTTGTTGTTGTACGTCTGTTAAACCCGTGTGGTTAAATTGATGTTAATATCAAATATTCAAATCTAATATCAAATATTTAAATGTATGGTCCCTTGAAGCACAGAAAAAATGTAACTTCTAAGTCAACTTAACAGACAGATACGAGCATTTATTATTTATGCATCGACTTTGCTGGATTTTGTCCGAAATTCACCGCGTATTCAAAATCTATTGGATACCTATATACAAATATAGGTACTTTCCGTTTCCCTTCCGTCAATACAAATAATAGAAAAAATCTGAAAAGTCAAAATTTATGGATATTTCATAGAAAAAAAAATTACAAATTTATACTTGTAGTTCGTTTCATTAAAAAAAATATGAATGAGAAGATAGAGGTAAGAGAGGTAGGGGGAGACCTTGGTTGACCTTTAAAAACACAATATCATAGAAAAGATACAGAAGGAAGGTCACGTCACAAGAAACATGAAGAGGGCATGGATGAAAAGGTTGATGGAAGAGATATACAGAGACCGTAACGTTTGGCGTTTTATTTTCTCTGTGTACCTCGCTACTTATTACGAAGTTATTTCATACAAAATTGGTGCTTATACCTTACAAAACTTAAGTTTGTCAACTTTTATAAGTTGTACTTCCCGCTGACCTGCAATCGTGAAGTTGGTACGGAAGCCTCGGCGCGCGAGTCCACTCGCACTTTTCGATTTTGATTTCTTCTCCTGTCTTTCTGCTTAATATATAGGTATACTTCATATATAAACAAAATATAAATAATAATAAATGTCATTTTTTTAAATTATTGAGACGTCTCTCTGACAATATTGGAAATTATAATACCTATTTAAAAACTTCATTTAGTTGGCAGATGAACCCATAGCAAAAATTGAATTATCTGCATATAATATCCAAACATTACTTGATTAAGACTTTATTAACGCTCACATCAACATTGTGGAAGCTACAAGAGATAGTAGAGAACGACCAAAACGCTTCTTTATGCTGACAAATAAAGGCTCTTTATTACACGTATGTACATGTGAGCCGCGGGTACCAGACTGTGACGGAACTGGTTTGTCTGGTGCAACACAAACATCTGACGCACTACTGTTCTAGAGTTTTAATTCATATTTTCTCTATTCATGGAAATTAAGAACAAGGATGCGTCAAGTGGGTCAAAGCAAAATAAACAAGTGCTATAAGATAGTCTACAATAGAGAACCTTGTAAAGTTTACATATTTTCCGAAATTAATAATATTAATATATTATTAGTTTAATATTATATAATATGCTGGTGGTTATGAGTGTGGGATGTGAAGACAAGAATGGTGAATGGTAAGAGAGGCAAGAAGAGACCTCAGTTGACCTTCGCAAACACAGTATCGATGATACTGGAGAAAGGTTACGTAAAAAGCTTGAGGACCCCCGGAGGCCAGATGAAGATATGAAGAGGAGAGGAGGCGAAAAATGTATGCAAAGATCGTAGCGTCATATATTTCATTTGAAAAATAAGTTTTTAGGTTTTATATGGATTTAAAAGTTACGTATATCGTAATTTTAGTTCAGTTAAGTAGTTGCAATTTTAGTAAAAGTAATATAAAAAAATTACAAGGTCGTCGTTTGAGATATCATTTCTTAATGGATTTTTCTCGATATTTTATATAGAAATATAAAAAGATTATATTCAACAGGTGCTTGTTGTAAGCATCTTCATCTAACATTTTACATAAAAATAAACCTGTAACAGATCCTCTCGTAATTAATACAATATTAATTTGTAATAAATAATATAATATTAATATGTATTAGCATTAAATATCCATTATTTATATTGAATGTCAATGACGTAATTGCATTTTGGGGCTTCTACGAGTACAGTTAGTTCTCTCGCAACAAAATATCCTTATCTGTCGACATTCATATGTTCATTTATTTTACACTATGTTTAACGTTTCGTATTGTTGTGACATATTGTGAACAATTAAGACTTACTTTTCAGATTAATTAAATTATGAATTAATAATTATTATAAATAATATAATTCTAGAGGCCAGTCGTTGCGCAGCGGCACGAGGTGTGACTGTAAAATCGACTGGTTGTGGGTTCGATCCCCACTCGAGGAGATGAAATATTTACTTAAATTTATATTTCCATTTCTTCGCTCTGGAGTCGAGGCTAAGCGCGTTGAATTCTGCTACTCAACACGCAATGCCTCTAGAATTCGGCAGAGAGTGGGGAATGGAGTGTCTTAACACTAGGTTCCCTGCAAACCTGCTGTGTGCGGGATACAGCGTGAAGCTGATTTAATATAATTCTTCTATTAAAATCAACAGTAACATGGACAACATTAACAAATGTTATTCGTTACACTTGGTTAAACGTTTCTTTTTTGAATGTCCTGTTGACCTTAACGTTACATAACATTTTTAAATATTTCAAATAAATTGAAGTTGAACTTGAACATTAAATGTATAAATGTTTAATTATTATGATTTTTTATTATAAGACCGGTCGTGGCGCAGCGTCAAAACCTTAACGCTACTGGTTATGGTTTCGATCCCCACTCGAGGAAATGAAATATTTAATATTTCAATCTCTCCGCCCTGCTGTCGAAGCAAAGCGCGGCGTTCAGTTCAGCAAATCAATACGCAATGCCTCCAGAATTCGACAGAAAATGGGAAATTTAGTGCCTTAACACTAGTTCCCCTCAACCCTGCTACAGGAAACAGTGTGAAGCTGATATTATTTTTTTATAAAGATTATTTATTTAACAAACTTTGGAAGACGCGTCAAATTAGCATAAATTATTATACATAATTAACTGCCAGGTGGTCTGTAATTTGATAGTGGCCAAAAACTACATATACCATTGCTAGTCGCAAAAAACAGCCATTAACAGCTACAAGCAGGTGTGCTGGAAAGCGAACACCGTGCGATTTTATTATCTCACATATAGCTTAGTTAAACCAAGCTATGACTCATTTCTTGTAGTTACAAGACGGACGAAATCAACTTAACAAATGATCAATTTGCAAATAATTCTCTAAAATTTTTAATAGGCTAGAGTTTCTTTTACTACGGTTACGGTTACGGTAATGTGTTGGTTGTATTATTTTTTTTTATTTTTGGTATATTATGTAGTAACTGTACAGTTACAAACACATTCAATAAAAAAATATAATCTGTTCTTGCGCTTTCCTAAACATGTTATCGTAAGCTGTTTTTTGTTATATACATAGTTTATTGAATTATAAAATTATAGTACCTTCCTATATGTAAATGTAAAAAAATATTTTTTTTCCAGTATTTTGTATATAGCAATGCATTATTTTATTTATAAAACACAACTACATTACTTTGTGACATACAATTATTGCTAAAAACTCATGACAGAGACAAATCTTAATTATAAAGCTTTCCATAAAGCATAGATACTTGTTCTAAATGAAGAGAGTTGAGTAGAGTCTGTGGTATTAAAATTAAAATGTAATTATACAGTTTTACATATAAATTTTGTGCATATATAAGTGCAGTTGAACTGGTGGTTTGTCAAAATTCCCCTGTGGGATTCATATATGAACAATATTTTAATTAGTTATACAAAGTACATTCTAAATAAACGAAAACAAAAGGTAAAATTTTACTTAATGAATCCTACGTTTCCATACAACCAACAAATTCAATTCGTCTAGACGACGTAAAGTGACAGTGTTCCCTTCCGCGACCTCTAACAATGGCCGGACCGCACTGATCGGACCGGTAGTCGCAGTCGTCCATCAGATCAACGAGGTTTAAAATAAATCGCTCAACGTGTACCCAATACTACCACTACTGCCTATAAACTTGTTTGTTAACAGATCAATAGTTATTAAAAATCTATTATGGAAACCACAAAATTGTTTTTAAATGGGTTTAGTGTTAGGTATTCATATAAATACTGGTAGCAGCCTACTGGTTTATTAACGTTGTTTATGATGAATATTTGAAGATTTATAATATTGTTTATTTTTATTGTGACGTAAAAAAACTAAATTACCTACCTACAAATGAACAAAGACAATTGAAACCTTTTTGCGATTTTATCTTCATTTTAAGCGTCATTATAAACGTTTAAAGAATTTTAAAGATGAGGCAATCGTTAAACACAAAAGATAATTCATATGGGCAAAGGTAAACACAGACGTCTGTGCAATCTGATAAAGATACACAAAAGATGAAAGGTCATATTCAGACCAGACCGTATGATGAAAGTAAATTTTAGTATATGGTAATGGCTTCACTCACAGTCATAATTTCGATGTATTGTGCATTTTTCACAATAAAATATAAGTCATAAGGTATGTTGTTTTAGAACTTGAAACATATTTTTATTTTTTTGTTTTTTTGTATAAGAATTAAAATTAATTTTGATAGCAATAAAACAAAGTAATTTTATGCAAGTCACTGACAGTTAGTATTATATTTCTCATTAACTTCAGTGAATGAATTAAATGTGTAAATTATAAAATAATTTTATTTCATTTTACGTCATTTATATAATTAAAGTAAGTAAGTGAATAATTGTTAAAGGAAAATACTGTCAAATACTGTAAGGAAAGTACTTTTGACATTTCGGATTCCTCGAATTCGCTATTGTTATAATCACATTTAGTTGCAACTAATATAAAAATCTCCTCTATGGATAAACCAGGCATTTAGTTGCAACTAATATACAAATCGTCTCCTCTATGAGTAAAACAAATTTATTCATTTTCGATTTTAAGATCTTGAATATTAATCACATTTAAGTTTTTATACGTAACAGTATATCTTTTATAATCTACACAAAAGTAAGCAGTTAATGTCTAGACCAGAACCAGTGCGGTCATCTTGGCCAAGCTCTACATTTAATATAAAATTTGGTATGTAGTGTAACATTGTTTTAATTTATCTAGATATTTTTATAGTTCAGTGATATTGATAAACAGATTTCAATTTCTCAATTATTATCTAATCACAGTGTTCTCTTGACATTTGAAAAATATCTTATAGATACAAGTTTTATATCTGACGTGTCTCTAGAAAATATGTATTGTCTTATTACATTCACCCCTGATTTATCTGAGCAAAAGAAAAATTGATAATATATTTTCCTAGTAACGAGAATATTACAATACAAGAAGTAAATGGTTTCGAAATAAGTTTGAAAAAACCATAAGCATAAAAAGAAAAGCTTGTCCCACATAAAAATATAGCCTTTGTTCTTTCTAGAAAAAATTAAACTCTTCAAATCTCAGATATAATACGTTAAACTATTATAGTACTTTTAGATTTTGCTTCCTCGTCTTATAACTGCAATTTTGTTCTCTAGTCTTATTGTTTGGACACAAAAGATGCGCTTAGCGAGACGGTAAATATACGCAGATGTGTCCATAGAGCGCAAGGCCGCGGCGGTTTTTATGAACTAGTTCTCTTTATACTGTCTTTAGAAAATTCGCTATTTGTGCTAACTCGAACAATTTAACGGTGGATTTTTATTTTTAAATAATTTGACAGAAAAAAAAGATTTATAAGTCATACAGGGGAAGAAGATATTTTCTTTAGTTTTTAAAACATAAAGTGATAAAAATTATAATTATCCTATTTTTATAAATATGAATGTTTATGAGGAAGTTTGTTCCTCTTCCAAGCAAAAATTACAGAACGGATTTATTTTATAAAACTTAACAGTAAAATAGCTTAAATACTTTAGAAAGACACACAGGCTACAATTTATATAAAGATTTCGTAAAATTTTAATCGTGTTTAGATTGCTCGTTATCTATAATGATCAATGACCAATGTCATAGGATGCGTTTGATTTACATTATCATTTAACAACCTCCCTATGATTGGCAAAACAAACTGCGAAAAGATCGATCGAATGTTGCCAAAGCAATAACCTACAGTAACCACTGGCTGGCAGCCATGCCAGTCTAGAACTTATCGCATTATTATTCAGAACGCGCATAATTTTAACGACCTTCTTTTTCCATTCAAGGCAATCTTAATACTTACTCTAATAATTAATTTTACTTTAATGTCGTATAACTGTATTATTCGATAAGATAAGGTCGGTTCGGTGATGGTATTTTGTATTAATATATTTAGCTATTAATTCAGAGGCATCTTAAAAATGTTTTAGTTCATATATGTAGGTACTTTAACATATTATCGAGAAAATTATTTAAATTTGCATTATTAATTTTGTCTGCAATTTTAGTTTTTTAAATAGTAAATGCTAGAAAAAAATTGTTGCTTTAAAAATATTCACTTTATATGGTACAATCAATTGTAATTATTCATGAATAAATTACAATAATATTACGATCACAAAAGACGATCCGTAAACTGAACAAAAACCAGTTGTATAAGTTATAGTGGTTGAGCAACCACGCCTCTGCGCATCAATAAGTACACCCGAGCGATAGATGCAAACATTGATAGTCAATATGACGAAAATTCTCTGTAAATTATATGTTCAGATATATCAGTTAGTAATTAACAAGTACTTTGTAAAATAGGTTGCCAGAAGCTAAAGATTCACAGACCCCGATTGATAATTAGCAAGTGAGTCAGAATTAACTCTGTTTAAAATAACTTTGCTACTTTCATTTAAGTAGATAATTAAATATTTGCATATATTATTCTATTTATAATAATACAATCATATAAATTTACAATATAAGATCTAAAAAGTTATTGTGTAAGTGAGCGTAATGTGTGAGTCACCACGACTTTCATGCGAAACCACCGTTATTGCATGCAAAAGGCATGCATTGCCAGGTCGCAACTTGCGTTCATCGAAATTTTAAATAAAAAAAAATATACATATGTATAACCAAATGTTAATATATGACAAAAATGTAAATTCGTGGCCAGTCGTGGCGTAGGGGCACAAACATGTGGGTGTAAATGCGACAATTTATAGGTTCGATTCCCACTCGAAGAAAAGAAAATTTCATATTTTCATTTCATTTTTCTGGTATAAAAAGATAAGTATAGCGTTGCGTTCCGTCATTCAACACGCAATGTCTTGTCTTAACACTAAACTCGCTCCCTGCTACATTCGAGATACAGAGTGAAGCTGAAAAAAATATGTATTCAAATTAGGTACAGAGACTATATTAAACGTTTATGCCAATTATAATTTTAAAAAATAATAATTGAATAACGCTCTACGTTTCTTGTTTTCACAGGTCTCATTTAACGAAGTATCTGGGCGGCTGAACTAGGACAGAGGTATGTTTTATCATTGTTTTTTTTTCTTATTTTTTGTTTTTTTTTTATCAACTTCACGCTGCATCCCGGCACACAGCAGGGTAGGCAGAGGGAACCTTGTGTTAAGACACTCCGTTCCCCACTTTCTGCTGAATTCTGGAGGCATTGCGTGTTGAGTGGCAGAACTCAACGTCGCGCTTAGCCTCGACACCAGAGCGAAGAAATGGAAATATAAGCTTAAGTAAATATTTCATCTCCTCGAGTGGGGATCGAACCCACAGCTAGTCGGTTTTGCAGTCACTCTTCGTGCCACTGCGCCACGACTGACCTCAATTACCATACCTAATAGCCAATAATAATATATTTTATCTGTAAAAGGAGATGTACGATAAATGGCTAAAAGGCTAAAACAAAAACCACAACAGCCTTACAAGATGTTTCATTACGGAGCTAGGGTGTTTGCGAAATGTTCTCCGATATGGGTGTTGTGGCCACTCGCTCAGTATCTCCGCACGTAGGCCTAACGGATCTTTTGGAGCCTTCGTTATGAAACATAAAGGCTAATATCATGTGACAGTACATACGAAATTCCTTCCTCCGAGCTCAGTCTCTACATTGTCAACTCGTGTTATATCACGTATATAGTATAATCTAATTTGCACCTTAATGCTTTGGCATAAAGGGTATTTCTTCAAATTTTTCGGTTTACAACCAAGTTTTCAATGCAAACTACTGTGACGCGATGCAAAGTTCTTCGAGGCGACTCGTTAGCTGATATGGGTGTATAGGCTATAGCATACGCTAATAAATTACAAATAAGAAGCGTGATAAATTATAAACAATTGTTATGCTTTTATATCGTTATATATTCCTATACATATGTACATTTTGAAAAAAATAAAGATTATATTAGTTACATATTGTGTCATACCCAGCGTTTTTTAATTTAAAAATTACAATCAAAAGCGTAGTTACATAAATTTATCTTAGTCCAATTTTTAATAAAGACAGTCGTGGCAAGGGCACAAGCGTGCTACTGTAAGCAAAGCAGGCTGTGGGTTCGATTCCCACTCAATGAAATGAAATATTTTAGTTTTCCTTACTCTGATAACGAGGGTAAAGCGCAGAGTTGAGAGCCGCCGCACTCAACACAAAATATCTTCAGAAGTCGGCAGAAAGTAGGGAACGGAAGTATCTTAATGGGAACAGAGTATCTTATCCCAGGTCCCTGTATGTATACCCTGCTATGTTATGCAAAAAAACAATAATTAATAGCATTTTTTATCTCTATACAAGTGTCCCTATACTTGCTGTATAAAATAATATTCTAATAAATTTTTGCATAAAAATCTGTCTGCTTACTTAAAATTGGCTATTAAAAAAAATTATGACTGTGAATAAGGTCGGATGGATATATACTGTTCTGTCTATAATATATCGGTCATCTATCCGGCGGGCGGCGTGACGTGACGTGACGTGACAGTACGCATTTTTGCACGCCTCGCCAATGTAGGCCCAGTATTGTATGCTAAATAAATCATTTGTTTTTATATAGGGATTAGTATTCGACGCGTTCAGCCTTCCTTTTGGTTTCATTTGTATTTAAATGTTTTTGTTTCATTATCATGATTATTTTTATCTTTTTTTCTATAAATAAAGTGTATTAAGTGAGACTTATCGTTAAATAATAATCTATAACTATATCGTTTTTAAACCTAATTTAGTAAACAGAAACTAAGTAATTTAATTTTTTATAAATATTGTATTTGCTCATTAATTAATAGTTATATATAAAATCAAATCAGCTTCAAGCTGTATCCCGCACACATCAGAGGCAGGCAGAGGGAAACTAGTGTTAATTCACTCCGTTCCAGTATACATATACTTGTATATCAATGAAACAATACACAAATAAACTAATAATTATGAACGATGTTTTGTTACTAATACTTATCATTAATAAAGTCATACATATTTAGTGATCCACCTTGAGTTCAGCTGCCATACGACGCGGACCAGATGCTCGAGCGAGTATTCAAACACATTTTACTCACACCTGCCCTCTTCGCATTTGTAGTCATAATCGTCACCAATGTAATGGTAGAGACGATGCAAGCATGTTTATTTATTAGTATCTTTGACCATATATGTAGTTGTTTACATCGTTACTTTGCGTTTCGTTTCTGATAGCTGGGAAATGGAGCTATGTAGGTGTTCCTTCTGTCTAATTTGGCAAAGCGTGAGTTGGATATTGCCATTCTCTAAATCAAGCTGAAGTAACAATTTACGTAAAATTTTAATATAAAAGTGTTAAGCATTCATATTTTGATCTCGTCTCGTCTATTTTTCATATGTATGTAATTACGTATGTTTTTATAAATACAGTTCGATTTACACAGATTTTGTTTACCTTTAATTTTTCCTCTGTTATTAGCGTTCTATTGAAATACTTTGAATATAAGTATATATATTATATGTACATATTTTTAATTTATTATAATATAAACAGGTACATGTAGAGTATATGTGGAGTGAAATGATTCTGAGACGAAACGAGAAATTAATATTGAGCTTAGTCTATGGAACATTTCTCTGAGACCGGTTATCTAATCTTATCTAGAGCTCTACGATATCGCCGGCGCGGGGATATTGTATGCTCACCGTTCTTTGTTTCAATTTTGTAATATAACTGTACTTTCTACCTTTAAATATAAATCAACTTCACGCTGTATCCCGCATATCTCCGTTCCTCACTATCCCACCGAATTTTTCGAGGTATTGCGTGTTGAGTGGCAGAACTCAATGCAGGACTTTTGTACCAGAGCGAAGAAATGAAATTATTAATAAATAATAATTCATTCGAGTGGGGAACGAACCCACAACTATCGCGTTACAGTCACACCCTTGTGCCCCTGCACCACGACAATCTCACCTAGAAATATTTTATGAATTATTCAACAATACCCGACATTTTACTGAATAATTTCCACAAATCACAACAATGTTTCTAAATTCGATAATCCTCTGCACGCACGATGACAAAGCTACAGTTTTGTTGCACTGCATTGTGGCCGGACTGCGAGAAAGTGTGTTAACTTTCTATCATAGCCAGTATTTATACTTATCAGATATATTACATTTCAATCTATTTTAGAATAGGGTCAATTGTAATATGAGGTCATTGACTTATTCGATACATTTTAAGTAGCTGAAATACATAAGTAGATATCACATTTATTACGAGTCACTGTAGATCAAATTCGTACCGAAGGAATATTTTATGAACATTATATTTATTTTAAAAGTATATGTGGACACTGGTTTTAGATAAAAATCTTACTTTGTAAAATTCTTGTAGACAAATCTATAGGTAAAATACGTCTTTCTCAAAAACTGTAAAAAAAAAACTTACTCAAGCTTTTTTTTAGTTCACAGTTCAAAAGCTACGCGAAATTAAAAAAAAATGTGGATATCCCAAAAAACAACTGACAACTGTCAGTACTAACTAGTAACTAAAAGACAATAGTATAGTAGAGACTGTCAGTGACCAAGTAGTTAACGTGTCGCTGAATTTTTAATAACTTTGAAATATGTAGCTGTATTTAACATAACATATTTTCCTTTAACAATACAAAAGTGACATCAAATACTTGTTGTTAAATTATTCAATTTCAAATAATGATTTACCTCTAACCTACATTCCAAAAAATTTTGCTCATACGTTACATGTACTAAAGAGTTTACAGAAATATACAATGCAATTTAATAACTATATAAACAAAGATAACTTCGTCACTCTTAATAGAACACTTTAAACTAGAGTATCTTGTCTTGAGGCCGCGTACAATAATTAATCTATACCCAGCGGTACTTACTTTTTCAGATAACATGGCTTATACTTTATGCAGTAGATAATTTTACGGCCATGGGATAGTGTAATACATAACTGGTAGAGACGCCATTACGTGATATTATGGCTGTATTTTAATTAAAAAAAATATATATATATTTATTTATGTCGTTTGTGGTTAAACTACGCGATAATAAGGAAAACAGAAGTTCTGTCCACAGTTTTTATAGTTATAACTAAATAGCAGATGTATCTATACATATTTGGCATATGAAATTTCATGAAAACAATACGTCCACATCTGTTTCGCAACTCACAAATATTTATGCTTGTTAGTTAAATATTAAAATTATATGGGTTTAATTACATTCTTATGCTGTATTTATTAAAATGTACACGGCGAGAAACTTTTAAATGTGTTTATAATGTTGGCTTTATAATGAACAAATACGGTACACTCGTAATTTATAATATAATCAAACAGTTTCTACCAAACAATGTTTGTTTTTTCCCTCGAGTTGTTTGATGACCTTGCACTTGAACTCGGTTCGTGCGCACAAAATGAATTTTGTTATTTAAATATTTACGTGTATTATTATTTTCATTCCAGAGTTCGCTACGACATGGGGGCTAGGTCCCGGGAGTTGCTACTGCTCCTGGCAGTTTGTGCGCTTGCAATCTCAGAGTCTATTAACAAAACTGCAAAGAAAGACAACAAGGATTCTGACAATTTCCTGTTTCAATATGAAGACTATGACACAGATGAACAAGAAGTATTATTCAATGAGGACAGGCCTTGTCCTAGAGATTGCATATGCACTGTATCTCAAGGATACAGAACGGCGAAGTGCAACCGTCTAGAAATGGGAACTCAAAAGTTCGGCGACGATATCACGGATCTCGTAATTGACAACGCCGAGACAGAGATTCAACTGGATGATTTTATTTTCAAAAAATTGGGTCTACACCAAATTGCTACAATCAAAATAGTTAACAGCACAATAACGTCTGTAGGAGCAAACGCCTTCCATGGTCTCCACGAACTCTATGCTGTTAACTTGTCTAACAACAAACTCAAGAGCTTACATCCTGAAACATTTGCAAATAACAAGAAACTGCTCCTCCTAACACTCTCAAATAATCCGCTCAAATTCCCTGCTCCGGGATCAGATGAGTATTTCCTTAATGCTTCGTCAGTACAAGAGTTCGATGTTTCTTATTGTAACATGCAATACATTACGGCTAATACTGTTAAAAATATGCCAGGTGTAATGTACCTGAACTTGGCTGGCAACTATTTATCAGATATGGAATCTGATACATTTAGGACTCTTCTCGATTTAGAAGAACTAGACCTAAGCGACAATAAAATTAAATCACTTCCCGAAGATATTTTCTCAGAGAACACTGAATTGGCTACTCTTCACATTCAAAGAAACCCAATTGATTCTGTATATGGACTTCAAATATCAGATTTACTTACTTTAAATGCAGGCCAAACAAATATTAAATTTATTGGACCATCCATGTTTAATGGTATGACATACATTGCCAATCTTAACCTTAGCGGGAATAACATTGAAAAAATTCACAACCAAGCTTTCCATAAACTGGTAGAACTTAACTACTTGGATCTTTCCTATAACGACTTGGATTTCATTTCGAGCATTCTTATCAAGGAAAATATAGAATTGGATATTTTCAAAATATCCAACAACCCTCGATTAAAACATTTACCTACTGAAGGCTTCAATTGCTCCGCAGAACAATTTAACATATACCTGTTCGATGCATCTAACTGTGGCCTCGAAGAAATTTATGATGATTCATTAAGAACTTTTACTGCTCTTTCACAAATCAATCTGTCCGGAAACAAGATTAAAACGATAAGCAGCCGAGTTTTTTCGAGAAGTCCTAAACTTATCGAAATTAATTTATCATATAATTTGTTGACAACTTTAGAGGGCAAAGTATTTGAACAAAACAAGGATCTCGGGAAATTAAACCTCCAAGGAAATCCCTTGAAAGTACTTTCAGCTGAAGTCTTCATCCACACACCAATTCTCACCTGGTTAGACATGAGTCATGCTAAACTTACAGCTCTTTGGAAAGTAGAGAAGAATCAATCAAATACACTCCTCAACAACTTGAGCTTCCTAAATGTTTCACATAACCACATTACTGAAATTAAAGAAACTGAATTTGATACTCTCAAAAAATTACGTTCGCTTGATATTACTTACAACTTACTAACTTGTAGCCGTGAATTTGAAAACCTCATGGCCTGGTTAAGCAGTCACAAAATTTCTCCTAATGCAAATACTGCCAGTATCGCTAACTTAGCAACCGATGCTAAGGAAGACGAGGGCTCATACAGTTGGGAAATACTGACACGTCAAACATGCGGTACACCTACACATCGCGTTGAGCCATTGCCATCAGTTTCTGATGAAGAAATATGGGAAAGAATCGACACAGACGCAGAGGGCAACTTTGACTTGAAAGATACATTAGACGACGGTAAGCTTGCCGATGACACTAAAATGATTAATAACATCACTAACCAATTTAATGACGATGACAATACTGATGTAGACGCTAACGAGGATGACAACCAAGAAGGTGAGGACGAGGAAGACGAAGATGAATCCGGCGAAGAATATGATGAAGACGATGAAAATCTCGATCTCAAAGTGAAACTTATCGAGAAACCATCAACTCCGTCACCAAAACCGATTGATAAAGCGCAGAGCGATAGTGTAAAGATAGATATCAAACTTTTAGAAAACGATAACATGTACGACGACCTCGAACCTGAAGTATACATTCAAACTTCTGTTAAGGAGACTGAGCACGGCCGCTACGAGTACTTGTGGCCAATCTTGATTGCCATTTTGGGTGCGCTACTTCTTCTGATCGTCGTCGCCAAGCTTGTGATGATGGTATTTGTGAGACGGAACAAGCAGATCCGTTACATCAACTCGGTGTTTGCTAACATGGCGCCGCCCGGGCCGCAGCGCCTGCGGCGGGACTGCGGGCAGGTGTACCAGCCGCTGACGGAGGAGCTGACGGGCCCCACCACGCCGCGCCTCAACCGCTACGCGCCGCTCCGCAACGTGAGCGTGAGCGCTGCCAACATGTCGTACGAGAGCAGTCCGTTCCACCACAAGAACATCGTCCCCGAGGCGGTGTAAGTCACGGTACAAATAACATTTGTAAACACATTAACTGCGTTAACATTTTACTTAAGCAGTAAGTGATAGACGTAAGCGCTAGTCAAAACTTTCTACATATCGAAAATTGAGCATTAAGTAAGTGCCTTCAGATTTTTCCCGAAATGAACCTTCCGAATCTTGAAATCTAGCGCTTTTCTTATAATTATAGTGAAATAACAAATCGGATACAAATTAAAATTAGTTAATGTAAGATATACATAATTATATATTATACAAATTAGTTGATAGGTATTATTTTATGTACTTAAAATTAATAAAAATTAAACCTTAAATGTTATATTATTTTATTGATAACAGTAAATAAATTGGTAACAATAACAACAACCATTATTTTAATTTACATTATTTACATATATTATAGTATAAAAAATATTAGTATATAGACAGCGACTCTTCCAAAATAGCTGTTAGATCATCTTCAGACTGTGGTACCGGGGCAATCTTAAGTAAGCGATGCTATAAATGAAATCAAAATGTTATATTATTTTAATTATAATGGCAATTCCAATTAATGATTTAGTCTACAAAAATATTATTTTTATTATAAAAAAATGACATTTACTTATATATCTTAGTAAACTACAAAAGTTCGTTTTATATGAACATATAATTAACTCTTTACCTAGAATGTTACGATACATAAAAAAAATTCAATATTATTTTAATAATAAATTAAGAAGACATTGATTTAAATAATATAAGCTTTGTCTAACCAAATCGAGAAAAAGGTACAAAATTATAATTGAATATAGACATTTCTTAAAATGGCCTCACAAATGGCTCACAAATGATGTGTTCTATCAAATGTGAACACACATTTATAAATTCACTTCCAACCACCTTTAAATGTAATTCGCATTATGCGAGCATTTTATTGAACCTTAATCACTTGAAAATTTAGTAACTAAAACACTCGCTACTGTAAAAATCGTTGGAACTCTGCTCGAGTACAGTATTCAAGTGGGCAGCCGTTTTACAAGATTGCAAGATGAACAGCCGACAAGGCAAATAAATAAAATGAAATTATTAAAATAATCGTAACGGGTATTTTTGAAGAAGTGAACAGAGAAAATTTTACATATTTGGGGCAACTAATACACTCGACTAATTTAACAGATGACAGCGTGTGGTCGGTGAACCAATGAGCACTGAACACGGACGGACGCGCGGTTGGTGGTGCTACTCGCCCAAAAAGACTTACTTACTAAGCTATTATACTAAAATTTTTGGTCTTCAGATACATTTTAAAAAAATAATATGAATATATCCTCAGGATAAGTTTCGTTACAAGTGTAGGTTTTGCATAAAATTATTTATTACTTTTATTTACAAAATTATACCTTTTCCTAGCTACGTACAATTTAGGGCCTCATTATAAAAAATATTAAATCAAAATTATAAAGCTTAAAAACTTACTTGAGGCAAAGCTCCTTTAACTAACTTCGGTATATCATCACTTGTATAACCGAATGCCGTCAACCCATTGTCAATGTCCATTTTCTCCATATAACGTTTTATAGTATCAGCAAGTATTTTTCCCGAATCTGCTTGTTTCTTGCCGATTATATCGGTGCCTAATAATTGTGCTGCTTCTAGATGCTTCTCAGGATCACTGGGTGAAGTAAAACGGAAAACAGCCGGAGCTGTCACTGTTACGGCCAAACCATGAGGTATTATGGGATCTGATCTGTAAATGATCAATAGAATAGGTAGAATAAATATACTTTATTCTGTAATAAAATATATTTTTAAATAGAATAATTCATTGAATGACCTTAACTGGTATATAATTTCAATACTATAATGATGTTGATGCAATACCATTAATGATGCAATAATGAAGTGTCATTGAGAGATTAGCAAAATGTGATGATAATGACTGCTTTATATGTGCATATTTCTGCTATGAGAAAATGCAGCATACAGTAAATATTTGTTGATATAATTATATTTTCTTTTTGAGAGGGTGCAGCTGAAATATCGTATACAAAGTTTAGGTTTTTAAATTCCCACTTGAGGGATCCGTCCTCTACATGTTTATACAAAGTGTGAACATTCGAGCGGTCAATACATGATATATTTTTGTGAACACCATGTGTTTGAACTGAGAAAAAAAATAATTATTCCTCTGCCATGATGCCACATAAGATACTCTATTAAATGCATACACACCAACTTCAAGTAATAATACTAACCCATAATCCTGAGGTACATATTGTTTGACATTCCCAGCTATAGGGTATGCGAGGCCGTGGCAAATGTGTACGCCCGCGTTGCCGATGCCCACGCCCGCCATGGTGGCCGCGAGGTGCATGTTGGAGCGCGCCTCGATATCGTCCGCGTTGGTTACTGAACGGGAGAAGTATTTGTGCAAGATCTGGGGGGTGACAATATTATTTTGTGTTCATTAGTTATATGTATATATATTCAAGGAAAATCGGATATTTCTAATAACTTTAACTTTAAGTACCGCTGAGTTTTTTGCGCCGGTTCTTCTCAGGTCTGAGGCATTAATTTTAGTGAACTGGTGGTAAATTATTTGACGTTCAAAAAATGAGGAATATAACTTCTTATTTTAAATAAAATTATTTGAATTTGAACTACCTTTACATAACAAGCTTAGCAGCATTTCCGGTAGTTCGGTTAAGGTATCTTGCTAAAGCTAGAAATATATCATGGTCAAGTACGTCAAGGTCATTAGAAATACCCGATTTTCAGAGCTACTTGAATGCACTCCACTTTTAAAATTATTTTATGTTAATTAGACATATGTACATGTACTATAAATAAATGTAAAATTGCGAATATAATAAATGCGATGCCCTGACAGGTATGTGCGCCCATTCTACCAAGTTTGTTGAACATGCGGCGGATTTGTTCAAGATGTTGAGATTTTAAAGATATTTTCGGTTAATTAATTATATTTCAATTAAAGTAACTTTTGTTTTTGTAAAGTTAAATTTATAATAAATTAAAAAAGAAACGATAATATACAGACAGATTACTCATCATAACGAGTATATACTTGTTTATACAGACTTTTATGATTTATGACTAATACCAAACTTTATTATTATAGAATTTAAATAGCTTAGTTCTTTCAACAGTTTTAGGATAAAGTTATTAAAATAATTGTCTCCATATAACACGCAAGTATCTATATACCCAAAGGCGAAGTTGTCATTTAGAGATATATTACAAAACATTTACTTTTGTGATTTGTAAAACCTAATATTACTAACTATAGAAACAGCAGAGCATATAAACTAACCAATGGTGGATCCGTCTTTAATCCTACTATTGCACAAGATTTAACTTATTATATAAAAATATATTTAATTTATACTTAATCAATACTCACTTGCAAACAAAATCTAGCCCAAACATCAGATATAGGATTACTCCCTTGATAAACTGGTCTCAACGCGGGATTTTCCGGGGCTGGCGTTCTCTCTGTGTACGGTATAGCTGTAAAACTCTCTAAAGCATGACAGAATATATCGAAACCCGAATAAATGGCCACGTTTCTTGGCATTGTCAGTGTATGTAAAGGGTCTATTAGAGCTAGGATCGGGCGCAAGGCGGAATGAGATATGCCAGTCTTGGCTTTTATTTCTTCATAGTCGAATATACTCATGCCAGTTGTTTCGCTGCCTGTACCGCTGGTCGTAGGGACTGTTAAATTTTTACATAACTTTTATTTAAAATAAAAAATAGTATTCATGGATAATTTACATATTGTCCATTTTATCTAAATACAATAAAAATAAGTAATCTATTTACAATAAATTATAAAAAGACAAGATTCCAAACAAAAAATATATTAAATAAATATAAAATCCTTGTACTTTACACAATATTTCGGAAAGTATCCAATTTAAAAATAACTCTCATCTCAAAAAATACAAAGTCAAACTTCAAATCGTATAGAATAAAAAAAACAGAAAATAAAAAATAATAATAAAATAACATACTTGCAATCATTGGTTTCAATTGCACGTCAACCGGTTTGCCTTTGCCCACGGGCTGGTTTACATAATCGAGGAATTCCGCGTTCGGGTCGCAGTAGTACAAATTGGCAGCTTTACACGTATCCATTACCGAACCGCCGCCGATAGCCACAAAACTATCGAAACTACCTTGTTTGACGAAATTTATCGCGTCTTTGAAGCTGAAATAGTTTTGGGTAGTAAGCAAATTGGATAAGTCACTTTCTGTTAAGTAATAATAAAAATATAGAGATCTAATATTTATAATTAAATGAACACTAAATATCATTTAACTAGATTATAGTCGATTTTTTAAGCTTTACATATTCCGCAGAAAGCAGAGTAGGCAGGCGAAGGTTAAGACTCTCCGTCTTTCCCATTTTTGCCGAAATCTAGAGGCATTGCGAGTTGAGTTGGTGGATCTCAACGCATTGGTACCAGAGTGAGAAAATGAAAATAGACATATATAAATACTAAGACTAAGACATAGATAAATATTTTATTTCCTCAAGTGGGAAACGAACCCATAACCTTTCGCTTACAGTGTCGTTTACAGTCACGTTACACGCTTGTGCCCCTGCGCCAGGATTGACTTCATAATATAAATTTAATCATTTTAAATAAAACTCTTATAATGGATAAATATTTTTGAAAACTCGAAGGTTTTGACGGTTCAATTCACCCGTGACCATACGGTGTATGCAAGTTAATACACGCGTTTATCGCAATTTAAGAGTTTTATTTAAAATATTTTTTATTTATTATTCTCTCTCGCCAAATGATAATTTTAAGCAATTATCTTTAGGTAGTGGACTCTTGTAAAAATCTCCCTACAAAGAAGCTAACAACATAAATAAGTTGTAACAAGCGTATAAGAATCTCGACATAGCTTGATGAGAGTACATGGCTTATCGGTCAGAGGTTTTCCAAGAGCCTTTACATTATTTTTTTTATATTTTTTCTAAATAAGAAAGTTGCAAATATAACTTTTTAAGTAATAAGAGAGGCAGGTGCAGAGCTTCGTTCACCTTCGAGAGCACAGCATCTATGATAATAGGGGAAGGTCATGTATAAAGATGATGACCAGAGGGCATCAGAGGGCAAATACAAGTCAAAGAGGTATGCTGATATCTTAGTGATTGGGGCTATATTCCTTCTAACTTAAATTAATTAAATGTGAAGCTAAAAAAAAATAATACAATTATTTATATAGTTACCTTGAATCAGTTGGTTCAACTTTAACCTTGTCATATACTTCATAATTGATTCCATTTCTTGTAAGAGAATTAAGAACGGCTTTCATTGGATTAAGAGACACAACATTAGGGTCTGTCATAACGCAGACATTTTTGGCCCCCAAATTCACTAAGTCCTGTCCAACTTCTCTTGTTACACCTAAACCATATCTCACTGTTGAACATTTTATCTGTAAATTGTAACATTTTTTCTTACCTCTATGCTTGATCCCATATACAGTGGTATAGAATTATTTAGTGAGTATGCACTTTTTCACTGCTTTCTGATAAAAGAGTGCTTTGCAATATCAGAGCAGAAAAATTTATATATTTTACTCCACAGAGTAAGGATTGAATCCCTATATACATTCCACTATAACTTTAACAGACTGAGTTTATTTAGTTAAAAATAGAAAATAATTATAAATTAGCTTTACACTGTATCCCACACACAGCAGGGTAGGCAGATGGAACCTAGTGTTAAGATACACCATTCCTCACTTTCCGCCAAGTTCTGGAGGCATTGCATGTTAAACAAATCTGAAAACTTTACCTAATGTGAATATACACACAATACAGAGTTCTCAGTGAGCTCTCATAACACTAAGAATGTCGAGAGTTATAAAATATGATACATAAAATTATCCTAAAATTACCTCAAAAGCATAATCCTTTGATGGAGTAGCATGAGTAACTTGAAAGTTTCCCCTATGACTATGTGCTGGACACTGGCAGCTAAAATTAAAATATTTATTGACAAAGAAAATGAAATAGCTTTAATAATCGTAATGTAGTTAAATATCATTTTTGGAAGTAGGTTTTATGGTTATATTAACGTAGATTTGTATAGACGATAAGTATTTTATTCTAAACAAAATTACATATATATATTTTTACAATATAGAGTAGGTACTTACGACGCGACATTAATGGTTCGAAATAAATCAAATACTCTTTTTCGTGAAACCATTTTTTAAGTATCTATTGTTTTTCTTTAGAATTATATATATCAGTCTTTCACCACTATATTTTTATTAATTACTTTAATCTAAAAGATTTTTATTTACAATTGTTAATCAATTGACGTAATAATTGCAACTTTGTGTTATCATTATAACACTATCTATAATAAAAACTTTCTTATGGTTTTTATATCATAAACTAATTTTTTTACGTATATGTAATAGGTAAATTATTGAACTTAAAATTACTAGACGAAAATAAACTAAAAAAAATAAAATTAAGAAAACTACAAAGTAAAAGATTTATAAGACAATTTTCATAATATTTTTATTATCGACATGACAGATAATCTGTCAAATATGTCAAGCTTACCAAAAGATGACAATTGACAAGAACAGTTAGTGAAAATCACTAAAATTATGTGTTTAGTTTTTTTACACTAACCCTTTATTTTCTGTAGAAATATACGTTGTAATATACAGAACAGTTTCTCAAAATTTGTCATCATTACTATTTTTATTTACAAATTGTTAATCGATTCTTAGTAATGGATTTAAGTATCGAATCATAATTATCCGTAAATTGTAAATAGGACAGAATCTTTTAAACATATATCAAATTCGTTATACAAAAAATTACGCACAAAATACTAAACTCTTAAAAAATATATTTTTAACACACCTTAATAGTTTTACTTCGTATTTAATTTGTTTAGCATGAAAAGTGGCAATTATACATGGATCAAGTGTCACATTAATATGGAAGCATCAAGCCAGTAATGAGACCCAAATCTAAAGAAAGAATATATCAGAAATAAGACATTGGCTTGTTTGAATTCCAGTAAGCCCATCGATTCTCTTTTAGAATGGACCTGAGAAGGTCTTTACCGCGTTACCGAGCGAGTGGGGGTGAAAGTGGCTCACCCCTGTATCAAATGTACGAGCTTTGTTGCACGCTTTTTAATGGTTGGCGATCGCATCGCCGGATCGCAAGGCCCATCGAGCCTGGGCTCGATTTTTATGCCAATAAATTTTGAAAATGTACATATAAGAGGCTCCATAGCAAAGATTTTTAGAGCCAATTTTGCAATAAGAGAAGAAATAAAAATGCAGATATCACATCGAAATGATGTATTGATAAATTCATACAGATTTTCATTCAGATAATACACATTAGAAAAAACTATTCCAACTACAATTCCATTTAATATACTACATTAGAGAATAAAACATCTTAATCTATAGCATCATTTGGTTACATAAATTTTTAATAATTAACATACTCAACCATTTATAAACAATTAATACAAAGTTGCACTAAAATCGATAATACTTTTATGATTCAATTGATTTTTATACAAATAACCGTTGTTTCGAAATTAGTTTAGCTTTGTATAAAATGATTATAAAATGGTCACTATAATGGCATTAAAATATTTCATCACAAATTGTACAATTAAATAAATAAAATCAATTAACACTACTGACAGCTAATACACAATGCTATACAGTTTTGAGCACATACATACATACATATATAATTAAAAGAAATATTTATAAGGAGTTTATTTACAACATAACATTTTCTTATACAGTAAGTTTAAGAATAAAACAAATGTGAAATTTTAACATTTAATAATCACTAAGAATGTAATTAAAAGTGTTTGGTAAAGATTTATTTATTTTTTTGTTAACATGTTGATGTGTTAATAATAATTAAATTATTTGCGTAAATACTTTTATAATACTATTTTATGGCAACGCGCGTTAATAAAGGTAACTTTACAATGGATGCGGTCTTAATGCTATGAATACAATAGGACTTTTTAAATTAATATACACACAAAAATATATAATTATAAGGGAATGTGTGGTACATAATGTGTATCACAATGATAAAGTTATAAGAGGATTATTTTTTTACAAGTTAAGACACCAAAGACTACTGAATCAACGTTTTAATAAATTTTAATTTTGTTATCTACTCCTCACAATGGATACACATAGAAAGTTCTTGTACTGTATTATTAGTGTGAAAATATACATATTTTTTATTTAAAGATTTAAAAGTTATTTTACACTACAAACGTAATAACTCTTTAATCTGTACATATATATCAATATATAGCAAGGCTAACTTTAAAGTGATAGAGCGCATATAACAACGGCCATGGTCTCTGTGAAGTGATAAAATTTAACATTTATAACAAGATTCAAAATCAGCATTTACATGGATACTATAAGCATTAGAAATATATTTAATAACACAACGGCATATAATGCGTTAATAACAATCAATCACTACTTACATATTTATGGTCCGTTCATTTAGTACATATACATATATATAATAATATATGACATATTCAACAGTGCTCAATTTTCATTGCATATATACCTATATCATTTACATACTTCTAGTATCCAAATAAACACAATATCTATGAAACATGTACGTATTAACAATCTAAGACATTAACTACATGAACAGCTACACAACAAACGGTCACTGGTCCAATAGCTTGTCGTTCATATATATATATATCACTTCAACTATAAAAGATCACATTTATTATAATTTTTGGCAAATCACTATCTGAGCTGTACCGTCGAAAGACGTAAATAGACTCTACACAAACATTTAAATATCAATACATATAATAATATATCGACAAGATTCGTTTGCCAGTTTATAGCTATTGCTTTGATTTGAGCATTGTTATTATAGCCGTTGTCTAAATCACACAGAATAAAAAAAATGTATTTAAATTAAACAAAAAAAAATCCGTATCGGGACGGAACTAATGGCATATCTTATTCATATTGGTGTCACCGTTCATAATACTAAATCAGTTGTAACGTTATTCTAGTTAATTAGGTATTCATAATGAGCGCTTGTGACTTGTTAAATTATCTAATAAAAAACACCTTTTAAAATCGTGTAAATTGATGATAAAATAGTCGAAAATCACATTCAAAAATGTATGTATTAAAATTCTTGTATAAAAACAATGTTTGTGCAGGTGATATCACATTAAAGTAATACATCGGGGCCGCGTTTCGCAACTACCGAACTGTGCATCTTTAAACTCATGTCAATATATATATATTTTCGATTCACGCTGTTATATAGCATGGTGGGCAGAGGGAACCTAATGTTAAGTCAATACGTTCCCCCATGTACCGGCTAATTTTCGAGACTGCGTGTCGACTAGCGGAACTAAACGCCGCATAAAATATTCTGCAGAACGAGGAAACGAAAATCTGTTCCCCCAAGCGGGAATCGAGCCCACAAACGTCGTTAATTTACAGTTGGAAGCTGTATCGTTACGCCACGACGGATTCAATATTAATATATAAAATGTTAGAGTAAATAAGCTCATAGCTCTGAACGCTGAATGAACGCTGAAGCTTAGGCCAAACATTGTGTTCCATTTATACTCTGTTAACATAATAATTGTGGCGATAGTATATATTCTTTTTGAAATACTACTATATACTTTAATTTACAATGAATACTCCCTCAAAAACGACATAAAACTTTCACTCACTTATATTTTTCTTATTAGATGATACTCTAAAAGATTACATATAACTAAGATGGAACTGAAAGCACTAGATTCTACTCAAAGTAGTTCACTAACTTACTCAAAAGTAGAACGATTTAGATCTAATTATTCTTATTTATCAAAAAAATTGTGAACACGTATTTATTGATTTGAATCACATAGAAGCAAATAAAGCAACATCCGTTCAAATAAGTATTAGGAAAATGATTTTTAATTTTGTTTGCTATATAACTTTTGAACAAATATTATTGGAATACAATCGAGATATTTCAATGTATATTAAATAGTATTAGCAAATAAAATAACCACATAATTACGTAAATTCATGAAATGATTATTGGATATTGCAATATTACTGTATGTGCTTATATGTTTAATTTGTCGGATATGGTCTTGTAGATATTATCCGTCTCTGTCGTGTGACGGATCGTTTGAAAAAAAACTTCGTTAATATTATTTAAAACGAGAGAGATATTCTTCTATTTCTTTCTAACTAATCGAGGTTTTAAGATGATGTCAAGAGACTTGAGAGATAGATCTCTAACTAGTCGGGGATCGTTGCTGATGTTAAGACAATTGAGAGACATATATTTGTCTCTCTCTAACTAGTCGGGGAGCATGTGAACGAAAGAGACGGGGAACATGCCTCGACGCGCGGTGCCCTCGACTTGACCTTCCATCCAGTTGTCATCTTCTGTGCGCTCGTTGATAACAACAATGATTTCGCCTTCTCTAAACGACAGCTCGTCTTCGTTATCCGCTGAACAGTCGTATAGGGCTCGACAGCGTCGCATGCCTCCTCCCATCTAAAAAGTAAAATGGAATTATTATTTATTTAATTAGTCCATTTAACAGCATTTATATGGTAAAGTTACATAAAAGTTTCAGTAGCGTCGATTCTACAGAAAGCAACCGTCGGTCCGGAAAACAGTACTGCCGAGAACATCCAGCGTTAATATTCTAAATCATATTTATTGAGGATATTTTAAATTATTAATTATTCTCGTCAAAAATAAACGCCACCTCGTAATGTCTGGAAAATTGCACAGGTCTCATATAGTTTCATCAAAAAATATCCATATAAAAATAAAAAAATATTGTCTAACCATAGTAATAGAGCTAGACGGCGATCTCGAATGCACGCTCGACGCGTCCGACACGTCGAGCGAGCGGCTGTCGCTGCGCCGCGAGCGCGCGCCGTCGTCGAGCGCGTCCGACAGCTCGCACAGCTCGAGTGACGAGTCCTGACTGGAGCACTCCTGAAAGAAGTTATTTTTTGGTTATTTTTTGGTTTGTTTTGTTTATTATGATTAGTAAAGGTATTGAAAGAGAAAAACATTCAAATAAACGTAAATATGAAAATAATTCTAAATTCAAATCGCAACGCTTCCAGAATTCAGCGAAAAGTGGAGAAAGGAGTGTCTTAACACTAGGCACTAGGCTTCCTCTGCTTATCCTGCTGTGTGCGGGATCTGATTTATATATTTTTTCTAAATTCTGAATTCGAAAATAGAAGATTATATTGATCTATCGATTTAAAATTGAATGTTTTTCACTTTTTCTAATGATAAGTATAAAGAGCAGTTTAAGTATATTTATCTAACTCTATTAATTATCTATGCTGGCAAGTGTTGAAGCTGCAGTCAGTTATAGTTCTTGACTGACGTAAAGACGCCACTTTTTAAAGCAATCTAAGAGAAACTATTGACATATTGAAATTTTCCATTTAAATTCAATATAAACACATTTTTCTGTGTATTTATTTTCTGTGTTATTAAGGTGTATAATCATGCTAATATAACAATAATTCATGTTAGTTAAAAATCTGAAAGATCAAAAAGGTGCATGTTATTTATCAACTTAAAAATGTATAAACATTTCTGTTAGAATTAAACTATGTATATAGGTCTAGGCTTAGTTACATTGTTCTACAAACAAAATTCCTTTCAATATCTTATATTACCAAGAACTAGATTGGAAAAAGCTTTTCATCATATTAAAATCATGCATGAACAATATAAAACATAGTATTATTGACAATTGTACATATTCATAAAATATGTATAGCGTTTTAAAAAAATTGTCAAGAGAGTCGAGAAAGTAGGTATATATTTTTCTATTCTACTGAATTTCAAACTACTATATTACAGTTAAATAGCTCTATACACTACTGTGATACTAGTGAGATTCAATATAGCTTAAACATTTGACGAATTCATAATTAATAAAGCATAAAGCGAGATGTGTTTATATAAAATATCGATAATTAATCGAGTTTAAATCTTTTAAACTGAAAAAAAAAACATCTCGATTCTCGCTTGAGGCACACAAAAAAATCGATTAGATAATTCATCGTCACTCCCTTGACAATATAAGACGATGGTACAAAGTAAATACAAATCGTGTGTAAAACGTAAATAAAGGGTAAGCGAGTTATTACACTAAAGCTCTCTCAGTATTTTACCCTTTTTAGTTTCCCTTTCACTGCATTTTCCAGGTGCAATCTATTTTTCTTCTGAAGCAAAAACAAATAAATCCTGTACTTTTTTTCTTATATTAGTGTTTTTATGAGCGACAGTAATGATGTCTGATGTCTCAGCCTTTTAGATTCGTTAATATAATTATTTAGTTACATACAAATATAACTATATAAATTTTATATATAATATAAAATACGCTGGGAATACTCACTTTGTAAAGAATATATTATTAAAGTTAATTTAAATTAAATTTTTATTTCCATAGAAATAGTTGAGCGATGATATATATTGAAATATAAAATGAGATTTATAAAATAGATGAAATATCTACACCAAAGTATGATTGTACCTACACAATAGCAAAACATTCCTAAACAATACTATAATAATATTATTATGATATATGAACTGAAATAATTTCTACCATACAATGAGGACCAATACAAGTGATTTTCTACACCAATTATACACGATTCGTTCTGTTCCTCAAGCACATTTGAAAATAACAATACTATTATCATATTTAATATGGTACCCAAGCCTCCACATGTGTTTACTATGTATACGAAACGAGAATATTATTTGCCCACAATAAAAAAAATACAAAATATCATAATAAGTAATTGTATTCGCGATTATAAAATAAATTGTAAAAAAATCCGCTGTAATATGTGACCACAATTTTTTTTTGGTAATACGATGGTATAGTAAAATAGCACATTTTAAAAATGAAAATATATATTTATATTTTTATTTTAATTCTATATATATTTTAATTTTCTTTTTATTTCGATGTAAAGGTAAAACCAAACTGCTTAATAAATATTTTATTATAACCGAAATAAAAAACAATAATTAAATCCGCCTCAGGACAGAGGCAATGTGTCATAAATAGGAAAAGAAAAAATTTATTGCGCCGCTCCGACAACAACACAAAACGCGATGTTGAGCTCCACCACTTATTATGCAATTACTTCGAAACGTGGGAAGTGGAGAACGGACTGTTTTGTTGCAATATTTTTTCTTATTCTTTTAGTGTAAAGTTAAAACAAAAAAAATACCTTTCTCGGTGGCGGAGTGGGTTCATCCCGATGCGCGCCGTTGTGCAGCACAGGAGGCGGCGTCGGTGGCGGCTGTTGCGGCCGGTGCTTAACCACGCCCACTGCTGCCATTGTTACTCCTGGCATGGATAATGACAGATAATGGAGTGATATAAAAAACTACGTTGGTAGATAATATATATAGTTTTTAAATAAGTGATCTGGAAAAAATAGCGAGGCCACTCATGTCGCAGGGGTGTGTGAGTAAAAAGAAGCATAACGTGGCGTCGCTTATAAACATCACGTAGATGGACTTAGTTCGCTGGTTTGCGAATTCAAGTATCGATATGTACAAAGATATAGAATATACAGCTAAGTAGCGCACCGTGTACAGAGCGCGCGGCGTCGGCGCACGGGGAGGGCGTGGAGCGCGCGTGCGGCGCGCCGGGCGGCAGCGGGGCTGCGCGCTTCTTGAGGCTGCCTATGGCGTCTGAAATGCAACATCCAAACCAATATATTCTTTCTTCAATTCTAAATTAATTTAACCCAAAAACTTATAAAATCACATATATAAATAAATTCAATTTTTATATGTAAGTGCAAGTGCAAGCTAAACATATATTTGTATGAAATAAGTCATTAAATAAAATTTTAATTACACTTAAAAATTCCGAATACTCATAACCATTCAAAAATTTATATCATTATAAACCTAAAGAAAATAGAAGGAAAAAGGAATTTGTGAATGGCCCTGATTAATTATAATCAAGTCCCATCACTCACAAACATTCTTTTTCCTCGACCTCCACCATACCCCTTCGCACTCTTAAAATTCCCCCGCCCTTCTCACCAATGCTTTCTCACCTCTATTCTCCCACCTCTTACTACCAACACGATTACGTACCACCGACACACGCACCCGCTCACCTATCCAGCCAGCTATAATATACTGATACCTTAATTTGCATACCAGCTCACGCCATCCAATGTGAAATTTATAATTTTATAATATTTCTCGCAAAGCACTTATATAGGAAAATAACATTGACACACGTATTTAAAGAGTCATTATTTATTGATAAGTAGTTTGAAAAGAATAAACTTAACTGTACAGAGATGGAATGAGCTGTAATGCGAATGAAAGGTATCGCTATGTACAAAACGCACGTCAATTCCCACGTCCCGTCCAAGAAGCAGCCGCAGCAGCTATACACTCGTAGGTACAACGCGTGCACTCACAGACATTGGGCTTCCTGGGCAGCGTGGTGGGCGTGGGCGGCGCGTGGTGCAGCGAGTCGCACGTGGACGAGCGCGAGCGCAGCACCGGGGAGTCCCCGCCGCCCGGCGCGCCGCCCGCGCCGCCGCCCGCGTACGACGGGGGCCGCGATCGGGGACATTTCTTCTCGGGCGTTACGCTGCCGTTTTGCTAGAATGAGATGGTAATGGATAAAATAGATTATTGCAATTTTTTTAGCTCCATGCTGTGTCCCGTATATACGTACATACGTACGTACCAGAATGAAGAAATGAAAATAGTTAATCTACTGGAGTGGAAATCGAACCTACAACCGTTGCGTTTACAGTCAAGTGCTGTACCACTTATGCTATATTATTTATCATCATAGTAGAAAATTGAACTTAATATAACAACGTAAAAAATATTTTATGTTAAATTTACTTACCCTTTCATCTATGACCGTGTCGTCGTCCGAAAAATCCGTTGAACCATCGTCGTGTGATAAATTCCAGTCAATGTTGATATTTTCGAAAATACTCTTTTCCCTCTTATCAACACTTTCCAGCTGAAAATATACAAGTAGATCATTTTAAATACTATTTATATTTAAAATTTATATTAAAAGCTTTATCTTACTATATTTACATATGCAGTTTTTAATTTCTGTTCTACCGTTTTATGTTTTTTTGAGAAGCAATTTTATGCGGAATATTATAAACACATCATTCTTAAAAGTTAAAAAAAAAAAATGAAATCATTTAATTTAAGAGTTTAACGTTAGGATATTATCCTTATATAGCGTACCGACTAAACTAAAGAAAACAATAATATATTACACAATGTACTGACCAAACTAACAAAAAACTAACCAACTCTTGACACGCATGATGTCCCAACTGTCTTGCAATCTGCAATGGCGTCCTGCCATTAATATCCTTAAGGTTAATATCGGCATTAGCTTTGAGCAAAAGTTTCATTGGCTCAGTGCGATCGATGGCCGCACACAGGTGTAGGGCGGTCATGCCCGATACAGTTGCTTTATCGAGGAGTTGAGATCCGCCATTTTGCACAAGGAAATCCACAATGTGGAGACTGGAACCGTCGCCGTCGTCTCGTGATATGGCTAAATGGAGTGCTGTTTCGCCACAATCCTGTGATATTTAAAAGTTATAAAAAACAATTAAATTTAAAAAAAACAACAAAGTTATAAAAAACAATTAAATTTATTTTTTTAATAACCAGAGGATGGAATGCCAAAAAATAATTTCCCAATTTTTAATAGAAATATAAATAAATACCAGGTATACTCGGTATTAGGAGTAGCTATATGCTTTTACTATTTATAGTACGATATTTTATTCAAAGGCTATTTATTATAGGTTAAACGATTTCTTAGAAGATGTCCTCCTTGAAAACGACATAATCGACAATAAGGAGATTAAAGCAGGAAAATATTTTTTAATTAATAAAAACGCATTATTATCGAATTACTACTTTTTCTCAGCACAGAAAGTGCCAGAAGAAACGGTAGCCAAGAAAGAGAAAAAATCTAAAATTAGAATAATATGATGATAACATATTGTATTTCCTAATTTAGTAATAAATAAAATTGTAGCTTACGGAGCTCGGCAGCGAGGAAGCCAAGTCAGCACCTTCAGCATAGGCTTGTAAAAGATTCTGCAAGTGTCCATTGTTGACGGCGTGTTCCACTTCTGAGAGGCGTTCCGCCGCGTCCCTACAAGTTTGAGCCGCCCACGTCCTGTATACGTACTTTTCTCTGATAAACCTTAGTCTTTCTTCCCTGAAACGAAAAAAATGTAAAGATAAGATAAGATAAGTAGTTAATATATTTAAAGTGCAGTGTAGAACTTGGCTTCATTTTGCTTTTAAATAAAAAGTATATATTTTTTATATTTACAAAAAAAGTGTACTTAAGATTTTTTTAAATTATTTTCACGTGAAACAACAAGTATATAATATTGTTCTCAATAAAAAAAATTAAAAGCAATGTAAATTACAAAATCATGATATCAGTATACATATAATTAAATTAGCGCTCGTTCTTGAAAGTGCAATTGGCGAACCACTTAGAATATGGTGTCTAAGTAAAAACATATTTACTAACATAGTACTCTCAGGAGTTAACTTATCCCTATCGTCGAGGGTATTCTCCATGACTTCATTGAACATCTGGTTCCCCATATGCCTCGCAAGTAACAGTTGCGATGTGCTCAGTCTGTCCAGCGTTAAAGATTGAATCCTCGATATATGAACACCTAATTCCCGATGGCTGCCAGAACATTCGATGCATACTATGACACCAAAATTTGTGGATAGCCAAGTTGGATCTGCAAATAATAATGTATATTTTAGAATTGAAATATTACGTAAATAAAATACGAAGCCAGTCGTGGCGCAGATGCACAAACCCATCACTGTAAACGCGACAGGTTGTGGACTCGATTCCCTTACGAGGAAATTAAATATTTAATAATTTGATTTCTTTGTTTTGGTGTCGCATTCGTAAGGAGCGGACTGTCTTAACATTAGGTTCCCTCAGCCTGACCTGCTACATGCGGAATACAGCATGAAGCTTATAACAAAAATTATTTCATTTGTAAGAATTTATAAGTATAACAATTCAATAAAATTAAATCTAGCCGTGACGTGTAACGACGTCGTAAGTCACATTGCAATATAATCGTTAAATATCGTTTTATCTTATACTAGATTTTAATTGGGGCTTCATTCGACTTGAAAATTTGGATTTTTTTTTCTCTAAGCCGCGTCTTGATTTTTATATTCCCATATAAAATTCGCAAAGTATTATATTAAATAATGTGATATTACTCAAGTTTTTAACAAAACACTGATAGGTACTTTTGAAATAGGTTAGAACATCGAACTTTTGAAACTTCACCAATACTTAACAACTTCGACACAGAAAAGCGCTTTATTTAATGGCTTGTCCCTTTTAAAATATATTTACGTACAAAAAAAAAGCATCCATAGTTTTTTTTTTCATCTTGAATGACCTTTGCATCACAATGGATACACAATATAAGTCTATCGGTAGATGATGATTAAAATTCATAAAAACTATGCGCTTCGTTAGAACAATGGGATAAATTATAAAACTGATGAGTTATAGCCACAATTACTTAGCAGAAACAATACAAGCTTATCGGCAATTAACACCAATTTCGATTGCCACTCGCGCAACACACGATAGGTCAGAGCTAACGAAATAATAATAACAATATAGAATAAAATAAATAATTCCGTAATTCTAAAAATTCAGTACATTTTGAAAATTCTTTAGGTAAACAAAACAGTGTACGTTTAACAAAAAGAAACTACAAATAAATACAACGTATGTCTCATGTAAGATAGTAATTCCAAGTGTGCCCCAGTTTCTAAATAATAACGAGCGCATATAAAAGTTGTTCAAAAATCAACGTATGACACAACGTTTGATATATGTAGTAAGATATCTTTACTACATCCAGAGACCCGTCGTGGCGCAGCGGCACAAGGTGCGACTGTAAAACCGATTGGTTGTGGGTTCGATGGGGACCCTCAAGTGGGCGAGGAGATGAAATATTTACTTAAATTTATATTTCCATTTCTTCGCTCTGGTGTCGAGGTTAAGCGCGGCATTGAGTTCTGCCACTCAACACGCAATTCCTCCAGAATTCGGCAGAGAGTGGGAAACGGAGTGTATTAACACTAGGGTCCCTCTGCCTACCCTGCTGTGTGCGGGATACAGCGTGAAGCTGATTTTTTTTATATCTTTACATTTTTACGAGTTCAAGTTAATTACATATAAAAAAATAGTACTTAATCACCTTGTATTTCGACGGTTTTAAATAAAAGTTAAATAAAATGCTTTAATTAACTTGTTTGTACTATACTGTTTCATCGAGTACACTTTAAACGTTCTTATCAATTTATAAAAGGAAGTGAACTTCCTATTGTTGCTGAAAATACTAATTTCTTGTCAAGGTCTACGGTCATACTAATAATACTAATCAATACATTGACAGGTATACAATTCATAAATATGTATATTTATTAAATTTAAAAAGAGTTCTTCACGATGTTTCCGGCATGGGAACTCGACGCCTCGTCTCATCGGAACGGATAATAAAAATAAAACATTACCCCTAGTGAACTCACGACCATCGCCCTTACAGTTAGTGATACGCTGTCGCACTATCCCACAATGGATAAACTATATTAATATTTTAATTTACGTATTATTCTCAAAAAGTAGGTACTAATACGTTCATATTCAATTAATTAGACAATAAACTGTATTCTCGTAATTAATTATATCTATATTACTACTTCAAATTAAATTCACTTCACTTTTATTGGTTAACATTCCTTTAAAAATTGACCTATCGAACGAAATTCAATTTACTTTTCCAAGTCCGTGCCACTGCCACCCCTCTTGACTTCGTTGCACGACAACACTAACGAAATAACGCCGAACGACGAACTAGACTCTATTTCCGTTTTACTGACATATTTGTCTCTACTTTTATTAACATTTAACGTTTCATTTTCTGATGTTGCATTTTAATAGTGTGTTTCGTCTAGACACATTAAAATCGTTATAATAACTATCAATTGTTATTATTATTTTTTTTTATGCAAATTAACTAATTTAAATAATAAAATTGCTTATGCATTATATTAAAATATATATTTGTAATTTCCAAAGGCAAAATCAACAAAAAAAAGAAATATCTACATTTAGCTTTAAAATAAAAATATTATACTTAAAATATATTTCTGGATAGCTTGATACAAAAATAAATGTAAAATTGAAATAACATTAAAATAATCTTAATTTAATGACGCCAGTCGTAGCACAGGTGCATAAACTTGTGACTGTAACCGCGACTGGTTGAGGGTTCGATCCCCACACCAGGAAATGAAATATTTTATCAAATTTATATTTTAATTTCTTCAGCCTCCAGAATTCGGCGAAAAATGGGGAACGGAGTGTCTTTACATTGGGTACAGCATGAAGCTGATGTAATCTTAAGTCAACAAATAATCTTGTGTTACTACAGTGTATTTAGTTACCAATAATTTCAGCAAATATATTATCTACCTATTAGTTCTTTTTTTATATGATGATATATTAGAAACATCAAATGCATGTAGTCACTTTCAGCAAAGATTTATATTATTTACTAACTTTTTTTAGTTATTATAAATATAATAAAAATTATCTTAGACCTTATTTAAATAATTTTTAACATTTATATTCGTATATTTTGTATAATTAATATCTTAGAATGTTACATAAAACAACAAATATACCTGGTATATTGAGTTCATGTACATATCCACCACCGATATTATAATACCATTGCGATTTAATGAACGAGTTTAGTACTTACTAAGCATTTTCTGTATTTGCATTTTAACCGGTCGCGTTGGACTTTTTATTTTAAAAAGGAGGTCGACATTGTATAAGTACTTACAGTAATAAATTTTAGCAAAACTAGGATATATTTTTAAGCCATGAACATTACTTTTAACGTAATGTATTTTAATTATATTCTACACAAGGCCTACGCCACGACCGGCCTGGTCGTGGCGTAGATGCACAATTGTGTAACTGTAAATGCCACTAGTTGTGGGTTCGATTCCCACTCGAGGAAATGAAATATTTTTTTTCATTTTTTCGGTCTGATATGGAGGCAAAACACAGTATTAAGTTACTCCACTCAACGCACAAAAGCCCTCAGAATTGGGCGGAAAATGAGGACTCTGTCTACCCTACTTTGTAGGGGGCACAGCGTGAAGCTGATTTACTTTTAAGAAGAAGCAATAAAAACATATAAAAAAAAAGATCTCGTACATAAGAAAATACCATGGAAAGTAAAATAGCAAACATTTTTAAATTACCCTATTAAAATCTACCAATCGTTTAAGCAATCGGTACAGGCGTAGAGATATCATACAAACATTACGTTACTGCAACGATTGCCGTCATTACGAGAATATCATCAGCATTTTAAGTACCGCAATTTAAGACATAATAATAGCGCCGCGTTTAGTCTAAC
Source organism: Heliconius sara (assembly GCA_917862395.2). Taxonomy (NCBI): domain Eukaryota; kingdom Metazoa; phylum Arthropoda; class Insecta; order Lepidoptera; family Nymphalidae; genus Heliconius; species Heliconius sara. The sequence goes on along the minus strand of OU860789.1, from coordinate 17,912,048 downwards.
TGAATACGATAAGCCGCGTTGCCTTTGTTATGGTCTTCATAAATATATCATTATTATAATACAGAGTAACCAGTTCAAAGCTTAGATGCTTGACATGGTTAAAATTTATGTAAATTTTTTAAATATTATTTTAATAGAAAAAAAAAAAACATTAGCCGACGATATATTAAAATCTATATACCTACGGTTTAAACAACGCACATTATATTTACTCTACTAGATTATTACGCTGTAGAAAACTAGTCTTGAATATGAGATGGAATAATATTTTTATTTTATAATTTAAAACATATTCAGTCGTTTGCTGAATAAATAAACTACAGCCTGGTAAATAAAATTTATCATACATTCTCAACAATAAGAAGCTCTAAATAAAAAAAAACAATTTTAAACTAATTGCAAAGGACGTCAAACGTCACGAATAACAACAACTAATCACATAACAACGACATCAATAATTAATTTAAAAAACCCAATACAACTGTTATACGTCATTAAATAATCAACTCACCATTAGTGGAGCCGCAGTCAGCGCACACGTGGTTGCCGGGCAGAGAGCGCACCGCTCGTATGATCGACCTCTGCAGGTCCAACAGAGAGTGACCCGAGTCGTTACTCTCTCCGGCTTGTTGATGAAACGCCCTCATTAGAGCACCTTCCTTACAATTAATCAGTACTGACGTCCAAGCCCTTTGCTCGTTCTCGTCTTCCGCTTGGAAGTGGTATGTACGGTTATCTGGGGGATCGTTCAATTAATATTTAGATATCCGTTGTTATCTCGTTTTCGGAATTTTACGAGGGGGTCATTTTTTGACAAAAAGAAATGTCAGGGGTAACGTCGTACGTCTTAATAGTCACACACAAACTACTAATTAACGATCATTAAAAAAAAAATAGAATAATATCATCTGTTTCATATGTAAAAGTTACGCATTATAAATTTTTATATTTATTTCTATATAAATTGTTACTAGTGCATTTATTTTTTCTCTATCACTTTCCACTTACCAGTTTTAGTGAAACAAAGATTTTTATTATACTCATATAAATTATTAAGAAAACTTGAGTTTCAAGTATTCTAGTAACATTTAATCAATTAAACTAAGTTACATCATCCACAGCCGTCTATAATAAACTCACTAAAATCAATTCTCCCGGCGATATTGAACATCGTAATCATTTCAATTGCACGTAGCTGTGAAATTGACAGAACCTATTTCAATCAACGTAGCGAACCGATGTTACCCACTCATATAAAATGGCATGTTATTTGAAATAAAAAAAAATATTACGCAACGAACTGATACACCCGTCCGCTTTATCTCTGCAAAACGCACACTCAGTAGTATCTCATTACTTATCTATTGCAGTACGTTTATCATGACGTGCTTTATGTAAAAATATATTAGCGACCTGAACGCGGCTTCATTTTTTTTATAGAAAAAGACAAGGCTAACGAGCGTTCGGGCCACCTGCTGGTAAGTGATTACCGCTACCCACGGACTCCATGTAACATCGGAGGAGCTACAGGTGCGTTGCCTGCCTTTAATGTGGATTGGGCGCCGGTGCCCGGCATTACCTGATGCGAAACGCAGTGACATAAAGCCACTACATCACGCCAGTTTTAAATGCCGGGGGTGGTAATGATCCGGTCGAGGCTGCCCATGCGTGTTGCCATTGCTGGCGACGTGACTCTACCACACGTACTTAGGTAGCCTCCTACGATACCACCAGTACCAGGATGATCCTATCCTAGGCCGGGATCACACGGCTCAAAACTCGCCTGCTTTAACTTATTATTATATTTTAGACCAAAAGTTATACAAATATTTACATAAATTGTAGCATAATTGCTATTCTGATGCATAAGCTATATTGAAGTAAAGTTTCATCTAAATCCGTTCAGTAGTTTTAGCGTGAAAGTTGAACAAACATCCATCCTCAGTAACTTTTACATTTATAATATTAATAACATTTCCTAATATACATAACAGGATCTATTTCAAGCAACATTACTTATTTTAATAAAATCCTGGCAATAAGACGCCTAGTTTATTTTTATAAAAACGATCTATAGTGTAGCCTACGTTTAATGTGTACAGTGTGGGCGGATCCTTAAGTGAACTAATAAAATAAGAACCAGAATTGAAGACGGTATTCTCTATTAAAAAACATTTAAATAAAAAGAAACTATAAAGCCTCTTGAAGTAAACTTTCTATAATAAAATGGTGACTCATATTAATTATTCGATATTCCTTATCAACTCAATACCATTTATTGAACGTGACAAAACAAAAATCCAGTTTACAATATATAATAACATTTAATCAACTCACATGAGACTAGATCGAAGGCCCTCTTATCGTCCGATGCAACTTTAATTTGGCACGTCAACAAATTCACTCTGGCTGGCGTTTTATTTTCATCAGCATGAAAAATATCCAGGAACCCCTCAGCCGTAACCCGACATCTTCTTTTCTGCCACACTCTTCTAACTTTACCTTCAGATTTCTTGAGGAGGTACCCACTGCGCGTCACGCCATGTTGTTTATCGCCTTGCAATTGGTGGAGAGAATATCCACCCACAGCTGATGCCGCCTAATATGGTGAAACAATCGTTATTATCCGTGTACTAAGAACAATTGTAAAATACGTCTATATTTATATACATACATATTATATTAAATCATTCAGACCTTTTTATAGATATATTTTATATATGTATAGTCTATACTCTAAAGAATAAAAACAAAATTCCTTTGTACAATGTTACAATGCTAGCTTGACAATTGGATTTGACTATTGTTTGAGAATAAAATTTTTGCTATTGCGGCAGCGTGAATTTAAATTTGGGTTCATATAAAAGAATAGACAGTCCTAGCAGGATAATAAATCAGAAGGATTTAATAAATACTTGTTAATAATGAGTAAATTTACAAACATTTAAGCCTCTTGTTTACAATTTGAGAAGGATTATTGAAAGAAAATAAATACGATCATGAACTTGAATGATCAGCTTAGAGAAGCCTTCAACTGTTGAACGACTGCTTATCCTATAAAATAATGGCTGTACAAGCATTGACATTTAAAGGGATTCTTAAAGCTTATAATCTACTTATCTTAAATACATTAATAGTATTAGGTTCAGCCGCTTAAAATGAATTTGCATATGAATGATATAGTTAATAATCTTACCTCTCTATCCTGCGGCGTCGCTGCTCGTAACATATTTCGGAGTTCTAATAGCCGTCGTCGCTCGTCATCTTGCTGTTGCCGTATTTTCTGCAATTGTACACTAAGATCCGCGACGTAAACGCCAAAATGCTCGATCGTTTTTAGGCCATCTTGAAAATAATTAGTTTGTGCGTGATAGTACTCCACCAGGTGTTGGAGCAACTCGATTCCCTTTTTCGTTTTGATTTCGTTGAACTTTATCAGGTACTGTAACAATTTTTACGCATGGAAAACAGCCAGTAGTACAACAGACGGTTGGACGCCGTGAGCCTATTAGGATCTACTCGAGTAGGAATCGTACTGTGAAAACACAAATTATTTGCCCTTCCGCAGCTAAATATACAAATGATGACGCACGCGTACGCGCGTGTACCATGGTGGATCCCGATTTATATTTCAGAGTTGTGCAATAATAATACGAGACACGACCTTGCACAACTGTCTTGGCGTCTGGACGTGTGTATTAACAATTTATCATGTGTTATATCGGCAAATATATATATATATATATATATATATATATATATATATATATATATATATATATATATATATACATATATATAAATAAACTAATGTTAGGTCAACACTAAAAAAATTCCCCACTTTTCATCGAAGTCTGGAGACATTGAAGGATGAGTGGCGGAACTCAACCCCGCGCTGTACGAGGCAAAGCACCAGAGCGAAGAAATGGAAGAAATATTTTATTCTCTCGAGTGGTATCGAACCCACAACCGGTCGCGTTTACAGTAATACTTTGTAATTATAATATATTTTATAATTATTAATACATAATATCGAATAATAATATCAAGTATCGTTCACTACATGTAAATATAGGCTGATGATGGCATCAACGGCAGGAGTGTCTTCGCTGAACAGGGAACAAAGCGACAAAGCGAGGGTCAAGACGGCACGGCAGCGGCCCTGCGTCGCGCAAGGCCGGTCGATGACCCGCCGCCACAGTACTGCACTGACTAGCCCACCTCAGTCTTTCTTTCATTATTTACCGCACCGACCACGACCAGCGAGATAGTTCTCGGTTGTACATATATAAATATATCCTTTTATTCATAGTTAATTCTTAAAAGACTTACTTTTATGTTTTAAGACTATATTCGTTTCACCCTAAAGTACTAAACGTCCATATAGTTAACAAACATTTGTTAATAAGTTTTATTAGTTGACAATAAAACTGTAATTCGTAAAGATATGAAAATAGATAGGAAAAGATATTATATTCACGCAAATGCACATGAAATATGATCAAATCTCATCAGGAAATGTGGGCAGTAGAGCATATCATCGTCACACCAGGTTCACTCAAAAGGTAACCGTAAACGGGCCGTACTGGTTCACGATTTGCTCTTGTTCAACGAATGGAATGCTTCTTTGACAGTTTCTATACATAAGTAACTAACATAAAAGCAACTTAGAAATGTAAATGTTAACAAAATATAAGGAATAGTGACGTGATAGATCACTTGGAGACAGACATAAATCTTTAGTGACATCAAAAACCTTATTTGAAATTCATCCGTAGCCGAGCTATTGACGAACGATAAACTTGGTAAACGTCAAATAAGAATAAAAAGGGCCTTTTGTTATTTAAATATCGCAGCCCATTCTTTTTTTATCTACAAAATATATTTTAAAATTGTCATATTTCATTGTTCAACACAATGTCAAACTAAATAAAGTCAAAACGCATCGTTAATGTTGTAGGCTACGGAGCGAGGGCAATCAATTTCAGGCTGGCAGTTGTGCAATAACGTGCCCGCGAACGTTACACACACGCGCACTTCAACATCCATCCATAGATAAGCGACGAACAGACATTTGGCATTCCAGACCGACGACGACGGCGCGGATTTTGCTAGTGCCAACAGATTGCAGCTAAAATTTTCTTCATTGTTTAAATATCGACCCACCATTTCTTTAAATTTAATTTGAAGGCTCTCATTTGGCACAGAAATAAAAAAATCTTGAAAAAAAAAATCAGGTCTTATAAAAAAAATACAACGCAATGTCACTATCAATTGTTTTTCACCTTTACGCGCTTATTGACAGTATATACATACATAAGTTTTATTTTCACAGGTTATCTTTACTGTTTGCCTATATGTTGTTGACACACGTATTAAAGAAGCAATAACGCAAAACTTTCCATATACATATAAATAATAATATCAATCTTTCATTGTTTAATCTACAATATGGTCAGGCCGTGTTCCGTTACTCTCGCATGTCATATTAACATCCTGCGTAAATAATCGTACATTTTGTTCGAAGCAATTGTGAACGCGCGGTTAACGGCATAATACACCGCAGTCACTGACATTGATGTGGACTACCATAAATTAATATTATGACAACACTACTACAAACGCAAGCCTATTTCAATATATTATAATAATATAGAAAAAATGACACCTGATTTGCTGATTTACTCAACTGTCTATTTATACCTATATTTACTCAATCTTTTACTGTTTCTGCATTAGTTGTTATCGGCAAAGATAATTTTCCAGATTACACGACGTAATCTTGAAATGCATGTGTTTTTTTTATTTTAGATAAATATGAAAATAAAGAATTGAGTGATAAGTTTATATCATAGGTGCTCTGCGTCGAACGTTTATTCTAAAATGTAAGCGTTTTTTTTTGTAATTGATTTCAATGAAATATTAACTATTTCTTTGATATGCTTATATATGTTTGTTATATGTATGTACATAATCTAGACGTCAAAAAAATATTCAAAAATAATAGGCTGATGTCTCAATATTAAAAAACAATTCATTGCGATATAGATATATTTCACACTTGTACCTAAGGTAATTTTAAGAATAGTATAATATGTATACATATTCCAATTACAGTTTAGTAAAATAATTGAAGTTCCGATTTCAACTACAAAAGCCAGCACTAAAACTAAATTCAAACTAACTGCCATTAGGCTCTATGCCAAAAGTATTCATTAGCGGGACCAAAAAGAATAAAAGTTTCATTACAAACTTGGACCTACGCATTTTTTATTAATTTAACAATCCAAATATATATATAATATATTAGTATTTTGTTATAGTAAATTATTATAAAAAAGTAAATTATATTGATTAAAATTATGTGATGTATGTATTTATCGAACATTTCTTACCTCACACATCTGCAACTGAAACAACCTTCGTTCCTTTTCCATTTCATCGGCAATCTCAGCCGAAGTAACCTCACTTCGTATTAATCCAGCTTCTTTCGCCTGTGATTTTTTCTCTTTTTCAATTTTCAGGTACTTTGACTCGTAGTCTTTAGATGCCTTATCAAAAGGCCTCTTGAGATCACCTTTAACTCCTCTGAGATCACCTTTGAGTAGACTGTCTACAGGAAACATCACTATGTTGTTTATATTCTGCATCTGTTAATGAAAGATAAAATGAATATTATATAATGTGTAATAGTCTATAAAAATATTAATTATAACAGAATTGTTTTATATTACGCATAGTGTTTTTTTGTACCAAATGAAGTTAAAAAAAAAAACAAATAAATATCACTAAAACAATAATTTACAATCTGTGCTCATACTAGTTGCCAAACATCTGCATTCCATGAGAGTCGAGCGTCGGCGTCAGCGTGAACTACAACTATAGTCGTACACTCGGTTACCTCATATTTTGTTAGAATGTTCCACCTAGTTGCAAATGCACCGGCCGAATAGGCGTCAAACGTGGTGCGCTGAATAGCGATGGTTGTTGAGCAACCATAATGTAGTCGCAAATTAAATATCTAGATACAGAAGCTAAACAAATATATGAACCCTGACCCCAAAACTTCATTATTTTATGTTATCTTTTTTTAGCTTCACGCTGCACATACCAAGGAGTAGGAACCATGGGAGCGCAGTGTCAAGACACTCAGTTCCCATTATGACACTTCTGCTCCCCATTTGCCGCTGAATTCTAGAGGCATTGCGTATTGAGTGGCGGAAGTCAATGCCGCGCTTTGATTGGGAATCGAACCCACAACATATCGCGTTAACGGTCGCACGCTTGTTACCCTGCGCCACGATTGGATTTACATTATCATTAGAAAATACAGAAGAAAAATTGAGCGTTCATTCTAATAATAATAATAAAAAGACAAGCGCACAGGCTGTTGCAATTTTTTCCTCATAAAAAATATGCATTATAAGCAAAACATTAACGCTAGTAAATCGAACACTCGAAGCGCGACATAATTGTGCAATCAATGGGGCGAACGCGCCACCGACAGACAGTGAGAGGGTCAGAGGAACAAAGGGGTTGTCAACTTGTCACGTCGGAACCCTTCCTGGATGTTGTCGTAGGCCATTGAGCACTCCGCTAATTAATATGCCATATGGAAATTGTCGTTAACATGTCTTGTCGGCTTCATTTTGTCGAATACTTTAATACGATAACAAAAAAGATAGCGTGTGTACGAGTTAAAAATTCAAGCAACCCTTACTCAATTAATTTCATTGGAAAAATTTTACGTAGCTCGTTTTATTTTTAGATTTGGGAGAAATTAATAATATTAGTGGAATGTTAAGTAGAACGTACTTATAGCGCCAGATACATATAAATATTCTAAACGTATATCTACTTAATCGCTATAACAATATTACTTTTGTAACAAAAAAACCGACTCCAAACAATTAAATATGCTAATTTAAGATTTTATATGTTTTTTTGTTAGAAATGGGCCAAATGGGCCAAAAATGGGACCACATGGAAAGCATCAGCTTTCCAATAAAAAAATAATCATCAAAATCGTGCTACCCAATTGAAACTTTTGAGAAAACAAATATTTAAAAAAAGTTGTTCAAATTTAATGCTAGAAAATTAAAAACAACCTATGAAACGAAATGGCTGACATGATCGCTGCACTGTAAAACATTATCGATCTATAACGTTTTATTAATAAGTCGACCTCAATAACGACTTTATACGAGTATAGAAAGAAAGAAGGCTGCACCACTTTGACATTGCAGTATTTAAATTTTGAATGATGTTTCTTTTAATTTTTTTACTTAGTTACATAAACGTGTTTAACCTTTCTTCACGTTAAACACACAAAAGGCTTCATTATTTTATGAACAAAATAGTAAATAATAAGAAATATCATGAAAAGCCATTAAAAAAATTATGTCAAGCGGCGCTCGCTTTTTACAAGTGAAAAAAAAATCTTAATAATTGTTTCTAAAGAGAAATTTAATAGCAAACAAGGGCAAAACGTAATTATTTTTGTGAATACACGGCCTACAATTTTCAAATTGAATATCATGTTGCGCAATACTTACAAAATGAATTATAAATATAACGGAGGAACTAGAGCTTTATTTAACAAAAAAAATCAATTTCACGAACTAAAGATGATATGCTCCAGTTGTGGCGCAGGGTACAAGGTGGGGTCAATTACCACACGAGGAAGTGAAATATTTATTATTTTCATTTATTTCCTCTCTCCGACCGTAACGAGGTCTTCTAAAGCTCGGCGTTGAGTTCTGCTACTCATAATACAAATGCAATGTCTCCAGAATTCGGCGGAAAGTGGAGATCGGAGTGTCTTAACATTAGGTTCCGTCTGCCTTACTTTGCTGTGTGCGGAATACAGCGTGAAGCTGATTTGATATTTTTTTTATCTGCCAAATAATGTAATTTAAGAACTTTTTACATTACATTTACACACAATTTTACACATTACAATTATACAATGTGCATATGGATAAATTATAGTGTTTACGGGTTCTATCTAGCTGCAATCTTGGAATAACTTGAACACAATGCGTCAGACTATTTTTGTCGTAACACCTCGTAAACATTCTCGATTACTTGCACCAAAAAGCAGGCCTTTAGTCCTAATTTTTATAGCAAAATAACAAATATTTTGTTTTCTATCATTTATAGTATTCTAGTTATTTTGATACACAATAGTTAAATAGTTTCTTTTAACTTCACGCTGTATCTCGCACACAGCAGGTTAGGCAGGTGGAACCTGGAAACCTAATGTTAAGACACTTCCAATTAAGTTTTTTCCGTTCCCTATTTTCTGCCGAATTCCGGAGATATTGTATTTTAAATGGCAGCATTCAACGTTGTGCTTTGCCTAGTTACCAGAGCGAGGAAATGAAAATATTCATAATTTTATTTCCTCGAGAGGGAATCGAATCCACAACCAGTTGTGTTTAGTCTGTTTAGAGTCATAGACAAGTTCAATAGCAATACATTTTAAATGAAACGTAGGTTATATTAATCTGTTAATTAATAAATACACATATTTAATTAGAACAATTAAATTTTGTTATACATTGATCATTCACACCTCGCCTCAAAACATATGAGGCTAAAAAAAATGAAAAATAATATAGCCTTTCAGTTTCCTTATTCTTACGTACAGGTATAGTTTTGTAAACGTTTTTCTTGGTGTTTTTCTTTTATGACACACATACTTACATATCACCTAAGATATAGTTTTATAGCTATTTCTGAAAATAGTCCTTTCTGTACCCGAAAGGCACGCAGAACTTAGCATTTCAATTTTGTTAAGAGCCTCACATACAGAGCACCACGTCATTCACAATATCTGCGAATGTACTTGACGAGTACAGAGTATTATTTTTTATTTTTACGTTTCCTTTCAATTTTTAGACTTTTTATACTTTACACAGAATTTAGGGCCTACTCATTGCTAACAGTTCAACATTTTGAATCCAGGTTAGCTTCTGGGCGGTTAAAAGTTAAAGTAAAATTAAATAAAGTTAAAGTACACACTTGAATAAGTACTTAACATTTTTTTCTAACATTCACGCTGTATCCCGCGTGTAGAAGGGTAGGCAAAGAGAGCCTAGTGTTAAGACACTCCGTTCCTCAGGTTCCGCTGAATTCTGGAGGCATTGCGTGGCGGAATTCAACGTAGCGCTTTGCCTCGACAATACAGCGAAGAAATGAAGATTAATATCTTATAATTCGGTATAATTCATTTCTTTGAGTGCCGATAGAAGCCACAGCCTGTCGCGTTTACAGTCAGACTGGACTCCGACTGGACTGGCCTCACCAAGTTCTTATAAAACTATATTTGTCTTTGATGTTCAAATACTTAAAACTGATATAATGTTTGTCATAAACTTACAGAGTGGTCGAGACCAAGTACTCCTCTAGACAGAAGGCACATAAAGCTACTATTACAAAAACTTACATTAAAACAACACAATGCAACTTTACGCTCATAATAAACAATTACAGATTCCATTATGCAAGAACACATCACACTATTCTGTACGTTTGTGCGTATTTTACATAGTAAAAAAGATAATGTAACTATGAACAGTGCTCTAATTGAGAGCACGCGCGTGCTTTATACTCGGCTATTGTATGCAAATGACTGGCAAGGAGATCGTTGTTGGTTCCACACTTGACTGGTGTAGAAATAAAATGTTATATACAATTTTTTTACACAGAATTTTATGATATACGACGTGTTTCTATTGATAAAGTTACTTAAGTGAGTTCTATAAATAGCGATATATTAGCTAGAAATGTGTCAAATTAAACGTGTCACATAAAAATCGCGTGCATTTTTTAATATAAATAAATTTAATTAAGAAAAAATAACAAACTATTACGGCAAATAATCCTATAAAATAAATTTATTAGATTTTTTTATTTAAATATGTTATTTAAAGTATAATACAATCATTTATCAACACAAAGAGTGAGGTCATTGAAGAATTGTCGTGACTTCATACATTAAGCTGTAAGGTGTGACTTTACAGAGGTAATTTATTCAATCGAAAAATTTTCACAATATACACAGTATTATATTTCTAAAAATAATATTTTTCATAAAATTATAAGCGACACAGAAAGAAAAATAAACGGAGCGGAAAACGCCGTGTCCTCTCATGCGTAACGTTACACACTAGGCTTATTATTGAGTAATACGCTACGACAAGTCGGTGACTACATCTTTGCTATTCCGTTCTCAGGTAATTCTAAACTTTATAGTACAAAAACCATAATCATTTATTTTCTTACTACTCCAATTATAACTCGGCTAGCTACTAAAAAATAATAATATAACAGAACGTTCCTGCCCAAAATTATAATTTTAAATCAAAATAGTTTGTTACTAATAAAAGAAGAAAATATAAGCTTACAATTTAATAGTCACATTAAAGTATTCTTTACTTACTACGGCGACGTAGATTTATAAAACAACGAGCACTCAGAAGGACAAAGGATTGCGCCGTGTCAAGGGCAGGGCAAGGATTCTGCGCAGTTCCTGAGAGTCGGTTGGACTCAGCGAGCAGAAATGGAACGAGGTTGCTCCCTCTAATCTTATTGGATTTGTAGAAACGCGAAAAATGAGCACTTTCAGAGAGTATAAATAATGCAAATTTGCAAGATACAGCTGACATAATCTCTAGAAATGAAGAATGGATGGAAAGTTTTAACTACTTTTAATTAAACGAAACATGAAAGTATTAATTTATGTTTTCAGATTAGTAATAAATATATTTCACATTTACATGGCCGATAATATTTGAGCTTTCGAATGTATGATAGGTACAGACAGACTAATACTATTTAATAATAGCACAATGCACAATTAAAAAAAAACGATTTTCTTTCGGCAGATTTTTTTAATGTAGAATTCTGTTTTCTATATATAAATAGTGTATAACAATTTGTAGCCCCATTTAAAGTCGTACGTACTAGATAAGACAAATTGCTTATTGTAACAAGCTCACAATGTTACCGGATTGGAGATAATGGTGCACCGTTTTCTCTATTATAAATAGTACTCGTAAACCTCTAAGCCTTTGTTGATTTCAAGTGGCGATTCGCAAAATATACCAAAGTAGCATTTTATTTTATATTTATTTCAGTATTCATTAAACTTTAGTTTTTTGATAAAAAGAAACTGTAATATAGAAAATGGGCGATGATCTAATTGATGTCTTATCATCCGGCCCGGCAACAATACAGGGTCGAGTTATAGCTACCCTGGCCTATTTACGAGTATAATCTATGCGCCCACGCATACAGACGTATTAAGTCACTACTAGCGCTAACGTGTAAAAATCTAAAAGATTGGCAAATTCCTGAAAATTTTGTGTAGTTCTAGAGCTACATTAATTTAATATTTCTTAAATAGTTACTAAGAAAAATCAGCTTCACGCTGTATCCCGCACATAGCAGGGTAGGAGGCTAGTGTTAAGACCCACTTTCCGCCGAATTCTGAAGGCATTGTGTGATGAGTGGCGGAACTCAACGCCGTGCTTTGCCTCGACACCAGAGCGAAGAAATGAAAATATCAATGTAAATAAATATTTCACATCCTCGAAGTGTGGATGGAACCCACAACCAGTCGATTTTACAGTCACACGTTGTGCCTCTGCGCTGCGACAGGCCATAATAAGTTAAAAAGTTACTATTTTCAATAATCATGTTTCCATGTATACGAGTACATATTTTTAAAAGCAAACCTAAATAAGGATACTATCAAATAGAGAAAACAAAATACCACGTACTTTCGTAGGATTTAAATCACTTGTACTCATCTTTACTTTCTATTGTACGTACATGATTGAGGTCGGTTGTGTGCCAAATTTACATTACATCAAAAATTATTGTACAATTCAAACAAAAAGTGAATAGTGACAGATTTTTCACCTTAAATTAACAATTGTAAAACAATGAATAGTTCAACAATATCTAATATGGTAATCGTATCAAGAAAAAGAAATTTTAATCGATATTTATGTTAAAATAAGAACATTAAAAACATGTTTTAAATTTTAATATAAAACCACCAAATCGCTTCTATTTTATATCATCGCCGCAACACTTAATGTTTTATGCAAGCAAGCTTAAACTAGGGCGTACCAATATATTTCACTGTTTCCATTTAATAGTAACGAATACAATTTAGTAGAAGCAAATTTAGTAGGCAATCAACATCACTTAAACATAGAAACCTACTGATGATAATATAACAATAATTAAAATAAACGTTATATTTATATTAATGTATTTTCAAAGATGAAACAATAAAGGCCGGTCGTGGCCCAGATGCAACAGGTTGTGTGTGGGTTCGATTCCCAATGAAATATTTAATATGTTCATTAATTGTTCGCTGGTGCCGAGATAAAACGCGGCGATGAGTTACGTCACTCAACACGCGATACCTCAAGAATTCAGCGGCAAATGGGAATCAAAGTGTCTTAATATTTGGTACATGCCGGATAGAGCGTGACGCAAAAAATATATATACGAATAACAGAATTATACTAACCAAAGTCTTCATAAGCGCTGACAGCTCCTTGGTGACCACAGCGAATTTAAAAAATGCAGCGCCAATGTCAGGTTCAGAATATTTGCTGAGTGCGTTCTCTCCTAGACGCTCCAATGCCCGTGACAAGTACATCTCGTTATCCACGTGAGCTGGGTAAGAAAAATATCTATTTATTATACACAACCGAGTTACGACGCAAAGTTGAAAAAAAAAGATATAGCCGTTTATATAGTTTGCTAGTTCAAGTTACGTATCAGATAAAAGGGCCCTGGCTAGCTAAGCTTAAATTTAAAAAAAAAGATCTAGACCTCCAATTTTTATACGGAACCCTTGGTGTGCGAGCCCTACTCGCGCTTCTCCGGTTTTTTTTTACTTATTAATTACAACCAAATTCGGTGAATTCTTAATTCTCTTAGCGAAAACAGATTATAATCGCGCCATACAATATAAACATCACTAAGGAGACCGACTTAATCTAGTTGTTTAGTTGTAAATTTGTAATAGTCACTGAATTCATTAGTTATTACGTCACTTGTAGAACTTGATGAAATGAAAATTTTAGATAGCCTTAAGTACCTCAATATAACGATCACCTCAATTTCAATGAAGAGTTATTTGCTAAAATTGGTATTATAATTAATAAACCAAGTTTACTTATACTAAATTGATTGTTATTAAATAATTTTAACTATTTCATACAAAAATTGACACTATTTTTCGTTATTTTAGGTTTATTTTTTTTGTTTATGGTATTTAGCTTGACTTCAACTAAACTCAGCACACATTTAGATGGTTCAGTACCTCTTAAGGAAAAAAGGAACTCTTACAAGATCAAGTAAGGTGTCAGATGAAAGGACACTGGCTAAATTAAGACCGAATTTCAGAATAAGCTAGGTAGGCGAGCCCGACCCGTACTTTTTTCTTTACCTTCCCCGCAAAATGCGAGAGATATACGAAGATAAAAAAATAGTCATAAAAAAAAGAATTCAATCTAAATCTAGGCCTAACATAGTATTTGCTCTAAGCGTGTTAATATCTTACGAGTGGGAGTGTAGATACTGACTGCGACGGTCATCCGTGTCGAGTCCCACATTCACTAGCTCTATCCTATCGACGCTTTCTGAATATTAAATGACGATACTTGAGCCTAACGCCTTTCAATTTCTCCGCTGGTCTCGTATAATCATTTCAGTAGTAGTAATACTTTGTATGAATTAAACGAAAACTTCACAAGCTTTTTATATATATAAAAAGCATATGAGGAAAGAGCTATTAAATGTACGTGTGACTATGTTAGTATCATTAAAATTAATTTTAAATAAGAATCTCACTTTATTATATACCTAAATCGTTTGAAAACTATTAAATAAATATGTATATGAGATTCGCCAACACCTCGAGAAGTCAGCGAAAACTGAGGAATGGGAGTTTCCCAATTTTCAATTTTTCAAAACAATTTTCAACGGACGGAATGTCTTAACATTAGGTTCCCAGGTTCCCTCTACCTACACTGCTTCGGGCGGAATACAACTTGAAGCAAAAAAATATAATATACGACATTGTCGATATATAAATAACAGTTTTATCAGTATGAGTGTTGTAATTATATACAAAGATATTATTATTTGGAACGGTCCCAACGGCGTTTAATAACTTACATATGATTCGATTGGATTGGATCGTTACATTGTAAACATTGGTTGGCACTTTCCTGAACGTGATATTGATTGCTAGTCCTTTATTTAACACTACATCACTGTGTAGGTATGTCCGCGGTGGTTTGGTTGTTTTTGTATGCGCGCGCGCACGACCTTGCCAGCTGCGGCTAAGCTAAGCCAAACCCGTACAACCAGTTCGCAGCCCAGCTCGGACGCAGTAAACAAACCTTAGCACGCGACGGTATTGCAAAGTCAATAAACTCCGTATCTTATCTCGTAACTTTTTGGACTTGGCATAAAAACGAAAGTTATATTTTAGTTTCAAATTAATGACTCCACCGGTATTTCTATGTCGCTTTCAATATTAAACTGGTTCGATATTGTTTGTGTTTAATTAATTGTAACAAAAACCAATAATTACATCCGTCCACATGTATTCATTAAATATTAATCAAATGTTTATATATTTTTGATTACAGATATATACAATATTTTTGTATTTATAAGATTTGCCAAAAAAAAATAGAAAAATGTCAGAATAAGCGAAAGAAGGAAGGAAGTAGGGAATGAAATAATCATTCAGTAATTACATTTTAGCAGTATTTCACGGTAATCTTCTTTTTATAGATAAAATGAAAAACAATATGAATAATATCACTATAAATTGCTTTTTACTACTATAAACTACGTAGGTATTTCAATACAAACAATCACGTTTAACATGGTATTTACATATTTGAATTATAGCACCTATTAAACACGTGTTTTAAAATTTAAAAATTTTCCGTTCGACGCGCTAACATACATACATACATATATATTTAGATTTCTTCTATTCATATCACTTCCTCTGTTTCTATTCTCAAATAACATTCGTGTCGTTCGAAGGAACGTAAAATTCAAGTATCTAAAACGGTTTCATTAAGTGTACTATTTTTATCCCACTGGCATTTGAATGCTGCGACGCTGCCGTACCGTATCTTAATAATAACTTAGTCTACCGTACCAAATGGGACGAAAATAAACCGTAAAATTTATCTTACATACTTCAGATATTACGTAAAAGTTGAAATGAAATGAAATGAAATGAAATGAAATGAAAATTTATTGTCAATATATAAGTACAGTAACCAGATACAATAAATCAAAACTATTTGTTATAGCAATCAGTAATGCAATTTTACTCTGGTTTTATTGAACTCTGGTACCCATTGTAAGATTTAACTTGTGTTATGGGTACCAGTGCTCTTACAGTTTTAGGTGACCTGGAAAGCGGTAGATCCATCAAACATTCTTGTGTCTGGTTGGTTAATTATTCTATGCAGAATACAATACAAAAATAGTAAAAATAAAAATAATAATAAAAATAACTAGGAAAACTTAAGAGTGCATATTTGTATCAAAGCCTCATCAAATGAAAAAATATTTTATAGTAACTCATAAATTAATTTAAGCTTGTATCGGCCTTACAATGAACCTATTTTAATAAGATTCTCTGTTTCATTGTAATCTTGCGCACGTAAAAACAGACTTACTTTTTCCTTGCATAGATGGGAGGGAAGAGGAAAAATGTTGCATATTTTATTAATTTTGTTGTATAGATGACTACCGATAAAATGATAGTGTCTTTGGGCAGTGGCAGTATTACATTTATATGTGGGGCAAACATTGTATGACCGACGAGAATTGACATTATTTTCTTTATATTTCTTTTCCCTATGTACACGAAGTATGGTATGGAGGACAAAAAGCTGTCTCACCGTTAAAACCGCGCAATCTGTGTATAGCTGAGATGTAGGATATCTAAATGGTTTGAGGGTCATGACTTTTAGTACAGCCCTCTGGGCCCGTTCCAGAGGTAGAAAAAGTGTCTTTGGTGCTGCACCCCAAATAGAAATACAATATGTAAAGATAGACTGACATAGAGCATAGTAAACTGTCTTTAAAACCGAGTAATCTGCAAATGATCTCAGTTTTTTGAAAATAAAAATAAGTTTACGTGCTCTTGCAGTTAAGCTATCAAGGTGAGACTTCCAGTTCAGGGACATATCAATTAATACACCAAGGTACCGAACGGTATTTGTTTTTCTTAGCAGAGGACAGTTACACATGGAAGCTTGGGAGTTATCAGAGCAATTTGCGGCATGAACTTTTAAAAGGAAAGTGTCATCCGGACGTGAGGTATTTTGTTTCAACGAGAATGGCATGTAAACTGTTTTGGCTAGGTTAATAGTCAGTAAATTATCAGAAAACCAGCACCTCACCGATCTGAGTGCATTTTCTGCGTTCATAAATATCTCCGACCAATCATTGCCCTTTATGAGCAATGCCGTGTCATCTGCATAAGTAAAAATTGAGCAATTTGTAAGCGGTAGTTTACATAAATCATTAATATATATTAGAAATAACGTTGGACCCAAAATTGACCCCTGGGGTACACCAAAATTTATCTTCTGGCTGTCACTTATTAGGTTATTTATTTTAACACACTGTGTTCGATTGCTTAGATAGAATACCACGAATACCAATGGTATTCATTTTAGACAGCAGGTAAGGAATAAAAATAGTATCGAAGGCCTTCGAAAGATCGATAAATACTCACAGACATTTAGTGCCTTTATCCAAACTTGCAACTACTTGGTCGACAAATGAAGCAACAGCATCTTCAGTTGACTTACAACGTCTAAAACCATATTGGTTGGATGCGAGGATATTTTGTGTTTCAAGATAGTGCATCAAGCGTTTGTTAATAATTTTTTCTAAAATTTTGGACATAATTGGCAAAATTGATATCGGTCTATAATTATCGACACTATATTTATCCCCACTCTTGTGAATTGGATGAACGACTGCCTTTTTAAACACTTTCGGAAAACATCCAGAGGATATTGCAGAATTGCAGATGTGTGTTACCACAGGTAAAAGTTTAGGCAGACAAGCTCTTAAAAGCCTTGCTGATATGCCGTCCCAGCCAACGGCTGCATCCATTCGCAGTCCCAAAATAGTACTTTTTACTTCGGCTTCATCTGTGGGTAATAAGACAAACGAACGTGAGGGTTCAGCGTACGATGCATTTAGAGGGGTCGCACTTGGTGAACTTTGCAATGGTTTGAATGCTTCGGCCAATCTCTTGCCTGCATTTGCGAAGAAATTATTAACGCTATTTATCGAAGTTTTGCTATCGGAAGCAATGTGCAAAAGTTCTAGGGGTTGAGCAACATTCTTATGTGTAGATGCTAAGTTCTTGATGACTTTCCACGTGGACTTAGGGTTATTTTGAGCATTACACAATTCCATCTTCTCATAGTTCCTCTTAAGATTTTTAAGCAGTTTGTTACAAAAATTTCTGTACCTTAAATACGTAACTTTAAGTATATAATTTTCAGGATCTGCCTTTGTTTTACGATATAAATTATTTCTATTACGTATACACCGTAGGAGACCATTGGTTATCCATGGTTTTAGAGTTCTACATTTGGAAGTGATTTGAACAATTTTAGAATGCTTTTCAATAATATAGCCGATAGTAGAAATTAGTAATTCTGCGGCACGATTTGCACTTTCAATTAATATGACTTCTTCAAAGTTGACAGAAAGGACTTCAGTGACAACAGCAGGGTAATTGATAATTGTACGATATAGTTTAGGGTTTGGATTTGACACACCCCATTCTATGTTGACAACTGTAGGTTTATGATCTGTGATGTCAGTGTCAATAACCAATGTATTTATCTTTTCGTCGGACTTAATCATGGCATGATCTAGACAGGTGTTTTTACGTGTAGGAAGCTTATGTGAGGGAAACAAGCCATGTGAAGCAAGTAAATTAAGATATTCGTGGGCTTGTTGTGTGAGGTTTTTGGGCGTAATATCGATATTGATGTCTCCTACCACGACAATATTTTTTGATGATGTACAGCTAGCCAGAACGCTATCCAGTTCACATAGAAAAGCATCTTGATTACGTATGGAGGGTGATCGGTAGATTGTTATAATGGATAATTTATATTGGGTTAAATGGCATACTAAGTAACTTGCGTCCTGTCTTTGTGGTTCCATGACATTGTGTATCATGTCTGACTTTACATACATAATGACGCCATCATTTTGATTTTTTGGCCTGCTTGTGAAATATGAGATATATCCCTCAATTTCAGGAACCATTACAGATTCCGTTAACCAACATTCTGATAGTGTGATAATCTCACATGTTATTTGAAGACTTGCCAAAAATACTATGAAGTTGTCAAAGTTACAATTTACACTTCGAATATTTAAGTGCATAATGTTAATGGATTTAGGTGTATTTTTGATGAACGTTTTAGTTTGCTCTGGACTGCATATAAGAGCATTTCCTTCTCCGAATATATCAATTTCGTTGATCAAATTTACGTCAATCACGGTAGTATGATATTACAGTGCGCATTTAAAGGACTAAAAAAATACAGATAAGTATCACATACATACGTACAGCAAAATTTGTTCAAATTCATCGATAAGGTAAGACTAATAGCAAATATACAATACAGAGGCATATACAAAATAAATTGTAAATTAATTATAGGGTGGGTTTTATATGGGCGAATACTTGATGAGGTAGAAAAAGTAATATTAAAATTATAGCTAAATGTCCATAAAAAAAATAAAATTAACACACTATATAAAAAAAATATATATAACTTTGAATTAATTTGGTATTTAGGATTGTTTTTCAAATAATTCAGTAAGAGTTTTCTCCGAAATGATGCGTACTGGTCTGTCACCTTCTTTTTTCCTAAGAAAAATTTTCCCGTATGAGATCCAGCAAAACGAAAAGTTGTGAGATTTAGCGAATTTTCTAGCCTGATGAAAAAGTTGTCTTGAAGAAAATGGTAAGCGGTCAGAAATATATACTGGTACAGATTCACCAGGCAAGCCTATTAAGGCACTATTTAGTTTTAGACCATTGGATTTCCCTTTATTAAACTGGCGGACAGCCTGTAACATTTTATTCTTCTTGGTCACTGAGCACAATTCAAAAATTATTTGATTTGTGGGACCTAGTTTAGACTGCATTCTATACACATCTCGTACTTCAGCTTTTTCTACTGGAATATTTAAAGCGTTGCCGGTATCAGAAATTATTTTTATCAGGTCATCATAAGTTTCTTCATTTTTTACTGGGATATTTCTTAGTTCAATTGTAGATGATCGCTGGCATTCTTGGACATCTTGAATTTTTTTTTCCAATTGGTTAATATAAAAGTGCTGTTCCGATCTCTCAGTTTCTAATTTCATCATTCGTGACTTCATCTCTTCATACTTTATGCTCATAAGACTCGCGGACTCTTCAATTTCTGCTTTGATTTTTTTTATCTCTTCATTTTGAGATTTTATTTCTGATAGTTCAGCAGTGATTTTTGACATAAATTTTTTTAAAGTGGATTCTTGATTCCCATTCCATTTAGCTAGCATCTCTCGAATTTCTTCTTTAAACTCACTTAATTCATTCGAGGGGGTAGACTCAGAACGAGGGCGCTTCATTCTTTTCGTTAAATTTATGAATTCTGGCTCATTCGCTGTTTCAGGGATGTTGGGATTAGAGTGGCAGCGTTGTACCTCAACCTGTGGCGTAGAAGGCGGTGTTCGCTTCAGTTTTGGCATTTTCTAATCTACGTTTACGGCAAAGTTAGGGTAAATACAACAGCGACCACGTTACCACAGTATAACGGTACTGTAATAAAGCTCAGTAATTATTTAGTTATGGCAACCTTATTTAGTCTGTGGCGGTTTACGTGCCAGTAGCTGCTGACAGATGCTTCACGTTCGAGTGGCAGTTGACACAATGATGAATTCTGATAGTGACAGTTTGAAGCGACGATGACAGTTGATGTAATGATTGACAATTTAAATTATGTTGAGGTTGTAGCTCCAATTGCTAGCTTCATCTTCACTATTGCTGTCCTTTTTTACCTTCAATTAACTTTCGCCGTGCTTATATGCGCCTGGTACTTCACTGAATTTAAAGATTTAAATTTACTCAAAATAAAACTAACTAATAAATTTACTACTAACACACGTCTACTCTCTACCGAGGTCCGAGGGAAGAGGAGTTAAAGCCTCGCTTCGAGTTTAGTATACAAATTATTTTTAAAACAATAATTAATTGAATAAAAATATTTTATATTATAAGTATTAAATACGTTTCCATTTGAACTCACCATTTCCGGAGTTGTGTATAGCTTTTATAGCTTTCTTGAGTTTCGTTAGGCCATCGCGGTCGAAGTCCAGGGTCTGTAAAAAATTGAACAGTTCAAAACAAATTTATGTACTTCTTTTTGTATACGAAATACAATAAAGGTATAAATAATACTACGAATTCGACAAAGAAACAAATCTTGTTCAAGTTACAGTTATACGACTTCCATTCAGTTATCTCATAACCTTTACAAAATTGCACTTATTTTACTCTGTGCAGTTGAGTTCTATAGTGAGCCCCTGACCCCATTTTTTAACGATACGGTCATTCTCTGCGAACAGTTTTCAATAGGATCCACGAGCCATTCAATAAGGGAGCTCCAAACATCTGTCGCTTTAAACAAAGATCTAACGGAACCCCTTGAATTTTATCAACTGCAAATCAAAGAGAAAAGAAAAAAGTAGAGAGTTACGATAAAAAATAGCATATGGTACATAGTGCTTACTATTGCTTTTACATAAGTACCTATAGAATATACCTACAATGAACAATTATATCATTTTATAATACTTATAGGCCTGCATATATAATTTTATAAATATCACACATTCATTTAAATAAATTCGAGAATAAAAAGAGTTTTATTGAAATAAGTAATATGCGATAAAAAGAAATATAAAAATACTAAATTAAATATATTAATAAGCAGTAAAGACTTATCACACACAACATATCTTTTGTTATGTAAAAATCAGCAAATGCCTATAATGAAACTCACAATAACGATTTCATTTACAAAGTAAAAATTCTTTGTTAAATTTTAAAACCCTACAAAATATGAGTGTAATATGACAATTTTGGTACAATGGTAATGGAATGAATTTTCATAATCTTTCTTCTTATTTTTTTTCTCTCCTCTTCTTGATGAAGTGGATATCGAAATTTTCTAAAAGTAATAATTTGTAATGATTATTAAATAATATGAGCACAATTAGTGAACATAGTTACGACTGTTTAGGATATGAATTGACGACCATTATTCTGTTAGAAACCAGGAGTCATGACAGGTAAAAAAATTTAAATTATAATAGTGTTAGCGTACTCGTGTAAAAGAGGGTAGATTTAGGTGAAAATAATTATAAAAGCAGTAGAATTTTGTCAATCGAGGGACAGTTGCGTGTAAGTGACGGCCCTATTGGTAGGAAACTAGTGTGAAGTATTGTTAGTAGGTGATACATATCACCTATTGCAGTTACGTGGTATCCCTTTCCAAATAGTTTAATATACATGGTGTGTGTATTTATCGTGTATTTTAAAAACTATAACCGCTTCCGATTTCTAACAATAGGTACTTTATATTTTTTTTTTATTTACTTTCCTAGATATATGGTAATATATTTTGTATTGGGTGCTGTTATAGATATAAAAAATACAGCAACTTTGAATCGGTCGCTGTAAGAGGATTACATAGTAAACTCATGACCTTATAAAGAAACCACTAATCATAGCACTGAACGAAAAAGATGCGAAAAGAAAGCGGACTCCGGTTGAAATATTCGCAGCGATTATTTTTATTATTATTATTTCTAGATTATTTAAATAAATGTAAGGAAAATGTCATGTTATTTTTAACGGATGCATATGAAAATATGTGCAACCAAAAGCGGGTTGTGTTTTTAAAAAATCTGTATCATATTGCAACCATTGTGCCAATTTGGGAACATCCCTCGGACGTTTGTGTCCCTGTGCCACGACTGGCTTGCACCTACAACTATTATACAATTTCTTATTTTACCATAAAAAATTTAAAAAATGCTAATATTAAATTCCGATAATCAAAAGCTGTCCTCTGTGGAACAACATTCAATTTCAAAAGTTAAAAAGACCATACGATAAGATGAATTAAAATAATAATATGCACATTTCTCACGTTGAATCATAAGATATATTTCCGGTTTGAGTCACATCGTAACTTGTTACCTATATACATAACATTACATTGTATTGTTTTGTAGGTATTTTTCCTTAAGCACGTTTTTGTTAAGGCTTGTAAACAATTGCTGGTTTTTGATTTGTTTTTAATTATATAAAAAACCTAAGAATGATGAGTAAATATTAATTATATATTTTTTTTTTCACCAATGATGACACATTAAAATCTTTTTTTGTAATTGAATACATAAAAAAACTCATATTTTCTTTAAACTTTCATTTTTCTCGACAGCACTACACTGGATTGTTTTTAATATAAAAAGACAAAGACATGAAAATGAATGTTAAATATTGATGTACTCCGATAATTTAAGAATAAGAAAACAATAATGATGTCTTGTATTATTTGAAATATATGCGTCTGAAAATATAAATATTGAACATATGTACATGATTAAATTTTATTTTTAATATTTTTCTAAATTATATTACACCCACCCGTCGTCGTGTAAAAATTTGAAATTAGCGGGATTTGTTGCCATTTGCTTGTTTAAATAATAATAGTAATAGTTATATTAATAATTATCTTGACGTAGCGGAAATTTGTAAAATTCTCCCTACACAGATGCTAACAACAGAAATAAAAGTATAAGAATTTCAACATAGCTTGACAAGGACGTATAGCTTAGTGGACAGAGCGCTTGGACGGTGTAAGAGATGCGTAATTAAATCCTGGTATTTACATACATTAAATTTATATACGTTCCCTAAAAAAGCATTATTTTAGAATTCTAATAATATACACTTGCGGTTATTACTTTAGCTTGTTGATGTTTAATTCACCTTTTATAATTTTAATTTTCCTCTAACATTTATATTTGAAGTCCTATTAATTAATTTAAAATTGTTTGTGATGTGTTGTGTTGTCAATGCTGACTAAAAAATATATTTTTATTTCAGCTTCTGCTAAAAGCAATATGGGGAACCCAGTGTTAAGAAACTTTTCACCGATTTCTCAATGCATGCCTTGTTTCCAGAACGTAAACCATAATCAACGCGTTTACAGTCCACAGACTGAGAATTATATATTTTAGACAGTTAAATCGAAATATGTTAGAATCTTCTTAACAAATCAAATCAGCGTCACGCTGTATCCCGCACACAGCAGGGTTGGCAGAGGAAACCTAGTAATAAGACATTCCGTTCCCCATTCTCCGCTAAATTTGGGAGGTATTGCGTGTTGAGTAGCGGAACTCAACGCCGCTCTTTGCCTCGACACCAGAGCGAAGAAATGGAAATATACATTTTAATAAATATTTCGTTTCCTCGAGTGGGGATCGAACAGTCGCGTTACAGTCACACCCTTGTGCCACTGAACCACAAAGGCCTCGAATCTTTTTAACATAACCAAATAATAAACCAACTATTTGCCTATATATACCAAAATACATTTATTTCGTAAACAAATTGTAACAAACCAAACACGCAGAACTTATTTTAATTGATACAGAATCGTGTGTTTTGCAGTGTGTTAAATTAACCGAGGTAATAAAAAAATGTAAAAAAGAAAACATTCATTCAATTACTATTATCAAAGATCGTTAGTGATGTGAAACATTGCAACAGCCATGAATCATAACACATTGAGCCATTCACTCATTCACGCCAATTAGTGAATCTAGCATCCGTGACCTTTGTCGTGACCACTCGAGACGAGAAGAGATTTTCGAAGTGGCTGGAGATATTATGGAAATGGAATAAGTGTGCGCGTTTGTGTAAATTCGATAGCGAAAGCGGTTGACCTTGTAACCCCAGAAGTCTCTGCATCATCGTTTCTTTTTTATCGTTCTTACTATTGTATTGTTTATATAGTATGTACGTAATATTTTTATATGAACACTAAGATATAACGTAATCTAACTTGTTTAATTTTATTATTATACAATTAATAATGAAATATATTGAGCATAATGTGTGTGAGCAAGCCTCATTTATTTTAAGTAGTTACTTAAATATAATAAAATTATATAAGGTTAAAACATACATTTACATACATTTTTTACATTAATTTTGACAATGTCATAATATGTTTGTTGTAATATAATTATTTATTAAATACTACAGACGGCAAAACGAAAGTAACTTAAATTTTGTTCAGAAACGTTGTTAGAAAGTAAAAGAAAACTTGAAACAAGATTTCGATCTGGGTCGAACTGGTCCCAATAAGAACACGTGAGCCACTAAACATGAGTGAGCACTAAGCCCTTTCACATATGTTCTATAAAAAAGATATTTCGCTACTTTAACAATTTTTTATATATTTCTAACAATTTTTAATATCTTTCTTTTCTATTTCTCGCACATAGCAATTAGGGTAGACAGTGGGAACCTAGTATTAAGACACTCCGTTCTCCACTTTTAGCCGAATTCTGGAGGCATTGCGGGCTGAGTGGCAGAACTCAACGCCGCCGCATGCCTCGACACCAGAGCGAAGAAATGGAAATATAAATTTAAATGGAAGTATATTTTTAATAAATATTTCAGTTCCTTGATTGGGGATCGAACCGCCAACCAGTCGCGTTTACAATCACACTTTAGTGCTCCCGCGCTACGACTGGCTTCATATATTTAATAAACAAGCTATATTTGTTTGAGTAAACTATAAAATATATAACGCCGTTCTGTATCTTTCCCCTAAGAATTTCCATAAAAACTTCTCCTAATATCCTCCCCTACAATCAGGAAAGAACCTACACGATAAAATTCACAATATAACTTAACTCTCGTTTAAGTTATGGAGACTTATTATTCTCATTTAGAGCATTAGGTTTAAATAATAATTATATATTAAAATCTTTTATAAATAATATCAAATCATACAGTATTCTTATTTACGAGTATGTACCTCTGTAATATAAAATAAAATAACTTTTAGTTCTAAAGCAGTACTATACACGAAATAAATATTTATGTTCGTTATTACGCGAATTACGTTGTCGTGCAAATTGTAATACGACAGATGTTGTTTTCGTTTTTTTAGATTGTACTGAATGCACTAGTTACACAAGATCATATTTATCACGCGCACTAATTATCGCTTCATTTGATGCTTCAATTTGCTATTGAAAGAAATAATAAAACATCTTAGACTTAAACATTTTACATATAAATAAATGTATGAAAATATACAAAATATATTTGAAGTTATTCAGTTATTTAGATTGAAACAAAAAAATATAAATTTCAAGCAAAATTTTAAATTACTATTGTCGTATCATACGGATTCATGGCGTTGCAGAAAGACGCTCAGAACAGTGCATGGATTTTGTGTCTCACGTGTAGGTTTAAGGGGCACCTTTAGCTAACCAAATTCGAAATAATTCTAGTGCTTCCTTCGTAGTACGTTCTAGACATGAATTGATGAGATTCGTATACAGACTGAGATTTTTTACCACTTCTATTACTCAGTAGTACGTAATAAGTACTTTTTTACTTAAGAATTGTGATCTATCGGCAATATATGTTTCCTATGGAACTGTGCCTAGATCCTTTATAGGCGTGAAAAGTAGAGGAAAATATGCTGTATGGATGGCCAACTATCAACATCGTCAGGGTTTTTATACAGGGTTTATATGTGACATCATGAGTCTCATCAGGAATTGATAAAATTAAATAATACTTTGTATACATTTTTTAAGGGAGCTTTCTTCCACAATTTCTTTTGATTGTTTATTATATTTTTCGTTAATGTTTGTTTCCTTGCTACAAAAAGACTGATTGCTTCACGTATGGTTACTAGCATTTAATTATCATACTACCAACAATTGTTTAGCTGTTCCGGTAGCTTTACTCTATCTTACCAAATTACTTTAATCTGAAAGTCTTTTGGACGGATTAAGATATAATTCTATCAGTGCTGAAGACGAATTATGGATTAGAGTGTGCCATTTCAAAGCTAATGGGATGCAGATTTCTCCTATGGTCAATCACCCATTTTGCATTTCTAAGCCCATTGCATGCACTTTATGGTTCTCTTCTTTATGTTGGTTGGCAACTTGACGGGAGCTTCTGGGGTGATGTAACAATACCATCCTGTGATTTTCCAAGAAAGTTTCTTTTGGGGACTCTTAGGTAAATACCTATAAATATGGAGCTCCGATGGTTTCTTTAATCTCAACGAAAATGGTTTTTGTCCCTAAGTAGGGTTACGGGGTCTCCAGATTACGCGAGCACTCTAAACTCGCAAAATGTTTTATGACGCTTGCATCTAACTTCGCTCAGAGAGTATTATTATTATCACGTAAGAAGAAACGCTAAATTTGACGCCGTATTAGAAAATTGTCGTAAATCTAAGCTTTGCGTTACTTATAGGTTAATCCCGGCTTTTCAAGATCATTATTAAAAGCGTCATCGTTACCACTATTACATCCAATGATGGAGGGCGGTCTTCAGAATCTATTTTCTTACCGAGAAATTTAGAAGATGCTAGAACCGCTTTAAAGTTTGACGTTCATGTATAATACATTTGGTATTTTGTCATCAAGGACATGTACTTTATTGGTATATTTACTGGGTTTTGTGGTTTTTAATTATTCTATCAATCAGAATATAAACTTCTCTAATTGCAGCATTTATAGATTAACCATTAGTTAAGACTTATACAATGTTCAATCTTACAAAAGAATATTTTTCGTTTTACACTTTTTTTATTAAATAACAAAGTATACTATATACAAAAAAATTGGAATAAGTTAATCTTGTGAATAGGTTGCATATTATGATATGCTCATAATGGACATGTCCCACAAACGCATAAGTTAGCTCCAAAAATGTATAGCTGTGCATTCAATTATTGCTAGTGGTGAGTCAGATGCTGTTGACCTCACTTATTTGGTGTACAGATTTTACCAACAATATAGTTTTAAAAAATGTTAATGTCTTCATGATACAGCAAGCAGCATAATGTGTAAAATATGGTTTGTCTCATAAATCTCAAGTATTTTTATTAGCAGGGAAAAAATTGTATTACAACAATGAAATTAAACATTTATATCAAAGAGAAAGAAGGAAATGTCTTTTAAATATTACATCTTTGTACTACCATATATATTTTTTAAAATACTGTAGACAATTCATATTTGTATGCTACCTAAGTAATGATAAAGGAAAGTTCTCAAGTCAAAACAGGTACAGAAATTTATGTATATAAACAAATAAAATAATAATATGTTTCTAAAATTAAAATTCACTGTAGTCAAGAGAAAAAATTAATACTTGATTTCAATTTTGAAAGTCATGAAGTAAAATTGTCTCCGAATAATATTAACAAACTTAACATTTTTTCCCATTATCACTATTCTTAAGAATTTATAAAATTCAAAGATTTTTTTGATACTGATTGTCCTTAAAATTATAGACTCAAAAAAATCCCGATATAAATAATAAAAGAGCAACTCAAAAAGTTCAAAATCTTACTCACTTCTTCTAAAGCGTTTATAGTTTGCCGGCATTGTGGCATACGCGAAACGAATGTCGATGTAGTAGGTGAACTATAATCCTCTCGAGTTTCGTCAATAAATTCACCGATACCAATAAGACCCGGCATGATGACCACAATATAAAACTGCACTTATCAAGGTCTACAATCACATTCGTTTAGAGCTATTTACACAATTCACCGACCAAATTATCTACACCGAAACTCGCGACTAATTGAACACATATTGTTAACCACAAATCACTTCTGCGCAAATAAAAACAATTTTGTAACAATTACCAAACAAACACATCCATCTCAGCGGTCATGAATGAATAAACTAATTGAATTGAATCATGAATGTGAGATTTGCCGAATGAAATGAAATATAATTGACAGGAAGAGTGAATGCTCCACACCATAGACAATAATAAATACGTTCTTCATTCGTAAGATCTTTATTTATACTGAATTTATTAGATTTTTATTTTTAAGATAATAAAAACTTGCTGCTTAACTAAGCAATGATAAATTGTTTAATACATTATTTGTTGTAATGCATGGATTATATAGTTATCAATTATTCATAGACACTTTATTTTTTTTTTAGTTATAATGACGGAACTGTCACGAGGTATGATTTATTTTTCATGTTACTCAAATTAATATTGAATTTGTGCACGATATAAGTTATACAGTATTTAAAAATATTTTAAAATATACACTAGAATCTAATATAATTGAATCAATCAGTTATTTTTATTATAAGTGTATGTATGTCAATTACCAATATGTATACATAAATGCTCATTAACATGGTATTCTAATTTATTAATTTATCCTATGTTTTAGAAATTAGCGAAGTTTGGTCAAGACTTTTTGACCATCGTCCTTTTCTTAATGGGGAGATAAAATTTATGTTAAAAGAATTCGAGGTAACTATGTACAGAATTTGTATTGTTATGTAAAATATTCACGTCTTATAGTAACATGATGACAATTGTTCAACGGACCTAACTTTAAGGAAAACAATAATTCTTGATGAACACTTGATGAAATAACTATATATTTGTGTTAATTATTAAATTTAAAATTAGTAAGGTTAAATTATTATAAATATAAACCTTTAATTTAACTGATATACTACTTTCAGGAAAAGAGAGGTGATAGAGAAGTTGAAAATTTGTTCACTATACTTGAGAATCTTACAGATTTAAAAGATACTCAAGTAGATAGAATAATAAAAAGTTCCAATGCTGCATTACCAGTTTTAGCTGAGAAATTAGCTCAAGCTACAAAACTATCAGAAGAAATTGAGATAGATTATCTGGAAATACAAAAGGTATACTATAATAAAACAGTAAAATAAATGGTATGTAATAGTTATGGGTTTGGTTCAGTAAAATAAATGGTATGTAATAGTTATGGTATTTGTGCCAAATTCTGAAGGCATTGTATACTGTGTTGGACACAATATATAAAGCCTCCAGAATTTGGCAGATAGTGTGGAAAGGAAGTGTTTTAATGGGAACAAAGTGCCTTAACACTAGATTCCCAGTTTCTCTCTACCTACTCTGCAATGTGCAAGACTAAAAAAACTGAAAACATGTACGTACATTTACATATGGATGCAAAAAAACATGTACGTATTATATGGATGAACAAAATATATATGACTATTTGGGATTTTATTTTACATTAGTTAAAGGACACATTGTAAAGATAATGAGTGAGTGTAGCAACTCAAGTGTATGGATTATTTTTATTAATGTTAATTGCTCTGGTAAAAATAAATTTGCCAGAAAATGGTGGTAAATTACAAGAAATAATTAACTGCTGCCTGAGCAAAAGTTTTTAAGTGTGATAGGCATATACCATTGACATATAAAATAAAAAAAATGTGAAATGTAATGAACAATTATGAGAATCGATTTAAACTGTAAAAAGTATATGCCAAATATAGTGGGCAGATTTTCCTCATCCAGTAATATATGTAGCAAAATCTTCTCTTTGCTTCTTTGATATATCTGATTTGGAACTAAAAGCTCAGCAGTGTTGTTGAGTATGATGACTATTCTCTTACTTAGTAAAGATGGTGTAAATTGTTGTTTTTATATAGCAGTGAAGGCAGAGGGAACCTGCGAATGTAATATTACATTTGCAGGTTCCCCCATGGAGACACAGGAGAAGACAATCTGTCCTCATCCACTTCCATTTCTCACTTACTTATAGAGTTCTAGAGGCTTTAGAGGAGAGTTGAGTGTAGGGAGAGTGAGATCAAACCCACAACCTGTTGCACTTTCAAAAGTCCTCACAAGTAAATTGTGGGCAGTAACAAAATCTAAATATATGCAATTTTTTTCTTATTTGTAATATATTTTCTCTTTTTTATTTTTACTTAGGCTAACAAAAAACGAGTAGATGAAAATCGTGAAAGAAGACAGAAAGAATGGGATCAATTTATTGATGATATGAACTTCAAATGCCAAAGGATTGATAATACATTTGAAGAAAAAGAAGAGGAATTAAGAGATTTATATGCAGATTTAAATCATAAGCTGAATATAACCAATAAATAAAATATGGATCTTAAAGGTTATCTTGTTAATACACACATAAAAATTTATCCAAGTGAAAAACTATTGGATTTTTTGAAAACTGTACCTATATCTGATAGCTTACCTCATAATATATTGCAAATAGTAAAAGGTGTAAAAGGTAAATGTGAAACTTACAGCATTGCTGATCAAAAACCAATATCCTTTACTTCATCTGATATTGAAAACCTAAATGAAATTAAAAAGTCTTGTGCTGGTGAAAAAACAGCAACAAGTAAATGTGAAGAAAATAATGAAACAGATAATAATATTCCAATAACAAGTAAAGAACAAAGAAAAGACAATAATGAAAATGGCAGTGATAATACTGAAGAAAAAGATACTTATAAGGAATCCAAAAATGAAAATGACATTTATCTTGTAACTGCAGATTTGAACTGGTTATATGATCATCTCAAACTCAGAAGGTCTAATGGAGAACAAGACATTCCGTATCTTCACACTCTTTTGGAAGATGCTCATATTCAACTTCCAGAAAATAAAACAATTAAAAGAAACCCAGATTTAGAAGCAAGATGTGTTAAACTAAGAGCCCAGCAAGAAGCTCGAGAATACAGAAAAATGACTAAAGGTGTTGATAATGTAAGAATAAAATTTCCTGAAGATAGTATTTCATATCAATGTAAGTTATCCTTTGATACTCTACCTTTCTAAAGTTTCATAAATATTTTAAATATTGTAAAATTAATAAGATCTTAGGTTTTTCAGATTATTAAATGAAAATATTTAATTCAGCTTCACGCTGTATCCTGCACTCTGCAGGGTAGGCAGAGGGAACGTAGTGAAGGACACTCCGTTCCCCACTTTCTGCCGAATTCTGGAGGCATTGCGTGTTAAGTGGCAGAACTCAACGCCGCGCTTTGCCTCGACACCAGAGCGAAGAAATGGAAATATAAATTTAAGTAAATATTTCATCTCCTCGAGTGGGGATCGAACCCACAACCAGTCGGTTTACAGTCACACTTTATGCCGCTGCGCCACGACTGGCCTATTTAATTGAATTAAATAATTTCATTTTAAATATATATCACTGACTTGTGATCGGTGCGTGACCCACAGACTACTGGAAAGTATTCAAAATGTACAAAACAAATAATAAAAATAGTGTCATATAATTAATTTGAATACAAAAAAAATCTTTTTTTCTTGTAAAAAAAATCTTTTTTTTTAAATACACTATTTTCGTAAAATTTAGAAATAAAAAACAGAAATATTTAGTTTATGATTCATTCAAACTTCCATTTCAGTACAGTGAAACATTGAATGTCAATGCTTTACAACTTTTATAACATTTTTCCTACTTCAGGGGCGTGAATTATGGTTATTTCTTTGCTTTAGTAACAAAATGTGCTGCAGATACTTACTACTCAACACTTTATAATTTGTTTGAAAAACTGAGAATATATTGTCTTGACCGTAGGTTCTCTGTGACTTTGGTGCCTACCCAGCGATATTAACAAGATAAAGCATAATGTTAAAGAATAATAGTAATACAAAGACTAATGTAATAAATCATTTTTCTTTTTTAGTAAAACAACTAAACCGTCAACTTATTGCCATTGGACAATTTATTATTTCAATATTTGCCGGATTTCTGTTTGGATTTAGAGGAGTGGAATGGATGGTTGGAAACTTGGATTTTGGATTTAGATTACTTTTAGGTGTTATGTGTGCATTAGTCATTGCACTGGCAGAGATATATTTCTTAGCAAAAAAGCTCAATGAAGAACTTTCCATACCTGAAACAGTTCAACTTGGTGGCCCAATAAAGTTTGCAGACAGCTCCAAAAATACTGTAGAAAAATTACATCAAGATTAATTGTTTTTTTTTTTTATTTATTTCCAATTAGTTTATATAATTAATATAAGAATGGTAATTTATGTTTTTCTTCGAAATGTTATTCAGTTACAAAAGCATTGAAAATAAAAATAATAGTTATAAAATTTCTTTTTTTTTCAATAGAAATGACAAAAATAGTCTATTGTAATAATGAAACCGTGATTTCCGAGGAAACCGATATTTCAATGATGTGTACGTATAAAAAATCATTAAAATATCTATGTAAATAATCTAGTAATTATGCTTCGAAACTGAGGACGATTATTTTTTACATTTAAACTGCTATTTTCATTTGGACCAGACGATTAATTTTCGTTGATTTTTAGCTTCACACTATATCACCTACATAGCAGGTTTATATATATATATATATATATATATATATATATATATATATATATGTGTGTGTGTGTGTGTGTCTATTATATATATATATATATATATAATAGACACACACACACACACACACATATATATATATATATATATATATATATATATATATATATATATATATATATATATATATATATCAACCTGCCTATGTGTTAAACCTGTGTTTATATTATTATTATATACGAAATTATTAGGGAAATATTATTAAATAGATGTTTATTATCACAACCAAATGATATAATGTTAAATTCCTTATAAAATATATAAACACTAGGATTCCTGTAATTAATTCTGATGAAAATATTTACAATATTTAATTTTTTTAGTATAATTAATATTTACATGTAGAAAACCATTTTCCAATCTATATTAACTTTTACAAAGCTGCCGCTGTTTTATCTTGTATAAGTATTGTTAATTGTATTAAAGATAGAAAATGAATATATTCATAAACATGTGGCTGGACTGAATGGTGCCCTTCCAAAATATTCTTATATTTGCTAGAATAACTCCAAAATTTTTATTTTGATACAAAAAATTAAGACCTTGTTTTAGAAATAAGTATCAAAGCGAACTGTAACGCTTCCAATTCCTATAACTGAGTGATTACTATTAATATTCCTATAAAAATACTAACCTTTATAGAAATATTAATAATCACTGTTATACCTATTAAAAGCATTAAAAATCATATGTTGGCAACTTTGAAAGTATCTTTTTTTTCGTGAAGGTATCCTGTTACGGATTCCGGCCTGAGTGGGGACTCGAGCGGGTTATGTGGGACTCTCGGACTAGCAGATGTACGCCGTCGAATACCCACTAAAACCTCACGGCGCTCCTCCTCGACCGCCACTGGCCGCGAAACGCGGCGGCGGGAGTCCTTTGAAACTACTTACCATTTTTCGATCTAACCATAATCTTTATATAGAAATAACTTTTCTTTATTAACATTATACAACCATATTCAGTCTTGACAAACGTTAAGAGTATGATGTGTGGATAAAACATTTTGCTGAATGACAGTAGATTATGGGCATTTTAGATATCATTAGAAAGACGGCAAAGTGAAGTAATAAAGATTTAGTGTATTTCAAAAAAAAAATTAATATAATAAATAAATAATAAAATTAATAAAATGGATACAATTTATGATGAATTAACTGTCGTCATAGACAGTGAAACAGCTTTGTTGATGATGTTTTGAATTATTGATTAAATAATTTAATTCTTGTTTTCTTTATAGTATTGTGGAAAACACCATTGTGATTTAATAAAAATACATTCAAATTGATAACCTCCGCCTATTTGTAGAAGTGGAAAAAAGTTTTTATTTCGTTATTTTTGGACCCTGAACGGCTACAATTTTGTAATAAATCATTCTTCAGAATGAAACTGCGAAATATAAATAATGATTAAACGAACTTACTTGTACGTGAAGTTCAATCATAATTATATGAGCAGCTTCATTCGAAGCCATTTACATCCGATCCCAAAAATTCAAATACTATACCCTTTTAAAATAACGAAATAAAATCATATTTTTCGTCCAGCTTTAAACATAACGACGTAGTGTCATATCAGGAATTAGAGTAAGGTATTATGACGGTAGTGTAAAAACATTGCTGCATGGGCATGTAGCTAGAATTTGCGTAAAATAAAAAAAAATCTCTTCATTTAATTGTTATTATAATATTAGAAAACCTATAAAAATTTAAACGTAACGGGATTTGGACTCACAGCTCTTAAAAATCGTAAACTGCTCTGAATATATTATGTTACAAATTATTTATGTTGTTAGCATCTCCATAGAGACATTTTTATAAATTTCTGCTATCCAAAGATAATATACATTCATCATTTGGCAAGATGCTATTAATTTCAATACTTTAACATTTTTAGTGTTATTCCAAATTTAGGACAGAAGTTATATTAAAAAACAATTATTTTTTTTTTACACAACAAAGTCCTACTTTCTCAAGTTATGTACATATTCTATATTCTATATTATAATTTCATCAGCAACAATGTTCACTTTATTCTTGTATTAACTTTCATTATTTATACTCTTCAATTACTCTCATCTTCTGTATATATAAAATTTTCTGCTATTACTATTTCATTTCCATCATACACAATGAAATCTCCTACGTTGATTGACATTGCCTTGACAATATCATTACAAAAACAAGCTATGCTAGTATTTTGTGCATTATTTAAAAGGTTTATATCATTATTTTTTTCATGACATGCATTAGCCCTTCCTTGCTACATCTTTCTTGGGTTTAATTCCTTTAATTTGTTTACCTTTACCGTTACCTTTGCGTATGTTTTTGTCTTTTAGGTTGTTGACATTCTGAATGCTTTTTTTAATGGTTTTTTTTATTACATATTACTTTTTTGTCCGAAAACACTTCCTTCTTTCTTTTTCTGATTTCTTTGGCTTTTGTCCTAACGTTTACTAATTCTTGTTCTTCATTATATTCAGAAGAAGCAAATTCTAATTTTCTTTTTCTTTTTCCACACCGCGTTTCATTGAGAATATCTAATAAATCTAATAAAGATTTGTCAACTTCATTTTCTATATCTGGACTGTTTCTTTGGGATATGTGATCTTTATGCCTCTTAAGGAAACTCCTAACAAAGTCTGGGCCGGGCAAATTATTTTTGAATTTTAAAACTGTCCTACCTATTTTATCAAGATAATACTTAACAAGGAATCGCAAGTCTAAAGAGTCCAATGTGTAGCCCCAGTTATTACATATGTGTATATAATTTATTATTATTTTTTCGGTCTCCTCTGATAAGGCAGTCTGACCTCCATGTCGTTTCATAGTACGAGTAGCGTGTCTATATAATACTGATTTATCTATTTCAAATTTGTCAGCTATAGATTTCAGAGAATTTTTACCCGATTTATATGCTTTAACAGCTTCTGCTATATGATTTACATCATATTTGTTATACCTTTTGCTGCCTTTTGCTTCGTATTTGCGCGGCATGTTGAATATTTTTTACCTGCAATTAAGCAAAGTTACGTTT
The DNA here is from genome assembly GCA_917862395.2 of Heliconius sara. Classification (NCBI taxonomy): domain Eukaryota; kingdom Metazoa; phylum Arthropoda; class Insecta; order Lepidoptera; family Nymphalidae; genus Heliconius; species Heliconius sara. The sequence continues at coordinate 17,875,359 of OU860789.1, read as the reverse complement.
ACGTTATATTTCTTCAAACAATTACTAATATAGATCTAGCACACATTTATTATTTTAAGTAAACCAAAGAGATAGTACATATGTACATTGAAATAGGTGTTAAAAGTATAGGTTTTCAATACACTGTTGTTGACAATACACAATTAATTCTGTCCAATCCAAACAATCAACAACTCTTTCTGTCAACCTCATAATACTTCTATTGACCCCATTTGGTGTGTCTTTCTTTCCTCAATAATCATATAATTAAATAAATTATAATCGATGTCCGTAAATTTAATCATAATTGTACTTACTGATTGATACACAAAATTTATTGATAGATCACAGAATAACAAAATCAGCCTTTTATGACTGAAGTCTGAACACAAGATTAACTCTAAAATAATCAATTAATAGCTTTTCTATAGTAGAAATAAGCACAGTTTAACTAACGAGTGACGTCTAACAACAAACTTTTTCTATTTTATTTTACCTTTGGAATATGCTCAACTTAGCTTCACGTCAATATAGAGTCTGCCAGTATAAAAAAAAACACGTTAATAAAAAAAATATATTTATCGGTACAGAGAAATTTGTAATATTGATAATGGTTGTTATTTATAAACTTATTCAAATTGCATAGTATTTAAAAAAAATAATTATATACTACTACTGTACTACTGAATGTATTCTTGATTTCATTTTTAACTCGTCACAAATTTAGACCATTTGATGTTTCAATATTATGTATTTCTATGTATTGTAGTCGTAGTTCTAAAATAAATGATGAATCGCTCTTTTTTATTAGATGACTTAATCGATAATGTTCTTAGTCATGATTCAAAAAACTATATTCAGCCAAGTTAAATCATCTTCTACTAGTCTATTGGATTCTTTATTTCGTATTTTATTTACTTTAGAAATAAATAAGTGTATAGGGTTTGTTAATTTATAGTTTTTTAATAAAAATAATCTTTCGTTAGGTCAAATATTTATTCATTGTAATCTGTGGAAGATATGATGTGTAGAATGACATTGTCATTTTCAATTCAAGCAGCTGACAGAATCACTTTGAATTGCACCATAATATTGAATATTTTGTTTTCTTTCTCCAAGCTTCGGTGAGTGATGATTCATTTTGCTGTTTGTATAAATAGTAGATCGCTGCGCAATAACAACATTCAAGTTGAAATATTCACTGTCGCTGCTAGTGTTTTTTGTTTATTAAATAAAACTTTGTAAAACATCAGGTAAATAAATTTGATTATTTATTTTTGTTTGTAATCCTATATATTTAATTGTATTCCTATATATTTAATTGTATTTTATGAATATATTTTCAATTATTTTCACACAAATAAGTTAATTAAATATTAATCTTTAATGCTAACGTTACGCTCATTGTTTCGGCTTGCATGCTAAATTTAAATACATATTATCTCGTAACAAAATGGCTTCCATGTACATAATAAGCATTTTGTAATTTAGCATATTTTTTTATAGAAATGGAGGATCTCGTGCCATTTAAAGTGTTTACATATTGGAATGAAGATGATAAACCTGAAGTAAGAAGATTTGGTATTGAAAAGAGTGTTGTAACTAGCTTTCACTATATAAATGCTAAGTTACAAGATGTTTTCCCTGGCTTGAAGACCAGACGTTACGTGGTTTCCTGGAAAGGTACTGTGATAAATATCTAAAATGTATATTACTATGTCATAAGTGATCCAATAATTCTATTTTTTGCTAGTAGTAATTACCACTATGGCTAAGTTTTATTATTAATATGAAATGTATTTATTTTTTAGATGAGGAAGATGATGATGTTACTATATCATCTGATAATGAAGTTATGATTGCATTGGTGGCTATGCAGCAACAGAATTTAATAAAACTCAACATTTACTGCAAGGATACAAAGCCACAAGATGATGACTGTGACATCATTGTAACAGCTGTAGCTGATAATGGAGGTAAATTCTTTATTCAGTTCTTTGCTTTATCTGCATCTCCATAAAGCAGAGTAGGCACTGTTATGACTGTAACATTACCTAATAAAAATGGCTATTAAAAATATTATGGATGTGGTCAAATTTTCTATATATTGTGACTTAGTAATATAAACAACTTTACAAAGTTTATTTTATTTGTCTGTATGTAATAATTCATATTTTATCTATTTTCTTGGATTATTTACACATCATATGAGTAGTAAATTTCACATTCCACCTTTTCTTAAATTTAAAAATTTCGATTATAAATAAAATGTTGCATCATGAGGGAAGCATGCTTCTTGGACATATTCTTATCATTGAACTATTATAGAACTTATTAGCGTAATGATAACTTAAAAATGTAATATTTCTTTTAGCATGCTCCACCCTGCCCCATTGTGGTGTAGTTTGTGATGAATGTGACTCACCAGTTGTCGGATTCCGTTACAAATGTACAACATGTGACGACTACGATTTGTGTACAAAATGTGAATCTGCAGGCTTACACCCTGAACATTGTATGGTGCGACTACCAACTCCTAATATTGCTGTAAGTAATAAAGACTTCAAAAATATTCGTTATATCGACAACATTCACTTTTTTATAATTAACGGATTTTTTATTTTTTTAACTGTGTTTAGGTGTTGGACTTTCATATTTTGTACAAATATAAAAGTGTCTTTCCAATTTTCTTCAATTTTCTTTTGATAGTATTGTTAATTAAAAATAATTGGATAGATAACAGGTGAACTGGGACTTATATTTTATTTTACCTAAAACTTTAAAAAGCATACTTTTTCCATCTTAAAGGCCAGCTATGCAACTATAGCCACTCAGGTGTACCAGGGGGCCGTAACGCGACGGTTGTGCGTTAAATTCTATCTTAAGGGAATGAGTTACATTAATTTTCTCACTCTGGTATAAAGACAATGGTGATTTCCAACATTTAATATGCAATGTCTCAAAAATTGGACAATGCGTGCGAAAAAGTCTATTCATACTAGTTTCAATATAGTTATTCTGTGTGATACTATGTAAAGCTGAAAAAAAAGAAAACAATACCATACTGTAGTTTATATATTCTGATTTATTTACTTTATTTTCTTCTGATTTATTTCGCATAGTAAAAAAATTGATTACATTATACAATTTATTTACTCACAGCGTACTACCGTCAAAGCTGCCCTAAGGCGTTCCCGTCGCTTCCTACATTCCGTTGCAAGTACAGTTGAAGAAGATTGTAAGAGACAACGTCGTGAACGTAGTAATGAAAGGAAACGCCACGGCCACGGCCACAGCCATGGTCGAAGCCACCGCCACGGTGGCGACGGTGACCACCGACGATCACGTACAAGTTGGCTGGAAACTTTTGCTAACTATATGAACGAATTTGCTAACTTAGCAGGAGATGTTAATATTGAAACTAATAAACCTCAAGAACCTAAAAATAAAGAGGCCAATGCAGAAAAAGCAACTACAACTACAAGTCAAGAGCCATCTGGTGAATGTCCATTTGGTATAAGTAATGGTAGGCAGGATGTTCAAGCGTTTATCCGCGCGATTATAGAAGCGAATGGTGGTAATCCACAGAACATAGTAAATCCTACTGCTTCACAAGATCCTGTTAATGACGATAATGATGTGGAAATGTGTCAAGAGACACCTAAACAAAATGATGGTGACGTTAAATCTGAGGCGTCGTCCTCTTCAGAGGAATCTAGGAGGGAAGCGACTCCTGAAGTGGAGAAGGACAAAGCTGATGGTTGGACAGTTATTAATAAAGATAAAGGTACAACAATTATTTCTTAAATGTGGTAGAATTTGGTAAAAACATAACAAAGTTGTAATAATGCAGCATATAAGATTGTAGGTATAGTATTATTTATATTATACTAACAAGGAAAAACTTAGAAAACGTTTTAGGAAAACGAGTGTATATTTTTTCCAACAAGCAAGATATTATTATCCAACTTCATGCTGTATTCCGCATGTAACAGGGCAGTAGTCCTAGTGTTTAGACACTCGATTCCTGACTTTGCACCCAATTTTCGAGATATTATTTGTTGGTAGACGGGACGCAAAGCCGTGTTTTGTTTTACTATAATAAAAAGGAACGAAAACTCATTCTTTCATGTGGTAGTTTAACTCCTAAATGTCGCTTTTGCAGTTAATATGCGCTGCGCCATCATGGCCTGTTTATTTATTTAGATGTTTTATATTTTTAAATGTGCAATTATTTAAACATTATGTTTTCAAGATTTTCCCGAAAGTTCTGCTAAACCAGAATCCTCTCAAGCACCAACCATTGGTTTCAATCTTCCAAAGGAATTTCAAGAGCGTGTTAATATTGCCGAAGGACAAAACATTTATCCTCCACTTAATGTGTCAACTGCAGGTAAAAAATTATAATTTTCACTATCTTCCGTATCATTGTGGCAAAACGGCTTAATCATCACTTATATTTAAGTATGTATGTTAATTTGAATGTAGAACACTTGGAAGTGATTAAATTTATAAGATTGTAACGAAAAATAAGTATTATAAAGTAACAAGGTCATTTTACATGTGACTCATTATTAAACAGTATTAGGAGTAAAGGTTAAGGCCGTCGTGGCGCACTGTATGAATTCGATTCCCAATCGAGGAAACGAATTATTTAATATTTTAAAGTATTTTTTTAAACTTCACGCTGTATCCCACACACATCAGGGAACCTAATGTTAACACACTTCGTTCCTCACTTTCCGCCGAATTCTGGAGACTACGTGTTGAGTGGCGGAACTTTACGCCGTGTTTTGCGTATATATTTAATTTCCTCGAGTGGGGATCGAACCCACAACCACTCAATTTTACAGTCTCACTTTGTGCCGCAGCGCCAATTTACTTTAAAACAGTGCTATACCATATTTTATTTTCAACTTATTAATCTGAAACCTCTTATAAACTTCATAAAAATATTTTATCATTGATATTAAGTTCCCAATTTCTTTAGCGTCGGCATAGTCTCATCTGTGAAAATAAACGCGACGGTTATAGATTCGATTTCCAATCAGGGAACAAATTTTCTTCATTTCCTATTTTAAAAACAGTAAGCGCAAAGAGGTCCGGCTCTTAATGCGCAATCTTGGAATTCAGCGTGAACCCAGAAATATATATGTTACTATCATAGCTTTTTTGTCCATATGCTTATCATACATTGACACACTTCTTAACATATAGTGTTGAATCCCAAAGAAGCGGAACAAGCTCAACCCAAGCAACCACAAGCTGGAAACTCGCAAGCAAACAGTGTCCCCATCATCCACTCCATCTGCACCTGCTGAGAAAGGACAACAGGCGAAACTACCCCACCCAAGTACATATAATAACATTATAATTTATATATAATTTTAATTGAATAAGGATTTTTTATCTGATATAATTGACGTCATAGAGACGCAGCGGCACATGGTCTGCCTGTAAACGTGACGGTGGTAGATTTGATTCCAATTCGGAATACCTATCATTACCCAAAATGACCTTTAGCACAGTTAAACATGTTTGTCATGCTTTCTCTATAGTAGTATTAATTCTTATTTTAGGGTTCCGCTGTCTGTCTGTCACAAGGTGTATCTCATGAACCCTGATAGTAAGACAGTTGAAATTTTCACAGATATGTTCTGTTAGTTGTATAGGAGCCCCATATAATGTTAGCTCTATATAGGATTTATATAAAAAGTTTACAGATAGTTTAAATTTACATATATTTTTACTCCTAATATACATACATGAGTCACCTACAATAACAACAACCTAAGTGGGTTATCACTGGCTTATCACATAATCACTTAGTAGTATAAAAATATTAAAGAGACTAATAATATTATTTATGTACAAGGTTATTATTTATTACCAATATACAATGTTTGATGAATTAATATATTCCAATATACAATGTTTAAGGAATTAACGGAACATCTAAACATTAATTTTTTTTCTGCTCACTCTGTATATACAGATTATTTATGTCATGACCACTTTAAATGAAACCACAGTTTTAATTACTCTATAAAGGAATAAGGCACACGGCCACTAAACAATCAATGGGAGATCGCCGCCTACACCTCATTCACTAAATCGAGTAGACTTGAAATATTTTATCCCATATGATGTTTTCGTAAAAGGAGCACAGACGATTCCACCTTTCCACCATTGTATTTTATTGAGTTAGTTTATTGAGTTAGAGCGTGAAACTAAAAAACAATAGAAGTTCCCAAGATAATAAATAGCATAGAATTATAAAAACGACGTATGTTTATTTGAAATGTCGTATTTTTCTTTTTTCAGTGCCACACATTGACGCAGCAATCAATCAAATGATAGCAATGGGCTTCACAAACGACGGTGGTTGGCTCACACAATTGCTGGAGAGCAAGAATGGCAACATTGCTGCGGTTCTCGATCTTCTTACACCTGTCAATCCTAAGAAATAATTTTATCCTATATTTGACATATTGTTGCATTGTAATATTATGATTATTGCTTATTTAGATATTGCTGTTTTTTTTTTGTCTTACAATTTTACTCTTTTGATGTGCAATAGATATATTTTCCTTGATAATTAACTTAATTAAGCATATGGTTTTGTCCTATGTATCTTATTTGTGCTGTTTGATTTTTCTATTTTACTTTTAAATGACTATTTCAATGTATTTGGCGGTCTACGATATGTAATAAGAGTAATATCAAATTAAATAATAAATTGGTTTAGGGCCTAACTTGCCTTTTATATTCTTAACATTATATTGTACCTTTGTATGTTGGTACTGTTTAGTTTTTATGGTGGCGGTAATCACCAATATGTTATCAATAGGATTATTTACCTTAAATATTGGATTCCATGTTTTTAATAAATAAAATTAAAACATTCCATGTTAATTGGCTTTATAATTTCAATGAAACCTTACATATTATATAGTGAAGGAAGATTAATGTTACATTTGGATTGTAATATCATTAATTAACCTAAATTCAACAATAAAGTTAAAATTCCATTATTATAATTGTTTTAATTCATTTTTAATATAACATACCCATAAAATGTCACATTTGATATTCTAAATTAATAGCTTTATGGTTTATTGCTTATTTAAAGTAGATAGGATGTAGTTGTATAACCAAAGCATTTGCTATTTTTCATATATTTAATTGTTTCTATGCCTTAACTGGAGACAATCAAATAAAACTAAGACTCCAGACTGAGTATCGAACCCATTTTTTCGTTTAGTCTAACCATGGGCGCAGGAAAAAGAGAGGCCGGAAGGCCCGCGCCCACCACAAAATTTTTTACATAAAAAGTCTGTTGAAAACTAAAGTCAATGTCCCAGCCATAGAGGTGCTCTTAACTACAAAAAGTCTGTAGGCTAATAATTTTACAAGTACTATAATAACTTTCAAAGCCATATGATTTAAGACAAGTGAAACAAATGGCTGCTTAAAAATTCTAAAATTTATTTAAGAAATCCATATGAATTCTTCTTGAAGGTATCACATTCTTTTCTCTCTCGAAGAAGTGTTTTACCTAAAGCTTCATCTAAGCACTTAGCTGCGACGCTGAAAAAAATATGAATTATTACTCACATTTTGAAAGTATTTTTTTATAAATTTTTTTATGTTATCTAAAAAGTATAATTTTTTCCTAAGTGTGGAATAACACTTTAAAATGTAACAAATATTTCGAACTATTTTCCTATGTGTGAGAATAATATAAAAAAAAATAGTTTTTCATATTCTTAACTTTACTTACATTCCTTGATTAATGGCTTCTTTCAATGTCTCTGGAGCAACACTCCCCGGACCATTCATGCCAATTGTACTACATCTACATTTTACATTAGCCAATTCTTCATTGCTATAGCATGCAGGATTGCCTGTGATACCCACTATAAGGGATATTACACTACAGCTTTCTTCCTCTGCTGAGGGATCCACTACACATTTGTCACCTATTTTGCACAGTGTTACCTAAAATAGAAATAGTTTTGCTAATTTTTTACTCATATCTTTTATAGACATCACAAGTATTTCAAAATATCAAATATTTACTAAATACACTTCGAATTCAAAATAGACAGGTGATATATTAGTTTGTTTAACAATTTTATATTCCAATTAATAATAACACATTAAAGGTCAAAATAAGTACTTAAAGCATACCAAAAGTGGAGCAGATCCAACATCTAACAGTTTACTGTCATATGGATCATCAGATAGCTGCAAATCCACATTCCCTCCGTCCATTAGAGCTGCTTTAACAAATGGTATCCTTGTATTGAACAGTGCAGCCTTCACTGCCAGTGAAACTGCATCACATAGATTGCCTCCACATTCTAAAATCTGGTAAATATGTTTATCAGAAGAATTGAAGTAGACTGCTGCAAATCTTGATACCATAATACAAATCATCAACTCCATCTGCTTGACTTTTACAGATATGTTAAAAACTTTATGTGATTTCTTAGAGACCACTTAAAATAATACAGATTTAAATAAACAGTTAAATGGTATATTGTCTACTAAAGTAATTTTTCTTTAATAGGTGGTCTGTGAAAATTTCTTTTTGTGAAGTTCACACAGATGGGATTGGGATTGAGAATTAAGGTATTGATAAACAGCCCATAAGATCTAAGTTGAGCCTTGAATTTTCTTGTGTAAGTGTTCATACATAGTGTAATTGTGTGATTCATTATTAAACAAAAACAATAAGAGTCAAAGCTATGAAGATGCAAAGTCAGTGTTGAAGAATTCACATATTTTGATCTTCCAAGTAAGAATGAAATCGACAACTATTACATTTAAAGTCAAATTCTGTCCAACTACACCATGTCCAATGGCCCCATATTTAGGTTATTGCTTACCAAAATATCAACATAAAGCTTCCAGCACTGTTTCCCTTCAAAAATGCACAATTGTTTCAAATTAAATGCATCTGATGATTGGTAGGCTCGTTGCATCATGTTTGATATACTATTTGCAAGCTGTTCTCCTCCTCGGCCTTCAAATTCAGGTGTGGCATTTGCTGAGCTGAAAGTAAAAAAATTATAAGCATACTGATAATATATATATTGTAGTAATATAAATATAAATAGTATTAAATAGACTACTAGTACTAGATATGTGAAGTCAAAGAAAATCTTATGTTAATATACTCTTTTTACCAGGCTTTTTAGGCAATGAGTAAGTTTCCCATATCTCCAAGAGCTTCTAAGATTATTGATAATGCACAACAAATGTGAAATCTCATGCAAAGTAAAAGATAGAATAAGATTATAAAATTATGAAATAAAATTTGTAATTTCTTCAGCATCCAACTTTGTGTTTATTGTCTTTATTTCAATGAAATTATTAAGTGAACTAATTTAATTTCTTTTTTAAAAACACCATTCAAATTCACCACCATTCCATTTGACTACATTGTAAAGACCAGAGATAACAAGAATGCCTAAAATCTGGAAATGTAATATAGGAAAAAATACCAGTCCACGAAAAATTCAATTTTTCCCAAATTTGGCTTCTCAGGTTTAGGTGCATCTATTTCTGTTTTCACACCCACTAGAATATCTGTGTTTGCAAGGCGAAGTCTTGCCGAACCACTGGCATGACTGACTACATCAGTCTCCAGTTCCATTGGCCTATAATCAATATTTGACCTCCCATCTGATCGATAATCGTCCTAAGAAAGTAGATAAATATAATTATTTATTTCAAACAATAAATAACAAGTAAGACGTGATTAAAATTTAAAAAAACACTTTTGTTTACCTGAACACCATGCAAAATATATACTTTTTCTGTAGAACTCAATAAAATGCCTGCCATTGTACAATATATATTTTTTATTTTTATTATTTTAATTAACTTTTAAATATAAACACTATATATAGTACTTATTTTAAAGTTTAGTTAGATTCATATTTGTATTTATAACCTTCAAAATGTACTAGTCTATATAATCAAAGCTCAAACGTCAAACTAAATAGTTATAGTAAACTTCATACGTAGTACATTCATAGTAAAATCGATGTTGTAATCGATAACTGATGCCATACTCAGTAAATAGGGAAAAAAGATAATACTAACGAATATTTATAATAAACATTCTATTTACTATAAACATATATGTTATTTTTTCTGTAATATGTATAAAAAATAAGTTTAACTTTTTTCTTGTAAAAGTAATATTTGTTCAATTATTGTACAAAAGTTGAAGTTTAGCTTCATAAAAAATTTATAATTATGAACTTTAGATAGTAAGTTTTAATATCCATGTCAAATAAAACACGGTGAAATAACACCTTGCATTTTTCAATATTTTTTGTAAAAAATGGCTTATATATAAAAAATAGGGTGTCGCGAACTTTTTTTAGAACTAATAAAATGACATATATTTTGCTATTTTTGTAAAGCACGCGCTTAAAGCAATTTGAAGGCCTTCATTATTATTGTTATTCCGTTATTTAAGGCTAACTAAGACTTACACTATATGTTATATAGCCTATAGCTTCTGAGGAATGTATCATTCATAGGACGAATAGACTCAGAGATCTTAGCGCTTAAACAAACAAACAAATAAACAAACTTTATTATATTAGTATATAAAAGTAAATTTTAGGGTTCCGTAGCTCAAAAAAAGGGTAAGTGAATATTTAAGGTAATGTAAATATTAATCTAAAATAAATGAAATAACTTTTTTTTTTATTTTACGCCTGAATTTGAATCTTTTTTTGTATATAAGCAAAATTGCTGTGAACATATTGCTTCATGTTTTAAAATATGAAAAAAATATTGCGAGGCTCATAGGTAGAAATAGCAAGACAATATGGCTTCAATTTTATGCTACGTAATTGTTAATGTTTTCTTTTTAAATTCTTAAAAGTTAACAGTATTCTAACTTTAAATTTTATCATCAATTGTCACGTGCACGTTTACAAACGCGACAGATTGTGGGTTCGATTCCCACTCGAGAAAATTAAATATTTAACAGTTTCGTTTCTTCGCTCTGGTGTTGCAAAAAAAAGCCTAGCTTTGAATCCCGCTACTCAATCAATACACATAGCGTCTTGAATTCGGTGAAAAGTGAAGTGAAGCGGAGTGTCACTGGGCTCCCTCTGCTGCCCACGGCCTAAAGTAACCTAAAGTAGTAAGTTATATATTTTATTAATTTCAAATAATCACAACGTTAGGTTTCAACCTTGAAGTTTAAAATATGTAGGTATTAGTCAGTTCCCGATTCGGTCCTGGTAACTATTGGAGGGGCTCTCGCAACATCCTCTTTTAAATTGCGAGTTATCGTAATTGTTTCATTGTAACAGATTGAGTTTGTATCTGAAGTTCACGTGCCATTCTAGTATAGACGACACTAAACTCTTCATAAAGTAGAGGTTCTCAGGATGAGTGAGTTGGATAGTGATGTTACTGATATGATATATCAAATGCAAAAGTTTTCATGGATAGATTACGTAGTATTTGTGTTAATGTTAGCCATTAGTGCGCTTGTTGGTGTTTATTGGGGTTTCTTCAAGAAACAGACGACACAAAATGATTATCTTCTTGGAGGTAGAAATATGAAAGTCGTGCCAGTTTCAATGTCACTGGTAGCTAGGCAAGTACCTTGTAGTATATCGAGAAAAACGCAAGTTTTCTCGACTGAAAAGTATATTAAAAAAGAAATTCTAATTTTTCTTCTACGTTTCGTACTATTTTCTTTTAGTTTTGTATCAGGAATAACATTACTTGGATCTCCTACCGAGGTGTACATGCATGGAACTCAGTATGCCTATATAATGGGAGGAATATTCCTGATGTCCATAGTCATGACACAGGTCTACTTACCTGTTTTCCATGAGCTCAAAATAACTTCTAATTATGAGGTAAAAAAATATAAATTATATTTAGAATTTCATGACAAATTGATAATACTTTAATTATGAATGAGTAAAAATAGAAAATGACGAAGATAGAGTGGTAAAAAATGAGTATTAGTATGAAATTTAGATGATTGTGGAAATCAGTTCTATTGCTTTTGATTTTTAAAAACATATATATCAAAATACAAAAACATGGATTGAGTTGATACTACACCGCTACATTTTTACAAGTTTTTGACATTTTTAAGTTTACACATTTTAAAGAAAGAAAAATACGTTTTTAGAACCCCGTAAATTAATTAATTAATTAATTAATCCCGTTATGGTCAAATTAGTCTTTGAACATAGCGAAATTTAAACGGTTTCGAAGAGGCGCGGGTTCAAATCCAGCTACGTTCAAAGTTCTATACGTTTTTCAAAAAAGTATCCAAAAGTTATTTAATTTTTATAAATGAAAATGATTACAGTATATAAATCACTAACTAACAATAATTTCTTAACTTTTAGTACTTATCCATGAGATTTGACAACAGAGTGCGGTTATTTGGTTCGATACTTTTCGCTTTTACTTTGGTGAGTACTTGAGTGCAATAAAAATAAAATATTAAATAAGCGCAATTGGAAAGACCGTTAATATATGTAGCTGAACGCGTTACACGATGGTTGTAGGTTCTCATCTCACTCGAGGGAATGTATAATTATTTTGTCTAAACGATTACGTTATACAAAGAACAAATACCTTTGTTACGTATTTTAATGGTGGAAAAGTAGAAACTTGAGTATCTTATCCTAGCCGATACTTAACCAGCTTCTTACAGTTTACTTTTAGCATTAACGTTAAATTAGTGTGGAAATAGAAATACAATATATATTTTTTAAACTTCACGCTGTTGCCGCACATAGCAATGTAGGCAGAGGAGAGAAACCTGGGAGCCAAGTGGGCATCCGTCCATTGTTACCCATTAAGACATTCCGTTCCCCTCTTTCCGCTGAATTCTGGAGACATTGTGTATTGGGTGGGGGGATTCAACGAAGCATTGCATCGTTACCTGATTGAAAAAATATTAAGAATTTCCTCGAATAGGAATTGAACTCACAACTTGTCGCGTCTATCTGTTCGTGCAACACGACTGGTCTCAAATAATTGTATTTTTTTTTTCAGATAGGTTGGTTACCGATCGTCATTTATGTGCCAGCTTTGGCTTTCAACCAAGGTAAATAGATCTTGGTAAATTTTGAAATATGTACTAATTTGTTTTTCCTATCGATTGGAGTAAATAATTCACAATATTATTATATTTCAGTGACTGGAGTTGATATACATGTAATAACGCCAATTGTTTGTTTAGTGTGCATATTTTATACAAGTGCGGTAAGTGTTTAGTTGTAATTGAATTAACTATGTAATTATGTTTCTGTATCGCATTTCTACTTACTTTACTCTTCCTTGAACTTCAAGCATAATTAACACGATGTACCCCGCACATAGTCGCACGTTAGGCAGAGGGAACCTGACAAAGACAAGACAAGAAAGTGACACTTTGTTCCCCATTAAGACATTCCGTTCTATTCCATTCTGTTCTTTTTATTCATTAATTTACCTCCTAAAATTATTATAAAAAATTAATGACATTTCAATCATTATTTATTTGACGGACATAACGTTTTTGTATTTTTTCATTTAAATGTTATTGTATAAAAAAATCCTTATTTCAAAGGGCGGTCTTCAAGCTGTAGTATGGACAGATGTTATACAAATAACATCGATGGTGGGTGCCATGGCGTTAGTAGCTATAAAAGGGACGATGGACCTCGGTGGAGTGGGTGTTGTGTGGCAGAGAAATATGGAGAGTGGACGGATCGAAGCACCTAAGTAAATTTTTGATTTCACTTATCTTACGACAATTGTAGATGAAGACAGCTTAGTGTATGTCTTTTAAATGGCGGTTCCTTATTTAGGGTTATGAATATTTCAATAAACAAAAAATATAATTTATAAGAACTTTTATTTAATTAAATTTATAAAAGTTAATTGAATTAATAAAGTATTTATGGACTATTTGAACTGAACTGGCAAGTGAAAGAAAATTGATAAAAGGTATAGATATACCAGCTGCTTCCTTATCTAATTTTGACTTTTTGGCTTTTTCTCACTCCTTTACTCTTTTCGATCTTTGGCAGTTAATATCCAAATTGGTTACTGGTTCATCCTTCGTGCTGGACGAGGTTTTCTTTACATCGCCCATAAATTTCACTCAAGCAATCTTTCATTCTTTGTTTGTTAACAATCCGTGCAACGTGTACCTTCTATCTCCATTTTCTTTCTTAACAAAGACATCGTTATATCGTTGAATAATATTATTCCGTTTTAGTTGGGATCCTTTGCCAACAGCTCGTCATACAATATGGAATTTAGTTATAGGAGGTCTCATATACTGGTTACAAGCTAACGCGGTCAACCAAACCATGGTCCAACGATATTTGGCTCTACCTACATTACGGGGCGCTAAATGGTGAGTAAAGAATTACTCTAAAAATTTTATTTATAAAATCTATAAGTAATGATAAAATAACGAACATAAGAGGTTATGAGAATAAACTAAATTAACCAAATTCAGTAGTTATTGATTGCAGTTTAAGCTTTAGATCTTACATTCCCTTATATTAAATTTAATATATTGAATTTATGTTTTTGTGTTTTTTGTACTTAAGAATTTAACAATTGATTAAGTATCAAAAATAACTTTAAAATCACACAAGTTATTATTACTACTACTTACTTATAAAATTTTATTCACAGGGCCGTTATTTTATTCTCCATTGGAATATCTATATTGTACTGCTTTTGTCTATATTGTGGGCTACTTATCTATGCGCGTTTCCACGATTGCGATCCGTTACAAACTAAGGTACGTAAGTACCTAATATACGTGTTACTTGACAAGTTCACAATTTGTAGTGAATCTTTCATAATATTAGGAAAATTAACCTTATTATTATACATACATTCATATTTAGGTACCTATTTCATTTTATTTCACAATTTTAAGATTCACAGCTGCGTATAAAAATAGATCTTCTACTCATTTAATATTAGATTATTTCTAAATTGTTTCCAAATGCGATTATAAGAACATTTTATGTGATATAATATTTTTTTATAGTTAGCTAAGGCGAAAGATCAGTTACTGCCATTATTAGTCATGGACGTTTTAGGGGATTTCCCGGGTCTACCAGGGGTGTTCATTGCTGGCATCTTTAGTGCAGCATTGAGGTATGTTCTATTAATAACTGTGATATCTGTATTCTGTTATATTTGCTCTATTTAAAGAAAATATTTTGAATATTGCAATTATTTCATGGTATTAAAAAATATTAAATTCAATATTTTAGAGTTGCATTTATAAGTATTTATTTAGTTTTCTTTATTTAATTCCTAAAAAGGCTCTAATATGTATGAATAAAAGTTAAAGTTTCTTTGATCACATTAGACAAGACGCTGCTATTAGTACAATTGCCAGTAGATACCAACTAGGCGAAAACTGGACAGCGCGTAAGTGTAACTGACTGACTGTAAACGCGACCGGTTGTGAGCTCGATTCCCACTTCACTCTGTACCTCTAGCGAGGAAGAGAGAGAGCCCGGAGCGCCAAACGCTACGGTCTCTGCATACCTCTTTCGCCTCCGTCTACTGTCATCAACTTTTTCATACATGTCCTCCGGGAGGTCCTCATGCTTTTTACGTGACCTTCCTCCTGCATAATATCTTAAATTTTATTTTATATCTATATTGTATCTATAAACTTAAAGAAATATTTTTTTTAGTTCGTTGTCAACAAGCTTAAATTCGATGTCGGCAGTAGTTTTAGAAGACTTTTACAAACCATTTTTCAAACGACGACTGTCTGACAGACAGACCAATTTACTCTTAAAAGCCGTTGTTATATGTCTAGGAACTATATGTGTAGGTAAGTTGTATATACTACAGTCCTAATTAAGTACTTCATTGTGAGACAATGAGACAGTGTGAGGGTTTATCTATTAGGAGGCGGAGATTGATTTTAACTTTTAACTGATCTTTTTATATAAAAGGTATTTTTTTAATTATCATATATATTTTTATGAGTATGCACTAGGATAGGCAACAGACTATTCTAGGGTGGGCACAGACCTACCAGGCTCTTCCTATTCATATTTAATTATGCACACGGTTATATCATGGTAATAAGGAATATTATTGTACGCTACAATTCTTTTTTTTAAGTCGCACACGTATACATATTTTAATTATTAGATATTTCTATATATGCAAGGTACAAAATTAATTTTCGGAAAATTAAGTAAAAGCATTGAATATCTTCTTTTATGCCATACTCGTAGAACTCTGAAGTTTCAAAAATGGTGTAAACCACCTTCCTCCACGCATGTTTGCAGTTGATAGAGAAAATAATGTCAATAACCATTAGTTTTTGTCAGCCTGTTCTATAAAATAAGGAAGATATAAAGATCAACTTTTGCTATTAACAAAAGTATTCACATTGTTATTTATAATCATTATATTATTTCCAGGTTTAGTATTCGTAGTTGAGAAAATGGGTACTATTTTACAACTGACAATGACGTTAGAGGCAATGACGATGGGTCCCCAACTTGGTGTATTTTCTATGGGGATTCTAATGCCCTGGATTGATGCTACGGTAATATTGGGTAATTTTTTACCTGGGTTAGGCGAAGCAAAAAGGAAACTTGTGATTTTAATCTGTATGGGCGCGTGCGCATGTGCGTTTGCCTTTTCGTGTGTCTGTATGCATATGTGTATGTATATTTTGAATGTAAATATGGAAAAGGCTTCACGCTGTATCCTGCACATAACAGGATAGGCAGAATAAACCTGGGAACCCAGTATTAAGACAGAAGCTCCGAATCAATAAAATGAAAATATTAAATATTTTATTTCCGAAAGTTGGAATTGAATCAACAACCTGGCACGTTTACAGTCGCACGCTTATTGTATTTATTCTTAATCGTAAATTTTTCCGTCTTTGAAGTCCTTATGGGTCTAATTTTTTAATAAAATATTCCATATACTCGTAGGCGGCGCTAGTGGGCGGCGCGGTCGGCCTCGCGTGTATGGCGTGGTGGTGTCTCTCAGCACAACTGGCGGTGGCGCGCGGCCTCGTGCCTGTGGCCCACAAGCCTCTCACTGTAGATGGATGTGCATACAATTATACTGTTGTGGAAACAAGTGTTGTTAGTGAAACGTAAGCATACCTACTTGACGACAGGCATTTGCAGCTTCACGCATGCATGCATTCCGCACACAGCAGGGTAGGCAGATGGAACCTAGTGTTAAGATACCGCTTTCTCTCGAATTCTGGAGGCATTGCGTATTGAGTGGCACCGCTACCCTTTCGCCTCGACACCAAAGCGAAGAAATAGCAATATAAATGTAAGTAAGTATTTCATCTCCTCGAGAGGGGATCGAACCCACAACAAGTCGATTTCACAGTCACACTTTGTGCCCCTGCGCTACGACTGGTCTCATTAATATGTAAATAAAAAAAATAAAGTCGTGATAGAGTTACGACTCTTTTTTTGTGAGTATGTACCTCTGGTGATAGGGTTTTCAAAAAAAGGCATCAAAATAACAATATATTGTTATGTTTTCTTCTGCTCAAATTTACAAAGCGGGGAGGAAGTAGTCAATGTCTATTAATGCAACTAAAATTTAAAAAAATGATTGAGATAGCTTTAAACAATTAAAAAAATAATTGTTAAAATTAGAAAGCATTAAATAATGATTTTTCTTTATGTTTTTGTGTGTAAATGACTGTAGAGTTCAGACTCTTCTTTTTTGAATCTCAAATTTTGACAAAATTGAGACATTTTGTGTTGAATGGTGAAACTTAACGTCACGTTTTTGTCTTGTTACCAGAGCGAGATAATAGTAATAATAAATTCTCCAGAGTGCGAATCGACCAACAGCCATCGCGTTTACAGTCACACACCGTGCCGTTGAGCCACAAAAGCCTTGAAAATTATAAAACTAAGAAAGAAAATGGAAACATTTTAGTGAAGAGATAAACCCGATTCTCCACGTGTCGTACATGTGGTACACGCTGGCGGGCGCTCTGCTGACGGTGGTGGTGGGCGCGCTGGCGAGCAGGGCGCGCGCGGCGGCGGGCGTCGCGCACGTGCCGCCCGCGCCCGCGCTGCTCGCGCCGTGCGTCAGGCGCATGTGCAGGGAGCCGCCGCATCCTACTGACGAACCTTTTATTCGGGCCTATGGAAACAAGGTTACTTATAGGTTGTTTTTATCTTCTCGCTGTATCACGCAAGTACCTGAGTAATTACCATAACGAATAATGAAAATACTTCATTCCCCCGTTACTCAGATTAAGAATGCCACAAGCGTCGTTTCCAGTCACGTTGCGCTAAAATTACAGTTATATTAATCTTTATTTACTAGTGTTTATGTCAGTCGAGTTTTAATTTTTATTTTATTCGTCATTAGCCACTTTATACTATCTTATTTTTTACATATACAAATGCAATGTACATAAAAATACTAATTATGAAATAATACGTAGATATGTAGTAATCTACATAGATAATTTGTTCAATGCTCATGTAATGATCAGGCTCGCTAAAGTATATAATTTTACGTTAAAAGTACATCCAAATACTTCATATGTCAAACGAAAATAAAAATTAAACTTATTTTTATTCCAGAACCAACATCTAAATTCTACATCAATCAATATGAAACCGATTACCGATACAGAATGCGAACAACGAAGCTGAAAACATAAATGTGAAAAAATACTAAATTTATTTATTATTTATTATAAATAATGTTAAATCAAAAGTTTTTTTTTATTTCATTTTAATTTACCTTTACCAAATTAAAGCTAAAAATTACTGCTTATAGATAACTTAATGAATTAAATGCGACTAAATGGTTGGGTACATGTATATATACTGATACAAAATACAAATATGAAAAGCAAAATACGTGTTTTTATAACAATAACAAATTATACGCTTTAGTTCTCGAGTTCTCAATTGTCTCGAGTTGTCTTAAAGTGTAAGTAAAGATAGATAAAGTTACCCCTTGTTTTTTAGGTCTATCTATAGTCTATACTAGATTTTCGATATATATAGAATTTATATACATAAAAAATCGTAAAATAATATTTTATGAAGAATTTCTTTCTCGCTAAAACTGTATAACATAAAATAATTAATTACATATCTAAATATATATTATTTTATTCTTAAATTGAATAATGTAAAAATAATGCAGGTCAAAGCCAAAGCAAGATTAACGAACAGGAGTTATTTTTACAATACAGGATATGCTTAATAAACCAAAATAGCATAAGAGGAAAATCGTAGGCAGTAATTGAAAAATTGGTGTCTTCGTTGGACACTTTTAATTCAGAGATTATTGAGTGCGTACTGTAGACACTAGACACTAGACACTACTAGATAGTATATGGAATATGAACATGAATAGAGATGTTATAGAGGTCAGAAAGTCGTTTCAGCATTTTTCATGGATCGATTATTCAATTTTTGTGTTTATGTTAACGGCGTGTGGTGGTATAGGAATATATTATGGTTTTGTTAAGAAGCAGAACTCGACTGAAGATTATTTAATGGGAGGAAGAAATATGAAGCTAGTGCCAGTTTGTTTTTCTCTAGTTGCCAGGTATGTATTTAGATTATTTGATTAGTACAAAAAATTGTGATATTTTGCAGCATAAGCACTGAGCAGTAAATAAATTGTGATATTTAAGAGTGAGAAACGTAGTAGAGTGAAATATGGAAACCAGTATAATGCTTTCAAAGTCTTTTACTAGTACTTCGGAACGAAAAACATTTTGACGTTGGTGCAGTAAAAATATGGACTATAATATGTATTTAGTGTATGCTAAAGGTCAAATTTAAAAGGATTTATCTAAGATAGAAAATAAATAATTGTGTCGTGTGCAGTTTCTTTTCAGGTATATCGCTATTAGGAATACCCACAGAGCTTTACATACATGGGACTTCATACGTTTTTACCGCGATCGGGGCATTGTTGATGTCTATTATAGTCACATACACTTTCATTCCAGTGTTACACGAATTACAATTGACGTCCGTGTACGAGGTATGAAATCAATTTAAATGTTAGTGAGGTATTCTTGTAAATTTTCATATATTATAGATATTTTAATTAATTTTATTTCTTTTTAGTATTTGGAATTACGTTACGATAAAAGAACGAGAATCTTTGGATCGGTTATATTCAGCGTTTACTTGGTAATATTTCAAATTGTAGAAAAATATCTAAATCAATTGTTGATGTTAAATATTAAGAATAGTCTAAATGATGAAATCTGAAATAAACATGTATGCATCTTGTTTTTCAGATGGCTTGGCTTCCTATAGTTATTTATGTTCCGGCGTTAGCATTCAATCAGGGTATATTTTTTTTATATATCATATATTTGTTTTATCATTTTTAAGTGTGCTTTTAATGTTATGCTTTCTTAGAAACCGTCCACGAGGCGCAGCTTAAAACACCGATACGTTAAAATTTTTACACATTTCCTACTAATAATACTTTTTTAGTATTATCTATAATTTTTATTTATAATTTTAACATTAACTTTAATCAAAATAATATTTTTTATTGTAGTGACTGGTGTGAATATACACATTGTATCCCCCTTAGTGTGTCTTGTTTGTATATTTTACACATGTGTGGTGAGTAAAAAAATTGCATATATTCTTAAGCATCTATTTCCATACTATATAGGTAATACCATTACATAAAAAAATTAAAGTATTAATAGAAAAAATGCCTAAATAAATAAATAGTCTGTATGGCAATGCGTCACGAGATTAAAGTAAAGTAGAAAAAAAAAATGTAAATATTCACGTCTTTTTTTCCGCAAACATAATTTATATAAACCTAAAACTATTTTAGGTAAACTTTGACTGTTTTATACTGAAAAATAAAATTTTTTCTAGGGAGGTATTAAAGCAGTAGTATGGACAGATGTAATACAAACGATTGTTATGATCGGAGCCATGTTGTTAGTTATAGTGAAGGGTACGGTTATAGTTGGAGGACTTGATGAAGTCATTGCTAGGAATTGGGAAACCAATCGATTGGAACTGCCAAGGTAAAATGTTTATAATAAGTCAATATTATTAAACAATTTTTTAATGTGTATTACACTTTTAGGAAATAAAAATTTGAACGTAGCGAGAGCCGAAGACGACTATAAAATATGAACAAATGGTCAATGGTCGTATATAATTTCATAATCTTCTCGTCGACCGTGTCTCTTAGACTTCCTAAGTGTTGAATAACACTTAAAAAATGATAAAAAAAATAATTTGATAATTATTTGAAATAACGATCACTTAATCTACATGCTTCTCCTGTCCTTCGCCGACCATTTTATAAAAAAATGTTTAAAAATTTGTGTTCAGTTTATTTCAATTTTAAACATAAGTAAATCAAAATTAGTTTCACGCTGTTTCCCGAGTACAGCAGGGTAAGCAGAGACAACCTAGTGTTAAGACACTCCGTTTCCCACTTCCCGCCGGATTCTGGAGGTATTGCGTTATTGCAAAAATATAAATTTAAATAAATTTAAATTTCATCCTTAGAGACCATAGCGTTTAACGCTCCGTTCACTGTCACTGCCGTGCTAGGGATAAAGCGTGAAGCTAATGTGGGGATCGAACCCACAACCAGTTTCTTTTACAGTCACACTTTGTGCCCCTGCTCTATGACTGGCTTCAATTATAAACATAAAAAAAAATACATTCCAGCTTTACTTTAGATATGACTGTACGCCATTCCATCTGGTCAGTTTCAATAGGGTCCATGTTTTATTGGACTGGAAATATAGCAGTAAATCAATCTATGATGCAAAGGTTCCTTGCGTTGTCAGACCTGAAGATGTCGAAGAGGTGATAATTTTTTATATTTTATTCTTATATATAAAATGTTATATTATTTTTACTTTCTAAACACAAGCAATACGAAAATAATTTTACTTTTTACTTACAAGTTATATATTTCCCAATTCGTTAAGGTCTTCCTATGTTGATTGGTTGGCAGATACCAGGAAATTGCTATCGATATACATATGTATATAATAAATATTGATTGCATAAAAAATGTTCTTAATTTCTTAATAAGTCTATTCGATTCAGTACAATAATTTATGGGGGTCCAAGATGGAAGGCTTGCTCGCAGCGACCCCTGCCAGCCCTTACGAGGGCTGCAACGTTCCATCCGCCACGTGCACCCCGAGAGAGCGCACTGATAGGGCGTCCCCCCAAGGCGACGCGCACCAGTGCGTCCCCGCTGGTGTGACAAGTGGCGACGAATGCGGCGTTGGGGACCGCCACCCAACACGCCATGTCCGGAACGGCGGGAGGTGGAGGACGGAGCTACAAATAGCTACGTGGAATGTAAGAGGAGGGATGGAAGAAAAGATGAATGAATTATTAGATGTGATGGATGATAGAGATTTAGATGTCGTTTGTGTGACTGAGACCAAGCGAAAGGGCAATGATACAACTGATTTGCCGGGCAGTCGGGTCGCTTTCTGGGCTGGTGTATCAGAGAGCGAGCGGGGCTGTCAAGGTGTAGGTGTATTATTGTCCTCTCGATTGGTTAGTGCAGCGGTTGAATACAAGGCGATCAACCCGAGACTGCTCTGGGTTCGCTTCAAGCTGGGGTTAACAAGAGTATTCTTGTTAGTGGCGTATGCGCCAGTATCCTCAGCTCCATTAGGCGAACTCGAGGAGTTTTGGGAGAGTGTCAGGGATGTTCTAGGTAGCGTTAGAGGGAATGAAAAATTAATAATATGTGGCGATTTGAACGGATGGGTCGGAACTGCGCGAAGTGGTTACGAGGGAGTGCTAGGTCAGTATGGTGACAAGAGAATAAATGAGGCTGGAAAGCTTATATTGGAAATTTGCAAGGAAAGGAATTTGTTTGTGGCAAACACTATGTTTGACCACAAACAAATTCACATGTATACATGGGAGCGAACGGAAGGGAAAAGTATGATTGACTTATTCCTAGTGGATCAGCGTATTCGAAGCCAAGTCATGGACACACGAGTGTTTAGGGGTTCTGATCTGGGAACAGACCACTATCTAGTAGTTGCTAGAATAAGGGGTCTGTTCACAGGCTGGCGCAACTACACGAGGTGTCCAGACTTGGAGTCGAATTATCGCATAAGAAGCTGGAAGCTTCAAGATCCACCAACTAGAAAGGAATATCAAGAAAGAGTTTCCAAAAGGCTAGACAGCAGTGAATCTGGAAATGGAAATATTGAAGTATGCTGGCAGAACCTTAGGGATTGTATGAAGGAAGCAGCGATAGAGGTATGTGGTAAAGTTAAAAGGGGCTTTAGTAAAAAGCGTGATGAATGGTGGGATGATGAAGTGCAAGATGCTGTAGAAAGAAAGAAGAAGGCATGGCAGGATTATAAAGCCTGTGGCAAGGATAAAAGTATGAGAGAGATAAAAAAGAAAGAGTATAAGCTGCAAAAGCACCAGACGAAAGTACTGATAAAGATGAAGCGCGAAAAGTCAGAGAATGAAAGAGATGAGAGGTTAACGAACAACTTCAGGGAAAACACGAAGCTTTTCTGGCGAGAAGTTAGTGTTTCTCGAGGTTGCTCGCTAACTTGTAGAATGAAAGGGGTGCTTTCGAAGGACGGTGAAATTCTAACAGAAAAACCACACGTTTTGCAGCGATGGGCGGAATTTTACAAGGAGATGTATGAATGTGATGACGCCTCAGTCTCAAGTAGCAGCGAAACGCTGAGTCTTGATGTAGCTGATGGCGAAATTAGTGTAAAAGAAGTTGAGTGTGCAATACGAAGTCTGAAATGTGGTAAGTCAGCGGGAGCAGATGGAGTTACTGCCGAGATGATCAAATATGGTGGGTCACGCGTCTTGGACTTGTTCTGGTTTTTGTGCAATTTATGCTGGAAATCAGGGGAGGTCCCAGACGATTGGCGAGGTGCGGTCATCGTGCCTTTGTATAAAGGCAAAGGTTCACAGATAGACTGCGCAAACCATAGGGCTATCAGTTTGATTAGCTTAGGTAGTAAAGTTTATGCTAAAGTTTTAGCGAGAAGAATGCAAGAGAGATCTGAAAGGCTGTTGTGGGAGGCCCAAGGAGGCTTTAGACCTGGAAGAGGGTGTATGGATCAGATCTTTTCCCTCCGCATGATCACGGAGAAATTTTTGGCCGTTAACCAAAAAGTTTTCTGTGCTTTTGTGGACTTGGAAAAGGCGTTTGATAGAGTTGTCAGAGCGAAATTATGGGAGATACTATCCCGGTACAATGTGAGTGGACCCTTGTTGCAGGCTGTAAAGTCTCTTTATAGAGACCACTCAGCCTGCGTGCGAGTAGGAGCTGGCATGTCGCCCTGGTTTGACATCCGATCGGGTGTTAAACAGGGTTGCGCCATGTCAGCTTGGTTGTTCAATTTGTATTTGGATAGCTGTCTCCAAGGAGTGAAACAAAGTGATATAGGAGTGAAAGTAGGTGACCTGAATGTGAATTGCCTGCTGTACGCAGATGATGCAGTGCTTATTGCATCATCAGAGTGCGAGTTGCAGGCATTGGTCACCACTCTGAAAGAAGAGTGTGAATATAATGGTCTAAGCCTCAATGCGAATAAGACAAAGGTTCTGATTTTTGAACGAGATGAAGAAAGGACGGAATGCAAGATCAGTGTAAATGATAAGATATTAGAACAGGTGAATGAAGTGGTATATTTGGGAAGTATGTTCAGTAGAGATGGAAGATACGAGATGGATGTGGAAAGGCGTATTGCTGCCGGTAACAAGGTTAACGGGGCCTTGGCTGCATTGATGAGACGGCGAAACGTCAGCACAGCTGCGCGTTTGGCCGTACACAATGCAGTTTTGGTACCGACCCTGTTATACGGCAGCGAAACGTGGGTATTACAGAAGAAGAATGAAAGAAAGATGAATGCTGTGGAGATGCGATCTCTTCGTAGGATATGCGGAGTCAGCCTAGCTGATCGAATCCGCAATGAAGAGGTACACAGAATGGCAGGTACCAGCGAGGATGTCACGGTGAGAATGAAGAAGAACGTGCTCAGCTGGTTTGGGCACGTCGAACGAATGAGCGAGGAAAGAATGGCAAAAAAGATTTATGATGGAAAAGTGAGTGGTAAGAGAGGTAGGGGGAGACCTCGGTTGACCTTCGAAAACACAGTATCAAAGATACTGGAGGAAGGTCACGTAAAAAGCATGAGGATCCCCCGGAGGGCATGTATGAAGAGGTTGATGACAGTGGACGAGGCGAAAGAGGTATGTAGAGACCGTAGCGTTTGGCGCTCCGTTCTCTCTGACTACCCCGCTAGGGATAAAGCGTGAAGTTAAGTTAAGTTTAATAATTTTATTTAGATTAAAATTCGTAATTTATGTTTACAGAGCCGTATGGGGATTCCTAGGTGGTGTCATATTCATAGTATCAATGTGTAGTTATTGCGGACTTTTAGCGTATGCCCGTTATTATGAATGTGATCCCTTAAACTCTAAACTAGCTCAAGCTAAGGATCAACTACTTCCCTTGCTGGTTATGGACGTGCTGCAGGAATGGAGGGGCATGCCCGGGATATTTGTTGCTGGAGTCTTTAGTGCAGCTTTAAGGTGAATATGTTGAACGCCATATAAGTGTTAAGTATTATTGCCCAGTATGTATATTTTTTTTCAGCATCATGCTCTCTCCCTCAAACAGCGCGGTAGGCAGAAGGAACCTAGTGTTAAGACACTCCGTTCCCCACTTTCTGCCGGCAGAACTCAACGCCGCGCTATGCCTCGACACCAGAGCGAAGAAATGGAAATATAAATTTAAATAAACATTCCTCGAATGGGGATCGATCACACAACTAGTCGGTTTTACAGTCTCACTTTGTGCCCCTTCGCCACGACTGGCCACAAATGTATATGCCTCTGTGTATATTATATACCTTTTGATCCGCTTCTTAATTTTATATTTAAGTTAACCACACTGGCATTCGCCACGTAATATTTACTATCTTCTCATAAGTTTGAAGTGAAACCTCATTTAGACCTAAATATTCTGATTACGTAAAAAAGGGCGAAAATGCGTTGCGATAAGAAAATTTAAAATAGAATGTCTTTGCTTTTCTCTTGAGGGCCAAAAGAAGAATGTATATGCTATAAAGTACTAACTCCCAAAATATGTAAAAATAAAACATTTAATTTTCAATTTCCTTTCTTATGAAGTATAATATATTTGTCCTTATGCATTTATAGTTCACTATCTACTGGGTTAAATTCAATGGCAGCCGTTGTATTAGAAGATTTTTGGAGACCTTTCTTGCCCAAATTGAGTCAAAGACAAACTCAAATACTTGTCAGATCTGTTGTCGTTGTACTCGGTTGTGTTTGTGTAGGTAAGATAAAAATGTAAATTATGAGATCTCTTTTTTTTAGTTTTTAACTTCTCTATATCTCTATCTCTTACAGAGCAGAGTAGACTGGAAGGAATCTAGTGCTAAGACACTCCGTTCCTCACTTCCCACCGAATTTCCAAGACGTTGCGCTTTGTCTTGTTACAGGAAAGAAAAGGTAAATATTAAATAATTCATTTCCGCGACCACTCGAGGAAATCGAACCCAAATCCTTAATAAGGAATGTGGACAAAAGTCTAAATAAGGAGTGTTTTAACACTCGTGGTGTTTTAACTCTCTTGATCTAAGCTTCTATATGTAGGATGTAAATGAAAATAGACGTGCACAGAAGGACAAACTTTAACAGCGAAAATTGTTGAAATTTAATTTTGATAGTGGTAAGAATTTATATTTTTCTTATTTAAACTATTTATAATATTGATTTGCTGTATTTTTCATAGGGCTAGTATTCGTAGTAGAAAGACTAGGTTCGGTACTACAGTTAGCAATGAGCCTTTCCTCTGCGTCGATGGGACCACTCACAGGAATATTTTTTATGGGATTATTTTTACCAATGATTGATGGTGTTGTAAGTATTTTTCATATTAAGAGTATATAGTATGAGATAAATACAATAGTGGAATGAATTCTTTGCCGTGTGATCCCGGCCTAGAATAGGATCATCCTGGTACTGGTGGTGTCGTAAGAGGCGACTAAAGTACGTGTGGTAGAGTCACGTCGCCAACAATGGCAACACGCATGGGCAGACTCGACCGGATCATTACCACCCCCGGCATTTAAAACCAGCGTGAAGTAGTGGCTTTATTCCACTGAGTTTCGCATTAGGTAATGCCGGGCCCCGGCGCCCAACCCACCTTAAAGGCCGGCAACGCACCTGTAACTCCTCTGGGGTTGCACGGGGCCGTGGGCGGCGGTAATCACTTACCATCAGGTGACCCGAACGCTCGTTTGCCGTGTCTTTTCCATAAAAAAAAAAAAAGAATAATATATACATAGGCACGGCTAGCACGGAGCAATCACGTATCGTATATTGCGTACGAGTGTGCAAGAGTGAAGGCGTGCGCGTGATAACTGATGCCTGATGAGTGCGTCAATGCGTGATAGAGTAAAAACAGTGTAGGAAAATGAAGAGATAATTGTAAATATTGTTTTAATATACCGTAGTGGCGCCGCGGCACTGCGTCTGTCTGTAAATACGACGGTTGCGGATTTGATTCAGACTCGCTCGGGGAACTTAAATATTTTAATTTTTCGCTCTGGTTGGTATAAAGATAAAGTGTAGCTCTGTCAATCAACACACAATATCTCGTCTCTATCTTTATTTACACAGATAGTCTTAATTTAATATATTTTAAAAGTTTTTCTAATTAATAATGTATTTTTTTTGTATATAGAGTGCATTAAGTGGCGGAGTGGTGGGATTGATAAGTGCATGGTGGATTGCTGCACATTCACAGTTAGCGCAGACACAAGGTCTCTTGAACTTTGAAGAGAAAGAACGATATACGTTTAATTGTACCTACACTTTTAATAATGACGAGATTCGTCAAACTGCTGGGTAGGTATGCTTTTTATTTTGCCTAACTTGATGTATGTACAGTGACCGAAAATTGGACAAAAATACGACCAGATCTAGAGGTATACCTACTAGTAGTAGCAGTAGAAGTATCACTAGTAGAATACCTAGTATCACAAATAAAGCTATTTACCATCTTAGCTCCACCTACATAGATGAGGATGACAAAACAAATTCGATCGATGGTTCTTATACAATCCAAGCATTTCAATTTGTATTTATTTTACTTAAGTGTCCAAATGTCAGGTTCTTATTATTATCATAATTTAGATAAATTATTTACATACGGTTGATGCAACGTGATTTTCAAAACATCCTCATTCATTCTTCATTGGTGTTATCGTTTATTATAATGATTGAATATAAGGATTAAATCATTAGCACTCACGCTATCATATATTTTAAGTCATATAAGAACTTTTTATATTAATTACTCCTTAAATCAAGATTACTTATCTAACTTTACTGCTCCATTCGGCATTTCGAGAATTTTCCTTTCATATTATACCTTTTTATTCTCTGATAAATCTACATGCAAAATATCAACATCTTACATTCAATACTTTCCGCTGTACGTTGTCTGTCAAACAGTCATAAGCAAAAACAATAAAACAAAATAATAGTTTAAAAAAGTAAAAACATATAAAAAAGTACTAAAAATATTTAATAAATAGTATTCCCCCTCGTCAAATGATAATTCTAAGTAATCTAATCTTTGAGTAGCGGAAATTTGTACAAATCTCCCTACAAAGATGCTAACGACGAAATAAATTGTAACAAGCGTATAAGAATTTCAATGTAGCTCGATAAGAATGTATAGCTTAATTGGTCAGATCGCTTAGACTTAGGTTTCCAAGAGTCGCGGCTTCAAATACCGTTAGTTACTTTTTTTTCCTTTTTCTTAATAAGTATACATTTATTTATTACATTATGTCATAATAAAAGTTGTTATCAGTTTTAACAACATAAATACCTTCTTGATTTTAGGGAGGTACCATTTCTGTATAGAATATCATATCTGTGGTTCAACGCGTTTGGTTGCATAATCACAGTGGTAGTGGCGTGTTTAGTGAGTTTGAGAACTTCGTCTAAACCTCGAAATGATCCTAGATTGTATGCGCCATTTTTCCAATCAAGACTACTCAGGAGAAACGAGGTAAAAAATAAATTAAGTAAAGCACGCTGTATCCCGCACACAGCAGGGTAGGCAGAGGGGACCTAGTGTTAAGACACTCCGTTCCCCACTTTCTGCCGAATTCTGGAGGCATTGCGTGTTGGGTGGCAGAACTCAACGCCGGGGTATTCAGATTATTTATAAGAAAAATTATTATATAGGATATAGGATGACCATTGTAATGAAGCTGATATAAATAGATATGAACTTTAAGTATATACTAGATGTGCTATAAGTAGAAAAGATATTATAAAAAAAATCGAAATATTTTTTATTGTGTTATTTACTAAAATCACAATTACCAAATTAAATTATTAAATAAGATTATTGTAGGTGTATCTTATCTAATTTTAAATTCAATAAATTGTCCGTTTCATACTTTTTATGATTTTTTTTCAATAAAGTTCAGACATTCGAGTGTCCTACGCATAATATATATGGAAAATTACTATGATTTTATCCGACAACATCAAAAGGAGGCTAATATTTTTTCATCGTATGCCGATTTCTTTGACATGCCTAAACAACTGAATGGTATTTGACATATGAGATGTTGTCGAAGTCGTCAGAATTATGCTAATATAAATTTATAAAATGGCGACCTCAAATGGTATAAAAGACGGGATTTATTACGGGTTATTTTTGCGTACTACAGCAATGTAGGTATAAAATGAAAGCTAGTGAAAATAATATTTCACAAATAAAACTAAAAAGTCTGAAATAAAATTGTTAGAAAAATAAAAACTCTCATAAAACCGCTTATCAATAATGTACTAAAAAGAGAAAAATAAATAAAATTAGACAAACTTTGAAATTGCAGACGGGTTTTGTTATTTTTAAAATAATAATTTTATTTTGTATTAGTATTTTATCATTAGATTATGACTAGCGACCCATTAGCCTTCGCCCGCTTAAACTTATTGTTATACTAGCGGCCCACTCGCGGCTTCGCCCGCATAGCTCATATAATTCTTTCATTGTGCTGCATTTGCAAACATATTACAAATCAGCTTCACATATACAGTATACATTAACATTAAGATATTTTAAAGTTTTGTTTTGCTTATGTATTACTAATTTTTAATTTTATTTCAGACACAAGAGTGCAATAATATAATGATGACTTTTAATGTTTTATTATTCCGCAGATTTTGCAATCCCACCTGGATTTGAGGACTTTGGCGAAATGAACTAATATAAATTTGATATTTGAAAATAAAATTTTACAATTAAAATTTAATAATTTTAATTATAAATAAGATACTTTTAAGATAATAAGATTTATAAATATAAATAAAAGCTTTTTACTTCATTTTTCATATTTTTTTGTTATTTCTTTTAAATATATCCTATGTATAAATTGATCTTGTAAAACAGATTTTTATGAAATCTTACACTCACTTACTGCTAGTATATTTATGTAAGTATAGTATCGACATAATATAATGATCCTTTATATTTTTTATCTATTTTAGAGTCTAGCTTAATTATTAAATCTATTTTCAAACGGTTTTTAACCCTCAATGAGTAACGAAAAAGAGGGGTGTCACAAGTTTGATCCCCTTATCAATCTATTTGTGTACATTTGTGTATGTGTCTGTCTGTGGCATTATAGCTCCCAAATGGACAGACCTTAACACTAGGTTTTTGTAGTCAATCAGGTTAAATTTAATTATAATAAATATTTTTTTATGCACGTAGATTTAGATTACAATGTTATCGTTCAGTTGGCAACTGGCAACTCAAATGAACAACTGGACTCTCTTAAAGAGATATTGTATAAATATAGAAATATATATATGTAAATGATATCATAAATGTAGTTCTAGGTAATGTCTAAAGAAAACACCTAGGAGACATTTTTACGCAAAGCTAATGTGTCAAGCCACTGATCATTGGATCCCCAACGATTCGGATGGCTCTGCATTGTATGCGAAAAAATGGGTCAAGCTGATACTGAAGCGCACCAAATCAGAGATGGGGACAGTACTCCAGATGAAGCCGAACCTGGGCCCAAAAAGCCAATCGGTGTTTTGGCGTGAAGTACTGTCTCGCTACGCTAATGACTCCCAGTTTATTTGAGACCAACTTTGCATCGCGATACTGACAGTCACTCGAAATGCTGAGCTGTGCTGATAGCATATTAGGCCTCATATAAGGTGGAGTCTTTAAAAAGAGTAAGAGTATAAGGTGAAGTCTTTAAAAAGATAAGACAAATGCGGTTTTTATAATGGTAAACGCACAAACTTTTGTCTTCTTGGGATTAAATTGAACCAAGTTCCTCCCACCTCATGAGGAAACTTTCCCGAGGGGTACCTCCACTGAAAATACAAGTTTATTTCGACATTGGTTGACGTTTTGACGTGAAGGACTTGCACGGCCGGATATACAGCGTCCAATATGCTATCATCCGCATAACAATGAACGATAGAATCCTCTAACACGTCATGCATATGCAGAAGAAACAGGAAATCGCTTTTTTCTTGCCAAAAAAACCAAGGTGTCATTTCCTGTGCGTAATGGCGAGAAAGCGAAGACTTAAATGAGAAGCAAATAAAATTTGAGACATACTTTCAAGCTGCAGGGATTTTTTAGGGGTTTTTTGTTTTTATAATAATATTTTTTTTTACGTTAATATATTAATCAACCAGGTATATATGTAAGTATGGTATCTATTAACGATCCTTTATATTTTTTGACCTAATTTAATGTCAGCTTAATTCATTAAATTAATTATTAAAGGGTTATTTTCTTTTTTAATGACGTCTTTTAAATTTTTATATATCTTATAAAGATTACGTATTGATTTTGAATAGAGACTTTATATTGATAAGATAAGATATTCGTATTTGGAAGATTTTTACCTACTAATGCGTATTTGAATAATATACTCTACTATCGTCGTAATGACGTTTAATAGTACGACTGATCACGCCATGATTGATTAAGTATTTTATTAATATATAATAGTAATAGTAAGTGTGATCGATATTGCTTTTTTTATATGAAAAACAATAATTATCAATAATGGAATTTTCATTATAACTACATTACGTAGGTGAACGGTGTAGGAGATGATCCTTTGGGATAAGACGTTTTTTGCTATTCCAGCAAAACTACAAGCGCTTCCTATATTATAGTATTGTTTTCCTTAATATGTGACTCTTAACATGCACCCCACAGTCGATCCATACCGGCGAAGTGTGCAGTCACTAATTTTTCAGGAAATGCCATATTTAGTAATGCAAATGAAAGTAATTTTGATTTTAAGCCTGGATACTTTTGGTCTAGGTTGTCAAATGCAATGACCGGTATTGTAGTGGTTGCTGATGCTGTCTTTTGTTTTTCATGTCGAGTTTGTGTAGGTTATGAAATCGAACAATTAATTTCATTATATGTACAGCTTCACGCTGTATCCCGCATACAGCACGGTAGGCAGAGAGAACATTGTGATAAGGCACTTCGTTCCCACTTTCCGCCGAATTTTTCGAGGCATTGCGTGTTGAGTGGTGAAACTCAATGTCGGGTTTTTGCCTTGGTGCCAGAGCGAAAAAATGAAAATATTAAGAAATAATAATTCATTCCCTTGAGTGGTAAACACAACCGTCGCGTTCAGTCACACCTTTACGCCCCGGGCCAAGACGGTCTCTTTTACATGTACGTGTAAGCTAAAATGAATATGCATACTTATGGATATACGTGTATTAAGTACTTGTTAGGCCAAGATAATCAAGTAGTAAGTGTAGGATATGATCTGTGAAACGGTATTTTTTTATAATATTTAATCCAGGTCTACATTCCCTAAGAGTTTGGAAAAAATCCAGCTTCGTAACATAATGAAAAGATACCAGTGCTTATGCGTCGTTTTTCTTTTATTTTATATGAAATTCGATGATTGTAATCAAATTGAGACTTTATAATATAAATAAAGAAAAAAATCACTAAACAAACTAATTTAATATAATTCTTTACAAAAACACCTCCATCTATCGGATCTCATCCCATAATCGGAACCTAACCACAAATTCTGATCAAGTTATCCTTGAAGTGTATCCGTTCTTATAAAAAATCATCGGTTGGCGGTCTCGTGGATTGAATTGTCAGAAATGGATAAAATTAAAACTACTACACGGAAAGTACCAGATTTCAAATAAAAAAAGAATAATCACCCAGTCAAAAGTTCTGAGGTAACAAACATAAAAAAAACTATCAAATTGATTACCTCCTACTCTTACAGAAATCAGTTTAAAATATTAGATACTTGTGAGATATATTGAGTTTCCATGTAATGGCCAAATCAATGTAATAATTTATGACATTAAATATTTTTTTTATTGAGGCCAGTCGTGGCGCAGGGGAACAAAGTGTCAGCGTAAATTCGACTGGTTGTGGGTTCGATCACCACTCGAGGAAATGAAATATTTATTTACACATATATTTTAATTTTTTCGCTCTGGTGTCGATGTAAGCCGCGGCATTCAGTTTCGCAACTCAAAACGCAATGTCGCCAGAAGTTGGCGGAAAATGGGAAATTGAGTGCCTCTGCCTACCACGCTGTGTGTGGGATACAGCGTGAAGCTGTAAATATATATATAAATTAATTAATATATCTCAAAAGCAACATTTAAAGTTAGATTACAAAATTGTTTATTTGACTGAAAACGAGAAGGTATAAAAGAAAATAAAGTTTTTTAATTATGTACAAAATATATTTATTTCTAAACTTTATTTCTAATTACAAATTATTGAAAATAAATAAGATCATTCGTTTTAGAAAGGCCATGCGCTTCCTGTTCTTAGTCCATAAAGTCCATCTCTGAAAAAACCAAATAATATACATGATTTATAAGTTATAGGTTAAATGTTTGTTAATTAGAGCGATATTTTTAAATTTATTAAAATCGTCCCCAGTGACCCCAAACATGTTGTGATCGTACTATTTTAATCAATCGTTATAATTTTTCACCAAAACAAATGAAACAAATTAAACACATTTAAATGTTAATGATATAAATATGAATCATATTTGATTACTTACCCCCGTTTGCTTAAGTTTGCGTTACCAAGAGGTAGGGAAGCACCGGAACACTGGTTATTTTCAGCTTCTCTAAGGTTATTACAACGTCTACCAACTAAATGACTACTTCGAACACTGGAAGCAAACAGCTGTGGTGCACGTCTATGAGAGCACATGCTGTTTCCACATCCAGGCTGACGGTTTCTACCACCATTGGGGTAGAAGTCGGCGTCGCAAATGGGGTCCATGATACCAAGAAGACCACCGTCAGTATGGATACACTCGACGTAAACTCCGGAGTTGCGATTTAAAGCATTTGAATTTCCTCCCCATTGTGGACCCGCGGGATCCATACCTATGTTTTATAAAAGAAAATTATGTTAATTGTGCAATAATAAGTGTCATGATAAGAAATATTAAATCCAAAAAAATAAAATACTGACCAGTGACACGTTGAGGACGGATATGGGCGGCGCGACCTGCGTTACCCACAACGTGAGCACCCAAGCTGTGGCCAAGTAAATGCAAATTGTTCCAATTTCCTCCGGCAGTATTGAATAAGAAATTTAGAAAATTGGCAAGATGTATGCCCACATCAGGAACAGCACGAACAGAGGTGGTGTATGATCCACTTGATGTTCTCCTCCAGTCAACAATGATAACATTGACATCTGAGATGGCTAAGAATGCAGATGTAATAAGTGGATTCATATCGGTGTTCCCGTCGCTGTTCCATCCATGTACAATAACTTTAGTTGGACGATTTCCCCTGTAGTTGGAGTTACGGATGGAGTTGGCGTTTCCGTTTACTAATATTTGACGATTAGTTGGGTTTTGCCTGGAAATTAAAATAATAAAATTTATTAAAATCTGTAACAAGTTTCTTTTACTTGTTATTTCTAAATTTTGATTAATTTACCTTGTGAAAAGCCAGTATTCGTTACGAGCTCCGTTTCTAGCGTTTAGTGAACTTTCATCAACAGGAGCTTGAAGGTCTACAAGATGAGGTTTTCCTTCGCCATCAGGCATCCAGATATATCGGCTTTCACCTTCCACATAGTGGCTATTATCTCCTGATACCAGAGGAATTGCGCTGCCAGAGCATACTGCAATAATATAAGGAAATATTACAAAGAAATTAAATAAAAGATATAAATCGTCAGATTAAACAATTCATTCTTAACTAAACTAACATGCTACTGTTGCGAACAAGATCAATAAAGTTTTCATGATTGTTTATTCCCGCAATATTTAGTGAAGATGATGTCGTATTTATTGAAGAAATTATCTACTTCGACAGTTTATCATTGATATTAATCAAAAAAAATATTATTACACCATAGATAAATTAGTACATAACATACGTCATAATAAAAACAGAATAAACATATATTTTATAAAAATAATAAATAAAGAATCATAGGTTAGCGGTCTCATGAATCAATGCAAACCGCATTGTCAGAAATGAAGAACATTAAAATGGAGGGAAAGGGAAGGAAAGGGAAAGGGAAGTATTATTCAAAAGTACTGAGTTACAAGCATAAAAAACAGTCAAATTGATAACTAACTTAACTTAGCCTCACGCTTTGGCCGAGTAATATGTTGGATAGTCAGAGAGAACGGAGCGCCAAACGTCACTCCGTCACTGTCAACATCACACATCCGTCCACTGTCATCAACCTCTTCATACATGCGCTCGGGGGATCCTCATGGTTTTTACGTGACCTTACTGATGTTAACCTTCCTTCAGTATCTTTAATACTGTGTTTTCAAAGGTCAACCATGGTCTTCCCCTACCTTTCTTACCACTCACTTTTCCACCATAAATCATTTTTGCCATTTTTTCTTTCAGCTGAGCACGTTCTTCTTCATTCTCACCGTGATATCCTTGCTAGTACCTGCCATTCTGTGTATCTCTTCATTGCGGATTCGATAAGCTAAGCTGACTCCGTATATCCTACGAAGAGATCGCATCTCCATGGTTTCATCTTTCAGCTTTCTTTCGTTCTTATTCTGTAACACCCACGCTTCGCTGCCGTATAACAACGTCGGTACCAACACTGCATTGTGTACTGCCAATTCGCCGCCGTTTCTAGCAACTCTATCTCAACAACTTTCTTCAGGTCGAAGAAGGTTGCTGGCTTCGACTGGATGCGGAAGGCGAGGGTCGGGAACTCTCGTTCTTCGTTCTCGGGAACGTCCGGGAAGACGAGGCGCACCCTGAGAGAGGCCTATGTCTAGCAGTAAAACGGAATAGGCCGATTTGATATACTCGTATTAATGTAAAATATCTAACACGTTGAACATCCTTTACTAAGGCGGCATTTTATTATTTCTTATAGTTTGGCTAGACTATTATGACTGTTCAAAAAATGTTACAGATCTTTAAGTTTTATATATCAAAGGAAAAATATAATTTTTATGTTACTGCTCCTTACGCTTAACAACTTATACAATTTACAAAAAATAAAAAAAATATTTTTAAAAACAAAAACTTCGACTGCATAAAATTAAAAAGAAAATAAACAAGTCCAATAGTTTATTAGGATTAACAGTCGGGACCTATAAGTAATTCTTCAATCAATAAAATCTTTACCAGGAACCCCGCATGATTTAAAGAGGTCCCGACTGTTAATCCTAATAAACTATTGGGCTTGTTTATTTTCTTTCTAGTTTAATGCAGTCGGGGTTTTTGTTTTTACAAATATTTTTTTTTATATTAAGAAATTTGTTATTATACTATTATTGTATAATCAACTTTATGGATATAATTATGGGTAAAATCTTTGATGTATATTTTTCCTAAAGTATTTTTTTGTTAATATATTTTATTTATATGGAAAAAATAGATAAAAAGAGAAAATAAAAATAAATTAACTCATAAAAATA
The DNA here is from genome assembly GCA_917862395.2 of Heliconius sara. Taxonomy (NCBI): domain Eukaryota; kingdom Metazoa; phylum Arthropoda; class Insecta; order Lepidoptera; family Nymphalidae; genus Heliconius; species Heliconius sara. The sequence goes on along the minus strand of OU860789.1, from coordinate 17,838,314 downwards.
TCATTCATATATTTTGATTTTCAAGTTTTTATCAATCTGTGTTTACTAGGAATATTCCAGTCCTGAAAAAATATGAACAAAATAAATAAATAAAGTAAATAAAATTATTTATTTTGATTTTTCTGTTGCAAGCTGTTTTTTGCCAAGTATGTAAAACAAAATAAGTTAATTTAAAATTGATTTATGAAATCAAATGTATATGTATAACAAACATACATGTAAAATTACAACCGGTATTTTTAAGGCCCCTTCTGTTATCGGTAGCTATAGCTACGTACGCCTTCCACATTCAAAATGTATCTTCCGTTTTAAGTAAAGATAATTCCTAGACATACTAAATTTGTATGAATAATGATAATGTATGTGTAATATTATTTAACATTGTAGGTATATGCAACAATACAAATACATAAAAACATTAACCTACATGATTTTATGTTAGAAAATTAGCATTATAATGCGGAATTATTTGCATAAATGATGAATTTTATTACCTTGACTTATTCAAATCACTGTTTCCCATTGGATAAAGATTTCCTTTGCAAACATCCCTTTTTGCGTCTCTCAAACTATCGCATTCATTTGCATATAAATAATTATATTTCACTGAAGCCGCCATGTACTCATAACCTTTACTGTGAGAACACACACTAATCCAACATCCCGGCATGTGGGAGCCACCGTTTGGATAGAAATCTCCATCATCACAAGGTTCTTTATAGCCGTAAAGGTTACTTGTATGTATTACTTCAACGTACGTCTTTCATTGTGCTGCATTTGCAAACATATTACAAATTAGCTTCACGCTTCAGCTTGCGCGATACAGATCGCACACAGCAGGGCAGACAGAGGATACCTAGTGTTAAGACACTCCGTTCCCCATTTTTTTTTCAATTCCCAAATTCTGGAGGCATTGCATATTAGTATACATTAACATTAAGATATTTTAAAGTTTTGTTTTGCTTATGCATTACTAATTTTTAATTTTATTTCAAACACAAGAGTGCAATAATATAATGATGACTTTTAATGTTTTATTATTCCGCAGATTTTGCAATCCCACCTGGATTTGAGGACTTTGGCGAAATGAACTAATATAAATTTGATATTTGAAAATAAAATTCTACAATTAAAATTTCATAATTTTAATTATAAATAAGATACTTTTAAGATAATAAGATTGATAAATATAAATAAAAGCTTTTTACTTCATTTTTCATATTTTTTTGTTATTTCTTTTAAATATATCCTATGTATAAATTGATCTTGTAAAACATTTTTATGAAATCTTACACTCACTTACTGCTAGTATATTTATGTAAGTATAGTATCGACATAATATACCGATTCTTTTTATTTTTTATCTATTTTAGAGTCTAGCTTGATTTATTTTCAAACGGTTTTTAAGCCCCAATAAGTAACGAAAAAGAGGGGTGTCACAAGCTTGATCCCTTTATCTATCTATTTTTGTACATTTGTGTATGTGTCTGTCTGTGGCATCATGGAACAATCCGAATGGACAGACCTTAATACTAGGTTTTTGTAATCAATTAGGTTAAATTTAATTATAATAAATATTTTTTTTATGCATGTAGATTGAGATTACAATGTTATCGTTAAGTTGGCAACTGGCAACTCAAATGAACAACTGGACTCTCTTAAAGAGATGTTGCATAAATACAGAAATATATATATGTAAATGATATCATAAGTCTAGTTCTAGGTAATGTGTAAAGAAAACACCGAGGAGATATTTTTACGCAAAGCTAATGTGTCAAGCCACTGATCATTGGATCCCCAACGATTCGGATGGCTCTGCGTTGTATGCGAAAAAATGGATCAAGCTGATACTGAAGCTCATCAAATCAGAGATGGGGACAGTACTCCAGATGAAGCCGAACCTGGGCCCAAAAAGCCATTCGGCGTTTTGGCGTGAAGTACTGTCTCGCTACACTAATGACTCCAAGTTTATTTGAGACCAACTTTGCATCGCGATACTGACAGTCACTCGAAAGCTGAGCTGATAGCACGTTAGCTGAGCTGTGCTGATAGCACGTTAGGCCTCATATAAGGCGGAGTCTTTAAAAAGAGTAAGAGTATAAGGTGAAGTCTTTAAAAAGATAGGACAAATGTTTTTTTTTTTATTATTATTTTTTTATGGAAAAGACACGGCAAACGAGCGTGCGGGTCACCTGATGGTAAGTGATTACCGCCGCCCACGACTCCGTGCAACCTCAGAGGAGTTACAGGTGCGATGCCGGCCTTTAAGATGGGTTGGGCGCCGGGGCCCGGCATTACCTGATGCGAAACGCAGTGGCGTAAAGCCACTACTTCACGCTGGTTTTAAATGCCGGGGGTGGTAATGATCCGGTCGAGTCTGCCCATGCGTGTTGCCATTGCTGGCGACGTGACTCTACCACACGTACTTTAGTCGCCTCTTACGACACCACCAGTACCAGGATGATCCTATTCTAGGCCGGGATAAGGTAATGCCGGGCACCGGCGCCCAACCCATCTTAAAGGCCGGCAACTCACCTGTAGCTCCTCTGGTGTTGCACGGGGTCGTGGGCTGCGGTAATCACTTACCATCAGGTGACCCGCACGCTCGTTTGCCATGTCTTTTCCATAAAAAAAAAAAAAAATTTACGTTAATATATTAATCAACCAGGTAGTATATATGTAAGTATGGTATCTATTAACGATCCTTTATATTTTTTGACCTAATTTAATGTTAGCTTAATTCATTAATTTAATTGTTAAAGGGTTATTTTCTTTTTTAATGACGTCTTTTAAATTTTTATATATCTTACAAAGATTAAGTATTGATTTTGAATAGAGACCTTATATTGATAAGATAAGATATTCGTGTTTGGAAGATTTTTACCTACTAATGCGTATTTAAATAATATACTCTACTATCGTCGTAATGACGTTTAATAGTACGACTGATCACGCCATGATTCATTAAGTATTTTATTAATAATAGTAATAGTAGGAGTGATCGATATTGCTTTTTTTATATGAAAAACAATAATTATCAATAATGGAATTTTCATTATAACTACATTACGTAGGTGAACGGTGTAGGAGATGGTCTTTTGGGATAAGACGTTTTTTGCTATTCCAGCAAAACTACAAGCGCTTCCTATATTATAGTATTGTTTTCCTTAATATGTGACTCTTAACATGCGCCCCACAGTCGATCCATAACAGCGAAGTGTGCAGTCGCTCATTTTTCAGGAAATGCAATAGTTGGTGATGCAAATGAAAGTAATGTTGATTTTAAGCCTATGACACTTTTGTTCTAGGTTGTCAAATGCAATGACCGGTATTGTAGTGGTTGCTGATGCTGTCTTTTGTTTTTCATGTCATGTTTGTGTAGGTTATGAAATCGAACAATTAATTTCATTATATGTACAGCTTCACGCTGTATCCCGCATACAGCACGGTAGGCAGAGGGAGGAGTTTTTGCCTTGGTGCCAGAGCGAAGAAATGAAAATATTAAGAAATAATAATTCCTTCCCTTGAGTGGTAAACACAACCGTCGCGTTCAGTCACACCCTTATGCCCCGGGCCACGACGGTCTCTTTTACATGTACGTGTAAGCTAAAATTAATATGTATACGTATGGATATATGTGTATTAAGTACTTGTTAGGCCAAGATAATCAAGTAGTAAGTGTACGATATGATCTGTGAAACGGTATTTTTTTTATAATATTTAATCCAGGTCTACATTCTCTAAGAGTTCGGAAAAAATCCAGCTTCGTAACATAATGAAATGATACGAGTGCTTATGCGTCGTTTTTGTTTTTTTTTTAATGAAATTCGATGATTGTAATCAAATTGAGAATTTATAATACAAATAAAGAAAAAAAAATCACTAAACAAACTAATTTAATATAATTCTTTACAAAAACACCGCCATCTATTGGATCTCATCCCCTAAATCGGAACCTAACCATAAATTCCGATCAAGCTATCCTTGAAGTGTATCCGTTCATCAATGTATTTATTTATGACATTAAATATTTTTTTTATTGAAGCCAGTCGTGGCGCAGGGGAACAAAGCGTAAATTCGACTGGTTGTGGGTTCGATCACCACTCCAGGAAATGAAATATTTATTTACAGTTATATTTAATTTTTTTCGCTCTGGTGTCGATGTAACTCTGCCTACCATGCTGTGTGTGGGGTACAGTGTGAAGCTGTTAATATATATATATATATATAAATTAATTAATATTTGAGGTATATATATAATCAACATTTAAAGTTAGATTACAAAATTGTTTATTTGACTGAAAACGAGAAGGTATAAAAGAAAATAAAGTTTTTTAATTATGTACAAAATATATTTATTTCTAAACTTTATTTCTAATTACAAATTATTGAAAATAAATAAGATCATTCGTTTTAGAAAGGCCATGCGCTTCCTGTTGTTAGTCCATAAAGTCCATCTCTGAAAAAACCATATAGTATTTCAGGATTTATAAGTTATAGGTTAAATGTTTGTTAATTAGAGCAATATTTTAAAATTTATTAAAATTGTCCTCAGTGTCCCCAAACATATTGTGATCGTACTATTTTAATAAACCGTTATAATTTTTCACCAAAACAAATGAAACAAATTAAAACACATTTAAATGTTAATGATATAAATATGAATCATATTTGATCACTTACCCACGTTTGTTTAAGTTTGCGTTACCAAGAGGTAGGGAAGCACCGGAACACTGGTTATTTTCAGCTTCTCTAAGGTTATTACAACGTCTTCCAACTAAATGACTACTTCGAACACTGGAAGCAAACAGCTGTGGTGCACGTCTGTGAGAGCACATGCTGTTTCCACATCCAGGCTGACGGTTTCTACCACCATTGGGGTAGAAGTCGGCGTCGCAAATGGGGTCCATGATACCAAGAAAACCACCGTCAGTATGGATACACTCGACGTAAACTCCAGAGTTGCGATTTAAAGCATTTGAATTTCCTCCCCATTGTGGACCCGCGGGATCCATACCTACGTTTTATAAAAGAAAATTATGTTAATTGTGCAACAATAAGTGTCATGATAAGAAATATTAAATCCAAAAAAATAAAATACTGACCAGTGACACGTTGAGGACGGGTATGGGCGGCGCGACCTGCGTTACCCACAACGTGAGCACCCAAGCTGTGGCCAAGTAAATGCACATTGTTCCAATTACCCCCGGCAGTATTGAATAAGAAATTTAGAAAATTGGCAAGATGCACGCCCACATCAGGAACAGCACGAACTGAGGTGGTGTACATTCCACTAGATGTTCTCCTCCAGTCAACAATGATAACATTGACATCTGAGACAGCTAAGAATGCAGATGTAATAAGTGGATTCATATCGGTGTTCCCGTCGCTGTTCCATCCATGTACAATAACTTTAGTTGGACGATTTCCTCTGTAGTTGGAGTTACGGATGGAGTTGGCGTTTCCGTTTACTAATATTTGACGATTAGTTGGGTTTTGCCTGGAAAATAAAATAATAAAATTTAATAAAATCTGTAACAAGTTTCTTTTACTTGTTATATCTAAATATTGATTAATTTACCTTGTGAAAAGCCAGTATTCGTTACGAGCTCCGTTTCTAGCGTTTAGTGAACTTTCATCAACAGGAGCTTGAAGGTCTACAAGATGAGGTTTTCCTTCGCCATCAGGCATCCAGATATATCGGCTTTCACCTTCCACATAGTGGCTATTATCTCCTGATACCAGAGGAATTGCGCTGCCAGAGCATACTGCAATAATATAAGGAAATAATAACAAAGAAATTAAATAAAAGATATAAATCGTCAGATTAAACAATTCATTCTTAACTAAACTAACATGCTACTGTGGCGAACAAGATCAATAAAGTTTTCATGATTGTTTATTTCCGCAATATTTAGTGAAAATGATGTCGTATTTATTGAAGAAATTATCTACTTCGACAGTTTATCATTGATATTAATCAAACAAAAAATTATTACACGATAGATAAATTAGAATATAACATACGTCATAATAAAAACAGAACAAACATATATTTTATAAATATAATAAATAAAGAATCATAGGTTAGCGGTCTCATCAATCAATGCAATCCGCATTGTCAGAAATGGAGAACATTGAAATAGAGGGAAAGGGAAGGGAAAGAGAAGTATTATTCAAAAGTACTGAGGTACTAGCATAAAAAACAGTCGAGTCACCGCCGTTTCGCCTTCTCACCAACGCAGTTAAAGCTCCAGCAGCAATATGCCTTTCCACCAACTGTATCTCAACAACCTTTTGCAGGTCGAAGAAGGTTATTGGCTTCGACTGGGTGCGGAAGGCGGAGGATCGGGAACTCTGGCGCACCCTGAGAGGGGCCTATGTCCAGCAGTAAAACGGAATAGGCCGATTTGATATACTCGTATTAATGTAAAATATCTAACACTCATACTAGCGCATATTTTCTACATTGCTAACATTATGTTGTTAAAATGTACAGAGTAATGTTGTTTGTCTAGTTATTAGGTATGTCGCCCTTGCTAACCAAGGGGCCTATGTACCATGATTCTAAGTAATGACCTATTTGATATACTCGTCTTAATTAAAATATCTTCACGTTGAACACCTTACTTGCGAATTATAAATTATTCTTATATTTTCTAGACGTATTATGATTGTTCAAATTTACAGACTTCAATTTTAAATTCAGGTCTAAAACATATTTTAATATTGCTACCTTCGACTAAAATTGTTGTAATGCAGAATTTGTAATAATTTCTAATGTTAAATAACGTTATCAAAAGATTTTCAAATTTTTCAATTTATAGTGTCAAATGAAATTAATATATTGTTTCAAAGAAAAAGAGATTACCGCAGCTTAACAACTTTTTAATAAGAGACATTTATTGATAATATTTTATATATTTTGGGTAATTTGATGTATATTTTTCCTAAAATATTTTTTTGTTATTAACAAATTTTTGTTATTTATTTATATGAAAAAAATAAATAAAGAAAGAAAAGAAAAACAACTCATAAAAATATTATTGGTATATTTTGATTTTCAAGTTTTTAGTCGCGTAGATAGTTTTTTATCAATCTGTATTTACTCGGAATATTCCAGTCCTGAAAAAATATGAACAAAATAAATAAATAAAGTAAATAAAATTCTTTAGTTTGTTTTTTTTGTTGTAAGCTGTTTTTCTATGTATGTAAAACAAAATAAGTTAATTTAAAATTGTTTTATGAAATCAAATCTATATGTATAACAAACATACATGTAAGATTACTACCGGTATTTTTAAGGCCCTTTCTGTTACCGGTAGCTATAGGTACGTACGCCTTTCCACATTCATAGCGTATCTTCCGTTTTAAGTAAAGATAATTCCTAGACATACTAAATTTGTATGAATGACTACCTACATGACTTTTTGTTAGAAAATTAGTATTATAGTGCGGTATTATTTGCATAAATGATGAATTTTATTACCCTGACTTATTCAAATCACTGTTTCCCATTGGATAAAGATTTCCTTTGCAAACATCCCTTTTTGCGTCTCTCAAACTATCGCATTCATTTGCATATAAATAATTATATTTCACTGAAGCCGCCATGTACTCATAACCTTTACTGTGAGAACACACATTAATCCAACATCCCGGCATGTGGGAGCCACCGTTTGGATAGAAATCTGCATCACCACAAGGTTCGTTATAGCCGTAAAGGTTGCTTGTATGTATTACTTCAACGTACTGTGCATCTGTTTCTTTTAATCGACTTTTATCTTTTGTCCATAGTGGCCCAGCGGGATCTAAAGCTGTAATGTAGAGCATTATAACACCGCATTTATGCGTACGTGGCACACAACGAAGAATTTCCATTCATATCTATACCTGTTATTCTTCTAATATGCGATTTTGTACTCCGGCCTGCATTACCGGCAATATGTGCTCCAAGGCTAAATCCGACTAGATGAATGTTATTATACGATGCTCCTAAAGAAACTAACCATTCGATAAATACACCGAGTCCTTGTCCCAAAGTGACTACCCCATATTTAGCAGTCAAGTAATTACGATTGGCTAGTTCGCTCCATTCGAAAATAATGACGTTTACATCATCATCTTCGAGAAATGCTGAAAGCATGCTGAAATTTTAATATTTTTTATTTGTTTACTTCATTTGTTAAGTATCCAGAATTCCGGCCAGAGAGTGGAGGATGGAGTGTCTCAGCACAAGGTTCCCTCTGCCTACCCGGTGGTGGTGGTGTGCGAGGGATACAGCGTAAAGCTAATTTATGTTTAATTAAACTGTTAAGTCAGCATATCTGTGTAATTTTATCGTGATTTTTGTTTGTGTTAAGTATGTTTTATATCAATAGTAATAATTAATTGCATTACTAATTGGCAGTATAAATTAGGTAAAAAAATAAGATAGTCCTTAATTTTTTTGTTCTATTTAATTTCTTTACCTTCCGTGAGTAATTGGTTCATCTCGTTATTGCCACTTCCAAGCCACCCGTGAATTAAAAATATCATGGTTTTATTGAAATCCAAGTGAGATGTCAAAATACTTTCTTTGTCCTTATAAATGAGGGACTCATATTGGTTTGGATTATTTCTATGAAATGTAAAAATAGTTATTTTAAAAATACTGAAAATATTTTAAATAATTATATTTTTTTTTACCCAAATTCAATATCATAACATGTTACCTAATTTATTATACATATACATTTTTATATATATTTTGTTTTTAACTTAAGCAAGTTTCTAAAATATGAACTACTAACTATAAAATATAGAATAGCTATCTATATAATTAATGTAACTTAATATTTTTCATTTATTTTACATTAATGAAATGATTATATGAAGTATTAAATATTATTAAAATAAAATAATTATAAAATACTAAAAATACTTAACCGTGTGTGTAACCAGTACTTATAACTGCTTTGCTCTCGGGCATATATTGCTATAATACCTTCATCTACTGGCTCGCTAGTATCAACAAGATGAAGCAAGCCATCACCATCCCCAGGAAATAAAAAGAATCTTTCTTCTTCGATATATGATTCTCTTAATACATTTGCAGAACTTACTATGCGATAAAAATATAAATATTTAGTAAAAACTTTGAATTTAAAGACAAAGTAAATATTTTCACACATTACCTGTTACAAAAACAGTTATAAGAAACAGTTGAATCATTTTATCGAAACACTGGATCACTGTTGTTGGACTAGTTAAAATTATTCCCTTTAAAACAATATGTTGCTCTCGAAAATACCTTTATCTTTTGATTAGTTTGATAACATGTAACTGTTACATTTGAATTATAAATATTTAATAGTAGTTTTTGTTTATAATTGTGCGTATATTCGAAATTGTAAGATTTTTTAAATGATCGAAACAGACGCAATCAGACTGGCGATATTTTTAGATAAGACATTAAGGTGGAATTATCTTTTTCATAGGCATATCGCAATTTTTGTCCAAATGTGTTGGAAGATGAAAATCCACAATTCAATTGCTGATCTGATCTGAATTTAAAATATTACCAGTTTGATACTTATTCCGTAACAATATATTTGGCTGATATCTAAATAACGGTTTATAAAACATAAAAACTACTACTTTTCGTACGAGAATATTAGAGAGGCCGTCGTGGGACAAGCGTGTGTGTGACTGCTATCGCGAAAGTTGTAGGTTCGAATGCTACTCGGAGAAATAAATTATTATTTAGTAACAAGACAAATCGCGGCGATGAGTTCCGCCACTCAACACGCAATATCTTGAAAATTCAGCGGAAATTCGCGAACGGGATCGTTATGACACTAGGTTCAATATGATTGCTAATGCAGGCGTAAAGTTAAAAAAAATAGAATTATAAAATAAGGATGTTCGTCTTTATCTAAGACTTAGTGCCGGAATATAAGCCGGAAGTATGTAGATAAGGCTGAACGTCATATCTCCTATCTACGTGATAAACAAACAAAAAATACCTTTGAAATTGAATTACAAATACAATATAAATTATTTTAAATCAGCAATGAATGAAATTTAAGTAAAATTATTATTTTTTAACTTATATTACATTATTAAAAATTAAATACAGGCGATACTGAATGCTAACTGCTAGTTTTAATCAATTTTAAGCCTCGTGGCACAGTTACTGAATTACTTTTATGGAGGTCAATTAATGTGTTGCATGGGATTAACTAATAATTGATTAGTAGAATATAGATAAAGTTAAACGACGCTACGGTTTAATTGGTAAGTGCACTTACATGATTTCTGTGGGTTCGATCACTGCTCGAGGATATTTATATTGAAAGATTAATGGGCGCGCGCGGCTTCGCTCGCACTTATTTGCACCCTTAGGTGGTTATTAAAAAAACCACGAAACACGTGTTTAATAAAATATTTTTAATAGTCTTATTTAAATTTTTATAAAAATCGGTGGCGATTTAAAGATTTTCCATATAAACGTTCAACCCCTTATTTGAACGCTTAGGTGGTGAATTCTAAAAAACCATAAAACACGTATTCAATAAAATATTTTAAAGAGCTTGAATTTCGAATTTTATAAAAATCAGCGCTGTTTTAAAAAAAACCATACAAACTTTCAACCCTTATTTCATCCCTTTAGGGTTAAAATTTTTCAAAATTCCTTCTTAGTGGATATCCAGATTATGAAAATAAACATTTGTCCAAATTTCACGTTTCTACCATCAGCGGTTACGGCTGTGCGTGCGTCTTACCTCAGTCAGTCAGAACAAGTCCTTTTATATATATATAGATATTTTGTTTCTGAGTATGGTTAGTATAAAGCAGCAGTTGTGTATCTTTCAACATGGACAAGAAATGTGCTAGAAGTTTGTGACATTAAGAAAAATTATATAATGAAACTCAATACTTGGGTATGTAAAAGATCAATAGATTTTAGATGTTATTTAGAAGATATTTAAAAAATACCATAGAATTCAATTTCCTAATTTATCTAGCCTTTAACGTTTTTCTATATATAGATCATTTAGTAGAATTTTCATGAAGAAACTTATTTATAATAAAAGATTAGCAAGATAATTAATAAAATAATATGTTTATATATTTATTTTTTAACATAAAATGATTTTATGTTATGATTATATGATTTTATATATCAGAAAGGACCAGCTGGATCCAACCCTACAATGAAAATATAATTTTGTATACATATGTATATTGTTAAAAACATAAATAGAATTATATATATTTTCCAACGAATCCCATAAAAGTACATGAATAATTATAAAAATGTTTTAATATAGATTTAGATATATATAATAAAAGAAAACTATAACTAATTAGCATATAAAATGTGATCAGACCAGTTACTCTTCTGGGCCAGCCACCCACATATCTTCCAGCGTTACCGACCAAGTGTGCTCCTAGACTGTACCCAATAAGATGTACGTTACCCCATCTGCCACCTTCAATGTTAATTAGCCATTCTAAGAACATTCCCAAAAATCGCCCGGCACCTGGCACCCTTACAGATGAACTGGCATAGTCTCTGTAAGCACTGACTTTCCAATCTAGGACTATGACATTCACATCATAAATATCTAAATATGCTGATGTGATCATGGTGTTAATTGGAGAATGACCATCGCGGTTCCATCCATGCGCTATCACTTTTATGGGTTTGTCACTGTCGTAATTCGAAGATCGTACGGAATTAATATCACCTATAACGATAATTTGGGGAGAGCTCGGATTTTTTCTGTAATGTATATGATTCGAATATATACAGATTTAAAAAAAACATAATTATTAATATCTTAGTATGAATGTAGACGTAATTTGATTACAAAAATACCTTGTAAAAAGCAAATATTCATTATTATCTATAGCTTCCAGAACATTTTTGCTGATAGCGCGTCGATATTTTTATGATTTAATAATTCTTCTATGATTAAGTTTTCTTCATCAGCAGGTACATATTTTTCTTTTGAAGCTATATTAATAGCTGCACCGGCACAAACTTGATGGAACAGTTGAAATATTATTTATATGTCAGTAATTTCGTGAGTATTTAATGATACTGTATTGGAAATATTGATTACTTTCACAGGTTAATTGAATCCAATATATTCATATTCTTACATCCCACCATCCAGTATAATATTTTTAGGAAGATATAGACATCAATACCGTACTTACATGCCAAGTGAGCAGTCAGAAGAAGTATACTTTTCATATTTTGTATACTATATATTATTATAAAACCTTTATATATACGATAAGAACGTGATGATTTATGTGTTAAATTATCTAATTTAACACATTAAATCATCGTGTTTAACTTTTGTCGTCAATTATATTGGCTGTTGATTATTATTGCACATTTCTCACATTTATCAGAATAGTAAAGGTAAAGAGCACATGTGCTATTTCCCATAACTAGTTCATTAAAGATGTAGCCTTTTGGATTGTGTAGCTTAAAGCCAAATTATACTTAACTCGATCGATAAAATATATTTATATTATATTATAATTATGCTATACTATATTTATATTATATTATAATAAAACATAAAAATAAATATAGTACTCCTCTGCTTTAACTTAGTATCATATTGTATTTGACATACATATCGGAGTATTTTATACTGAAACAACTTTTAACGTATTATACCTATACAGTGTTTTGTCATCACCACTTTACATGAAAGCACAGTAATACATTAAAACAACAGAGATTTTCCAAAAAAGGAAAAGTAATTTTATCAAAAAAAACAAATAATTAAATTATCGCTGTAAATTAAAATGCCATTTGTTAAGAGTGACGCACACAGACACTAACCTATCAAAGCGATAACGTCGCGCACGCCTCATTCAAGAAAACGAATGTGAGCTGTATAAATCGAAATCGAACCTGTATAAATGTGAGCACCCTCATCAAAAGAAAGTTTGCTCCCGATCTTCCGCCTGCCACATCCAGCAACCTTCTTCAGGTCGTCGGTCCATCGAGCTGGAGGGCGCCGTGTGCTTATCGATCTGAGGTCTCGCGGACAAAACAGAAAATTTTGCAAAAATTTCTTCGCTTCGCTCGGCTCCACCTGCCATGCACAGAATATAACGGATATTAGTTATATAAAAATTTACTGAGCGCTTTGTTCCTAAGAAGATATTTATTCTTTGTTATATTATAGCTATTTATTAAATGTACATTAAATACGCTAAATTGGAATAACTTAAGGTATACAATCGATTGGTATCTACCAATCAAGACATCTAAATGAAAAAGAACAAATCATTTTAAACTTGAGGCTGTCGTGTCTCAGGGTTACAAGGGTATGACTGTAACGCGAAGGTTGTGGGTTCGATTCCGAATGGTTTATTAATATTTAACGATTTAACGAATATTGTTTTTTAATATTTTAATTTCTTCGCTGTGGCACCGAGGCAAAAGCCGGGCTTTTTAGTTATGTTCCGCCACTCACACGCAATGCCTCGAAAAATTCGGTGGGGAACGGAGTGTTTTAACACTATCTCTCTGCCTCACTTTGTGCAGGATGCAGCGTGAAGGTGAATTTATTATTATTATTTCATTTAAGCTTCTTTCGTGTTTGTTTTCAATAACTTTGAGCACAGTGGTTATTAGATTGATTTTGATTTTGGCTTCTCGGGGAAAATATACGCATGTAGAGTTACGCAATGCCGATTACGACCCAATAATTTGACTTTTAGATATAATAATAATAAAAAAATAAATAAAATCAGCTTCACGCTATATCCCGCACACTGCAGGGTAGGCAGAGGGAACGTAGTGAAATACACTCCGTTCCCCACTTTCTGCCGAATTCCGGAGGCATTGCGTGTTAAGTGGCAGAACTCAACGCCGCGCTTTGCCTCGACACCAGAGCGAAGAAATGGAAATATAAATTTAAGTAAATATTTCATCTCCTCGAGTGGGGATCGAACCCACAACCAGTCGGTTTACAGTCACACCTTGTGCCGCTGCGCCACGACCGGCCTCAATATAATAATAATAACTTTTATTAAATATACGAGTAGGTATATATATTATGGAACATCAAATATTGAATGTGTTAAAAATTACTTAAGTTTTTCTTTTGGTTCCTTTGTTATTATACATTCTTGAAAATAAGTTTTGTCTCAAGCCGATATCAAACTTATTAGCAAGTAATCATAATAACAATTCCATAATCGCGTTCTGACTTTCGTTAGTTCTTATTATTATTGATAAAATAGTGGATGATTATTTGCGAATAATAATAAAGTGCGGCGTTGATTTTTACCACTCGACACGCAATCGAGCTGAAAAAAATATTTCCCTAATTATAATATTTAAAAGTAAAATTCAATATTCTATTGCACGGTGAGATTCTACTCTAAGGTTAAAGTGCGACCCGAACGACTCTATAACATGTATAATTATAATATATGTATAATTGTCACTATGTAAAAACACTGGTCAAATGCGACTCGGTTTCACATACCGAGGGTTCCGTACCAATTTCAGGATTGTATGTCGACGGGAAGTACAATGTATAAAAGTTGACAATCTTAAGTTTGCGGACGTATATACTTATTTTATATGAAATCAACTATAATTATAGCTTTGTAAAGTGTGTGTTTCTGTGGAATATCTATAGGTTGCATTGACTTGAAGCTTAATTTTGTGTTCTAAAGGGCCGTAGAAAGACTTGAATATTTGATAATAATTTCAGATTAATACATCCACGCGATCTCGGGAAAAATGATCTTGACAGACGTCTTCAAATATAATATTTATTCAGAGTAATAAAAAATATTATTTATTGTATACTAAGAATTAAAAATAATAAACTATAAGAATATGAAATATCATTTTATGATTGATTATAAACATTGATGTTACTGACGTTATGACAAATTCAAACGGAATATAATAGAACAGTAAAATAAAACAAGCAATCGTGTATTATTATTATATTTATCTATTTTTTTCACTTGATTTATGCTTTCGTTTACATTTTATCCTCTAGAAAGGCCAGCTGTTGCCAGTCCGCAAGCTGTAGATTCCCGTTCTGTAATTGTAATAAATTCATATGTTGTATAAAATACTAACTCATAATTAAGTAGTTGTTGGCATTCTAATTAACTGTATTAAAACAGTAAGTGCCACAAATGTAAATAACTACATTTTAGTTTTCCTTCACTATTTGCTTTTTGAGCACCAAATCTTGCACTTGAACTTTTAAATCGTTATTTTCATTTAGTAAGGCTGAAATGTACTCACTAAGTTACGGCTAAATAGCCGTAGTGTAAAATTAAATAAGTGTTTCTTAAAATTAAATGAATGTAATCATTTGATATTGAAAGTTCAAGCTAAAAAATAATAAAAATAATTCATTCATTTAATTTATTAAGATTGTGTCGCAAAGTAAAGCAATATAATAAATTTCAATTACACACCCTCTCTTGCTCAATATCCCATTACCCATGCGAAGCTGAGCTCCGGTACATGCACTCAGTTCAGCTTCGCGGATGTTGTTACAACGTCTTCCGTTAAAGTGGTTTGTTCTTACACTCGAAGCAAATAAATCATTAGCACGTCCATGAGAGCATGTACTGATGAGGCAGCCAGGCTGGGGATTTCTACCACCGTTAGGATAAAAATCAGCGTGTGAAATGGCATCCATTATACCTAGGATTCGCCCATCGGTATGGATAGATTCCACATAGATACCTGAGTTACGATTTAAGGCATTTGAATTTCCTCCCCATGTAGGACCAGCGGGATCCAAACCTATGTACAAATTGGAATATATACAATTAAAACTCAAAAATGTTAATAAATTTTGATTTAAATATACTAATATAATATATTCATAGGTAAAGCACCTGTTACGCGTGCTGCGCGTCCTCCAATAGTGCGTCCAGCATTTCCTACGACATGAGCTCCCAAACTGAAACCCACCAAGTGAAGTTGATTCCAGTTGCCTCCAGCATTATTAAAAAGCCATTGGAGGAAATTTCCGAGATGTCTGCCGACATCTGGGACACCTCGAGCTGCGGTATTATAATTTGAATTGGCGAGATTGTTCCAATCTACTACAATAACGTTAACATCTGCTGAATCAAGAAATGCTGAAGTGATCAGCGGGTTCATGTTAGAGTTGCCATTGTTATTCCATCCGTGAACGATTACTTTAGTCGGTCGATTTGCTCTGTAGTTGGAGTTTCTTACTGAATTTATATTACCGTTAACGAGTATTTGGCGACTGTTGCGATTTTGCCTGTGAAATAACAATTAAAATGATAAGAAAAAATAAAAATAGTTAATAATAAATCAGATGATTTTAATGTCTTCAAGAATATAATAACAACATGTTTAAAGGAATTGGATTATTGATATATTACCTAGTGAAGAGCCAGTATTGATTGTTGGCACCATTTCTAGCAACAGATAACATATCCTCATCAACTGGCGCCTGCAGATCTACGAGCTCAGGGCTATCGTCTTGCCCTGCCATCCAAATATAACGACTAACGCCGTCTACATAATGGCTATTATCCAGTGGCACTGGGAGAATCACACTACTGTATCCCGCTGAAAGAAAATATATATGTAGATATTAAATAATCTTCATTATTCATAGTAGCAACCATATGTAAATTAATATCTTATATAAAAAAAAATAAAATAAAAATTACATGTTACTAAAGCCAAAAAAAGTACAAGGGACTTCATAGTTGTGCTCTGTTCGATTTTTTACTCTTTCTTGTAGTATGTATTTATGTAAATTTTTATCTTATAATATAGGTCTTATCTTGTCTTGGTCTTCATTAAGATAATTGTCAATTGCAGAATATTAATGTAGGGAGACCACAAAAAACGTGTCGATTTTAAAGGCAAAAGAATAAAAATGTGTTATTTTGATCAATTATTTTTATATTAAACAAAAACAAAAAGGAACAAATAAAAGAAATTAAACCAGGTTTCATGATAATGCATTCGTTTGATTTCATCTTGTTTTACTCCAATAAACATTTATACGATAAGATGCATAATAAATTGAGCGAAAGATAGGTTACCTAAATGGCTTTACCTACACAAAGGGTCTTCTTCTGTTGGCATCGCTCGCGGACCCCTGCTTATTTAGCTTGTCGGAATGATAAAAAAAATAAAACTTCGTCGTCATACGACGATTTACTTTTCTGCTACAGCTTTTCTGCTACGACAAAGATAATGCATTCGCTTAGACCTAGTCTTAAATGTAAAAGTATTTACATTAATGAGCAAATAATTTAGCCGGTCGTGGCGCAGTCGCACAAAGTGTGACTGTAAGCCAACTGGTTGTGGGTTCGATCCCCACTCAAGGAGATGAAATATTTACTTAAATTTATATTTCCGTTTTCTTCGCTCTGGTGTCGAGGCTAAGCGCGGCGTTGAGTTCTGCCACTTAACACGCAATGCCTCCGGAATTCAGCAGAAAGTGGGGAACGGAGTGTCTTTCACTACGTTCCCTCTGCCTACCCTGCAGTGTGCGGGATACAGCGTGAAGCTGATAATTTAACACATTCATCAACAAGTCCTATATTAATTAATTTATTATGTTTTCCTTATTTATGTTCCTTATTTATGTTTTCCGTAGATATACATTGTAAGTATTTGTAAAAAATGTGACAATAAAATTTTTAAAAGACAGCATTTATTTATTATTAAAAATTCGCAGAATATTGTTTCACTTGTTTACTCACCAGCTGAGATTATACTTGGAAATATATAACGATATATCATAATTAAGTTATCGATCAAATGCAATATACTCGTATATCTGTACGACGTATGGTGTCATCAGACTTTTTGTCAATTAGTCTTCAGTTCCTCTCTTCGATGTTAATATGTTCATATTAAAATCAGATGGCTAACAGGTTGGATTTTTTTAATATATTTATTGTACTACGTTTTTACTACTAAATTGGTAATTTCAATACAGCTGGCAAAGTCCATAATTTCTAACAATTTAATATCTACTAAATTATACATATAATCTAATAGAAACAAACTTAAGTAATTTATTACTAGTCATGTCTAAGTTGTTCCCCCTACACTCTGAATATCTATGAGAATGAAACATGGGAATTAGTGTTTTAAAACTAGTCCTCCGTTCTTGTGCTCCTAAACTGACACCGGTGCTAAAGCGTTTGTTTCAGCACTCTTACTCAGTCGGCGTAGTCTCAGACTCATGGAAGAGCGCTCATATCCCGATCCCAAAGAAAGGCGATGGTTCCGATCCATAGAACTACAGGCCTATTGCTGTCACCTCGTCATCAATAAATAGCTCTTGGTTTATCTAGAGGATCACCGATTGATTAATGACCAACAATATGGCTTCCGCCATGGTTACTCCGGCCGAGCAAGTCCTTCTCGGGAAAACGCTGAACAGTGCCAAAATAAACATCCCTCGACAATGTCTCCTCATGGGGAAAAAAATCCATTCTTCGTATTGCCAGTCTTTCAAAAACCTTCCCTTACCCCCTTTCCCCGTCTAGATCCATTTCCGCTTTTACTATTTTTTCTCATAGCAAAGATTCGCCCAATTTCGTGAATGAAGCTGGAGACAACACATTTTGTCTAGGTCTAAGTAAAATATCCAAATACCATACAAATATATCTGTACGTTATATTTCCCCCGGAACTATAATGCAAGCAATATGAGGGGGCCAAATTACCTACATCATAGAATCTATTAACAAGCTTAAGCATATAAAGCATTGATTATTATCCATATTTACCCTAAAAATCCTGAAGGACAACGTTCATTCAACATAATGTCTAACTCTCTGCAGCTTGCAGCAAATTAAAAAGTTTTGACGAGTGCCGTTTTAAACTGCTTTGTAAAACACGGGAATGGATTGCCTTCTCTCAGATTTTTTGTATAGTTTTAATATAGTCATATTAATGTTCCGCTTTAAAAAATGTTTCACTGGATAGCGTCATTCTTAATAACAAATTTCAAGGGGGGCTACGATTCTCCTTCTCCTATATTCAAATATATATATAATATTGTACGTTTAGTTTTTTATCATTATTGAATAGCTATCTCTCTAATTACTATTCTAGATAGTGCGATATTTGTCGACTGAGCTTTATTGATAAAACGTAATGTCGTCACTTATTTGTTTATTTCGTATAAATACATGAGATAAGATTAATTGCCACAGATAGATGGATTAAAGTATTTTTTTCTTATATTAAAATGTAATCATCAACGAGGGGGTCTTATAGTTCTGCACTCGCAACTTTCAGAAGAGCAGCTTATATTTAGATCTCAATGATTTTACTACCAGGCAACTTTGAGGCCAGTCGTGGCGCAGTGGCACAAAATGTGACTGAAGAATCGACTGGTTGAGGGTTCGACCTCTATTCGAGGGAAAGAAATATTTATTTATATTTATATTTTCATTTCTTCACTCTGGTGTCGATGCAAAATGCCTCCAGAACTTGGCGGAAAGTGGGGAACGGAGAGTCTTAACACTACGTTCCCTCTGTCTGTTCCTCGCTCTGTGCGGGATACAGCGTGAAGCTGATTTTACTACCATATCAGCGGCTTAGAGTGTTAACCAGTAAATCTGTTTTTACTCTTTTTGTACTCGTACATTTTTATACTATTCAAAAGCGTAAAAAAATGGCTATATTATGTTAGCAAGTTTACACTCTAAGCTGACAATATTTTAAAATACTAAGCGGGCAAAATTATGGAGGTGATAACTTTGATAATGATATAACGAAAGGTAAGAACCTTAAATGTTTCATATTATGGATGTTGTTTATTTTCTGCGTCTGGAATCGGGTCTATGTGTTTTACAGGTAACTAACTAGCTAGAATTTTAATCACACAATCCAATAGCGTTAGAGTGAACATACTTTTAATTATTCAAATGGATTATAAAATATTGTTGTTTTTAATTCTCTTTAGAGAGCATTTAAGCAATTGCAATTAATAAGTACCTACTGTATTTTATTTATATCTTTATATTTTCAAAATAATATACTCGAAGTGAATTTAAATAATTTATTTGTTAAATAAATAAAAATACCCATATTATATACAAAAAAGTCGTTGTACATTGAAGTTCTGTCTTGTTCGTAATTTTTTTCACATCTTTAGAATGGCCAACTGTTGCCTGTCCGTAAAGAGAAAAGCCCCCATCTGTAATAGAATAATTTTATTTTTTATTTCTTTTTAGTTCGACGCCTTTTTTAAACTTCATCTCTCTTCATTTCTTTTTATGTCTCGTATATAGGAGTGGGGGGAGAGGTATTTTGAGGAACTTAATTATAAATTATTAATATTTTCGCGCTTTGCCTGGTAACAACCAGAGACTAGAAATGAAAATGTTAATAAATAATAATTTATATACCTAAGTGGGAATCAAAGCCACAACTGTCGCGTTTACAGTCACACTCTTGCGCCGCGACTGCCTTTTTTATAATAATGTATATTTTTTGCAGAGAGCTTGTCTGGGTGTCTATTTTAGCGTCTTTGGATTCATTCGATTTAGTGGAATTATATTTCATGCATACAAGTTTTGCACTAACAATGCGTTTATATTATATTTATACTGTGGGCAATTCCTGTTACAGTAAAATTTTTACATTAGTAAACGTAGTTTGCTTGTTGCTAATGCAATGCAAATATTACGATGCAAACTACGTTCGAACCAAAGTGTTAAATGAGCTTATAAAAGTATAAAGAAAGGATTACGTACCCTCTTTTGTTTAGATCGTTATTACCCATGCGCAATTGAGCGCCAGTACACGAACTTAGCTGCGCTTCGTTAATGTTGTTACATTGTCTTCCAATGAAATGATTAGTTCTTATACTGGAAGCAAAATATTCGTTGGAGCGGCCGTGAGAGCAGAGGCTAGTAAGGCATCCTGGCTGCATATTCCTCCCACCATTAGGATAAAAATCAGCATGGGAGATTGGGTCCATTATACCGAGTATGCGTCCGTCTGTATGGATGGACTCCACGTAAATTCCCGGAGTTGGTGTTTAAAGCCAAAGAATTTCCTCCCCATTGAGGGCCTGCAGGGTCTAAGCCTAAAATTGAAAATATATATTTATTTATGACATATTTAAAATCACGAGCAAACATACTTGTCATAGTTAAATCATACATTTTCAATACATAACTACGATATATATACCTGTAACACGCGCTGCACGTCCTCCAATAGCACGACCAGCGTTTCCTACAACATGGGCTCCTAAACTAAATCCAACCAAATGGAGTTGATTCCAGTTTCCACCGGCGTTATTAAAGAGCCAAATAAGAAACGATCCAAGATGATTACCAACATCAGGCACTCCACGCACGGCGACGTTGTAAAGTGAATTGGCAAGACGATTCCAATCTACCACAATTACGTTTACATCTCCTACCGCTAGAAATGCGGCTGTTATCAGTGGATTCATATTACTGTTGCCATTGTTGTTCCAGCCGTGGACAATTACTTTTGTGGGACGGTTGGCACGATAGTTGGAATTCCAAACTGAATTAATATTACCATTTACCAATATCTGACGACTTGAGGGATTTTGCCTGTAAAAAAAATCGTAAATGCATATAGCTATTATAGTTATTATTAGCTGTATCCTCGTGTTAACTTGAGAATACAGTATCGATGATACTGGAGGGGCAAGGTCACGTTAAAGCAGGAGGAAGCCCTGGAGGGCATGTATATGCGGGTTGATGATAGTAGACAAGTTAAAAAGAATTAATTCATATATTAATTCGCCATAGCTGTACGTTTGAGTCAGAAATATATGTTAATTGATTCATACTGTTTTCAACTTTATCGAATGCCAGAGAAAGAAGAGTGAAAATGGAAAATACATAACCTAAAGGCCTATGAATTCTGGTATTATTAATTTATTAATAAAATTATATCATCACAAACGATGGGATATAAAAAATAACGGAGGATACTATAAAAAATATATTAACTACCTGGTGAAAAGCCAATATTGATTGTCAGCACCATTTCGGGTACTCAAGAGTACCTGCTCGTCGACTTCAGCTTGTAGATCTACAAGCACAGGTTTATCGTCCCTGTCTGCCATCCATATATAGCGACTCTGTCCTTCTACATAGTGGCTATTATCTCCTGGTACAAGAGGAATTGCACTGGAGGAACTAACTGAAATGAAATATCTAAACATTAAAACATATTATTCGATTTAAAATTATGTAAACATAATAATTTTAACATAATAACTAACAGGCTACTAAAGCGAGAATAATCGCTAATACCTTCATGATTATAATTTCTCGATTCGTTTTTCTGCTCTATATATTTTATGTTTTATCTGTAATTTTGATAGTAATCTATCATTTCATATTATATAAATAATAAAAAAATCGTCACCTATAAAAATTAATTATAACTAGTTTATTCCTATGGTTTTACACAAAATTATTATATTGTAAAGTTATATACTAGCAACCCCCCGCGGCTTCGCCCGCTTAAACTACATGATTATTGATTTAATATAATCAGACATCTCTATATATAATAAGACAGTAAATATATTTTGTCTGTACATTTAGTAATTTTGACTGAAATGGATAGAGGGACACTTAAAAAGTATATATAATATAAAGCAAAATATATTTTTTTTAATTTCTTATCTGACGGTCTGTCGATATGTATGTCCACATTTTTCTCTGAAAGTACTAAACCGATTTACTTGAAAATTTGACCAATTGCTTTGTTTTAACTCAACTTAACTACTAAAGTTTGGTTTATCAAAATCGGTTGATTAAAAAAAAGTTATCGTCATTTGAATGAACTCAAAGCATTAGTTTGCCTGCGGATGTTATATAGCAATCGCGCTGGTAAGATTCCTGGCTAAAGAATGACATTCGAAACGTCTTGTTTATATGACTGTTGATAAAAATATATATTTTTGAAGCACTATTATATAATATTTTATACAATAAAGTTAACAAGATTGAATTGTTAGTGGAGATTACCTTCATAAATCATAACAGTTACGTTTAAGTCGTAATTAATTCAACACAGAAATAAAGAACGGTCTTGAAAGAAATATCAAGTAAATACAAAGATTTGGTTGGTTCGTTCATATAATATATGTAACTAATTTAAGAACTGTACAGTAGTTATTATGCAATTATGACAGTTATTTTATAAAATTAATACTTTATATATCTAATTTATTCATTTTAAATATATTTTTTTAATTGATTTAATTATTAACTATTTATAAAGAAGAATACAGAGATTGTATGATAACTTTTCGCGCATTAATTAAAAAAATAATCATTATACAATAACAATAGCGCATAGTTTTATATATTTATTTATACTATAATATTAACATGTTTTAAAACATAATCAATCAGGATAACTAATTCAATTAGAATCAAGATAAAAATGAGTAATTTTACTTGTAATTTCAATAGTTTTCGTTAAAAATTTTCGTCGTTCGTTTCGTTAAAATGTATATTTCCATTTTTTCGCTCTGGTGTTGAGGCTAAGCGCGGCGTTGAGTTCTGCCACTCAACCCGCAATGCTTCCAGAATTCGGCAGAAAGTGGGGAACGGAGTGTTTTGACACTAGGTTCCCCCTGCTTACCCTGCTGAGTGCGGGATACAGCGTGCAGCTGATTTAATTTAATTTACTTTTTAATTTTTAATTATTAGTGAAGTAAAACACATTTAGATAAGAGTCTAATAATTACAATGGATAGTCTAAACGTCGGAATTTCTGAAATACATTTTCGAATTTTTGAAGAAATGAATACTGTGCCGATGCGCCATGACGATCTCATACAAGTATTTTATAAAGTCCAAAATTATTAGTTTTTTTCTCTGCATATAGCAGAGTACGCAGAGCGTAACCTAGTACACACACCCCATTCCCCATTAAGACATGTGTTGAGTGACGGAAAGCTGCACTTGGCCTCAGTGACGGAGAGAGGAATAGGAAATAAGAAAATTTACTCCCGAGAATTGTGTAGGAATCGAAGAAACAACAGTCGCATTTATAATTGCACGCTTGTGCCCCTGCGCCACGACGACCTCAAGTACCTAATCTTTTAAATTAGAAGGGAAAAACACATTAAGTTATATAAATGTAATATCTGTTTATCACGTTGTTGGCATATGTTGATTGGATTAACCAGGTGGAAAGTTGATTAATATCATGTCTAATTGAATTCTAAGAAGTCGGCATAAAAAAATTGGAAATCCCTAAGACCATTTTGATACGAACAATAGAGAAGTCTAGAGTATTTAAGTAAAATACGAGTTGCTATTTTTTGATAAAATATTATTGATTATTATTTATATGTACAAATAAATAATTTGCTATTAAGATTAATAATTAAACAAATAAGTCTGAGTATCGATATTCTTATCGTGCTAGGGTTTCCCACGTGAAGCGATATGAAGAGGATATACAGAAAAGTGATATTACTTGTAAATTACATCGTTAACTATTAATAAGCAAAAATAAAAAAATAATCAACTTCACGCTGTATCCCGCATACAGTAGTTAGAGACATTGCGTTTTGAGTAGCAGAACTCAACGGCGCACTTTGCCTCCATACCATTACGAAGATATAGAAATATAATGTCATTTCCTCGAGTGGGGATCGAACCCACAACCAGTCGCGTTTACAGTCACACTTTATGCCCCTGCGCCAATTGAAAAAACTGGCCTTGGAAAAATTTTATGAAATTATTAGAAATATAAGTATAATTTACAACATATACATTTAATATTAAGCTATCAAAAGATATATTTTCAATAAGATCCGAAGAAACCATTGGAAGGTTATTTAAGTAACTATAATCCCGAAAGCCTTCTGTTGATATTACTCAAAGATCTTCTTAAGAAAAGCCAAGAGCGCCTCCTATCTCCCTTTCCATGATTACTGGTAAGCGTCGTTAGTTATACTAATAAGCAACACTTTAATTAATTATTAGAAAATATAATAAATAAAATAAAAATAAAAAAACTGGTTATATTAACATTTCTTTATTTTTTCAAAAAATAATAGGCACATAAGTGTAAGAGATTTTTAAAAGAATTAATATGTTCATTAATTGTATAAAGGTACGAGTACATCCGTATTTGGTATCTTTAATACGGCCAACTGCTGCCGGTCCACAAAGAGTAAAGTCCATTTCTGTAAATGAAGAAATATAAAATACTTCATTCATTGCTGCATTATATATGTAGTACTATTATATATTTTAATTGAAAAAAAAATAATAAATAAATAATTAATTTCTTAAATTCATATTTAACGTAACATTATTTCGATTTTTATAGAGATCGCATACACCCAATACCGGTAAGTACTATCAGATAGTACGAAATTTGAATAGTGATTACTTGAGCAGCGTAAATAAGGTATATAAAATGGTACCTAACTAGAAATATCGTTATACATTGCACGACACTTAGCACGGTTTTGACCCCATGCATATTTGATATATGTAGTTAAGTGGATGTGAGTGAGATAGTGCTTTTGGTCTATTGCAATCTTTAATTTAGTACTGTACACGGAAAACAATTAAGATTTTAAATATAATTAGCAAACCTCTGAAAATTCTAAATTATAAAAATATCTTATAGCATTTTACATTTACATTAAAAAGTATTAAATAAAATTTAAAAGCAAAGTTTCCAAACTACCAATTTTGTTCATATTGATTAACTAGCAGCCCGTCCGCGGCTTCGCCCGCTTAAACTACATGTTTATTGACTTACTTAACAGAATTGACTGACAACTATAATGACTCCTTATATGATTTTTATTACTTTAATCTGTAATATTCTAATATGATTGATTTTTGATTGTTTTGAATTAAAAAAGTACCACCAAAGTTGATATTTGTAAAATAAACATAAAACTAATTATTTATTATACGTATATACTTTTTTAACATTACGTTCTTTTTATCTATGTTATGTACGTCTCATCATAATTTTAAAACTCTGTTAAATGTGCTGTTGCTTGTCAGTAAATAATTTAATTTACTCCTTTAGGGATAGCCTTAAATGTAAAATTATTAATTAGAAGGATTCACAATATTCTTTCTAAAATAACTGTAGTGATTGCATATTAACTCCTGTACAATTTTTAAATTATATATTATTGGCTAAATGTACAATTGATAAAAATGTAGTTATTACAGAGTACACGCAGAAAGGTGCTTTTTAGGCATTTTTATATAGATTAACTTCAAACGAACGAATGTCTATATATTTACTTAATCTATGTATTTACTTAATATTTATTTGAAGATCAAATTGGTCTTTATCCATGTATTGAATTAATTACGACTTAAACTTAACTGTTATGATTTATGAAGGTAACCTTCACTAACAATTCAATTTTGTTTAATTTATTTACTCTGAACAATAGTGCTTTTAAAAATATATATTTTTATCAACAGTCATATAAACAAGACGTTTCGAATGTCATTCTTTAACCAAGAATCTTACCAGCGCGATTTCTATAAAACATTCGTAGGCAAACTAATGCCTTGAGTTCATTCAAATGACGAAATCAAAATTTGTTTAATGAACCCATTTTTTTATGAACCAATTTTTAAATATTAAATTGAGTTAAAACAAAGCAATTGTTGAAAGTTTTAAGTAAATCGGTTCAGTGATTTCTAATCTACGAAACGTCGCCATACATGCAATTTGCTTTTAATTTAATGAATGTTAGGTACTATTTTATATTATTATTTTATACATTCTAAATAGTAAAAATAAATATCACGAACCCTCTTTTGCTTATATCCCCGTTACCCATACGGAGTTGAGCGCCGTTACATGAACTTAGTTGCGCTTCATTGAGATTATTACACTGTCTTCCGATGAAATGATTTGTCCTCACACTGGATGCAAAATATTCATTAGCGCGGCCGTGTGAGCAAGAGCTTGAAGAACAACCTGGCTGGACGTTCCTGCCACCGTTAGGATAGAAATCAGCATGCGAGATTGGGTCCATTATACCGAGTATACCTCCGTCTGTATGAATGGACTCAACATAAATTCCGGAGTTTCTGTTTAAAGCTAATGAATTTCCTCCCCATGTAGGACCTGCAGGATCCAGGCCTGAAATAAAAATATGCAACTTTATTAAAAATTTTACAAACTATAGATCGTTAAAATAATATAAGTGAAGAATAATAATAAGCAATCAGGGAAGGAATGTTCATGATTTCAAGGTGAATATTTCTATTGGTATACTATTTTACCTGTAATACGAGCGGCACGTCCACCGATGGTGCGTCCAGCGTTACCTACGACATGCGCTCCCAAACTAAATCCGATCAAATGTAGTTGATTAAAGTCGCCACCGGCGGTATTGAAAAGCCAATTTATAAATTGTCCCAGATGCTGGCCAACGTTAGGAACTTGACTCGCCACAGAGAGATAATTCACATTTTGGGCAACACTTCCCCAGTTTAGTACGATTACGTTCACATCAGCGACCGCCAGAAACGCAGATGTGATAAGAGGGTTCATATTCGAGTTGCCATTATTGTTCCAGCCGTGGGCAATTACCTTCGTGGGACGGTTCGCACGGTAGTTTGAGTTGGAAACTGAATTAATATTGCCATTTACCAATAATTGATGATTATTGGGATTTTGCCTAAAAAAAAATTGTAATGTATGAATGTTTCTTAACTTTGCGATGAATATGTATAACTAAGCACAATGTTAGGACCAAAAGCAACAGCCTTGGCATCCATTAATATACTTTGATGTTTGTCTGGCTTAAAATTTAATGCGGTATTAAATAGCACTAATCATTTCTTAATATTTAATTTTAATATAATAATAAATTGAGAAATTGACATTCACTATTCTCCCTCCAACAACAAAAACAAGTTATAAGTTGCTATTGATGGAATTTTCAGAACAATACAATTATTTTAAATGAAACTATTGTAACCAGATGAATCGTGTATATTTAAGATTATACATCTACAAATCGGATTAATCACGTATACAAACATAAGTTATTAATCCGGTTAAAATAGTTTCATTTAAAATGTGTAATAATCGTGAAAATCAAAGAACTTATTAATACAAATATTGTTATTATTATTTCAGCTTCACGCTGTTTTCGCATATAGCAGGGTAGGGAGAGAGAATGTAGTGAGAAAGACACTCCGTTCCCCATTTTCCGTCAAATTTTGGAGGCTTTGCCTGTTGAGTGGCGGAATTTAATGCAACGCTTTACCTTGGTACTAGAGCGAAGAAATGAAAATATGAATAAACTAGCTCCCGCCATTTTTCAATTGTTTTTTAAGAAAGCAAAATAAACGTATGTCACGAAGAAATTCGGTTTTATTATGATACCAGCGGCCTGCCCGCGGCTTTGCCCGCTTGAATTACAGCATTATTCATATAAGAAATATAAATATTACAGCCTTAATTACATAAAAAAAATGTTACATTGTCATAACTACAGTAGTTGGACATATGGTATCGCGGACTTTTTTATAAATATTGATGCGCTCTATAATACTGTAGAACATTGTTTTGTTCTATCGTCATAGTTTTCGCAGCACACGCGATGACAGAATTGTTAAGATGAATTTCTTCACACCTTAGGTTACATTATTGCATTTTTATTAGGGATCTCTATTTTTTTAAAATGTAATATAGCCTATGGCTGGTCAGGGAAGATGGAAGGTCAGCTTTCTAATAGTGAAAAAGTATTGTAATCGGTCCGGTAGTTTTTGTGTGAAAACTATATAAATATACACACGTACTTACATACAAAAATACAAATCTTTCCCCTTTATAATATAAGTATAGATAATAATACCCCCGAGTAAGAATCGAACCCACAACCGTCGCGATTACAGTCACAGTCTCAATAATTTTATAATTACGATATAATTATTTACCTGGTGAAAAGCCAGTATTGGTTGTTTGCACCGTTTCGGGCAAAGGATGCATCAACTTTAGCATGTAGATCCACGAGCACAGGATTGCCTTCGTTGTCTGGCATCCAAATGTAGCGGCTTTCGCCTTCTACATAGTGGCTATTATCCTTAGGTACGAGTGGAATCGCACTGCTGTAGCAAGCTGAAATTAATTGTTTCTACGAATCAAAATATGGTATTTGTCATATTTTAACTTCACGCTGAATCCAGCACATAGCAGGGGCAGGCAGAGGGAACCTGAGAACCTAGTGCCAAGGACATTATAGACGACACGACTTCTGGAGGCGTGGTGGAACTGAACGCCACGCTTTTGCCTCGTTACCAGACCGAAGAGATATTTTATTTCAGAGAGTGGGAATCGATCCTACAACTGTCGCGCTTCAAGTCCATCCTCGTGCTCTTGCGCCACGACGGCCTCTGTGTAACTTAATTTAATATATGTTTATAAAATAATTAATTAACTTTTTACTACTCACTTGCTACTAATGCGAGAATAATCGCCAATATCTTCATGGTTATAACTTTCATGTTTAGGTTTTCTGCTGTATATATCTTATGTTTTATCTGTAATTATGATTGTTATCTATTATTGAAGTCAATGTGAAGGGAAAACGTAGGATAACATAATTAGAATAATGTAAGTACCTATTACTTACGGACCGTCCATAAATCACGTGAGGCTCAAAAGGGTTGGTAAATCACCACATAGCACAAACTTGAGGGTGGTTTGAGTATAATATATGCTAGAGATGAATATGAATAAGAAACGACGGCGGCGGCGAGCGATAATGGCGACACTTCGTGTGAAATTTTTTTTTATCACCTTCACGCTGTATCCCGCTCACAGCAGGGTTGGCAGAGGGAATCTAGTGTTAAGACACTCCGTTTCCCCCTTTCTGCCGATTTGTCTGATTTGACTCTTTTATTATTTGCAAAAAGTTTTCAAAATTCTACCATACAATTTTTTCGTGTCCCAGTGATTACTTTACTTTTTAAGAATATGTTGGTTGTTGTTGATACAAATATTTATAGCATTATTTGTATTTATAGTATTATTTTTCAGATATGGTCATATTACTTTTTTTTATTCATATTATTTAATAGAACTGCTCCTATTGATTAATTTAATAAATTAAACATTTAATAAATCATATTTACTAATTAAACAAATTTGTCCCAAAATATTGTCTCAGGGTCAGTAAAGCACAATTATGTAACATTTTATGATCGATAGGATCGATCATTTTATGATGATAAAAGTTAACGTTATCATGATTGCAGCCAATAGTGTATCCTTTGGTTATATGTGTTCTCAGATAGATTTTTCGCAGCAGTTCAGAGATTCAAATGTTTTTGAGTGAGTTAATATAATCTCCGGGATACAAATATTCCTTTTAATTTGATAAATTGAATTGGAAATAATTATGTAATTACAAACGCGCCGTCCTAAATATATCCTATTGCACACATTGTTATATCATATTCATTCAGAGCCTTCATTATTTTGATCTGGATTAAATCTTTGATGGTAGCTTTTCATTTCACAGTCGTTTAATGGCAAGTCTTCCTTAAATCTTACAAAACCCGAAACAAACCCGGCTCGTTTGCCGTGTCTTTTCCATAAAAAAAAAAAAATATTTGACTTATTTAAGTAACCACTTGTCCGCTACTACTTTCGGTGAACTAGAATTCTCAATACAATGATTTAGTTTTTTTTGTATTATAATGACCAGATTATGCCATTCACTTAAAAACTTTAATCGTACTTTGAGAGATGTATGGCTTTAATTGAACGTTATATAGAAGACAAAAAATATGAGTATTACGGCGATGTCAAATTAGGAGCTACTTTAGCTTTTTACGAAATTCGGTAACATTCGGTAACGGTCGTATTTGCGGAGTTCAACGATGATGCGACAGCTGAAAAAAACTTTTCGGCTTATTTCATAAATTTGTGGTTTCCAAGATTGATTTTGGTCAATCATACATCGACGATGATACTAGTTTTGTGCTGGAATTTACACAATATTTGTTAATATTGTGATTATTTTATAAATAAACATATACTTACTGACAAAGATTCGATAAAAGAGGGTTTTTCCAAAGATTTTATACTATCCGTATATTTCATAGAGGTTAGATAATTTTTAAGTAATCTTGGAGGATTAATAAAACTCGATTACAAATCTATTAAAGAGTAAGATAACACTAATTATCCTACCATCAACAACTGATGTTTGTCCGATTCGACTGTTTAACTGACTACCTTACTACTAATATAATGTTTGGCGCCACGTATTTTTGTCGTCCGTGCCCTTTTTGTTCTTGAGTGGTAATTAAAGTTGTTGTTTTGGGTTCTTAAAATGTAAAGTTTTATATTTTGGATGGTCTGCGATCCTTTTTGTCATTATTCAAATTTTGTAATCGTTGATCATGCTGATTGCGGTGCAGTAAATTGATAACGTAATATTTTTATTGCCTTCTTTTCTCTGTCAGAAATATCCACTTTAATGTTCCACTATATCAGTCACAGAACCTTCAATTTCTCGGCGAATGAACCTGTCGATAGCATCCTTCCTCGGCGTCACTGTAGTAGATGCATCCTTTTGTATATCTTGTTAAGGACACAGGTCCTTTTATCACAGGTCTTTTTGTCAGGTCCTTTTGTATATATTGTTCACGACAGCGTGTGATATGCTGTCGTGTATGACGTTCTTAATTTGGATGATTACTACAGACTCATATGTAAGTCTCTGAGATTCGTTGATGGTCAGGATGCGCGAGTTTCCCCCTTTTCCGTATCCTTTCTCGATAAAGTCCGCCTTTTCTGCTTTTGTATGGACCATGTACAGAGTATTGGTTGGGTCTGTTGGGATGGACGCACCTATTTATCGTAACTTTCTCAGGCAGCAAGTTGCCTGTTGGGCTGAGTAGATTCCGCTATAATTTTCGTTGAGTATATATGTATGTCGCATCCATTGAACATCTATATGATCTCGCGAGCTCTTGATTGACGGCCGTCACGAGATTTGGGCCGATGCATGCATTTGGAAGGTAAGGGATTAATCTGTCGATGAGGGGTACTTGGCTTATGTTCCCGATAAGTGAAAGTGTCTTGGCCTTTGATAATGATAAAACCAGCCTATATTTGTCAGTTGCTTTTTGAGTGTTAGTCCCATAAAAATCAGTTCAGCTGTTTGAATGATACAGACAAGAATACTATAAAGTAGTATAAGTGAATGCACAGTGGTTACAAAGTCTGACTATAAAATAAAAAAAACGTGTCTAAGCCTAGTCGTGTGACTAGTTTTGATATTTTTCTGTTTTCTAGATTTCCTATTGACGCATTTCGCTGTGCATAATGGATATCCATTGTCGCTCAAAAAAATTATATTTAGAATGTTAAAACTCAATATATAGCAGTGGTAGTGGAACTTAAAAATCTAATGATTAAGATATTTCGTTCCCAATTAAGACATTTCCATTCCCAGTTTTCCGCCAAATTCTTGAGGATATATATATATATATATATATATATATATATATATATATATATATATATATATATATATATGAGATCGAACCCAAAACCTTTAGGATACAGTCAGATTTTTTCCCACTGCGCCGTATTATAAGATTTTTTTTTACTTTCATTTATGTCTTCAGACAAAAATTGCTCTTGATTTTTGAACAGGAGCACAGAAATTTCCAAATCTCTTCTATTCTATTTTCTTGATATTCCTTTGAATAAATGCTTTGGTTCATTCATTCGATTGAACTAAATCATTTCGAGACATTTTGCGTGTTGATTAGCGCTTTGTCTTTTTAGCAAAGTGAGTAAATAAAAATGCTGAATAATTCATTCCTACCGAGTGGAAATCGAACCCACAACCATCACGTTTACATTGACACTGCGCCACGACTGCCTCAAATCAATTTTATTAATAAAAAATTTTATTAAACATTAAAATTTATTTAATGGAGTTAGTTTTATTATTATTTTATATAACAACAAAAAAGTGCAATTTTCTTTAGACGTTTATTGATAATGAAGAATCAGAATGGCCAACTGTTTCCTGTTCTTAGTCCGTATATCCCAGATCTGTAATTAAAAACAAAATTATAGAAAACCTTTACAAAAATATGAATATGATAAGACATTGTATACTCTAGTAATAAAAAGAACATACCCTCTTTTACTTATAATTCCATTACCCATACGTAGCTGGGCACCGCTACAAGAGTTACTTTGTGCTTGATTCAGGTTATTACATCTTCTTCCGTTGAAATGATTTGTCCTTACACTAGATGCGAAATATTGATTGGCACGTCCATGTGAGCAGCTGCTATTTGAACATCCTGGTTGAGGGTTTCTGCCACCGTTGGGGTAGAAATCAGCGTGTGAAATAGCATTCATTATACCAAGAATTCGTCCATCGGTATGAATAGATTCTACATAAACTCCTGAGTTACTATTTAAGGCATTTGAATTACTTGACCAACCAGGACCAGCTGGATCCAGTCCTATATTTAAATAATATTAAATGATGTTAATGAAATGTTAATTTTACTACCTACAAGAAATAATTAAGATATAAAACCTAATATAAAATAATAAAAATCTGTCAATTCTTTTAGGTGTAAAGGAAAAAAAAGGACAAGCGCGAGTCGGGGTCGCCCACCGAGGGTTTCGTGCAAAAATTTGAACTCGAATTTTTTTT
Organism: Heliconius sara; assembly: GCA_917862395.2. Classification (NCBI taxonomy): domain Eukaryota; kingdom Metazoa; phylum Arthropoda; class Insecta; order Lepidoptera; family Nymphalidae; genus Heliconius; species Heliconius sara. The sequence continues at coordinate 17,804,574 of OU860789.1, read as the reverse complement.
TTAAATTCAAGCTTAGCTTAGCCAGAACACTCTCATCTGATGCTTCACTTGAACCAGCGCCTTTAATATAAAATTTTGCCCTTCTTTTAAGGGTATTATTTTTTCACAAGATTTAACCACAAATGTATAGTTTTCAGATTTTTCCTGTACTAGTGCTACCAATAAATTCTAACTGCCAAATTTCATAATTCTAAATCAACCAGAAGTACCTTATTAATTTTTATTCCCTTTATAGTATCGTAACAAGCGTTTTTGGCAATATAAACGACCATATATTTTTTGACCTTATAAAAGTTCCTTTTCTCCTTAAAAGGTACGAAACCCTAAAAAGACTAACAGGTACCTGTTACACGGGATGCTCGTCCTCCAATAGTGCGACCAGCGTTTCCTACGACATGAGCTCCTAAACTGAATCCAACCAAGTGTAGTTGATTCCAGTTTCCACCTGCATTGTTGAAAAGCCATTGGAGGAACAATCCCAGTTGTCTTCCAACGTCCGGCACACCACGGGCCGCAGTGTTGTACAGTGAATTGGCGAGACGGTTCCAGTCAACTACAATAACGTTAACGTCTGCAGTGTCAAGAAAGGCGGATGTGATCAGCGGATTCATTTCAGAGTTGCCATTGTTATTCCAACCGTGAACAATTACTTTAGTGGGACGGTTTGCTCGATAATTGGAGTTTCTTACTGAGTTAATATTACCGTTGACTAGTACTTGGCGACTGTTGCGGTTTTGTCTAAAAATAATTTGTATATTTATAGAATGAGGATGATTTTAAAAGTAGTAAGTTCTACTTACGTTAACGAAATAATTACCTTGTGAAAAGCCAATATTGATTGTCCGCACCATTTCTAGCTGAAAGCAAGGCTTGATCATCAGCCGGAGCTTGTAGGTCTACAAGTACGGGCACTCCATCGTTGTTTGGCATCCAGATGTACCGACTTTCACCTTCTACATAGTGGCTGTTGTCTCCTGGTATCAAAGGGCTGCCAGCACAAACTGAAAACAATTGATAAATTTAAACAAAAATAAATAAAGTACGATATCGCCAATTATTTATTTTAAATATTATCATGTAATATTAATAAAATGTTTACACTAACGTGCCACTAAAGCAAAAAGAGCTGCAACGAACATTATGACTTTAGTTGCAGACAAACTAAAGTGAAAATGTTGACACTTTTTATTACATATTTTATCTTTAACTAGCATTCTGTCCTGGTGTTGTCCGAGTATTTTTTTTCATTAACCAAATTTCCTTGTTACTTTAATACTTTTTCTGTTTTAGCAATATTAAGAAAAGTTACCAATAAACCAACAACCAATGTATGTTGCATAATTGTTATAATATTTTCTGATATTTACTAGCATGACCAAAAGATCAATCTAGAAGTTATAAGTCTGATTGGCGTTGAAACCGGATAATCGAGTATCTTGACATAAGTTTTCCTCTGCCTACCTACTCTACTGGAAAAATTGTATGGCTGTAGAATGAAACTCAAATTATTATAAACAACAAAAGTTAATTGTTAGTTCAAAACTGCTTGTTAAGTTGAGACTGTCTTACTACTACTAACTGGAGCCTATTTCTAAAAAAGGTTTTCTTTCAGTAAATCAGACTTATTAATAGTAGTTATAATATATTTTCCATTACTAAGTCTACTTAAAGCTTAATTTATTTTTAAAATTATACTTACACACTTACGTACATAAATTTAACATATTTACATTTGAATAGATAATATATCATTGACTCTTGTATTAAAAAGGATTATACACTAAGAATCACAGAGATAAATATTTATCATATTATCATTTAAAAATATTAAATTAGGCGCTTCTTAAATATATTTAATAGAAAAGATTACCATAATTTATATAATAGATAAGAGCGGCCCCCGTGCGGCTACGGCTGCTTAAAATATATGAAAGTTTATTTTAATATATTTAAGAAGAAACTGACCAAGTGCGAGTCAGACTCGCCCACAGAGGGTTCTATACCGATTTCAGGATTTTGATTGGTAAATACCTTAAAGGTTTTGATGATGCGTTGAATAAAGTTAACTTAAACTTAAGTTTGCGGGCGTACATACTTATTTAGTAAGAGGTGAACAAAATAAATAGCTAATAAATTTTTACTCTTCTGTTTTTTTCCTTTATTTGTATTATAAGATCTTACTTCTTCCAAATTTCATTTGGCAAAAACTATACATAAATGCTCATATCTTTTGACTGTTTTATATTAGAGACATCATTTCTGTGCTCCAAATAACTATAAGCCTGAATATCTAATATAAATTTCAGATTTTGGTATCCAAAACGCAATCTCAAGTAGAGTGGTCTTGACAGACGGACAGATGGACAAGAAAAGTGATCCTTAAGTGATAAGGGGTGTTTTCCCTTTGAGGTACAAAAACCTAAAAATGGATTAATTATTTTAGTTTAGATTTATGCATTATCGTATTTGATAGAAAAATATCTATTTATTTTATATTTATCTAGATAAACCCTTGCACACTGCAAATTTAGTTTTTCTCATATAAATACTGATCTCGTAAAAAATCCATGTTAAAACAAGGATTATATATTGCTTCACAAATTTCTATCTATCACTGTATACATTACTAGCGACCCGCTCGCGGATTCGCCCGCTTTAACCACAGAAATATTTGCTTAAAACACTAAAATTATATTCATGTTTTAATATACCTATAATGTATATTTGCAACGCACTTAAGATTTCTAATGTGAAAATTATTAAAATCTTGGATCGCATTTGGTACCACCCAAAAGAGAGATGCAGCTGTCAATATATTAATTTCTTTAAACTTTTGCCTTAAGGAGTCCTTAGTTATGGTTATAGCTATATAGTTATATGGAAGATATATTAGAAAAATTGTTATTACGAACATTTAAAAATGTAATAGAACTTGGTCAGTTTGTCTGTTTATGTGTGCGTTCACGATAATCTCAGAAAAGGCTTAACCGATTTAAGTGCAGTTTTGTAATTTGGCTTACTTCCTTTAAATATGTAGTATTAGTTTTATTTTAATTGGTTCACACAAAATTAAAACCAGATTCACGCTGTATCCAGCCTATAGCAGGGTAGGTAGAGGGAACTTAAGTGTTAAGATACTGCGTATGATATATGACAAATGAAAATATGATTAAATTACAATTCAATCTTCCAAGTGGTCATAACGTCACGTTACAGGCACAATTTTGTGCCCCTACGCCACGACGGCCTTTAATATTAATACAGAATGGAAGCGTCAGCGCATCTTTTACGGGGACAGTATATAGGATAAAATATTTTAAACCCATACCTAAAGAAATTAATCAAGATACCTCAACAGTTTAGACGTAGGATTTTTACCAATAACGTTACCACATACTACTACAAAATATTACTAAAGGTTAAGCAACTTTGAACTTTTTTTCCCTTTGATAGGCTTATGTCTGTTTGCGTCTTTAATGACAAATAGCGTTTTATTTTAATATCAGCTATAATATATAATTTATTTTGTATAAAAAAATAACTTTTTTGAATATTTTGGATATTTTCGCGCTATTATGACGAACAAATTAGACAAAATAGTCCAATAGAGTTTCGTTCAATTCAAAATGTTCAAAATTAAAAGTTAAAAATGTTGATCGAAAATAATTATACTGTAGGAGGATATCTTTATATGTACTGTTTAAACTTGTTTTTTTTATGATATTATGTAGAATAATATATTCTATAGAGGCATCACACATTCCTCTTCACACTTTTTATTCTTTAACTATACTTAAATATATTTTTATTTACGTATAGTTACTTTGTACTAAGATGGCAGCTCTGTTCCCGCATTTACGTCCCTGATATATTTATTTAAATAATAGAAATATAAAATTGGAAAGAAAAGAAGAAACGCAATTATATTGCATTTTTGCTTTATTTCATACTTGAAATGTATTAACAAATTTACATACAATTCATTTGTTTTGAATATAACATTAAGATTGATTCACAAAATATATTTGGTACTTCCTTAACATGATTATTTCATGTATTTTTTTTATATACAAAGTTTTGATTAAGTTCTCTTGAGAAATATATGTACTGTAAATGAATGTAACGTACTTACGTGCCAATGATTAAAATGTATTGACATCACCACGTGATCCATCTAAACACAATATAAACTTTTATAAACTGTAGCAACCAGCTCGCGGCTTCACCCGCTAAAATTTGTAAATTTTTGTTTTTTTTTTCGTTTCTTTCGGTACAGGGAATTACGTTCCTGTTTTAATAAATAATGTATGCTTGCAGCGCACTTATGATTTCTAATGTGAAAATTATTAAAACCATAGGGTGGCATTTTAGATTTTCATTAGAAAAATTCTTATATAATATATATATAATATTTGTAAATTTTGTTTGTTTGTTGGTTTTTCTGTTAGTCGACGCTTATCTCAGAAACGATTTAAGCAATTTAAAGAGCTAAGACGTGAGCGCGGTGCGGGAGCGGTAAAATCGGTTTAATTGTTTTTATTGTAACATTCGTCATGTATGAATGGTGTAATGATTAAAAAACTGACCTTTATAACTATTTATTTATATCCTCATAGAGAAATGATAGCTTTTTAGGGCACTGTTAATTTTTTAAGAAAATAAATTTGATCAAAATACACTTATTTATCTGTTTATCTATATATATAAAAGGACATGTACCTGACTGACTGAGGTAAGACACACGCAGAGCCGTAACCGCTGATGGGAGAAACGTGAAGTTGGGACAGATGTTTATTTTAATAATTTTTACATCCACTAATAAGGGATTTTGAAAATTTCTTACCCTAAACGGATGAAATAGGGGTTGAAAGTTTGTATGGATTTTTTTTAAAACAGCACCGATTTTCATAAAATTTGAAAGTCAGCAGACTCTTTAAAATATTTCATTGAACACGTGTTTTATGGTTTTTAGAATTCATCCTCTTAGGGATGAATTCTAAAAACAATGGACGGGGTTGAAAGTTTATATGAAAAAATCTTTAAATCGCCACCGATTTTTATAAAACATTAAATTCAGACTGTTAAAAATATTTTATTGAACACTCTTTTCGTGGTTTTTTTTTTAGAATTCACCCCTAAGGGTGCTAATAAGCAGGCGAAGTTGCGCGCGCCCGCTAGTTTTAAGATAAAAATTAAAATAATATATAATATCTTATATATTATATTGTTATACTGTAATAACATATAATATATTTATCAAAATGAGAATGTATTGTTTTTTTTAATAGCTCCTGATTGTTATTACAACACATGCAAGGAAAGATCATTTTATAAAGTTGTTTAATTAATATTAGAATTATAAAAACTACTAACATTTTTATGGTGAATAAAATATTGTCTGTGTTTTCCACCTGAAAAACACTAAGGGGAAAAAATATTAAATATATATAAAAATATAGATACCACATTAGTATCGATACTGTTGTACTGGTAATAATAAATGAAAAAAAATGATATGCTACGTACAGGATACCTTTGTATGCAAAGTTTAAAGCTATTCATTATGACAGAATATAAAATATATATATTTTAGATGTCCCTCTGTACTACGATGGCGGCTCTGTTCTAGTTTGCACTTTTTCCTTTGAAAATGAGTTATTGTAACATAACTCTAACAGTTACACATGATATCGTGTACTTTTTGTAGATATTGATGTCTTCTATGAAATTGTAGTACATCACTTTGCTCTATTGTTGATAATTTCCACAGTGTAAGCGATATAAGGTTTTTTTTGGTATTGATTTACACCTTAATCGTCTAATTGTAAAAGAATTTTCCAAATTGGTCTCGTAGTTTCGGGGCCTATTCAAATCAAATAAGGAAACAAAAAATCTAATCGATTGTCTTAATAATTTTAGTGATATCGATGCACCTCCCCCTCACCCCCGCAGAGTTACTCGCCACGGTGCGCGAGGCCACACGGCACACACTCCGCATTTTTTATTATTACATGATTTTCTTTAGATTGATATTTTTAAATTCGTTATATCTTTTGAATGGGATGTCCGATTTTATTAATTTAAAAAGTATTTTACAAGTATTTTACGTCTCTATTTCTATTTTTCCGAGGTCATTCCATAAAAATGAATCCAGCACAGCTGAAGTCATTTTAATGGGACTTTCGGTGAACGATTAAGGGGGTTATGGAGCAATATATACGCTACTTTTTATCCCGGGATTTCCACGGGATAGGGACTTACCCGGGAAAAATCTTTTTACACATAAATACTATATTAAATACACATTTTCTATATCCCAAAAGATTAATATTACGATTTATTAAGTGTATAACAACCAAACTGAAATAATCAACATTAAACAAAATGTAGCGGGCGATGCCGCGGAGGGTCAAAACTTACAACCACACCCACAGATAAAAAAAACTCACTAACCTACTACTCGAATAAGCGAAGAGAATCAAAGAAAAATATAAACTATTTTTGATCATTATCTATTATAATGATATACAGCAAACTATAATTTCGTTCTAGATGAAATGCTAAAAGTGACTATTATATTTATTTTGATAAGGATGAATACCAAATTATAGAAAATACATTAACAATAACACGATAAATTTAAATTAAATATATTAAAATGATTACTGTGGCTCTAACTTCATAGATAAACATATAGCATCGTGGATCTTAAAATAGTTTTTTTAAAAGTAAAATATTTTAGTAAAACATTTTTATGTGTCTCATAAGGTTTAGAATTTATAAAATACTTATATTTATTAACTTTGTATCTGCAAAGTTTTAAGGTAATTAAAATGTGTGACGTAGGCGTAGGTGTGTAGACATTCCAATCAATATGATTTTTTGCTTTTTTAATTGATTGATTGCTTTGTTTTTAATTTAATAATTTTTTTTCGGGATTTCAAAAATACTTAATTGAGCATGTTTTTACCTTACGTTTTTTACGCGATTGTCTGGGCAAGTATAAATTGATTCAATGATACTTGTTTATTTATCTTCAAGGTAATTTTAAGTCACGATAAGTTTTAAGTAAATCGGTTCAGTACTTTCAGAGAAAAATGTGGACAAAAATATATCGACAGATAGACAGAGAGACAAGAAATTAAAAAAATATATTTTTGCTTTCTATTATTCTATTTAGGTGGCCATCTATCTATTTCAAACAAAATGACTAAATATACAGACAAAATATTTTTCCTGTCTTATTATATATTAATATAAAAGTAACAATGATTTATTTTTTCTAAATTTACCACTCTTTAATTCTTAAAATTTTATAAAATATTTTTTTCTAAGGTATACGTTACAAAAAATAATCTTTATCGACAACACAAAATTCCCATATATTTCACAAAGATTGATTCAAAATTTTGAAAAAAAATCATTCAATTTAGAGTGTTTTTACTCGCTTCACACACGTATGTACTGGTACAAAAGTAAATTATAATTTTGTTTTTGGTGTTTTTTTTCTTTTAATAGTTATCAATGTCAAGTGATATTTATAAAAAAAACAATGATCCACATATCAATGACAAAAAAATAAAAGTTTGTATTATCGGATTAACATGACTTACGGGTCTGATAAAGAATATAGATAGATTTCGATATAAAATATTATATATTTTGCTAATTCCTTCAATACATAAGATTATGGTATGAGCGACACAATTGTTTGTATTTTTTTATTATTTTTTGATGTACATTATTTCTAAATTCAGACGTTTTATATAAATTTTCTGAAACTTTTAAACCCATCATATGCGTGTACCAGTTATACTTGTGCATCGCGCATAAAATAATAAATGAATAATAAAAAAAAGCATTATTATTTTATGGTATTTATTTTTTCTTATTTATTATATTCTTCGCATATTTTAAGTTAATAAATTAAAACCTTAATTGACAAACTTTTATTTAATTTTAATTGATTAAACACTTTAAAGTGTTATATATCAAGATAGATGTTCCACAGTATCAGATATTTTTACGACCGTCGTGTTAATTTTATCTATAACTGAATTACCTCTTCTTAGAAGGAACCATAATATAGATAATTAAGTCTATAAAAAACAAAGCGAACATAATACGTTAATTAAAGTAAAAGGAATTTGGAATATGTATCTTTTGAAGTGTGCTCTGCTCCTTTGCGTTGCTGTTGCGGGTAAGGATATTTAAAAATAATTTATATGGTTATTTTCTGTATTATTGATAAGATTCCTCATTAATACATGGTGTGATTTATTTATACTAAGATTAGTATGAAATAAGATTGTTTGGTCAAAATATGTTTTAATTTGACATTAGTTTTTAATTATTTTACAATACAAATGGTATAATGTATTTGACGCGTATGAGAGGAGCAGATGAAATATTTCGGATTTTATTTTCCTCACTCTGGTACCGAGACAAAATGCGGCGCTGAGTTCCGCTATCCAAAATTCGCAAAAGTGGAAAATGAAAGTGTTTTAGTGGGTATGGAGTGTCTTAACACTAGGTTAGAATATTCTCTCTACTTACTATGTGCGGAGTACAGTGTAAAGCTAAAAAAATGCACAATGGAGACACAGTAAAATATAATGAATTAAATACCAATCGTTATAAAATAGTGTTTATTAATTTAAAAATAGTGTTGGTTAACTTTTAAAATTGCGTTTATTAATGTGAAATATCTATTTTTTTAAGAAAATTGCATAAAAAAAAAAATAAAAAAAAAAGAGATTTCATTTTATTCTGATTGTTCGAATTATTTTTATTTCATCAAAAAGTATTTTAGTAATAAATATGATATTATTTGTGTACACGTGCTGCTCTTACTAATTTATATTTCTACTAATATATTAATATTTTACTCCTAATTTGCTTAACGTATTCTCTAAGAGCTATATGTATCGTATGCAAACCTTAAAAATAAAATAAATAAAATTAAAATCTAAATATTTCATCGATATTTTTGATTTTGTTATTAACAAATTAAAATCTAAATTCTTTCTAAATCTACTTATCAATTTAATATCATTTTTTTACACAATATAATCTGACAATATATAATAACAATTGTCAAGGTTGAGTTTTTGCATCTAAGTTTTATCATTTCTGATATATACTCGTATATATGTATATATAAATAGATAACGAGGATTATTAATTTTTTTATTGAACCCATATAAACTGAATAAAATAATTGCTACTGTTTTAAATGTATTGTAAAAAGATTTATATGTATCTTTTTAAAATACATTTGATAAGGACTTTTCATATGAAAATAATCACATAAAGTATATCAATTAGTAAAAAAAGTCGAAAGATGTTTCTAATGAAATTAAATACAAACACTACATATTTTTTCAGCGCAAGGGTTTTCATTGGGACCTGCCGATATAGTTTTCCATCTATTCACCAGGTAATTTCTTCAATAATTAATACAAACTGAAATAAACAAGGTGTGCATGTAGAATAACAGAAGGGCATCATTAATATATACATTCATAAAAAAAGTAATAAAAACAGTTATTTTATGAATACTCTCGTTTTAGGGTTACCTTTTAAGGAAAAAAAGAAACCCTTATACGATCATCTTTATGTTCGTCCGTGTGTCTATCAAGAGCTTTTATCTCAGGAACGCTTAGATATTGAGTTGAAACTCAAACCATATACTCAGAAATACTTTTTATACACTCAGAAATACTCATCATATTTAAAAAGATATATTTATATTGCAAAAAACGCGTATTTCAACATTATAAAGGAAATCAAAATTCATAGGGTGGGTATTATGAAATTTGGCAGCTAGCATCTACAGGTAGTATTAGTTCAGGAAAAATGATTTATTTACTGAAAACTATAGATTTGTGGTTAAATCCTAAAAATAATAGCTTTAAAAGAGGAGCAAAACTTACTATTAAAGATGCAGATGAAGGGCTTCTGGCTAAGTAAGCTTGAATTTCAGAAAAAGCTTGAGATCTCCGATTTCTGTACGGAACCTTCTATGGGCGAGACTGACTCGCAATTGTCCAGTTTTTTTAACTTCGCCTTCGCTGTGTTCCGCACATAGCAGGGTAGGCAGATAGATCCTGAGAACCTAGTGTTAAGACACTCCGTTCCCATTAAGAAACTTTCGTTCCTCATGAGTAATGGAACTTAACGCCGCTCTTTGCCTTGTTACTAGAGCGAATAAATGAAAATATAAAATATTTCTTTAGCACGCGTGAAAATTAAAATCACAAAAGTCGCATCATTCGCTTGTGACCCTGCGCCACGACTGCATTATATTACGATGAATACACATATTTATTTTAAAACACTGTAAAGTATATAATACTAAAATCCAATGTTTATTACAGAAATAACCCTGCACAAAGTCAAGCTCTACTCCCCTCCGAGGCATCTATTTTGACCTCGCAGTTCCAGCCTTCTCTGCCCACGATTTTCACTATCCATAGCTACAATGATTCTGTGGCTGGAAATTTTAATGCTTTCGTTGTGCGAGGTATAAAATAAAATTTCTTTCTTTATAATTAATAATTTTGGCCACAAGTTTTATTGTATTCTCCATAGTTTATATTATGTTCTCCATATCATCTACCAAGAATCAATGCACTTTGTCAACCTAGAACAGAGAAAACCTTTTATTTATATTCAAATTACGGCGGCTTAGAATGTAAACCTGCTACAGATGCTTTTAGTCGTTATTTTATTTTGTATAGTAGAGAATACAAATCAATGTTCGAAATCGCAAAAACCTTCTGATAATATATGTATACTCTTAGTCATATTTTTTTGTCTCACGTGAGAATTTGTTCAATAGGCTGTATCTTAGAGTGTAACCTGCTAGGTTACACTTAAAGATGACGATTATACGAAATGTACTGAAAATTGTATTAAAATCTCTTGTCGACAGTCTTATGTGTAATATAATCTGTTCCACATTTTTCGCCGAATTCTGGAAGTTGAGTGTTGAGTGGTGGAACTCAATGCCACGTTCTGCCTCGACACGAGAGCGAATAAAAGAAAATATACATACAGTTCTACTTGCGTACAAAGGGCATAATTAATATTTTATTGACACCTTTTTAGATTCTTAGCTCTGTTGTCAAAAGCTACCAATCAGGGCAACCGCTTAAAGAGTTTACAATATATCGGTAGATTACGATATTGCGGGAGAAATTGTAATATAACGATGTTTATATAACTTACGGTGACATATATACAAAAAAAATGTTTTTGATGGATATTTTGAAAATTATATTCAGTTAAAATTTAAACTGTCCAACTATCAAGGTTCATGAGATACAGGCTGGTGACAGACGGACGTACGAACAGTGGTGTTTTAGTTACAATGTTCCTTTTTACCTTTTTAGTACGAAACCTTTAAAACATTTTCTTTGGTATACGTATAGTGACAGTGAAACAAAGTATGAGAAACATTACCTTTAAAAGTACGTTGTTATCTACATTAGTACAATCTTTCGTTAGGTTGGTCATCTTAATGGTGTTTAATTATTTATGAATATATATCTAAATTCAAATCCAATACTCGTTACTGCTGATTTTTGTATATTGTGTTTCTTTCTACAGCCCAGCTCGAAGCAGAGAACACGAATGTTATTGCTGTAGACTGGAGCAGAGGTGGAAGCTCTTACAGTTTTGGCTTAAGCAATATTCTCCAAGTAGGAGAGGTGGTTGCCCAGTTTGTTAATATCCTTAGTGGTAACTTTGGATATTCACCAGCACAAATCAGTATCGTCGGTCTTGGTCTTGGAGCTCATGCCGCTGGTATTGCCGGCAGAAACATCAATGGAAATATTCCCCGAATTATAGGTATTATTGTGTTTCTTTCTATATATTATTATAATGATTCACGTTTTCTATAATATATATATATATATATATATATTATAAATTGATATCATATGACATAAATTTGTGATAGTTTTTAAATTGTAATTGAACAAAAAAAATTTCAGCTCTTGATCCATCCCTAATTGGTTGGTCTCACCACCCCGAAATTTTAAACAAAGATGATGCTGATGTGGTCGAAGTTCTTCACACCACTGCCGGAGAATATGGATACGACAGACCCCTTGGAGATATAGACTTCTATGCCAACGGTGGCAACCGCCAAACAGGTTGTGGAGCTCTAATCTCTTGCTCTCACACCTACGCTTACGTTTTTTATGCTGAATCTGTCAGCGCTGAAGTTAACAATGGAGCCCAATTTGTTGGAACTGCTTGTGAATCCTATAATGAGGCAATTACTTTGAGGTGCACTGGTAACCGGGATGCTATTTTCGGTGGAATAACCAACAAACCTGAGTAAGTTCATATAATTAAAATAAAATATAGATGCTATTTTAACCACGTCATAGTATTTTAGCACTATCAGTATACTTAGCATAGCGATGTAATTTACATCTTTTTTACATCTGGAATTGTGAGCAGAAAAGACCTATTGCCTGCGATCTTGGCTACCCGCCACAACTTGAGTTGCAAAACTAAACACTGCGCGTTGTTTTATTAGGACGAAGATATAACATTTATTATAAAATCATTCCTTCGAGTAAGGATCGAACTCGTTACAGGCAGACACTGTCCTATTGTTCTATGGTGGCCTTCTTCCGTTTTACAAGTTACAAGATTTTTTAGCGATTAATTAAGATGATTCTATTTTCTTGTATTTCAGTGCAAGTGGTGTTTACGTTTTCCTTACAAACTTGTCGCCGCCTTTTGCAAGGGGCTAAGCAAAGAGAAACATTTGAACATGCAAACTGAGTAAACGTGTAAATAAATGTCAATTATTTTATCTTAATTGTGTTTTTTAACGTCCTATACCTAGTATTTAATATATTTTAGAAGGGTCGACACTTTATAAGACTTTACAACCCTTATGTTAAGATACCCCGTTCCCCACTTTACGAATTAAAGCAGGAGGCATTGTGTGTTGAGTGGTAGGGCTCAATACCGCGTCTTGAACAAAGAAATAGAAATATAAATTTAAATAAATATTTCATTTCCTTGAGTGGGGATCGAACCCATAACCAGTCGCATATACAGCCACACACTTGTGCCCCTGCGGCACGACTGGCCTTCTAATAGGAAATAATATTTTTAAAAAATCATTATTATTTTAAATAATTTATTGTCTACGAATAAGGATAAACGGAAATGTTATTTTCCATCATTATTCACATTATAAAATAGAACAAAACAACTTATTAAACGTCCACTTATATAGTTATGCTTAAACAGCTTAACTTGCAATAATTTTTAATGCTGAAACATAGTGGCTTAAGCTACTCATTTTGGATAATATTTAAAATTTTTGAGGATTTTTAATTTACTGGCGGCCCACTCGCAGCTTCGCCCGCATATCACTTATAATTATTTTATTATACCGCATTTGCCATAAGATAATCGATATAGATTATATAAACAATATAATTATATTTCTTATTCATATAATTTATAAAAAAAATAATTTATACATTACAATAATTTGAGGCCAGTCGTGGCGCAGGGGCACAAAATGTGACTGTGAAATTGACTGGTTGTGGGTTCGATCCCCACTCAAGAAAATTAAATATTTATTTAAATTTATATTTTTTTTCTTCGCTCTGGTGTTGACGCAAAAGCGCGTAGGGAACGGAGTGTCTTAACACTAGGTAACAACCCTGGCTGCATGCGAGACCGAAATCGGCGGCTAGGGTTACCCCTCGCAGGACTGCCCTATGTTTGCGGCCGTAAACAGAGCGTTGAATTATTTTAAATATACGTTTTTTCAAAAAGTATACTTTTTTCATTACATGCTATAAACGCCAAAGCATATCTTCATAATATTTCCTTCTTTTTTTTAAATCTTTATGAAATAAAAAACGAATGAAATATACCTTGCTATTTTTTATAGATTTTTGTCACAAAATGCCTCATTGTGACTTATTTATAAGAGATATAAATAAAACATTTCTTCTAAACACCGTACTGACATATATGTTACTATTATTCAGCGCACGCGCTTAAATTCGATGGCGCTCATTAATATTTTTTTTTCAGTACTTAAGGCTAACTAAGACTTACACCATAATGTTACATAGAAAACCAAAAATAAGTAAATCGGACCAGTCAATTCAGAGATAATTAAAATCAATTCAATCTTAGCGTTTAAACATACTAACATACATACAAACTCTTCCGCTTATTAGTATAGATTTATTTAAGTCTTCTTGATAATAAATAAAAATGTAATTTTTATATTCATAATAAACGACACATTTAGCAACAAATAACTTTTTGATAAAGAAATTATCAGTTAGTGGATTAGACAGATTATTACAGTAGATATTATCATTTTTAAGAATTTTGTTTTTGATTTTAATTTATATTATTCTCATAATAAGTTCTTTATATTATTCTCTTTAAGTACTTAAGGTAATAATGTTGAAATTAATATCGATTGCTTGCATTTTATATGCTGGCATTTCTTCTGGTAAGTTTTTTATTTTAATATTCATCGCTTCTATACATTTTTATTTATAATAATATTATGATATTTTTTTTGGTTTGTGTTCCGCAGCGTAGCCATAGGGAACAGGAATAATATTATATATGAATACTTGAGACACACCGTTCCTCACTTTCCGTCGAATTCTGGAGGCAATGTTGCGGAACTCAAATCCGCTCTTTAATTTTAATATTTAATATTTACCATCGGGGGAATGGAATTCACAACTGTCGCGTTTACAGTCACACCTGTGCCATGACGACCTCTAAGTACCTATATATGTATTTTTATACTAGCGGCTCGCCAGCGGCTTCGCCCGCTTAAACTACATGATAATTGATTTGATAAGCAGAATTGATTGACAATTAAAATGACTTCTAATATGATTTTTTATTACTTTAATCTGTAATATTCTAATATGATTTACGACATTATTGTAATTTCTATAAGAATTTTTGTTTATCGGACTAAAAAATACGACCAATGTTGAAATTTCATTTATAAAATATACATAAAGCTAATTATTTATTATACGTATATTATACGTATATTTTTGTAACTTTACGTTCTTTTTACCTATGTTATGTTTTTAAAACTCTGTTAAATGTGCTGATGTCAGTTAATAATTTAATTTACTGCTTCAGAAATAGCTTTAAATGTTAAATTAATGATTTGGGTAAGGATTCATAATATTCTTTGTAAAATTGTTTAACTGTGTATACTAATTGCATATTAACTTCTGTATATTTTTTAAATTAGTTACATATATTATATGAACGAACCAACCAAAAAATCTTTGTATTTACTTGATATTTCTTTCAAGATCGTTCTTTATCTCTGTGTTGAATTAATTACGACTTTAACTTAACTGTTATGATTTATGAAGGTAGTCTCCACTAACAACTCAATTTTGTTTACTTTATTGTTTAAAATATATTATATAATAGTGCTTCAAAAATATATATTTTTATCAACAGTCATATAACCCAGACGTTTCGAATGTCATTATTTAGCCAAGAATCTTACCAGCGCGATTGCTATATAATATTCATTCAAATGATGTTTTTTTTTGATGAACCGATTTTGATGAACCAAACTTTAGTAATTGAGTTAAAAAAAAGCAATTGGTGAAATTTTCAAGTAAATCGGTTCAGTTCTTTCAGAGAAAAATGTCGACAGACAGACAGACAAGAAATTAAAAAAAAATGTTTTTGCTTTCTATTATACTTTTTAAGTGTCCCTCTATCCATTTCAGTCAAAATTACTAAATGTACAGACAAAATATTTTTACTGTCTTATTATATATAGAGATTATTAGTATATGTATGTATGTGACGTCAGTCGTGGCGCAGGGGCACAAAGTGTGACTGTAAAGAATTGTATGGCGGAAAGTAAGGAACGGAGTGTCTTAACACTAGGTTCCATCTGCGTACCCTGCTTTGAGCGGGGTGCATATTTTTATTAAAAATGTTGACCCTGCATTACAGTTGCACCGGCGTCTATTAAGGAGAATCAGTTGCGCTATCAGTATGCTCCAGATTCTAATGGAAAGATTCATCTCGTTGACTCGTGGAGCTCGCTGAGTGATTTCGCAAATGTAGCGAGATACAATCCTGGTAGGACTAATGTGTATCATCTCTTTACCAGGTATGTACATACATATGTTATTTACTGCTCTTGCATATTTTAATAGAAATTGAGATTTTTTTAATTGGAATTCAAACTTTTATAATATTATTGCTGACTTAATATTTAAAAGAGGAACACTATTTATAAAATTATTAAATTCCTAATAGACTCAGTCGTAAATAAATATTATTATTAAGTATTCTTTATATTATTCCATAGGTACAAACTTTCGCTTACTTTGTAAAAAACTTTTAACCGTGATATTATCAACAACTACTATTGCAACTGAATAAAAAATATTACGTGGTGTGATGAGTTATTATTTAATTCTTAAAATATTTTGACATTTAAATTTAATTTTTATGAACTTTTAATCTTTAATAAGAAAATGTATAAAAAATTGAATTATTTAAAAACTGTCCAAGGGCTCTGATCAACTAAGCCATACGTTCAAGTTTTTATAGGTTTTTTTATTAAGTATTTTTCTTTCTTAAGTGAAGAATTACACTTTAAAAATGTAAAAAAATGTGTAATTTTGCTTATAATTTAACAAACCCGATGAATTTTTTCTTATCTATGTAAATAATATAATTTCATTGTGTATTTTTAGAAACAACCCTTCGCGAAGCCAGCCTCTACTTATCAATAACAATAACTTACTAAGGTCTTCAAATTACAACAGCAGCCGCAGGACCGTCGTTCTCATACACGGATGGATGAATTCAGCTTCTTCCAATTTTAATAATGTCCTTGTTCCTGGTAAGGCTTAATAATCATAGATACTGTTTACAGATATGTGTTTTTACTGATATTTTTACGCAATGTTTCTTTAACTAAAATAAATAAAATTTGCAATTTTTTTCTTTGTTGTAATACAGTCTTAATTTATGTATTGGGTCTATTCTATTACAGTATACATTATAGTTCTACAGTATAGTATAGATAATCTTCTTTTCGATAAATGTCATTTACAATTCACAGTACTCCTGGCAGCTGAAGATCTCAATGTGATAGTATTAGACTGGAGTGCTGGTGCCAATGTTTTCGGCTATAGAGAAGTTAACCTCAACTGTATTCTGTCCGGAGAAGCTGCTGCTAAATTCATCGAATGGTTGAATAAAGAAAGTGGTTCCACTTTAGACCAATATCATATCATTGGTCATGGAGTCGGTGGACATCAGGCCGGTATTATTGGAAGAAATTTGAATGGTCAGATTGCATACATTACAGGTAAGCTAATTTGTGAGTCTGGAAACATGACTTAAAGGAGATTCACGTACTTTAACATGTAAAGGTAATTTATCGTATTAGGTCCTTGCAGCGACTCTAGTAGGAATTTATGGATTAGCTATATTACTACAGCTAGATAAGTAATAGCTATTGTTATACTTTTCCTTTTTTTATAAACAACATTCAGTGTATCATATTCGGTACGCTTACAGCAGGGTAGGCATGAGGTAACTTGAGAATCTAGTGTAAGACACTCCGTTCCTATTAAGACGCTTCCATCCGTTCCGTTCCGTTACCAGTCGGGAAATTGTTGGAAAAGTTCCGTTCTATTGCCAGGAAATCAAACCTATTATAACTGTTGCGTTTTCAGTCACATGCTTGCCCCTGCCCCTGGGCCAAGACGGCATCATAATATGAAATTTAAAATTTTCAACAGTTCACAGCAACTTTCTACTGTACTGCAACTATATTAAAAGCTTTTTTTTAGGTCTTGACCCAGCTCTTATTGGATGGGTGAACAATATTTTCAAATTCCAACCTGATGACGGATTATACACCGAAGTTATTCATACCAATTATGGCGTCTATGGATACCTAGCTAATTTAGGACAAGTAGATTTTTATCCTAATGGTGGCATATCCATGCCTGGGTGCAATTCAAACTCCTGTGATCATGAGAGAGGCTTCTTTTACTTGGCTGAATCGATCACCTCAGGAGGATTTACTGGTAGAGAATGTTTGAACTATTATGCCGCTCTACTGCGATTATGTGAAGGATCCAAACGTCTACAAATGGGCGGACTTGTTCCTAAATCTGGGTAATGTTTTCTATATTCTTAATTGTAAAGGATATTTTTATTCTGCACATACATATACACAAATACAAGCATATAATAAACATAATTATTAATTGTGATAATATTGCCAATTTCAAGCTATTGTTAATATTTAGTCAAATTTAAACTTTTTTAGAGTAAGTTAAAGTAATGGAGCAATAGAAAATATTAATTTACTGTTTATTGTATATATTTATAGTCTAAATAATATTTTTTTATTACAGGGAATCAGGTGTATTTTTACTAGAAACAAATAGTGCACCACCATTTTCTCAAGGATAAATCGCCGTACAAAATAAATATGTTTTTTCCAAATCAGGTGTAAATTATGAAAAACATACATTTAGTAATATATTATCTAAAAATTCCAAATTAAATAATACAATTTTTTTGAAATTTTATTTTATTTTAAAACTACTGAATATTAAACGATATCACTATTTAGTCATAATTATTTAATCAATAAATAGGATATACACATATCGCCTACTTTTTATAAAAGGGAGCGTTAACATGTTGGCAAGCTGCTACTTATACATAAAATGCCTTTTTGTACTTAAGTCTAAATTTTAAATCGTTTATATCACAATTGATTAGGATGCTTAAAATGTTTAGGAGATCTTCTCTGCGAATTAGATTCTTGGGATACTGTTGTAGCTGGTTGCTCTGTAGTTGTACTGTTCTTCTTTGAGGGAATATTTAAAAGGCTACCAAGAAAAGCGACACCTTCTTCGGCTGTCTGATAGATGTTTATCAAAAATGCTTCCGGGTCGAATATATTGGTGTCTTCTGTAGTAGGTTCTTCTGTGGTCCTGCAAATCATATCGTAATTTATGTGTGAAATACTCCACTACTATCGAATCACTGACAGAGAAGGTGCAACCAACACTTCGCAGTATAAAGAGCTCAAATTTATAAGTATAAATTGGGGAATTTTAGGGAGCATTATGAGTTGAGGGTTTTTTGAAATTTCTTTATGATAAAAATAATACTACATTTTATAGTCCAAGCAAATAAAGTAACACTAAAACTCTTCTAGAATATAAAAGGTCAGCAGGTTAGAACAAGGAAAAGATTCCAGTCTTTTCCTTATTGATATAGTTCTTACTCTTCCTTTTCTGGTTCAACTGGTGAGTCCTCCATTTCCATCACGCCAGCAGACGATTTGAAGCATCCCATTGGGAATTCTAG
Source organism: Heliconius sara (assembly GCA_917862395.2). Lineage (NCBI taxonomy): Eukaryota > Metazoa > Arthropoda > Insecta > Lepidoptera > Nymphalidae > Heliconius > Heliconius sara. The sequence goes on along the minus strand of OU860789.1, from coordinate 17,785,155 downwards.
TTGTGAACTTCCAAGTAACTTAAGTTCTAATTTTGAGCATCCACGTAGTCCATCAGCAGTGGGAGCCAGATCATTGAAATTGGCACAAACTTGTGCATGTACACCGTATATGTTCACGCAAACAGGAGTTGGATGAGGTCCTAAAATAAAAAATGTTCAGTATGCATCGAAACAGAAACGTTATATTTATTAAAATACAACAAAAACTATATTTATTTTGATAGATTAACATTTAAAAAAAAATAAAAACAAGAACGATATTTTATCAATTATTTTAATGCATATATATGTCTGTATTGAAATATATTCAGTCCTGATAAGTAACAATACAATATTTTATAGTTTTCTTACCTTTTACTTTAGAACTTTGTAGAAATTTTTTATCATATGTAACTTTTACCGACAACCCTTCTTCTGGCGAAATATATTTCATGTGTATGCACCCTAAAAGGCAATAAAGAAAATAGGTTAAAAATCGTCAAATATTTTTTTTCTAAATTATAGGAATACAGATTTACTAGTAGTTCATACCGTTAATTATTATGTACCGGTATGATTTTTGATTGCAAAAAAAATAACGTAATCATTATTTTATTCTCTTAATTTTGCACCTCAAATAGTGTTAAGCGACAATGATTCAGATTTCAATAAAAACCGTTCAAAGAATATTATTGATAACATTCTATAAAAAAAATATAACAGGTGTAAAAAACAATTATCCACTTATGATAGTTTTTTCACACAGTTCTATTTATTTTGTATTCATAAATATTTATTTATTTAAATTAATAAAAACAAAATAAAGCACACCTGGACCTCCTAGATCAAGTAATGTCATATTAAAATCCACACAACATATGCAGGCTGGACCTTTACACAAGCAGTTACTCTTCGGCTGATCACTGGATTCTGGCATTATCTGCTGCACGAGCGCGTCTTAAAAAATAATAATAGGATTACTTTTGCATTAAACAAACTTATTTATATCTAATACTTAATTATACTTAATGCTTAATGCTTGAAAGTATAGTGCTTAGTGTATCTAAATAGTATCCATATTTTTAACTTCACGTGATATCCCGCACCCAACAGGATGAACAGAGGGCATCTAGTGCTAAGACACTCCGTTCCCCATTTTCCATCTAATTCTAAAGGCATTGCGGGTTCAGTGGCAGAACTCAACGCCGCGCTACACATAAATCTTTCATAAAACAACATATTTCTGTACACTAAAGAAAATCTCGAATATTCTACATTATAAAACTGTCCTATGCCTATAACTTTCACACGAATACTTTCACTTGTATGTCAGTCAGGTCATAGTTTTTTGTTCGTTAAAAACTTTGTTAAAGGGTTTATGTAAGATGAGCGAATGTAGTTCGTAACTGTTAAATAATATTAAAGCATTTATTATAAATTGTTAGTTAATGGTGATAGTCTATTGTTAATTTTATATTTCAAATAATATGCTTTTACGAATGTGGGATTTGAACTCGTAACTATGGCATGGATGCATGTTTCATTGAGATATGATTGCGACTGTTCAAATCTCTTTGTAAATTTCTGCTTCTAAATCTACTTTGTAAATTTAAAACCTAAATTTACATTTAAAACGAAGTCTAATACTTTTTGATTACAAGATTAATCTTACAAAAAAAACAGAAGAATTAATTTTCATTACTGTAATGTAATTGAATAAAAGGAAAAATTATACAAGTTATTAAAAAAATCTGTGACACCTAAGTACAAATAGCTGCGTTTAAATTATTTTAATATGCCGTACAGAAGCTGCATTTATGTTGTTTAATAAATAGAAAAGGTATCCAAATGAGTCAATCAATTACAATCAAAAAAGGTTTGACTTACCTAAATAGCTTTGACTGTTAACGAATGCAAGCATAGCCACAAAGGCTAAGGCGACTTTAGCCGACATTTTAAAATTCACTTTATATTAAAAATGCGTAAAAAAATGAGATTATAATTGAATTTAATTAAAAACGTTTAATATCTACTGAATGGGCGAGCTTCGCCAGCGTCGGACCAACACTGCTCCTTTTCTCGAATCACAGCCGGTTTCTCCGCACTCACAATAGAAGGTGAAATTTAAAATAAGGTATAAAGTGGTGACATGCATCAGTGAGATGCACTTAGAGAGCTAACATAAAAAGTATATAGGGCATTGATATACCTATTGAATTTATTTTATATAAAACTATTATTAATTTTGAAAATGTAAATTGTTATAACAAATTGTATCTGAAAATTTGAATATTTTTAACAAAAGTTTTATCTTCGATACAAGCATAATTATATATTAAATAACTAACTACGTTATCCTTATCTATTGAAGTATAGAGCTGTAAGTCATAGAGATTATAATTCTCATACATTTTAAGTAAAACAGACTTACAAAAATAAGTCAATTATATAATTTATATACATTCTTATTTATATTATACACTATCGACATATAAATAGTAGACAAGTGCTGGTCGGATTCGCCTATGAAGGGTTCCGTATAGGCAAACATAGAATTCACAAGTATATTTAACCAAATACAAATACAATACAATACAAAATACATATCAAAATAACTTTATTTTTTAGTATTTGTATTAATTCCTGATTATCTCTTAATCATGAATATAACGATTTACTTTGTGAAATAGTTCTTGGAGCTCCCAAACGTTTGGTGAAAACATAATTTATATTAGTTTAAACTATGTGGAGCATCCCTTAAAGCCGTACAGGAATACTGGATACATTAATCTTCTGAAATTCCACTTTTTAGTCCTAATAGTTTAAAAAATAATAGTTGTGACCTACAGACATTTATGACGAATCTATAAGAAATTAAGATTTTGCCATTGTAATACAGAACCCTAAAAACTAAACAATTCAGTAAACGCGAGATAATTAGTAATTAATATTAATAAGGCGTAACTACATTAAAGGTCGTAATACACAAAACAAACAATTGAAAGTAGAAATTGATTTTGGCTTTCACCAATCATACACAGTCCATACGATTCATAAGTAATATGTGTGATGCTTAATAAATTGCATATTTCGTTTTAGCAATAAAGGCTTTCTAATTTCTCCTAGTAATTGCTATAAATTAAATTTACCTACTTATACATTTTCCTCTTATCTATATCTATAATGCGGCAAATAAAATTAATTGAACATGTTAGGTTAGGTTGAGGCCGGTCGTGGCGCAGCGGCACAAAATGTGACTGATGCGGTTGCGGGTTCGATCCCCATTCAAAAAAATATTATATTTACTCACTCAACACGCAATGCCTCCAAAATTCGGCAGAAAGTGGGGGGCGGAGTGTCTTAACAGGGTTCACTCTGTCTACCCTGCTGTGTGCAGTGGGATACAGAATGAGGTATATATATATATATATATATATATATATATATATATATATATATATATATATATATATATATATATATATATATATATACCACCAACTGTTTCATTTTAGCAATGTAGGCAGAATGAACATGGAAATTTAGTGGTAAGATACTCTGTTCCTTTTAAGACACTCCAGTTTTCTACTTTTCGACGAAAGTAAGAGGCATTGCGTGTTGAGTGGCGGAACTCAACGCCTTTTTTTATTATATTATTTACGTTTTTAAGTTAAGCTGTAACTCTAAGTTATTATGAAAACATATTTTGTATACGATTTCCTCTATTACGCCTATACTTAGCTACGCCCCGTGCCACTACCTTGTGTGTATAATAGTACCGGTGCGTATATGGCCAAGTGCAACGCGCTCCACTAGCCCACATCGAGGTCAATGAACAGATTCTATGTGTATTATAAATACTAGCTTAGGCTCGGAATTTGCTTATTTCATGTATTTATTATAATATCAACAAAAGTATATAATTATATTAATTAATTAATCATACTTTATTTGAATAAATAATGCATCTTTAAGAATCTATATTGTAACTATACATATGTACGTACCTATATATTATACGCAATCGCCAATACTATATAAATAAATTCGTTACAAATTTGTTATTATTTTGCGTGCTGATAAAAAGTGTCCAAAGTGAATTACGTTTCAGTTCATACAACTAATACATCCTTGTTTCATTCAAGAGAAAATATTTATTATATCTCATTTTTAAGGTTTATACAAATACGGCTGGATTTCTAATTTTACGATAATATAAATTTTGCGTGAATAAAAATGCCAAATTCCTACAATACATATTTCTACCCATTACAATACGTAATGGGTAGGAATATGTATTCTGTTAAGCCTTATTTATATAACAAAATAACAATAATAAAGTTACCTTAAAAATATACATACATATGTGTATTACCATAACTTTTTTATTGTAACCAAAATTTTTCTTTTTTACTTTCCGTTTTTGTATTGTTATAATACACCATAATAGATAGCATAATATTTAACACATGATAAGTGGTCGAGATTGGATAGCCAAGTTCGAAAAATAAACATATAACGCAGACACGACTTTCTCCAGTAGAAAGTGACCCGCACGGCGGCATTGGTGCTGTAAATGGACAAAGTACGCCTTTTGTGTATTGGTATGTTAATATTTGTTTAATATTTCTTATGAAATGACAATACTATTCAAACTTTAAACTTAGGTTTAGGCTAGTCTACTATTACGTTTAAAATAGAAGATATTAACTTAAACCAGAGGATGATTTGATGTCTTATAAATTTATATATTTATTTTTTTGTTGTCAACTTCCTGAATATAAAAATTTAATTTAATATAACAAAAAAATGTTATCTATAAATAATATTCTACACGTGATTGGTAGAGAAAAATATTAAAAAAGAACAAAAATTTTAATGCTTACAAAAACGATAATTTTTATTAATATTTTTGGGCAATTCACTTTACTTGTACTATATCCGAGATCATTGATCTTAAAGTGAATGTTCTAGAATTTGCTGTAACCTTTTTCACTCATAAGGAAGAAAATTGGCTCCCACTATATGTATTGTGAAATACATAACTGTTATTGCATTACTTTCTAAGAATTAATAATATAAAAAAATAAATTATGTATTACGCCTATGTCGACTATCATTTCCTTGTCTTCGTGAATTTTTGTACAAAGGCGTGACACATTCAAAAGCGGTCAAGTGCTTGCGCCCGTCCTTCACACATAGTCAACGAGTGACAGAGATGGATTCTGCTTTCCATACGTTTCACATTTCTCCTTGGAGTTATATGAAGTCAGTTGATACAACAGCGTGGTTCGGTTTAGGGCCACTTCTAATGATTGTAATTTAATTGGCCGTGAACGCTCAACCGGGTGTGACTCTCGATCGGTTTTAGTGATACGTAATAGAAGTTTTCAGGTGGGTCATTTTGTTTCTCAAAATATTATTAGCATGTAAATAACGAATGAACAACGTAAATAATTTTATCTGATTACAAAAAACTAAAATATATATATTTAATTACAGTAAGGACTAAATGTGTTCAAAGATAATATTATTGTGTGAAAGATGTGCTATAGTAAAGAGTTCAACGAGCTCTAGCGTGCCTTGTAGTATGAAAATTTAAATATTTTTTTTATATTATTGATAATGGCGATGAATAATATATATATATAACCGAATAATCTTGTATACTGTAGTAATTCTAAAGTTACATAATTAGATTTTTATTTATTTTATTTAAAGGCTGGGCAGGGTCTTCAGAATGAAGCTCTCCCTGGTGTTTGAGCTTCTGTTGATATTCGTACTGCTTGCGTTTGCAGCGTCGAAAAATATCGGTACGTATAAAATATATTTTTATAAATAGCATGGATTTTACCAATAACAGTACCTTAAAAACACTAAAATTTTAGATTTTAATTACTGTTCTGAGATATTTTAATTTTTAAAAATATTTTAACGACGCAGTTATGTATCATTTATGTTATATAAATAAATATATGTAGTCCTTCATCATTCACGAATACTTACGTATAAAGGTAATAAATAATTAAAACAATAATAATTGAGGCCTATTGGGGTGCAGAAGAAGAAGCGAGCGACTTTAAGCTCGACAGGTTGTGAATTTCCACACAAGGAAATGAAATATTTAATATTTTAACTTCCTCGCTCTTGAAATGAGTCAAAGCGCGGCTTTGAGTTCCACAATCAATTCGGGATGGAAGCTTCTTAATAGGAATGGGTCTTCACACTAGACTTCCAGGTTCCTTCTGTCTACCCTGCTATGTGCGGGATACAGCATGAAGCTAAAAAACAATAATATGTTTCAGGTCGTCAGAAAAACAATAGAAAAGGAATTCAAAAAGCAAGTGACGGCATTCAAATAGAGGACAACAGTATAAATAAATTTTGCAAATGTTCAGAAGCTCTGTGCAATTGTTGCAGAGATTTTGCGGTGCCTATTATAAATCTTAATGGTCCAGGTATTTACACGTTACAATTGCACTTTTAACAAATTGTGTGTCTGAAACTTTTATGCTTAAAATCAATGGTTGTAAATTATTTATATTAATGTATAGTATATGTACACACAGTCAGGTTACATGAAAAGGAACGCCGGGGCTATACTTACCTATATACGCCTACTCCGCATAATCATAATCGTAAGATAAAAATAAAATACTTCACAAAATGATTAATTTTTCAGGATGCGCTTCATTAATGTATTTAAATGGTGACAAAATGTCCGTATCACTCAGCTTCGGTAACAAAGTCATTACAAACCGAACTCTTTCAAGTAAGTTTTTAATTCTTCTCATTATTGTTATTTTTATTGTATTTCTTATTTTTCTTTAATCACAAAATTTTTTTTACAGGCCGTAAACCAAGTCCTGTTTGTATGCCTCTCCCCGGAGGTGTTTCAAAGTTTTGTGGACGCGTTTACAATATTGCGAGGATTGGAGAAGAATTTCGTGCTTGTTTAGGCTTAGAGCTTCAAGCTAAAAAATCTGTAGAAGCCGCAGTTAGGGTATCCTGTTTTAAATTTGGTCCCAGAGGTGTAATTTCTGAACCAGCTGATCCTTTGCCGTTAGTGCCACAGGATGAGAAGGATACTGATGACGATGATGATGACGATGACGATGATGATGATGATGTCGATTTTGGACTCGAGGCGGATGACGATGACGACGACGACGACGACGATGATGATGGCGATGACGACGGTGATGATGATGATGACGGTAAACTATATTTTATAAAACGTTTCTATATAACTGTATTGCTGCCTAAGTAAGTAAAATTAGAAGCAAGTAACTAATATATTAAAATACATACGTTAATATTTCAGGTGGCATTGATGCTGTCAATGGCGTTGAAAGTGTAGACTACACCGGCTTTAGCCTTTTAGGAGAAGACTTATTGGGTGATTTGTTTGGAGGAGCGTCGGGTGGTAAGAAGGGAAATAAAAATAAGAATAAAAATAAACAAGCTCCAATAGTTTCTACTTCGACGACACGTCGTCCCCGCCCGTCACGTAGACCAATAAGACCTATTACAAGAACAACAACACCAAGACCAAATATCAGAAGCACCACTGTTAAGGTTAGGCCCGTAAATCGTAGACCTACACGAAGACCAGTGAGAAGACCTATAAGACGCACTACCACTGTCTCAACTACAAAACTTGACGAAAACTCGACACCTTCAACAATTTCCACCTCAACAGCACCTGTTAGTGTTGCTGATATGAAGATAAGTGAACCTTTAAATGAAAATATTGAAGCTACCCACAACGCAGAAGTGCATCACGTTATACCCATCACTCAACCACCTATGATATCTTCAGAATCTACAAGCTCTAGTGTGACATCGTTTGAAGATCCAGGATTAGAAATGTCTTTAGCTCATATAACAGGCCAATTGTCGCTTATGCCAGTTACACAATTAATACCTACCGATACAAAAGATACAAGTGAAAATGTACCAAATGATGAGGAAGTGAACTATGAAAAAATACAAACAATCACATCAAAACCACATTCAACCATTCCTTTTGCCACCGTTGTAGATGATGATGATAAAGAAGATATGGTTCAAATCGTTCAAAGCTTAGATTCTAATTCTGAAGAACATGCTGCAGATAGTGAAAACGTTATAGAAGACAATAGATCACATAAAGATGTCCACCCATTACATGATTACGAGGGGCTTTCTTTACCAAAGAAAAAGAACCGAGGATTCCACTTAGGTGATTTAGATGTTCTTGATTTAACAGGTATCGGTGAAAGCGTAGGGCAACAACTAGGAATATTCGGTGGAGGCAGACATAGAAGACAAAACAAAAATAAAGAACCCAAGCCCCATAATGTAAGAGGTGTGAGTGACTATGACGATTTGTTAGGCTTAGACGCATTAAGTGAAACTTTACACAGTTTTCCCGACATTGACGATTTAAGCAGAAAAGATCGGAGAAGGCAAAATAAAATGATGCGGGGGCTCTGGCCTGTAGCATGACGAAGTTACTCTAGTTATAGCTAATTATTTATTTACAATACCACCTTAATTTATTATCAGTGTAAATAGTCATATTACTTATTAAGTTATTTATTTTTTCAATAAATAAAGAAATATTTTATAAAGTTATCTTTTTCCTCTCCTTCAATTCTTTGCCCAAAATAATAGGCAATAAATAAATTAATAGAAACTGAGTTGTCGTTGTTTTTGTATATATATTTTTTAATTATATAAGCATATATTCTTATTAAATTTTTAATACTATGTACAATTTGTAAAATTACGTTGATTTATTCTCGACAGTACACGTAAATGAATATTTTTCTATATGAAATCTACGACTACGAAACTAAAATTGTACGATATAATATACTACATTATATATAATATAATATACCTTAAGTACGAAACAAAATTTTACTTATAAATTGTTTTAGTTAACTGGTTTTTACGAGCTTTATAAGCAAAATATTATACTCCTAATAAAATTCGCACCTTAAATCATTTCATTAAAATATTGCTTAGTGTATTACATATATATTATTATTTATATACTTTTTGAAATGACAGTCAAAGAGATAGATAGAGATGTTTAAAAAAATTTTCAGAATAATCCGCGAGGTATAAAGCAAGACTCTACTTGGTGAAATAAAGAATAGCGCAACAGTATATTTATAAATTAGTATTCCATTATATAGTTTCATAACGATATGCAATTTAACATAAATTTATAAAGTCTACGTATAATTATCGTGTAATATTCTTTATAAACAATTTTAGAGTACCCTTGTTAAAATAAATACGGATTGTATACAAATAATCCTAAATTTAAATTAAATAGATTCACGCTTAACAAAGCGTGAATCTATTTAATGTTTATAACTGAATATCGCATATAGCAGGGTAGGCGGTGGAAACTTAGTTTTAGAAAAGACATTTCGTTCCTTACTTTCCTCTTAATAATATCAATGACAAAAATAATTTTATATATGAATTAATTATAGTTCAATATTTTTTTTTTGAGTAAATTAGTTATTCCGAATAACTTAGGCAGCGCGCGTTCTCGATGCCGAAAGCGGGAATCAATAGTCATTCGAAGGCGAGTAACAACTTTCTCTTGTCCATGCATTAAAATTTAAAACTTGTTTACAACGCTCATTCAACGTGCAAGTAACCCAGGTTCGAAACTTTGTTGCTGGACAGCAGTTAAATAGATGGAAGTATCATGATTACCTACAATTCCAACTGGAAAGCCTGACGAACTTGTTGTTATATAAATTGTCAATTATTTAAATATGTCGTATTCCTTTAGGTTGTTTATATTAGTGATTTTTTGTTGTCACTTTTGTTCTTCAAGACATGGTGAGCAATGTTTATTTTATATAAAAGAAGGAAAACGTGTAAATATTTATCGAAATGGATTTATAAAATTATTCAATTCAATAAAGGTCTTTTCAATTTAATTTTAATATATTATCCTAAAACCTATCCTAAAACCAGCGCTATAAATATATTTCAATAATACTTTTTTGCAACAGGTGAATTTATAAACAAAGTAGATCGATTATATGATGTAATAAAGATAAAGGTACCTAGAAACGTCTGGAATCAAGCAATTTATCACACACCGGTCCTACGATCTCCAGTTACAATTACATTGCCTGTTCACGTTGCCGAAGAAGATGAAGAGAATGATGTAGACTATATAGAAAACGAGGCATCTGAAGGATCTATTACAGAAATATCACCAGTGGTGAGTGATGAGCCAGTTGTGTTAGTTTCGACACAAGCAGTTACAACACCACCTCCGAGTGACGTATCTCAAGTACCTGTGTTACAAGATGTCACTGAAAATCAAAGCGACCAATTAGAAGGACAAGTTACTAGATTTCCATGTACCTGTGGTGGTGGACAGTGTGGATGTTGCACTGGTACAATACTTCAGAGATTTAAAATGAAAGCGTGTGGAAATATGTCTTTCATTCCGGAAGACTTTGTGTTTGATGTACGTCTGACTGTTAACAACAATACTGTCGTACGTAGACGAGTTTCAGGTTAGTAATATGTTTTTTTATAATAAAAATTATTTTACAAATATATTTTCACTTATATATTATCACTTACAGCTAGTGATCCTCCACCAATATGTTTTAATCCAAGAAGAGCACCATTCGTCAGAGTTTGCGCAGAAATAAGTAATATTCGAATTCGAAATGGAAATGCATTTGCCTGCTTAGACATTAATGCGGATATTGGTAGCTTTCCTATTTATTCTGCATCTTTTAGATGTTTCGGGTGAGCTAGCATTCTGTATTTATACGTAATGTTCTCATAGTTTAATTGGTGACGCTTTATTCCTTTGTTATTTTAATATATTCCCATTATAACTAGTGTATATTATTTTAGTTTGGGATCAGCAGGATTACAATCTGGACTAAAACCCAAGCCCGTGTCTTCGGGGCCAAAGCCTATAAATCTTTTTGGTAGTAGCAATAATAACGATGGAACTATATTAGACGCTGCAGGCTCACTTTTAGGCGGTGAAAACGGAATATTTGGGGCACCACAGGGCGGATTATTTGACGGAGGTCCTTTAGAAGCAATTGGCAACGCCGTCGGAGATATATTTGGTGGCAGAGACATACAATAATAGTTAAATTTTCATTTATATTTATTTTTAAAATATTGATTATTCTGTAATGTTATTTATTTGAAATTAAATTTTTTTAAATCTTATTTTTACTTTCTAAATAAGACTTTCCCATTAAGTAGTGTTACACTGTTCGTTGCCTTAACTTCCGAGGACCTATAAAAACGGATGTAAAATGCTGTTGTTATGTACTTGGCTTTAGTGAATTACTAAGAACGATACAGTGTATTTGTAACTAAACTGTAGTTGTTAATATAGAAAAATTAAAAAAAGATAAATTGTCGTATATGAGATATGTGTTATGTGAAAGCTACTGATGGTATACATATTAGATTTCGCTACCATCATAGAACCGGTTCAAATCCGTTGTTCTGAATTGCGACGAACTTATTATTCATTAGACCGGCAATCGCGAAGCTTCGTTTAGAGTTGACTTAAAATTCAAAATGCAATTATATATTTTAGTGGTTATGGTAACTATATTTGGCGCCTCAATTGGAAACGGTAAGCGCAATCTCTAAAATATAAAAAATAATATATACTATAGATAACAAAATTTAATAATTTGTAGTGTTGACTGATCGATATAATACTAATCTGAAGTTGGAAGATGTTAAAGTACCTAATAGTGCTTTAACTTCATTGGACAAACTTAATTTGAGACAAATTGCAACAATATCACGCTACGCGAGACAAAACCAGGGATCTGCACAAAATTCAACATCTACATCATCAAGACGTTGTGTTTGTAATTTGGGAGTTTGTAAGTGTTGCACTGGATATTTAATGGATTTAATCAACCAAAAAGCTTGTATGAAGGTTACCTATCACCCCGGAGATTTTGCTTTTGATGTTGCTATGTCTATGAACGATAGAATTCTTTACGAAAATTCCTTGTCGGGTATGTATATATGTATCATTGAATTGAATATTTATTTGATATTAAATGTAACTTTATTATATGTCACAATTATAAATAATATATTTATTTTTAGGAAAAAGTCCAAGACCAATATGTATAAATCCACCACGACTGAATAATTTAAAGGTGTGCGCCAAGTTTTATAACGTATTCTTTCCTGGAAGGAACTTTCACTTTTGTTTAGCGATGACTGGAAAATGGCGTAATTTCCAACTGTTTGACTTCGTATTTGATTGTCTGAGGTACATATATATAATACGATGTCTTTTACGTTTATATTATAGCTACGTAAAGGATAGTTCTTAAACTACGTTTATAAAATTAATCTTTTGCAGAATGGGAGCTAATGGCATAACAATGTTAAGTCCAGATGAAAATGGTGGCATATCAATCCCAAATCCACTTGGTGGACAAGATGCTGTTGTCGATGCTGGTGAAGATGATATTGAAGATTATGATGAAAATGTTGTGAAATCATTACTTGATATATTTGACGATTAATATTTATAACGTGTTTAATATCGGTAATAATTCTAGTAATAATAATTTATTTTATATTATTAAACAGTAAAATTGTTATAATGACTTTCCTTCAACTCTTTCACATTTTCTCTAATCATTAATAATCAATTTGAATTTCTAATTTAGATCATTACTTAAGCCATTTATTCCTAGTTAACTCTCCTTTTAGAATAGTCTATTTAATGAAAGAGAAACTGCTTAGACCAACGCAAAAGATATAAATGGATATTTAATGAGGTTCAGTAGTGGTGCGTATGCGCAGGAGTTTCTCTCTAGAAAGTCGCGCTAGCCAGTTGCGTTTGTGCACAGCACATCTTGCATACAAACAATAACTATCGAACCTTAATCTGTTTGTATTGACATAAGTTACCGAATATCAATATGTTGTCATTTGTATAGTGTCCCTTGAGACGACAACAATCGACCAAATTGTTGTATGTCCAACATGAAATCGAAAGTCGTGACATGTTTTTTGTTTTTTATAGTGGCTTTTGTAAATTGTGGTAAGTGCTTTTTATAATTTTTTTATAAAACAATCAATTAATATAACATTTTGCTATCACAATTTGAATATAATAATTTAAAAATGTTTTAAGTTATAAGCAAGTTATTGTTGACATATTTAGGACATTAATATACACAGTCACAGTCACAATAGCATATCACAGGTTGTCTCATTTTACTGTGCAAAATCTTACATTAGCAAGTACGGTATAATATGATCTGATTGTAATAATATGTACACAATTATATAAATACTTACAAAATACTAATTTTTGTTTTAGAAAATGCTTCAAGAAAGAGAATATTGTACTTGGATACCATAAAAGAAGATAATTCTATGGATGTTACAGATTTCTCGGTCTACTACGATGTACAGACCAATAAGGTAATTTTATTATTACGTATGTTATGTATTTTTTAAAAGATATTTTTCAAGCGCAACATTTATTTTAATACATTTTTTCCATGTATATACAATATATAGAGGTTTTTCTTTTAAGTTGTATCCTGCACATAGCTAGGTAGTTAGAGGGGGCTGGGAACTCAGTGTTAATTTAAAACGTTCTCATTAAAACTCTTCCGTTCCCCATTTTCCGCTAAATTCTGTAGGCAATACATGTAGAGTGGCAGAACTTTACGCCGTGCTTTGTTACCAGAACTATTATAACTATATAGAAGAGGATATGAAAATATTAAATATTTAATTGAGATAGAGTGGAAATCGAACCCACAACTCGTTTATGGTTACACGCTTGAGCTCCTATGCCACTAGTGACCTGAGTCTTGCCTTAGCTGAAAATTTAAAAAACATAATCAAACAATAAAACTTTTCCATAAATACATAAAAATTCTTCAAAAATCTCGACAAGTATTTTTTTATGTATGTATGTCATCACATACGAGAGAATGATAAATTTATTGTAAACAGCACAATCACTAAAGTCATCTTAATTAAATGAACATTATTAGTTTACAACGTCATACATATGAGTAGATATTATTATGATGACTTCTTAAAAATATATTTTCGTTGTCCTTTTTTAAATATATATTATTTTAAGTATAATTTTTTTAAATATACCTAAACTTCAACTTTCTTTGTGAAGTAGGAATTTGTTTCTTTAGCCTGGTTAGACAAAGTGTATGCAGTATACGAATTTTGGCCACGACGTGGCAGGGAAAAAGCACGTACATAAACACGTAACTCCATATACTAGTGTCACTTCAATTAGATAGTGTAGATTTGTATTGTACAATTTTCTTTAATATATTTCAGACAATCAAAAGGATGTTACCTAGACCGTGGTACAAGCCTGGTTGGCTATTGAGATTACCTTTCAAAGGCGGGCCGTGTCAGTGTGAACAACTAAAATGTAAATGCTGTACTGGAGTTCGAATACAGTCCTTTAATTTTGACAGACGAAGCAAGTATTTGAAATTTATTCAAATTTTAATTTTTTTAGCGATTTATTGTAATGTGATGATTAATTGAATTAATATTTATTTAGCATGTGCTGTCTTGACATACGAGCCAATTGAATCAACTTTTGATTTGGAAGTTAGTATGAATAATGCAAGTGTATTTCGCAACAGTTTCTCAAGTAAGTTGTTCTTTTATTTACTAACATTTACTAACATTTATTTGCTGATCAGTGATTAACTTAGTAACTGAATTTTAAATAAATATTTTCATATTTTTAGCACGTAATCCGCCGCCATTTTGTATACCAATCCCCGTACCTTATTTACCACCTGGTCTGATGGACATGTGCATCAGGCTCTTTGATGTATCACTTGTGGATCAAAAACTGCATGTTTGTATGGATATGGACACTAGGATCGACAAAGCACCTGTTGTTGTAAGTAGCTTCAACTTTTTTTTTAAAATGAACACAATGCAAATAAAATGTTGTACAAAATCGTATATTGTTGTTCTAGTGCCTAAGTATAAATTTAAAGAATTTATGTAAGATTCTTTATATACTTATTGTATAAATATATTTTTTGTCATTATTATTGTCATTTTCATTCAGTAGTTCAGTTTTTCACTAAGAATGTTCGTACATATAAAGATTTTTTGCATTTCCTAACAGATTCTTCATTTTGACTGTATGGACATGGGCGCTGGTGGTGTCGGTCTCTCAAAACCTGGCGGCACACAGCCAGCTCTTCAAACAGAGCCACAGACTACAACTGAACAAGTTCAACTAAATGCAGATGTATACGACCCCGTCACGGATAGTATAGAAACAACAAAAACACCATTGTTTGGAAATAGCATAAAATATATATAATGTTATTTAAGTTAGATTTAATAAAATTATTTATTTTTTTGAAGATAAAAAGGTAGCTATTACATATGGAGTTTTTATTGAATAATGGAATATTATTTAAAATAGCATAGCGTTTTAAAATTTGCATCAATGTCTATCGTATTTATATCGATGTTATTTTTGACACCCTTTTATTAGTTTACTCTTGTCAGATTCATTTGGTTTTTTTTTGTAAATATACAGTGTTTAAGAAAGAATAGATAAGTGTGCTCAAAATATAATACAAAAAAATATATATCTACATATTTTCTCCTTTAAAATTACCGATTTAACCTCACTACTTTATTTTTATGTATGTCTTATATATTGTATTATAAATCTCATACACCAAAATTTTAAACGCGGACCATATTTTAGATACTACGGACCACTACTGGTCCACTGACCACAGGTTGGGAACCGGTGATCTTAATAAATAAATCAGTTTCACTACAGCGCGGTAAGCAAAAGGAACCTTGATTTAAGACACTCCGTTCCCCATTTTCCGCCGAGTTCAGAAGGCATTGCGTGTTGAGTGACGGAAATCAACGCCGCTCTTGATATCAGAGCGAAGAAAGGAAAATATAGATGTAAATAAATATTTCATTTCCTCGAGTGGGGATCGAACGTGGGTTCGACGTGGAACCAGTCGATTTTACAGTCACACTTTGCGCCCCTGCGCCACGGCTGGTCTCAATTATCCTTATTTAATCAAGTATAATATCTAATGTCAATAAGATGTTATTGTTATTAAGAATCGAATATATGAATTCAAAATAAAACAATACACTACTTAAATTACTATTTCTTATTTCATAGCTTAAATAAAACAATGGTTTTATCAATGCAAGAGACTAAACATACCACACCATCAGCTTTACTTTACTTAACTGCTGTGGATTTATATACGAAGCTAAGATTTTTAAATGCGCTTTCAGTCTTCAGAACCAAGGAATAGTATGTATAATTGGGAAATATGTTAAGTATAGACGGAAGAAACGAAATGGATGTAGAGGCATATTGCTGCAGGTAACAAGGTTAACGGTGTCTAGCTGTATTGAGAGGATGATGAAAAATCGACATATCTGCAGGTTTGGCCATGCACAATGCAGTGCCGGTACCGACCGCTGCGAAACGTAAAGAAGAATGTGTTTAGGTGGCTTAGGCAACACATTCACATTTAACACATTCTAGGCAATTGAAATCAAATCATGGCGTCTCCGGAGCGCATGTATGAAATGGTTATTTTATATTTACGCTGTATCTCGCACATACCATAATAGGCAGTGCTCATGTTTACGGGAACCTAGTTTTCAGATACTCCTTCACTTATATCAAAACACTTGCGTTTGGTTCACTAGCCCCAATATTCACAAACACATGTTTTTCTATGCGTATTTATCTCAATTATTATAAAATTGCACATATATAAATATTTTCATCAATACCTGTAAACTGAGATTATAATTGATTGGCAATATAAAAATCTCTAAAAAAAAGGCATTCTATAAACAAATAGCAAAGCAGAAAGTTTATCACAACATTTAAAATATAATTAGGAGACTGCCGTACTACAATATGTCAACTGTCAAATATAGTACTTCAATGTGACAGCTGTCAGTGTCAAGCTGCCAACATTTGGCTCGCGCCTTTTCATTGGTTAAAAGAGTTACTAATTTAAGCCAGAAGGTTTAGCAGTTGTATTCGATGTGATTTGTTATTAGGTTGTTACTAGCTCATTGTTAGCAAGTTATAAAGTAATTTAACTAATAAATATTGTGAATTGATTAAGGGTGCTGCTATGTTTAACACTGAGTAAATACCTATATAGGTTGTCAAATGTTATTGGTGTTTTATGTAATTATCTTGTCATTTAAGCTGTTGTGTTGTTTTCCTTTTTTACATTTCACTTCTGAAACCTAATTATATTTTGAATTATGAAAGAAAAATTTATTGCATGATTATTAAAAAAACCTATCTAAGAATGATATAATTTTTTAATCACAATAAAATATAGACTTTATTTATTTTTGAGTTTAATTAGGTCTAACTTTCAATTTATGTGTTAAATAAATTTATCGTCTATATTCTTGAATAATCTGTTATGGTCTGTCTATTTGACTTTTGATTTTTAGCGACCGGGAGCTGTCTGTCTTTAACTGTCAATAGCGGCTTCGAATTTATATTTATCACGTTGTAGTATTTTGAATTGTTTTTCTATATAAATTCATTTTAAATTAAATGGTAATATATAGTTTTATTATTAATATATACTATTTTGCTTTGAATAATGGATTATTATGATGATTTTTGTGATGGTGACGGGTTAGTAGTTATGCATGTCATCTTTATTTCTTTTTGTTTTAATTTTTAGTATTGATATTGATGCATAATTAAGTTTATTTTATTATTTTTATTGTACATACTTTATAAGTTTCGCTTCTGACTCCAGTGTTACTTTATCTTTTTTCACCTGTCTGTAATCGGCATTAGTTACCATTTACATTTCTCGCGAATGATATTAATAATTTTAAGCGTTATTATACTATACTATACTATACTAGCTTTATCCCTAGCGGGGTAGTCAGAGAGAACGAAGCGCCAAATGCTACGGTCAAGTATTATTATGTTTATACTAAATGAGTAAAATAAACATATGTTTGCATATAAAACTTATTGATATATTAATAAATATATGTCAATGTAGCAAAATAAATATAATAATCAATGGCAAGAAGATTGTCATATTTCTAACATTTTAATTAATACTTCTAAATGAAACTATTTAACTGTTTTTGTTAATAGGACAATGGAATCATTACAAACATCTCCAGAAGTCACCTATAACTGGGTTGATATTACTTCAGAGTTCTTTAAAAACATTCAAGGTAACATATTATTATAAGTAAATTAATTTAAATACAGAGTAATAAACATAAACTAATTTTTCTCACAATATAATTTTTTAGATCTACAATTAGGTGAGTTACTTCATGATGGACATCTATTTGGTTTATTTGAAGCCATGTCGGCCATTGAAATGATGGATCCAAAAATGGATGCAGGGATGTTATGTAACAGAGGCAATCCAAAACCTCTAAATTTCCAACAAGCTGTTGAAGTTAGTAGTTTTATTTTTATCAAATTACAATGTAAAGTATATTTATGATTCATATTTAACATCTTTGTGGCCATAGGTCTAAGCCCCACATAGGGTAACAAATAATTTTTATCTCATTTGCAAGATAAATATTGTGGTATTAAATTCTACTACACACACTTAGTGTCTTCAATTTGTATGAAAAAATTGAATGTACATTTAAAGGAGTCCAAAACTGTACTTTGGTTGTAAGTCCCAGGTACTGCTCTGAGCTCCTCACCCTCGAACAACACTTTTACACATTTGTACCTTAAATGCTAAGAAGTTTGTTCGCTGGATTCTCTTAGGCTTTTTCTGTCAATCTATAAAATTATTTAATATAAAGAATATGTCCTTCAGTGTGGTAAACTAAAAATAGATAATTATGGGCCTGATTCCTATTCTGGGAATTGATCTATTTTCAACTCTTTCCTCCGGCAAGACAAAATATATTTTTGAGTTCTTTACCTCAACAGAAAAAGAATGTTCTGGATTAATGAAAACAAACACTAATATTAATAATTTTTTGAATTTTCCAGTGTGGTAAACTAAAAATAGACAACTTAGAGCCAAGTGAGATAATAGGTGTTATAGATTCAACTATGGCTTGTATTGTCTCTTGGCTGGAAGGTCATTCTCTTGCTCAGACAGTTTTCACAAACATATATCTACATCAGCCCCATACTATTATTGATAAGCCATTGAAGGCATATTGTATTGCTGTATACAAATTACTGGATTGTATTAGAGATTGTATAAAAAAGTAAGTTTCTTCTTTATTTTTGTTTATTACAGAATTAAGTACAACATGCAATGACCCAAATTCTAGCAGAAAGTCTTGTACAAAAAAAAAACAGATGAAATTTTACTTTACTCACTTTGTTCATTGTATAAATAAAATAAATAAAAAGCTTTGAGTGAATAGTTTCTCTTGGTTTTTCAACATGATCAACGGCCACAAACTTGGATTTGACAAAAGGAAATGCAGACCATTCAAGATATAGTTAACATCCATTTCACAAAAAATAACAGTTGTCAATTAAGTACAAAACAGGCATGGACAACAAAAGTCTGTGGCGCATAACAACTCAATAAAAAAAAAATGGTAAACAATAAACAATTGAAGTCTTTTACAGAGCTCAAGTGTTTGAAGAAGAAGATTTTTTACCCATGGGATATGGATACCGTCTTGGTTCAAATCCACAAGCAGGTAACACCTATGATGCTAGTCAGGAAGTTAGTGAACAGAAATGTATAGCCATGTTACGGGAACAAGAGGAGGAATTAAATAAAAAGGCCAAAAGCCTTGAAGATGAGGTATGATAATAATACAATTGTTTTTTTTGTAATATTTTTTTAATTGCCAATAAATAGAGTGTTGCCATTTCTTGTATAATCATTTGGAAGACAAAGTTTGATTTATTACACTATATTAATTTTATGTGGCATATTTTTCAATTTAAGTTAATTTTATATACATATAGTTAGAAAGCCATAAGTTATTATTTATTTAAATAATTGTCTTCTTAAATTGTAAGTAATAAACATTATTGTCCAAGTTGCCCAAAAACACTGCATCTGCTTACATTTTTTTGTTTATTATTTTTGCTCATTTACCTGCCATAAGATGACAATCTTATTTCATAGCATTTAAGATATACAAATATAAATAATATGTTGCTAATTTAATTTTGGTAGTATTTATAGAATTTATATTTCTTTTGAGGTCAATCATGGCCCAAGGGCACAAGCTGTGACTGTAAAATCAACTGGTTGTCGGTTTCAGCCCTACATAGGAATATAAAATATTTATTAAAATTTATTTTTATACAATTTTTTTATTTTTAGGACTAATATAGTAATGCTTTATCATTATATCTTAAAATAACAGATATTGCCTTGTTGTCTATATTTAATACATAGTCTCTTCAGTTTATATAAATAATAATAATAATAATAATAGGCAAAAATTTGGCAAAAATCATCTGTACAGTTAACAAAAAGTACTGATAAAAAGAGACCTTACACTGTGTTTACATTTGAAAACATTATTAAATGCTTTTAAAATTTTACAACAAATTTTAAAGAAATTATGCTTATAACTTTCCAGGCTAGTGAAATATGGGCAGCTCTGGCAGCTAGAATCCGGTTTACTAGAATGTTCTACCAAGCTTTATTGTTAATAACAAAGAGAGATTCCCAATCAAGTACAGACTGTGTGGCTCTTTTGAATGGTTGTTCGGAAATGACGAAGGTCATTATCAAAACAGTCGGAAAAGGAACACAGCCTATTGAGAATTGTAAATATTTTTGTATTTGTTAAAGAAATATTTTAATTTTAACTTCATAGATAATCTGTCTCTATGTTTGAATGTTGTTTTTTTTGTTTATATAAAGTGAGGCCGTCGGTCGTGGTGCAGGTGTACGAGTGTACAACTGTAAACACGATGGATGTGGATTCGATCCCCACTCAAATACCTCCAATGCTTAATATTATTAATTTCTTCGCTTTGGTAACGAAATTAAAAATCGGACGGTACATGAAGAACGGGATATCTTAACACTATATTCCCTCCGCGTTATAGTGCTATGTGCAGGATACGGTGTGAAACAATATAAAAACAAATATATTAAAATTTTCAGCAAATAAACCAAATCCAATGGGTTTCGAGCCAATGGTCAACCAGCGTTTACTACCGCCTACCTTTCCACGCTACACTCGCATTAAGCCGCGTGTCGAAGCACTACAGTACTTTGATGAATTAGTATCGAGACTTAGACACGCTTGGAAAATTACATCGTGTACTAATTTTCATACTGCTTTGGTGAGACTTTCGTTATTTTTTTTGGAGTTCCGTACTCAAAGGGCTCTATTACTAAGACTCCACTGTCTATCTGTCAGTCACTTGGCTGTATCTCAAGAACTGAGATAGTTAGACAGTATCAACTATCGAACTATCTCAGTTCTTGAGAAAAACATTGTCACGCCTAATTTAACAAGACATTGCGTGTAGAGTGGATTAACGCCGCGCTTTTTCTGTTTACAAGCGCGAGGAAATGAAAATAATAAAAATATAATCATAGCCCCTGTTGGAAATGGAACCCACAACCTTTACAGTTACAGTCAAACTTTGGTGTGAAATAAAAAATATATATGTCATTTATATTGTGTTACCATCCTATTACAGGATTTCTTCATGGAGTTCAGTCGTCAAAGGGCCTGTATTCTCTCCCGCTCGGCTCTACAACTCTTATACTTGAATCCATCTCCGGCCTCCACCGCGGTGGTGGTGCAAGGTTTCTTTACTCAGAAACCTGGTGCCTTTGTTGATATACTGAGGGAGTCGGTCAAGAGTTTTGTTAATCCACCCGCTATGAGTGGGAAGGGTGGCGGTAATCCACCGGTATGTAGCGTGTTAGTTAATTTCTTTGAAAACATGAGATTTTTTAATGTTAAATACAATAGATTATATTTTTGTATTTCTCTTAAAGTATTATTCCATAATTCCATACGGGGTATGAACCCACGCCTCTTGGAAACCATCCAAGCGCTCCGAAAACTATGCCATTTTTATGAAGCTACTTGGATTTTTGTTATTTGTACAAGAATGTTGTCCAAAATCCTTATAACATGTTGTATATTTTTCACTATAATTTGTATGAAATAATACCGTTCAATCTTAATAAAATTAGTAAAATCGACGTATTTGTTACAGGCGCGTGAGTTTGTGGAGAACTTTCTAGTGCGTTGCGTTCGTCCGTTCGCCATGTTGGTACAGGTGTGTGGACACAACCGCGCGAGGCAGAGGGACAAGCTAGCTCTGTTGTTGGACGACTTCAGTGCTTTGCAGGAAGAGGTACTGTTCATACTAACTAATATTGAGACCGTCGTGGCGCTGCAATCTAATAAACGTAGGAATTTTTGAAATTTTCCAGTCCGGTTCAATATGGACCCTCAAAAAGCGCGTCCATCTCTATCTTAAAGGTCGGTCACGCAACTGTTGTTCAAAGTCAAGCTTCTCTCTGTATCTCCTTACAGGGGGAGGTGATCACTTACCGTCAGGTGGCTCCTTTGCCTTGCCTTGTTCATGTAAAAATACATTATTACACAGTTTTGACTGATACTCCACGAGTTAAAACACCCCGCCGCCCGCAGGCGGAGAACGTGGACGCGCTGGTGAGCAGCGCGGCGGGCGCGGCGCCGCGCGCCTGCTTCGGCACGTGGGTGCTGTACCACGTGCTGCGCGTCATGATCGCCTACCTGCTGTCGGGGCTGGAGCTCGAGCTGTATAGTGTTCACGAATATCATTATATATTTTGGTGAGTATTGCTTTTTAAGCTTTTGGTTCCACTACAAACGGTGTGCAAGCAACGGTTCGAGTCTCAAAGGAGACGCCCTTGCGCTACTGTGTTCTCATTTGTGGGTACCTTCCACGGTAACTAAGCTAAGGTCAGTGCTCTTCCAGCTCGACCTCCCAGAGCCCGGTGACGCTGTAGTGGCCAGTAGGGCCAACGGTATACTGCTCATTCGAAAAAGCTACAAAATGCAAGGCCTTTTAGTTATGGCAATGTAGAGAACAAACTTATTGACTGGATTTTGATGATTCTTACGTCAATGGATTCGCCTTACCGTAACAATTTTCACTAAAGATATGACTTTAAATGCAACGGGTTGTGGGTTTGATTCCCACTCGAGGAAATGAAAGGAATATATTATCGACACGATTTTTCACTGCTTAAAATAATATTAAGTTAAATATGTAGACAAATGCAATTCAAATATTTAACTACACCTATGGAAAATTATGGCCATAGGCGTAGAACCCCAGATCTTACTAATAATAAAATTGTCCACAATTTGTCAAACATATCTGTTCAAAGCTAAAATCTCAAGATGACGCTTGTGTACACCTATATACTTTGACTCACTAATAATAAATTCAATTGTATTTATTATATTAAATCAATAAAATCATTAAGAAATATTGTATTGACTATATGTACCAACTTCAGTGAAAAAACACCCTAAAAAATACTTTTTCTGTACCTAAACAGAAACATTTTTTTTAACCGATATAGGCTGTCACGGAGCAACATATAGACTTTATTCCTAAATTCTCGCAATATAACAATTTATGCGCGAATATAGATATGAAATAGCTAAACATTTTTCTATTTAATACTACAATTTTTGCAAAGAAAAACAAAAAATAATAAATATACTTTTTAAGGGTAACAGTATATACAACCATATTTAAATAACAAACCAGTTTTTCTAAAGCATTGCATAGTGGGCTTTGTTTTATATAGTTGACAATATGCCATAAAAACATATATAAGCAAACGTATAATAAATATTTTCTCAAACTGATTAATTCGAATCCTTATATGTATATTATATTTAGTACAGATCACTTTATAAATCAAATTTTATGTAAGTATTTACGCATAATCCGCAACGCAACGACATTTGCTGCGTGACGTCATCGCAATAGCGGGCGAAGGAACGCAAATTAAAAAAAAAACGGTTTACTTTTATAATGCTTTAACTTTGCAAATCAAGGCCCAATTGCGATGAAACAAAAACGATTATTATTTGCAACGCGCATACGCATTAAATACAGTTATTAAAATTCTATAGTAATGTTTTGATGTTTTTGACGTTATATGGAGAAGCTGTTACGTAAGTAAAAAAAATCTTGAATTGAATATCTTGAATTGATACTTTGAATATTTTAGAACAACTGAGAATTATGACAAATATTCAAACCAAAAGGATATATTTTTGTACAATAAAGTATAATAAAAGCCAGCAATGTTTGAAACATTGGCTGGTTTTTTTTGAAACATTGGCTCTGAAATATTATTCCTTAATAATTGGTTTTCCTATTTTAAAAAAGATGTAATGTATAAAAATCGTTTAAAATCAATCAAATTTGTATCACAAAAATAGTTTTTTTTTGGTTAAATTAAGTCGACTAAAAATGTTAAAGTTTTAAGATGTAAAGTAGGGAAAAATGACAATTGATTTGATGTTCTACATATCACCTGTCACTATTAACATTATCGGATACGAAAATCGGCAACTTTACAGGAACGCTCGTCGACGTCGCCCGTCGCCCGTTTAAAAGTTAAAAGGATATTTTTTAAAAATCTACAGTTTTGAAGAAAATCTACAGTTTTGATATCTCTCTCTGTCTCAGACCGACTCATAATCCATACTCTGTTCTCTATCCCATAACGCGTAGTCGTCGTTTCCAATGCCAATTGTAGCCTTTGTGGGATTAAATTGTGGTACTAATAATGTTTATACACAAAATTTCAATGTACATAATTTAAGAATTGTAACTACTACGAATAAAATATATATGTCAAATATATATATATATATATATATATATATATATATATATATATATATATATATATATATATATAATGAATAAATAAATATATATTAATAAACATTATTTTCTTACATTTTAATATTAAAATAATATATTTCAAATTATTTTCAAATAAGTAATAACATAAGCTTTCTCAAGTTAAACAACTTCAATATTAAATGGTTAAAAATTTGGTCCTTGAAATGCACACTTTTTTAATTAATATAATCTTACAATAATAAGGCACTGTATATAAAAAAAACCACAACGTTTTGTCTGGAGTATCGCATTGAACTCAATTATAGATTTAAATATTTTTTTAAGAATTGATTTAAGTTTCCCTTAGTCATTTTTGTTTCACGTAAGGAACCATGTAACTATGGTGTGCAGCCTCGTATTTATTATTGCATTTCTTTTCTATTTTTATCTTCACATTGACCACATATTTTTTATTTAATTTTTATTTTTTTTTTATTATTTTATAATAAATAGTGTAGTTGACTGTTTTGTCATTCATGTTAGTAATAGTTCCTCCGAATCCCCCGAATACTAATAAATAATTGAATAAGAGCATTGTAGCAAAAGGAAGCCTAGTGTTAAGACATCCGACTCTTGGTCGTAAAACATGTTCTTTGATTCACTTTAAACATTTGTTATGTAAAACATGCAACTGACCATGAAGAGTTAGGTACTAGGTACTTGTGAAATAAATTATACATAATTAGTTATATAATTATAATTTACTTTAATACCATTATTTTTGTTATACAACAGCGTTTTATTCCTAAGAAACTGTAATTTTTCCTTACTTTACATTTTTTGTCGACTTAATTTAGCCAAACAAAACACTATTTTTGTGATACAAATTTGATTGATTTTAAAAATCGGCATTACATCTTTATTAAAATAGAAAAATAAATTATTAACGAATAATATTTACAGAGTAAAATAAAAATCAGCTAACGTTTCAAACGTTGCTTTTATTATATTTTATTCTACCATAAGAATTATACTCCAAATAAATATTGGCAAATCAATATATCAAT
This sequence comes from Heliconius sara, assembly GCA_917862395.2. Lineage (NCBI taxonomy): Eukaryota > Metazoa > Arthropoda > Insecta > Lepidoptera > Nymphalidae > Heliconius > Heliconius sara. The sequence goes on along the minus strand of OU860789.1, from coordinate 17,759,205 downwards.
TATAACGACTTTATTGTTATTTCTCAAATATACATAGTATTATTAACTATAATTGTTTTAAATTAAGTATTCGTGATTAAAAATAAAAACAAAAATAACAGTAGCGCTAAAATATGATGATCAAATTATTTAAACTGATAAAATATTTTAAAATAAGAGGTTAAGATCAAAAATGTATATTATAGTTTTTATTTAATATGGAATAAAAATAAAGTTATATATAAACCAAAACTATGTTTACATATAATGTTAACTTGCGTCACATCACTTACGTCCGCGTTGTCTTTGTATAATTTTGTTCCATTTATTTTTCTGTTCTACAATCTTTGACATGCAATTAGTACTTATTATAATGTAGTAAATAATTCGTTTAAATAATAATAATACTGGCGCATTAGTCGCTTACATATCGATATAGAGATACTAACTATTTTATTTTTTAGATATTTTGTCGATATTATATTTTTCGATTTTCCTGAGTTGGTTCTGGACTTTGAATTTGTACTGATATAATCCAACAACTAAACTAGCTTCACGCTTTATCCCTAGCGGGGTAGTCAGAGAACGAAGCACCAAACGCTATGGTACAAATATTTTCGTGTAAATGTTTTTTTTTTATTTTTCGGTCCAAATTCACGGCACGAACCATCTAGCTCCCCCCTTAATATGCCTATGGACAGGTGCAGGTTCGATTTTGACAAACTTATTATATTTCCACCAATTTACATAATTGAGAAAATTAAATTATGAAATACTTCATTCCCTAGTAGGAATAGAATCCACAACCTAACTTTTATCGATTCGATAAAAGTTAGGTTGCTTTAAGTATGTACGCTACTAACGGACGATTTTGATGATCCTTTTTTATTGGAAAGGATACACTTCAAGGATAGTTTGGTGAATGTTTTGTTAAGTTCGGATCTGGTTGAAATTGAAGATATTGGTATTTTTTTTGTTAAAAATTATAATTTAGAGTAACTTTTTTTATAAATAAATATAAATATATTTTATAATGTAGGTATCTGTACGAATTCCTATACGGCTGGCTACTATCAGCCCTATCTCGAGCTGAAGGCCTCGCTGGTGAATCTCGCAAGCCCGAAGCAAAGAAGAATTGTCCAAGAAAGAAGAAAAGGTGTCGGCCATATGCAAGAGAAGGACTGATGTGTCAAGTTATGCAGAATATGTGTGGGGGATACTTTAAGGTAGGTTTTTGAGGTTTGAAATCGTTAAATAGTTGATTTAGAATTTATTTAGTTTTAATTTTTTATATATGTGAGGATTTTAAGTTTATACTTCATTGGAAGTTATGTTTTACAAATTAATAGGGTCTTGATTAAAAAAATCGAAATAAAGATATATAAAGAAAGAAAATATGTACAAAAAAATGAAGAGGACTTTGTGGTTACAAAGGTTTTTCATTTTATTTATGAGATTGATTAATTTATTGAGAAAGAGTATTATTGTTGCTCTGTTTTCACTGTGTTACACTCTTGGGAATAATATTTTCATTTTCTCGCTTTAGAGGGAATTTTCTTTATTTCACTGGCACAGAGGCCGTCGTGGCACAGGCACACAGGTTCTTGGTTCGATTTCCACTCGCGGGAAAGAAATATTTTATATTCTCATTTCCTCGCTTTGGTAACAAACAAAGGCAGAACACAGCGTCCAGTTCTGCCAATCAACACATACCCAATGCCTTGACAATTCAGCGGAAAAATGGAAGACGGAATTGTCATAATGTGGTACGGAGTGTCTTATACAAGGTTCCCTTTGCCTCTCAGGCTCTAGTCGCCTTCAAGCTGCAGGGTAAGCTCCGCCAGCCGCACTCGGAGTTCCACAACGAGGCGGTGCGCTACAAGCACCGCTTCGCGCCGCTGTGCGTGCTCACGCCGCCGCAGGTGCACTACCACGAGTTCTGCGAGATGACGCAGCCTCTGCAGTGAGTTCTGTTCATCTACCTTCTAGGTTGTATGTACACGCGTTATATTATTGTGCAAACTTTCTTTATTGTACAATATTTGTGTGTATTTATATTGGGCAATTTTATATAATTTTATATTATATTTCTTTACTTTAATGCGTAATTTTCTATAAAAGGCTGGTCGTGGCGCGGGGACACTTAATTATATTATATTATAAGAGGAGAGGCGCCTGCACGCAGGGGCACAATGCGTGGCTATAAACGCGACTGGTTGTGGGTTCGATCCCCACTCGAGGAGATGAAATATTTATTTACATTTATATTTCCATTTCTTCGCTCTGGTGTCGAGACAAAGCGCGGCGTTGAGTTCCGCCACTCAACACGCAATGCCTCCAGAACTTGACGGAAAGTGGGGAACGGAGTGTCTTAACACTAGATTTCCTCTGCCTACCCTGCTGTGTGCGCGATACAGCGTGAAGTTGATTTATTCCATATTTTGCAACACATTCACTGTATAAATAATATGATAATTTAATATTATTAAGACGCTGAATATCTACATTCAGTCCATATTAAAAAGAGTATTCGTCCATATTAAAAAGATCTAGTAACATTAAAATACCTAATTAAATAATAAGTTTACATTAACATACACTTTTTTTGTATATTAATGTAAACTTATTACTATTTCGATAAATTCACATAAAGAAGTAAGTAATGATATAGACATAAATTCGGATACAAAAAGTTAAAATGATAACGATGAAAAAAAAATTGTAGAAAAAACATATTATAATATTTCAAATTAAGACATCTTTATACATCTTCATACATTCATTCGCTTAAATTTGGTTAATACATTACGAAATTGGGTCATAAATTTAAGTCATTAAAATCATAATTTTGCACAACAAAAAAAATATTTAATTATAAGATAGACGAAGAATATTTTTTTTATTGTTCATATACAATTTAAAACAATTTTTTACCTCAATGTTGTTTATGGAGGCCGTCGCGGTGCGGTGTGGGTACGAGTGTGCGACTGCTGGTAACGAGGCAAAGCACGGCGTAGAGTTACGCCTCTCAACTCGCATCGCCTCTGGTATTTAGCGCAAAGTGTGGAACGGAGTCTCAATGGGCAACAGAGTGTTTTAACACTAGGTTTCCAGGTTCCCTCTGCCTATCCCGTTATTTGCGGGATACAGCGTGAAATAAAAAAATGTACATATTGCAAATCTGTTTTTTTACTCTGATATATATGTATGATAATTATGTTTTTGTTTTAGATATGAAAACCCAATTATTTTGTACGTCGCCGGATGTAAGCATTTCCAACAAGCCCGTACATTGCTAGAGACTATAACTACGCCAGATCAAGAGGTAAACATATTTACCAAATATTATTAATATTATAGATCTAAATCTAAAAATATTTTATTTATATTAGTGGCCATCGTGGCGCAGTGCCACAACATCCGATTGTTAACGCGACGGTTGTGGATGGCTTGAAAATTGGACGGAAAGTAGCAAATGACATGTCTTAACACTAAGTTCTCTCTGTTTGCTCCGCTTTATGTGAGATACAGCTTTAACCTAAAAAATATATATTTGTTTATTATTATGTGTGAACTAAATTAATATAAAATTATGAATTTGATTAAAAAAGTGTTTTTTGTAAATACATAGTCTTATATAATAATAAGCAATTATAAGTATACGTCATAAAATATGAAGTAACATCTCTATTTATATAAAATAAGTGATAAATAATAATTATTATTTATTATCCTCGTTGTGTCATAGTTTTTTTCGCTATTTTATATAAATGTGGCAACATTAGCAATAAAGCCAGTGAAAATTAATGTTATTATTCGCATGACAACATATCATTTTAGAAAAGAAAAATAATATGGAAGAAAGAAAAATAATATGAATAACATGATTACTTTTTCTTATACTATAAATAAAATAAAATAAATCAGCTTCATGCTGTAGCCCGCACATAGCAGGGTAGGCAGAGGGGAACCTAGTGTTCCCTCACTCCGTTCCCCACTTGTTGTGTTGAGCGGTGGAACTTAACGCCGCGCTTTGCCTCGACACCAGAGCGAAAAAATGGGAAAATAAATTTAAATAAATATTTCATCTCCTCGAGTGGAAATCGTACCCACAACCAGTCGCGTTTATAGTCACGCATTGTGCCCCTGCGTGTAGGCGCATCTCCTCTTATAATATAATTTAAACCTAAACCCGAAATGCACCATTTATTTGACAGCGATGAGCTATACTTATAACTATTTCATGAAAAATAGTCGTAAATTTATGCAATTCTTTTTCAGGTATCAGATCTCATTAAAGTAGCCAAAACGAATTTTGTAGTCTTAAAATTATTAGCGGGAGGCCATAAGAAGGACTCCACGACACAACCAGAATTTGATTTCTCTGTACATAGACATTTTCCTATTATTAAGTTGGTTTAATTTTATTTTATTTATATTTATAAAATAGATTTTTTTTTATGTAATATCGATTTTTTCTTACATAACCTGATTGTTAATATATGATTTTTTTTTTCATATATCTTTAATTTCTGTTTACTTAAAAATGATTTTAATATATTATTGAATAAACAAAAAATAATAATTATATTACGTATGCATTTGTAAATAGATGGATATTATACAAAATAACAAATTGGTTTTTCCGTTTATATAAAGTGTAACTGTTTGTAGAGTGTACAAACAGTTATAATTTATATATATGTTTGTGTTATTGTTTATTTTGTTTAAAATACAATTTAAATTTAGTGATGTATCACAAGATATTACTATTTTTTCTGCATATTGCATGCCGTTATACATTTGGGTAAACTTAAACCTATTTTTTTATGGAAAAGGACAAGGCAAACGAGTGTTCGGGTCATCTGATGGTAAGTGATTACCGCCGGATTGCTGGTGCGTTGCCGGCCTTTAAGGTGGAGATAGGCGCGCTTTTTGAAGGTACCCATGTCGTATCGACCTGGAAACACTGCCGCGGGTAGGCCATTCCACAGTTCCGTGGCGCGTGGAAGAAAGTTCCTACGAAACCGCACAGTAGTAGATTGCCACGTATCCAGGTGGTGTGGATGGTATTTTAACTTGTGACGTACTGTGCGGTTAGAAAATTCGGCGGCAGGTAACAGGTCAAACAGTTCTTCAGAACACTCCCCATGATAAATGCAGTAGAGAACGCACAGCGAGGATACGTCTCTACGCAAAGCCAAAGTGTCAAGCCCTTCACAGATTATAGGGTCCCCAATGATTCGAATGGATCTCCGTTGTATGCGATCAAATGAATACTGGGGTGCACCGGCCCAGAGATGAGAACAGTGCTTTCAGTTGCCAGTTTCTTCGAGGCCAACTTGGCCTTGCTTTCCAGATGATCACAATACTGGCACTCGAAACATTAAGGCCCAATATAATGATATTGGACGTGGCTGTAAGGGGAATGTTTTGAAAGACTGGCGATACGATGAATGGGTTTTTTAGTGGTTAACGAGCAAACTTGTGTCTTCAGGGGGTTAAATTGAACTAAGTTCCTTTCACCCCATGCAGAGACATTCTCGAGGGATGCCTCAACAGAAGACATAAGTTTATTTCGGCACTGTTCCGCGTTTTCCCGAGAAAGACTTGCTCGGAGCAACAGCAGCGTCCACTGTGCTGTAATCCTCCAGTATGTCATTGATATATAGAAGAAACAGCGTATGGGACATCAATCGGTGATCCTCTAGATAAACCAAGAGCTGGCTATTGATGATGCTTCATGACTTTTGAGAGCAGGGAGGTGATAGCAATAGATAGCTTTTTTTATAAACAAATAAATACGATTCACCTTCTATATATAAAAAATCTTCTGTAATATTTCTATGTGTAATTTTTGTAATAAGATTATTTAATTTAAAAAAAAACTGTCGTTTTCAAAATGATTTTTAAGTTATATCTTGTTTATATGTTTATAATTTTTGGGTGTGTGAATACTGAGTATGTTATATTTATGTGATGATGTATAAAAATATTGAAATCTGCACAGATTTAATCCAGTCAATACTTTTCCCACAGAATTGTTGATAAATTTTTTATTTGTTCAATTATAATAAACATAATTATTATTAAAATGTGTTTTTTTAGGAATGTTATGAATAAATATATAAATAATCATTTTCAAATATATATAAGATTTGAATAATTCTGGTACAGTTCGAGTTGTTAACTTTAATAGATGTTAATGAACGATAAAGATCACAATAAATGTATTTTTAGTTTTAAACGGAATAAAATATAAATATATTTTTTGTTGTTTTATTTTTTTATTAATATTTTTGCGTAAATTAAGATGGTCGTGTTTTCTTTTAACATTAAAGTAAAAAAAAACACGACCGTCTTAATTAAATGTTAATTTGCACGACAATTATCAAAAGCATACAAAAATAATGTAAATAAATTAATGTCTAATTTACTAAAGCTCATCAATATTTAGAGGCCAGTTGTAGCGCAGCGGCACGAAGTGTGACTGCAAAACCGACTGGTTGTGGGTTCGATCCCCACTCGAAGAGATGAAATATTTACTTAAATTTATATTTCCATTTCTTCGCTCTGGTGCCGAGGCAAAGCGCGGCGTTGAGTTCTGCCTCTCAACACGCAATGTCTCCAGAATTCGGCAGAAAGTGGGGAACGGAGTGTCTAAAACACTAGGTTCCCTCTGCCTACCCTGCGGTGTGCGGGATACAGCGTGAAGCTGAGTAGTGGCGCAGGGGCACAAAGTTTGACGCGGCTGTTTATGGGTTCGATTCCCACTCGAGTAAATTAAATATTTAATATTTCTATTTATTCGTTCTGGTGTCGAAAATAGGAAACTGAGTGTCTTAACACTAGCTTTCCTCTGCCATCTACATATAGAGTATTATACAGAAGAGACAGTCATACATTTTTTAAATATTCTCATAAATACTCACACATATTACGATACAAATAACCTAATTGCTCTACAACGATGTTCTTTAACATTTCAATTGCGTTTTTAATACGTAATAAAACAAAGGATGGTAAATAAATAAATTTATTCATTACATGTATACTTCATACTTTAATTACACTATAAATATAATGTGATGATTTATAATCATTTAATCGAGTTTAAAGTTATTATTGTTCGTCCTCGTCTTCGGAGCCGGCATCCGACACGTCTGTGTAGCAATCTTGCTCCAGAGCATTTACCTTCAAGAAATCTGATGCCTGTGGACCTGATGTTACAACCATAAATTTAATTATATCTATTCTTTTTTGGTATATTTTATGTGATATTATATATTAAGAATATTTGGTATGCCGGAATGAATTATTTATATTATTTTTTTTGGTAACAAGACAAGGCGTTGAGCTCCGCCACTCGACACGCAATGTTTTGATAATTCGGCGGAAGGTGAGGAACGAATGTCTTAACTTCCCTGATATATGCGGTGTAAAGCGTCATTGTAAAAATGCCGCTTTATTAAGAGCAGAAAAAGATTTTTCACGACAAAACTACTTAAGCGATTATCATGAAACTTTATTCACATATTCTTAGTGGTATAAATTATATTTATAATATAAATAAATATAAGTTTAGTATATATAAAAACACGAATACTTTTTGTGACTTTGGGGGTGAGACCGCAAGTTGTTGTTGCCTAGTAAAAATATGCACGGAATTACTCGCTTTGAAGTCGCTGTTTACGTAATGTCACGTGGATTCGCCACTTGGACGACTTAAGTCTTTTTTGCTCCATTACTAATAATATGAAGCCAAAAAACTGACAAAGCGCAAGCAACCGTAGGTGGATTTATCGTCTATAACGTAAAAACCAAGATTAAATATAATAAATAAACATTTAGTGAAAATAAATGGAATGGAATGTAATTTTGCATTTATTTTAAATTTAATTTATCTGATCTAATCTAGCTTCACGCTGTATCCCTAGCGGGGTAGTCAGAGAGAAAGGAGCGCCAAACGTTACGGTCTCTACATACTGTTTCGCCTAGTGTACTGTCATAAAAGGGGCGCATACGCCCTTTCCAGCCCGCTGACGCTGTCAAGACCAGTCCAGGTCAACAGGATTAAGTCGATTCGAAAAAAAAACTGTCATAAACCTCTCCATACATTATTTCCTCCGGGGAGTATTCATGCTTTTTACGTGATCGTCCTCCAGTATATTGTGATACTGTGTTTTCAAAGGGCAACCGGGGTCTGTCTCTACCTCTCTTACCGCTCACTTTTCCTTTAAAAATCTTTTTTGTCATTCTTTCCTCACTCATTCGTTCAACGTGCCCAAACCAGCTGAGTGCGTTCTTCTTCACCGTGACATCTTTCTTTCATTGTTCTTCTGTAATACTCCTACGATTCGCTGCTGTATTACAGCGTCGGTACCAACACTTACTTCATCCACTTGTTCTAATATCTTACCACTTAAAATGATCTTGCATTCATTCCTTTCAAATACCAGAACCTTTAATTGTTGGCTAATATCATGTATAATGTATTTTAGGTCAGTCATGGCGCAAGTGCACAAATGGGTGACTGTTAATGCCTCTGGTTGTGGATGATGTGTGGGGATCGAACCCCACTCGAGGGGGACTTAAATATTTTTATTTGTTTCGCTTTGGTGTCTAGATAAAGTGTGGCATTCAATTGAGCCCTCAACGACAACTAGGGAGCGGAGTGTCTTACCACTAGACTGTGTGGGTTTGATCCTCACTCGAGGGAATTAGTTATTAATTATTAATATATTCTGGCATCAAAGCAAAGGCCCGGCGTTAAGTTCCGCCCCTTACCAAGCAATGCCTTGGAATATTCGGCGATAAAGTTGAGAACGGAGTGTCTTATTATGCGCTATATTCCCTCTGCCTACTCTGCTGGGCGCGGGATGAAAGAAGCGCGTGAAGCTGAATTGATTTTTAATATTAAAGAAAAACATCTTGTTTTTTCCGTGTCTAATAGTATGTAACATACATGTAATGTTATATTTGTCTACATTTTAATGCTGCCATAAGATCTAATCATTTTGCTTTTAAAATAATCAATTTACGAAGACGAAACGACGTAATTGAGTTATATAAATATATTTTACAGCATCGGTAAAAGGAGCTATCTGCTTAAATGTTTGGAATCGAGATAAAAAAATAATTTCCTAAAATTAGTTCCTGTTTCTAAGCAAGATTTTTTACTTTTTCTGTGAACAATTTATTTTTTAATTTTCCTAAATATTGTTTACTTTTTTTAATGACTGTGTTACTTCATTTTATCAATGTTAGAACCAGATGCGTGATTGATGATGATTCACATCATCAATTTATTTATTTGTTTTTGTAAATTCGAGTTCGACTCGTAGTTAGCCGTTTTTTAGTCTAATAAATAAGAATGTAAATTTATTCTGTAATTTTCCCCAAATTACCTAGTTGATACATTATATTGTTGTTAAAATAATAGATGATTCGTAATTTGAAGATGATATTTGATTAATTTCATATCTTATATATTTCTTTAAAATCTAGCTTTTTAAAATAAAAGTTAGATTTTGTCATAACTACCCGTTCTTGAATATGTATCTATGAATCATAGAATGCAAATTCAAAGATTTTTCGATAGATTTTTATTTTATAGCTTAGGTAAGTTATAAAAAAATACTTGATTTCGTTATGCAATTTTATTTAAATTTAAAGTTATCTTCATTATTGAAGAATTGGGTTTAGCTATTTAAATAATTTACCTGTTGCTTACCGTATCTTATATGAACAATAAAGTCAAACAAATCTAATCTTGTGAATTTATAAAATATGCACTATATTACGTAAAAAATCTACGTACATTGTTTTCATTTACAATTATTGTCCTTGTTTTTTATTGATAAATAAATATTTATATAAATATTTTCATATTTAGGTATGATTTGTAAATATAAACAATAATAAAATAAAAAATATTTCAACGTCATCGTGCCTCAGGGATGTCTTGGCACACGTGATGCTTGACTAATTCCCTAAAACTATAAACTCATATTATTTGGATTTCTTTGGTTCTGATTAGATAAAAAGTGGGATTGGTTTTGGAAACCTACCACCATTACCAAAGTATTCCACAGATACAGAAAATACATAGATACAAACAAATACATATTATTTATTATTAACATTCAAATATAAGGTATCCGTTTCTGTAAATCTATTGTGAAATTGTATAATTTACCTTCCATATAAATGACGCTGGTACCAAAGTCTTGTATCGGTGTGGGCGTGACCGGTCGGTTTGGTATAGCTGCTGCGTTTTCTTCGACTTCGCCTTCCTCGTCACTTTCTATTATAATTTCTATTTCTTCGCAATCTTCCACCTAATATTATATTATGTTAAAATTTTATTTCGCGAAGTATGTATTGTACGTTATTATATGATGTGTTATGTATAATGTACTCTATTCCCCACTTTCTGCTGATTTTCGAGGCATTGCATGTTGAGAGACGGGGCTCAACGCCACGCTTTGCCTTGTTATAAGAAATTAAAAAAATATATATACCCGAGTAGGAATCGAACCTACAACTGTGACGTTTACAGTCACACGCTTGTACGACGAACTCTTTTAGTTTTTATGTTCACACGTTTTCCTTATATTGCGGTGTAGATAGATATGATCTACTGACACATCAAGGTTCCCTATTCCACCCATATTATTAATGTAACTTATTATATCGCAAGTTAAAACTTAACGCCAAACTATGTCTAACCAGAGTAAGAAAACTTACAACTTTTATATGTAATCTTTTTTATAGATGGCGTTTGAAGTCATGATTATCTTATAACCAAATGCTTTCTAACTTCAAATACTGACGTCAACTAAATAATGCATTTGTATAGTTTATCAAGAGGTTTTTAATATCCAAACCCGTATATCAAAGGACTGTTGTTTATTTTTGAACTCTTGCAAAAGTCTGGCAGAACTTGGTACTGCGTTTGGGGTCAGCTTCACATAGCTTGGAGACGGGGTGACCTGTCCGCTATAACCTTCATTGACGTGGTAGCCCATGTCTAGGTTCAAGGCAAATTGTGGCTTGCCAAGGCAACGTCGCCTTCGTAACTGGCACCCTGAGGTTGATTCTATTTCATCACCCATTCTTAACTGATGCTATAAAAACACATGGATAAATATGATAATAGAAATAAATCTTATATTTTGCAATAAGGTTTGAAATTCTTTTAAGTAAAGTTAAAGGTTTTATACAATTATAAAAACATATTTAAGTAAAAAAGAAAGTACTAGAAACTATATTTTTCTTATAAAATCTACAAGGGGATCTCCCCTTTCAAGGAGAACTACATGCATTTGAAAACTAACTCTAGATATTTTCACCGCTAAATAAATATTTATTATTTATTTCTTACCTGAGACGATGTTTCTAAGAAAGTAACGTTTGGCAATCACTAAATAAGTAAGCAGTTTTCGTAACCTAGATAAACTTAGAGGTGGACAATGTCGAGACCGACTAAGAGGGAGCATGGACACACCGACGTGAAGCCATACGATTTTAATCTACCGAGCTTGGTTTCAGTAGAAAGCAACCTTTTTTTCAGTTTTTTTTTTCAATATCATCTTATATATAAATGTATTATAATTAAAATCCAATATCCAAACCAATCCAATAAATTTGGAGGCAGTTCGTGGTGCAGGCGCACAAATGTGTGACTTTAAACGTGACTGGTAGTGGGTTCAATCCCTACTGGAGGCAATGTTCTAGTTCCCTGTACCTTCCCCGCAGTCTGTGGGATACAGGATGAAGATTTTTTTTTTAATTAAAATAAATTGGAAGATATAATGCCTCTGTACTCTGTAGTAAATATTAATATTTGTGGTTGGCTTTGTGATAACTTTATGACTTACTAATTAAACGACTCAACAACTTGCTAAATTTTTTTAGTTATAAGATTATATATATATTTTTTTTGTCAAGTACTTGTATGCTTAGGTATACACTAAACAGACATCTACGTAATTCATTAATTGTTTTTATTGTAATCTTACAATTTTAAAAACAGTCAAGATTCAAAATAATTAGTGTGTGCGAAGCGCGAAAAGATCTATTGATAAGCTAAATAAAATAAGTGCCTACGTCATTTTTGAGTTAGACAAGAATAATTTTAAATTCCATCCAAATCATCTTGTTACTTGGTTATAAGAGCTCATGTGTAGATAATGTTACAATCATTAATTTGTTTTTAGAGTTTCATACCCAAAAAGGAAAAAGTGTTGGATCGCTTTATTGTAAGTCGGCCCGTCAGTCAAGATCATTTATCTAAAGATCGCGTGGGTATCCTTTGGAGCACAGAAAAAAGCTTCTATGTTAACACAACTCAAAGATACCAGCAACCATTTATGTCACATACGCTTCTTGAGTTTGGGATGACGCAATCAGATACAAAACTGTTTGCGATGTTAAACCCTATGTACCTTATATCCGTGGTTTTCGTACTTACTCCGCCTCACCTGCGATCGCCCTCGGGTCACTAGTTCCACTGCACCTCAAAATTCAAGAATCTCAGATGGCATCAAATTCAGTGACGACAGAGTGGGCGCAGGATGATGGAAGTTTTTGGGTTAAGAAATATCGTTTGCATAGCAGTTGCTAGCAGAGTTTTATGCAATAAATAAGGCATTAAATAAGGAGTGGGAAATTAAGAAACATATGAACTTAGTATTCATCTTCATCAGGACTGGAAGCTAATGATCATGAAATCATACACCCTCAAACAGCTTCAATTTATTATAAAATTCATAAGTTAAATGGCGTCGTCCCTTGGCGATGTGTCCCGTGTTGGGATGGATGGAAATTAAACTGCAGCCGTTGCAGCAAAATATGCCGCAGCATCTCGCTCTGTATATGATTACACCAATTTCCCCATTAGCTATGTTGAACGAAATATTAGACAAACTATATTAATAAAGGCTTATGATGTACATATTCCTGCAAATACCGGTCAGCATACAAAAACTATTTTACTAAATATTGATTTAAAATTAAAAGTATCAATTTATGCCTATCGTGCCATCGCTACGAAGCCCTAAGGATTCAACAAAAAATATATGTTTTTGTAATATGTCCGAAATTGATGCGCCTTTTAGTATCTCTAGTTACTAAAATAATATAATTTAAATGCTAAATATAAAAATTAAGGAATTAAACAAATAATTGACATACTGTTGTGTCGCCCATATCAAACCACACTTCAGTGTAGTAAGTAGGATTGCCAAAAGAAAACCAATGCTGAAATGGAATTTGTATACTTATAGGTATTACTGTATATTATGTTTATTAGGTTTAAAGTTATAGTTTCAGTACATTTGTTACAAAATGAGCGTATACGCCGCGCCGGAAAAATTAAGTTGGTCAACTTTAAACACAATCCTGATATTAGTAATGAATTCTCGGTGCGCGAATCTGATTTGACTTTAATAGATCACTTTTTTTTAAAATCAACTTTATGTAAAACAAATATGATATTTACCTGGGGTTTGTCTTCTCTGCGCCCTGCAAGGCTTCACCTCCTACCTGAATGTTTATATTTTTCATTATGTACAATAACCTACATTAATACAAAATTATGATAGATGAAATATGATAGCTATTTATTGACACGTAGAATATTAGAACAATAAAAACAATAATTAATTAGTATAAAGATGACGAAGTAAGAAAAAATTAAATGTCAGCCGAGACCATCGTGGCATTAAGCAGCGTTATAGCGTCTGATATTTCGAGTTCGATTTCCCCTCAGGGGGTTTATTTTTATTTCCTTGCTCTGGTAATAAAATTTGGAGTTCTATGCAACGTCTCGAAAATTTAGGGTGGGAGTGGGAAACGGTGTGTCTTATTACTAGCTAACTTTCTGTATGAATGACAGATTCAGGCAATAAAAAAATAAATGTAAAGGCCGTCGTTGCACAATGACAACTGTCTGGTTGTAAATCATTAACTATATAATCACACCTGAAAATCAAAAAATATTTATTGACATTCATTAATAGTTGCTATTATTTATTTTCAGCTTCACCCTGTAAACTTAGTAGTAATCTTAGTACTATAGCAGGGTAAGCAGAGGGTACCTGGAAACCTAGTGTTGAGACTCTCCGTTCCCATTAAGACACTTCCGTTCTGCTGGAGACATTGCCGAATTTTGGAGACATTGCGTGTTGAGTGATGGAGCTAAACGCAAAGAGAGGCGGAAAAAGGGGAACAAAATTTTCATCTGCCTACCCTGCTGTATGCGGGATGATCACGTGAAGGTAAAAACAATTATAAAAAATCTAAGTACTTTTGCGTCGTCGTCCTTACTTGAGTATTATTAATAAGAACAGAAAACAAGTATATAGTATTGCAGTGAACTTCATACATATATTTAATACAAGGCTCTTAGAAGTCCTATACCATGTATGGTTCGGTCTAAAGTTGATAGAATATAAGGCCAATGTCAATTTTAAAATATTTCATTGCAATATACTACAATATATCTAAATGGCAATCTATACGTTTTAATAAGGAAAAGAAAAAAAATATAGTGACTAAATGATTTGAATTTAGCACTCAAATCTTTAAATATAACACATCATATTCTATGTTAGAAATCGAAACAAATGTCGTTAGTATTTTTAACTGACTTCTGTAAAAGAAAGAAATTTTGTGTTCGTCTGTAAATTTTTTTTGTTTAATGTTTGCTGCCTTTTATTTGAGAGCTGGTTTTCTCAGTTAGTACCATTTTAATTTGGTCCATTTTTGCCAATGACCATGAGAAAATCACATAGGTCTTCAATTTGCATTAAGTATGTGCGCTACGAAAAGACGAATAGAGTTCAATATCACGCCAATCGATTTCGATTATTCTTTTTATTGAAAAGGATACACTTCAAGGGTTTGATGAGAGTTTGGTTAGATCCTGATTATGTAATCTAATTGAGTCCACGCCAACAAAATTGCGGCAAAACTAACCTTGTTATGGCTATATAATTTTGTTTTTTAAAATACACGTATAAAACTATTCTATCTTCTAAATTATTTTCACAATGTATTCTATGAACTGATCGTTCGCACCGAGTGTAGGTCATGCGATTTATATAAAACACTGGATGATATTGAGAGTGACGTTTCGTCATCGCCCTTTAGGGATCTATGCCCTTCTTATACCTGTATATAAACCAGATACAAATGTTTCGATTCTTATTAGCCTTATAAAAGCTGTGCCTTTATATATTAGTAAAAGTCAATATAAGTAATAGTTACAAAATGAAAGTATTAATAATTTGCGTTGGAATATTTGCTCTTGTTGAAGCTCATGTAAGTATTAAATAATCATCAACAAGCAACTGTAAATCGACTGGTTGTCGGTTTGATCCCGACTCGAGGAGATGAAATATTTACTTAAATTTATATTTCCATTATTTATTACTTAAATTTATATTTCCATTATTTATTTACTTAAATTTATATCGAGGCAAAGCGCGGCGTTGAGTTCCGCCACTCAACACACAATGCCTCCAGAACTCGGCAGTAAGTGGAAAACGGAGTGTCTTAATACTAGGTTCCCTCTGCCTATCCTGCTATGAGCGGGATACAGCGTGAAGCTGATTTATTTATTTTATCAACAAGTGTAACACTAAAATCAATATTTAATATGAATCTAAAATCTAGGTCTTATATTGTAATTTATACAGAACAAACAATATGCAATGCATGTTGTTCACATGTAAAGTACTTGTGGAGTGTTTTTCAATACTTTTGTTAGAAGAATGAAGTTCTTCTGCAAATGAAGGTCAATACTGATTAAATAAAGAAATAAAGACACTGAACCTTGGCCAAATTAAAGGTCGTGTTGTTCAAAGTGTGTTAATATTTATTTAGAGTATATTTATTTATATAAATCTCGTTTTAAAGACAAGTTATATACCATGTTGAAATTATAATTTAGTTTAAATTATTCAAAAGTAGCATTAACACAAATAGTATTCAAGTATATTCAAGGGAAACAATAAGTTAATATATTGTCTGTTGCACTTTGTCCAAAACAGGCTCGTAAGTATTTTAAAGATAAAAAGTATTTTTTTTATTATATCATATTATGTCTTGTATAAAATTATTGTATAAATAATCCAATATTACATGTAAAAATGGAGTCTTAATATTCTAAAGCCTAAGTTTTTTGAGTTTGTAATAGCTTATAAAATTATATTCAATTTACTAATTTCAGAATATACATCTCTCTCACGGACAAAAGGAAAAGGTAAAGGAGTACGCAGCGGAATGTATGAAAGAGAGTGGCGCAAAACCAGAAGTTTTAGCTGATGCTAAGAAAGGCCATTTAATAGACGATGAAGGACTTAAGAAATTCATATTGTGTTTCTTCCAAAAGACTGGGGTACTGTCTTCTGATGCCAAGTTGAACACAGATGTCGCATTATCGAAACTACCTGCTGGTATAGACAAAGTCACTGCTGCCAAAGTACTAAATGATTGTAAAAACAAAAAAGGAGCTACTCACGCTGATACAGCATTTGAAATATTTAAATGTTACTATACTCATACTAAACAACACATTCTGTTTGAAAAATAATTTATGTAGCTTTATAATGTGATTATTATTATTTATTTATGAAACCTTAGAATAAAGCGTGTATTTTATTATTAAATATATTTTAGTTTTAAAATTTTACACATACACAATATTGTGCAATTCCTTCGAGGCAAAGAAGATTGAAATTTGTGAATAAAAATAGCAGTTTTTACGTTATTTTTTTTACATATTGTACAAATATATACCCATACATACAATGGTGCTTTAATTGCTTCAACCAATCTCGTAATGACAATCTTTGATAGAGACAACACTTATTTTTAAAAAGAAAAGAATAGGAAATAAACAGCATAATATTTAATTAATTAATTTATTTAACTAACATACATATATTCTAGATACATCTAAAAACGCCTTACCATAAACTAAAAATATAAACAGTATACAAATTACAAACAAATCTAGTAATGGCGTTCTTGAATATTTTAGAATGTACAATATGTTTGTTTACATTTGCCGCAGTTGTCATGATATTATCATTATTATACTTTAAATTGAACGGGAGATGTGTTCAAATAGCAAGTGCTTACTTTATACGCCTTTTCGTATTTGTCACTGGCTTCCTCTTTGTTACATTCGTCTATTGTTTTTATTATCTCAGCTTTTCTTTTATCTGTACGACCATACTTAGATAGGCTATGTTTTAGACTTCCATCTTCTTCGCCCACATCTATGGCGATACCGAGGCAGTATATATATTTTCTCATAGCCGGTGAATCTTCGAAGCTATTCGATAGCAATTTATTTAACGTGTCCACTGGTAATCCAAATTCTTCTGTACAGTGAACAGATGCCTTTATGGAGCCATCAATGAATTCTTTAGGGATTTGGATGTATGTCTGTAAAGTATGTTTTTTTTTAAATTAAGATAATGACGGACAGAGGTCCAAGAGAGGTAAAGAGAAGCTAACAAATTTACTAGTATTAGCATACACAGTGATTAAATTGATTAGCTTAAGAAATGCAGACATTGACATTAAAGCACTGGTTCTATGCACGTTTAAATTTGCTATCATTAAAGAAAATGGCAGAATATACATATAGATACATAGGTACTAAATAATAGTCAGGGTCATAGCCTCTCATTGTGAATACAAAAGTTAAATATTCATTACATTTATTTTTAAAGTTCACATCTCATCCATCATATATTATGGCTACAGATTTTGAAGTAACCACTTTTAGAAATAAATAAAAAAATGTGGATTCTTATTCAACTCTGATGTAGCATAGTTAAAAAGAGACCTTAAAATTTGAATATTAACCACAAAAAGAGAAAAGTTTCTTTAAATACCTACGAAATAATAATAAAAAAAAACTGTATTATCTAAATTTAAAATAACACTTACGCCTCTGCCTTCAACTAAGCCAACTACCAAAAGAACCATCCAATGTATCGAATACATTTTTAAGCTCGTTTTGTGTTTCGTGTATTTGCTTCTAGAATATTACTGAAATACTACAAAAACGGATTGCACTCGCTGATATATATGTGCTTATATATAAACAATTTTTTTTTCTCATTACCATTGTTTTTCCTGTACAAAAATTAAAGCGAATTTTTTTATATACTATAAAAAGTTAAGCATGATATTCATAAATATTTATAACGTAATTTGGAAAATTAAATTATACTTATGAGTTAATAGAATTACGGGTCACTACGTGTTGGTTGTTGAAATTAGTCGTCGGTTTTTTTTCTACTAAATAAAAATCGCTTTTTTTTTGGGAAACGTTTTTTCTAAACTAAAAACAAATCACCATCTTGACTTTACACTTGCTGGTATTTACTAATATCGTGGAATTCGTGTAATGATCGGACATGTGCATTTCTGCACTCTTTCATAAAATAAATTATTATTATTATTATTTTTTATGTATGTATATGTTTAATAAGTTTGTATGTCATTAGACTAATTACCATAAAACTGGTTTTGCATTTAAAATTGTACATGTATGTATATAGGACATGACTAACACATATAGAATAGATATTATATAATAATTAAGAGCTAAGGTTACTGTAGGTTGCTGATAGAGGCCAGTCGGTGCGCAGCATCACAAACGTGTGACTGTTAACGCGACAGGTTACGGGTTTGATTCCTACTAGAGGAAATTAAATATTTAATAAATTTTTTTCTCTGGTAATACGTGGCGTTGAGGTCCGTCACTCATACAATGCCTTTAGAATTTGGCGGAATGTGGGGAGTGGTCAGTCAGACTAGAATTATGAAAATATACCTATCATACTGGGGTCCTATAGGTATAGTTTTACATTTGTATAAATATTGTATATCATGAAAAAGTTAAATATTTAACAGTAAACTACAGTAAAAAATAAAAGAAAAAAGTTCCAAACCAAACCATTATATATTTTTTACATAATTATATTATATACAGAAAATAAGTTACACTTTGAACTGTAATCCAGAATTTTCCCGGAAACACACTACAGCCTTATACACCGTTTCATATTTATCGCTGTACTTAGCTTTATTGCATTCGTCAACAACGCTTTCTATTTTGCTTCTGTGTTCTCCAACAACTTTGCCCAATCTATCTTTATTCAGCTGTCCATCATCATTGACGTACCCCGAGGTTGTTCCAAGACAGTACATGTATTGCCTAACGGATTCAGAATCTTTCAATTCGCCAGAGAAGAATTGGGACAAGATGTTCAGTGTGTCCAAGCCTAATTTATCTGCACAATCTGCCGAAGCTTTTAAAATATTCGGTACAAATTCTTTAGGTATATCGAAGATCTAAAAAGTTAAAAAAAAACATTAAAGCAACTGTAAACATTTTTTATTGTGACAATTGACCATATTTTTAAAGAAAAGACGTGTAAAGTGTGCGAATAATAAAAATATATGTTGTATTTTATTGGTTTTTGTTTTATACAGGTACTTTTATAAATTGTAAAAATATATTTTTCTCTAGTATTTTTACGAGAATATATGGATAGATTAAAAAATATATATTATTTTATGGTTATATTATTATACATATACAAATAAATATATTATCTTACAAAAGAGGCCAGTCGTGGCGTAGGGCACGAGCTATAAATGCGACAGGTTTTAAGTTCGATTCCCACTCAAGGAAATTCATTATTTTCGCTCTGGTGTCGAGGAAACGCAGTGCGTTGAGTTCCGCCACTTAACATGCTATGCCTCCGGAAAATCGGCGGAAAATGGGGAACGGAGTGTCTTAACACTAGGTTCCCTCTGCCTACCCTGTACGAGATACAGCGTGACGCTTATCTTATAAATAATATCTTTCTATAACGACGATGTACCAAAATGGTAATATATATATATACTATATTAATTAAAATATAGTTGAAATTTTAAAACTTACTTTTCTATTTGGCTTTCCTGCAACGACGGCTATAGTCAAAATAAGGAAACACCACACTGCTTTCATTTTTATTTATTTTTTTGTGTTTATTTTTTAAGTACTGACTTCTGCACCTTATGGGAATTGAATACACAAATGCGTACGATCACAGTTTATATATGCATCAGAATATGTATAGATAAATCCATATATGGTAATTGGCAATATTATATATGAAGTATAAATATATTTGTCAATTTAAAAATACGAAGATTTATTGTTATGTTTTTTCAGTGTAATTAACCATGTTGCAATTTAAAACTTAAAAAAATTTAAATTGTGAATATACATTATTATTATGTTTTTAAATAAATATGAAATTAGAAAGAAGAAAAAAATGTCTTATTTCTGTTAAAATGTGTATTCTTTCTTTCCCTTTCTTTATGATCTCATTAAGAAACTATTGAAATACATATATATACCTACTAATAAAATAAATAAATATATTGTATTATTTTTATTCATGATATGACGACTATTATTATCATATATATTATGGTGTGACTGCAACGCGATGATTTTAGGTTCGATCCCCACTTGAGGGAATGAATTATTATTTATTAATATTTTCATTTCCCCGCTCTGGCACCAAGGTAAAAGTCCGACGTTGAGTTCCGCCACTCAACATTCAATGTTTCGAAAGATTCGACGGAAAGTGCGGAACCGCGTGTCTACTAGGTTACCTCTGCCTAACCTGCTGTAAACGGGATACTTTATTGTCTATACTTATCATAAAATTGCAACTAATCGCTGTATTTACCTGAAATATATATTATTAGATGCATTTATTTATCAATTGAGGTCAGTAGTGGCGCAGCGGCACATAGGGTGACTGTAAAATCGACTGGTTATGGGTTCGATCCCCACTCGAGGAGATGAAATATTTACTTAAATGTATCTTTCCATTTCTTCGCGCTGGTGTCCAGGCAAAAGCGCGACGTTGAGTTCTGCCACTCAACACGCAATGCCTCCAGAATTCAGCAGAAAGTGGGGAACGGAATGTCTTTATACTCGGTTTCATCTACCTACTGTATGTGGCATACAGCGTGAAGCTTTTTTTAACCGAAAGCAATGATGTTTGAAGTTTTGTTTATTTAATATAAGTTTAAGATATATAAATCGTATTTTCTTAAACCCTCTAACTGCAACCCTCGTAACTGGCGCAGTCGGTAGGATAGCCGATATATAAGTCACTGAATTGATCAAGGACATCGGCTATCTCGAAACTACATCGTGGTGCAGTGGTGGAGGCGTATCAAGACATAGATGCAAAAGAGGTACGATTTTTTTTAAAAGTACAATTTAGAATTTTCTGGAGTTGCTTTCCTTTTATCCTTAAGATAATCCCTTTAGTAAAAGTTTTAATTAGTTCTCTAGTATTTTTTTAGTAACATTTTAAGTTAGTTTTAATTAATTATTCCACATTTCCCATCCATTCCAGTCTTTGAACTCTAGATTAGTTAAAATTGGGTAACAGAAGGAGAGAACATGTAACTAAGTATGTTAACGATTACAAAATAGGCGATCACGTTAAATATGATCGAAATTAATAATTCCAAATTGTACCATAATTCTAAATTGTACTTCCATATATTAAACCAGGAATCAGTTTGCATATTTATATTTGCTTAACGTTAAAGAAATATAAAAATTCTTAATATTAATTAGAACACTCGCTAAATATGCGCCGGCATATTTTTTTTGAGATGTAATAGAAGCTAGTGTCGTGTTCAGCGTGTTATTGTTCTCTGCAAAAATTACATAATTATAATTTTAAAGGTAATATCGCCGTTCTCCTATCCTTAGTCCTTTGAGCACTATAATTTTCTTATAATAAAAGTATTTCGTTATTCCAAATCATCTCTTTAAGCAACATCTAGTAAGAATTCTTTGTACATAGAGGCTGAATGCCCGAAGATCATTTGAAAAGAAAATACCTCTTTAAAAATGTATCAACTAAATACATAATTCAAGATAAACCAAACTACATTAGCCATTTTAATCAAATTGTACGACATGCCTTGTAAACCCAGTCCTCTGATACTCAAGGATGAACCAATAGGACAATTTGATGGGAAGTTATGCCACTAACATGTCTTTATACTCGGTTTCATCTACCTACTGTATGTGGCATACAGCGTGAAGCTTTTTTTAACCGAAAGCAATGATGTTTGAAGTTTTTGTTTGTACGATTGTTATATAGCGCTCGGTGTCACAGGCGGAAAACTTATTTAATATTATAATGTGTCCGTCTGATAGGCGGCCGAGCGCCACAAATGCTGACAACGGAGAGATCGGGTGAACAGCGCCGGTGGGAAAGGAATTTCTTCTTTTCCCACACTTATTATTCCATCGTGGAGTAATTAAGTCGTAGGTTAAGTTAGATTAATTTAGGTTTAAGCAGATTACTGTTTTTCCAAAATTGAAGGCAGTAATCTTAGATATAGTTTCGTTTTAAATTTAATTTGTGTATTTTAAGTTTAAAATTTCATTAATATAAGTTTAAGATATATAAATCGTATTTTCTTAACCCTCTAACTGCAACCCTCGTAACTGGCGCAGTCGGTAGGATAGCCGATATATAAGTCACTGAATTGATCAAGGACATCGGCTATCTCGAAACTACATCGTGGTGCAGTGGTGGAGGCGTATCAAGACATAGATGCAAAAGAGGTACGATTTTTTTTAAAAGTACTTTAGAATTTTTCTGGAGTTGCTTTCCTTTTATCCTTAAGATAATCCCTTTAGTAAAAGTTTTTAATTAGTTCTCTAGTATTTTTTTTAGTAACATTTTAAGTTAGTTTTAATTAATTATTCCACATTTCCCATCCATTCCAGTCTTTGAACTCTAGATTAGTTAAAATTGGGTAACAGAAGGAGAGAACATGTAACTAAGTATGTTAACGATTACAAAATAGGCGATCACGTTAAATATGATCGAAATTAATAATTCCAAATTGTACCATAATTCTAAATTGTACTTCCATATATTAAACCAGGAATCAGTTTGCATATTTATATTTGCTTAACGTTAAAGAAATATAAAAATTCTTAATATTAATTAGAACACTCGCTAAATATGCGCCGGCATATTTTTTTTGAGATGTAATAGAAGCTAGTGTCGTGTTCAGCGTGTTATTGTTCTCTGCAAAAATTACATAATTATAATTTTAAAGGTAATATCGCCGTTCTCCTATCCTTAGTCCTTTGAGCACTATAATTTTCTTATAATAAAAGTATTTCGTTATTCCAAATCATCTCTTTAAGCAACATCTAGTAAGAATTCTTTGTACATAGAGGCTGAATGCCCGAAGATCATTTGAAAAGAAAATACCTCTTTAAAAATGTATCAACTAAATACATAATTCAAGATAAACCAAACTACATTAGCCATTTTATCAAATTGTACGACATGCCTTGTAAACCCAGTCCTCTGATACTCAAGGATGAACCAATAGGACAATTTGATGGGAAGTTATGCCACTAACATGATATAACTATTTATTGCCCCGGATCAAAGATACACATATATTAGCAATTTTCAATTCAAGATTGGCCTTGCAGACACCAGTTCAAGAACATGACAATTTCTCAGCCACTCTCTCTCCAAGAATAGTTGCTGATCTGCGGAGGGAGATGTTATATAGCGCTCGGTGTCACAGGCGGAAAACTTATTTAATATTATAATGTGTCCGTCTGATAGGCGGCCGAGCGCCACAAATGCTGACAACGGAGAGATCGGGTGAACAGCGCCGGTGGGAAAGGAATTTCTTCTTTTCCCACACTTATTATTCCATCGTGGAGTAATTAAGTCGTAGGTTAAGTTAGATTAATTTAGGTTTAAGCAGATTACTGTTTTTTCCAAAATTGAAGGCAGTAATCTTAGATATAGTTTCGTTTTAAATTTAATTTGTGTATTTTAAGTTTAAAATTTCATTAATATAAGTTTAAGATATATAAATCGTATTTTCTTAACCCTCTAACTGCAACCCTCGTAACTCGATTGTGCACTCGAATCTCAAAAACGACCTAACTGATTTAAATTTATGTATCGTTTTTGGATTTTTTTGGCAATCTTTGGTAAACTTCTCTTAACATTTAATGTTTGCTTTACAGTTTATTTTCTTCGATAAAATTTTAATTTTATCGAATTGGCTGAAACTTTAGTTTTCAATGTATCAATAATGTTTTTAGTAATACTTTTATTGGAACACAAAAGTAATTTAGATTAATATCTAAATAAATAATAGTTTATTTCGAGCGCGTCGCTAAATCGTCTTCAATGAATGTGATTGCTAGTTTGATTAAACAAATTATATAGGGGCCATTATTCTTTTCCTGCATGCAAATATAAAGTTGTGTCTTTTTTATCGGCTTCACGCTGTATCTCGCATGTAGCACGGTAGATAGAGAGAGTCTAATCTTAAGACATTCCGCTTCTTACTTTCCCTGAATTCTGGCATAGCGTGTTGAGTTGCGGGTCTCAACGCTGCGCTTTGCTTCTTTATCAAAGCGTTTTATATCTATCACACGCGTACAGCAAACGCGTTTTTACGAGTAAATCTCTATCTCGTGTGAATTGTGCGATAAAAAGTAGCCTATGTGTTGCTCCATAGCCCCCGCTATCCGTCAGTGAAAGTCCTACAAAATTTTGTTCAGCTGTTCAGATTAGCCCTGGGAAATAGAAAGACAGACAGAGTGAAGATAACCAAATGCGCTTGAAAAAATATGGATATTTTGCAAGAGGCAAGTAACACCATAAGTTATATTTTATGATTTCCATAACAATCAAAAACCCTTAGAAAAATTACGGTAACGTAAACTCAAGTATTTTTATTGTAATCGAAGTATTAAAAATATCAAAGTCGTAGTCTCTATAAGTATAAGATTACTACTTTGAATTTTTTGACGTTTATACATGATTGAATTGTGTTTTTATACATTATAAAATAAATGATCATGAAGTTTCAGCCGGCGAAGTCGCCAGTTTCTTGTATGGTGAAAGTTGTTCGCCAGTTTCTTATGTGCTGTGTGATCCCGGCCTAGAATAGGATCATCCTGGTACTGGTGGTGTCGTAAGAGGCGACTAAAGTACGTGTGGTAGAGTCACGTCGCCAGCGATGGCAACACGCATGGGCAGACTCGACCGGATCATTACCACCCCCGGTATTTAAAACCGGCGTGAAGTAGTGGCTTTATGCCACTGCGTTTCGCATCAGGTAATGCCGGGCCCCGGCGCCCAACCCACCTTACAGGTAGGCAACGCATCTGTAGCTCCTCTGGGGATGCACGGGGCCGTGGGCGGCGGTAATCACTTACCATCAGGTCACCCGCACGCTCGTTTGTCTTTTCCATAAAAAAAAAAAATTGTTGAGCTATTATAGTTCTTCATCATAGTTTTAACATTTCAATGGAAAATGCCTAACACCTTGGACATCTTTTACTAATGGAGCATCTCATTATATCTTATAGGTTAGCTGGACTATTGTGGTAACTCATCAGATATACCAAATCATAGATTTTTATACCTCATTGGAAATTGAGGACTACAGTAGATGAATAAGTTTATAGTTTATTTTTTTTAATAATTGGCGGAAAGTGGGGAACGGTGTTTCATAACACTAGTCTCCCAGCCTACTCAGCAGTGCTTAGAATACATCGTTCAGAGCTGATTTAATTTTAATTTTATTTGACAACACAAAACACAATGTCATGTTATTAAACATAACATGTTTTTTACTGCATATAGCAGGAGAGAACAGAGCATTGACACTCCGTTCTCTCGTTTTCATCTGAATTACGAAGATGATTTAAGATGAAGATATTGCGTGTTAAAAGGCAGGAACTCAGGTATATATAATTTATCTTCCAAGGTTTTTGTTGTGAAATAGGGTAACGGAAAGATTATTAATCTCCTTATTTAAATATATTTTTTTGTTTCCCTTTACAAATATTAAACCTAACATCACGTCAAAGTCAGTGACCGTGACTACCATAATTTTATAGAAAAATATTTGGTTAAAAAATATTGTTATATGAACTAATTAATATACTTCCAAATAAACGATGTAATTTGAAATTTATATTTGCATTTCTTCGCTCTGGTGTCGAGGCTAAGCGCGGCGTTAAACCAGAAGAAGAAAGAAACCTGCAGATTTAGGCACTGGGATCTCATCATTTTTTTCACAAAAAACAGATTACAAGTATGCTATCATATTATTTACATATTAACATAACCAATAATGTGAATAGTATGTATTCCGAAGAAACGTTTCTTCAAAAGTGTGCCAGACCCCGCGAGTCGACTCGTCGATGCGTCGAAACTAAAAAAAAAAAGGTTTAGCCCCCCATTTGAATCGATTGCGCTGGGCTAGAGAACTGTATCTCTAACCGCTACAAAGATAGCTTATCGATTAAATAAATCCCACTAGTCTATTCGCTTATTAGTCACCCTCATTAAGCTCCCGCCCGGCCTTATCGCTCACTTCTCCGAATTGCTAACGACGAACCTACGTCACAGTGCAGTGTTGCTGTTTTTTTTTTGCATTACTCATCACCTAACGACGCCACAGTGCCTGTCTCTTTGTCGCTATGTTGACTAATAAATACTTAATGCAATTTCTCTCTTTTTAATCAAAGCGCCAGAAACCACGATACAGGACTGTATGCTAGAACCCGCAATATTATGAATTTATTTAGTCTAAAGACTTCCATTGTATTTTTTATTATATAATGTTTGAAATAATAGTGCGTCGGCGAAACAATATTTTTTTATTAAATAGTTCTCCAATTTAATATATATTTTTGATTTATTTTTTAGATGTTATTGTGGAATTTTATACCTGCTCAAACTTGTAACAGATTTGCCATTATTACTAATGCCATTGTTTCTTTATTACTCATAAGTCATATGAACTAGTCATATCATCATATGGACATTTGACATAATAACCAAAGCTGTACTCATCATGTCTTTGAACGTTGGTAGTGAAAGATTTAAAAGGATCATTGGAACATGAATCGATTGGATTGAGAAAAGATTCAAAATCTGCGTAAATCACAAAGGGTACTTTCTTTTCTTTTCATAACCTTCGAATTTTATTTTATGACTCCGTACATTTTCACCACGGCAGTTTTTTTTACTTATTTAAATTCCGAAGAAACGTAGAACCAACGAATACATACTACTACTGTGGCTATAGTAAGTAATAAAGATTAGGTAAAGTTTCTCTTGAATGGTATAATTGACGGACACAGAAAGACAGAACGGACATGTCGATACTGAATTCGCAAGCCAGCTAACTCTATCTGTGTGTACTTTCCAATAGATGCCGAAAACGCCAGGAATACAGTTATATAATAAATTAAAATAAAATCTACATTTTCTAGAAAGTACAATTGAACATTTAAAATAGCTTTTATATTTCTTTTTAGAAAATAAATATAAATGAAGATCGTTGTATAACTAAAGAAAAACAATGCAAATACTTATAAATATCATATTATTAACACGGCATAATGGGGGTGGAAAATTATCCCACGGAGGTGGGAGGGCAGTCATTATTATCCAAATCGACGATAAACATTTCAGAACTATTTGAAGATTTAGTATTTTGTTTAAACTTTACCCTCTATATGTATATCACACATAGTAGTGTAGGCAGAGGGAAGGGCTTAGCATTAAGCATTGAGCAGGTTGCGGCACATAGTGTACTATATTGTACCATATAAAACACTAAAAATATAATGTATGAACTTTTAATCATCGAGCAAGAGTATTTTTTTAAAGCTGGCCAAAAAATACTCTATAAAATCAACACAACTTCCTCTAGCAAAACTTAAACTAGATATAATAATTATTAGCACTTCTTCTTTAAGTACCACTTTTATAAGTCTACTGATATATTAAAAAAACCAACAAATATTAAAAGAATCATAATTATTGATACAATTGGCTTATGTCAAAGATACTCCGTGTAACAATAGAGGAGTTACAGATGCGTTGCGGGCCTTTAAGGTGGAAGATAAATGCACTTTTTAAAGATACCTAGTACGTATCGACCTGGAAACACTGTCGCAGATAGGGCATTCTACAGTTGAGTGGCGCGTGAAAGGAACTTTTCAACGAAACCGCACAGTAGTGGGGTGCCACATATCCAGATGGTGTGGGTTACATTTGAGTTTCTGACGTACTGTGCGGTTAGAAAACTCGGCGGCCGCTAACAGGTCAATTATTTCTTCAGGACACTCCCCATGATAAATGCGGTGGAGAACATACAGCGACGAGACATCTCTAAGCATAGTCAATGTGTCAAGGCCTGTACAGATCATTGGGTCCTCAACGATTCGAACGGCTCTAAATGGTATGCGATCAAATGGGTCAAGCTGATATTGGGGTTCGCGCGGTTTGTTGATGACCACCAGTTTCTTTGAGGCCGACTTGGTCTTGTTCTTCAGATGATCGCGCTACTTGCAGTCACTCGAAACGCTAAGGTCCAATATGCTGATACTGGGCGCGACTATAAGGGGAGTGTTTTAGAAAACTGGCGATTCGATAAATGGGGTTTTTTGTGGTTAACACGCAATCTTGTGTCTTCTTTCTATGTATGTATATAATACAAAATTATCCATATTCATTAAGTTAATATATATAATTCATTTAATAAGTTCTTTGATTTTCACGATTGGACGGGTAGACGGACTACTGCAAAGTGTTCGAAACGTCGGGTTTCCAAAAATTTATAATAATCTATATCTATATATATAAAAAGACTTGTTCTACTTAATCTATGTACTTTAGACGTTAAAATAACTTCAGAAGTAAAATATAAACACAAATTTTCTTATAATATTAACAAAAACAACAACAATATAAAACATGAGGTCTGATTCTCAGTTATAAAGAAATGAGTTGTCCTGCGAAATTTTCATAAGATTTTTTGTGACTTTTTATTGTTAACACGAGTTGATTGATAGCAAAAACAAAAGCCATAAATGCAATATAAATACACCTCGATATTATTGATCGGACATTATTTTCTATTACACTATCGAAGTAACACACATTTGAAACTATAACATAATGAATAGGTTTTGGTGTCTCTTGTTCCTGTCCATTGCATTAGTTAACGGAAAATCTGTAAGTATATTTAATTATACGCATATTTTTTTGTTGTGGGTTTGAACTCGAGGGAACGAATTATTATTTATTAATATTTTCATTTCTTCGCTCTGGCATCAAGGCAAAAGCCCGGCGTTAAGTTCTGCCACTGCAATACCTCGAAAACTTCGCGGAAAGTGTTGAACGAAGTGTTAATAGGCAGAGGGATGGGCTTAGCGTTAAGCATTGAGCAGGTTGCGGCACAAAGTGTACTTATACTGTACTATATAAAACACTAAAAATATAATGTATTAACTTTTAATCATCGAGCAAGAGTATTTTTTTAAAGCTGTTTGATTCCCTCTTCTTATCGGATTTGCGGTATACAGCATGGAGCTGAAGTTTTTTACTTATTTATATTTGATGTAGTTTTCACGTACCTATTGAGATATTATTGACAGATCTAGGATATATATATATTGATATTCTATTATCTATCAAATTTACTTTATATATTTAGCAATATGTCAAAGAAGTATAATAAATGAGGCCCTGAGGTCGTAGCGCAGGAGCACACGCGTCCGGCTATAAATGCAACAGTTGTGGGTTCGATTTTCACTCGAGGAAATGAAATATTTAATATTTTCATTTACTCGCTTTTTTAACGAGGGAAAGGGCGTTGAGTTCCGCCAATCAACACGCAAAGGCTGTAGAAATATTTAAAAAAATGCGATTTGATATGTAGTTTAAAATTATGAAAATAAGCCAATGTATGTTGAAATAAAGTCAACGTGAGAGAATTTCACTACATACTTATACGCTTATGTATGCCCATATTATGCTTTCATATCAAAACGGGCTGAATGATTACTCTATCTTTAGTATCCTGTCACGGCAAAAAAAAAACATTTGGTGTGGTAACCATGACGTAATTTCACTTTTTTAGATATTTTGCCGGACACTCAAAGTTTCTAAATAATATTTCCTCACATATTGACATATCATTTCTTTTAGTGCAATAGCGTCATTGTTGCACCAAAGGAGCGATATGTTTATTTATTTTCAAACTGTATAAACAATTTGTTTTATTTCAATAAAATGCGTTTCTTTTTCAGGTTTTTATTGTTCCTCCAGAATACGCAGGGGATATTTTAAAGGCAACAGCTGATTGCATAGATGGTACTGGAACTGGAGTAGGCGCTATACAAAAAATTCTTTCCGGGAACCTTGAGAATTCTGAATCATTTAAGAAGTTCCTTTATTGCTTTTCGTCTAAATCAGGATATGTAGACAGCAACGGACACTTTAATTTGGACAAAATGACTAAACTTATAGGAAATCATAAGGATAAAGCTAAATATATAGATGCTATTAATCAGTGTAATAAGAGCAAAGGTGGTAGTACTATCGATACTGTATATGAAACAGCAGTTTGTTTCAAAGATAATTCGCCTATATATTTCTCTGTATAATTTTTAAAATTATAATAAAATATGTTGTGAGATGAAGCTTTAATTTCCTTTAATTTACTCGTTTTGTAATTTATGTCTAACTATAAAATAACCAATGGAATAATATGGGAAAAAGTGAATTAATTAAGTGACTTGCTTAAAACTCTTTGAACGCTAAAGTTTCTAAGAGTGAGAAAGTTAACTCGTCGTTAACTTTATGGAAAGTATGGAACAGAGTGTCTCTACACTAGGTTCCCTCTGCTTGTCCTGTGTGCGTAAATAAAGTAGTTGCTGACTTTGTAGTTGTTGTTAACTTTGTCGAATATTTTATTTCAATGTGCTAAATATCATACAAAGTTTTAATTTTGCATGACATTTGGATACGCGAATACGGCGATCCTTGTCCAACACACCATGTCAGTAGTCCAAGGTGGACTACTCACTGCCGTTAAGATCATGTCGTGATGGGTGGCGCATTCGTCGCTTCATTCATCAGCGTTACAACACCTTATAAACACACCTATGAGTGCGTCAGTATGCTGTACATTGGCCGGATTGATGCAGTCAAAGATATAGCTGGCATAAGCGATATGCTGATATACGAGCAAGCAAGTATAAAAACTACTAAACAAATTTAAGGAAAAAAAAAATCTTTATTAATAAATTATTTAAATTACTCTACCAATTTATAAAGTTTACAAAGTTCTTCTGCAAGGAGTATAAAACTTTGACAAATCAAATATCTTTAAATAGCGAAGAACTAAAAAAAAATGATCATTATATTATGTAAATTTAGTAAGCTTTTTAAAACTACTTTTCTTAAATATCTAAGTAAATTAAGACACATGTTTAAGGTTCCGTATCTCAAAAGATAATAACGGAACACTTATAGGATCAAATTGAAATTAATATTTATTAAATATTTACGCATATTATCATTAGGAGCACATAAAAAATTAAGCTTCTACCGAAGGGAATCAAATCAAATGAAAGATACGACCATGCATCGTTTTAGCAGCATTTTTTATAAAACTAGTGGGCGCGCGGCTTCGCCTCTTCTTCTCCTAAATCCCTTCTTAGTGGATGTCCAGATTATGAAAATAAACATCTGTCCAAATTTCACGTCTCTACCATCAGCGGTTACGGCTGTGCGTGCGTCTTACCTCAGTCAGTCAGAACAAGTCCTTTTATATATATAGATTTACTGAGTAATCAAAACCTACAGTTTAAAAAAATTTGGCCCGAAATGAGAAAATGAAATGACTTGCTGTATAAATGAAAGATAAAATCGGTAAAATGGAAATTTGTATTTATATTACAAAAACTATTGCAAACTTATAAATGTACTTTTTTTCGTCCAAAATGAGTGCATGCGCCTGCAAATTTAAGATTGTCAACTTTTATGACTTGCACTTCTTGTTGACCTACCATCTTAAAATTGGTCCAGATCGCTGGAAGAATCCGACCCGCTCTTGAGCAGTATTTTTTTATAAATATATGTATATACAGACTGTTGTATCCATAGTGAATAATCAAAAAAAAATTAAAGATAATTGTATCACTTTAAATTAATCTATTTCAGACTTATAAACTGTTTCATAAGCAAAATATAATTTGACATATATTAAAATAAATAAATCAGCTTCATGCCGCACGCAGCACGGTAGGCAGAGGGAACCTAGTTTTGAGACACTCCTTTCCCCACTTTCCATCGAATTCTGGAGGCATTGCGTGTTGAGTGGCTCGCTCTTTGCCTTGACACCAGAACGAAGAAATGAAAATATAAATGTACTTAAATATTTTATGTCCTCGAGTGGAATCGAACCCACAATCAGCCGATTTTACAGTGACACTTAGTGCTCCTGGGCCACGGCTCCTACGCCTCAGATACATATATATTACTAACTTAAAATTTTATTATTTTAAGATTTGTTTTGACTTCATACACGCAAACGAGTTAATCGTAGCAAAAACAAAGATTTATGTGGTGTGGTCTAAAAAAACAAAAATATAAACCATATAAATACATCTTGGTATTGCTGTTCGGACATTAATTTTAATTACACTGTAGAAGTAAAAACACATCTTTTAAATCACAGCATAATGAACACTTTGTGGTTTTTTTTGTTCCTATCAATCGCGTTAGTTAAAGGAAAAGCTGTAAGTATATTTAATAAGCTAATATTTTTCCTTCATTTTCATAGTATTCAGGGTAGAGAGAGGAACCTAGTGACAAATCATTTATATTGTTGTCGACAATCAATAAAATTTGGTGTTAAAAATATAGTAAAAACTTTATAAGAAATAATCAACTTATAAATAAATAAAACATTCTGTATATAGCAGGTTACAGGGGGCAGGGTACGGACCCCGAATCGAGGAAATATATATTTTTTTAAGTTGAGGAAAAGACATATGTGTTGAGTTCCTCTCTCAACACGCATTGTCTCCAGAATTCGGTGGAATGAAGAACGGAGTATCTTAACACTAGGGTTCTTCTGCCTGCTGTCTGCAGGATTATTCTTCAGATATTTTTTTTAAGTGCACACGCAATTACAGTACTTACGTAACTACAGTACTTATCAATAATACTTATCCGCGAATAAAATTTGAGTAAACCGGAGGAACTTGTTTGAAGGGTCAGTTGACAAAAGGATCTTTTTAACAAGCGAGGCCAGTTGTGGCGCAGGGTCACAAGCGTGCGACTCTAAAGCCGCCAGGTTCTATCCCTACTCAAGGAAAATAATTATTCAATATTTTCATTTTCTCAGTCTCACCTCGCCAACTGAAACCGTCGAATTTGGCGGAAAGTGAGGAACGAAAGTGTGTCAATGTGAACAGAATGTCTTAATATTTTTTTTCTTCTCAATTTTTTATAATAATAATTTCGCACATGTTGCCATATTAATTATTAATAACTAATATTATTATTAAATGTGGCAACGTGTGATTTCAAGGCGAGAATTCAGAATTTTTTTATTATTATTTATTCACCATTGTTGCACCAAAGAAGCGATAAGTATAACTTTTCAAATTGTATATATAACTTGTTTAATAAGCGTAATTTTTTTCCAGTTGCTTAATGTTCCATCAGAATATGCAGGAGATATTTTAGAGGCAGCGGCTAGTTGCGTAGATGATAGTACTGGAACTGCAAGAGATGCCGTACAAAAAGTTATTTCTGCGAACATCGAGAATACTGAATCATTTAAGAAATTCCTTTATTGCTTTGCGACTACATCAGGATATGTAGATAACAATGGACACTTTGTTGTAGACAAAATGACTAAACTTATAGGAGATCATAAGGATAAAGCTAAGTTTATCGATGCCCTTAATCTGTGTAATAAGAGTGAAGCAGGTAATACTATCGATATAGTATATCAACTATCAGTTTGCTTCAAAGATAATTCGCCTATAAAATTCACTGTATAATTTTTTAAATTAAAATAAAATATGTTTTGAGTAATATTTTTATTTAATAAATAACTTATATCTCCATTATAAATCTCCCATCCTTTTGTTGGTAAAGTCGAGTACGACGCTTTACTTAACGTTTATCTTGACTCTCATTTCACATTAATGTTTGTAAGGGGATATCATTACTTTTTGTAAAGAATTTATTAATATTATTCATTAGTATTTTGACATCGCTTTAAGTTAAGTATAAAGGTTGGATCAAATAACGTAGGAAAAACGTTATTTGATCTAACTTTCATACTTAACTGTACTCTCATGATAGTATTAATTAATAATTATCAGTTTTCAGATTTTTCCTCTGTATATTTATAATAAAAAAAAATTACAATAATATTATTACAATATTATTATTACAATTATTATTATTATTTTATAATTATTATTATTTTATTAATAATTAATTAATTATTAATTATTATTATTATTATTAATTTAATAATTTTACCTTTGTAAAAAATATCGTTTTAGATTTCTAGGTCACCTACAATTGGGGTTAGATTTTTGATGATGAGTGAGTGAGTCAGTCATAATCATGCCGATTTTAAGCATTAATATATGAACAACCGTTAACTTAAATTGCTGAAGGCATTGCTATATATTAACAAATATGCAAAATGTTATTTATGTAGACTAATTGGTTTACGAATTATAAAGAGCTCAGAAGTAGCTTGATATGGTTTAGTAGTTTGAAGATTTATAATGTAAAAATTATTCAAACCTTACTGGTAAAAATTATTCAAAACTTACCTGGTTTGCATTTTCATAGTTCCCACGAGGAAATTCAATTGTTTTGAAAGAAAAAAAAACTTATCTATATTTATGATAAAATCGTAACTCGTCGGTGTCTGTACATGGAAGATCTATTAGAAAAATTGTTACTACATTATATTAGTCTCAGATGTAAGAGCAAAGTTGCACTATTGTATTTTTTCTAACTTACCTTAACATAAAGTATTTGTATTATTTCAATGGCTTCGCAAATAAAAAGGTTATATTACTATAAACTATTTTGAAAATATATTAAACATTACTGTTACATTGAATTATATCTCAGTTTCACGCTATATTTCGCATATAACCTTATAACCTACCCTGCAGGCAAAGGGAACCTAAACACTTCGTTCCGGATTGTACGCTGAATTTTTCGAGGGATTGCGGTAGACCTTTTGCCCTGGTGGATGTTATGACGAGGAAATTAATATATTATTAAGCCCCCGAGAGGGGATCGAACTCATAAACGTCACGTTACAGTCACACCCTTGTGCCCCTGCGTCACGATGGCCTGTATGTATATTTACAATGTCTTTAAAATGATAGTTTTATTAAAACACGTGATAAATCCAGTTTAGTAATTAAATAATTAGTGTAAGTGAAGTATTAGTGTCTAAAATCGGCTTAGTTCTTTTTATTTATCGCTTATTTTACAACATTCGACAAGTTAATTAATTTACTACTACGTAAACACATGTAATAATTAAATAACCGAACTTGATAAGTATTTATTTATATCCTCATAGAAATATGATCACTATTTTGTGCACTGTTTATTTTTGAAAATTAATTTGAACAAAATATATTTATGAAAAAAATATAAATAATATAACTTGAGCATTCCTGTTTTGTGTAATATACATTTAAATGATTTATTTTACAATATGTACCCATTTAATATGTCAAATATGTAGGTACGTCTTAAAGCGACTTCAAAAATATGGCCACAACTTTTATTTTGTTAAATTCGTCACAGCTTTAAAACAAAATTGAATTATTTAATATTTTTCTTGCGTTAAATCATTTGAAGGTGGAATTGAATGATGAAACTGAAATTACTTCATATTCCGATAGTCATGTCACCGCTTTGTTATAGAGATAACAGAGAGCTGCATTCTTAGTTTAGAGAATTAATTTAATGAAAATACATTTATTTTATCTTAAGTAAATAATAACATACTTATCATCTTATGATTTTTTTTGTTTATATTAGTGAAAAAACGTTGAAGTGCGAGTCAGACTCGCATACCGAGGGTTCCGTACCTATTTCAAGATTGTACGTCGACGGGAAGTACAATTTATAAATGTTGAAAAATTTGCGTTTGCGTTGCGTTTCGACGTATTTTATACAACACAATTACTACAATTATAAGTGTGTAATTATGTTTTTATGAAATATCTATAAATTTTCACTTTTTGATTGCATAAAGGAATTACAGAAAAATATAATAAAAAATTAAATTAAATTAAATTAAATTACCTTCACGCTGTATCCCGCTCACAGCAGGGTAGGCAGAGGGAACCTAGTGTGTACTCAGTATTTTTTGAAGATTGCCTTTTTTTATATATCAAGAAACGTTGGTGTGAACTTTTATGAAGTTTGGTTAAAACTGAAAATTTGACTTATTTTTTTTACTTCTGTTTACTTTGAAGTAATATTTTTTTTTAAAATTTAGTTTTTGTTTAGGTTTGTGCTTATGAGTATAAAGTTTTGAAGTAGGTTTCAAAAAGCATTGACATGTTACTTTCTGAAATCAGTTAATAATTTTGTAACAAATTAACATTAGTTCTCCGAGTAATCCAGCTCCATTTTTATTAATCGTTATAGAATATACATTACTATAGGCAGAGGGCTAGTCGTGGCACAGGGGCACTAAGTATGACTGTGAAACCGACTAGTTTTGGGTTCAATCCCCACTCGAGAAGATTAAATATTTGCTTAAATTTATATTTCCATTTCTCGGCTCTGGCATCGAGGCAAAGCGCGGCGTTCAGTTCTGCCACTCAACACGCAATGCCTCCAAACTTCGGCAGAAAGGGGGGGACGGAGTGTCTTAACACTAGGTTTCTTCTGCATTCCCTGCTGTGGGCGGAATACAGCATGAAGCTGATGCTATAGGCAAATATAACAGAAGATATAACTGAATCACTAAAAGTTAAGGAATTGCACCTAGAAATCACCAACTTACCCGAATAACTTGATAGTAAATAGCCTTCTATAACTCTAAGTTAATTACTTAATTTACGAACCACTTATTCGAGGATATTTTGAAATATACCTCCACTATTTCTGTTCGTAACATAGTGAACTTTTATGAATATCTACGTAATATTTAATTAGTAGTTTAGTATTGGTAGTTATTTTTTAATAATATTTGAAAAACTAGTGCATTGATATTTATTCAACGGGAAACTTTGAAACTCTACAATTATGGTAAGACTTTTTTCATAACTTGTAACAAGTATTTATATATGTTTCTAAGTACATTGTTAATTTATATTGTATTTTTCTTATAATAAGAATAAAAAAAAAAAAAATTGTTCGTGTAATAACGAATGTTGTTCGTGTATTGATCGACTGTCGCGAGCATTACTTCATAAGTAATATTATGCACATTGTAATAGTATGTACCTTGGGTATAAGTTGGAAATAAATATATAAATGGAATGACATTTGTGTGGCAACGCGCATAAATAACATAGCTAATAATGGGAAACAAACCTTTTACAAACTATATATTATGTTTTCAATACATAATAAACGAGACGAGTTCATGTATAGTCGTCCCGAGTATCGCGACCGTCGTTCTGTCTATGTAGGTGGTGGTGATGCTCGGAAGGCAGCGGTCGAGTCGAACTCTTAAGTACTACGGTACTAATATATATGATGCACATAAAGACTCGCACCAAATGTATAATTAATATAATATGATAATTCGAAGTCTATGATGGCACGATCTTTTAGGATCGAATTTCTAATAAAGGCAATATATGTGTAGGGGCGACACATATTGAGGATCAAAGTGATCTTTGACAATTATTATAATATTATTAGTCATTGATATATTGAGTACCTCTTCGACTTGGTATACGACTAGTAGGTGTGTGATGCTATTTTATGTCCCAGCTCCGGTGTATGTAGTAGTGTCCACCTGTCTCATACGGGTGTGTGTTGCTATTCTATGTCCTGGAACTCTGGTGTATGTAGTAGTGTCCGCCTACGGTTCGAGACGCGACTGTGGGGTGTGTGCCATGCGTTTATTTAACATATCGGCCGCTTTACAGTAGTGCGTTCGTTCTAACGACTTATATTGATCTCACAAATCAATCAACATCACGAATCACCATTCTAATACAATCTTAATATAAACAAGCGTAACAAGTACCTTCAGACTGATCACACACGAACGTCCCGGAGGGTTCATTGAGACTGTAGCAGCCGCAGTCCGGTAGGAATTCACGGTGTAGGGGCGGGGCGGTGCCCGTACTCTTTCTTCCTTTATTATAGTGGAGTTCGCAGTTATAGTGGAGAGGAAGTTAGGACGCGCTAAATTATATTATATTACGCGTTAAATTGTCGAGGTTCAGTTATTTAAATAAACTTCTGATATTTTATTAAAGCGACACCTTCTAATGGAATAAATAAAACCCTTAACACTGTTACCTTTGAATTTCTATAAGATTCTGGGTTCCTTACGATCACAACTATAAACGGTTCTAACCACTAGACCCATCACGAGCCAAGGCATTATTTATTAAATAATATTTTCAAAGGAGTTTGGGATATCAGTTACAAACTGTTTTAGTATGTATTTGTTATTTATAATAAGAAAAATATATCTTTATTTTACTTTCTGATAAATAACGGCTAAGTAAGTTTCATTTTGTTGATGTAGTCGATGTAATGGCAAGTTACCTTTTCAAAATTGCGAATGTCTTTTTAAGAATACTGAATAAACGTGACATGCTAGTCGGTGTTGTAGAAGTTATTTCTTTATATGGTGAAATTGGGTACTTTTGGGTACTTTTCGAAAAATTAAATCGGTTAATAATGTGTAGCGTAACATGTAATAGAATAATCGAAAATCAAAAATAATATTTATCAATCAAAAAACTTAACATAGTGGCATTTAATTAGGTATTGTTTTGGAGTGTTTGAGTAATATATAAAGACGAATTGTAAATAATTTTCTATTACATGCGTCTAAGTGCTCTAGATAGACTAGCAAGATGAGGGCTGTGTGGTGCTTATTTCTTGTGACTCTTGCCATTGTTAACGCAGGAAATATATACTTTTTAAAAGCGTTATTTTTCGCGTTTTCCGAAATTTATACAAATTTTACTACATTAGAGTTATACTGCCTTAAGAATATATTGCATTTGTAAAGATGCCTGTTTCTAAAATTTAAACAAATATTTATGTCATTAGTAAATAAAATATAAAAAAAAAACTTTTCTTGTTCTAAGAGTTCTCTCTCAAACATATCTACTATTATTATTTAAGTTTGAATTTGAATAAATAATATTTTGAAATTGAATTGAAAAATAAAGAAACTTACTTATTAAAAAAAAGATTAGATTATATTCATACTATATCATTTTATTGAAGCATAAAAAAGGTATGAAATCTGAAAACTGATAATTATTAATTAATACTACCACGAGAATACAGTTAAGTATGAAAGTTAGATCAAATCACGTTTTTCCTACGTTCTTTGATCCAACCTTTATACTTATCTTAAAGCGATGTCAAAATATTAATGAATAATATTAATAAATTCTTTACAAAAAGTAATGATATCCCATTACAAACATGAAATGAGAGTCAAGTTAAATGTTAAGTAATGCGTCGTACTCGACTTTACCGACAAAAGGATGGGAGATTTGTGTGGAGATATAAGTTATTTATTAAACAAAAATGTATTGTTTACTCAAAACATATTTTATTTTAATTTAAAAAATTATACAGTGAATTTTATAGGCGAATTATCTTTGAAGCAAACTGATAGTTGATATACTATATCGATAGTATTACCTGCTTCACTCTTATTACACAGATTAAGGGCATCGATAAACTTAGCTTTATCCTTATGATCTCCTATAAGTTTAGTCATTTTGTCCACAACAATGTGTCCATTGCTGTCTACATATCCTGATGTAGTCGCAAAGCAATAAAGGAATTTCTTAAATGATTCAGTATTCTCGAGGTTCGCAGAAATAACTTTTTGGACGGCATCTATTGCAGTTCCAGTACTATCATCTACGCAACTAGCCGCTGCCTCTAAAATATCCCCGGCATATTCTGATGGAACATTAAGTAACTGGAAAAAAAACTCTTATTAAACAAGTTATTTATACAATTTATACAACAAAAAAACTAGGTAATCGTCTTGCTCTCAAGCTCGATTTTCATTCCTCTTCCTTTTTCATCATCTCTTTCACAGTCAAAGCTTGCCGGCTACAGAATTCCCTATCCATCAATATAAGACGCAGTTGGTTTTTTTTAATTTCTATAAACTTTCCTTTTGCTACAGTCATCTGTGCACATTGGTATGTATTGTATTTAGTATGCATATGTATATAAGCAAGCATATATATTGTGTATGATATAATACCTCCGCATTTACAAGTATATTTTATATTTTTTCATGTCAGTATGTATTTTTTTTTGTTTTCGTTTTTAATGTTGCACAATAAAGTATTACTAATATACTCTTACTATATTCTCTTTTAGAATTCTCGC
The DNA here is from genome assembly GCA_917862395.2 of Heliconius sara. Taxonomy (NCBI): domain Eukaryota; kingdom Metazoa; phylum Arthropoda; class Insecta; order Lepidoptera; family Nymphalidae; genus Heliconius; species Heliconius sara. The sequence continues at coordinate 17,718,661 of OU860789.1, read as the reverse complement.
CTTGAAATCACACGTTGCCACATTTAATAATAATATAAGCTATTAATAATTAATATGGCAACATGTGCGAAATGATTATTAAAAAATTGAGATTAAAAAAAATATTAAGACATTCCGTTCACGTTGACACACTTCTGTTCCCCACTTTCCGCCAAATTCGATGGTTTCGGTTGGCGAGGTGAGACTGAGAAAATGAAAATATTGAATAATTATTCTCCTTGAGTGGAAATAGAACCTGTCGACTTTAGAGCCGCACGCTTGTGACCCTGCGCCACAACTGGCGTCGCTTGTTAAAAAGATCCATTGCCAAAAACATCCTTTAGTCAACTGACCCTTCAAAAAAATTCCTCCCATTTCCTCAAATTTTATTCGCGGATAATTATTGATAAGTACTGTAGTTAAATTGCGTGTGCACTTAAAAAAATCATCTGACGAATAATTCTGCAGACAGCAGGCAGAAGAACCCTAGTGTTAAGATACTCCGTTTTTCATTCAACCGAATGCTGGAGGCAATGCTCAACTCAACTTAAAAAAAAAATGTATTTCCTCGATTCAGGATCCGTACCCTGCCCCCTGTAACCTGCTATATACAGAATGTTTTATTTAATTTTTATGTTGATTATTTCTTATAAAGTTTTTACTATATTTTTAACGCCAAATTTTATTGATTGTTGACAATAATATGAAGTAAATTTTCAATAAATAATGTCAATGAAATAAAAATACAGAGTGATATGTCACTAAGGTTCCTCTCTCTACCCTGAATACTATGAAAATGAAGGAAAAATATTAGCTTATTAAATATACTTACAGCTTTTCCTTTAACTAACGCGATTGATAGGAACAAAAAAAACCACAAAGTGTTCATTATGCTGTGATTTAAAAGATGTGTTTTTACTTCCACAGTGTAATTAAAATTAATGTCTGAAAAGCAATACCAAGATGTATTTATATGGTTTATATTTTTTTTTTTTAGACCACACCACATAAATCTTTGTTTTTGCTACGATTAACTCGTTTGCGTGTATGAAGTCAAAACAAATCTTAAAATAATAAAATTTTAAGTTAGTAATATATATGTATCTGAGGCGTAGGAGCCGTGGCCCAGGAGCACTAAGTGTCACTGTAAAATCAAAGAAAAAATATTTAAGTACATTTATATTTTCATTTCTTCGTTCTGGTGTCAAGGCAAAGAGCGAGCCACTCAACACGCAATGCCTCCAGAATTCGATGGAAAGAAGGGAAAGCAGTGTCTCAAAACTAGGTTCCCTCTGCCTACCGTGCTGTGTGCGGCATGAAGCTGATTTATTTATTTTAATATATGTCAAATTATATTTTGCTTATGAAACAGTTTATAAGTCTGAAATAGATTAATTTAAAGTAATGAACGTAGCGGGACTCGCACCCGCGCCTCCTGGAAACCGACCAGGCCATGCCATATTTTGCTTATGAAATAGTTATTTACAGATCATATAGACCATATTTTGCATTATTCACAGACCATATTTTGCTTATGAAACAGTTTATAAGTCTGGAATAAATTAATTTAAAGTAATGAGCGTAGCGGGACTTGAACCTGCGCCTCCTAGAAACCGACCAAGCGCTCTGACCGCTAAGCCATACATTCTCATCGAGCTACGTCGAATAGTAGGGAGATTTTTACAAATTTATTAAGTTTATAAGGTGTTATAACGCTGATGAATGAAGCTACGAATGCGCCACGCATCACGCCATGTTCTGAACGGCAGTGAGTAGTCGACCTTGGACTACTGGTGTGTTTCAATTTTATTCACATCACACGGCATTGATTCCAAATATCATACAAAATTAAAACTTGGTATGATATTTAGCACATTGAAATAAAATATTCGATAAAGTTAACCACAACTTTATTAATGCACACAGAACAAACAGAGGGAACCTAGTGTTGAGACACTCTGTTCCACACTTTCCATAAAGTTAACGACAACTTTATTCACTCTTAGAAACTTTAGTGTTCAAAGAGTTTTAAAGCAAGTGTCACTTAATTAATTCACTTTTTCCCATATTATTGCATTGTTTATTTTATAGTTAGACATAAATTACAAAACGAGTAATATATTTAAAGTTTTTTTAATATATCAGGAGACTTATAAAAGTGACACTTAGAGAAGTAGTGCTAATGATTATTATATCTAGTTTAAGTTTTGCTACAGGAAGTTGTGTTGATTTCATAGAGTATTTTTTTGGCCTGCCTTAAAAAATACTCTTGCTCAATGATTAAAAGTTCATACATTATATTTTTAGTGTTTTATATAGTACAGTATAGTACACTATGTGCCGCATTCTGTATAAGCAAAATATTTACAAAGGCCACACACACGATATAATATTATTGTCTTCAAATTGAGACCGTTGTAGATTTCGACTTAGGGAAATAAAGTATTTGATATTTTCATTTCCTCGTTCTGCAAAACAGTCACGGTCACTGACTTTGACGCGATGTTAGGTTTAATATTTGTAAAGGAAAACAAAAAATCTCTCTATATATTGTAATGTTTTTATGTTTATAAGTTTTAATATTCGCAATAATTTATTATAAAAATGTAAATCAATCTCTTTGTTTAATAAAAACATGTTTAAAAAGAAGTAATATAGAAATGTCATCAGAGAACATTAATAAAAGGATGCTTATATCGTCGGAAATATTCTAGATATACTTTTAGACTTGGAGCGGAAGTAGAAGGAGGTCCTCTAGAATAACATATTGTATTAGAATATAAGATGGAGATTGTACAAGCTTAACAGTATTTTACTCTGGAAGAAATATAAGTTCTGTAAAAGCCTCGAGGTGTTTGATTTCGTTACAATATAATAAGTCGAAGTACACTCGACATCCGACCACGGACTACTGCAAAGTGTTGGAAACGTCGGGTTTCCAAATATGTATAAAAATACAAAATATACGCGATTAATCCAGTTCAAATAGTTTCATTTAAAATCTTTCCGTTTCTCTATTTCACAATAAAAACCTTGAAAGATATATGATAAGAGGCCAGTCGTGGCGCAGCGGCACAAAGTGTGACTGTAAAACCGACTGGTTGTGGGTTCGATCCCCACTCGAGGAGATGAAATATTTACTTAAATTTATATTTGCATTTCTTCGCTCTGGTGTCGAGGCTAAGCGCGGCTTTGAAAACAAGAAGAAAGAAACAGATAGCTGCAGATTTAGGCACTGGGAAATCGACCTAATATGTTAAGCCCTAATTTTAATATGCGATAGGCTACACCTATCTGATTTTTACAAAAAAAACAAATTGCAAGTCTACTATCATATTGTTTACATATTAACCTAACCAATACTTTGGCTATAAAGATTACTGTTCCTCTTGAACGATAAAATTTGACATGTAGATACTGAATTCACAAGCCATCTAACTCTATCTATGTGAATTTTCCAATAGCTGCCTAAAACGCCAGGAATACAGTTATGTAATAAATTGAAATAAAATCTATATTTTCTAGAAAGTACAATTGGATGTTTAGAATAGCTTATATACATTTTTTTTTAAAAAAATATAAGTGACAGTCGTTGCATAAAGAAAAGCAATGCAATTACTTAGAAATATCATATTATTAACCCGGCATAATGGGGGGGAAAATTATACCACATAGGTTGGAGGGCAGTCATTATTGTCCAAATCGACGATCGACGACAAACATTCTAGAACTATTTGAAGATATTGTTTTTTTTTAAACTTCACTCTGTATGTGTATATCACACATAGTAGTGTAGGCAGAGGGAACTTAGCATTAGACATTGTGAGTGTCAGAACTTAACGCCGCGTTTTGCCTTGGTTTGGAGAACGAGGAAATGAAAATGTAAAAAACTTTAACTTTCTACTTTAACTTCTTATAGCAAAACTTAAACTAGATATAATAATTATTAGCACTTCTTCTTTAAGTGCCAAGTAATAACGTTTTTCCTACGTTCTTTGATCCAACCTTTATACTTAACTTAAAGCGATGTCACAATATTAATGAATCATATTAATAAGAAAAGTAATGATATCCCCTTACAAACATTAATGTGAAATGAGAGTCAAGTTAAATGTTAAGTAATGCGTCGTACTCGACTTTACCGACAAAAGGATGATAGATTTATATGGAGATATAAGTTATTTATTAAATAAAAAGTTATTGTTTACTCAGAATATATTTTATTTTAATTTAAAAAATTATACAGTGAATTTTATAGGCGAATTATCTTTGAAGCAAACTGCTAGTTGATATACTATATCGATAGTATTACCTGCTTCATTCTTATTACACAGATTAAGGGCATCGATAAACTTAGCTTTATCCTTATGATCTCCTATAAGTTTAGTCATTTTGTCCACAACAATGTGTCCATTGTTGTCTACATATCCAGATGTAGTCGCAAAGCAATAAAGGAATTTCTTAAATGATTCAGTATTCTCGGGGTTCGCAGAAAGAACTTTTTGGACGGCATCTACTGCAGTTCCAGTACTATCATCTACGCAATTAGCCGCTGCCTCTAAAATGTCCCCTGCATATTCTGATGGAATATTAAGTAACTGGAAAAAAATTATGCTTATTAAACAAGTTATTTATACAATTTGAAAAGTTATCGCTTATTTGGTGCAACAATGGCGAATAAATAATAATAAAAAAAATACTAGGTAATCGTCTTGCTTCCTTCCTCTTCCTTTTTCATCATCTCTTTCACAGTCAAAGTTTCTCGGCTGGCTACAGAATTCCCTATCCATCAATATAAGACGCGGTTAGTTCTTTCAATTTCTGTACACTTTCCTTTTGCTACAGTCATCTGTGCACATTGGTATGTATTGTATTTAGTATGCATATGTATATAAGCAAGTATATATATTGTGTATGATATAATACCTCCGCATTTACAAGTATATTTTATATTTTTTCATGTCAGTATGTATGTTTTTTTTTGTTTTCGTTTTTATATGTTGCACAATAAAGTATTACTAATATACTCTTACTATATATATTCTCTTTCAGAATTCTCGCCTTGAAATCACACGTTGCCACATTTAATAATAATATAAGCTATTAATAATTAATATGGCAACATGTGCGAAATGATTATTAAAAAAATTGAGATTAAAAAAAATATTAAGACATTCCGTTCACGTTGACACACTTCTGTTCCCCACTTTCCGCCAAATTCGACGGTTTCGGTTGGCGAGGTGAGACTGAGAAAATGAAAATATTGAATGATTATTTTCCTTGAGTGGAAATTGAACCTGTCCACTTTAGAGTCGCACGCTTGTGACCCTGCGCCACAACTGGCGTCGCTTGTTAAAAAGATCCATTGCCAAAAACATCCTTTTGTCAACTGACCCTTCAAACAAGTTCCTCCGGTTTCCTCAAATTTTATTCGCGGATAAGTATTATTGATAAATACTGTAGTTAAATTGCGTGTGCACTTAAAAAAAATATCTGACAAATAATCCTGCAGACAGCAGGCAGAAGAACCCTAGTGTTAAGATAGTCCGTTCTTCATTCCACCGAATTCTGGAGGCAATGTGTGTTGAGAGGGGAAACTCTGTCTTTGCCTCAACTTATAAAAAAAATGTATTTCCTTGATTCGGGATCCGTATCTTGCCTCCTGTAACCTACTATATACAGAATGTTTTATTTAAATTTTAAGTTGATTATTTCTTATAAAGTTTTTACTATATTTTTAACGCCTAATTTTATTGATTGTCGACAACAATATAAATGATTTGTCACTAGGTTCCTCTCTCTACCCTGAATACTATGAAAATGAAGGAAAAATATTAGCTTATTAAATATACTTACAGCTTTTCCTTTAACTAACGCGATTGATAGGAACAAAAAAAACCACAAAGTGTTCATTATGCTGTGATTTAAAAGATGTGTTTTTACTTCCACAGTGTAATTAAAATTAATGTCTGAAAAGCAATACCAAGATGTATTTATATGGTTTATATTTTTTTTTTTAGACCACACCACATAAATCTTTGTTTTTGCTACGATTAACTCGTTTGCGTGTATGAAGTCAAAACAAATCTTAAAATTTTATTAAATTGTAAGTAATATATATCTGAGGCCAGTCGTGGCGCAGGAGCACTAAGTGTCACTGTAAAATCGGCTGATTGTGGGTTCGACTCCACTCGAGGACATAAAATATTTAAGTACATTTATATTTTCATTTCTTCGTACTGGTGTCAAGGCAAAGAGCGGCGTTGAGTTCCGCCACTCAACACGCAATGCCTCCAGAACTCGATGGAAAGTGGGGAAAGGAGTGTCTCAAAACTAGGTTCCCTCTGCCTACCGTGCTGTGTGCGGCATGAAGCTGATTTATTTATTTTAATATATGTCAAATTATATTTTGCTTATGAAACAGTTTATAAGTCTGAAATAGATTAATTTAAAGTAAAGAAGGTAGCGGGACTCGCACCCGCGCCTCCTGGAAACCGACCAGGCCATGCCATATTTTGCTTATGAAATAGTTATTTACAGACCATATAGACCATATTTCGCATTATTTACAGACCATATTTTGCTTATGAAACAGTTTATAAGTCTGGAATAAATTAATTTAAAGTAATGAGCGTAGCGGGACTTGAGCCCGCGCCTCCTGGAAACCGACCAAGCGCTCTGACCGCTAAGCCATACGTTCTCATCGAGCTACGTCGAATATGCCGTCGATTTATGTTGTTATTTTTAAGTTTATAAGGTGTTGTAACGCTGAAGAACGAAGCGACGAATGCGCCACCCATCACGCCATGTTCTGAACGGCAGTGAGTAGTCCACCTTGGACTACTGATGTGTTTCAATTTTATTTACATCACACGGCATTGATTCCAAATATCATACAAAATTAAAACTTTGTATGATATTTGAAATAAAATATTCGACAAAGTTAACAACAACTACAAAGTCAGCAACCACTTTATTTACGCACACAGGACAAGCAGAGGGAAACTAGTGTTGAGACACTCTGTTCCACACTTTCCATAAAGTTAACGACAACTTTATTCACTCTTAGAAACTTTAGTGTTCAAAGAGTTTTAAAGCAAGTCACTTAATTAATTCACTTTTTCCCATATTATTGCATTGGTTATTTTATAGTTAGACATAAATTACAAAACGAGTAATATAATTCAAGTTTTTTTAATATATCAGGAGACTTATAAAAGTGACACTTAGAGAAGTAGTGCTAATAATTATTATATCTAGTTTAAGTTTTGCTAGAGGAAGTTGTGTTGATTTTATAGAGTATTTTTTTGGCCTGCTTTATAAAATACTCTTGCTCAATGATTAAAAGTTCATACATTATATTTTCAGTGTTTTATATTGTACAGTATAGTACACTATGTGCCGCATTCTGTATAAGCAAAATATTTACAAAGGCCACACACACGATATAATATTAATGTCTTCAAATTGAGACCGTTGTAGATTTCGACTTAGGGAAATAAAGTATTTGATATTTTCATTTCCTCGTTCTGCAAAACAGTCACGGTCACTGACTTTGACGTGATGTTAGGTTTAATATTTGTAAAGGAAAACAAAAAATCTCTCTATATATTGTAATGTTTTTATGTTTATAAGTTTTAATATTCGCAATAATTTATTATAAAAATGTAAATCAACCTCTTTGTTTAATAAAAACATGTTTAAAAAGAAGTAATATAGAAATGTCATCAGAGAACATTAATAAAAGGATGCTTATATCGTCGGAAATATTCTAGATATACTTTTAGACTTGGAGCGGAAGTAGAAGGAGGTCCTCTAGAATAACATATTGTATAAGAATATAAGATGGAGATTGTACAAGCTTAACAGTATTTTACTCTGGAAGAAATATAAGTTCTGTAAAAGCCTCGAGGTGTTTGATTTCGTTACAATATAATAAGTCGAAGTACACTCGACGTCCGACCACGGACTGCTGCAAAGTGTTGGAAACGTCGGATTTCCAAATATGTATAAAAATACAAAATATACGTGATTAATCCGGTTCAAATAGTTTCATTTTAAATCTTTCCGTTTCTCTATTTCACAATAAAAACCTTGAAAGATATATGATAAGAGGCCAGTCGTGGCGCAGCGGCACAAAGTGTGACTGTAAAACCGACTGGTTGTGGGTTCGATCCCCACTCGAGGAGATGAAATATTTACTTAAATTTATATTTGCATTTCTTCGCTCTGGTGTCGAGGCTAAGCGCGGCGTTGAAAACAAGAAGAAGAAAGAAACAGATAGCTGCAGATTTAGGCACTGGGATCTCGACCTAATATGTTAAGCCCTAATTTTAATATGCGATAGGCTACACCTATCTGATTTTTACAAAAAAACAAATTGCAAGTCTACTATCATATTGTTTACATATTAACCTAACCAATACTTTGGCTATAAAGATTACTGTTCCTCTTGAACGATAAAATTTGACATGTAGATACTGAATTCGCAAGCCATCTAACTCTATCTATGTGAACTTTCCAATAGCTGCCTAAAACGCCAGGAATACAGTTATGTAATAAATTGAAATATAATCTTTATTTTCTATAAAGTACAATTGGATGTTTAGAATAGCTTATATATATATTTTTTTAAATAAATATAAATGACAGTCGTTGCATAAAGAAAAGCAATGCAATTACTTAGAAATATCATATTATTAACCCGGCATAATGGGGGGAAAAATTATACCACATAGGTTGGAGGGCAGTCATTATTGTCCAAATCGACGATCGACGACAAACATTCTAGAACTATTTGAAGATATTGTTTTTTTTTAAGCTTCACTCTGTATGTGTATATCACACATAGTAGTGTAGGCAGAGGGAACTTAGCATTAGACATTGTGAGTGTCAGAACTTAACGCCGCGTTTTGCCTTGTTTTGGAGAACGAGGAAATGAAAATGTCAAAAACTTTAACTTTCTACTTTAACTTCTTATAGCAAAACTTAAACAAGATATAATAATTATTAGCACTTCTTCTTTAAGTGCCATTTTTATAAGTCTCCTGAAATATTAAAAAAACCAACAAATATTAAAAGAATCATAATTATTGATACAATTGGCTTGTGTCAAAGATACTATCAATTATTATGGTCAAATATGCTTTATGTCTTTGACATCCATGGATACTTTTATACCTTTTACTTGTACATATCTGGCACTATTTAATAAATTCCTATTACTGCAGCCTCTTAAGGTTCGCCAGAAACATAACCAGATTCTTTTATATATTTGTAGTTTTTGTGGCCAACTTTATTCGGTCAACGGGTCACTTCATAGTAAGTTATCACCGCCGCTTACGACCCCGTGTAATAATAGAGGAGATACAGATGCGCTCGGGCTCGGGCTCGGCTCTTTTAAGATGGAGATAAATGCACTTTTTAAAAATTAAAGGTACGACGAGGTATCGACCTGGAAACACTGCTGCAGATAGGGCAGAACACTCCCCATGATAAATGCGGTGGAGAACAAATAATTCTGCGGTTAAAGCGAGCGAAGCCGCGAGCGGGTCGCTAGTAAATATAATAAAATAACGCGCCAGTCGTGGCGCATGGTGCCTAAAGTATGACTGCAAAATCGAAAAAAAGTGTAATTGTGGATTTAATCTCCAGCTGAGGAAATGGAATATTTATTTAAATGTATTTACATTTATATTAGAATTTCTCTGCTCTTGTGTCAAGGCAAAGTGCGGCGTTAAGTTTCGCTATTTTACACGCAGTGCGTCCAGATTTCGGCGGAAAGTGGGGAACGATGTATCATAACACTAGTCTCCCAGCCTACTCGGCAGTGTGTAGAATACAGCGTGCAGAGCTGATTTAATTTTAATTTTGTTTGACAACACAAAACACAGTATTGCAGTGCATAAAGGTATCCAGATAGTAAGTACCTTTATGCACTGAATTCTGACAAGATACCTGAGTTCCTGCCTATTAACACGCAATATCTTCATCTCAAATAATCTTCGTAATTCAGATGAAAAGGAGAGAACGGAGAGTCATAGCACTGTTCTCTTCTGCTATATGCAGTAAAAAATATATGTCATGTTAAATAGCATGACATGTGTTTTGTGTTAGTCATTAACCGACTTCTGTAAAAGGAGGAGTTTATCAATATCTGTATTTTTTATAATTATTACCTCAATATCTGTTTTTTTTATTATTATTACCTTTAATAATTCTTTTTTTATTGAAAAGGGTACACATAAAGGGTAGTTTGGTGAACGTTTGGTTAAGTTCAGAGTATGAGATCCGGTTGAAATTGAAAATATCGTTTTTTTTATAAAAAAAATATAATAATTTTATTTTTTCTTCTAAAATTTCTGTATACTGTATGATGAAAACTATACTATAAATTGCTTTAGGCTTTGAAATATTACTATGCCAAAATTAATTTAATTTCATATAGTAGTTATCGGTATTTTAAGTAATTTACATTTTTCAGTTTTTATTTTTTTAAAGAAAACTATCATAAAATTCGGAATGAAACCCAAAAAAAATGTACCTTGAGACCCTAAGCCAATACCATAAATAAACCGACAGACAGACAAGAATTCTGCTGAGTGGTTTTTTAGGTTCTGTAATCGACATATTAACCGACCCAATTTTTATTTTTTTTATATCTTTCATGTACAGAATTGACTTTTCTATCCTTTTATTATATAAGAGATTTTATAATCCTTATTTTATTATAATCTGAAGAGGAACGTGATTTATTTTAATTATTAAAAGATTTAAATTTAAAAACAAACTATAAGCTTATTCATCTACTGTAGTCCTCAATTTCCAATGAGGTATAAAAATTTATGATCTGGTACATCTGATGAGTAACCATAATAGTCCAGCTGACCTATAAGATATAATATGATATAATAAGATGCCCCCTTAGTGAAAGATGCCCAAGGCGTTAGGCGTTTTCCATTGAAATGTTAAAATGATGATAAAGAACTATAATAGCTCAACCAAAATACGAGAAACTGGCGACTTCGCCGGCTTAAACTGCATCATCATTTATTTTATAATATATAAAAACACTATTCGATCATCATCAACGTCAAAAAAATCTAAGTAGTAATCTGTATAAGTACGATACATTCAAATATTACTATATTATTGAAACTTATATTTGAACGTAGCGTACTTATAGAGACTACGACTTTAATTTTTTTTAATAATTCGATTACAATAAAAATACTTGAGTTTACGTAACCGTAATTTTTCTAAGGATTTTTGATTGTTTTGGAAATAATAAAATATAACTTATGTTGTTGCAATATAACTTATGTTGTTTATTTTTTCAATCGCATTTGGTTATTTTCACTCTCTCTGTCTTTCTTTCTATTTCCCAGGGCTAATCTGAACAGCTGAACTTAATTTTGTAGGACTTTCACTGACGGATAGCGGGGGCTATGGAGCAACACATAGGCTACTTTTTATCGCACAATTCAAACGAGATAGAGATTTACTCGGGAAGAAACGCGTTTGCTGTACGCATGTACCTAGATCGATATAAAATAACTAAACATTTTTCTATATTAAATATTACAATTTTAGCGAACAATATCAAATAAATTATTATTCTGCGCATTCCGCACTTTCCGCAAATTTTTTTATTTAATAAGTATATAAAAAATAGCAATATCTTTTAGAGATTCAGAGGTTCAGTGTTAAGAATTTTATATTTGCCAGAAGGTTATTTAGATAACTGGAAACTCGAGAGCATTGCGTTGTCATACTCTCCACTATAACTGCGTGCTAGTTATATTAAAGAAAGAAGTGTAAGGGCACTGCCCCGCCCCTACACCGTGAATTCCTAGTTGACTGCGGCTCTAACAGTCTTATTGAACTCTCCGTTTGTGGACTTGTTACGAAGGTACTTGTTACGCTTGTTTATATTAAGATTGTATTAGAATAGTGATTTGTGATGTCAGTGGCGAAGCGGGCGTAACTCGCGTCCAGTGCAAAATAACAAATTCTGCGCCCCCCACACGAACATCATATAATTGTATATATAAAATATACTCCCAATTTAATATATTTAAATAGTTTTGCAGACCTTTTGGCGCCCCTTTGTGTATAGCGTCCGGGGCATGACGATTTGGATGTGACTCTTAATGATCGCTCTTTGCACACAAAACATATATGAACAAATACCGCAGTTAATCCCTCAGATTGGAGGGAGCGGGGAGAACTTAGTGTTAAGACACTTCGTTAAGTGGGGAAATGAAAATATTAAATACTCTAGTGGGCATCGAATCAACAACCGTCGAGCTTAATGCTGCACGCTTGTACTCATGCGACACGACGGTCCTATTTGTTATAGCGTCTATTAATGTAATAGAATTCTCAATTATGATTTTTACCAATTTTACAGTAGCTTGCGGTGATAGGAAGGCATTTGAACTATTTTTGTTAAATAAAATTAAAGGATATCGCCCCAAAACAAATTTATGCTAGCTTTCAGTTAATATTATGCAGATGAATTCCATATATCTCAGAAGGACATGCAGAGTAACTTGACCAATTTCGATGCCATCAATTACAGGCTGTCAATAGCCTGTACAGTTCAGATAACTGATCTAATCACAAGGGTACAGAGTCTTAGAATTCAGCTAGTAGTTACTCCTTGTAATGATAAAATGTATAGACTGAATAATTTTAGTATCTGAAAATTTTATTAATTTTATAATAAGTATATTGCTAATTTCACACCTTTTTTACGCTTTAATAAAATGATATGATATGAATATAAACTAATCTATTTATTAAAAAGTTTCTTTATTTTTTAATTTAATTTCAAAATATTATTTATTCAAATTCAAACTTAAATAATAATAGTAGATATGTTTTAAAGAGAACTCTTAGAGTAAGAAAAGTGACTTTTTTATATTTTATTTACTAACCACAAATATTTGCTTAATTTCGGAAAACACAAAAAAGTAACGATTTTTTAAAAATATATATTCAAACAAAAACACAGATTAAGGATAGTATAAAGTTACAAAATTAATTAGATTCTGAAGTACAATCCGGTCAAATCACGGAAACACACCTCCTTGCGATATACCTCTTCGTATTTGTTGTTATATTTTAGTTTATTGCATTCGTCAATAACACCATCTGCCCTATCCCTGTACTTGCCCATGATTGCGAGTACTTTATCTTTATTAATGGTTCCATCGTCAGCAAAATATCCAGAATCATTTCCAAGGCAAAATAAGTATTTATGGGTATTAGCAGAATCACTTAATTCCCACTTCAAAAATCGCTGCAAAGTTATTTGTTCTTCCTCTAAATTTAATTTTTTCAAGCATTCCGATGAGGCTTTTTCAATTTCGGGAATGTATTCATTGGGGATATCCACGTACTGAAATAATAATTTTGTTTAAAAATAAATTTCACCATAGATTTGTTGTTTAAATACTACTTCATTGAAATATCTTTAATAGAATCAGCTTCACGCTGTATCCCGCACACTGCAGGGTAGGCAGACGGAACGTAGTGAAAGACACTCCGTTCCCCACTTTCTGCCGAATTCCGGAGGTATTGCGTGTTAAGTGGCAGAACTCAACGCCGCGCTTTACCTCGACACCAGAGCGAAGAGTGGGAATCGAACCCACAACCAGTCGGTTCACAGTCACACTTTGTGCCACTGCGCCACGACCGGCCTCTAAATCGGCCTTTAATAGAAGTAACTTTTAATAAATTAATAAAGGGGACCTGGTGCAAAGACATTCATTGCTCGAGAACTACGAGTTGCCCTAGAAATGTAAATGTTACCTTAAATTAATGTACATATTGTCAAAAAATAATGGCTTTTTAGATAATTATAAACTTTAAACATGATTAGTTTTATTAAAGGCAGTTATGACGCAGGGGCACTAACGTGGAACTGAAATGGGACAGTTAGTGGGTTCGATTCCCACTCGAGGAAATTAAATATTTAATATTTCCCTTTTCTTCGCTCTGGTGTCGAGGAAAAGCGCGGTGTTAAGTTTAGTCACCCAGAATTCGTTGTGTAGTGGGGAGTGGAATGTCTTAATACTAGGCTCACTCTGCCTATCCAGCTACATGCAGAATACGGCGTAAAGGCGATCTCTGTGCGCATAATTTTCGTAGAAAAGATTTCTTTCAAGTATCAATTTATAAATTAGACTTTAAAAATTAATACTTGAAGGAAATCTTTCAACATCTTTCACATTGTATAAATAATCGTATTTGTAAATATGAAAGAGTTTCTTTAAAGTTAAAGACCGGTTTTCGCCGTGAAAGAGAAATGAGCTGGTAATGCTTAGGCGGAACGGACTCCTGTTAACTGAAATAAATTTGCATTTGGAACCAACCAAAGAATTTTGTACTTTGTAATTACATGGCTTCGCCTCCTAGAGCGTACAACAGCGCCAGCCATAGCCAATTCTAGCAGGTAGTAGGTAGAAATAGCGAGTTTTTTTTTGATAGGGAGTTTTTTTTTTCAAGGAAAGCAGGCAGTAAAGGTTAAAAAATATAAATTGAAACAAAAGTTTATAAAAGTTGATACACATTACAACAGAAGGTCAAGAACAAATAGATGTCAGGTTATCTTTAGCTATCTCACTTGGACACGTAGATATTAAAAATTTTAAACACATTTATGTTTGCAATTTGCTTGCTGTTGTGAGAAATATAAAACGAGCAAGAATTTTGATTGATATTCTTTAAAATAAGTTAAAGCTGAAACAACAAACATTATAGTAAACTTGGTGATTGTAGATAGAACAAATAGCTCGAACCATATGTATGTTATTTATATATATCCAATATTTTATTTAAACCTCATAAGTAAAATAAAATGTGTCTCTGAAAATACTACTAGAAATTTGCAATTTCTACAAAAATATATGTAAACCGATTATAAAAATATACTAATACTAACATACTGATACTAATATACTTATACTGCTAATCATCACCACGAGTTTTTCTGCTTAAGAAGGTAGGCAAATGAGGTTCCTAGTATTAAAATACTACATTGCGAACGAGACAATTCCACCTAATAGGAATTGAACCAACAACCGACATTTTTACAGTCGGACACTCTGCCGCAACGCTACAACATCATCTATATCAGATACAATGTTACTAATAATAATAATTAAGCCCTTTATTTCATAGCCACATAGTTACATTTCAATTGACGTTATTCTTATATTAATTAAAAATTAAAATTAAATTAGCTTCACGCTATATCCCGCACACAGCAGGGTAGGCAGAGGGAACCTAGTGTTAAGACACTCCGTTCCCCACTTTCTGCCGATTTTGAAGGCCTTGCGTGTTGAGTGGCAGAATTCAACGCCGCGCTTTGCCTTGACACCAGAGCGAAGAAATGGAAATATAAATTTAAATAAATATTTCATCTCCTCGAGTGGGGATCGAACCCACAACCAGTCGGTTTTACAGTCACACTTCGTGCCACTGCGCCACGGCCGGCCTCAAATCTCTTATATTAATGTTAGTATAATAGAAATATTTGATATAATGCTAGTGTTATTACTGTCAGTTATTTAATTCCTGGATGTGAACCCCTGTTTGAGTGAAGGCCTCCTCCATCCTCTTCCATTCTTCTCTGTTTTTTGCTGTAGTCGTGCAATTTATTCCCGCAATTTCTGACATCAGCCCACCGTCTTGTTGGCCTACCTATCTTTCTCTTTCGTATAGGAATGGCTTTGTATGGCGTTGATCAGAGTAGGGTGATATGTGGCCTGCCCATTGCCATTTACGCTATTTAATGTTACTAATATAGCATAAATAACTTACCTCCACTTTCACATTTCCTGCGTAAACGGAGGCAAGAGTCACAAGAAATATGTACCACACAACCCTCATCTTGCTAGTATCTATCTAGAGCACTTAGACGTATGTAATAGAAAATTATTTACAATTTGTCTTTATATATTACTCAAACACTCGAAAACAATACCTAATTAAATGCCAATATGTCAATTTTTTTGGTTGATAAATATTATTTTTGATTTTCAATTATTCTATTACATATTACGCTTCATATTATTAACCAATTTATTTTTTCGAAAAGTACCCAAGTGTACCCAATTTCACCATATAAAGAAGTGCATGCATAGCATGTCACGTTCATTCAGTATTCTGAAAAAGTAACTACATCGACTACATTAACAAAATGAGACTTGCTTAGCCGTTATTTCTCAGAAATTAAAATAGAGATATATTTTTCTTGTTATAAATAATAAATACATACTAAAACAGTTACAAAAAAAGAGTCTTACCATAATTGTTGAGTTTCAAAGTTGGCTGTTAAATATCTGTTAAATCACTGCACCAGTTTTTCAAATATTATTATAAAATAACTACTAAATACTAAACTTCTAATTAAAAATTACGTAAATATTCATAAAAAATCGTTCCCCCTTTCTGCCGAATTTTCGAGGCATTGCGTGTTGAGTGGCACTTAACGCCGCGCTTCGCCTCGACGCCAGAGCGGTGAAATGGAAATATACATTTAAGCAAATATTTCATCTTCTCGAGTGGGGATCGAACCCAAAACCAGTCGGTTTCACGCACAGGGGCACAAAGTATGACTGTCGTGCCCCTGCGCCACGACTAGCCCTCCCTGCCTGCCTATAGTAATGTATATTATATAACGATTAATAAAAATGGAGCTGGATTACTCGGAGAACTAATGTTAATTTGTTATAAAAAATTATTAACTGATTTCAAAAAGGAAATTGTCAGTGCTTTTTGAAACCTACTCCAAAACTTTATACTCATATGCACAAACCTAAACAGAAACTAAATTAAAAAAAATATATATTACTTCAAAGTAAACAAAATTAAAAAACAAATAAGTAAAATTATATACCTGTTTACTATTTAAATCTGTTATTTTTGAATGGTTAGTTTGTGCCAGGTTACAAAAAATTACATTAAGAGATAATTACGAAATAAAAAGCTACAAACAATTCTATACCTATGTTGGAAAAAGTTCGAAACCTTAAATATTAATGATGAAAGTTGTCTTTTGAATGAATATTTTTTTAAACTCATATTTACGAACTTTTAGGCCTCAAAAATGTTTTGGTATTAAGATCGATATGTACTTTACGTTTAATTAAAATAATTTGGTGCACACCGCTATAATATTCTATATAGAAATACATGAAGGAGCGATGCATGGGTACACGGTCTTGTCTTATTAATAATTAATATATATTATAGTCCCATTAAGTCTCAATTAGGTGATCCAATTCTATAATTAGTAGTCAAAAGTCATAGTTTATCTAACTATAAACTTGTATAACTATTAAATATCTATTGACGTATGAACTATAAAATATTTATAACACTTATGTATTAAAAACAATATTGTATAATTAGTAGTACTAGGATCCGCCACATTATGTGCAGGGGTGCAGTAAAGCGGAGATCTATTGCGCAAAATTTTGCGAAATTTTCTGTTTAGTCTGGGTAAGTTTAGTCAAAGTTCACAGTGTGCGTTAATTTCATAACATTAAACAGTTTAACCTTATGTAACGCATTTTGACCATTTACTCAAAAATTGCAACTACAATGATCACCAAACTACTTCACTTCGTTAAGGTCACCGTGCCGTCCGCAACATTCCTGCAAAATTTCAGAGCTGTAGGTTCAATGGTCTAGGAGAAGTAGCATTGCAACGAAACGGTTTCCAGGTGGCGCGGCCGAGTCCCGCTACGTTCAAATTTTTATACGTTTTCTAAATAAGTATTTTTCTTACATAAGTGTGGAATGACATTTTAAAAACGTTAATGTTTCTAACAAGCAGGGAGAGCAAATATTTTCCTATTTTTTTAATATTGGCTTTTTAATAGTTACAAAAAAAATCAGCTTCACGGTGTATCCCGTACACGGAAGGGTAGGCAGGGGGAACCTGGTGTTAAGATACTCCGTTCACCACTTTCGGTCCAATTCTGGAGGTATTGCGTGTTGAGTGGCAGAACTCAACGCCGCACTTTTGCCTCGACACCAGAGCGAAGAAATAGATATAAATTTAAATAAATATTTCATCTACTCGAGTGGAAATCGAACCCACAACCAGTCGGTTTCACAGTCACACTTTGTGCCCTTGCGCCACGACTGGTCTCTACAATACTACAATACAATATATATCTATACAAAAAGCCTTTTAAATTCTTTATAGCAAATATACTGTATAACGTTTTTTAGGTTTGGTGGGATTGATGTAAAGTAGTAGGAGTACTATAAGTTTTTTAAAGTATTGCGTATCTTCAACCTAAAAAAATAAAAAGTAAATTTATTTCAGACTAGGAATAGAAATTTATAGTGAGTAGTAAATATATTCTTTTAAGCTTCGCGCTATATTCTGTATGTACCTGAATAGGCAGAGGGAGCCTAGTGTTAAAACATTCCGCTCCCGACTTCATATTAAATATTTACTTTCTCCTAGTGTACTCGGTATTTTTTGAAGATTTCCTTTTTTTAATATATGCTAATATCAAGAAACGTTGGTGTGAACTTTTATGAAATTTGGTTAAAACTGAAAACTTACAGTACAAATAATTTTTACATTCAAAAAGTGAAAATTTATATATATATCATAAAAACATAATTACAAACTTATAATTGTAGTTCATTTTATACAAAATGAGTGCACTTATTTTGTATAAAATACGTCGAAACGCAACGCAAACGCTAATTTTTCAACTTTTATAAATTTGTACTTCCCGTCGAAATCTTGAAATAGGTACGGAACCCTCGGTATGCGAGTCTGACTCGCACTTCAACGTTTTTTCACTAATATAAACAAAAAAAATCATAAGATGATAAGTATGTTATTATTTACTTAAGATAAAATAAATGTATTTTCATTAAATTAATTCTCTAAACTAAGAATGCAAAGAGATAACAAAGCGGTGACATGACTATCGGAATATGAAGTAATTTAAACAGTTTCATCATTCAATTCCATCTTCAAATGATTTAATGCAAGAGAATTATTAAATAATTCAATTTTGTTTTAAAGCTGTGACGAATTTAACAAAATAAAATTTGTGGCCATATTTTTGAAGTCGCTTTAAGACGTACCTACATATTTGACATATTAAATGGGTACATATTGTAAAATAAATCATTTAAATGTATATTACACAAAACAGGAATGCTCAAATTATTAATGCTCATATTAATTATATATTCATAGGTTGCACTATATTATATTATTAGAAATTACTAAAAATAACACACTTATGCGAACAAATATTAGGTCTTGAACGCAATTTAGTATATTAAATAAATAATTTTGTAGATTAAGCGGGTGAAGCCGCTAGCAGGTCGCTAGTAGAAAAAGTATCAGATAGCGATATATGTTTCAGTACAAATATAATCATAATAATGTTGGATATAACAATTGAACATGTTTTAATATCTTCACGCTGCATCCCATACATTCAGGGTAAGCAGAGGGAACTTGATCGCCTAGTAATAAGACACTCCGTTCCTCATTTTCCACTGAATTCTGGAGTATTTTAGTTGTACTGAGAAATTAATAAATTAATAAAGACGCTTAAATAAAATTCAACACTAAAATAAACAAATGTAATACATAACAACTTCAATTAATATATTCGAACAATGTTAATAAAAAAATATAAATATAAAAGAGAACGTATGATATATATAAATAATTACATTTTAAAGTGCAATTCAGATTTTTCGTAGAAGCACATCACATAGCGAAATACTGCTTCGTATTTGTCATTATATTTCAGCTTGTGGCATTCGTCAATAATACCATCTATTCTGTCCCTGTCGTTGCCAACAAGTTCCAACACTTTGTTTTTGACCAAGCTTCCATCATTAGCAATATATCCAGACCCGGTTCCAAGACAGTACAAGTATTTTCTGGTAGACTCTGAGTCACTTAGCTCCAATGCGAAATATTTCTGCAGCATATCTTTTTCTAAGTTAAATTCTTCAATGCATTTTGATGATTCTTGAACAACACTGGAAGTGATTGCTGGAGGCAGAATGATGATCTGAAAGAATTATTTTTATTAAAATAACACTTACAAAATGTTTCAAAAAAATTCTAGTGAGAACGAAATTATTAGTCCTAGGAAGAGTCTATTCAGTAACGCAATTTTATTTGTTGAAATTGTATAAATTTTTAAATGAAACTATTTTAAACGTATAAATACCCGGTAGACAGTCTACTCGTGACCACGGACTACTGCAAAGTGTTAAATGAAACTAATTTAACCGGATTAATCGCGTATATTTACGACCCGTGGTCACGGGTAGACTACCCGTCTACCCGTGACCACGGACTACTGTAAAGTGTTCGAAACGTCGGGTTTCCAAAAATGTAAAAATCTTAAATATACGCGATTAATCCGGTTAAATTAGTTTCATTTAATATGTGTAATAATCGTGAAAATCAAAGAACTTACTACTGCAAAGTGTTCGAAACGTCGGGTTTCCAAAAATGTATAAAAATACAAAATATACGCGATTAATCCAGTTAAAATAGTTTCATTTAAAATGTGTAATAATCGTGAAAATCAAAGAACTTATTATGTATAAATTTTTGTTCATAAGTGTTCCCTAAGCCGCGAAATATTCGGTTAGTATACAGAGTGTCTGCGCTCCTTTTACGGGAGCAACATATAGGACAAAATATTTCAAGCCCATATCAAAAAAAAATATCAAGATTCATCGACAGTTTAGACGTAGGATTTTTTTCATTTCACTATTTTTATCCATACTGTATTTCATGTGACGCAGTTACGAATACAAAAATATAATATACAAAAATACTACTAAACGTTGCCGATGTCACTTTCATTCAAAAAAAAAAAACATACCAGAACGCGAAAGGGATCTTGTTGTATTTTACGTGATTACCTATTTATTTTCTATAATAAGCCAATACCCCAGTGTCCCCAGAGCTACGTCATTTTAGCTAAAATTTTGAGGACTATTAGTTTTAACAATGTTCAAGATCACCGCCAATATTTACGAATCGATTTCGTGAATGAGTTACGTTATGAATTAATCTCTGTGTGCGTCATTCTTTACAAATGTCGATTTATTTTACTAGGATAAATTATTTTTTTGAAAAAATAACTTTTTTATATTTGTGCATAATCTCTTTAGTTTTAATTGTATTAGGCTTTTATAGAGTAGTTACAACCATGCTTTCATTTAAAGTGGTGATGACAAAACACTCTAAAATAAAAAAAAATAAATAGCTATGTGTATCTATCTAAGATGATAGCTTTGGTTATACATTCAACAAAAAATTGTTTACTTACATTGTCGATATTTTGTCCGTAAACGACGGCAAGTGACACAACGACTAAGCACCAGACACCTTTCATTTTGCAAGTATTCACGTAAAGCGCCCAAACAATTGTAACACAAAAAATATGCAATACTCCTTTATATACCAATTGGGGGTGTAAAAGTAATCAAATCGAGCGTACTTGTATGTATTCGGTACTATAAAAATCAGTACTCGTTACTTTCATATCGTTACGTTACTCGCTACACCTGTTACTGTATAATTTCCTATGTTCGGTTACAGCAATGAATCGAGCCGTGTTGTCTACAGTTGGTATCTAGTGTTAAGACATTATGTTACCGTTAAAACAATTTGTTTTTTTTTTTACTTTCTGCCGCGTGTTAAAAAGACGTAAAAAGAGTTTTGTTTAATAGTTAAAGTTTAAAATATAACACACAGCTTATCAATGTACACACTCACAGACATATTCGGTACTTGCGTGAACCGAAACAGTGTAGGTACGAATGATACGAAGAATGCGAGTAACGAAATGCATTCGTGAGTAACGTTTCACTACTCGGTACTAGGTGGTGCACCCGAGTACGTAAGTAACGAATACATACGGTTTGATACAGCTCCAATACCAATCAAAAACTTATTATTCAATGCACTGTTATCGCTTACTCTGTTATAAATTAATGCCTTTTGAAGCGCTTTAACATAAACATAATAATAAAATAGACAGATATAAAATTATATACCTAATATTTTCATATCTTCGCTCTGCTATCGAGGCAGCGCGCGCAAGCGCGGCGTTGAGTTCCAGCGTAAAGTGGGGATCGGAGTCATTTTGCCACCAAGCTCAGTATCGTGAAAAAATGAGAAATAAAAAATATTGTTAGTATTGGTTAAGGTATTGCTAGCAGAAGTTAAACAACCACTCAGTAGATCAGAAGTTCTTGAGATTAGTACCTTTTTATCAAACTCTTCCACTTAATGATATTACTATAAATATAGATCTTTTTTGATCTTTAAGATCAACTGTATTTTTGGAAGGTATGTTGTAGAAATATAAATTTATATTAATCTCTATATATAATAAGACAGTAATATTTTTTTCGAATTTCTTGTCTGTCTGTCGATATTTTTGTGCACATTTTTTTCTGAAAGTACTGAACCGACTTACAAAAGTTTTACCAACTGCTTTGTTTTAACTCAACTTAACTACTAAAGTTTGGTTCGTCAAAATCGGTCCATTAAAAAAAAAGTTATCGTCATTTGAATGAACTCAAGGCATGCCTGCGAATGTTATATAGCAATCGCGCTGGTAAGAATCCTGGCTAAAGAATGACATTCTAAACGTCTTGGTTATATGACTGTTGATAAAAAAATATATTTTTGAAGCACTATAACACAATATTTTATACAATAAAGTAAACAAAATTGAATTGTTAGTGGAGATTACCTTCATAAATCATAACAGTTAAGTTTAAGTCGTAATTAATTCAACACAGAGATAAAGAACAATTTGATCTTCAAGGAAATATCAAGGAAATACATAGAGTGTTTGGTTTGTTCGTTCGTTTGAAATAAATCTATATAAAAATGCCTAAAAACATCCTTTCTACGTGTACTCTATAATAACTACATATTTCCCAATTGTACATTTAACTTATTTAAAAATTGTACAGGAGTTAATATGCAATCATTACAATTATTTTACAGAGAATATTATGAATCCTTCAAATTAATAATTTAATATTTAAAGCTGTTTCTGAAGGGGTAAATTAAATTATTCACTGACATCAGCACATGTAACAGAGTTTTAAAATTATGATAAGACGTACATTACATAGGTAAAAAAAAATTAGCTTTATGTTTATTTTTTAAATATTAAATATCAACATTAGTCGTATTTTTTAATTTAAACAATAAAAAATTCTTACAGAAATTACGATAATGTAGTAAAAAAATCATATTAGAAGTCATTATAGTTGTCAATCAATTCTGTTTATTAAATCAACAATCATGTATTTTAAGCGGGCGAGGCCGCGAGTAGGCCGCTAGTAATCAATATTTCTATGTAAATAAATATGTATAAGAAAGAGATCCAGTAAAAATACTGCCTTCACCTATAGAATAATCATCTATTTACAATATGTACATGACAATGGGTTAGTAATAAAATAAAATAAAAAATCTAGATATTATTCTAGAGTAGTTCATGTATGGACATCCCGAGTGTCACAACCGTCATTTCATACATATGTTAGTTGAGTGCTGTTGGAAAACAGCGATCCAGTCAAACTATTAAGTACTACGGTACTAATAAATATGGTGCACTGAACGACTCGTACCAAAAATATTCGACGCCCTCGAAGCCTCCTGCTGGACCCGACGACCCAATAACCACCGCAAACGCCCATTACGTAGGGAGGATTCACTCCTCAGTCCCACGTCCCACTCTCCGCCGCCGTAAGAGGCGGCGAGGCCAGTCATATCTCACGGCACGCCCGCGCCTCGGCGCGGCGGGGCCCGACGGCCGAAATCCCCATGATAGCGCACGCGGGGTATTCCCCTGCGATCGCTAACACTGCACGAGCGCCCTTCATTGCCCGTAACTTCTTCTTCAGGGGCGAGCTACACTCGCCCCTCCCAGTCCGGTGACGCTGTTAAGACCATTCCAGGTCAACAGCAGTAAGTCCATCAGAAAAAAAAAAAAAAATGATATTTCACGAAACACAATTTTAATAAAATCTTAATATAAATAAGTATAACAAGTACCTACAGAAAAATCACACACAAATGTCCCAGTGTTACCAGAAGATAGGACGTGATCTTGGATTTTTTTCAAAAGAGTTTCGAGTTTTGAAAAAGTTATATCTTCAAGTTTCAGTTATTTAACTTTAACTTCTGATGGCAAATATCTTATTAGAACGATACCTTCTGATGGCATTGAATAAAACTCATGTGTTGTAAATATAACTTTCTTAACATCGTTACATCTGAATGTCTAAATAATTTTGAGCTATTCATGATTGCGAACGATAAAACATTCTAACCACTAGATACACGAACACAACAAAGCATTATTTAACACGACCAAGCATTATTAATTCATTAATAATTTTAAAGGTGTTCGGAGAATTAGTTACAACTAGAGCAAAGAAATGAAAACATAAATTCAAATAAATGTATCATTTCCTCGAATGGGGATTAAACCCGTAATAAGCAGTCGATTTTACAGTCACACTTTAGGCCCCTGCGCCACGACTGGCCTCAGTAATAAGTAATTTTACAAATATCTTGTTTATGCTTTTATATTGTTATATTATATATATATATATATATTATATATATATATATATATATATATATATATATATATATATATATATATATATATATATATATATATATATATATATATATATATATATATATATATATATATATATATATATATATATATATATATATATATAAAAGGTAAGAATAAATATAAATATTAACAAACATTGAATATTAAGAGGATGGATAAATTTTATTAAGAAGTATATCATATAAGAGATGGATTTACTTAGGACTGGTGAAAATTATGTGAAAAAATATCGTCTAGACCACATTCACACACAGAGAGTGACCTGATCTTAGCAATTTGTACAGGTGTACACAAATACTCTCCCTTGGCGAAAGCTCTTCGAATGTCTGTAATGTCTGTTATGACTTTTTGGAAAAACTGGATTCTTGAACTAAATTAGCCAATACAGCCCGACCGTGTGTGTGTACTCCTACTTTTTTCCTCAATAGCATTTCGTATAATTTAAAAAAAAAAAAAATTATATTTTAGCAAAACTTTCAAGGGCTGTGTCGAAAATAGTACTAGTAGCTCTACTAACTTGTATTGTATAATTGAAATACTCACGCTCAACAAATAAATATAATCGTATGACAATTGAGAAGTACAAAATAAAATTGAGTGATATATTTTCACCCGAGATCATAAGAAGAGCTCCTTCTTGTGAGGTTTACAAGCGCCGGGTAAAAGAGCAATTTTTCAAAAAGAGTACAAATATATAATATTCATCTATTTAATTTATTATGTAATTATCTGTATATATTAGTATGGTATTTATATGGTTTGTTTTTTTTTTGTAGTTTATTTAGAATATTGATATTGTATTGTAATAATTATATCTTATTAATATATATTATATTTTATGTATAATTATGTATTTCTAGTATATAAATGTATGTATCTAGTATATATATGTATGTATTCCGCACACCTACACACTTAATTTCACACATGACAAGGTCGGCTGGCAGAGAATGCTATTTAGCGTTAGGCCCGCCATTTTGTACATCTTTCTTTTTTTTGTAATTTGTGCAATAAAGTATAAATAAATAAATATTTTGTACACACGAGGGAAAACATAAAAAAATCTTTAAATACTATATATTCAAATAATATTAAAATCATACAATGTCATTTTATATAAAAAGAGAACGTAGTCATATAATGAATTAGACTTTGAACTGCAAATGAGATTTTTCATGGAAGCACATCACAATGCGAAATACTGCTTCATATTTGTCATTATATTTAAGCTTGTTGCATTCGTCAATAGTACCATCTACTCTGTCACCATGGCTGCCGGCAAGTCCGAGCACTTCCTTTTTAATCATGCTTCCATCTTCAGCAATATATCCAGACTCGACTCCAAGACAATACATATATTTTCTGGTAGACTCAGAGTCAGTTAGCTCCCACGCGAAAAATCTCTGCATGATATCTTTCTCTAAATTCAAGTCTTCAACACATTTTAATGATGCTTGTGCAATACCAGGAACACGTGCTGGAGACACAATGACGAGCTGTAAAAATAATATTTTTAAAATACAATACATCTCTATAGGATAATAGAATGCGAACGAAATTGTGATTTGTCATAATATCAAGTCCACTACTCATATTATAATCGGTTCCTTAATATTATGAAGAGATGATAACTTTTATAAAAATAAGTGATTTAATAAGTTAGGCTATATAAACGCTACAGCAAAATGTGTATAATTTATTTTATTGACTTACATTGTATAAATTTTAGCAACTATAGCTTTACCCGGTTAAAATTCGATCTACTGATACTCCTTGTAACAGTATGTACCTTGGATATAAGTCGGAAAAAAATAGATAAATGGAATGACATATGTGTGGCAATGCACATAAATAAAATAGGAAAGTAATAATGGGGAAGTAATTTTTAAAATAAGACAAGCTGTTATGTTTTTACAACAAAATAATTATGTTATTAATACATAATAAACGAGACGAGGTCGTGTATAGTCGTCCCGAGTATCGCAATCGTCGATCTGTCTAATTAGGTGGTGGTGATGCTCGGAAGGCAGCGGTCGAGTCATACTTTTAAGTACTACGGTACTAATATATATGATGCACATAAAGACTCGTACCAAATGTATAATGAATATAATATGATAATGCGAAATCTATGATGGCACGATCTTTTAGGATCGAATTTCTTATAAAGGCAATATATGTGTAGGGGCGACACATATTGAGGGTCATGAGTGATCCTCGACCATTATTATAATATTAAATGTTGCTTGACATCGTGGAAGCTAACGTGATGGGCTTATGCGAACTGTTATAGCGACATTAACTATGTCGTGGCTGATGCCGTCTCGCAGTACGCTTGCGATACGTAAGCTATGCCTGTATGGCGTTGGTCATTGATATATTGAATACCACTTCTACGACTTGGTATACGACTAATAGGTGTGTGATGCTATTTTATGTCCCAGCTCCGGTGTATGTAGTAGTGTCCGCCTGTCTCCTACGGGTGTGTGGTGCTATTTTATGTCCTGGAACTCTGGTGTATGTAGTAGTGTCCGCCTACGGTTCGAGACACGACTGTGGGGTGTGTGCCGTGCGTTTCTTTAACATATCGGCCGCCTTACGGTAGTGCGTTCGTTCCAACGACTTATATTGATCTCACAAATCAATCAACATCACGAAACACTATTCTAATACAATCTTAATATAAACAAGCGTAACAAGTGCCTTCAGACTGATCACACACAAACGTCCCGGAGGGTTCATTAAGACTGTTGCAGCCGCAGTCTGGTAGGAATTCACGGTGTAGGGGCGGGGCGGTGCCCGTACTCTTTCTTCCTTTTATTATAACTAGTTCGCAGTTATAGTGAAGAGGAAGATAGGACGCGCTCTTGGCTTTTCTTCGGACGAGCTTCGAGTTATGACAATGTCATATTGTCGAGTTTCAGTTATCTAGATAACTGACACAAGAACAACTTCTGATGGCAAATATATTATTAAAGCGATACCTTCTAATGGCATAAATATAATTCTTAACACTGTTACCTCTGAATCTCTAAAAGATCTTGGATTACTTACGTTCACAAGTATAAACGGTTCTAACCACTAGACACATTACTAGCCAAGGCATTATTTATTAAATAATATTTTAAAAGGAGTTTGGGATGTCAGTTACAATTTGGTGCCGTGACCAGGATGGTCAAGCGGCTTCTATATAAAAATATAAAAGTAGGCATACGCCTACAATTTGTTGTCCGTGAAATGGAGTGAGATAGATGAGGTTCACAGTGTAAGGAATTTTTATGTTTGGGAATTGTCAAAACAAAGCATTGTTAAGTTGAGGGCTTGCCCAATCTGGGGGTTGGTAATAAATGAATAAATAAAATAAATAAATAAATAAATAAGAAAGGTAAATTCTATTTCGATGAACTCCATAGAATTTAGGGGGTTGAATGTAACAGTATGTACCTTGGATATAAGTCGGAAAAAAATAGATAAATGGAATGACATATGTGTGGCAATGCACATAAATAAAATAGGAAAGTAATAATGGGGAAGTAATTTTTAAAATAAGACAAGCTGTTATGTTTTTACAACAAAATAATTATGTTATTAATACATAATAAACGAGACGAGGTCGTGTATAGTCGTCCCGAGTATCGCAATCGTCGATCTGTCTAATTAGGTGGTGGTGATGCTCGGAAGGCAGCGGTCGAGTCATACTTTTAAGTACTACGGTACTAATATATATGATGCACATAAAGACTCGTACCAAATGTATAATGAATATAATATGATAATGCGAAATCTATGATGGCACGATCTTTTAGGATCGAATTTCTTATAAAGGCAATATATGTGTAGGGGCGACACATATTGAGGGTCATGAGTGATCCTCGACCATTATTATAATATTAAATGTTGCTTGACATCGTGGAAGCTAACGTGATGGGCTTATGCGAACTGTTATAGCGACATTAACTATGTCGTGGCTGATGCCGTCTCGCAGTACGCTTGCGATACGTAAGCTATGGCCTGTATGGCGTTGGTCATTGATATATTGAATACCACTTCTACGACTTGGTATACGACTAATAGGTGTGTGATGCTATTTTATGTCCCAGCTCCGGTGTATGTAGTAGTGTCCGCCTGTCTCCTACGGGTGTGTGGTGCTATTTTATGTCCTGGAACTCTGGTGTATGTAGTAGTGTCCGCCTACGGTTCGAGACACGACTGTGGGGTGTGTGCCGTGCGTTTATTTAACATATCGGCCGCCTTACGGTAGTGCGTTCGTTCCAACGACTTATATTGATCTCACAAATCAATCAACATCACGAAACACTATTCTAATACAATCTTAATATAAACAAGCGTAACAAGTGCCTTCAGACTGATCACACACAAACGTCCCGGAGGGTTCATTAAGACTGTTGCAGCCGCAGTCTGGTAGGAATTCACGGTGTAGGGGCGGGGCGGTGCCCGTACTCTTTCTTCCTTTTATTATAACTAGTTCGCAGTTATAGTGAAGAGGAAGATAGGACGCGCTCTTGGCTTTTCTTCGGACGAGCTTCGAGTTATGACAATGTCATATTGTCGAGTTTCAGTTATCTAGATAACTGACACAAGAACAACTTCTGATGGCAAATATATTATTAAAGCGATACCTTCTAATGGCATAAATATAATTCTTAACACTGTTACCTCTGAATCTCTAAAAGATCTTGGATTACTTACGTTCACAAGTATAAACGGTTCTAACCACTAGACACATTACTAGCCAAGGCATATTTATTAAATAATATTTTAAAAGGAGTTTGGGATGTCAGTTACAATTTGGTGCCGTGACCAGGATGGTCACGGGCCTTCTATATATAAAATATAAAAGTAGGCATACGCCTACAATTGTTGTCCGTGAAATGGAGTGAGATAGATGAGGTTCACAGTTGTAAGGAATTTTTATGTTTGGGAATTGTCAAAACAAAGCATTGTTAAGTTGAGGGCTTGCCCAATCTGGGGGTTGGTAATAAATGAATAAATAAAATAAATAAATAAATAAATAAGAAAGGTAAATTCTATTTCGATGAACTCCATAGAATTTAGGGGGTTGAATGTAACAGTATGTACCTTGGATATAAGTCGGAAAAAAATAGATAAATGGAATGACATATGTGTGGCAATGCACATAAATAAAATAGGAAAGTAATAATGGGGAAGTAATTTTTAAAATAAGACAAGCTGTTATGTTTTTACAACAAAATAATTATGTTATTAATACATAATAAACGAGACGAGGTCGTGTATAGTCGTCCCGAGTATCGCAATCGTCGATCTGTCTAATTAGGTGGTGGTGATGCTCGGAAGGCAGCGGTCGAGTCATACTTTTAAGTACTACGGTACTAATATATATGATGCACATAAAGACTCGTACCAAATGTATAATGAATATAATATGATAATGCGAAATCTATGATGGCACGATCTTTTAGGATCGAATTTCTTATAAAGGCAATATATGTGTAGGGGCGACACATATTGAGGGTCATGAGTGATCCTCGACCATTATTATAATATTAAATGTTGCTTGACATCGTGGAAGCTAACGTGATGGGCTTATGCGAACTGTTTATAGCGACATTAACTATGTCGTGGCTGATGCCGTCTCGCAGTACGCTTGCGATACGTAAGCTATGCCTGTATGGCGTTGGTCATTGATATATTGAATACCACTTCTACGACTTGGTATACGACTAATAGGTGTGTGATGCTATTTTATGTCCCAGCTCCGGTGTATGTAGTAGTGTCCGCCTGTCTCCTACGGGTGTGTGGTGCTATTTTATGTCCTGGAACTCTGGTGTATGTAGTAGTGTCCGCCTACGGTTCGAGACACGACTGTGGGGTGTGTGCCGTGCGTTTATTTAACATATCGGCCGCCTTACGGTAGTGCGTTCGTTCCAACGACTTATATTGATCTCACAATCAATCAACATCACGAAACACTATTCTAATACAATCTTAATATAAACAAGCGTAACAAGTGCCTTCAGACTGATCACACACAAACGTCCCGGAGGGTTCATTAAGACTGTTGCAGCCGCAGTCTGGTAGGAATTCACGGTGTAGGGGCGGGGCGGTGCCCGTACTCTTTCTTCCTTTTATTATAACTAGTTCGCAGTTATAGTGAAGAGGAAGATAGGACGCGCTCTTGGCTTTTCTTCGGACGAGCTTCGAGTTATGACAATGTCATATTGTCGAGTTTCAGTTATCTAGATAACTGACACAAGAACAACTTCTGATGGCAAATATATTATTAAAGCGATACCTTCTAATGGCATAAATATAATTCTTAACACTGTTACCTCTGAATCTCTAAAAGATCTTGGATTACTTACGTTCACAAGTATAAACGGTTCTAACCACTAGACACATTACTAGCCAAGGCATTATTTATTAAATAATATTTTAAAAGGAGTTTGGGATGTCAGTTACATCCTCTACTGATACTGGTCCGATTCGATCTACTGGTCCTAACATATTATACTTAATATGTTAGGACCGTTTTAATAAAAAAAATAAAAATCTCATTTTTGCGAATTCTTATGGTAATGGAATACACGAAATGATACAAATCCCTCTCTTCAATTATATTTTCGCAAAGGAAAGTAAATCAGGCAAATGAGAAATAGGTGTCAGGTAAATAAGATACACATTCAGATAAGATATCAATTTCGTTCGAGTCTAATAAATTTGAATAGAAGAGCATCAAGAAGTTCTATATCATCTTTTTTATAGAAAAGGACAAAACCAACGAGCGTTCAGGTCATCTGATGGTAAGTGATCACCACCGCCCACGACCCAAGGTGCAACATCACAGGAGCTACAGGTGCGTTGTCGGCCATCATTGGAAGTACACTGTCTTTCATCGTATTGAGATGTGCTGGGTGGTAATAGGCTAGGCTATTCCTTTATGCAAGTGTATACAGCACGGTTGTCAGATAAAAAAACCGACAAAACGTCAACAAGATTTTTTTTTAAGTAAATATATTTTTCTCCATTAAAATAACACGCAATCATAATCCATATAGTGCAAAAATTTGCCTAAATATTTTCTTACACTGGATTATTTTTATTTTTAAATCAAGGAAAAATTTGAAAAGTTATTTATGTTAGATAACTACTTTAAGCATTCAAACCAATATATTAATTTACTTACACTGTCAAGATTTTTTCCGTAAACGACGGCAATGGACACAACGACTAAGCACCAGACAGCCCTCATTTTGCTAGCGCTCAAATAAGAGTTATACAAAAATATACACAATTCGCCTTTATATACTAACACATTTTAATCAATACAATATTAGTAGTGTAAATTTTATTTTTATTTGTTGCTTACTCTATTACATATTCACGTTTATTTGGCGATTTAGCATTCAAAAATGTAGTATTGCAAGAAATGCATCCACAATAATATTATATTTAGTTATTGTACAAACTTAATACTTCATACGTTTAAAACAGAGATCGTGAGATCAAGTGAGGTATCAGATGAAAGTGCTCTGGCTAAGCTAAGCTTGTCTCTGGACAAGAAGCTCTCTTCTGAGAGAGCTCTAATTTTTATACGTAATACTCAGTGGGAGGGAGACCGGCATGCATTTATTTGGTTTTTTACTAAGCAGCAGCAGAGTAGGCAGGAGGTACCGAATGTTAATATGTTCCGTTCCCCATTTACCGCTGAATGCATAGGCATAGCATGTTGAATAGCGGAACTCAACGCTGGGCTTTTGATTTGGTGTCAGAACGAAGACATGAAAATTTTAATAAATAATAATTCATTCCCTCGAGTGGGATTCGAACCCACAACCGCCGCGTTACAGTCACACCATTGTGACCCTGCGCCACGACGACTTCTGGATTTCTAATGTGATATTTTAAAAATATTTTTTTGCGCATTAACTTATTAAAATGGTAAAGAGCGCTACAAATTTTACAATATAATGCACTCGAGTGAAGTCGCGAACGAAACATTAGTTGTTTTCAAATATGAGTAAACATTTTCAAAATAAAAATAATTCACGCAAAACCATAGAAATCAGCAAGTATTATGTTTAAGTATATATATTTTAAAACACATCATTATGTAGCGCTTAAAATTAATTATGTAAATATTGATTTAGCAATGTTAAGTACGTACACAGAGGTCGAAGACATGTGACAGGTCATCTGTTCGTTTCGATAGTCTGTTGAATATATTCGGGTGTTCCTATATTTTATAATTATTAAGACCAAATCAAATGAGTCTTCGTCTCCTTTTTGAGCATATTTTGAAATTGCAAACATGTAGATAGTTTTTTTCATTAGGATTTATTAACTTCGTTTACTTCGACTTTCGTAAGAGCTGTGATAATAATAATAACGACGATAATGACTGTAAAAATAGAATTTAAATAAAAAAAATATTATGTTCTTATCTGTGAAGCGAGTAATGACATAAATAACAACATAATTTATGTTTATTCTTTATTTTTATAATCTATTAAAAAAGAAAATATAATATTAATTGCCTATAGACTATACTCTACAAGTAATATATTACAGAAAACATAACATATTGTTGTGATTACAGCAATCTATAAGCTTTAGTTTAAAAACAACAATACAATTCTATAACTTTACATGTTTATTAAATAAATTAATGAACTTATAATATATGGAAAAGTCTGTGCTTGCTTTGGATTATTTAATACATAATATTCAATTGTTAATTTATTTCATATTTTCACAAATATGTGAAAATATGAAATAAATTAAAAAATTTCAATTTGTTAGTAAAATTTAGTTGTAGTAATTAAAACACGAAGACGCGAGAGTATGCGTGATTACTATGAAGAATAAAGAATTCCCTTAATTTGTACGTAGGAAACTAGACGCTCTTAGCGATTCTCGATGGATTGACGAATAGACTTAGCCTAGCAGCTTTTGTGGTTTAAAAAATCAGAAGATTAACTGATGTGGAAGCGAGCTTTTATCGCAATCTATAATTTTCTTTAGGGCCTTAAGGCCCTAAAGAATCGTTAAGGCAAAAATTTAAAGAAATAAATATATTGACAGTTGCATCAATCAATCATCAATACATTTTTGTATTGAGATGAAAAATGTAGAAGAATATTAAAAATTTTGCCAAAATTGGTGATGTACATAATATCAATACTAGAAATAGGAGTAAACTTATTGCACCGGTAACCCGATTACATCGGGTCCGTTATTTTTTAATGGGACAATCTGTACGCTTTTACAATAGGATCCCAGAAAGCGTCCGAGAATGTTCTATATCACAATTTAAAAGAGTTGTGAAAAGACGTTTGTGTGTTAAAGGTTATTACCTAATTAATGATTAATGATTATATGATGATAACACGCCTTGGGAATGAAATGCTCGCTCCAGTCTGTTTCAAAGTATCATTGTCAGAAATTTTGAAATGTGATTTTGTATAATTGATTTATAAAAAATAAGTCCCGCTGAGTTTCTTGCACCGGTTCTTCACATGTCTGAGGTTTAACTTACTTGAGGTTTAATGAGGAGGTATTAACTTTAGTGAACTGGTGGTAAATTATTTGACGTTCAAAAAACGTAGCATGTAACTTCTTATTTTGAATAAAATTATTTGACTTTTGACTTTGATACACATAGTGACATTAAGCCCTAAGTGTTAAAAGCCTATATGTAAATAATCGATAATTGAGGCCGTCGTGACCCAAGGGGGACAAGCGTAAACGCGACAAATGTACTCGTAGGTTGGATTCCCTTTCGGGAGAGGAGAGTAAATCATTTAAAGTTTTCACTTTCTCTCTCTGGTAATGAAATAAGGCGCGGCGGTGTAATTTAGCACTTAAGAGGCATTGCCTCGAGAATTCAGCAGAAAGTGGGGAACGTTAGTGTCTCAATGGGAACGGAGTACCTTAACACTAGGTACCTCCTGTCTTCCCTCTGCTATATACGGTTTATAATGTAAAGCTACAAAGAAGTCAAGGGAAGCAGGATAGTGCCTGTCTGTGATCTCGGAGCTTGTGGGTAAGATTCTCACTCATGTTAATAAATTAAATTTGCTTTGATAAGATAAACCGCAGTGTAGGTATAGTTCTGCTAAAAAAAACATATGATGTCTATAGTGCGTATAAGATATACTTAAAAAGGAGATGGAGGCCGTCGTTGCCACAAGGATGTAACTGAATATAACGCTTTGGTATTGGGGTTCGATTCCCACTCAGTAGGAATGAAATATTTAATATTTTTATTTCTTCGCTTTGATAACTAGGCAAAGCACGGCGTTGAGTTTTACAACTCAACACGCAAAGCTTCCGTAATTTGAGGGAACAAAAATGTCTTGATGGTAGTGAGAAAAGGTTCCCAGGTTCCACCTGCCTGCTTTACTATGTGCAGGATACGGCGTGAAGGCAAAATAAGTATATACAGGTAAATGCGTTTCTATATATCTTAAGGTTGGCCAAGTCGTATAATTTTACGACACTAAAGTGTATAAAAACTTTATGAAGTCGATTGTCCATCACATTTCATCAGTTATCGTAGTAACGTTTAAAATGAGTCCCTTGTTATTTTTCCTGTTCCTATCCATCGCCCTAATTAATGGGAAAACTGTAAGTATGACACACAAAATATAACTCGGTAAATAAGAATAAATACTATATTTTTATTATAATAAAACCCTTTTTATAGACTACTTTTAAACTTTTTATAGACTACTTACTCCTAAATAAGTATTATACTGTGTTTAAATGTTTAATTTTTTAAAATTCAAGACAGTTATATGAAGACGCCAATATATTTTTCGTATTTGCGCTATCAAGCTGAAATATTGCATATTTAGGCCAACGACATCCTGAAGCACAAAAGTATCAAGTTTCTAAAACAACGTCAAAACATTTATGAATCTGCTTTGTATAAAATTTGCCCAGCAATCAAAAATGTATAGGTTATTTTTTTAACTTAAATTGCAATAGAAATGAAGGAAAGAATCCGAAAAGTTAAAATATATAGATATTTCGTGAAAAAAAAATCATTATAAACTTATAATTCTAGTTCATTTCATACAAAATGAGTGTCTACGCTCGCAAGCCTAAGTCAATAATCAAAACCTATATTTAGTCGACGTAGTTCAACATAATATGTAATTAAAAAGTATTATAAATGTATACTTGTTGCTTATTTTGTATAAAATAAATGTACGAGTATGTAGGTCCGAAAACTTAGGCTTGTCAACTTTTAATAATCGTATTTCACGTTGACCTCTACCGATCCTGAAATTGGCACGGAACCCTCAGTAGACAAGGCCGATTCGCATATGACCGTTTTTTTTTTAAAAAAGCGAGATATTTTACAAAAAGGAGTTCAAATTTTTTGTAATGTTCAAAATATTCATAGCTATCCTTGCTATGAATATTTTGAACATTTAATGCAATAAATTCCATCCTATATTTCTCCGCCATGTATTTAAATGGATGAAATATGTAGATCCACCCATTTACCTATATTAGGTAAACCATAAGATAGGTATTAGGTACATTTTTACAAACATAAAGTATTAGCTAGGATTTTTTTGAGAGGTTAGGTAAGTTTTTTTTAAAAAACGAAGATAAAATGTTCAAATTATAGTATCAACTATTTTATCACTATTTTCAGATAACTATTCCGGTTGACCCAGAAATTACGACTAAGCTTGTTGAGATATCAGCCGATTGTATTTCCACAATAGGACTAAACGATGAAGTACTTAAACAAATAATGGAGTGGAAATTAGACAATAATGAACGAACTAAAAAACTACTTTATTGCCTTGGATCTAAATTGAATTCTGTGGATAAGAAAGGACACATCGTTGTAGATGAAGGTGTAAAATTGGCAGTAAGTAAGAAAAGAACAGTTTTTGGTGATGCAATAAAACAGTGTAACGATCAAGAAGGAAGCGATAAGTACGATACATTATTCAAAATCATAGTTTGTATCCGCGACAAAGAAAACATTTTCTTACGTTTTTGATCGAAAGGAAATACTGTCATTATGAATTTTATCCTGTGAAATGGCTACAAAGAATTAATTTTCAACTAACACGCGGTGTGGTATGGGTCAACATAAATAAAAATAAGATATTACTTTTTTTTAACAGGCATATATGATTGTCTATTAAATTAACCTTCAAGATTATTTTGCATGTGTAGGTTAGTTATTATAAGTCAAGGAAAATAAATGATAATTTATATTGTTGGTTTTTATTGCAGCTACTAGCTATATGGCATTCATAATTGTACATCAATATTCATTTATTTTTAGTTTTATACTTCTCTAATTACAGTTTTAAAATTATAATTAATAATATAATATTAAAATAATAATAAAAATGCATATATATTATTGAATAAAATAATCAAACTTTCATCGTTTTGTTACAAAATTGTATTAATTAACTACTTCAAACATTTTGTAAAACCTATAGATTCTTCGATGTTTACAAAAACAAGTAATTTTTATTTGTATTTTATTTTTATTAATTAAGTTTTATAAAATCTAAGTTATTTAAATACATCACAAAATTATGTCACTTTTATTATTAAAATTAATAAAGTAAATTAAAGACTTAACGATTACGTTAACATAATTGTGAATTATGATTACGAAAATGAGTTACAATTTTGAGAAATATAAATATTTACAACAAAACATTAAATAAAATAATAACTATACGCACATACAAAGTTAAGCTTTTAAATTAACCACACTCATAATATTTCTATACTACAATTCAATTTAACAACGAGTTTCTATTACATCAGGTTCTGAGGATGTGTAACTAAGATCATCTCTAGGTGCTATAGATTCTCTTGTATGGCTCGTATCACTGCTAAATCTGTTTAAATTATAATTATTGAAATTTTCCTCATTCACATCGTCATTTGGCAGATCTCGTATTTCGTTAGAATTGTGAGATAAAGAATCAATTTCCTCTGAAGTTAAGCTAAGCGTGGAATGGGTAAGGTTGTGATTACGTCCTATTACTCCAGAATTATAATAGTTAATACTATCTTGTTTCTTAACTAAATTGTAGTTTTCGTCCAGTGGTACAAAATATGTCTTTATATAACCTCTGCCTTTAACAAATGTTTCTCCGCGATATGTAGTTAAAATTCCACATTCATCTAAGATAATTGCTGTGTTTTCTGTCACCTGAAATATTAATATGTTGATTTTTTTTAATGATTTTTTATGTAGATTTAAGTATATTCTGATGAACTTATGTCGATTTGCAAGAAAAAAGTAATTCGGAACCAAAACACAAAGTTCTGATGTTTTTTTTTAATATAATTGGAAAAAGATCAATATTATAATAGTAATAGTATTATAAGAAAAACGTACGTACGTTTATTAATTTAATTTTTTTTTTGACATTGAATTACGATATAAGGTACCGATATATAATAAAATATATACTCAATAATAATATTATTTAGAATAAATAAAATATTTTAAATTTTTCCTATTAAGAAATATAAAAAGTTAAATATTAATATAAGATTTCAGGCAATTGATAATCAAAAATATATTTATTGTTTGTACAGAGACTCTCTCCATTATTAACCTATACAGAGAGCCTATTTCAAGAAAGCCAAAATCCAACAAAAAAAAATTACCAGAAATATTTTTAATATATATTATCCCACATTAGGGGCAATAATTATTTTCATTTCCAACACTTCCAACTAAAGCGCGGTGTTGAGTTTTGCCATACAACATACAATGTCTCGAATTCGGACGGAACGCGGTGAACTTTACTATCAAATAAATAATGAAGATGAGATAATAAATATAATGTAATATTATAATATGATTTTAAATCAAGCTACAAATATTTATCTTAAAAATATAAAACTAAAAAGACCACAAATTTATTATATAAGTACAAATAATCAATATTTTGTATGTGATCCAAGGTCAGAAATGTTAGTTTTGCTAAACTTGTTTCATTACATGCTAAGGAATCAGAAAATATAATAAAACTAATGAATTTTATTTTAAAATTGCGCTTAAAGTAAAGGCACGTAACTTAGTTGTTTATTAAAATATGGAAAAACAACAATTATATTATATAGTAATAGATTTCAAGGTTACTAATATTGTTTATTGTAAGCCATTATTGTATTAGGTTAAGGTTTATATGAATAAATAAATAAAAAGAGCTTTATGATGCATCCCGCATATAGCAAGGTAGGCAAAGGGAGCTCAGTATTACGACACTCCTTTCCTCACTTTTCGTTGGGTGACGGAATTCAACGATACGCATTGCCTTGTTGTTGTTTTTGAAAAATAATGAAATAACATTAATAAATAATAATTCAATTCATCGTGTGTGATCGAAACTTACAACCTTTGCGTTTCAAGTCACACTCTTGTGCTCCTGCGCCACGACGGACAAAATATAAACAAATTAAATTATATTACAGGCATTATAAAACCGTAAAGTATGATAGATATAGTAGTTATTACTTCTATTAAATGTTTTATTATTTTTGAATTAGGTAAATAAGGCCACGAGGAAGCAATAAATGTGGGAATCCCCTCTCCGTCTTATTCCCTCGACCTGGCAAAACAAAATGTGACGTGGAGCTTCGTCTCGTAACTTAAGACATTGAGAATTGAGTGGCGGGACACAACGCCGCACCGCATTTGCCTCGTTATCAGAGCGAGAAAATGAAAATATGAAATATATTTCTCCCTCGATTGGGCATCAAATTCACAATCTAAGTCGCACGATTACGTCCCAGCCTTGCCCCAGTGAGTAACAAGCCCAGAACCATCGCAGTCTCTGTCCCGCTGTTGCTTGAAACTTTAATATTTTAATAATAAATTTACTTGTATCCTGCCAGTTTCTCCTGTAGAATCCATACGTGACGCCATATTAACTGCATTGCCCCATATGTCGTAAAGAGGTTTGAGAGAGCCGACCACACCGGCTGCAACTTCGCCGTTAGATATACCTATAATTTTATTTCATTTATTTTTTCAACTGAAAATAGTTTTTCTTATCTTCACGCTAAAAAAATATGGGAAAAAATAAGAACAGTGTTAAAACACGCCGTCCCCATTAAGACACTTCCGTTACCCACTTTCCGAAGATTTCTCTAGGCATTGAGTGGCGGAATCCAACGCCGCAGTAATATGAAATTATTTATTCATTGAATTGAATAATAATGAAGATAGATGACATATTATTATAATATTGCTGATTTATAAATGAGAATAGTTACAATTTAAAGCATAGTATAAAAAAGTAAAATAAGTTTAAAAAAAAATATAATACAAAATATTCAGTTGTCTTAATAATATTTGTATTTTATTTACACAATGCTATCTAAAATCAATTAAACCTGCTTCACCTAGTGTTCAGACACACCGTTCCACACTTTCCGCGAGTTCTAGACGCATTCTGTGTTGTGTGGCGGAACTCAACGCCGCGCTTTGCCTCGATACCAGAGCGAAGAAATGAAAAATATAAATGTAAGTAAATATTTTATCTCCTCCAATGAATAATCGAACCCAGTCGATTTTGCGGTCACACTCTGTGCCCCTGCGCCACGATTGCCCACTGGCCATTATCTAAATTCAGCCAATAACTAACCTATTCGTAAATTCAATCCCTCAAAACTCTGAAAGGAGCCACGATTAAAATTATGCAGTTGCATCATCATTGCTGCAGCGAACTCTACCATCGTCAGTACTATAGTACGATTGTAGGGTGTATTTTTGTTTTTATCAACTATCGAGGTAAAAGAAGTAGAATCAAATGAATCACGACGGTTTGGATCTAGCCCACAAGCCGCCATATAGGTCCAACCAGCCATTTTGATTTTTTCAACTTTGTGAACTGAACTGCCAGTCAATAGAAGCTGAAAAATATATTATAAGCTGTATTATTAACGCTTCATTTATCGTTATTGTTTAAATATAATTTAAAGTCTAGATTTCTTGTACAGGAAACGCTGAATACGCAGTATACGCTGTCTCATTCCACGACCACCTCGGTGGAAAACGTAAAGTATTTCATACTAAATATATTACAATAAAACTTACCCTATCAAAATCCGAAATAACTTCATCTAATATACCTAAGACAAATTTGTCGCTCAAATCCTCATCATTTTCCAGTCCCTAGTTTATAATCGGTGAGAGACGCAAACATAACTGCAACGTTGTCATATTTTTCATAATATAATTCATCTATAGATCTATTGAGATCTAAATAAACTTGTACTGAAAATATAATTATTGTATTAAAGCAATAGTTTTTTGTTCTAGGAAAATGTAAATAGGGAGAACATCGCCCAAATAAATGCCATAGCCATTAGTTCGGTCGGTATTCTCCCATAGGTGAATCAATTTTTTTTACAAAATAAGTGGAATTTTGCACAAGCTCAGGAAAATTAAAATAAAATAAAGACTAAAAGTTAAAGATTATAGAAAGAAATATAAAATATATTTTTGTTACTTTTTCCCCCTAAATAATTTCAATCCGCATGTCTAGAACGTTTTAAAGTTGTCTAACATTTTAATCTTTTATAAAGACAATAAATGCAACTCACTTTCTATATATATAATATATATATAAAAGGACTTGTTCTGACTGACTGAGCTAAGACGCACGCACAGCCACAGTTTC
Organism: Heliconius sara; assembly: GCA_917862395.2. Lineage (NCBI taxonomy): Eukaryota > Metazoa > Arthropoda > Insecta > Lepidoptera > Nymphalidae > Heliconius > Heliconius sara. The sequence goes on along the minus strand of OU860789.1, from coordinate 17,677,275 downwards.
TACCATCAGCGGTTACCGCTGATGGTAGAAACGTGAAATTTGGACAGATGTTTATATTCATAATTTGGATTCAATATTCATAATCCACGAAGAACGGCTTTTGAAAAATTATAACCCTAAAGGGACGAAATAGGGGTTGAAAGTTTGTATGGATTTTTTTGTAAAACAGCACCGATTTGTAAAAATATTTTATTGAACATGTGTTTAGTGGTTTTTTTTGAATTCACCTCTAAGGGTGCAAATAAGCAGGCGAAGCCGCGCGCGCCCACTAGTGCTCAATAAAAATATTAAAAAAAACAAGTTTTTTATGAATCACTATAAATGATCTTACCAACGTGTGCCGGTAAAATATTTTCCAACAACATATTATTTACTTTCAACATAGTCTCGGCCTCGTCTTGCTCTTCACTTAACTGTATTTGCCATAAATGGTCGAGTCGATTCCTATATTCTGTAGTTCTGTCAATCCAATATAGTGTAAATGTAATGAATACTACTGAAAGCGTATGGGACACTCTCGGATCTAGACCGACATTCCAAGTCAGGTCGGTCAAGAAGAACGAAGTTTTGATTTCCCATACCACCCAAAGGTAGAATATAGTCATGCCACCAGCTACCATCCATTTGAATATAAAGAAGACTCTGCTGAATAGAAAGTTTAAGAGCAAAGCCAAACTCCAGCATTGGGTGACGTGCTGAAAAAGAAAATAAGAAAATTTTATAAGTCTTTATTACATTTTTCTCTATATTGGTATACTAATACATATTTTGAATATTATCGATATTTAAAATAGATATAATTATGTACGTCATATTTATACAACATGGCATAAGCATGTAACTGTAAACAGGGTCGTTTAATTTCCAATATAATATTTTCGAGGAAATATAATATTTTATATTTTATTTTTTCACTGGTCGTGGCAAAGCGCGGCGACGATTTCTGCAACTCAACACGCAACGCCTCCAGAATTCGGCGAAAAATGACGTTCTCTTTGTCTATTCTACTGTACAGCGTTACAGCGTGAAGCTAAAATCATATTTACATAGCATTTTTTTATTTGATTGGTTATATTCTATTATCAAAATAATATATGTTAGTCATACTAAATATTCTTAACATTATGAATTAAACTAACCCAAGAAGACATGCAATTCGACAACACAAACTGCACCGTTGGATCCACTTCAACTTCCACACACGCTATCACATTCACCATTGAAGTAGCAGCTAGTGCCAAGCTGATAAGTAAATATACTCCTGTCCTTATTGCGGCAGATTTTATTATCAATAGTGATAAATCGTATATACGCCGAATAAATGGGTTCCTCGGCTCGTCCACTCCCTTGTACTTTGACCATATGAATTGAAACCAAGTCAATGGCTGCAATATAACTAATATTACTACCAGTAAGATTAATAAAATCCGTGAATACCACCTGAACTCGTTAGGCCTGAAAATATTACAGCGGGGTAAAGTCATATCTACAGAAATTCCTTCATTTATTTTATTAATATTTTATTACAAAACGTAATTGTATGTACTATTAATTCCATATTAAAAAAATACTCTGTACAGGATTCGTAACCACGATCATAGTGCATTATTGTAACAAATACTATTAATAATAACTTCATGCAAGTAAGGCCTTCGTGGCGCAGGGAGACAATCGTGGCACTGTAAGCACAGTGGTTATAGGTTTTTTTTAAAGCTTTAAGCTCGTCCCTCTGACGTGATCAGAGACTTTTTGCATCTTTGGTTCAATTGTTTAGGTTTAAGGATTTGTACCAAGAAATATTTTTTTTAATAAAATTTATATCTTTTTAGAGTCAAATAATAAATTAAAGAATATTATATCATACCACCTAGTAGTTAGGCCATTGATGATCATAATTAAAAATAGTATTATAAGGCAGCAAGTTATGTAGTATTTAAATAATGGATCCGGCTGCTGAAGGAAAGATTTCTCTAGGTTTAAATTTTTATACATCAATGTAAACCTATTCAGTCTAGATTCATGTTTCAGGTGCTCCCTAGAAAATAAAATTAATATGAATTAAAATGGAAATGTAATATTTGATATAATATCAGTTGTTATTATTAATATAAATTCACATGTAAAGTAAGTAAATTTTAAAGAACTCATACTATTTATTAATTTTGTGTTCTTTTATATTTGCTTGTTATTTCAAACATTTGCTAATAAAAAATATTCTTTAATAGTTTCATTTACGTTTTGTAGATTTATGTAACTATTGAGATAAAATAATAAAAAAATACCCTCGAAATGATTTTTTTAATTGTGAACTTCGCAAAGAAAAATAATATAATTTTTTACTAACACTCAGGTTTTAGCTTACAGTAATAAATAGTCAACGTTTAACTATAAAATAAATATATTTAAATATTATATATACATTCGTACTTTCCATTAGTCATGTCTTCGATTTCTTTTGCCATTTGAGCATCCGCAGCTTTCAACATCTGTTGGTATTCAACCAAATTTTCGTCCATAAAGGCAGTCGTTCGACGAAATGTTGATGATCTTTTATTTTCCGAACGCTACTAAAAATACATATAATATAATATATTGTGTTGATGAGTTATGTATATTTTATATGTGTACTTTATTTTAAATATGATCATGTTTTTAATCTATGATCATCCTTTCTTTATTTACAATGAATTATTTATTCAATATTTTTTCAGCTTCAAGGTAGGCAGAGGGAACCTATTATTTAGACATTTTCATTAGGACATTTCCTATTGACACTTTCCGTCAAATAATAAAAAAAATCCGTCAATCGCACACTTGTGGCTGAACCACAAATGACGTCAAACATAATTTATTATTATTAAAATAATTTAATGTCAACCGTAATTTAAATGTAAACAATTTATATGTAAATTTAATTGTTGTAGAAACTTTCGAAAACAGTGACTACTTACTCTACCACGCGAACGAGAGGTGATTATTTTGTTAAAACCAACAGAAGCCCGCCGAAATGGTTTGTAATCCGCTGGAGGCTACAAAAACAAATTGAAAATTTAGATGTCGTCGGCTATTACTTTTAACGATAGTTAGAACCCACGTTGAATTTTATATATGTTATTAAAATAATAGTATATTTATTTTGTATTTACCTTTGGTGGTCTCGAGAGTAGGAATGTTTCCAGCTTATTCTTCATTATAAACGGGTCGCTTTGAGACGCAAAGTTTGGTTCAATAATATATTCTCGTGCATAATCCAAGAGGAGTTCTAGTGTTTGCTTTGTTACGTGAACTTTTCTGAAATGTAGAGGTAGTTTGTATATGTTATACGAAATAGTTTTTCTACAATTTACTACAAACGATTACATAAAATCCGTTTAATTTAATGTTGTAACGTCCTGTGAACCAAAAAGAGTATTCGATATCAAATTTAATTTATCAGCTATGAATCCCGGCTATTTTTTGGCAAATGTTATAAAAGCGGAGGGCCGCAATACAGTGTATATTCTAAATTGCACCGGATTCATTCATTCATTCATTCAATTACACTGCAGCCTTCCAACAAATCAAGTTCCAGCGTTCAACATTTTGTTGCGTGCATATAATCAATCTTTCTGTCCCATGTCGGTCTGTCTGCATGAAACTGCAGAACTATTGTTTTAATGACAAGCAATTCAGTCTTTGTGCATGTGTACCAGGATATATTGTGGGCCAAAACAATTATGAAATCGTACGTGCTCTGTTGATATATAGGGCTATGTTTCCTAGGTCACTAGTTGGTGTTAGATAGAATGGGATAGATAGATAGATGGGCGCTTCTACGCCTTAGATTTTATGTCAGCGTGTCATTTTGGTATAATATTTTTATGTTAAAATATGTTAGGATATTTAGTGTATTTATATTTTTCAAGAGAAATCTCTGCCTTCGAATGTTGGAAATACTAAGAAAAACGATTCAGGTGTAGTATTTACTCTAAGTCTTTTCAAATAAAAAAAAAATCAAATCCTTTTTTTCCTTCTTACACGATACTTTCTTTCCTACACGAGTAAATGAAATATTCAACACTTTTATTCGAGGCAAAATGCAGCGTTGAGTCCCGCCACTCAACGGCGCAGTTTCTTTCGTGCTTACCTTGCTATATGTAGGATACAGCGCGATGAAATGAAATCGATTCATCGGAGCATATTGAACGTAACTAAATATATTGATATATTCTACTCATTTAGTATTTGTAAATATCATAATCAAAGAAATTTTTAACAATTCGTAAATTACAAAATTCTTGTAAATTATATATTTCATTTTTCCTATAAATTTTAAGCCTTACCCCGCTTTTCCAGTGGACTCCATTTTATTTGCAATAGTGACGTCCTTCGACCAGATATCGAATTGCCATTTTCGAATACCGATCAAACCGCTTAGAATTTTTCCTGAATGAACACCAATTCTCATATCAATATTCAACGAGCGCTTCTCTCTGAAACGTTATAAGATCCGTAAAACCTTGCATTATTTATGATGAATATCTGCTTATATATGTTATAATTATATCTTACATTTCCTATTCTTATGTCTGTCTTGGCCTGGTTCTGAATGTGAATGTGACGGTTGTAGGTTCGATTCCCACTCGGAGAAATAAGTTATTTTGAGTAAGTTCAAGTTTCGCTATTTAGAATATAATAACTCAAAAATTAAGTGAAATTCCCTCCGCGTTTCACTTAATTTTCGAGATATTATATCTTAACACAATTTTTGCCTACCTCGACTACATTGCAGTATTCAGTATCGATTGATACTGTATACTGCATCTCTGTATGTAATAAGAACAGATGTACGATATATATCCAGTTGGATTTATACATCAATTCATCATATTCATCAGCCTGTCTATTCAATAATAAATAATTTTAATCTTCAATAAATTTTTGAAAGAATGTAGGTCTCTGTTGTCCTCCTACTTTTGTTAACTTATTGACAAAACTTTACGAAGCAGTCGTTTCTATGACTAAATTAACATAATTAATCACTTATGTATATTACGTGATAAGTAACTACAAATATTATGAATAATAATGTAGTTATGCACAATTTTAATATATTACATTCTTAAGTCCTAAGGAGATACCGGCTAAGCCCAGGACTTAGTTGGAGTAGCTAGGTTGGCTGGTTGCCAAACAGATTATTGTCCCACGTAAACTGTAATATTCATATAACATGCATATTACACATATTTTACCCTTTTATTATGATAATATACGCGTGTTTGTAATAAACATTAATTGATCGTAAAATAGTTATAGGATTAAATACAATAACGTTTTAAATTGTTATCTTAAGAAATATATTGATTGTGATAATGGTTATTTTAATATGTAATAAATATAAAATCATTTATTTAATTATTAAATAATGAAAAAAAATGGGAACTCGTTAACTTATGCTTGTGAATTTTATTTGCCGCTTAGTCATAACGTATAGGGTACTTCTTGCGAGTCTCTGCGGTCCGCCCTCAAGGTAGGCAATTTGTTAAGACATCCCGTTATTTTTGAGACATTGCGCGAAGATTGGCTTAATTTAACGTCTCGTTTTGTCTTCTCTAAGTAGGACTATAAAAATAATTCATAGACGCTATCCCACTGCCACAATGGCCTTCACGCCAAATTTACTCCAATTAGAAAATAACTAACTTTACATTTATTTTTTTACCCTTACATTTAGGCTTTTGTTTAAGTATGTACGAAAATCGCAAATATGGTTTTAAATACAAAAAGATAATAAAAGAAGAATTGTATTTAGAGTTACCTAACATCTTTAATTATATGTATCATTTCGAGCCCTAAGTCGACACAGTTTTTCGCGTGCTGCGTACTCGGTTTCGGTATACCACTGACGCAATAATAACAGTCTCCCAGAAATTTTATTCGTAGGACGTCGTGTTCCTGAAACAATTATATTAAATATATAAAATTAAATAAATATATATTTTATTAAATTTATTTTAATTAATTATTATAATTGATAATTTAAAAAACATTATAAAGCAATTTATTTTATAAATAGCTATTTAACGTCGTCGTTGGGTAAAAGTGATATCTGATTGTAATCGTGAATTCGGTTCTTACTCAAGTGTTTTGTATTTAATTTCGAATATTTTCATAATTAATATTCAATCAAGGACGTCGTGGCGCAAGGACACAAGCGTGTAACCATAACGCAAAGGTTGTGTATTTAATTCTCACTCGGGGGAATGAGTTATTATTTATTAATATTTTCGTTTCTTCGCTCTCTTCTCGTACGAAGACAAAAAGTTGGGCGTGCCTAAGCAATAGGCTCTGCCTACCCAGCAATATATGAAGCTGAAAAAAAATTTTACAACTTCGTTAAATAATCTTCCAAATAACACATAACACATAAGCATAATATGACAAAATTCAATGCCTCATTTTGACCAACAAAATTAGACTGGTTTTGAAGTAACACGTATTTTTGTTGTAAACATTCTTTGGAAGTAGATTTAATCTTTAATACTATCGCGTGCAGTCTATCCACCTCAGCTGTACCATGCAGCCGTCGTTGTTTAGAACTGTGTTTGCTTTTTCCTTTTTACAAAGCTGAGTTTGAACCAATAATTATGAAGTTTCGAATTGAATTATAAATAGAGTATAGAAAAATTTTGTGACTTGAGGTCCGCCACTTAACACGCAATGCTCCGGATGTCTGTGGAAATTGGGGAACAGAGTGTTTTAACACTACGTTCCTTCTGCCTATCCTGCTGCGTGCGGGGTGCAGCGTGAAGCTGATTAATAGAGAATAATTAAATGTTATAAATACATAAAAAAAGGACCAATTAAAAATTCGATTTAGAAATATATATGAACTTAAAATGAAACGATAGAATATAGTTAACCCACGACGATCTGTTTCCGTCCAGGTGTTATATGTTTGATGTGTCTGTGTATAGGTGTATTTGTATATCTATCTGCGGCATCGTAACTTCTAAACGGATAAACCGTTTTTGATTTAGTTTTATCATGTGGTTTAATTAATGTGTTCTTAGCTATTTTTCATACGTTCACGCATTTGAAAATTATCAGCTCTTTTGTAGTTATTTGTTTATTTTTTTGGTTTATTTGGTCTTAAATTATTATGGTTACATTTTTAAAAAAATCTAGTTTTAAGTGGTTAACTCAGAAAAAATAAATATAATTAAATTTACTTACTTCAGAAGCTTCGTCAAACCGTCCAAATAGTTCGTTAAGGAGCTCGACCATCCGCATAGGGGACAAAGTGGTCGATATTTTAGTGTAATTTACAACATCAGCGTATAATATACTGACGTTGTCATGCTCTTCAACATATAATTGGCTGAAAATACAAAAATACAAATTTTTTTTTGTTACTCCTATTGGAAAAATGTGCTTAATTAAATATTGTTTTATTATTATTTTTATTCCCTTGTTGTTTATTATATATTTTTTATATTCTTGTGTATGTTTAATGTGTTGTTATTTTAAATGACACTCGAGTTAATATGCTTTAATGACTTTCGTAGACAAACTGTAAGGTTGCATTTTTATAATCTCGTTTGAGAGTAAAAGACAAACTGAATTATATTAGTAATATAAAAATAGACAATTTTGAAGAAATACCAAATAAAAATATTATTTATTTAAGTTACATAACTAACATAGTACTGAACTAAAATGAAGGTATATTACCTAAAAGATTTCATATTATGGCTGTGGCTTTGCGAGCGAATATCCAAGAACATATTTCGGATATCGTGGCGGACTCTTGATACGATATGTTCAGGCAAAATGCTTAACATTAGACGTTCCTGGAAACATATTTAAATGGATTAACCATATCGTATGTCAAATAAGAACTAGATTTATAATATTACAATAAAGAAAAAAAAACATTTTATCCTTAAAATTATATAAGTTTTCATTTTGTTTATATCCTTTGTTAAAAATTATAATATTGTTTACTAATTCTGTATATTGTTATGAAGTGCGTTAAGATCTGACCCTTAACTTGTTCGTAATAGACATTATCATTTAAACTTAAAAAGAAAATGTATTTTTTTTAAAGACTGACTTAACGACGGGTTCCCTAATCCCAACACATGATATATTGTCATTACTTATTTATTAAAAGATATTACACTTATTAAATTAACTTAAAGTTACCTCCTGGTCCTTGACAAATTTCAACCGTAAAGTACTTTCAACGCAGGCCCGCCTGTCCAAAAACGAGCGTCGCGTGACAATCTCGTTCATCAGCCGGAAGTATATGCCCATGAGGTTGACACCAATTAGAAAGATAACTTCGCATGCAACCTGAAACGAGAAATGGGCAAATATAGAATTTCTATAGAAATGTGGGTGACGAATTCTCTTTAATTTTATCAGGGATAAATATTTCTTGATAGTAATGATCGTACGTTATTCTAGTAATAAATTAAAACGCGTATAAATGTTTTAACAGAAACAGAGAAAAATAGTATAAAATTGGCTTGTAATTCAGAAAGTTTTGATTTCAAATGAAACGGTGGCTTCGGTACGTATAGAGAATGAACGGTGACAGAATGGGACGACTGAAGGGTACACCTCGGTTGACCTTCGAAAACAGTGTCGATGGAGAAAGGTGACGTAAAAGCATGAGGAAGCCCTGGAAGTCATGTATGTACTTGAGAGAGCGGACGAGGCGAAAGAGGAGAGACCGTATAGTTCGGCGTTAAAAGGATACTATTTATAGAAATTCTTGTAAGTTGAATTGCAATTAATCTTTATCTCAAATGTTAAATATGTAAATATACATACAAAAGAAAATCACGTGTACTGGTATAAATTTATCTATGCTAAAGAATTTTATTGATGATTGATAGAGGATTATGTACTTAGAATATAATACTTTCAGCTCTAATCGTCTCGTAATCACTAGTTAGTTATTGCATTTTAATTTTGCTTTTGTTGTATATAACAAAAACAAGTTAATAAATGTTAATTGAAAAACTTTAGGTTTGTATTCTTTTTTAAAATTGTATATATCGAATGGAACATTTGTTATGTTCCAAGCTTTTTTATATTGTAGTTGCTTTTATTCTTTTTTTGTGATTTCACGCTTTGACCCGTGTAGTATCTGCCTAACGGCTGGCTGAGAGAAATAGTGTCAAAACACTTCGTTCTCCTCTTTCGCATGTTAAGATGAAAAAATTACTCGCATGTTTTGTACCACTGTAAAAGTTAAAATAATTTATTGCCCCGGGCGGAATCGAATCCACAACAATAGCGTTCAGGTGCTGCCAGATTTTGTCTACTTTCGTATGTCTATTGGAAGTATATTATTATATATTTTAACAAATATATTTTATTACAAAATATTATAATTTTAGTACAAATATAATTTAATTAACAAATATATATATTTTAACAAATAAATAAAGATAGCTAACCCTTACCACCACCTCTACTTGTGGGTCCTCGACGTACGTGAAGAAAGCGAATACAAAGATATACACGACGCTAACTAAAACCCCAAGGATAATTGCCAAATAGTTATTTCTCATCGGCAAAAATATATAAACTGATAAGAGGGCCGTAGTTGAGTAAGCTGGCCTCAAATTCATGCCTTCATAGGATGTGTATATTGCAACGGTAATGTCTGTGAAATAAAACAAAATAAGGAATATAAGTGAAAGTTAACACTATTTCATGACAATTACAAATAAAAATACTATTCTTTACAAGAAAAGCTTCAGCGAGCTTCTCGATTTTCCGATTTCCTCTCAAATTCAAGACATTGCATATTCAGTAGCGGTACTCAACTTCTCCTTTACTCGATTCGTCTTAACAAAGCAGGAAAATGTTCACATAAAATAAACATTTCATACAATAAAAAATGTAGTTATATAAAAGCTACTATTGTGCCAAGTTTTTGTTAAGTTATTATTTTAATCAATTAAAAAGTAGCCATAAGAAGCTCCTATTGTATGCAGATAAAATTAATATTTTGAGTCTTATCAAAACATGTCTATCATTAGTTGTAATCATCATTACGAGTACAAATTAAAATGATATATTCGACGTTGCTCCATTTTTCTTTCTCTACTGATAGTTACAATCAGCTTCACGCTGTATGCCGCACACAGCAGGGTAAGCAGAGGGAACCTAGTGTTAAGACACTCCGTTCCCCACTTTTCGTCGGATTCTAGGGGTATTGCGTGATGAGTGGCGGAACTCAACGTCGCATTTTGTGTACCACTGCGAGGGAATAACATGAATTAATTCCTCTTATTGGTGTCGAACATACGGTATTCGAAACCAATTGTTTTCTATAAAGAGCTCAAAATTAACTGTATTTGAATTCCTTTCCTCCTCCTCCTCCTCCTTACTGTTAATCTTTCATAAAACAATATTGATATGTAATCAACAACCAGTCCTGTCACTGACTCGTTAAATATAAATAACTAAGTTACCATATCTATCTTATCATTTAAAAAAATTGTTTCTTTTAATGAATAAAAAATGCGAAGAAGAATACCTGAGACTACAAGATCTGTGGTGAGTACAAATGTGACGATAATTCTGAGACTACAAGATCTGTGGTGAGTACAAATGTGACGATAATTGGAATCCAAAACCATCTTTGCTTGAGTGGATTGTAAAGGCATTTCCAAAAAGATAGAACTGGCACAGCGATCCTCAGTATATACATTCCCAGTGATAAATAAGTGGATTTCCATTGAATTTGCTATAATATAAATTTGTATTAAAAAGGCTGATATAAATTTAACATTATAATATAAATTTGTATTAAAAAGGCTGATTTGACCCTGCCGTGGTACAAATAAGGTTTTTTATGTATTGTAGGTAAAATTGTGAATTCATAGTTTTTATATGTAAGCACATTCATTAGGTACTTTACCCAATTTTTTAAATTTTCCTTAACATTATTCTTTTAATCTTATCATGCAGCAATACATGTGTCATATATCTTGTAGTTGTACATATATACATATGTATGTATGTTAACATCAACGACAAGGACAATGCTTGAAGGTTAATACTACTTTAGAATAAAAAGAATCTAACAAATAAAAATATATATTAGTAATTATGATGAAATATGTAACTCGATGCATTTTTTATTCTCCAACAGAAGGTAGTTGATTGATCAAAATTATTTAGACGCCTTGTTTACTGTAGGTTGGTAAATGTAGCGTATTTTTACAATATTTCTTTGTGGCGTACGGGCTTATAAATATCACGTTTATTCATATATACTTCAATTGAGCTACTAATTGGAAAAAAAAAATAATTTAAAATAGACTCGCCTCATTATAAGTGCTAATAATAACCAAAACAACGTGTATAGTTGAAAATAACACTAGCAACGATACATAGATGTATATGAATGTTTCTCTCAATTTATCATCGTATTTCCGATACAATCCTTCCAAATCTTTTTGATAAAACTGGTCCTGTAAAAATAGTAAGTAAATTAGAAAAATAAATATATTTGAAAAATTATATTAAATAAATTTGAAAAATAATATATATTTGATTATATGCGATCGTTTGTCTCTAGGCGAGGTCGCGGCAAAGGTCAGGCGTAAGTTAAAGAGTTAAATATAATTTACATTTATAATGTGCATATTGAACTCAATAGCTAGTAAATATATTCAACGGTTAGTGTAAAAATTAAGCGCGGCGTTGACTTCTCTGTTACTCGAATTTAAGTATTACATGAGAGCAAGTAAAAATATTAAAAAAATTCCGAGTGGGAATCGAACACACAACCGTCAGATTTACGGTACAATTGTACATTAGCGTCACGACGACAGTAAAAAAATATCAAAAGATATGAATTTTATGTCAACAGCTTTGCAAGTGGGTACATACACAATTACAAGACTGGTCAAAGAAGTCAATAAAAAATTAATTCACTTATTAACATAAGTCTATATGAGGCCTTCGATGAAAATTGTAGAGAAAGATTACTATTATAGATTATTATCAACCGGTAGTTAGTTGAATTGCAGGAATTATCTTACGGAAGCCCAACATTCTACTACAAAACAAGTTTCTTCAATACAAAATTTCTCATTATAATGATCACTTAATACTTACTTGTTAGAAATAGAAAGCAAAGGGTATACTTTTCTTTTAATAGTATATACTATACCCTTGAAGTCATGATATAGTCTTAATGTAATAGTGATATTGAGTTGCGGCATTCAATAGTTGTGGGTTTAAATCTTTTGTAGAGTAGAGAGAAATTATATTTTCTCTTTTAACATACTTTGCGGCTTCATGCTGTATCCCGCACATAGCAGGGTAGGCAGAGGGAATATAGTATTAAGACACTTGTTCTCCACTTTCCGCCAAATTCTGAAGGCATTTCATATTGGGTGGCGAAACTCAACTCGCTTTGCCTCGACATCAGAACGAAGAAATTAAAATATAAATTTAAATAAATATTTTATTTCCTTGAATGGCAATCGAACCCACAATCAATCGCGTTTTTTTTTATGGAAAAGACACGGCAAAAGAGCGTGTGGGTCACCTAATGGTAAGTGAGTGCCGCCCACGGCCCCGTGCAACCCCAGAGGATCTACACGTGCGTTGCCGGCCTTTAAGATGGGTTGGGCGCCGGGGCCCGGCATTACCTGATGCGAAACGCAGTGGCATAAAGCCACTACTTCACGCCGGTTTTAAACGCCGGGGGTGGTAATGATCCGGTCGAGTCTACCCATGCGTGGTGCCATTGCTGGCAACGTGACTCTACCACACGTACTTTAGTCGCCTCTTACTACACCACCAGTCGTACCAGGATGATACTATTCTAGGCCGGGATCTCGGCGCTTACAGTTAGATTTTGTATTTTGGGCTACGACTGGATAATAGCTCTAGTTAAACATAATAAAACGAAGTGATAGAGCATTCTTTTGTAGTCTGTCATCAAAGCTACACACCTTTGAAAAAAAAATATAAGTGAAGATAAAATATATGCACAACATATTTACTATCTTAAAATAACCACTATTTATATTCTTATCGTAAACAATCAAAAATATCATAAATAAATCTACTGAAAACGTTAATCGATAAGAATCTAAACAATTGCTAGCGAAAATACCTACAATTGTATGTTTTATTGCTCGTTATGGAATCATATCTAATAATAAAATTGGGCGTGTATATTGGAACATAAGATTATCTTAGCTATGAAACAAAGCTTTTATTTTCTTAAAACGACCGTCGTGGCCCACGGGCACAAGGGTGTGACTGTAACGCAACGGTTGTGGGTCCCCCACTCGAGGGAATGAATTATTATTTATTAATATTTTCATTTCTTTGCTCTGGCACCAAGATAGAAACCTGGCGTTGAGTTCCGCCACTTAACACGCAAAAATTCAGCGGGAAGTGGGGAACGGAGTGTCTTAACTCTAGATATTCTCTGCCTATCCAGCTGTGTGTGAGCGAGCGATACAGCGTGAAACCGTTAGAAGGCGCGCTCTGAGCGTTTTGCCCAAGCAAATATGCAATACGGTTGTCCTTGTTCCTTTAATCGTAACATTATGTCCGACAAAAAAGGTTCTTCTATAAATCCAGATACAATAGAAATACCGAAAGTATCTTTGTCAGTTTACATTTCGTCCTTGTCTGTTAGAGATATATCTTTGCCAGTATAATTTTTATCATGATCATAATCTTTTATTTTTTTACGCTTATATCTCTTAATAAGATTATCATATTTAGCTTCGAGCAAAAGGTATTCTTCAATTATCGGTTTCGGCGTTAGCGTCAATCTAGCTCTAGTAAATATTAAGATTTAATAGAGGCATCGGGATTGGAAGCATTAATATGTACTGTGTATCAAAAAAAAGAGACTTTCTGAATTTGTGTGATAAATTACTCTAGCACTGATGACATGACGCTTATTTGTCATACGTTTTATTAAAAGAACGTTGTAAGTTGAAGAAAAAAATCTATGTATGTAGTATGTTCCTTTAAGCACTAAATTGTATAACAAGTAGACAAAAGTTAAGGCCAAAGCCTGCCCACGCCTAGCTCACGAGCACACGGGCCCCTACTCGTGTAAGTTTTTATGACATGTTTTCTAGCGGGTTAACATTTCTTTTATATTACACACACATTTATTACACTTACTCTTAAATACTTCCAATTCCATTGTTTCCCGCCAGTTTGCTCTGCTTCTTGTGTTCTGAACTCGTACAAAGATGAGAGCACACTCGTGGCTCTACCAGAGTTCATAGAGTATCGAGCCAATAATTCTAGTGCCCCAACTTGGAGCACCACTGAGCCTGTCGTCCTTGAGAGCGTTTCATCGCCCTGTTGAAAAAATAATAATTTTACCATTTGTCTTAGCAATGTCTGTGCTCATTTCCCCCTTTTTTAAGACTGGCCAATGAAATATTTATGTAATAAATTTAAGTTCCTACTATATGTACTCGAAATTATTATCTACTATTTATCGAGTAAGCATATATCTTTAAATGGCGGCGTGGAACTCAACACTCAATGTCACCAAAATTCGGCGAAAAATGTGGAGCGGAGTATCTTAATACTAGGTTCCCTCTGCGTACCCAGCTACATGCGGGATTCACTGTTAGGCTGAATTTGAATTTTATAATAATAATTTTTTTTTAATGTTAGCCAAGAGACTAGAATTAAAATTAAATCTTATACTTTATTCTATTTCAATAAAACTTATATACTTATTTTATACCAACTAAACATTTTTATATTACTAATTTACGAAATATTAATACGTTAATTAAAATTTCGTAAATTGACTAACTAAACAACAAGCTTAACACTTGTGTATGTAAATTTTACCACTTTTAAAGCAGATTAGTGTACTAGCTGAAGAGTGGTGCACTAAGAACGTATCTTAAACCGTGGGTATTAATCAAAGGCTCCCACGTAAATCTGGCTACTTCGAACTACAGTTACAGTTTAAGTTAAGGCTCAACTCCTTGGATTTTGGATTCTATGAATAGTAATATCACTTAGTCAGTTCTTTGTTGGACTGTTCGCAAAAGTCGGTTTGCTGAGATCAGTGTGGTGGGAAATTTAATATTATGCTTTTTATTAAAGTAATCTTTTGTAATATTAATATATACTAATATATATATATATATTATATTAGACCTTATATATATATAATTAGCGTTTGGTATAAGAGCAAATTTCGAAAAAAAATATAATCTGTTGAGGCAATGTTCGTGGATGGAGACGATGGAGATGTCTTAGACATTCCAATTAAAGCTCTTCTAATTTGGTAGTCGTCTGTTGTGTAGTGTGTGGTCCTTGTCGTGAAGCAGTAGGGACGCAGAGCGATTTACCGTCGGTTGTATAGAAATTAATCCATCGTGGTTTGGAATCCACCAAACGTTTACAAGTAATTTTTATGGGGTTAATTTTCGCTCAGGGCAGAATTCAGGTGGCTTATCAGGGTCCAGCGTTGTAATGAGTGCTCCTGATTATAATAAAGAGTTCACTTTTTATCACAGATAATGATTCGATTTAAAAATCCTCCATTATTGTGCCAGTTAAGTAATAAGTTAAGATTTGCTTCACTAAATTCGTGAAGTACCAAGCTTTTAATCTTCCCAATTCGCTTCAAGTGGATTATAAACACGTTGACGAGGTTTGTGATGGATTCGCTTCCAAAAACAATAGCTTTCAATTCTTCACTATCAACTTGGGTGTTCGGCCGTTCACGGGCCGTTCTGCAGATCGATGTTTCCAGAATGAAAACATTGAAATCAAAAACGCACTGTATTTTTTATTGCGACACGACCACCATACATATCATTAAGCCCTTCAAGCCGTTTCCGCAGCATTGGTGCCACGGAATTTTAAATTTTTCATTTTGTAAACTGAGTGATGCAAACAGAAAAAAACAAATGAATGAGGGTTAGCGAAACACATGTGTAAATATTTTTTTAAACATTTTTAAAGTGTTCAATCCACCCTTAGGAAAGATAAATACTTATTTAGAAAACGTATAAAAATTTGAACGTAGCGGGACTCGAACTCGCGCCTCCTGGAAACCGACCAGGCGCTCTGACCTTCTATGAGTTATTTTTAATGTTACTATATAATATCGTAAGTAGAGATATATGGAATAAAAATAAGACATTCCACTTTCTTTTTTTTTTTTAGTTTATTTCAACAACAACCTATGCTCAATTTACAAAAACATAATTATTATATTGTTTTAATAATTAAGACAAAGCTCTTAATGGACTACCAAAGTAGTATGAACCAAAATGTATTGTCAAATATACGAAGGTATTATATCAGAATTTTCTGTAATAAATACCAGTTGGCCTGTGATACTTATCCAAAAACATTTAAAGTTTTTCTTTGAATCTTAATTTTTAGATTGGCTTGTTAAATATGTTTTTTAGTGATTTATTTCATATTTATTGATATATTCAATTTGCATTGACAATTAAAATTAATTAAAAAAATATTATATGAAAAAGATTAAATTTGAAACACAATCAATACAATAAAAAATCAAAATAAGCGAGAATGAATCCTAAATACTAAAGCGTTATCAAAAGGAATTCATAAAAATTGATACGATTAATTAACAAAACAAAACACTCACCATATTTGTTAGTTCCTTAGAAACATGCTTGTAAGAAGTCAAAACAACACAAGTACAACGGTACACTAGGACATCACTCGAAACACCAACTGAGTAAGAAATTGGTATTCGAGTGATAATTAATAGATAAGCGCCACTTGTCGGACGGAGGAATTACCAGATTACGATAAATATTATCGTAGAGCAAGTTCCAATCAGTTCACCATCTATGATGAATTACTCTGACATACGATTTCTAAACGGATTTCATTTGTGAATGTGATATAAACAACATTCTAACAATTGAAGATAATGTGATTAAAATATTTTGTAAAAAACACGATAAAATATGTAGGTTAGAAATTACGGTCTCTATTCTTGCCACCAACTTAGTGTGAAGATATAAAACAAATGATGCGTTCTTTCAAAATATTTAACACTTTACCAATGACTCTTTGTTCCGTTCAGTAAACGATTTCAACATACTTTATATTAAGGTTTCATATATGTTATGTACTATTAGAAAATCTTGTTACATACGTTTTGAAATTTTTATGTTTCAAGTTCCTTTTTACGGTTTTGTAGCTCAAAAGATAAAAACGGAACTTTTATAAGATCACTTTATTGTCCGTCTGAGCTTCTATCAAGACCATTTATCTCGAGATCGCGTGGAGGTAACAAGCTGTAATTAATATTGAATGTTTAGATCTATGGTACCTTGAAGCACAGAAAAAATAAGCTTCTACGTCAACGCAATCAAAAGATTGACGAGATTTATGCATCGATTTTGTTGCATTTTGTATGAAATTCCCAGTGCGAATTAAAACATATAGAGTATTTTCCGTTGAATTTCAGAATTGAACTTGGCACAAAGAGAACTTACAACACAAGTAAAGGAAAAAAAAGTGACGACTCCTAACTTATAAAAGTGTGTGTATTTCTTGACCTACAATTCTGAGATTGGACAGACGGAAGCCTCGGTGGGTGAGTCCAACTCGCACTTAACTGGTTTGGTTATTTGATAATAAATAATTTGTTTATTTTCTAATAATGCTCAATTCCAAGATGTTGCGTAAATTATATTTTAAACGAATGACCATTATTGGGCCGAAATACTGACAGATAGATATATCTATCTATTAAAACGAATGCACAATTACTTTTCTAAGAAACGTTTATACTTTGCCAAAGGGAGATTTTGATACAAATATGTATTATGTATTTGACAATTATATAATGAAACTTTAATAATAAAAATACGAGTCCTAAAGAAACTAAAAAAAATATAAGTCGAGTAATATAGTATTTAGTTATGAGTAGGTAATATTAAACAAATACACAATCAAAACAACTATATGATCGATACACACATTATCAAATCAGACCTTTACGCAAAGTAAAAAGATCAATAGCCGAGACCCAATTCAATTTTACTGAGTTCCTTGGGAAGATTTGAATGGTTATGGATTGGACTTGGTGGCATTTTTTTCTATAAATAAAAAAAATATTAATTTTATTTTTTCATGTTTAACATTATAGTTAAGAAACATTTAAATAATCTTATAATTTATGGGAATCCGATCTTTGCTTTCACAGTTTGCGATCATAACACTATTATTTGGTAAGCTTTCACCATCATTCTCACGTAAAAAGAGTAGAAGGAAGAAAGTATACCTTTTATCGGTATAAAACGATAGACATCTCCATATAGGAACAAACATTCATACATCCACTGATAAACACATTACTCTTCTTTCAATCACGCAGTCGGGTAATATATATAATAGGAGTAGACCACGTACTGTAAATACCAGACAGGTATAGGAATAGGATTATATTAACTTTTTTATTTCGGTAAATTATAAGACATATTTCATATTACAATATTGTTTCCAAGAAATACCTCAATGAGGTAGATAAAGTTATCAGAAATTGGCTTTTAAGAATTGTTTACAAGTCTTGTATTCAACTATCAATTTTAAGTTACAACTTATGATAAATATATATTTTTTAATTACATACAAATATTTAAATGTATATTTTGTTGTTATAATATATATGCCTTAACTATTTCTTTCTTTTTCTATCTAAAACACTAAATAAAAAGCAATACAGATAAATAATTAATGACATTCTCGTTGTGTAACAAGAAGTAACCCTGATAGAAAGTAAAGTACCTAATTCAGTTAAATCTACGTTAACTTATGTAGATTTAGAAGTAAGTAGTATATACGGACAGACATGCCCGCTATGTAAAGGAAGTTCAAGCAAATTTTCTTAACGAATCACAGTAAAGTCCGTGTGAACTTGTAACTTACAAATTATACAGCTCGTACTAATTGGCTCTCAAATTCATTAGCAGCCATTTAGAGGACACCCACTCCGAAGTAGAGCGAAGAAGTTGAACATTTGTATTGCATATTTCGACTTTCTATTGACTCAAGTAAGAGTATGTAGTGCTGGAGACGCTGTGATTTGGTGATTTAGAAGTATTTATATTTTATCTTCACCCTCTCACATTTACTTTTATCGCTGGACAATTAACAAGAAATGGTA
This sequence comes from Heliconius sara, assembly GCA_917862395.2. Taxonomy (NCBI): domain Eukaryota; kingdom Metazoa; phylum Arthropoda; class Insecta; order Lepidoptera; family Nymphalidae; genus Heliconius; species Heliconius sara. Next base: position 17,658,092 of record OU860789.1, on the reverse strand, counting down.
ATATTATAATATTTTTTTATTTTTTAGATACTGTATAACTTAACCAGTTGAGGCCAATAGTGACGCAGCGCACAAGGTGTGACTGTAAACGTGACTGGCGGTGGGTTCGATCCTCACTCGAGGAAATGAAACATTTATTTATATTTATATTTCCATTTCTCCGCTCTGGCGTCAAGGCAAAGGGCGGCATTCACCATTCGCGCTAAACACGCAATGCATCCAAAATTCGGTGGAAAGTGGGGAATGAAGTGTCTTAATACTCTAGGTTCCCTCTGCCTACAATCCTCAGTGCGGGATACAGCGTGAAACTGATTGTACAACTTAACGCCGTACCCTGTACCGCCGTGCTGTACGTACTTACAAACTTAGGGAAACGAAAACCCTTTATATTATAAGCATTAATTAAGTACGATTAGACAATTTTAAATTGTGCCACATTGGCGTTTAAACTAAAAAAATATTATAAAGCGGCCTCCGGTGGTAAACATAGGAACTACATTTATAGATGTTAAAATATTGCAGTCGCTACTAGAGGTCGTTGCTTAATAAATGTGTAAAGTAAAACCTATTTATGAAAAACCATCGTGGCGCAGTGGCAAATAGTCGACTGCAAGTGCAACGGTTCTTTGCTCGAATTTGGTAAAATTAATTATTTTCATTTTCTCGCTAAGTAAACAAAATTCGGCGTTGTGATCTGCTACTCGATATGTCTCGAATCTTTTGTAGTGTGTGAAGATAGGAGTGTCTAGTACTAGGTTCAATCTATCTACCCTGCTATACGAGATAAATCGTAAAGTTAAAAGAGTCAAAAAATATATTTCTTGAATGAATTTCTAGTATTGAGTTAATACTAACATTAAAAAAAGCAAAGCGTAGGTGCAAGCCAAGACGTGCATTAGGGTCTACTTCAAAAAGTACCTACTTATATATGATAACATTATCTAAAATACCTTTCAACAGTCGGGAGAAATAAAAATATTTAGAAATATATTAATATTTATTTATAAAATATAGCTTATACCCTTAATTTCTCTTGATTTCTTAAAGAAATCATATTTCTATATTTATAAAAAAAATTTGGACGTGTATATCGCAAAAAACGCGTATTTCTACATTATAAGGTGAATCAAAATTAATAGGGTATTTTCAGTTTACCTAGAATTATGATATTGGCATCTAACATCTACAGGTAGTACTAGTTCAGAAAAAACATCTAAAAATCTATACGTTTGTGGTTAAATCCCATAAAATAATAGCCTTAAAAGTGAGGCAAAATTTGGTATTAAAGACGCTAGTTCAAGTGAAGTATCAGATGAAAGGGTTCTAGCTAAGCTAAGCTTGAATATCAGAAAAAGCCATTTCTTTGCTTTGGTAACAAAACAAAATGCGGCGTTGAGTTGCACCACCCAACACGCAATACTTCGGGAACTCGGCGAGAAGTGGTGAATGGAAACGTCTTAATAGGAACCGAGTGTCTTAACACTAAATTTCCAGGATCCCTCTATGAAACTAAAAAAAGAAAAGATAATGATAATCTTCCTTCCGCAGCCAATCGATAATATAAACACATAAATATCGAATCAAAATAGAATACATTATACAATATTACATTCAAAACAGCAACTAAATAATATATGCTATGAAACTTTCAAAATTATTACAATAACAACCGCTCAATTCCATTTTATGAAACATAAATATTTAGAGAGCTTAATGAAGAGGGCTATAACGCCTGAACTAAAGTTAAAAGAACGAAAAAGTAGGCGGATGCTACGCTGTGTTGACAGATGCAATAAGAAAGGGCGTAAAAATATCAGATACCTAGTAGACACCTACTGGGTACATTCTATTGTTAGTGACAAAAAAAAATCGCACGCCCCACTGGGAGCTTCAAAACATGTATTATGTTTAGTGATATTTCATTCGAGGTCGAGCGAATTGATACGTCTTCTTCGAAATGCTTTATCTTTTTTGAAATGGGCACATTTGCTGCTAGTACTGGGAAAGTCTGTTCATAAATTATGTTATTATCATGTTTTTTTGAACTAAGTTATAATATTTTTTCATAAATTGGTAGCTAACAAAGGTAGGTGATGTTGTTGTATTTTTTTTCTTGGTACTTATATTTAATTCATTAGTAATTGAAAAAAATAAATCTTCTTGCTTAATCCCGCACATTGTCAGGTAAGCAGAAGGAACCTGAAAACCTAGTTTTAAGGCACTCCTCAGTTAATGAAAATATTAAATATTTTATTTCTTCAATTGGGTATTGAATTCACAATCTGTCTCGATTAAAGTCGCACGCTTAGGTACGCCCCTCCGCCACGATGGAGTTAAAGACAAAGATCAAAGTTAAGAAATAAATAACGATTTCCTTCATTTTCTAATATATTTGGAGTTTACTTTTTACTTTCCTTTACGTAAATAAATGATACCTGTTCTTACATATCATATACATAATTTAACAATGTACTATATTTAAGGATATATTTATTTGATTGAGCGGCGTTGAGTTCTGCCACTCAATACGCAATGCCTCCAAAATTCGGCAGAAAGTGGGGAACGGAGTGTCTTAACACTAGGTTCCCTCTGCCTACCCTGCTGTGTGCGGGATACAGCGTGAATCTAATTTAATTTTAATTTAATTTATTTATTTAATTTATTAAATTAACCGAAAACGTTAAATTTTCACTTGTGTTAACTGCATTAACATAAAAGCAGTAATGCCAAATCACAAACTACCTAAACACCATTCATTTACCTGCGTATAATTGCGTTGTGGTCTTGTTATAATATAAACGAGCCCTAAGTAAATAAACCCGTCTAACAATACGTATTTGATGGATCATTTCATGCGTATTAAGACATACAAATATAGATTTTAAAATAATATTTTTGAATTCTGTTCCGAAAAATGAAAAGGGGTAGTTATTACCCCTTTCATCTCCTTTTTTTTAGTTTCCAATTTTGAAAGGTGCGCAGGTGCTATAAGCCACAATGATCCTTTTTGGTCCTTTATACAAATAATTTCTACATTTTGAACTATAGATTTTTAAATATTAATAATATTCTTTTTTACTTCGCGCATCTGCCACATTATGCGAAGTGGATCAAGACATCCTCATATTTTTATAAATCTATTGGATATAGACCATGACTTCAAAAAATTAAAATATTTTTAAAATAAATAAATTCATTATTTTCACGCTGTATCCCGAATACAGTAGGCAGAGGGAACCTAGTGTAAGACACTTCGTCCTCCACTTTCTGCCGAATTCTGGAGGCATTCGGTCCAGTCGATTTTACAGTCACGACTGGCCTCAAAAAATATTTTAAATATAATTTATAATTTCCAAAGAGGGAATTGAATTAACAACCATCACGTACTTAACGAGACTTAGTCCAACGTTATTCCATTGCGCTATTTTACCGTCATAAAACAAGATATAATATGAAAATAACTCTTTCATGCGATTTCGCACACGTGTTTGGTCTTTTTTTTTCTTTCAACTGCTACCAATGCTATTGTATTATTCATTGGTACATGACTCATTCCTTCTTAAATGAGACTATTATTTTAAGTTGAAAACTAATTACCAAGATAACTAATAGCTATTAAAATAAGGAATTCTGGCCATCGTTGTGCAGGAACAGAAGCGTGTGACTGTAAACGTAATGTTCATGGGTTTGATCCTGATTCGGGGGAATTAAAATATGTAATATTTTTATTTCCTCGCTTTTGTATCATGGTAAATGCGCAGTTGCTTACAATGTATCAACAATTAGACGAAAAATGGGGGACGGGACTTTAACACCAGGGTCCCAGGTACTATTTGTATACTGTCGCATAGCAGTACGTGATAAAGAGTATAAAAACCGAGAAAACAAATTTACCATTTATTTTCACTGCGGCAAAAAACAATATTTTTTGCACATAGAAAGATGGGCAAAGGGAACCTAGTCTAAAACCACTCCGTTCTCCACTTTCCGCCATATTTCCGAGACATTGCTATGTACTTGGTGGAACTTAACGCCGAGTTTAATTCACCTAGATCAGGATATGAATAAAATTTAAATACAATATTTTCCGCAAATTAGACGACAATTGCACTTATACGACTTCCTTCAGTAAATAACCCAAGATACCACCATCATATAGCTAATTAACCAACAAAATTAATATTCCCATTTTATTTTCACCACAACTATGCTATATATAATATAATCAAGACAGTGTAAACACCACGTCGCCTTTGTCGTCATATAAACGGATAGCCCTATGTAAACAAACCCCCGGCAGCAGATTAGAAGCTCGTTAGTCTATCAAATAGATTATCTGTGTCGTATAAGTCGGAACTGATATTGTCTTGTATTACGTTTGTTATTTATGTTAGTTTCTAGTATTTGCTACTTGTAGTTAGATGTCAGAAACACAAATTGTGACTGTAAATGCGACTGATTGAGTTAAAGTTTATTACCTCGAGTGGGAATCGAACCGCGGGTTCGATCGAACCGTGGGTTCGATTCCCACTATAAAATATTTATTTAAATTTATTATTTCCATTTCTTCGCTCTGGTGGTGAGGCAAAGCGCGATGTAAAGTTCCGCCATTCAACATGCATTGTCTCCGAAATTCGGCGGTAAGTGGAGAACGGAGTATCTTAACACTAGGTTCTCTCTGCCTGCTTACACAGTGTGAAGTTGATTTCGATTTATTTTTTAATTACTTATATATTTTTTTTGGTAATAATATAATTTTTGTTTACATTTACCTGATTTCAAATTGTTGTTTATAATAGTGGTGCTTTGCTCAGCAATTTCCGACTTGCAATGATCGAATAATGAAATAAAATCAAATATGAAAATGCAGCCGCCACCGCATCGAAATTCAGGCAAGAATTTACTTTTATCAACGCACAGACAATGTTATGTCGTAAATTTATAAGAAGTCACCCACGACGAGTAAGAACATTTTTATATAATATAAATATATATTTAATGTACATTATAATGTACATATTAATGTATATATATACAAGAAAGCCGCCCTTCGCCTATCGACGCGCCGAAACGAGAATCGAACCCACAGCCATCGCGCTTACAATCAGACGTCCCATTGTGCCACGACGGCCTCATTCCTCATTCATTCACACAATATAACAGACTTTTAAAATTTTCTTTTAACTTTTCAATAAACCTTTAATTAAATCGAATTACAAGTAAATAGCTTAACAATAACACAAATCAGTTATTTTAATTGAATTTGTCATTGTTACTCTGACTCACAGATCGAAATCTCATCGGCTTCCTGACGTTCAGTGGGCGGTGACAAACGCAGCATCGTCCAGTAACATCAGTCAGCCGGAGTTAACTCCGCTATGATATTGGCATGACGCCAAATAGATAATAAAAGAAAAGGAAAGAAAAACGTATATTGTTAACTGTCCTAGAAAATTTATGTTTTCTCGGTCTTTGTATGTGAAAGAATTGATCTAAGAAAATTTATAGATTTTTTGAGTTACATTTTGTTGGTGAGTAGTTTTAATACATTAAATAGTATGTGGATAGGAGTGTCTTAACTCTAGGGTTCCCTTCTAAATATCTTGTTTTTTAATGTCATTTACACTTCAGGGTAGTTATTTAGATATGTACATACATACATGTTAAAGAAAAAAGTTTTTCTTTTAAAAAATGTATTTATAATAAATTCTATACTTATATATTTAATACGAAAACGAACGACGAAATATCTATGAATATTTTTTATGTAAACATATTTTTACATAACTGTGTATAATTATTTAAACTTCTGATTTCTGTACAATAGGTATCTATATATAATTAAAACCATATGGTTTCCCCTAGATCTAGGTACTTTGTAGAGCTATAAAGAAATACGTTCTCCATTCCCCCTTCATTCTCCAGATTCGAAGACATTGTTAGATAGATATAAGTAGAAATAGGATTAAACTCGACACAAGAAATCTTAAGTGCATCACAAAAAAGTATAGGTATTTGAATTCCACGTTAGCAAATTAAATATAATGTTATAAATAGGTAAGAAAAATCAACTGCTTAATGCTTTTATATTTATAAACAAGTTATTATAGCTCGAAAAACAAAATCAAGGTGTTCAAATATTATATTTCGTACAAAGTAACGCCACGAATACATAGAATATACACCTACATCACTGTGCTCTTTTAGTAAGAAATAACAATTAACGCGGTTTGTTAGTAAAAAAAAGAATGAACTTGGCGCTCCTGGATGTGGCAATGGTCCAAAATGACTGTATAATAGAATATAGCCGTTAAACAAGTTATGTTGTAAATATATTTTTATTTATTGTTGTTACAAATGTTGTTACCGTTATATGTAGGTTACGTTTTTTTTTCTATTATTATCTCCCGTATAATGCATTATACATCCCGTATAATGAAATAGATAGACGGATAGAGAAAGTAGGAGCAGAAAATTTCTAGAGGTAAATTTCTTCGCTCTTCTCTTTAGGTTATTTAAGTTAGGGAAACGGAGTGTGTTAACACTAGGTTCTCTATGCCAACCCTGCTGTGTGCGGGATGCAGAGTGAAGCTGAAAAAAAATATATCTAATAGTAGGTACTTAAAGATTTTCATAAATTTCACTTGTAACATTTAATACTTATTACATTCGATCCTTATATTAATGCATATTATTTTATTCTTTAGAAAATACATTTATCATATTACAATCATATCAAAATTCTATATATTATAAGTTATTAATATAAAAGTGCATATAAAAGTGATTAAGTTAATTGTATGCAATGAAATTGAAATAAAATATGAAATTACAACAATATATCATTTATTGTTATTGTACATTATTACCTTTACTAAAACTTTACCCATAATATTCGAAGTATGGTAAAATATATTAAAACCATTATACGAAGTGGGTTACCTCTGTACCATTCTATAAAAGTTTCGTGCTGCAAAACAACAACTTTTAAAGTACGGAAACCTTAAGGATTTTTGTTGTCCATCTGTCTGTTTTCCTTTTATCAAGAGCAAATATTTCAAGATCGCGCGGAGAAATCAAGGTAGAAGGAATTAATATCACATATCCAGTTTTCTGGTCTCTTAGAGCACAAAAAAATAAAACCTCAAAAACAACAAAACAGTAAATTCGAAAGTTTTTGCATCATTATTTCATATTATAATTAAAAAAACCAATCATGTGCGAGTCGAATTTTTATATAAAAAGCAGAAAAAGCTATGTAAAAAGGCTAATATCTTTTGTTTACTTTTATTGTAAAAGCTTAATTTTTTCTGTGCTCTACAGGATCTTAGATTTGCATACTTTATATCAATTTTAGCCAGATATCTCCACGATATCTTAAGATAAATGTTCTTGGCCGACGGGCAGATGGACATCAGACTGATTCTATAAGGTTTCCATTTTTTTTCTTTTGAAGTACGGAAAACATATTATCATATTAAATTTAAAAAATATAATTAATTTTAACGATTACATCATAATACATTACACTAGACAAAAAACATTTTAATATAATTAAAAACAAAAGTTTAAAAGCAATTTTGGTGAATTCTGTATTAGGTAAAGGTAATTCAATTATGGCGAATGCAGCCAAAAGCGGGCCCCGCTGAGCTCCTGCAAAAACAGCTTTTGACAGCTTGGCTTTGGAGCTTATGCGAAAATTTATAGAAAATTGCACGAACACGCGTTGCGCTCGTAGGGTGCGCGGGAAACCATCGGGGGGTGTATATTTAGAATGTTTCAAGCTGTAGATCCTCAGTCTACGTTCTACTCGCGGGTGGAGAGCACGTCCCTACTTCACTCGCTCCGACTTCGACGCACGCCCGATCGCATTTAACATAACTGAAAAATAATACACACTCTATTCTCTATTTATTCCGTGTTTTGTGCCCTGGACTGGATTTGGAAGTGCCTGTGTTCGAGATTTTTAGTGACTGAATCGTTTAAACTTTCAATTGCTTTATGTTGTGGATGAACCATTGAAACTTGAAGTATTATAGTCGTATTGAAGGTATGTACGTGCTTATCGTTTACTATTGCTACTAATTTGATATCAAGTTCTATTCAACTTTTAATGATATCCATATCAGGATTTTTATTACACTACTATCTTAGGACTGCATAATTTATTGGGGTCCACAGATAGGTTTATCAAAGCCATTGTGGCAACAATGATACGACGTTTATACGTTAACACAATTTTATTATGAATACGAGAAGAAATTTATTGTTTATTCATTTTAATGTTGTTGATGTTGACTCTCGGTAAAACCACTTCAACTTCTCTGTTTGACTAAAGATACCGCTTCCGTAGACTCGAGCGCTATTTAACCGATCGGTACACGTTCTAAGTAAAACGTTCAACTGTATAAAATTCATAAATTAGTAGGTACGTGACAAGCGACACTTGATACACAGGAAAAGTATGAGTAAATAGACATCTTTCATAAGGGCAACAAAGCGTTATGATTTATATGCCGCTATGTTATATTATATCGCAAATTTGGTTTTGGTGCCTTTGGTGTTTTTTGTGCTTTTATTTTATAAATATATGATTTCCGGTCAGCGAGCAGTGAAGTGAGGCATGCGAGGTATTTCCACTGGATACGGACGTCGCAAACAGGAAAATTCACCTTTAAATACCTACAAGAATCCCGTATCCCGTATATTTTACTGACCAAAATGAAATTACACATCCCGTTTGAAAAAGATTGACTGCATAATATATGATGTTTGTAAAACTACGATTAATGTGGAGCTTACCATTTGTTATTTTAATAAAATATGAGGAGATTTTAGCTAAATGATTGATTTACATTTTGGTACAATAAGTATTGTGATTTTTAAATGAAAGTTTTTTCTATTTATGTTTTAGTTTCACGCTGTATCCCGCACAGATCAGGTTAGGCAGAAACTGGGAATCTAGTGTTAAGACACTCCGTTCCCACTAAAATGTTTCCGTTCTCCACTCACTCACTCACCAATTTATTACATTCTTTATTTATTTATTTATCATAAAACGAATGCATCTGTTTAAAGACAATATAGAAAAATATAAAATAAATACATAAATTACACGTGCATTCAACCATGCTGTTCAATCTTTGATAGAAACTAAGGACGTCTTGTTTTATAATTTACGTCGGATCTCTTTCAAGAATTTTTCGAGCAAAAAATCGTTAGAACTGTACCGCACGAGGTATCTCTAGAACACAAACATATTTCGCTACATTCTGAAAGCCTTGTGAAACTTGAAAATGTTTAAGTTTCGTTACATTTTGATATCGTCATTTGATGATACGATAATTTTGATTTTGCATGTAATAATTTATTTGTATTTTTCGTAAAAGACAATAAATAATAATATTCAAGTCAGTTTACTTTAAATATAAGATACATCTAAGCTTCAGATATTTGATACTAAAGTCACAAAGTCGATGTTAAGAAACATAATACAACATTTTCCACAAGAGAAATTTCTATATACCTCCAATACATCAATAGTGAAGTTATCGTACGTTGAAAGATGATATGAAATGATTTCGCCTTAAAATTTAATAGACGCTCGGAAGGTCTGTATACTATTACCACCAATTAGTCAGTACGAGGCGGTTTTCTTTGATATCAGTAAGGCGGTTGTAAACATTAAATTGATCGAACTAGAGCGAAGACCGCCTTGGAGAGTGACTCACTGAACGTATCTAGTTTAATATCGATATCGATATCGACATCGGCACACCCATCGACAATGCACTTGAAATCACTAATTAGGTTCCATGTAATTAAATCGATACAATCTTAATAATAAACGAGCCAATTAGGCGCTTCTTGTGGGCAATACATAATTTAAGTAAGTGTTAATTATGGAAGCAATAACGGAAGTATTGTTTATCTTTTATTTCGTTTCTATTTAAACTATATTTTTCGTTGTATCTAGAATAGATAAATAGAATATATTTTTTATTTTTTTGTAATTATATTTAATAAATAAATAAAAATAGATATTATTAGTATACATTATAGAACGGTCGACTATTTTCTCATTTTAAAATAAAATTTATGAAATGGACTCCCTGAAAATTCTAATATTTGTACTGCATTAAAATGTTTCTATTTAACTTTCTTCTTTTAAATTGTACCACATTAGTATTGTAGTCCTCGCCAGGAAGTTTCGTATGTAGGTAATAACTTTTCAAGTACGTTATTTACTTAACTTCAAAATTTGAGTTTGAAATTTCGAGTGCACTGTTTACAGAAAATTCATTTATAATATTTCGATATAAAGTAATTATATTTCATACAAGCGGGCGCGCGCGGCTTCGCCCGCTTTTGTATCCTTAGGAGTGAATTTTAAAAAAAACCACGGAACACGTGTTCAATAAAATATTTTTAAGAGTCTGAATTTCAAAATTTTATAAAATGCAGGGTTTTGCGTGTATTATAAATTATGCTTTCTTTATATTATTTTTTATATAAATTTGGTTATTTATAGTAGTTATTATATTATTACTATCAAAAACTATTTTATTTATTTTAATTATAACTATCCTGTTAGCGATAGATCAAAGAGCTTTTAATTATAATTTTAATAATTTAGTTTGATACATAATATATTGACCTAATTGTTTGTGTTGATAACCGATGCAGCTCTATGTGTTAAGTTTATCGTGATTTTTTTTATTTAATATTTTATTTAGGTTTTAGGAAATATAATATTTCTATATAATATGCCATCGTAGCACAGTGGAACAGTGTCTAACTGTAAACGCGACGGTTGAAGTTTCGATTACAGTTCACCAGAATGATTTCAGTTAAATTATTTATATATAAAATCAGCTTTACGCTGTATCCCATACACAGCAGGGTAGGCAGAGGGAGCCTAGTGTTAACACACTCTGATCCCCACTTTCTACTTCTAATTCTGGCGGCATTGCGTATTTAGTGGCAGAACATAACGCCGCGGTTTGCGTCGACACCAAAGCGAATAAATTTAAGTAAATATTTCATCTCTTGGAGTGGGGATCGAACCCACAATCAGTCGGTTTTACAGTCACAGTTTGTGCCCTTGCGCCACGACTGGCCTATTTCTATATAAAATATGATTTATGAAAAAAAATGTACAATAAACAAGCTGCTACAAGTAGAACCGGCAAGAGTTTGACCTAACGCAGTTCTCATGTAATCCTCATTTCACGAAAGAGCGTTAAAAGTTTCCAACTGAAACTTTCTTCTTACATTCATAAACATTTTACTTTGCTAACTTCCAATCTTGTACACTTAATACTTGTATTTTACACACAAAACAGAGGGTATACTTTCTCTGAATATTTTGTATGAGTGACCGCTAATGAATTTTTGAATTTTCTTCTATTTATTGTGGCTTGTTTGAAATTGTAGCTGCACTATATCTTATTTATTGATATAGTCTATACTACTATACAAGTATAATAAAGAAAGAAAATTTTGTTGTCTATTTTATATGTAAGAAATAGCTTGTCGTAACGTACATATATAATACATATATGGCTTGTGAAGAATGTAGTTTTTTACTACCAATTAAAAGAAAATACAAAATGTAAGTCACACTATTGTCACATAAAAATATTTTAATATAAGCTAATAAAAATATTTGTATAAAAAAAAGAAATTTGAGCCCTAAGTATGTTGTAGCTTAATTACCGATACCCAAACACCAGTAAACAAAGCTTACATAATAAAATTCTTCATTATATTTTATGGGAGAAAATTTAAAACCGACAATTAAGAGTTCAAACTCAAAAATATTGTAATAAAATACGAAGATATTGGTTTTATAGTACGTAAAGCGGTGTTATGACGTCACATATCGGCTTTTATTCAAATAAACTGTCAGTTATCAGTGAAATAAAGTCCTTTATTGGCTAATTTTACAACCACTTATAGAACTCGAACGTAAGTTAATAGGCGCCTTAAGTGGTTATAAAATTTATAACAACTTTTCAAATTTTTAGGCAGCGATTCATCTTCATAAATAATAAACGTTCAAATCACTACTTACGGAATTTATGTGTTTTCTGGTTTAATCCTCGTTTTGAAATGTGGGACCTATATTTTGGTTTTTTCTTACTTTTAAAATTATATGCCACGTCAAGTCTTGTTCGGCTTTTTGAAAACTCAACTCATAAATCTTTATAAATATATACATATTGCACTGGAGCGATCTGGATAAAAATATTTTGGAATTTGAGTAATGATAGAGGCAGGATGGTCTGAGGCTTGATCTTTAATTGTGCACTAAATTAATAAAGCTAAAGCTTCTGTAGAAAATATTTTATCCTTTATAAACAAAATCGTTGCATTTTTTATTAGAAATTGTAGAAATTCAACTAAACGTTATATAAAATTATTTGGATAGTATAATTGAAATTTTAGTAAAAAATAGTAGTTTTGTTAATAATTATACACTATATTTGTAATTAATGCAGCTCATTAAAATATATTTTTGCAACTGGCAACAAATATAGTATGAAACTAGAAAAGTAATCACACATCTTACGTGCATAATTAGCTTTACTGCTCCATAAATTCTAAATATGACAAATTACAGAACAATTTCTACAAATTGAAAATCGATACGGAAAATACCGCAATGTTTAATGAAATAATTATACAGAGTAAAAAATACATAAGTATGGGCTGGGGGCATCAGCACTTAATGAATGGACTTCAAAATAACTTATGTCAATAAATTATCATTCATGATATATTTTATTGAGAAAAGAGTATATAGATATAAAACTTCTTTTTATGACAATTTTTTTTTATATATGCAGGAAAGCCAGCCAGATGCTCATTTTTGACATATTGCGGATGGCGAAGGTCAGTAGCAACAATCTGGAGATTTTTTTTTCTTATAAATATATAAACATTCTCATGAATTGTTCTCAAGTATACGTTCATAGTATAGAAGTTAGACGCTGATTAATTTTTTTTCAGCTTCACGCTGTATTCCGCATGATGCAGAGTAGGCAGTGAGAGTTTAATGCTAAGACACTCCGCTCCCCACTTTCCGTCGAATTCTGGAGGCCTTGCGTTTTGAATGGTGGAACTCAACACCGCGTTACTCCAAATACCAAAGCAAAGAAGGGAAAATGTTAAATATTACCTTTTTCTCGAGTGAGTGGGAATCGAATCCACATCTTGCCGCGTTTACACATATTTGTACCCTGCGCCATTATTGTACTCCAACTAACCTAACTAATTAAGTCACAATAGTTTCCTCTTTATTAAAATGACGTACTATTACTAATGAACAATTTATATACTTTTTATGATTAAATTCAGTAAAAATCAGTTATTATTGCGACTACTGTAGTTCAAAAATATTAAGTGAGGATACTACACTACGGTTGCGTAGACTAGTATAGAATTATCGATGGCATTCGCAAGCACATTTCGTAGCATTCGTCGGTTGTAATATTGAGAATATTTGCCAGAAGCCTTTATAATTCCACCGTATGGTCTAAATATAAAATCAAAAATGTCTGCAGCTGTCAGCTCATTTTAAATATTTTCAAACAAAACTCAAATTTTATATTGATTTTGAATAAAAAATCCTATAAATTTATGTATTTATTCTAAAGTTTTCTTTCTAGAATATACGCTCGAATAGTTTTGGTTATGCTAAGAAAGGTTCTAGAGCCTGCCGCAGATCTTGAATTATTTATACAGATATTTTGTTACGATTTCGTAAACACAAAGGACTGGAGATGGAGAACCATCACGTATGAATCACAAATATTTCTTCTTTAAATGTAAAAATTTTAAAAATAAATTCTTTTGAATTTGAGCTTTTCTGGAATCTTATCTTTATTAGTTTTTTTTATTTTGGTAATTTTATACTTTACTCCCCAGCAAACTAGTGATAAAATATGCACAAACACAAACAACAACAAAACAAACTTAAATATTCATAAAAAAAAGTAAAGCGCGGCGTTAAGTTGCCATTCAACACGCAATGCCTCCAGAGCTAGGCGGAAAGACGGGAACAGAGTGTCTTAACACTAGGTTCCCGCTGTCTACCCTTCTATGTGCGGGATACAGCGTGCAGCTAATTTTTAAATATTAATAAAATGAAAGAGAAATCATCTAAAGCCTGTTATTTTTAATAAGTCTTTATATCTAACAATCGTGGAAGGCACCCTTCCGATATTAATTATAATTAACCCCAGGATATTGGGGTGAATAGGTACAAACGATTCAAAAACATATCATATGATATTCCAAATTATATTTTGATTAAGTGGGTATTATACCTATCTACGGTAGGCATATACTGGTAAGCTAATTTCATCTTTCATTTTAATAATAGTTAACCTTTTCCCTTTATAAGGTTTTGTTACTGGGAATTTAATGTAATTTGTAAAGAATAATAAATTAGTTGTAAAATTAACAATCTTTTAATGTTATTTAGCACAGACTTGTATGTATATTTAAAAATATTTTTAATCTCCCAGCGAATTAGATAAGGTATGGTAAAGTAGGAATATATCATCAAGTTTCTATGCCACGTACAATACAAAAATGTAAAGATTATAAAGAACATAAAAACCTCAAAATTTACTCAAATGTCATTTAAAACTCGACTACTGTTTTACAATGAAGCGCCGAACGCTCTTTATCTCAGTCGTTAACGAGCGATACATCAGGGTTAAGGGTGTGCGATCAATATTCAATATCCGGATAGAATTCGTCTCTTCCGTTTTGTGGTTATACAAACTAAACAACTATATATAAATATTTTTTATTAATATTTTGGTGAATATTAATATTTTTTTTGGTAGCCCATCGTGGCGCAGGGGCACAAAGTGTGACTGTAAAATCGGCTGGTTGTGGGTTTTGGATCCCCACACGAGCAAATGAAATATTTATTTAAATTTATATTTTCATTTCTTCGCTCTGGTATCGAGGCAAAGCACGGCATTGAGTTCCACCACTCAACACCCAATGCCTGCAGAACATAGCGGAAAGTGGGGAACGGAGAGTCAAGTAAGTATCTAAAAATAACATATATAACAAAATACGTGTCTTACATTCCATATACATATGTATGTATCATATACAGCAGTACGCTCCAGAGATTTAATAAGAAAACTGAGCTCTTTCAAATTTTGTGCCGTAGAGCGTAACTTGTCGGGTCGACATTAAATAGGTACACACGCGAGGCAACTTCACAAACACTATTATTGAAATTTTCCCTCGTCGTCTAATAAACAAAATTAAAAGTTAAAGCTTCTTACAAATTGTGTTCCAACTTAGTAATTAATATTTTGTTCACTTTAATTTTGCAAGAATATATTTATATATAATGACATCATTTAATTAATAAAATATTATTTGTTTAAACCATTTAAAAACACATTTTTATAAATTGTTTCAAATATTCATATTCAAATAGTGGCCAGTCGTGGCGCAGTGGTACAAAGTGTGACTGTAAAACCGACTATTGTTGGGTCGAGTCCCCAACACGCAATGCCTCCAGAATCCTGCACCTAATCACTAGGTTCCCTGTGCCAACTCTGCTGTGTGCGGGATACTTTATTTAAATATTCATATATTGCGGAATACGTATTGATAGTTTAAATCGCTAACTGCCTAATCTAGCATTTACAAATAGCAGCCTCTACAGGACTCTGTGCTCTCTCGTATTAGCTAATTTATGTTCAATCAGTTAGAATTGCTTGCCGAATCTTATCCACAGACATACTCGTTAAGACGCCTTACTAGTTTGTTAAGTTGTTAGTAGCGGAATTCTACCAGTTACGAGATTCTCGATTCGTATGCAATTACATTCAATTTAAATTCAGCGATTTGAAATAGAGCTAATAAATTTGGAGTATAATTTTGAACTAAAATTGTGTTTTCTAATTTAATTGAATAGAGTATTTTAATTGTTTTTATTTTATTAAATTCACGCTGTATTTTGAACACAGGTAGATAAGACAGAGGAAACCTGGTGTTAACTCACTCCATTTCCCCTTTTCGCCGAATTGTGGAGGTATTGCGTGTTGAGTGGCGGAACTTTTCACGTTTTCACCTCCTCATCATTCCTCACAATAATTATATACATATTTTAAGTTTACTATACGTAAAAACAAATCAAATTTACGAATTCAAATCATATTACAAACATTAATATTCCCATTGAAAATACATGACATAAATAAAATTAAAAACATAATCTAAGAGAATTAATATCTAAAACACACTCAGATTTGATCGCGGTCAAGTATAACAGCGGGTTCGTTGTACCTCACATCACATCTCACGGTCCGTCCGACCGCGTCGCAGGTGCAGCCCGTACACCTGCCGACCCGCCAACTTACCATAAAATGCGATTCCATCCTACCCCGACTGAAACAGCACTATGTCTGGCCCCCGTGAGGGACAAGTATAGAAATACAATCACGGCTGACATTAACTCAATATAGGGAACGCAGCCGATGGTGTATCAGTTTTTACTGGCGCAAAAACTATAGGAATTTCATGTTTTGAGATGGACTCGGTAATCGGTTGGCTGGGATTCTTCTTAATATTATATTTGTTCATAGTTTACTATTTGACCGATACTATCGTGTGTGTTTGAAGGTTTTTAATGTGATGGCTGTGGGTTCGATTCCAATTAGATGCAATATTTAAAAGTATTCATTTAAATTAAAGGTAATTAGGTCTGATACTAAATAAATTATTTAAAAAAGGCTTATTAAATTAGATAACATATATTTTTCTGTTTATCCCCCAAATGTGGTAGATGCATTCAAAAACCACCAAGCAGGTGTAAAAGTTATTCTGTCTCGCTCTAACATTTTGATTTTTAACTCTCCTGCATTGCCCCGGGCGTTATTCGCTTTCTCGCTGTTTTGTTTTACTTTTGTCTGGCGTACGTCTTGCGCTTGCTATTTGTTTATTAGTTTCGATTGAGTTTCTCTTACTTTTAATACATAATAAATAGTTTTAGTACATAATAAATAGTTTTAATATATGTTTTAATAAAAGCAAAATAATAATGGTTTATCATGTATCAGTGAGGCCGTCGTGGCGCAGAGGTACAAATGTGTGACTCTAACGCGAGTGGTGGGTTCGAGCGAATGAATTATTATTTATTGATTCTTTATTTCTTTGCTCTGGTACCAAGGCAAAAGCTCGATGTTGAGACTCAACACGCAATGTCTTGAAAAAATCGGTGGAAAGTGAGGAACGGAGTGTCTTAACACTAGGCCCTCTGCATACCTTTCTGTATGCGGGATACAGCGTGAAGCCGATTTGATTTTCATCTTTATTAAAATAGTTCAAACAAGAAAAATCAATTAATGTGAACATTGAAATATAAAAAAGCCGAGCTATTGTTACAAGAAATTACAACAGGCAACCAAACGGATTGCGATATCAAAACATCAAATCAATATAGGAGCGTGTCCGAATCTCCATTCATAGAATAACGGGCGGTAGTTGTATTTAAAACTTTTTCACTTCCATAACCTTTTGTTTCTTTTAGTATTGCTCTATTTACGAGCTCGACGTGTAACGGTTATTTGGAACTAAATATTGTATTGGATCTTTCTATTATTTAGATAGTAGTTATTATTTTTATAATACGTTTAATATATTGTAGACATGTAAAGGTGGAAAATGGGAAACGGAGTGTCCTAACACTAGCGTTCTTTCTTGCTGTGAAACTGATATGATTATTTTTATTTTTTGTTACATTTAGTGACTACGATATTCGCTAACTTACGTCCAGTTTCGGCTAAATTTTCAACAAATCGAAAAACTGAACATAAATAAAATAAAACAATCTAATATTTCCTAACTCTTAAAAAGTGAATAATTAAGTAGGTCTCGTGAACTCAAGACTATTCAATATGAGGAACTGAAACGCCAAGAAAAAGTTTTTAAAAGTCACGCCGCGAGTCGTTGAACAATGCTCCTTAATTAAATCCTTCACCGTCAGACGTATGCCGGGGTACATACCGCATAATCATTTCATTATAATTGGTGTGGAGATATTGAGACAGACTAATTTCAAATGCAGTAATTTATAAAAACGGCCAAGTGTGAGTCGGATACGAGCACGAATATTGAGAGTCACTTATGTTTATTTTATTCTGATTTTAGTATTTGTTGTTACTGAAATATGTCATCTATTGAGTAGAGTCCCTTTAAGGTGTGGAACCTTAAAAAAATCTTATATTATAAATTTTTTACTCACATTAGTAGCAGTAGTACAGAGGGAGCCTAGTGAAAAGTAGTATGTACTCCATTCGATATTTTGCGCAAATTTAGAAACTTCAGTATAAGATGTCGAACTTGATTTTGTATTGATTCTTATTTAAATATCTCATGAATCCTGCGTCCTGATATTGTCAAATAATAGATATTTTAATATAGTCGTTCCCACGGGTAAACGTAAACCAGGAGAAAAAGTGACCTATGTCCTGTTTAATACTTAGAAGGCTCGCTCCGTGCGTTTCGAATTTCATTTTGAATGCTTAAAGTAGTAAAGAATAATACATCTGCAAGTTGTATTATTAATAAAATTAATTAATGTTTATATAAATTATATGAAAGTAAAGGTATCATTTTTGATAAGGTTAATTTCATTAAGTAAATATTATGTATATGTTTTTAATAAATAATACATTTTATTAGCTTCATACATGAAATATAAACACAACATAATATAGTAGAGTAGGCAGAGGGAGTCCAGAGTTAAGACACTCCACATTGTACCTTTTTTTTACCTAATTTTTTAAACATAGTGTGTTGAATTTTCAGATTTCGGTTTTGCTGCATCACGGCGGCCTCTAATAACAACATAAAACTACAAATATCTCTAAAATCATTTGGAAAAACGCTACTAATCTAAATAAAATTAATTATATATCTATCCTATTCTATGGGATAAATATCGATGCTCCGTCGTGAGATTTACTGTGGCGTGTCACGCTAACAATAGGCTTGTTCCTGGAGTGCAATGTGCTGGTCCGACTAGATTCATTTTGCTCTCACCACGTTCTTGTTGGTCTAGACTGTATATTTCTTAAAGAACAATTATAGATATTGACTTAATATAATCATAATTTATAATACAAGCTTTTTAGATTAAATAAAAATAGGCTTTGCTTAATATATTACACATAAACTACGCAAAATATTTATAAAATTTTAATAAACATATAAATAGAACGATAAATTTATATTACAAATTTGACTCTACATTATAAAGATTATATTTAGTTTTTACACGAATCGTTGTTACTGTATCTCCGCTTATACGCGAACAAATCAAATAAAAACCTTTTACTTTGAAGGCAAACATGTGAGTTTATTAAAACAAAACATGGACCGTACTCATTTTCAATTCCAGGGAAGGAGTGCAACATCGCTTTTAGCATTCACGAGGCGCCCGCGCGCGGTAGGTGTGTTTAATTTGAATTATCTTGATCTGACTGACATGTTCTCCAAGAAATACTCAAAAGAAAATATGCCTTGATATTAAAGAATAAGAGAAATTCGTTTTGTGGTGAATATTAAGTCAAATAAAATCTAATCACATTTCGTCAGGCCGTACCCTGCATACAGCAGAGTAAGCAGAAGGAACCTAGTGTTAAGACACTCCGTTCCCTACTTTCCGTTGAAATTTTCGAGATATTGCGTGTTGAGTGACGGAACCCAACGCCGGAATTTAGGCTTGAGTAGGATTTAAGCCTACAACCGTGACGTTACATTAATACCCCTGTGTGCCTGCGCCACGATGGCCTCAGGTGAATATTAAGTGTCTCGCGATATTACAATAGTTAACTCGTGATTGCGAATATTAATTCCTGACTCACGTTCGATTACAAGGAGTGATTTTGGACAGGATGGATGGTCGTGATTTTCTACAATAATGGTGTTTTTTTTTAAATGAGCGGATATAATGACTTCGTGATGGGAAGGATCTGCGTTCTGATGAATACGAATGAGCATTTAAAATCAAATAAAATATCTATTAAATGAAAATATATTGTCTGATGTGATTTATGGCGGCCCATTCAGTGTGATCTCTTGTCGCCTGTTCTTCTTATTGTCACGTTCAAATTTGGACGAAAATACTCGAATATTGCTTTTTGTATTTCGTTTACGTTTTCGACGTGTAATGAATTTATCTGTGTATATTTTTGATTGTAAGTGTTTTCTCGAATTCGATTGTTGTACTGACAACGATGTAGATTTGTTTGTCCTATTATACAAGGTTTAATTTCCTAACGATGGATCTTCGCTTGTACTACAATTAAAATCAATTAAGACCAATTAATTGAAAATGATTTTGTAAAGTTAGCTACAGCCAAGCACTTTTACAGGAGCAAATATATATTTCAACAGGTAGTGTATGTATTTCGAACAGGTCCTAAAAACATCGTGTTTACTGATCTTTCTTAGAAAGCGAAACGCACAGGCCGGTTTATGGTTCCATTAAGCGATAAGCGTACTTTGTGTCGCTAGCGCGTGTGTTTGTTCTTGACAGCTTGCACCTTGCAGCTTTGCTAATCCAGTCCGGAATGTTCATCTAAATATAGAACTGTATCGCGAGATGATTGCAGTCGAACGAGTTTTGCGGTCTGTTTGCCGCTTCTGTGGTTATACATTTTTTCCGCTCATGCACGGCTCGTTCCAGTTAGTGTTTACTTCGTACTAGAATACTACTACATTTTTTTTAACAATAAGTATTAAATGTACTGCGTCAAAAAATAAACAATGATGGTAAGGTATCATATTTTTTTTATAAAATATTACACTTTTGCTAACTCTACAAAAAAATCAAAGCACATTTATTTTATCAACATAAACACGCGAAATCGCGTCGTTCTTCTGTCGCCATAAATCATTACCATCAAACAGTCCTCCTTACGGCTACGTCGCCTTTCATCGGATGCTTTCAGTCTGGCTTTTATTTAATTACAATAAGTGATTCGCCCATAATTCCGTCAGATATTTGTAAATATGAAGAGAAATAGAATGAACGCTGAAATATACGTTACGTTATGTTCTTTAATATATTATGTATATATACTTATATATACTTATACAACAAATAGAAATATACGGTTCTTAATTTTTCTCATATTTAGAATATGGAATAAGGTCATATTTACAATGATTTTTTTTATATAATAATCAGTTACATTCAAGTATATCGATATAATTGTAATAATAAAAATACCTACATATATATTTATTTAAAGGTGAATAAAACCTTTGAATACATGATTAAGCTGTACTATCACAGATGCCACGTTGGCAATAAATTGTGATTAAAAATAATGTTCTGGCGTAGAGAATTCAAGTTAACAATAGGCAATGATAGAGATGTCTCTGTATGAAGATGTTCACTTGGGGTCTTTGTTGGGTTTGACAATACAATATTTTATTTGGCTGTAAGCCCTCGCTGCCCACGCCTCTGCTAATGGCGAGGATTGTTGTATAAAGATGTAAAAATGAATGGCTCAGTTTGTAAAGGGCCAATATAAGTAAGTTCTCACATGGCTGTAAAAGGATCATTGTTAAGATTTTTTCAGCCTATCGTGGGTTTATATAATGGGCTAGGTGTCAATCGGTGCGGTCCGGGCAGGTGTACCGTCCAGCCAGTCGAGGGATAAAAATGGTCATAATTTAATTCTGCAGCTGCCCGCCCGTCCACCGAGCACCGGCGCGGCGGTCGGGCTCGCATTGCTTCTTCCTTTTGTAATAATGAATTCCAGAAAAATTTCAACCGACGGTCATTATTTTTAATTTGTGTTCGGTTACGCTCGGCGTGAGTTGTAATTAGATGGTATTTTCTGACGTTACGCCGAATTAGCCTTACGTCTGTTATGATTGTATACGTACGATAGCACCGATATGAACATTAACAAGAGATTTAATTTAAATGTAGCCCGAGGCTGTATTGCCACTTTCAAATTTATGATTTTATTACAGTAGTAGTCTGTAATTTGTTATTGAATGTTATTATTTTAATAGCTATTTAAATATAGTGATTGTTTCTCGAATATACGTATTAAAATATATGTAGTTTAAATTGATGTTAATCATCTATTGTAAATAATATATAAATATAATTTATTTACGGAACTAAAGTATATTCTATTATTTAATTAATTTAGATTAATGATAATAATACTTCAACTTTATATTAAGCAAATCTTTACTAAGCTTAACAACCTAAAGCTGGGAATTTGATTAATATTAAAATGTGATTAATATTATATACATCACATTAAAAACACTTCAATAATCATTTAGAAGAACCACGTGAGTTCATCAAACCCATGGATAGATATACTATTATACATATTTTCATACAGAAATTGTTTTAATATGAGAAATATATCAAGAAAATGTTTTAGAGGCGTACGGCTCGCAGCGCCAACCGTTAATCTCCTTTGAATAAAACATAAGATGCTCGATAGCGTTCTATTAGGGTTAAGGCATATTTGATACGAGTACAGCTTAGTATTAACAATATGGGGTGTATGCCATCGCCGCGCGTAATCTGTACGCACGGGCGCTTAATGTTGGAAGCTTTCGGGGAACGCTTAATTATATCTTAATAAAAAGTATTTGAGAAAGGGAGTTCTTAATGATATGTTAATAATTAAAATATCATATCTTTTACTTTGCATCTCGTTCTGAAGAGATAAGATGTTAATATAGTTGATATAAGAATCTTAATTTGTTATTAGACAGCAGTCTTTGTATATGTTTTTGAGATATATATGTATGCTATTGTATACTCTTTATATTTTGAAAATAAATTCCTTATACCTATTTATATTTATACTAATATAATAAAGCGGAAGAGTTTGTTTGTTTATTTTATTGCTAAAATGTCGGGAACTACTGGTCGGGTTTACTTTTTTTTTATTTTGTTTGAACGCTACATACCTCAGGAGTGCTATAGGCTATAATATTAATTCTTAATTAGCCATAAATATCGAAAGAACAATAATTACTAGAGCCATCGTATTACTTCAACCGCGTGCGCTGCAGAAATTATAAAGTCCGCAACATTATACATCTATCTTTATAAATGAGTCACAATAAGGCATTTTGTGATTAAAAATATAAAAAAAACACAAAGTGATATTTAACTGATTTTTATTTGAAAAACATATGCAAACATACAAACGAAAAATATTATACCATCAAAGAAATTTAATGCAGACTGGCTATTGTAGATGAATATATAAAAAAACCGATCTTTAAAATTTTGAGACTGTACTAATTATGAGAGAAACGTATTCATCCATAAAATTTGATACCTGCCTTATCTTAACAGTCAACCGACACTAATATATTCAAAATAACTTGCTATAAACCAAATATGTACATTGTGAGCTGATGAGAATTCCAACCTGTACAAATGATATACGTATATTATATATACACCGTACGAGAAGTCTACCAGATTACGTATCAAAGGTAAACACCAACTTAGTAACGTTCTTGAGTTTAGATGTAATCACCAAACGGATACATTTCAATGCAGCTCATATTCAATAGTTTATCTTCAATAATTATGCGTTAGTCTTCTTAATAGGATATTAAATATTAATATATGTAAGGCGTCGTTCGCACAATCTCACCGTTTCAATTAACCCGCCCACGTAACACATAAACCTCCGATCTGTGTATGGTACGATCAATTTGCTTTATCTTTGGGTACCTCTTATCGCCGAATAAAATATTTACAGCACAGTAAAAGTCGTCCCGTAATAATAAACCTCATAACTGGATAATGAAAGTTTGGGGCATAAGCTACGAGGAGATATCAGTATAGTCATGGAAGATACGTTGTTAGATTTGTAATATATTCGTGACTTGAAAGTGAATATATGGAAATTTTATATTTATATGAAATAAATTTAAAAAGTCAGCTTCACGCTGTATTCCACACACGGCAGGGTAGGCGGTGGTAACCGAGTGTTAAGACACTCCGTTTCCCAATTTTGCCGAATTCTGGAGGCATTGCGTTGAGTGACTCTCAAAGGAACTCAACGCCACGCTCTGTCGCGTTTACAGTAGCTCGCTCCTGCACCACGACCGGTTAACGTATAGTAAAGGTATATTAACCTTCAAATATATTATATTAGAAAGCAAGTCACTAAAACATTAAAAAAAAACAATTTCTGAAAAATTATGCACACAACAAAAGATTCTATCTAAGCCAACGATACAGTAAAACGGAAACAGTAAACTGGGGAACAAAATTAGATGTTAGATACTTGATTAAAATGTTCATAGAAACAACACAGTGAATACCGAATGTTTCGCTTCCGCATTAAGGAATTCTTATTGTAGTACAGTAGGCAGTGCACGTCACGATCCGAGTGGGCGGTGGCAGTGCAGCCCCGAGCCGAGGGTGGCCTACAATTCACTAATACGCTTTATTTACTCTACGTTTCCTATAGCGTGACCTATATTGGAACGTTTATTTTAATATAATTTATTATTTATAATTATATAAATGTCACATTAATTTTACATTTGAGGCTAGTAATAGCGCAGGTGTGTGCGACTGTAAGCGCGACTGGTTAAAAGTTCGACTTCCATTAGGTAAAATGAAGTATTTTCAATTCCTCGCTCTGATAATGAGGTAAGCTTAGGTATGCTTTAAGTTCAATACGCAGTGCCTATAGAATTCGGTAGGTAACGGTAAAGACTTAATGGGAGCGGAGTTTCTTAACTCAAGGTTCCCAGGTTCCTGTTCTGTGTACTCAACTATGCAGTGGATACAGTGTGAAAATAAAATTATATGTTAATATCAAATGTGTAAATAATTTAAAATTTATTTTATAGTTGTGTAATTACGAATTACTATGTTTTGTCCGACTGTCATTTCTATTCTCGAGAACGTTTAACGCCTATTCTACGTACGTATCATATTAGTTAATGATAAGTTAGATCTGTACTTAATTTACAGGAAACATACAAATTAAATTACTATATTGAGGCCGTCGTGGCGCAGGAGCACAAGCATGAACGCGGCGGTTGAGGGTTCTATTCCTACTTGGGCAAATTAATTATTATTTATTAATATTTTTATTGGGTAGTATTGAGTTCCCCCACTCAACACGCAACCCTTTATAAATTCGGTGGAAAATGAGTTAAACTGATAAATATAAAATATAAATATTTAAACAAGACTATATATCAAAATTAATACACGACAGTTACAGCAATCGTATCAAATCGTATTAAAATGCAAAATATGTAGTTATTTTATGTATAAAAACAGTACCTACCATATTTATTTTTGAATTATGTACTTCAACGTGAATAAAGTATAGTTTAACTCATTTAAAATTTCATGTTTATTTAAATAGTGTTATTCATATTATTGGTATTGCTAAGCACGTTTAAAAAACTAATCACACCGGATCCACCGCTAAAGATGGAGTGATTGTGTCTTTGAAAATTTTATGTTAATACTTATACACCTGCCGAATAAATTTTACTATAGTTAATCATTATAATTTTTTGGACGGATTTGAACTTTATGGTGAAATCGTAAGACGCAATGTCAGCCAGTCGTGGCGCAGGGGCAAAAGGGTGTGACTGCAACGTGACGGATTGTGAGTTCAATTCTCATTTCCTTGAGGAAATTGAAATATTTAATATTTCTTCTCTCTGATGTCGAGTCATAGCGCGGCGTTGAGTTCCGCCACTCAACACGCAATGCCTCCAGAATCGGGAAGGGCATTTTCTTAACACTAGGCTTTCTCTGCCTACCCTGCTACGAAGCTGTATCCCGTAAACAATGTATATTGCCTCCTTAAGTAGGCGGCACACCGTAACGTCATAGCCGTGTTTGAGCTGCGAGTGCACTTGACTATGTAAACTTATTTATATAAGCGCACCGCTAGAGGTGTTATGTAACTTAATAGATGAATACGGCTATGACAAGCGCGTTTATCGGATTATATCTATTTAAATATGTTTAGAGTACTAACAAGTTAAATAAGTTTATATAAAATCAGCTTCACGCTGTATCCCGCATACAGTAGATCATGCGGAGGTAACCTAGTTAAGACACTCCGATCCCCACTAAATTAGTATAATAATACTATTTTTTTTATAGTTATTTTGAACTGATATAGCTTATAGGTAAATATTCTTATTTAACGACTACTTCTTAGAAGAAAAAATTCTAGCTCACGCTGTGCATACCAGGGTAGTTAGAGAGAACTCACTGTTAAGACAGTGCATTTCCACCATCACAGTCCATTCCTCAGTTTCCGTCGAATTGTAAAGGAATTTGGTGTTGGGTGTCGGAACTCAACGCCCCTCGTTACTTCGTCACCAGAACCAGGAAAAATAAAATTTTAAATATTTCATATAGTCCAGTTGGATCGAACTCACAACCTGTCGCGTTTACAACCACACGCTTATGCCCCTGCACCACACGAGTCCTCCACTAGATTTCTTAGAAACGATTCAAGAATTCCCATATAAAACACATTACAACTAAATAGTTTATCTTATAACAATCTCAACTACTAGTTTAGTAGTTACTTAAGAGAGTACTGTTAACTTTGATATTGACAGCGCTTTTTATCATACATTATCATCTACAAGTCCATCAAAGTATACATTCACCTGATTATCGTAATACGAGAAAAAAAAAGTTTTAACTTATCGCCGCTGTCAGTGACGCTAATCGTGCATCTCATGGAATGCCCGGACGCGCGGTTGTTTCGAAATGGCCACTGACTGAACGCATTATCTTTCGTTAATGTGGTGTAGAAATGGTTGACAGTTTTACCGTTTATTTAGTGCCTAATAAGTAAAAAAAACTTAAATATGTTTTTTTTTATTCTGGACTTCTAAATATTTTTGATGGGATTACATATTACTTTCTTCGGTCTGGTAATGAAGGAAAATGCGGCGTTGAGTTCCGGTACTCAACACGCAATGCCTCCAGAATTGGCGGAAAAGAGGGACAAAGACATTGTATTATTGGGATCGGAATGTCTTAACAATAGGTTCCCAGGATCATTAGCGTCAAGCTAATAATTTTTTTTCTATCCCTAGCGTGGAATAACACTTAAAAAATTATAATAAAAGTATGAAAGTCACTTTAAATTATATCATAATAAAATTTAAAAATAAAATTATATTTATAAATGTAACGCTAATAGAGAATTACAAAAACTAATAATAATAACATATCATTATATATATAATACATACAAAGAGGATAATTCAAACTTCCAATTTTCGACTGATTAATAAGTTTTTTTTCCTATCTCCAAAAAGATATTGAACAAAAAATATCGATCAAACTATTTGAAACATGATAAATGATTCAAAAAGCATTCGCTACGAAAGTTATAAATCGACGGAGCGGCTATCTCAGCGTGGAGAACGATTTGTGTAATTAATGTTCTGGTTCTCTTTAACTTGACAAAGGGCAACAAAATCTAGATCATTATTGCATATTAGAAAGGAGTTTGGATTGCTTACTAAGCATTATTATTGCGCAAGTTATATTTAATCAGCATAGCGAAACATTCTGTAATGACAGAATATAAAAAAATATATAATTTCAAAAGTTTTTATAGTTCTGCTCTAACTTTTTTTCTTATAAAGCATATTATAGAAGAGCGGTGTATTTGAATTATACAGTACAGTCTTTGATATGATGATATTTCAATATAGTGGTTTTATACCTCTCATATAAAAGTATATGGCAACATAAAAGCATAAAGCTAAAATTACAAGGTAGCTCTAAGTAGCGCTGTTATTATTCAAATAATGAAATATCTGATTTCGCTTATTACACACCATACATATGTAGAACATTGACCCTATAATTTGTTAGTATCGATATACCGACATACAAAGATTACACTCGCCAGATTCGGATGACCAGATA
This sequence comes from Heliconius sara, assembly GCA_917862395.2. Lineage (NCBI taxonomy): Eukaryota > Metazoa > Arthropoda > Insecta > Lepidoptera > Nymphalidae > Heliconius > Heliconius sara. Next base: position 17,630,098 of record OU860789.1, on the reverse strand, counting down.
GATATATATCTATCTATTTATATTATTCGAATAGAACCGGCTATCTATAAATGATGAGTTTCATTTCAGATTAGATCATATCCTACATCACGAGTGATTGATGGGTCCCGTTCGAAATTATTTAGTAATTCCATTACCACTGCCGTATTGTTTTCTCTCTCAATTATCATCGTATTAGCATGCCCGAGCCTCTATTGTAAGTGATTCTATTAATATTCTTAGTTTCGTAAGGATGATTAGAAAGCTCCGTAAGCTTTTGAGATTTGGAAGCTTTTGTGGTGTCTTCTATAAATTGAAAATTACTTAGAGATTATTTAGTTATGAGTAGATGCTAGTCTTGACCGGTTAACATTTGTTGTCAACGATAAGTAAGCAACGAATATATTATTATTTATTATACAGTGACTGAGCACAAACATTGAATCTCTTGCGTGATTAGAATGGCCATTGTTTATAACATGTTTTATTTATATTATAAACAGTTTGGAGAACAATTACAATATAACAATGATACATCGTTTTTGAAGCACAAATCTGTCTTTTTTTATAGTCATTTGAAATTATAATAACAAATTAGGCATTCAAAAGCTATTATACCAACGCTACTGTCTTTTTAAATATTGTTTCAGCATAAATATATAGAAATAAATGTCCTACTGATGTCCGAAGATATCAAAAACTGAATATTTTCCCTCAAGTTAAATCATACGTTATATTATTTTCTATTTTATATAAAAAATATTACTCTATTTTCGTTTGAACCGTGTAAAACTATAAATAATAGCTACAATTACATCTAATGTAAGAGAAACACGCAAAAGTATTTGTTATCAGAATTATTATATAATTAAGTTTATTCTGAATTAATTGATTATCCATCGAGAAATTTGTGCCTCCATTAATGATCATAATGACTTAAATAGCTACAACAATTTTGAAGCTGCTTGATAAAAAGTCGTTTAATGATGCTTTAATATCTTGAAGTTAATTTATCGCTGGTTCCGTTAGTTTTTTTTATACTTTTGCCTGTGATGATTAATTACATTATCAAAATGGGAGTCTGAATATTAAAATACTTTAGTTAACTTTCATTATAACAAATATTTGACTACTATGCAGCACTGTATAAAATCTCAATTTAGATTTGTTGTTTTGTATTGCATGTATTGTATTGTATTGTATATATGAAAGGAAATTGTGAAAACATTAAAAAGAAAATCCTTTGCCGTTTCGTTGCATGTAAAGGAATATCCTAACAACCTCGTAGTGAACGGAAACAAAAAAAAGAAATCCATGTTGAATATCGAAATGGGACCACACACTCGCTCGCCTGCGCACATCTCTTGTTAGTCTAATGATATGCACATTTATTTGAAATCTCCGAGGTTTATACTAGAATATACGTACATACATACCCATACAAGTATGTAGGTGGTGCTTTGGATTATTTAGACGTTTGCCTTATCATTTCTATTTATAATAAACAAGTTTATAGTTAAAACTAACGATCTCTGTATTTCTGTTAAGCTAAATAAACAACATTTTAATACGTTCATATTTGATTATCACATTTGCATGCAAAGTAAGCTGGAAACCGTTTCGAGGAAAACTACCCTTTCCTTTGAATACTGGCCAAATTATCGTGTTAACTGGCACAGCGCCTGCTTACTAATATTCTATTATATTTAACACTAACAAAATATCTATGTAATATAGAAACTGAAACATATTAAATCTATTAGATACAAAATAAAATAATTAAAATAATTTATAAATAATGATTTTATAATGTTTGTTGCAAATATTTATTATTAATTCTAAAGTTATTCATAAAACATTATGCGATTTGTGCGAAGAGGGAAAAAAATGACAACAACAAAAACATGCTTCCCATACTGTGCAATTATCTAACAAGCAAGTCGTTTGTACATCCTGTGAGTCGGTCACGAGCGTTTAGGAGTCATGGCTTGAACTTTAAATACTGTTATGATATTAGACTTTAGTTACTAAGTTTGTATTTAAATGAACCGCCCAAGGCGTATGTTGAACAATGATAATTTCTACGGACCCCATTGATATAGTACGAGTAAAACGTTTTAAGTTCTCATTGAAAAATAAACTTTATGTTAGCAGTTTTGAAACAATATTTTCGTATAAATATCTCTTGTGGTATGTATGTTTGTTGTGCAGGATGCATGTTGCGTAGCTATTCACTTCTCTAATCTGCATATGGACAAGCCCGACTAACGCATCTTGTCTAGTATGAGGGCCCCAGGCAGAAATGTACGCCCTAATTAATACTAAGCAATCACAATGTATAAAATAATATCAACTTTTTAATTTTCCGGTCTAAACAGAATAAACACACACAGAATTTCATTAACAAAGCCATTATTTTTTTACCAGTCCAGTGGCTATTATCCAAATGATATAATATCTCGTTTGAATTTTACAGCTGCGTTTATAATATACATTTCAGTTTTATAATGCTTGCAAATAAAGACGTCGACGTTTTCGTTATTATTGAGTATAAATATTCCACCCGTAATAAAAAAAGCCATAATGCTACCTAGTTATAAAGCGTGATGGATGATTTGGCAGGTACTCCGAAGAAATATAGATTTTTTTTCATATTTAATAGAAAAAGCTTCACCCAAACATAAACACGTCTATTATTCGGTTAACAATAGTATCCCAAACTGGTGGAGCGAATTCGAATCGGTTACGGCTGTTTAACATTCTTAATCGATCTTTTTGTATTCAGTATCAATAGCCGTTAATAACAAATTCATCTCATTAATAAAATCAGTCGAGCAAGGGAGGAAGCTTTTATCATCTAAAAGGTTCATATTCCTATTTTTCGTTTTGTTACAACATACATTAATATCATTTAATGTTTTCATTCCAGTCGAATAATGTTTCGTGACATAAAAGGGGTTCTCTGTCACGGCGCGTGCGTAATTATTATATAGTCCCCTATGATTAATATATTTAACAAAATTTCCATTATACTACCATACCATTTTAGCATATTTTAGTAATTAACGAAAAAAAAATTCTTTTTTAGCTTCACGCTATATGCCGCACATATTAGTGTAGGCAGAGGGAACCTGAGAACTGCTTGTCCAATACTCTGTTTCCATTAGGACCCTTTTCGCCGAATTCTAGAGGCATATCATGTTGATTGGAACTCGACGCTGTACGTAGCCTTAATACCAGAGCAAGGAAATGAAAATATTAAATATTTTAAGTCGCAAGGTTTTGCGCCACGACTGGCCTCAGGCCTTCGTTTCATAAAAACGTTAACAAAATAATTTTAATAATATTTGATTGTATCCTATAGTCCATTTACCAGGTTTTTATTAATTTTTAATATTAATACGCTCCACACAAATAGTTTTTCTAAAACGGCTACCCACTTTTCACGCTTCAATCCATCTATAGAAATTCCTATCAACACTCATATTATTCATCTTTACAATTTTTCTGCATCCATAATTGTATACTGCTAATTTACTTCGACGTCCGCACTACCGCTACCGCAGACCCGTTTAGCGTAGAAAAATTAAGTAATTCATTCACCATGAAAGGGTAGACTGTATTTGACGTAAAAAAGCGGGGTATGAAGCCATCATTGGAAATAGACGCGCATGGCTGGGTCCCAACGGGCGGCTGCCTCGTTCAACCGTCGGACGCATTCTTATTCCGATGTTTAGATAAACATTAATAGGTCCCCATTCAACTCTATCTAAGTTCCCTTGTTTCGATTATTTCTGGACAACGATTTATATGTATTATTTCAATGCGTTATCAGAACGCGCTTCCTAATTAAGCACGCGGTGAATTTGATGCTATCTGCAGTTTACGTTCACATTTACCATAATTAATAATATGCAGAGTGTATGAAAATGTTTATTTGGTATACAAAACCGTGAATAGGCTTTAGTAGTTAAATTTTTACAGTAGAAATGAAGGATCTGTGTCAAGTAGCTCCGTACCTTGAGTTTTCGTTGTTAGCAGCAGCCACACGAGTGCTCGGCAAGCAAGCTAAGTCGGACGAACTCGGCGGCTAATGAAGATATGCGAGCGCACTCGACCGTGTAAACAAGCGCGGCCCGAGGCCCTGTTTCTGTTTGCTCCCGCGGGATTAGTAATTTAAAAGTCAATGCGGACACTCGAAAGGGTCAATCGCATTGCGCTCGTAGTATTGAAAACAGATACCCTTTTCTGTATTCCGGCGGTGGCCCAGCCCGTGGAAGTTATAAGGGCTGAGTTGTTGAACTATGTAATTGACTCGGCCCTGTGGTCACAGGCTTTGTTCGCCGGGGGGCAGATAATCGAAAACGCCTCTGGTTAGCCCCCAATGATGAGAGAGAAACAATACGAAGTTGATATGTGGACTCGCCAGACGGTCCCTTGTTTGATTTACAAAGAGCTATTTGCCCGAAGACTACCGACGGACCAGGAAATTGTGCCCGGCCGACGGTTTCGACTACGCTAACGCTTGTTCAATTACTTCCTTTCAACAGTTTAACTGTTAAACAAGTTAAAACGGCAATCGTTTTAATAAAGGATGGCCTGACGACGTTCTTTGATGGGACAATTTCCGCGTGACGCGATACTGTAGCAGAAACTAATATGTTACATAAAAATAAAACAAAAAAAAATGAAGCGAAGCGACATGACGCCGCTTATAAAATAGACAAAAGTATTTAGCTTCAACACGAATAGTGAGCTATTTAAGTCTGAAGCGGTCCTCGTGCCATTAATTTTATTTTCTCGCACAAAACATGTCGGCTGTCGCAACGCATTATGTCGGGAGCGCCACACGCAGTATTCAAACAGCGTTTTATTTTGGTCAAACGTGGACGTCTCCAATGATTGACTTATCCGGGGGTAATTTGAGAGGCACTCGCACGGAGAGCGGTCCCGCGACTACCTCTAGGAGGTAACTTAAAACCTCTCGAACGCTAAGCGTCAGCGGTGACAGGTATTAAAATAAAATTCCTTTAATGTTACCGATGCATATTTTACAGACAGATACCAAAAGTGCCGGAAATGTTAGATTGGTTGACTAAAATTTCTGTTTATCGCCTCTTAAGGAAACGATTTTTTTATGTGATCATATTGTATTTATAACATACTATTGTATTTGTAAATTTTATTCTTAACAATACTTGCATGAATTTTATTTTATCTTAAAATCGGACATTTTCTTTTGTTCTGAACAGGCTTGTAGGGTCCGTTTTAGTGGACAGGTTAAAGTTGCTACACCGGCTGTTTATGTTGTACACTTAACCATTTACTGTAGCTAGCCGTAATCTATCTTAGTTAGAAGCGAAGCATTCTCTTTTGTTTACCAGAAGAAAATATTGACGGTCCCATGTGATTTAAGTCTTTTTTGTAGACAAAACCAATACGGACATAGCATCTGCGTGTTGTCTTTTCCAAATGGGAAAAATCGTAACCTAATACTCTCCTCCGAACAGGATGAACTGGGATGAAATGAACAAATGCTATTGTAGTGATTTAAATAGCAACACGACGTGACTTCCAGAAATAATCAATGACACACGTATAGAGTACGAGCTTAGCGAAATGAAAAGGAAAATAAAAAGCCAGGATTGTTACACCGTTAGCTGGCTTAAAGCATCACCATATTTCAATCGTATGGCCCGCTTAGCTACCAAAAAGAGCATCGAATTTATTACAAAGTGCGCATACTACGACCCCTACCTATTATTTATGGCATTCGGTTGGTCTGTCACAAAAAACGGACGGGTGCTTCGAATGTCTCAGCGGGTAGCTGTAGAATATAAGCTGCAATAACACGCACTTCCTTTAGACTTGGAAAGAACAATATTCATTTTATATTATATAGATACTTATGACCTTCCTTCTGTTAGAAAAACCATTAAGGACATTTATTTTTTACTGGTGTTCATGTATCGGAGAGTAATCCGGATTTATAGAATACATTGCATTGGAGATAGATTTTAATGTGAGCCATGTGGTGGCAAATGTGGGAACCCCGCCAAGACATTGCCCTACTAAATGATTTTGTTACTCTATTGTTATGTTGTTACAACGACCATTTAAATTCAATAGTATCTTTTTTAATGTTTGTTTACTTTACTTTATTGAATTTTAATATTTATTTTGAATTGGTTTAAGGTTTATGTTAAATTGAATAATTTGCTTTAAATAGCTTTGCTTTAAATATTTAATGTTCAAGGGTAATTGATTAATGAATACAAAAAAGAGAAAAAGGAACAATTCGTGGCGCAGCGGTGCACGTGACAGGTCATGTATTTAGAGTCCTATTCGAGGGAATTAATTAAATATTTAATATTTTCTTCGCTTTGGTGTCGAGGCAAGGGGCGGCGTTGAGTTCCGCCACTCAACACACAATGAGCCCAGAATGCCGCAGTGTCTTAACACTAGACTCACTGTGCCTACCCTGCTACATGCGGGCCTCCTATACAGCGTGAAGCTAAAAAAGTAACCTCTACAAAAACGCTCATTTCATAAACTTGCTTATATCTTTTCTATGTACTTATAATACTATTATTGCATAGACATTAAAAGCTTGTTAAAACCCAGGTGTAAGCTCTTCACCCCACTCACTTGACGTGAGTGCTTTAAAGATTAACCGGAAACGCTAAAAAATCGCTTCCACAAATCCACAGGGCGAGATGTAATTGAGTCTCTTGAATTAAGAAAAGAAGCACTATGCACGATTCGTCTAAAGCCTCTTTGTTGTTTAAGAATACTTAAAAGCTATTATAAAAGGGAGTAATTATTGTAAATCATGAGAAGCAAAAGAATTAATAAAACATCTGCATTTTACACTATAGACAGACATTGAACAAAGCCAAGGCTGGTTCGAGTATCAATGGTAATCCCGAAATCGGTACAAATATCACGAATCGGGCCGACGGCTATCTTCTCACGTTTGTTGATGACTTAAACTGTGATAATATTTATTAAATGGTTCACTCGAAACGAACGACAGCTATAAATGAGCCTGTAAGGCCATTAGGCGTCTCACAAGATTTACTATACTTGGTGACCACATTTTTTCCAAGTGTATTTTGATACAGCGGCTATGGAGTTTTTAGAATTTTGAATGTGCTATGTGTATATCTATTTTACTTGTAATTAGTATTTATTACAGGCGGGTTTGGCTCGAAACTAGATGATCTCGAGTTTGAAAGCGGTTTCGAAGTGAGTAATGTGGTCGAGGGACGGATGAGTTAAGCAATTAAAGCGGTTCTCGAATGAGAATGCCGTCCAAGATGCAGCACACGATAACGGTAGAATTCATGTAGAGGCTTGTACTGCGGCATATATGGAAAATTATAAAACAAATAAAGGAAAGCTACGATTAACATTTGGCATTATATTAGAATAAAGCGCGGCGTTTAGTTTGGCCACTGAACACGCAATGCCTCCAGAATTCGGCAGACGCTATTTTCTGCTATCCTGCCGTTCATAGGATACAGCGTGACGGTTAAAAAAATGAAAAAAATGTAATCCTAACCTATGTAAATAAAAATGTAGGTACATCACCATTTTGGCCACACGAATCACTTTTAATCACGCTGTCCGGCCCACACAAATCGATAGCGTGCTGAAGACGTTGACAAAAACGGCAACTACTGTTGTGAGAATTTGCCTTCCATATGCCAGGAACACGATACTACAGAATTAATGCGCTACTTAACGCTCAAATAAACTGGCGCTCTTACCCCCCCGACCCGTCGTTCCATATAAATCATATGATAATTGAATCATATGCTGCACGTCAAAAGTAATTAACGAAAGCTGCGATACGCATCTGAGGCCACATGTGTTTTTTTAATAAACTCTCAACTCGGCTTCCTCTCGCACACGCGACTCACTCAAGATAACATCGAGAGCCATCTTTAATACTTATAAAATGAAAATTATTACACTCTCCAGTGAGTTGTAATGACTTTATTATATTAAGTTCATTGTAAAAGTAAATTGGTGTATGGTGATGCTGCGGGCACTAAAGCTATTGCTTACGCATTATATGATGGCATTTTTTCCTTATTATGGCTGTGATATTAAAATTTATGTTTAGAATATATTTAAAGACGACACTTTAAATTGTTTGTATATAATAAAAATAAATTATAACGTTTTTAAAACAGATGTTCTTGTCAAGGCATCACAAACAGGAGGCTTTTAATTTTATATATGCACGTTTGGTGGTTTGCGGTTTCAATAAATCATGATAGTAATAAAATAATTTGTGTATTGAAATAACAAGTGCCGAAATATGTATTTTTATTCAGCTTCATGTTGTTTCCCGCATGTTGTACCGCACTTTCTGCCTAATTCTGGAGGCATTGCGTGTTGAATGGCGGAACTCAACGCCGCGTTTTGCCTCAGCACCAAAGAGAAAACATGAAAATATTAAATATTCAATTCTTAAACATTTCCTCGAGTAGGGTCAAGCTCACTACCTGCTGCGTTTAGTCACACGCTTGTGCTGCTGCACCAGAAGCGTCTTAATGGGAAAAAAGTATCTTAAAAATTAGGTTCCCAGATTCCTTCTGCCTACTCTACCATGATAGCGGCATACAACGTGAAGCTAAAATATATATTTAAGTATCAGATAATTTAATAAACATTTCTTTAATATATCAAGTTTTATCCACCTACGCGGCATTCGTCCAAATATATAACACTATATAAATAGCACTTACTATACAACCTAAACGATGTCTAAGATGAGCTATAAAATGTTCCACAAGCGTACACCAATCACCTTAATGTAGCTACCATAAAAAAAAACCTTTTTTGCTGTTCGCTATTCACATTTCTTCTGAATGTTTTCTCTTAATGAAATAAGAAATACACATTGAACACGTTGAAAGGCAACTAATATTAGGTGAATAAGTTTATTGAGGATGTATCATCTATGAAATCGTCTTTTTTTTGTAGCATTTTGAAAAGTCAGCTTCACGCTGTATCCCGCATTTAGCAGAATAGGCAGATGAGACCTGTGTTAAGGCACTTCGTTCCCCAGTTTCTACTGAATTTTGGAAGCATTTCGTGTTGAGTGACGGAATTCAACACCGCGCTTGGCCTCAAAATCAGAGCGAAGAAATGGAAATATAAATTTAAATAAATATTTCATTTCCTACAATGGGGATCGAACCTGTCGTGCTTACAGTTTGTATCCCTGCACCACAATTGGCCTCAATTTTTCTCTTAATGAAATAAGGTGTCACATTGTCAACACATTAAAAAGGAACTAATGTAGGGTACACAAGTTTACTAAGGACCTATGAAAACGTATTTTTTGTAACATTTTTGTACTAGCATTTTTCATCGCGAAATGAAATATTAATGCTATCGTGTGCCCTCTCCAACCTGTAATGAGACTCTAGGGAGTACGAAGCAATATCGTAATACTCACCTTGGCCCCGGGTGACAAATACGGGGCATTCACGTGAAAACTGTAAATAATTTATAACGGAGGTGAAGGTGTCGGCTCTACCTCATCGTGATGACATGGCGAAGGCGAATACATTCAGTACGCAGTTATAGTACGTGTGACTACTTTTCTTACTTATTACTATCATATTGCAAAATAAACTGTCGTTGATTAAAATAAAATTCAAATTCCCCTTTTAAGTTAAGAAAATTTGACACTCGACGACTAGTAAACTACATTCTCAAGCAAGCAAGCGCTGCTACATTTTCTCATTGGGGCTTACCTAGCAAGTACTTTAAAGTTCTGAACGTCTCTTAAACGTAAATGATATTAGAGTATTCATTCATTTCGTCGTTGTTAGCGTTTCGAGCGTGCCAGTGCTGTAAAATTCACTTGGCCAATTTTCCATTGCATAGAAAACACAAAAAGGAAATTAAAAGGTTAGATGTCTTATTGGAAACGGAGTGTCTTAACACTAGGTTTCTAAGTCCCGTATGCCTACTCAGCTATTTTCAGGATAACTGTAAACAAATATAGAATCCAGTAAAACTACAGCCTTTACCCATAACAAAACAAACAAGCAAATATATTCACATTATATACAAACCATATTACATTTGACTACTAGCAACTAACATAACATACTAAACGACGAAACGTGATGAAAATTCATTTACGCGTCACAAGGATCAAAGGTGATGACTGCTAATAACTATTTCATCTTCAAAGCTTTTGTTACATGTACCTACCTTAATATATTAATTTATATCGTCCTGGAAACAATCGTGTTCCCTAAGAGCTTCCAACCTGAAAGTTGAATATGAAAGAGCTCATAAAATGGCCATAAAAGTGGTGAGGAGCTTTAGGCGAGCTTTTAGAGTGATCGGCACTTTTATTTGTGTGGTGCAGCTGTTTTAGAGCGTTAATAACTTAATTCGTCAGAGTTGACGGCGCGGAAGGGAATTTCTAAACGTCGCTATACTGGTTACATGTGTAGGCGCCGGGAAATATATTATTATAGATTTATTTATATTTCTTATAATAATATTAAGGCATTACCAAAATATTATTATAGAATCTATTTAAAATCAAATGAAATAAAAAATTAAACAAAAATCGTCTAAATTTATGAGGCCGAAGTCGTGGCACAGGGGCACATAGTATGACTATAAAATCGACTGGTAGTGGGTTCGATCCCCACTCGGGAAAATGAAATATTTATTATGTATATTTTCATTTCTTCTCTCAGGTTTCGAGGCAAAGCGCGGCGTTGATTTCCATCACTCAAGATTTTAAATCGTACTTGACTAAAACCTATACTCATAAGTCAGTACTATTTTTAGCTCTTCTTTACATTAAATGTCGTACTGTCCCCAAAACAAATGGAGTTTTAGTTTCCGCAGGACCATTTGTGTGTATCAATGCTTCTTTAGGAGCTTAGTTATTGACTGCTCGAACAGTAGCTATTTCGGGTGGGGCTTAAAAGGATAATCGTTGTAACACCCTCGTCGATCTGAAATAGTTATATCAATCAACGTGGCTGTTACGGACAAAATTTTAAAAGAGGATAAGTCTTTTAAGTTTTAACTTATGGCTTGAGTGTAATTTTTATTGCTTTTTACATTTTATATTCAATACGTTTGTGCTATAAAAATTAAATCGAATTTAAAATTATTCATGTTTCTATATAAAAATCATAGTGAAAGTCTAATTTTGAATGTGAAAGAATTAAAAAAAATGTCCTATTAAATGTAAACAAACTTACAGTAGACAATTTAATTAACAAATAATAACAAGAAATACTTATTGTAAACACTAAATTACACCAAGCAGACTGTTCAGAGTTATTCTTATGAGAACTGTCATCATACTCGTTTTTATTTCTACATTCAAATAAGAACTTGTAATAATATGTTATATAGAAAAATAAACTCAAGTGCATAAGTATTAAAGGCTTAATTCCCATATTTGTATTTGAAGTCGCGTCCACGCAACTTCAATTTTAGATGGTCTTACAATTCTCTTCGACGCGTGGATGGAAGCCACTTTAAAACTTGTCAAGTATTGCTCACCTTATTTTTATAAGGCAAGCCAGCATTAAATAGACAAGTACCCTTGAGCAGTTAAGCTCTAAATAAATTGTTAACTATTTACTTTTAGTTTGATCGTTACGAGCACATTTTAGTCTCTCAGTTAGTTGGTATTTTTAAGAGGTATTTAGTAGAAAAACATCATGTCAGCAAGGTTTTGTTTATATTTTTGTATGAAATTAGAAGAGAAATAGCATGCTTGGTTCAGTCAGCGATAACTTATTTAAATTGGAATAAAAACCTTTATGATTACTGACATTGTATACACTAAATATATTTTTTAACTTCACGCTTTATTCTGCACATGCACTGGTGGACAGAAGGAATCTGGGTACCAAATGTTAAAATACTCCGTTCCGATTAAGACACATCCGTTACCCACTTAATTCACCCGCTGAATTCTGGAAGCATTGCGTATTGAGTGGCGGCACTCAACGCTGCAGTTAGAATTAGTCTTATATTATGATAAAATCTATGAATTGCAATTACAACTTTCTAACAAATTAAAATTTCAAAAATCTTGGTAAATACGTCAAAGAAACTACTTAAAGCATCCAAACGTATTCTAGCGTGGTAAGCACTAATTGGAGACACGTATCTACAGTTTTAGCTCAGGAATCGACGGTCTTGTTTGATTAAACGCTACGGGAATACTCAAATAGCTACCATTTCGCTGTATTTCAATAGGCACACCCATCTCTTAATTAACGGAACTGGCACACCACTCGGCTCTTTTACGTGAGAAAATATGGTACCTTGCAATGATCGTCGAAAGTTTTCTGTTCTACATTTCATAAATTAGCATTTTCTTTAGCAGGCTGAGGTTTAGGTTATAAAGAAATAAAAATCAACTGTTTCCCGCGCAAAGCAGGGTAGACAGAGGGAACCTAGAGAGTGTTAAGACAATCCGTTCCCCATTTTTCGCCGAATTTTTCGAAGCAATGCGTGTTGAGTTATAGAACTCAATGCCGGTCTTGCCTTGGAAGAGCGAAGAAATGAAAATATTAATAAACAATAAATCATACCATCGAGTGGAGATCGAACCCACAACCATAACGTTACAGTTCACACTCTGGTGCCCGTCCGCCACGACGGCATCAACAAAACCTATTAAGATTATAGAAAATAAAAGTCCACACCACCCACGTTGACCACTTCTAGAATCAACAGCTACTACTTATTGAATAACGGAAATAACTACGATTAATTCTATTATTTGCAATTGTATTTTCCTATTAATATTTGTCCTGAGGCTGTGTTTCGAGAAACGGAGGCAATATTGATTTCGGATTAATGACATTAGCCTATTTTGTTCGGTCCTGCATTTATTTATCCAACATGAGAACCACAAGAAAATCTCATTAGATAAGAAAAAGCTCCGAAGATTAGTAAATTAATTACAATAATTTATCTTGTCTGTCTTTTATTATGAAAATTGCTACTATACTAAAAGCAGTCTATGGTATTAGGTTCGATTCCACACGGCTTTTGTTTCCGTCATTCTATAGATAATATGTCAAAACTCGAGGTTAGTAGAGAAAGGAGCATCATAACTAATTACAATCGGGGTCCCTCGCCACATACAAATGTGTGAAGTTTAAAAAAGTGTTTTTACTACTATGTTACAAACTCTTTGTTACGAAATTGGTTGTTATAAGAAATCATTATTGTGTTGAGGCCAGTCGTGATGCAGGGTCACAAAGTGTGACTGTAAAATCGACAGGTTTTAGGTTTGGTCTTCACCCAAGGAAATGAAATATTTATTTAAATATATATTTTCATTTCTTGGCTCTATGTCCAGCTTCGTTGAGCTTCGCCACTCAACACGCAATGACACCAGAATCCGGCAAAAAGTTGAGAACGGAGCACCTATCGATACAGCGAGATTTGATTTAATTTTTTAATACAAATTATTGTGTTAAATAATCCTTTTTTATTTTACTTTTACGCTGTATCCCGTATATATCAGGTTTATTGGTTTATAAGTGATAAGACCCACTCCATATTGAATCCACTATTGGTCCCAGTATCATTTAGACGCATAACAAACCACGACACGGAATAACGACGGTCATAATACATGCCCATTTTGTAAAAGTACGTATATATAAGTATATAAAGTATGGTACTTGGCCCGAATTGTTAAAGGGACAATGAATGGTGTCATTTAGAGTAACCTTGTTAAAATAAACATAACGGCTGTACGTAAAGGAAGTAATTAAACATTTATGTATGTGCGTCTCCCAAATTTGTTAAGCTCCAAATTGTACTGGTGTATATGCTTGTTATTTTACTTCGTATATTTATTGTTTTTTGAAAATTACATAGGCAGAGGGAATCTGGGAATCTAGTGTTAAGACTCTCTGTTCAATTAAGTCACTTCCGTTCCTCATTGAATTAAGGAAGGATTCTGGAAGCATTACGTGTTCAGTTGCGATCTCAATGCCACGCTTATCTTATCAGAGAGAAGAAATTAATATAATAAATATCCTCGAGTGGGATTCGAATCCACAACTTGTCGCACGCTCGGGCCTCTGTGCCACTACTGGCTTCGTATGTACATTTGGATATTTAAAAAAAAACTCTTATTGATTGATACATAATAAGTTATATATAAATAAGTAATATCTAATAGATAGATATGAAATTCTAAAATATTAATTTAACTGTTATAATGTAGGTTGTGCTTTCGATGCACACCGGGGATAAGCGTTTCTTAATGTGTAAGTCGGTTTTTATTGTTATCTGGATACCACAGCAAAGACGTGGGTCTATTGGTGAGTTAAAGATTTATTTATTATCTTTTATGAAGTATCCATGAAAATTAAATGTTTTTATAAGACTAGTACAATATTATTTATTGAATCGTTCCCTATATTTACAGCTAAGATATAATTTAATTTTCACTACGAAATAGAAATGTTCCCCTTATAATATCCCGAATATCTTTATAATCTTTGTCCACTCCTAGAAACTATACTTTACGAGTTTCGATTGTATTTGGCCTGAATTATTACAATCTAAAGAGTTAATCCGTACCGTATAAATATCGCGACTTGACAGCGGATACGGAACGTGATAAAGCCCGTGCGGTAATATTGTGACTGTCGCCGCCATTGTGAAGTTTATATCAAAATCTAACAAAGACCCACTCTTGATTCCAAAACGTATAAAAGTACAATGAACGAGCGCGTCAGATTATAGGTATAAATTATTAAGTACTTTTGTTCAAATCGAAAGGCTGGCCGCGACCCATTCAATTACCCGGCTCAAGGAGTGCCGAGTTTTTCCCGATATTTGTGTAAGGGATTAGTCCCGGGATATCTGTTTCGGTATCTTCGTAAGATAAGTACGAATATATGTCAACGTCGGACAACTAAGCCGATTATTTTAAATGTATTCACTTCCTTAATGGACGTCGTTTTTCAGCCGCGCCGCGACTCGTATTGAAGATTTGGTTGATCCGGCCAATGACTGGATGGTATTATTGCTCATTTATTTGACATTTATTAAATTGTCTCTCCAGTACCAGTAAGAGGATGATAAATATTATAATTTCGACTGACGCTACACTCTGATTAATAGTTTCAGAGTAGTACAGTCAAAAAGTATGAGATAATGAATCGTGGTCCAAAATTGATTTAAAAATATATTTTTAATTTTCCCCAATGTAAAAATAATTAAGTGACGAAATCCTCAGTCCTCATACTATCCGCATAACGTAGGAGCTTTACGTGATATTTATTTTAACATCATGCTGTATCTCGCACACAGCAAGTAGGAAAGGGTAATCTAAGAGAATACTCTATTTGTATAGACTACACAAGACTTCATCTTAAATATTTCATTATTTATGAGTTACTGCTAAAATCAAAACAACCAGATCAATAAGGAATGGTAAAATACCCACCTTAATGACGATTAGATAGAACATTGTATATAAATTATGAACTTTATTGTAGCCATCTATACAAAGGTTTATCTTGGAATGGACCAAAAAGACATTTACGACCACGATAAGATGTCTTACTTCAAAACGTGGTGTTGTATTTTATACAGTACTGGCGTTTGATATAAATGAAAATATTGCGCAATAACAGTACACTCGCCCACCTGCTATGTAGGGCATTGACAAATCCATTCAGAGGCTTTACCGTATATTTTTGATCTATAGATTCATAAAAATCTAACACTTAACCAAATTGAAGTATCAACCCACTTACTTAGTTCTATATTAATATGGTTCTAGCTAGATATTTTTAGTATCATATATTATTAGCTCAGCAAGAACGTTTTTCCCTTTTTATCTTAATGTATTTTTTATTTATATTGTAAATAGATAAAATAAAATACCAAATCTCGAACAGGAATCGAATTTGCTTTCACCTATTCACAGCCTACTAAATGTATAAACACGGTAAACAAAACGTGTTTACGGGTATTGTAGCCACGACATCAATTACATGGAAGTGAGCAATTTTTCAAGAAAAATCTCATGGAATAAATTTTTTGTGATAAACCCTGAAAGTCGGCGGCGGTAATGGAGGCCTTATTTTAAAAGCCAGCTTCGTATCTAATCTGCCAGGTGAAAGGACGTTATTATTACTACAAATATTTTCTACATTTTTACGCGTACACCTGCTTTTGTCCCTAAAAACAAAGGTGTACTGAACTATAACACGTTATTTGGATTTTATGTTATACATAATGCTCTTTTTAATTTTTTTTAGTCTGGCTTAAGAATATAGTAGTAGTAGTATAATGTAAGAGAAAGAAATATTTAGTTTAATTTCAAGCCAAAAACAACACGAACAAGCCAAAAATTTATAAGTAATTAGTAAGAATATTGTAACAAATCAACTTTAAAATTTGTACTTAAAGGGAATAATAACTATTGATTAATACATACAGTAGAGAATCACTTAATTTGAATTTAGGTTTTGTCTCTGTACCTGTGAAATGCAGAGTAAAAGCAATCTTAGAATTAACTTTTTTTATTAAATTTATATTTTTTTATACGTCAAATATATTTTATAAGTACAAGATGAATGATTGCGTGTTGTTTTCCATAATTATGGAAGTTATTGTTAATCCTCGTTGGTAAGTATCTAATTTATAAGGGAGTAAACCCTTTATGGGAATTGAAATTACCAACGTATTTTACATTTTTATACCTCACACAAATTCCGTTATGACACATGGTGGTATTAACAGAATTTTAATAATCATTTTAATGTGTACTGTCGACGAAAAAAGTCATTTCATATTTTTATTTTGAAGAATATCTCTTGTATTTTGAAAAGTGTGACAGGTGGAAAAATTATGTCACTCTACTGTACTGTTTTAGGAAATTTGCGTGAGAGTCGAACCCACAACCATCGTGTACAGTAAAATATTTCATATTTTCATCGTTATTTAAATTTCCTTTTATTAAATCGCACTACAAAATCAAATTACAAATTGCTACTGGAACCGTGTCAGCGCAACTACAACAAAATATTTTTATAAGCTCGAGTCTGTTATTATTTATTCAATCGACCTCATTCCGTTATTTTACTTAGTCGAGCAGATAAAGAAAAATATAAACGTAGCTCGTTTATTCGCCATCCTCTCGTTCAGTGTTTTCAGCGTATATAAATTCCTAACCTCATTACTGTTCCGCTTCTTGAACAATAAAACTTATTTTTTAACAGCTGCCGTTTATTTCTGTATTACGAGTGTAGGGGCTCTAGAATGGTATTTGAGGAAAATCATTTATTTTTATATTGTACAGTGAATTATCGTATCTTTATACCTATAGTTGTCACATTGGCGGGATATTTTTTTCATGTGAAATATATGTTTTCATATTTTAACAGTCTCATCTTTCTTTTGAAACAAAATGTAATGTTAGCTTCCGCATTTCTGTAAAAAAATTGCCTCTAAATATATTTTAGTAGTGATCAGTAAAACTATTAATAAGTAAAAAATAAACAAATAATAAAAAAATATAATTATTTAAATACAGTTCAGCTTGTAATCCTCGTGTTATATCTTTGCTGAATTTTTATATTCAAAGTTCAGTTAACATTTTGACAAATAATATTAATCACATCGTAGCAGTTATGTATTTGACAGTACGTGACCGGTATCGCGTGAGCCGTACAAGTTGGGGTTGCTCAGTTATATTATCACCTGTCTACATCACGTTTTACAATTATTATCGACATAGGAAAATACTAGTTAAAATTCGCTTTTGCCTTATTATAAGCGTTAAAGTTGAAAAAATATTCTGGAATATTAGGGTAAGTAAAGGGAACTGAATGTAAAGCATTCTGCTCTCCGCTTTCTGCCTGAATTCACGATATAACTTTTTACTCGATACACTTTGCGCCACACAACCATAGCGTTAACAGTTAGACGTTGTCCCGCTATTCCATGATAGTCTGAGATTGTATAGGCTACCACGACTGCACTTTAATAGATATGAATAATGCTTTACAGCATTTAAATTTAATATGTAAGTATTTTTATAGGGTAGGCAGAGGCAAACTAATGGTAACACACTCCGTTCCGACATTAATATACTTCCGTCCCTCAATTTTCGCCGAATTCTTGAGGCAACGCGTGGTAAGCTCTATCACTTAGGTAGAGCATAGATGGGAATAGAACCTGCAACTGTCACATTTACAGTTGCACGCTTATGCTCTGCACCACGACGGCCTCATAGTATCTATGTATATAAAAAATATAATATAAAAGATCAGTAGCTATATTATTTAATGATATACTTCATAAGTGAATTAGATCATACCAGTGAATGAAGAGATTATATAGCATCATTAAAAATTTTAACTAAGCTATTTCCATAAAATTTATTAAATTAAATTACAGCACACTTAAAAGGCAGTTTTCAGCCTTCACATTTAATATGCACTCTAAGACCCGAGCTTGGTTTATGGTACGTAAATACTCGGTGCTTAATTATATATTAAAATATACGTAGTATATTTTAATAAAATTTTACATTTCATATTAGAAATCATTAAATATATATGTTTATGGGATAATTAAAACAAAATGTATTTTTTAAGCTTTAATAGCCAAGCAGGGTTTGTAGAGAGTGAGAGATAATCCGATCCCCAGTTTCCACTCTAATTTCCGAGATATTGCATGCTGTATTCTGCACACAGCAGGGTAGGCAAAGGGAACCTAGTGTTTTGACACTCCGTTCCCCACTTTCTTTCGAGTTCTGGAAGTATTGCGTGTTGAGTGGCGGAACACAGCGCCGCGTTTTGCCTCGACACTAGAACGCAGAAATGAAAATATAAATGTAAATAAATATTTCACTTCTTCGAGTGAAGATCGAACCCACAACCAGTCGATTTTACACTTTGTGCGCCACGACTGGCCTGGCCAGTAATATAATATAATTTCTATTACCTATATGTATATACTACAACAGCTATATATACTGTGACGCATTATGTAATTTTTCATAACAAATATTATACATCTCTCTTATAATAACAAAATGTTGTTATTTATATAGAAAAAAGATAAATTCAATACAATTTACAGATATCATACGATAACATTGATGTCAATGTAACTTGTAGGTGTGCGAGCATGTACGTTACAAATACGTATAGTTCATAAATAAACAACCTACTCCCGTCTCCGTGGCTCCTTAGGCTTTACACAATATATGACACCCTGTCCGGACTAATCTCAATGAATTCTATACGAAGATTAAATCAAGTAGCACCGGGTATTAAACGACAACAGAAACTACTTTGGACGATATAATATTTTGGTGTGGCGCGGGCGTGTTATAATCTTATAACAATATGATTTTGTTGTATAATAGTGAATAATTATTTCAATTTAACTAATAAATTGACTCTATAGTGGTAGAGTGAGGAGTTAAACGCGATGATTGTAGGTTTGAGGTTCAATCCAATTATTGATTTTTTTAATAATGCTTTGAATTCTTGTTTTTTTTTTCGTTTCGTTTCGTACAGCTTTTAAACCTATAAGTAAACTAGAAGTCAGACAAACAGGGAGTTGATTAACTGTTTACTATACAATAACTAAGCAGATTCGTATTAAATTAATGTAACTATTAATAATATCTTATATATTATATTATTTTTTATATACGAGTTCACTAAGATTCGTAAGTTAAGTTGTATATTTGCTCGCCATAATATACCTATAATGGGTTTTCTTTCCACTTATTTGAACAAAAAAAGAACGGTACTATGAACTTTTATTACTAGGTTTTTTATGTTAACGTAAGTCCCGCGAATGTGGAGAAAAACAAGAAATATGTTATTTGTGCCTTATATACATTGCTTAATTTTGCGCAAAAAATATATATGACATTATTATAAGTAAATAAAATTATATATTAAGGCTATCGTGGCGTAGGGGCACAATTTACACAACTACACTACTGTAAATGCGACAGATTGTTGGTTCAATTCCTGTTCGAAGAAAATAAATATTTAATATTCTCATTTCTTTTGCTAAGCAGGTAAAGTGTGGCGTTGAGTTCCACTATTACACGAAACGCCTCAAAAATTTGGCTGAAACTGGAGAATGGAGTGTCTTAACACTAGATTCTCCGTGATATGCGCGGGATGAAAAATAATCATGAAAATAATCCAACGAAACCTAACAACTATCAAAGAAAGAAAAACAAAAAAAAAAATAACAGTTGCTTTTACTAAAATCCCGCAACAGCTACGCAGTTTCTTGCTGCAAATGCTTCGTCTTAAAAGCGTTGGAAAATTTAAAGAGTTTGAAAAGAAAATTAAGGGGAATGGTGCAGACTGAGCGCTATCAAAGACTGCATCTCGCAACTTTGTTACGTACAGCGAGTTATCTCGTTAAGGCGTTAAAAATAGACAAGCGAAATCCAAATTAATTTGTGATGATTTTTTCCTGCCAGCCAAAGGATATCTGGCTAATGAGCTAAACTTACTTTGCGCCTGGTTCGCTTGTAACAGGTGTGAGCTACGTTAGTTACGGAATTTATTTTTTGTATTTTTTTTTATATTTTTCCCTAATTGGAGAAAACTGTAAACACTGATTTTGAGTACATTTATTTAGTTTTCGAATGAATTGTTGGTTTGTTCAGCCTGTTCAAACTTTATAACTCAGCATTATCAACGCGAACAACAAAAAATCAACATAATTGCTTTAATTTAAAGTGAAATATCAGATGTCTAATATTTGTTTCGTTTCCATTTATTTTGTAATAAAAACAATATTAAAATAGATACTCGACCGCCGCTCCCAACAACGACGCACGTTTTAGATAAATTCGTTTCATTTTTCACCCGCTCACGAGCCGTCACTCTGTAATCGCATCTGTTTCTTTTGGGAAGCTCAACCGCGAGAATTACAACATTAGTCTTCTTATATGAACCCTTTAGCGAAATGTCAAAAGGTTTACTCTAACGCTCGAGGTAATAAGGTCTATTCACTGTGAAAACAAGAAATGATCATACACCATTTGACGTGCGTGTTTGCATCGTACAAACACAAGTCCGACTTTTTCTTTTATATAGCGAAAGCTTCCAGCATTAATTTAAACTCGGACAGTTGTTATACTGAATGTAAATGTATTTAATCATTCTTTGTCTGTTTATTTCTTTTTATCTGACTTGTATAAGTAGCCCGCCGTATTCATCTTTCGTTATATAGAGATTTGACCGGGGCTCATTATAAAAATGTTTATGGGGCGAAGAGGGCGAGTGAATAAAGTAAATAAGCCTCGGGTCGGGCCCAGGTTTTCACTTACGTTTGCCTTGCGAAAAAGATTCAAATTCTGTGGGGTGTGCAGGTGAGTAAGGGTTGGGGGCGTCAGGTCCGATTTGGGTTCGTCCAGGCGTTCAAGTAAACACTTCCACATGATTGAAGGACGACAGTTGCCTGCGACACCTCTATATGTGAGGCTTCGTACTTCCCTACGCGTTTTGTTTAGGAAATAGTTTTAGTTTTATTGTTGAGTTCCGATGCGGGTGCCATTTTTGTTCAAAAGCTACTTTGTTTTAAATAGAACAAAATAAAAACTAAAAACGTTATTTATATTTTAACGAAAATTTACAAAATATTTACAAAAATATTTTAATGTTAAACGAGAAAAAAAAAAGAATATGAATTATAGAGATGCGTCAGTTAATATAGCTTGTTTATGGAGGTCTTCTTTATGAACCCTAAACGAGAGAATCCTTTATCGATTCATTACATAATGGTCGTTTTGGTCGGCCAAATAGATAATAAATTTGATGTGTTACATCCATTAGGATCTTCATAGATAATATTACATATTATGTGTTTTTTATGTGCGTGGCATATTAAAGGGCGGCATAAATTTTAATTTTCAATGGTCACTAATTCCTATTTTTATAGAAGTTAAATATTAAAAATTTGTATTCTAAAAACTTAAACTTAGTCACTTAATTCTTTAAACTTAACTCGACATGCGACTTTATGCATCAAACAACTGCTTTATCGCCGTACTTTGTACCGCATTTTTTTACTATTTCAAAATCAAATCAACTTCACGCTGTATCCCGCAAGATTGGCAGATGGAACAGTGTTAAGACACTCTGTTCCCCACTTACCGCCGAGTGTTGAGTGGCGAAACTATACGCTGCGCTTTGCCTCAACATCAGAGCGAAGAAATGACAATATAAACTTAATTAACATTTCATTGCCTCGACTGGAGATCGAACCCACAACCAGTTGCGTTCACAGTCACACTTTGTGCCCTTGAGCCACGATTGGTCTCTGCTATTTCAACTAAATATAAACCCACAACCATTGCCTAGACTCGGACCCATCTGCACCTACAAATTTATACACATTTCAGTTGTATTAATAGTTTAGTCACTAATATATGTTTTATTGTTACAGACGCACAGATTATAACGATCTGATTACAAAGGCCCATGACTCCGCACAACAAAAGCTTATAACACCAAGCCACTGCCTATACTTAGGTGAGTATTTTATCTACTTAAATATTATAACGAGCGTGTAGTGTCTAATCTTTACATAAATATTTGAATTATGAGACTTAGAAAGTATTTTTTTTACCTTTACGCTATATCCAGCGGGATAACCTGAAAACCTAGTGTTAAGGCGCATTTACAGCCCCACTTTGTGCCTCTGCGTCACGACCGGCCTCTATATTAAAGTAAATATATAAATAATTATTGAAATAGAATTTTAGCCCTAATAATTTCAGTAAAAAAATCTATTTTCCCGATATACTTCTACTAAACTAGACCACGTACAAAAAGCAATGTGTTGCAAGGACTTTTACACTGGTATTAAGCGAACATCAATATTCCAACAAGGTTGGGAGGTTTTTCAATAACGACACCTGAGAGTCGTTCCCGCTTTGTTTCCTCTAAGCTGAGCTTTGCAAATGTTAAACTATTTGTTGTTAAATTGAAAAACTGTTTCGTATAACTGCAACAGTTTGGTTCCACTGTTC
This sequence comes from Heliconius sara, assembly GCA_917862395.2. Classification (NCBI taxonomy): domain Eukaryota; kingdom Metazoa; phylum Arthropoda; class Insecta; order Lepidoptera; family Nymphalidae; genus Heliconius; species Heliconius sara. Next base: position 17,607,042 of record OU860789.1, on the reverse strand, counting down.
AAATTTAAATCCAGTTCCACTGGTCCTTTCTAAAAGACCGTTGAAAGCTATACGGTGTTGAAAAATTGTCTCTAATAAAGATGGCGGAACGGTTTTATTTCGTTTTTGATTTAGTATCGAAAAATATTCAATTGAAAAAGGTTATGGGAATGCAAATAAATTTTATGTACGCGGTTTTCTGTATGGCTGCTATGTCTAACGATTGTTTAGCTCTCGTAATACTTGAACTAACTGTACTGGATTCTGTTGGGGAGAAATATGTCATTAACGTTCTCAATAAATTACTTTAATCTTTTAGAATAAATGGTTCTTATATGTAACTAAGTATACGCCTGACAGACGTACATGTTTAAAGAATTCCTTGGGGTGCGATAAGTATATGTCATTATAAGTAACTATGCGATAAGTATGGTATTTTTTACAGTTCTGTTAATTTTTATTTATTTTATATTTTATAACTTGTGGAATTTGACGATGTGAATAATATAGCTTTCCAAATTGTGCAGTAAACACAAATAATGTAGTGTCGTGACACTCAATTATGAGAAACCATGATAGAGAGAAACCATAATAATAGTTCGTTCCACCGAGTGAGTATCAGACTTACAGACATCGGGTAAACTGTGAGATGATATCCCACTAAGTCGCGATAGCCTTATTCTATGGGAATAATATATGTTATATTGTTATTATTGTGTTACTTAGCCTCCCTATGGTTATATCTAGATTATATATTTTATTCTCAACAAACAAACAAATATTGATCGATAATAAATAACCACGATATTATAAAAGGACAATAAATCAATCAATAACAGACTTTTCAAATAACCCTTTAAAGGGTTAACTGGATTTGATTCAGTTTCACGCTCTCCTGCGTCCGTGATGTGCTGTCAAACATGTCCACAAACAAAATATGACCAATCATTTTTCAACGACACTCCCTTTGAACGTACATGGCCGTCAGTGTGTTTGACTGATGCGTATTTTCGAATACGTCAAAACCTTAAAATGTGGGAGGATGGGATAGAAGTGGTATCTTTAATTAAGAATATGTTTGTGGTGAATAAAGGTTAATATTTTGATTCGTGAATGATATTTTGATTTAAATTGAACTTAATCTGTTGTACTGGTGCACGCTTGTACCCCTGAAACACGACGGCCTAGATATTGATTTTGGATTCATCTAGGAAATATCTAACATTGGGTCTTTACAGTCATTAATATATTAAATTGATCTACGCAGAAAACAATGTGTTTTTTGTAATATGTGTATAATGAAGAAAGTAATATAAAATTAAATATATTATCATTTAAAAAATTGTTGGTCTCTAATTACATCATCTAGTCCAAAACGATTTATGATATTCTAAGGTTATTTTCCAATACGTCAATTACAACAATCCACTGCGTTCAAATGACCGCGCGGGGTGAATGACGGACGCGGCCACGGGCGAGACCCGTCGTAAATCCAACTTTTATTGTTCCAATCTGTAATTCACGTCGAACCCCATGATATTTATTGTATAGAACGTTTAAACTATAATCTCCAGTTATAATTTAAACGGTTATTTATTAGAAACATGTTTAAGTTAAATTATTATAGTTTTCAAATTTGCAATTACCCTAATTGTCTTACAAATTTTAGTCTATTCACAGCAATTTCACTGATTAAGGGCATTGGTACCTGTGTGGCGGCGACAGCGCGGCAAATAGGTCGATCGGGTCGATGAATATTAATGTAGTAAGCTAACTTAATATTTGGATAGGGTATTTTGTAATCCTTAAACATATTATAAGCCGACATTGTGTTATTGGAATTAACTGTAGCGAAACCAAATAAATATAATAAATAACAAAAATTGCAAAATTTAGCTGTAAGTTGTTGTCAAAATGGATTTTTTGATATTAATAAAGCCTAGAAAAAAAATGTCGCTGGTAATCCCTAAAAATGTTATTAATTATTTTTTAATTTTCCTAAAATCAAAGAAGCAAACCGTATTGTTTGCATCTATTAAATGAACTTTTCAAATATTTAACATTTCGGTCATTATCTAAATTGTGACAGACACATATTAATTTAATTTAATTATTAATTTCAACGAAATTAATGATAAAACACTATCACCGTCTGTCAGTACATGTGTAAAAATAAAAATTACACATTCAACGAAATGTACTTACTAATTAAAATAATTTTCATTTAATCCTTTTGAAAACGATCATTCACTTGTTCGCGTATCAATTACGACTTTAATATTTTATCGCCTCGCCCAATATACGATTGGGCCACAAAATTAAATATCTCTTTTAATATGCAAAATATTGTCGATCCCAATATAATTTTGTTATGTACGTTCCCTATTAAATACAACAGTGGATGTTTGAATTAAATTTTATCGTGAATGATAAAATTTTATGAATTTTCATCTATCTATAGTAAGTTGGTAAAAGGTGAGTCGTGCCACAAGCGTGTAAATGTAAACGAGACCGGTTTTTGGTTCGATTCCCACTAGAAGAAGTTAAGTATTATACATTTTTCATTTCTTTCCACCACTCAACATGCAGTGCCTCCACAATGCGGCTAAAGTGGGAAGCGGATTGTTTTAATACTCTCTGCCTACCCTGCTACATGCGGGATACAGCATGAAGCTAAAAAAAATATTTATAACAATTTAGTTTCGTTATATATGTTATATTCTAAGTAAGTTAACCCGGCACTTGCTTCGTTGTCCCGGGCTGACATTGATAGGCTATGCGGGCACTAAATTGGAGCTCGGATCGGCCAGACATTAGACCCTGCATGGACATGCTTTTATCAGACCCATTCAAAGGTATAGTTCTGTAACTGGGTCAACTCAGATTTGTGCATATTTTACGTACTACATACAATTTATGTTCTATACATTATTTTGTTACTTTGTGATACTGTTCCATGTGAATATAATGAATGTTATTAACAGAAAGTACGGGTCAAATGTTCCCTTAAAAATTCGTGAGTTCGATTTTAACTCAATCTCGTCGCTCTAGTGACGAGGCAAGATCAGCTTTGAATTCCGCCACTCACCATGCAATGCCTTCAGAATTTGGCAGAAAGCGGGGAACAGAAGTTGATTATCTTAACCCAAGTTTCCTTCTGCCTACGCTGTTATGTGCGGGATACAGCATGAAGCTGAAAAAAAAATAGCTTACCTTAAAAATGTTTATCAGAAAAAAACGTTCACGGCGAAAGAAAAGAAGCTATAAACATCACCGGTCAATGGCGGATGAAAAATTCACCAAAATATAAACAAAACCTTGTTTGGTTGTAGCCGAGAGGTGATCCTCATTTCAGCAGGGGGATAAGTGCTTGGGTAATCTGTGCTTGGGCTCGTGTAAATGCAAATTGTCCCATAAAGCCATCGCCCCTCTCCCCTCCCTACTTGCACCCCTCAAATCCCCAATGCGCCTTTGATGAAGAGCCTTGAACATTCTCGGACCTAGAAGTCGGTCGTCGGTCGTCATCTCAACGCTCTATGTGAAATTACAGTTGATCAAAATTACTTACTATATATCGAAGTGGAATTCGTTCATGTAATCAAAGTTTCTAATGACAGGGTTCGTTAACGAGCGTTGCCGATGGGGCAGTGTAATGTCTTTGTATTATCTTCATCGATTGGATGAAGTTTTTGATTATTTTGTTTAATTGTTAAATTTATTGTTAATTATAATTAGCTTGTGAATTATTATAATAAATATGTTTTCGTCGAATTCTGGAGGCATTGCGTGTTAGGTGCGGAACTCAACGCCGCTGTTAAAAAATCGTAAATATCAAGTACCTATCCAGTAAGTAGTAAGCGTATTATTTGTCAAGGACATGCCACTTGCCCCACTTGCCTAATTTGAAAGCCGCCGCGAGTTGCTCATTAACGATTCGCGTCCAATAAATGTTTTATGAACAAAGAGCTTCCCCTTTAGCGGTTCTAGGTGAAACAATACGCCGCGTGGGGACCCCGTGTTGAATTACAAATACGAGGACTCGACATGAATTCGAATGAGTACTTTGTACCTGAGCGAGACTCGGGATATAGTTTCTTTGTTATATTGTTATGTCTCAGTACTGGCACGACAAGTTGGGATATTCGCTAGCGTTAACTGTGTGTGAAGGGAATTTTCAGTGATGTCGGCGTTTGCTGGAAATTTCATAACGCTATAGTGAATTGGAAAAATAACAGTCGGAGGTGTAGTTTTAGAAATAGCATTTCAGGAAAGGTCAAAAATAAAAAATCGTTTACCTTACGATTTGTGTTCTGTATTGAATGTACATATGAACATTCAAGCTTAAGTATTTAACATGAGTTAAAGAAATGAAAAAAAAAACAATGTGCTGTATCGTAACATTGATTCATCACAAGTCCGCTTGAACAGATGAGCGGACATATATAAAATATTCATAGAGATAGAATTGAAAAAAAAAACATTTAGGAAGTTTATTAATAAATAACTTCCTTGCAACGATGTATAAAAAATATAAAATTTTAATATAAAAGTGGGTTTTATACAAAAATAAAACTATTAAACAGATTTGCAATTTCATATTTGGTTGAAATCAATGTTAATATTGCTATTTTTTTTTAATATTCATTTAGAAACTCTTCACATTCATCATATTTCGTCACACCTGCTTACTTAAGACATGAAGTTCACTAATATAACGTCAAGACTCGAATGTAGTTAAACAAAAATAAAAAAGTCAGAGTTCCATTTAAATTAATAAATTGCAATTTATATACTCAAACAATTAACTATTATATTACAAATAGCTAGGTGTGAATTCAATCAAAAGCACTTTGATTAATTCCAATACATCAAGTTCCACAGCACGTTTTATATGGACCTAAATCAGTGTAGATCGTAACGAATGTTATAATTGTTGTATTGGTTCACGAGAAAAATAATTATGGGAGTTTTAAATGGTATATTCACGGGCAGTGAAGCGAAACGGTGGGAACGTTTTAAATTTGGCTTAATCTACATTTGATCCGAACGGGAACTCTTAGTGGTTTTTTAGACCACAACACGAAGTTGTTTATTTTATTTGCTTATTTACGTTTCTTGCTGGTTGGAATGGTGACTTTTAAATAATTTTGTCCGAATATTATTGAGAAATCTACATTTTGACTTCATTTTCTCTTTACTTACAAGTAAAATGTATTTTGAGCTCTCATGGGCTTCGACTTTTAACAGCCATTATAAACCATTTAACAAGATGCACCGATATATTTGTATTTCTATTAATTTATAATCTGTGGTTTCATGGTCCATATCCATTTGGCTTTGAAAATTTTAATATACCGGGTCTGATATACGATAGCCTCCCGATGGTTCACATATTGCTTGTATAGCTCACCGCATGCTTCACACATTTATCTTCTGAAACCGTGGAAACTAAATTAGGTTTTAACACAACGTGATAAATGTCATATTGGCGTGATCTAATTTATTGTAATCGATCCACCTTGTCTAGCGTAGATACATCAACGTGTAACTGAGTACGGCCACTGTGGTAGACTTTGAGAACCTCGTGGGAGTTTATAGGCTATACGCGTATATTTTGATATTTACTGTACCTTCATGGGAACAAATTTTCGATTTTATCATATCAAATGTTACAGAGTCGTAGCAATTATACACTAATGATCGTTTAGATATCGATTTCTTATTTTTTACGTGTGGATCGGTAATAAATAAAATTAATGATAGCTCCATAATATAAATAATGTTGTTAATAGTTATTTAACTATATATTATAATCCAGCGTGACAACCTCTATTTTAATAAAGCAATATGTGCAATGTTTCTATTTTTTAATTCAGGCTAGCATACTTAATTAGAATGAAAGCCTATGCGAGAACTATGCGAGTTTTGAAAATTGAAAATAATTTTGAATTAAATACATGCTACTTTATTAGGATGTATGGGATTTTAATTATTTTAATGTAAGCATATTCATTTTTAAAGGTTGGTATAGCGTTCACTCTTTGGCTTTCTGTGGAAATTTCTAACTCCGAACCTAATTATATATATAGTGGGAAAAATACTATTTTTTAATGTATTTATCTATTTATCTAGTTAATAATGTATACATACTCGTATATATTTATTATTATTATACATTTCAGTTTGAGAAAATGTGATATATCTATATTATATATATTATAGCATAAGCTAACAATGTTGCTTTTTGCATATGCTTGTTCACTTTAAAGTGCTGTTCTTTCTATTCTTTTTTCCTCTGCGGTTACATAACTGTAACAATAGACAAGATATTGCGGAATATCGAGGAACCTGGGATTTGAATAAATAGAAAGTAAGGAACAGAGTGTTTTATTAATAGGTTCTTCTGAACTACCCTGATACAGAATACAGCATGAAACTAAAAGAATTAATAAATATTTCATGTGCTAGTGCATCAGTACTCGCTTCTCAATATAAGATCTTTTTATTACTCGACTGAAAATATTAAGGTCATATCTCTACACGAAGGGCGGCGTCGAGTACTTTGTCGAATTCGGGTAAAAAGCGGAGAATACAGTATCTTAGCACTACCACACGTGTGATGTCAGGGAGAAAGTGGAAAAAATATATTAAATAATTTTAGAATTTTGCTGTTGAGACTGTTGTGGCGCAGAGGTACAAGGTGCATCTATAAGGGCGACGGGTTTGGATTCGATTCTCACTCGGGGTAGTGATATATTTAATATTTTCACTTCTTCATTCTGTTAACAAACCGAAGTGAGGTGCGAAGTTTTGCCTCCCAACATGCAATGCCTTGAGGCAAATTCAGCGGAAAGTGGGCAACGGAGTGTATTAATGGGATTGGAGTTTCAAGGTTCCCTATACCTACGCTGTTATGTGCGGGTGTATCCCGCGTGAATTAAAAAAGTTTTGTTAAATTTCAAAGCGCACGGACACAATAGTCTTACTTAACTATTTTAATCAATCCCGTTACTTTGTAGAACTGGCTTATAAAAGACAAAATTTAATGTTTCTATGAAAGCAGAATTATAAACGAAATAAAATCTGCCTACGAAATTTAATGAATCAATCTAGTAAAAAATAATACCTATTTAAAAAAAATACTTTTTTATTATAAAAAATCGATTCTTTCTTCTTGCTTCACTTTCTGTATCTCTATTCTATATATTCTCACGTGGTATAAATTGAGTCAGTATGGAAGAGTCACTACATATCCTATTTTTCATATTAAATTACGGCCATTCTTCCATACACCAATAAAATATAATAATATATCTAAGCCTTTAGCGATTAAAAATGTAAATTAAACTTTTTCCCAAAGACTACTTTACAATTAACTAACGCCTTTAATTTGCTATATGCGTAATTTCTCCGGCGGCGGAAGCATCAATAACCTAATACGACAGCTATCGGCCCGTACAATGACCTCCGGAAGCTTCTGACAGCGATAAGGCAGGTTCAGACCGATCCATCTTACGGTAACTTCATTCACGTTTTTACCACACACGCAGGATGCAGCCCGCTATACTATCACAAATATGCGATAGGATTTTCTCATTATGGCTGCTTTAATTTCTTATAGCTCGTGCCCGTGCTCGTTCTCGTATACACGAGTTATCAACGTTTTTTCATATGCTTCAAAAATCAAATCAAATCAGTTTATCCCACGCACGGCGTAGTAGGCAGAAAGAACCTAGTGCTTAGAGAATTCGTTGCCCATTTTACGCTTAATTTTTGTGTGAGTGGCAGAACTCAACGCCGGCCTTTCGCCTTGGTGCCAGAGCGAAGAAATGAAAAAAGGGATCGAACCTACATTGTTGTACTCCTGCACCACGACAGCCTGAATATGCGATAGAATTTTCTCATTATAGCTGGTTTAATTTCTTTAACACAGCCCGTGCCCGTGCTCGTATACACGGGCCATCAACGTTTTTTGATATGCTTCAATTCAATCAAAATCAATTTGGGAAATCGCAGTTGCAATCAGTGTCCAGAGAGCAAATCGAATAAATCAACTATTGCCTTTGAGCATCGTAAACCATTTCCGAATAGATTTGCAAGGTGATATATAAACGTCGTTTGAATATTCCGGTCAAAAGGTTACAAAACTAAAGTCAAATATCGTTTTCGTTTGTAGCATGTATATATACCATCAAAAAATAAATAAAAATTATTTACCCTTTAATCATAGGGTTCAAATTTATTTTCATATACGTAGCACGCAATAAAATAACTCCCGTATCATACTGTACTGTTACGTTCGTAAATCTTAAATGTATTCTAGTCAGCTCTTCACTTTATGTATCGTAAAACTGCAACGTAACCTTTCTAGCTCGAAGCAATACGGAATACAAGTAATATCTTTATTACTTCTCGCGTATTGTTTATCAAATCTAGGGAACAGTAAAGCGTATTGTGAATTTATCGTCAGGAGCAAACGTGAGGTGGTGTATAATCTCGACGCCGGCGTCCGACCCGCTGCAAAAACCCCTGTTCAAAGCAAGGGTTGCATTTGAATATATGCGACTGAATAGTTAGTTCGAAATGAAATCCTGCCATTCATACGTTCATTCATTCGTAAAACGCATTACCGTCGCCGAGTGCCCTAACCCCGTCTCGTGTGCAGTGTGGGCTCCGACAACGAATCCTTCAATGTTGTTATAGGGTAGGGGTATTGAAACGTAGGATTTTGTTGTGTGTTACGCTTTCGGAGACTCTGGCTTACGGGAACAGCTTTGTGAAGCCACCGGATACAGACTGTGTGTTATCGATCTGAATTTTGTGTAATTTTTCAACGTGTTATTTGATAACTCAAAAGTGTAATTTTTGTTATGTTTTGTTTTATTTGTAAGCACACTCGTCTATAATTTTTAACCAAATAAAAAAAAAATAATAAAATCAGTAATAGTAGTCACTATTTTTTAAGCATTATTATAATATTATAATAATAATGCTTAAAAAATAAATGAGGCCGGTCGTGGCGCAGCGGCACGAAGTGTGACTGTAAAACCGACTGGTTGTAGGTTCGATCCCCACTCGAGGAGATGAAATATTTACTTAAATTTATATTTCCATTTCTTCGCTCTGGTGTCGAGGCTAAGCGCGGCGTTGAGTTCTGCCACTCAACACGCAATGCCTCCAGAATTCGGCAGAAAGTGGGGAACGGAGTGTCTTAACACTAGGTTCTCTCTGCCTACCCTGCTGTGTGCGGGATACAGCGTGAAGCTGATTTATTTTTATAATAATAAGCAGAAACGAAATTCTCTTAATTTGATTTTGGTTAAAAAATTAAAATCCACCGAGTTTTACATTGTCAATATTTGACTCACATTACTTTGCATTAGGGTAATAAGATCTCACACTCCTTGAAATTGAAGGAACGAGCATTTTCATTATTTCCAATTGGCAATACGCCATAAGAGGTTGCAAATTTTTATCTCAAAGGCTCCATGAATATTGAACAGCGTCAAAGTGTTGGACTTTCTTTATGGGGGTTTTATTTATTGGACAAGCCGATTTCTTACTACGTAAGGAGTGAAGAGGAGTTTTCCTAAAACTCCCTCAATTTAATAACCAAAATGGAGCCGCTAAGTGTCTTATGTGAAATCCCAGGGATTTTTTTCGGGTGCTATAGTAGCGCGTCTCGACTGTAATATCGTAGTGATAACATGCACCCGACGTCTCGTGATCTATTTTATTACTTAGTCATTCTGACATACTAAAGATGCGGTGTTGATAAGCTTGACTAATTTTTCAGTATTTCCGCTTAAATGCCGCGAATCTTCATTAGTCTACCGCCATTTGGCAAGCTTAGAGCCCGATTCTGGAGATATCACCGACGCAAGCACGTCATTTGCAATTCTTCTCGTAACCTCCATTAAAGTAGCACTTCTTCATTTCATCCATTTAAGGCTATATATATTTAATATCCTTTCCTCGGTCGTAATTTTTAATTTATCATTTAAATTTTACTACATTCCATAATGATTTTTTTTTATTTTATTAAAGAGGGATTTTTTTATGAAGGAAATTGAAATATAAAATCAATAATATATATAAATAATATATATTTGGCAAATTAATTTTTTTCTTGAATGTAGTATTGATTTTGTAAAGATATCACTTCCTAAACGGGTTAGTTGTAAACAAGCGTCCTTTAATCTGTGCATTTTGCTTTGGCCCGAATTCGTTCATTGACTATTCATCCGTATGTAGCATCCAATCGAGGCGAATCGAGGGTAATCCAAACGATAAAAGTCAAAGTGAAAGCAAGTTGGTGTTCACTAAAAGCCCTTTGGCAAGTATAGCGGGCAAGTAAGGCGTGCCCCAGCTAGCACATTATAGGGCCAAGTGGTTAAGTTTTGTACCCGCCTCATGGGCGATTCATCGTTTCTCGTTAGGGCTCACGGATGAATGCCATCTTAGCACTCCTCATTATTGCGTTTATAAAGGCGCCATAGAGAAGCCTGATTCACTAAGACCCGCTCTGTTGCGATGAAAGAGAAAATGAGATTGTGTAGACGTTTTGTTCGGGGAACTTCTTTTTTTATTCTTGCAGCTTAAAGCTCGGGTTGCGATGGTACTAAAGAGATATTTTGTGCCAATTTTTTTTGTATTGTTTGTTTAACGACGTGACATTTTTGCGGTTTTGATAAGATATACAAAATTCTTTGTTAATTTTTCTTTTTTCCTATTTCCTTTCATAGATATAGCAATTATTTTTTTTTCTATAACGATGCAATTAGTTTTGTTATTATAATAAAATTAATGAATCTGCTTTTAATTGCGGAGAAGCTTTGAAAGCTCTTTAATCTGGCATTGATTACAAAATCAATATCTAGAAAGCGTAACTATTATCAGGTGGTCCCCCTAGCAACATTAATTTGTTGGACACCGCGAAATAGGGTGTGGACACTTTATCATCGTTTATTTAGATTAACTTTCATATCGCCTTAATTAAAATGACCCCAAAAGACCGATCGACTCTCTAAAATAGTGAGGATATTATGAAAATATATTGTTGCATGTTGTGTTTTTAATTCATGATATTAATCGTTTCAATAACTATATTTTTGTTATGTTTGTCGTAAATAAGTCTAGTCCTAGTGTTATACTTCTAATTAGTAAGTTGAATTGTCATTGAGGCGGTATTGTTTGTTGTATGCAGTATTTCTTAGTTGCTAAAGTTTCCTCATATACCACTTGGAACAATATAACACCGGAGATATTAGAGAACAAATACTACAGCAGAACATGTAATATGAATATCTTATACCTACTGTTAATTTATATTTAGGTACACTCCTGTTCCGTAGGGTTTTTTTTTTGTATATTTTTTGTATACATTTTATACACAACTTAAATGCCCATACATCATCACTAAAAACAAATATATGGAAGAGACATTATTTTTTTACCTTTCTAATATAAAAAATAAGTTATAAAAACATTTTTGGCTGTTGGTTCGGATATTGAAAGTCTGTATTTTTTTGTAGCTTTATGCACAGAGCAGGGTAAGCAGAGTTAGTCTTATTTTTGTGTATATTTACGTACATTTAATGCATAACAATATTTTTGATTTAAACTACTTTAATACTTATATTATTATATACACGCGTAATAAAAATTATTCGATTTAACTAATTCCATTTCAAATCGACTATTGCTCTAAAAAATAACAGCATACGACTGAGGCAACTCATGAAAACGGCGAGGGCTCGGATAATTCTGAGGGAGAAGAGCGGTTAGCCGACTTTTACACTGCCTTTATTGTCCTCCCGCCCCTCGTAAACCCTCCATTTGTGTTAGTAATGTCTCAAGTTGTATTAACACCGTGATAACTTTAGTGGGTACGTTCGATGTTGATTACTTGGTCCACAATTAGAACGTAGGAAGTGGATAGTTTTGATAATTCAAATAGGCTGATGATGCTAACTGTTATTAATAGGTGAGCGTTAAAGCCGATATTGAATTTGCTCTGGGGACGAGGTGTTTAGTCAATTATATCCAATTCTATATGTTAATTGTTATCGGCCGTCCAAATTATATATAAAGTTTGGAATATGGACCTACAATTGTTATGTTATATGCCTCTATTCAGCTTCATTGTATCCCGTACATAGCAAGGTAGGCAGAAGGAAGTCCTGAGAGGTTTGTCCTGGAAGTGAGGGAGAGCCCTAGTGTTAAGAGGCATTGCGTGTTGAGTGACGGAACTCTACACCGCGCTTTGCCTCGACACCAGAGGAATTAATTTCGAAGAAATGGAAATATATATTTTAATAAATATGTCATTTTCTCAAGTGAGGATCGAACCCGCAACCAGTTGCATTTACAATCACACTTTGTGTCCCTACTCCAGGATTTAGCATATTAATATTTAAAAAAATATCCACAGTTATACTTGCGTTCGTTCATTTCTACAGATTTTATGATTAGGAACTTCCAAATCGTATTTAATAAATGTTGCAAAAGAATTCAAAGTCCATTAGACTTATCGAAATCCCTCATCTAAATGTCAAACGCGTTCCAGAAGTTTTCAATAAGAAAACATTTAAATTCCATTACGAGTGCGTTTAAGAAGCGAAATCAAAACAAAGTTTTCTTCACATTCGATATAATGAAAGGCAAATTAAAAGAAAAAAGGAGCCGCTCGTTTCTTGGGGCGGATGCTCTTTTTGATGGAAACGTTTTTCCAACAAATTTAGCGGTTTCGATCGATGACGTTTCTAATGGAAAAGTTCAATAGGTAACAACAAAGGCCGATACAAGTTAACGACGCTCACGAAGGCGAAATTCATGACGGGAGCGCGCTCTGGCGGACAGGAAATTAAAAGACAAAAGAGTGCCGCTCGAACAATATAGGCTCGGAAATGGAGGGCGTGCCGTGCCTCTCGCCTCTTTATCGGAGCCGCTTAGCCACGATCACCTTCGGCCTAATGCTAAATTATGAATGAAGTGCAATTGACATACAAATTTCTTGTTGAGGGCGAAATATGAAAGATTTTACCAGTTGATATTTTTTGTTGAGTATATACTACTCTATCTACCAAATTTTTGAGGCATTGTATGTTGAAGGGGCAGAACTCAATGCCGCGCTTTGCTTTTGTACCAGAAAGAAGAAATGTATATATATAATATTTCACTTCCTCGAGTACGAATCGAACGCACAACCTGTCGCATTCTGTTGTGCAGGAGTGCACCTCGGCTGCCTCTTTTCCTGAAGAATTCCCATCTTTTTAGAAGAGTTATGTTGAGTATAACGTAAAGTAATATTTTTTTATTAAAATTTAATGGTATTTACATTTCCAATTTAATGAAAATAATCTGCTTTGATAAGGAAATCTTATGCGTACCGTGTATGTATGGTTTCTGTAATTTAGGAGAGCTCAGGTAATCCATTCACATCGAGTGATATCGTATTGCTGCTTAATTCTCAGATCAATAGAGACGATATTAATTTTTTTTTAATATACTGATGTTATGTTGTGTATTTTGTGAGAGTCTAAGAAACACAAATTAAATGTTACTAGGCTATAATCATGTATAAATCTGCTTAACTTCAAATATCCTTACTAAATTTGTTTAAATATAAATAATATAACTATTTCCAGCAAACACGAAAATCATACTGTTTTATAAGCCGCACACTCATGGCATAAACAATTTATTATACATTTAACACCGGTTAAAGGATAACTGACAAAGCTTCGGGACAAGCGCCATATTCCTGACTTTGTTTCCTAATTCAATTTGCATTTGGAATCAAAAACTTTCCGTGACACTGTTTTGCATTATTAATACTTTGGCATGGCGTGATCTCCCGGGAGGCTTACTAGAACCCATAAATTGAATTCCAACCTTCGCAATTAGTTATTCCCGCGCGTGAAAACTTTCTAGATCGTTCGCCTTCGTTAACAGATGTTACGGTGCTATTCATTATACATTCCGTCGAATTGTAAAGCCGAACATTTAATTTAAAGTACCAAATTCTCCTTTGTTAAATATCGGAGCATTTTAGAAGGTACTGTGGAGGTACCGCTCAGGCGGCGGCTTAAGGGAACGGGTTTAGGTATCCGCTTTCGCAGGACATTCGTCTTGCGGGACCGCGGAACAATAAATAAGCGTACGCAATATTTCCACCGAATGGCGAATACGAGACTAGCCGTAACATTAGACCCCGCGTCACGTGCGTCTATTCCGTAGTCCCGACAATAAACAACAACAATTTACCTTTATATTTATATGAAAATTTATGTTGTATGGATAAAATTATGAAAACGAAAAAGAAAGGGTGAAAGTAATTGCTCACTTTATTATACGTAAATCTTCGTAATTTTACATATGATGTGTGATGTTTTTTTTATTTACGGCGTATATACGTCTACGATAAACTTACAAAATTTATTTGTCTTTGCGAAAATAGGCCCGAAATGAAAAGCATTTCACTGCGACACTATCTCTTATCGGGCTCATTTAGGCCCTACAATTTCAGGCCGAAACATTTTAGAAACATTTACGAGGACTTTTTATAGTTCTCCTTAGATGTATGTATATGATAATGTTTAACATCAGCTGAAAATACTTCACACGTTATATTGTATCAGTCGTGGGTTCAAATTTCGTTTGTAGTTTTTTTTATAATGGATAATTTTTTTGTTGTGTACTTTGTGCGTAATTTAACGTGCAAAGTTCATAGCTATATTATATATTTGTTTTGTTAAAAATATAAAATAAATAAATAATTACTTTCGTAGTTCTTCTTAAACATAAAAATCAAAGATTATAATATTGAAATCAAAAAGCTAAATGATTTGTTTTGAGCTTTAAATATATAATATTTTTAATTTAGCAATTTTTGTATTACTTGATATTTTGAATTAATATAAATATATTTCTTTACAGGTTCCAGGTGGCGGATACATGAGATGTTATGGGCTCACGTGGCGTAGAAAAGTGCCGTTGGTTGGTGGTAGTTGTAGTATGGGCATGTGGTGCTGCCGCAAGAACTTTGTGCCCCCCAAGATGTGCGTGCGACGACGCGTTACGGGCCGCTTCCTGCGCGAATGCTGGCTTAGAAATTGTCCCCATCCAGCTAAATCCCGAAGCTACTCACATCAATCTGACCCACAACTCTATCGACAATCTTCTGTACACATTCGCTTTCTACACGCAACTCACCATACTCGATATTTCTTACAACAGAGTACAAGACTTAGGTAGTAAAAATTTCGATAATAATTTGGAGATGACCCATTTGAATGTGAGTCACAATGCGCTCAAACGATTAGATAAAGACACGTTTGTTGGCTTAAAGAGATTGATTGATTTAGATTTATCAAATAATGATATATCAAATATTCACGTGCAGACGTTCAAGGATCTCGCAGTGCTTGAAAGGCTAGATTTGTCAAATAATATGTTGGTAAGTTTTGAGGGTGATACATTCGAACCGTTAACTTCTTTGAAAATTTTATCGCTGAAGAATAATTCCATATTAGAAATTCCATCAACAAATTTAATATTCATTATTAATTTAGAAGTTTTGGATCTTTCCGAAAATTTAATTGAAAAAGTAGAAAAACATGGTATTCCATATTTAAAAGAATTGAAATATTTGGATTTGAAAAACAATGTAATTGAAAATATCGATCAAATGGGACTTCATAATTTGCCTTCATTACGTCACTTGGATCTAAGTGATAACAATCTCACATCGGTCCCTACTTCAGCTCTTTCAAAACTCACAAACTTATCGCATTTATATTTAAGTGGAAACTTTTTTCAAAACATAACGTCGTTATCTTTCCAAAGTCTTTTCCATTTGAAGCACCTGCACTTGAGTAGTCTCTACGATTTACAAAAAATTGATTCCAGAGCATTTGTAGATAACATAAACTTGCAAAAAATATGGATGAATGAAAATATAAAAGTACGAGAAGTGCCACCAAGGCTATTTCATGGTAATCCGAAACTAACGCATATATTTATGAGAAACAATGCACTGGAAACACTTGAAGCTTCTCATTTTCCAATCGACACATTACTAGAACTGGAAATATCTGGCAACCCATTTATGTGTAACTGTTCTCTCTTATGGTTGTGGAAATTGGGCAGAGATAGAGAACTGCGGAGTAAAAAGTCTGAAAATGTGAGCACTGTGCTTAAAATAGACTATGAAGAAGTTAAATGTTCTTCGCCAGAGCACTTGGACGGTGTTATATTTATACAAATTCCTGAATCAGAATTTGGGTGTTCAAGCGGGTGGGTGATAGTTGCGGTTGTGGTGCTAACTGTGAGTATAATCATAAGCGTGGTTGGTGGAGTCCTTTATTTCATGGGACCCTTAAAGCGGTGTAAAGGTGATAAATCAAAACAAGTGATGAACAGTGTTATGTTAAATGGTGATGTGTCCAAATTAGGCAATGGCTTAGGATATTCAACGCGTAGTAAAGAACAAGATAACAAAAGAGACGTTGACCGTTATCTTATGATAGGTTCTTCAGTAGCTAACAATTTTCATTCCTTAAATCCTCCTTGGCATAGTATGGATAAAAACTCATATTACCAAGAAGATAGTGAAGAACATATTTACCAACAGTTCGCGTATGAAACTATACCTCACCACAGAACGCCAGAGAAACCACATATAGTGTACGTTTAACAAAAACTTACAAATATGGACAATATGAATGTAATTTCTAATCTCCGGCGTTTGGTGAACATTTATATTCATGGTGATCGACGGAGATATTGAATATTGCAATAATGTAAATAGTGATTAAAACTGTAATATGTGATAGCTTTGTATATAGACGTGTAAATATAATCTACATACATTACATTTTCGATTTTGTACTTAAATTGTTTAGTCATAACGACGTTTTATAAATTGGCCTTTTATTATAATTGTCCCTTTGATTACGGCGGAGTTAAAGCTAACGGCTATTAGGGTTATGTTTGCGTATTTTAGTTTATTATTAATTATTATTATAAGAAAACCGACGTACACAAATGTATGTACATAATTATTATAAGCTTTTATAATTTTCATTTTCTAGTTCCTCTCTATAACAATCGATTTGTAAATTACATTTATTATGTCATGTAATATTTATTCTATGAATATTCATGTAATTGAATAGAAATAAAAAAAAAATACATACATACATTTATATATAAATATTTTCAATATTAGAACACCAAACATGAAAACTTTGTACAAATATGAGCAATATAGATTAATAATTTGAAATACTATAATACGTTAACCTTTATTGGATCATTGTTATAGTGTATAATTGTATTTAGAAGAAATCAAAATAACATGTTTATGTACTGCTTAGACAATCATAGCCTATCTGTAAAAAGCGCTAGAATCTTTTCTTTGGCATATATACTTATGTATACAAAAAATACACTAAATATTATTATTATTGTTTTTTAAAGAAATTTTGAGCCATTTTGTTTTTTAAATACTGTAACGTATGTTAACTTTTTCACATGTATTTCTTATGAATAACTTTAATTTAATTTTCTATAATAAATAATAAAAAAATAGATATTATAGTATTTTATTCTAAAGAAAACATTCTAGTGTGGAAATATTAATAATATAGATATATGAACCAGCTGCTCTGATGGTGAGGGGTACAAATGAAATAAGTACATTATTTATTGGCTATTTTTGTAGATTCATTTCACGAGACTTATTTGAAACGTTTCTTTGGAAACATATTAAATTAATATTTTTATACTTAGGGAATATTAATTGTATGTAATTGTGGTTCGGAGTTACTAGCTGTTTTATTTGTTTCGAGTTATTATTATTATTATTAGGATTGCTCAATTATTTATTTTATTATGATGATTATGATTATGAGACGAGCGATAATATTAAAATATAATAATAAAATGAAATTCATCAAAATTTTGTCAGTTAATTGAGATTTAATCTAACTGTACATTATATTATACTATAACTTTCTTTATTATTAAATATTAAAACAAATGTCAACCACTAAGACGTCTCATAGTGATAATTATTTGATTAAAATATAAATTATATTAATTATCATAAAAGCGTGCGACGTAGATATATATTATGAAGCGTATTTATTTCGAATTAAAAATAAATATGAAGCTATTTATTATATTACATAAATATAAAAATCATATTATATTATATTATTATATTAATAGTTGTATAATGTACATAAAATATTACAATAAGGTAAGCCTGAAAATTAAAAAGCAATAATAACTTAATTGCCTAACCATTAAGCGAGCTAGTAACTTCAGAACCATAAAGAAAATATAAAATTATAGCTGAAATTAACCTTGCGATATACTTTTTAACAACTCCATATATATATATATCTCATATACGTTTCATACAATTATGCCTACTTGATATTCAAACAAATATACCTATTCAGTCGATAGTAAAGTCATAGTGATAGCTTAAGACTATTTATACATACTACTTTTAAACTTTTGTTATGGAAACTTATTTAAATATATAATGCATTGAAACAAACGACAAATAAACAATTAAAAATATGAATCTGCTTTTTATTATTACCTTACCTTAGTAAAATATTTATTTACATTATATTTTCATTTCTTCGCTTTGTATTATCGAGGCAAAGCGCGGCGTTGAGTTCCGCCATTCAGCACGCAATGCCTCCAGAATTCGGCGGAAAGTGTGAAACGGAGTGTCCCAACACTAGGTTTCCCTCAGCTTACCCTGCTGTGTGCGATATACAGCGTCAAGTGATTTAATTTAATTATTACCTTATAGATTCTTTTATTACATATAATGATCAAATAATTTTTAGTATTAATGATTTGAGAATAAGATTGAATAAATTATAAATATTAATTTAAACTGCTATTTGATGAGAGATTCGATCCACAACTGGTGACTTCTGGTGACTCAAATTAATAATAATATAATAGTATTTGTTAATAAGCTTCATATAGTCCCACATATAATAGGGTAGCTGGACAAAGAATCTACTGTTACGATACTCCGATCTTCATTTTCCGTTTTCCGTCGTGGTGCAGAGGCACAAAGTGTGACTGTAAACGCGACTGGGTGGGTTCGATCCCCACTCGAGGAAATGAAATATTTAGTTAGAATTTATATTTCCATTTCTTCGCTCTCAATACGCAATGCCTCCAAAATTCGGGGAAAGTAGGGAACGGAGTGCCTTAACACTAGGTTCCCTCTGCCTACCCTATTTTGTACTGGGTACAGCGTGAAGCTAATAATGAATATTAAGCAAGTAAACTTAACAATAAACTTTGCCTATACCTAGGAAATAAAAAGATATTATTTTATCTCCATTTAATGAATATGAACCGACTTAAATCTAATACGACCATCGCCAATTTATTTAGCCTGCATCACAATGGCAAAATAAATAAATAAATAAAACAGTGATGGTACTTCTTTATAACAAAATAATTACACAACATTATGTATATAAATCAAATTAATATGATATTTGAAACGCATAGAAATATGTTTTGTAATTCGATAATGAGATGTTAATTAGTTTTAACTACACAATAGGTTCGAATAATGAATAGTTTAAATTCACGATTAAATATATGAGTTTATCGAGGAGATTATCATGAATTCACGCCTTTTTTTTTTCATTTTCACACTCTACTCTCCGTATATCAGAGTAGCCAGAGTGAATCTAGTATTAAGACTCTCCGTTCCCCATTTCAAATTTTACTTAATTAAATGTATTATCGTATTAAGATTTTCTCGGCTTTGCTAAAAAATAAGGCTTTGTCCATGGGGTTTCATTACCTAGCGCAGTTAAGTTTTAAGATTAATATACTAAGGAGAATGTAGGGATAAAACTTTTTTTAATAATTAAATTAAATATAAGTTTTGTGCTGCTAAAGCTAGATTTTCCAGCACATGTATAACAGGGTAAGCAGTTGGTCCAGAGAGTCCAGTTTTCAATTTTGTTGCCGCCTTTCCGCCAAATTCGTAAGAAATGGCGTATTAAGAGGAGAAATTGTAAATAATTTTTATCATAATGCCAAAAATAACAAGTTATTATTAGTACCTACTTAAATATAAAATAGTTTTTTTTTTTATAGAAACTATAAAATAGTACTTTAATGTTCTGGTGACTGAACGCTGCGACAACATTAGAAGATACCATAAGTATGTGGCTTTAAACTTAACAGAAGAGGAACGTCTTCACTAGAAATACAGATATTGTAGACTGAACACCGCTAAGGTCTTCTGTGAGCTTTAAAGTCCACTTCCTTACTAGTAAATGATTTACAGACTTTTTCGTTAAAAAAGTATTTTTCTGATTTATTTAGGTTCACGCTGAATCTCGCAGATAGCATAGTAGGCATAGGAAATCTGGAAATCTAGTAATAAATCATCCCGATCTCATTAAGCCACTCCAGTTTCCCCTTTTCCGTCGAATTTTGGAGACCAGCCGTGCAACTGTAAATTCACCACGTTATGCGTTCGATTCCCATTCGAGAAAATGAAATGTTTAATATTTTCATTTGCCTCGCTCTGGTAACGAGGTACAGCATGACGTTGAGTTCCGCCTCAAAATTCATTATAACCTAGAATATTCTTGGTATAAATGTCTGTTTGGTATGTATATATTGGGTAAAATTTGTAATTACGAATAACTGCTACATGTATATATATATATATATATATATATATATATATATGTAAAAATTATTCACCAAGTTTAAAGAGATAAAAATTCAATTACTTCACCACAATTATATCAGGTAATACGTATTAAACGGTAGGCAGGAGGTAAATGTGTTCCGGTAATGAGCGTCGGTTTCAGCAACAAGTTGATTATGATAAAGTCATTTGTTTCGTGACATCAATCGACGACGCTTATTCGATGTCGATGTTCGATGAGTGCTTATTAGTGAAATTTTACTCTTGAATTATTCATAAATTTGCATTTTATTCACGAAAGCTACCTACCTACCCATATTATTTGAGCCCGTCGTGGAGTAGTGGTACAAGAGTGTGAGCTGTGATGTTGTTGGCCCGATTCTTACTCGAAGAAGATGAGTGCGTTGAGTTTCAACAGTTAACATGCAATGACTGGAAAATTCAGGGGGAAGTGGAAGCCGGTTTCCAGGTTCCAACTGTCTACTCTACTATGTGCATGAAATACAGCGTGAATTAAAAAAAAAATCATATATGTATATTTTACAAACAGTGAGTTTACTCTATATTACTAATTTTAATTTTATCACTTTGGTAACACAGAGATTGGTGTTGAATTTTATCACTCAACACCCAATGTCCCGAATTTGCATGGAAAGTCCATAGCATGTTGACACTAGACTTCCTTTCCTTCACTGCTCTTTGGGGATACATAAAAAATGTACTTAAGAATAATAACTTTAGTTTTTACTTCTAATAATATTAATCTCCAAACGGTCAGACAATCAATATAGTGTTTATGAACGAAACAAATAAAGATAAATTGATAAAAAAACGATTGTTTATTCCATGTTTATATAAACTTCTGCGGTTGTAATAATCATTTATCGTTTATGAGCAAATATTTTAGAATTTTCCGTAATAAAGGGTGGATACGAGGTCCCCTAAAAAGCATCATAGCAGATACATTATGAAGATAAACGAATGTCAAATTGCTTACGATGGGTTGAATGCAAAATTACACCAGAAAGTATACTGGATAGAAGTACGTAATGGGGTAAACGTGTAGGATGCTTACGACATGTTCAATTTAATTTTATGACATAGGTAGGTTGATGTCATTGGTTATATATGTTTTTAGTTTTAATTTTTTATTTATTTTATTATATTTATGCTTAGCGATTTTATATGAAAAAAATTGCAATCGCGAAGTAACCAGGGAAAAATTGAGTTCAGAAACGGCATGCAATAGCGCATTTTGTCTAAGTAAGCAGGGGAAATAAAAAGGTGCCAAGTATAACCATTTTCCTGAGTAAAAAACGAACAATAAATCAACGCGCTCATTCAAAAACTCCGAAAGTATATCACGATAGTATCTAAAACTATAGCTAGATAAAAAAATTGAATAAGAATAAGCTTTGACACAGTTAACATACAAATCACACATGAAATAACGACGTTCTTTGTTGTTTATTTGATTAGTAAAAATAAAAAAAAAATCTGCTTTACGCTGTATTCACACAGCAGGATAGGCAGAAAGAATCTAGTGTTAATACACTCCGTTCCCCATTATTTGATTAGTATTTCTTAATATATTTATTAGTATATATGATAAAATAATATCGGAAAAATAATTATCTTAGAGCGAAGCGATTCTTTGATTAAATACCACTTTAATCACAAACTTCAAAACGTTCTAACTAGTAGAAAATCGAGTGATGATCGACTTTTAGATTTGTGACGGTCGGTATTTAGGATTAAATGCGAATGGACGGACACTCATCCTCATTTGGCTCAGCAAAGAAGCCAGTAAATGGCATAAATAAGCTCATCTTTCAAAAATCAAAAATCTTTTCTCTTTGGCCTGACCTATCGATTCTTTATTTATTTGTATGCATCATTCGCACGGCGTTTCGGTTTGTTTGTAATTCGTGCGCTGTGTCCATTAAAATTTCGTTTCCCGCTCAGCTTTAAGTCAGTTTATTTCAATTTTACACAACGTTGTTCGTTAATAATTTACACGTTCATGTCGTCGTTTTTTTGTATCGTATACATAAACGTTTTTGCAAAAACAAATACCCAAATCGATTGTTTTGGAAATTGACAACATAATAACTTTAGTATAAAAGATTTCCTCTTTTCTTTTTTGCCCCTGTCAAAATAGGTCTTATTTGGCACCTCATCATTTTCACATCACCGGTCAACGGGCATCAAAGTAGAAACGGCAATCAACTGGCAATAAACTCTGACCAATCAAACTACATCACATAAAAAGGCTTTAACGGGAAAAAATAAAGACCTTTTATCCAACAGTGTGAGGCTGTAGCGGCCTTTCAGCTGGGGTGGCAAGATTTATTTCACGACACCACTCGTTATGGTACCGAAGGGACAATCCCGGGAATGCAGCCTGCAAGGGATCATTCCCTATTATATCTTTAGATCAGCAGATCCCGCTTGATATTTTGCGGGATTGTGTGTGGGAATTGGGATTAATTTGGTTTTAGCCTCGCGATGTAAACAACTTTGGTGTGTAAGCGTCATGATCGATAAAGTAAAACAGGTTTTCTTATAATATGATTTTCTTATAATAAAAAATATATTAATAAAATAAATTAAAATTAAATTAGCTTCACGCTATATCCCGCACACAGCAGGGTAGGCAGAGGGAACCTAGTGTTAAGACACTCCGTTCCCCACTTTCTGCCGATTTTGAAGGCCTTGCGTGTTGAGTGGCAGAATTCAACGCCGCGCTTTGCCTTGACACCAGAGCGAAGAAATGGAAATTTAAATTTAAGTAAATATTTCATCTCCTCGAGTGGGGATCGAACCCACAACCAGTCGGTTTTACAGTCACACTTCGTGCCACTGCGCCACGGCCGGCCTCTAATATATTAATCGTTATATATATTTCTATTTACAAGTAGAAAAATTTCGAAAAAATAAAACAATGCTTCCATAGTAAAAACTAACAGGAAATTATTTGAAAACTAGATGAAATATAAAGACTAACCTACTTACTAGAACGAAACGCTAAGCGCTACGGTTTATATCGCGGCGTTGGGGACCGCCACCCAGCACACCATGTCCCGAACAGCGTGAGATTGAGGATGGAGCTACAAATATATAGATTTACTATTAATATTTATTATTATTTGAGAAATTTCAATCGCCATTTATGAACTACACACGTATCATAATAACGAAAAACACATTTTTCATCTACATTTAAATAATAAGAGAAGATACAATATTTAGCGGAGATTTAACATTTTCTCCATGTTCTTGACTAGATCATCTCCAGTCGATCGATGTATTCGAAATGCACATTACTGAATGAGGTTCCGATAATGTAGTAGAAGAAGTGTAAATAAATTTTATAGTCCAAGATAAAACCCATTAAGCGTGGTTTACGAGAGGCACTCCCCTAATGATGCGAGCGCTATGCAGGGGAGACTGGTAATATAACTGGGTATATTCCTATTTATGTTAACAAATAGATTTCTTCAGTAGGTACGGGGAAGTCGTTCTCACGCAACCTCCGTAGGTGTCGCGTCGCCCTAAGTCGGACTGTTGTACATTGGTAATGTTGTCTTGATATTTGTTAGAATATATTTGTAGAATCGATTGCAAGGCATGCAGTGGAGGAAGAAAGCTTTTAAGACATAGGTAAGATAACCTTCCATCGTTGTGAAAATTATCTCAACATTTTTATCATCGGATGGATGGAAGATACAAATAGAATACAGATACAGATATAGACGGATACAGAAGAAGGATACAAATGGAAGTAAAATGGAGAAGAGAGTGATTGTCTATCTAATCTTTACGAAAGAATATATTGTTTTTTTTATTATTATTTCGTTCACTTATTCAAAATAAGAAGATAGTTGTGTCGATAGATAAAAATAAAACTGTAATTATATTGAATTTAAAAACTATAAAAGAAAATAAAATTAAAGTAACGTAGAGGCATAAATAGAATATAAATATATTTAAACAGAAATCTCTAACTGAAACTATAGTTGCATATAATTCCTAAGTTGAATTTAACGGGGTTAGCTATAAAATACATGTTAATATGTATAGGCAGTAATTATTTGGTTCTTTTTTAACTATTAAAACTATTGATTTTAACATTAACTGTAATAGTTTTAAATATTTAATGTTAAAAAACTCATTGGGATTAAGTGAGGGTTTTTACGTATACAACTAGATATCATAACAATTGTAGTACCATAACAATTCGGCGTTAAGTTCTGCCACTCCACACGCAATGCCTGCAGAATTCGGCAGAAAGTGGGGAACGGAGTGTCTTAATACTACGTTCCCTCTGCCTACCCTGTTGTGTGCGGGATACAGCATGAAGATGTTTTTTTTTTATTTATTTTTATAACAATTGTATTCTGACCAAAGCTGCCGATTTTATTTGCTACCATATAAGTTTCTTACCATATTAACACAACACTCTCATTCCATCCATATAACTTTATGTAAATCATGTTAATAAAAGTAAAACGAAGTTTGTGTTTAATTACTCAACGTTTTCTATTAGCATATTGATCGTTTACAGGTAACGGCGTTAAGGTACTTGTTGTTACTCATATAATATATTAAAAAGAAAAACAGTCCATCAGTGAGGCCAGTCAAGGGAACAAAGTGTGTCTGTAAACGCGGCAGGTTGTGAGTTCGATTCCACTAGGGGAAATTAAATACTTAAACAAAATAATTTCTTCGTTCTGGGTTCAAGACAAAACGCGGCGTTCAGTTCCGCCGCTACACTTGATAAATCGTAATTTAATTTTTTTGAGAGTTTTTTGTTTTATTCTATTAGAATTGAGCCCAGCATGTGTGACTGTAACTGATTGTATGTTCGATACCCACTCGAGGAAATGAAATATTTATTTTAATTTATATTTTCATTTCTTCTCTCTGGTGACGAAGCAAAGTATGGAACCCAAGTTCCATCAATCAATACCCAATGCCTCCAGAATTTTCCGGAAAATGGGAAACAGAGTGACTTAACACTAGATTTCTTTGTGCGGGATACAATGTGATGCTAAAAAAAAGAAGAAAATATTATGTTTTTAAGATTCAATATCATGTTTATAAGATTCAATTATATTAAAAGTAAGTAGAAATAAAATGTGGGCGTGTTTTAAGCTTTCAGCGTTGGATCAGCAAAGGTTTCAAACGGGAACTTGGCTCGACGGTAATGTTACTAGATGCCCGGATTTCAGTGTTTTTTTTAAAAGGATTCACTGCACACTCTTGGTAAATTCGATGCTTTTTAAAATATATGTGCGCAATAAAAGGATAGTATTTGAAAACAATTTCAATACTGCTGCTGCTGCTGCTGCGAAATCAATACTTTAAATAGAGTACCTATTCTGAATTTACTAGTTTTGGAGTTTAGTGTGTTGGTGCAATATAAACGAAAATGGAAATTAACATTTGGAAAAAACTATTGGAGGCTTATAGAAATCGATATATTGTTCTTTCTACCAAAATATAGTATATATAATATTTATGTATATACTACGTATAAATTTTTAGTCTGACGAATCATAATTGAACACTACAGATTATAATTAAAAATAAATTTCAAAAAATCAGCTTTACGCTGTATCCTGCACGCAGCAGGGTAGGCAGAGGGAACCTAGTGTTAAGACACTCCGTTCCCCACTTTCTGCCGAATTCTGGAGGCATTGCGTGTTGATTGGCAGAACTCAACGCCGCACTTTGCATGGGATCGACCCACAACGAGTCGGTTTTACAGTCCCATTTTGTGCTCCTGCGCCACGACGGGACTTTAATTTAACCTATATAAAAGTATTAGTTTCAATTCAAGCTGCACTAGGACAGAGGGAACCTAGTGTTAAGCCACTCAACTCTCTATATTCCGTCGAATTCTGTCGACAAAGTGTTGAGAGGCGGAGCTCAATGCCGTGCTTTGGCCTCCATACCAGAGCGGAAAAATAAAAAAATAAATAAATAAAATATTTCATTTCCACGAGCAGAAACCGAACCCACAACCTATCGAATTCATAGTCACACGCGCCACGACTCAGTATTAGTCAGTCAGTAGTATTACTCAGACAGTCAGTATTACTCAGACTTCAGTATTAGTTAAGTGTATATAGCACCTACATTTAGCCAGCACTTCACGATTAGTTGAACGGGCATTATACTCGTATTATTTATATGAAAGACAGCAACTTCATTTACTTAATGTATGCATTTTGTTGAATACAGGTTTTTTTTTCATATAAAATTGAAAGCCACTTACCGTGGTTTTTTAATTAAGTACTAGTGTGAAGTGAGTTGAAATTAGATTTTTTCTAAATAAAATATAAAAAATAATTACGGAACGTATCGGGGCTTTCCCCGATACGAATATCGTTGAGCTATAGTTTGTTATAAATTCTCTTTGCGTACTTTTAATAATTTAAGAAATGTATTAAGATATAAAAATCTATTTAATAAAAAAAATCTCATAAAGTAAATAAGCTGTTTTAGAACAACAACAGTGCAGCACTGTTAAAAATAAAACAAAATATATTTCATGTGGGCTTATTTAAGGCAGAAAACTAAGTGTGGCCTTACTCGCAAAATTAGAGGAATTCATGATTACGAGTATATTTAATACGTATGATGTAGGGCTTGGCTGGGTAGACTTGATGTTGTAATTTTTAACACCCCTCGGTTTTCAAGTACATACTTCTTATACAAATATTACAGGAACCTAACTTATAAATAGTAGTAAGTCGTGTAAAATAAAATATACTCCACTTTTAAGATATTTATTTAAAACTTTATAACTTTTTATGGATAAGAAATTTATAAATTAATAATTTAAAGAGAACCAACTAATCATTGTTATTATATAGTTACGTTTTTACTTATAGGCTATTTTTGCTATCAAAACGTTTTTTAACTTAAATTAATGTTATAATCAATTTTATATAATTATTGATATCGTTCCAAGTTTTAATGTAAAATCTTAGTTCAACAAAATATTCATTACAAACGCAATTAACATAAGTATATATACAAATGGCATGTAGAGAATTGTATAAATTAAGGGCTCAAGAAACGAATTTATCTTTTTTTACCATCAGCATACTAATGCTAGCAGCCCTCTATCCTCCCAAGAGTCCTCCGCATCAATAAAATTAACATTGTAATCCACTTTGCTTTAGTAAAAAATTACACGTAAAACGTGTTTTTCATTTCACAGATTTTTCCTCTAAGATTTTTACTCAATATTTTTTTTTTCGTATCTATCTACCCCATTTTACACAGTTGGAAAGATTTCAAATAAGCTGTAAATGGTTTTATGACAGTCCTATTATATGTTATATAGAAATAGAAAATAATCAAACATATAAATACTATTGTTATTATATAATAAAATTTTATTAATGTTGTATTCCGCATACAGCAAGGTCAGAGACAACCTAGTGCTAAGACACTCCGTTCCCAACTCTTCACCGAATTTTCCGAACGTTGCGTATTGAGTGGCGGAACTCAAAGCCACTCTTGGTCTTGTTACCAGATTGAGCAAATAAAAACATTAAATATTCCATTAACCCGAGTGGGAATCGAATCCACAATCGTCGAGCCTATAGTAACATGCTGTGCCCCTCCGCCACGACGGCTTTTCTATTCTAAAATAATGCGTCAAATATATATTTTTATCTATAAACCATAAATCCTTGTAAATTATTATATAGAAAATGCAATTTCAAAACAGATACCGACCGCCGCTATTGTTTCGGCATCCGTCTGTATTAATTATGCATAAGGTTTTAATTAGAGGGGACGATTGCAATCTGTCGGACATTTTCAAACCTATTGAATAATTTAACATTATTTTCCAAGTACGTACATTGTATAATGAAATTACTTTTTAAAGTTAGTGTGTACCCAGTGGACTTTGAATAAAAATATTCTGTTACTATTAAAACATTAAATAAATATATTTTTTAAGGTCTCTAAGCGTGCTATAAGTTAGATAATGGCAAACCAAAATATAGCTACGGCTTATTAATTTTGGTTCTGTTACTATTAAAAAAAAGTGTTCTTAAAATTTGTACTTATTTAGTGTGAAATAATAAAGAGGCCCACGAGATGGGCAGACTTGATGCACTGGTTGTTCCATTAACCAATGCATGCGCACTACTGAATAAGGGAACAGATGGAGAAATCTTGCAATCTCACCTTTAAATGAAAAAGGCAGCTCATGACCACGGCATCTGCGACAGGAGCGTACAAGAAGAAGAAGAGGAAGAATGAGGTTAAAAAGTAGAAGATATTTCTAGTTCAATATTTAAAACACTATGTTAATGTATTCTTATAACATTTTTTATTTATACAATACATATGATAAATGTAGGATATATGTAATAATTATTAGCAGCTTAATTTTTTTAGGTCGCAGTGTCGTTGTGGGTTCGATATCCACTCGAAGAAATTAAATGTTTAATATTTTCGGGATAATTACGGCGTTGAATTCCGATACTCAACAAGCAATACAGTGGAGAACGGAAGTGTTTTAATGAAAATGGAATCCTAATACTAGGTTCCCAGATTCGTTCTGACTACTGCTATGTGCGGGTACACCATAAAGCTGAAAATGTTCATTATTTTAAATTTAACCCTCCTAGTCTGCACCGTCCCAGCCTGAAATATGACAGGAGACGTAAGATGTAATGTCAAATGCAATAATGCAGAAAGTTCCTAATGAGTTTCACCTCGGTTGAGGCCACAAATTGGATTATAATGTTAATATCATGATTCGCGGGCATGGTGGCTCTGCGGGGAACAATTTTGGTACTTTTAAGGGAACGGGAACTGTGAACGTCTATTATTCTCATTTCAATAAGAAATAAATTACGATTTCTTATTACGTTTTTCATTATACTCAAATATTCAACAGAGTTCAATTTTGTGGAGCGTATTACCAGATTTTAATGAATATTTTTACGCAAATGTTGTCTTTATAGTGGGTTGCGAAATAGTAATTTCACATGAATTTTATGATTATATTAATTATTATTTATCTTAATACTAGTCACAAGTAAGTCACAAAATTATACAAGCATAAAATGCATACAATCTCCCGATCACAACAAGGAAGTTAATCAGCTTCACGCTGCATCCCGCATATAAAAGGGTAGACAGAGAACCAATAGATGAACCCAATGTTAAGACTTTTCGTTTTGTTGAGGTGTTACGTGTTGAGTGGTGGAACTCAATCCAACAATAAAGTATAAATAAAACGATAATATACCTAATTTACATAGCCAAGTTAATAATTTTTTAACAATAATGATTTGTCTTGTAAAAGAAGAATTAAAAGCGACACAACAAGCAATTTATTTCAGCAAAGTTTTTGGTGAGCCTTTATCTTTTTTACTTTTCGATGCTGTATAAGTTTTTCAGTCGGTACCTAAACTTAATAACTTTATTGCCCGGATACCATGCAGTTCATGTTTTTAATTTGTAAATGGAGCCTGTGCTCTTGATGTTTATTTACTGAATTTTTACAGCAGTTAAAGCTAAATGCCGTGAACACAAATTAAAATCGAGGAAATTTATAAACGTTAAAAAAAATCCATGTTTTGCTAATATTCGAAATGTAAGATTGAATGAGTACCCTACATATTATAAGAGAAAAAAAATTCGCATAGAAAACATCTAACGTAAAATGGCAACATAATATTATTCTAAGGGAAAATGCCTTACGAAATCGATTTAGTGGTGATTTTTTTGCAAATTTCCTTAAAGCTACTGAAAGATTCATGAAGGCTGTACGATGAAAAATAAATGTAAGGACTTTTAATTTTATCTAAGCCGAGAAAAAAAATCACAAAAATATAATTGAATTGACTCCAGCGAACCCTTTTCGGTCTACAGAGAAATGTTCCATAATTGCTGGATGATTTAATTTTTATCGACTAAGTATAAGCAACAGCTTTTTTGATGTTCTGCTATTATTGTGCTGGTGTCGCTGGCAGAGAGATATTTTAAAATTTTATTTTACATATTCAACATATAAAAACGTGGATTTTTTTAAAATGACAGCAAAGATAAGCTCTCATGTCAAGCGCCATACGTACAAACGTACACTGAAAATGGTCGTTCCAATGTTTTAGGAACTCGCCGTTAAATAAATGGCTTTTTTTTAACAAACATATATTTTGAATATATATTTCGAAATAGTTTAATTTGGAATTACATTAATGGCAAAGAATATATACAAATATAATATAGCGAAAGAGTTTGTTTAAAACGCTAAGAACTCGGAATCTACTGTTCTGATATACTTCGCGGGGTGCGCCCTTGCCGCCGATGACATCCCCTCAAACGGCCACGCAATGCTTGCACTTTCTCAGAATTATGAAAACAAGTTGTTCATGATTGACTTTAATCTGTTAGCAAATGCACCATAATAAATGATTATAGGTGGTATGCGGGCGAAGCTGCGAACAATACATATCTTATAATAATACAATTAAAAAATATATATTTTTTAATTAAAATAAAAGTAAAAACATACTCCAAAGAAATCCATATAATTTTCAATTTTCATCGTATTTTGATAAAACATTTATAAAATTACCTTAATATTATAAATGTTTTCAGTTAATTCATCATCATGCTTCAATAAATTCTTATTCTGAAAGTTCATTACGTGAATACGTGTCTTATAAGATTACGACGACGGCGACGGCAGGGTTAAACTGTCGAGTAACGACCTTGATTTTACTTTCCCGTCTCGCGTAATTGGTCGCCTTCCCTACTTGAAGTCGTTTGTGGAATATGGCTACAAAATTATATATATAGCAATTTCTGTTCTTCATTTTATTTTATGTTAATTATATTATAATACATTAAAAGTATTATTTTATATTAAATTCTTGTTATATATTTTATTTTTATTTCTTAGATACTTGCTTGACTTAAGGCCGTGGAGATTTCTTATTTAAATTATTATCATTGATCGCGTGGCGTTGATTTCCGTCATGCCATGACTTGAAATCTGGGCCGAAACTCTGGAACGTAGTGTCTTAAAACTAGGTTTCTTATGACTGTTCTCCTATGAAAACGTGACATAGAAAAAAAAATTAACCTCAAAAAATGCTCATGGAGATACAGATGAAAATTACACAGTTCTTTTTAATATCACAACTTTTTCATATAATACATAATCGTCTTTCAAACTGAATTGAACCCACAACCATCATCAACCAAAAACATTATCCTCATAATTTATCGAGTAATTTCAAAATATACAGCGTGTTCATTATTAACGTTCGCCAACTTCCAAGTTCACACATGTTGGCCGTTAGCTGGCAGAAAGCGGAAACAGCCACGTGACAACGAAATTCCATCAGCATTATGCTATAATAAGTCAACGCGAAAATTTGCGGTGCCTCGAGCCGCTTTTCATTAAGTGCGAATTGCTGGTAGAATAAACTTCTGTGTTACATTGTGTTTTCGAACGGTGTAGGAGAGCGTACATAGTAAACGTGATGCATATTATTAACATGTTACGCAGTGGTAAAATGGCACAAAGTGGACTTTAAATATATTTTTACTTGTAATATAATAAATATATATGTAATATTTTTCTAAGCAATTATATGAATAATTTTAAGAAGCAAAACTAGCCAGTTTTTGTTATAAAATAATTGTCATTAAAGGTTAATACGAATATTTTTTAGTATTATAACATTATGTCATTTAATTAACACATCAAAACGATTTAACATAATATGACTAAAGATTATTAAGAAAACGAATGAAAAATTATCCTGACAAGATTAGAGCCAAGAAAGCCTTAAAAGTGTCACAGGTTCCAATCCCGCTACGTTCAAAAAGTACGCCGAAAATATAACCTGTAACATAGTGATTGTGTCTTCCAATATCAGTCGATTGTTTGACCGTAGTCAAATTCAATAAAACATGCCCCGCATCCACTCCACGACTCTCGACTTTGTCGCAATCCTGGAGTGATATCAATTTGCATGCACTCATCTCGAGTACCTTTCGAGTGTTGTCCCTTTGTTACGTCGTTTTTGCCTCTTGCCTCATTTTGTTGTATTATTGGATCATGAATATAAACCGAATCGAAAGTCTTTTGTTAGATTTTGGTTGAATTTTGTTTATAATTTTTGTTTTTTTTTGTAACTGATCCTTGTTTACTTCCAACATTTTTGCTATTGCACTGATCGAGCTAGATTAGTAATTAACTAGATTTATTATTATTTTTCGCTAAGATAGTATAATTTTCTTTCAATCGATATTTTTTATTCATGAAGAACTAGTACATTTTTAAGATTTTTATACAAATTCCTATTTTTATAAATTTGCTGTAGGTAAAAAAAAACTGATAGTCTTTACTTTTGATAATTTTTTTGGGGTCGCGGACGTAATAACTAGTGAATGAATAGCAAAAAAACATTAAACGACGATATAATGTAACTATGAAGGCCATTAAAAAAAATACGTACCCTATTTATTTAGGTGCTGAAAATTATTCGCAAAGAATTTCACATACTGATATCAAGCGAGCTTTGCATTAATTGAAGCGAGGATCGCGTCAAAACACGCGCCTCGGCGATATGAACATTTGTGGCCCGTCATTATTACGAATAACAATATAGGTTCATACATCGTATGTATTATAAGTAGATATGATATTGTGTATGTTTGTTTGTTTGTTTGTTTATCCATTTATTTTAAGATGGCCAGTGGTGGAAATGTTTCCATTTTCTTCTTCTTGACTTGTAATATGGGGTGGTCGTGTCGCAGGGGCATAAGTTTTCGACTGTAAACTTGACGGTTATATTGTTCTATTTCCACTCGAAGGAATTAAATATTTAATATTTTTTTTATTTTCTTGCTTTGGTAATGATGCTAATCAACAAGCAATGTCTCAAAAATTCGGAATTCGCAAAGTGTGGAACGGAAGTGACCAAAATTTAACGTATCGGCTATCGGTATCGGCTTAGGTTTTTAGTGTAGTTCTTTTCTAATAATTGAAGTAATGAAGAACCTAGTGCCTTCATTTTATACTTTTCATCCGCCTTCATTTTAAACATTTTTGTAATGCCAGATTTCGATAATTATTTAGTTCGATAATTAAATATTTAAGTTTCACTGTATGTGTTTGTATGTAAGTACATGCTTGTAAGTATTTTGCCTTTCGATATGGTCATGCGCATTCTTTTCTCCAGAACAACTATGGCACTCTCACCTACTCTCTTATCTTGTTAAGAAACGTATAATGTGTTTTTAAATAGTATATTTATCAGTATAATGATGTTTGTAGCTTTACGCCGTGTCTCGTACATGGCAATTAGGAGAGAA
Source organism: Heliconius sara (assembly GCA_917862395.2). Classification (NCBI taxonomy): domain Eukaryota; kingdom Metazoa; phylum Arthropoda; class Insecta; order Lepidoptera; family Nymphalidae; genus Heliconius; species Heliconius sara. The sequence continues at coordinate 17,572,964 of OU860789.1, read as the reverse complement.
CTGGGAACCTAGTGTAAGACAGTGCTTCCGTTTCCAAGCCGTGTACAGTGACGGTACTCAACTCCGCGATATTCCGTAATATATAATAACATCATATTTAATCATATTTTTCTATACATAATAGAAGATTATAATAGTGAAGTTAATTTGCTATGCAAAGTATGTCAGATATCCACATCAGGCTAGTATTGCGTTAATCGGAGCGAACATTGCGACCAAACATGCGGCGCTGTGGAATACCACGTGCATTTAGACTTATTGCAGAGACATTCTCTTTATTATATTTATTTATATTAATAATATTTCATTATTTATGTTTTATAAGTAAAAGTACTTTAAGTATACAAAATATAATAAAAACTTTATTAATATTTTGTCATTATTAATTAGAAGCTGTTGAGTAATTGTGATATTATTAAAATGTTAATAGATTTAATCTGCTCAATAAAATTAAATGTTATGTACAAATTATTGTGTTTGGGGATTTGCAATGGTCGGAAAAAATAAATGTGACTTAATAATATGTAGAACGTATAATTTTTATTTTTCATCGTAGCCATGCATTGGAAAAAAAATGTGTTGGAGCCCTCCTCTAATAATCTCCACGACGATGGGATTCTTCTCTGCCTCCATCCAGCGGCGACCTGTGATCTTAGCCAGAGTTCATTTGGTCCCAATAAGGTACCTGGGACCAGGTCTACGCAACTTTTATTCATATTGTACAGGATAAAGTACAGGTAAAGGTAAAGTTAAAGGTAACCTTAAAAATATAAGTTGATACACGATATTTTACGTTTGTATAATATCATAAATGAACAGTGAATTTCATTTCTTGTGCGAAACAATTGAGCTAACAACGAAGGATACGCACTATTGTTTATATTATATTAATAAATCATACTTTACTTTGCTTAGTTAGAAACAATAACTAATATAAATACGTAAAAGGTTACAGAAAAAATATCCTATAAAAAAATGTATTACTCGAAGTAATTACTCAAGCATCCTACAAAGTATGTTATAAGGCGCGGCTTCTACCGCGAGCGGAGCGGGCCCATTAAGGACTACGTTAAACTCGTAAGAGTAAACTGCGTACTTGTATTTCCACCAATAAATACTCGGAGGAAAGGGCCGAGCGAGCAGAGAGAGTTGAAAATAACCCGCTTATTTCTAGGGAGCGAAGCGAAGTAATTACAAAGTATAAGTATAAATAAAATTCCTCGTTGGTGGAAATGTGAATTTATTTTATTTAAACGAAATCCGTTCCGCATAGGCATTACAAGCTCGTATCTCTTTCGCAGTGGAAGCCGGGCTTTAGAAAAACAATATCGCCACACATTTTCCAGCCAATAGTCATTTTAACAACACGCTACAAGTACTTAATAGAGCGCAATCTTTCTACATAATGGCTATTCTATAAATCTTTCTCTCAACGTCGTTGCTCTTGTAAATACAATACAATATGTGAAGATGGTGTATCACTAAATGTATGCATACTACCATAACATAATAATCTTGAGTGTTTATAAAATATTATAGGTAGTAGGAGGCATGGGGCCAGTCGTGGTGCAGGGGTAGAATCGTGCGACTCTAACGCGACAGGTTGTGGGTTCATTTCTGATTCGAGAAAATGAAAGATGAAGCACTCTATTAACACATCACATCACTTATGCTTACCATTTTTATTGTTTACATTCTCTTATATGTAGAAAATTATAATTTTAAAAATTATGTTATACTAAAAGATAGCAGTGAATCATAACACGGACAATAAATTAAATATTTTGTAATATTTAGAAAAGTTAGTGCTACACGTTTGGAATTAAAAAACTACGTATATCACATACCAAATATTTTAAAATAGTTATCGATACACATTTAAAATTAAAAAAAACGAATTATATCATATACCAAATATCTTAATGTTACAAAAATATAATTTAAAAGCTACGAAAGCAACATCACGTTAATAAACTAATATCACATAGAATTTGAGAAATTCCCGTTCCCGTAACTCGTATTCATCAGCGTCGGTCCCCTGCAAGGAATGCAATCTGTGGTGGAATGTTCCTAGCGAAATTAAATTTTAACCATCCGTGTGCACTGTGCCGTGACGAGATCTGCACCAACAGGTGAGCTTCTAAGATATTTCGACTGAGATCACAACAAAAAGTTTATACGATATTTTCTTTGTAATCAAAATTTATGGTTGTTTATTAAAATAGTGTGTTATAAATGTTTATTTTATACAATATTTTTGTTATATAGTAATTATAATGTGTTGTAGCAGGATAGGCAGTGAGAACCTAGTGTCAAGACACTCCCTACCCCAGGTACCGTCCAATTTCCAAGACATCAAGTGTTGAGAGGAAACGTTACTCAATGTTACACTTTGCATCGTTACTAAAGGTAGGAAATGAAAATAATTAACTCTCCTGAATAAAAATAGAACCTTTAATCTCAGCGTTCTCAGTCAAATGTTCGTCATGATAGCTTCACGAAAATACTGTATTAAATATTTTTTGCAGAATAACGAGAAGTTATATAATAAAATACTTTAACTATAACCGGATTAATCGCGTATATTTCGAATTATACATTTTCTGAAATCTGGTTAATCTGTTTATACAGTTTCATTTAAAAATTATAACTATTTATTGAACTTATATGAAACTGTTACCGAATTAATCGCATGTATCCCGCATACAGCAGGGTAGGCAGAGGGAATTTAGTTTTAAGACATACCGTTCTCTACTTTCCTCCAAGTTCTGGAGGCATTGCGTGGTGAGTAGCGGAACTCAATGCCGCGCTTTGCCTCGGCACCAGAATAAAGAAATGAAAATATAAATGTAACTAAATATCTCATTTCTTCAAGTGCGGATTGAACCCACAACTAATCGATTTTACAGTCACACTTTGTGCCCCTACGCCACGGCTGGCCTCAAAAAATAATTTAAATAACATATTACTTATACATCTATCTACTAACGTTACAAACTCAATAACGTCACAAATTGAAACTTTACTTTTAAGTCGCCATTAACATTAACGTCTCAGTTAGCGTTCCACTTTGATAGCAAAATACATTCATTAAACCACTCCAGCGTTATTAAGGATGATTATAAACGGAAGAAGTCCGGGCCCAGGGTGGTGGAGTCAACCAAGCCGGCGGCGGCCGATTCGTTTCCCCTATTAGCAATTCAAAAATCCACTTCATCGTATCGCATTCTACCACATCTATCTATTATATCTCTTTCTTTCACCTAAGACTGATATCTCTCTGTTGCACTCATTTCGTATATTTTACAGGCACTTTCTTGCGTCCACGCGAAGAGATTCAGACAGACATCAGTCCTGAAGTTTATTTCGAAAGGATTAGCTATAAATAGTTCTTGCTCATTACATTTTCATGAGAGCTCTGTGTAACTCAAGATTTATGTTGAGAAAAGTTTGAGTTTACTGAATAAAAGATATTAAAACATAGTTTTATTTGCTGGTTACGTTGGCAAGTGGCCAAACGACTTGTATTTCTGCTTCATTTGTACATACATACATACGTGCAATTGTTTAATGTGTTCTGCAAAAACAGTTATTTAATAGTTTAGCTAATCTAGAAATAACGAGGGACGGAGCGCAATATGTAAGCGGTAATGTCTAAAGAATAATCAACTGGCTTGAAATTTTGTAAGTTAACGCAATCTAAATATAAGAGTATTTAAGCATCGCTTTTGCTACATTGCAAGAAGTGAGAATTTTCAACACAAATAAAAAAAATCCGAATAATGTAATTTTTAAATTATATTACAGAAAAAGCCATCACAATCTTATTTTTATAGTTCATTTCGTACAAAATGAGTGCAGATAGGGTTTAGCAAGCTTAAGTTTTTCAACTCTATAGGGTATCCCATTGAAAGAAATATAAATATTAAAATCTATATAAAAAAATCGTTACAAACTTATATTTGTAATTAATTTCACACAAAATAAGAGCATACAAGTGCAAACTTAAGTTTGTTAATTTTTATAAGTTGGACCCACAATACAATACTAAAATTGATACGGAACTCCTGAATCAGTGACTAAGAACTCGGACTTTTAATAATTATTTAACTTAATAATTATTAAAAGTCCGAGTTCTTAGTTCTTTATAAATTATCAACATATTTTCCTAATTTACACTAACATTAATTATGTAGCAAAACATCATCATCAAATGTTTTCCACTTCCATAAATTGAAACACCATAAATTTTAGGAAAAAAATACGACCCATGATGGAAACATAAAATAGGAAGTCAAGCAGACACCTTAGAAAGGATATAACGAAAAATCATATCCGGTAACAGAACAATTTCTGTTTGAAAATGTTTATTAACATATATTCTCATGTCGTCAGTTAGTTATATAAACATCGATAGCGAAACAATATAAGGATGAGACGATAACGCACAAGCCCCGCCCCGGGCTTTGTAAAGAGTTTGCCCAAATTCGCTATAAAATTAGGCTTATCTTTTTTATTTATGGTAGTAGGTATGGTTTTAACCCTACGTGTTTAAAATAATGAGGTCTTATTTAATACTAGCGGCTCACTCTCTCTCTCTAGCGGATCACTCGGTTTCGCCCGCATACCACCTATAATAATTTTATTATGCTGCATTTGCCAACAGATTTATACATTAAGTCATGAACAATTATTTTCATAATTCTGAGAAAGTGCAAGCATTACGTATTATTAGGATTCCGCGGGATTCGAACCTAGGCTTGCAGCCGTAAAACGAGCGTTGAATTATTTTAAATTTTCTCGAAAATTATACGTTTAAATTAAATGGTATAAAAGCTAAAGCTTATCTTTATAAAAAATTCTTCATGATGATTTCCTTTCGTTCCAGGCCCAGGTCATCAGTATCCAGGTCAAATAAAAATCGGTGAAATAATACTTTGCAATTTTATTTAGGTCAACAAATGCCTTATTATGAGTTAGGAGTATATGGTGTCGTGGATTTTATTTTTTGAGCTAATAAAGTAGATTTTTTTTTCATACCTTTTACTGAATTTTCAACAATTAGAAAATTCATTATGCATGAATGTGCAGCAAGATATTAATATTTTGTTATTTAAGGATAATTAACTCGACAAGTTGTAGTTTCATACCTACTCAAGAAAACGAAATATTGAATATTTTAATTTCCTCGCTCTCGTACAAAGGCAAGGCCTCCAGAATTCAGCGGAAGGTGAGGAATGGAAGTTTCTTAATACTAGATTCCCAGGTTCCTTCTGCCTATCTTGCTACGCGCAATACTCAACGTGAATCAGAATAAAAATACGCTGAAACTAAGATGAAAGAAAAATATTCTAGTCAATGTACTCCTAGATTAAGCAAAATTTTTCAACGAAACTGTCCCTTTTTCCTTAAAAATGTTACATATTATAAATCAACAAGACATCCCACACCAACTGTCTCATTAAATCGAAATTAATTAAATATAAATTTTAGTTTAATTATAGATTCCAAGTTCATTTAAGCTCAAATCTCCAGACGCAATAACAACAGCCTTAATACGAATAATTCTCTCATTAACGATCCACACGCGGGAATTTCTTCGAGAGAGGTGAATTAAAAGCGTTCTAAGTGCCATTACAAAACCAAGGTATTTTATATTATTATTTTAATTAAATTATATTGTCTTAATGCTTTAAAACTTAATTCTAATATTTGAAGTTTTGAATGTTTTTATTAAGATTGTTGCTTGGTAGTTCCTCTATAAAGTCTATATTGAAATTGAATGAACAATTCATGTATTTTATTAGTAGTAATTAAGACGCTTTAATTGCATTAGAAACAACAATCTTAGGATCGCAGTTTTGTTACATTAATATTACTGGATTATTTTCATTAGTTAATTACTTAAGCACTCGTACTACGAAATCTCTAGAAAGTGATTTCACAAAATTCTCGCCATATTGATGACAAAAACAAAGTTGAAGTGAATTTTTATGCTCAAGCTATCAAAATTTTGAAAATAAGTTTTATACTCGATGATCAAGCAGAATCACCCCTACGTAACTCTTGACCCAAATCGTCCATAATGGACAGCACTGTTAAACACCAGCCTCCAATAACTTTACATACAATCAAATTAATTAATCACGAGAAACGACTTGGAGGCGAGTTAAAAAACTCGCTGTCGAACTTGTAGACGAAGTTTTAAGGAGAAGCTAACGAGGAAAGGGACCGTGGATGAGAGACGAAAGTTCAGTTCAGATCCAGTACGATGCGAGAGCACCAGATAAGAATGGCTGCAATTTAAAACTCGATTAGAATTTGAATTACTTTGACGTGATTATTATAATATTTTATAGAATTATTCTCAGATTATATAAATAAGCGAAATAGAGTGCAAATTAATTAACAGAGGCCATTCACAAGCGTGTGAATGTAAATGCGACAGGTTGTAGGTTCGACTCCCTCTCGAGGAAATGAAATTTTTGATATTTTAATTTCCTTGCTCTAGTAAAGAAGCTAAGCGCGGCGTTGGGTTCCGCCACGCAACTCGCGTTGCCTTCAGAATTCAGCGGAAAATAGGTTCCCTCTGCCTACCCTGCTATGTACAGGATACAGCTTAAAGCTACAAAAAGAACTTGCAAATTAATATAATTTTACAAAGTTTTAATATAGATACATGAATTATATAGGTTATCTGACTAAAAGAACGTATGAAATAGATATAGAAAAAAGATATTTGTTTTTTAGTGCGGGTATAAGCAAAATAGGGTAAAGTTTTTCCTCCTTCTTTCTATAACGAAATGTGTGACTGATGTGAGAGGGGAAAAACAGTTTATTGCAACGTTTGGCATGTTAGTTATTTTATAACGAATTACTAAACTGGAGCATTCTGTATAATAATACCTTTATAAATATATAGATATTTATGTTATATACTTTTGCTACCTACAATAAGAGAAAAATCCGCCGTGTTTTTGAGTGTCTTTTTAGGTAAATAGATTTTTTTTAGGTTAAAATGAATTGAACAATTGACTTTATCACATTCAATCTAAAGTATCGAAACTATGTCGTAATTCGTAAAAAAATATTAAAATACATATTTCAAATAACTGTAACGAGTAAAAAAAATGAAGCGTAAATAAGTTGATTTATTTCGATTGTACAAATATAAATAAGAAATATTGGAAAATTTCGTGGTAAAATCGTAAATCAAATTACTTAATCTAGCAATAAACTTATAAAAATATGACTACCCATGATGAAAAGGCGTACAACAACAATGTTTTCAAACTGACAATTTTCGATCAATTCTCATATTACCATAAAAGAAGGTGAAATAAGAGACGCACTTTGCATTTAAAGCGACAGTACGAGATGGTTTTGCCATTGACAGCCTGCGTTACCTTAGCGTTACCGTAAAATCTTATAAACCGTAAACCGTCGAGTGACAGAAGTCGGTTTTCTTTACGACCTATAAAATAAATCGAATAATCTAAATAAAGTGACCACGACTGTTTCAAGTATAAAATAAACGAAACGTACAGTTCTGTTTATGGCGAAATATAATAATGTAATTCATTTTATTAGTGTAATAAGTTCTTGATATTATTTCAAATTTACTGCGTTTGTTCAATGCGATTAAGCAATTTGGGGCAATATGCAATATTAAAAAAAAAGAAAAAAAAAATAGCGAAAAAATGAGGCCAGTGGTGACACTACAACAACGCACAAGCGTGTCACTGTAAGTTTGACAGGGGTTAGCGAGTTTGATTCCACTCGAACAAATGAAATATTTAATATTTCATTTCTTCATTCTGGTGTCGAGACAAAACACAGCGTTGACCTCCGACACTCAACACGCAACGCCACCAGAATTCGGTGAAATGTGAGAAGCGGAGTTTTCTAACACTAGGTTCACTCTGTGAGATACATTATGCTAATAAAAAAAGACGAAAAAGTAAAAAAGCCCCTGCGCCACAACTGGTCTCAGTACGGTACGTAATAGAGTAAAATAGAGAAATACCTACACTAGACTAGAGTGCAATCTGTATACATTAAGTACACACAACAGACAAAAGGCATGATCTAATTAAACGTTAATTGAACACATCCTAATGGTTGCATCCAATGTTGACGGCTTCAACGCCAATCAAAATTGCAAATGTATGCAGCATCGCTTCGTTACCTACCAGACGGGTGATAAACGAATTATGGCGAAGTAAAAACCACGATTTGTTTAGAATTTCTGATTTAATTTATTTACTTAGCTTATAATATATCTTAATATTTTGTTAAGCAAATAGATTACGTTTACCGTTAGTATCAGTAAAGGTAACAATTTCAAAATAAAACAGCTTCACACTGTATCCCGCACACAGCAGGGTAGGCAGAGGGAACCTACTGTTAAGACACTACGTTCCCCACTTTCTGCAGAATTCATTAGGCATTACGTGTTGAGTGGCAGAACACAGACACCAGAGCGAAGAAATGAAAATACAAATCTAAACGAATATTTAATTCCTGGAGTGGGGATCATGCCCACAACCAGTCGATTTTAAAGTCACAATCTGTGCCCCGGCGCCACGACTGGTAAAGGTAGCAATTTGAATAGAATAAAAATATTGACATTAAAATGTTAGAAGTTATTATTTTTGTTATGTTACTTGCCTATCTCTCATTTTACTTATACAGACGTACGTAACATGCTTGTTGGGATAAGAGTGAAAGGTTTGTAAGATGGACATTTTCCTGTAGATCCTTTCTGCTGATTCTATCAGAAACTGGATATATATATATGTATTAATAAAGAAAGTTAGAGATATTATGCCAAGTTAATAGTAAATATTCAACGAATTGAAATGTAACCTTAAATAATTTATAATCTAAAATAATTGTTAATTCCAATCTTGACAAATCTTATTCAACTACCAATTACTTTGTATTAATTGAGACTCATAATATAAATTACCAATCCAAATTATGAATTACCGTTCATTCTGACGGAGCTTTATATTAAATTTAATTTAGTCTTATCTGATATTATATTTTATTGTATATTATTGTATTTATTTAATTTGATAAGCATTTTAATATGTATGAATGTGATAGAATTGTAAATTATTAGAGGGTGGGTATGCAGAAAAAAACTCTACATACGATATTTTTACATCCATTTTAGAGACTCGAAAGACTCAGAGCACTCAACTCCACGCTTTGTCTTAACCAAAACAAGGGCATTTAAAATTATGTAAATAGAAACAATATCTCGAGTAATACTAATAAACTCGTGTGTAATGTCGCATTCCACAATTTAGTTTTTTTTATCACGCATTAGCAAAGAAGCAGACTCCCATTATTCATTTAGCGTCCTATTTTTTAACACATTGCGTGTGGTGGAACTCAAAGTCGCGCTTTTTGTTATTAACAGAGCTAAGAAATGAAAAAAACTCATTCCCCCGAGTGGGAATTGAACCCAAAATTGCGTTTACAACGTTAGTCAGACCGCTGTGCCCGAGCCCCATTATGTCCATTATAAATTATTTTAAATCTATTTTAAAACTTAATTAAATATCATATGTTTTGAAATATATAAATACGAGATATAAATTAAATAAGCTGTTTCAAGTTTATGTAGACATTTGTAACGGATAATTGCATTTGAAGTCATTCAAACACGACCGACTTATGTATATTTAATAGCCAAGTTCCATATAAATCAATTTCGCCATCTTTAATAAATATTTCGTGGCGTGAGTAATACTCATATGTCTTTTGATCTCGCAGTCCCTCCTTGAAATAATATTTAGCGAAATGGACTCGAAAGAGGGGACCGTAATTAATTAAATTAAGTTCGAAATACGTTAGAAACAAAGTTAGAGGTTAGTACCGACTTGTTAATAGTGTGGGGGATGATCCCTGGGGGTGGCCGGCTCATCCCCCGGGTGCTGCCAACCTGCATGCTAATAGCCAATCATATTCTGTTTACATTCCATCACCAAGTATGAATAATTTGTTATTGTCTCAACAAACACGGACGTGTCACGGTCACCATTGTCTCGCGTATTAATTCGCGTCCGGCACGCTACTGAATTCAATGGCTGACGAATCAAAGAACCAATTTCCAGCCTTCTGTTAGCGAAAGATTAATACAAATGGAAAATTGAATTTCGTTATTATTTCGAACCGGATTTTGTAATGTCAATCGCTTTTTGAATATTTAAATAACGCCCGAAATGGCGTTTCGTCCGATTTGAAGTGGACCGAATTGTGTTTGCGCTTAAACAATTTTACACACATTGATTTTAATGTAGTGATCAACGTTTTTCATTGGATTTAAATAGTTTTGTATAATAGTTTAATTTGGTAAAATTTAAAGCCAGTCGTGGCGCGGGGATACAAAGTGTGATTGTAAACATGACAGGTTTGACAGGTTTTGGGTTTGATTTCCACTAGGGAAAATAAAATATTTAATATTTTCAATTCTTTGCTTTGGTTGACACCAAACACTGCCTCGACAGGCAAAGCGTGGTGTAAACACCACTCTTTCCGCCACTTAACAGGCATTGATTTCAGAATTCGACGGAAAATGGGGAACGCAGTGTTAGTGTTAAGGTTATTAAAAAAACATTATGAAGTCAAAGAGCGAAAATATTTTGAATTAAATAGGGACGATAAGTTCGTCCCTATTTAATTCAAAATATTTTTATAATAATAATTGTTTTATTAAATATTACGTTTTTGTTGTGTCTTTGAATATTTAGGATTTACTGAATTATTTGTGTTCAAAAGAGCAAACAAATCTGGGACATAAGTACTGTCACATACATTATATTCCGAAGATAACAAACAAAAAGGCTATAATAAAATCACAAAAATATGAAAATCGTTGTGATATATAAACGAAATCATCGTGATTCATAAATAATTTTATTCGACGAGCGACTCGATTTCGTTAGCGATGGCGTCGATAGTTTCTAATATCCAAACACGACATAAATAATACAACGAACAGCTGTTACAAATCATCCACTGCATTACAGTCACTGTCATGATAAAATATTACTTGAAATAACACTAACTTTCAGATATTGCTTTGCGCTGTCAAATCATACTGTAAACTAATATCAATTGTAATATTGGTCTACTTTAGTTTGTGAAAGATCACAAACTGTAATTGTATCCTGACTTTCTGCATTATTAAATAAAAAAAATATTATTATAATTATAATTTTTTAAAACAACTCTTTTTCATGATGTACCTATTGTATTTTACAATTCAAGCCCTTTTATTTGATATTCATATTAGATAATTATGAAATATTGTAGCAATTTCGCTTTGATTGATTATATGTAACGGAATTGAAGTCGTAATCCAAATTTTTACTTAATTGGATACTGGGGAGTAGGATCGGGCATGCAATATTTCACAAATACTAACAAATAAAAGCTTTTAAAAATATTCACAGCTTGATATTTTTTTTCAAATAGCAGAGCAAGTAGCGTTAGTATTAAAACACTCCCTTTCCCAATTTCCACACAATTTTCGAAACATTGCGTGCGGGTGGAGAGGAAATGAAAATAATTGAAATATAATGTTTCACTCCCCCCAAGTGAAGATCACATTAATAACCGTTGTTGTAAGTCAGAAAAGATTTTTTATTGGTATACCAATTATGGAGAATAGGATGTTCTATTAGTATTTCGATTATAAGACAACCGAATATAGACTTATATAAAGTTGAGTATAATATAGTAATTAAATTTTGTGAATTTACTTACATTCCTCAAATTATGAAATGGAAAAAAACCTTATTTTAATATATGCTATTTGTCCTTTGCTGTCCGCCCATTTAAGAGTCCAACCAGACCAGGGGACACGTTTGCTTAATTAAATTTATTATAAGTATATCTTCAAAGCTGACAAGTTTGATAAATAAACCAGTCAAGTGCAAGTCGGACTCGCCTACCAAGGGTTTCGTATAAATTTCAGGATTGTAGGTCAACAAGAAAAAGAAATCACATAAGTTGACAAACTTAACCTATGTTTTTATTTCTATAAGAATCTATAGAAATAAGAACTTAGGTTAAGTTTGTCATCTCTGTATAAGTTCATCTAAATAACAACACATATATGATACAAACTTGAAAGATCAATTTCAATTTTTATAAAATGGATAAAATATTTATCTATTTTTTCAATCAATGTTGCGCATAATAGTAGTTTTGATTTCAAAATTGAAACGAATTACAAACAATAATTCACAATTACCTACTTACACTAAAACGCTTTTAGTTGGGCAAAACATATCATTTCATAAACAATACGGTCCTAAGCTTAATTGTAGCGCTGTTATAGTCCAATGCCTTAAAACTATAACGCAACCCTTTCAACGTCCAACGATCATATTACAGGGACGTCCTATCCTACTAATATTATAAATGTAAATGTTTATTGCCCTTTTCACGCAAAAACTACTAAACAGATTACGATGAAACTTTACAACAATATAGTTTATACATGAGTATAACATATAGGCTATAATTTATTTTAAAGATTTTGTATAATTCTACTATATTATAACAATTAGATTAAGCAGGCGCTATCACGTTCGGGTCGCTAGTTATATATTGTTACAAATAACACTTCGTTTAACAAGTACCCTAAGCTTTGTTCCCTGTTCAACGTGAAGGCAGATTAAACTAGCGAGCTTGGTTGCTGCTAATCAATTTTGGTTAGACAATATTGGATTTTAATTAACTGTATCGCTACCCCGCCAGCGCGACGATGTCGTCAGCTGTGGTCACTGATGTTATCAATTTTATTCCTCTATTTGTTTTTGGTGCACTAAAATTATATTATGTAATTTTAGAGAAAATAAATACGTATGTCGTATTTGACTTTAGTTAGTATAAAACACAGTTAATTTTCTGATATTTCATACTATGCAATGGATTTTAATGGGATTTTTACTAACAGGATCAAGAATAATGTTCATATTTGCAACACTTGTATTTTATAATAGTGTAATCCACGCAGGTGAAGCTTAGCAACTATTTAATATTGTAAATATGTTGCCAAGATCTAAGAGAAACGAGTTCAAGCTCAGAGAATAAAATCTTTGATGAACCGAGTCAAAAAAATGTTTGAATTTTTTAAATAATATTTAATAAAAAACCTATTCAAATAATAAAATATAAATCCAATATTTGAAATAATTAATGTTAAAAACAAGATATTAATACTCAAAATATACGAAGCATGACGAATGCATTTATTTAATACTTTTGACACAGCCATATTTATTAATCTGTTTGAATCCACGTCCGGAACGACGCGGCGTGTATTTTTTATGGATTTTTAAAAATTCCTTTATTTTAAAACTGCTCGGATATACGGAAAGCGTTATGGGAATAAAACGATCGACCATCGAGTACCGGCAATAAAATGAAACTATGTGTTCACATGACGGCGAAACTGAAATATTGTTAAACTTGCAAAACGCCTGAGTGGTTAACATTTTGCAAAGCGACTCCGCCAATTTTATGAAAGCATTTCATTTCATTTCTTTCATCGAATCAATTGCTTTTTAAGAACTTCTCGTGGAACCATATCGCTTGAAAATTGACGGTGTTGTGATTAAGTAGGGTATTCAAAAGTCACCCCTTTCTTTTTCGTAAGCTTTTTAGAACTTTTTGTGGCCAAATTTTTTTTTGGTATTATTAATAGCATGACTGAGAGTTTTAAGTTAATGCTTTCAATTGTGCTAAGAAAATATTAAGATTTGTTTTAATATTGCAGTAATATAATACTTACTACGTCAAGTTAAGAAAGTTTATAAGTTTAAAACAAAAGACAATACTTTTTTAAGTATTTTATTTTTATTACGTATAATAAATATCTACTATCATAAAACTGCTCTATGAGACGAAGAACAAAAAAAAAGCGTCATTTTATAATATATCTTGTCATGTAACCTAATAGTAGCAAATAATAATAATATTTCTCTCCTACGTGTATTGTAGGCAGAGGGAGCCTATTGTTAAGAAACTCTACTCGTTACTTTCTGCCGAATTCGGGAGGTATTGCGTGTAACGGGTGGAACTCAATGCAACGCTTTCTCTCAACACCAGAACGAAGAAATTAAAATATTAAATATTTAATTTCCTCAAGTGAGGAACGAACCCACAACCTGTTACGTTTACGGTTACTGTTTCTCACACATGTGTTACTGCGCCACAAGTGGCCTCAAGTAAGCTTTAATACAATAATTATATTTACTTTAATAAAATGTGCTCGCTGTTCATGATTTTAGAACTACATATATTATTTTAAGCATTTCGTTAGCATTTTCACAAAACAACGATCTAGGGATTGAATTATAAAATGCTAATTACTTGAAACTTCACAACATGAAATTATTCTGGGTTTTGTTCTAAAACATTTTATTAGACACTGAAGGAGTTTACCATTTCATAAATAAGTATATTAATACGTGCCGTATAGTATTATTAAAATTTTTATTATGTATTTTAGTATATATCTCATTATATTATTTATTTTTTTATTAAATATATTTAATAAAGATACGTAGCGGGATTTGAACATCATAAATAGTATTCTCAGTTACCAATTAATAATTTTAAGCAATCCAATTTAGATAGAGGAAATATATAAAAAACTCCCTAAAAAGATGATAGCTACATAAATATGTTATAATAAGCGTAAAAGAATTTCGACACAGCTTGATGAGATCGTATGGCTGAGTGTTAAGAACGCTTGGGCACTTGTTAAGTGGATAGGTTCACATCCCACTACGTAATTTTTTTTTACGTATACGCTCTATATTGTAATAATCTTTAAACATGTTTAATATAATTTGGGGGTTTAAAGAGAAAACACCTCACCTCATCGCCATTAAGTACTCAATATTCCAAAATTAGACCTTATTCCGATCAAGATTCGTATATAAAATAATGTCTATTATTGTAAGAAAGCGCCAATTCTATCAAGCCTTGTGACAAAGAACTTCGATTACTGGCGTAACCGATAAATACTACTTTCTAATGAATTATTCCTTACATCGTAAAATATTATATTTTATAAAAACACGGTACCTATATATTACAAAGGAAAACTGGTAAAGCGCGAGTCGGGATAGCTCACCGAGGGTTCCGTACAAAAATTGGAGGTCTCGAGCTTTTACTGAAATTTAGGCTTTGCATAGTAGAGCCAGCCAAATTACTTGAACTAGCTTCTTAAATACCAAATTGCCCCTTTTTAAGGCATTATTTTTTAGGATTTAACGACAAATATATAGTTTAATTTTTTTTTCTTAAACTACCTGTAGATACAAGGTGCTAAATTTGATAATTCTGAGATAAAGACAGACAGGCAGACAAACAGACAGACAGACAACAAAGTGTACTTATAAGGGTTCGTTTTTTCCTTAAAAGATACGAAACTCTAAAAATGTTTTCTTAAATTTACATTTAAGCCATAAAAAACATTGTGACAAAGATCCTATGGGACTGAAGATGTTAGAAGAACCGCATAAAGACGATTTTACGATTCTATAAAAGTATCTGGAATCGAACAGTTATTTTTGAACAAAATTCACATAAAATAACAATTCATTTTGAACAAATGTACCTTAAACCTCAACTTATATGATTTAATAATGTCCAACAATGGGCAAGTTGAAAGATATAAACTTTATTACTTAAAATATGGGCATATATTATAAATTTGATTGTCATTTAGATTTTCAAATGATACACTATTGTTTTTAGGGTTTCGTACCTCAAAAGGAAAAACGGAATCATTATATGGGAAAGAGAGTGTCATAACTCTCTGCCAACTGTGCTGTTTGCTGGATAGATCGTGAAGCTTATAGGATAATTTTGTTTTCCGTCTCTTATGGTTATTTATCTCAAGATGGCATGGAGGTATAAAGCTGAATTTATTTAGCGTAAAGGTAAAAAATATTTAGGAGCACGGTCCCATAGAGCACAGAAGAAATCAAGCTTCTAAGTCAACGCAATCAAAAGATACATTTTGTATGAAATTCGCCGCGTAATCAAGATCTACTAAGGAATCCCTTAGTAGATCAATTATTATAAACGACAAAAACCAGAAAAATGGGAACTAACATTTATTTTACAATTTTATCTGTAAAATAAATATTACAAATTAATAATTGTAGCTCATTTCATTAAAAATTTGTGCGTACGCCAGCAAATTTAAGTTTGTTAACTTTTAATAGTTGTTCTTCCCGTTCTACGATCCTAAAGTTGGTATGGAAGCCGTGATAAGCGAGTGCACCTCGTACTTTTGATAGGATATGCTCAAATATGAAATTATAATAAGTAAACATAGTAAATTTAATTACTACTATTCTTACTTACTGTACTTGTCACTCATATTTTTTTTATTGACCCAATATAAAAAATATTGGGCACAAAAGGCAAGCCTAACGCAAAAAAAACATTATCTACCAGCCAATCTTGCTATGTGGGAAACAACATTTAAAATTAAATAGATATACATAAAACATAAGCCATAAATAAAATTTAAGTATAAAATAAATATACAATACATATAAATAATATACTTACCACCAATTTGGGCGGAAAGCAGAGAATGAAGTGTCTTGTAAAAAAAATCTCTCCATCTTCTTTACGCACTGTATGCAGGGTAATGCATAAAGCTAAAACAATAGATTTAATCATGAAATGCTACTTTCCTCATCCATATAGAGCTTCTGCGTAGGTACTTCGCCAATCTAACCCAACGCCACGCTTTGTCAATCCTGAATGTAGAAACATCTATATTATAAATATTCATGGAGTAGGGTTTGAATAATTCCATTTTACATACTATTTAAATATATCATCCATATGTTGTACATTAAAAATTTTAAGAAATAGCTTTACACGATAATAACGATGTAATATAATCATTTTATTATATTATTCAAATATTTTAATATTTTCAATATTAATATTAAATATTTATTCATTATATATTCTTTCAATATCTAACATCAATGTAAATCATCTCTCGATTAAATATGATACGCCAATACAAATATATGTTCTGACTGTTAATAGTTTAAGCAGCTTACAAAGCTTACAAGAGGGCAGTATTTTAATTTAGGCGGAATGCCACCCATTTTAGACAATTTTTTCCTTACTGTGTGGAGAAAGGGGTAAAAAAAACTCGATTTACCTATACTAATATACATTTTGATTATGAAAATGATAAGTACAGCTATGTGTTACTATTTTACATTTTTAAACCGCTCATAGGAGGGGAGTACAATGCAGCAGGTACACGCAAACAGCGCCAATCGAAATTGCAAATTTGTGCAGGGGCGGATTCGGTTCGTTAGCGACTTGTGTTTACGCGTTACCTAGGGTTATCTGCCATTAATTAATGGATATATGTTTAATTTTTTTTTATAGTATTTCTTTTTTTCTTTAAATGTAAATATATTTTTTAAAATAATCAATGAAGTGAAACTATAAAATTTCATGTAATACACAAACATGTAAAGTATGCGTAAAATATATATATATGTTTTTGTATGTTGGTATTTTGAAATCATTGTAGGTAGTTTTGACTGTCAAGAAATGTCAAATAGTATTTTTGACATTTCATCAATTTATTCGCTTATAACAAATAATCTAATTTGTTTGTTTTAATTTCTAGTTTTAAAAAAATCTAATAAATAATATTTCAAACATTATTTTATATTAAAATTGACAAATGCTTTAGAATGATTCAGCCCTGGGTGTTGCTATGAAATTAATAATCATCTTACTTTTACATATAATATTTTAATAATTGCTAAATTATATCATTTACATAAAATAAATGGATATTGAGGCCAGTCGTGTTGCAGGGGCACAAAGTGTGACTGTAAAACCGACTGGTTGTGGCTTCGATTCCCGCTCGAGGAGATGAAATATTTACTTAAATTTATATTTCCATTTCTTCACTCTAGTGTCGAGGCAAAGCGCGGCATTAAGTTCTGCCACTCAACACACAATGCCTCCAGAATTAGCTAGAAAGTGGGGAAAGGAGTGCCTTAACACTAGGTTCCCACTACCTACTCTGCTGTGTGAAGCTGAAAAAAAAAGTATTTACTACCTTGTTATTTATTAAATAATATATGTAGTTAAGATAAAAGACAAATACATTATCAATTAGACAAATCAAAAATAAATATTACGCTCACTCGCTCCCGGGCTTTGAAAGTCTAGGCGTAAGAGATTCTGGATGTCTCTATATCAAAATAAATAATTTTAAACCAGAATAAAACAAACCTATACTTATTTAATATTTATAAATTTTATAATTCGTATCATATTGTTCTATTCAATCTAAAAAATAGTATAGATGAACGATAACAATCGAAACTGGTTTTTCTTCTCCATCAATTGATCGATCTGCTACTCTACTCTAACAAAAACATATTTCTGTATTCTAAAGTTGTATATAAGCAATTTTTCATCTCGATAACATTTCGCATTCATAAATTAACTTAGTGGTTTAGTATTGCACTGCTCCGGGCAAGTAATCTTTGCTAGCAAAATTTGCGGTTGCTGTAAGATTGTGGGCAGTAGCGAGTAGCGCCTAACTGTATCGTATGAGCCACTAACAACTGTGTAGTGACTGTAATATAAACTATAAAGTGATACATTTTTAAATACATTTATTTTCAGCTTAATGTATCCCGCCTGTAGCGGGTTAGGCAGTAGAAGAAGCTTAGTGTGTAGACACTCCGCTCCTCACTTTCCGCTCAATTCTGAAGGCATTGCTTGTTGACTGGCGGAATTTAATGTCGCATTTTGCCTCGACTCCAGAATGAAGGAATTAAAATATTACCTATTTAATTTTTTCGAGTGAGAATCGGACCCACAACCTGTGGCGTTTAATGTCACAGGTTTGTACCGCTGCGCCACGACTGGCGTTAATACAATATGGGATTCTATTTTTAAATTTATCACTTGTATGTCGGTACATATTGCATATTTTTGATTGTTGTTTTATTTGAAGATGTTAAATAAACGTTTGATTCTATTATACATTAAAAGAAATAAAATGCCTTTCAGTTGACTGATTATGGGTTCTATCCCTACTCGAGGAGATGACATATTTATTAACATTTATTTCTTCGCTGTGATGTCGAGGCAAAGCGCGGCATCGAGTTCTCCACTCAACACGTAATGGGGAACGGAGTGACTTAACACTAAGTGACCTCTGCCTACGCTGCTGTGTACGGGATACAGCGTGAAGCCTATTAGATTATTTTTTGAAGCACTAATCAAACAGTATTGTTAAGTTTGTTTGCTCGTAAATAAAAACAATACCACCAACTTTGTTGTAAACACGACTTATTTCTATTTACTTTCCAACTATAAATTACTTAGAACTGATCAATTTGCCGAACTTCTCGCAGGGATCGCATCTAGCGCCACACGTGCGGTGTTGAATTTATTCTACAGAAGTCCCGTAGTTGAACGTTCGCTTTTGAACTGAGTGTAGGAAGTGACCGGCATTTAAAATACTCCTTTAAATCAATGTGTTGAGACTTCGTTTACTCCCTAAAGCAGGAACTGCAGGAATCAATAGTGATTTTGTTCTTTATTTTACAAGTTCTTTCTTAGAGATAAAGCTTTGGCAAATGTATATTAAAAGTATGTGTAAGCAAGTTGTTATGTTTTGTACGATGGTTATACAATATGTGTAAGGTATATATTAGATATATGTATCTTTGTATATAGAAAAGCTAGTGTGAAGACACTCGGATCCAAATTGAGTTAAGGCTTTTGGTTTGTAACCAGAGTGAAAAAATAAAGTGGGAATAAATCCACAGCCGTAGTGGTTAGTCATATATAAACTTTTATGTCCAATAAATTCTTTTATTATAATATTTAGATTTTTATAAAATTAATTACATATCTTTGTCTACCTTATTGAGTATATTTATTCTGAGAAAAAAAAAAAGTCTTAATAGTTAAAATAGGTAGTAACTAATTGCAAGCTCGAATATAGTTTCCGTGGTGTAGCGGTTATCACATCTGCCTAACACGCAGAAGGTCCCCGGTTCGATCCCGGGCGGAAACATATCTTTTTGATCGCTAAGAAGGTGCATAGCATTTTTTATTTATATATAATTTAACTTTTAGATTTTTGAATTTAAGTTTCCCCTGCCAGTGCTCGTTACAGGATCTAAGGGCATTTTTTGTAAATAAAACTATTTTTATAAAACATATTTTTTTTAATGGTTGCATCCAGGGCGTCGTGGTGCAGGGACCACAAGAATGTGATTGATAACGGACGGTTCGATCCGCACTCGAGGAAATGAATTATTATTAAATAATATTTTCATATCTTCGCTTAGGCGTCAAGGCAAAAGCTCGGCATTTAGTTGCGGCACCTAACACGCAATGCGTCGAAAGAAAGAATGGATCGGAGTGTCTTAACATTAGGTTATTTCTGCCTTTTCTGCCGTGTGCGTACCGGCGTGAGGCTGATTTTTTTTATTTCATTTCAATTTACAGTTTGAGGAACAGCTTAGAAAATAAATTTTGATGTGAGTGTTATTCTTTAAAAATAAACAAAAAATATAAAATATCTAGGAATTACTTAATAACAAACAAATGCTAAAATCACTTAAGAAACAAATGCTAACCGTAAAATGTTTCATATATACATCACAAGAACCTCTCTCTTGTGATAAATAAGCTAGATCTATTGAAATAATATTGGTAATGCTGGTCGCCTTGGGCCATAGGCGAAATCAATTTCAGCACAATTCTCATTTTCTAGATACTTCCTTTTTTCTGCCAATCCGGAAGATAGAATTCACTGTGCTTTTACTTCGTACATGGATTTTTATCTACAACACGTACTTTGTACAATATGAAAGAAAATTTCATTATAGAGTACAGTAAATTATAGGAACCCTTTTTTAAACATTTTTAAAGTGTTAATCCACACTTAGGAAATATAAATACTTATTTCGAAAACGTATAAAAATTTGAACGTAGCGGGACTCGAACCCGCGCCTCCTGGAAACCGACCAGGCGCTCTGACCACTGAGCCATACGTTCTCGCCAAGCTACGTCGAAATTCTTATACGCTTGTTACAACTTATGTTGTTAGCATCTCTGTAGGGAGATTTTTACAAATTTCCGCTACCCAAAGATAATTACTAAGAATTATCGTTTGGCAAGAGAGAATACGGTTTCCAGGAGGCGCGGGTTCGAGTCCCACTACGTTCAAATTTTTATACGTTTTTTAAATAAGTATTTATAGGAACCCTATAATAGAGTTAATTAAGTTATTTAATTTATGATTTTATTTAAGTCTTAAAATATGATTATGTTAATACATTATAATATACTATATTTTTCAAGTTTGACGATGTTAGAATATTGGGGTCAAAAGGATTTTTTAAGGTTCCTTACAATAGCTACACTTTTATATCGAAATTTACAATTAAATATGAATAAAAAAATAAAAATTAAATAATAATAATTAAATATGTACATTGGTTATCACAGTAAAAAAATACTACATATTAATATTTGTAGTTCATTTTATATAAAATTTATGGATATAGCAAACAAAAATTTGAGTTTGAGTTGTACTATCCGTGTACCTATGAGTCATGAAAGTAGTACGGAACTTTCGGTGAGCGAATTTGACTCGGACACGACCAGTTTTTTTTGTTATATACTTTATTTACAACTAGCGTTCCTCCCGCGACTTCGCACGCTTGAACTATACGTATATTTATTTAATATTATTTAAATGAAATTTAGTGAAAATCGTTTGATTATTTTAGTGTAATTATCTACATTGTTTTAACATATAAAACCTAATAAATAAATAATCTAAATATTTTGTTACTTTATTTGCTCGTAAAAAACGTCCTATTAGAAAAACGTTTAGTTCTTTATAATATCTATCTAGGTAGGCGGTATGTATAGGTGCACGGCAAACTGTATATCCTGTTCCCGTTGGGATTCCGGGATGAAAAGTTGCCTATATGTTGCTTTACAACCCACTGAATGTTTCAGTGAGCTTTTATATGGATTATAATTTTTATTAACAAGTATTTTAATTTAAATATTTATATTTCTAGATTTCATTTACTTTTCTATCATATATTCACGATGTTAAATTTAGTCTTGATACGCTTTTACTTATGATCATATTTTTTGTTTTTTGTTATATAATTAAATTAACATTATAACATTTATAATTTAATTACATATTTATAATAATTGCAATTCAAAAATAACGGTATATTAATAGTGACTGTAAAAATACTTTTTAAACAGATTCTGAGGTGATATTACCTACGTACGAGTACAGTGTGGATGCTTTATCATTTGACAGCTTGTTTTATGTAGATTAACAAAATGCTCCAATTTTTCCTTCCTCTGAAATGATTGCTTGCCGGTGACTTGTGAAAATGTTTGAGTGTTATAAAGCTATTTATGAAAATTAATTCTTATAAAGAAAAATATTTTTTCGCAAGAATGTTTTAAATAAATATTCTTTGATGATTAAAAATTCCAAGAGTACATCTGGCTGGCTTGATGTCTCTAAAATATAAAATTTATGTTTTTTTTAATATTTTAACATTAGATTCTTTACATTTGCCCAGGCTAATTAGCTAATTAGCCAGCTAGGCTACCTTACTAGTTTTTTCTTAATATTCAATACCTCTCTTAGTGCGCTATATAAGTTGGTAAAGCTAAGGCTAATATATTTAATATGATCATTTAAAATATTTAATATATTAGTAGGTCCTTTACCAACACATTCAATTTAAATAGGATAGTGTATTTAAAGTTCACCGAACGTACGTTATGTCTGACCTTGACTTATGGACGCTTTAGCTCCACAAGCTTACATAATTAACCTCGTATACATATTTTGCTAGAAATATTAATGATTTAATTTTTTTTGTTAAGGTTAAAAAAATTGAAGAGCAAAAAGATGAAAGTCAAATTAAATTAGAAAGGTATTTAATATTCTCTAAGTATATTTAACAAAAAAAAAGAAATCAGCTTCACGCTGTATCCCGCACACAGCAGGGTAGACAGAAGGAACCTAGTGTTAAGACTCACGTCTAAGACTCCGTTCCCCATTTTCTGCCGAATTCTGGAGGCATTGCGTGTTCAGTGGCAGAACTCAACGTCGCGCATAACCTCGACACCAGAGCGAAGAAATGGAAACATAAATTTAAGTAAATATTTCACCTCCTCGAGTGGGGATCCACACGGAACAGATTTTTTTTTTATTAAGTTTCGATTCTGGCAAAACAAGCTACGAGCAAGCCATATAGGTACGAGGATACTATTCAAGCTGTTTATTTTTATATAACTCTTAGAACACTTGTTTTATTTTATTTTTCAACATATTTAAGTTTTCTTTTTAAAAGTTTTGACATACCTTATACATGTATTAATCAACGACCAATATGAATATGAACATGAATAATAATAATATGAACATATATCAATATGAACATTAATAAAAACTAAAGAATTATTCCAAAATACCTGTACTTACAATAGAGTAAGAATATATTTTTTTGAATCAGATATGAAATATGAATTGTGAATAAAGAATTTTCACGTAATAACTTCTCGTGGATGCGTTTTGTGGATCCCCATTAGTCCGTTTCGGGTACGATTAAAAAGACTCCCTAGTTATTACTGCTGCCTTCCCAACCACTTCAGACAAAATCAAATTTCATTTTTCGACGTGTGCATCAATTTCACTGATTGGAATCCCCGTTTCTTACTTTATTTTCTAATTTTATAATTCCTAACAGTTATACTGACATTTGGACAGATTAAAGTTTTTTTTAATTCTTACCGACGAAACAAGAGGTGTGGATTCAAAACCAGCTGCGTCACAAAAAAGGCCTTATTTGTTACATTTTATTTTCTATTCCTTATTACTACTACTATAGCAGCGTAATACCAAATAAAATGCAATAAATTAAAATAAAAACGTTTTATCCGATGAATCATAATATTTTTACTTTTTCATAATATATTTATTTTCAATACAAATACTTTTCTGTTATTGTACCTATTAGAGTGGCTTACTAAGGCTGATTCTGCAATACGGTTTGGGATCGACCGAGGATGAGCCTGCACTTAACTAATACAATATATTGTTATCATATAATCACATTTCAGCTGTACGCTATTGAGTATGAGGAAAAATAGGAAAATATTTTTCTGTATGTTATAAAGTTAAGTTTTTCATGTGTGTTATTTTCTGTATCCCGAGCATAGAGGGGTAGGTAAAGGAAACCAGGGAACGTAGTGTAAAGACAACTCGTTCCTTTTAAGACATTTCCGTTCCTCACTTTCCGCCGAATCCTGGAGGTATTGCGTGTTGAGTGGCGGTACTCGACGCCGTGCTTTGTCTCGTTACCAGTGTGACGAGAGTGGTAATCGAATCCACAAACTATCGTGTTTACAGTCGCACGCTTGTGCTTATATCACCGAAAGCCGAAGCTGCGAGTGGGCCAAAAAATTAAAAAAAAAAATAAAAAAAATTAAATTGAAAAACTTAATTTTAATTTATTTTTTTGTTATGATATGGTCGTTTACGATTTATTTTATATTACAAAATCCTTTTATATTCATGTTGTAAATTGAATATGCCTTGCTTTTAATATGGAAAATTTGCTGAAATAATGTATTATAATTAATATTTTCTTTGTTCAGCTTGTAATAAAGTAAAATAATAAACAGACTGAAATAAATGTAATGGAAAAGATATAAAAATATATACTATACTTAAGTTATATGTTTTACTTAATTAACGTATTTTAAGTACATATCTATATTTTTTAGAAAACGTATAAAAATTTCAACGTTATTAGCGGTCACAGCGCTTAGTCCCTTCCAAGGGGGTTCAAATCCCGCTACATTATAAAATTTACACGTTTTCTCAAATGTATGTATGTATGTATTCTTTCCTAAGTGTAGAAACACTTTAAGGTTTTTTTAAAAATAAAATTATTTTTTATTATCTGTACCTACATCTTACCTTAGTGACGTAACCTATACGGTAGAATTGGCGGTATCCGGCAAAACAAATTGTGGTTTCGAACGCAAACCATTTTCTTTCTCAACATTCAAATGTTTTAGGTGATTAGATTTTATCTTTTAAATTAAGCGGTTTCGTTTTACCCTTGGTGGTGAAAAATCCTATAAATTTTCTGAGACTCACCATTTACCTAAGAATAAAGGAAATATATGAGTAAACTAAATTTTTCTCTCAGCTCCGGTTAAAATTCGAGTAACCTTCGCTAAGAGTTTTAAAGTAAATTGTTTAAGCAATTAAAATAGAAACAAAATTTAATGAACAAGTGGTACGATGCTTAAAAGCATTTAAGCATGAGTTTAACGAAATTATGTTATATATATTCTTTATTGCAGTTAAAAACATATAAGGAACACAAACATTAAAAGGTTAGTTAGGAAAGGTGGGCTTATTTCTAAAAGAAATCTCTTCCAGCATATCAATGGAAGTTGATGGCTGTCAAACAGCGGGAAGAGAGTTTTTTTCAGTGTCTTTTTTTCACTATAGTCAAAATATCGTTTTTTTTAGCTTTTTGATAATGATATTGAGTAGCGGAACCCAAAAACAAATTTTGCTTTATCAGAGTTGAAACTTGTTTTTTAACTTGACGCGGTGGGATACAGCAAATTACAGAACAGGTTGAGGAAACCTAGTGTTAAGACATACGCTTTCCTATTTTCTTACGAATTCTCCAGTAAGTTTCTGGTTCTCCGTTTTGTTTCCAATTACAGCGTGGAAATGAAAATAATTTAAATATTTGTATTAACTTCATCAAATGGGGATCAAATCCACGACAATTTCATATGCATTTTGTGCCGTGTGATCCCGGCCTAGAATAAGATCATCCTGGTACTGGTGGTGTCGTAAGAGGCGACTTAAGTACGTGTGGTAGAGTCACGTCGCCAGCAATGGCAACACGCATGGGCAGACTCGACCGGATCATTACCACCCCCTGCACTCAAAACCGGCGTGAAGTAGTGGTTTTATGCCACTGCGTTTCGCATCAGGTAATGCCGAGCCCCGGCGCCCAACCCAGCTTAAAGGCCGGCAACGCACCTGTAGCTCCTCTGGGGTTGCACGGAGTCGTGGGCGGCGGTAATCACTTACCATCAGGTGACCCGCACGCTCGTTTGCCGTGTCTTTTCCATAAAAAAAAATGCACTCAGGCACCGTACCAAACCCAAGCCTAAAGTGTTTCTAAAGTATTTTATGAATACTCACGCGGTTCCATCCTCTCGGCGCATTAGCTATGATAATTAGAACATTTACTCTGCCGATAGAATGCCACAGGGATATTTAGAGTAATATCACTTGTTGAAACTTTCCCCATCAGTTAGACCAAACTTGCTGACGTCAGAACGTTGTAAATCTATTGAAAGAGCCTAAGAGGTTTTAATGTTGAAAGTTGATCTGTAATTAAATAAATATTAGATTATGTTTTGTGAAGCTTGTTTTAATATATTTTTTATATTTGCTATAATTAATTTTGATTCTCTGTTAAAATTTTATACGCACTTTAAGGAAAAAAAAGATATAATTTTAATACTAACTTAACAATTCCTATATACATATTAACAATATTAATAATATTCTGAACTTAAAGTTATATAATAATTTCTATATAACTGACAGCTTGAACAACTACAAAACATTACTATATATTATTATAAACTTAGTATCGCCATAAAAGAAAAACTTTTTTGCTTTGAGCTGATTTAGTTTTAATTTTATTTAATTTATTTTAACCATTAGTATTAGGCAATCGCTGACACTGTCCCCGCGTACAATGTTTTATGCCCAATTACCATATCGCGTAGTCGACATCTTTACTTTCAGTAAGAAATTTAAATATACTGACTTCATATTTCTCCAATCATCTTTTATTGTTGTTTCCGTGTTGTACTTTAATTTAAATGTTTACGAAATTATGCTTCTGTTTTACAATTGTTACGAAGCTAGAGCTCTGCCATTCCGAGTCGTAGTAACAACTAAATTTTGTCAACATTAACTACCTAGTATTTTCAAAGCAGACTGCATAATAAGGTACCATTTATAACAACAATCCTGCAAAATATTGTTGTGAGCTATATCTCATCCCAAAAGTAATTAAGTGTGTAGCTACAGCTTAATCCGAAATGTACTGAAAATTTACGTTGTAATTGCATTCGAAATAACCTATCCTATTACCGGAAAACTAGTTACCATAATCTAATTTATTAACGTTGTAATATGGGAACAATCTTTAGTGGAGACTACCTCTTGATGGTGAACGTGGTTTCGTCTGTTAGTTTTGTAATTATGAGTTAATTTATTATAAACATTCTATTCAAATAAATCATTTGTTTGTCAAAAAATATATAATTTTAACTATATTCGTTGTTTGTCTTCTTATTACAAATATGATATATATGTATAAATTATATATATATAATAATATTGTATTGCCTAATATATGTAATGTTATATATATTCATTTTATTAAAGAAAATAATAAATAGAACCTTCCTATGTAAGCTAATAATGAATTAATTAATTTTTATTACCCCCAACGTTTCACCTGTACACATAATCATAATACACACAACGGTATCGTAACACAAACAATTTCTTTGCACAAAGCAAAAACAATAGAAAGGGAAACGCAAACATTTTGGCTTATGTTTTCCAAAAAAAAACCTTTGGCCATCGCCATATTCAACCGAGTGTTGTTGCCGATCAGAGCCCATTCACGGTCCGCTGAACAAACGGCTCGAAAACATTGAAATTAGACCATTGTGAGTTTGTATCCATTGAGTTTTGATGATACCGCAAAATTTATAATGATTCAGAAGATTTGCAAACATCATTTGAATATGGTTAGGGTCCGTTACTTTTATATGGGAGATGGAAAATTGACTCACGGCTTCGTTTTGCTTCACTCTTAGTAAATAAAATTTGAAGCTAAAAAAATAAATATGATCTATATTAAATTTATTTAGCTTCACACTTTATTCGTAGTGGTGTAGCCAGAGAGAAAGAAACAACAGTCTATTCATACCTTTTTCGCCTAGTCTACTGTCATCTATCTCTTAATACTTTTCCCGCTGGTAGGGTCCTCATGCGTTTTTCACACCAGCCTGACATACTTTAACAATTAAAATAACGAAATAAAGATCTTTGAATAAAAAGGTAAACTATTAGCTAAGAGCAGTGGTTAGTAAATGTAACAGTTAAACTGTACGAGATGTGATACTCTCCCAGGAAAAACTGTAGTTACTAGAAAAAGTACCTCGTTTTGGGTTTACCTAATTTGTTATATGTTTTCAATATTTCATTAACAACTGTCTAATGACTAGGACCGTAAATAAATAGTAAAATAATTTACCAATCATTTATGAATTCCTAGTGGGTTCCGCTAGTAGCTAGTAGTAGTAGTAGTGGCAAATGTTTATTAAATATATTTAGAAAATTATTTTTAGTTTTCAATAGGATTAGTGAACAAGATTTATATAGTTTTTTTTTAAAGTATTTCAACATTTTCGTTACAATATATGATTTTTGTGTAACTACATTTTAAAACTTTGATATCTTCTAAAATATCAATTTCTGTGATTTACTGCAAAACATATGTAACATATTCAATAGGATAAAGAATAATACTGTACAGCTGAAAATAGTTTCGCAATTATCCCTTCTATATTTTAAATACAAAATGGTTACCGTGGGCTATCCTTAAGAAATAGACAAATTATGTGATACATACTATATAATATTACGGTGTTTTTCTTTAGATAGTCTTACGTGACTAAATAACTATAATAATGAACGCCATCCAACCAAGAGCGCTGCAGAAACAATAAAATATATGCAAGTACAAAAATATTCAATTTATTATGTCTTATAAATAAGTCACATAAGACACGTTGCGGCAAAAAATAATTGCATAGATCTTTTCTTATAAATACAATTGAAGTGTCTGTTTGTGATTTTAAAATAACTATATTTTGGCAAGTGCATGTGGCTATTTACATTATAAAAAAAACTATTTTATAATTTTTGTCTCTGTCTGTCTTTTTATTGCCCCGAGCTAATGTCCAAAACGGCTGACGTAATTCTTTTTTTTTTTTGGACTTACCCAGGACAAAATAATTTTACATGTTTTTCATGTGTTAAACATTTTTCCATATTAATACGGTAATGTTTGCAAACAATAGCAAATAAAATTCCTAAAGATTAAAGTTACGGTTTTTAAGTATATGACATCGGTATAGAGAAATAATCCACAATTTATTCTTAAATACACTTAGATAACATTAAATAAAAGAATGTTGTACAGTAAAGTATAATTTCAATCTAGATGAAATGCTAAAGGTGACTATCATATTTATTTTGATAAGAATGAATACCAAATTATAGAAAATACATTAATAATAACCCGTAAATTTAAATTAATTTAAATTATTTAAAAATACTACCTTTTGGTTTACCTTCAGAGATAAACATAAACCATCGTGAATAGATTTAGACAATATTTTTGTAAAACATTGTTTTAATGTGTCTCATAAGGTTGACTTAGTGCACGCCATGTGAGCGTTCAGGAAGCTCATTTTAGACGAGCTTTTCTTAAAACAACATAATTCCTTGTTGCCTAGCAACGGCTGCTTAGCAACGGTTGTAATTAACACAGCAGAATGAATTGTATGTCAAATTGAAACATATTTTAGTATATTGGTATATAATGGGAATATTACAAATATAAGGGAAAAAAGTAACCTATGTCCATTCCAACACTCTCAAGTATCTCTATATGAATTTTTTGCTCAATCGGATCAGTTCGGTTTGGCCCTGATTCCTACACAGATAGACAGAAAGTCAGAGTTACTTTCGAATTTATAATATTGTGTTACTGTTTATTTATTAATCCCTAATCATATATAACTGTTCATTCCTTTTCTAAGAACATAATCAACACTTTTATCTACAGAAACAAGTTTTTGCAGTTTGCAATTCATAGTGAGGGTAGAGTGCATTAGCTCTCACAACTCGAGGCGGGCTTGTAATCGCATTTGCATTATAAATTTGTTCCTACATCTAATGGGCTTCTGAAACCACCGACAAATATGTAAAAACCTTCGGCACGTAGCATGAAACACTCAGTGGGGTAAATAAGATATACTGGCGACTCACCCCGCTTTCTTCCACTTGAGCTTATATTTTTCTAGTTTTATTATTTTCTTTTTTCCAAAAAAAAAGCTGATAAACAACAGTAATTTTGTTTCTTTTTATTATATTTAAATGAAATAGAAAGATGAAAAAATCGGACAAACGCGAGTCGGGCTCGCCCATCGTTGGTTCCGCACAAAAATTAGAGGGCTCAAGGTTTTTCTGACATTCAAGTTTAGCTTAGCCGGAGCTCTTTCATCTGATACTTTACTTGAACTAGCTTTATCGCGGCAATACCTACTATACCAAATATATAAATAAAGAACGCGTCTCTCTGACCTCCACAAAAACACAAACGCACGAAATAAACCATTGTTTAGGGAAACAGATAGAAATGGCTTTCTTTATTTTTTTTCAGTAGAACCGTACCGTCTAGAGTTAAAAGGAAAGTAGTAGTTGTAGCTCAGTTTCATTAAAGTAGTATGTTTGAATGACATACAAATATCATATGCATTATCTATCAAAAGCTAAAAAAAATGTTAAATGTCACTCACATATGAGGGAAATTGCTTTTATTGAATTTATTTATTTATTTAGCCTCACACTGTATCCCTAGCGAACATAAGATGCGGTCTCTCCATACAATTTCATGAATTTAAATAATTTATTTCAAGAGAATATGATAATATTTAATTTGCATGTTTTGACATCGCTAACGTCTATACAGGTATAGCTAGCAGTACCTGGGTAGTATATTGTATCTTCATGCCAGTCGCATAGCTTAGGATGTTGTGCCAAGGCAGTTGAGGCAGTTGCGGTTATTACGATACCCGCAGCCATTTTACGAAACTTTAGACCATAGTTCACTTAACCCAAAACGACGTAAGAAAAGGAGAATTATTGTATTCAAAGTCAAAGTTCAAAGTTAACTCATATGAATATTATCTTCTATTTTATTTCTATCCAACTATTGTATAATAATGCGTAAAATATATTATAAATATTATATAAATAAAACGAAGAAATGGCTGACTTGTTTTTATGTCTTATCATAGTGAGGTATATTTTTAAATTAGAATATTTAAAAAAAATCTAAGCATATAATCGCGAATGAGACTGGTACGATACGATATGTCGTATCGGAAACGGTACTTCGGAGATGTTATCATCGTAAGGGTACCTCAGAATGCAGGGTTGCGCATCGCGTAATTAATATTGTTACGCTTAAAGACGGCCTTTGTAATCCCTGGATATTGCAAGGGTCAAAGAGGTAAGGATTAATAAAGACTATTTTCGTTTAGTTTATAGATGTAGGTACATATTATGAAATAAGTACAAATGCGGTACTTTAGATGTACATATTATGACATACGTACCAAGCCTTAAGATAAATTTGTCATACAAAATATAGTTTAGTTATACGTAAGCACATCCGTCCGTTCCGTTTATATAAAAGTGCCCGAGCCCAGAGGTAGAATCTATAGTTAAGACATGTATTTTTGGAGATATTACTAAAAAAATCAGTTTCACGCTATAGTTCCTGCACTACGATGACCTCAACTATAGGTCCCAAAAAGTAATCCAATGTAGACTCTGTACCCTGTGCCATATTATCGTCATCGCTTAACTTTTGGTAGTGGTAAAAACATTATATCATGAAAATCAATTTTATGCGTAAGTGAATCTGAAATCTTCCAAAATACAGCTCGACAAGACAATTAAACTAATATTTCCTTAAAATTACCTTCACGCTGTATCCCGCTCGCAATACGGTAGGCCGAGGGAGCCCAGTATTAAGACACATCGTTCCCCACTTTTCGCCGAATTCCGAAGACATTGTGTGTTGTTATCTTCTCGAGTGGGGATCGAA
The DNA here is from genome assembly GCA_917862395.2 of Heliconius sara. NCBI lineage: Eukaryota > Metazoa > Arthropoda > Insecta > Lepidoptera > Nymphalidae > Heliconius > Heliconius sara. Next base: position 17,540,817 of record OU860789.1, on the reverse strand, counting down.
CCCACAATCAGTCGCGTTTACTGTCACAGTCTGTGTCAAAAAATAAAAATATACACAACTGTTTGTATAAAGTAAAAAACGATAAACCATTAATGGAACCCTCGCACGACCCTCTACATTCTGATAAGTAAATAAAACAACCTTATTTGATGTTACATCTGTGGGTGACAATTGTCATATTTTAATATGTAAAGATTGTATAAAATTTACAATATTGTATAAAATTTACAATATTGTATAAAATTTACAATATTTATATTTCTTTTTCAGTAAATAAGTAATCTGCTATTAACAGAGCGTTAAAACTGATTTTAACCTCTTACGCTGCATCCCGCATACAGCAGGGTAAGCAGAGGGAACCTAGTATTAAGACACTCCTTTCTCCATTTTCTGTCGAATTCGGAAGGCATTGCGTGTTGAGAGGCAGAACTCAACGCCGCGCTTTGCCTCGACACCAGAGCGAAGAAATGGAAATATAAATTTAAGTAATTTTTTTATCTCCCCGAGTGGGGATCGAACCCACAACCAGTCGGTTTTGCAGTCACACTTTGTGCACCTGCGCCACGACTGGCCTCATTTGTACACTATAAGCTGTACAAAAAACTAATATCGAAAAACAAATAACGTAGTTCTTGTACGGCATTTCGACTACAAATTCCATGCAATTTATATTATTATGTATCATGTATCATGAATATTCGAAATAATTAATGATATATCATAGGATTTTTTCCTCTTTATAATTATGTTGCCGTGATACTAGTTTGATGAGATCAGAATCATTTGAATACAAAAATCAAGATATAACATAGTATGTCAAGATGGTAAAAAACTATGTGAATATTTTAAACTATGCAAGTCGTTTAAGTTGAAAATTTTCCCCATAAATGGGAACTTTTTTAATATCCACATTTTTTGTATATTTCATCAACAATTTAAAGTCTTTGACCGCGTACCACGTAAAACTCGTCTCGTAATGGAACTCCTCTATTCTCTTACAAACGTATACCACGATAGCCTATTTTCATCTAAAACTATGAACATTGCATGTAGACAATTGTCCTTAACGTCAGTCGTTTAAAACGTTCCACTTTACACACAAAGAAAGTTTTATGAATGTACTTCATCAAGTAGCGGCTGCATCATTTATGAGATAAAGCTGAATATGCAACTTGCAAATGAATACACGCCGTCGTGGCGCAAGGGCACAAGCGTGTGGCTATAACACGACAGTTGTGTGTTCGATTTCCATTAGGGGGAATCAATTATTATTTATTAATATTTTTATTTCTTCGCTCAGGTACCAAGGCAAAAGCGCGGCGTTGGGTTTCGCCACTTAATAGGCAATGCCTCGAAAATTTGACAGAAAGTGGGGAACGGAGTGTCTTAACACTAGATTGTTCTGCTTGCCTACCACTATTTGCTACGGGATACAGCGTGTAGTACTGGCGGAAAAATATCGTGCAATTTTATTAAGCTCTACAAACACTGTAAGACCTTTAATTATAGAATTGATTAGAAGCCTGAAATAGACGGAGGATCAGTAAACTTAACGATTTTAAAGCTTGTACGGACTTATTTGTGCAATGAATAGTATGTATCACTTTTCAACGATGTAGTGCTCGCCAGATAGCTGTGTTAAATCCTATATAAGCCCTTATTCATTATTTACTATCACTTAAATTATTTTGTTATTGTTGTTTTTTTTTGTTATTTTTTTGTACATAAAGTAAACTCATGGCATGGTAAGGCAACGATTGTATGAAATTACTTGTCAATGTCAAAAAAATTTATTAAAAAAAAAGTAAGAAACTTCATTTATTGAACGTTAAATAATTTTTAATAACAATAATGTCACAACAATTATATTAAATTATGCATATAATTGAGAGAACTGTTTAATATTTTGAATAAATTCACATACATCTAGATAAATAAACCGTAATGTACGGATAAAAAATTTCAAATGAACATTTTCTCCAAACATAACATCAGGTAAGTTGTATTCTAATAAGCCACGTATGCGTCACAGATGTGCTCCAAATCCGCGGTAAACCGGGACTTAGCTTGTATAGCGCGCCCTGTAATTGCAACGAGTTTCATTTGAATTATTGTCCGCTTTGACAATTGTTTCATTTTAATTCCTTTTGGTGACGTGACCAATCTATTTTATAATTGAGTTATTGGAAAATTCTGTTGGTTAAACGACACAGTTAGAGCGAAAACATGCTATTTTTTTTCAATTTACAGAATTTATGTAAATTTATTAAGTACATTAAATATTTAACATACACTTATGAATGACTGTGATGCTTGGAGATTCATATTTTCTTCATAGAATCACAAAATCTTCATCATCACAAAACAGAGAAAGTAGTGTCTTATCTCTGAAAATGCAAGCGGTCAGTAATCTTATAAAAGCATCTATATGTACCGATGTTACCGATAAAACATCGAAGTGATCAGTATTCCTTATATCCAATAACCAGGGGAATTTCAATATTGTAATCCAACACCTGCCACTTCTCAACTAGCAATTTGTCACAAGTTATTTAGAGTCCATATCGTCCTTAGAGAGATGGTAAGTCAATAAATCGGTAATACCTTTATATACATATACTACTCGTTTGCGTAAACCGACTGGTTCTTAAAAGGGAATCTTGAACAGATTCGACGCTTTACATGTTTAAAAAAAAATAAGATTTAAATTTATTTTGAATAATATTTAGGATTGCTGAAACAAGTAGTCGTAACCATTGTTCAAACCTATAAACTAGATTAACATTGTAATTCAAATATATTTTTATGTATTGAAATATTTCAAAAATTTAATAGCTAGCAATATGCGGTTCCCTTTTTTAAAAAACCTTTTTTTCATCACTCACGTCATTCTAAAGCCAATTCCAAATACAAAATGTATCAAATTGAATTACATTTCAATATGAAAAACCATTGATATTTGTTTATGTTAGTAGAAAAATTGGATGCATTAGTTGTCGAGTTATACGATGTCCCTTATACGGGAAGAAACACCCTCTTTCATGAATATTTGAACAGCTCTTACGAAACTCAAAGCTTCCGTACTATATGTAGAGACGGTTTTATGTTTCGGACATTGGCTATTAATTTTGAAGGGCGCAGACTGTACAACCAATCAAATGCCATTTCTTTCAAGTTTTTTTCTTACTTTAGTTTCATAAGAAGTGTATAGATGAAATCTGGTTATTTAGTATAGCAGTCTAAGACTGAAAAACACAAACTGATTTCACTATTATCAATGAAGTAAGTTTAATAAAGAAGATTAAATTTAATTAATTTTATTTAATATACGAACATTTTGGTTGTATATTAAACTTAGGGAAAGCTTGCTAAACCAACACAAAAAAATGCATTTAAATCGTTTAAGCTGTTTCTAAATTAGAGTGCACAAACGCACACACAGACAAAAAAATTAAAAAATATTGTTTTCGCTTATATTATATTGATAAATAAAAAAAATAAAAATAAATCAGCTTCACGCTGTATCCCGCACACAGCAGGATAGGCAGAGGGAACCTAGTGTTAAGCCACTCCGTTCCCCACTTTCTGCCGAATTCTGGAGGCACTGCGTGTTGAGTGGCAGAACTCAACGCCGCGCTTAGCCTCGACACGAGAGTGAAGAAATGGATATATAAATTTAAGTAAATATTTCATATCCTCGAATGGGGATCGAACTCACAACCAATCGGTGTTACAGTCACACTTCGTGCCGCTGCCCCACGACCGGCCTAACATAATAGATTTTCTCACATATCTTTCGTGTACCGCCAGCGCCAAATAATGATTATTTGATAGATAGATTAGATTTTAGCGATCATCAGATTTTTATTTTTAATCATTTAAACATGTTCCGCCAGTTACAATAAGTCCCTAAAAAAAATACAGTCCATTATATACAAAGAAAGTCACGAAATTGTATATTGAGTGGTACTCTATCATTAGATAGAGAAACCACCAGATCGAAAGAAAATGATTCCTCCCAGTGGGAATCGTATCGACGCCTTTCACATTTATTGACAGAAGATATCCCACTGTTCTTAAGTTGTGTATTCAAATGAACCAAAGAAAACCGCAAAGATCTTTTCCTCGAGACCTCAATCTCCACGTTATTCAATAAACTGTACCTTGTTAGTAAAATTTAAATTATGAATGTATCTGATAGCTGTATAGCAAATAATATGCTTAACGGTTGTTTCGGCATTTTGTTAGGTGAATTTTAGATTCACGACATCTCTCGTTTGTTATCTTGTAATTTTGAGATGATAAAAAAACTCTTATAATTACAAGAGTGCAAGCTATGTAAGCTTTGTGTATTGTAAGCTCATTTTATATTTTAACTTTTGTAATAAAGTGTTTAATTAGTATTATTTAACAAAAATATCGAATAAAGTCCAACTTACTTACTTACTTTTTTTGACACAATTTTAAAGAATGACGGAGATATTAATTTTGATCGTAAGATAAGGCGTTTTTCTATTTTAGTTATTTATTTGGCTTTCTCCGTTTCTTTCTGTTTTATTCTGGGAAATAGTGCACTAGTGATATTTTTTTAACCAATTCACTTAAAATGTATTGAACGCTACATTTTTATATAGTTAGTAACATTAATCTCGAGTTTAACATACTGTAACATGTTGCTTTATTCATTTAATTTAGTGAAACGCTTGCTTATCGTTGCTAAGAGAAAATTGCAACTGTAACAAAATAAATCGACTCCACTATGAGAGTAGTTCAGAAGTACGAGTACGACGGGTGTGTTGTAATAACGTTTGTTCTACAAAATATTTGAGACGTGTTGTCGAATTAACTGTATCTGTGTAACTAATACGTGTATCTAGAGACGGTCTACGATAAAGCTGAACTTACAAAGATAAACATATATAGTTAGTAATTAATAACTGAAATTAGCATTTGATTTTGATTTCACCTTGATATCTACACGCGATCTCGAGATACATTTTTTCCTAATAATGAATTATTTTTTTATAGTTTATAGTTGGCAGTATTAAAAATGAACTCGTGTTCAAACCAGTCTTAAAAAAAGAATACCAGCTAGGTATATTAAAATCAAAATTTTAACTCATAGCAATAATAATATATATACTTAATATAAAAATTATAACGCAGAAACAGAGTCATATGTCAAATAATAGATAGCACAGTACAATACTGTAATTTTGTCGCCGAGATAAGTGAGGATGCTAGCGGCAATGGTGGCAAACGATATGCGGGCGGGACGCGTAATTCCAAATTTTGTACCTCTTATCTTAAGGGAAAGACGTTGATTCTAATCACGGCGTCAGCGTGAGAAATTTACACTTGAAGATAATAACTATGCTTAGCGTATTTTATTTACAATACAATATATGTCTAATATTTTAGTTATATATTTTAGATTGTTAATACTACAATTTTCCACTGAAAACTAAATTATTTAAAACATATATGTTACTTTGGTACTCTTTATGTAAACGGAATGTAAAATCACAATACCGGCAATTTGTATAATTCGGTATTCTATACAATAACCTGTGTTAAGAATATTAAAACATGTAGGTAATGTTAAAATCAGCTTCACGCTTTATCCCGCACATAGATGCGTAGGCAGAGAAACTTAGTGTTAAGACACTCCGTTGCACTCTTTCCGCCTAGATCTGGAGGCATTGCGACATCAGAGCGAAGAAATGAAAATATAAATGTAAATGGGATCGAACCCATAACCAGTTGATGTTATTTATAGTCACACTTTGTGCCCCTGCGCCACGACTGGCCTCAGGTACTGTATGAAATATTAATTTTACATTTTTAGGTATTATACAAAATACGAAATGCACAGCTGGTAATGTAAGGATAAGACGAAAGGAGGGCGAAGGGCAGGCAAGCTAAAACGTGATGCGACTTGTTTATTTGCTTGCATTTCATGCAGATTTTAATATACTTATGTTTTTAATATACTAACACAAAAAAAACAAACTTTAAAATTCGGTAGGAGGTTGATAATGGAGTGTCTTAACACTATGTTCCCTCCGCCTACCCGGCTGTGTGAGATATATAGCATGAAGCTGATTTTTTTTTTATTTTTTATAAATAATTATACATTAATCCCACCGCAGCTACAGGTTTATCGGACTTTAGTGAATCTTAGGCTATATTAGATAAGTTATTTTTAGTAAAAGTTTCTAATCTGAACTAGCATGTAACTTAAATATAGACCAAAATCTATTTATTTTACACATTGTGGGTGGAGTCGCATATGCTTTATACAATCCCTAGTCATTATATCAATACCTAGGCAAATAATGTATTGGACAGTAATATTCATAATACTTATTGAACGCCTCAGGTATTCCATACATTGCCGAGTTATTGTATAGAATACTGAAGTTACACAGATACCGGTAGCATATGTATTTAAAATATTTTTTTAACACTAAAGTACGAAACCTTTTTCTATTTACAAAATCTAACTTCGTCGCTCAGTGCTGAAAAACGGTTAGCTACGTTGTTAATCTTCAACTAGCATTTATTACATTAAATGCCTTCATTGCTGTCTCTAAGAGAAATGTACTCAATTACAGCATAACTTGGATAAGAATCTTTAATTTTCAACAGATTCAGATACATTTATTCAGTGGAATAAAGAGAAGTTATTTTTTTTATTACTTTAATATTTAACATTTTTTGTTCCAATTAAAAAAAATAATTACCCACTTTTGGTGATGATTATAAGAATACATTCCGGAAATTGCTGTGAATAACCATATTTAAACTTATAACATCACTCATCAGAAAAATAAAGAGAGAGAGAAATCCTCAGATCTTTGACATAGACTTTTTGTGTTACGTATTGCACATATAATATTGAACATTTAATTAAAATGTTATAAATTATAATTTTTTTTAAACATTTTTAAAGTGTTAATCCACACTTAGGATGGATCTAATTAAGTATTTATAATTAGTATATCTAATTAAGTATTTATTAATAAATTTTATTTTATTAGAAATATTTTTATTTTTTACTAGTCACCGCTTGTAACTTGTTTTGCCTGAACTCTATAACCATTTTTATAAAATTTAATTAAATTAATTTGCCAAATGTATATAAATGTATGTGTGTACATAATATATATAAAATAAATTGAGAATAGAAAATATTCGTGGGCGTTTTGACGCACAATATTGCTAAATATTGAACACTATCAAATCGCTGTCAGTTATATGACTAATAAAAAGGTATTTGCGCTGCATTGATGTTTGAAATAATTGATTTCGTTAAAAACAAGTAAGTGATGGTATAGCATTAAAGGTAGGCTTAGGAATTGGAATATATTAGAGTTGTTAGAGTAAACCTAAAAATAAATAAAACTCAGCTTCACACTGTATCCCGCACATTGCAGGGTAGGTAGAGAGAACCTAGTGTTAAGACACTCCGTTCCCCACTTTCTTTCGGCATTGCGTGTTGAGTTAACTTATGCTTTAGTTAAATAACATAAAAAAGATTATTTGTTGTAAGAGATTTGTGAAAAAATATACATAAATTATAGAAAAAAAAAATGGTATATAAAAACTCTGCTGCTCTAAAGGTGACGTTGGCTTGCGATAAATAGGCCTTCCACCAATAAACCACACTAAGATATACCTCGTTGACTTATATACAGTATAGTAGATGAACGCAAATGTAATTATATACGTACCCTGAGAAGACCTAAGCTAAAAACCCTCAAATTCAAAATTGAGAAAAAGAGTAGTTCAAGTATTTTAAGTATAAAGAAATTTTCCATTTTCTTCGCTCTGGTGTCAAGGCAAATTACCGCGTTGAGATCCGCCACCCAATTTGCAATACTTGCAGAATTCGGTGAATTATATGATAGATTCCCTCTGCCTACCCTGCTATTTGTGGGATACAGCGTGACAATAAAAAAAACATTTAAATTTTAGGTTAAAGCGTAAAGCTGGAGAGATCTAATGTATGAATACGTGTACAATTAATTATACATATTATATATTCAAGGCTTCATTATAGTAAACACTTGTTATATATGTGTACATTGCGCAATGATAAGTGAGGCATGTAATAGCGATTGTCACGTCTTATTACGTATACATATATATTACGTTCTCCCGTAACATATGGCTTAGTGGTCAAACCGCCTCGGTGCTCGGTTTCTAGGAGGCGCGGGTACGAGTCTCGCTACATTCAAATTTTTTTACGTAAAATCTTTACAATTGACGATAATATATATTTTTTTGTGTTATTAATATATACGTAGAGCATAATTTTTAACCAAATATTGTAATGAGATATGAAATGCAAAGCACTGTAACAAGACATGTGATACAGGTTGTATCACCGTTCTTAAAATTGAAATCTTGAAAATATTTGCTTTTATTATTATTCAAATTTAAATGTCAACCTACACATTGTAAGTAGATTCTTCATTCCCCTTCAGCATGTGTGGAACGTTATAAATCTAAACGCTCATATTGAACACTTTAAACCCCAGTAATCTGAATGGTTAACCAATTTTGCGTGAAAACGGAGGGAAGCCGACAGGTCTATAGATGATAAGGCAAACAAGTGCGTAAGAACAACAGCTTGACAAATGACATGCAGGTGACACGCTCCCTATTATCAGTATGACGCAGAATCTTTACCATAACTTTAGGGGTTGAATTATAAAATATTTTAGCGCATAATTTGGATCATTTATTACACAGGAAAATGAATTTGATAAACGTTATTTAATTAAGGCGGCCAAAAATAAACTCTCTAGATGATTTTTTTTTATTTTCTTTATCTTCATTTATCGACGGGTCAACCAGTTCTTATAGGATTCCTAAAATGCTATAAGGACAGGTTTTTTTTGTAAAAATAGCATGTCTGTACGTTTAATATATCCATGAAATATAAAATAAACATTAAATCAATTATACATATTTCGATGATTGTAAAGTATAAGTGACGTAAAATAAATAAATTAATAATCTAATTATGTAGTCTGGTTGCTTTTGTAGGCTTATAGGTTTAGTGCACAGTCGATAGCCTAGTTTACTATCAACTTTAGTGCTCGAGAAGTTTTAGAGTATATGTCGCTCCAAGTTAATACTCTACAATTGTTTGTCTAAGATAATGTTAGCTTAAATTGTTGTGAATTTGGATGTGGAAATTTTTGAATTCGATTTTAATTTTAATATAAAATTTACAAAATTCCTATCAATCCCTAATTGCCAGTAACTCTAACTCTAACGTTAAAGAACTCCTTTATAACTTTTCTCCATTTAAAAATATTGCATTCGTTTGATAATGGATTGATTTTGCATTATTATATAACTAGGTAGATAAATGATAACGTTTGCTTGTTTTATTGTTTATTTAGTAATTCAAAATCACATATAATATTAAGCAATTGTTTTGGAAAACATGACCGAACAAGGGAAAATTGGGAATATTATTGAAAAATATATAATGCAAAAGCTGAAACTTGTACTTATGTACTGTATCCAATTAAATTGGACTATTTTTTGATACCAAAATGTCCATAGTGAACAAACTATACCTAGTTATATAATAGAAGAATGCTTTTAATGAAAATACATTAACAAAGAGGAATAGGTATTGAACAACCAGCAATTTGAACTGAATAGCTGTTAACAATATTCACAATACCAACCGAGACAATGTGACGAACATAAAACAATGTAACAAACAAAATTCTGGTCATAACAAACACAATAAATCTGTTGTATGATAAAATTTGAATTACATTCTAAATCCCAATTATATGGCATCCTTTTATAACCTTTAATTGAATATTAATTTGATTAACATGTTTAGGCAGTATTATGGACTATTAGTGTGGTTGGTTGTGGGTTCAATCTATGTACGGTTAGAATGCATAGAATGAAAATGATTATAATTTAATTATTGGTACTATTATTCTATATTCAGTCAAAAATAGGGAATGGAACGATTTGACACTAGGTTGCCTCTGCCTATCCTGCTGTATGCGGGATACAGTGTGAAGCTAATATATTTTATTTTTTTAAGGTTATTTATGTAATTTATAGTGCAATTTATACATTTATATACATTTATACATACATGTATACTCGTAAAAGCACATTGCCATGTTGATTGACCTTGCATGATATAATACTGTTTTTCAGCTTCACATTTCAGCTTATTACCACTGATTTTCAAATTTAAGCACCGCCGCAGTGATAAGCTTACGCGTCTTATAGTGTATGACAAGTAGTCGCAAGTAGCCCAAGACGCGTAGCGGGAGGAAAGTGTCAACTAGACTACCACTTGAGTAAAACGTATATAGACATACATACTGCGTCTATTTTTGATAATTGTATTTGTTTGATTTATTTTAACCTAATGTTAAGACACTCCGTTCCCCACTTTCTGCCGAATTCTGGTGGTATTGTGTGTTGAGTGGTGACTCAACACTAGAGCGAAGGAATGAAAATATAAATGTAAATAAATATTTAATTTCCTCGAGTGGGGATTGAATCCACAACCAGCCGATTTTACAACTATCCTTTATGCCCCTGCGTCACAACTGGCGATAAATAACCTAAAATTAAAAAAGATATATACTTACAATTTATTTGAGGCCAGTCGTGACGCTTGTACCTCTGCTCCGACTGGCCTACCAAAAAATACTTAAATATATTTTATTGCCTTTTGCTCAAAGTATTTTCAAAATATTTACTTCATAATTAACAATATTCAAATTGTACCAAAAAACCTAATTAAATAAAAAAAATCAAAACAAGGTAATTATTCAACATCATATTTAAATACTTTAACATTATTTACTATACAAAAAAACGAGTCGGTGAAAAAATTTAAAGCGTTGACAAAGGCAATGTACTGAAAATGTCAGGCGACCGCAACGGCAAACCAATTAAGCGTATCTCTGGCTATAATTCTCTCCACTAGTGAACAATGGTGGAAAATATGGCAAAAATCGACAGACGACAGTAATTCGATTGTCGCCGGTACGAATTGATCAGTGTTAGGTAGATTAACGTGAAATTTGATATTTGGTGGGGACGGCCAATATCCTTGGTTCGGTAATGGAACGGAGGGTGATCAGTTCTAATGAAATTAAATGTTTTCGTAATTAACGGAACGTGTAGTATGTGACTTGTAAGATGATGATGATGTATGCGATATGAGGAATTACGATAAACAGTACTAAGTATGTTTTAGTGATGGAAAATAGTGATATATAACTAACTTCTGTCTTCGTTTTTCAGTTGGGTGGGACTCTATGAGTGGCGTACTAAATATCATAGAATAATAGTTTGTTAACTAAATTGAAATATATACAACATACATATGTGTACAATTTTAAAATATTTTAAACTGTCATATAAATAAAGAAAAGTAATGAAAGATCAAGATAATTATTTAAAAAGCACTCCGAAAAATAATATAATATTTAATTAATCTTTAAAATTAATTACGATACGAAATTATGACATTTTGTAGCGGCCAAGTGGTCGTGACAAGCGAACATCATGTCGGAAGGTCCCCTGATGCGTGCAAATTGAATTCTCAGTTCCAGCCACGCACTGATTCCTATCGACAGCCGAACAAGTCCCATCACGATGTTGAGAAATGACACAATATCTGGCGCGATGTTCTGGTTATTTAATCACATATCGTTAGACGAGAGTGGTGGACATGCTGTCATATTCAGAATGGCTAATCTTTTTAACTTTTTGTGTTATAAAATCTACTTATTTTAACATTGTAGTTAAATTACACAAAAAAATTGTAGTTTATATATTTGACGTAAAACCTATATTACTGTAAAGTATTAGTAGTAGGATTCCAAGATATCTTCTTTGTTGAGACAGGTTGCGTGGAAAGCGAATTCTTTGAACTTGTCAATATAATATTGTTCTTCACCATATTCTTCACCCGAAGACCCTCCTTCAAAGTTAACGACACGACCTTCGTTTAACTTGTTTCGTACATGTATGTTTTTGATATTATAATTAATAAAAACTTGTTCGGGACGTTTCGAATTTTCAAAGTTTTAATTAATGCGACATTTGCATAAGAATTACTTTATTAACCTTATTATTTTCACACAAATAAAGCCAAATTTAATTATTTTCCAAATTTAATTATTTTGAATTTGTATGAAAATTTGAAAATAATTAGATATGTTTGTTTTATACTAGCGGACGCGCGCAGCTTCGCCTGCTTATTTGCAACCTTAGGGGTGAATTCTAAAAAACGTATTCAATAAAATATTTTTAACAGTCTGAATTTGAATTTTTATAAAAATCGGTGGCGATTTAAAGATTTTTCTATATAAAATTTCAACCGCTTATTTGAACTCTTAGGGGGTGAATTCTAAAAAATCATGGAACACGTGTTCAATGAAATATTTTAAAAAGTCTGATTTTAAATTTTATAAAATCGGTGCTGTTTAAAAAAAATCCGTACAAACTTTTCCTTTTTCTAAATCTCTCCAAAATTTTTCAAATTCCCTTCTTAGTGGATGTCTAGATTATAAAAATAAACATCTGTCCAAATTTCACGTTGCTACCATCAGCGGTTACGGCTGTGCGTGCGTCTTACCTCAGTCAGTCAGGTACATGTCCTTTTATATATAGATTGTTGAATTATAATTATAATTGATGATTATTATATAGATTATATATATAATACACAATTAAAAATCCTGGTTTACGTTATAAAATTAGATTACTTGCTGGTATAACTTTAAATTAGTTGTCGAGTCTAAAAGTTTAAAATTAAGCTAAAAGTGACAACATTCCTCTAACGACTGTCTAGTTAAAATGAGTCAAACGCGATCAGCAAGCGACACAAGTCAACAGTTCAGTTGAGATTGTAAGATGAACTTTGGTGCCATTGCTCTGATCAAATTAATACTATGTTAGAAACTTAAATCAGTCTTCTCTATAGGTACAGGTTTATAATTTATATATATTTAAATTGTAATATTATTGAAAAAATAATTTGTAAAATATAGATTATTATGATAAAATGAAAAAAAAAAACTCAAAAGAGTACTCAAATTGTATTATAAAGTTCCACCATTCAACACCTATATCGAATTGGGCTAAAAAGCGGACTTGGAAGAACTGAAAGAAAATATATTTGTACTACGTATATATATACATTATATTATTTGTTTCGCAGCAATCCAAAAGATAAAAATTAAATACAACTTGAGTGGAGAAGAAATCCGTGTTTAAGTTGATGGATTTATATTTCTGTACATCTCTGTCAAATTCTGACATATTGAAATTCACCTTGGAGTACAATGTCTGTGCTTAATGTATTGCTTTTGTGTTATTCATTATTTAAAAGGAATCCTGAAGTAAACAGAAAACATTCAAAAATGTTTTTATGAACTTGAGCCACCAAATCTAAAGCTATCTATATCTATTTATTAATGAATCGAGGGCGATTACTTGAGAATAATTAAGCATTTTACGACCGAGAGATGACTATAATAACAAAAACCAATATATAAAACAATAAATAAGAAAGTCCCAAAATTCATTTCACTCTATGTACTATTATAATGGAACGTTGCCTTTACATTTCAGAGTTGTTAATAGTTTAAACAGGAGTTCCGAGAAATAATCTTGTTAGGTAACAACCTGCGGGAGAAGGGCTCTTGACTAAGTTAGGATACTTCCCTTTACTTGTGTATAAGTTTTGCACCCAACACCTCACTATATTGGAGGCGTGATGGTGTTACAGACAAAGTGCAACTTATTATTGCTTATGCAATAAAGGTGAATGTTTCATGTTGCAGCAATGCAGATGTGGGGCACTTAGAGTATGATTAAATATTTTTTTATAGTAGTTAGTTCTTGCCATCTAATTTAAACTTAAAATTTTATGAACAATAACGACGTTTGGAAATAAAATATTAGGTACGTAAAAAATATTAAATTGATTTGATTTTCTATACTTTACTCTATGGTTTGTCAAAAATGAAATATTGTCAGGTTTCTAATAAGAAATTAATAAACCGATATACATTTAAAATATTGCAATAACTAAAAGGTATTTTCAATTAAAAACTGAACAGGGCCTCATTCAAACTAGTTGTTATAACATATTTTAGTGCAGTTTTTGAATTGGCACAAAGTTGCGTTACGAGTTGAAACTTCTGTACTGGTATTAGATATGAAGCTTTTTAACAGTCCCGTTTGAATGTTTATGTATTTCAAATAAATATTTATAACCATCTTTGTATTGTTAAGATTAATATTTGAAATCAGTACATTCGTATAAAGGTAGTTAAAGGTTATTTCTTTTATAATTATATTTTGTTTATGGCACTATTATTTTATTATATACTAGCGACGAATGTTTTATTGACTTATATGTTTTTTATGGAAAAAGACAAGGCAAACTAGCATGCTGGTCACCTGATAATAACCCCCAATTTCTTAAAGGCCAACTTGGCCATGAACTATTTTAGTGTTCTTAACACATTTTAAAGACAATTCACACAATGAATACTAAAATTTCACCAAACAAAAGAGTTATTTTATAGCAATTTCGTGAAACAAAATATTTATATTGTATGATTATTTTTATGATAACCGTTTAAAATAATACAAACACAAAATGTTAAGGGTTAACAAAAATACATTAGTGAAAACGAAATGTTTATCGGTTAGGCCGTTTCTGATATTAGCATCAAATGGACAAACCGCAGACTCACAGGTTTTTTAAAAAAAAATATTTACAGTAGGGTACCAGTAGTAGAGACCAGTCGTGGCGCAGTGGCACAAAGTGTGACTGTAAAACCGACTGGTTGTGGGTTCGATCCCCACTCGAGGAGATGAAATATTTACTTAAATTTATAATTCCATTTCTTCGCTCTGGTGTTGAGGCAAAGTGCGGCGTTGAGTTCTGCCACTCAACACGCAATGCCTCCAAAATTCTTCAGAAAGTGGGGAACGGAGTGTCTTAACACTAGGTTCACTCTGGCTACCCTGCTGTGTGCGGGATATAGCTTGAAGCTAATTTAATTTATTTTAATTCAGTAGGGTTGCACAGTAGAAACATGATAAAAAATATTCTGTTCACTACTATATTAAATATAAGTGAAATATTGTAATCTATAGGTACTTATAATAAAATGTAATATATGTGAGAAAATCCATTATTGGGGGCATTTATCAATGTCTATTAGATTGATATAAAACATTGGTACCCTAATCAGGACTAAGTAAGAAGAGGAGGAGTAAGGCAGCGAAAAATAATATTCAGCCTTATTATTAAACCTAAATTATTGACCTTTAAAACTAAATCGCTTTTAGAAAATAGATATTAAAATATTTTGTAGAAAATATACATCTATATATACTTATAATAAAACAAAAATATTTTGTTTGTACATTCAGTATTTTTGACTGAAATGGATAGAGAGACACTTACAAACTTAGAAAGAATAATAGTAAGTTTTTTTTTAACTTTTTTTCTATCTGTATTTTTTTTTATTTAAAACTTATTTCAGCAAAACATTTACAGTTTATTTCATCAAAATCAGTTCATTAAAAACAAGTTATGGTCATTTAAATGAACTTAAGAGTTTTCCTGCAATAACGGCTAAACTGCTGACCCGATTATAATAAAATTTTATATAAAAATAATTGAGGATCTTGGGATGAACAATGGGCTTTATTATTTTTAATATTTCAAGCAGGCGAAACCGCGCGGGTCCGCTAGTACAGAATATTTGTGCTCAAACAACAATAACGTTGAAGTGTTATAAATAAACAAAAAAAAACAGTTTTCATTTCGCCGTGTGGAGTACAATCGCGGCATTTTCTCGGCTAGCAACGGGTCATCAGTCAAGCGGAGTGGATGCCACTCGACTGCGCAGACACGAGGGGATTGTGGCCCTCAATGCACTTTTACTTTATGAATTTATAGTTCGCCACGTTTCGTTTCTCGCCCCCATTTGTCATACAACTGTCACAATGTTGAGAAATTTCAATAAGAATCGGCATCACATTATTCTTAGAAATTTATCTTGAGCGAGAGAAAATCCAGCGAATTGTTCAGAACGATACGGTTTTGTATGAACTGTAATATCGGTTTAATCACCATGGTATTCCTGTTCTGTATATTAAAATATAGTTTGATTTTTTATCTCCGTCCGTCTGTATTAAACGTTTCTTTATTTACTTCTTCTGAAACAGACAAGACTTATAGTTTATTGAAAATCGCTTAGAACATTTGTATTAAGACTAGCTACAAAAAAAATACATTTTATTTCATTTAATAATATTTTTGCTATATTTTTGTTACAGAAGCACAAGCATGTACACATATATAGCTGTACATGTGACGGTTGTAGGTTCGATTTCCACGTGGGTGAAAGAATTGATATTTACTAATATTTTAATATATTCGCTCTGATAATAAGGCAAAGCGTGGTGTTGAGTTTCTTATAGCTAAAAATTTATATATTATAAAAAAATAATTCTTCCCTCGAGTGGGAATCGAAATCACAACCGTCGCGTTACAGTCACACCTTTGTGCCCCTGCGCTACGACGGCCTAATATCAACAATATTATTTGATAATTTGATTTAATATAAAAAAATATATACAAATGAACACATAGATTTAACAAAAATCCTTAATATATACTTTAATATTTCACAAGTGCTCTCAAGACTCAAGACTGAAAATGACCATTGCAAAAGTCTTGAGTTGAAAGCAAAATTTTTCCCCGAGGCGGGTCATCAGTCAGGTGGAGTGCTGAGCTCTGATAAAGAGACAGTGGAATTCATTTCATAGCTGGTGTGTTGATAAGCTTAGTTCTTTAGAGCTAGTTCACGTTTAAAAGTATACCATTCTTTTAACGTCCGACTGTAATCAGTACGGCAGTAAAGTAAAAGATGGTTCAATTAAAGTCGTTCTCTTATTTTTCTAAGGATTTATTACTTGGAAAAGTTAAGGGTTAAGTGAATCGGTTAGTTGCATTTGTTATAACTGATTTTAAGTAGCGGTTCTTTTTTTGTATGCCATTGCTAATATTTGTTAATGGGTACGTTTATGTATGTACATTTGTTAAAACATTTTTTTTTGACTGGGTACGGCATTCGAATCTTATTTAAGGTAGAACATATTTTCAATCATCTGGTTTAGTTCTAAAAAGCATGGCGTACCTTTATGTAGGGTATTAATTTTGATCTTAATATGATTAAAGAAATTTCTAAAGAAAATGATAACATATATAACTTGTAGCAGTTAAAGTGGCGGGAAAATGAAGCCGTATATATTATATTTAAGACTTAAGATATATTCTCGAAACGATTGAGAGCTTATTTCTATTGTTTAAATCACGTTATAACGAAAGTAGTACTTTCTAAGCGTTGACGTAGTTGCCTTTGGTAAATGTCTTAGTGAACGTATTAGTTACTGTTCAAATGGCAATCAATACGTATTGATTTTAGTGAAAAGTTATTATTTTAATTTTAATATTTCAAAATTGTGTAAAGTACTGAATGGAGTCATATCGCTCTTAGCCGCTGTATTGTTAAAACGCTTCTTTCCCCTCTTTCCACCCACTTTGACTTGTTTGCATGGCGAGAAAAATATAAATAATTTATTTCCCCAAGGAGGAAACGAATTCATAACCATCATCACCATAGACTCAGATGACGTGCCGCTGTGCCAAGACGGCCTAATGACTTATTACCTTTATATCATTATTATATAAATTCATTTGTTAATGAATTGACAAAAAGTTTAAAGCTATCCGATGGCTCTTTATTTTTCTTATTACATGTAAGTTGAGTTTAACTGTTTGAAAATAAAAATGTCATTCTAAGGTAGAATGTACGGTAGAAGCTTCACTCACAACGTTGCCGGCGTCGGGGGTGGACGTCGACGGGTGACAATAAAATTAGATAAGTGCTTGGACCGTCCTGGTTAGTCCGCTTTGTCCGGATAAAAGCAATCACAATAAAACATGCTACTTTAAAACTGATATTAAGCTTTTCTTGAAAATATTTATTATTTTTATCTACATGCAATTTGGGACCAAAAAAATTGGATTTGTATAAGTAGATTAGTAATATATTTATTGATATGCCTCAATTATATATACAATAAAAAAGTTTAAAAAATAATGTGAAAGTAAAACTTTTAAATCACATTTAAATGTCATAATGTTCAATTCTCTGCTGTAAATGTGAATTTTATTACACTTACAAAATTCTCCTTCTTCCTCTGCAACTCTCCTGCTAAGACTATTAATAACTATTATTTTTAAATTATTCGAAGGCGCACTAAATCTAATAATATTATAATTTTTTTAAACTTTGTCTTTATTATATGTTTCATAACAAAGCGCTACGTGCCCCGACTACGCTACGAACGACGTACGCAGCTCTTTTGTGAGAAGTACTCATATAATTAAGATTATCTTTTAATGTAATATTATGGATTCTGATACCTTTAAAATAGAGAAAAAATCAATTCCAATCACTACATCAGTACAAAGCACGCGTCGAAAAATGAAATTGATTTTACCCTCGCAGCCTGCGTGCCGTATCTGCCTGCCTGAAGTGGTTGGGGAGGCTTCGCTAATAACTGGGGAAACCAGAGATGTTTATTTAATACCCACAGACACTCTAATGGAGCTTACCACCATGCGTCTCCATTGACAACGTAGAATATATTACGCCTAAAAATTTCATACAACTCACACCAGATCGCATTCATTAACAGATTGTCACGGGTAGTTCAAATTATGCTGGATAATTTTACGGTCCGCAAAAATATACGTTTTAAATATTTTCTTTGATGTCCCACGTTTTAATTAAAATTTTTCGTGCCTCAAATGAAATACATATTTAATTTAAAATGAGAAAGTTTAAATTTTGATTTCATTGGATCACTCACAACTTAATTATAATTAAAAAATATACGACAATTAATAATTTTGAGCTTTTTCTAATAAGTTTAAACAAGCTATACATATTCATGGATTTAATGTGTGTAATTTGAATTTGATGAATACTTTAAATCTATACATATATATATCTGTACAGTATATGTAATACTAAAAGGAGGAATATAACCTACGACCTTTATACTGAAGGTCGATTATTCTTACTTGAGCGTCACGCCGTATCTCTATTATAACAAGGTAGACAATATAGAGTCATAGCGTCAAGACACTCTATTTTCTACTTTTCGTCAGAATTCGATATAACGATGAGAGGCGGAAGTTAACACAGCACTTTGTGACCAAAATGATTTATTCTTTCATGTGGAAATGAAACCCGCAATCATGACGTTTACACTCAAAGTTTGTAACTTATGGTGACATTGATATTTCTACGTACGTTTGTTGTTGGAACAATATCTCCACATCCATTAATTTTTCTTCTCATAGCCGTGCATAAGAGATCATAATAGACTATATCCTTTATATAGCCTTCATCTACATAAAGGGATATATGGTAAATCAAGGCAAGACTTTGCATACGGGGTTTGTCAGGTAATTCCCCTAAATCAAGCTAATGTGACATTTCAACGTCGGCTCGTTTATTACTACACGAATAATCGCGAGCCGTATGGCGGGATTATGTTTTGAATGTGCCATAGACGACTGTAGGATTTCGTGTAGTCGTTCGTACTATCGCATTCGACCCATGGTGAAATTGTGAAAGTTATCCATGTTTTAATTTTTTTAATATATTCTTTTATATATATATCAATTATTGCTATTGAAATTTAAATATACGGTGTAACGTAATGTCGTGGGCTAAAGTTTGATGGAAGATAAATAATCTACACAGATTGGTAACATTATAGCTGTGATTCCAATTATATTGTATAATTATTTTTAATATTTTTTTATAAGAAAGACAAGGTACACAGCATATGTACCACCTGATAGTGAATAATCACTGCCACCCACTGTTAACTAACTCAAAAAATTGTTTAGAGGTCAGTAAAAGTCACAGGAAAATCAGCATAATCTAGAAGCAGGAGCCTAAAACATTAGATACCTCTACAAAAAAGCTACTTACACTTACATGATACACTTTTTTGTTGTTGGAGAAAAAAATATACATAAAATTTACTTCAAAATAATTGAACATTTTTTATTACACAGACTACAACAGCGAAACGAGTAAATATTTTCACAAGTCATCGTCACGTAATCATTATGAGGGGAGAAGTATCCCAGTACTTTTTAATATCCATAAAACTTGTTGTATAATGATAAAGCACGAACAGAACGGGTAACTGAGCAGATAAAAAATGTTGTATTAAATGCATGGGAAATATTAAGATTAGTTTAATATGATATTTTGAAACGATGGTAACATTTTTCCTTAAATTTATTATTGGAAGCTGGATACTTAAATTAAATTTTTATTTTAGTATCTCATACCAAAGTCGTCTTCGGTATGTCCAATTTTTTTTTTTTTTAATTTTTATTTTTGTTCTTTTTTTTTTAATTTTTATTGTCTAATTGAGTATCTGAAACTATCGATTCACCTGGGCATAGATAGTTTGATTATAAAAAATATATTTTCAATAAATATAACTTGTAAGAACGATAAAAACTTGGCAATCGCACGAAATATGTATGCATATAACAAGTAATACATATTATAATAAATTGGATTATTTTGCGATTTTTTTTTCTTTTTGATGGTGTCTCATTTATTTTTGTAGATAGTCCTATTTATTCACTGTAAATGTAACTTTGTAATCTTATATTGTATATTTACTTATATGTGATTACAAAGTTATTACTGCAGTTTATGTGTCAAAAAATGGGCTTAAGCCTGGATAAACTATAAACTAATTCTATTCTAAATTTAAATTGAGGTAATTCTATTCTAAATTTAAAGCTTCATGTCTACTAGAAGTGTTCTAGAATTTTGATTAAAACATAAGTTTAATTAATTCATAAACTACTAGTTCAAATTGAATAAAATTTAAAATATATTATGCTCATACAATGCTTAGTTACTAAAAAATTAAGCTTCTAGTTTTATTCAAAACGGAGTTATAAGGAGTCGAAAAAGGATGTAAAACGGATGGAATCTTAAATAACCTAATTATATGTATATTTTTAGGGAAACAGTATAATTTTCAATAGTGCAGTTCTACAAAAACTATTACACAT
Organism: Heliconius sara; assembly: GCA_917862395.2. Classification (NCBI taxonomy): domain Eukaryota; kingdom Metazoa; phylum Arthropoda; class Insecta; order Lepidoptera; family Nymphalidae; genus Heliconius; species Heliconius sara. The sequence goes on along the minus strand of OU860789.1, from coordinate 17,519,585 downwards.
ACAAAGTAAAATAACAATCTACATGAGACAGAACCTACGTCTACATATTTGCTACAGCAAGTAGGTATTAGCATGCAGATGGGATTTTTTCTTAGCGCTCAGGGCCTTTGGCAACTCCCAATACGTCGTTTCAAAGTAATGTAAATGTCCACTTGTTCTTGTAGTCATCGAGGAAACTGGAGGCAAGTGCACGGCGAAGTTTAAGCAAACGATGAAGTACTGGACTTCTGTAGAATAAATTTAAGTTAACACACGTATTACTGTTTCTTTTGTGGCGTTCTGTAGTGCTTATAAACTTCTTTTTTTTAATATTTACATTTTACGTATAGTATTTACTCTACTGTGTAATAGATATAGTATATAATCTATTAAGTTTGTGTTTTTAATAAATACATTATTTAAATAAGTACTTTTCAACTAAATCTCTCTGAAAGTTAGGCACAGAATGCAGAGAGAGAGAGTCTAGTGACTAGTAACTTCGTTCATTGGCAACGTCAATATCAGACCAACGTCAAACTTTCTCTTACTAGAAGAAAGGCAGAATGCACATATATTCTATATTTTCCCTTGATTGAAATTTGAACTTTGCAAATATGGTGTGGTGGTATATTTTTTTTGTTCGCTTCACGCTGTAACCTGCATAAAGCAAGGTAAGGAGAGGGAAACCTGGAAACCTAGTGTTATGACACTTCCGTGTCCTACTTCCTGCCGACTTCTCGAGACATTGCGTTTTGACTGGTGGAACTCAACAGCGCGCTTTGCCTTGTTACCAGAGCGAGGAAATAAAAATATTAAATATTTCATTCCCCCGAGTGGGAGTCGAACCCACAAGCGATTAAAATAGCACATTTATGCTCCTGCTTTACGACGCCCTTTTGCTAATAACTCATTTGGATATTAGAGTTATAATAATATAATGTACTCATTTGGTAATTAGAGGTAGTTGCATTAATTATTTCATTTAGTGCTAGATATTATTCTAGAAAGGGCTAATGCTATTATAAGGCGCTCGGGGCCTAGCTAGTTTCATAACAAACACAAATAAGTTGACGTGATCCGCTTACAAAGATTAAATACCTACAACAGCTTGAATAATTTCAATGGAAAATGAAAATTTATTACAAAACGCTTTGATTCACAGCCGAAAATAAAATTTGAAACTAAAATTCGATTGTACAATATATCAAACCGGATTTCAGTAAGGTAGATAAAGTTTTTTTCACATAACTCTTCCCCCTGGCATTGAATTCACAACCATCGCGCTACAATGACTCTATGAAAATGACTCTATTCTTTTTCTTTTGATTATAAATTTTTGTAGGTTCAATCCCCACCCGAAAGAATGCACTATTATCAATTCCTCGATCTTGTAAGAAGACAATGCGCGGCGTTGAGCTCCGCCTCTGAACCAAATTGTGTTGCAGAAATCGGACGGAAAATGGGAAAAGGAGTGACTTAAAATGAGATTTTCCTCTGGCTACTCTAATATATGTGGGAAACAACGCGAAGTTAATACAAAATAAAATATATTTCTTTAAGATATTATTTCTTTCTAATACAACATGAAATATTTTGTTTCTTCTTCAAAATGGTCTTTACAATGTTTTTGTCTCTTCATTTAGCAGAGTAGGTATACAGAACCTAAGATTCTCCGTAGTCTATTTTATATTTATTTTTAAAGGCATCACTATTAGGTGACTGCCGCGTTTATCCTCACCACAGCGGATAAATAAAAATATATACATATTCGAATCCGTAACTCAATTTGATCCAATGTCGTTAAAAATTCCTTCAACACATTATTTTTTTTATAATTTATTATGTATCAAAGTTATAATATTAACAAAAATAAAATAAAAAAATAAATCAGCTTCACGCTGTAACCCGCACACAGCGGGGTAGGCAGAGGGAACCTAGTGTTAAGACACTTCGTTTCCCACTTTCTGCGGGATTCTGGAGGCATTGCGTGTTGAGTAGCAGAACTCAACACCGCAAATATTGACGTCGTTGAAAATCCTTCTTATTTATCATCATCAAAGTTATAATATTATAATATTATTATTATGACTAAAAAAATGTAATTTATAATGTAATTGGATTTTGGTAAGCCTCTACAATATCCTTTGTCTAGTCTTTTTCTTGTTTTTTAATACGCTTTTATTAAGGCGAGCTGTTACGAACTATGTAATAAAATCTAAGAATTTGAATTTGAACCACATGTAGGTAATAATTGTATCCGCATGAAACTTGGCAGTTACATATATGTAGTTCATGTGACAGTATAATATTATGGTATCAACGAGCTAGTGTGATGATGGAGAAGAGAAGAAGAACCTGAATGTTGGAACTCTTTAGAGGTTAATAGTAAGCCATTCGAGTTTTGATTCATATAGTTATTGGCTTCGAGCACTATCTATACATTATCTGAATGATAACTCGGCATAGAAAAGAGTGTTTTTTTTATTTTTTTCATAAAATATATATTTTAGTTTTACTCTGTGTTCTACATGCAGTGATAACCTAGTGCCAAAATATTCCGTTTTATTAAAATTGAACGTTAATATACTTATATATAGGTTATACATATATTAAAAGCTACGAGATATTTTGTGTATACAAAATATTGGTTCATTTAAAGAAGAATATCTACCTACAATTAATATTTATATGACAATTTTAAATCACTTTAAAGCTTATTTCAATATATCTATCTATGATTCAAATTTAGATTGTAAACGAAAACCTCGAATTATTAGAATACAAATAAAACAAAATTCAATTCTGAACCCGCAGACTGTTGCGGTCATGTGATTGCTTTTTCATTAATTTAAAAGTGATTGTTCTACTAAAGAACTTTATATATCTAATTTTGCTTTTAGTTTTTACATAAAATGTATGAAATAAGTAAGTTGAGGCCGTCAGAGCAGAGGCACAAGCGTGTGACTGGAAAAGCGACCGTTGTGGGTTCGATTCCCACTCGAGGGAATGAATATTTAAATATTTTCTTCACTATGCTAATCAGGCAAAGCAGGACGTTGAGCTGCGTAACTTAATGCCTCAAGAATTCGGCGAAAAGTGAAGATCGAAAGTATCTGAATGGCGAACGGAGTGTCTTAACACTAAGTTCCCAGGTTCACTCTCACCTACCCTCCCTATGTACAGGATACACTGTGAAGAATACTCTGCTTGTCTTAAATCTATTTATATACACATTTTTATTACAATTAAGTAATCTTCTAAGGTCTATGGGATAAATAAAAATAGTGTAAAAGGTGAAATTAATGATATCGATATACATACAATATCAGGGCACTGACACTATTTGGTGATAAGCTCAATCAGCTCAGTCTTAGGTCCCATAGTATTTAATATACCATCTATTAACACACCAGTCCCGTACTCCATAGGCAATTGTTAACCGTTGTATCAGCATTTGGTAATCACAAAAGTCCTTTTTGTCCCTTAAAAGCAAAAAACTACTTTAACTTTAAAAATAGTTTATGTGACATTGAAATAAGGTTGAATTTTGAATAAATGAAATAGTGTTGTAGGTACGTGGTAAATTGGTGTAAATTGTAGACACGCGAGCCGCACCATACATAGAATTTATACAAATAAAGTTGTTAAACCTACGTAATGTTTATTTTATGCAGTAATTTTTCAGCTTTAATAAGGTTTATTTCAATAGGTTGTATTTTTAAGGTTCCGTAGCCAAAGGGTAAAACGGAAGACTACTACATAGTCTCCGGTGCCCGTCCGTCCATCAATCTGTCCATATGTATGACTGTATCTCAAGAACCGTGATACACATTTGAAATTTTCGTAGATTCTCTTGCCGCTATTACAACAAAACTAAATAAAGTAAATATTTAAAAGCATAAAAATTACTATACGTCATCAAAATCACATATTTGTTCGTTCATGTATAGGGCTCTCATACAACAAATGTCGATATTCAATTCATTCGATCGTTTTTCGTGATTCGTCAATTTTTTCGATATTTTTTATAGATTAGGGTTGGTACGCAACGCTTCGTGCGTGAGTTCGACTCACACTTGATCAATTTTTTAGTTGGCTTACAATAAATTGTAAAGTCATTGTTTTTTTTTCATTTGTAATTTTATTAGGCTTTACATTAGCAAAGTACTTCTTAAAAATATATTTTTACCTTTTTTTTCTAAATAATTTTTTTAAGTGATTTAAAATCTATAGTTATTGATTCAATAAAAATATTTTTTAAATTAGAAGTTTTATTAACAATTAGATTTTTTATTAGTAATATTAAAACTATTTGATAAATCTTCAAAAGCTTTAGATTCCTCGGACTTTGACCACATGACAAACAATTGCTACGTCTAAATTATTGTAATTTTTTCCTTATCTATTTATTATTAAAAATCTTATTTTCTTTTTATAATTCTATTACAATACAGAATTCTCAACCATTATTTTGAATAAAACCACATTATCATACACATTCAAGAAAACATTGTTATCACAACACAACTCATACAAAAACAAAAGCTACACTTGCCAAATACGTCAGAAAGAATAGATAACCGTAGCGGTACAAACCAGTGGTATTGTATGAAAGATAAATGTGAATGCTAGCGGGCACCGGTGACAAACATGCGGGCGAGACGCCTTTCTGGGTGTCTGATAAGGAGTTATCAGCGAACGAAGATGTAAATTATACCTGAGGCTATACGCATAACTCATAAGGAGGATATTTACTCTGTAATTAGCGTTGTTTATAATATAAATGGTAATAAAAGTTTATTTGTGAATTTATAAAAATATATGTATTGTTAATATTAATTATACTAGCGGACCCGCGCGGTTTCGCCCGTTTGAATTATGTGAATATTTATTGAATTATTTTCAGTTTGCAATAGGTTAGTAGTTACTAAGAAAATATAAGCCTAAATAATCAAAATAAGCCATAAAGGAAATAAAAATAGAATTTTTTTTTATTATTAGAAGAAATACCTTAACAAAACCAGCTATATTGTTAACGTAAAATAAATATTTAAAAGTATTAAAATTAAATGTAACGCGAAATATAATTTATACTATATTATAAAACAGTAAAAGAAAATATACTCTGCGAAGACATATGTTGTCGCCGTGTGTTATATAGATTTTTTAAAGGATTACAATATGTTCTTTACAATATATGACTCTTGCGTAACTTTAAGCATTTACAACTCTACTTTCGGCGTATGACTATTCTACTGCCGTATTTTAAAACTTTGATAAATTAATAAAATAACATTATATGAGAAGTAGTGGGCGACGCCTGCCGCTCAGGGCTATATCTAAACTTACCAAGAAATTAAACTACTCGAATAACTGAAGAAAACCAAAGATTATACATAGAAATATAAATTAATAAATAACCATATCGAAATTAACAGTAGATCTAAAATGTATTAAAATTTACAAAACCGTTAACCTGTTCGGGTCGGACATACCGTGGAGGAGGCTCATTTTAAATCAGTGATATCTCCTTAAGTATTTATTAGAATGATTTACAGTATACATAATTTCAATCTACATGAAATGCTACAGGTGATTACAATTTTTTTTTTTTTATTTAAAATTGCATATATTTTTTTTCTTCATAAAATCACTCCGAATAATTTATATTTAACGGTATTTTTGTAAGTGATGTTGAAGCTCAGATACGTATAACCTATCGAATGTCACAACCAGGAAATATGACAAGGGGAATGTCAGCGGCAGTCAAATCCGTAAGCGACTTATGTAAGCAACAATGAGTTCACACAATATAAATATAAAGATAATACATATCAGAAAAAACAATTTTTAGACCAAAATTCCTACTAGATGAAATCAAATATTTTATATTTTCTCTGCTACCAACGCAAAGCACGGCGTTGAGTTTCATAACTCAACACGCCTCCAAAATGTAGGGGAAAGCGGAGTTTCTTAACACTAGGCGCCCTCTGCCTACTCTGGTACGTGTAGGATACAGCGTGAAGCTGAAAAATATAATAATTTTTTTTAGAATTCTAAAAGAATTTTTAAAACTCGAGGCCAGTCGTGGCGCAGTGGCACGAAATGTGCCTGTAAAACCGATTGGTTGTGAGTTTCATCTCCACTCGAGGAGGTAAAATATTTACTTAAATTTATATTTCCAATTCTTTACTCTGGTATCGAGGCTAAGCGCGGCGTTTCGTTCTGCCCAATTCTTCCAGAACTCGGCAGAAAGTGGGGAACGGAGTGTCTTAAGACTGGGTTCCCTAACCTGCTGTGTGCGGGATACAGCGTGAATCAGATTTTTTTTATGAACATATTAAGCATGGCGGAGTTTTAAACCAGGCAAATGGGGGACTGTCCTAATTCCTAACCCTTTAAAGAAGTAAGCGCTTATTTTGTATAAATGCTTATAGTTCTTTGATAATTTTTATTATGTACTTTATTTTTTATAGCTCATCTCTTTAACGGGGACGGGGAACGGGGAGTAAAATGGACAAAAATTAAGACTAGACTCTGGCATACTACTTATTACTTTTGATCGTATGGCTGTGTGAAAGAGCAAGGATCTGCATGATAGATTCCATAAAGCTCTTATGGGCGCGGATGTGGATACAGCTACAGAGCTGTATTATTAATTATTCAACTTATTGAAATATACAATGAGAGTTTCCGTGTTGGTTAAAAGGTTTGATTTTTATATAAAATACGTAGACCATGTTATATGTAAAAATATAAAAAAATTATGCAATGTAATGATTTCCTAATTACATAATACAATAATATTTTCTTTGATTTTCACGATTATTACATATATTAAATGAAACTAATTTAACCGGATTAATCGCGTATATTTTAACAGTAGTCCGTGGTCACGGGTAGACTACCCGTGTACTACTGTAGTGTTCGAAACGTCGGGTTTCCAAAATGTAAAAATCTTAAATATACGCGATTAATCCGGTTAAATTAGTTTCATTTAATACAATAATTTATTTATTTATTTATTTTATGGAAAAGACACGGCAAACGAGCGTGCGGGTCACCTGATGGTAAGTGATTACCGCCGCCCACGGCCCCATGCAACCCCAGAGTAGCTACAGATGCGTTGCCGGCCTTTAAGGTGGGTTGGGCGCCGGGGCCCGGCATTACCTGATGCGAAACGCAGTGGCATAAAGCCACTACTTCACGCCGGTCTTAAATGCCGGGGGTGGTAAAGATCCGGTCGAGTCTGCCCATGCGTGTTGCCATTGCTGGCGACGTGACTCTACCACACGTACTTTAGTCGCCTCTTACGACACCACCAGTACCAGGATGATCCTATTCTAGGCCGGGATCACATGGCACAAAATACAATAATATAATAATATTTTTCAATAGTAATTATATAAGGCAAAAGGTTTTAATTACATATTAAAATATATTTATATTGCACAATGTTAAGTTTTTTATTCGATACCGCTAGTATAGGATTGAGCAGATGCAATAGAGAATCTTATTTGGTCGTATTGAAACTTAAACGAAAATTTTCCACTCCATTCTCTTAACTGCAAGCCATCAATCTAAACGAATTGTGCTCCTGCATATTGAACACGTTAAACCCAGCTATCTAAAATTCTAACCAATTCTTCGTGAAAACGAAAACTTGACAGATCCAATGATATGAAGGAAAACCACTTCGTCGAAAAAAAATAGGATTACAAACGAAGTGCAGGTGACAAGATACCTATTATCAGTTTGATCTTATTATGTAGGATTCAAAATCTTGGCATAATGTATTTTTTTCAATAATTTATAAAAGTAGCTTCACGCTTTTGCCCATAAAACAAGATAGGCAGAGGTACCAAATGCTAACATTCAATCATGTCTCATCTTAAGACTCTCCTTTCCCTATTTTCCGCCGAATTTTAAGACATTATATATTGAGCGGCAGAACTCATTAAAGACTTAATAATAATGGAAACAGAGGCATTAAAGACTTAATAATAATGGATACTTTGTATAGTTTTGTATCCTACCATTTTCCTATTAATTTCAGTTTAACGAAAAATCTAATTAAAATGGATATGAAATAATATCTATAATATAAACATTTTTTTTGAGGCCAGTCGTGGCGCAGCAGCGCGAAGTGAGATTGTAAAACCGACTGGTTGTGGGTACGATCCGCACTTGAGGAGATGAAATATTTACTTAAATTTACATTTCCATTTATTCGCTCTGGTGTCGAGGCTAAGCGTGGCTTTGAATTCTGCCACTCAACACGGAATGCCTCCAGAATTCGGCAGAAAGTGGGGAACGGAGTGTCCTAACACTAGGTTCCCTCTGCCTGCTGTGTGCGGGAAACAGCGTGAAGCTGATTTATATCCATATTTTTTATATCCACCCCAATAATATCCAGATTTTTTTTCATTAAAAGTAAATATAAAGTAAAAGTTCCCATTATAATTTTTGTAACCTAAACCAAATGCTTTAGTGTGTACATATTCTTTTTATAGATTCATCTTTCAGCCAGCTGAAAGGAAGCTGCATGCAAACAAAGAAGATGCTCTTAAAGCATAAATATTTGTGTACCAGGATCCATAAAGCTGTCGGAGAATTTTCAAATCAATTTTATTATATGGAAAGAGTATTTTATTTTGAAATGTTTATATATATTTTTTTTTGTTTAAATATGTTTTAATATGAGGTGTTATTTTAAGCAAGAAATATATAAGGTAAGGTATAATGGTAACAGTTACCGACAAACACCAATGATGGAAGCTCTTTTTTATTTTTTTAAATAAGGAGATAAATATAGATTTATAGGATATTTTTTCACACTTCACTAAAATTATGGACACTAAACTAAATATATAATAAATATTTCTTGATGAAATATTTTTTTTTGTCATTTTACATAAATTTCTTAAGATAGATAGAAAAGAGGGATATGTAGAGAGGACATAGGGTCTGTTCGAAAGTTAGAGCCAATTTCAAAATCAAATAATTTCATTCGAAATAAAAAGTCACATGCTTTATATTTAGAACGTCAAGTAATTTACCATCAGATCATTAAAATTAACAACCCGAGAAGAATCGACGCGGGCATTCGAAATCGAGACATTGCGTTTTGACTAGCAAAACTTACATACTCTTTCTCTTTATTTCTCTTTTGTATAACAATAGTTGATATACAAAAGCGATTGAACAGATATTTGATTAAGATAGAGTAATAATTAACAATTTGACTGCATACACACACTATACAATAATCATCGATGCAAACTGTTCAATTATTCATCTCATTATTGAAGTATAGAGACGTTCCTTTGTGACAGTCTCTAGTTTCCAGTACTCCGGAAGTTTTAGAGTATGTGTCGCCGCAAGTTAATACCATTTACTCGTCGTAGATAATGTTGGTTTAAATTATTGAGTTGGTCCCAAGTGGTGAGATATGTATAAAGAAATAAATATTATTGTCGCGTAGAGATAGAGGCCGGCGTGGCGCAGGGGCGCAGTGTGACTGTAAGCGCGATTGGTTGTGGGTTAGATCCCCACTCGAAGAAATGAAATATTTACTTAAATTTGCATTTTCATTTCTTCGCTCTGTTGTCCTGTTGTCCAGGCAAAGCGCGGCGATGAGTTCCACCAATAAACACGCAATGCCTCCAAAATTAGACGGGAAGTAGGGAACGGAGTGTCTTAGCACCATTTTTCCCTGCCCACTCTGCTATGTGCGGGATACTTCTCTATCAGTCATATGATAATGCTATGTCAATTTTGAAAAACCTTACATTTTATGAAAAGATTCATATTGAATTCTAGAAATCATCTTTGCTGTTAGTATGGGAAATACCTGCGAGTAGTTCTATAGTTAATAACTTAACAAATTGTCTTATGAAGGTTACGTAGCAATACAATTATTTTTATTTTGTACTATTATCATTGGAAAAGGCGTATAATAAATCACTGAAATATGATGAACTATGAAAATAATTGCATATGCCGGTAGCTCAGGAACTTAATCAGACATATTCAGGCATGAAGACTATAATAAACTGCGTTATTATTTCACGTCGCGACTGAAATAACAGTTAAGCTGATATCCACCATCCACTCATATTCCAGGATCTGGGAAAATACGCATTCCGATTACAGACCATTGCATTCTGTTGTCTATAAGAATATATAATTGTGGGTATCGTAGATAAAGAGAATTAAGTGAAATAAAAGCAGAAGCAGCTTTATAGTGGTTGCCGCAGGGTAGATAGGATACCATATCCATTGTATTTCTTTTCATTTATCGTTACTTTTTTTAGATTTAAGCTGTATCCTGCACGAATTCTCGCGGAATTACGTGTCAAATAGCGGAATTCAACACGGCGCGGTGTTTCGCCTTGTTACCAGAGCGAGTAAATAAATATTTCAATCCCCCGAGTGAACATCGAATGCAGTCACATGCTCCTGCACCATGACAATCTTCACTTTCATTTAAAGAACGCTACAATTCAAGGCAGTTTGAGCCAACAACCGTCGCCTTTACAGTTAGTTAGTTACGCTGTTCCACTGTTCTACAATGGAGTCACGTATTGAAATGTTATACTATTTTGTATCTTTTAAAAAAATATATTTCACAATGAGTGAAGGAACTAAATAAAACTTCTGTTAGGGAAATCGAGGACTCTTAAATAAAATATTTTAATAAATTTTAACCAAATGGAATTTAAGACCTTAACCATCGCGTGCAGACAGACAACACTTAATAGAGTTACGACGGCGTCAGAATTTTTTAAAAAATATTTTTGCATATTTAGGACCAGAGACAAGGTTAAATAAATAAAGTTAAAGTAATTTCGGTTTCCATTTTTATTTTAGTGTTGTAACCAACAGAAACTAGCTATAGCCAACTATTTAACAAACAATGAACTTTATGTCTATGTTATATTTACCTTAAACTAGGATTTGTATCTAAAACCATCGAGATTGAATATTAACCATGCCACGATGGTATCAGCACAATTTTCTTTCATCTCCTATAGCACATATCATAATTCATAATATTATGTCAAAAATAATATAATTTGCGCCATTTCCTACAAGCCAGACAACATAATGTTCTGCACGCCATTACTGCAGTCCACTCCGTTATATTAGTACAAATAGCAGAAGGCAAAACATTCTCTTTCATTTAGACATTTAAAAGGAAAATTATATATTTTTACAATTTTTGAAATATTCCGTTCTCCATCTAATAGAAAAATAATAAAAGGAAAACTATTATGATTTAAACTTAAAGTATTTTTAATAAAGAAATGAATGTTTTTTTAGTATATTCATTAAATTGTGATTAACAGATACAAATATGTCTGCGGCAATATTCAAGTCGTACATATAAACGAACAAACTGTGGAACTATTGTATAACGTCACCCGTATTACCATATAAAGCACATTTGAACTCGCAATTAAGGGACGAAACTCATAAACATTTAATTGTATGTAAAACACTAAACACGACGCTGGATTGTTTTGCCAAATTTAAACAAGCAACTATAGTGATTCGTATTTATAATTCTATTTTATTTTAAATATAAGTTTTTCATATTCGGTGACATTTTTTTACATTCATCACCATATAGCAGAGAAGATAGAGGGAACCTAATGGTAAGTTAAACATTCCGTTCTCTAAGCTCGTCCAATTATCGAGACATTGAAGCACTTCAACGCCACGCTTTGTCATGTTATCAAAGCAACGAAATGGAAATAAATCGTTCCAAGTGGGAATAGAACCCACAGCAGTCGCGCTCGCATGAATCTGTACCACTGTGTGACGATAGCGATAAAAAAAATGGTTTCATTTTAAATAGTGGACACACTATTATTAATAATTCTTTAATCGAATCGAACTGTAGTAATACGTACATTTCAGTAATAAAATCGAATCTAGAACGATCATATATATTATGTACCTCCTCCTCCTCCTGTCACAATTAGAGAGCATTATTACATAAAACTAACCAAACTCGTACTTCAATGAATATTAACACCCAAATATCGCGTCGCAATAGTAGCGAAGATAAATATATCTGGTTGTCGGGAAACGGTCCATTTTTCACGGCACCTAACGCTAGGTGTCACATGCGCGGAGCGAAGATGCCGTTACTTAAGTTGTACGTGATACGAATATAAAAGAAGAACGGAATTAGCTTCATAGTTCATAGTATACTTTCGGAGAATATTACTGTTTACTATTTCATTATATTTTAGTACGTTCGAACTGGTATCTGTAGTTTCCTTGTGAGTTTATTATAAGAGTCTTGCTTGTATTGTGCAAGGTATGCTAAACTTTTGAACTTGTGAGGATGTTTTTGGATATAATACAAAATGGGTGACTTTCAATATTTTCGGTGTTGACTATTGAAGAATTGTATCAGTGTCATACAAATTACTTTGTTTATATAGTTTCACAAATATTTATTTTTTTAAGAATGATACAATCAAGTTACTTTACCTTTATACGGCTCCAACATCCAAAAGTAGCCTGGAAGAGATCGCTTTAAGCGATAAGGTCTTATTGTACTTTCTTATTATTTTTATGATTTTACATAGTTTTTTCTATAATTAATTCATTATTATTATTGTTACCATCAAATCCGTTATCTATTGTCATTCTTGTTTGGATAAATATAATATGTTTTAACAAACATACACAAATATATATTTATATTTAACATTTGAACCTTTCCTATCAAAAAACGTCCCCCAAATTTGATCACCATGTCATTTTAAAAAAAAATGTAAACAAAAAGAAATCAACATTGTATATTAAATATTCATGTCGTATAAATCGTTTCAGGTGACCGCGACGGCAAACCAATTTATCAATTATCACCGAGCATACCTCTTCGTTGGGGATGGGAACAATGGAAATATGACAAAAATCGAATATGAACCAGACGATCGTAATTCGATTGTCGCCCGCCAAAATCGATCAAAGTTAGGCACATTAAGTTGAAACGTGATAGTGATGGGGCACCCAAATTATCTTAACTTGATAAGCTTAGCTTAATGTGTATTTCCTTTTTTATTGTACATTCACAATGTATATATATCTGATACATTTTCAAAAGGTTTTAAACGTTAGCAATAAATTAAGCTGTTTTAATGGTTAATTAAATTATGTATGTCCACATTTATAATTTACATATATTTTGATTTCTAAGTTAGAATTCCCTTAGGAAAGAATTCTTGATCCTTCGCTTCGAGCTGACGCGTTGTCTTGGTGAAATAGCACTCCAGCTCGTAGTATCCACGTCGCGCCTTTCTCCTTGATAGCCTCCTGCAATCTTATTTATTCTGCTTAGTAAGAGCCTGTTATGTAGAAGGGACACTCCTTCTGGAAATAGTCCATCATAATAATACCTTTAGTGTCGCATAAAGCGGATGCCATAACCTTCCCTGCCGAACTTGACACTTTGAATTCCTTCCACGTCAGTTCATCGGCTCATTTCCACATTATCGATTATTGTATGCTTTCAAGATCAAAGTGGAGAATCTAGGTCTCATCTATGGACACAAAATGTGACATAAAATTATCCTAGTCTGCTTTTCGATTTCTTCTTGAAATGTTGCCTCGTTTCTTCTTTTGCTCGTCTGCTCATCATTCTCGGCACTTTATATAATCTTTCTCATGTGGAATTTGTTCGCAAGGATTCTTTGAATTCTTTCATATGACATCCCTGTGAGCTTAGCTACATGTCTGATAATCAATCTTCGATCAGTCAATACAATTTCTTCAACTTGTTTCATATTATCTTCAGGGGCGTGAATAGGTATCCTTCCCACCTTCCCAGATGCTATTCCCAGAATGCAGCTATGGAATATGGAGGAGAAGAGTCTCCTGATGTTTCCACCAAGTCGCTATATATATGTATGTATTTGGTATACATTTTTTTCAAGCTGAGGTGACGGCTCCGATTTCCATTTTTTTAATTTTATATTCACTTCTCGGTAGTGCGTATTAAAATTAATGTAGTTCCTTGGAATCTTAGTAATATATATAATCTTATCTCTTATATTTTTTGAACCTAAACTAGTGGATCCTTCGCGAGCAGAGGTTAAAATAATTATCGTAGCAATAAAACACATGTTTGCTTCAATTATCCATTTTCACATTTTACTGTTACATCTAAAACAATTTTTTGGACTGGATTTAAAAAAAAAGTAGAATTATTAACTTTATTGATGTAGCGCTTACTGATGCATAATAACCGGTATCTACTAACCGAAACGTACATGTAAGTCGTCATGACAACCCAACATGATGTCGGGAAGTCCCCTGACGTACGCAAATTGAGTTCTGAGGCTTCTGCACTATACTGATTTCAATCGTCTGTTAGGGTGAATTTATGGATTTAAAATTAATGGTAAATACATAAAATGAAACAAAGCGCAACGAATAAACACATTACATTATTATAATATAATAACATATACTTTGATTTGATGATTTAGGTTTTTTTTCCTTTATCTAGTTATATATTATTCTACACGCATATTATATTTACATTGAAGAATCTATTTGATAAGACTTGTTAGTTTTAATTATTACTTTCTTTAGGTAAGGATTGAAAAACAAGTCCATGTGTCGACAAAAAATATACCATATTTTACATCTGATACTTGTGGTTACATTTCCTGTGCACTTAGAATATGTCTTGTGTCTTACACAAATCTAAGTTATTTCCAATTGACCACGACGACGAAGCCGCTGATGAAAGATAGCAATATAATATAATTAAAAACAAGTGCCATATCGTTTTGTCCATTACATTTAAAATGTTAGTTCATTTTATACATTAAAACAATCAGTATAAATTATGTATAGCATATACGAATTTTGTTACTTACATGTTACGAAACGCAACTAGAAATTCAAATCACAAGTTGATAGAGAATTATGCTACAAAACGCAGCGCCGGCGTAGCTACAAAAAGCCAGTGTTTGAAACTGCCTAAACGAAATCAAGTTCGATATCCAATGTATATTTTTATCAAGGCTATTGTATGAAAAAATATTCAAAAAAACTCCTAGTCAATTTTAAACGAATAGGAGTTTTACTAAAACTGCAAACATATCGGTATAGAGTAGTAAAAGTTAACGAAGCTCATTTTGAAAATTTGAACTTATTTGATGATGCTGCCGTTTAAATTGCTCTAGGATATTTAAAATGTAGATTTTAGGCGTTTGCAGACAAAGAGCGACTTTATACATAGCTATTTATCATATCATGTCTAAAAGGAATAAGAACGAGGACAACTTACAACAAACAACAGCAGAAGAATATAATGATACTTGATCTTACAAAATATAATAAAAGCATTAGATACCATTTACTGTTAATGTCAAAATGTCAATGTCAAAATGTCAAAAACATGAACACTACTTGAGGCCAATCGTGGCGCAGTGGCACGAAGTGTGACTGTAAAACCGACTGGTTGTGGGTTCGATCTCCACTAGATGAGATGAAATATTTATTAAACTTTATATTTCCATTTCTTCGCTCTGGTGTCGAGGCTAAGTGCGGCGTTAAGTTCTGCCACTCAACACACAATGTCTCCATAATTCGGCAGAAAGTGGGGAACGGAGTGTCTTAACACTAGGTTCCCTTTACCTACCCTGCTCTGTGAGGGAAACAGCGTAAAGCTGATAAAACTACTTAAATAAAAGTAAGTACAGGCGAAGTTTATATTTTTGTATATCGAAAATATAAAAATATATTTCGATATATCTATACCATACTTGCATTAATTTAAAACAATATCTCTTTGTACAGATAGAAAATATATAAAAAGAAAAAAATAACAATATATAAGCTAATTAAACTTTTATTATTTAGGTCTTCGTTATTCCAGTACTGCGCTCTCATACAAATGTTGCCTACGTAGGAATAAAGGATGATTGCGGTTCATAACAATTCAGCTCTTTTTCTTTGTTCCTTTGTAAAGGCTCAACGGCTGGACCGATTTTGACAAATGAGGTGTCAAGAGTTTCTTATTCCGCCATGCGCCTCCAGCGAGATAATCTCCGCCATTTTATGTTCATTATTTTGTAATAAAAATCAAGTGTAAAACAGTGTGCTTTCGAAATTAATAGAGCGTTTTTACTGCAATCGTTTTTGTTTTGTTCTGTTATTAAAACAAATCTTTTGAATTTTAATTTATATTTAAAAAAAAGCACTTCAAAGAGTCAAGTAGGTGTAGTATGACTGCAAATAAAATGAAACTTTATTAGTTCACTACGGACGTTAAAAGTTTGTCCCAGTTTAAGTTGGACTAACTATGACAGCATGCCGTTGATCAAATTAATGGCTTTGATGCAAGAAGTTCTAATTATAAGATGATTTTAATTTAACAAATTAAAAAATGATTGTTTAGTAGTAATAAATGGTGAATAAGTGAAATTTCTTTAGCCATTGATTGTAAATTGAAACTATCAGAAATAAAATAAGTATAATACATAATTAAAATATATATTTACATAAATATTTAGAAGATTTAATATGTACGTATTTTATTCATGCCTTCATAAGAAAGAAATCGAATTAGACACCGCGTTTTTTATTATTTATAATTAAATATATAAAAAAATAAATGTATTATATGTGTAAAATTATTAGTATTCTTTATAATAATATTTTAATAAATAAATCATGAAATCATTCCATTGATTTTTTTTCTACTTTCTCGAAGTTTTACATATGTACATGCACTATACATATTTTATTTATTTACTTTTTTCCTTATATAATTCTTGAGCGTATATATTTCTTCAAACCTTTTATAGAGCATAGCACGTTGATATTTAATAGAATATTATGATTAGGATTAATTTAAGTAGTGATTTAAATGAAAAAACATAAAAAGATAAAGATTCAAATAGTTTCAAAATTAATAAAAAAATAACACAATCTGCCTCATGTTAAAACGATTTAATAACAGAAATTACAGCTATTTCTACAGAAATTTCTAAATTAAATATAACTTATAACATTCCACTATTGATTAGCATATTTTAATGCAGTACAACTTTTCAATTGGCATAAAGTTGCGCTAGCTGAGGGTTTGATCAAGTTATTACCAGGTTGCGGCGCCGAACTACTCCGTCAGAATTATAGATATACTTGCAACAAATGGTCGTATGTTAAACTACCATATATGGTAATACGAACCTTAATATATCTTCGTGAGATTGTAAACTACTTAATTATTGGTAACCAAGTCCTTAGGGCCTTTTGGTGTTATCGACCATAAAGTTTGCGTGTCTTCACTGAGTTGACAAGAATGATTACGTACTGACTATATATGGGAAGTTCTTAATAAGTCTTCACAACATTTACATCTTGATATATTCACGTTGTAAGGTGTGATTTATTCAAAATACAATAGCATAAGTTTATTTTTAGCCCTTTTATGATTTACTGTACTGATAAATACAGTAGAAAAAGCTCAAATAGATCAAGCAGGCGAAGCCGCCGGCGGGTTGTTGTTAATAAATTAAAATAATGTACGTTAAAATAATTTTAAAAGCTGTGTAAAACGGCTATTTTAATTCCAATAGGATTTTATTAGACGGCTAATAAGCCTACACTTAAAATGTGCTTAAAAATTGTGTTCGTATAAATAAAATTTTGTAATATGAGGCCGTCGTGGCGCATATAAAGGCGACGGCTGTGGGTTTGATTCCCATTTGGGGATTGAAATAGTTAATATGACGTTCTGGTTACGAGGTAAGGCGTAGTGTTGAGTTTCGCCACTTATCACAAAATGCCTTGAGATTTTCTTTCTAGAAGAGAGAGAAGTCTTAACATTAGGTTCCCAGGTTCCACCTGACTACCCTGCTGTATGCAGGTTCCACCTGACTACCCTGCTGTATGCCTGATACATAGTGAAGCTAAAGAACGTGTATATAAATAAATTTCTAATAAATTGCATAAAATTTTATATATTCAAAAACGTAAATGTGTTCTTATGTACATATATAATACTCATAATGCCATCCCACAGCCTTAGCGCATAATAAGGAAGGTGTCTAT
The DNA here is from genome assembly GCA_917862395.2 of Heliconius sara. Classification (NCBI taxonomy): domain Eukaryota; kingdom Metazoa; phylum Arthropoda; class Insecta; order Lepidoptera; family Nymphalidae; genus Heliconius; species Heliconius sara. The sequence goes on along the minus strand of OU860789.1, from coordinate 17,501,516 downwards.
GTTAAAATATAAAAAACAGGGTTGCAATAAAAATATTTTGTTCTCGAGGGTTTTGCTTTCATACTGAAACAAAACCACTCTTAAGAGTCTTGAAATTAACGTGAATTTTTCCGGTGTGGGGTTTCAAGTGAGAAGGTGTGCTTTACAAAGAAATTGCGGAATTCATTACATGTAGGTACAGTAGTGCGTACGTACATTCACGACCTCTGTAGTACTTTATTTGGCTACTTATTCACATATTAACAAGAACTTCTATGAATATTATTAGCTTCACGTTATATCCCGCACACAGCAGGGTAGACAGAGGGTACCTAGTGTTAAGACACTCGGTTCCCCACTTTCTGCCGAATTTTGGAGGCATTGCGTGTTGAGTGGCAGAACTCAACGCCGAGCTATGCCTCGACACCAGAGCGAAGAATGGAAATATAAATTTAAGTAAATATTTCATCTCCTCGAGTGGGGATCGAACCCACAACCAGTCGGTTTTACAGTCACACTTTGTGCCACTGCGCCACGACCGGCTTCAAACGAATATTATTTATATAAAAATAAACAACTAGGCTAGTCTTGCAAGCAGTGGCACAAAGTGTGACTGTCATATCGACAGGTTGTGGGTTCGATCCCCACTCGAGATGATAAAATATTTATTTAAATTTATTTTTTTCAATTCTTCACTCTGGTTTCGAGGCAAAGCGCGGTGTTGAGTTCTGCCACTCTACACGCAATGCCTCTAGAATTAGGCAGAAAGTGGGTAACGGAGTGTCTTAACACTAAGTTTCCTTTGCCTACCCTGCTGTTTGCGGGATGAAGCATAAACAACTAATAAAAAACAGGGCAAATCAACAAAATTTTTATTTTCATAAAAATATGACTTGCTACCTATTGTGGACATTATTAATTTCGACAAAAGTGCAAACTAACGGGCATGTCTTTCTTTAGTTCTTTATTCAGTCAGAATTTTGTCTTTCTATAATTAGAATGGAGTGACGACATTCGCTACATTCGCGAAAGCTGAAGATCGAGTTCAGTGCCGTGCCATTGAAGAGGCCTATGTCCACCAGTGGAACAGAACAGGCTGACGATGATGATGATGATGATAATTATTTTTTATGTATTAGGCAAAGTAAAGAAAACGTAAGATTTAAATCACACAGACTGCAATTACTTAAAATATAAACACAAGAAAAAGCAGATTAATTATATGAATATCACTCCAATATCCAAATAACAAAAGAAATATCCTATAAAACCGTCATATAACAAAATACCATAGTCAAACTCACGCTTGACTCAGTTCTAAGGCGTTGCCTTGAAATTAGCAACCGCTATCGTTATAGAGTAATTCCCTTTTACATTTACAAGCGTTTATACAGCCATGTGATCATTCTACGGTACGACCCGTAAATAAACGTGGATGAGGATAGTATAAATCATTTGGTTATGCGGCGCTTAATTCGCGGATAGAAGAACAAAGCCATGGAAAATTATACTTCCTTTCTTATACTTCCCTATTATATATTTAGCACAATTTTTTTTCGAACCTCTATCTCTTTTTACGTTTTTTTTGTTATATCATCATTTTTATTTGGTGGTAGCGTTGCGTTATTAATAAGCTCAATTTTGTGATATTAACAGCGATATTATAGTGACTTCTAATAAGAATTTTTATAACACTTCGCGGTTATGAGTGATGTAAGTTTAAGCATTAGTATTACATAACATAATAAGAATTGGGACTATACCCCAATTCTTCTTATATTAGAACTATTCAGTATTTTTTGTGATATATAAACAAATTTGAAATTAATATATTTTTAATCCGTATATTTTTAAATATTTACATAAACTAAAAATATTTATTGTAACATTTGAAAATATATTTTTTTCGTTTTCGTTTTAGTGAAATATGTATCGTATTTATCTTTACGAAAGTTATTACAAATAGTTATTACAGTGCAAAAGAAGAAAGCATACTTTTAAGCAAGGCTAGAAATTTCTTTATCTTCTTCAAAACTATAAACAATTAAGATTGTTTGTAGTTTTGAAGAAGGTAAATATAAACTAATTTCTCAAATTAACAGATATCTAGAATCTATGCTTTCAATAAAATATTTTTCAAAAATAATATTGTAATTTTTTTTTATGGAAAAGACAAGGCAAACGAGCGTTCGGGTAACCTGATGGTAAGTGATTACCGCCGCCCACGGCCCCGTGCAACACGAGAGGAGCTACACGTGCGTTGCCTGCCTGTTAGGTGGGTTGGGCGCCGGGGCCCGGCATTATCTGATGCGAAACGCAGTGGCATAAAGCCACTACTTCACGCCGGTTTTAAATGCCGAAGGTGGTAATGATCCGGTCGAGTCTGCCCATGCGTGTTGCCATTGCTGGCGACGTGACTCTACCACACGTACTTTAGTCGCCTCTTACGACACCACCAGTACCAGGATGATCCTATTCTAGGCCGGGATCACACGGCACGAATGAAACACTATGTCTAGTAAGTGCAAATAAAAATAAATAATAGGAATGGAACAAGCCACAAAAACAATATAGACACGCTATTTTGGGGTACTTAGAAAGGTTGAATGCGATGTTGTAAATTTAAATTAAACGACGCAACATATTTACATATATTTGTATTAATAATCGAGCCGTTTGCCCTATTTGATTAGACAAAGTGGTGCGATGGATACCGCCAACCAATATGAAATATCCCCAAGAAAAGATAAGGGGAGAAGCTAGTGATTTATATTCTTTCTGTCTCTCTAGTATAATGTAGTAGATAGGAGAGGATATTTTTTTGAAATATTGCATAAGATAGAAAATTGAAAAAAAAGTGTAACTGTAAAACCAGTTGGTTGTGGGTTCGATCTCCACTCGATGCAATGAAATATTTACTTAAATTTATATTTCCATTTATATATTAACTTCATATATTCTCTCTACAAAACAAGCGCCGTAGCGAAGCGGCACAGCGGTGGTTGTGAAATCCACTTCACTTAAAGAAATGAGTAATTTTCATTTTTTTAGACAAAACACGGCGTTGAATTACTCCTTTCAAGACGCAACACACTGTGCATGGGCAGCGGTATGTCTTAATATTTTACCTTAGCGTACAGATTAAGTAAAAAGAACGTAGAGCTAACCGATTACAATATCACAATTAAAACTAATACTATTAAAAAATATAAATAAATCAAAACATAATTTTACTCGATATATATTTTAATGAGCTACTTTTAACATAGTCAGTGTTCATAAACAAATAGATAAATCATTTCTCACATTCATAAAGATTAGTGTAATAATGAAAAACTACTGAATAATTTATGGTTCATAAAGTGAAGATAGTATAAAAGAAAGAACTATATATCAAAAACTACACAAGCGCTCGCACACCTCCCCTAATGTTCAATGAAGTGGGTAAAATCAATGCATTTCCCAAAAAGTGGCTCAATCAAAACCTTCTGAATACCTCTATTCGTCAATCGTGGGTATTCACAAAAGAAAATTGGTCAAGCGTTAGATGTCCACTAGGCTGAAACGCCCCATTGTCCGAGGTCCACAAAGATAGTGAGTAGAGCGCGATAATTTCATACGATTTCAAGAGCGTTGATGATTTACTTATATATGAAAAACCGATTGTGAGTCGGCGACCTTATGAAAAATAATATTGATTTTCAGTGTAAGATGGGTTTAAAGTTGAAAATTTGGTGATGATTTGAAATTTTATAATTAAAATATTTTTTTTTTACCTGCACTCCCATTAGTACAATTTGTATGAATTGATACGTACGTGTGAGTAGGTGTGAGTCCATTACAGTAAATAGAAATACATTTTGATATTTTCTCACGTGACGGTCAGGTACACCTTTTACTTACAAATTCACGAACACTAAAATAGTTTTAGCTAGTACAATTCTATGGGCGTAGAAAATATATTTATGTATTTAATGTGGCTATTATTAGATATTTGTTTTTAATAAACGAGATTCTCGTGTTCGTGATCAGAATAACACCCTGCAACGGGCTAAGACCGATATAGTACCAAATACCTACTCAAATCCACATGTTCCTGTCAACCAGATGTAGTTATATCAACGTATCTTGAGCCTTGATGGAATGATTTTTTTTTCTTTTACATAGAAGTCACACACTACTTGGAAAGTATAGAAAATCAGATTCTAAGTAAAACAAAAGTCCTTTTTTCAACTTTCTAAAGATATAGCTTTAGGTTCTGACATCAAGGATGTCAGAACCTAAAGCTATATATTTTTAAATAAGGGCAACCGATTTGTAAATAATAATGTACACTGTACATATATACATTGTCTAGACAAGGAATCGAACAAACGATCCATGTGTAGTAGTGTCAGATGGAAGTTAAATGATATTAATTTTCCACAAATCATGAGTTTCAAGAATAATTAGCTACACTACAATCTAGTGCAAGGATATCCTGACAGGGGATTTCATTAGATGCAGCTTAACCACCGTAAGCAAACATCGGGGAAGAAATTAGAGATATTCTCTTTCTTTCGTCGTTCAGATGGATTTTTGTAACTGAGGATATATTACACGGCGGTTTTTCTATGGACATATATGAAATCCACTATATTTTTCAAATCTTTTATACCGAGTGTGTTCTATATGCCAAAAATTTAATTGTAAAATACAAAAATAAACTTCGAATAATATTTTTATAACGTAGTATATTTTTAGATTAGTGTAAAATATAGATTTTGTATATTTAATGTTTTTTTTTTTAAATAATGTTACTTATTTTTTTTTCTGTATTAACTATTCCTCTAAAATTTATTTTATACTGTGCAGGTATAAAATAAAAAATCTAGTAATAAATTATTCTCTCGGACACCTTGTTCAATAGTAATATATAAACCCGATCTTTGTCTAACCTCAATCTGACCTTAGGAATACCTATGTATATTTTAAGTGTTAAACATTTTCTAAAATGAATCTAAAAAATAAATTTAATTTATCTACTTGCGACCTACTCGCGGCTTCGCTCGCTTGTACTACTACACAAAATAATTCTTTACTGCTTGTTGTAAAAAGATAGTAATTTAAAGACAACATAATATATGTTAAGAAAAAAAGTAAAAAAGTCAGCAGTTATTTTACAGAATTAATTCAAGCACGATATTTATAATGATATAACTTTTTTATTAGTGTACACACACGTACACAATAAAATAAAACAATCATTTAAAGTCAAGAAATGTTTGCCAAAATATAAACAATATATTTAAATCAGTAAGCCATTTCTAGACAAACAGACAAAAATTGAAAAAAAAATCATTGTATTAAATTATATTTCATTGATTAATATATTCTAGACAACCAATCCATTTGTTCACATTGAAACTGCGACTAAAAGTGAAAACGTTTGTCTATACTCCTATATTGATCAAAACTTCACACACACGTTACAATATTATGAGAATCAAAACGAGAATCGATTTGACGGAAAACACTTACGTCCACACCATCTCACTAAGTGCTTGCATTTGTGTGATATATAACTTTGAGTAATGGCATGTGGCCTTAGAACAATAACTTTAGGTGGCGTAAAAGAGTAAAACCAATCTCGCGTGAGCTCACAAAGGAAAATTCAAACAATAGCGAGATTTGAAACATCGCTGAGAAACAATCGGGCACAGTCACGGCTAGACGCCGAGATGGATGAAAAGTTTGCACGGAACTGATTGCGTTATATCATCATATAATAGTAACAATTTCGAACGTTTTATCTTTGTTTAGATGACCCAATCCAATTAAGAATACATTTACGGTATAAACAGTGGCAAATCTTAACAAAACAAGGGTATATTGTAGGAAACGGCTGCCAAAGCGATCGCGACGGCTCGGCGCCCTCGTTCTCGAGCGAAACAATCATTGTGAGGGGAGGAAATAAAAGGAGGAAGCGAATGCATAGAGCGCCTCTCATATTGTCTTACTGAATTTGCTGATGTCATTTATTAGCCACTAACATAAAACATTTTTATAGCAGCAGATATGAGTCGGTGCCCTGAAGTAGTTGCCTCCAAGCAGTCTGACGATATAACTATATCTGATTTACAGTGTAGCATAAAAGTTGTGTTGCTAGTTATTTTAACACTATGTAGTAGTCTTTAATATTACTTTTACACATATGTTTGATTGATTCGTCGTTCTAATTACGAACTATACACACGTTACTTCTATTTGTGCGCAAACTACCCTCAAGATGCCAATATCAAAATGTAATACTTGTAACAAAAATATTACGAAAAAAGGTCTCGGTATAATATGTAGCCGCTGTGAGAAATATGTCCATGCTACTACTTCTTGCGCTAAACTCTCCGCAAAGCAATTAGCCACTCTTCGAAATGCCCCTGGACTGGAATGGAGCTGTGAAGAATGCTTGTGCAACGCCTCGCATAGATCATCAATATTAATACAAGGTGATGATTCCGAGGATGAAGAAGAAGAGGAACTCGTTTCCAGTAACAAGGCTGGATCTAAATTGATTCGAGACATAACTTCAGAAATGAAAAAAATAATAAAAAAGGAATTTGAAACACTGAAAAAAGAATTTGAAGCTTCGCTCAAGTTCCTAAGCGATCAAATTTCAAATATCGAGGAATCTTTTAAAAAACATGAAAACAAAATAAAAACGTTAGAAAATAGAAATATTGAACTTCAAAATAGTAACAAAAATCTTGAACTTCGCGTTGCGTCCTTAGAGTTCAAACTACATGAAATAGAACAAAGGTCCCTAGGGAGTTCCGTGGAAATATCGGGATTACCAGAATCCGCACTACAAAAACCCCAGGAAGTTATAAAAACCATTGCTGTAAAGTTAAAAATCGACGAAGATGATGTTAAATGCACACGCGTCATGCAACCGCATAAAGAACGATCTGGATCTCTTGTTGTCGAAGTGAAGAACCAGCACATCAGGGATCAGTGGTTAGCGGCAACTAAGCAGACTCGGTCTACTCTCGGTGACATTGTGCAAAGTGTGCCGCGTGAACTTACAAACACTCCGATATTTATCCGTGAAGCTCTAACGCCCTATAATAAAATGTTATTATATAACAGTAAAAAGCAGCTAAGTAATAATTTTGAATTCGTATGGTGCAAGAATGGCAGAATTTATGCAAGGAAAACAAAAGTAAGTAAAGTACACATGATAAGATGTTTATTAGATATTGAAGCAATTTCAAAAAGTGAAAAATAGTTTTTCCTTATATAAATTTTGTTTCTTCTCATAATAAATTATAATAATATGGATAGCACAAATAACTTATCAGGAATAATAAAAATAAATAATTGTATAGATTGCAATAGCTTTATAAGAAAAGTACCTAGCAGTCATATAAATCTATTATGTATACATATAAATATTAGATCAATAGTTAAAAATTATTCAAAATTATTACAAATTGTAGATGTAACATTATATCCTATTGATATTATAATTTTAACGGAGGTAGGAATAACGGACGAAACTAGTAATTTATTTAACATTCCAGGATATAAAATGTACACAAAATTACGTAAAAATAAAAAAGGTGGAGGTATAATTATTTATATAAAAGATTATTTAAAGTTTACACTTCATAACTGTAATACATATTTGTTCGAGTCACTAATAGGCACGATTAAAACTTCTTGTAACCAAACGGTCACAATATGTGCAATTTATAGACCTCCTTCATATAATAAGCAACTTTTTGTATCTGAACTTTCACTTCTATTAAAAAATTTGCATTCGTCATTAAATATTGTAATAGCAGGGGATATGAACCTTGACTTAAAAATATCATCCAATACTAGAGATAACTATCTGAATCTGATGGCGGAGTACGGACTGTTATGTGGCATTACAGAATATACGCGCATTGAAAAGAGATTAGAAACAATTACGAAATCGTGTTTAGATCACATATTTGTAAGGTCGCGCTTAATCAGTCCGTGCACCGCTGCAGTCGACACTGTACTAGCGGACCATCGGCTTATCGTCGTTGCACTATGCAACGTTTATGAATCACCGGTAATGAATTGTCATTTTAATAAACAAATAAATATATACGACTCTGTAATATTAAGAAAGGAACTAAATAATGCAAACTGGGAGCGCGTTGATGATTTATGCACACCACTGGAAATATATACACATATTAGAGATGTATTTCAATCTGCGTACTCGAAAGCTAGCAAAAGAAAAATTTTTAAAACTAAAAATAACTCACGCGTTGCACCCTGGATTAATAAAAACATTATTAATCTGTCTAAAAAAAGAGATAGGCTATTTAGAAGGTGGAGGCATAATCCGTATAATGTTTACTTGAGATTACAATATAATAAGACGAGAAATAAGGTTCATAAAGTTATTGAATACTATAGAAATTTATATTATAAAAATAAAATAAGTATAAATTATGGAAATATTAAAAAACTGTGGAATATACTAAATCAAATTTCTGGCAGAATATGCAGGTCAGTTGACGAAGTAGTGTTGTCGGCTTTTAATTGTATTAATTTATCCCCGAAAAAAATTGCACAAATGTTCGCAGTAGGTTTTTCAGATGCTGTTAAAAAAAACATCCCTAACTGTAGACAAAAGTTACTAAATAGTACCATAAATAATAATCATTCGTCCAATTGTAGCATAAAGTTTAAAAAAGCGTCTGAAAATGACGTTTTAAAATTGATTAAAAATTTAAATACTAATAAAGCCCCAGGTATTGATAGTATAAGAGGTGTCGAAGTTAAGGCAATGGTGAAACATATGTGTAAACCTTTGGCCAAACTTATAAATACTAGCGTTGAAATAGGCATCTACCCGGATGAGTTAAAAGCTGGTTGTGTGAGACCTGTGTATAAAAAAGGAAAACAAGATGACATCAGCAATTACAGGCCGATCACGGTAACTTCTCTGTTAAATAAAATTACTGAAAAATATATAAGTAATCAAATTCATTCTTTTTATGAAAAAAATGATATTCTGAACAGTAAACAGTACGGTTTTCGTCCAGGTAAAAATACAACAATGTTATTGTCAGCGTTTACGGACCAAGTAAATTCGTGGTTAGATCAAAAACTACATGTTTTGGCGCTGTTTATTGATTTCTCCCGCGCTTTTGACACATTGGACCACAACATACTTTTACAAAGATTAGAAAACACGGGAATACGTGGACCACTGTTTAAATGGTGTGGAAATTACCTTAGAGATAGGAGTTACTGTGTAAAAATATGCGACAGTTTTAGTACAAGTATAAAAGTCTCAGAGGGCACGGCTCAAGGCTCAGTCATGGGGCCTTTACACTTTATAGCTTATATAAATAATATGAGTAAAATATTTAATAACTGTATAACTTATCAATACGCTGATGATACTTGTATGCTTGTAGCTGCTAAAGACGTGAATGAAGGCATAACCTTATTACAGGAAGACTTCGATATGTTAAACAAATGGTGTCATGATAGTCATCTTGTATTAAATCCGCAAAAAACTAAACTGATGCATATACATTCACCAAACCTTAAAGTAGGTAGCGATATAAATTGTAATCTTAAAGCCCACACTCACAGCTGCTTTCACAACCCCAGTAACCACTGCGGTTGTTCTTCAATTGAGGTAGTACTATCCCATAAATATTTAGGATTAACAATTGATCACAATTTTAACTGGCATAAGCATATTGATTATGTATGTGATAAACTAAGATCATTTTTGGCAAATATTTTCATTATAAAAAGTAGTTTAACGTATAAGACTAAGATAATGCTTTATAACGCATTAGCCGATTCTATTATTTCATATGGACTTAGTAGTTACGGCAGAACTGACAAAACATACTTGAATCACATATACCGGTTACAAGTTAGAATATTAAAAAACATCGTCCCTTTAAAAATCAAACTGCATGAGACTACCGAGGAAAACTTTATCTTTAAATACTGCCAAGTTATTCCCATTTATGATAAAATTAAATTTACAATATTAAAAGAAAATTATTTTGACTCGAAGTTTCAAAATAAAATTTCACATAAAATTGCAACACGCAATATGACACAAAATAAATTGGTTTCATTATCAGCTAATAACAAATACGGACAGCGCACCAGGGCATACATGGTTCCTTACTTAATAAATAACTTGGACACTAAAATACGAAGTAAAATTACTGAGAGGAGTTTAAATCAACTATTAAAGAAATATTATTTAAATTTATAACTTAGACGAATTATGGTACTCGAGACAAACCTTCGTGGTTTTTTGTAGAGCCTTATTATTGTAAAGTATATTGTATGGATATTTGATAGTAATAAAATAAAAAAAAAAAAAAAAAAAATGTATACATAAGATTTGATTACTAAATAAATATCCATTATTATGAGCGGGCGTGTCTGTTTTAAGAGAACAAGAAAATGGTTATAAATATTATTACAACGAGACTAGCCGTGGCGCAGAGGCTCAAGCATGTGACTGTAAACACGATAAATTATAGGTTTGATTCCAACTCGAGGAAATGAAATATTTAATATTTTCATATTTGTGGTTTTGGATTTTGAGTACTCAATATGCATTGCCTCCATTTAGCTGAAAGTGGGGAGCAGAGTGTCTTAACTCTAGGCTCCCACTTCCTACCCTGCTATATATGCGGGATCCAGCATGAAGGTGAAAAAATAAAGTAAAATAAATATAATTTAATAATTTTTCACTTCATTATATGCATTCAATTTGCGTACATACTCCTACTTGTTTTTCATATAAAATATAGAAAACAATTGCTTAAATCCATCACAATTTCTTTATCTGCATTAATATTTTCAGGTCCTATAGCAATATCTTTTAATTCAATTAGGAAGTATGTAAGGATGATTTTGAATAGAAACGGGAAAAGCGGCGGGATTCCCAAACTGGGGAGAGATCGCGTGACGGGTGACAAGACGTGTACGGATAAGTAACGTCAGACTGCTGTGTGCTGCGGAAAAATGGATTTGATACTTAAATATATTAAGATTTACTGAGAACACTGTATTTTATTGCTTAGAATTTTTCCAGAAAATTATTTTAAATATAATATTTATTATTTAGCATTATTTATTCTTTTGCATTATTTATTATTTTCCGATCCCCAATACCTCCAGAACTTGGCGGAAAGTGGGGAACGGAGTGTTATTTTATTTCTTTTTATTTTAGCGTTTCTAAAAAAGTATTTTTCTTTTCTTAGTGTAGAATATTAATTTTAAAAACATAAAAAAAAAATAACTGATTCAGTACAAAGACTATGCATTCATACTTATACATAATTTTACTATCCTAAAACTTTTTTACTTATTGTATAATTTTCTGCTAATTTGAATTTAATGTTACTCTTACAATTTGCATCTCACAAGTCTCATAGCTTTTAGTATATTACACTTATATAAATCATTATCGATAGTGTAAATGCAGAACTATTCGGTTATAATTTATATTGTATGCTTCACTAACAAATTTTAACTCAAATGAGGATGAGAATTATGCATTTACTACAATTACTTAACCAAACAACCCACACGCACAATTGCCAGCCAAATTTAATATATTACATACATCAGGCGTTTTCAATAGTCGACCTTAATTTCACAACCGTAGTAAATAATATTGAGTGTTTTATATACGAATGCCAATAGTCATTTGTGAAGCTTTGTAGATATTACGTTCGGAATAGATAACTCTATAATCAAACAATTAAAGGGGACTTAATTAATTTCTATCAGAATATTAATTATTTGTGGGGAGATATTTGTTATAAATTTGAAATGTGGTATTTAAGATAAATATTATTATATAAACATAGCAATATTTTTGTAACGAAATTAATACGATCACAGAAGAAATACAAGAGAAAATAGTGTAAATATAGAATAAAAATTCTTTAAAATATAAATTGCTAACTCAGTTTGTAATAATTGCAATCACGGAAAGTATAAACTCGATACAAAATTAAATTTAGTTCTCACGAACTGTATTGAAAACAATGAAAAAATATTTTTTAAATAAAATATTAAAAATGGGTTACTCACTTAAGTCGTTGTAAATATTTGGTTATTGAATCATTAATTAAAACAGTGACATTCACATTTCGGGATATGAATTAATTTTATGTCATCGTTTTGCAACAAGAAAAAAATCGAATTTGATTTTCATTATGTTCTCACAGTGTCTCGAAATCTGGGCAAGAAGTGAGGAACGGGGGAAAGGGCCCCGCTATATGCGGGACACATAAAGCCTTGTTATGAGATTTATACGTTCAAATCTCACTTAGACATGTATATTAATAATGAAAAATTTTTTTCTTCTCATCCACATTCTGCACAACCACAACCCACATTACAAAATATATCTTAAAAACATAATAAACAAGTATCAAAACCCGTCAGTCGAAGTGGACAATTTTTACTTGACGCCCGACGCCCAACACGACAGTGCGTTTTCATTATATGCAGCTTAGTGGCTGTGAGTAAATAAAGCAAGCATATTGCCAACTCGGCTCTATCTCACGAATTCTATCCGCCACGCGAGCACCCAGTATAATCCTCTTTTTACGATTCTAGTCGTCTACCGAGAATTTGAAATGAGAAAAATAACCTCAAATTCTTTTGAGTGACTTGTGGCGTCGTGTTATGAATGAATGAATTTTTATTTCGCAGCTGTTTTTATTAAAAATGGTAAACTCGAATGATGTAAACTAGATCCGTTTATGGTAAATTGCTTAAGCTAACAGTGTATTGGTGGTAGCGTTTTTTGTAAGTTTTTTGTACTTTAATAGAAATGGACATGTATTTTATAAACTTTACTTTTTATATTGTTTTTTTTTTAATTAAATAAAAGAACCTTGAGTACATATTATGTATCACTTAATGTGTGCATTTAGTAAGATTTCTAAGGATAAATAGCTCTAGAATGTAACAACATCCCTTAAGAAAAAAAAGACATGGAATGTAACGCTAAAATTCTTCTGATTTAAGAATGTAATATGTTTTTCCATTATTTCGAAACTATGAAAGAACTATGAAAGATGATGTATGTTAAATTTTAAATAAAACTGAGTTGAGAAGGATTTCAAGCCACGCCGCTACCTCTACCTCTAAACATAAATAGTCTAAGCCGCAACATAAATAGTCTAAGCAATCAAATCAATCAAAATAACAAATACATATAACATATTTTTAATAAACGTAAAAATGTTATCTGGAATAAAAAACCTATGTATATATTTTTGATAAAAATAAAAAAAATATTCAGCCATTTGATATAATGTAAACTGAAAATATTAAATTACAAATAAACCAAAATGAACACAAGTCGCAAGTAAAAATAAGAATTACAATTTTTGTTCTGCGCCTTCGACATTAAGGCCACGGCCCTTGAACTTAAATGTAGGCAAAAAGTTTTATATTATTCAAGAGAAAATATTGCTCTCACTAACAAAGGGGTATTTGCTTTTAAATATCTTTCTTTGTCTCCAAAAATAATACTCTTTTTAGACGTATTCAATTACGCTTGTTTCTGTTCAAACAAAACTATTTTATTTGACGAAAAATTTAATAGAATCCTATATAAAACAAGCTCGTTTCAATAATAACAAGTCGTATGTTTAGAAGCATAATATAACGTTCTGTTTTTACATGTAAGTATGTGGTAAAATATCAATATATCTATTATATTATATAATTTTAAAACATTCAATTAAAATCGAAACACTTCAGTAAATAATACAGTGTGGTTGTTTCAAGAAAAAGCTTAAGTCTATCATGATGCAGTGGTACAGCACTAAAATAACCTAAGGCTAGACGCGATCGTCTCACTTCCGCCTAGGGAAGACAAAATACGGGGTTAAGCATAATATCTCGAAAATTATCGAAAAGTATGTATGCAGGATTAAAAAAAAACCACGTATTTAAAACGTACCTGAATCACACGCAATATTTTCAAGTTGAAATATCATTTGTGAAGAATCGTATTTAAATAGAAGTCTGGTCTGAATTGATTGACAATTTAAAGTGTAGAATAAAGTGGAATATCACTAACATCCCATTACCCGTCCCAAATGTAGTATTTTATACGAAAAAATACAAAACAAAAAGGGTTTTAAATCACAATCTTTAAATTTATCGTTTTAAATAATAAATACAGTAAAACAAATGGAAAATGTGACAGGAGCAAACGAACGTTGAGAGATGGTTTGATATTTCCTAGGGGATGCCACGTCGCGTCGTTGCCCCGAATGTGCGATGAAAAAACCTAAACTTTACAAAAGATTTTATTATACCTTTCCCGCCGGTAAGATGGAACCAAATCCCCGACAATGTTTGTAAAATATGTATTGTATTAGCGAAAGCATTAAGGTCTATTATAATAAATATCTAACAGGATTTATAAGATTATTACTGTAACTCGTAATACAAAATAATATTTATACCAGATGGATTATAATATATTTCCAAATAAGATTATATGTATTTTATTGTTTTAGTAAATAAAAGAAATTTAAGCTATGTATAATAAAAGAAAACCAGTAAAATAATTAAACTAAAACATTTTCTATATTAGAATAAATAACATATCTTGCTAACAATATTTAAGTTGAAATAATTTTCAATTAAAAATACACATGTTTTCATGGTATTTTGTTACTCAGTTGTATGTAACTTTACCACAAAATGAGAAGATAGTAGAAAATAAAAAAAATATTAGCCATAAACTGCAATTGATCGAAGTGATATGGCGTCATAAAGAGACACCATTACCGAGCCTTAATAGGTCCTTATCTTAAAAAACAACATTTTTCTATTGCCATATGTGATGGCAAAATACGAATGTTTTTTTAGCGTTTAGAGTGAGAATTCACTCAAGGGAAAGCTTAGAGGAGATATATTAATAACACTTTTGTCCTCCTGTCTTTTTTGGTAGAAAGCGAAACTAGGTTCATCTCACTATTATAATTTTCCTAAAAAGGTGCAAAGTTAAATAGTAGATTTTTAGCTTCATGCTGTATCCCACGCAAAGTAGGGCAGGCACAGGGAACCTGGGAACCTAGGGTAGATTCTTTCGAGTGGAAATCAAATCCATAACCGTCTCGTTTAAGGTCGCATGCTTGTGCCCCTAACTAGTACTACTGTAATCTATTAGTAGATTATCTTGTCTTAGCATCACGTTGTATCCCTAGCGGGGTAGCCAGAGAGAACGGAATGCTAGACGGTCTCTGCATATTTCTTTGGCCTCGTCCACTATCATCAACTTCTTCATACATGTCTCTCTGGGGGATCCTCATACTTTCTGCGTACTTTCCTCCAACCGAGGTCTCCTCCTACCTACTCACTTTTCGTTCGTGAAACTTTTATATTAGATTGAGTATAATCAGAGTAGATTTAAATATAGGCACTCTTTGGTCAAGCCTCTATGCAATCAATCATAAAAAAAATATTCTGGAGATATAAAGTTACGAAATTTCTATATTAAATCCTACAAATATTATATATTACATTTGAGAAACAATAAATCTAGGACTACAATACGCCGCTACTATCAATCAAAAGGCATACCAGCAATTTTACTAACAAAAACTTTCTTCAAAAGTAAGAATAGATAACGTGAAAGTTATTAAAAAGTTACTTCATCTGCTTCTTTGTGGAGTTTAACCATAAAGTAGAAAATAAAGTCTTTTGTTGTACCACACAAGTTTAGAATCGAATCTAAGTTTTATCCGGACAATAATGGAACGGATATCAATACGCCATCGCGATGTTCTTGAGGACAGCAATTGCAAAAATGATATCGATGAAATATTAAATTATTATATTCTTTTTTTATATACATCAAGTAGTCAAGTATGATGATTCGGTTAGTTGGTCGTTTTGTAGTTCTCTTGAAAGTTATATATTGTGAGAAAAATAATATAATAAATATTACTCTGGGTATAAAAAAACAAAACACATCTAATTTTTTCTTATTATTTCCAAGTTAATATTTTCTTTATATACAATATAATTTTTTTTTACTCTTATATTGTAATAAAAACAATGTAAATATAACTAGGTGTTATGAAAATGACAACATATTTGAACGTTGATAGGAATATGAATTATGGACCTATAGATAATCAAGAATTGCTATCAGAATATACAATTTAAAAAAAAATAAATACGAATATATATTCAGATTATATCAACATAGTCCCAAATAAAAATTTAAACAAAAATATTTCTAAAGTTCTGTTTTCCTGTTTTAAAATAATAAATTAAAATAAACAACATTTTTTATTCTAACTGTACAATGGCACTGGCTAGTGAGTCGCGAAGCGATACATTTTGTATCCAGCTTTCATCTTACGCGGTGACTGTAACAAATGATGAGGGACGCTGAGCTTTGTATTGAACTTGCTCGTAATGCTCTTACACTATTTTACTCACTCGTAAATGATACTATTGGCCAGTTTACATTTGTTTTAACGAAACTTAAATATATTTCATCATTATTTATTACATTTTGCAAGAAAAACAATAAAATAGAAAACAGAAAATCTCAGATTCGATTAGAAATATTAGGTCTTTCGCTGAGGTAGACCTTAGATTGTAAGATTGGGGTAACAACTAATACGTGTAATTATCGCATTTTCTTTGACCAGGCCGGAGATTACTTCCCATTGTCAATCTACTACACAAAATTTGACATGTGAATATTAACTTAGAATTGTAGCATTTCGTCCCATGGGGACCGTAAAAGGAAACTGGGGGAGTTCAGCCAGAATGGCACCTTTGGAAGCCGTGGGGTACGGGGTACTGCAATCCCTAACCCACATACCAAACGACAAGGTGGGAAAAGGTAAGACAGAGGACGAGATGTTCGGCAATGGGGGTCGTACAACAGAAAAAACATTATAAAAATTGAACCCGCAATCAGCGAATTGAATTCAAAATAAAATAAGCTCTTTTTGTGCTTATTTTACTTCAACTAGTAAGCTTCTAAAAGGATATAAATCAGATGACAAAATCTTTATCTTTATCTTTTATTAGAATCTTGGGGTAAAGATATGGTACGTTTCGATACTTTACTTGCACTGGGGCATTTTATGGAGTGAGTACCCCTCACAATTCAATTTAGATTTACCAATAAGATAAGTCCTTAAGTAGTATTGAGGATCAGCGAGTGTTCGAGAAACAAAAGTGACTTAGTTAATTTGAATAAATTTGCTCAAATTTTTCAACAGTAGCTATTTTTGTAATTTATTAAGGCGTATGTAAAAAATAATTTTGCGGCATTTATTTACATGGGCCCGAATTTAAAATTTTAGTCGTACCTAACAACGCTTTAAAATGTATTTTAATTTTAGTTTATATCTATAGGTCATATACTGAACGAATCAAATCCATCTATTATTGGTTTAATATTTCCATAAAATATAATTTATAATAGTATAATAATAGATAAAAAATCCAATAAATGTGTTCCCGTTAAAAAATTCATATTTATCTGTCTTTCAAGAGGGTGTAGATTTTATACATGAACGTTTTATTTCGATGTTCAATCTATTGCATCTCGATAGTTTTACTTGTATTCACGCATATCAATTCAAGTAAATGAAAATATTTCAAATGAAAATGTTAATGTTTTTGATTTAAATATTTTAACGCCCATTGCACAGCACGTGTCTTAATTTTAATATTATATTTAATCAGTTATGTGGGTCTTCTATACATTATATACAATAAATAATACACAAGTTAATTTTTTTTAAGCTTTACGCTGTATTCCGCACGAAGCAGTTTAAATAGAGGGAACCTGAAAACCAATGAGACTCCGTTTCCCGCTTTTCACCCAATTCAAGAGGCATTTGCGTGTTAAGCGGTGGAACTCCACAATGCGCTTTGCCTCGTTATCAGAGCGAACAAATAAAACTATTAAGCATTTCCCCGAGAGGGAACCGAACCCACGACAGCTTACAGTCGCACGCTTGTACCCCTGCGCCACGACGGCCTCAACGGCCCTGAACCTACATGTAATGATAAAAAGGTAATACTTATCCATACAATATTATTCATTTTCGGCTTGAAAGGTGAATGACGACGTTATTTTAATTAGTCAAACTATTCAACTAACTATTTAAATACAGTATCTTACTAAGCTAACTTGGGACTTCATTACGCTGGCGTCTTAACGAATTTGTATTATTTGTCACTGAAACACTAACCAAGAGGACATATTTATTTAACCTAAGAATAAAATAGTTTTAGTGAAATAAGATGAATGATTAAATTATTGTATAGAATATTTTTCTTTGAGATTTAAAGAAATATTTTATAAGCTCTAGAATAAAATGTCTTATTAGCTTAGCGAAAAAGACCGAAACGATCCTTATTTTTTATTCACAAATTCTGCAATATTTTTTATTCTGCATGCATTTTTTATCCAGCAGGATTTTTTTTATATTTTTGTGTGTATCTTAGTATATCTTTGTGTATATCAATATATAGATACTCAGCTATATCTATTTCTTTTTTATACTATAAAATCTGTATATGCAGTATTTCATAAATTTGAAATTATTATCGGAAATACTTTAGTCCCTCTAATCATGGTTTTATAAAAACTTGAAAAATAGATCGAAAATATTCGGGTTAGGCCGAGCGAACATACAGGTCTCTGCAGCATATTTGCGAGTAAGTTAAAGGCACTTTCTAATTTTTCTATTTTTTTATTCCTAATTGAATTTGAATTTTCAATGTGTAAAATTAAGTTTTTGTGTGCTATGTTGTGACCGATGAAAGACCTTTATTGGTCTCGTTAAAGAACGAGCGTCGGGGTGACTTGCATACACATCCGTCTTTATAAATATTTTAAAATAAATATTTTGTTAGCTTAAACTAAAAAGAATTATAATTAACAAGCAAATGAAATATCACTTACGTTTGCGCTTCGAAGGCATGAAAAAAAACTATCAGCATGTAGATAAAAAATAAAAAAAACCGATGCAATACCGTCAGTGTTCGACCGTTCTATTACCGTAACGACATGATATTGCGTTTACCCAAAAATGTTTATAGCGAACGCGGCCATTCCACCCCCGACCTAATCAGCCGACGCTCCTTTGGTGGCTGTTAGTTAGAGGCAAAATTGCGTTTAAGAAACAACACTATCATTAAGCGACATTATGAGACATTTACTATTTTCTACATACACAGAAAATGTGTGATAAAAGTGTCAAATATGATGTATTTACTATTAATAGGCTGATGAAGATGTAGACTTAAAATGAAAACATGTTTGTATGTTTGTATAATTTTTAATCCCAATAATTGTATAACGTTGGATGGTAAAGTAAGAGAATAATCTAACTTTCTACTATGGTTGATAGTTCAACCAGAATATTATCTCTGAAGAGCAGGAATAATTCATATATGTTTTTTTATTACTAAGAATTTACTCTTGCTAGTTGTGGTAGAACAATTTCATGTGTCAAGAGAGCCAGATTTGTAGATATTGGGGTGGACAAAACTACAACACATTTGCATTAAAATATTATAAAAGCTAATACGGCACGTCAATAAGAAATGTCACAATCATCTCGAATACAAAGAATCATATTTACTCACAACAAGAGTACTGAATAAAAAGTAAATCAATAATACATATACCTACTCACAGAAGAAAATTCCGATCCACTTTAAAATAAAACAGCGTAACAATTTCTAATACCGTTCGAATTGATGTAAAAAGCTGGTAAAATTGACGAAAAAGGGATGCTAAGTGTCGATTCGAGTACAAGAGTGATCGGAAAAATTTATCCCGCACCAACAATTTCGTCACGCGTTTTACGAACAAATGTTGCTTTAAGACGCGGCTTAACTTTATTCTTTCCACGTTTTGCAGAAGGTTAAATTGGTTCCCGACATCCATATATCGACTTTTATTCCATTGCTACAGGTGTGACACGCTAATGGCTTGTGTGCGAGGCAAACACCCGTAAGCAATCTATTGTGCGTAATGCGTATCGCGTAATATGGGCTTCTCTGTTATACTAATCAAAGCGTATTAGATGCGCCATTTCAATTAATTTCTATTTAATATGCAAGTTTGTTGTATTTCTGTAATAAACATTATATAGAAGCCAGTCGTGGCACAGAGGGTGTGAGTGTAAGCGCGATGTTGTGTGTTCGATTCCCACTCGTGTAAATGAAATATTTACTATTTCATTTGCTCGCTCTGGTACCGAGGCAACACGCGGCGTTGTGTCCCGACTCTCAACGTGCAATAGCTTCATGAATCCAAAATTAAGGAACGGAGTGTCTTTACATTAGGTTCCCATCTGTCTGCCGTACTATCTTTGGGTTACAACAAGAAGGTAAAAAAAAAGTATAAAAATAAAATTTTATATACTGGACGTTTATTAAGTTTATAATTAGTTTATAGTTAACTATTTTTTGTACATACTTCTTTGAACAAGTGTCTGAATCCAACGCCTATACAGATTTTTGTAGCAATTACTTTGACCAGGACCCCACCAGAAGAACGAGAAAATAATGGTAATTTAAGTAAATAAATAAGCATATTTTTTAGCTTATTGTATTTTTTTTGGAAATGTACTTATACAATACAAAGTACTTATACTTATACAATATAAAGTATATTTCAATGTAGGACATAAAAAATCATGAAGACTTTTCATTTAATCATATTGTACGTACGTAAGTGATACAGCATAAAACTATTTCTTTACATATTAAATAGAATAATTAATTCTTCTTTACATGTTATATTTTAATAATTTATAGAATTATTAATTTGGTTTGTTAAAGATTTTACGGTAAAAACACATACTAATTAAAGATATACACAACCGAACCAAGCAGACCACCGGGATGTCGGTAAAATAAGTAAAAGTAAATATTATATGAAATTAAGCTCACTTATTCGCTCACCCGTTAATGTTTGTAATCATAAAGTTATTTATTCTTCCGCCTTACAAATGTGAAAAAACAATTTTGATATACGCTACAATTATTTTACGTACGAGCTAATATGCTATATTCAAATGCATAATATATTTCTATTTTTTAATGGAAAATGTATAAGAATTGGTTCTTGGCACTTATAGAAAATGCTTTATGTGGTTTAGTATGATTTACCTTATTTCACACAAATCACTTTTATATTTATATGTGTGTATAGTGTATGTTTTATAAATTTTGGTTTTGTTTTTTTAGGCGTGCCTATAGAGCACAATTTACTTTCGCCATTCTCAATTAGCATCGGAAAGACATGAGACATTGGTCAGTCATGCTTGATAATGGAAGAATCGTGCTTAAGTATCCTATTTTAAAAGTTTGTTTTATGTATATTTTTACTATTCTATGGTGTAGATGGAAGAATTTAGTGACATGTCTTTCCGTCGGTTAACTTCCGTCCATTTAGGGACTTTGCGTGTTTGTAGTCAACTAGCACGCCAGAAAACCATAAATAAAGAACGGAGCTGATATTTCACTGAGGCGGTATATATATATATATATATATATATATATATATATATATATATATATATATATATATATATATATATATATATATATATATATATATATTATATATATCTTTAATTATCGAGGTTGGAATCGACGCTTAAAATAACAAATTTTAATTGACAAATAGTATATCTATTTGCCAATTAATGTCAAGTACATACAGGGCATGTATATGCCATACGGATCTAAAACTTGTTGATAAATTAATTGTATTACGTAAATGGTTATTGTGGCCGTCGTGGCGCAAGGGCACACGGATGTGGATTCGATCCCAACTCGCGGGAATGAATTATTATTTATTAATATTTTCATTTCTTTGCTTTGACACTCAGTTGAGTTCTGCCATTCAACGTGCAATGCCCCGAAAACTTCGGCGAAAAGTAGAGAACGATAAGACACTCCGTTCTCTACTTTTCCACTAAATTTACTCTGCCCTTTTATAATGGGGGATACAACGCGAAGCTTATAAAAAAATGGTTATAACCCGATTATTTTATACATCCATACAACATAGACATATAACTTAACTACTATTCTTGGTGCCAGCAGTGAATGCTTGAGTATTAGATGACGGAACCTAACGTCGCAAACAAACGAGGTAAACGTCTGTGCGGTCAACACTATAAATCTTTGCTTTGGACGTGAAACTAACTGCAATATTTGTTTAGGTTTATATAGTATATGCCACTTCTAGACATCTTTGTGGTCTATAGTATGCGTATACAATTATACCGACATTCTTGTAAAGGGTAATTAGAGAAAATTATCGTAATTACTTAACATATTTACTTTTAGTACGCGTACTAGGGACTTTGCAATTATCTATGTGTATTATGTCTGTCATTTTAAGTTCGCACTAATAGTTATCTATAAGAAAGACCTTTTCTTAAAATTCATATGTGAAAATTGGAAACAATTACATGCAAATGAATTCTATTAATAATAAATAAATAAAAATAAATCAGCTTCACGCTGTATCCCGCACACAGCAGGGTAGGCAGAGGGAACTTAGTGAAAGACACTCCGTTCCCCACTTTCTGCCGAATTCTGGAGGCATTGCGTGTTAAGTGGCAGAACTCAACGCCGCGCTTGTCCTCGACACCAGAGCGAAGAAATGGAAATATAAATTTAAGTAAATATTTCATCTCCTCGTGTGGGGATCGAACCCACAACCAGTCGGTTTTACAGTCACACTTTGTGCCGCTGCGCCACGACCGGCCTCCTATTAATAATACCTTTTACTATTTTGTTATCTTTGTTATACTTTACCTTACTGTAAATAGAAAATTCAGTCTAAAGATCAAAGGTACAGTAGACAATATAAATTTAACACATCCCTATGACATCCAATATATCTATGTATAATAAACTAGTTAAAAGAAAATAATTTTTTCTAAGAAAAATCTTTATTTTTATTACTTTTATTTTAGCTACCAATAAAACATAATAATACCCGAAATGGCAACCACGTGGAAAGATTCGAATAAGCGGCAATTACCTCCATTGACGGCGCACTAAAGGGACATAAAGCGAATAGCAGCTTTAGTTGCACTTTCATTATTCTCTCCCCCGTCCATTGGTCTTATTGAATCGGACGATAAGGTGCCTCAGTAATTTCCTGCCATTTACGATCATTACTCTTGGCCGTGATCATCTAACTGCGGTCAGTGAATGTGTTGACAAAAAAGTGGGTGGCCAATTCTTCTTGAGCTGGTCTAGGAAAATGTTTCCTGACATTTGACATGTAAGAATTTGGGTTTACGGAAGTAAGTTCATTAGTAAGACTTTGATTTTCCCGATTATTATATTGAAACCCGACGTTTCGAACACTTTGCAACGTGGTAGACTGTCCCGTGACCACATGACCCGTGACCACCGACTACTGGAGTGTTAAGTGTTCGAAACGTCGGATTTCCAAAAAATGTATAATAGTAAATATACATGATTAATCCAGTTAAGTAGTTTCATTTAAATTAATTTCGTTAGGTTTTTTCCAAATTATACGAATTATTCCGTAGCATGTTACGGCAGGTTGAGAAAACTTAGAGTCAAGACAACATGTCTTCCGTTTTCGCATTACAATAACCTCTGGATGAATGAAAAATTTTTTGCTTCATATGTATCACTTTCTAGTATAAAATACATTATATTTCGGAGACAAAATTGATTTTAAGTGGTCATTTATTAAAAAAAATCAATTGACAACTGGCAATTACCATTGGCTCTCTTATGATTATAGTATTCTAAATATAGAGAAATCATGAGAGAGCTATAAATTAAGGTTTTTTTTTCTTTTTAACAATCAAATTACAGCACATAAAAGAAGACAAATATACGATATACCAGACAAATGAGAAAGCCATTGTTCTGAAGTGACTCCTGTCATAATGAATTTCATATCTAAAATTAGAAATGATCGAGTAGAAAGAGGGAAGAATTCATGACCATATGAGATCGATTAGAGGTCTAATTGCGCAATAACTGGCTATCTCTAATTGTAGCGAACGGTATATTCTGCGTGACAGTGTGTTATTTCCCCTGAGGGTGCCAAAGATATTGCACAATCAAAGATTCACAAAAATAAACTGGAAGCGTTACTCATATGAAATTTATTTGTATCCCAAACAAATTATTACGATATTGATATTTTTAAGCCGTATATTGAAATGTGTTAAAATAAAATAGATGGATCGACGTCGTTCAGTTTACTTTAAATAAACTAAAATATAGGCTTTTAAAAAAATCCACAATTTCCGGTGTATTTAAAAATTTTACAATAAAAAGAGATAGACATTTTTAAGCAAACCTTTAGCGTATCAGCTTAGATATTTTAAAATTATATTTATAGTTCTAGTTTATATAATATGTATGTTATATAAATTAAAATTCTTTCAGATCGTAACAACAACAAAATTGCATTCGTGTCGCTTCCTCAATTAATTTACTTCTGTGAGCCATATATTAGTCGCGCCTATGGTATTCTGGTCTAAAATTATTTACTCAAGCGGCACTCGCCCTCTATTGTTTTCTGATACTTGTGATACACTGTGTGTAATCATGAGGATTGTGTTCATTTGTTTCATAGAAAATAAATATATGTTATAAATGTAAGGCCAATCTCGTGTAACTGTATCACAACAGGTTCTGGGTTCGATTGCCTCTCTAGGAAATTATGTATTTAATGGTTTTATTTCGTCGCTTGTGGTGTTGAGGTAAAGCGCAGCGTTAAGTTCCACCACTCAACATGCGGAAAGTGGAAAACGAAAGTGTCTTAATAACAACAGAGTATCCTAACACTAGATTGCCAGGTCAATTCTCTTTCCCCCGCTATGTGGGATACAGCGTGAAGCTAAAAAGATATAAAACAACCACTTATATCTCATACACAAAGCCAACGATCAATGGTCTATTTAGAAATTAAGAATTTACAAGATAAATAATAATTGAAACTATTTTTATATTTTTTACAAGTGTATCGAAACCTTTACAATTTATCTTATTTAGTATCTACATCTCTTGGTTATTCTCTGGTTCCAGCGTATTCTTTGGCTCAACGCATCTCGTTAATCCTTTTGTCGCCGGGACGTAATTTGTGATTACAAACAAAAGTCCTCCTTTGAAGTACAAAGTACTCTGCAATAATAGCCGCAGAATGCACTTCGCTTCTTTATGTTTAATGTGTGTTTTATTTTTTAATTTCGTGTGTTTCTTTTTATATGATATATATGTATCCTGACTGTAAATACTAAACAAAGGATTATTATGGTTTATTTTTGAAAATAATTACGTATAGATATTAGAAAAGGTATTTTGAAATGGTAAGTATTTATATTTTTTTAATTAGAATTTATACGTATACGTAACATCTATGTAGTATTGAAATTTCGTTAGTACTTTGTTACATTTATATAATATGTTTTTATCGTTTTAGTGAAATTGGGAATTATTTAAAACTAGTGCACGATATTTAATAATGATTGTTTTTATTTCTTGTTCTTGAGCATTGTTTGTTCGATGATTATAAATGTATTTTGTATATTAATATAAAAAAATTCCCGAAATATTGGAATCCACAACTGTCAAGCTCAATCAAGCATTCCATCCCATTCTCCTCATCCCAAACGCGACACAGTGGCTACAACCGATGCCTCCAGATTTCGGCAGAAAGTAGGGGACGGAGTATCTTAGCACTAGGTTCTCTACCTACTCTGCAGTGTGCGAGATACAGCGTACAGCTGATTTGATTTCAATCTTAAATACATATTATGTAAATGTTGATTATTTGAAATTAAATACTAAACTTAATAAGAAAATAGAATAGAGAGAGGGAAGCTGTACTTCCCACTGTTAATAAAGAGGACTTAGTATCAAAACACTCTGTTTTTCACTTTTCGCCCAATTTGAATTAAGTCGCGTATTGAGTGGTGCAACTCAACGTCCTGCTTTGTGTTATAGTCAGAGCGAGAACATGAAAATTATTCATTCTCCGAATGAGAATCGAACCCACAGCAGTCGCCTTTACGGTCTAACACACATACAGCAAATTAATATACTAATATAATAAACTAAAACTAATATCATAAACAAAAAATAATAATAAAATACACACAATTAATACAAAATTAAATTAAAACAAATTATTTGCCTATATCTTAACTTATCGTGATACAGTATGAGAGTCGACGTTGAATTTTGTTTTCACTATAGTCCAGGGGGCAGTCGCGTGGCGTGATTTATTAGCTATAGCTAGCCCGCTCTACCATTTTGTGTGGCAAGCAAACATTGTGGATTTTCATTTAATTATTTCAACCCCCTGTAATAATGAAATCATAATATTCTTACCCCGTAACGCGTGCTTTTTATTTATGTACCATTATGCTTACTTTGCTTTGTTTTAAAATTGTATTTGTACTACAGTGTGGACTGTAGGTAGTGTACTGTATGGAAATTAGCGTGTTGTTCAGATAGATCAACATGGAAGGGTTGATTTTTAATAAATGATAAAAATTAAATGGTTAGCCTGCTGTTAAGTGCTTCAATACTATTTTTTTTAGGTTTCACGACATTGATGTGAGTCATTTCATATGACGTGTTAATTATTTAATGTATAATGTAGTATATTTGTATATATATGTATTTATTATATATTATTTGTATTTATAAATATCCTTTATATACGTATAGGATTTACGTATATTTATATATGTATCTATTTATGCATTTATAAATTTGTTTCATCATTATTGTTATTATTGTTATTTTTAAGTTCTTAGTTATTCTTCTCTTTATTTCTTCTCTTTATAACTGCACTGTACTCTCTTCCCGCTGTTTGACAGTCATCCATTTCCATTGGTTGGCTGGAAGAGATTTCTTTTAGAAATAAGTCCACCTTTGCTAACTAACCTTTTAATTTTTGTATTTCTTATATGTTTTTAAGTGCAATAAAGAATATAATTATTTTAATATTTTAAAATATTAGTTTTATTTTTATTCTGTCTTTTTATTTATTCAACATTTTTTTTATTTAACCACGATTTAACATATGAAAGAATTATTGTCTACTTTAATATTATTTTAAGCGTCAACATTGGTAATATTTAATGTTAATGTGTTTAGATGATGCGGTGATGTGAATACTTTTTAATCATGTGTACCTATGTTCGTTATATTTATTTATAGTAAATAAATTAACGTTTTCTCAAGATATATTTAAAAAAATCTATTAAAGAATCATGGTAAGAAAGTACTAAATATATTATATGAATCAGGGCTTGATAGCGTTACCAATTCACATTAAAAATAACGTTAATTACCGGGAATTCGAGATTTAGATTTGGTGACGTTAAAATTTGCATTAAGTCTTAACGTAAATTTTAATGTCAGCTTCACGTTGTATCCCGCGCATAGCAGGGTAGGCAGAGGGAACCTAATGTTAAGACAATCTGTTTCCCATTTTTTGTCGAACTCTGGAGGCAATGCGAATAATCATTGTAAAGTAAATACTATTAAAAGCTAATTTAAAAGTATTATTATTATTAACCCGCAAATGCTACAGATTTTTTACTTTTTAGGTCATAGTTTTTTTTTGCTAAAGATGTTTTTTTTTTTAATTTATGATCCGATTGAAATAAAATAAATACTAAATGTAACGGGAAGTTTGCTAAAATATAAAAGTGCACTTAAATCGGTTACGCCGACAAACCAACCGAGCTATATTATGTTGTTAAATGCCCGTAATGACAATTTTTCTAATATATCTTCGATGTACAGACACCGATGATTTACGATTTTTTGTAAGTATCAATAATTTGGTTTATTTTCAAACATTTAGTTGAATATTCTTATGGGAATAACGAAAATACAACTTAAGATTTTAATCTATATATTTATCTAAATATTGTCATTTTAAGGACAATATAATTACATTTATTTACTCATATTGGCGTATAGGTACTTATTGCGTTTTCTACTTCGCAAACTATCAGCCTCAGCTTGAAGCTTTGAGTTTTATCTTTCAACGCGTAAATTCTTGGATCCTATGGGATCGCAATAAATAGTTGAAATCCTGAACTTCGACCACTGACAGAGACAAGCTCGATAGGACTAAAGTCTCGGCTTTCTCCCTTTCCTTTACATACTATTCAGTTCGATAAAAACTTATTTAGTTGTTTGAGGTTGGAGTATATAATGCTACATTGTTATGGTGTATTTCTATTATATAGATAAGAAAATATTTTTTATAATTAGTAAATATATCTTTCTTTCTTCAATTCATGCCGAACTCGGCATGGGAACTTATTAAAAATCAAAACATCAGCTTCACGCTGCACCCCGCACACAGCAGGTTAGGCAGAGACACTCCATTCCCCACTTATCGCCGAATTTCGGAGGCCTTGCGTTCTGAGTGGCATAACTCAACGCCGCGCTTTGCCTTGACACCAGAGCAAAAAAATGAAAATATAAAGGTAAATAAATATTTCATTTCCTCAAGTGGAGATCATGCCCTTGCGCCACGACTGGCGTCGAACTTATTATTAAAATAAAATAAAAGACAATCAGCTTCACGCTGAATCCCGCACACAGCTAGGCAGATGGAACTTAGTGAAAGACACTCCGTTCCCCACTTTCTGCCGAATTCTGGAGGCATTGCGTGTTAAGTGGCAGAACTCAACGCCGTGCTTGTCCTCCACACCAGAGCGAAAAAATTGAAGTATAAATTTAAGTAAATATTTCATTAATTAATTGCTATAATATTTTTTTTGAATAATTAAAGAACCGATATCGATAATTAAGAAAGAGATCAATGTAATTGAAAAATGCACAACTCTGATTACACTTCCATCAATATTATAAAATATCGGAATAAATATATCTTGGTAGAATTGACGAAATGACTAATATGAAAATGTAGTTTTTGGAAATATTATTAGAATCATATTGATAACAAAATTGCAATCATATAATAGGCTGCCATTGTGCAGTGGCAAAACATCTGACTGTAAACGGGACAATTGTGGGTTCAATTCCCACTCGAGAGAATAAATTATTTCATTTTCTTACTCTGGTAACGAGACAAAGCGTGTCGTTGAGTTTCGACACTCGACACAACGTCTAGAGAATTGAGGGAAAGTGGCGAACGAAGTGTCTCAACACGAGGTTCCCTCTGCCAACTCTGCTATATTATATACAGCGTGATTATAATTTTATACACGTATAGAAAAATATAATGCGAACAAAATTCAAAACTCCAATATATTAATTATACGCCAATACATTTGAACATAATATAAGCTTCAATCAAATTTTGGCTCATTGCTAAAATTATTTAATTACAATTACGCCGACCGACCGCATGCAAATATATTTTGTTTGTACGGTTTCCCTGTTCCACCCAAAATACATATAATTCATTTTTCCGTGATTACCCTATAACAACGGGAATAGATGCATATTATATTGATATGATGGCACAATCGTATCGTATCGTACTGCAGTGAGATAGTGAGATAGTGTCTCACAGTAAATCGATGGTTGTGTGTTCATTATAATAATTAAATTTTAATACTTTAATTAAGTTATTTATCAATTATCTAAAACTGTATAAAATATCACATTTTATTGAGTTCTAGTTACTACATCAATGTAATTATTCTGTTAAAATATATTTAGATTCACGCCGTCGCGTGCAGGTAGCAGGGTAGACAGGGTAAAACTTAGTGCTAAAACATTCCGTTCCAAACTTTCCGCCGAATTCTCGAGACGTTGCTTGCTAAGTAGCGGAACACATCGTCGCGCTTTCCATTGTTTGCCAGAGCGAGAAAAATTACAAAATATAAATTACCTCGAGTGAGCATCGAACCCACAACCGTTGCGTTTACAATAAGTGACATGTTCATACTGCCGCACGATTACTGCCACTATAATTTATAAAATTAGATAATAATTAAATTTTCTCACTCTAAAACACACACTGAGACAGACAAAAAAGTAAAAAAAGACATTCAGAGTAACCGATCCTTTTATCTATTAAGGGAATACGAAAGGAAATATATTCTTTGTTGGGTAGTAGCCGACATCGTTTTACCCGTGTCAAGGCGTCACTGGGGCTAAATAGTTGGTTGAAATGTTCAATAAGAGAGTAGGGACCACGAGGAATTCATTAATTGTTTGTAAATCGTATTGTTTATTTACTTTTTTTTCATTTGCTAAAACACATATAATATGTATTAGTTTAGATAAGTGAGAATGTGATGAGGTGTCATATTATATATAAACTAGCGACCGGCGCGCGTCTTTGCCCGCTTAATCTTATTGTTATATTATAGCCATTTTGTACAGAGACTTTACATAAATTATAGTCTTTGCGTTATTCTCATGTACAAGCTATATAAACTGTAAAGTTACTGTAAAGTTTCATACAAATCCTTATTAAAATATCATCCAAGTTTGTTCAGTAATTTTTGCGTGAAAATTAGGACAAACATCCATCCTGACAAAGTTCACGTTTATAATATTAGTTCAAAGAAGCATCCAATTGAAACGCAACGGTCGTGGGTTTAATTCCCACTCGTAGCAATATTTTATTTTGCTGTCCTCGCTCTGATAAGTTTTGTTTCGCCTCTAAACATAAAATATCTGAAATTCGAAAAGGGAGAATGTAGTGAATTAATACTAAATTGTTTTTGTCTATCTTCCTTTATACGGGACACTTCGAGAAGGCGAATAAGAATATGATTAAGTTTAATAAATTAAAAAAAAATATCTAGTAACTTGAAATTAGTCTCGGACAAACATTAGTTAATAATGGTTTTCTTTTCTAATTACTGTGAATTTATTGATATGAAATAAGTAATTGTAATGTCCAATTTAAGGACTTTTTTTCTGTTTTTGTACTGTAAGTTGTTTCAAGGAACTGTAGACCTAGCTAGATATTTAATATTAATTTCAATTTGATTTATCGTCGAGTTCATGAGAGTCGAGTCGTTGACTGACGGAAAGACAGACAAACAGACAGACTAAAATGTGATCCTATGAGAGTTCTGTTTTTTTCTTTAGAGGTATAGAACCAAAAAAATCTATCAATAAAAATATATTCACTATTGACTATCTCCTCACAATACCCAAAAATCGTGCAACAGTCATATGAGTATAACTCACTCTTCATACTGTAAAGTAAAATCGAACTACGCACTGTACCTAACCGGACAAAAATAAATAAGTACGTTTATACATTTGTCTTAACAAATCGCAATCTAATTCTGACATAACGTGAGTTGTTACTGAAACATTAAGGTCAAACTAGTCATTTACATCATTATCAACGTCATTTTCAGTTTTAAAACTGAATTGAACCCCACAGCTAGGCATAGGCTACTAACCTAATATTATAATATTTAGTCTTTTTAATTAAAATATTTAGTTATAATATTTATTTTTTATTAATCATTTGTGTATATTTAGGATATTCTTTCTATATTAAGATTTTATACGCAATTTGGAAAACGAATAACTACTGTGCTCTTTAAAAAAAGTCAATAAGTCAATCAGTCAGGCTAGAAAAATTCAATCAGTGAAGTAATTGCTCTGTCTAAGCCCGTGCTTTTTCTATCTAGTTTACAACTAGTTCGTTGAGCTGGTACCAGATTTAACGAATCTTGTAAGGTTGTTTCTCTTATAAGGTGGATGATATGCAATATATTAACAAAAAAAAATATTGTTTTCATTTTTTCCAAAAAAAAAAACTATTTTAAATTTTTTAATACTTGGTCATCACTTATTATTGCGTATAACACTATTGTAAAATTATTTACATATTTGCGAAACAACAAAATCTTTTAAAGTTAAAACGATTTATTTTCCTTAGATTATCCTAACTATATTACTATAGTATCTATTTTTCTTTAAAGCAATAAACCTGCTACTACTACTAAAAAAAAAAACAATAAAAAAAAACAAAAACATCAGGAACGTGCCCAATTTTTCCAATTAGACGGATGCACTATGACGTGAGATGGTAGCCACCTACTCCCAACAAAAACATATCACGCTAAACGCCAACTGACAGGTGACACATTTCTACATTTTTCAACTGGTCCTTTCAGAAATATGCTCTTCACTTCGTTATTTATTCTCTTCCAAAACTATTTGAAATCTTGAATCATTTGCGCGCACAAACTAATATGAATTTTATGTGACATCCTTAGAAGTAAGTATCGAGTGTGGCCTGCAATAGTTATTTATACTCAACAAAACACAATCGAATTTAATGAGAACAGACGGTGGCCGTGTCATATTTTAGAACGTACTAATGTATCTGTTTTTGGTTAGCGAACAAATTAGAGGGTATTTAAACTACTTGAATGTATTAAACGTGTATATATTTTTTTATTAATAAGTAAAATATAAGTGCATATATTATTGTTGATATTCGTACTTAACGAATCGTACATAATATGTAAATTTGTCCCACATCATAGAATATTTTCAAATCAGATGAGATTCTTTTCAATAGATATTTAGAAAGAAAACTTAAAAAAGTAATAAAAAAAAATAGTTAAACACATATTGGAAAGCATTTTTTTTTATATAAACGAAGCTAGGTAAATGAAAAACAAATTATACTGTGAACAGGTGCTCACTCCTGATTCATGTCCAATAATGAATAAAAAACGAATATTCAATGGCGTGCAAATAATTATCTCATTTCCTGCGAATGTACCTAAACTCCATAGATGGTTACGTACTGCGTCTGCGTCTGCAAAATAATTGAGCCATTCATAAGGCTTGCGATATCGGGCTAGGGCCTCATCGCGGCACAATGACTAATAAGAAGTTAATCCGCAAATAAAAGTGGAATTGAAACAGAATTGGTGCGCCTTCGCGCCGTGTGGGTAGGCTAATGTCGATTTGTCTCTGTCCGCGTCACTGAACTCGTCAGAAATAGATTAAGAGCTCTCTCCATCTAATGGTGTCTCATTTGTATGGCTTTAAGAGAAAAATTGCTCTGAAACTCACAGATAGAATCGTGTCGATGAGTTTTGTTAGACTCGATTTGGCTAGCTTGTGACGTTTCGCCTAACGTTCCCAATTTACCTACACTTTCAAGTGGCGCTCACCGTAAATTGTTTAAAGTTGTTGCGCTTCTGTTTGCTATTCACCTGGAAAACTGTGCTCTGCTCCCGACATATTCTTTATTTTTTTCCATTTCGTTTACCTTCGATGGTTAATGTTCAGCAAATTCATTTTGTATTGTTTTCAAACATTTATTTCTTGTAGTTGATCGAGTTTTCTCCGCAGACGTACAGTTTAGTTAGCTTTATTTAGCGCAACTTCAAACTTTCCGTGTACATATTGGATTGTAAACAAGTTCTATTGTGGTTCAATAAAAGCGAAGTGAAATTTGTAAGTAAATTATCTATTTGAGATATGAAAGCTATGAAATTTTAACATTTTTGTTTTATTTTATATGATTCAAGTGAACAATCAAAATTACGTATTCACTGAGCGCAGAATTTTAATTTAGAGAAAGAAATTAAAAATCTGCGCTGGGATGAAGCTGTAAGAATCTCTCGCACACTAGATGAGCACAAGCCAGACGAAAGCGTAAAATTTAGGTACAGAAAATTCTGTTCAAACCAAGTTGATTCTATTATTCTCGGATTTTCCACCACTGCGGCAACTTTATGTGATCGTCTCCATTTTTTACGTAATGTTCTTTTCACAAGCGAAAAGCTTAAGTTGCTGACTTAATGAATTAACTAAAACTTTAAAAAATTTAGCTTTTTAAAGGTATAGTATAAAATATACATTCTCCTAAATTAAATACATTGTTTCTTTATATTTGGTTATTAATATTAGTTACAAGAATGAATGTATCTGAATCTACAATAAAAGGCTTACTTTTAAAAATGCATATTTTTTTTTAGTTATTTTATATATTTAACATTCAAAACTATAAAATAGTAGATAAACAAATAATTTTACCAACATCCTAATAGCATATAGGAATATATTTTAATTATATTAATAATTAATATATTAAAGTATATTTATTAATAAATTTATTCACAACTTTACAATTTAAGTCTCTGTATTCCATAATAAAAACGATGAAAGGTAACTATGTCGTTTACAGTGTACAGCCGCCATAACACCGCGCCTTTCCAGGACACCTTTTTACTTGGATATTAAACGTTTACTAACCTCAAAGGAATGGCTAACAATTTACTTAGAATGTTGCAGGCCATATTCAATAGTGTTGTGTTACTGCGATAGCTGAACTGGTGGTTAGCTCCAGCTTTGTAAAGTAAAAACAAAGGAGTAAGACGTTCCTAGAGCACCAACTCTTGTCGAATATTCTCTCATGAATTTATTCTGTTACATTTTCTCTTAAGTAAGATATATTAATTTCAAGTTATCTAATTTAGTGTTAATTTTATATAGAAAGAATCGAATGTTTACATTTTACAGACAATACTTTTTGGCCTACAATCAATTTTTCAAGATATTTTTATGTGCTGCGTTAACAACCATAAGAACCCAGAATCATTTTTAGTTTTTTTTTAATTCTTTACTCTTTTGACCAAATAACATAATCACAAAATCAGAAACTTAATTAATATGAAAAAAATACGCAATTTAGGTAAATATTAGAAATAGCTACAGCAGGTATAAATTGCATTCAATAATTGCATTCATAAAGTTATAATTTTTAGATATTTTTCAAAAACATCTATTTGCCTATTTCTTTTAAATATGTAGTGTTATTGCTAAACAATAGTTTACAAAAACATAAGATCGCTTAAGCATATAATAAATATAATAAAAACGTAGAACACTAAAACGCATTTTCGGATGCAAGTTTAAGTAAAACTTGTTCCTAACAGCACGGTGAACTTTATCTGAGAGAATAATACTTTGCTCTTTGTAAAGTGCTAGGCGTTTGCACCTGAAAATAGTTCGTAGACGCCCCGACACTATTTATAACGAAACTTAAACATAAATAAATACCAAAAGAGGATTCCGTTAATTAAAAGTTTTTGTATAACGTAGAATTTAAATTTAAGGTTCAACAACATAAACCCTATAACACAGTTGTAGTTAAACTATTTGGTATGTATATTTTTATTTTAGCTTTAAGTTGTACTCCTCATATAACAGGAAAGGCAGACGCAATCTAGTGTTAGGATATTCTGCTCCCTACTTTCGTGCTGATTTTCGAGACACGTTCCACGGCGTGTTTGTATGATAATATGCTTAATGGCGGACTTCAACGTTGCGAAGCTTACAGCTCATAGTGAGAAAATAAAAATAATTTATAACCCTAAGTCGGAATCAAACCGACTACTGTCGCGTTCATAGTCAGACACAGCACCGATAAGCAATTATTTGTTACTACTAATATTTAAAAATAACACTTTTTATTATTACACATATGTATATATGTGTATCTGACATAAATGAGAATCGAACCTAGGTTCTTAGCTCTCGTGTAGTGTATAGTTACAAAGAAAATAAGCTAGTCTAATTAGGTTCCATTATATTATGTTTTAAGATGACAGTCAAAAGATTATTTTCTTGTTTCGCTGGAAGGATTGTTTTCTCATGCCTGTTTTGAAAAACTATGACAATAAGCTGTTCATAAACATGAGATAAAACGGAAATAATGAAAATAAAAAATTCTACGTAATTCTTTGACAACACAATTTTATAAGACTCACGTCATTAAGTTGCTTAAAAAATCCATTAATCATATGATTTAAGTTTTAAATGATGCAGTCATTAATGTTGTACTGTAATATTTTTTCATCCCTTTTATACTTTGTGTGAAGTTAATTCGACGTAAATAATAAATGTGGTGCTCTTTAATAATAAATAGAAGCGTTAAGGGCTGAATTGAAATTTATTTATAAATATATTTCTTTTATTTTTATTTATTTTACGTTTATCTAGTAGTAGTAATGATTTTTTAGATTTTACCTGCTTTGACTGCAATTTTTTTTACGGAAAGTAAGTAATTAAGAGAAATTTATTAATTTTACCCACGAAAAGCAAACTGCTGGATATTATGAGACAATGCGTGTTTAATGACAGAATGGAACTCAACGCTGTGCTTTGTCTAGGTAACAAGGCAAAGAAAAAATAAGGCGAAAGAAAATAGGAAAAAAATGTTACAATTAGTACGATTGTAATATACACTATAAAATGTAAATACGAATATATAACATATTTCTTAGTAACTTTAATTATTTAGAATTTTTACCACAATATTCTCATATTGGATATGAACATTACAAAAACAATATAAGACGTGAGAACATTATTACTATACCTACATTATACGAATTTAGCGAGCACGGCACTACCTACGCCTTTGTTTAAGCATTTCGGAAAACTTTAAGCCCCCTGTAACTGTGTTATTGATCGGAGTAAATACCTGGAGATTTCAGTTTGTGAAAGTTCTAATATGTATCTAAAATTGCTAACAAACAATAGCTATATCATATACGTTGGGAATCGTATCTAATATAATATTATGCTTCGATGCGATCGGCACGTTTTTCTGATGACATGATTTGTTTGATATGGTAAATTTATTGTATTAGTAAAATACTTAAATTATTTCACCATGATTGAAGGAGCAAAGGATAGGGGGGCAAGAAATTTTAGTAACAAGAAATTAGCCCTGAAAAAAAAACTCTCAAGAAAAACTTTTACGCTAACATATCTATCTGTTCAAAGCTAAAGGCCAAAAAGATGATTCTTCTAGCATGGGTATGTACATACTACATTTTATACCTATATAGGTAGACAGTTTTCCTATGGAAATCTCGATCCTGTGGGTAACCAGGATAAACAGAAACCTATATTTTGCTCCATAACTCCCATCTACAGTTCAGTGAAAGTGCCATAAAATATTAAGCCGGACCAATAGGCAGATAGACAATCAATTTTAATTAGATTCATTGTCAGTCCTGCTTTAGCGCTTTCATCAGATAGTATCTGCATCATTAGCTCCAGAGTTCCAGCGTCCTCTGAGAACAGAATCAAATCATCTGCAAAGCGTAGATTATTTAGGTTTTCGCCATTGACTCGCACATTTAGGCTTTTTTTGGTCCAGTTTAGATTTCTGAAGATCATCTCCAGCACTGCTGAAAATAATTTGGGTTTCTTCGAAAATTTATTTTTCAAAATCGTTTATATTTTACTAACGTGCAAATGTGTAAACATAGTTATAGTCAGTTCAATTTTATTTATACGTACTTGATAGATTAATTTTATATAAACATATTTATCGTTCCACTTAAGAAAATTATACTGATCTAATATAAAGAAAGTAATATATATTGTTAAATTGAAAATAATTAAAATAAAATGCTTATTTCGACATATGAAATTAAGGTAATGTAATATATTAATTGCATACATACGTCAAAGGGTTGTAACAGTTGGCAACCGCGCCGTTTAATCATTATAATATTGATAATTGAATGTTTTTTCGTTAATGCCCTTAATCTGTATAATTTGTTAACTTTTTCATTTCTTAATATATTTTTTTCTTGTATCTTGTATCTATCTGTATTACGGTTATAGCATTTTCCGTATTCTGCCGGCATTGCGGGAGGGCTTACAGTCTACAATCTTCGCGCTTACAGTCACACTTTTGTCACTACTCAATGACTGGCTTCTCATTGCCCTTCATTTATTGTATGAAAAAAATAATCCGCTTCACGCTGTACCCCGCAAACTGCAGGGTAGACAGAATTGGTCTAGTGTTAAAACACTCCACTTTCTGCCGAAGTTTTCGAGGCGTTGTGTGTTGAGTGGTGGAACTCTACACCTGGCTTTTCCAACTAATATATTAATAAACTAGCGACCCGCCCGCGGCTTCGTCCGCTTTAACTATGCAACCCGCATTTTCGTAGTTCCAATAAGGATGTTCCAATTGTTTAAAAAAACGACTACTTACTATTCTCCTACCCAAAAATACTTAAACATAAGACGTAACCAACTATGTCGCGTTGAAATACATTATACTTATTGGATAACTCAAAAATACGTGCAATCGCTTCTAAATTAGCTTTGCTCTATAGCAATGCTTCAATTCTACGTCTGGCTCTATAGCTAGGCGCAGAATTGAAGCATTCTCTCGTCCATCCTCGTAGTAGCTCGGAACGACATCTGGACGTTGACACAGTATGGAATTGGAAGCATTATCAAATGCCATCTAGGCGGTCAACTCAGTCAGGAGAGACCCTCAGTTTCATGATGTATTAAAAAAAATATACCTCTTTAGGAAGAGGTACGTGCTTAACAGAGCATTGTCTAGATCAAAAATATAAGAGTTATCTTGATCCATCCATCCATCCATCCATCCGTCTGTCCGTCCGTCCGTTCGTCCGTCCGTCCGTCCGTTTGTCCGTCCATTCGTCCATCCGTCCATCCGGACGGACAGGACTTTATACACATTTATCATATGTCCGTCCGACCGACCGACCGGCCGACCGACCGACCGACCGACCGATTGACGGACGGACGGATGTTTGATTGATGGATTTATTGATTAACTCCCTAGCAATTTTTTTTTAAATACTTTCAATGTACAGAAACGACTTTACTACAGATTTATTATGAGTATAGATAATAATTAGCTCCCTGGAGTGGGGATCCAACCCACAACCATCGCGATACAGTCACACCCTTGTGCCATGACAATGGCCTCTCGTTTAATTTTATATTTCGAATTTCATACAATGTGAACATTATATAAAACAATAAATTATTCATTAAAGTTAATCAACACTACACTAAAATTATATAATACTAGCGACCCGCTCGCGGCTTCGCCCGCTTTGACCACAAAATTATTTACTTAAAACACTAAAATTATATTCATGTTCACACATTCCTCTTCACACTTTTTACTCTTTAACTATAATACGTAAATATATTTTTTAGAGGTTACACTGTACTAAGATGGCAGCTCTGTTCCCGCATTTACGTCCCTGATATATCGATATAAATAGTAGAAATATAAATCATTGGAAAGAAAAGGAGAAACGCAATTATATTGCATTTTTTCTTTTTTTCATACTTCAAATGTATTAACAAATTTACATATAATTCATTTGTTTTGAATATAACATTAAGGTTGATTCATAAAATATATTTGGCACTTCCTTAACATGATTATTTCATGTATTTTTTTATATACAAAGTTTTGATTAAGTTCTCTTGAGGAATATAAGTACTAATGATTCAAATGTATTGATATCTCCACGTAATCCATCTACACCCAATATAAACTTTTATAAACTATGGCAACCAGCTCACGGCTTCACCCGCTTAAATTTGTAAATTATTTGTTTGTTTCGGTACAGGGAATTACGTTCCTGTTTTAATAAATAATGTATGCTTGCAGCGCACTTATGATTTCTAATGGGAAAATTATTAAAACCATGGTGGCATTTTAGATTTTCATTAGAAAAATTATTATTGGGGGCAATTAACAAAGTAATAGAACCAGAAACAATAATATTTATAAATTTTGTTTGTTTGTTGGTTTTTCTGTTAGTCGACGCTTATCTCAGAAACGATTTAAGCGATTTAAAGAGCTAAGACGTGAGCGCGGTGCGGAAGCGGTAAAATCGGTTTAATTGTTTTTATTGTAACATTCGTCATGTATGAATGGTGTAATGATTAAAAAACTGACCTTTATAACTATTTATTTATATCCTCCTAGAGAAATGATAGCTTTTTTGTGCACTATTAATTTTTTAAGAAAATAAATTTGAT
This sequence comes from Heliconius sara, assembly GCA_917862395.2. Taxonomy (NCBI): domain Eukaryota; kingdom Metazoa; phylum Arthropoda; class Insecta; order Lepidoptera; family Nymphalidae; genus Heliconius; species Heliconius sara. The sequence goes on along the minus strand of OU860789.1, from coordinate 17,461,640 downwards.
CAAAATACACTTCTTTATCTATTTATCTATATATATAAAAGGACATGTACCTGGCTGACTGAGGTAAGACACAGAGCAGAGCAGAGCCGTAACCGCTGATGGGAGAAACGTGAAATTTGGACAGATATTTATTTCAATAATTTGGACATCCACTAATAAGGGATTTTGAAATTTTTTTACCCTAAACGGATGAAATAGGGATTGAAAGTTTGTATGGGTTTTTTTTAAAACAGCACTGATTTTCATAAAATTTAAAAGTCAGCAGACTCTTTAAAATATTTCATTTAACACGTGTTTCACGGTTTTTAGAATTCATCCTCTTAGGGATGAATTCTAAAAACAATGGACGGGGTTGAAAATTTATATGAAAAAATCTTTAAATCGCTACCGATTTTTATAAAACATTAAATTCAGACTGTTAAAAATATTTTATTGAACACGTGTTTCGTGGTTTTTTTAGAATTCCCCCCTAAGGGTGCTAATAAGCAGGCAAAGTTGCGCGCACCGGCTAGTTTTATGATAAAAATTAAAATAATATATAATATCTTATATATTATATTGCTATACTGTAATAACATATAATATATTTATCAAAATGAGAATGTATTGTTTTGTTTAATAGCTCCTGATAGTTATTACAACACATGCAAGGAAAGATCATTTTAGAAAGTTGTTTAATTATATTAGAATTATAAAAACTACTAACATTTTTATAGTGAGTAAAATATTGTCTGTGTTTTCCACCTGAAAAACACTAAGGGGAGAAAAAATATTAAATATGTATAAAAATATAGATACCACATTAGTATCGATACTGTTGTACTGATAATAATAAATGAAAAAAATGATATACTACGTACAGGATACCTTTGTATACAAAGTTTAAAGCTATTCATTATGACAGAATATAAAATATATATATTTTAGATGTCCCTCTGTACTACGATGGCGGCTCTGTTCTAGTTTGCACTTTTTCCTTTGAAAATTAGTTATTGTAACATAACCCTAACAGCTATACATGGCATCGTCAACTTTTTGGAGATGTCTTCTATGAAATTGTAGTACATCACTTTGCTCTATTGTCAATAATTTCCACAGCGTACGCGATATGAGGTTTTTTTTTGGTATTGTTTTACACCTTAATCGTCTAATTGTAAAAGAATTTTACAATTAGACGATTAAGGTGTAAAACAAAAAATCTAATCGACTGTCTTAATAATTTTAGTGATATCGATGCACCTCCCCCTCACCCCCGCAGAGTTACTCGCCACGGTGCGCGAGGCCACACGGCACACACTCCGCATTTTTTATTATTACATAATTTTCTTTAGATTGATATTTTTAAATTCGTTATATCTTTTGAATGGGATATCCGATTTTATTAATTTAAATAGTATTTTACAGGTATTGAAATTATCTTTAATAAAATATCATTTAATAGGATAAGGATTAATGCAGAGGTATGAATAATATGGTTTGATTATTGTCAGCACTTTTGTTAACTTATAAAATATAAAAAAAAGGTTATATTGTCATAACTACAGTAGTTGGACATATGCTATCGCGGACTTTTATATAGATATTGATGCGCTCTATAATACTGTAGAACATTGTTTTGTTCTATCATCAATAGTTTTCGCAGCGCATGCGATGATAGAATTGTTAAGATCAATTTCTTCGCACCTTGGGTTACATTATTGCATTTTTATTAGGGATCTCTATTTTTTTGGAAAATGTAATACAGCCTATGCTGGTCAGTGAAGATGCAGCTTTCTAATAGTGAAAAAAATATTGAAATCGGTCCGGTAGTTTTTGTGTGAAAACTCTACAAACATACACACATACATACATACATACATACATACATACAAAAATACAAATCTTACCTCTTTATAATATTAGTATAGATAGCTTCAATGTAATTTAACCTTTTTTCCTACGGGAACTACATTGAATACTAAATTGAATTTCGATTGAGCGAGGAATTAAAAATAATTAATATAACATTATATAGAGGCCTAAATTAGAATTGTTTGATAGTAAAAAAAAAAAAATTAAATCAGCTTCACGCTGTATTCCGCACACAGCAGGATAGACAGAGAGGACCGACCGACCCACTTTCCGCGTAATTTTGGAGGCAAAACGTATTGAGTATCAGAACTCAACGCCAAGACACCAGAGCGATTTAATTTTCTCGAGTGGGGATTGAATCCACAACCAGTCGCGATTACAGTCACACTTTGAGCCCCTGCGCCACGACTTGGCATAGTTTGATAATGTGCAAGTATTATTTAAATATTAGATATACTCGTACGTAAATACGCAGAGAAAGTACCAAACGCTTTTTTCTAGCATTATTGTATTATATATTTGTCTTGATAATAATAATATTATCAATTTATATAAATTTGTGTTTGTTGTATAAAATATCGTTTTTAGGCAAAAAAAAATACAAAAAAAATTATTCGCATATAGAGGGAACCTAATGTGTAGACATTCCGTTCCGTCCACTTTTCGTTAAGTTTTTGCGGCAATGTGTGTTCAGTAGCGGAACTTAACACTCGACGCCGCGCTTTGCCTTGGTGAAAAATGAACTGGAAGAAAGCGTATTGATTGACCGCAAAAATTGGAATTCCGCATTACCACAACTACGGATAGTTACGACTATTCTTTGTGCAATATAAGCATATTAGGCTTTAAAGCAAAATATATAGATGAATAAATATTCATATGTCCATATGCCGATAAAGCCCCCGCAGCGACGACGTGTGACATTGGCTGCTTGTCTCTTATAGTAGCTCCTGCAGGTTTCTTTGTTTCCCCACAGTCGTTTGTCATTTCTTACACTGCCTACCCACATAAACACAAACACTCGAGGCGGAAGTCGTGAAATTTAGGAATCCCTTTGTGTCGACTCGTCGGCACCCATTTTGCTTTTATGCCTTTAGATCTACAAATTTTCAGATTTATTCTTTGAATAAATTTTGCGGTAGGCGCTTGTCAGCTTTGAAATTCAATTGATTTCGAGGTCGACACATTGCTGACGAGTTTCTTTCTTCTTTTTTTATTAAGATTTTTTTTTCATTTTTTGTCTATGGAACTCCTTTGACTAACCCTGATTTCTATTTACCATGACGACCCTTCTAAATTCACTTTTCCCACTGCGATAATTTAATTTGTGCGTTTCGAAGCGTTGGAGTGTCTTTTAAGTTAATTTCAAGTAGGCTTAGCTTTGTAATATGAGTAATTCTGTAATTCTAATCAAAACAGAGGCTGTTGTGATATGACTTTAACGCGATGGTTGTCGGTTCGACCCTCACTCGGGGGGATGAATTATTATTTATAAATACACATTTTCATACATACATATTCTTCGTTCTATCACCAAAGTAAATGTCTGATGTTGAGTTTTCGCAACACGCAATGACCTGAAAAATCTGGCGGTAAGTGGAGTGTTTTAACACAAGGTTCCCTCTGCCTGATTTTTCCAAACAACACAAATTTATTCAATTAATTTTCTTTTTCTGTCTTGTATATAGTTACATTTTAAAGACAAATTAATTATAATTGCCTATTATAACAATTATTTCATCATCCCGGAAATAAAATAAAAAGCCATTGATTTCTTAGAAATCCCAATTTTGACAAGAATTTAGCGTAAAATCAGTTAGCACGATTGTTTGCAAAAAAGTGACCGAAAAATAGTTCGAACTACACATAATTGGCTATAGAAATACTTTATGGCAATTAAAAAACACTTAGATCACGACTGAAGTGGCCAAAACTATTTACTGTCTCGTTTTATGTATTTGCTGTCGTTTTGAGTATTTAATTGAATACTGATTAATTAATTCTTTATTATTTATTGTATAAGATGTTTATTGTTTTTTAATAATACTAAATATGTTAGAGGTTTAAAATTTATATTTTCATTTCTTTGCTCTGGTGTCGAGACAAAGAGCAGCGTTAAGTTCCGCCACGCAACACGCATTGCCTTATTGCCAGAATTCGGTGGAAAATGTGCAACGAAATGTTTTCAGAGTAGGTTCCCTCTGTCTTCCCTGTTGTGTGTCCTGTTTAAAAAAATATTTACAATAATCTTTTTTCTTGTTGATTTAAAACATAGATCATAAAGATATGTAAATACCTATATCTTTATTGAGTAGTATCAACTCTATAAAAAAATATGTTCAAAGAAATATTAAACAATAAAGTATTAGTTACGTGTCTTGGATAGGTCTTGGGGATTTTATTACAAAAAATTGCTTATAATATTTTATTATAAACTACACTGACTGAAGCGTCGTAGTTTTTTATATTAGATATTTATTAGTAGCGTAATATTGAAGTGAGGTGAAGGGAGGCCAGTCGTGGCGCAGCGACACGAAGTGTGACTGTAAAATCGACTGGTTGTGGGTTCGATCCCCACTCGAAGATATGAGAAATATTTACATAAATTTATTTCTTCGCTCGGGTGTTGAGGTAAAGCGCGGCGTTGAGTTCTGCCATTCAACACGCAATGCCTCCAGAATTCGGCAGAAAGTGGGGAACGGAGTGTCTAGCACTAGCTTTCCTCTGCCTGCCCTGCTGCGTGCGGAATACAGCGTGATCCTGATTTATTTGATTTAATTATTTGTAATATTGAAGTGTCAGAGTGTAAATGGGAATCGAACTCATATCTGTCGCATATACGCTTGTACTCTGCGCCACGACTGTCTTAATCTCATTAAGACAAAAAACCATAAAACGATTACAGTATAATGTACATTTATGTAAGAACGATTTTTTTATTGTTTTTGATAAAAAATGACAACTGCAACGATACATATATTTTATTACGACGAGCTTAACATAAATACAGCACAAGTCATAGCCCGTCCAAAGAGGAAAGGGGAGACATAATTCAATCAGAGAAGGCAATTCGGTCTTTTGTGTACAAACCGCTCCCGGAAGCTGGAACCCGGGGATTGATCAAACTATTTATACAAATCTATATCTTTTTCTTTGTCTTATTTTATCGTGATTAATAATGAGAGGATCTGGTATCTCTCTATATATGCTTTTAGCGTAAGTAGTTAGATCTTTTGTAGGGAAATACAATTGGTTTTTTTTTGTTGGATACATTTGATAAAAATAAAACTAAGTTTACTACAATTTGTTGTTTTAAGCTTAATATTTAAGTCGCTTGTCAAATTAATACTTATTATTATATTAATTAATTGCAAATTTAATTAAAACAATAATTCGTCATATAAGCGGTAAAAGACATGTTAACTTTAAGCTAGTTGTAGCGCAGGGATAAAAGCGTGTAACTCATAAAACGACAGTTGTGAATTTGAAGGAAAAAAAATATAATCTCTGATAATGAGGCAAAACACGAAAAAAAATTGGGGAACGAAAGTGTCTTAATTGGAACGGAGTGTCTTAACACTAGGATCCTACGTTCCCTCTATCTACAATGCTAAGGTATATACATCGTAAAGCTTAAAAAATATATATCAACGAAATTTTGTTAATGAGATAAATGGTGACCACCATATGATAAAATAATACTATAAAGTTATTGTAAAGGTTCATTCGGCGTTGAAAGGAAGCCAAGAAGCTTCGTTTAAAGTTTTCAAGTTCACCGTACGTACATACCCGTTAGACAATCCGTCGTTTTCAAAACTCGTCAATGTCTCATCAAACAATGTAATTAGTCGAAAACAAACGTTGGCGACTTACCGAATACTTGAGTCCCCGTCATCTTGTTAGGAAGACGGTAATTCGTCAGTTCCTTCGTTTTCTTTTTAATTAATTTTGACAAATTACCCTACCTTCTCAGTTTCTTTTTCGCTTTCGTTTAATTAAATACTGAAGTGACACTCACCTAACAGCGTGTCCGACAAAAGAGCCTCCTTGTCGTTCTGTGTTTTGTGTTTATTAATTATTTTCAAGTGGTGCAATAGAAATTTAAATGAGACCTATTTTCTCTTTGGTCTAGAACCTTTAATGGCTAATGGGTCAAGTAGTCTCGGGATAGTTTTTCCATTACATTCAAGAATACGCCAAGGAAAACTTGGTTTTTTACCTTTTTAAATGCCATTTACAAACTTCCCCTCCGTCGCTATATGCGTCTAATATATATATATACTATAGGGAATTGAGTGTTATGATACTCCGTTCCCCGCCAACTTTCCGCCAACTTTCCGCCAAATTCGATGCATTATACAAATGTTGAGTGGCGGAGCTCAACGCCGCTTGCTTGCTTCTTATATTACTTTGTTTATTATCCTTTCAAATTCATTGGTTATTTATTTAAATTATTATTTATTTAGATTATTTCATAAGAAACTATTATTTATTTAAATTATTTAATAAGAAACTATAATATGATTTTATTCACTCACACCCTTGCAAAATACCAACATCGATCATCTCATTTTCCCCTACATAAACAAAACTAAACGCAATTTTCATGTTCGAGTCAATAGCTTAGAATAATAAGTGATAGTGAGTAATATTCAAGAACTGTATATAATGGGCCCCTTTTATAACCATTGGTCCCTTTTTCATCTGAATCTCGATTTTATTTTTAAAAAATCAGCTTTACGCCGTATCCCGCACACAGCAGGCAAAGGGAACCTAGTGTTAAGACACTCCGTTCACAATTTTCCGACGATTTTTTTTTCGAAGCATTGTGTGTTGATTTGTTTTAAGCAACGCCGAACTTTTGTTTTGGCACCAGAGTGAAGAGACGAAAATAATAAATAAAAGCACATTCTCTCGAGTTGGGATCGAACCAAGAACGCGATGGGCGTTACACTTACATACTTGTGCCCCTGAGCCACGACGGCTTCGATTTTATTCGTCTAACATTTTGTTACTTACGAGTCCACTGTTGAAGTTGGAGCATTGTTTAGTTTTGCCGCAGCTTAGCGAAGTTGGACGTATTCCAGACTGTATTATTGCCCAGAAAATTTATTACACTGTACACTTTGACCTCCTCAAAACGTTGTGACTTGAACTCGCTCGTAATGTATAAGTCGATCATTCTTCTAAATTGTTATAATTTGAAACGTATAGAATTTTGATAACATATTATATTAACATATATACCTCGTGGCGTTGAGTTCTGCCACACAAGACGCAATGCCTCCAGAATTCGGCAGAAATTGGGGAATGAAGTGTCTTAACACTATGTTCCCTCTGCCTACCCTGCCATGTGCGGGATACAGCGTGAGGCTGATTATTTTTTTTTATATTTAATATCTTACTGTATATTACTGACTATTTTTGAATTTACTAGCTATCCAGCTCTTTACACAATGTTGAATGTGTGTTGATGGACAATTATACAATCACAAGACTGCTACTCTACTAAGTGGAAAAATTTAGAATAAAAAATATATTTGATACATTTTTGTAAACTGATTTTAGCATATGTTTTTTTTTCAGCTTAACGTTGTAGTCATTACATACCATTTTTTTTTATCCTATTATGATGGGAATCAATTCAATCGGAGCGGGAAAATATTTCGGTAACTTTGATTTAATTTTATACTAAAACAATATTTTAAAAATATATGTAGAAAATGCTAATAAAATTATACTTCGACTGTATTGAAATTAATTGAGGGACAAATATAAGCCTAAAATCATAATATATTCTCATATTCTATTTCAATAAATATTAAACTATCGATGTTAATTTTCGAATTCGGTTTATTTTGTGTATAAAATATTACTAAATCCATTACAAAATCCATTATTAAAATGTAAAATTCTACAAACAAAATACATACACAAAGACTTAAATATAAAACGTATATTATTATATTATAAACGGTGGTTACACCACAATATATGGAAGGCAATCCCGGGAATCTACTTTTACTGCCTGGAATACTTCACGTGCCATTAATTTTTTTCTCTTTGCATATTTAAACATACGCTACCCTCAAGACGGGGTGAGATCAGTGTTACGATTGCAGTTTTAGGGGAGCGGTTTCCTTGCGACACCCGCGCTGTGAATGTGTTGGTCTTAAGTGAATTGATTTACAAGATTGTGTTGAATTTGTTTGTTTGTTTTTGCTTTGTTCTGTTCTGTTTTTCTAATGAAATGGTATGGTTGTATGGTTTATATTTGCTATATTTGATTTAAATTTAAAAATTTGTGTGATTATTGTGTGAGATATGTAAATTACAAAATATTTTAAGGCATAGCTCGTATAAGCACAAACGTGCTCTTTTAACTTGTATTCCATACATAGTAGATTAGGCCAAACGAATGTAAGAGTTAATACACTCCATTCTCATTAAGACACTTTCGTTCTCTTCCTTCAGCTGAATTATTGAGGCATTGCGTGTTAAGTGACGGGATTCAACGCCGCGCTTTGCCTTTTTACCAGATCGAGAAAATTAAGCTATCAAATATTTTATGCCCTTGAGTGGGAATAGAAGTCATAACCATCGCGTTTACGCACACACGCTTTGTGCCACTGCGTCACGCAGGCCTCTGAATACAAATAATAATTTAAACAATGAAAGCAGAATAAAATTTATTGAAATTTGTGGAGAGATTTTATTTATATAGCAGTATGAAACTAAGAATATTGTATATGAAGAATTAGTACCATAAAGGAAGGGATATAAAATAATACACCGTAAATTTAGATTCATCAAATGATAAACAATACGCAAAATGATTGGTGAAGTCTTATTGTGAACTTATAAATGTCTCCATGTTTTTCCTATTACATATGTAGGGGGAGTTCGGGAGAGATGAGCCACTTTTTATATAAAATATTATAATGACTTGTTCATAAGGTTTAGATAATTTTTCGCTGTCTTACTGTAGTAGGTACCTTTTTGCTTAATTGCATAGCAAATATAATGCGCAGGTAATATTTTATTAATATTTTAATAAAAAAAAGGAGAATGAATCAAGACTCTCCACAAGCAAAGACACTTGAACTTCTTTTTCTTCTCTTGAAGAGAGTTAGCATATTATTTTTTAAAATAAATAAAAACATTTTTACTTTGATTAATACTATTTATATTTATTAAACTTACACAATAATTTAATAAGTAATTATTTTATTTTACTGTTGTTATCAAAAGAGTAAATAATATAACAAGATTTTAAAAAACTTAACTTAACTTAGCTTCACGCTTTATCCCTAGCGGGGTAGTCAGAGAGAACGGAGCGCCAAACGCTACGGTCTCTACATACCTCTTTCGCCTCGTCCACTGTCATCAGCCTCTTCATACATGCCCTCCGGGGGATCCTCGTGCTTTTTACGTGACCTTCCTCCAGTATTTTTGATACTGTGTTTTCGAAGGTCAACCGAGGTCTCCCCCTACCTCTCTTACCAATTTTAAAACATTTTGAATAATTCCAAAATATAATTACAAACCGCTTAAACAAATATAGTAAAAGATATGGTAAGTAGAGACCTACTTATACAGTGATTTTTAATCAAATATTCTTAATATTTTTATTTTTATCTTTTATACAAAATAATATAACTAAATATGACACAGATATGACACTATTATGCAACTCTCCCGTTTACAGTCATCTCATTTTTAAGTTATGATGTAGAAGAACCTCTGATCATACCCACCGAAGCTTCCATACAAAACTTGGAGATATGGAGGTTTTTCAGAAATTCAATTCAATTCCTTCTGAACTAGTACTATCTGTAGATGCTAGCTGGAAAAAAAAAAAAAATCAGCTTCACGCTGTATCCCGCACACTGCAGGGTAGGCAGAGGGAACGTAGTGAAAGACACTCCGTTCCCCACTTTCTGCCGAATTTCGGAGGCATTGCGTGTTAAGTGGCAGAACTCAACGCCGCGCTTTGCCTCGACACCAGAGCGAAGAAATGGAAATATACATTTTTAAGTAAATATTTCATCTCCACGAGTGGGGATCGAACCCACAACCAGTCGGTTTACAGTCACACTTTGTGCCGCTGCGCCACGACCGGCCTCCTAGCTAGCTGGAAAATTTCATAATTCCAGGTCAACTGGAAGTAACCTATTATTTTGATTCCCTTTATAATGTCGAAATACACGTTTTTTGCGACATAAGCGACCATGTATATTTTTTAGGTCAATGTAGAAATACGATATTTTCAGGAAAATATGAGGCTGTAGCTCTGAGTATATGGTTTAAATTTCAACTTTATATCTCCAAGCGTTCCTGAGATAAGGCTCTTGACAGATACACAGACAGACGGATACCACTTTGGATCTTATGAGAGTTCCTTCTTTTCTTAAAAGATACGGAACCCTAAAAATACTTTATAAACGTCGGACTAAATTTAAATAATAAGAAAAATAGCGGCATATATGCATCTAGTATGTGAAATTTAAATACATCTTCAAGAGATGGTTTAAGTCTCCCATCTGGGCAAGTTCCCCTATTATAGATAATGCTGGCTAGGTGGTAAGACGTAATATCTGATATTTTCTAATCAGACCAGAGAAATAGAGACCTTTTAATTATAATAAATCAAATAAAATCAGCTTCATGCTGTATACCGCACACAACAGGGTACGCAGAAGGAACCTTGTGCTAAGACACTCCGTGTCCCACTGTCCGCCGAGTTCAGGAGACATTGTGTGTTGAATGGCGGCAATCCAATAGCATGTAAATTCAGACACCTTCCCACGATGTCGTCAGAACATTTTTACAAATAAAATATAGGTAATTGTAAAAAAAAAATTATTCAAAAATACATTCTGATTCATAGCTTGTTTAAAGACGTATAAATAACGATATTCTGGACTATAAAAGAATTTTCGTGTAGGTAGAATCCTCGTGAATACCATATAGGCTTTAGTTGAACAATATACGATAAGTTAAGGTCTCAGGAAACTTTTGAAGGTCACTTCAAATTTATCTTATAAAGTAAGAAAGTCACTTTGCTTGTTGTAGCATCACGATGTCGTGACCAAGTTTTGAGAAGAGGAAACCATAATTTGAATAAAATATTATATAATATTTAAGGTTGATCTGCAAAAGACGCATTGATGTAAAAGAAAGATTCTATGCATTAATTCACGCTGTATACCGCGGTTAGCAGAGTAGGCAGAAGGAACCTAGTGTTAAGAAACGTAGTTCCTCATTTTCCCCCGAATTCTGTAGGCATTGCGTGTTGAGTGGTGGAATTCCTTATTATCAGAGCGAAGAAATGTATTAAACACTTATATATACATTTCATTTTCTCGACCGGGAATCGAATCCACAACCTGTCGCACTTACAGTCGCACGCTCCTGCGCCAAAAATCTATTAATAATACTGCTTCTAAAACATAATTTATTTCTAATGCATTATTGAGTAGAAACGTTCAGTCAACATAATATATCTAAGCAATCCATCCGCAACACATTGATGTCAGAAACGTTTTAAACATAAGTTTCAAGTACAAAAATATGTTGGAAATATATCAAATAATCACTTACAAATTTAATCCATTACCTATAAAATTCCAGAGTAGCCACTGACTCCGGAATTGAGCATTTGGTCTCACCTTACTTCCTATTTGCCAGAGCAAGCAATCTCAAACCATAAAGCTTAGACATAACTGCTTTTCGAACAGCATATGTTGTATGTTTTGTACATACTTGTCCCGGCGGATGTCGGCGACAGTTACCTTATTTGGACTCGGTCCAGACTCGGGGGCAAACTTTTATGTTATTTCAATGTGGTTGAAGTGGAAGAATTGTTTTTCTATGGTCGATCTGTAGGTAAATGGAATTCAGCTCAGTGCTTTTTAACACCATATTATTAGGTAGTCTGTATTTGTGTTGTACAGTCGAATAAATATTTTTTTCTGAAAATCTAATTTAAGCTGCTATAAAGCAGTAGCGAGTTTTCAGATGTTCTGCAGAATAAATCTAATAATATGTTACAGTTTGGTATAAACAGGAACATTTTTTTAACTTTACAAGTTCTCAAGTGTATAAATAAAAAACCACAACAGTATAATTTCGAGACAAACAGACATGCCATAAATTGCTTATTATTAACAAATTAGAAAGCCAGTGAACTCAATGCTTTAATATAACATAATTGTGTTCCTAAAAGGTATTTTTGTAAGGACTTAATTCTTGTTGAATTGCACAAGTTTTTAGCGAATATAAATCGTTTGATCTGATTTGTGATATTTTTAATCATTCACAACCACAATTTTCATTTTGCAAATCTCTTCATTACTGTTAAGGATATTAATGTTAATTTAATTATAAACTAACGTCAGTTATAGGTCCATCTATCTATAGAATATATTTTTTTATCTACGTACATATATTTAATTTATTAGATAAAAATATGAAATTGTTATTACTTCATTGAGGCCAATCGTGGCGTAGGGGCACAAAGTGTGATTTTAAACGCGACTGGTTGTGTATTCGATCACCACTCGAGGAAATAAAATATTTTTTAAAATTAATATTTCCATTTTTTCGCTCTGGTGTCGAGGCACAGCGCGGCGTGGAGTCTCACTACTTAACAAGCAACGCTTCCAGAATTCGGTGGAAAAGTGGGGAACGGAGTGTCTTAACAGTAGGTTCCCTCTGTCCACCCTGCTGTATGTAGGATACAACGTGAAGCTGATTCATTTACTATTATTTCATTGATCACAATTATTCATGTATCACTTGTGAAATTATTATTCAGCATAGGACATTTTAAATTCCTGTCAAGGTGACGAGGGCACTGTAGTAGGTGTATCGACATGCAAAAATGAATGCGCTTGTCATATTATAACATAGGAGTGTCGCTGAAGGTTAATTTTAGGTATCAACATAAATATTTATAAAAATAGGGTCTACATATTTGTGACAGTCGTGGCACACGATTCTTAGGATTAGATTCCCAGGTTCCCTTTGCCAACATTGCTATCTACGGTATACGAGTACATTGTAAGGCGAATTAAAAAAATGTTATAAAATGTTTGTTTGCTTGATGAGCGAGCATTTAACTATAAAAAATACCTAATTCGTCTTAAATTTAAAGTAAAAGCTTAGGATATGCGTAATTTATTATTACGCATATTATATATGGTTATTATTTTTGCCATTTTTTTATAATTTATTGTTTACTTTAAATATGTTTTATAAAGAAAGTAAAATGAGGCCAGGCGTGGCCCAGCGGCACAAAGTGTGACTGTTAAACCGACTGGTTGTGGGTTCGATCCCCACTCGAGGAGATGAAATATTTACTTAAATTTATATTTCCATTTTTTCGCTCTGGTGTCGAGGCAAAGCGCCGCGTTGAGTTCAGCCACTTAACACGCAATGCCTCCAGAAGTCGGCAGAAAGTGGGTAACGGAGTGCCTTACACTAGGTTCCCTCTGCCTACCCCGCTGTGTGCGGGGTACGGCGTGAAGGTGAACAAAGTAAATATATATAAAGAAATATGTTGTCCATTTCAAATATTATCTGTGACCAAATTGAATTTTTTGTTCAATATAATATTCCTAAACATTTCCCAAAAGAGCATATAATAGTTACACGAGGCTAAATAAGCCCAAAAAGTAGACCACGAATAGCCGGATGAGAAAAAAAAACAGTTCCGAAAATTATGTAGTTTCGTTCTCTATCCTTTCTCGTTTAACCGCATCACGTTCTCGTAAAGGTTCTTTTTAGAAAGTTGGTCGGAGGCCAATTAAGCCAACAGGCGCCGACGTCCGCCCTTCTTCCTGCGTTCGCCACCGTTAAATCGTTCTGCAAGGCTTTGTGGCTAAGCTAGTTAAGGCTCATCTTTTGCAGGAGTTAATGTGTAGAGATGATGCAAGATTTGGACATTTTTTTATTATAAATTTGGCTGACGTATCCGTTGTTTTTTTTACATAAAAATTGTAAAATGATTTATTAACCTAGCCTAGTTTATCTAATAAAAATCTTGCGGCTATAATATGACAGTCGTAGGTTTAAGGTCGACACTCAATGCGTCCATAATTTGCTGGACAGTAAGGAACGGAAGTATCTTAATGGTAATGAAGTGTTGTAGTGCATCAGGTTCCCACGTTTCCTCTGCCTATCGTGCTATGTGCGGGATGCAGTATGAATATACAAAAAAAAAAAACATTTTTCTGCCAGACTTTGTAATTAAGGTAGTGAAAGAATATTTTAAGGACGAAGGTTAATAGATGATGCAAAATTTGGATACATTTTTTTAAATTTATATTATAAATTTACTTAACATACATATTGCTTTGTAATCCAAATTATTAAATAATTGAATTTGATAAATTGAATATCTTTTGTAGTTACCATTCCATACATAGAGTATGTGTTAGTTTGTTTTGAATGAGAAATATTATTTTATTATGCTTATATCTCTTTAGGCATTACTTTTAATTTAATTATACAAAGTTTTATGTCAGTATTATTCAGTTTAATTCTTCATACAATTACTGCTGCAAAACTCGCTTAGTTGTTGAAAATTCAATGCTAATAAGGTAAAATGATTATTGTTGTTATAATATAGAAAATAAAATAAAGCATTCATATATTGTTATAAGCGCTGATTTTACAACTCTCTACCGTTGTTTACAAATTAAAAATTTAATGTTGTACACGCAATTTAAAATGTGCGTAACCGAGTCCTTAAAAGTTAACGTTGTTCAATATAATCAAGCTTAACTTTTATTGGCATACCATAAGCTGTTATATTGGGATTAAACCGTGTTAGCATGTTTACTTGAGGCCAGTCGTGGCGCAGCAGCATGTGACTGTAAGCGCAACAAGTTGTAACTTCGATATCCACTCAAGGAAATAAAATATTTAATATTTTTTCTTCACTCTGATGTCTAGGTAAGACGCAGCGTTGAGTTCCTCCACTCAACACACAGAATCCCGAAATATCTCGAACTTGGCGCAAGATAGAGAAAAAAGTATCTTAACACTAGGTTCCCTCTGCCGACCCTGTTACATAAATTACATATTAATGACATATTTGTTATACACTTAAGACTACTTGTGAATGACATTATTGAACGAATTATTGAGGTTTTAAGGAATAAATTATCCAGAACTGACGAAACCTAATTCCTTGATTTACGATGTACATCCATTACAGCATAAAAAATTCGGAGAAGTATTGGGATAATAATAATAGGTTGAACCTATTTGGCAATAGAATGTATCGTAACGGTCGTAATTTATTTGGGTGAGGAAAAGGAGGCGAAGGAGACCAGGCTACGCAGTGCAGCAGCCGAGCAGGATCGCAATGCGTCGGGCAAGGCGGCGCCGGCCACTTGGCACTGCTCTCGGTCAACGTCCCCGCTACCATAAAAGCCTCCGAAAGCTTGAGCCAAAACAATTTTACCAAATTCCTTGCCAGTGCCCCAATATGCACGACTTTACGATCTTCTTTTGCTCTTATTTGACACTTGTTTATTTAATAAAGACCCGTTGATTGTGATATTTTGATTGTATTCGCTTGTGAGGCGCCTCGGTATTTGTTACAATGCCAGATTTACAACGAAAAGGTTATCTAATTTAAATATATTTCAAAATACATATGTATATATGTTATGTCATTTAATGTCTATGATTTTTTAAGTGTGGTTATGTTATAGAAATATATAATTTTCTTAATAATCTTAAACTTTAAATGTTATTTAATATTTATTCATTTAAAAAAAAACAATTACAACTAAATTAATAATTTGAATTATATTTTAAAAATAATTTAATTATTAACAAAACTAATTTATCTATGGTTGAGTATTTAAAGCTTTTTTTACTAATTGATAATTAAGTTAATATTTTAAAAGTAAAAAAAATAAATAATAAATGTTTTTAATTTTGTTAAAAGGATAAATAAAAGCAAAAAAATAAAGAAATATAAGTTTATTATCACAATTCATAAATAGGTATCTAAATTCAATTCTAGTGCTTAAATCTAAAATATAAATTAATATTTTAATCTAAACGAGACAAGAGTATCCTCATGAGGACACACTTCTGTCTTGTTATCGATGTTTGTACAAATGTTCTAAAATGTATGAATAATTTCATCCTTCTAATGTAAACGGATGTGAAGTATGAATTTTCAAAAGAGTTTTAGGTAAAACCGTATCAAAATGGCACAGTCGTGAGGGACTGTTCGTGACTTATGTATTACGATTAAACATAAGCTTGTCGCATATTTATATGTATATGTATATCGTCTACTTATTTCAAAATACTGATTTGTATGAGGAAATTGTTAGGAAATATTTTCATGTTCACTTTGAGCGGCAATTTTTCTAGTTGACCTTTTCCAGCACCCATTTTCCGGAGTAAGGAGTCTCTAACCTCTTCAGTTTGGGACGGAAACCGTTCTCGTCGGCGGTGTAGTCGACTCTGTACATAAAGCCATCAGGGCCTATGTATTCGTAAAAACCTTTTGAAGCTATTCCCTCATCGATTGTATTTGCGTTCTTCAATACGGCGTTTTCCTTTGCACGAATTTTGTTTTCGGTTTCGAAACTAGAACAAAACGAATGTTTTTCAATTTAGTTTTTATCTTAATTCAAATTTTATACCAGTTAATTATTTTATTAAGTAGCTCATTATGCAAATTAAGGTTATATGTCACGTATTTAAATGTGATGAACTTTGACCACAACACTACGCGCATCTGTATACGTCATACAGTTGTGACCCAATTTTTTAATCAGATTTAAGTTCATAAACATTCATTAAATGAATTGATTGTTGTATTTTATTGGTTTTCCTGTCATTATATAATATAAATTCGACGATTATTCAATGAATTAAAAATAATATAAAGCAGGTTTAGATTATCTTCTGTACTGATAGTTTTGATTATGTACTATTCTATTTTATATATATATGTATATATATAATACATTTATGGTAAATGTTATAGAATTTCCCTTTACATTTATTTATTTTCAACTTTAAATACTCATAACTGAATTGAATGATTGATAGGAATGTTTATCGTTGATTAATCAGGAAGTTTGTAATTTGCTGTCGTCCTTGAGAGACAACTGTCATTATTTAAAGTCTCTTCTGCCTTACTTAAATCATTAATTTTATCTAACTGCCAAATTCTACCAGAAGAATTAGCATAACGACTCTTCTCAGCTATCTTATATGCAAATATTTCAATAAGTTCTGTTCAGATATGCAAGGCCGATATTGTTCAGACGGCGACAAATCATATAAAACATATATATATATATATATATATATATATATATATATATATATATATATATATATATATATATATATATATATATTTGGCGCCAAAGATTATATTCATATTTCATAATAGTCATAAGGAAATAGGAGATTTGAGTTCATCGAATTATTTTATATCAAAACTGACATTAACTTGAATTATTTCATATGTATGTATTAACACGTAAATCAATTATTATGTAAGATAAATATCATACAATATTTAAAAATATGATTTTTTTGTTCAATATAAAAGATTTTGTACCTAGGTCACACGTAATTTATTTAAAATTATAGGTTAATTAAAAAATAATATATTTTTAGCTTCACGCTGTATCCCACACACACCAGGGTAGGCAGAGGGAACCTGGGAGCATAGTATTATAATATCCTGTTCCTTTTTAGGCAATTCCGTTTCTCACTTTCCATTGAGAAATTGAAATAAAAAATCCGAGTTAATCTACAACAATTGCGTCTACAGATTAACCCATATTCCACTGCGCCATGACATCCCTCAAAGTATATTACTATTTAATACTCACACAAAATCATATTTGTCCTCGTTGTAGTTGTGCTTTTGATTAAGAATCTTGATACCATTATTTTTGTAATATCCATCTTTGTAGTAAGGATTGTATTCTTGGGGAGGCTGCTTCACTAGCCTGTAAACGTCTTGAGAGGCTGACTCTTCGTAGGGCTCGTACTCGTGCGCATATGGTCCATACCCTCCGTCGTAGGGGTTGTCTAGGTGGATGTATGGATTTGGTATGTGTATGTATTTGCCTTCGTCTGATGGTATGTACCTGGGAGAAAAGTTTTCATTTAGTTAATTTCTATAAATATCTGGTATTTTAGTCTGTTTGTCTGTAAAGGTCGATGCTAATAACCGTATCAGAGTTTCGTAAGCAGCATATAAGCTAGCTCAATTTGATGGTTTGATAGGACTTTTAGATTTTTTTTAAACAAAATATGTTATAATTTTTCATATTTTTACGATTTTACTAATAGTAGTACTCACTGACGATAATAAAAAAAATAAAATAAAATAATCAATCAAAAGTTATGCCAGGCTGCAAAGTATAATTCTTTAATACATTATTTACTCAGTTTCTTCTATTATTCCATAGAACCTTATTGACTCGAGGGAATATTGCTAAAGTAACAACGTTCTAAGCTTATTTTTATTTTAAAATTTTGCTTTTAGATGGAATTGAATAATTAAGTATTTTTTAGATTATTTTTACCTATATATTCGCATTTTTTGAACGTACAATAATGAATAAAATTTTATTTAAGTATAATATAAAAATATTATAATAAGTTCTAAGCTAATTCCGATAAAAAAGCTTTTCAGTATATTCGCAATATACACAAGTACTCATAAGTTCGTTTAATACAAACAGCCTGTAAGATATATTATGTTTTGTCTAGTAATTAATATCTAAGTTTCTAGGAAGTTTATTATAAAATACAGATGACATTTACTTACTTGCCATCATCGCCATATTTATATGGATTCCATCGGCCGTCTTCTATAGGTGAGGCGAGGGCTGCGCAGACGCAGAATGCAACTACAAACTGTAAACAAAAACATTATTTATTTATTTAATTGCATAAGTTAATAATTTATAAAGAAGTGTAATTCCTTTTATAAATATTTAAACGTATTAGATAAATTTTTACTTAAGAAAAAAAATTTTTGGGAAATATTTTTAAATTATAGATTAAAATATATATATATTTTTTTTTAATTTAAATTATAAATAAAAAAAAAACATTTATATACCGCAAAGCTGTTCATCCTGAATGCACTACTTTATATTGCTCCAGATAGTAAAACACTACGTATTACTCGTACGTCACTACACTGCAACAGATCACTATGCGGAAATTTATCCACTAACCCGTGTACACTCCTTAGAGAATATCAAAACAATATGTTGATTTCGAAATCGACGCTTCGCTTTTATACATTTGCTACATCAGCTCATCTCTTTGCGGGAACTTATTCACGCACACGTATCATCTCCGTCGTATGTACACAGACACGCACACAATGATACATCTGATATGTTGTATATAACTTTTTTAATAAGGTGTTATGATTTCTGGCCGTGGGGGTGTGGTTTCCCACCACACATTCTTTCTTATTTACGACTGTCTTATACATATATTGTTATTTTGGAGACGCAAGTACGTCCTTTCTTTCAGTTTTTTTGATTATTTATAGTTTACTGTATATTTTTTTACGAAAAAATTTATTATGTTTACATTTTATGGTGGTTTCTGTTTTTGGAATTTGAGTAAATACGTACTGAGATAATATCAACGATATTATAGGGATTTTTTTTATTTCGTTACTTTTTTTCTTATAATGTAAATAATTAGCAAAATTCCTTTTTATGATGAATAATTAAAAGATATTTAGCTAATACATACATATGTAGAATATAAATAGTTAATAGCTCTGAAATTCTTAATAGTACCCCAATTTCGGTATCTGTGGCGTCAAGATGTTTATCACATAGTTATCTTAATTTTTATAGTTATCAATTAAGTAGGTATATTATAATTGCAAATTAAGTTTTCAAAAGAAATGATACATTTATATTCTAGATTCCAAGTTAGAATAATATCTAAACATCCTTTTATCATAAAAGTCTTTTGAATTCAGAACAAATGATAAATTTAAGGTGAAATTTTATTATTTTATGACATGACAGAAATAATAATCGCATAGTAAAAGAATGTGAAAATTGACACTTTCTATGGAAACAATAAAGTTTATTATTCGAAGTATTCTTAATTATGCTTCTTTAATTTGACCTTGTAGAATTTCACTTGAAATTACATCCGTTTAAGTAAGGAAACATGTTGACAAAATTTCCTAATGATCGGGATTGCCCACCCAACTATGTAAGTTTCTCCAATACAAGAATTTATGTTAGTCAGTAGTCAAATTAATGAGTTTGTCATATATGATTAGTAATCATTTTATTGTCTTTATATTAGGTACAAATTATAAATTAATATTTTTTGTCGAGACACTCTGTTCTTCACTTTCTTGCTGTATTTTATTGGCGGAATTAAATTCCGCTCTTATTATAATTTAAATATTATAATCAGTTCCCGGGGTTTTGATTAGGGTTAAAACCTATAATCGTCGCATCCACACTTCAATGTTGTGCTCAATGCGCCACGGTGGTATAGGATAATAATTTAAATTAGTAATAGTTTACACAGTATAACTTCAAATAATAATATTTTGTATGCTTTATCATTTTACTATTATAATTTTTCAAACAGTTGTATTATTGCTATAGATATTATGAGCTGACGTAGGCACTCATTTTTTATAGTTCCGGTTTATTTATAGGAAAGGTATGATTTATTTTTAGGGAAAAAACAATAAAAAAGCAAATATATTTTTATTAATCATATATTATATTTTTAATGATGTACAATTTATCATTACAATTGTCTTAAAATAAATAAATGTTGAAAGCTTATTTCATTTATATGTCAGTTTAACAAACTACTACGCATCCTGTCCAAATTACCGGAATAAACATAACATAACAAAAATATTATTCGAATTTGAACCTTTGAATCTTTTGATAACTTATGCAGAATTAATTCTCGTTAATCAACCAAAGGAGACAAACAATCGTTATCATAACAATAAATAACGTTTTATTTGATAAAACCGTATCCGCTACTGTATTGCGTATTTGTCTCAAGCTCTTATCTCCAATATTATTATACAAGGAATATTAATGAATCACTTTTAGGTTTATTAACTAAATATTGATATTCAATGGAATTCGGTTATTATAACGTGTTGTTTTGACAAAATTATAAAATTAAGTCAACAAATTAATTAAATTTCTAGGAAGTTTCCATTTATACGGATTTTATGTTGTGACGCACCAGTGTGGCGCCTCCTGACGGTGTCGGTGATAAACATTAAATATTATAGTTTAATACAACGTATATGAAAGTATAATGGTGAATTATACTTTGAATTTATATATAACTTACATATATATGTTGATATTACATAAAGGTATGAGCTGTAAAACCGGATGCTCGAGTTTGTCTCCTATATATTATGTACGTATATTGACTTCATTTTGTAAAGTTCTGGATTATTCATTATAATTGCATAACAACCCCCGTCATAAGCTTTTCTTCCATTTTAGCTTTACGGTGTATCCCATAGCAGGGTAGGCAGATGGAACCTAGTATTTAGATACTCCGTGCCCAATGAAATGAAAATAGTCATTGTATCGTTTCCTCGAATGGGAATCGAACTCGTAACCTTCCCATTTACATTCAACTTCTGTCTGCTTTAAATTAAGACTTCGTCGTTTCATGCATTTTGTGATTATCAGTTGCGTGATAAGATACATCGTTTTCTACTTTCTTGTTATGTAAATATATGGAGAGTTAGATAAGAACGCTTTAAATTAATTAAAATATTTTTGTTAAAATGTACTCCTGATATTTGGACTCATAAATAAAATAAGCCTATAAGCAAATCATTTTTTTATAACTCACAAAGACTCTGAAATTAAATAACTTGATATCTACTGAACTTTTACTGTTTTTAGAACATAAGATGAAGTCGAATTCCGATGAAGACAAACTCTAAAACGATTACTTTTATTTATTTATTTATTTATTTAATACTTTATTACACCAACTTAATAATTAAAATATACAAAGAAAATAAAAAATAAAATTAATAAATAAAAAAAATAAATTAATATTTATAAATTAATTTTAAATATACGGCGTCCAAAAAGTATAGTTAAGTAAGAATTCGAAACATAGCGCATTTTTTTCCTCTGAAGATTAGCAGCCGTAATTTTTTAATATTATATCTGCATTAGTACCCTGATCACCATTCTGTAGTAAATTTTGTTATTTCATGCAAATTTTTGTGATGAGGTAGACGATAACTGAGCAACTCATCTACGACATTAGAACTGCCGTGAATAGTCACCGTTAAAGAAACAAGCTCTCTTATTGGTAAATTTCCTCAATTAAATCTAGAATTAAGTTTTCGCAAAAAAATATCAAACTTAGGCCTTTATATAGGCTCTTTAGAGATTTTGATAAAAAATCAAAGGGCATCAATTAAGCATCCGTTGCGTTGTAAACGCGTCTTTATATTCATCATATTAGCCATTTAATAAATGGATGATATAGCTTAATTAATTTGTAAAAAATATATATAATTAATTATATATATATATATATATATATATATATATATATATATATATATATATATATATATATATATATATATATATATATATATATATATATATATATATATATATATATAATTTCTACGTAATCATTTTAATTACACCGTATTTTTTTCTATAGCATAGCATTTGGCCTATCACTAACAAAAGGAATAGAGGTCAACAAAAAGTGATGATGATCGTCATACATTACAATCAAAGTGACCTGTAAATCATCAGTTCGTGGCATTACCGTTGTACTTTTTGCCGATAGCTCATTTATAAGTTATTGATTGATTTGGGACGTACGATGAATAGATCTTAATTCTTGTGAGAATAAAAAAGTATTATCCAAACGTCTTTACAATCCTAGCGGTAACTTGATGTGGCGCCTAATTTCAATTTACTATAATATAATATGGGAATGTAGAAGGAATTTGACAGGAGATTGTATTTAATTATTATATCTAATATATTTGCACCACAAAACATTAGTTTTTTGTGGTGGTGGCGCAGAAGCGCAAGCGTGTGACTGTAAACGTGACAGGTTGTGGGTTCAATTCCTAACTGAGGAAATGAAATATTTACTATTTTCATTTTCCTCGCTCTGGTACTGAGGCAAAGCGCCCCGCTCAACACCGAATGCCTCCAGAATTGATGAAGTGTCTTAACTCTACGTTTCATCTATTAGCTTTTCTTCCAATTATTTTTTCTTCCTTGAGATACACCGTACCACACCTAACTAAGTAGAACGAGAAATTCCTTAAATTATAAGAATAAACAATCTTATGAACAGAACTTGACCTACAATAATGAAATGACCTCAATTTTTATATTCAGCATCATTAATAACTTCAGCCTACTTGTATTTCATTTTTTTTTCAAACACATTACTAGACATTGATAAAACTTAGATCGATATGATTTTAACATAGACATTAGACGTGCTAAAGGTCAACATCACGGTGCTTCGAAAATTCGCACAATAAAACAAGATTTGATAATTTATAGGCACATATTTTTTTTATAAACTAGTTAATACGGTTTCAAAACCAAAATAAATTTATATTATTATTTTTTTTATTTCAGACAAATATATTGTATTAAATTGAAATTAACTTAAGAAAAGATACACTATTGCGCCCTTTTGGATATGGTTGCAAGTTGTATTAACCAATTCCAATCCAGTTACTATTAACCGATCCTTGAAATTATAGAAGATTTGTAAAAATAACAAAAAAAAAAAACTAAATCACGTTATCTTCTTATAAATATTAAAATTTACTGATAAGTCGGAGTCATGAAGGTGGACATGGGTGTGCGGATGCGTCATATCGACGTCACTATAAACGAGATTGCTCATCAAACGAGATTTCCTAATTTTTGAGGAAGAGAATTATTCTGTACCCTTTTAGTATTAACGTCATCAAGATTTCTTCAAAATCATGTATAATACATATTTTTTGTTGAATATGAATAGCCTTTGTGAAATAGCAAGTGTTTATTTTTTAACTAGCGACCCGCTCACTGCTTAGCCCGCTTGAATTAAATTATTATTTATTTACTGGAAATTTGTGTACATGGAAGATATATTATAAGAAAATTATTTTTTAAATTATATATTTATTAGAAACCACAATAAATAAATTAAATTTTCTTATATATTTTCCATGTACAGACCAACCGTTACGATTTTATTATAAGTATAAATAATGCGCAATTCGTGAATATGTAGGTGTTTGATAAATTGAAATGAATTTTCGATACAATGGCATAGTAACTGCCAAATTTAATAACAATAAAGTCGTATTGTCGGTATCATTTTACTTTTTATATCTTTCTTTCTTTATTTTACATTTTGAATGGTGTGCGTGTTAAAATAAATGCTTGTCGCTTTATCTCAGCTTATTGCCTTTATCATCTCATAGCAGCCAACAAATGTTGTGATGAGGGAGTAGTGTTCTGGGTACTCTCTGATGTCCACCTAGATTAGGTAATTCAGGTTGAATGAGAGAATTCGACGAATTTGTTTCTCATAGGAGCTAGAGAATATGAAAATATTTTATTCCCCCGAGTGGAAATCGAACCCACAACCAACGATTGAAGACGCGTTAAGACAATTCGTTCCCCACTTTGTGAGTTGAGTCACGAAACTCAACGCCGTGCGTCGTATTGTAAAAGCGAGGATATAAAACATAGAAAATCAAATAAATCAAATCAGCTCCACGCTTTTTGCGACACTCCGTTCTCCACCTTCCGCCTCATGCTGAGTGGCGGAACTCATCGCCACGCTTTGTGGTGTTGACACTAGAGCGAAGAAAGTGGGGATGGAACCCACAACCAGTCGCGTTTACAGTCACTCTTTGTACCACTTCGCCACGACTGGCCTCATTAGGAACGAATTAATAATTTATACACCTGTGCCACTGTACCACAATAGCCTCAAAAATTTTATGACTTATAATAAAAAAAAACTACAAAAAATACACATTTAACATAATAATTCTTTAACTGAGATAACTTTCGATATAAAATAAATAATGCGCATGCTCGTTCACACATTGTAATGGTTTATTTTTTTTTTTACAATCCTGTTATAAATCCGGATATTCGAATTCCATACTACCCTTATCAAGATGTTATCAGTTCATTTAATTAAGAGTGTCTACTTTGTCTTATGTGTATGGGGAATTGAGGTTTATTGGTGTCACATGAGTGCGGGTAGTCTTTTTATTTTTTTAAATTCTGTTTTTCCTGTTGCTTAAAAAGTTGTTTATTAAAGAAATAAAACTAAATTTTTATTTTCACTAAGTTTGATAATAACATTACATTCAACAATTAATTATTGAAAATTTTGTTATAAAAAGGAATACATATATGTATTTTATTACATTTGCATGTTCCATAATTTTATTCCTCCGTTCCTTTGAAAACTGGGAACATTAGGTCCCCAGGTTACTTCTGACTACTCTGCTATATGCGAAATATAGTGTTTGTTCTCCGTTATACAATCTCGGCATATAAATAATAATATTTTTAATTTATATATTTTCCTTAGGATTCCCTAAGGAAAATAGGGAGGTCAGGGAGGTTTAGGTTTAGGTTTTCCGAATGGGATAAAATTAAATTTTACGTTTTATAGATATCACGATATTATATCACGTTAACGATATTGCGAGCAGCTTTTTTTTGTAGTTCATCGGAGTCCTCTGCTGAACCTCTCTCAGAGTACTAACCATCCAGATCTTGTGCAGCTCACACTTGACCGCCAGCACTTGTAAGTAATATAAAAGTTGGATACATTTTATACAGTTAATCAAATTTCACTTTAGACTGTAAAATTCAATTTAAATCGTACTTGCTCAACTAAACAGTTATAAAGTTTCTAGGATAATCCCTACTGAGACACCTGTCTAAAGGTATTTACTGATTAAATAGTCTGATAATCTGAAGGAGTTTTATTTTAATTAATAGAAAGATTTTAGTCCAAACATTTAGAACATGATTGTTTGAAATATAAAGATATGTATATAATATATATTTAGAATTAACCAGTTTAGTTATATTAAATTTAACAAAAATATACACAATAAATTATCTTGTATTATCTCAAACCCCAAAGCCCTTAAAAAAAATCAGCGGAAAGTGAGGAGCGGAGTGTCTCAACACTGGGTTCCATCCGCCGATCCTGCTATATGCGGAATACAGCGTGAAGCTGTTTTTATTATTATCTTATTATTATATTAGCCTATATAAAGCAACTCTGAACTACGATGTTATAATATTTTCGACATAAACTTCAAATATATATCACTTAACGCATTTAAAAATCAAAATTGTTCAATGAGCGAAGTAATCGACCACAAAGCGTTGCGGCGAGCCCGAAACGGCACACGTTTTGGTAATGTAAAATTGCCACAGCGCTCTGTGGACTTTCATCGATAAAGTTTGTAATGAGATGCTTATTTACATAGTTAATGCTCTCTTTTTGTCTGTATTATCATTTAAGGTTGTATGTGGTGGTGCAGCGGTGCAACGTGACGGTATGCACAACGATTGTTGGTTCCATTCCCACTCAGGGGAATAATTTTCATTAAATTTTTGTCCCTCAACACGCAATATCCAGAAAAAAATAAGTCTTATGACAATTAAAATGTAAATTATATTGTTAAGACATCAGCGTTTGCTCTGCCTACATGCATACTTATATACAGCATGAAGATAAAGTACTAATGTTTTTTATCATGAAAATCACTCCACCCGGTCAAAAAATCGAAGGTCTTAAAAACAAAAGTGGAATCCCAATCCAAGGTCTTAAAAAAACAGTGGAATATCAATTAGACTCCTCCCTCCTCCTCCTTTTACAGAAATCGGTTAAAATCATTGCGTTCAAAAATGATGATAGCATTTTGAATATGGCTTAGACTAGATCATGTAGGTCAGATATTGTTTTATTAGCGCTTACAAAAAAAATTAACATAATGACAAACAAATAACATAAGCTCCTAATTAATCACGTAAAGCTACAATGGAATTTTAATATTATAAATGTATCATTCAGATTGTGATTTTCAGATGTCAAAATATGACATTGAAATATATTATATTTCTTTATTTATAGCCTTTCTCCTTTCTTGCAAACTTCTTACTAATAGACCTTCTAAAATTTTATTGTTATCTGTTGGATTTATTATATTATTATTTCTGTATTTACATTTTTAAATCTGACGTTTATATAAAAAAACTAATGGAAATCACGAATGACTGATTACCTATGTAAATCTAGATAACGATTTGCCCATATAAAATTAATTTAAAATATGGTTTTTTTCTCTTTTGTTAATATGTAAATGTAAAAAAAGGAGTCCAGTCCATGTTGTGACTTCGAAGCCCACTCGTAGAAATGACATATTTAATATTTTTATTTCCTTACGAAGCAAAGCGCAGCGCTTAGTTCCGTCACTTAACACGCAATGACTCCAGTATTCAGCAATAATTGGGATACGAAGTGTCTTAACACTAGGATCCCTCTGCCAGTAGGCAGAGTATCTGCTGTACAACGTAAAGTTAACAAAAAAGAAAAACAGGTATAAAAAGCTCTTTTATGACTAAAACAGCTAGTAAAATAACGCATGCATACGATAGGCAAACTTTATGCACCCCAATCCATGAAATATTCACTCAACAAATAAGGGGTGAATAGAAAGAGTAAATTGATTTGAAACAAGATCATAATACAACCTCCATAAAGACCAATCATGATGTTAAAGCTCTTTAAAGTCATCGTATAATATATCTTATTTTTATGAATAAAGTAAATACTTGAGTATGCGTTATTTTTACCCTATTGGTTCCGCCGCTATATTTGAACAATCTTTTATTTTCAATAAACAATTTTTAAATAACAAATTTCAATGTGATTTTCTCTAATTAACATCATCAGTCAAGAGAAGGATTAATATGTATTACCTAAATCTAGATAACGATTATCAATACCTACCTATAAAATAAGTAACATTGTTCGTTTTATTTGGAACCTAGTAAGCAAATTTCTGTATACCACTTTCTGCCAAATTATTGAGAATTGCGAGGTAGCTGATGGCACTAAGCACCACGGTTTGTTTTGTTACTAGAATTCGATCCAGAGTAAGAATCGAACCCACAACCGTCGCATTAGTATTCGCCGCTGTGCCGCTGCGCCACGATTGATATATTACTTATTGAACATATAAAAAGACATTAGTCTATTTCAAACGGACAAAGCCACGAGTTGAACACTAGGGTATTTATAAATAAATTCTAATATAAGAATATGCATATATTATACTTATTATAGTGCTTTTATCAAGCATATATTATAATATATTATTATTGAACACATAAAAAGGTTTTTATCCTATTCACTGGGAAATCTAACTACTAACTCATCTCATACGTTAGCCATATGACGCATAATTATGAAATGTGAACGTATTATTACATTAAACTATTTATTCTAATTGCTAACTTCTTATATTTAGAGGCCAGTCGTGGCGCAGGAACACAAGCGTGCAACTGTTAATGCTATAGGTTGTGAGTTCGATTTCCATTCTGAAAATTCAATTTTGAATATTTTATTTTTTTAGCTCTGGTAACGGAGGACAGTTTCGCCACTTAATAAAAGTATTAACACTAGGTTTCCAGGTTCCCTCGGCCTAACCTGCCATACGCGGGATATAGCATGCAGAAAAAAAATTAAAAGACAAATATCACTTGTTGAGCAATTGTAAAGGCTAAATTCGGAATACGTATTAGTAATAATAGTAAAATACATTGTCTTAGTTAAAAACTGTAATAAGCAGAAAGAAATAGATATTAAGACTTTTAGTTTAATTAAGACTTCTATAAGGATCATTATTACGTTTATCAAAATAATTGTAAAATAAAAAAAAAATATGCATATTTGATATATTTTTTGTATTTAAACCCAGATTATTATAATTTTCAACGATTCTCATACATTCTACATTTTTGCTATTAATAATAAGAATACTAATATTTACAAATATTAATAATACCAAACAACTATATCAACAAACCCACTCCACACTGTCACGGAACCCTCACGTACATATCATTCGCCCACGTATTTCAATGCATTACCTAAATACCAATATGGATAAGTGTCGTAAACATTCGCTAAGGTAAATTTAACACGGTTAGTCAGAAATTCACAAAAGCCATAACAGAAATCACATTAAAATCCTCCATGCAATTCTTTGTCAAGCAGAAACCGTTGTTTTCTAATTTAGAATATTGTGAGTAAAGAAATTTGGGATTAACTGAAGTATTTTACGCTGCTGTTTCATTTATTTCTTTTAAAACAAATACGGCTTAATTAAAAAAAAAGGACTGATGTCAGTCGTGGCGCAGGGGCACAAGTGTGTGATTGTAAACGCTACTGGTTCGATCCCCACTCGAAGAAATTAAATATTTATTTAAATTTATATATTCCTTTCTTCGCTCTGGTGTCGAGAAAAAAAATTAAAGTAGGTACTTGTAGCAAAAGGCTCGTTAGGTTCGTTAAAAATACATCCTGCATCCTTAAATTTTATGATAGCTTTATGGTGTATCATCGTAACAATGAAAACTTAAACCTGTATGATTTGTAAAAAAGCAGCCGCTTAACGGCATACGCTACAATCAGTTCTAAAAATAAAATTCAATACTTTAAGAAATTGCCTCTAAATATCGTGTTAACATTTAGAACTTTTAGTACGTGAGTCATTACTATCTTTTACCTTGTTCATTTAAACTTTTTTTGCTTCACGCTAAAAATAGTTATTAGGCAGAGGGGACTTAGAGCTATGACACTCCGTTCCTGAATTGCTCCCTAATTTAAAGAGAGAATGTAAATAATTAATTGCCCTGAGTAGAAATCGAACTCAGAATCGTCGTGTTCTGCTTAAATCTTTAATTACCTATCGCTTATTAAAGGAAATAGAACCTAATCTGGCTAGGCTAAACGTGGCACGAGAGGTTAAAATATTTATTTGATATTATATTTTATTTTTCTCGCTCTGGCGTTGAGGCAAAGCGCGGCGTTGAGTTACACTACTAACAATCCGGATAAGACCAAAAGATTCAGCAATAAATGAGAAATGGAGTGTTTTAACACTAGGTTCTTTTTACCTTCCCTGCTGTGTGCTGGATATAGCGTGAAGCTAAAAAAAATATACTCCCCCGAGTATTGATGTTTATCTAGTTACATTTCTATTGCGCCATCATGGTGTATTAAGAATTTGAATTTTAAGGAAAAATTTGCATTTCAAATTGTGCTGTTTTTATAAACAATATTTAAAGTAAACAAATATTGTTTACAAACATCCGAATGTATAATTTTGCCTTTGTCTAGACGCTAATTCGTACCTCATTAAGACGTCCTATTAAACTCCTACGCATTTTTTATATATGTACATATTAATAAAAAAGTTAACACATTTATATAATTCTTGGCAATTATTTAACATTAATAATAGTAACAATAAAAATTCCTTAGAGTCTTCCGCCTAGTTATGAGGTGAATAGCGTTGGTTAAAATTTTAATTTACATATCTTATAGAGATTTTTAATATATACAGATCTATATAATTCCAATATACGTACAATATTCTTTTTTCAAATAGTTGTTTAGTTATTTGTATTCAAAAGTAAAATAATTTTATGACCAAAATAAGTCTTATATATTTTTTACACAAAAAAAATTAAGCCCAAATATGCTAAATTATTATCGTTACGTATTATTATCGTTACATCTCAAATTTGAATTAAGTAGTGACGTATTATTATCGTTACATCTCAAATTTGAATTCCTAACCATCGCGTTGTCAGTAAAGTATCCGAAAGTACGTCACAATGGCAACATCATTGTGTAAATTTCAGTACATTTATGTTTATATGTATGTATATAGGTTTAATCACATATTTTAGATCTTTTATGACCTTTTGCTAAATTAAATTCTATATACACCAAAAGATGTACAAAAAACCTGCATGTTAATCACAATACGGTTACTTAACCCGGATAATGTAACGGCAGCGAAAATTTAATAAAATTTTATTAATTTACACTAACCATAAAAATACTTATCGGGAAATAATCTTACAATCAATTTTGTTATAAATAATATAAAAAAACCCGGTCAATTGTGAGTCGGAAACGCCCACCGAGGGTTCCGTATCATTCTCAGGATTGTAGGTCAACGGAATGTACAATTCATAAAAGTAGACAAACTTAAGTTTGCGAGCGTATGCACTCATTTTGTATGAAATTAATTGCAAATAGGAATTTATAATATTTTTTCTAAAAAATCCATATAAATTTGTAATATTTTTTTCTATAAAATATATATAAATTTTAATTAATTGAATTTTTCCTTTTATGTATTTTGTAAGTTCTAACTTTGTACCAAATTTCATAAATATCCATGGGCAGTATATTCGGCGGCCGTATATTCGGCGAATTTCGTACAAAATACAGCAGTGAGTGATGTATTCGTAAGTAAATGCATAAATGCTCACATATTTGATTGCGTTGAATTAGAAGCTTAAATTTTTTGTATACTCCAAGGGGCCTTAGAGCAAGCGATCTTGAAATAAATGGTCTTGGTCAGCCGGACAAACGGATGCCAAAGTGGTCCTATAAGGGTTCCGTTTCTGTACTTAAAGATACGGAACGCTAAAAGCGATATGATTAATTTGGATAAAAACTTTTATTTCGTGTAAAGACGGTAATTTATTTTGAGAACAATAATATATTTTTATATATTCCGATATTGATTCGCAGCATATTTTTTTGGATCAATATGATTGCTAGAATTAAAAATCGAGAGGTTGGATATTTTGGGGTGACTAATCTTTATTATTTTATTTCATCACAAGTAACTTTAAGGTTTATTTAGCTTCGACATTCTGTTTAACGATATTGAAATGTTTTCCATTTAAATTTAAATCATCGTGCAATTTTGATACAATATTCTCTGTTTCAGAATTCAATGAACTTTTTTTAGTTTTACGCTCTGCCAGCATAAGTATAGCAAGACACTCTATTTCCGTCTCATTTTCAAAATATTACATGTTAAGTAGTGACCCCAATGCAGAGCTTGGTCTTATTGGGACGTGTAAATAAATATAATCATCATCAATCCCCCGAGTGGGAATCGAACATACCCACTCTAATCGAACATGCAATCATCATGTTTACTGTTAGGGTGCTGTCAACTGCGCCACGACAGGTATGAATCCAGCTTGGTTAACAGGGAATTCACCACGCAGTAAGCAAAATCTATGAATTTATTAAAATAAAGAAAGAAATAATGTAATTTAATGATTAATCTGATTATATTAATCTAATATGATATAATATTAAAATGCATACTTAAAGTGTAGTAATACTTTAAGTTTGTAGATGTATCTAAGGCAAAATACATTTACAGAAATATATGTTCTTCTATATTTTCAGGACTAGGGAATAAGACAAGGTGACTTGTAATTTCATTTCATATACCATGTGCCGAGCTTCTTTATGTATTTATTAAGGAAACGTATAAAAATTTTAACGTAACGGAATTTGAACTTGCGCCTCTTTGATAACCCTCCAAGAGCTCTGACAAATTAAGTTCTTTATGTATTTAATAATTAATATATATACGATCTCTAATTAAAAAAATAAAAAAAGATTTGTTTTATTAATTAAAATTGCCTTTCCTACAACTTTTCACTATATTATTTTTAGAATTCAACAGCTAAATATTGCAATCAATAGGTGTTTCATTTCGCACAACAAATAAAAAAAAAGCCACAAACAAGATGCCATACAAGAAGCTTTTACTAAAAAACATAAATATTATTACGCTATCATTTGGACTCCAAATGTCATATTTATTAGAGCGAAAAGACAATAAAAATTGATAATGGTACCTACTGCTCTCCAAAGTTAGATACAAGACTTAATTTATTTGGCGGATACAAATTCCTTAGGCGAAATCCACGTACTCGAACTTCAGCAGAACTCGTCGATATCTTCAATCGTTTATTACGAACTCATAAATTTCCAAATTAACATACAAACAACGCGGGTTGCTAATTTATGCCTTATATAATATAGGAAGTTGTAAACACTTTATTGTATATGTTTCATCTATATTGTGGTAAAATATGTATACATAGATGACAATCTATTGGCGCAGTGGTTTAAACGTGCGAGTAGCTTTCGCTGTTATCATCGATTTAATTTTGGTCTATGTTGATGATAGTATTTCTATAAAAAAAAAAAAGTATTTGCCATATTGTATTCATTTTTTCGTAGTCATGTGCTTTATAGGTTAATTTATTAAAAGAATGGCAAGTGATATAGAAAGTACAAATATTGAAAATAACTTAATAAACAATGGATTTAAGATTAATATTATGTTTAAATGGATCTTCGCTCATAATTATAGATTTGAGGATTTAGAATTTTAGAAAGGTTTATGGTAAGCACACGGTAGAAGTCAAAAAATTGTCAAATTTAAGCTTGATATTTTGTATGAAATGAACTACAATTATTCTATAATTGTAATTAATTTCATATAAACGAGTGCGATGTCCGACATGCTCATAAACGTTTTTTCAATTTAAAAATTAGAAAATAGTTGATGAAACCTTGCACTGTCTACTAATAAACATATCGAGTTTGTGATCATTACATTCATATATCATTTATTTTATTGGAAAAAACGTATTTCTAGTTTTTTTACTTTTAATTTATTTTACCATCGTCGTGGGAACTGTCGTGTCGTCGTCGTGGTCCTAGACTAGCTTATCTACCTACATGCTAAATAACTTTCTTAGCCTAGTTAGTTACGTCTGTGCGTTGTCTGTCACTCAGTAATGGTAGAGAATATCATTTAATAAGAGAATAAATTAAGAAAAAACATTTAATATTAAGTATTTACTACTAGCAGTCTGTTAAGTTACATTTTTTTTACAGTACAGTAGCAGTACAGTAGTTACATATTTTGGAGTTCAATATTTTTTTTATCTTATTCTTGAAGGTGGTATCTTAACTGGATACTACGTGTGTTCTTCATTCAATGTGATTTTCTCGCAAAGTGATTAGTGCTGAACTGGCATGCTCAGAATGCCATAGATCAAGAACAACAACAACAACAGCGGTAGAGCTTAATAAATATAGATATTTTTT
This sequence comes from Heliconius sara, assembly GCA_917862395.2. NCBI lineage: Eukaryota > Metazoa > Arthropoda > Insecta > Lepidoptera > Nymphalidae > Heliconius > Heliconius sara. The sequence continues at coordinate 17,427,464 of OU860789.1, read as the reverse complement.
TAATTATTATTATATATTGCGAAATAATTTTAGTGAATTTGCAGAATATTAATGTATATGTGTTAGTCATACAATAATTAAAATAAATCCGCCTTTAAGCCCCAAACAAGTTTTAATGGTGGTCATTAAATTTGACACAGATATTAATTATACATCTATAACAACTTAAGAAACTTAATTTGGTCATGGCATCATGTTGACATTTGTTACATATTCAAAATCTATCTAAAGAAACATTGTAAGTAATTAATAACTAAAGTATAAATATGCAAAAGAACCTAGTAGTTACAAGAATTCAATTTATTATTGCGAAAATTAATTGGAAATGTATGTGAATGTAATTTGATAGGACTTTCTATGTTCCTCTTTCGAATTGCAAACACATACATACGTACTACATTTTTTTATATTTCTAAATAAAAAAATAACTATTTTGTTATTTAGAAATCGTGTAAATAATTTTAAGAGTTATTCAGAATTAAAAGCGTAAAATTAATAAAATCGAATACGACTCAGTGCTAAAATGAATTTATATCTGTTTTTCAAAAAGCTTCCAATAATACAGCGAGCGAAGCGAGCAATATAGCACCTGCGAATTTATTTAGAGAATTCATGTATTCTTTATCCATAAATTTTCATAAAATTTTTTTTAATGGACCTAGAGCGAACCCTGGACCGTAATTTTTCACGATTTGTTTGATTGTAAACGATACGCGTATTAGGTATTCCGTCAATCGAATGTCCTGCTCATTTCATGACCTGGTCAAGACTATAAGACATCCAAATACAACACATTATTTACATTAATATTTTATTATACATTCCTTTATTAATATTTATCTGTTTCAATTATTTTTATTCTCCTCATTAACAATTTTGCCTTTATTTTTATTTATTTATACATGTTGCTTGCTTGCTTGCTTTAGTTAAAAAAATATATATATTATAAAACATTCATATATTTTTTAAATTAAATTTTATAATAATATAATAGAAGATAATAAATGAATGTCTAAAATCTACATTTATTTTCATTCTCTATACTAAATAAAGGGTCTACATCAACCAATCAGGAATTTAACCTTCAGCGTCCTCACTCGACATATTTTGGTAGTGTCGTATCGCCCACCAACCATGACATTTTGTGCCAGACCACCTTTTTCGTTCTTCTTTGTAAAATAAGTAAACAGTTGTTTTCAGAAAATATGTTATAAGATAGATTATTTTTACTCCCAGTTATCAATTATTGAATGTATTTAAAAATTGATGTGAAAGCTCAGTTTATTGGCTTAACCTTGAATTCTGTTTATATATATAAAAAAATGTCAATTGAATTCTGGTTATTTATTGCAAAATGTTGATGTTTAATTATTTATTTAGGCGATATTGTTGTATAATTTGTGTTGTTGTGATGCTGTGATGATGTAGAGAATTTCATATTTCTTCGTTTCCCTGGCGTGTAATAAAGTCGGTACTAGATGTGTGTTGAGTACAGCATTACGTACAACTATGCTACCGTTCCGCTATTCCATCATAGTAGAACACACTACTTAATAAGTGACCGTCAGCAATACGAATGTTATACGGGACCAAAACTTAGGTATTACAGAATAATCTCTTAAAAAGATATGTGGAGTCAGTTTCAGTCAGTATCTTATCGAATCCGCTGTGAAGATTAATATAAACGTAGCGTTTCGCGTTCATTCTTTTCGGACTAACATTTAGAGACAAAAAGTCAAGGTAAAAAATAAATATTTAAAACACAATTTAAATAAAACTGTAAAACTGAACAATAAAACTGAACCAATTTCATGATTGTGGGTCAACTGGAAAAGTTTGCTAGCTTAACTTCGAAAAGTGAGTGAAGCTCGTACTCATTTTATATGAAATGAACTACAAATGTAAATTAGGGATGCTTTGTTTCTATGTTGTACTTATAATATTTTTTTCTTTATTTTTAATGTAATTTCTTGCTAATTTTGATAATTGTAGGTCCATAGGAAGTACTTGGGTACCCTATAGATTTTGACTACGTGCTGTTGATTACGTTAATCTAGAAGTTTTATTTCTTTTGTACTCTTAGAAACCAAATACCTGGATATCTGATATTAATTTCCGTTTGATACCTCTATGTGTTCTCGAGATAAATGGTTTTGATAGACGGCCAGACACACAGACAGACACAGAAAAATTAAAGCGTAGCGTATCGTATAATGGTTCCGTTATCTTCGTACATTTGTTGACGATCTCGAGGCGCATGCATGCATTTTGTATTAGTCATTAGAAAATATTATGTTCATGAAAAAAATACCCTTATAATAATAAATCATGAAAACTTTATAATTTTAAGCAATTACTACGGATATCAAATAACACTACTTTCAGCAGATTTTGTACTCGATGTACCGAATATGATAGTTGATGAAACCTTGCACTGTCTACTAATAAACATATCGAGTTTGTGATCATTACATTCATATATCATTTATTTTATTGGAAAAAACGTATTTCTAGTTTTTTTACTTTTAATTTATTTTACCATCGTCGTGGGAACTGTCGTGTCGTCGTCGTGGTCCTAGACTAGCTTATCTACCTACATGCTAAATAACTTTCTTAGCCTAGTTAGTTACGTCTGTGCGTTGTCTGTCACTCAGTAATGGTAGAGAATATCATTTAATAAGAGAATAAATTAAGAAAAAACATTTAATATTAAGTATTTACTACTAGCAGTCTGTTAAGTTAAGTTACATTTTTTTTACAGTACAGTAGCAGTACAGTAGTTACATATTTTGGAGTTCAATATTTTTTTTATCTTATTCTTGAAGGTGGTATCTTAACTGGATACTACGTGTGTTCTTCATTCAATGTGATTTTCTCGCAAAGTGATTAGTGCTGAACTGGCATGCTCAGAATGCCATAGATCAAGAACAACAACAACAACAGCGGTAGAGCTTAATAAATATAGATATTTTTTTAATTATTATTATATATTGCGAAATAATTTTAGTGAATTTGCAGAATATTAATGTATATGTGTTAGTCATACAATAATTAAAATAAATCCGCCTTTAAGCCCCAAACAAGTTTTAATGGTGGTCATTAAATTTGACACAGATATTAATTATACATCTATAACAACTTAAGAAACTTAATTTGGTCATGGCATCATGTTGACATTTGTTACATATTCAAAATCTATCTAAAGAAACATTGTAAGTAATTAATAACTAAAGTATAAATATGCAAAAGAACCTAGTAGTTACAAGAATTCAATTTATTATTGCGAAAATTAATTGGAAATGTATGTGAATGTAATTTGATAGGACTTTCTATGTTCCTCTTTCGAATTGCAAACACATACATACGTACTACATTTTTTTATATTTCTAAATAAAAAAATAACTATTTTGTTATTTAGAAATCGTGTAAATAATTTTAAGAGTTATTCAGAATTAAAAGCGTAAAATTAATAAAATCGAATACGACTCAGTGCTAAAATGAATTTATATCTGTTTTTCAAAAAGCTTCCAATAATACAGCGAGCGAAGCGAGCAATATAGCACCTGCGAATTTATTTAGAGAATTCATGTATTCTTTATCCATAAATTTTCATAAAATTTTTTTTAATGGACCTAGAGCGAACCCTGGACCGTAATTTTTCACGATTTGTTTGATTGTAAACGATACGCGTATTAGGTATTCCGTCAATCGAATGTCCTGCTCATTTCATGACCTGGTCAAGACTATAAGACATCCAAATACAACACATTATTTACATTAATATTTTATTATACATTCCTTTATTAATATTTATCTGTTTCAATTATTTTTATTCTCCTCATTAACAATTTTGCCTTTATTTTTATTTATTTATACATGTTGCTTGCTTGCTTGCTTTAGTTAAAAAAATATATATATTATAAAACATTCATATATTTTTTAAATTAAATTTTATAATAATATAATAGAAGATAATAAATGAATGTCTAAAATCTACATTTATTTTCATTCTCTATACTAAATAAAGGGTCTACATCAACCAATCAGGAATTTAACCTTCAGCGTCCTCACTCGACATATTTTGGTAGTGTCGTATCGCCCACCAACCATGACATTTTGTGCCAGACCACCTTTTTCGTTCTTCTTTGTAAAATAAGTAAACAGTTGTTTTCAGAAAATATGTTATAAGATAGATTATTTTTACTCCCAGTTATCAATTATTGAATGTATTTAAAAATTGATGTGAAAGCTCAGTTTATTGGCTTAACCTTGAATTCTGTTTATATATATAAAAAAATGTCAATTGAATTCTGGTTATTTATTGCAAAATGTTGATGTTTAATTATTTATTTAGGCGATATTGTTGTATAATTTGTGTTGTTGTGATGCTGTGATGATGTAGAGAATTTCATATTTCTTCGTTTCCCTGGCGTGTAATAAAGTCGGTACTAGATGTGTGTTGAGTACAGCATTACGTACAACTATGCTACCGTTCCGCTATTCCATCATAGTAGAACACACTACTTAATAAGTGACCGTCAGCAATACGAATGTTATACGGGACCAAAACTTAGGTATTACAGAATAATCTCTTAAAAAGATATGTGGAGTCAGTTTCAGTCAGTATCTTATCGAATCCGCTGTGAAGATTAATATAAACGTAGCGTTTCGCGTTCATTCTTTTCGGACTAACATTTAGAGACAAAAAGTCAAGGTAATAAATAAATATTTAAAACACAATTTAAATAAAACTGTAAAACTGAACCAATTTCATGATTGTGGGTCAACTGGAAAAGTTTGCTAGCTTCACTTCGAAAAGTGAGTGAAGCTCGTACTCATTTTGTATGAAATGAACTACAAATGTAAATTAGGGATGCTTTGTTTCTATGTTGTACTTATAATATTTTTTTCTTTATTTTTAATGTAATTTCTTGCTAATTTTGATAATTGTAGGTCCATAGGAAGTACTTGGGTACCCTATAGGTTTTGACTACGTGCTGTTGATTACGTTAATCTAGAAGTTTTATTTCTTTTGTACTCTTAGAAACCAAATACCTGGATATCTGATATTAATTTCCGTTTGATACCTCTATGTGTTCTCGAGATAAATGGTTTTGATAGACGGCCAGACACACAGACAGACACAGAAAAATTAAAGCGTAGCGTATCGTATAATGGTTCCGTTATCTTCGTACATTTGTTGACGATCTCGAGGCGCATGCATGCATTTTGTATTAGTCATTAGAAAATATTATGTTCATGAAAAAAATACCCTTATAATAATAAATCATGAAAACTTTATAATTTTAAGCAATTACTACGGATATCAAATAACACTACTTTCAGCAGATTTTGTACTCGATGTACCGAAAGCTGTCCAGTAGACCGCGGTCTTAATAAAATCCAATAAAATAATTTTATTTAAAGTGAGATTCTTATTAATTTAAAAATTTATTTAAAAACACCTTTATTTTATTCTGAGACAAATTACAAGTAATAATTAATTTGTTAGTAGGGTTCGGTATGTCTAAATAAAAAATCAAAATATGTATAGCAACATTTACAGCAACAATTTGTTGTGCTTCTATCCGTCTGTCAAGAATATTTATGACGAAGAATGAATATTTAAGACGAAGAGTGATGAATTATAATAAAGAAGTATAAATAAATTTTAAAAAAAGATAACTTATATTATGAGTGAACATTATTAGTAACTTGTAATTGCAATTAATTTCACCAACGCAAGCAAACGCAGCAGTTTATAAATTGAACTTTGTGTTTATCAATGTGTCTTGGTGTCTTGGGTGACAGATGATGCAAGTATAAATCTACTGGAACTGCATGCATTGGTAGATTAGGGAGTACAGCAAAAACACTAATATAGAGTTTCTCAAATTTCTTAGGGGAACGGGAAAAAAACTGAATTTTCCACTTAAATGTACAGATATAAAATTGTGAGCGAATGAAATTTATAGTACAACACGAATAAATAAGATATTTTATACTATTGTAAGGTATCAAGTTAAGCAAACTAACAATAGCCGTAGGCTGTATAAGAAATATTGTGATAAAAAAGTTTCTATAGAAATCACACATAATATTTTTAATCCTAAGCCATCCTGTTAATAACATGAAAGATCGAGGTCGTTTGTGAATAGCGTTTTACGTACCTACTCTTCCTGTATCGGTAACCTCACAATGTCGGCCAATATCTAGTACAATCAACGACCTCTCGTTAAAATCATCCTATAATAATATTATAAAATTAATTGATTATTATGAAATCATTAGTACAGCTTCACCTATTCTATATAATAAATTGTTAAATTCTTCCTTATAGGGTTGATCAAAATATGTATTTATTAAACAAAATATGTATTTATTTATATTTAGCTAGGATAATCTACTTTTATTTGCATAAATAGGTAAGTACGTTAAACATAAAATATATCATGTACGGATCTACATATAGAGTCTTAATAGTCAATACTTAATAGTCTCACGAGAAGGATTTTTTGAAATGTATAATAACATATAGTACAATTAAAAAAAACCAAAGCCAAACAATGACGTTACGTCACAAACGAAAATATAGATATATGCTAGTATTAGTTGGAATGGAGGAAAATACACTTTTTGTAATACTAAGAATTCTGTATTAGAATATCCACGCTCTTATTAAAAGTTAAAGAGGTTTGTTATTACCTTGTACTCTTAAAAGTTCAAGATCACTTCAGGGCAAGTGAAGAATAATACAATTATTTTGACGTTCTGAAAATTAAGAGAACATTTTTGTATATAAAAATTGAAATATGTATGATTTTTATTATACAATTTTCACTGTGGGGCTCTGCTTTTAACATAAAATAAAAAAAGCTAAGCTGGTCGTAGCGCAGGGGCTCAAAGTGTGACTATAAAACCGACTGGTTGTGGGTTCAATCCCCACTCGAGAAGATGAAATATTTACTTACATTTATATTTCCATTTCTTTGCTTTGGTGTTGAGGCAGCGCGGCGTTGTATTCTGCCACTCAACACGCAATGCCTCCAGAATTTGGCAAAAAGTGGGGAACGGAGTGTCTTAACACTAGGTTCTCTCTGCCTACTCTGCTGTGTACGGGATACAGAGTGAAGCTGATTTATTATGAATATGATTAAATTAAATTTGGTTATACGTCCAGATTATGTGACCTGATGATTATACGTTCAGATTTCGTGCTGAAATTATGTATACATGACCTTACACAATTTTTTTTCACAGCAGTAAAATTTGTGGCTGTGTCTATAATTTTACATAAACTTTTCTGTTTGCATTTTAGAATCTAGGGACCTCGTAAAATCTACTGTAATTGAACGACCGGTCAATTAATCTTCCATTATATCTACGAGAATTAAAAGGCCAGTATTTGCCAGGCGGGACTTGCTTGCTTAAAGCCAAATCTTATCTACCAATATAACGAAAGTATCAAAGGCTATAATCCTATGGGATATTTTTAAGGAAATTATAATTATAATTATTATTATTATACAATTATTTAAACACAAAAAGATATATTTAGTTTCAGTACTTTACGTAAACCAAATCATATTAGTTTATTTTTTTTACGTTGTATCTCGATTGTAGCAGGGTAGACAGAGGGAGCCTAGAGTTAAAACAATCCATGCTCCACTTTTCGCCGAATTCTGGAGGCATTTACATGATGTTGCAGAACTCAACGCCTTGTTCTTGCCTCGATGTCAGAGTTAAGAAATAAAAATATTTAATTTCCTCGAGCGGGGATTGAATCCACAACCAGTTCCTTTTACAATTGCACGACTGGCCTCAACTATATTAAGAAAATCGTATACTTGAAAATTGGCTATAAACGTCTGATAATTTTTATAGTGTCCCATTTAACGAGAACTACTAAGCCGTATACGTTAACCTTTATTTATTTAAGTACAAAAGATATTAACGTCAGCAATGGCCTTAGTCTCCCGTATTCGAATTTCAATGCAATAATGAGGGATGAAAACACTATAAATTTAAGAAGGAATATAGTGCCAATGGGTAATCATCAGATTTATAAAACCTGATGGCAGGTCACTCTTTTCTCTACATTTTACGAAGGATTTTAAGTGAACATAATGATTTTTTTGATATCACTTTGTGCTAAACCTTGATACGAAACTCGTGACATCCGGCAGTTTAAAATTTATTCTACATTTCGAAAGGCATTAAATTCCTACGAAACTGCATCCAATAATGCAAGGATTAGATTTATTGTTTATGCTTATGTTTGTATATCTTATAAGCAATAACTCATAATCATTCTGATTTTTTTTATCATACCGCTTTGTCTTAGCCTGCAACTTTACAAGGATTGCAAAATTGAAATATATATAATAATTTAAAATATTTCTAGATATGTTGGTAAAATAGCTGGCCATTTTGCGTCATTGTGTGAAATCTGAGCGTAGAAACCAGAACACTATATCAATTTAGTATTATTGGCAGAATATAAATTATCATTTAATACTATTATTACTTGAAGAAAGTTATCTTAATTAAGATAATCATATTGAATTAATTAATAGAAAATTGAAATGAAGAACATAAATCTGTAACACAAATTGAAATGAAGAATATAAATCTGTAACACAAACGGATTTAATCTAATTTCTTATAATAAAAACACATTTCTGCATACTAATCACCTACTTACTATAGCAAAACAAATGTATTCTAAAAAACGCAACTATAATTTTAGCAAATAAATTCAATTTTGTAAACAAATTGACCCAACTTAATAGTGATATATAAAAAAATAATAATGTATGTCACCGAAATACCAAATCTACATAAATTGGGTATGCTTGAACAGGGTGCAACAGTGTGGTATTTATTTATGCTCGTCGGTCGGCGCCGGCGCCTGCGACATCCGCAAAAACATTAAAATGGCCTGTAGCTGTACATACCGTACATTCTTTAGAATTCCTGTTTTTAAAGATTCTGTTATCGAGAACGGCGCCGAATTGTTGATCGTTAAATATGTATCAACTTCGAAGGAAATAACGTCTTTATTGGACCACATTTGAGGTCAACTCTTTGTGATTTCGACAATATTTTTTTGGTTAAGTCATGGGTGGTTTTTGACAGTAAAACTGAATGATGCAGTTCGGGGATTATTTCGTATTAATATTGTGATTGTGAAGCAAATTGATGTATGGATATTAATTGATTTGTTTGTATGTATATAAATTTTGAAATTTTGATTGTAAATTTGTCGCAGTAGTTATCCTTAGTGAAGGTCCCGTATGTCCAGTACTTGGCGTTGTCAACATGATTCATTTAAATTTAATACTATGGTTTAGGTTTAAAATAGTAAGACTTATATTTTTAATGCTGCTTCACGCTGTATCCCGCACACAGCAGGGTAGGCAGAGGGAACCTAATGAATATATTTTTAATAATTTATTTAGGATTTTAATAAATGGCGGTTTATTATTTTTATGTTCACCTCTACCTGATATTTGTCTCACTTGCCTAATATACGATGCCCCACCGTTTTAAGGTATCCGTATGAGCATAATCTTGATATTTATATCAAAATTTTTATATAATTAGTAGAATAATAAAATAAACATTGGAGAAATATGTGTTTGTTTACTTTATAAGAACTCACATATCTATATAATACATAAAAATATATTTTTAATGAAAAGCATTAAGTTACGATAAAAGAACAGGTTAAGGTAATTTAATTTACTAAACTTTATTATAATATATTTATTTATATCTTTGTGAACAGATAGGTACTTTATTATAAAGAATCTATATTTTGTTTCAATTTTAAATGAAATAAATGCACATCTATGTGCATTTAATGTTAGGTCAATCTAAAGCACCATTTGACTGTAAACGCGATGGTTGCCGGTTCGATTCGCAGTCAGAGGAATGTTTAAATTATTTTTATTTCCCCGCTCTAGTAACACAAATCAAGGCGTTAAGTTTGAATTAACAAAAAATGTTTCAAACAGAGCGAAAAGCGGGGAATAGTATCTTAAAACTAGATTTCCTATATCTACCATATCATATGCAGAAAAAGCGTGAACAACATATAAGTACATCCTATTCAAGGGTTAAAAAATATTATTAAGTTAACTAACTGCACCTGCAAATATGCATATTAATAACTTCAATATGAATAGTATGAATCATACGTAAATCGTGTTCTATTACAATTAAAAATATCAGGATATGCAATATAACGGATTTTTTTCGTGACAAGTAGAGGAGCAGAGGTCTGCAAATTGACCTTAAATAACGGTATTGATAACCAACCATCCCAGCCTCTTTTTTTTGTCAAGAGTTTAAAAGCTCTTTGACATACAAATTGACGTATCCGACTCGATGTAGAGTGCTTTGTCGTTATATCTCTATCATCGAAAACTTCGAATGAAAATGACGCCGTCGTGGCCCAGGGGCACAAGGGTGTGATTGTAACGCCACAGTTGTGGGTTCGATCTCAACTCGAGGAAATGAAACATTTATTTAAATGTATATTTTTAGTTCTTTACTATCGAGGCAAAGAGCGGTGTTGAGCGTGGCATCCGCCACTCAACAGGCAATGCTTCCAACATTCGTCGGAAAGGGAGGAACGGAGTGTCTTAACACTATGTTCTCTCTGCTTACCCTGATGTGTGCAGGATACGGCGTGAAGCTGATTTTTATTTTTTTTGATTGAAAATGTGGGTAGGAACTTTAGGACAGCAATATGTTATTGATTGGATCTTGGTGCCAGTGGTATATATCGGAATACGTAAGACGGCACATTATGATAAAATCATGATGGCTGTAAACAAATAGATGTGGATTCAATTCTTAGTCGATTGAAGGATTTTTTTTAAATTTACCCGTTCTGAGAAGAACGCAGTTGTTAGATATATCGCCATAAACGTATGTAACATAGTACAACTTTCGTAACATGAATATAAAAAAAACAAAAAAAAACCTGTCAAGTCTGAATTGGACTACGCACAAAGGGTTCCGTATCATTATCTAGTACGGCTAATATATTATCTTTCTCGTATGGATTCTTCTCTCAATTTTTATTTAATTCTGTATTTTATATTTTTTGTACATAGCAGCAACAATCTGTAAAAATATGAACCGCCATGGTATCATAATTTATAGTAATATTACTTTCTGAGTAAGGAATCCAAAAAAAGACCAAAACATAACTTAAAAACATAATATTTATGTAAACCATAATAATTCACATACAAAAAGACAAAAAGTAGGTATTAAATATATATATATATATATATATATTCGTAAAGCGAGAAACAGGTATTAACGTGATTTACTTCATATAATAAACAATAAGCTTACTTTTAAAAGTAATCATTAATTACAGGTTCAAATATTTATTGCCGATCATTATGAATCAATAACCACAGGCTTTTTATACGACAACGGTAAATGTAATCTATTAAGGGGAACGTTTAAATCTTTGAAGACACTATAATAGCAAGTGTTAGACGAAATTGAGATATCAATCATAGAGTGTAGGTAGAGGATTGAGAACTGTACAATTATTAGGTCCACGGCCTCATTTTTTTCTTTATTTCTATAATTTCTATTAAATTAATTGTTAAAGTAAATAACTTCAAATTGTATACCGCACGTAGCAGGTAGAAAGAGGGGGTCCAGTGTTAAGACATTCCGTTCCCTATTTCCTGCCGAATTCTGGAGCCTCTGCTCATTACCAGAGTGAGACAATGAAAATACAAAATATTTCATTTTGCCCAAGTGGGAATCGAACCCACAACCTGTCGCTATTACAGTTTCCACGCGTGTGACCCTGCGCCTCTCCTTTAAGGACTTTATATGGACAGAATGATGCGTCATTTTAGGTACAATGCCCACTATAAAGTTTAATCAGATTAATCACTTTGTTCTTTGTTTCTTCTGTCATTTAAACAATTTGCTATTGAAAATAAAAATATTTGTATCATTTATTAAATAACTTATAAAACAATCAAGTTAATGGGTGTCAAATAAATAAAGAGTCGTCCTGTTTTGCTCCAATTTATTTTTTTCTATCACGTGATAACCACACGTTTGGCCAGAAAATATAAAATACGTTCCAATATATATAAAAACACACTTTATTATCTGTAAATACGATATATATTTTGGTGGCGCCATTATTGAATAATTTAGATTACGCGGAGAGGAATTCGAGATATGGCGTTGTCATTTTGGTCGGCGACCGCGCAAGGCCGCTCAGATGCGATGACCTCAAACCAACACGTGAAGTCACAAAGCAAAACAACTTATGTTTGAATATAAGTAGTTTTATATACATTCTATAGAAAGATTTATTGAATATTGTATTTATATTGAAATAATTAATATTAACGGCGTATCCAGGGAGCCTATTATTAAGGCACTCCGCTCCTCAATTCTATTTCAGCGGGTTCTGAAGTCGTTGCGTGCTGAGTGGCGGAGCTCAACACCGCAATTTTTTCTCGAGTTTGAATCGAACCCCCGTCCTGTCGCGTTTATAGTCATAAAATATAAATAAAATAAATAAAAAGTAGAAAAATATGTAAGTAGTTTTTAATTTATTAATATAATCCACGATATAATTGTCAAGTTATCAACTAAGTGTCTATAATAATGCCGCCTAGAGCTTACGATCTGGACAGGCTTATTATATTTGGATACTCTGTTTACGCCCAAACAATATATATATTTTTAAGTCAAACCGTGTAACATTTATACTACTTTTTATTGTTTTTTTTAAATTCTAAGCCTATTAGAAGTCTAAACATGTAACTGCCTTATTCAATATAACTACTTCCTATTTTAGCATGATATTTTGTATAAAGTATTATTTTTTTTATGTAAAGTTCGACCATCTTAGCTTTTGATATATTTCATAAGTAGTAACTTATATAACAAATTTAATCAAGTTTCACGATATGTTTTTGTTCGTATCATATATTAAGACGTAATGGTATAATTTTATTAAAATAATATAAAACTCGAATAACCTTTTATTTTGGCTGTATTAAGCAAATGTTACTATTGAATTCTATTATAATATAATTAAGTTCGAGATTTTTCCACAATAAAACGTAATATTGCCGCTTAAAAATATAGAAATATAAAAATTGGAGCAGTTGTTTCAAAACAAAGTTAATATATTCAAATGTGGGCGCCGGTTTATTATCAAAATTCCGCATTTTTTTCGCCATATCAGATTGTTTACAGTATCAAGTTATTATGGGCGCCATCGTTTCATATATGATTGTAAATTCAACAGCGGTTTAGTCATACAAAATTCTTCCAACTAACAGTCAAAAGTTTCTAAAATAGAGAATGCAGTGATATCAATTAAATAATGTTCTTCATGAAATTTGTATTTTTAGTCATTATTTCGCTTAGAAAATATACTATGTAATTTTAGGAGAATCGTCTGTTAATGTTGATGGTGACTTTATAAAGACTTTAATATGTCACCTTTATCGTAATTGTTTATCAATTTACTTCGGCATCTTTTTGGTTATGACGCTATGTCTCATCAAAAATCGTAATGCATCTGTCTCTACCCGGATTCGATTCGCAATGGCATAATATATTAGTAAGAACGAGTGGGACTCACACTAGAAAAATTCTGCACCATTATCTATAAAAATAATGGAAAAATTGTGGCCAGTAGTGGCGCAAGGGCGCAAACTGTGACTGTAAACGCGACTGGCTGTGGGTTCGATCCCCACTCGAGGAAATGAAATATTTATTTAAATTTATATTTTCATTTCGTCGCTCTGGTGTCGAGGCACAGCAGTGGCGGGTAGTGCTATAACACTAAGTTCCATCTACCAACCCTGCTGTATGAGGGATACAGCGTGAAACTGATTTTAAAAATTTTTTTTAGTCACAAATGCATGTCTGCTGTATGAAAGCCTCCTAAAATATTTATTTTATTCCATTTTTTTAGTATGCTATGTAAATTTGTTTATGTAAAATTTATTCTATGTAAAAATGTAATAAGTTTATTAAGTACAGCCTGGTACTGTCGAAACAGCAACGCCTTTTTGAGGGATCCATATCCAAATTGTAAAACGGGATCCTATTAATAAGACTTCGCTCTCTGCCTGTCACCAGGCTGTATCTAATAAACCGCCTTATTAACAAAGTGACATATTCATATAATTTTCTTAATTTTTGAGGCCAGTCGTGGCGCAGCGGCACGAAGTGTGACTGTAAAACCGACTGGTTGTGGATTCGATTCGCTCTCGAAGAGATGAAATATTTACTTAAATTTATATTTCCATTTCTTCGTTCTGGTGTCGAGGCTAAGCGCTGCGTGAAGTTCTGCCACTCAACACGCAATGCCTCCAGAATTCGGCAGAAAATGGGGAACGGAGTGTCTTAACACTAGGTTCCCTCTGCCTACCCTGCTGTGTGCGGGATACAGCGTGAATCTGATTTTTTTTTTTATAAATGAGAACCAAATGATACCATGTTCTAGCTTGTGTTTGCCGAAAATAGCGCAGTTTTTAATTTAACTTCTCTATCTTAATATATCGATAATAAGAAACATACAGTTGCTAACATTAGTAAGCAACTTCTATAGACCTATCCCAGAAAGAACAGAAGGCGCATGAAGCTAAAAACACGTAATCCTATATGAAAATTTAATAAGCATTTTTGAAGAATTGAGTCAGATCACCCATAAATAACACACAAACATCACAATATTTATGATTTACGATATTAAAAATTTACAAAATCTCATCATATCGAAAATTAAATAAATTTATGACGTTTAATCAATAGGTTAATTTGTGATCTTAATCTAACGCAAATCGGTGCCTTATATATTATATTGGTCAAGGAAAAATATTTGATTGAATATGAATTATTATAATAAATATATAACAAATCAGATCACATATTATAGATCTATTTGTTTTAGATATCAGTTGGATCTCATTAGCTTTAGTTTACATAGTTTTACATAGGTGTTGTATCTATGTATTTATATAAAAGTCAATTCTGTGTATATATTTAAAAATATTTGTAAATTGGCTCCGTTAACATATCTTTAGCAAAAGTTAAAAAACACTGAGCAGTTTTTTTTAGTTCATCTATTATATTTTCTTAGTATATCCGACAGTTTGTACTCGAATTACGCCAAATAACTGAAATGATATGAATCACTTTTTTTTTCAAATTTTACCACGATGTTTGCTAAATGCAGGATACAGCAAGTAACCGGCAGTTAAATTACTCTAATAACTTATAACTGAATAGACGTGAATTAATTTTATTTTAGTAAAGCATCTAATAGGATCAGCTTCACGCTGTATCCATCACATAGCAGGGTACGCAGAGGGAGCCTAGTATTAGGACACTCTGTTCCCCACTTTCTGTTCTAGAGGCATTGCGTGTTAAATGGAAGAACTCAACGCCACGCTTTGCCTTGATACCAGAGCGAAGAAAATGGAAATATAAATTTAAAATAAATATTTCATCGCCTCGAGTGCGGATTGAACCCACAACCGTTTAACAGTCACACTTTGTGCCACTACGCCATGAATGGCCTCATATAATCTAATAGAATAGATATTATTAATGGTGATTGATACATTTTTTGTAGGAAAACAAATAAATACCGATCTCAATATAAAAATACATAGAAACCACAAACAACACCACAACACCTTAACATGTGATTAGCGATAAACAAATACAATAAAAAGTATCACAAATGAAATTCCAAAGTTCTTATTGATATAATTTTTTAAACGTGAATAACTTCGTTTTTCCTCACCGCTTACCAGAAACAGTATTGTATTAACATATTCAATTCATAAATTATACACTTTATTATATTTTGATAAAGAAAATGAGTGATACAGACTCCATTACATCTCCAAGAAGGTATTTATTGTAAGGTCATAGTGAATCAGTAATTTTCCCCAAACATTCAGGATGTATAAATTCAATCGAAGGCTGATGCGTATAAAATCGATTTTCTAAGAATAACATTCTAAAGAAATGGTTTACCTTTTATAATAGTTTCTTGGATATCGATTTTTATATTTGTATTTCTTATTATTACATTTTTTCTATACATTTAGTGGAAGATTTAAGATATATTTGCCTTTCCCGTCATTATTATTTCTTAAATTATTTGCTCATACGCTTAAAGTAAGTGAATATATAAATGTTAACAAGATATAAAATTATGTTGAACATATACTAAACACGTTTATCTAGAAACAAATTAAAAGCAGATACATTATTGATTATTAAATTAGCGATGTTGAGTTCCGCCACTCAACATGCAATGCCTCCAAAGTTCGGCGGAAATTAGAGAACGGCAGTGGCTTAATGGGAACAGATTGCCCTTTGGTGTTAAAACCAACCAAATCCTCGTTTATTTTCTCTGTCTACCCTGCTTTGTGCTTGCTTGCAATTTTTATGTCTTCACGCTGTATCCCACAGCGTGAAGACATAAAAATTAAAATAATCTTTAATCAATCCAATGATTTTTTTTGTTATATTTTATTTAAACGACTTTTTTTTCCAAAAAGAAGGAGGCTGAAGTTGGTGAGGTTTAATGTATTTCTTAGATGATTATAGAACGTAACTTTTATTATTTAGACGCCAACACACTTTTATTATAAAGAGTCTGATTCTAAGCAAGCTGATTCTGATTGGCTTTTGGGTCAAAACCCACTTGGTTAAATTCTTCTTACCAAAGCGACTTTAGCATTCCCTTCTCCACCGTTCGCCGAACTTTCCAGGCATTGTCTGTTGAGTGGTTTTAACTCAATGCTGGGGTTTGTCTTGTTACCAAGACGAAGAAATGAAAACATAAGAATTTAATTTAAAACATAATAATTTCGAGATTTAATATAAAACATAATTTTTTTCGAGGCCGGTCGTGGCGCAGCGGCACAGAGTGTGACTGTAAACCGACTGGTTGTGGGTTCGATCCCCACTCGAGGAGTTGAAATATTTACTTAAATTTATATTTCCATTTCTTCGCTCTGTGTCGAGGCAAAACGCGGCGTTGAGTTCTGCCACTCAACACGCAATGCCTCCGGAAATCGGCAGAAAGTGTGGAACGGAGTGTCTCTAACTATGTTCCCTCTGCCTACCCTGCAGTGTGCGGGATACAGCGTGAAGCTGATTATTTTATTTATATTTTGCGAATGGCGGGCGCAGAGGCACAAAGTGTGACTATAAAGTGTACTGGTTGTGGGAGAGAGGATCTCGCTCGAGGAAATGAAATATTTATTTACATTTATATTTTCATTTCTTCGCTCTGGTGTCGAGGTAAAGCGCGGCGTTGAGTTCGGCCATTTAGCACACAATGCCTCCAGAAATCGGCGGAAAGTGGGGGTTCGGTTCCCTCTGCCTACCCTGCTGTGTGCGGGGTACAGCGTGAAGCTAATAAATGAAAAAAAAATTGAGATTCCATCTCCATAATAACAAAAAATACAAAAATTGATTTACACAAAAATCCTTGTAAAACCACATACATACAAATTGGTTCTTTATTAAATTAAAATAAAACATTATTTGTTTGAATACAATCTTGACAGCAATATTAATTGTTAATACATTCAAAATAATTAAGTTAGTATCAATAATTTTATACTGACCTTAGTCTTCTTAACCTATTCTCAGTTATATATATATATATGTATATATATATATATATATATATATATATATATATATATATATATATATATATATATATATATATATATATATATATATATATATATATATATATATATGTGTATATGTGTGTGTGTATTTAACAACAATAATAATATGTAACTATTTGAAACGAGGACGAATTCGGAACAAACAATTTGCTGATAGCAAATTGTTTGTTCCGAATTTTTTTGCTTTTTTATCATAATTTAATAATCTTTAAACATTATATTAATGGTGTCTATTAATTGTGAAAAAATACTCTAAAATTCTGTATTTTTAACGATACTCTTGTAAAAATTGAAAAAGTAAAGTTAAAGTAAAATCTTAAAATATTGAAATGTATATGAAAACACAATTTTTAATCAATTAATTCGTACTCTCAATGTTGTTGATTAAATAATAATAAAGCAACGATGTAATTTTGAAAGGAGAATAATAATAAGAATTAAAAGTGAATATTTAGTATATTAGAACTAAAAAACATTTTTTATTTAATCGTGGGCGTCGTGATATTTCGAGAGCTAATCTTATTTTCAATCTCCTTCATCTATATTCATAATAAAATTGTAACGGAACGGTATCTATATATGAAATATTTTCGTCTGTTTATCCGTCTATCTGAGCGTTTGTTCACGATAATATCTCAATGGGCTTAACCGATTTGAATACAAATTTTCACTGTTTGTCGTTAAGAAATAGGCTCTGTTGGCCCGATTTTTATGCAACTAACACTGAAAGATAGAGGGGGTTGTGGAGCAACATAAAAGCTACATATAGTTATATAGTTTTTTATACAACTGTTTTATTGAATTGGCTACATCTTTACTTAACTTCACGCTTTATCCCTAGCGGGGTAGTCAGAGAGAACGGAGCGCCAAACGCTACGGTCTCTACATACCTCTTTCGCCTCGTCCACTGTCATCAACCTCTTCATACATGCCCTCCGGGGGATCCTCATGCTTTTTACGTGACCTTCCTCCAGTATCTTTGATACTGTGTTTTCGAAGGTCAACCGAGGTCTCCCCCTACCTCTCTTACCACTCACTTTTCCATCATAAATCTTTTTTGCCATTCTTTCCTCGCTCATTCGTTCGACGTGCCCAAACCAGCTGAGCACGTTCTTCTTCATTCTCACCGTGACATCCTCGCTGGTACCTGCTATTCTGTGTACCTCTTCATTGCGGATTCGATCAGCTAGGCTGACTCCGCATATCCTACGAAGAGATCGCATCTCCACAGCATTCATCTTTCTTTCATTCTTCTTCTGTAATACCCACGTTTCGCTGCCGTATAACAGGGTCGGTACCAAAACTGCATTGTGTACGGCCAATCGCGCAGCTGTGCTGACGTTTCGCCGTCTCATCAATGCAGCCAAGGTTCCGTTAACCTTGTTACCGGCAGCAATACGCCTTTCCACATCCATCTCGTATCTTCCATCTCTACTGAACATACTTCCCAAATATACCACTTCATTCACCTGTTCTAATATCTTATCATTTACACTGATCTTGCATTCCGTCCTTTCTTCATCTCGTTCAAAAATCAGAACCTTTGTCTTATTCGCATTGAGGCTTAGACCATTATATTCACACTCTTCTTTCAGAGTGGTGACCAATGCCTGCAACTCGCACTCTGATGATGCAATAAGCACTGCATCATCTGCGTACAGCAGGTAATTCACATTCAGGTCACCTACTTTCACTCCTATATCACTTTGTTTCACTCCTTGGAGACAGCTATCCAAATACAAATTGAACAACCAAGCTGACATGGCGCAACCCTGTTTAACACCCGATCGGATGTCAAACCAGGGCGACATGCCAGCTCCTACTCGCACGCAGGCTGAGTGGTCTCTATAAAGAGACTTTACAGCCTGCAACAAGGGTCCACTCACATTGTACCGGGGTAGTATCTCCCATAATTTCGCTCTGACAACTCTATCAAACGCCTTTTCCAAGTCCACAAAAGCACAGAAAACTTTTTGGTTAACGGCCAAAAATTTTTCCGTGATCATGCGGAGGGAAAAGATCTGATCCATACACCCTCTTCCAGGTCTAAAGCCTCCTTGGGCCTCCCACAACAGCCTTTCAGATCTCTCTTGCATTCTTCTCGCTAAAACTTTAGCATAAACTTTACTACCTAAGCTAATCAAACTGATAGCCCTATGGTTTGCGCAGTCTATCTGTGAACCTTTGCCTTTATACAAAGGCACGATGACCGCACCTCGCCAATCGTCTGGGACCTCCCCTGATTTCCAGCATAAATTGCACAAAAACCAGAACAAGTCCAAGACGCGTGGCCCACCATATTTGATCATCTCGGCAGTAACTCCATCTGCTCCCGCTGACTTACCACATTTCAGACTTCGTATTGCACACTCAACTTCTTTTACACTGATTTCGCCATCAGCTACATCAAGACTCAGCGTTTCGCTGCTACTTGAGACTGAGGCGTCATCACATTCGTACATCTTTTTGTAAAATTCCGCCCATCGCTGCAAAACGTGTGGTTTTTCTGTTAGAATTTCACCGTCCTTCGAAAGCACCCCTTTCATTCTACAAGTTAGCGAGCAACCTCGAGAAACACTAACTTCTCGCCAGAAAAGCTTCGTGTTTTCCCTGAAGTTGCTCGTTAACCTCTCATCTCTTTCATTCTCTGCCTTTTCACGCTTCATCTTTATCAGTACTTTCGTCTGGGGCTTTTGCAGCTTATACTCTTTCTTTTTTATCTCTCTCATACTTTTATCCTTACCTGAGGCTTTATAATCCTGCCATGCCTTCTTCTTTCTTTCTACAGCATCTTGCACTTCATCATCCCACCATTCATCACGCTTTTTACTAAAGCCCCTTTTACCTTTACCACATACCTCTATCGCTGCTTCCTTCATACAATCCCTAAGGTTCTGCCAGCATACTTCAATATTTCCATTTCCAGATTCACTGCTGTCTAGCCTTTTGGAAACTCTTTCTTGATATTCCTTTCTAGTTGGTGGATCTTGAAGCTTCCAGCTTCTTATGCGATAATTCGACTCCAAGTCTGGACACCTCGTGTAGCTGCGCCAGCCCGTGAACAGACCCCTTATTCTAGCAACTACTAGATAGTGGTCTGTTCCCAGATCAGAACCCCTAAACACTCGTGTGTCCATGACTTGGCTTCGAATACGCTGATCCACTAGGAATTAGTCAATCATACTTTTCCCTTCCGTTCGCTCCCATGTATACATGTGAATTTGTTTGTGGTCAAACATAGTGTTTGCCACAAACAAATTCCTTTCCTTGCAAATTTCCAATATAAGCTTTCCAGCCTCATTTATTCTCTTGTCACTATACTGACCTAGCACTCCCTCGTAACCGCTTCGCGCAGTTCCGACCCATCCGTTCAAATCGCCACATATTATTAATTTTTCATTCCCTCTAACGCTACCTAGAACATCCCTGACACTCTCCCTAAACTCCTCGAGTTCGCCTAATGGAGCTGAGGATACTGGCGCATACGCCACTAACAAGAATACTCTTGTTAACCCCAGCTTGAAGCGAACCCAGAGCAGTCTCGGGTTGATCGCCTTGTATTCAACCGCTGCACTAACCAATCGAGAGGACAATAATACACCTACACCTTGACAGCCCCGCTCGCTCTCTGATACGCCAGCCCAGAAAGTGACCCGACTGTCCGGCAAATCAGTTGTATCATTGCCCTTTCGCTTGGTCTCAGTCACACAAACGACATCTAAATCTCTATCATCCATCACATCTAATAATTCATTCATCTTTTCTTCCATCCCTCCTCTTACATTCCACGTAGCTATTTGTAGCTCCGTCCTCCACCTCCCGCCGTTCCGGACATGGCGTGTTGGGTGGCGGTCCCCAACGCCGCATTCGTCGCCACTTGACACACCAGCGGGGACGCACTGGTGCGCGTCGCCTTGGGGGGACGCCCTATCAGTGCGCTCTCTCGGGGTGCACGTGGCGGA
Organism: Heliconius sara; assembly: GCA_917862395.2. Classification (NCBI taxonomy): domain Eukaryota; kingdom Metazoa; phylum Arthropoda; class Insecta; order Lepidoptera; family Nymphalidae; genus Heliconius; species Heliconius sara. The sequence continues at coordinate 17,405,758 of OU860789.1, read as the reverse complement.
TGGAACGTTGCAGCCCTCGTAAGGGCTGGCAGGGGTCGCTGCGAGCAAGCCTTCCATCTTGGACCCCCTAATCTTTACTTTTAAATTTTTAGTTGATTGATATTGCTTGTAAATTATTATTTATATGATGATACAAATAACTCCTGATTGCATGATTATAAAATAGACGGAGATTTCAAGATTTAGGATTCTCCAATGTAAGTTGACACTTTCTTAAGTAGTCACATAGTGCTTGCAATTTCTCATTGGTAAGTAGAGAGTTTTGTGGAGCATTAATTTTTATAACATTGCGGAATTGGAATTCATGTGAGAAGAAATACATCTGCAGTGTGCGTTACGGTTTACCTAGACAAACGTGAAGTAACTAAACTTCTTCTTCTATATTAAATACGACAACTTTTGCAAGAAAAATCAAACCAATTCCCAAAACATGCAAATTATTATGTATTTAATGCTTAATATTATAGCTAAACAAATTAAAATAATTATTCATTTTTAGGGTTCTGTACCTCAAAAGGAAAAAAAACGGTAGCTTTATAGGATCACTTTGTTGTCCGTCTGTCGGTCTGTCAAGACCATTTTGAGATAAAATTATTATCAGATACTTTGGCTTACAGTTCCTTGGAGCTCAGAAATTAAGCTTCTAATACAACGCAGTCAAAAGATATTAACATTTATATATCGTTTTTGCTTCATTTTATATGAAATTCGTCGCGTAATCAAGACGTATAGTGTACTTTCTGTAGACCTAGTTATAAAATTTAGGACGAACTCTTACAATATAAATAAAGAAAACAGTCCGAAAAGTACTATTTTATAGATATTTTATAGAGAAATATCGTAACAAATTTTGATACTTTGGTATTTTTGATACTGTAAATATGATGATGGTATGTGTGTTATATAGCGCTCGGTATCACAGGCGGAAAAATTATTTAATATTATAATATGTCCGTCTGACAGGCGGCCGAGTGCAACAAAAATGCTGACAGAGGAGAGATCGGGTGAGCAACGCCGGTGGGAAAGGAATTTCTTCTTTTCCCACACTTATTATTCCATCGTGGAGTAATTAAGTCGTAGGTTAAGTTAGATTAATTTAGGTTTAAGCAGATTACTGTTTTTCCAACATTGAAGGCAGTAATCTTAGATATAGTTTAGTTTTAGAATCAATTTGTGTATTTTAAGTTTAAAATTTTATTAATTTAAGTTTAAGATATAAAAATCGTATTTTCTTAACCCTCCAATTGCAGCCTACGTAACTTGGGGGTTCAATATCACCCGATGATTGATAACACTATTTTTTTATACTTCGATCTTAGTAACGTTAGTAGATTGGGCAGAATTCCGTCACTCTATTCCTACTCTGCTGTGCAGCCGTAGAGTACAGTGTAAAAGTTTTATATTCTCTCTCTTTCACTCTCTCCATCTCTATCTCTCTGTTCCTCCCTATCTGTGTCTCTCTGTATCTCTCTGTCTCTCCCTGTCTCCCTTTCTCTCGCTCTGTTTCTGTCTAAGAAGGAACAGAATTTTAAGTTAACTAAAATTAAAATACTTTAAGCATTCGATGCATTTGAATGGTAATATGTAATTGATAAACCATATTCTAGTAAAGGTTTGATTCCCACTTGGAGAAATGAAACATTTAATATTGTCAATTTTAGGAACAAATTCAAAATTCAATTTTACAGACAAAGTGCGGTGTCGAGTTCCGCCACTCAACACGCAATGGCTCCTAATTCCCTAAAAGTCTACCTCTATAGGTATACATTCATATGTATATAGGTAACTTCAATTAATTCAGTAAACAAAAAAATATAAATTGTATGGAGAAGCACTTATTTTTATAGCTCATTAACCTACCCGCGGCTTTTGTACTTTTAATGAATAGCTATAGCTTTTTTTTACTTTAAGGCTCTAACGAAGTCTACCGGTCTCTTATTTTACAGTTGGCCCATGGTTTTATGTAATGAGGCAGGATAATATACATGAAAAAGGATAAAATAATTTGAAATATATAATTGAATGTATTTTTATACGTTAGACTGTATATATGTATATATGATATACTTAGTTATATTTGTTATAACCCACAAAGTTCATTTTTAATTATGTGACAAATATTTCAAATATTTAAAAAAAGATCCATATATAAGAATTATCTTTTGAGAATAATGGAAATAAAATCGTTATGTATTTTAGTAACATTTCTTGTGCTCCCGAAGGTTGACCACTTGACCGGTCAACTGCCGAGATTATAATGTTATTTATGAATGTAACAGAAAACAATCACAAGTTGAGTAAACATTTCAATAAGTTAAATTCTTAAATAAATATCTTTATTTACTTTTTGAGGCCATCGTGGCAGAGACGAATAAGTTTGCGATTGTAAATTTGACGGTTGTGGATTCGTTTCCCATTCGGGAGAATCGATATGAAATATTACATTTTCTCATTTTGATAAAATGGCAAAGCGCGACGTTGAATTGCGCCGTTTGACACTCAATGCTCCAAAAATTTAGCAAAGAGTGGCGGATGGAAATGTCTTAATGGGAACGTCTTAACACTTAGTTCATATGTTCCTTCTGCCTACCCTGCTTTGTCTAGGATACAGCGTGATGCTATTTTTTTTTTATATGGAAAAGACAAGGCAAACCAGCATTCGGGTCACCTGACGGTTAGTGATTACGACCCCGGACGCCTCACGACCCCGCAACACCAGAGGAGCTACAGGTGCGTTGCCTACCTTTAAGGTGGGTTGGTCGCCGGAGCCCGGCATTACCTGATGCGAAACGCAGTGGCATAAAGCCACTACTTCACGCCGGTTTTAAATGCCGGGGGTGGTAATGATCCGGTCGAGTCTGCCCATGCGTGTTGCCATTGTTGATTGTTGGCGATGTGACTCTACCACACGTACTTTAGTCGCCTGTTACAACACCACCAGTACTAGGATGATCCTTTTCTAGGCCGGGAAAAGTATCTAGCTAGAAAAAAATCTAGCTTCACGTTTCCTCAGCGATAGAGCAAGCAAAGATTAGTTCTAATACATTTTGTTCTTCATTCCGCCTTACCAGAGTGGGTAAAAGAAAATATTTTATATCCCCGAGGTACATCGAAACCACGACTTTCACACTTACAGTAAGATGCTGTCCCGCTCCGCTACGACGGCCACATCCTTAGGTCCATACATAAAGACATTCATACATACATAAGTACATTGACACTATTATACTTAAAATATAATGGCAGTTTCTTAATAATGCTTATGTAATGTCAAAAATTTAGATCGTATCAACTTAAAGTAACAAGATTTATCAAGACTTCAACTTATCTTATAATGTTGTTCTTAATTGAAATCACGATACGAACACCAAGCTGGGTGTAGGAAGTCACGGCCACGCTCTGTCACAAACAGAATTCTTAGATTTTGTATAGTTTAAGATCCTGTCACTAATCAAAATGAATACTATATAAATAACACAATAAAAATAAACAAATAAATTATTTTAGAATCTATATATATATATATATATATATATATATATATATATATATATAAATCAGCTTCACGCTGTATCCCGCACACCGCAGGGTAGGCAGAGGGAACCTAGTGTTTTAGACACTCCGTTCCCCACTTTATGCCGAATTCTGGAGGCATTGCGTGTTGAGTGGCAGAACTCAACGCCGCGCTTTGCCTCGGCACCAGAGCGAAGAAATGGAAATATAAATTTAAGTAAATATTTCATCTCTTCGAGTGGGGATCGAACCCACAACCAGTCAGTTTGGCAGTCACACTTCGTGCCGCTGCGCTACGAGTGGCCTCATTTATATATATATATATATATATATATATATATATATATATATATATATATATATATATATATATATATATATATATATATATATATATATATATATTGTATCATATCAACCCCAATTTACATCTGTGGGGTTGAAAAATACATTAAAATAAGCTTTAAATTATAATGAACTAAATTACTAAATTACTAGTGACATATCATTCATTTTATATTCAAAAGTTATTATTATTTAAAGCTATAATCATATTTCACATTACATTAAGCATTCACAAACGAAACTGTTACTGCGCTAGAGCCTGTTCCTCCCGTCCCCATACTTCATATGTGTACAAAATATATTACTAGTAATATAACTACCCATTCCACGGGTATATTGCGTAGTTAGTAATTGTAAGTACGATGGTTACGGGTTCTAGCTCCACTCGGGGAAATGTGTTGTAATTATGTTTAAATTATTTTAATTTCCTTGCATATTATAGGTTCTGGTAAACTTCAAATTGGGCTGAAAGTGACAAGTACGTTGAACACAGTATGTTGATACTAGTGTTAGTAAAAATGGAAGAACTTAGGCTATTTTTAGATACATCAAATATTATGAGGTCACGCGTGGCGCAGGGGCACGGAGTGTGACTGTAAACGCGACAGGTTATGGGTTTGATTGAAATATTTATTGCAGCGTTGAGTTCCACCACTAAGCACGCAAGGCGTCCAGAATTTAGCGGAAAGTGGGAAACGGAGTACCTTAATACTAGTTCTCTCTGCATCATTATACTTCTGCATATATGTACTAATATTATATACGTAACAACTAACAACAACGTTAGAGTTTCTAATTGATTTGATAAGCCAATAAGCCGCTTTGATGTATGCTTTGTCGGTGTTTAGAGATATAGAACTCGGGATGTACCTACTTGTTTTATAGTCCAAAATAATTATATTAATTTATATTTATTTATTTTCATTTCTTTGATGGTATCAGCTCAGCATTAAGTAGCAAAGCTCAGCGTTAAGTTCCCCCACTCAAGACGATCTCCTATTCCAACGAACAATTATTTTAAAATCTCTGGTAGATAAAGCAAATTAAGAAAAATAGAGATTGAAATGTCTTAACTCTAGCTTTCCAGTTTACAAATTAATAGTTTGCTTTAAATAACTGCTTCCTTTTAATATTTTTATAGTATTGCTTAAAACCAGTCCCGCAGGGGGCGCCCTTTCTGCCGTCAGACAGCCACATAGTGCTTGCATTTCTTCAAGAACAGAGTATCCTCTTCCCTACCCAACTGATGTCGCTGAAACGCCAGTAACGCTACAGCCTTATCCTCAAGTTTAACAAAAAAATATTTACAATCAATTATTATATTATAACAACAAACAAATAAGTACAAAATTAATTGGCAATCTACCTAAACAGTTACATAAATTAATAAAAGTAAATTAAAAGTAACCGAAGAAATTCAAAATATCGAAGGGCGTTCCAACAATTATTTTAATTGAACGGCATACTAATCAGTGTACCGTAAAGTTGCTGAGACCTCAATACCTACATATTCGTTTGAATTTGTATAGTGGGTAAAGGTGGACGAAACCGTAAAAGTAATGATTATATTTCTTACTCAATTCAACCCTAAAAACCAATCAACTTACAATTTCACAGCATCTTGTTAACTTTCGACGTTGTCGTAGCCATATAGCACCAACAGTACTGTTGACGAGTCATGGCCGGTTTAAAGTTATTATAAGTTCTCCCAAAAAAAAAATAATCAAACATAAAATACCAATCAAATCTGTGCAATTAACTTTATGGAGGGCACGACTCGTCGACCGTACTGTATTTGTAGGTGATTGTGATTTCAAATTCAGGACAAAGGATTATTTATTATGTATTTAAAACTTTTTGTTTTAGTGTCACGGGATTGCATTTCAAGAAAAAGGTTGTTCATTTGAGTATATGTATTTTTTTATTTCTGAATATTCAGTCAATTATTATTGGATTTGGCTGATGAATGATTTTTGGTGGTGTCTCATTTTTCAAGGATGGTCCTATATATTTTATAGAAATTGGTTCAGCACTACACTTGGAAAGATTAACTTATCTAAACAGTTTCACGCTGTATCCCACATACAGTAGGGTAGGCAGGCGTGAACCTAGTGTTAAGACACTCCGTTTCCCACTTTCTGCCGAATTCTCGAGGCATAGCGTGTTGAGTGGCAGAACATATAGGTGTTGAGGTAATGAAATGGGCTTTTGTTGATTTTAAATAATTTTATCGATTAAGAAGTTGAAAAAGAAGACACTCCCATCTCAACTTCCGAACCCAACACTGTGTCTCAACTCATAAGAAAAAATTGAATTCAAACTCAGAACCATCTTAATTACCATTCAATTCATCTACTCCACAACAGCCTCAAACTATAGCAAGAAAATTAAAAGACTTAACGGATGCCTCCACTATCATATTACCGGACGAGGGAATCCCCCCAAATATTTATCAACATGTTACCAAAACCGCTGGCATAGCGCTGCGTTCCACTGCAAATAACAGATAAGCACGTAGCGTGGCCACAGTGAGCCGTGCCTCACGAAATAAATGCGTGATTTATGATTTTAGTGTATAATATACCGGTTGGAATTGCTACACAAAATTTGTGAGTTCAGTGCAATATTTCTATTGAAATGGGATCGCCAGTTCAAATCATTATTATGTATATTAGATTACATAGATAAATGGGGGATCTATATATTAACGAATTTTGCAGACTTCCCATAAAAATTCTTAAAGTGGGAAATGTCTTAATATTACATTCCAAAAGTTGGAATCGAACTCACAACCGTCACATTACAGTCACAGGCTTGCTACCTTGCAATATTACGGCCACAATTTTTATTTCTTCGTTCAATTCCGCCACTTGACACGCAATGTCTTAAAAATTTGGTAGAAAGCAGGGAACAGAGTGTTTTAACACTAGTTTTTCCTCTGTCTACCCTGCTATATGCGGGATATAGCGTCAAGATGAAAAAAAAAAAAGATAACCGAAATCATTTACCATTAACGTTTCGTACTTAATTCATAAGAAAATATGTTCATGTATTGTCAAAGTAACAGAAGCTAATCTCTTACATGACGATAACTTTAACAGTTTTAATATAAATATCAGTTTAGTGAGTCAATTGTATATGAAAATGTACAGTACAAAATGCACCAACGCAAAGAATCCACATCCGGGTTGAGATGAAACCTTTATAACTTCTCATGACAATGCCAAAATTAACTGTTCCTGAGATTTCGCTCAATAAAGGACAGAATGTAATGTAATAAACATAACTTACTCGCGCCCATTTCGATCGCAGAATCGAGTCCCGCAATAAATACTTTCTTCATCGATTTGAAATGATCATTCATTTTGTAATATATAGCCGTAAAAATACTCTTTAAGTCGGTTATATAAACGGTAAGTAGGTCGTTTATATACTTAAACTGTTGGTGCATTATTTTTATTTGTATCTAATGGATATATGTACGTATATAAATTTATATTAAGTGGTGTAAGATGTTGTTTATAGATGTATACCGAATGATGAAATATAATTTTATTTTTTTTCTAGCAGAATTAGCAATGCATAGTGTTATGCCACTCCGTCCGCCAATTTTCGCCTCCCCCAAATCTCCTGTATACTAGAGGGAAAAAATTAAAAATGAAATATTTCTTTTCGTCGAGTGCGAATCGAACCCACTACCTGTCGCATTAACAGTCTCACGCGTGTGCCCCAGTGCCACGACTGGCCTAATAATATAGTGTATATACTTAATTATGAATACATGAATGTAGCCAAAGAATATTCTCAATAGTGTACGGTGTAGTAGCATTCATGATTCAAATAGTGACACATTCTTTGAAAAATCTTTTCCAATTCATTAGCAATTCGCAATACCCTTTTTGCATAAAGTTTACATTACAAAATGAATTTATTATAAAGAAGCAGGAAGGGCAGCATTGCAATATGTATAATATTATAAATAATATTTAATAACATCTATATATCTTAAACTTATCTACAATCTTAAGTACGGCATTTAATTTGTGTAATGGGTGACAAGAATTTAATTTCATAATTAAAATTGAAAGAAAAATTGTTGTTTTTACTTTTACTACCTGCCTTGTAATGTTGTCATCGTTTTTTTTATTTTATTTCAATTTCATTCCACTATACATACATATAAACAAGTAATGAGTACAATTAAATCAGCTTCATGTTGTATTAGGCACACAGAAGGGTAGGCTGAGGGAACCTAGTGTTAAGACACTCCGTTCCCCACTTCTGGACGTATTGCGTGTTGAGTGTCAGAACTGATGAACTGAACTGAGACCAGAACAAAAAAAATAAATATAAATGGAAAGAAATATTTCATTTCCTCGAGTGGGAATCTCAAACCTACAACCAGTCGATTTTACAGTCACATTTTGTGCCCCTGCAACACGACTGGCGTTAGTACACATAAAACACAATTATTTTGATCTCTATATTGCACAGACTAAAGTCTAATGAATGATATATAAGATAACTATTAAACCAGTGCCTTAGTGAATAAAATAAAAAAAATACTATAGGTTAATGTGATATCAATTTTAATTTATCACCATAATCATATATACGGATGTAACATTTATTTGCCGTTTCATTTGTGTTTCTTTCTCATATATTATAATACCAAAAAATCCCCAATCCTTGTAAGATCCCTGCTCTCTATCATATAGGCCAGCAACGCACTTGTAGCTGTAACCGTGTGTAACGCATGGTGTTACACACGGTTGTGTGCGGCGGTGATCACATACCACGCTCGTTTGCTTTGTCTTTCAAATAAATGAATGAAATTAAGAGCGGGATTTTGTGATTCAGATTGAGTAACAACGAAAAAAGTGGAAAATAGAGTGTCTTGATACTAGGCTCTCTGCATACCGTCAAACTAACACATTTTTCAATATTCAAATGTTATGTTTGTATGAATCAAAAACACAGAAGGAATTAGAAGTATATGGAGTTAATGGACTATAATATAAAAGTTATAAGACGATTATTTCAACTTGCTGATACAGGAACTGCCACGATAAGGGTTTCCTAAGTTCCGTATTTCGAGAGAATTTGTCGGTAGCACCTTCATCAATCAATCCAGCCAGTTGGGACGCTTAAGCGACAGAATTACTTTTATATCAGATCTTTTTGAGATGTGCCTGAAATATTACCTCATTCAGCATTTCAGAGCTATGTATATAGCAAAGTTGCAAAGTTCATTTCCTTTGCGAATGGTTGGAAGGAAACGTTTTTTTTCTTATAATGACCTGATTTTTGTATCTCTTTAACGTCACTTTCGATCTGAATTCGTTTAATTTTATATGTTCGAGTGTATCTCTAAAAAATATTATAATGCTTATGAAAAAATATCATGATTTTCGAAAGTATTGTTTTAAGACAAATTAATATACCTAGATGTGTCGTATTAATTTGCTTTATATAATAAGGCTTTGTCCTTTTCACATATCTACAGTCGCTACTTTTTTTTATTTACTCGCTTTTGTCTGCGGCTCTGCCTGCCTTACTTTTTATTATCTTCGTGTAAGCGTAAAATAATATTATAAAAAATATGCTAAATAAGGTGTAGGTATCGTGTCTGTTTTTAAAAAAAAACATGTCTAACTAATTGTCTAGACAGTAACAATAGGTACCTACTATAGTTTACATCTCAACTAGGTATGGGTTCTAAAATAACCTATGGGCCTACGTGACCGAGAGCCGATTACACGGATAACTTTAAAATGGAATTTCCTTTAGAACAACAATTGCTTCGGGAAAATATAAACAAACCTTTTAATAGTATTAACAATGTTATATACAACGGCCCGGTTATTTTCGACCCAAAATTAATTTTGCCAATTTCAATATTATATATTATATTTTACAATATTTTTTTTTAGTTTAATGCTGGCTGTATTCCTGTAGTTGTGCAGTGCAAGTGAATCGAGAAAAATAGTATGTGAATTTTGCAAAAAAGATAAGAAATTTGAAATATAAAATATGTCACTGACGTGTGTGTGTTCGGCTAGAGCCAACTTGTTAACCATGGTAGCGTTGGTTTCACATATCGTTAAACTCTCATATATTATTAACGCACACTCAAATATATTCACTCTGGTTGACACACACATTCACATAATATATCAACGTATTTACCCCTGATCACACACACACATACGCGATCACACATTCGCACACGTGTAAATACACTTCTTTCCCTGTCCCTAGTCCCGGCTTTTGTGATCAGGGTCTGCTTTTCGACTGCACATATTCCACTTTATATGGTATAGTCCGTTACTGCGTAAGCCCTGAATACAACCAGCCAACGCTTCCTTGGGCGTCCTGTTGATTTAACTCCAGGGACAGCTAGGGACTTGACATAGTCCTTAAGAAGGGGCTCGTAAAGTAAAGGTGATTGATGTTTTAACGTTTAAAAACCATTTTTATGATTGCCTCACTCACAAACATAATACTCGCAGAATATTATACTTCATAGGAAAAAACTGAAAACTAAGAAGAAGAAGAAAGTAAGAATATAAAGTTTTAAAACATGGAGATAAAGGCTACTTAGAGGATGTAGGAAAAGAAAGTAAGTTTAATACTAACAATCTATTAATAAAGTATAATAAGTTATAATATTTTTAAAGTGTAATTCCACATTTTGGAAAGAAAAATACTTATTTCGAAAACGTATTAAAATTTCAAATTGGCGGGACTCGAACCCGCGCCTTCTGACTTCTAAGCCATACGATCTTTAAAAAGCAAGTATGCAATATGTATTGCGTTATAATAACATTAGCAATTAATTAAATCATTAAATAGTGGCGTATTAATTCTAACGAAAATACACAGTTAGCCGGAAACTATACAAGCGACAAATTTATATAATTATTATACAGCGGAAGTTTATATTATTATAATTAAATATATTATTTAATTTTATAGTTTTTAAAAAAAAAGATGTCAAATGTCAATATTTTCAAAATTATTATTAATATATTTGTATAAAATATATTAATAATAACGTCACAACTTTGTTGGCGTAGACCTTAAGACAGTATAAAAATTTTAATTAATAATATCGTGACTACAACCCGCGCCTCCTCGAAAACGGCCAGGCGCTCTGACCACTAAGCCATACATACATTATGGTTAACGAAGCGGGATACGTTGTGGTGAACGTAGTGGTATTTTTTTCCTAAGTGTGAAATGAGCCATACGTTCTAGAACGTGGTCAGAGCGCCTGGTCGGTTTCCAGGAGGCGCGGGTTCGAGTCCCGCTACGTTCAAATTTTTATACGTTTTCTAAATAAGTATAAAATTGGGTTATTTTGCTGTAATATCTTTTTAATCGCATTTGTCTAATATACTGACTACTTGAATACAGAACAGAATTCAACATCACATGCACCTACTATTATACTTATATATGCGAAATATAAAATATATCAATAGGTGTTTAATTTTGGTCTTCTATAAAGGAGCTCTTTTTTTTAAGGAACTTGTGCCAATTATACAATAAAAGGTTTGTATATACTCATCATGTTACTTCCGGCCATTTATATTGTTATTTGAACCACTTAATTAAGTAAATATAGAATGATTTGATATATGAATAGCAATATGTTCTAATATAAACTAACTACCGATGAGCTCGCGGCTTCGCCTTCGAAATCACGAAAAAAATTGTGTTTTTATAAATATACTGTAGATTTTATATATTTTAACCTCTAAGAATTAATAAATATTTATAAAAAATATGTGTATAAAGTTTCATGACAATCGCTTGAGTAGTTTTAGTGTGAAGCGTAACAAACAAACGTACATTCACATTTATATTATTACTAAGCAGATGTGAGTATAGGAAATTATAGCTTGTTGACAGCAAGTAACAAAGTGAACTATTAGATTTTAATGTTAGCTACATACTAAATGCAATATTACGCAAGATTATAGTAATAATTTATTAGCTTTAATGTAATGAACTCGTCTTACAATATGCGTCTATCACAACCAGTACATCTGGTGGAGTCATACAACGCATATATGCTGTAAGTACTAGTTGCGCGGCGTGGTTTTACATGCATTAGTCCTGAATATATTCTTCTAAGCTGCCTGTGTATAGTATGTAAGCTATCAAATCATAAATTTATCCTTAAGTTTCAATTTTTATTATCTTCGCTCTGGTAACAAACCAAAAACGTGGCGTGGAGTTACACCACTCAATATGCAATGCCACGAAATTCTGCAGAAAATGGGGAATCGTGTGTCACGTTGTGGGAACACTAGGTTCCCTCTGCCTACCCTGATATATGGGGCATACAGCGTGAAGCTAAAAAGTGTGAAATGGGAAATAAATTCTAAAATAATACAATTTTTTAAGCGCACTTATCTTTACTTGTTATATTTGTTATATAAACTTTTAATATCTCTTAAAGATTCTTTAAAAAATTTAAAAAAAACCTATGTTGCAATATAGCTTTGCTCAACGATCGGTTCAATAGATTTTCTTTATACATTATTAGTCTAATACCGCCCACACCTCATTTCAAAAAAGCAATTTTGTGTACATGTGTATTATAATTAAAAATTTCGTCATATAGTCCTAGTTGTGAGAAAATGCATAAAAATATAATTTCGGTTCAACTTTAAATTAATCTGATTGCCTTTAAAAGGATCTAGACAATATCCATTTCAAATATGCTATAAATCACTAACAGTAATTTACAGAAAATTTTATTACCCATAAAACCTTGTAAAGGAGCGCAAAAATGTTGCCATCGATAAAAAATGGTTTTTGTTTAATATATCGAAAAACTATAACAACTTTAAATCATTGTAAAGTAAAAAAATGCGATTTATATAACGACATTATTGTTAACGACAAAAAATGTATTTAAATGTTTATTGATTTTTATCCTTTAATCAATGTATTCAATGTCGTATATGGTATCATACGTATTTCGTTCTAATTCAATAGACATTTTATTATATTTGTATTAAATTAAAAAATATATCTTCTTTGAGTCGGCGTTAAGTTCCGCCACTCAACACACAATGCTTCCAGAACTCGGTGGAAAGTGGGGAACGGAGTGTCTTAACACTAGGCTCCCTCTGCCTACCCTGCTGTGTGCGGGGGGTGCTTGAAGCTGATTTTTTATATTTTATTATAAAAAAAAATTAAGAAATAATGAACAGAAGCCACGTTAGCGCTGCGGGACCCATACACCAAATTTCAAGAACTAATTATAACACTAAACAACTTAGCATTACCATTTTAACAATATTATTCTAGTTTTGGAGCACGGAGTAGACCCTAATAATTAATGTCTTGTAAGCGCAAGTCGGAACTATCTCTAGGCGTGGAAGCCAGTGGCATCTGACATATCCAATTAACACCGTATCCGACTGGCTAATATAGCAGCTATCCTGGCTTTGATTTCTTCAAAGGACTCCGGCGTTGAGTGTTGGAAGCACGTATGTAATTTAATTTGGGATAATAATTTCTCTATAATATTAATGGTAATAACTATAATGCTTTATATTAAGAGTCCATTTTCAAGACCGTAAAAATCGCATTTGCTAGCTAAAAGTTTGTTTATTCCAATAATACCAGATAATACTCAAATTCCAGTAGGTAATACGTAATCTAATTGTAACTGACGTTATATATTTCAGAATTACGGTTGCTTACCGCAATTACTACACCGAATTAACAATAAATCTTTATATAACGAAGGCATTCACAAGAATTGTTTATTTCATGAAGTGAATTTTACATACAATAGGTACACGATGACATATAGCTAAGAATATTGACAGGTTTGTTATATATTATTGTTCTTTTATAAGAACTTATTGATTGAATTTTAAATAAATAACAATGAATGTTGCTTTTTAGGGTTCCGTACCTCTTAAAGAGAAATCCTTATAATATCACTTTGTTGTACGTCCATTTGTCAGTATGTCTGTCAATATAAACGTTTCTGACATAAAGTGTCAACTTTATGTCAGAAACGTTTATATCGCAAAAAACACGAACTTCGATACTATAAATGAAAACAATAATAATAGAGTTTTTTCGGTTGACCTAAAACTATGAAATTAACCAGCTAATCTACAAGTGGTACTAGCTGGGGAAAAAATCTGGAAAACGATACATTTGTGGTTAAATCCTAAAAATCTCAGACATAAAAAAAGGGGCAGAATTTGGTATTAAGGCCTAGTTCAAGTGAGGTATCAGATGAAAGGGCTTGTTGTGTATATTCTAATAAAGCACCGTAAAATTAAATTTGTTCAGTTTTATGACTCCCCATTGACATACAATGCAGAAATTGTCGGTATGCGAGTTTGACTCGCTTTTCACCGGTTTTTTATTTATCTAACGTCCTTATATAACATGATCAGCTCAGGTACCTAATGAGTGATAATAAATTGTTTTGATCTCTATTTTCCGGGTATTTGTGATAATTGCGTGTTGGGTCATAGCTTCTTCGATGTTTTAATGTATTGCAAGGTTTCTATATTACAAATATAAACATTCTTTCATATGCAATTTAATACCAAAACAGTCGTATCATATCCATCGAAAACGATGTACCATATAAACCATAACTAATCATAAAAATGAAATATAAAAACCATAATAATATTACATAAAATTTATTGTTTCTTGAAACTTTATTCGTGTTATGTTACAAGATATCTTTTGACACCTTTTTAGCACAGCTGGAACATATCCAAATATGACAATTTTGGGTTCAATTTCTGTAAAGAAAAAATATTTTAAAGCATAGTTTTCTATTTTAATAAATAATATTATTATTTTAATTTTATTATTATTTTTATTATTATATATTTTTATCAAACAAAACTTATTGCTACAATTGATAAGACGCAAATCCAAAATATTTTCATATACTTATTATTTAAAAATGAAATAATGCCAATGGATTTGAATCTTTTTAACCAAAAGATCTCGTGACACAGCGGCACAGCGTGTGAATGTGCACGAGGCAATTGTGGATACGATTCTCACTCGGAAGAATGAATTGTTTTCATTTCTCGTTAAGATAAAGGAGCGTTTAAATTCGCCAACTCTCGATAATTAGGCGAAAATTGCGAAAAGGAATACCTTAACAATTGGTTGCTCCTGTCTTCCATTTTAACAGGATTACAATGTAAAGCCAAAAAAAAATATTTGAACCACGATCAACAAGCATAGTAAACATAACTTAACAAATAAACCCTCCGCTCTTGATCTTCTACCAAGATACATTGTTGAAGTGCATGTAAGATTGGAAACTAACCCCAAACAATTGCACCATTTTAAAAACAAATACAAATTAGGATATAAAAATTAAAACAAAAACATGTCGTCCAAGTAGGAATCAAACCCACAAACATAACGTTAAGTTAAACAATTTTCAACTGCACCATATTATCGTATTCAACACTTCATCTAATATAGCATAATTTACATGTCCCATATACCACTTTCCAGGCCACTGGTACGTCAATAAATCTCGTCGAGTGTTGTATTTAATTGAGGTCGGGTTACCTCAATACTGTGGGTAGTTGAGAAATTGTTAAGTATTAACCTCATTAGAATTAAATTTTACGGGCAAAATTATATTTTATAGATCAAAAAATTGAACGTAAAGTATGCATTGTTCAGAAAGACTTTTATGTTTTTTTTTATTTAATTTCTCTTGATTTAATTACCTATTTACTTAATTTTACAGCTTAGAGATATTTTGAGATGTTTTCGATTGTTTATATCGGTTTTTTATTGTATTATAAAATTATATTTACATTATTGTGGTACGGACGATGAGTAGATACTTTTTCAACGTATTAACAAAATTATTGAGAATTTTGGTTTAGAAAACATCACAGAAAAGTAAAAAACGTTGGTCTGTCCTATTTATCTAGTAAATTTGTTATTTTTCCTGAATAGTACGATTTGAATCCACAATCACTTCCATTAAATACTGAACAAATAATGCTTAATATAGCCTTAGTAAACATTCAAAGATTATAAAATATAAATATAATATTACTTAACTTGGCTGAGATATCTAGAATATTCATATAAATCGATAAATTAATAAAAAAACAATAAAGTTGAGCAACTTGGTTATGTAGTGTAGACCCATTCTTAATTTATCTTAGATTAGAGTCGCCACTCGCGTATCCGTGTAGGTTCCACATAATTTTAGCAAAACATTGTCCATAATTTAATTAAATTCATTGTATAATAAAAATCATTTTAATAAATCAAAATGGCGGCGTAATGGCGTCGTAATGAATGTCTGTAAATACTGTGTAGTGTTCAATATTTTGTATTAATTATTTTATCAATTTCTATTCTTTTATTTTAATTTAGCATCATGCTGTATCCTACACATAGCAGGGTAGGTAGAGGAAGCCTGGACCTGGTGTGAAGGCACACTTCGTTCTCATTAAGACATTTTCGTTACCCACTTTCCGCGAAATTTGCTTGGCACTGCTTGATTGTTGAATGGCGGAACTCACCGCTTCGCTTTATCTTGTTACCAGAGCGAGGAAATGAAAATATTCATAAATAATAATTCGTTTCCTCGGAAACTCATAACCGTCACATAATAGTCACGCTTGTGTCGCTACGCCATGACGGACACAATGATATCTCAAAAAAAATATCTTTTATGGCAACAAAATTCATTTTAATAATCATATTTGTCAAAAATTAATACGTAATGCATATATTATCACGCTTCATTCTGATTCTGATCTGAATAATCAGATACCAGAGTCAAAGCCTAATTGAACCACAGGACGCCAAAATTGAATTTTTCATATTAAAATTACAATGTAAATCACTTTTATGTGTAGGTTTAGTGATAATAAATTTAAATAAGAACATTCGTTATGTGTTTAACGTTCTTGTTTATATAGCTCTATTTAAAAAAATATATAATTTGTTTTTGCGACATTTTTTTAGAATTTACCCATTTCAAGTATTATTCTCTGTGATTATTGTCTAAATAGGTACAGCAAACTTCTATGAGTCTAAGCATTTTTTCTTATACTTGTTACACGTTGTCTGTATTTTTTATCATGAATTTCACAGCAAAAAATTACGAATTACCTTAATTTCTTAAAATATATAGGATATATAGATTATATATCCTCTCACAAAAATAACCTAGGTTATAAAATAATTATGTGGTTTATTTTTTTTACATTATCCCGCATAGCAGTGTAGGCAGAAATCTAATGTGAAGACATTCCGTTTCCGTTCCGGTCGGATTCTGGACATTAAGTGTTGAATAGCAAAACTCACTGATATACATATATATATATATATATATATATATATATATATATATATATATATATATATATATATATATTGTCTTATAGGGATGGAGAAATAAAATTAATTAATATTTATTAATTCCTGCAACTGTGTGTCGAACCCATAACTATCATTCACAGACACAACACTTCTAAATCTACACCCACATAGTTATATCGTGCAATAATATTGTTTACGATACATAAAAAAAACGACATGGCAACGCGACGCATCGCGACGGCGTCGCCCATAAAAATTTTATATAGCAAAAGACCCGATGTCCTGTCCAGCTGGTTTGATGCCTTTGCTTATTAAGGTGCTATTAAAATTCGGTGATCTATTATAATCAGAGCGTGGCAAGGTCGTCTGTGACGAGATTCCGCGAATACCTCACTCGTATCCGTCATAAAATGGGATCTCATTAGCGAACCCACTAAAATTAGAACTTGTATGGCAAAAAGACTTAAATTTTGATGATTTTAAAATATTTGCGTGTTTAATTTAAGTTTATTCTGTTGTATTTGCAGTGAAGGCTTACTTAAATCCTATAGATTATATATTAATTAAATCCTATATAGATTATATAGCTGGGTAGACAGAGGGAAGCTGTTGTCAAGATACTCCGTTTCCAACACTGCGCCCAAATTTGGAGACATTTGCATGTTGAGTTGCAGAGTTCAACTACGTGTCATGTTACAAAAGCGAGGAAATGAAAGTTATACACTTTTATACTTCTATATCAACTACTTCTATATACTACTTTATCAATGACAATGCGCAATCATTTTAGATAATTGACTAATATTTTTTAAGATTTTAATTACTAATACTCACCATAAGTAAGTAAAAAAAATTAGTTATTTTCAATTTTTTTAAATAATAGAAAGATTTAAAATGTAATACTTTTGATATTCAAATAAAAAAATCTATCGTGTATCGAGTTTCTTTATTTTTATCACCCTTTTATTAGGTCGACTTGTAGCTATTTAATAAAAAATGAAAAATTAATTTAAACAACTTTAAACGCATTTTGTAATATTTGTATACTAAACTTGATAGTTATAATTATATAGATTAGATAACAATACAATACAATGATATGGTAGGATCCATCGATGGATCCTGGTGGCACCAGAAACTTAATAGTGGTACTGTTCACTAGTAAATCCACTAATAAACTATTCGAATTAAGTCTCATAATATATAACTACGGGCACATTTTATGTCCATGGACGTATCTAGAGAGATTTTTTGGTGGGAAAATGACTTCAGATTTCAATATTTATTCCGTATATTTTAATTTTTTATTTCTATTTTTTGGGCTAATTTTTGGGGTGGGCACCAGATTATTATGAAGTCGGCATGAACCGCCCAGTTATCCCTATTCCCACAACCATGTCCAGCACTTGTAGCTCTTGATAAAGAGAAGCGCCGTGTGCTATTTTAAGATTTTTTCTTATTAGGAGTGATTTTTGTATTTAAGTTATATCTTTGGCAAAATATTATCAAATGGCCTTGTGGAATTTTTGATCGACTATAAATATAATAAAAATAATATATTCATAAAATTGTAATAAACAAACACTATATATAGCAGAATTAATCTGTCATTTACAACATAATTATTATAATAAGCGTGATATCGTATAATTAAAAAAAATAAAATTTTATATATTATATTTAATTGATAGTAGCATTATTTCTCAAAGTCACGAGATCAATTAATTTCGATTAAATTAAGGTTAAGTAAAAATTATGTGACAAAATTCGCAAATTCATTGTTCAGAGGATTTTTTTTGGCAAATTCTTAGATTTTATTTTTTGATAGAGTCATTTGTCTTTTTTATATGAAAAAAAATCCCAATAACATACTTTATATAATTATAGATGTTCCTACAAAAGTAATTAAAAGTAAAAGCTTTTAATTACTTTAAAATTACAGGAAATAATGATATTATGGTCTTAATACTTTTTATATGAGTTGTAGTGTCAACTTTTGCTCTACTTAGGTCCCGGTTCGACGCAGTGAGAGGGCCAATCACCCCTGCGTAAAAAAGCTACAAACTTAGTGGTCTTTGCCCTCTAGCGGGACGGTAATAACTTTTGGGCCCAAGTCAAATTCAAAATAAAGTCTCTTACTACAAGTCCCTTTGTGTTTTTAATCACGATCGAGTAAGTCATTTAGAATGATACTAACATAATTAAATTGATCAAATTTAATATGTGGTCGTTTCTTATGTACCTATATATTAGTTTTAAATTAATTAATCATTTGTAAATGTTTACCTTAATAAGGTGAAAATTAAGAAAATTATATATATAATATAATATGCCATATTTGATTATAAAATTTAAAAAGAGTTTTCGTTTGAAGCAAGGATCTATCAACGATTGTCACTTTATTTTTTAAATCAATATAAAAATAAGAATTAACTTTATTTCAAGAAAGCCCCAAACTTTGTAAGAATAATAAGGCAAGGAAACTTGATGTTAAAACAATCCATTTCCCCGTTTGCGTGTTGAGTCGCGGAATTCTACGCCGCGCATTGGCTATCTATCGCAAAAGCACAAATTGGTCTGTAAACTATTGATAATTTCATAACACAACAATATTCTACTACGACGACTACCTACGGCGTACACAACGATAGTACAACTTATACTTGCACTATAACTTTACTACAGAAATCGTAGTAAGGGTGAAGCATCATAATTGATGCACCATGTACGGACGTTACATTAGCGTAAATACTTAAATACATAAATATTAAAACTTTATTTAATCAAGTTTAGTACTAATAAATCATTAAATCGTCGACAGTATTTAACAAAAGTGACTTATGAAAAAATATAACCGTAAACGGTTTTGTATTGTATAGCACGTTAAAAAAAATATAGTCCACGACAAAAATTTTATATAAATCTAAAAAAAATAAAAACAACAATTGAAAAAGTTTTAGCCGGTTGTTTATCGACATATAAATGAGTTAAAAAGAACAACAAAAAGCTATGGATTTACACGTATTTTGCTAAATAGTACTTACTTTTTCTACTGAGATTCTAGATAAATTTACAAAGCCCATCTTTTATATATATTAAGTTACCATATTCTGCAATAGTACAGATAACTTAGACATAGTATATCATTCTCTTTTTTATTAATAAGCTGACCGATCCGGAGCTTTTCTTGACTATAAACTATATAATATCAACCCAAAATTATTACACCCATTGTGTTATGTATTTCACAATCATTTTACCATGATAATAGGATCTTCAAATAAAATAAAAAAAAAAATCAGCTTCACGCTGTATCCCGCACACAGCAGGGTAGGCAGAGGGAACCTTGTGTTAAGACACTTCGTTCCCCACTTTCTGCCGAATTCTGGAGGCATTGCGTGTTGAGTAACAGAACTCAACGCCGCGCTTAGCCTCAGCACCAGAGCGAAGAGATGGAAATATAAATTTAAGTAAATATTTCATCTCCTCGAGTGGGGATCGAACCCATAACCAGTCGGTTTTACAGTCACACTTCGTGCGCACACACACTGCGCCACGACTGGCTTCAAATAAAATATTTCTATGTTAATAATATATTTCATATTAGGTATTACGTTAGTAATCATTTATAACTCTTTTGGCTTAGGTTATACAAAAGACAAATGGTTTTCAAATAAGACGTACCTACACACCTACACACAAATAACTTATACCTTTTCACTGGTCGTATTCCAGTCTACTCTGAGTTAGTCGGTAGTAATTTACAAGGAGCGTGTGCTATCTAGCCCCAGAGACCCATCCAGTGGTTAGAACAGTTATCACTGAGTGCAATCACGTATTAAATATTTACAGATAATCACCATAAAGCGGGTTAACTTGATGCTACCATTCGAAAATTATCTAGTAACAGCTGGATAGGTATTACAGGCATATTAATTAAGTATTCATATTATATTACTACATACGTACATTGTCTGTCTGACACTGAGTCTCTACATATACATATGTGCAGTCCGCGAGGTCTATACTGAGCTGTGCAGTTGTGTGAGTGTTCATACATATTGTAGGTGTGACGTCAACTATCAAACACTGCGCATATCTTGTTTGGCCTAAACCGGTTTTTCTACTTTTTGACAACCAGAGCGGTTGTCTACTGATGGCAGCGTCACGTAATTATTTTTTTATATTTGAATAAGTAAAAAAATTAGGATACAGATCGTATGACTTTCACTATAAAAAAAAATAATGAAAAAATATATATGACCACGCATAAAGGATGAATAAAGTTTCGTGGTCACGACGATGTTATTGATGATAGTTATAATAGAACGATTAATTATTAACACAAATGACACATGAAACGGTGAGAACTATGAGGATGCAATGTCCGGTGTAGAACAAATTATATATTTTTTGCTTGTTTGTTTAATTTTACTTCAATAATACATCTTATTATTAAAAGATTTTTGGCGACTCTACTTTTATTTATCATTCACAAAGAAAGGCTCAGTTTAAGCCTCGCAACTTACATACATACATACATTCATCTGTATGAATTTATGTATGTAAGTTGTACTTACTCGATAAAACTTAAATTCTAGATATTATACTAATAACTAGAATTCAATTATTATTCGCTGACTTCGCTTTATGTTTTATTTTACATGTAAATAATGACCAGATTTTTATACGCTATAAAAAAGTGTAACGCCTTTAAACAAAAACTAAAGTGACAAACATATAAAAGAAACGTAATATTATGGAACAACGAAAAAATCTGTTCATAGAACATGTTAGCTCAACTGCAATTAATGTTTTGCTTTGAAACAGCTTTAACTATACTATGGAGCTGCAATAAACAAGCATAATGCATCAGGCTGCACTACCGTACATATATTGGTATTTATAACGCGCTTACATATAACCATCGTTCCGCATCATTCATCGTCTACTGTCTCTTAGGTATGCAATATTGCTATTATCAATAATTATTATATTGCAATAATATCGTAAGAGGTGAATTCTAATAATAAAATTGACTGCATTATTCACCTATAGATTTGTTGGTTGTGGCCTGTCGTGACGCAAGGGCGCAAAGTGTGGCTTATTAACGCGATAGATTATGGGTTCGAGTCACACTACAAAATGAAATATCTAATATTTTTCTTCGCTCTGGTGTCGAGGTAAAGCGCGGCGTTGAGTTCCGCCACTCAACACGTACGGTACAGTACGGTACGGTTAGAATTTAATGGAAAATGTGAAACATTTTTAACACTAGGTGGCTACCCTGCTGTGTGCGGGATGCAACGTGAAGAAAAAATTTAATAGAAACTTTATCATATTATAATTAAAAGAATTAGTTAACATTTCAAAATAATTTACATTCAGGTTGTAATTTGGAATGCGACCAGTCAAGTCGGGTTAAGATAGTCAGAAATAAGAAAAACAACATTGTAATGATTCAATAAAATTTTATAAACGAGCAGATAGGAGTTAAATTTTAATATTAATGATCATATATACATTATTATAGAACTAGACAAACATGTAAAAAGTTATTGACTTTATGTACATGGTGTTTTTAAATATTAAGACTAAATAACGGCTAGTAGTGGCCCGCAATTTGAATTTGGATGTCCATGCAAAAATATACGAATATGTCTTTTTTTTCCTTTCCACAGATATTTCAAGGAATTCTCTCTTTTTGCTTCTCTTATTCTCCCCAAGCAATGGTTATATATTTAGTAGTAGCAGTAGTAGTAGTAGTAGTAGTAGTAGTAGTAGTATATATTCATACATATATCAGCTTTCACCGCACCGCCGTCGACGGAAGCGACGACGAAATCTAGCATACCCGACGACGCGGCAGCGTCTTGGCGCGGTCGGTCCAGCGGTTAAGGACCCTTAGCCTCTCAAGAACAATAATTTGTCCCCAGTCGCGGCTTCACGTCGCGGCTGGTTTATATATGTTATCTAATCTCTATCTCGAAGTTAAGATAAAAAATAAATAAGCCAGCTTCACGCTGTATCCCGTACATAGCTGATAGTGGTAGGCAGAGGGAACCTAGTGTTAAGATACTCTGTTCGCTACTTTCCGCATTCTTCGAGGCATTGCGTGATGAGTGGCGAAACTCAATGGAAATTACACGCTCGTGTCCTTGCGTCTGGGCGGCCTCACACTTAAGTGTTAATTCACTTGTTTGTTATATAAATAGATATTTCTACAATTTTTAAATTTATAGATTTGGTTTACTTTGGCTTAAAATAAGTAAACACGTT
The DNA here is from genome assembly GCA_917862395.2 of Heliconius sara. Classification (NCBI taxonomy): domain Eukaryota; kingdom Metazoa; phylum Arthropoda; class Insecta; order Lepidoptera; family Nymphalidae; genus Heliconius; species Heliconius sara. The sequence goes on along the minus strand of OU860789.1, from coordinate 17,382,247 downwards.
TGTTTACAATAGAAAAACTTAAAATATAAATACCTTTTTTTTCCAGTCCTAGCGCCCAAGAGGTACTCGAGGAAATGAAATATTTAATATTTTCCTTTTTTCTCGCTCTGTTAACGAGATAATTTCGTTTATGAAATAGACATACAAATAACACCCAGTAACATGAAATGAAATAAATAAAATTGTATATATTTTATTTCAAATTATCATAAATTATTCTGGTGAAGAAGTTAAATACATATTTTTAAATAGATTTTCTTACTTATAATATTTTTAAAATATTTACAGATATTTTTTAGAAAACATATAAAAATTTGAATTCGGGATTTTTATACGTTTTCTAAAAAATGGTTTACTTTCCTACGTGTGGATAACACTTTGAAATTGTTAAAAATATTTACAGATTTTCCTGTTCCCGGCCATTTATTACTTTATACAGGCTTTTCCAACAGAAATCAAACAAAATATAACAAAATCCATACAACACTAAAATAACAAATCGTTTTACAAGTATCAATTCATTTAAGAGGATCTCGAATGAGTTTTATATGTGGTGGGAACCTGAAACACTCCCAAGTGAATTGTAAACGTTGTTCGAACAGTGTACAATATTTTCATTCAATGCCCTCAATCGGTTCTTGGTTGGGAGCTATCGGGGGAGAGTTTGGGTAAACGCAACTGAAACAACATAATTATTATATACACGCTCCCATATGAGATTTTCGCGTAAATTATTTCTGTATAATATTCGAGATAATATCCCTCGTTGTGGAGATATGTTTATGGAAATATGTATATCCGTCTGTATTGATATTCAATTATTAATTTTAACATTCACAGAAAAAACATTCTCAGTTGATAGGTAGAGCCCCAAAGCACATAGAGTCGTTATTGGGATATAAAGTTTCTCTTCAGCAAATCGAATCGATTCGTATTAAGAGATGGAATCTGTACACTGCAAAAAATTGCGAAACAATCCGACCGCGCTACACAACACGACACTACTACACTGTTATCTAGGTGTTAATAAAATAGGAAACGAGGACCACTCATCATAAAAATGTACTGTAGTATCAAAAACAATATTTAAGACTTAAAAATAGTTTTAAAATATTTAGAGATAGATATTTTTGTATATGTACTAGAAATACTAGCTATATCAAAATTTTTATACAAAAAAAATAAATTATGGTAATTTTATTAATACTTTGTTGTTTATTTGAAACATGAAACAGCTAAAGTCATAATTGAAAGCATTCTTTACTGACTGATAAAAAATTTATTTACATACATATGTTAAAATGGTTTTATTAACAAAATAAAATTTTCAAACAGATTCGAACCTACAAAATCCGCCCAATATTGGCACAGGGTTAATAGAACTACAACACAAAGATGTCATAATAATTTTACAACAGAAGATTGATGATTGCACTCAATTAATAAATTTCAATTCAACTTGAATCGGTTATCAATTAAGCTGTGACAGCTTATTGCTAAAGTAATTATCTAAATATTAATGAGATAGTATACAATTTTCTGGCAAATTTTATTAACAACTATACATAACAACAAGTACTTAATCATATTAATCCACAATATTTAATAGTTGGGGTCACATTGGTTTAGGGGCACATGCATTTGACTGTAACGCGACGGCTGTGGGTTTGTTCGTCTGGAAAATTCGTCGGAAGGTGGGGATCGGAGTGTTTTAATACTAGGTTCCCTCTGCCTACCTCGCTATATGTGGGATACAGTGTAAAGCCTGAAAAAAATATATAACATCTATTATCTATTATATAAAAGCGTATGTGTAATCGTTGTTTGCGTAGGTTTAAGTATACATTTAACAGCACAATAATTGTGACACATGCACTGTCCGAGCTGCCTCTCTGCCTAACCGAATTCAAAATAAATAAGGTTTCGAATTAATGAACAATTGTTTTAAACAGGCTGTGACTTTTTTTTTATAAATTATATATATATTATAGAATTCAAGGTAGATGTATGTTGAGTTGCAAATCTTAACGTCGCACATTGTGTTATGAAAATGTGAAATAGAAAATGATTTATTCCACGAGAGTGCCTATAATCATCGCGTTTACAGTGAACACTGTCACAATATGCTAGGATGGTCTCTGGATGGAAAGATCAGGAAATAAAATCTTTCACGGAAGATTGTTTTCACCTGACTGCAATGAAACCTAATAAGAAAGTCATGTGCTTATCGCATATGTTTGTATGTATGTCCGTCCCTTTGTTCCCTCGAAACTGTTAAACCAGTCAACCAATCAAACCAGTCAAAAAGTTTTATTTTGTGATATTTTAAAGTCTAAAGGTTTAAAATCTAACAGAAAACGGTAATTAGTTTTACATTAGAAAATCACTCACCCCAAATTTATTTATAGCTAATATTATAAGAGGAGATTCGATAATTGGATATACTTACATATGAACACAATTTCAAATTCACCTGTGCAAACAGAAGACGTTCGAGACGATACGTATTAGATAGAGGAATCTAATAACACACTCAGTTAAACTAGACGACAAATATAGATATGAACAAACTGAGATTTGAATCTTCAAGGATTATTGTACTTAAGACTTTATCGTATCGCTGATGACTGTGGGTTTGATCGCTACTGGGGAGAATAATGATGTTAGCAATTATTTTCATTTTCCCCAACCTTGTGAAACGAATAATATTTCTAAAAAATTGTGAAAAATTAAGAACCGATTCTTAACCCTGAGTTCTGTCTGTTTATAACTACTTCTTCGTCTGTCTTCACTATATGAGAGAAACATAGAATAACTTTTTGGCTTCACGATTTGTCCCGCACATAGGAAGGCAGGTAGAGAAGTGAGATAGGGAACCGGGAAACCATGTGTTAAGACACTCCCCATTAATACACTTCCGTTTTTCACAGTCCGCTGAATTTTTGAGGCATTGCGGAATTCAACACCGCGATTTGCCTCGTAATACCAGAGCTAGAAAATGACAATACTAATATATCTTTTTTTTTCGAGTATAATTAAAATTAAACATAAATTATTTTTTATCAGCTTTGACAATTATTTGAAAAATGTTAACATCATTAGCAACACGTTATAATAAATTCTTGATTCTTGAGATAAGATAGTTATGCAGGATCCAAAACCATAGCTAAATGAAAATACATTTATAATTTTCTTTTTGTATTATATATTTCTAAGAATATTTAGAGAAACCTTCTTTCGAAGAATTCCTTCGGGTTACAGATATAAAACTTAATAATATAAAAATAAGCATGTTTTAGCTTTAATAATGAATATATTTATTTTTATATATCAAACTTCTTTAATAGTTGGTCGTAAATAGGTCTATATACAAACCAAAGTTTACGTGTGACATGACGTTTTTTTTTCTTTTTCTAATTCATGACCAGGGTATTCAGTGTAGGGAGAGTGAACCTACACTAGGTGTCAACTCCGTTCTCCACTTTCTTCGAAACATTGCATTTGAATAACGAAACTCAAAGCCGAATTTTGTCTTCTTATCATACGAGAAAATAAAATCAATCAATCAATGCGTTTACAGTCGTTTCTGTACCACAAGAACTGATGCTAAGGGCAAATCTAAATTAAAATCGAAATAAATAATACGAAATCTTTAAGTTATTATATTTAATTATTCAAAATCATAGTTAATTCTCAAAGAAACAAAATATAATACAAAAGTATTCAATACGTTTATTTTGTACCCGTAGTTCGTTTATCTGACAGGATTATATAAACTAATTTACATTTATAACAAACAGACCGCATCTCGAAATGTCTTTTGTTAAATAAATATTCATCGAGATTTTCTAGATATTGCCACGTCGCGTCGCTTCAATTCTAGGAACGTTGTGAAACGAATTATGGTTATACCTAATTTTTATGGTTGTAATTGCAGAAAATGTTAAGTTTTTATATATATAATAATATATATTTTTTAAAATGGTTCAATATTCTATATTTTGAAACAAAAGTTTATAAATATGTACATAGAATGTATTTCTTTTGGCCTATTAATTTGAATTTCATATATTTTTTTAAGAAATTAAAATAAGTAGGTTAAAGAAATAAACGTAATACAGCATTATTTTTACACAAAAAGAGACTTTGCGTATTGAGTTGCAAATCTCAACGCTATGCTTTATCTTATCTTCTATCAGAACGAGGAAATTAGAATTCTAATCAATACATTCCCCCGAGTGGGAATCTTACCCACAACCCTTTTCGTGTTAACAGTCACACACTGTGACTGCGCCACGACAACCTCATAATCAAATAATAAGATCATACGTCATATTATTTACTTTTAAATGTCGACAATATTATGAAATAAAAAGTTTTTGAGAAACTTCGTACTAATCAAGTGTTCTCGGCTTCCCATGACACAAAGCACAATAGGATTTTAGTTTAAAACTTTGTTAGCGGGAGGCCAAGATTGTAAATTTCCCATCGGACCTAAACCAGTTTCTACTTGCAGACTATATCGGTAACTTCCTCTGACGCCCGCTCAGATATTTATCATCACTTAGAAATGTTAATATTTATTCTATTAGCTTTTAGAACATTCTAGAAAAATATTCTTAAATTATAATTTTGTGTGACTTAAACGAATAAAATACATAATAAATGTAAGGTTTAGTCTTAAATGTCTTTAATTTGGTGCACCAATAAATACGTCATGTATTTGCACTTTTGAATTATTGCATGAATAAGTGTGTAAAATCATAATATACTTTCCGCATATATTGACATATTTAGTTTCTAAAAAATTGCAATTTAGTCATTGTTGCATCAAATGAGCGATGTCAAAATAAAAAGCCTGACAAGCGCAAGTCGGGCTTGCCCATCGCGGGATCTGTTCAAAGTCTAGAACATATTTTACTATTAATGAACGAATTAAAGACTATAAATTTAATATTATATGATAGGATATCCATTATTTCTCGCTTTTCAAGTATCAATACAAAAAGAATTACTCATAATAAACAAGACAATTTACTAGTTACGCCGCGTGGGTATACGCAAAACGAATGAATTTTAATTACGTATGAAACGTAAATGTGATAAAACTTAAATATTACTATACTGGCTTTATAACGTTATTAGCATAGGAATGTAGATTGCGATGGTATTGCGAGGTCGGGTATTGTCGCCTAAATATTGTATTTATATCAAATGTTTAATTACACCGACTACTACTATTACGTAGGTTGAATGTTAATATTACGGACGTAAACGTCTCAATATTGAGTTTTTCTTTTATCTTATAATATTCGTAGCATAGCATCTCGTTCATCGCGATAGGAATAATCTAAAAAAAATTTCGCTTTCCTCCCATGTCAGAGACTTGACTTGAGTCAGAACTTGATCTGTGCTAAGAAAAGCATATATTTTATCAAATCTTATGCTCCAAAATCAATTTAAAATAATTTAGTTGAAATAGAATATATAATTTAAATATATACAGATAAACTTTAATAACACAAATCGGATATATTAATTAGGAAATAAAATCAAAAAAAATACTTAAAACGTGAGAAATCATAAGACAAGGCCCAAAAAGGCAATGGTAATTTTAATTAGCAAGAAGGCGTCGCCATTTTACTTTTGCAATTCCAGTAGAACGATAAGCTTAACATATAAAACAATATGCTAATGTGAATGGAGCTCTATATATGGAAATCATATCAATGAGGGGGTTTCAATGAACTTAAATACCACTTCACGTAATTAGTTTCATATAGAGAGTGGATAATCATCTGTAGATTAAAAAGAATCCGCTTCACGCTATATCACGCACTCAAATGGGTAGGCAGAAGGAACATAGTGTTAAGACGTTACGTTTCCCACTTTCCGCGGAAGTTTTAAAGGCATTGCGTGCTGATTCGCGGAACTCAACGCCGGGTTTATTCCTTAGTGCCAGAGCGAAGAAATTATTAATAACTCTTCTTTAGCAGTCGGGAATAAATAATAATTTATTCCCTCGAGTGGGGATCGAATCCACAATCTTCGCGTTACAGACCCTTGTGCCCCTGCGCCAGGACGGCCTCATTATATGTTGATAATTTCTGTACAAGCGTATTTAATAGTTGAGTGGTGAATAGTTGTACTAAAATTTACGGATAACTAAGCAAACCGCACTTTGCAGGAAGTCAATTCATCATTCAGTCAGTGGTAAGCGATGTATAAACTTTCAGAATATTATAACAAGTTAGTTTTGAATCTATTATGTTTAAGTAATTTTGTATTTTTATTATTCGTATTTTGTACATACAAATATATATATTATTTCCAGAACAAGAGTCATAAAAATATTCATCTCTACTCACCGCATCTATCAATATAAATTAAGTTGGCTCATTTTAGCTTCACGCTGTATCCCGCACATAGTAGGCGGATGCAATTTGGAAACATAGTGTTCAGACATTCCGTTCCCATTAAGACACTTTCATCTTTCATTCATTGCGTGTTGAATTGAGGAATACAGCGCCGCGCTTTTCCTCGTTAACAGAGCGAAGAAACAAAAATATTAAATATTTCATTTTCTCGAATGTGAATAGAGCCCACTTGGTTTTATTGCGTAAAGAAATTGAATCTTTAAAAAAATCACAATGCAGTCTTGTCTCTATTAGCTTTTTGCTTCATAAAACTACTTAAATGATTCATTCGTTTTCCTATTATTATATAATATTCTGTAAAACTCACGTTTGACAAAATTAACTAGTAGATACAAAACATTTATTTATTTATTTATTTATTTATTTATTCAGATTCACCAGTGGTAATTACATAAAATTTTACAATAATATTTTTTATTCTAAATTTCTTAACACTAAATGCATTCATTACCTTTTAATGTGACGCTTGCAACATTGGAGAGTACACAAAAGTTTTTATGTTAATTATTGTTTTTTAATTTTATCAATTATTATGTGTATTTATATAAATTCCTGCTCCAATACAAAATTACGTTTTCCCTAAAATTACGAAGCTCCAAAAGGAACTGAACTAAATATTACAAATTACAAAGTCGTAGAACCTTAATTTTGGTAGTAGACTGAGAAAAATGTTATGCAAATTTGTACAAAGTGTTTTTTCTTCAATTAGCTTTTTGCACGAACCCAGCGCAGATTTGCGATTGTTACAAGAGAAAATACTCAGAATGTATATAAAAGATAGATATTACACATTATATTTCGTTTTTGTTTTTTAAGAGACCGAAAAGAAGAGCTATTCTTGTGTAGTTTTTGATTTTAATGTGTGCGTTAGTTTTAATATATATGATACTACGTGTTTTTTTTAGTATAAGATTGCTTATTTTGGTTATTCTTTTTAAAGTTAATAGTTATAATATCGCGGCGGTAGGGTCTAACAGTAACTACTATATTATTGGGTTTTAGAAAAGTTTATATTTAAAATATTTCAGTTTCATTTTACAGTCCGGTCCGAATACTACAAAATCTTAAAAAAAATAACCTACAACTCCAAAAAATTGAGACCAAGGTAGGTTATCGTTTAAGTTCTATCTCTAACAATCTGCAATTAGAAAACAAAACAATAATAAAATGTATAATTTATTTTTATTAATTATACTAATATGAAAATAACAACAAGAACATAATATACAACAAAAAAATTCTACCATCTCTTAACAAAAAAGCAGTACATAAAAAATGGTAAAAAAACTCTAATGAAATACCTTTGGAAGTTTAATCGGGAAATTAACAGCGCAGACCGGGAAAAACAAAATATGGTCGCCCATACACATGCGGGAACAGAGCGAGTCTGCGGTTGCTTAAAAAATACATTCGAGAGACAACACGAATAGGCTTTTACGAGACCATTTATTTTATTTCAATTGTTGTCTTTATAAAGTGTTACGTATTTGATGCTTATGGGATAGAACAAACCAAAACATTGAGTGCTTATATGTATTACTTTATATTCTTTATGTAACGTTTTTTGTTGTGTCTACATAAAGTTTGTTTTTTTTAATGTTTGTTTTTTGTGTGTTTTATTAATATCCTCTACATATTAAGCTATTGTGGCTTTAGAATTACTTCAATTGTAGGTGCTGTAAAAATATATTTTTGTATACATTTTATTTCACTTTCAGTTCAGTTTCAGTCATGCTGTATCAGACATTTAGCAGGATAGCCTAAGTTTAAGATACTTCGTTGCTTATTTTCCGCCGAATTTTCAAGGCATTGTGTATTTAGTAGAGGAACTCAACGCCGCACTTTGCCTTGCTACCAAAGCGACGAAATGAAAATATTAATAGATAATAATTAATTGCCCCGGCTGGCAATCAAACCCACAGTTGCCGTGTTTACAGTCACACGCCTAGGCCACTGCGCCACGACTTTGTATACTTACTTAACTAATTATAGATAATAATCATTTACCTAAGATCGTTCTCATTTATGATGATTTGCCACAAGTGACGACCGCTGATGACCACAAAAGAAAAACCCATGCTTGTACATCTTTAGCTTAAATTGATACATTATTAAGTAAATAAAAAGACATAATTTATATAAAAAGATTGAATTCAATTTACAAAATTAATAGTGCCTTAAGAAAAAATATACTAAATTATGTAATAAATAAACCTTGCTTTTTGTTTTGAGCAGGTGCTCAAACGAAACTTAAATAATAATATGAATACAACACTCTTTTCATAAACAATAAAGATGAATATTTTATAATGTTAATTTATTCTTACATCTACATTCAACTTATTTGATTTATGCGTTTATTATTATTTTTCTTTGCCTTTTGCCATATATTTATGTTTCTTTGCTAATGAAGCTTTGTTTGGTGTTAGAAAAAAACGATTTAAACTAAATTGGTTTTAATTATATATCAAATTCTTTTCAAGATATATACTTAAAAGGTTTATAAAATATACTTAATTTATTATTAATAAAGAAATATTTTTTCATTTAAATATTCATTTTCAGTTGATCACATCCCAAAATATGTAAACACCAGAAAAATCTGATTATATAATTAAGTATTGATTCCTGTCATATATGCACATTATAGAAATAATCAATCGCCAAATACAACAATAAAATAAAACTTGCTTATTTGCTATGAAAACAATGTGATAAAATAGACAACACTTACATTAAAAAATTTCATTTTTCGAACAACTACCAACCTACTTAGCAAGAAAGAGATTGATAACTCAATCATATTACACAGTCCATAAAGCAGTCTTGTAGCACTATAATTAATTGAATCTCATTACTGTTGACTTCATTCTTTCCCGATTATCATTTGTTTTATCCGGGAAGGGCTCGGAAAAATACATTACGAGGGTACCAGCATTTGTCTTCGTCGCCTTCGCTGCCGACGTTAATTAATATGGAATACCCTTTGGGTTGCCCGCCTGTTTACCATTACTTGATTTATGTCTTTATTTCCAATTTTTATTCAATTAATTATTTAAATTTTCAAAGCCTTCTAATTCGCTTTGAAGTTGTCTTGAAGCGTTCAATGCCGTTCCAGATTGGACGATTTATTTTTTGCTCCATATTAGCAGTCTCTCCGTTTCCTTAAAAATATATAATTATGTTTAATATGTACAAGTGGCCACCTGCCACTTCGTTTGCGTTTATTTAGTTAGACCTTGTGATTACTTCCATACTATTCGTTATCGTTGAATTTTAGTGCCAAAATCTAGACAAAATTGGCGGAACTTAACGTCGCGCTTTATTTTACCAGAAACCCCAAATAAAATGTCATATAACCATTCTCATTCATTCATTCATTCGTCTTTGATCTGATATTTATTCGTGTCTTTAATTTTTTATATCTATCACGTTAAGCATTTTTTTCTAAGGCGTTTCAATTTTTCTTATATATTATTTCTTAAAGTTACGCCTAAAAGATTCTTTATCAGAAGTGTGAAGTGGTAAGAAAATAAAACTATCATTCAATCCTATTATATAATCGTAAAAATATTGAACGTACAGACATTCTTGTATTACTTTTTATAACATTGTAACTTAAAATACTCCCTTTCAGTAATCAACCAACTTGCGATGTTGGTGTAGTTTACAGAATAAATTGAAATGTAGAAATATTTTCACATGAGTTTATCCATTTTTTTTTAAATATAACAAATGACTGAACTTCTCGACAAGCTGGAGCTGAGAGAGCGTTATTATTCTTATTTTCATAAAATATTATATTCACTGCTTCAGGACTTTACTAGAATAGCTTACCTGTATGATAAATCTACTAGAATCTGGTAGCATATTATACGATTTTAAAACTATGCAGTATAAATTCTATTCAACAATTCATGGGAGACAAAGCACTTATGCAATATACTGGCTTTAATGCCAACATGTATTATGGACTATTCAGAACCGTACTGGAACTTGGTCACTGATGACCAAGGAAATTTAGTACGACGTATAAGCTGCTTTAGATGGTTGAATAATCATTGAAATGGACCACATTGTGAGACTTGCACATGCACTGCTCAATTCACTAGAGGCTGCCGTCTGGCGAGAATTTACTTAGCAACCGAACTGCTGTATTTACGTGGTGTGGCTTATGTGAAATGTATAGCCTTGATCGGTATATTATTTTGGTCTAAATTGATTACCAGATGGGCACCTATAAAAAACCTCTTATCACTTAAACTTTCATCGACAATAACGACAACCTTTGACCAGAATACAATATACAGAATTATGTACATTTAAAAACACAGATATTTCCTCAAGTAAAATACGATTCGATTTGACCCACAACCGTCGCACGCGTCAATTTTCTAATATATACATATATCAGAAAAATCCACCATTGGGCAAGTTCTTCCACTCTCAAAAGATTATAGATTTTATTCGACCCGATTCTCCCCAGATTGGGGCTGTCGCATCGATGCGTAGTGACACAAGCCGTGACGGATGTGGGTTTGATTCCCACTCGAGAAAATGGAATATTTTATCATTTAATTTCCAGCTCTGTAACAAGGCATAGCGCGGCACTGAGTCCCGCCGCTCAACACATGAAAACCTCGAGAATTCAGGAACAGAAGCGGCCTAATACCTGGAATGAAGTTTGCCTGTTATGCAACATAAAAAAATCAAAGATCACTCTCTTATGTAAATAAACTCAGGATATTACCCAAATACTCATATATAGGACTTGATATGTCCCAATTATAATACCAAATCCCACATATTTCACAATTTTCAGAAATAAGCCCTCAATTTTAATAATGATAAAACAACACGACAACCAACACAACAAGCACACCCACCCAATGCATCACATTACAACAACAGAAGTTGTTCCAAACTTTTAATATTCACACTTTGTGTAATTATCTCCGAGCTCAGCTTGTTAAGTTGATCATGGGAAAGTTGTATGAAGTATTTACATTAGTATCGTAAATTTGTAAGAAGTGAATAATACGAAGATATAGCTTCGCTCAAGGGAATAATTAATGGGTGTATAAAATATTTTGAACGTCTAAATACCTCTTGCATTTGATGACGAGGAAAGTTAACGGCGTAAAGTTTGTTCATAACTCCGTCATCCAATAAATAGTCGGAGATACGGGTGTAGCTTGACGAAGGACGCGGTATTAATTACAAATTGTAATTATTTATTACGTATTTAGGCTTGGTGTAGTTTGTGGTTTGATATTGTGTTTGGTTGATAGGTATATAGGTTCGATGTGGGTGAGAAAAAGTTTAGGTCGTTTGGTTTAAAAGAGCCTGGTAGATTAACACAATTAACTATTTAACAAATTTCCTTATGTAGTAGTAATTGACTATTAAAAAGTAAGTCCTATTGTTATTTATTACAAATAGGTGTAAACTTTACAAAATTTGTGCGATTAATGACGAAACATATTATTTTTCTTGGAAAAATTATATATATTTTGTAACTACACACTGTTCTGTAAACAATAGGATAGGTCACCTAGTGTTAGGGATTGAGACCCTTATTAATTAAAAAAATAATATTCGTAGAAGCCATAACAATCCATAAAATTTGCTCTTCATATGTATACATAAAAATGCGTATAAAGAAAAAAAATATACATTTAATTATCATTGTTACAATGCGATCTACTCGTAATAATCACATACACTATTATTTTTTATACTGCACGTCTCTTTCCTATTTGCGGAATAGGAAAGAGAACTTAGTGTTCAGTCTCTCCGTTATTTTTTTTATATTTCGATAACAAGATATATACACAGAAATAAATAGAACACAGTAATAAACTCAGTAAAAGCAAATAAAATCCACTGTCAACAAGCGAAGCGGAGACAATAAGCGCCTATTTACCTAATTCAGAGCAATTGTGAGTCAAGACGGGCCTGACCCGTTTAATTTGACGGCGCCGTCTGCTGCATCCTCTGATTAACATCCCGTTTCAAATTTCTATTAACTTCTTAGAATTATATATATCTTTGTTTCTCATTAAATTTATACTGTTCTATCAAGTTCGGCGGAAAATTGGGAATGGAGTGTCTTAATCTGAACTTAAAGTAGTTTCCCTCTGCTGTGTGTGGGATACAGCGTGAAGCTATTCTTTTAAACAGATTTTAAAATTAGTCTTTTTTTTATATAAAAGGTTTGAGTTCAAGGGTTTATTTACATAAGCTAATAATACACTTTACGTACACTACGCGAAACTTAAGCGACGACTCTAAAGTATAGCCAGGAATATATATAGCCAGGATACTTTGAAAAATAATGTTTAGATAGTAATATAAATTTTATCTATAGAACATTAATAGTAATTTTCGACTTTGAGTTTACTTCGGATGGTGATCGTACTCACAACTGTCCGTTTACAGTCAAACTACATTATCACTACGCCATCGGGAGCGTCAGGAATCCGAATGTTAAGAAGTGTCTTAGAGATAACGGACACTGATAATGATAATGGAGTGCCGTTCCCCACATTGTAACGATCCATACCAGAATTAAAATGTGTAGGTAAATAATATAATTAATTCAAATTCAAATTTAGTTCACTTCTTTAACTACGCGTTCCATTCACAAGTAATGTTAAAAGGACGTAATATACCGTAGATAAAACACGAAGATATAAAATATATTTATTAAAAATATATTTAATAATTATATTTAAACGTTATGTATGATCTTTTAAAATACATAATAACATAATTAATATTTTAATTATTGTAAAATATCCTGTTGGCTGAATAAGCTACCGTCAACGTCATCGTCATGTTTTAAGAAAAAAAACAAGAAGAAGGGGGATGGCGGGACGCGTCTGAGGAAGGATGGATGTTTTAAATGTTTAGAGAAGTTTTAATTTATAACTAACATATATCTAGTTATATTTAATATATAAAAGCATGTGAGATCATGTCTGCAGTTGTGATATAAGTCTTTGAGGTTGCTAAGATAAGTTATAAGTGCTTTCACTATTTACGATTGTTTGCTTTGAAATACTTCGTCGGTAAGTTTTTAATAGATTATTATTAAAACAAAGAAGAATGATATTAATACATATAATGCCGTCAATATCCAGAGATAAATATTATTTATTTAGTAAATGAAAATAAATACATGAAGATGTTTTGTGAGGTATGTAAAATTACAATTATATTAATGTACGCAGAATGCCTGCCGCCATCTTTATTAGATGCGTGTATGGGAATTGTGAAATGAGATTTAAATAGGTTTTGTGAATTATAATAACTTATAAATGTAATTTCTATATATATTAGTAAATATTTAACATGTTACTATAAATATAAATATAATACTACCATTTATAATATGATATAAAACTATTATTTCAAAATATATATTTACGATTAATACGACTGTTAGAGTTCATTGACCCTATGTTTTACTATTAAACAATATAGTCACAACCGACTGCTGCTTGGCTTCGCTGGTACTAATGTGCTTGGTTAAGTGAAATGCTATGGCATCTAATTTTATATATATTATATTAAGATAGTTTCGCGGTGCCTTGCGCTGCGTTAACGATAACACTTAGTGTATGGTGGATAGGTGTGTGATGCTGCTTTATGTCCTGGTATTGGTGTATGTAGTAGTGTCCGCCCGTCTCGTACGGGTGTGTGGTGCTATTTTATGTCCTAGCTCTGGTGTACGTATATAGCAGTGTCCGCTTATTTGTCTAACGCTTAGTTTATCGAACTAAACATAATGTGTCAATCGACTGATGTCGAAGACATGCTTATAATATATAGCCGGGCGTCACTGGTGCTGACATATTTGATATAAGCGAAATGCTTTAGTGGAGTTGGATTCTGCTGCTGAGTTTCTTCCGCCAGTTCTTCTCAGCACTGAGGTTCTTTACTGAACTGGTAGTAGAATCGCGCCTACTTGGAGTCGCTGGCTGTTCTAGCGATAACTGAGTATTTTCAATTAATGATTTCTATATTACATTCCCACAACTCTGAGTCTAGTGTCAGTTCAGACAAACAGCTGCAGGGTGTGTGCTGTGCGTGGTATTCTACGACGGTTCTGTTTAAAAGAGGCGTTACAATAACAGTGAATATAAATTATATTAATATTGGAACTAAAGCATATAATAAGTGCACGTAGGAAATAAATATAATATGAAATATATTATATTAACGAATTAATACGGATATAACAAACACGTCACATTATACATACAGAATTTAATATTATTAAGATACAATTAATAAATATATAGTTATAAGCAAGACAAACGAAGGTTAAATATATAGTTATAAGCAAGACACACGAAGGTATATTAATATAACGCCCTCTAAAGAAACAAACTGAAGTGGATTCACATAATCGGCCGCCTAGCGGTAGGGAGTTCGATCTGATATCTGAAGCAGAGAGTTATAAGTCATGTAACTATGGCTACGGCCTACATATAATAATCTCAACTCTATTGCAAATATTCATATTAGACTTTGGTCTTTGAATTAGTTATTTAATAATTGATCTTTCGCAAAAGCATTATAAGAATCACAAATATTAACTATTCCAATCCGTCCCGGAGGGTTCAGAGCCGAACGGCCGGAATCCACGGTAAGTGGCGGGTGCGGGGCCACTCACTATTCCCCCTTAGTTATAACTATCAGTAATGACTGGGTATAACAGAGAGGAGGATAGGACGTCTACGATATTTTTAAGAAATATCACGAGAGATTGAAACGGACAGACTATAACATTTTATTTATCATAATATATTTTATTTGTACTTATATTACATTTATGGTACATTTCATATAAATATTGTTACCTCTGAATCTCTAAAAGATCTTGGATTACTTACGATCACTACGAAAGGGTTCTAACTATATTAGACGTATCACGAGCCATATTAAAACTATTATTTAAATAATTTTATTTAAATATTTTATTGAGTGAAGGGTGGGATGTCAGTTACAATTTGGGGCCGTGACCAGGATGGTCATACCGGCTTTACATTAACTATTTAATCGTAGGCTTCTGCCTACAATTTGTTGTCCGTGAAATGGAGAGAGACAGAGGAGGTAATATGGTGTTAGGAATTTGCAGGTCGGGGATTTAAAATTTAGGGGGTTGTATAGTCGGGGGGTTGAAAAGTTAGGGAGTTGTATAGTCGGGGGGTTGGGTAGAGAATAGTTAAATCTGGGGGTTAAAGTGCGAAATCTGGGGGGTGATAATAAATGTAAGTAGAAGTGTAAATTCTATTCCGATAAACTTCATAGAATTTAGGGGGTTGATTGTAACGATCCATACCAGAATTAAAATGTGTAGGTAAATAATATAATTAATTCAAATTCAAATTTAGTTCACTTCTTTAACTACGCGTTCCATTCACAAGTAATGTTAAAAGGACGTAATATACCGTAGATAAAACACGAAGATATAAAATATATTTATTAAAAATATATTTAATAATTATATTTAAACGTTATGTATGATCTTTTAAAATACATAATAACATAATTAATATTTTAATTATTGTAAAATATCCTGTTGGCTGAATAAGCTACCGTCAACGTCATCGTCATGTTTTAAGAAAAAAAACAAGAAGAAGGGGGATGGCGGGACGCGTCTGAGGAAGGATGGATGTTTTAAATGTTTAGAGAAGTTTTAATTTATAACTAACATATATCTAGTTATATTTAATATATAAAAGCATGTGAGATCATGTCTGCAGTTGTGATATAAGTCTTTGAGGTTGCTAAGATAAGTTATAAGTGCTTTCACTATTTACGATTGTTTGCTTTGAAATACTTCGTCGGTAAGTTTTTAATAGATTATTATTAAAACAAAGAAGAATGATATTAATACATATAATGCCGTCAATATCCAGAGATAAATATTATTTATTTAGTAAATGAAAATAAATACATGAAGATGTTTTGTGAGGTATGTAAAATTACAATTATATTAATGTACGCAGAATGCCTGCCGCCATCTTTATTAGATGCGTGTATGGGAATTGTGAAATGAGATTTAAATAGGTTTTGTGAATTATAATAACTTATAAATGTAATTTCTATATATATTAGTAAATATTTAACATGTTACTATAAATATAAATATAATACTACCATTTATAATATGATATAAAACTATTATTTCAAAATATATATTTACGATTAATACGACTGTTAGAGTTCATTGACCCTATGTTTTACTATTAAACAATATAGTCACAACCGACTGCTGCTTGGCTTCGCTGGTACTAATGTGCTTGGCTAAGTGAAATGCTATGGCATCTAATTTTATATATATTATATTAAGATAGTTTCGCGGTGCCTTGCGCTGCGTTAACGATAACACTTAGTGTATGGTGGATAGGTGTGTGATGCTGCTTTATGTCCTGGTATTGGTGTATGTAGTAGTGTCCGCCCGTCTCGTACGGGTGTGTGGTGCTATTTTATGTCCTAGCTCTGGTGTACGTATATAGCAGTGTCCGCTTATTTGTCTAACGCTTAGTTTATCGAACTAAACATAATGTGTCAATCGACTGATGTCGAAGACATGCTTATAATATATAGCCGGGCGTCACTGGTGCTGACATATTTGATATAAGCGAAATGCTTTAGTGGAGTTGGATTCTGCTGCTGAGTTTCTTCCGCCAGTTCTTCTCAGCACTGAGGTTCTTTACTGAACTGGTAGTAGAATCGCGCCTACTTGGAGTCGCTGGCTGTTCTAGCGATAACTGAGTATTTTCAATTAATGATTTCTATATTACATTCCCACAACTCTGAGTCTAGTGTCAGTTCAGACAAACAGCTGCAGGGTGTGTGCTGTGCGTGGTATTCTACGACGGTTCTGTTTAAAAGAGGCGTTACAATAACAGTGAATATAAATTATATTAATATTGGAACTAAAGCATATAATAAGTGCACGTAGGAAATAAATATAATATGAAATATATTATATTAACGAATTAATACGGATATAACAAACACGTCACATTATACATACAGAATTTAATATTATTAAGATACAATTAATAAATATATAGTTATAAGCAAGACAAACGAAGGTTAAATATATAGTTATAAGCAAGACACACGAAGGTATATTAATATAACGCCCTCTAAAGAAACAAACTGAAGTGGATTCACATAATCGGCCGCCTAGCGGTAGGGAGTTCGATCTGATATCTGAAGCAGAGAGTTATAAGTCATGTAACTATGGCTACGGCCTACATATAATAATCTCAACTCTATTGCAAATATTCATATTAGACTTTGGTCTTTGAATTAGTTATTTAATAATTGATCTTTCGCAAAAGCATTATAAGAATCACAAATATTAACTATTCCAATCCGTCCCGGAGGGTTCAGAGCCGAACGGCCGGAATCCACGGTAAGTGGCGGGTGCGGGGCCACTCACTATTCCCCCTTAGTTATAACTATCAGTAATGACTGGGTATAACAGAGAGGAGGATAGGACGTCTACGATATTTTTAAGAAATATCACGAGAGATTGAAACGGACAGACTATAACATTTTATTTATCATAATATATTTTATTTGTACTTATATTACATTTATGGTACATTTCATATAAATATTGTTACCTCTGAATCTCTAAAAGATCTTGGATTACTTACGATCACTACGAAAGGGTTCTAACTATATTAGACGTATCACGAGCCATATTAAAACTATTATTTAAATAATTTTATTTAAATATTTTATTGAGTGAAGGGTGGGATGTCAGTTACAACATTCCGCTCAGTTTTCAAAACGTTGCGTGTTAACTAACGGAACTCAACGCAGCGTTTTGTTTTACACATAATCTAAACCTCTTTTTGATTTAAAAAGTATAGGTACTTCACGATTCTTAATTTAATTGTTTTCCAGATTATTTAAATCGGAATAGATAACATTTATCAGATACATTTTATATTATATAGATTATAAAATATTCTAGCACATAACATTTTTTCCATAGCATATAAATATTGAATGACATTTATCATGAATTTCAATTTATTAATGAATGTATTTAAATATGCATATGTAACATTTGAATTTATGTAAACTTTTTTCTTTTCGTTTCTGATTGATTAAATTAGTAACAGTTTAATAAAATTCATTTTAGTATTTAAATACAGATTAATAATTTTTAATTTCTTTATCTTTTCGAATCTCTAAGATTATGCGGTAGTATAAGAGTAAATTACAATATTTTATAGTAGTTTTCTTTCATTTCACTCATAAATTCGTTTTAGATGTCAGAAATTTATTTTTAATTACACATTTATTTCAAGTAATCCTCTTAACCTTTAAGAATAAAATTTATGTCTTGTCTGTCATAGCCAGAATTCGTCATTTTCTTATATGCAAAACACAGTCTAGACATCTTTTTATCTACAACGTTTAAACATCGATTTGTATGTTTTGCAATCTTGAATTTATTTTTATTACCTTCATGCCGTATACCACATTTAGATTTTCATTTCATTTGTAGAGTAGGCAGAGGGAACCTGGGAACCTAGTGTAAAGACACGTCCGTCGCCGTCTCGTTACCAGAGCGATGAGATTAAAAATAAAAATAAATCAGCTTCACGCTGTATCCCGCACACAGCACGGTAGGCAGAGGGAACCTAGTGTTAAGACACTTCGTTCCCCACTTTCTGCTGAATTCTAGAGGCATTGTGTGTTGAGTAGCAGGACTTAACGCCGCCGGGGATCGAACCCACAACCAGAGGGTTCACACTTAGTGCCCCTGCGCCACGACTGTCCTCAATATATTAAATATTTTATTTCCTCTAGTGGAAGTCGAGCCCCCAGCCTGTCGCGTTTACAATCGCTCACTTGTTCCCCTGTGCCACGACTGGCCTCGAATTGAATTCATCCCACAAAATTTTATTACAGATATTATACCGTTACATGAAAAACTGAGCACTAAACTTTAGTAATAGTTTTCTTAAAGCCGAGGGAGCCTTTGAAGCGAGAGTGAATAATCTAAAAACTTTGTAAAACATAATAAACGTTCTCTGAACATATTGAACGTGAGTTTATACTCGTATTTTGTTTTTCCACGTACGTCGTTTTTTTATATAATACATTCGACTTTTTTTCATACAGGATAAAATCCGGATAGTTGCTGCACTTTTCAAGAAAGAAATATAATGAAAAAATATGAATTTATTAAGGAATAAAAATATTAATAATTTTTTTTCAGCATGAATATGAAAACGTAACTTTTTTGAAAAGTCATTAGATATCTATTGTGTATTGTGTCTACATTTATAAATATTACAAATAATGGTTTTGAGTATATCCTGTTTAATTTAACCTCTTGAAGGTAGGATATTGCATGACGTTAAAAACGCTTAACAGAATACATGCCTAATTGTTTTTACAAAATACTAGTAGTCTCTATTAATTTTGCAGGAAAAGCTAGTAATAAAAACACTTTCAAAGCATTATTTTTTTCTTAACATAACTTCTTATACCTTATTTAATCTGTATAGAGGTAGTAGCATAAAGTTCAACAGAGTTTATCTGAGTATTTGAGCCCACAATTTTCCCATCTTTCTATATATTATACCTCAAATTAGAGATTTACTCTACTGTTACTACTACCAGTTTTACGCTTTATCGTTAGCATAGTAGTCAGAAAGAACGTGACGCCAAACGACCCTAAACGGTCTCAAAATTTAATACTTTCTATATATATTTAATATTCTACGATAATATATTTTCGTGTTTTTAATATTATAAATAATAAATATTATATTGAAGCCAGTCGTCGCGCAGGGGCACAACAGGGGCACAAATGTGACCGTAAAATTGACTGATTGTGGGTTCGATTCACATTCAAGGAAATGAAATATTTATTTACATTTAAATTTTCATTTCTTCGCTGGTGTCTAGGCAGAACGCGTTGAGTTCAGCCACTCAACATGGAATGCCTGCAAAAATCGGTGGAAAGTGGGGAACGGAGTGTCTTAACACTAGATTACCTCTGCCTACACAGCAGTGTGCGGAATACAGCCTGAAGCTAATTTATATACATAAGTATTATTAAAAATAATCAATAAAACACGCAAAAGGCGAGCGTGTACTGAACTAAACGGGCGTGCCACATTTTCGTTTGTTTGAAACTCAGTAACGAGTTGAGCGGCTCCCTGATTGATGAATGTTAGAGGTCGTCCGGGTTCGTATTGATAACATTACGCATTAATATCGCTATCAGCCCCGAGCGCGGCAGCGATCCACAAAACCTATTTTTCACTTCGATTGGATTTGCGAGACTGTTTAATGACATTGTAATAAAAGTTTTACAACCAGTGGATGTATTTATACTGGCAGGGTTGCTTGTTTGGTAGGTATTAATGGTAGGTACAGAGTAGTGACGTTTTATGGGGTGGGATGAGGCTTTGTCTAAACAGAATAGAATAAAAAAAAATATTTATTATGTAATCTTGAGCGGTGTTTATTAATGTGAATTAAAAAAAAACTAAATATATTAAATACATTATGGAACAAAAAATCTATAATAATTTTATAAATTTCATAGTATTTTATTTTCTGTCACATTTTTAATAAAGAAAACCAAGAATCAAGTCAAGTCGAAGTAGAAGTTTCTAATATTCTCGAGTGAACGGATCAATCTTTCGTAGAAGTATCGTAAAGTGAAAAAAGTTAAATATACTTCATAGAGTCCCGTCCCAAGCCCGTCTTAGTAATTAATTCATCGTGGAAAATGACTTTTTTCATTCGGCGTTGTGCTATCTTTGATTTTCAATTTTTCTGTAAAGATTAATGAAGATAGACAGATGCTTTACCAATGTTTTTACAACAGGCTGCTTCATTTGTATGTATACTTTATAAGATCTTCAGTATTTATTTATTTATGTACTGACATTTCGAATTTCGGATTCGAATGCATAAAAAAGTGTTATATACTGATCCAGGTACCAGGTATATATACTGATATTTCATGTATTAGTATAGTAAAGTCTCGCTTTTTCTCACTTGAACGAACGGCTTTAATACCAAATTTCGTCCCTTTTTTAACTACTATTTTTTTAGGATTTTACCACAAATGTAAAATTTTCATAGTTTTCCTGAACTTTTACTTCGTGTAGATGCTAGCTGCTAATTTTAACAATATAGGACCGTTGATTTGATTATATGATTTGAATTTTAACTCAATATCTCCAAGCATTGCTGAGATAAACGCTGTTGACAGATAGACAGACCGACAGATAAACAGACGGATGGACAAGACGGGTTCCTTTTTTCCTTAAAAAGTAACCGTAAGTGTAAGTAAGTAAGGTAGTGGTATATAATATTACAATACGGTACCCAAAATAACCCAAAGAGGAGGACTATTTGGTTCACAATTAAGTTTCCTAACATTGGCCATTACTAATGGTCTTGCGAAGTATAGTTAAGACAATTACTCGAGCTGTTTTGTATTCTTCCAGATAGACAGAAAGATTCTGATAGCTTATCAGACGTTGTATAAATCAACCGCCCCTCCCGAGCTGATAGCGAGAGCGAAATTCGGATGTAAATCATACATTTATTCTGTAATGGTGGAACTTCGCGGGTGAATATTAAGTACAATGTAATGCAGTACTCGTAAGGCGTTCCGTTGTTTTATAACGCCTTCTGTGAAAAACGATTTGTTGGGGTTAGGGTAAAAATTATATACATACGTATATAAATTATTTTTTTACCAATTTTGCAACTTTGACATATTTGGCTATTACATGTAAGGTATAACTTTCGGTTTTTTTTATAGATAATAAAATATTGAACATGTTACTTCAATATATTTTTATATTTTACTACATTTAGAGCAACTATATCAAAAAAACTAATTTAATTTATAATAAAGTAAGCAATTAAATATAGTGAATGCTCTAGCCTGTCAATTTCAGCAGCCAGTTAGAGTAAGAAACTTTAGTACCGACTAACAGTAGACGAAGAAGCAAATGTCTTCAGGACCATTCACAGAGAGCGCGTCTAAAACACAATCTCGCTAAACTTTGAACTTTGTAGACCAAATAAAAGTTAACAAGATAGAATTGCTAATTTTGCTTCGTAAAACTATATGTATAGGTACAATGTGTATATATCTATTAAGTATGTATTGCGAATTCGATTCTAACTCAAAGGACTGAGTCCTATCCATTTCCTCGTTCTGGTAAGAAAAAAAAAGCGTTGAGTTACGCCATTCTATGAAAAATATTATTGTTTTTTAAGTTTGTAATTTCTATTATGGATCCTGTGAACATGTAAAGGTGACAAATTATTTTTCACTTCCCGACAGCATTTTGCAAAGGTTTAAGTAAAAAAGAAAACTATCCACGTTATTCATCCTTAGTACCTATACGAGTATGTCTTAAAATATTAGTAAGATATGAATACATGATTTATGTACGTCAGGTTGGTGTTTTGTTTGTAATAAATAGGAAGGTAAACAAGTAATTACTATCATCACTGCAGCTTCAATTAACTCTACGTGGAATAAATATATTTTGTGCCATTGTTTTTTTTTTATTATGGGATTTCATAATATATAAATTATTATGAAAATCCAGGCCAGTCGCGGCGCAGCGGCACAAAGTGTGACTGTAAAACCGACTGGTTGTGGGTTCGATCCCAACTCAAGGAATATTTCAATTTGTACTTAAATTTATACTTCCATTTCTTCGCTCTGGTGTCGAGGCAAAGCGAGGCGTTGAGCTCTGCCACTTAACCCGCAACGTCTCCAGAATTTGGCAGAAAGTGGGGAACGGAGTGTCTTACACTAGGTTCTCTCTGCCTACCCTGCTGTGTGCGGGATACAGCGTGATGCTGATTTGATTTGATTTGATTACGAAAATAAATACAAGTCATATTTATAAAATTTGCAACAATTATACATAATACGTGTCACTAAATGCAGTTCTAAAATTTTGACCCTTGATTCGAAATAGCTAAAAAAATCAGATACACACCTACTAAGCTACTCTTCTTCTTCTTCTTCTTCCTGGTAATCATGGCTATTGCCGTTACTCCACTTTGCACGGTATTTAGCGCCCTCAGTGGTTAGACTATTAGTTTTCATGTCCTGCATCACGATATCCAACCAGCGCTTCCTTGGGCGTCCAGGAGGTCTTATTCCATGGACTAATATAACAAGGCACTTGCATCCAACATCATCCTTAGGTCAGCGCGTACGTGGCTTAACTATCTAATACGACATTCTTGGAGCTTATCCACTACGTCACGGACTCCAAGATTACCTTGCATGAATGTATTACGTATGCGGTCTACCTAACTTCTGTATTCTTTATTCTCATGACGTGAAGCTCCTGAGTATGCCAGCAGTAACAAATGTAGGACTGATATTAGTCAGGGTACCCTCTGGATGGCCTAATAAGCCACTATGATATAATAATGTTACATATTTACTTGAAAAAACGTTATTAACAAGAAAAAAACATATCCTATTTTTACAAAACACGATTGTATCTTAAAAATTCATTATAATGAAACAAAGATATAAAAAAGTTCATCCTAAAACCAAAAATAAATTCGTTGGTAGGTAGCCAAAATAGTAACATTCGTATAGAAGAACACGACAAAGACCCTTTACACCTGTCAGGTTGACAGTGTGGCGCCGCAGCTTTCACAATGTAGGCAACTCGGTTGACATATTGCAATATCTCAAAGCTACCTTAATAAACTTCGAATTTGTGTTATTATTTTTAGAAATTTCTATTTAAATCTTTAATTGCACTTTTTTATTGTATAATAATATTATTGGTTTAAAATCTATATCAGTTCATTGTTCTCGTAGACAAAGCGCGGCGTTGACTTCCGCTTTTCAATACGAATGAACGAATATGGGTAACGGATTGTCTTAATATTAGGTTTCCTCTACCTACTTCAATACGCAAAAAACAAAACAAATATATTTTTATGATATTAAGCAAAATTATAAATTTCATATGCTTCATAGCATTCATTTTAACAAAATTGTTTACTTAATTTTCTTCCACCCGCTGTTTTAACTATATTTCATAACAGTTTAATTACTTCACGGCTAATTTAATGATATGTTGTACAAAATGTGCCATACAAAGCTTTCAGTGTAAAATGTGTTTTAAAGTTGCTTTTACGTACTTTTTCATATATGTAAGTATAAGTAATGTACCTACATATACTTTTATACCAAATTTGGTAGGTTTTCAAATGTAATATATCTTTTTATTTACTCACTAATTGTCAATATGTACTATAAAAAATTTTGAAAATCGGTTTATAACAACTATCATTTTTTTAAAATTAAACTCCAACAATCTAATTTACATACAAAAAATAAACAAAACTCATTATGTTTTGCTCTCCATCTGTTTACATTAAAATTGCACTTCAAAAAAAATAAAAAAAATAATTTCATGTCACTAAAATTTCAAGTATCGCGAGGCCTGTTTTGGCGCTGGGGCTAGGTTGCGGTTTTGATTCCCACTCAATGAAATGACATATTTAATATTTTCATCTCTTCACTTTGGTAACGAAGCAAAGCGCGGCGTTGAGTTCCGTCATTCAACACGCAATGCCTCGCTTGATTCAGATGAGATAAAATATTAAAATAATTTAATTAAATGTTAGTATTAAATTTTATCTAAATGTTAGTATTAATTATTACAGTACGGACCTATCACAAAATCGCTTCCCATTGGCTTACTCAAACTGCTAAACGGATAATTTGTGGTGTTCACGAACAGACTGAGAAAGCTTATATGTATAATATTTTTATTTTATGTACACGTGGTTCAAGCGGGTGAAGCCGCTAGTGAAAAATTAGTATAAACCGGTATAATATGTATATATAAAATCATAATTTGTAGAATATCGTATTTATGCAGATATTGGCCTTTGCAACATTCTTGCACTTTATGATAGATATATTACTTATTTATTAATATATGGTATTCAATACTGCTATCAATGACCTCCAGTTTTTCTTTGTGTCTGGAATAAAAAATAACTATTATTTTGCTATATAAATATTTTGATAACAATTTCAATTTATCGCAAATCACAAAATTTTCCAACACTGGGTATACAGAGTTGGATAAGGCTTCTTAACGGGCTTTATGAATATACACTCGGTAAATAACTAATATTCATATTTGCAAAGTTTCTATATATCCTGCTTATATTAAAAATATACTGTATAAAATTAATAATAAGACAGATTTCACAAAATAAGCCAATATTACGAAAATGTACAATTTTTGTAATAATGCCTTATGTATACAATACATAGATTACAATCTATACAGGGTTGGAAGTGTCAGCACCACTTTAAATTAAGCCATAATTTTAATTACTCCATAAAAGCTTAATATAATTTAAAAAAATCCTAAAAATGAAAAAGTGATTTTTTCAAACAAAATAAATTATAAAATTGTCGTTTTAAAATAAAACACTATTTGTCAAGAACGACGCACGCACACATCGAGTCGTAGGTGCTGGCGGCAAAGTTCAAAGTTGTTTAACCTTTAGTATTATTTTTGTAATATTTACGTTATTCGCATCTTTGCATAACTGCGTCACATTAAATACATGTATGATAAATCATATCATAAAGGATAAACATCATGAAATGAAAAACAATCCTACGTCTTGAGTTATCTTGATTAATTTCTTTAGGTATGGGCTTAAATAATTTACCCTCTATGCTGTTTCCGTAAAAGGAGCGCTGCCTCTTCCACCCTGTACAATATATTAAATAACTCTGTATAATATATTATACATTCTTTACAATAGAATTCGACTAAACATAAAATATCTTACCAGAAATACCTTCCACTATAAAAATGTGGAGAGCGGAAAGTGAGGACATTTTCTCTGAGCAGAGGGAACCAAAAATAAATTAAGAAATACTAATAAAAAACATAGATTGAGGCCAGTCTTGGCGCAGACATATGCATGTGACTGTAAACGCGATAGGTTGTGGGTTCAAATCCCACTCGAGGAAACGAAATATTTATTATTTAAATTTCCTCGCTCTGGTACTGAGGAAAAGCGCGGCGTTGAGTGAGCAACGGAGTGTCTAAACACTAGATTTCCTCTGCATACCCTGCTATCGGCGGGATACAGCGTGAAACTTGAAAAAAAAAATCATGAAAAATATCCAAAAATTAGTACATAAAAAGTAAAAGAGTCCTAATACAAATTTACATACATCCATAATATGTTATATAAATACATTAAATATAACATAATAGCTATTAGTGGCGAGGAAATCTGTTCGACGCCACTTCCATCCATCATTTAGGCGGTCGTTGGCCGTGACTTAGTACCTTCTACTACGTACTTTAACGTTACATCACATTAGACTGATGATGTGTGCGAAATGTTACATAGCTTTAAATATTATATTATATTATATATTTTTGTTTGTTATATAATTGAATTTATATTAGAGTATCTTTTAAAAGTAAACAAATGCTATGGAACTAGGAGAGTGTTTCCATATTATACATATTTTGAATGCTTTTATTTTAGGCTTAACTTTATATTATGTAAATACATTTCTTAATATATTTTTTTTACATAATTTAATTTAAAATATTTATTTATAATATAAGATTATGAAATAGGAACTAATTCCAATGGAAGAAGTGACTTCATTATCCAGTTTTGCATTTGCAAGAGGCCCAATTGCACCACGATGTATACGCCGAGCAAATCGATGGTCCGTAGGTACAGTATCGTAATTAAAAACTGACAAATATCTTTATGGCCTAAGATCCCTTTGCTTAAGCCTGCAGAGGTCGGTTTTTTAATGAAACTTATATTTAGGAATTATACATGATATCTATCATATATCATTATAGATTACATAGATTACACAAGGGTTGCCCAGAAGAATCCTGCTGCAATCACCTTTAATGTTTTTTTCCGTAATGCGTTTTTGGTTAATATTATATTTAGGTTACAAACATATTATTTAAACGTACATTCATTTTTTTAGCGTCACGTTGGATGAATTCTACACACAACAGGGAAGGCAGAGGAAACCTAGTGTTAAGACACTCCATTCTCCATTTTCCGCCGAATTCTGGAGCGGTGGAGCTTAATCCGGTCACCGGAGCGAAGAACATTGAAGTATTAGATATTTTATTTCCTCAAATGAGGATCGAATACACAACCTGTCGGGCTCGCGGTTACGCTTTATGCCCCGCCACGACTGACCTCAAACGTACATATATATTCAAAGATAATATATATTACATAATATATTAAAACAGAGTTCATTCACTAAATGTATCAAATTTCATTATACTTCTGCTGAGCGGAAGACAAAAGCACTTCAAACTTCGAAATCATGAACAGTTTCTCAAACACGATTAAATGATATTTAATACAAACTTTCGAATATTTGCATTATAATAATATTGGAAGACAATCCTATAGAACGAATACTTGTATATTTAGAAGAAATACCAAGAAGCACGTAGTATAGATACTAAAAGTTCTTACTTTGGACCATCTGTTTAATATTCACTAGTAAAGTTAGGTAGAGAATATTCTCGATTCTTTTATCAGTCGGCTGCGGTCGGAAGTAGTTTCCTTGTTTGACTCTATTTTCTTGGCAAATCGTGAAAGCGATCATGTGGCAAAATACTCTTATAGATTTTGCCCGAGGGAACTTTGACTTGAGTTGTATCTAACAATCGCTGGTGGAACGTTGCAATGTATTTAAGAGCAAAACGATGTTCGGATGCTGCTTAGATGTGCATGTAAGCAATATAGCCGAAAGGTTTCTGGGCTATTGCACAGTTGTTGGTACTATTTTAATTAAATTGTAATGCGGTGGGTGATAACGTAAGTATTTTATGCCTTGGCTGTATTTAATCAGTATAAATAAAACAGTACTGTGGATGTCATTATTAAAGTATGTGTTAGTTATTAATGTCTACTTAAATATTATATATAAAACGAAAATTCGGAATTTCAATTCACAGTTAGATAGGTTATTAGTTTATGTTTATTGGATTATAGATATATATGTAAACTATGCAATCATGAAGCTTATATAGTTATCGAAATGGTAACGTTAAGTATATTACTGCAAAAAAGCTTTTATCGACCATGAAATCGAGTCGTTAGACTTCTCCTCTCCGTCTCATATATAAAATTTAATACACTAAATCTATTCTTATTGCGGCAGAGCTTTTAAAGTGTCTTTAGTTTGAAAACTTATCGTTAATGAATGATAATAAATATTTTAAATAAAAAACTAAAGTAATCAATCGCTTTGGGACAAAACTATCTCCATTTCAACAAGCACAAATTGAAATTCCATTGTTATGTTACAACTCGATCAGTTCATAACCCTTTAAAAGTCACGAGGCGTACAAAATAACAGAACGGTCGGCGACAACGTCTAGGGAGTTGTTGAGATAATTCCGAATGAGAAACGCGATATTTTCCACCCAATAAACTTTTGCTGAGGTCCTATAATTTTCTGACTTACCAAAGAGTTTTATTATCTATTCATTTCGGAAAAGTTCCACCAAGTGCTAGCAATTTGCATTTATAATTAAAACTGTAGAGCTAATATTTGATGTAAGTTGGAACGATATTCCTAAGAAATATTAAAGAACTGTTATTATATTTTGAAATCCAGCGATATGTGGTGGAGGCAGTTAACGGTAGAGCCAAAGATAATAAGAAAAAGTTAAATTACGTCGATGTGGCGTCGCAGACCGAGAGACGACCGCAGTCGTTTCAGTGTAATAAAAGTTGAATTTATGACTCGAATTATTTCACCCGCTACCCTAATTTCGCTACTTCGCCACTCGTAGTGTCCAGGTGCATGATATGAAGTGAACTTTTAAATGGAAGGGGGGGCGTACATTTTATTCCTTTTGGGGCTATTACTTTTTGATTTGGTACGAGAAAACAAGTTGCTGTAAGTTATATTATGTGGTTAATGTTTATTTTTTTTGTAATTAAATTCTTTTTTATTCTGATGCATATATAAATTCTTTAATACGAAGAAAATATTTTGAAAAACCAATAGCTTTTCATACATACTTTTAAATTACGGAAAATCCAATACGAAAATCAAATTGATTGAACTTACAACAGTCGCGTTTACAGCAGAGTCCGAGCCGGGAGAGAGTTAAGTCCCACTGGGCCACGATTGCCTTAATATATTTGTGCATATTCTATTTTTAATTTATCAATGTAAGTAAAATTTAATAACTTGTTATTAATAGTGCTTTGAAACAAAAAAAAAACGAAGCAGTTATCATATAGGTAATAAATAATAGGTATAAAATACAGTATATCTATATATATAAATAAAATTAAAAGATAACAAAATTCGAAGAAAACCCAAATATATATACTTTTTAACTATGAGGCCAGTTGTGGCGTAGTGGCATTTCCATTTCTTCGCTCTGGTGTCGAGGCAAAGCGCCACTTGAGTTCTACCATTCAACAATGCAATGCCTCCAGAAATCATCAGAAAGTGGGTGTCGGAGTATCTTAACACTGGGTTCCCTCTGCCTACCCTGTTGTGTGCGGGATACAGCGTGAAGATGATTTATTTATTTATTAATTATATAAATTACATATAAATACTCTATTAAATAACGACCTCGTTATTATATAAACGTTTCGTGAAAAATATTTGTCACTAAAAATATTTGTAGAAATGTACGAAAGAAATTCGTCAAGTGCTCACTCGAGGCGAACTCAAGTTCTCTATTACTTACGGTCACCTAATCTATTGGATGAGTCGGCGTTCCCACACTACACTATAAACGTTGAACTACATATAAAATTGAACTTTGTATACGTATGTAGGTATTTCTTGAAAAATAATTTAATGGATTTATTCTATTTAAATTCATTTCATTTCCCAGAAAGGAGAAAATAATAAATTTATGACGTAAAGTTGTGTGTTAAATGTTTCTTTACACTAAATTCTCGTTGTTTACATATTATGTGAGAAACTTGAGACTTGTGCCTAAACCCTTTAAGAGCTATAATTAATTATATAATCCACTATAATGGGTAGAACCCATCCTAACGAATGAGATAAAAAATTTTAGCGACCTTTTCTATCTTAGTCATCTTTAATGTTTTTTTCATCTACTTCCACTTCCAAAATGTCCTCGTACAGATGAGATAGAAGTTGTTATTCATCGTCATCACTTTGGAGATCATCGTGATGAACGTCTTCTTTCATAAGTCCTCATCGTCAGTCGGCTCGTCGGCGGATGCTAGTACTAGTATCTGCTGATACTTCCACTTCAAATTTTCGAAGATAACGCATAATCGTTAAAATAAAATGACATATAATTTCATCCCTATTTTACATGTTTAATTCTTATTGAATTAATGTAATATAATTTATATAATATAATAAATAACACATAAAAAAAAGAAAACACTTACTTTGTTAATCAATAGCTCATTATGACTATTATGGGTGCCGATACACCCTGGAGGTAAGCGTGTAATGAAAGCTCCGCGTACGAAAGACCCCAGACCACGCCTACCTGTGTGATTTTACACCCATATAGCATTTGAAGGTTAATGCGTAATTAAATATCATCATAACGATCTACAAGAATTCATTATAAGACTTATATTTTTATAGTTTAAATAGTTAGCAATTATAATGAAATTTAATTTTCAAATGTTTTAAATCCTTGATAGGTCAAGAGTTATTCGATTTTCGAAGACAATTGGCGAACGTGATTGAAATCGTTTGAGATAAATTTTGCACAATTGTGACGAAATTAAAACTTATTTGACTGAAGATTGCGGTGTGGGATTGGCTTAAGGAGAATATTCTTAAGACACATAGTGTCTCAAGTGGGCTGAAAATAGAAAATGGCTAGAGTACTACGAAATTTTATATACTTGTACACAGTCATGTCAGATTTGATACCTGTATTACAGGTTCAAAATTATAAATTTTAATTATTGAAATGTTTATATTTAGAAAAACGTTTGCTTAGTGAATTTACACAAATGGTGGCGTTAGTATCTATTCTGTTATCTAGAAAACAATTTGCCTAAATGCCTAAATTATATATCAATAGATCATTAAATTTACTTATCATCTAAAATTAAAAAGAAAATAAGGTAAAAAATATATATTAAGAATATAATAATGTCTGATGCTAGCTATTCGTGAAATCAACTCTATTACTCACGGTCACCTAATTTGTAGTTGATCAGTCGCGCGCACTGTCGCCGCGTTCTGAAGGCAGGCTCACGCTACGGTGGGCACGAGGCGTGTCTAAAAATGTAGATGGCAATTTATGGAAGTTTTTATCGCTTTTTTATTTTTGTATATGAAAAAATATTTAATTTTTCGATTTTTTTTAATATGATGTGAATTATAGGACTTGATAGGATGAGGTACAATTTATTATATTACTCATCGTTTTAATTTTTTCAATTGACAAAAACAACCATAAAATCTAATTATATTTTGTCTGTATAAAAGTGTAATAATAACTTTTTTTTTTTCAGCTTCACGCTGTATTCCGCGCACAGCAAACGTTGACAGGGGTAACCTAATTCTAAGACACCACAGACCACGTTCCACCGAGTTCCGGAGGTGATTACGTATTGAATGATGGAACTCAACGCTGCGCTTTGCCTCGATACCAGAGCGAAGAAAAATAAATATAAATTTAAATAAATTTCATTTTCTCGAGTGGAGACGGAACACACAACTAGTTGCGTTTATAGTCACACACTTAAGCCCCTGCGCCACGACTGACCCCTAATAGTAATTAAATAGTTCATAGTAAAAAATACAAATTAAAATTTTGGTTCTCTTTTGGTGTTATTGGGATTTGTTTTTACAAAAAACGAACAAATCATGAACAAAACCTACAAACTTAACTACAAGAAAATGGTAATAAAAACAAAAGAACAAACACATTTGTACTAACAATAAAGTTATCTTAAATTCCGCACATGCTGAAAAAAACTAGCTCGGAATATTTTCCGTTTAACCTAAAGAAATGTGTTTAGTTGCGATTTAGTGGGCTATTTGTCTTAATAAAACAAAATCGTCGGACCATCGCAAGCCGATACTAATCCTCAGCGAATCCTCAGTCAATGTCGCGACCGCGCGCTCTGTCCTGCCCCTGTGTGCGATAGGCGGGGTTAAAAGGAACCAACTTGACTTATAGATTTTTTCCCATTATAATTTTTGAATAAAGGATTAAAATTATTTTCTACAGGTCAATCGTCAAGACTGTAATCGCGACAGGTTCCAGAATACGTCAAAAAAAGGGGAATGGAAGTGTCTTCCTTACCTTAGATATATAGATATCTAGTGTGAATCTGTCTACTTTGCTATGTGCGGGATTAAGTAAAGCACAAATATTTTCTATATTTTTTAATTACTGTTGCATATTTAATGTTTTTCGGAAATGAAATTTACAATAAACTATGGTAAAATCGATAAATTTGTACTTTGTTGAAAAAAATTGGTCTCATTGCTTACTTTATCCTTTCTCTGTTACTCTGTACAGAGAGAGTCTTTCTTTCTGCAAGAATAATAAATTAAATAAATACAAAACTGTTATCATTTCATTCATTACTTCTTTAAAAACTCATATATGTGTATAGATGCATAAATAAAAAGAAAAAATATATATAAAATATTTCCTACAGCTAAATTGTCAGGCAGAAACCATGTTAATCCGTGACAGATCCGCAGTCACCGTCGCGGTCGCACGCTGGCTGCCCAAGTATCCGATAGCCGGGATTGAAACATATATGTAGCAGATGTATCAAAATACATTTTGAATTTATTTTATATATATTTTTTTATTTGATTTTAGTTGTGATAATAATCTGTAATATACGAGTTGTATTATTGATACACGTAATGGCAAATTAAACTTTCTTATATATAAATAGAACTTTCTCATCGTGCCTGGTTTACAAGATACAGCAGGTATTTCACAAAAGTACACTTACAGTAAAAGGATATAAGAGGAAAAAAATATGGTCAGTAATTGAGGCCAGATGTAACGCAGGCACATAAGCGTGCAACTGTATGCGCGAAAGGTTGTGGGTTGGATTCCCACTCGAGGACATGAAATATTTAGTAATTTCATTTCTTCACTTTAGTAAAAAGGCAAAGCGCGGCGTTGTGTTCCGCCACTCAATACTCAATACCTACGAAAAGTCTGGATGGATAGATGGATAATTTTATATTAGAAGTCTTAACACTATGTTCCCAGGTTCCCCCTGCCTACCCTGCCATGTGCGGGAAAAAGGGTGAAACTAAAGAAAAGATATAGCCAATCCTTTAAACTAATTCTCCTTACGATAATTTAATAAGCTCACGTACACACAACAACACGTATCTAAATCGTCCCAACCTAATATATCCATAGTACCCTCCCCCTATATTTATTTATTTTCATTTATTTAAACTACCTCAGATATATGGCTGTTAATAAACAACATATGGCCCAGTGACCCGTCGATACTAATCCCGCAACCCGCACTTCGTCACTGTCCCTTCGACGACCTAGCCGGGATTAACGAACGTGTTCGGAACGCTTTAGAAAATTCGCTCTACCGCTCTAATAAATCCTTTGACGCTTAAAATTTACAAGGAAACTTTATTACATTTAATATATATTTATTTGCAATTTAATTTGTATTATCGTATTGTGGAACGATTGAATTTTTTTTACAACTTCACGATGTATCTTACATATAGCAGGGTAAGCAAAGAGCCTAGTGTTAAGACACTCCGCTCCACACCTTGCACCAAATTCTGGAGGTATTGCGTGTTGAGTGGCGAGGCCTTAACACAACGCTTTGCCTCGACACTGGATCGAAGAAATGGAAATATTAAATATTATATTTCCTGGAGCGGGAATCGATTTCACAACCTATCGCGTTTACAGTCACACGCTTGTTCCCCTGCGCTACGCCTCTGAATTGTAGTTGAATGACAGAATTTCAATATACATCGATTTACAATTCAAATAGAGGCTAAGAGGCTAAAAAAAATATTTATTTTATTTATTTATTTCTTTATTTGTACACCACTTATATAAAAATACAGAGAGAAAAAACAGAAAAAGAAAACGAATGTACAAAAAGGTGGCCTTATGGCTAAGTAGCCATCTCTTCCAGACAACCGAAGGCCCTTTAGGGCGAAAAGAAGAAGAAAAAAGAAGAAGAAGAAGGTGGGTGGTGGACGTAGTTAAAAAGTATATTAATAAACAATTAATAAATTAAGATATTAACAAAACAATATACTGATATATAGATATTTCTAATATAATACAATACATAGACTAATAAACAATATATATACATACATATATACAGTAAAATATATATAATACATACATATAAATATATACACACATAATACATACATAAAATAATTGTGATGAAAAGAAATCGTGAGTTTGTTGTTTATTTTCTAAGTATCCTATTTATTATACTAACTAAACATCATAGACTTACACAATACAGAAGTCACATAAAAAAATATAACATCTTAATTCCAATGGACTATATGTATGTTAATACCGTGTGATCCCGGCCTAGAATAGGATCATCCTGGTACTGGTGGTGTCGTAAGAGGCGACTAAAGTACGTGTGGTAGAGTCACGTCGCCAGCAATGG
Organism: Heliconius sara; assembly: GCA_917862395.2. NCBI lineage: Eukaryota > Metazoa > Arthropoda > Insecta > Lepidoptera > Nymphalidae > Heliconius > Heliconius sara. Next base: position 17,347,058 of record OU860789.1, on the reverse strand, counting down.
CAACACGCATGGGCAGACTCGACCGGATCATTACCACCCCCGGCATTTAAAACCGGCGTGAAGTAGTGGCTTTATGCCACTGCGTTCGCATCAGGTAATGCCAGGCCCCGGCGCCCAACTCATCTTAAAGGCCGGCAACGCACCTGTAGCTCCTCTGGGGCTGCACGGGACCGTGGGCGGCGGTACTCACTTACCATCAGGTGACCCGCACGCTCGTTTGCCGTGTCTTTTCCATAAAAAAAAAAAATAATAATAATACAGAAAACAGTAAAGTTAGTAACAACTATAATTAAAAATAAACAATTTACATACAACTATTTATTTTAACATACACGAATTATAATCACACACTCCAATTACATTATTCCAATTAACATTTATTAATTAAGATTAACCTAGCTTGTATATGAAATACATATTATACTGACACTCGAGGACTAAGGCAGTTCGAGGGTCTGTCTTCTAATTAATGATGTTATATCCATATTATAAGTACCGGAATTCAAGATTTCAGTGAATTTTGTTCGAGTTTTAGTGCGTTTTCACGCTTCTGTCAGCTTCACGCCATATCCCGCATATAGCAGGGTACGTACATGGAAGCTAGTGTTAAAATACTCCGTGCCCCACTTTGACCCGAATTTCCCGAAGCATTAGTGGCGGAATCAGTGCCGCTCTCTTGCCTTGGAACCAGAGCGTAGAAATGAAAATGTTAATAAATAATAATATATTCCCCCGAGTGGGAATCGAACCCACAACCATCTGCGCCACATTGGCTTGTTGTTCAACTCAAAATTGCTTCCGCTGGTAGTCCGCAAACATTCATACGGGTACGAATTCGTAGTCATTATTTACCCTCGCCTCACACGTTGCGTCGTTCTGCAAATATTTACCTCTTAACGAGAAGCCTGACTCCGTATGTGATGTAATAAACTTTTCTATTGTATTGTAGCTACTCCGCGGCTTGTATACGTTTAACCGAGTAATTATTAAGTTAACGGCTTAATGGTTTTGTATATTATTTTCTTATTATATATAATGCGCCTGAAAATAATAATTTACACGAGAGTATTAAAGTTAATTTTAACTGAAAATTAAAACGGTTTTCCTTTACAAAATGACACAATGATGTTGTTTTTAGGGTACCATATCACAAATGTTACGTTTTGAGGTCCGGATCGGGATCCTCTGAAGACCACTTTGCTGTCCGTCTGTCAAGATCGTTTCTCCAAGCTCACGTGGTTGTACCAAACTGAAATTAATATCCAATATTTAAGTCTATGGTCCCTTGAAGTACAGAAAAAATAAAATCCAAAAATACAAGCATATTATATGATACAGTTTTGAAATTTGATACAAAGTGAAGTGAGAACTCATAATACCCATAAAAGAAAAAAAAACAAAAAGGGGAAAATTTACCAATAAATTTTATAGAAAAAGTCATGACAAATTTATATTTATCGTTATTTTTTTAGTGGATATGCGCGCAAACTCAAATTTATCATCTTTTTTAAATTCTTCCGGTTGACCCACAAACCTGAAATTGGTACAAAAGCCTCTGTTATTATAACATCAATCTATATTAACTTTACGCAAAATACGAATATGGGCAGTGTATGTATCTCAGTAATGTGTAATCATGCCTTTATAATCCATTCTCTCTAATCCGATTTGAAAGCTAATCGATGAACGTTAACTATTAAATCGATATATATATATATATCTAGCCGATATACATAATATCTATATAATTATCAATTTCGTGTGATATATCAGATTTTTATTTTACAGCTTTTGATTTTTATTTTTTATCGCAAAATTTTGATACATTTACCTACTTGTAACATACTGTAGCTAAATTAATGAAATAAATCCCATATACAGCAGTTATAATAAAATATTGATGTTTATGAATACATAATTGATTTAATTAGAAACAGCTATTGAGAATGCAACATTTACAATTTGGTCGTCGTTTTGATATGGGCGTTAGGCTGATATTTTATGACATGAGCGATACATTTAAAAATTTAATTTATTACGGAATGTTTTTAAGTAGATATCATGATCTAAAATATTTGAGGCCAGTCGTGACGCACGGGTACAAAGTGTGATTGTAAACGAGATAAAATGTGTAGGTTCGCTTTCCACTCAAGGCATATAAAATATATAATATTTTTAATTTGCTCTGTTAGTGGTGGTGGTCTCTGGTGGTTGAATATCGCCACTCTACACGCAATGGGGTATCTTAACATTAGTTCTTCTGTCTACCTCGCTGTGTGCGTGATACAGCGTGAAGCTATAAAAATATATACAAAATATACATTGAAAATATTTACTCAATCGATGAATTTTAAGTGCAGCAGCTGTCGAAATACATACATATATTCATATCACCACTTTTGAACGTAGATTATGTGCAATAGTTTTAATATGGACCATTTAAAACATCTGAGCTAAAACTATCTCTTAAAGTTTTAAGCGTCGTGTTGATAACGGTCGGGAAGCTCGAAGTATCAAGAATAATAACCGATTGCCATTCTACACAGCTTTTGTTGCTGGACTTTTGACTTCTTAACAAGTTAGTGATAAAAATCTTACCAGTATAGTCTGACATTACGTAAAAAGTTTGGTAGTTATAAGTGTCCAAAAAAAATGCGATATCCAATTTTTTTTTAATTTTCAGAACGCTTCAATGATTATTATATATGATTACATCAATTAAAATATCTACGTACGTTACGTTTCGTAATATTTATGTATATATTGTTTTTTTAGCTTCACGCTGTTTTCCACAGGCAGTAGGCAGAGGAAACTTCTGTTAAGACACTCAATTTCCAATTTATATTTACCGAAAAACGCCGCGTATATTGTTAAAAAAGCATTAGAACTAATGAAAGAATTAAATATTTACTAAAACACACGTCACGGCAACACTAAGTTATTAGTAATTCATAACTGTGAAATAAAATGAAAATATTTCAAGTTACGGCTCCTAATACGGCCAGTTGTTCCGCTATGAGCGATGACCTCTAATGTCGGACGTTGACAAAGCGTTCGGCGGCTCTCATGAAAACGTTCAAATACATCATCGCCGGTGACAGCACAGTTCTGCCGACTGCGAATCGCCATATTTTATTTCTGCTACGATTGCTTGATATTTGATTAATCTGGTCCAAGAAATGGATCATTTTTAGTAATTTTTTGAAATATACGTACGTCGCCGTTCCCATTTTTCTTTTCCCTTATAATATACTACGAAACTCATTAGTTTCGTGTAACTTTTCGTTCGAAACAAACGAGTTTCATGGTAAAAAGAGAATATTTCCAGTTTCATACGACTGTTGTCGGTTGGATACGAATTCAGGTATGTTTTATATTGCCTTTTGGTAAATAAAAATAACATAGACAAAGCGAAAGCCCATACGCCATCGCTCAAAGCGTTGGCGTGTGTTTACGGACAATAGATATTATTCCCCTCTAAGTATTATGAGGATGCAAAAATACGTCTAACGGTGACGTTGAGTGATGCGTTCCCGTTCCCGTTGCTCATTGTTGGCCCAATAAAAGATTGCGCAATATAAAAATATTTCAATTTCAATTGTAAGCATTTTATTGAACGAAGCGAAAAGGCACTGTAGAACGCCAATATTTCACACTAAATATTCATATCAATTTGGGCGTACAGTGAATACGTTCTACGGAGGTAAATGGCTGAACGCGATTATGATATAAGTAGCTGCCACGGGCCTCCCTCGTCCAGCATTTAAATAGCCTGTTACGTTAGATAGTTGGTTTCGTCGGTTTCGGCCTTGTATGCCTTAAAGTTTACTTATTGGAAAGTAGTCTTTAATTTGTTCTGTAAGGTGTCAAAATAGCTTGTCGACATTCTACGATTGAATGTTAAGTGTACACATTCAATAAAAATACATAAAGCAAAATGTGGGTATATATAGCTTGCAGGGTGCCGTGATACTTTATTATCATAAGTCAATTCCGGTATTTGCATATATTCAAATTAATACTCCCCTAAAATCTACACGAATACTCGGGGACGTTGACTTAATTCGTCTAAATGGAGGTTCCATTTAGAATACATGTTCCTAATATGTAGGTAAGACCTGGCTTCACCTGAGCACACAAAACGAAATAAAATATTAATACTTTGTAAAAAACATAAAAGCCCAAGGTTAGGTTGATGTAAATAAACCTAGGAGAAATCTATTTAAATTAAGACAAATTTGCCGACTCCTTACAAGAAAACAAAAAGGCATTAAAATAAAATTAAGAAATTAACAAAAAATGGAAAAGTATAAAATTTACCTTATACAAAGACTCTGATAGTCAATATGTCTGTTTTATAATTATCGCAAATAACTTTTCGGATCACAGGACCCAAAACCCAGAAATATTTTATCTGAACACTGGACTTAAAAAATATTTATAACTAAATAAGTACATATTAATCTTAAATTACATACATTATCGAAGTTAAATTCAGAAGTCAGCACTTGTACCTCTCTGCTACGACGTAGCAGAGTAGGCAGTAGGGAGCCTATAGTGTAGACACTCTGCTCCTCACGTTTTTCCGAATTCTGGAAACCGTGCCCTGCCTCAATATCAAAACTATTAAATATTAATATTTCCTCGAGTAGAAATCGAACCCACAACCTATCACATTCACAATCACTCACTTGCACGTCAACCACGACTGGCTTCAACAATGTTAAAACATCAATCAGAATATATTAATGAAAAAATTGCAGTTTTTACGTACGACCATATCGGATGTAACCAAGAATTCTCATAGTATTGGCTCAAGTATAAATAATCTTGCGGAGGAGCAGTTTATTACGTTCGCAATATCGCGGAGAGGCGAGGCGCGATTCGATTGCCGGCGCTCTGTGCGCTCTGTGCGCCTCAAATTGATTTCTAAATAATTTGTCTATTCGAGACGTTTCCACAACTGCTGGAATTTATGGAGCAATATATGAGGAGCGTACGTACATAGCGGTACGGTACTGTCTGTGTGTTTATTACTAATAATCTGTTTGCTTGTTAGATATTTGTGTTTTGAGTTTTAATGAGTATATATTAAAATAGGAATAGTTAATAAAATAAATGAATTATGAACTTTTTGTTAGGAAATCAAAAAAGCTTAGAATTACTAAACTATTTTTTCTGATGGGCGATATTTTATTCATTTATTCGAAATATTTTCATTTATCTATTATACTTATCTTTTACTATGTGAGGGCAAAGTAAATTATCACTTAACCGTCTCTATTACCAAGCGCAGTCATTATCTTTAACGACCTGAGATGATATGTCTAAGAGAAGACGTGGTTTTTGGGATCTGAATTTTGGCTATAACAATGCCAATATAAAAATATTATTCTGCTGAATTAAATTAGGACGAATATCTAGATATCTTTACTAAATCAAAAAAATAATTAAAACTTACGGAATGCTCGTGCATTCAATTCTTATTTCTCTTATTAGTAACTTTTTTAAAAACAATGCTTTAGTATATCTGTATTGTTTCTTAAATCAATACATTTTCATATCTATAAAACTATAGCTCGTAATTTCTATTTCCTGGACTTTAAAATTGAAAATCCCATTTTTCTCGTTCTGGGGCTATCCTACACTCCGCAAGAACCTATCATACCAAATTTCAGATTTGTACTCGCGGCTGTGTATTGTCTGTCAATCATTTAGTAACGAAAGAGTTTTACTGATTATTGAAGATTGACTTTGTCAGAAAAAACGCTGATGCTGCGTTTGCGTTTTATCATTTAAGACACACTGTCTACAAAAAAATTGAAAATGTACATTGACATGAGTATCCCTACCCTGATTGGTTTTAAAAGAAAGTCCCGAGCTTCTAGCGCCGATTCTTCTCAAGTCTGAGACATTAACTTCAGTGATTTGATAGTATATATATATATACAAATATCTTTAATTTGAATAAAACTATATGACTTACTTTGAACTTTGACTTTAGAAAATATAATTATAAAAAATATATACATATATTTCTATACAACAAAATGTTATTATAGCTTTCCGACAGAGTATCTATCTACATATACATACACGAAGAGTTAAACAATGAACATCAATTTGCCAGTTGTGCCACGCAGTTATCGGTCAGGCCCACTGGCCTGGCATTGTGCACTACAGTATAGAACATGTTAATTATGTCCCGGGTGATGCTTTGGTAGCGTCACGTACCCGTTAATTGTTCAGCTTTCGAAAGGATAGATTTATACTCGCACTGCAGGTCGTTAAGGACATGTGTGTGATCGAATAAATCTTATATGTTTGCGGTTAGGTTTTCGTTGTTGTGTTGAATGTTATTTTTAAATTACACCTTGTGTAATTGAAGTTTTATTTTCAATTTAAAGCTGTATTTTAGTTTTTGTAAAGGAATGTTAGTTTTGTTGAAAAACGGTTAAGTGCGAGTCGGACTCGCGCATCAACCCTAAAAATTTATATAAAAAAATAATTTACTGTTGACTAAAAGAAATTTGAAAATGACAAATATTTTCTTATTAGAATAATATATATATATTAAATGAAACAGTATAAAAAAATATTAAAAAATTAAAGGCAACAAAATATTATACATATTGGTAAGCCGTTTATTTGGTAAACATAATTTTTTTTCTTTAATATCAAATAAAACTTATACTTCACAAATTGCTATATTAATCAAAAAATGCATAGCTTAAAATGTCTAATATATTTAAAAGACCGATTACACGTTTACAAAAGCCATCGAGGCATTTCCAACCGTCGCGCGTCGGCCAGGTAGGTAGGTATTAAAAATTTGTTTGATATCCCATCTCAGTCCAAAGCGTAGATTTTCATTTTGATCAAGAGTACCGCGGGAAAGTGAACACTGCGTATCCTTTTGTGGGTGAGGTAATTTTAATGAGTTTTACGTTAGACTAGCGGTGACATAGCCTCGAGTGACGGCGTTAGTAGCGCGAGGGAAGAGTCGGAAAGCCCTCTGTGGCCTCTAAAACAAATTTAGTGAAGAGAAAATAGTTTGTCGATATATTGTGTGGTTCTGTTTACTTTTGGTTGTTATGTTGCTTTTATCAGCTTCACTCTGTATCCCGCAAACGGCAGTTTAGGCAGAGGAACCTAGTGTAGAGACACTCCGTTCCCCCCTTTTCGCCGAATTGTTGTGTTTATTTAAACAATACTGCAATAAACATAGCATAGGCGAAAAATAGTCAGCATGTAATTTATATCCAATGATTGTAACTGCAAATCTCAAAAACGAATTTATACTAAAAATAATAAATATTACATTTGTACTTATATCTCCAGCAAAGGAGGTTGTTAATAAAATTATATATACAAAATTATATTTAAATTATATTTGTACCTAATTTGTATTTAACTTAATAAAATTGTGTCTTTCTTTAGATACTTAGATTACTATTTACGTAAAATCTACATTTTTCCAAATGACCTTAAAATATCTAAACGTTAATATTCAGAACTAAATACGTAAAATTTTATTTTAAGCCATTCAGACATTCTATCACATCACTAATGTCTCTATTAATTTCCTCAGTTATAAACGTAGCAGTTGGCGTTATTAGGTTCGCCCTTTTATATGTAATAATTTACTGCACTTAATATTAAAACAAAACATTTTCAACTTTCTTAACGAGGTTGGGGTCCGAGGCTATAAAAAAATCTTGTATACAGGATTAGGAATTTTCTCAAAGAGAAATGCATATATTATAATCTAAATAGCCCTCGTTAGGGCTAGGGTCAGAAATGTCTACGAAATGAAGTGCATGTAATATATAATTTAAGTAGTGGGTACAAAGTTTGACTGTGCACGCGATTGTTATGAATTCCCGATCTCTACGCAGGATTTTTTAGGTATTCTAAATAGAGTTTGTAAAGAAAAGAGGGTCTCAACACTATTTGTCTCTTAGATTGATTACACATATATACTCGTATATATCCTCGCTTGTTAACGTAAATATTAATTCACATATATATAATGCATAATTTATTCTGATAGCGTTTGGAAATAAATTTTTTTTAGGTCAGTCGTGGCGCATGACATAAAATGTGACTGATATACGACAGGTTTTGGCTTTTATTCCCACTTGAGGAAATGATATCTTTTATATTTCCATTTTCTTCGCTCTGATAACAAGGCAGAGCGCGGTGTTGGTTTCTGCCACTCAAAACTCTATGCCTCCAAAAATTTGGGGAAAAATACAAAACGGAGATTCTTAACCCTAAGTTCGCTCTGCCTACCGTGCTTTGCGCAGGATACAGCGTGACGCTAAAAAAATCAATTCTATACGAAAAATATATTAAGCAAAAAAAAAAATTTATACATTCAAATTGTACTGAACAATGTATCACTGTACAGTACAACTACAGTAAGTAATATAATGTAAATTATTCGCACTCTCGTTTCACGTTTGAAACAATAGCTTACACTTTGTTAACTGTCCGTCCTGACTATTAGGTGTAATGAAAATAATCATTGCTCCAGTACCAACCTATTTAATGGCGGCTCCATTTTCTACATCTGTTCAATGTTTTTGGGTAATGTAATAAACAATTTCGTTTTAATTTTCAACTTCACGCTGTATCCCGCAAGCAGCAGGGTAGGCAAAGTAATAGTAGTGATAAGACACTTAGCATCCCACTGTTTGCCAAATACTGGAGACTTTTGTCTAGACATCAGAGTGACGACTTCCACAAGTACTCAATTATTATCAAGTGTTATAGTGTATATTTTTGGAATAGATATAGACTTAATTTTTTATACCAACCTTTATCTATATAAAATTAATATATTACATTACGTAAAGATATTTTTAATATATTTTCTCGTACAATCAAAACAAAATTTTTCTAAAGTTCCAGAGTAAGCTCTCCAAACACATTGATCTTGAAACACATCATGTCATCCATCCCATATAAACTCAGGCGGTAGCACCAAAATTAATTACTTATTGCACTGCCGGTAATACAGTTTCCGTATTTAATAAAGTTAAAGCACCCCGTTCGTGCCACTTACCCTAAATTATAAACATGCGTATAATTTTTTTTATGAGTTGGCAACTCGTTTACTTTGTATACATTTACCGTTGCATTTCTCGTGTTTATTTCTACGGTAACATTATATTTTATAAAATATTTTGACTAGCTTTTCACTGAGTTTCAGTGCGAGTCAAAGCATTTAGGTTGCTCTCGACAACATTTTGAAATTATATTTTTTAATTAAACGTCGACATTTATTTATAAGTTTAGTGTTTTTTTTAAATGTTTATTTTTTAAATGTTTTTTTTTATTTATTTATAAATGTTGCTTAAATAAATATTCAGGATTTATAGAAGTAACAAAATCTAAGAAACTTTTACGAATAGATGAAAATTAGAAAACATAATCGAAGTATAAAGGACAAAATTTTATATCAAAAGAAAAAAAGTAATTAATGATGAAGTTCGTTGAAATTATGGAGGTAGGGGACGCTTAAGTTTCACAAAGAATCGTTCAAAGTTAATTCGAAGTTGATTTAGAATTAATTGTGAATGTTTTTTTAACGAATATGTTTAAAAAATTATTTTTTTTAAGTTGTTGAAAATTTAGATTTTAAATTTTGAAAGCGAAAATTATGAAATTAAATTCCTGGCAATAAATTATAATAGCACTTTGTAGATGATCATTCGACAATGAAATGCCAAACGATGAAAATAAAATGTTTCGAAATATCCCGGAAACGACCTACATAATAAAATACACAAATACAATAAATAAATCTAACGAGCATCTCTTTATCAAAAGTGAAAATAACTACAATAAAATGTTAATTTACGAAGTTATAATGACAAACACGTAAAACTGTCGCTGTCGAAAACGATTAAAACCGAAATTCAGTGGACGTGTAAACACGGCCAACTTTATATTCAGAGCGTCGATAAAGCCGCCTAAGTTGCTTAAAAAACCGAGAAAAAGGAACGTAAAGGGTACGAAAGCAATTGAACGGTCCGAGAATGGAAGAGGCGGTCTATCGATGGGATGAGAGAACTCATTAGATGCCTACTTTGTGTTCACTAAACGCTAGTATCACTTAATAAGGGTTTGTGACGTTTTCACTACGTTACAAAAATAAAGTAAATATTTGGAACCCAGTTTGATTTTTCTTTTTACATCTTACGAATGGGTATGAATTGCTGTATAAAATGCTATATACGAGTATTAAGACACTACTCAGATGTTTCTGTCTTTTTCTGGACTTTTAATTTTTTTAGAAGAACTTGCAAGCGTTTCGAGTGGCAAAATATTGCAACTTAACACATACACTGCCCGAGATATAATCCAAAACCATCATGTATTTATTTTACTACTACGCCACGATGGCGCAACTTACACATACTAGTATTTACATTTATCATTTAACAAAACACCAACAATTAGGGATTCACCCTAATTTCACTAAAAATAATACTAAATTTAATAAATCCTAAATTTCAAATAAGCTCTCTAGCATGTCTTCATTAACAATATAAATATAATATTTAAATATATATAATCTGTACCAATTCAGATCCAAGATCCAGTCATTTCTATACTACAATCTACGGACCTGCCAATTTCGCAGAGTGAATCTTGTAATATAAATACAATTCGAACTATTCAATGAATTTGACGTTCGGGAAAGTAAAGAAAGTTTAATAAGTGCTCGGGCAGATATCATGGTAGTTTCAAGTTTTCGATAAGAAGCCGCTTCAGCACTGTTCGACCATTTTTACTCAACTCCTCCCTCTCACGCTTCGCCGGCAGTTTTAATGACTTATTCGCTTTTTCTTCGTGTTCAAAAGGAATTCGTTTAATAAAACAGTCATTGTCTAGACCAAAAAGAAATTCGAGTGAACATGGCTTGTTTTACTTATTATTGACGTAGCTGTGGGCGGACAAATATTTACGTAGTCTTACAATGAGTGATATAAACAACAATTTTATTTTTGCCGTCTTGTTTGAGTTTCTATGTTAATGAGTTTAATGTTTTTTTACGAAGCTCGACAATAGTGATTTTAATATTTTTTTTACTAAAATTTCTTAGTATCCTCCTATAAAAGTAAAGTAATACATAATTTATGTCTGTATAAACTTGCCACTTATATAGCATAATCACACTTAATTGAAAATAAAACTACTGTACAATAACTTATTATATATATATATATCAATATATATGTAGTAATAGCGGTTCAAGTCTTGACAAAAAAAATATACCTAAACCTGACCTACTTTCTTTACGACGACACGCTTGAATGCTTAGTCGCCGAACTTAACCCTAATTTTTGGTAGTTGACAGTAGAAGTAATCATATTAAAAATGTAAATTTTCTTTTAACAGAAATTTGAACCCACAATCATTGTTTCCAGTCAGACTCATATTAGGTGAACCTATTCGGCGCGAAGAATTTAATCTACATTTCTTTATGTAGATATTGAATAATTAATTAATAAACTAACTCAAATTTAGTATTGGAGCTTCTAAATAAAATAAAATACTACATGAACTAAATAAAAAAAATGCACACATATAATGCATTCAAATTGAACGACATTCGTACACAGCACATATCTATTGAAACCAAAACGCATCATTCAAACGTATCAACTGATCGCTTTAGACTATAAAATAAATAAAATCGAACTGCAGACACACTCGTCCAGATAAAAACTACAACATCCATTTAGCATATATCACTGTGTAATAAATAAACATGAATCATGAAAAACCAATTAGAATGGATATCGATTTATTTTGCTAAGCCCTGAGCGCTGTGAATTAGTAACGTACAAGTAAAACACCTGCTTAGTGGTCGTGCAAATATATATATGTAAATTCACTAAGTTTGAGGAAAAAGAAGAAATATGAATACGCCTACTGCCTTAAAACTTAGTGTTATGACACTTTGTTCCCCAATTTTAGAGATATTGCGCGGAACCTAACACGGCCCGTTATCTCGTTATCATAGAACTCCCAACAGTCGCGTTTACAGTAAGTAAAAAGTAAATTAAATAAAGTAAAAATATATATTCAAATAAAATAAATTTTAAAACACATTGTAAAACAATTCTTGCTTAGTTTTTTCATTTAATATGTAACACAATCATGTTAACCAAACAAGAAACTATATTTTAAACATAACAGTATATAATAATATATTTCTTAAAAAGGAAGCGTCGACAAATGTTAAAATGATTTTAAAATATGTGCAGTCAATTTCACGGCTGGCGCCCTGGTTGGCGCTTAGACGACCAAACCAGAACTGAATTATGGCAAGTACGCCATCCCTGATACCAATTTATCATCTCAAAATGGAAGAAAGCATTATCTACGCATCTTTTAGGAAAATTACTCTGTAATAAATGACTTATGAATTGCTGAAACTGAACTTTGTATACTTAAGATGAATCTTGTTATTTTTATAGTTTAATGTTGTTAGTTTTTAGTGTTGTTGGTCGGTCAGTCTGATTTCCTTTATGTATGTACGTCGTACGTGTATATTATCAGCACAGGGACACTAGTTGAGGGTTCAACTTCCACTCCAGCAAATGACATATTGAATATTTTCGATATTTGTATGTAAATCAGTTGTTTAATAATAAAACCCGACCAAGTGCCAGAACGACCCGCACAAGAAAGAGGAGGGTTAGGGCGTGCCATTATTTATAAAAAAAGGCAAAAAAAACATATTTGTTATACGGGACCCATCTAAATATATTATTTTTTTGTATAAGTAGTTAAAGCGGCAACAGAAATACGTCATGTGTGAAAATATTAACTGCTTGACTATAACAATAACAATTCATGAGATACAGCCTGCTGACTGACGGACAAACAAACATACAGAAAGTGGTTTTACCCTTCTTTATAAAAATGTGTCAAACTACATTGACCTACTGATAATTACTTTTTGATGCATATTTCATGAAATATAGGTCACTTTCCGTTGACCTAGAGATATAAAAGCAATAACTTACAGTATAAAATAAAGAAAACATCCAACAAGAAAATTTAAAATATACGGATAAAAAACCATTACAAATTTATATTTGTAGTGCATTTCATTCAAAATAAGTACATACGATCGCAAACCTAATTTGTTGACCTTCAATAATAAAATTGATGAAACCCTTTGTAGGCGAGCTCGACTTGCACTTAAACGTTTTTATCAGATCAAAAAAAAAAAGAAGAATAAGCTAATAACAAAAAAAATCAAATAAGTTAATGATTAACTAACTGATAATGACATATTTCTTGTGAATATAAATAAGTAAACGCAGCTATAGTAGTTAAAATTACAAAAACTATAGTTTGCCTCTACATTTTAACAAGGGTTATCAACCCCGTCTGTAGGGCGGGACCGCCCTCTAACTCTACGCTGTATTATTAATGACAATCCCTTGCCCCGCCTTTTCTCTACTACTAGTGTAATGCAAATTTCGCAATATTTTGTTTACACAAACGCCAACACAGCCCGATAACAAACTAGGTAATTATACAAGCTGACTGTTGGAAAGTTATAACCCCAGTTGTTTCACTTTAGTTTAGTTAACTATACATTTTTGTTTATTATTATTGAAGAATTTCTTGAATTTTGCTTAATAAATACTAAAATTGATTGATTTTTTCCGCTTACCGCTCATTTAAAAATATTCTTACTAAGTGGTGGGACGCATTTCACTCAGATTAAAAGTAATAAATGAATTTAGATGAAAGTTTAAAGCAGTTTAAACAACAGAAAATCACATAGGCTTCAATTTATGTAAAGAATATATTTAATTTGTGCAAAGATTGTTTATTTTTTTTTTTTGCAATACAATAATCAGCTTAATTGCTTTTACTGCACTTTGGCTGCAAAATTTTAAACGTATTAATTTCATAACTTATATGTTATATGACCTTTCCAGATGACATTGATGAAGTGAGTACGCCACTAACAGGCTTAAAAGCCGTAATAGCCATACAAGAACTGAATTAAATTATATATTATAAATAATAACTAAATGGAATCTTAGTTACAGCATCGATTTTTTTAGCTTATATATTTAAAATGATAAAAAAATTAGAAATGATAATATGATAAAAAACCCATAATGTTATTATGAATGCAAAATTTAGAACCGAGAATGTTAATATCGCTTTATCAACAGAAAAAATTGTAAAAGTTCCCACGGGAGGAGTCATCATCCTCTTGCTAGTTCATTTTTCGGGTAGATCGACCATATATAGTGCCTTTACTGATCTCACTTTTAATTGCCAAGCATCACCTTTAGCCACATATGAAAAATAGATCACAACAGCATTTAACAACTTAGAAACATTATAAAAGTATGACCCAATTTAGAAATCATTAAAATATAGCTTATAGCACTGCTATAATACGCTAATGACAAGTTAACTTTTATGGACGTCATTATCCGAACTCGGCTTATACCAATGAAGTGATTTGCATACATAGAATATAATTGAAGGGTGATTGACGGTGACAAATACTCTGTGGCACATGATCCAATTCCTCGAATATTAAACACTTTTTTTTTCAACTTCAGCTTTCACGCAGTATCCCGCATGTAGCAGAATAGACAGAGGGAGAGAGGGAGTCTAGTGTTAATACACTGCGCTCCCCAATTTATGCCGAATTTTGGAGACATTTTGCGTGTTGAGAGCCAGAACTCAAAGCCGCGCTTTGCCTCGAGACCAGAGAAAAGAAAATGTTTTTTTTTTAATATTTCAAACAATAAGTAAATACTCGCTTTACAATATTCTAAGCTAACTTTTTAATTAATAAAACCATTCCTAACCGATTCCTATTATTTTCTTCAAGTATTTATATTTAAAAGATAGGCTGAGAGAATTTATTGTTGAGTCACGTTGCCTCTATTTTCCTTCAATTTTAAAAGTTTTTACCGTGTTTATTTTAAATGTTTTTACCGTATAAATAATATATCTTTTTTTTATTTTTACTTTACGCTGCATTCCTAGTGTGATAGCAAGAGAGAGCAAACGGCCAAACGCTACGCATACTTTATACTATTAACCTCTTAATACATGGACTCCGAGGGTTCCTTATTAATTTTACGTAACATTCCCCCACCTTTATCGATATTGTTTTTTCGAAGGTCCACCGAGGCCTCCCTCTGCTTCTTTTACACTCACACATAATTATAATTTCTTAGTTATCACAATTGCTAATTAAATTAAAAGCCAGTTAAGTTTTTTTTCTAAAATATGTAATAATTATAATTCTTCATAATTAAAGAACACGTTTCGTGTTGAAATATAGTGTATAATTAAAGCCATTAACTAGCAACCGTTCCTTCTTCCCCCTTTATATGAGATGGTTTTCCCCAAGTGTTATTATAGAGATGGATTTATTCTTTTTAACTTCACGCTAAATCCGTCATATAGAAGGGTAAGCAGACGGAATTTAGTGTAAAGACACTCCATTTCCCGTCCTATTTTCAAGACATAGCATATTGAGTGGCGGAACTCAACACGACCTTTTATCTATTAGAAAAAAAAATCAGCTTCATGCTGTATAATTATCTTTTAGAGTGAGAAAATAAATAATCGAGTGGGGATCGAACCCGCATTGACCGCTTTTATATATGTATATTATATAAACAATATGTATTGATGCTATGGGAGAAGCGTAAAGTTGCAAAAAAGTTGAAAATGAACTTGACAAAACGATGCATACCACGCCTCAGTATACAAAGACCTGAAGTAAATGGGTCTCTAACTGTCACTGCTGTCGCGCTGCTTACAAAAAAAGTTTCACAGTAAAAAAAAGGTATAAACTAAGCCACAGATAATGAAAAACACTGCAATGCAACGATCTGAATAAAAAATTGAAGAAGCTTGCGTGCAGTCACCGGCGTCAATTTGTACGTTGTTTGACTTTGAGGCTGAATTATTGTGTAGCACAATTTAGCTAGTCTTTTTAATTCTGTTTAAAAACATTTTTTTCGGGTTAAAAAATCTTTTCAGAACAGATTTTCTAGATGTTTTATTCTTTAATTTTTGTTTTTAGTAATCAAGGCCTTTTATTTGACACCCATATTCGTAATCCAAATTGGACACTGTCAAAAAAAAGCCTGTCAGAATATGATTGTAGTGATCGTTATTGTCTTTCGTTTATTTATAATGCTTAAATATAGTTTTGAAATAAAGAACTGAATGTATCTAGTGTACTGGATATTTTAATAATTAACATTGAATATTAAATGTTGTAACTTATTTCTAAAAGAAAATATTTAATGAATTCACAAAGAATTTCATTAATTCTTTTAGAATTTTAAATATGACCTTGTAATTTTTTTTTATTAAAAAAAGTATGTATAGGCGTACACGTGAAATATTTTGTAACAAAATGATGGCTAGCATTAGCCATCATTTTGCAAAATCTGCCTATCTTGCAAAATGATGACTAATGCTAGAGAACCTAGTGAATTTTTTTTCCACTTTCTGCCGAATAACACTCATAGTGTTGTTAAAAATAAATAATAATGCATTCCCCCGAGTGGGGATTGAACCTACAACCGTCTCATCACAATCACACCTTTATGCCCCTGCGCCATGACGGCCTCAAATATTAAATGGACTATATCAAGTATTACAATTCATTCCTTGTGCGACTCATTCCATTTATTTTAACAGCCCTCTTATCTTACAGCCCAATTACCATTACCGTGAGCTTGCATTAGCCGTCACGCAACACTAAATTAAATAAAATCTTTTTTGGTTGTCCTTGCTCCTTTTAGTATGTGACAAATTTTACTTCTTTATACCGGTAAAAATTTAAACAAGTAAAAATAAACGTGGAAAAGAAACTAACTATTTAATGAAAGTGGAAGGGTTGATGATTGCCATTAATTAAGCGACTTTTGTGAAAGGAGGAGATTATCAATTAGCCTGTATTTTTATTATGTTTGTTATCAGAGCACAGGCTACCAGAACTTATGACTGCGTGAAACGATATTGATGATTCTTTTTTTTTATTTTAAAGCTACTGCTTCCTGTGTAGTCCCATTTATTTCCATAAGTCTTTGTGTATTTGCATTAAGTATGTGCGCGGCAAATGAACGAATAACTCAATATTCCGCTAACCTCGCTATAAAGATATTTCCAAAAATGTCATTATGTAATTCGTGAATCTTTCAAGCCAATATAACAGTCATGAGAAAGGAAACCGATTTTTCAGTAAGTGAATTTAGCCACACGATGTCCAAATGTCGTTGTCTCCAAATAGCAAAAGTCCTTTGTTGCGGTGTTATTTTATTATCTAGTAGGTACAGTGCGATCGACGAGTTTTGGCCGTCTTGAAGCAAATTTAAGATGGTTGTGCAGATTTGATTTTAATTTTTTTCTTACTTTTGCTTACTTTCTTCCCGAGCGAAAAATGCGCTTAATTTTAAAAAACCTAACTTCAAGACGGCCACGACTCATCGACCGTACTATACCTTACGGAATAAAAACAATAGAAATTCAATGATAAAAAACTAGGGCGGTGCCGCCTGATGACAAGTAAATTACTTTGTACTGGCAAATTGCAAACGAACTTTAATAAAGTAACAATTTTTCTATTGAAGCTTTTTTGCTTTTATTTATTATTCGGTAACTTTAGTACGGGATTTGTTTTTATAATAAATGGAAAAAATATTTTTTAAATAAAAAAATATCCAACAAATCCATAAGAATAATCCATAAGAATAATCCTCAAATAAAACAGTACAGAAAATAGGTTAAGTTTTGATTCAGATTGTTATCTATTTCTACTAATTCAACAGCTTTTGCGTAATTAAAAACTCATATATTCAATTATCTTTATTCCGGAAAACGAAAAACCGAGTGTCTTGACACTAAGTTTTATTTGAGGCTTATGTTTTAAGGGCGTATACAAGTATGCCCGATCTTTTGTTCCCTTGTAACTGTTAACCAAATTGCGATCTTCTGGCTTTGTTGATAAGTTTGCGCGTTAACCACTAAAAACAACCATTTGTCGTATCGTCAATCGAAAACACTGTTTTTATAGCCGCGCCCAGTTTCAGTATATTGGGCCTTAGCGATTCGAGTGATTGTTAGTATCGCGATCATCTGGAAAGCAATTTTCCTCAAAGAAACTAAGGATTATCACATCACAAAGCTTTACACATTGGCTTGGCGTATATATATCTACTCACTTATATGCGTTCTTTACCACATTTATCATGGAGAGTGTTCCAAAACCTGCCCTCATCTTACATATGAGGTCATGGCATGGTATGAACCGACCAGCACGCGCCAGCGCAATATCCTGCAAGTCATGCAAAATATTGCATTCAGACGCATTAAATAGGCTCTTCGCTTCGTGAAGAATGCCACCATACATCGAGATCTCAAAATTGAGACCTAAGACCGTTCAGCCGTGTTGACGCTGTTGACCACCATTTGAAGACCATCCGCTTGGGTCAGTAGCCCACCTACCTAAGAAGACACGCATAGTTATGCGCGGCTAAAAAAACCAACGCCCCTTATACGGTATACCCCCTTCCTTACGATGGAAAAGGGAAGATTGTCGAGATTGTAACGACCATATAATAATTAATTTTCTTTATTAGAGTTCGATATTCAATTTGGTTAAATTTGGTATTAAAGCCGCTAGTTTAAGTGGAGTATCAGATGCAAAGGCTCTGGCTTATCTAAGCCTGAATTGCAGAAAATGCTTAAGACCTCTAATTTTTGTACGAACCCTCGGTGGGCGAGCTCAACTTGCGCTTGTCCGGTTTTATTTTAATAAACCTTTACCACTTCTGATCTCTAATAATAGATATTCTTGTAAGATATAAAAAAGAAATAATTGTTAAAAACAATATTTTAATTTCTAAAGTAAATAATAGCTCAGGTGTTTTTTAACTATGTGACCGTGCACGCTTAATTCTTATAAAAACAAATAAATTTTGCCATTTCATAATGTTAAGTACTTATAACAGTAATTACAATGACGTGCTTAAGCTGTTTAAAATAGTGAAATGAAATTGTTTCAGCTTGTTTACTTTATTACTGTGCCACTCGTCCTGTATTTAAATTTAAATAAGGAAATATATTTCCATTTTTATCGTCGTATAATCTTGGAAAATCTTAGCACTCGATAGTGGTATTCCTGACTTGTAATATTTAGGTACTATATGACATCTCTGCAATATGCAACATTTTTCTATTAAAAAAAATAAAGAAAAAAAACAAAAAAACTACTAAACGACATCTTCCATGTGTATATCAATTTCTCCCAGATATAATAGAAGCTTATACAGCTTAAACCTATTCCGTTTCACTCTATATGTATAGGGTGTTAAAATATCGCAGTACCAATAGCTATGAATAATGCATACATGACATAAGTAATAATCCGCGAGCACCCCAGCCAATATGTGATTTTGTTTATTTTCACCACGGAGTTGTGACGTGGTCATTATTCAAGATAACATTGCCTATTATTCATATACAGCGTCAACACATACAAGTTACAACTTTGTAATGCTTAGTATTCTACTCTTATAATGTAAAATTCTCAGTTTGTATTATTTTGTCTCAAAAATAAACTTCACCAGACTCCCTAAAATATAGATTTTTTCCTGGCTTACGAGGTAGGGAAGCACTGTATAAATCTATAACTTGCACAAGCCTCTTTTATGTTAAGTCCTTTGCTTCTGTAATTACATTTTTTATGAAAATAAATATTTTAGTAGCTTAACGCGATTTGAACCTCGATACTTGTATATGATGAAACTGACCGCATTTGATAGTTGTGAATTTAACTTACTTAACAACCGGGAAAATATTTAATTTATTTTTCCCCGCTAACTCAAGATAAAGTTCAGCGTTGAACTCTGTCATTCAAAACGTCATATCTGGAATTCAAGCAAACATCAGACAATGAGGCCAAGCTCTAGCTTCCTTTTGTCTCTACCACGCGAGGATATGGATGAAACAGAAAATAATATAATATCATTGACTTTATGTCCTTAGCACCTATTCAAATATAATTTTTAATGATAACAAAATCTCCATCCCTTAAATTTTCAATTACCACACACTCATATCTGGCTTACAGCAGCAACAACACAGTGCAACCAGAAACAATAATAAATGAAATAAATCGTCAGTGATGTGCACAATCGTGTCATCCGGTTGCGGAGTGTGGATAATCCGCGGACGTGGCGACGCGGGCGCGGGCGAGTGAGGCAATCGCGTGCATCCACTACATTGAACCGCGCTAGATAACTTTATATGTGCTATAAATGAAACAATAAAGTTATATTCATCTATGGTTGTTTAGATTTATTAATTATATTGTAGATTGTATAGTTAAATGGTCGACTTATTAATTATATTGTGGTTTTATAGTTAAATGGTCGACTTATTAATTGTATTGTGGATTTTATAGTTTGAATGTTTCTAACGGAATCAACTCTAATAATAGACACATCTGGAACTGGGTTAGGATTGACGATTTTTGTACGTTATTATCTAAACAACCGTTTTAACTGTGTTTATGAAGTTTGATGCACATATGTATGTATGACACAAATTCGATAGGTATAGGTGGAATAGTCTTAGTTACAAAAGGGTCAAAATTGACTTCAAATGGTTCGTGTTAAATAACACACGGTGCTTCTCGCCAATTCTTTTTTGCTGACTTTGCTTAACACGCTACTGTGCGTCTAGAAGCTTTTCAGTTTTTTGCCGGTTTACTCTTTAAAAATGTTTTTGTTTAAAAGATTCTCTTAATAGCTTGTTATAAAATATTTAAAGGACTCGATATAATATAATAATAGTCAAAACGTATAATCCATAAATACATCTTATATAGTTGATGCTCTTGATGACTGGGCTTATGTATAAATATATAAGTAAATGGATAACTCATATTAAAACTCAATCTAGTCAGACCTAGTATAATTCTCTAATTATATGGCATTTTTAGTCATAAGTAGAGGCTTAGTATTAATGTGTCAAAAGAAACATTATAATATTATGTTATTTAAATAAAACAAGGCTTTTTTTATTAACATCTACACAACAATTAAAACAAGACTAGCGATGTAAGTTTCCATGCCCGTAAAACAACAAAGACCATAAAAATATCCACTGACACAATTTTCCTGCATATAATAAAAATACCACAATTTTTCATACAATGTACATTAGTTGGCCAACCCAACGATGTTTCACAAATGCGGTGGTACGAGCCAGCATCAAATAGTTCGCTTTGTTGCGCAAAATCAAAAACAAAGTTGAATGGTGTTGCCTACATCATTGATATATTTCGTATACTAAATATTCACAAAATTTAATATATACTAATAATAATATTATATAATCATTATAGAGATGCTACTGTAAACGCGATAGTTTGTAGGGTTTTATTCCCATCCAAAAAAATATATTTGAAAAGAAGAAGCTTGGGTAATTTGACAAAGATATTTTTTCCCAGATTCTACTTATTCGTCTTCCAATATTTGGAACCTTTGGAATCTTTGGGACCTTTTAAACAAATACGTATATTTTGAATTCGCAATAGTATTGAAATTTCTGATAACTTATTAAATAATTTTCCTAAATAATAAAAACATATATGAACTATTTTCTTTGCGTTTTTACGTTCGGCCTAAGTACCCGCACTTAAAATATTACGACGTCGCCTACCTATATTTTCACAATTAAACCTAACATAATCCACAAGTGTCACGTGAAATGAAAATATAAATAATCACGTTTCTTTTACACCAATATTCCTATAATAAGCTCATAAATTCAATAGCTTAAAAAGCCTATGACTCACTTAAGGTGTCACAATAAAAGTTGCAAGATTACTTTAAAAGAAAGCTGTAGCACGCGAACGGCCGCTCGAGCTTACCTGAGGTAACAATTATATGGTCATGCGAAGCCTCAATCGATCACCCATTTGGCCTGCGCCACTGGCTATGGCCACTCGGTTCGTACTCTAAAGCAATTTCCGGGGCCCTTATCTGGTGAACTGGATTTACTTTAGTTGTTAAACAGAATTAATCCAACTGACAAGAATCTGACATTTTGGAGGTGTACCGCCTAAATTGTATTCAATTTTGGGTCTTCTATTTACAGTTAAGATTCATGACAACTACTACTTTATTTATTATCTATGCTCGTTTTAACCTAGCGTTAACCTAGTGTTGGCTATACAAAGTTTATATATTAAAATTGTAATATTTGTAAAAGTTATAACCTAAAAAATGAAAGTAATAATGTTGTAAGCTAATAAGGATGCATGCTATTATAAAATTGTACAAATTTTACAATACTTTACTATAACCATATTAAAATCAATAACTTTCCCCAAAATTCACAGTGCTAAAGTGAATATTGCACAGAGTGACGTTAAAATACGATACAGCACAGAAATAAAAATGTTCCATTATTTATATTAAATTCCTTTCATGTAGTCGCTCTTAAGCCAAAAGTCCTGCCGTGTACATAATTCTTTAACAAGCCTTTTGAAATATTGCGGCATCTATCACGTTTCCCGCAAAATTTATAATAGTGAATTTTCATCGCTCGACACTGGGTTTTTAATTATTTTCTCTTGTTTGTACAAGATTAAGATTTTGCAGATATGAGTAATATATTGCTAATGGAAAATATTGTAAGTCGTCGGAACAATGTTCTACATAAATATGGGTACTTTATACAAGAAATCGCTTCGCACGTTATTCCTTTCGGTTCGTTAGGTGATTTCACAAGTGCCTGTAGTTTATGTTGACCTACATGTTTAAATGTATTTCAAAATTGTATATTGTACAATTATTTTCGGTTGCTTTGTGAAAATTATTAAATTTAGCTCGGAGCGAATAAAGAATATTTAATATAGATGTTGTTTGTAATAATATTATTTAACAGTTGGTCTCTCGATATTTGGAGACCAATTCCAGTCGACCGCGCCCCAGCCATTGAACTTTGGTAATGGAAAACAATAACAAACGAAAACGACTTTGAAACATTCATTGAAATTGAAAGTTGGGTCGTACAGGACGCGACCGGGCGGCGAGATGCAGCAGGTGCCTTACACGGGACTTCAATTGAACAAATACGATTTAACTTAAAATTCTGTTTTGTGTAATGTGACTCCAGCCCCTCTCCTTATAACCATTTCAAGTCCTTAAGCAACAAATGTGCCTGAACTATGAAAATTTATATTATTTACTATAGCGTGAGTAGTGTTTTCGTCTGCTTCGTACTTTTAGTTTAAAAATCATAATAAACTTAAATAATTATATATAACTAGGTTATTGAAAATCGATCAGATATTTTTTATTTTCAAATATTTTAATTACATTGAATAAGAAAACCATTCGTAACCCGAATAAAAATATACCAAAATAAAAACGATATCCGAGGTGACATTTTTACGATTTCAAAAAGCACTTGCCTGTAACAGATGAGCCCTGCATCTTATCTTACAAACGTAGAATATTATAAAATGTCGCAATAAAGCAAATAAGTAGACAAACGCGCTTACGAGCCAATGAACAAGTGATTTTAAATCTTATATTAAGCCGATAAAGTGTACAATAGCATGAATTGGTTTAACATAATGCTGAAGCGGTACTCGTGAGAAATATTATGAAAACAAATTCGAGTTGAGCACGTTCGCTCCCAGTAATAAATAAGAGCAAAAGTGGGTACTAGACAGAGGAAGTCAGCCGCAAAATAGCCCTGTTTGAACTTTTATTATATAGTAAGTCGGGTATAACACGGTATTGCAATGCGAGAGCAAATTATCTGATTGGGTGTTAGTTTAGTAGAATAGGTGAAGGATGTTACTAACATATTGGTTTTCAACCTTTTTTTAAGTACTATTCTACACTTAGGAAAAAAACTTTATTTTTAAAAGTAATTTTAATGATGAAATCAAAATTAAATCAAATTAAACCGGCTTATCGCTGTATCTTGCACACACCAGTAGGATAGGCAGAGAAAACCTAGTTTTAAAACACTCCGTTCCTCACTTTCCGCCGAATTCTGGAGGCATTGCGTGTTGAGTGGCGGAACTCAACGCTGCGCTTTGCCTCGATACTAGAGCGAAGAAATGAACATATAAATTTAAATAAATAATTTTATTTCCTTAAATGGGGATCGATTCCACAACAAGTCGCGTTTACAGTTACATTTTGGTCTCTGCGCCATGACTGGCCTCACCATTCTAATCCTAATCCTAATAAATTGATATAAAAGAGGCTAATCGTAGCGCAAGGGCACAGTGTGTTTTTAAACGTAACAGGTTGTGGGTTCGATTTCCACTTGAGGAAATAAATTATTTCAAATTTTCATTTTCATTTCTGGTGTAGACGAAAAGCTGTTGAGCTTTGCCACTCATCACGCCATGCCTCAAGTTTTCGACGGAAAGTGTGAAGCGTAGTGTTTTAACACTAAGTTCTCTCTGCCTAACATGCCGCGTGTAGTTATTAATAAATAAATAGTTTATTCATAAGTATACATAAGGCAATAACTAAATAATAGATGTTACGTATGCAAAAGAGTTACAATAAACGTAAAAGAAGAACGAAAATGTAATGTTAAACAGCCACGTTCGTATGAGCATTTACAACGTGAAATTTCGTTCAAACTTTTGTACACAATAGGCATTGAACGTAAAAGTGGCAAGACGAGGTCTTTACTGTGTTTTATTTTTCAGATATTTGCAGAATTTTTTTGCGGAAAAAGAAAGATTTTTATTGGTATGCCATTTGGCACTTTGTCCGGCTTCATTCAATTCATTCAGAATATTAAAAAACATAATTTCTCTTTAAATTCAATACATCATATAAATTAAAAATTATTAGTTATAAAATATATTTTTGCCAGATACCATCGTGGCGCAGGAGCACAAATGTTCACAATCAGCTTCACGTTGTATCCCGCACACAGCAGAGTAGGCAGAGAGAACCTAGTGTGAACCTAGTGACCCTCCGTTCTCCACTTTTTACCGAATTCTGGAGGCATTGCGTGTTGAGTGGCAGAGCTCAACGACACGTTTTGCTGCTTGTTGCTTTGCTTGCTTGCTCACCAAAGCAATTCATCTCCTCGAATGAGGATCGAACCCACACTTTGTGCCCCTACGCCACGACTAGCCTCATTGAAAATAAAAATATATTATAATTATCTTTAACATTAAAACAGCACAAGTAAATAAAACATTTGTATTAGCAAAAACCATTCATCAACAGAACATTAACAGTGGGTGAAGTACAGTTCAGTAAATTGTTCGACGAAGGTCCAAATGTAGGAATGCCAAAAAAACCACCCGTCACTCGCAGGAGGTGGGGTGAGACAGCCGTCTTGTTGTCGGATGATGACCGGGGGCTCTTAATTAATAGTTTACGAAATACTGACTGACATACTTTGTTAGTAGATACCTAAATTGGTAGACGTGAATTGTTATTTTGGAAATAATAATTTAAATGTTATGTTTATTTATAGTTATTATTCTGATATTATATACAACTTTAATGAAAATCGCGTTATATTTTTTATAAGAAGACTTAGTTCTTATTATTCTATTTTTTATTATAATACAATTTATTATACAATAAAATCTTTTTTTAGCCATTGCATGCATTCTCCTATTCTTTAAGCATTAATCGTATTGAGTGGGGCAACTCAACGTCGGGCTTTGTCTCTTTACCAGAGCGGGGAAATGAAATATTGAATATAGTAGTATACAAGTGGGAATCGAACCCGCAACCGCGCGTTTACAGCCAAACGCTTGCCACGAATGCCTCTAGCAAAAAAGATTATATATAAAATTCAATTATCGATTTATATATTAATAAATTGTATCCATTTCAAAGATGAAGTAGTTGTAGCACCCACTTATTCGGTTGATTTTTATTTTTAATATCGTAAATTTTGTAGCGCTCTTAATCTGTCAAACGAAACATTTAATTATAATAAATGTTTGGTTAAACGCACTTAGCTCAAGACCAAATAATACTAGATTGCCATTATAATTTAAATATAAAACTTTTAATGTACTCGGCAATTAGCTCTTGTGATTTTAATATATGCATAAAGAGAGCATAAATATGGATAAAATTTCACAGCATGAAAAGACTTGTGGTAGATTGCGAATTAAGCGGAATGCGGAACATTTTACTCAATTAGTTTTTTATGCGGAGTAAAATATTAATTTTATATTTCTATTTGATAACTACATATAATTTTAATATGTATTTTTGTATATGTAGGTTGGTACTTTATATAATTAATGAGGTTATATGAGGATTTTATTTAAAAACGCAAAGTGATTTTGTGGATTGAACTGAATAGATGAACGATAGTTATTGGGTTCAAATCACAGTTGAGGCCAATTATTACGCAGAATCACAAGTGTGTGACTGTAAACGCGACTGGTTGTAGGTTCAATCCCACTAGAGGAAATTAAATATTTAATATTTTCATTTTTTCTCTCTGGTTTCGAGGAAATGCGTGGCGTTGAGTCAACATGCAATGAACTCAACACGAAAATGGGTAACGGAGTGTCTTAACACTAGGCTCTCTCTGCCTACCCTGTTGTGTATGGGATACAGCGTGAAACTGAAAAAAAACACAAAATATCTACTGTGTACATAACTACGTGCTTCATATTTAATAAACAAAGCATAACGTTTAATCATCATTACCATTTAATGTTAAAATGAAAAAAAATATATAACTTAAACAACTGCCCGTTTTGCTGCTGCTGATCTACTGTTAAAGTCACTTTTATTTTTTTTATTATACAATCTACACAAAATATATAATAATATGACACTACGTCAAAAATATTCCTCACTTATACAGTTTCATACTTTGTGGCACGTAAATTATAAATAATTTAGAGTAATACAAGCTTTTACACTTATAACATCTAGAGCTAATGCCCAGGGGCAGTATCCATCACGACACCGCTCTCATTTTTTATTTATTGCCAACCACCAAGATATACTGTTACACGACTTTTAAAAGCGTCGATAAAAAAAAAGAAAAAAAACCAAAGTCAAAGTGCAAATTAAGCATACTTTTATTGCGTAGGCAAACAGAACACACAGCTTGGACACTCTGTTCTCCGCTTTTCGCCAAAATTTAAAACGCAGAATGCATTCTGAGGGTGGTAGTGACTATTTGTAATGTCAGAACGAGACATAAGGAGATATTCGGTTCCCCACTTTCCACCGAATTTTTCGAGGCATTATGTGTTGAGTGGCAGGACTCAACGCCGGGCTTTAGCCTTTGTGCCAGAGCGAAGGAAACGAAAATATTCCTAAATATTAATTCAGTCTCTCGAATAGGTTTCGAACCCACATGTATCACATATAATCAATATTGTTGTTAATTTAAAATGGCCTCCGCAAAAAATTGGCGAATAACAAATTTTTGCACAAACCACTTAATGTAGATATCAAATGAAAACGTTTATAAAACACAATGTACCAAGATGTAATGACTAGAAAGCTTGTTTTTAAATTAATATATTATGATGTCACATACACAACATCGCCAAAAAAATGATATAAAATTATTTTTCAATTTGTAGAAGATACACAACATATTGCAATTAGCTCAAAGGTCTACGCTTGCGAATAAAATTAATCGATTGATTGTAAACTTAATACAATCAGTGAGCAGACAGGAGTTACAGTTATATAAACATCGATGTTTAATTACGTTACTACGGAACAGGTGATTGTTCCATATATACGTACAGAAATACTATTGTTCAATAATAATTTTAATAGCTTAATGACATAGAATAACAACGCTATATTTTTTACCTTTTCAAAATGATCAAGACAGAAAAATAATTATTTTATATAGAAAACTTATAAATATTCTCGCTGCGTTCAAATTTTCATACATTTCATAGGTTTTTTTTTAAATATTTAAGTTATCAATCTACGCATTATTTTCATTTATCAAATGAAAAATGTCAAAACAAAAGAGATTAATTAAGTATAGGTAAGTTTTCCTTTAACCCTCGAAACAACATCTGTGTAACCAGTGTTCTTTCAAACCGTCTACAATAATGTGCCATTAGGCGATGATGCAGGTGCTCGACCCTTATCTGCAAGGCACATATTTGGGAAGTTTACCCCAAAAACTGGGAAACTAGGGGAAGGGTCAGCATCTGTAAAGGTCGGACCGTAACGGATATGCAAATGACTATTTGAATTTCCTTGCAAGTATAATCGCCATGTTTTGAAATGTAAACGTGTTTCTCATGCATTTCGAGGTGACCGTTCTAAATTTTAGGATACTCACATCGTTTGAATTGTATTAGAATTTTGTATTGACATCTACATTTCTGAACTCAATTTTGGTGCTCTTACAGTTTATAACTTTACAGTTTATAAAAAAATATCAAAATCAGCTTCACGCTGTATCCCGCACACAGCAGGGTAGGCAGAGGGAACCTAGTGTTAAGACACCCCGTTTCCGAGTTCTGGAGGCATTGCGTGTTGAGTGGGGGAACTCAACGTAAATATAAATAAATATTTTATTTCCTCGAGTGGGGATCGAACCCACAACTAATCGATTTTACAGTCACACTTTGTATCCCTGCGCCACGACTGGACTCATATGTAACTTCTTATTTTGAATAAGTGTATCGAATCTACGTACTCTACTACCTCGTGGCCCAACTCTGCGCATCCTATGAGAAAACACTAGCAAATACTTCATTATTCGATTATTATCAATCAAACGCCCAACTGTGGAATGATTAATGTGTCTAAATCACTGCATTGTTATATAATGAATACAATTATAATGTATTAATTATAGTTGAAGATACACTATTTGCGGAAGGTAATGGCTCGGGATGATATCCAGTCGAGTTTATTATAACTCGATCTATTTATCAATTGGTCAATCTGTCTCAAACATCTGCTCGTTTGATTGGTGTAAAGACGTCATTAAGGTTAGTTGACATAGCCTTATTATGTTTATCTATATAAGTATATGTTTCTTGATAGCTTTACGTTTTTTTTTCCGTGGTTATAGTGGGTACCTGGGGGGACAAAGGGTTCACATTGCTAACACACTTTTCAGTTAATTTTTGAGTGTCATTGACAGAACTCAACACCTCGCTTGGTCCAGTGATACTAAAAAAATCGGCGGAAAGTGGGGAACGGAGTGTCTTAACACAAGTGCCCTCTGCCTACCCTGCTGCATGCGGAATACATCGTGAAAATTATTTAAGTATGATAATTCTGCTTCTGATTACTTTAAAAGCGAGTATTTTTTGAAAAAAATGTAATTTCTAGCGGAATGGTCCCTCTGGAACATGAGAACCCAGTGTTAAGACACTCACTATGTAGGAAGACAAGAAAATATCAAATGTGACAGTATGACTTATATACTAAATGAAATGTATTATTATATTCTGTTTCTTTATTATTCTGTTTTTGGCTAATTGTTTTAAGTTTTTCGTTTTATTTCTAAAGAAATAAGCAATTATTTAAGTTATATTGTATCTATATGTATATATAAGGAGACCTGACTGACTGAGGTAAGACGCACGTCAAATTTGGGCAGATTTTTATTTTAATAATCTGGACATCCACTAAGAAGGGATTTTGAAAAATTTCAACACTAAAGGAATCAAATAGGGGTTGAAATTTTGAATGGATATTTTTGTAAGTTGGCACCGATTTTTATAATATTTGAAATTCAGGCTCTTAAAAATATTTCATTGAACACATGTTTCATAGTTTTTTAGAAGGGTTCAAATAAGGGTTCCCCTAAGGGTTCAAATAAGCGGGCGAAGTTGCGAGAGCCCACTAGTAATTATATAAAAATAAAAAGAACATATTTTTTCTATAATATACAATGGCAGTGTGAGCAAACAAACATAAATAATATAACCATAATAAGATCTCCTGACAAGAACGCGGCGTTGAGTTCCGCCACTCAACACGCAATGCCTATATTGAGTGTCGTAACACTAGGTTTCCTCTGCCTAACCTGCTCTATACGAGATAAAACGGGAAACTGAAATATCTAGATAATTATATGATAGAAAAAATACATATAGACATAGAGAAACTGATACCTATTCCTTTGATTGGATTCGAACCTATGACTTCATAGGTCCGGCAATCCAATCAAAGGAATAGGTATCAGTCACAGGTATCAGTCACTTTCTACTATTTACCCACTCACACAGCACACGTGGATTAAAAAAAAACACATCTAATATTTAGATGAAATTTGTTTAATCGTCTAGCAACGGAATTTTCGCTCGCCTTGAAGTAAGACAATGCCTGGTATTTAAACGGAACCGTTAACGGACTGCCGTAGTTTGTGGGATGATCCTCAAAGCGATATAGCCGTATTAAACCCATTCGAATAGCCCGCCGGTCATTAATTTGATCGCTCTAATGCTATAACATCCTAATATCAACAAAGGCTTGTACACGAGTACATTTAAAAAAAAAATACCCTAGCAAAATTTGGCTGCTCTACAAATTTAACTCTTATTTCTATTTTATTATATGGATCATGTGGAAATGATATTTTATATGGTTAAAGAAAATGTTTTAATATTGACTTAAACTAAAATATACCATTAAAAGCAAATAACTATTTTTATATTTAAAAAAAATACAAGGTAAAGATTTCGACTGTCCCACGGTGCTCTCGCCGACTTCAAATACGTTTGTTATGTATGTTTTAGTGTTAAAATATATTATGGTATGTATACAAAAAATTAAGAAATAAACTATGAAATATTTTCAACTAGTTAATTATATATTAAATAAAAATTCAAATTATAACGTAACCTCACGCTACAAGTGTCAACAGTCACGCCATGGTTGTTAGGTGAAAATTTTAATTTTTTTGTTTATCGTTTAAGTAAATTAGTCGAGTATTTTGCTTCAGAAACTAGAACAAGAGGTACATACATATAAAGTAAATATGAAATGGAAAATTTTTACGTACATTCCGTACTCGAATATCAATATGTCAATCTAAAGCACGCGACACAAGAAGAAAACAACTTCTTTTCCACTTTAATTTCAAAAAATTCCTCTCAAAAATGAAAACAATTGTTATCATTATGAAAGAAGATTGTTTCAGTTACTTAGGTAATGTAATGAAATGTAATACTTAACCGAGATAAAATTACGGTGGTGATGGAAAGAAAAGCATTGTGTATCTTTCTAGATCCTTTAGTAGAGATTTTGTTAAGGGTGTGCGAACTTGGCGCGTCTTAGCTTTGTTAGGATTATCTTAGTGCGGCTCCCCGGGGAGCGTCAACAAAGAAAATTGGATGGGCAGTCAGCCAATAGCTTTTAATCCTAGGCCTTTTTGACCCTCGTTATATAGTTGTAGGTTATAATCGCGTTCTTTGAGACACGTGAATGGATCGACTAATCTATACTTAATGAAATTTAATATGTATTTACATATATCGTTCATCTGGTGTAACAATGATGTATTTGTACTTTTTAAAAATATAAGAGTTTTTAACATTTTAAAAATGTTATTCTATACTTAGGAAGGAAAAATACTTATTTAGAAAACGTAAAAAAGAAATTGAACGTAGCGGGACTCAAACCCGCGCCTGCTATAAACCGACCAGGTGGGTTCTAAAAAATGTAAGATTTTGTAAATAATCTGGGCATATAATATATATAAAAAAGTGATTTATAACCAATAATTATTACGAATAGGTAATTTTAATTATATATTATATTACAATGTTACCATAGTGTTACAAAGTATACAAATAAAGACACCGTCAAAAAGTAACAATTAAAGAAAATGCTATAATTATTATATTTTATCAGCTTCACGCTGTATCCCGCATATAGTAGGATAGGTAGAGGGAACAGTTAGTGTTAAGACACTCCATTTTTCGCTTAACGCCGAATTTTTCGGGATGCGAAACTCAACGTCACACTTTTGCCTTGGTGCCACAGAAAATAAATGAAAATATTAATAAATAATAATTCCCTTATGTTGTTGAGATTGAACCCACAACCGACGCGTTACAGTCACAACCCTTGTGTCCCTGCGCCGCGACGGCCTCAATCAGAATCTGCCAATTAAATGAAGTACTATAATTACGTTTATTATTAAGTAATAACATTAATGGTAGAGCAATAAATTAAAACACGTTAACTACGAAGTTATGCTTTCAGTAAAAGTCGAAAATTATTAGTGGAAACGATGATATCAATCTTTACGCAGTAAGGATTATGATAAACTAAAACTATACACTATAAATATAGGCGCCAT
The DNA here is from genome assembly GCA_917862395.2 of Heliconius sara. Lineage (NCBI taxonomy): Eukaryota > Metazoa > Arthropoda > Insecta > Lepidoptera > Nymphalidae > Heliconius > Heliconius sara. The sequence goes on along the minus strand of OU860789.1, from coordinate 17,314,685 downwards.
TGTAAAGCATTTTTTTTATGTTTCACGCGATATCCTGCAGCAGATATTTAGCTGGGAAAGCAGTGGAAATCTAGTTAAGACACTCCATTCTCCACTTTCCGCCTTTGCATATTGAGTAGCGGAACTCAACGCCGCGTTTAACATAATTTCTTATAGTTTTATGCCAATAATATTGTTTCAATTTTCTTATTGTGTTTTGAAATCATTGACGTACCGCCTTAAGGCTCAGCTGTAGATATTCAGTAAATTGTTTCCATATAGATGAAAGACTGTAATTTTTTACCAGCCCCAAGAAACATTTTGATGATAACTTACTTTTTATCAACGAAGTTGAATAAGATAAATGAATAATGTTACATAATAGTGACAGCTTAAATAGATTACTGAAAAATCTGATCAATGAGTAAAAAAATATAACTTTTTGCTGGATTAATATATTAGAGAAGCTCAATAATAGAAAAATATGTATAATTCCTGCCATATATTATGTTGCTATAATTTTTTTTTCCCAATTATTTTATAATAATTTATTTTTACAATTGGTCAATATTTTCTCTACATTTCTTCTTTCAATGGAAAGAGCTTAGCTTAGGTAGCTTAGTCTTAAAATTCACATATGACAGCCGTTTCTATTAAGATATTTCCATACCCAACTTTCCGTCGAATTCTGGTGGTATTGCGCGTTGAGTGGCGGTGGTGCTCAACGCGCTTTGTCTCGTTACCAGAACTAGGACATGAAAATATTAATTAAATATTACATTTCCTCATGTTCAAATCGAACACGCACTTGTGCCACTGCGCCACAACTAGCTTCAACACATTTATAAATGTCTTATACACTTATATACCTAAAGAAAATTTACACAAAAAGCAAAATTAGACCGTACTTCACAATCAAAACGCTTATTTGATATAGGTCAGTATTTAGACGTTCATTTCGATCCCTCCTTTCCTTTGTTCCATACCATAGCATAGCCTTTTTTTCTTAAAGGATGTTCGGTGAATTGCAAATCTTTTCCAGAAGACTTCAAGGGACTTGGTCGGCGACTGTGTAAATATTTAATGCATATTTCATGGAGCCGCCGCTTTCTTTGTAAGAGATCGGATAGAACAACTTTCCCGTATAATGATAGCTTAAATCATTTCATGAGTTAATTTTTTTATATTAAAAATCGTATTATTGGTTGTGATATTAATAATTTTATCGAATGTTTCGTTCCTTTCTCCTACTCGGACTATAATTGAATGTTAGCTAAATTTGTTGTTGTTGTTAACTTATTACTGACACATTATACTGACGCGATAGCTTGTAGGTTCGATTCCCACTTGAGGAAATGAAATATTTAATATTTTCATTTCTTCTCTTTGGTAACGAGGCAAAAGCTCAGCGGTGAGTTCCGCCACTCAACACGCAATACCATTGTCAAAAGGTGAGAAACAGATTCCCTCTGCCTACCCAGCTATGTGCGGGATCCAGCTTGAAGAAAAAAAAAGAAATCACGTAAACGTGATTTCTTTTTTTTTCTTGTAAACATAAGTCATTAAATTATTAAAAATTGTTTAGAAAATTACTTTTGTAATAATTTTCTTAACTATTTTATGCTTCACACAAAATTAATTACAAAACGTATCTTTGACTTATTAATTTGTTAGTAAATATTTTATTTTTCAATTCTTTTGAAGAAAATCATCTCATTTGTTTAAAAGAACGAATTTGAGGTTTCAAACGTCCAATTAGATAGTTAAAAAGCGCAAATGACTTTGAAGTGAGAAACCTATAAAATTCTTGATTTACCCGAGTAGCTACATTATATCATATAAAACATATTTTTTTTGTGTACAAAAGGAAAATATTCAAACAACATTTTCCGACAATATTAGATTTTTTTCCTGCACCACACATAAAAGTTAGACCCTATCTGACCAGTTATCTAAATATGAAATATATACGTTTTAATGATTCAAATTAAATTTGCTCTCGACCACGTTATTTACGTTTTTCATTTTAATCGGGCCATTTAAAATGATATGTTAAAAATAATTGCCTTGCCCGTGGCCGCGCGAAAGTTAACGAGTGTTATTTAAACTGGCGGGAGTTCCCTCGTTTCGTAAAAAAAATCGTTTCGTAAAAAAAAACCGCTCTGCTTTGAAAAATTTGCAGAAATAATGACGTAAAACTCATATGAGAGAGGAGGAGTACGAAATATATACTGTGGAGCCCCAGCCCCCGGTTTATTAAGCGCTAGCGTCGGTCTGGAATGTACGATAATTGCGGATTTTTTTTATTTTATCACACGCGATCTTATTTAGACTTTTCAATATGAATACACATTCATTTGAACGAACTAATTATATGAATATATTGTATGTGATTTAAAAAATATATAAGTATATTGATGAAGCCAGGCGTGGTGCACAAGAGTGCGGCTGTAAACGCGATAGATTGTGGGTTCAAGTCCTAGTCGAGGGAATGCGTTTTTTCTTATTTTCATTTTCTCGCTCTGATAACAAGCGCAGGGGTTTTTTTTCCGCCACTTAACACGCAATGCTTCTAGAAAGGGGATAACGGAAGTATCTTAATGGGGACAATGTCTTAAGACTTGGCTCCCAGGTTCCCTCTCCCTACTCTACACTTGCATGATGTATCATAATTTTTTTTTAAAAAAAAAAAATTTTACTAATAAATTCATTATTAGCCAAATAATAATTCACAAAACGAACTTCAGGGGTACTCCGTGGATACTTTATAGTACCTATTACCAAATTTCTATCAAATCAAATGAAATACTCGAAGGGCTGCTGTAAGTTACTGGCTTTTGGAGTACTAAATCTAAATTTCGACAGTAGTGTAGGGTATAAATCCAAGAGATGTTATGCGTGACTCGCTCGCGTGCCTTTATGTACAATTTATTATAAGGGAAAAGAAAAAAACGACGCTCCAATGGGCAATGTCCAATCGCAAACCACGTTTCCAGCCACTAAAACAAATAATGTAGTTTCACCCATTTATCATGCTTATTTATTTTATTCTGCAAGAGGAGAATATCGATCATGTCCAAGTGGTGCTTTACATATATATTAATATTCACGATGTCTTAAAGACAAACAGGTACACTTCGGAATTAGCACTGCAATCCGTCTTCACTTCAGAACAAATATTCATTTAACTTTACCGTCAACTAAAAAGCTATTTTAAACATTTCAAATACTTGAAATTTAGTTTAATTATAAATCAAAATCAAATCAGTGTTACGTTGATCCCGCACACATTACACTAAGTGATATTTCTAATTAAAATTATAAATAGATGAGATAATGTATACATAGTTAGATTAAAAACCTAAAAAAGTTCAAAATCCTATTAAAGTATTACAATATTTATATACTAAAGTAATAAATAATGTAACGTAATAAAAATCTGAAATTGGACGAATTTCAAAAGAATAGTAGCAACAAAGAGCATATTATTCAGTGTCACCGACGGGACGTGTTGTAATATATGCTTTAATAAAAGGGTTCCAGCTCTCTGCAGAACGTACATCACGGCGCCCAAAGTATCTGGGATCCTAAATTTATTTTTCATTGACGACATACATTCCTTATAAATTCGAGTACCTCTCCTAAATCATCTTTGGGTTGCCGGAAAATGCGTTATTTTTATTGTAGCTAAATATTATGGTTATATTTTAGTAAAATTAAACGAATTATTTTTTTACTTTTATTTAATTAAACGAATATACTCAAATATATTATATATATCCCGCAGTATTAATTATATCTTATTAATACTGCGGGATCTAAAAAGCCTTAAATTGAATTGGATTTGTTACTATTTGTATTTTAATTTTGATTATTATTATATACTCCAAAAATTATAAACCTTTTTCTATTCTTAAAATAAAATACTTTTATTTCCAGCTAGTTTATTTTCTCATATAGTGTGCCTTTATATATCTAACCTTGTCACAATACAGAACTTCAAAAACAAGAAAACGCCGCAGTCATTCCTTTGCATTAATAATACGTTCAACCTGAACAAAGAGTATCAGATGGACCTCAGCCAGGACAATATTACACTCACTAAAAGATTCCATAAAAACTGTAAAGATACCCTCGTCACGTTCGAACATCTTATTTATCTAGTCCCGGGAAAATCATTGTTTCCTTTTCGCTGTTCTCGAAGAACACGCCTTATTACGGCCACTGAAACTGATGAGCTGTTGTCTCGAGGCATTGTAACATTTGTAAAAGGGTCACTGAAAAACCTGTGATATATATATATATATATATATATATATATATATATATATATATATATATATATATATATATATATATATATATATATATATACATATATATATATATATGTCACACGCGTATTTTATTCTATGGAATTTAATACAATTTTACCAAAAAAAAGATACCATCCTATTCTCCTCTTTTAGTCTACACTTCCTAACTGGGTGACAGGGCAGGTTTCAATATTCTAAGTACAATTGAGGCGCAGGGGCACAAGACCTCTTCTCTACCATATACTTGATACAGCGTGAAATTAATTTATTTTTTTTGTTATAAATAAGTTTTAGTGCGTCAATAGGTAAGAGAAGCGATTTCTACCAAAGGCTTAGCCTAATAACATTTGTGCATTTTCAAATATAAAGGTATAAGTATGGATATGTGACGTGATATATACATATTTTCTTTTAATCTCAGTTCTCTCTTGTTTGCATGTATCGAAGCAATGTAAAGAATGAATACGCTGAGTTCATTATCTGTAACAATCGTTGATATTACAATGTGTGATTTATTTTCTACACTTATCGGATTATATTTTTCTTTATTGTAATGTTTATTTAAGTTTTAGATAGAAACAATTATTTTATTAAGCAATATTTTTTTTTTACATTCTTGTGGTGCTTGTGAATTAGAATTTTACTTGGGGTGGTGTGTTCCTACATAAATACATTACACATTTATAATATAAAGCAAATTAAAAAAATATATAATATTTTTAATATTAAAAATATGTAGACATAAAATGTTTAACGTTGTAATTTCTTTACATATTTTTTATCTTCACGCTATATACACACAAAGCAGGGCAGAGGGAACCTGAGAAATTCCATTCCCCACCGTTCCGCCGTATTCTTGCATCTAAGCATAGTATTTAATAAAAAATATCCACAAATATTTTATTGTTTCCCGACATAAAATAAACAAATACCATACCATATAACAAAAAATAACATAAAAATACTTTACAATACCAAATAAAATCAATTAAACTTACAGAGGTGAAAGTATTTAACGATAACGGGAACATCTTCCAACCGGTAACGGTGAGTGGACGATTAGCCCTTTCGACGAAGAGTCTCATAGTGCTCTTGAAGCGGCGGGGTCGAGGCGTCCAGTCGCAATTGTAAATTGCCTGGGATAATAAGCTACTCTGAAATAAAATACGATGTTCTATTGTAAAATTTATATTTTTCAGTTGAAAATTATGTCAGTTGAAATTTTACACGTAGTAGTAATGAGTTCGATTTCTAATCTATTCTAAATAAATCAGCTTCACGCTGTATGCAGCACACAGCAGGATAGGCGGTGGGAACCTAGTGTAAGACACTCCGTTCCCCACTTTCTGCCGAATTCTGTATGCATTGCGTGTTAAGTGGTAGAACTCAACGCCGCGCTTTGCCTCGACACCAGAACGAAGAAATGGAAATATAAATTTAAGTAAATATTTCATCTCCTCGAGTGGGGACCGAACCCACAACCAGTCCGTTTTACAGTCACACTTTGTGCCGCTGCGCCATACTGGCCTCAGTAATAATAATCTATTCTTATGTAAAATAATATAATATTTCTGATATTTAATAGTGATGGATAGTTGGTGGTTAAATGAAGGAAGTTTGTATAGTACACAGATTATAAAAAAATATGAGAAAAATAAATAAATATTTATTTGTAAATGTTACCAAATTTTTCAAGCTGCAGCTTTTCAATAAGTATGCCGATACCTTTTAATAATATTTAATCGAGATATAGTGGAAAAATTTTAACTAATTGCAAAAATTTTTTGTATACAAAAAATCTTTACAGGTATACCTGTAACATTTATGTAGGTGTATTCGATGATTAATCACCAAATCATATTTCGTGTAATGAGAGCGGTGACACCTGTATTTTAAATAAAAACGTTTCCTCAACAAAATATGCGGTCATCACATACTTTAATACATTTGTCTACTAAACTGCGTTTATTTTACTGGTTTTCAATTTTATACAAAAAAACAGAGAGAGATAGATATGCAGAGAAAATATAATGATATGGCGTTTCTTTCCCTACTCTATACCGAATTTTCGTGACATTGGCAGAACTCAACGCCGCATTTCTTCAATTCAAGAGCCTGCTGCCTTTGACGTAAATAATTTGACGGATTCAATATAAATATACACACCTTGACTATAATACGAGTACCAAACCAACAAGGAACCGCAATTTGTATTGTCATCACAAACATGTAACTTGCTAAGAACATGTAGTACTGGATCGGAGCTGGCTACAAAGTAAACGTCCATTATTGATATTGACTGTTGTGTTATAATCGTTAATGGTGCAAAAGAACGTTATCGAAATATTTATTACTTTATTTTTTTTATATACCATTTCTATAATTTACTATACCTATCACATATCATCTCGGGTAGCCAAGAAGAATATAGATTTATTTTATTATTTTTTTGTAGCTTCACCAGCGTGAAGCTATCAGACATAGCAGAGGAACCTGGAAGGATAAATGTCAATCTTTGGACGAAAGAATTCCTCTTTTTTACTTAAAATCAAATAAATCTGGCAGAGCTGGGTCAAACCAACAATCATTGCGCTTACAATCGGATATTGTCTCAGTGCACCTATATGGCCACTTATTACTGTACTAAATTTATTTCCTATCCCGAAAAAAATATTTAAGTAGATGATTTATTTATTTGAAATATAAGAGTGGTGGTCGAAATCTACATATGGTGCAAGTACATATAAATTACAGATGAGCAGTTCTTAAACTTAACATGTGAATATAACTAAAACACTTTAAAATTAACTTAGTCTTAAAAACTTAGAATTATTTAAATAAAAATACTTACCAACGTAAACCGAAATAAACATACACAAATAATGCACGAAGCTATACCAAATTGAACAAATAGAGTAATGCTGAAAACGTCTTCGATTAAATCACAAAATCTAAAAAAAAGTGTTTATATAATAATCATTAAGGTAGCATTGCATTTAATATGTATATTACTAATACTTACTCGCCAATCTCTGTATATTGTACAACACATTTGTTCAAGTTTTTTACAAATTCCAACTCATTTATATTTGAAATATTCCTTTTGCCCGTTTTAGAAATACGTAATTCAGAAATGTTAGTTGAAGTAACCAGATTATCTTCCAATATTTCCAATTGAGCTATCGTAAAAATCATTAGGCCCAAGAAAAATGTGTCCACATTTACATTACACAGCATATGTACGTGCATACCCAGACATTGGTAGATATAAAGCGGGTAAATGAACCTCTCTTTGAAACTATCGGTTAAAAAGGAATAACTACACAAAGGCAAAACAAGTGGTACGGACAAACTCAAATGAGCTATAAGAGGCGATAATATATGAACTAAATGAGAAAAATAAGAAGCGAATGCTACGATTCTCCAATATTTTACATTAAATTTCATCGCGTCAGTTGTAATCTGTACTCCTTTTTCTGTGTCTGCTTCAAACTTTTCACTGTCAAGCACGGAGAGTATTTTAGTGAGGCTTTCACGCATCAAAATATATGTCAATACTTTCGATATAACTGACAATTCCGTAAAGTAAAATATCAATTCCTCGATAAAGTGGTCCAAATCTCTTGGTATATAATAAAAATTCAATGTACTCATTGTATCGTAAAAGAAAATAAATATGAATAGAACGATTCTTGAATACCAAATATACATTTTCGAATCTATAGTCGAGTAAATGCCTATCACAATCCAATATATCTTATTAATAGAAAAGCAATCGCTTTGTTTCAGTGGCATGGTAACTTAAAATATAACAAACTCTACGGCTTCGTTGATTCCGCTTTAAAATAAATATTTCCTTATTAGTTTTTACTTTTTATACTAACCTTTTAATTGCACACATTCACATACTAGACTTCGGGCTATAAATTAAAAAAAATATAAAGAGCTATGTTATTAACAAGGTGCCTTTAATAAAAATGCGCTTTTAAATTAATAGCCGCGCGTCCGCGAAAATGACACCTCGGCACCAGCTCGCTAGTGCGGTCTTATCATTTTGAATATTTAAAAAATCATCCAACGGAAGGCGTTCAAAGGTAGAAGTACTCAATACACGACTAGTGGGTACTTGTGCATCTGTACGTTTGTAGATGGAAATGTATGTAGGTTAATTGTAGGGCCGGTAATTCCTAAATGAGACGCAATTAGTGCAGGTGACGTCGTTCGCCCGCAAAATAGAGCACGGACACGCTCTAATTGCTCACCTCCATCTAAGTTTTTTTTCTTGAAAACTTTTACTGAAATTAATATATGTTCTGTAGACTAGTCGTAGCGCTGGGGCACAAAGTGTGACTGTAAACGTGACTGGTTGAGGGTTCGATCCCCACTCGAGAAAATGTAATATTTATTTAAATTTATAGACCCAATTCTACGCTTTGGTGTCGGGGCAAGGTGTGGTGTCGAGTTCCGCCACTTAACACGCAATCGCCTCCAGTATTCGACTGAAGGCGGAGTACATAGTGTCTTAACACTTGGTTCCCTTTGCCTACTCTGTTTTGTGCAGGTTACAGCGTGAAGCTGACTCATTTTTTTTGATATACATATTTATACCTATACAGTTTAGAAAAGAAAAATGTTAAAAGGTATATACAGTTTAGAATAGAAAGATGTTATTTATTCCATACTTTCATACGGAGTCGGTACTATTTTGTAACGTATTTTTCTTAAAAGCCTTGAGCTTCTGCTTTGGGTTTGCAATCAGTCGCCGCCCAACCCCGCTCGCAAATGTTTGCTGTTGAATCGAGTGCATAGCAACGCAAAATAGATTTACTACCAATATTATCCTTTCGAGACAGCTATTTTATTTGGTTTTGGTTTAAAAAAAACTTTTTTTAACAAATCCAACCAAAACGTCAATAAATGATACCTAAACATATTTAATTTTAACATATTAAGGTATTACTTATTGACGTAAGTTCGTATGCAAAAAATATTTATTAAAGATTCAATCCAAACAAAGAAGCGAATATCAATATTTAGAATAACATAATACAACTTAGAAATAAATATAACATTACTAATATCCCCCACACAAAAGCAATGCTGTTTAATCCACTACTAACTAAGAAATTACCTACATATATATTAATATTCGTTAGGTCCACGCATGACAATACACAATTCCGTTGCAAATTAAAATATCTTAATAGATCGATAAGCCAAAGCACCTCTCGATCCATTAAAATATTCAAAGTGAGTTAAACAATTTAAAATTGTTACAACAACACATTTTTATAAAAGCAAGTTTACAAAATAGTTCTATATCAGGAAAATTTAAGAAACTACTTATAAAAAAATACAACAACTATTTACTAGACTTTTATTATAAAAGCGGAAGATAACTATTACAACATAGGCAAAGTGGCTTTTCAGCATTCCATTTCGCTATTTAAAATTCCCTTAACAACCGGAAGGTCATGAAAGAGGCAAAAATTTAGATGAAAAATCCCTATTATTCTCGCTTAAACACAAGCTTTTTTTTGTGTAGAGGCGATGAGGCACACAAGTCCCACTTGATTTTCAGAGAGCATACAACAAAGGAACACATCTCCAGGTATATTTTCAGGTAGCATCATTAGATCGTGTACTACAACAACACTTTTATTCAGCAGATAAAACACGCCCTCGGGCATTCGTTACGTCGAACTCGCATCACATCCCAGAGCGCCCTCATCCACTATTCGTCTGCTTTTTTAAACTATATATACATTTTTAATACTATTTTAAGGTTCCGTTTATAAGGTAAAAACGGAACCCTTATAAGATTATCACTCCGTCTGTCAAGACCGTTTATCTCAAGATCGCGTTGAGGTCTCAAGCTGAAATTGATATGAAATATTCAGGTCTATGAATCCCTTCAAGCACAAAAAACATCAAGCTAAGTCTAAGTAATCAAGAGATACGAGCTATTCATCGAATTTTCAGCTTTTTGTATGATTCGCCGCGCAATCAAATCAATAGGATATTTCTATCTACGTAGATTTTTGAAATTTGGCACGAAGTGAGAAGTTACAATACAAATAAAGAAACAAAATCAAAAAGTTAAAATTTCTAGATATTATAAAAGTTATTACAAACTTACTATGTGTAGTATTAATTTCATACAAAATGAAATGCATATTCACTGTTTTATGCAAACCTAACTTTGTCAACTTTCATAAGTTGTACTTTCCGTTTACCTATAATCATGAAGTTGATATGAAAGTTTCGGTGGGCAAGTCCGACTCGCACTTAATCGTTTTTTTTTTAATTAAAATAATCAACCAAAATAATCAAACGCTGTCAACGTGTGGTTGTAAAACCAACGGTTGTGGGTTCGATTCGCGTTCAATTTAGTAAATCATTTATTATTTTAATTGCTCGCTCCTGCTTTGTCGGCAACAAAACAAAGCGCGGCGTTAAGTTTCGCCACTCAGCAGGCAAAGCTTCAAAACTTCACTTTCTAGTGAAGTTTTGAAGCTTGTTTTGAAGTTTAAGAACAGAATGTCTTAACGCTAAGTTCCCTCTGCCGACATAACCATATGCGGGATACAGCATGAACCTAAAAAAATTAGGCAATATAAATCATTAAGTGCTGCTTAATGATTAATTCCGATTAATTCCGATTCGAAAATTTTCGGTTTAATCACCCCACAACATATTGGCGTTCAATTAAACTCGTAGTATTCACATCGTTAATTGCGAAATCTCTTTTGATGTAAACCGTCTTTGTTTCTTCGTGGAAACAGTAGAGTATTATTTGTTAATGATTAAATCTGGCACTTTTCACTCAATGCCTTCTCGAAATTACAATGTTGAAATGTAAATGTTTAACTTCGAAAGTGAATTGTACGCTAGTAATTTTTGCAGAACAGAAAACGCTATAGAAATTGTGTTTAATTAACTTTTGTTTTTGCTTATTCCGCATATGTTTTCTTGCTTTGTTATCGTTAAGTATTATTAGGTATATTTTTATATCATTTACAATTTCTTATAATAATATATAAATGTCTTGATAAATTCAAATGGACAGATGTTGAATTTATTGTCTAGAATTAGGCTATATTTAACGTAGTCTGAAAACTGTCTAACAAACTCGCTAACTAAGCAACTACTTAGTTAATTTTACCACAAACCGATATACGAGTAAACAAATATAGTTTCACGAAGGCAAATATAAATATAAAACTGTAATGAACGTTTAAATATTTACAACATTCGTCTTATATTTTAACCATATATCAAGAAGAGAAACACCTTCGACTGACAACGCCCTTCTTTTAGCTATAATTTAAAATGAAGCGAAAAGGTACAAGTATAATAAATCGAAAATAAACACCTAAATAATAAATAGAAACATTACCTCTAAAAGCGATTTGAACCGATAACCATTAGCATAACTTTACATAGCGCAACATCATAGCCATGTTCATATCGCAACTAGCCCCCATCGTGATACTTTCAGTGAAGTACCCTCTCCACACGTCCGTATCCCGGAGAGGAGACTTATCACTAGCAACACTATTATCACGTAGTCTCCACTTTAACAATGACTTGAACTACGCAACCGAGATTAAAAACAACAAAAGTCAACTTTCCCGTTATTGTAACAAAGCATCCAAAGGTTCCTTAAGTGTACTTCGGTTTATCCAAATGTGTTGTACTGCAGGTTTAGGCTTTCGCCACACTACAATTTTTTTTTATTTTATTTAAAAATATTTATTTAGAAAACGTACAGTTTCCAAGAGGTGCAGATTCAAATTGCGCTGTGTACAATTTTTTATACGTTTTCTAAATAAGTATCGATTTATTTAATCCTTGAAGATTCACTTGTTGCCTTTAGTATAATTTAAGCTAAAATTAAAACCTGGTAGTGAAATAGACTGGAAATATTTGCTATGGAATATATTAGTTTTCGTGCAATAAAAATAGTATCTATTATTCTATACACATAAATATCTATTATTCTATACAGTATATATTATACTAATATTTTATTTCTTCGAGTGGGAATTAAACCCACAGCCTTTACAGTCACACGCCTGTGCTAGCAAAAGTAAATTGCAATATAATTTTAATAATGTAAACACTTTGTTACTACCATACTGTTGGAATAAACCAAAACCTAAAGCATTTTAACGTATTTTAGATCGTTAATAAACAAATATATTATTTATTTTATATACAAATATATTATTATATTATTTATTTATTAATCTTAATTAAATAAAAAAATTAAATTAATAAAAGCCTTAATCTATCAACATACCGTACGTAAATGTCCTAAGAGCACTCCAGGTTATCCAAAGATTACCTCCCGTACTTCAGGCACGCACCCTATAATGGCTGTGCTCATTAGCACTGTTCAAGAGCCCTCCATATTAACAGTTAGCAAACTTAACAATGTACACAACAGTAACAACAGCACCAACAAGTTTCTGTGCTGCACAGTTTTTAATGGAACTTTCCTATTCTAAAAGTTCTAAAAACATTTTTCGAGTAAAATATTGTTTGAGTTTAGTAACGAGCTCGCCGAGTTGGGTCTTCTTTCGCATAGTGTTGTGCAATAATTTTTAATAATGCTTTATCTGTTTTCTTTTTTTCATCGTATAGATTTAATACTTTGTCGTCATTTACGGTTTTAGTAAAAAAAATATATTTATTTTCAATAAATATTAAGTAAATTAAATGATGTTGAAAACAGAAACAATTGGAAAAAAAATAATAGTAAATGATACCGATTATATAAAAAATTAAGGATATGAAGGCCTTAGTGTTCTATGTATTTTGTTCCAATTATATAAGTATGTAGCAACTGTACAAAACACTATAAATTATCGAGTTTCTAAAAAATGCTGTTTTCTTCGGACGATAAGTAGAAAATGGAGGATGGCTTATTGCTGCTGGTGAACTAGCATCGCTACAATGCCTGCATATGCTAAATCGTGACCTGCACCTGTGCTCAATATGACGTTTGTTTTACAACAAAAGTTAGGTATGAAAACTTGTAAAGAAAGTAAAAAGTTTTTTACATATTTCTTATTACATTAAAAAATTGTTAGATTTTACTAAAACAGAATAATTTATAACCATTCTGTATTAGTAAAATCTAACAATAATTATTTTTTTAACTGTGCCTTATATTTATATGCAAAACAAATTGTCAGGCCAAGAACGTGTGAATGTAAACGCGACAGGTTATGGGTTCGAATACCATTCGATAAAATAAAATATTTAATATAATAATTTTCCTCGCTCTGCAAAACACAGCGTTAAAGTTCGCCCCAGATTCACTCTGATTACTCTGCCATATGCGGGATACAGCGTGAAGTTAAAAAATATATCAAAACAAATTCTCATATTGTCATTTAATTTTTAATCTCAATCCTCAAATGAAACAACCGTATAATGCGCCGGCTCATTAGCATTAAGCTCGAACCGCGGCATTAAGATTTTACAAACAGTTAAATAAACAGTAGATAGCAAAGTTTTCTTCGTTTCATAATTTCGCTCTTCACATTTTATAATTTTAATTTGAATGAAATGCAGGTGGTTGCATGAAAAGTAACTGGAAGTTTTGTATTCTATGATACTAATTATTTACGTATTTAACAGTTTTGTTATTTACAAGGCCGTCGTGGTGCAGTGGATATGATTGATGGTAAACGCATTGGTTGTGGATTCGAATCCCATTTGGGGGACTTAAATTTTTCCGCTCTGGCACGATAAAGCGCGACAAACATGGCTGCCATCAGTCAAATCAACGTACAGCTAGATTTCCTACATGAAACCTATAGGTGGCTATTTGTTAGAATTTATTTAAAAACATCGAATATTTTTTTTATAACTGTAAATATTACAGAAAGTACTCTGGGTAGGTAACATATAATTTTTAATTTGTGGACATCTAAAGAAAAATCATATATGTTACGTAGAGTTCTTTAAAATCCATCGAAATAAGATATTTATAGTTTTAACATATTTTTAAAGTGTTATTGCACACTTAGGAAAGATAAATACTTATTTAGAAAACGTATAAAAATGAACGTAGCGGGACTCAAATCCACGTCTCCTGGAAGCCGACCAGATGGCACAGGTTCGAGTCCTGCTACGTTCAAATTTTTATACGTCTTCTAAATAAATATCAATGATGTATAGATTATTTTTCAAATATATGCATTATTATACACACAAGCTAAAAACTTAACAGGAAATGTAATTAGAATAACTATTAATATAAGAGGTATTCATTACTTAAAGCAATTAACGTAGGATATGGCGTTAGTGATTTTAATCGACGACAATTCTGAGTTGCCGCTAACGAGTACGTTCGCAGGTGTTACCGGGTATTAGCCGAGCGTGAAATTTAGCTCCTTTATAGTTTCTTGAAATTACCCAATTGGATAATATATACTGCGGCCTATATATTTATATATAGCTTCATGTATTCCACATATCGCAGGGTAGGCAGAGGGAACCTGGAATTACGACACTCCGTTCCCCATTTTCCGCCGAATTCTAGAAACGTTACGTGTTGTCGAACGCCGCCTTTGCGTCGATGCTGGAGCGAAGAAATGAAAATATACATTTAAATATTTAATTTCTTCGAGTGGGGATCGAACACTCAACCATCCCATACAGTCACACTAGTGCCCCGGCGCTGCGACGCGACGGCCAGGCTGAAGGAGAAGGCCATGTATAGGATTTTATTTATACAATTACAAATAGTAATAGTTATAGCGTATTATAATAGCGTATAACTCTATCATTTAACATTTTTTTACAGAATTAACTTTTGGTTCCTCGTCGTCAATATTATAAATTTAAAATAGAAAGATGTTATTAAAATCACATCATGGCATAGGTTTCGGACCTGCATAGGAGGAAGTTCGAATTCCTCCTTCTGTGTTATAAAATCCTACAAATATTGTGAATGTGAAAGTTTAGATGTTAGATGGATGGTTATTTCAAATTCACCTAAAAATTACTTAGCGGACTTAGACGAAATTTTATCTTTACAATTTATGTAAAGATTTTTTTATTTGGGCTATAATATTACAATAAAAACTAATAACTGAATACTGAGAAAGACAATGTATTTAAATATCATTTTCTATGCATTAAAAACGTGATTATTTATTCAACAAAGGGAATAGTTATGAAAAATCTCAAGACGATCATAAGCGGTAAGCTGCTTTTCTACGAAGCGATTTAAGCGAGAAAATTATTTTTACAGTTATCGCGACGCGACGGGGCAACGAATTAATATTTCAATCAAGTATAACGCTACCATGTTCCGCGAGACGGTGAAAGACCAGCAACGTTTGACCCCCGCTAGGGAACCTACTTGTTCACTTTTATTGTAATGTCAAGTATCAAGATAAAGTGGGGAATATTATCATTCTGTATAATATCCTTCTGGATTGCAGAGTAGATTAAAACAATGGACGTGCTCGCAATATCGAAAGCGATGCAACCCTTCGGGTGCGTTTTAATTGCAGGGGTCGGCTCACGAAGAAAATGTTTCGCCTTAACTCTTAAACTGGCTGAACAGCTCATCTAGTGAATACCACAAATGGAGCGTGCTGCAAATTTCAATTTTGTTTTGGGATAGGGAATATAACTACGAAACGCTCTGTATTTAAAGTAGATTTAAGTCCAGTCGTAGTGCAGGGGCACAAAGTGTGCCTGACAACGCGACTGGTTGTAGGTTCGATACCCACTCGAGGAAGTGAAATATTTATTTATATTTTTATTTTAATTTCTTCGCTCTGGTGTCGAGTTCCGCCTCTCAACACGCAATGCCTCCAGAATCAGTGAAAAGGGGGAACCGAGTGTATTAACACTAGGTTGCCTCTGCCTACCCTGCTGTGCATGTGAGGTAGATGGGTATAATGGTTACGAATTCAAATTTTTGATAAAATATTTAGATTTATACTTTAGGTGTTCCTAAAACAAGGACAACGTGCATCGTCAGGTTTTGCTACTAAGCAAGTACTTTGAGGAAAATGAAGAATAAAATTATGTGACCCAGATCACAAAACGCAAGAAAAACAAGATCAGAATGTTAAAAACCTGCAACTCTTAATTAGTCAAATATTATTTCAAAATGAAATATTTCATATTTATACAATTTTCCACATTTCAAAGTCTTAGTATAACTAAAGAAATCTATGTCTATAGAAATAGTAATATTTAAATAAACGTATAATGAGAAAAGTAAAAAATGCCATTTAGAATAAAGGATCCTGACCCGCTTTACCAGCCGAGAAGTCTCTTAGGTAATCGTAGATGGACCATAGACGCTTCAAATATTCTTGACTTTATTTTACGTTGGAAATTCAAGTCTTTGGAAGTAAAAAGATTTTATAAATTCTATGAAAACATAATGAGTTTAATTTTACAATTTATGAAACATCTTATGTTTAAGAATAACTGTAGGATCTAGAGTACTGAAAGATTTTAACTAACTCAAAGCTAAGCAAGTTCCCCGGAGGTAATGATTATATACTAATTATTAAAAAGAAACGTAAAAGATTAATTTTCAACAATATTTTTTTTGTCTATATTTACTTATTAATAATACGAATCAAAATAGACAAGTGAAGTAAGAAAACTGTTCTTCATCTTTTTCCTGATCGTCCAAATTTGGTACTGTAAAAATAGTGCAGTCATAAAAAAATATAATAAAGTTAATCGTTCATGCTTCCGTTTTTCTATTTAAATGACTGTATCTTGACTATTTTGGAAATTCTTTACAATTGTCACAAAAGGATACGGTTTTTTTTATAATCTGTGTAAAAAAAAGAATATCTCTTCTATTGTCTTGTAGTTATTGTCACTGATTATTGAAAAAGAGAGGTTAAAAACGAGAGAGGTTTTATATGAGATGCCACCCACAACTTCGTTTGAAAGTCCTGTAAAAATAGTGTCAGCTGTTCCAGAGGTTAGCCTGAATAAGCAGACAAACCAAAACCTTATAAATATTTGTTTGTGTTCAATTATCGTATAAATAACTACTTATTAGGCTATAGAAAAAATGCGATTACTTTGAAATCATAGACGGATCTTTAAATTTTGTATATGCATATATGTTGTAACAGTTGGACATAAAAACTATAAAATCTATAATTAACCCTTCTTACAATTGATATATAGTAAAATACTTACAGATGGGAAACTTAATAAGAGATAAAGGAAACAGCTTCAAACCCACCAATACAATGGGAGTGTCAGCGCTCTCCATAAAAACTTAGATGCTCTTTTTAAATGGCTCTGTCCTTAAGATCCATTCGGTATTATACGCCGCAAACACAACAACTCTTGACTCTGAAAGGATACGTTGAACTCGGCGTTAAGCACTTTGGAATATAGGCTTCTTATTAGTAGCACAAAAATTACTCAACAAAAAAATCTACGTTATGATCGATTGGTTTTAGTAAACATTATTTAATTATTATATTTAAATAAAATTAACCATTTCTGATTGAGGGGAAACTGTAAACTAATACACCAACTTACATATTTTTTAATTCATATATAAAAGTTTTATAACTATTTAAGTACATATATACCTACATGTGTATCACTCATTTTCTGCCGAATTCTACAGGAATTGCGTGTCGAGCAGCAGATATCAAATCGCCATGCTCTGCATCGATACCAAAGCGAAGAAATGAAAATATAAAATATTTAATTTCATCGAGTGGGAATCGAACCTACGACCCATCGAGTTTGCAGTCAAACGCATTTGCCACTGCGCCTGTACTGGCCTCAGCTCAGATATACCGCTATTTTTTATTCGCAATATTCTTAACTCTAACCCATTCGATATGCAAGAATAAAATGCTTCTTTAGGTCTCAAAGTAGACTATGTGTTGGACGAGCACGTAGAGGTGGCATTAAATATGTCAACACAGCTATTCTCTACGTAAGCGCTAACTTCTTCCGATTTAACGACTTGGACTTTGCACGTTCATTTTATACGCGAATAAAATAATAAAATTATTTATATATATATAATAAACAAAAATATTAATATTTTTATTTATATATTTATATAAAAAATTAAAGGAGAAAAATTAGAGGCCGGTCGTGGCGCAGGAGCACAAAGTGAGACTGTAAAATCGACTGGTTGTGGGTTCGATCCCCACTCGAGGAAATGAAATATTTATTTACATTTAAATTTTTCATTAATTCGCTCTGGTGTCGAGGAAAAAGGCGGCGTTGAGGTCCGTTACTCAACACGCAATGCTTCCAGAACTCGACAGAAAGTGGAGAACAGAGTATCTTAACACCAGGTTCCCTCTGCCTACCCTGCTGTGTGCGGGATACAGCGTGAAGCTGATTTAATATTTTATATTTTTTTTTCTATTAAAGAATTGCGTAATATCCTCCAGAAAATTTATCAATACCCCACGTATTCTGTACTAAAGGATTTATTAAAAAATAAGTTGCTGTAGCTCTAAGTGCGTTTACAAGTATACAATAAAAAAATATTATTATTAGCATTTTTAAATTGTTATTCTGCACTTAGGAAAACAATTCTTATTTGGGAAACGTGTAAAAATTTGATCGTTGTCCCAGAAGCTGAGGTTCAAATCCCGTTACGTTCAAAATATAAAATCAAAATCACAAATAAAGTAAATAAAGTGCTTCCATTCATTTCCAATGCAAATAATTCAGTGTTAACAAACGTACGTGTATATATAGAGTTATTAATCACCTGTTCAATAATTTGTGTACCGAGCCACCCTGGTACATACAAGTGTAGTATCATTCCCATTAAATAGGACATCATGAACGTGAAAGCCTTCATTATCAAAGCATATATTGTGCACAAAACAGGGTGAACAGAGGGAATCTAGGAAAATAGTCTTAAGACACTCAGTTCTCGTTAAACCGCTTCCGTTCTCCACATTCCGCCTTGTGGGACTCAAAGCCTTTTAATCATATTTATACTCTCACTCTAACATAAACTCACCGAGTTCAAGAATATTATA
The DNA here is from genome assembly GCA_917862395.2 of Heliconius sara. Classification (NCBI taxonomy): domain Eukaryota; kingdom Metazoa; phylum Arthropoda; class Insecta; order Lepidoptera; family Nymphalidae; genus Heliconius; species Heliconius sara. Next base: position 17,295,352 of record OU860789.1, on the reverse strand, counting down.
ATTCTTTATTTCAAAAAGTGGTGTTATCATAATGTAGAACCTGCTCTGGAAATCGAACCTTATAATTAATATCTACGTTCATAACGCTTATTATATATTTGTAGACTCCCGCCCACACAAACAATATTCCATTATACCCAAATCGTAATCAAAGGAACATTTTCTATGATATATATATATATATATATATATATATATATATATATATATATATATATATATATATATATATATATATATTTCTTTGGAAGAATCTATTGTTAAAATATGCATAAAACAGAGGGTGGTATTTATGGTTTTTGTAGTAAAAGTTGTATAAATATATTTTTATATATTCAACAAAATCTAGTATGGAATTGTCTTTTCTATTAAATTCCTAACTTTGTAGTTATACTAGAACTTCTTTTGTAGCACTCTTGGAACACATTATAATTATAACCTTAATTTATTACTTTATTATAATTTTTCATAAAACATTTCATTTAACACAAAACAAATAAATAGAAAACATGGATTTTCATTGAATATCTTAAAAATATTGCAAAGAAAGAAAGAAGTCTTACTAAAAGCAATCCACATAAAAGCACGCAGATAACCAGAGAACCCAGTGCATATTTAATAAACATTGTTACGTTTATTATATCTTAGATGTTGTTAACTTATCTAAAACGAGAAAAAATTTTGTTTTTAAAATAATATGTTATGTTAAATATTATGTTTTTCTTTAAATATAATAAATATAAAATAATATCAATTTCTACTTAAAATGTACTGTACTAAGTCATTAGCTTCTCAATGAATATTTTGTATACAATGAATTCTATATATGAGCAAAAAAATAGATTAGAAGATTGTTAATTGATACTCTGCTGTCTAGCAGTGAAAGAGGTTGCTTCAACTAAATAATATTTAATAGCATGTTTCTCGTATATTACATTTATTTTATAATGTATGTAAAAGTAATAATAATTATTATTTTTTAAATACCTTAATATAGATTCGTAATGTTTTAAACATTACTATGGCTTCCAAACATACGTTTTCTCTTGAACTTCTTGTGTCAATTGTTTGTCAATGTGTTTTTCTAAATTTTTCAAAAGAATATGCCAATTTTTTTATTTCTGTTATTCTAAAATTTATGCAGCCATTAAGAAATGTGTCCGTCGTTTCATCATACATCATTAGTCCATATATACCGAAGAACTGGTACAAAAAGATTGATCGTCATTGAAAATGTAATAATTCGACGTGGAAACGTGAATGTCGTAGGAGGACATTGTTAGATATGCGATGACGGCTACAAAAGATTTGAATAGGAAAGCAACATTAGCCAAACCAACAATAACCTTCCAATAAAAATTGTATTTCAATAAATAATCACACAAAAATTCTTGTACAGTATTGTCTTTTCCATTAAATTCCTCACTTTGTAGTACTAGTAGAACTTCTTCTATAGTACTCTTGGAAACCATTATCATAATCACTTTTACGGTAATTGCCACAATATTAAACAAAAACGGGATCAACAACGCAATTTTAGATATATAAATTCAATTTTTCCAAATACGTAAAAGAAATTGAATACCAGCATTGCTTTATACAGTACAAGCGTAAAGACGACATACATAAAGGAATAATGCTTATAGTATGTATATTATATTTTTTCAAGCATTTTAAGTATAGAGACATCATTCTGAATACGAATCACAATTGTAACACATTATTTCTCATAAATACAACGTTCTACTATAGAAACGTCAAAGTACATATCAACTGTAGCATAAAATACGAGTATTGTTCACATAATGTGCTGTTCGCTTTTCGTAATAATTTTCTACTTTTACATAATAAATGAATAGCTTCACGCCGTATCGCTTAAGAGCTAGACAGAGATAATGTAGACTTGCCACTTGTTTTTCCATTTACAAGATTGCATAATTTTTATTATACATTAAACGTCTAACATATTACTTTGGCAAAGGATGAGGATTTTTGTGAAGGGGATAAGTTATACTTAATGGAATGTTTGCCAAAAATCAGTGGGAGCAGTCGGGCGCGTCTGTCTAGTTTTGTCAATTGTATATAGCAATAAGGGTAACGTGGCTCAGCACTAAACACAAATGTTAACGATGGTTGTGGGTTGGATCCGCGCTTGTAGAAAGAATTGTTTTTGTTCAAGATAAAGTTCGACGTTATAGGTTCTTTAGGCTCTTCTATATTGGAGATAAAACATCGATACGACGCTCTTATCTTTTAGATTCAAATAATTGTACAGATTTGCCAAAAAATAAAAATAAAATTATAATAATATATGTACGTTAATTTCTCTACTTTTTATTTTTTTTATTATTACTTTTTTCATATATCCTTTAGAGTCATTTTTTTTTATATCCTTTAGAGTACATGAAAGTTATGCTTTATTTAAAGTACTAATTCTTTTTATGTTGTAATCTGAATAAAACAATCGGCTTAGATATACTGAAGATATAAAGGTAAAGTATATGATTATACTAAAATAATACTAAGATTTTCTTTTCTTTGAATAAATTCATTATTTTGTATTAGCAAATGTTATAAAAATATTTAAAATTACTGATTTCCTTTGTTTTTTCTTGTTTTATTTTCGCTTAATCCCACATATGGTTCTCTCCAGTTAGAAGAGAACCAAACGTCGAGACATTCTACACTTTCAACCCAAATCGAGAGTAGTGGCGGAAATAAACAATTAAAATATTTCTTTATAAAATAGTAAAATTATTTAAATTATTTTAAATATATTTAAATACACATACCTATATATTTTACAATTTAACCCTTAACTGCATTTGCAATTTAAGCTTTCTTCGTATGGTAGCTTTCAACTCCAATATGCATAAAATACATGTCTGCATATTTTTCTGTTCATTTTATCATAATGAAGAATATTCAACAAAAAGGCATATATTTATGAAAAAATGTAAATTTTGATGGTCTTTGTAACTATCCACCGTATATGGCATATTAACACTTTTTTACAGAAGTAGATAACGTCACAATCTCTCTTTGTGATAGTATAAAAATATGTAGTATCACTAATGTGATTATATACTTACTAGTTACGGTAGATACTTATTAGTTACGGTATTTACTACTGTCACGAAGACTGTTTGTAAAGAGAAAAAATATCGACAAATAATTAAAAGTAATATAAGTGATTTTGTGTTTTGGATCTCAAGGACAATATGTTGTCGGCAACGAGATCACATCGGAGCACTGGTCTGCTCCGCTCGCTGCATTGGGCCAAATTCAAAACTTATTTACAAAAAATGTAAGATTACACTATCCTAGGATAGTAATCTATCCCGCGAATTTATTTAAGGGTTGCGAATTTATTTAATAATATATATACACTATGTGAATACATACAGCTATTGCATAAGAATTTTATAAATATTATAACTTTTAATATTATAATTTTAATTAATTAACTTAATGGAGGTAAAATTATAGCAAGGCCATTTTCATCGAAGTTCTTCATCATCGACTTATTATATAATTGCATTTAATACAATAATTAAACAATTATATTATACTACAATACATATACGTAATTAGAGCAAAGTAACTCGTGCAACCATTTCACATATAATATGATATATATGAACATTTGCTTTAAGCTGTATCCCGCATATAGTAGGAGGCAGAAGGAACCTAGCATTAAAACTAGACACTTTACCCTGTTACTAAAACAAGGAAAAATGAACATGGCAGCCTCAACGTCGTACCGTACTCTAAAGTTCATAAATATATCACAATTCGTGAATTTACTGGTAAGACGTAAAATTTTAAAACACCTATTTTGGTGTTGCATATGAGCAGTGTCTGACACAATGGTGATATTCGTCGTCTGACTATATTAAACTAAAAAGAAAAATAACAACCCCAATATTTTATTAGAATTAACAATCGTGACCTATTCTGCAACCAATTACGTCTTTACAAGGAGCCTTAAGAGATTTAAATGGATCCTGAGTGTTAGTAAGCTCTAATGAAATTAAATATTGGGCTAGTTCTTTTTTTTACTTTTATGCTGTTGTTCAACTGGGGTTTTGTTAAATATATATAAAATATTTTAATAAATAAATTATACAAATATTAATTATTTTATTGCCACGATTACGGTCACACGCTCGTGACACTGCGCCGCGACAACCTCAATAGAAAATTAAATAGAAGAAATAAAAAAAACTATATAAAGCAATGATTTTATATTTTTATTTTGAAAAAATTATACTATGATAATAATTTTACTAATAAATTAATATAAAATTATATAAGTTACATATATATATATATATATATATATATATATATATATATATATATATATATATATATGTATATATATATGTATATATATATATATATATATATATATATATGTATATGTATATATATATATATATATATATTGTAGTAGTTTGTAAAGAAAATCTTGTAGTGAAAAAAAATCTTTAAATTAAGACTACAAAAAGGTGCGATCGTGCTATAGATGAGCGAAAACTAGAGGATACAATGAGCCATATATTTTTATATAATATTATAAATATATCGAGTTTATTATTGGTTAAATTAAAATTACATCTTTAAGAAAAACATGATTACAGGGTTTTAAGAAATACATAAATAATGTTACTTCCTTAATCTTGAATGTTATGAAAAAGCGTGAAAAAGGAATATGCAGTTTTCATAATCTGAAACAAATATGAAAATTAGGCATTTGTACTAAACCACTATTTATAAATTGATGTAAATCGTTAAAAATAATTCGAAATAACTATTGAAAAAATATTAACTCTGTTTATTTTGGTAAATGACAGAGACACAAAATCACAGATGTATAAGCAAAAAAAAACGGTAAAATGCGTGTCGGATTCGCCCCCTGAGGCTTCCGTAGCAATTTCAGGATTATAGGTAAACGAGAAGTACAATGTAAGTTTGCGGGTATAATGTAAAAATAAGTTTTAATGCTTTTTTATCTATGTTGTGAATTTCAGTTTGATAGGTTTCTACGTAGTCTCGAGATAAATGGTCTTGACAGACGGATAGATGGATAATAAAATTAACCTATAAGGGTATTGAATCCAGTCATGGCGCACCCGAGGAAATGAAATATTTAATATTTATATTTCTTCACTTCTAATAAAGAGGCAAAGTGCGGTGTTGAGTTCCGCCACTCAATACGCAATACCTCCAGATATCGGGGTAATACTTAGTGAAAAATAAGGTTAATTAAACGAAGCGTCTTAACATTATGTTCCCAGGTTCCTCTGCCTACTCTGCTGTGTCCGGTAAACAGCGTGACTACTAAAACGCCTCCAAATATGATTATATAAAACTATGTGTAACACATGAATATTCACTTACCGACGTAAACGTATCAAGTGATAGAGGAAATATCCTCCATCCTGTTAACACGATACTAGTATTTCCTCGTTCCATAAAAAGCCTAAGACTTCGTTTGAATATCTCAGATCTCGGTACCCATTCACAGCTGTACGCTGCAAAAGTCAATTTTTGACTCTGGAAAAAGTATAGTAAAATTTTACATAAGAATTTTAAAATATCCTGTTGTAATTTACATTTTTTATTATTCTGTCAATTTGAATTGAAAAAGACGAAAACTTTAAAACTACTACTATCGTCTTTTTAATTGAAGCTAAATCACTTTTTAAGATGCTTGCAAATTAGCCCAAAGTCTTGAATCCAATAAAGATTCAATATTTTTCTAATATGAACCTTATCAGAATAAAATCTTTTTGCAAATGTTTTTATTGAAACATTTTATTGAATCATTGATTACAATAAAAAAATACTGTGACCAATAATGATTTTGTTAAACAACTCTCTCTATTCATTCAATAATAATAATTCTTGCTACTTAAATTTTAATTAGAAATTTTATCAAATAAATTCAATTAACAAGTTCTTTGATTTTCACGATTATTACACATTTTAAATGAAACTATTTTAACCGGATTAATCGCTTATATTTCGTAATTTTATACATTTTTGGAAACCCAACGTTTCGAACACTTTACAGTACTCCGTGGTCACGGGTAGAGGCAGATCTACCCCAACAATGTATAAAATTACGAAATATACGCGATTAATCCGGTTAAAATAGTTTAATTTCAAATAATTTCCATTAAATTAAATTATTTATTATTTTACAATTTGACAATATAATAAACATTGTCTAACATACATTATATGTATATGTAAATATTCATTCAAACCTCATACTCCACTTGAGTTCCTAGCCACGCTGGCACAAAAATTTGTAACACCATTGCAAATAAGTAAGTTAATTTGAACATCAACCCTTGGATTGTAAATGGCTGAAATAAATATATTTTACTATAACCAACATTTAAGCTATACAAAAAGAACGTGTTCAAGTGGTTTGGGCAGGATGAGTGATGATGAAAGAATAGTAAAACAAAATTAAGAGTGAGTGGTAAGAAAGTCAGGGGCAAACCTCATATCTTATTATCGATTATTATATTTATTTTCATAAAAATCCAAGAACTGCACTTAGTACTTACAATAGATTGAGTAAACTAAAAAAACCGGACAAGCGTGAGTCGGGCTCGACCACAGAGGGTTTCGTACAGGTCTCAAGCTTTTTTTGAAATTCAAGCTTAGCTAAGCCAGATACCTTCCATCTGATACCTAACTTGAACTAGCGACTTTAATAACAAATTTCGCCCCCCATTTCAGGCTAATATTTTTTAGGATTTAACCACAAATGTATAGTTTTCATAACTATTTTTTCCTGAACTAGTACTACCTGTAGATGCTGGCTGCTAAATTTAATACTTCTAGGTTAAGTAGAAGTACCCTACTAATTTTATTTCCTTTGCAATGTCGAAATATGCGTTTTTTGCGATATAAACGGCCACATCTTTTTTTAAGCAAATTTAGAATTCCTTTTTTTTTCAGGAAATCTTGGGTCCTTAGATCTGAATATATGGTTTGTATTTAACCTCGATATCTCTTAGCGTTCCTGAGATAAAAGCTTTTGACAGAAAGACAGACGGACGGACACCAAAGTGATCTTATAAAGGTTCTTTCTCCTTAAAAGACACGGAACCCTAAAAATAGCAAACTGCTACAAATAATGATCATACAGCCATAGCTTTATCTGTTAGCCAAATATGGTAAGGTGGTGGTCTGTAAAAGCTTTACAATAGGTTACTTATACTATTAACAGTAAATTATATAACCCTCACCATAAGTAAGCAGTACAAAATGACACATATTATAACGGACGATACTCCAAACTGTACAAACAGCGTTATTCCTATAATATCTTGAACAATTGAACAATATCTAAAACAACAATATTAGCTAGTTACCAAGTTCTAAACTTGTTCTTAGCTTCACGTCTATTCCGTACAATAGCAGGGTAGGCAGAAGGAATCTATTAACCTAGGAAATAAAAGGAATAAGGCATCTATTAAGAAACTTCCGTTAACTACCTTTCGCCGAATTCTGGGGCATTGCATGTTGAATAGCGAAACTCAACGCCGTGCTTTACCTCGTTACCAGAGCGAGAAATTGCAAATGTTAAATGCCTCTTTACGTCGAGTAAGAATCGTACTCACAACTTATCGCACGCTTGTGCACCTGAAAAAATATATAATCTCATTCATCTCCAACGCAAGTTATTAATTTATGAACAGTTCACATATAACTTACTTTAACAAATCTTCATAATGCCTTAAATGTGTCTTCAAGGTTAATATTTGCAAATAATCAGTTTCCTGTATAGATTTCTTATTACTTTTAAGGACTTTTATATTTTCGATTTCATGCCTTATTACCTTCAATTGTGCTATAATATGGACTAAAAGGCCAGCAATTAACACATCAGTGTTCACACTATAGTTCATATGTGAATATATTCCAAATGTCTGATAAATATACCAGAATACAAAGAATCTGCGAATAATCTGATCGTCGAAAAAATAATACCTGCATACGGGCAACTCTATATCTTTATTGAATACTATATATTGAAATATCGGAACATAAATTTGAGAGAAATGGACAAAATTTGATAATATTAAGTTATATTTATAATACGTTTGGTAGCTTTGTGTATGATTTTCAATAATTTGTCTACTAAAATCATCCTGACCTTTAAACGCCTCAGAATTCAAAATATAAAACGCATCAAAAATTTTCTGTCGCATGAAAAGTATCGAAAAAAGTTTACCAAGCACAGCTACTTCCGTGAATAAGAACATAACCTCGTTCATTACTAAATCAATTTCTCTTGGAGTAGAAAGAAAGTTCAAAACAAGTAAAACATTGTAAATTAGTAAATTAATAATGAGGAATATGATTGAGTAATATTTATAGTAACCAGAGTATCTAGTGCCAGGCCAAACGCCAAATATTTTGAGAATTATAAAAGTTACTTTAAAGCAATCGGACAATTTACTTGCCACCATTTTGCCTTCATATACGCAAAAATTTCAATTTCGATTTTTTTTTCGCCAATCACCGTGGAAATCCTTGAGAAAGACCTATATCCAATATTGGGCGTCGAAAGGCTGACGTGATGCCATTGAAATTTTCTATTAAATTTTTCACTGAACGCTTTATTATATACTGCATACAATTAAACAACATAAGTACCTAATAGTTTTTAGTTTAAGTTGTAGCATGTGATTACTCACTTTAATTATTGCATCCCTTTAGTTAACTCTGTATTTATAAAATTATACGAGCTTATTACAAATGTGAGGGCTTGTTATGTTATTTAACTAATTAATACTGTCTATCTGGTATTTACTAGGGTTACTTAATTCCGATAAGAACACAATCATATGGAAATACTTTTATTTTTAGGCATAACACAAAATAATATATATATTATAAAATAATTTTAGATTTATTTCCTAATTTAAGGATATTTTCAGAAAAAAAGAATATTTTAATTAAATTCAGAAAAAATAATTTAAACCATAATTATTGGAACGCGCGCTGTGGTCAGTTATCCATCTTACTGGGGATATATTTTATATTAACTATTTGCAGTTAATCTTAAACAGACCAAGAGTAAAGAAAAATAATGAAATACATCCGATCTCTCTATCTACCCAATCAAGAATAGGATATGATAAAACAAATTAATAAAAAAAATATAAACAAAAATATATTGAAACTTATAAAACCTACAATATAAAAAGACTATCTATATAAAAAGACTTTTTGTCATACAAAATGTAAGAAGAATTTCAATAAAAAATTTAAATTACACTCCCACACAAAACTGTATTCACTCATAATGGAAATAGAATTTTAATATCCCAAAAAGCATTCACGCATCGCTCAACGAAGATTGCAAAGCGAAGGAATGAAAGCCGCAACGCAGCATACCTTTAGAAACGATGACGGCCCACGTGCCGACACAAGCGCGCTCGGGAAATTAAATATTGTCAATTTTGAAAAACATTCAGTTAGTTGGGCTGTTTACTAAACTTGTGAGTTAAATTTTAAAATTTTAAAATGAACGAATGAATGAATCGTGATTATCTTAAATAATTAGATTTAAAAAGATAATTAAGATTAGAAGAAGAGAAAATTGAAAACTCGTAAGTGTGGTTTGTTAGATGTTTCTTGCTTCGAAACATTCGCGAATTTTGCAAATGGCAAAACGTTTGATTTCTTTTTGGACTTGTCCTTAATAATTTTAACTTTATTCGTTTATGTAGTTTTTTTAAGCTAAAGTATTTAAAAAAATACCAAACACCTATAAAAGAATGAGGATTCTTCCTTTATTTGTGTGTCCTTTATGTCTTTGACCTTGATCAATGTACAAGGAGGCACCTTGTGTCAATTCAATGAAGCAGACACGCATATATAGATTCCTTACAGCCACAGTAATCCGAAATATTTATATTTCAGTATTATTTTGGCCAACAATAGTACAAAACTATATCCTCGCATAATGGAGACGCGACTTTTAATATCCCAAAACCATTCACATATCTCACAACGAAGTTGGCAACGCGGGGCCAGGGATGAAAGATGCAGCATACCTTCAGTAATGATGGCTGGAGGCCACATTTCATTGTGCGACGCGCGCCCGGAAAATTAAAGCAACTAAACTTAGGGTAGGGTTGTCTTGCGATTGCGACCTCATATTCTGGCCTTCCGCGCGAAACTAGGCTGACTGTTCTGGGGAATTGGAGCTAACTTGCCTATTTTGGACCTGTCCTAGATCCTAAGGCTTGAATTATTTTTTTCGTTTTAGTTTTAAGGTGTATATTAAAAATTAACCTAAAGTTAGTCTTTTACTATTATTTGCATTTCCATTTAAATTACAAAATGATTATATAAATGAACAAAAAAATATTGTGAAAGTAGTAGTAAGTGAAATACTACATATATTTGGGTATATAAGTGAGTCTCTATAATAAACTCATAAATGGCAACCCTGACTCGTAGGATATTTCGCTATAGGCGTAGTTCTACAGTTTAATTTTCATACATGTATATTTTAAAGTGGATGCAACGCATTCAAAACGTAACTGCGCTTTTTGAACAAACTACTGTATGATAGTCGAAGAGTATATTAAACTAATATTAAATATATTCTTCATATTGTGTTAATAGTAGTTTTTAATGGTAGAGACAGTCGAGGCGCAGGCATAAGTTAAGGCGACAGTTGTGGGAACTCGGAGGAATAAAATTTTTAATATTTTCATTTCCTCGCTCTGGTAACTAGGCAATGTCTGAAGATTGGGTAGAGAGTGGGGAACGGAATTGTCTTAATGAGAAATTGAGGGTCTTGGCACTAGGTTCCCAGCTTCCCACTACTTACTCTGCTATATACAGGATGTAAAGTGAAGCAAAAAAAAAAAGATATTATAAATATTTCACTATATTTCGCAAGGCTAGGTACATTTTTAATTAAAGCTCAGCCCAAGTGGGAGTCACCCAGTAGTGCCTTAGTACAAAACTTACAGTTCACGCTATCATTCACGTTCCCGCAACATCACTCCAAACCTACGTCCCATTTATTAAAGAAAAAAAAAGTTCACGCCTCTTTCCTGTTTTTTAATTAAGTGTAACTAAGAGGCTCTTTTGTTTAGCTTTCGCCTCTTAATTGCCGGCAGTCAGTCACTTGTCTTGAACAACGCTTTATTTGTCTACTTGTGCTTATGAAATCTGTTTTAAGCAAAAGTTAATTTCTTAATAGTAATTTGGGAGGCCAGATCGAGGAAATTTCTGATTTTAATAACGTATACAACGTTATCGGAATATGAATTATTTTCTATTAAGTCGTTTATAAGGAAGCAATGAAATAAATGTATTATATGAAATTCTAATTTATAATGTAATAAAGTATTCTATATCATCAAGCAACAAGCTGGGTAGATATTGCTATTTACCTAATACCGCCATCTTTTTTTTTAGCCTCACGCTGTATCCCGCTCACAGCAGGGTCCTAAGAAATCTAGTGTTAAAATATTCCGCTCCCACTTTCCGCAGAATTGCAGCAATTTGCCTCAACACCAGAAAATATTTAAAAAAAAATTCTTCGAGTGGGAATCGAACGCACAACTTAGTACTGGCATTAATTGTTCATTTACCAGATGCTATACGAAAGGATAAATTCACCAAACTAAGGTTGTTCAAAGGCACGCTCTGTTTAGTATGCATTAATAACGCGCGCCGTCGCCAGCGTGATTGAAACTAAATCCAACGGGACACCGGGACACCGCTTAGTGCCCGCTGATTACTGGCCGCAGCATCAGTGTGGGGATTGAGGATTTTAAGTGAACAAAGGATTTGGTGACTTCGTGTGTGTTCGTACCTTTTGAGTACCTGCTAAGAATTCATTAATATATCTATACAAATTTGTATAGATATATACATATATTTTATTATAAAGATATAATCATTTCGTTTCTTCCATCCGTTCTGTACATTATATATAAAATTTAAAAAAAGCTCCTAGAAAATAACATTTTTAATAACCACTGTTTTGTGATTGTTAATTTTTTGTAAATATAAAATCTGAATTGATTTAAAAGCTCCTTCGTTGTTCGTAAAAGTGTACTTGTAGAATTGGGTAGTACAAGGCTAGACAAGGGACTGGAAACGGGGCTAATCGTAGAGTTGAGTCCCGCCAGTCAACATGCAATGCCTCGAAATTAAGGTGGGAAGAGGGGAACAGTGTGTCTTAACGCTAGGTTCCCTCTGCCTACATGTGGTATATCGTATATAGCGTGAAAAAATATTTATGATGTTTTATTCCACATATATATCAAATATATACAAAAAATTTTAAACATCAAGAATCAGAATAAGCATACTCTTCTCACAATAATGTTACTTCAAAGAGTATATACAAAAGATAAAATTTTAATTCAACAATTTATAAAGAAAATTATAATATCTCAGCCGTCACCTCAGCCGTCGAGCTAAACGTTAAAGGACGTTGCTTAGCTTTTTAAATTATGTATTTCAGTGGAAAATTTTATTTCACAACATAGTATATTTTTGAGGCAAAAGCACGTGAGAGGTGTGTTTAATTTTAAATCGAGGAGATCAAATATCTTCGCTTTTGTGTTGAGGCAAAGCGCGGCGTTGAGTTCCGCCACTCAACACGGTGTGTCTTAACACTACCTTCCCTCTGCCTACTCTGCTGTGTGCGAAAAAAGCTTAAAGCTGAAAAAAATAGTACATTTTACAACAAATAAAACCAGAGCCAGTATTAAAAAGTTGAACCTATATACATGTATATAGTACGTGAATAATGAAGCGTGTGCCGCCGTGTGTAAAACTAAATCCCACAGGACAACGCTCACTACTGACTGATTACTAACCGCAGCGCCACTCCCGGATTAGGATATTTAAATGGACTTGTACCTACGCCTCCTGTACGTATGTGTGACTAAATAGCTTTGAAGTAATCACTTTTTAAATGTATGAAAAATGTCATTAAAGTAATTGATTTTTTTTTGTGATAATACAGATTAAGCTGTTGATTACGATAATTGACAACAATGATTGACGAGACTTTAAATATGCATACATAAATAAAACTTGAGCGTCTGTCTGTGATTTCAAAATAACCACAGTCTTTCATGTTTATTTATATTATAAAAAATACAAAAAAAAATATTTAAATTTTTGTCTATATGTCATCTTTTTCTACGTCCGGATTAATCTCCGAAACAGCTAACTTTTTATGAGACTTTCACGGATCAATAGATAGAGCAACAAGACTACTTTTTATCTGGAAATTCCTGCGGGATAGGGATTTTAGCTGGAACCCTATACCTCAGAGATATTAAATAACTAATCATTTCCATTAAATATAACAATTTTTATGAACCAAGCCTTTTTTCAATTACGAATTAAGTGTAATAACAGTATAACCAATTTTAAAAACTTAAATACACTTAAATAATTTGTTATTCTCTGTAACGTTTCCCTTTCCAACCTTCCCAAAGATATAGAGGATGAATCAAAACATAGATTTTAATTAAATTACAATTTGCATAATGAAAGGCACTAACAATTGAATAGAAATAGTTATATCATTCTCAACTTCCACAAAGCCTCTGAATACAATATATAACAGAGCATCATATCCTGTAAATAACTTTGTCCGTAAGGAAAACTATGTTAGTAATAATGAAATATCTGCATGAAATAATGAAAAGTTTTCACGGCGGTAGCCAAAAAAGTTCCAAAATAAAACAAAGCTATTTAATAATATTTTGAGAGGTTGTCGTTTTCCAGCGGCATAAGTCATTGACTGTAAAAGCGGTTGTGAATTAGATTCTCACTCGGAGATATGATTTATTATTTATTAATATTATAATTTCTTCGCTGTAGTAACAAAGCAAAGCGATTTGAGTTGCCCAATGAGAAAGCTTTGACTTGCGTTAAACCACGTGAAGCTTGTAGCATGGAAGTTTTGTAAGGAGCGCCACATGTTACACTCGTTCGAGGCTTTCGCCATGTCCAATCTAACTACGCCCAATCTAACTAGGCCCTCTCCCTTGCTTTCGATAGCCTCTTACCTGTGGTGAGTTACGTAAACCAGAAAATCACCAGTTGAGCGACCAAGGCGGAAGCCATATTGACGGTCATTACTCAATCGGTTATCCCCCAGATAACCCAAGAGCTAGCTATTTATAATGCTTTCCATCATTTTCAAGAGCAGGGAGGTGATAGCAATAGGCTCTATAGTTAGTTGGATTAGTACTATCGCCTTTCTTCGGAATCCGATGGACGAAAGAGCTCTTCCACAAGCCTGAGGCTATGCCAATTATGTAATTTCTCTAAAATTCGGCAGAAAGTGCCGAACGAAGTGTCTTAACTCTAGCTTCCCCTTGCCTACCTTGCTATATGCGGGATACAGCCTGAAGCAGAAAAAAATAATCATATTTTGAACCGATTACACTAACCGCATGTTTTGACAAACGACACAACTCCCTAACTAACTACATACAATTACCTAGAACAAGTAAAATAAAGATTCAATATCATCCAACTGTAAACAATAAACAAATTGCCTTAAATAAGAGTAATCACCAGCATCTACGTGAAACAGCAAAGATAATAAATCTATTTAGTCCTGAAGGGGCGCTAATTCTTCGTACAAAACTGTAAAGGCTATTTATCGTGCAATTCTAACTTTTCACTTGCATGCAGCTGCCTCTAATTTAATTACCACCTCCGAAATTGCCTTCAGTATAGCCGAATATATAATGGACATACAACATTACATATATACAGATTCCAGGCAGAGGGAATCTGGTGTTAAGACACTCCGTTCCTCATTTTCCGCCGAATTTTTCACGGCATTACGCGTTGAGTAACGGAACTGAACGCCATTCTTTTGTCTTACCAGAGTGAAGAAATAAAAAATATTGATGGATAATATATAAATATTAATTTTCCCGAGTGGGGATCGTATTTACAACCGCTGCATTACAACCACGACGGCCTGCACAACATATTATTGGCTTATTATTGGCTTTTATGAAGATAAATCAGTATCCAAGTAAACATATAACAATATAATATATTAGTATTCTTTTGTAGGATTCCACTAAGTCGAAACCGTGGATATATTGTAAAAGAATTGTCCCATAAAGACAATTTAAGCGAAACTACATACATTTTAAAGATAATCTGAACAGTATATCTCTCCATGCTCATAAAATAAAATGTAATAGAGGAAAAGTACACATCCTTTCCCAGCCACTTACATAATCAGTGTCCGGCGTAACATATTAAACTTTTTCTGAGATCCCGTGGAAGAGAAAAGGAAGAGAACTTTTTTGCTTCTGAAAAAGTGGTGTAATTTATTTTCCCTTGGTGCAATATTTAGTGCTGTCCATTACTACCGTTCGCGACCGAACATTATTCACGGGCATCCATCTTTTTTTCCTCGGCCGCAACGCGTGAGGCCTCAGATTAACTTTTTTTATTCATATCCTTCAAGTTTCGGAATATCTATTATAATATATGTATATTACCTCATACCGCATACCTCTTCTACGAATTCATAAATAGCCAATCTATATTAATCTCAAACCCTAATGGCGTAGCATAAGAGTGTGACTGTACCTAGACGGTCGTGGGTTTAATTCTCCACTTGGAGGAATGAATTATTATTTATTAATATTTACATTTCTTCTATACTGCTGCTCAATACGTAATACCTCGAAAATACTGCGGAAATTGGGGAACCGAATATCTTAACACTAAATTTCCTCTGCCTAATATGCAGGAGACAGCGAGAAGCTGATTTTTTTCTCAAAATACAACAATATTAACAATATTTAGAATAAACTTTCAAGTATACATGAGTAGTATACACCGGAATGTTTACGTTGTTGAGAGCTGCGAGTGTTGTCGCAACAGCACGGACGTCCGCCGGCGCCGCGTCGCTAATGCGACTTGCACTTAACCATACTTAGCTCAATCACCAACATGCACTTGATCATATAGTAAGTACCTTATAGTATATTACTCGTAAAATTCGCGTTTATCTGACAGACAACGACGCTTTCATCTGAATAGTTGTACTGTTGTTGTCTCGGATAGCTCTGGCAAATAATAAAATTTGTATGAAATATTTCAACGTCTACATGTTTTTTATTCATTGTCATTTACTTACTGTGACAGGAACGCCGCTGAATACGTTTGAAGACATAATGAATTCGTACCTTTTTACTAGAGTCATTACGTACATACATACATATATATATATATATATATATATATATATATATATATATAAGTCGATAATATATATATATATATATATATATATATATATATATATATATATATATATATATATATATATATATATTATCGACTTATTAACAACGCATTGAATCAATCCGATGCTTTTTTAAACAGGGAACCATCCGTGAGATTTTAGTAAATTGACGCTTTCATTAAATATTGTTATAATAAACTGTTGTTTATTTAAAATTTTAATTTTAATTTATACTTAAAAAATACTGACTACTTATATGTTGTTCCATATTACATGACAAAATTGCTATTTTAACATACCTACACTACTTTCCTTATATGTTAAAGTGAGCCATCACACGAAAAAACTCATAAACCTTAGAACCCGACGCCTAACGACATAGCTAAACCGATGGTCTGCCATCGAGACGATAATGTCGACTCGCATTATGCTCAATCTGAATTTATTTCAACGCTTGACCCATTTCCACTTTTCAATTTAATATCAGAGCTCAACCTGAACGATTGGAAGATATCTAACGCTTTGAAAGGTTAATATTTCAGTTTGTTTATCAAAAGTCAAGTTATTTGATACGTATACATTTTTATCATTCGCCTTTTTAATTCAAATGCAAAAGTTATTATTTTTTATATTTTAAAAGTATTATTCCGCACTTAGGAAAGAAAGATACTTGTTTTAAAATACATATTTTTTAAAGTAGTTATAAATTTTACTTGGGAACAAATAAATTAATGTATGGTAATCATGTATGGTAGCCCTTAAATGGATGGACGGGTTTTAGTGTAGTTTGTTTAACTAAATTAAAAGTGTTATTTAAGCGTTAATTAATATTCGCTCATACACATATTATTTAATAATTATATTTTAATATTTCACTCAATTAGGATTAACCGTAATTATATCTCATGCATGGAAAGTAGCTAAAAATATTGCTGAGTATATATTATGCTATTAATATAATTAAGCTATAAAATACTTATTAAAAGTGTGAGCGTGGTGCAGGGGCACAAGAGTGTGACTTTAATCATGACTGGTTTTGGGTTCGATCCCCACTCGAGGAAATAAAATATTAATTTAAATGTATATTTTTATTTTTTTGCTCTGGTGTCGAGGCAAAGCGCGGCCTTTAGATCCGCCATTCAACAAAATGGGGAACAGAATGAACCACTAGGTTCCCGCTGCCTATCGTAACGTGAAGCTGATTTTTTATTAAAATAAAACAATCGATCATATCTCCTATAATATATTTCACTTTATACTCTTACTCTTATGTAGAATTTCTTAAGTAAGCATGAATAATAATAAATACACATTATTTAAACGAAAACCGTTCCGTTTAACCTTTTAAAACAGAATCGTCTCAAGCTATAAATCCCCATGTTCATAAAAAAATAAATATCCAGTGCAGAAAGGATTTGTGGAATATTTCAGTAGCTCCGAGAACAGTTTTTGTTCGAGAAGAAAATAAGCAGCTCGCTTCAATTTATTTTTTATTAAAAACATAACTTATTTGATTTATATTAAATTTTTTATGCATTCTGTAAAATATAATATTAACAGGCGAATAAAAAAGACCAATCATTAAAATTTATAGATAACTTTACACTACATTCTAAATTAGAGAGAGAATATAGTGTTTCAACACTTCGTTACACATTTTCGCCATATTTTGTCTTGTTACCAGAACAAAAAAAGTAATACATTCCAGCAACTGGCAATCGAATCAACAACCGTCATGTCATCAAACACTGTACCACTGAACCACGACGTCACGTTATGTATAATTTAAAGAGATATAAGAAGCACGACAAACATAACAATCTCTCATATAATCTATAGTAACATCTGTATACAATATTAATCCTTCCTCCATTCACTTAAAATGTAGTAAGCCTCTACGCAGCGTACCCTTCAGTAACCTTAACTTAGTGAAACAGTCGTTGCTAGCTCTGATTAATTCCCATCTGTATAATTTGGCTCCATTGTCAAACCATCCAGTTACTTGGATTATGGTGACTAGGGATTGGTTACGTTGAATGAAGAGGATTTTACGAGACTATCTATTTAGGTTTTAGTTGCTAGTTGGGATATTTTAAAATGGCTTTGAATCTCTTTTAGATGTCAAAGTGATAATATCGCTGGAAGCGGTTTCTTAACTGAGGTATAATTGTTATAATGTTGGAAAAGCGTAGGTAGATACCGACTAAAGTTCTTTCTGTTGTTTCGTCTTTTGAAAGAATTAAGACCATTCGTGTAACAAAGCTTTTTTTTATCATAAAATTATAAAGATATTTAAGAAAATTATATTTAAAAGAATATCATGGTTTTAATACTAAAATTAGAAAGAAACAACCAACACAAAAAAACAGCCTATCTCATAACATCAAAAAATAAATCAATTATTTTAGTGTCATTCATACAACAATAACAAATCAAAACACAACAAAAAAAAAACGTTTTTAGTAATGTAAATTGCGTAAATATGACGAGCAAGACAGACTCGTGAGAACGTTGGGAATTATATACACAGTAAATACTCATATAGCGAAGTGAGAACAATTTGATGAAAAAATGTCGCCTATTTATTACGACTTTATTACGACATTACAAAAGAAATGATATAAAGTGTGTTCACAAAACGTTATTTCGCTCTTCTTGCTTATTTACTTATGCAATTACCGGAATTGAAGTGACGTGAATCCAGCGTTTTATCTTTATTCATTCTATTTACATTTTAGTTTTTGTTTTTGCTGACTTTTAATTGATTTTTTACGTTTATCGTTTATATCTCTTTGTTATTTTTGCATATTTCTCTTATCCGTTTAAATTAATAATTTCTTGGTCTGTGTTTAGGAGGCGCGGGTTCGAGTCCCCGTACGTTCAAATTTTTATACGTTTTCTAACCGAGAGTCAAATGGCGTTAAACAAACTAACCTTAAGAAAACTAACCTTAATAAATCTACAATACAAAATTTGGTTTAAAAAAATCTACGATCGTTATAAATCTTAATTTTTTATTAATAAAAAAAAAAACAAATTCCTTTTTTTATATAAAAACACCGTTTTCGTTTGAACCGTACAAACTACTCTGCTACTTTTAATACTTTTAATTGGTCTACCAAATTTAAACCGTTTCATATGTAAATTAAAATCACAATATGTGCATGTGCATAGTGCGCACGGGAACACATTTCCAAGACGGCACAAAAGGCTTTCAGACTTTTAGCTACCGGGTGCTAGATGAGTTACCGCCATAGATTAGAGTATACAAAGAAAAGACTATCTAAAATGGGTTTAACCTGAAATAGGATGAGAGTGCTATTTTTATCATATGAACTTTTAATATTTTACAATTTCTGCTTATAAGTATTTTTACATTTTACATTCGATATTCCGTTTTCCGTCATATGTTTATTCTGTTTCGAATATCGATTTTTCATATAGTATATGTACTCTAAATTGTAGATATTAGTACCGTATGGTGTCATTTTTTTTTCGATAGCGGAATGTTAAATTCTAAATTTACATTGATATATGCACTAAATATAAAATTTTAATAAATAAAGAAGGCGTCCAATAATTCTAAACATCGTTGGTTTTATAAAAATAACAATAGTTATATGTAGTACTAAATTCCCTTTTGCCTACCCAGCTGAACTGAAGTGAACTTTAGTTATAATCGATAGATCAAAAAAAACTGTCATTTAACTGGTACTGTTAACTGGTATTATTACAGAATAATCTTTGGCAAGGCTCGTTATGGACACGAGAGGTCCGCATGCAAGCTCGCATTAAGTTCTATAAGGCATTAATGCACTAGCGCGCAGGGGCATGACCACGCCTGCTCATGTGCAAAAGTTATAATGGCGAGTCCCTCCACCCTCCTAGCATACAGAATATTTTTCCAGGCTGCGAAAACCTACGCTGACTCACATTAATTAATTTTTATGTATAATAGCCGGACTTTATGAGAATACGTGGCACAACGGCTTTGTTTCAATGTCTTTGTAGTTTGTATATTGTTTTGCAAGCCAACGACCCCGGGCTATATTAAAAATCAAGAACAAACAGCCATTACTACGACTGAACAAATATTTAATTCTCCACAGATGATGGTGATTCTCTATCACGTTCTCTACATGTTTTTTGGAAACTGAAACATATTTTTGCTTTGTTTTGTATTTATTCAAATCAGCTAGATAAAGCTGACGTAAAAACAAGACGGGAAAAAGTTTCTTTACATTTTGAAAATTTTTGATACCCATTATTATCTACTGTGCATTTAAATGAAAATTATATAGCGATTAGCATTTGGTAATTGAGATTATTTTTTGCTCTGCCATGCTGGTTCGAAATTTCTTGTCATAAAACTTTTCATCGTAAAATTTGATGGTTTTTAAAACTTCTATACTAAAACAATGTTTTTATTACGATACTAATATTGCCTCGTGTAATAAAATTTTAGTTTGTCGTGTAAGCATTTTATTGATTCTATATTTTATCTTAAAACGTTCAGATATTTGCATTGAAATAGGTTTTGTAATTCATAAGTATACTTAATCTTTCATGTCGTTGTTTTTTTATCCTCGGGCATTTACGAGAATAACTTACAACCCCACTGCTATGATTACTTCAAATATAACTTAATTAAAAAGTAATGAAATTGCCTAAAGGTAGAATACTAAACGACAACGCTTATTTTGGAAACAAAACCTCATTTTGTCATGAATATCTATTTATTAAATCATTTAATATTTAAGTTTTAGAGAGAAGATTAATTTTGCAAAGCACTCATACCTACAATCTCATGTCATATTTAATAACGTCGTTATTAAATAAATAAAGTTAATTAATATTAGGCTTATTGCCTCGGTTAATATTCATCAAGACAATAAAGCTTAGAAGGGAGAACAACCCCTTCCTTTGAAATGAGGGTCAGATGCTATTGCACTAATTAATACTTAACGAATAATGGAGCTTAAACGTTTTACAAATATACTAAAATCTTAACAAGTTATTTAAAAAAACCTATCTATTATAATATTTGAAATATTGGATATGAGGGAAACTAGTGTAAAAATATTTAGAAGGAAGAATTCTGGAGGCGGAACTCAACGCCGCGCTTTGCCTCGTCACCAGAATAAGAAATGTAAATATTAAATATTAAATATTTTCGAACGCTTGTGCCCCTGCACCACCATTGGCCAATGGATAGAATAGACAGTTTTAATAGATGATAATTGAAAAATATATTTATTTTAGATAAAATAAACTACAAAACGGTGCATATTAATTGAGACTGAGAATTGGAATGTCAAAGATTATATTTAATTCGTGCTTTTCATTCTTCCCGTTTTTTGTTATTTATGTTTACTACTTTTCAAATAACTTGTCATGTGATGGAGATATATATAATTTTATGTAATCACTATTGTTATCGTAATTTTTTTATGTCAGATAGCTGATATTAGCTAATAAAAATTTAAATATAAATATAACTTATAACTATATATCCAAATTAGTATGTCGGCTTTTCTAACATTTTTTGTGATAATTAATACTTTATAAACACTTTTCCAGGCGTAATTACGAATCGAATGAGCTGACGTATGTTTTTAGACGCATTATGTGTATTTAACACGTTTATTAACTTGTTGACTAGACTCGACTAAAAATAAATAAGTTGTTATATCCGATCAGAAATGTCAAATGTGTTTCATTTGACATTCATTTTTGCGCAGTGTGACAGTAACAGTGACACTGACATTTGACAGACACTTATTGAATCAACTTTTGAGGTTATCCATAATCGCAAATTTTGGGAACAAAACAATTAATTAAAGAGTTACCTTCCGTTCTTTTTTATTTTTTGTTTTTATAAAGTAATTATTCATTTTACAATGCGTTTCATAGTAAAGCAAACTGGAGCGGGAAGTGAGCGCATTGGTAGCTTAACTGGGTTCATAAAATCACCGGGCATTGTAATTGATACTCCTACAGCTGCTTTATTTACTCAGGTAATACACATTTGGAAATTTTTTTGTTCTTTTCAACGTAGGTGCTTTTAATTTTCTAATAGCATATAATGACTACTATATACTATAGTCATGAGAAGGAGAATGGCCCCTAATGACACATAGTCCGGATTTCTGATATTTTGCTTGTTTATCAATATTCTAATGTTCCATAATCATTTAATATAATTTTTTCTCTCAAAACTATTAATATAATTTTAGACGAATATTATACAGTTCTTATATTGTGACTAAAATAGTTAAACTACTCACTTGTTGTATTTTTATGAACTTGTAGTTTTAATACATTTTAATATGTTAATATTTACAGAGCGGCAGTGTCGTACATTTGACTGCAGATGTACTGTCATGGGTGTTTCCTTCTCCAAAACCATTGTGGATGTCATTGATGAACTGTTTACAATTAGAAAATGGTGTGAAAGTCCAGAATGAAGGAGTCGCCAAATTTGCAGGATTACCTGATCATATGACCTGTGTATCTCTAAATAACCTATCTGAAGCTACTCCACCAGGACATTTTGAAGCTGATAAAATTCCCCTTTGGACAAAAAATGGAAAGAAGATGTTAACTGCAAATAGGTATATACATTTTTTTTTCTTATATTTAGCAGGATAAGCAGAGGGATTGCCGATAAGTATGTTTGAGACATTTCATGTTGAATAGTGTAACTCAACACTGCACTTTGTCTTCTTATTAAACCAAGGAAATGAAAATAACTCTCCTTATAAAAATTGAGCCCTCAGCCCCTGCATTTGAAATTGAACAATTTCCTGCTTTGCCACAATTGTCTCTTACTTGTGAAATAATATTTATTTAATAATATAACTAGTATAATTTGATATGTGTCATATTTGTGACACACTAAAAAATTTCAGATATATGGATGTTATGGAAATATTTAAACCAGACATAATTTTGGCCATTGCAGATGGCCGGACGTCTCTAAGTGAGGGCTCCAAAAGACTATCTAAGTCAGTAGACAGAACTACTAACATGCTTAAGACATGTGTTGAGAGGTACAAGGCAGCAAAGGAGTTACAGAACAGTGCTCTTGTAGGTATGTCATACATTTTGAATTAGAATTTGTGTCATCTCGGCCTATCCATCTATATGTGGGATAAAATATTGGAGCAGAAAAAAATATATTTTATAATTATAAATAACACTAATATACTTATTGAGAAAACATATAAAAATTTGAATGTACGGGAACTTGAACTCCCACCTCCTGGAAACCAACCTGGTCGGTTTCTAGTAAATAAGTATTTTTCTATCCTTAGTGTGGATTAACACTTTAAAAATGTAAAAAACAATAATATAGTTTATGATTACAAGTTTTTTTTGTATGAATGATATAAAAAATTTATTTTTATTAAGAAGATAGACTTGATTAATATGTAGTAATACTAAAATAATAAAACTTGTACATATATGTAGCTATGACATCAGTGTTAATGTGACTTGTGCATTTGGTCGCAGTATCAAATAATTATACAAATAATAGTAATAATTCATCCACCAATATCTCCGATCCCTCACCTCTAAGAAGATAAATTATGGTGTAATTTCACCATACAACATGCAATGTCATATAAATTGAGGAAGAGCAGAAAACAGATTGTTTTAGGACTAGGTTTCTCTACTTACCTATATGTGGAATACATTATTAAGCTAATTAAATTCTAATGATTCATCATACTATTTTCAGGTGTAATTGTGGGTGTAGGAAATCCAAAGAAATGTGATATTTGTATAGAAAATATATTGAAATACAGTGACAGTTTAAGTGGTATTGCACTTGAAGGGGTCACTGATGGGACAGAAGAATCTATGGATGTTAACATTGAAAAACTAAGTGAAATCTTTAATAAAGTTAATGTAAGTTTTTATTTCTCTGAAATAATTGTAAACCTTATATTCAAATAAATACTTTTATACAAGGCCATTATTGCATAAGAGGGTCTTTAAATTGAACTTGTCTAGAAATGGTTCTAGGTTCAATTCCCACTGAAATAAATAAGTTATTGTTACTCCTCCACTGTGGTGACTTAACTGCTTCAACACCACAGTTTCAGTATTTTACATACAATATCTTAGATTCAGGAAGAAAATAAATCAAAAGTATTAGGTTGTCTTTACCACCTACAATAATTTAAAATATTATTATTAAAATATTAGAAGATCTTATCTTTATATTGTTTTATTATTTGTATATTTTTTTTATTGAATATATGAATTTAATTGCTATGTTGTTTTATTTTTCTGTGTGAATCTCATTTTTATCATCATCATAATGATTTCACACTTTATTATAATTATTAATAAAAAAATATACTATTTTTTCAGAATGCAGTCTCTAAAGATCTTTTGAAAATTATAGAAGGAAGTTGGAATCCAGCTGTTATTTTGACTGCAATAGAACATGGCTGGGACTTCTTCGATGGATCGTACCCAGTAAAGTTAACAAATGCTGGTATTGCATTGAAATTGAGCTTTGATGTTACTAAAGACAACAATGAATATTTATTGGACATGATTGATGAGAGGTAATAATAATATGCTTAAAGTATTACATTTTATATAAAAATATTTTCTACTTATAAGAAGCTCATAGTTTTATTCCAAATAGAACACATTTTAATGTTCTAACATTTTGACGTGTCTCTTAATATTAAAAAAAAATGTGTATAGAGTTAAACTGAATAAGATAGTTGTAGATTTCGAGCAAGAAACGATTTAAAAAAAAATGACGTTTTTCTTTATGTAAATTTTAATGTATGCCAATTTTTGTACTTTTCCACACACGTCATATTCATAAAGAAAATCTAAATAACCCAATTTTTTAGTATCTACGATAATATTTATGTAAAGATTTTTCTTTTATTTTCAGATTTAAAGAAGATTTCTCGCCCATACTGGAGGGTTGTGAATGTTTAGCGTGCAAGAAACACACTCGAGCCTATATACGCCATTTGTTGAACACACGGGAAATGTTGGCATCTGTGTTGTTGAGCATGTGAGTAGTGATACTTTTATTTCATATTCATAATTATAGGTTTTTAAAAATAAATACGGAAACAGAAAATGTGATCTAATAATTAAATTAGCAGATTGTGCACCATGTTGCATTGAGACACGCGTCGGACTATGAACGCTCATGATTATAGGATATGTAAATTATTTTCATTACCCTTCATGTAAGGGATGTAAGGTTCAAAATAAAAATAGGCTATCTTAACCTGACTGTTTGATTTGTGGTGATTGTGGCTTCAAATCCAACACTTCCATTTTGGAATTAAGAGGGTATTAACAAATATTTAAATATCCATGATGACGATTCAAATGAACAACCAGACACGTCAGAACGACGCTGTAACGACGCTAGCTTAATTTTATGTAAAATTTCCTACTTGCAATTCCTGTACATTTTAGCTTTACGCTGTATCCCGCATATAGCAGGATAGACAGAGGGAACATAGAGTTAGACCCCACCATTCCGCTTCCCACCGAATTTTGCGAGACATCGCATTGTGTGGCTGAACTCAACGCTTCGCTTGGACGAAAGAGTTTGTTTGGGTTTGTTTGTTTTCGCTTATTACGAGAGTAAATAATTCATTCCCACGAGTAGAAATGGAGCCCATAACCCCCGTTGCGTCTACAGATGCACGCTTGAGCCCCTGATCCACAACTTCCACAAATCAATGATCTTTTAACATATCATTCTTATTATTTATTACAGCCACAACCTACACCATTTCGATCAAATGTTCCTCTACGCGCGTCAACACATCGCCGCCAACACGTTTACAGTTTACAAGCAACATATTGTAAAACAATGTGAAATGCTTAAAACATTCTCACCAGATCGATATAAGGGCTCAAAGGAGACTGAGAAACCGACGAATCAAAAGAAAAAGGCTAAAGTGTGCGATTTAAATAGTGAAGTGAATGATGTTGATGTAAATGGTGCTGGTGCTCTAAGTAATTAGATTGTTGTAATTGAAGAATAATTGAAGAAATGAATAGAGTAAAGAAAATGATGTTTTGATCTATTTGGGCAGTTCTATGTTAATTAAGATTGCAAATATGTGCATTTACATAGCTACATTTTTTACCAAATATTTAAAGATAGACATTTATTATTATGTTACATTCTAAGGAAGGTTTCACACTATATTGCCGGTGGAAGTTCGTCCTCAGTTCAATATCATATTTTTGTAAGAGAAATATAATATTCTTAAATGTGTTATTGAAGAATATTTTTAACCCTTAAATGCATGATTTTATTTTTAGACCGAGAAAAAATATATTTTGGAGCCATGAATATGCTGATTTAGGGAAAAATAATAAAAAAAATAGTTTTTTTTATTTTCATAGCTATTTTTATTAAAAACCATTTGTTGCAGAACTACATCACTATGCACTCACTAGACAATAACTACATATGAAAATTTTTAAAACAATTTTTGGTTGTGGTGAGACAAAGAGCTACTCCACACTTCTCACACCTGTTTTGCGTGTATCCCTTGCATCCAGGCATTTTGCATCTGCTGCGAACACAATTACCAGGCCAGTGACCAACATTATCAGTCCTTATGTCCTTAGGAGGAATATGTTGAGCTGGTCCTCTCCTTTTTTTGCTTGTATTTCCATTTCAACACTGTTGCTGGTACTTGGCCTTCCTCTTTTGTTGCAGAGTTCAAATGAGTTATTTACTTTGGCTAATACCTCAGCTAGTTCCAGTCTATAGTTACATAGGTTTAGAACTGATGGATTGGCTTCAGTTGTTTTTAAATTTTTATACACAAGCCAAGAATTTATTACCGTCATGTCCAATAAGTGATAAAAGATACGAAGATACCACTTTCGGCTTCTCATTGCAATTCGGTACCTCCCAATAAAGCTATCCATTAGGTCCACTCCGCCCATATGGGCATTATAATCCTTTATTATATGTGGGCATGAAATTTTAATTCTAGTCTTATTTGCCTTGTCAAATCTTTCTACTTGGCCCACAGGTTCAGCTCCAACATATGAAGATAGAAAAGTTACAACTTTATTGTCCTTCCAAGTAACTGCTGTCAAATCAATACCGTCAAATTCAGTCATCTGCTCTTCATAAGTTCCACGAGGAACAGATTTCTTCATCATTGTTTTTTGTCCGGCAGTTTGCAGTTCACTAGCCTGTTAGATTGCACAGTACCTAGGCTATAGATTCCTTGTTTGGCAAGATACGTAACTAAAGGTACAGAGGTATAAAAATTATCAAAATAAATTATATGATTTATATGCCTTGGGACACCTCTAGCAAGCCGGACTACAACATTTCCCACTGGCCCAAAATCTGGTTCATCTGGAAGCCGTTCATTCTCTTGGCCAGTATATATTTCAAATTTATGAGCATAACCTTTCACGCTGCACATCACATATAATTTAAACCCCCACTTATGGGGCTTATTAGGTAAATACTGCTTCATGAAGTGTGCCACTTTTGTGGCACACATCTGTTCATCAATTGAGAGTTTTTGTTCCATAGGAACTAAAGCAAATTTCTCATTTGGATGGCTAATTATAGGCCTTATCTTATGGAGCCTATCATGTTGTGGGTGTTCCTTGGGTAAATGTTTCTCGTTATTGTTGAAATGTAGAAATCTACGAATAGTCTCAAATCGGTTGACATTCATTATGTCCTTGATTGGTTGAAAACCTACAGTATTTGACCAGTATAGCCGTACATTGGAATATTTTATAACAGACATGTATATCAGTATCGCCATAAACTTTCTTAGCTCAGTTTCAGATAAATTTAATGGTTTAGTCACATTTTTTTGAACGGAATACAAATTAGACTCTTCCACAATCCTTTGAACTATTTCTGATGTAATAAAATGTGAAAAAATACTACAGGAAGTACCAGTAGTAGCCTCATCCTTCAGTTCAGGTGGGTATGTAGTGTCTCCATGAAAAGCTGTCTGGTCAGAATTCAAAACAATTTTTTTTACCTTCCATACGAGTCCTCTCATAGTTGCTCGGCGACTAGCTTGACTTGTTGAGGGGAATGGAAGTTGTGGTACTTGATCATTTGCTGTAGCTTCATTTATCAATGGCGGGTCTCCTGCCATGAATGGATCATTATCGGGGTCATCATTTTCCTCTTCTAATGGACTCTCAAGATCGTGAAGCAAATCGTCTCCATTTTCATAAAAATTCTCATTACCTTCTGTATCCGAGTCCTCAAGATCATCTTCCGAAATCTCTCCATCATTTATTAGAGCTAAATACTCTTCTATTTGCTTTTGATTCAAGTATGGCATCTGAAAACCAATAAAAGTGATAGTTAGTAACTAAACAGGGACATTTTCTAGTAAATGCATATTGTTGCAGATTTACAACAACAAAATAAACAAAATTTCCGAACACACCAAAAGTTTTTTTTATAACTTATAAATTGTACTGAAAAGAAGATGAATTATTACGTAAAATAACTAATTTTGTTTGAACGTACCTTCGAAAACCAAATAATTACACTGCAAAGCAAATACACAATTTTCATCCGCTCTAAAATTACGATCGGCTTTGATTTGCCAAAATCAATTTAAATTTAACAGTCGTGAAGAAAAAAAGTGTGTTGCCACTCGATTAAATATATCACCATGATAGTAATAATCTTGCAACAGCATGCATTGAACTCATACTAATAATTTTATGGTCGTTTGAATGGTATGTTGCAGTTTTACTACTTTATGCATTTAAGGGTTAAAAAACCAAGTTCGGACTGAGAACAAATTGTGACTGTTATTATAGTGTGAATTCTCCCTAAGTATACAAGATAACTCCGACCTATAGACAATAACGATAAAGAGCAGCACTTCGCATGAGAAATCAGTTGACAACGATTCATACATATCAGCTGAGAACTCGAGTCGGCTCGAGTTGTCGTTATTTTCTTTCGAAACTTTCTACCCTCCATACTCTGACCACAATTTATGTCTAGTGTAGTGAGTTACATCAAAGCATAATTATAATGTAATGTAAAATATAGACTACGCCACATAGCCATCCTCTACAATAGACAATATCCAATATTTTTTTCTATTAAAACTGCAGTTTTATCATATTATTTTAAATTATATTCAACTTTACTTTCATTTTAAATTTGAATTATGTGACATTCAACTTTCATCCATGCCATACATGGCTTCAATTTTATAAGTACAAATATTATTGTCTAATATTTGTGTTTTCTAAAAGTGAATTTGTGTCTATTTTAGGATAATTTTATAATTAAATGAAGGGAGAATTACTGTAAGTAACCTAAAACTACTTAACAAGTTTTAATTTATAGAGAGACCAGTTGTAGCGCAGGGGTACAAGTACGTAATTGTCATCGCGACGTGGGTTCGATTCCTACTTTGGCTTGAGTTCCTCTACTCGACTCGCAGTGCCTCAAGAATTCGGCTGAAATTGGGGTACGGAATTTTTTTATGGGAACAAAGTGTCTTAACACTAGGTTTTCAAGTTCCCTCTGCCTACCCTACTACGCGAGCGAGATACTGCATGAAGCCTAAAATAAATAAATAATTTATTGAGTGTTTCTCATAATCTCAGGAAAACGTACATGTATTGAAAATATACTATACGAATATTTTAATTCTGTTGTCATACAAATATGATAAATGAAGTACGTTTTATATTGTATGACTGGAAAATTCCTCAGACGCAAGAAACTCACTGAGCGGGACTTTTAGGAAGTCTATTATTTACATTCACACTATAATATTAATCAGTAGTCAAAAAGTATATGTTAAATCGAGAAAAAATAACAAGTGATTCCATTTTAAAGGTGGTTAACGATTTATGTAGGTGCTGTGACACTTAGCCAAATATGTTTTTTCTTTTAAATTTAAGTCAGTTTTCTTTTATTTTTATACCAGTTGTAAACCAATGTTCAAAAGTTTTTTTTTATTTTTATGTTTTCTATAAATGATCTTGGTGGTTTTATATATTTTTTAAATTACTACCGTTTTGTACCAAAAACTTTCTCATATAATACAATAGCTATTAGAAATAAAAGATTTTTTATATCATTAATTAATTATGTATTTAAAATTTTTGCAAGTTCATCTATTGTGTGATTTTTTTTGCTAATAACTACTTATAATTCTTTATTACTTCTATATGTTCCTAGAAATATTAGGTAAAATTATGTTGTACATTCCGCGTAATTATAGTTTTAATGCTATTAATAAGGATTTATTGCGACAATCTATAACTATAGACATGCATCTTTTTTCTTAATACAATACAATATTGACATATATGGCTTTATTTTACTTTTATAGAGTTTAAGTAAGTTTAAAAAAAATAACACAAAATGTTTTAAGGTTTTCGTGGTTTCAGTTTGTGTACTTGAGTTTACTTTCGAAGTGAAACTATAATAAATATATAAATATCAAAATAATATCATTTTGTCTTTTTTTTTGTAAATTTCCTCTCGTATTTATTAAAATATATATATATTTACAAGGATACGGCCTCTCTATTAATAATACCTAACCAATTTTAAATATCCAAGGCAAAAGGCTGGATGATTCTGGATTCACTTCACTCGTTCGAATCAATTATTTTAAGAAATTATTGGGTCAAGTCGAGAATAATGACTCAGATTTTTTCAGGCGTTAAAATTATGAAGAAAAAGTTAAAATAACGAGCTAACTCACAACAAACTTTAACTTAGATATCTCTAAATAGGTATGCTACATCTAACCATGTTTTAAATTGCACTAGAGAAACCATTGACGAGTAAAATATGTGTTGCCTATATAATATATAAAATTATTGTCACACATGTTTTAATAATCGATTGTCAAACATATATAAGTTCCCTCGCCCTGCTATATACAGGTCGATAGCAGTCGTACACCTCGAAATTGTACCATATGGAAATTTTGTTTTCATTTAACGATAAATGCGTAAATAATATATTAAAACACGAAATACTTAATGAGGCCAGTCGTGGCGCACAAAGTGTGATTGTAAACACGAATGGTTGTGGGTTCGATCCCTACAAGAGGAAATGAAATATTTATTAAAATTTTCATTTTCATTTCTTCGCTCTGGTGTCGAGGCAAAGCGCAACAAAAAAATAAATATGTGAAAGTGGGGAATGGAGTGTCTTAACACTAGGTTCCCTTTGCATACACTGATGAGTGCGGGAATACAGGTGTAGCGAATAAAAAAATAAAAAGAAAATACTTATATACGTAAGAATATATTCGTTGTAATTTTACTTAGATACAAATTATATTGCTTAGTAAATAGATAATTAATATGCGACTAATGTGATTAAATAGTACAAAACTTTATTTCGCATAAACATAAATCACGTTACTACCGCGTGGACATAAGTAACTATTTTTTTTTTGCTTCTTAATGACTTTAATTTAAAAATTAAATTTTAAACTATTTATTATTCGTCTTTTCGAATGTTGACAAGAGGTCATATCCAGAACTAAATTCTTTAAATTTTGTATCTGGCTGCATAGGTGTTCAACCTACTACAACAAAACCTCGACTGCATAAAACTAATAAGAAAAAAAGGGCCAAAAGTTCATTAGATTTAACAATCGGGACGCTATTAAATCAAATCAATCTTATTATTTCATTAAAGGAGCTAATGTCGTTAGGATTTGAACCCGCTTTCACAGTCTATAAAAGTAGGCTTTTTAGCTATCACTGCTAAACAATAAACTGCTATTTCTGCATATTCATATTTTTAATTTCTCTCGTTCTATTATACTTTTATTAGAATTACGTTATCGAATCTATCTATTATACCTTTATTAGAATTATGAATTTTTGTGTTGAGCCCTTTAATTTGACCCATATTTGTAAACGATAAAAAATACTGTACAAAAGCGTCACACAGCCGCCATGTTTCATTTTGTTGACTTCATTGATTCAACAACTCTCTCGGGCTTCTTAGCCGAATCTAACGATATCTTAACTATGTAAATCCAGTCCATTCCGGAGATATGCGGTATATTTCGACAAAGGGATTCAGGACAAGATGAAAATAATCAAATATAACACATTTTACATAATATTTTATTGATGATATTTACACAATAATTTTTAAGTGACGACACTTATTGAGCTAGGCGTATCATGAAATGTGCATCAAGTTATGTAATCGTATTACAGTAGTATTACAAACTAACATATTGAAGGAGTTGGCAGGATTTTGCTTGAAATTCATATTCCAAAATGGCCCAATTCGAGATATAGAACACAACCTTTACATAAAATATATAAAGTAATATATTGAAACTGCACTATTGTGTAACAATATAAATATAAATAAAATATTTTAATTTTTTTATTAATTCACAATGTGATATTTAAAATGATTACATTTCATTATAATATAATATGTTTGGCATTCACTATATAATTGGCACAAAACGTGACAGTTAGCCTAAGACCAGCTAATGCAACATACATTAGATTTACATAAAACATTTAATAATTCCAATAAATTAATATTTTCTATCACCTAGGTAAAACGGATAAAAATCATTTTCTTATACCATTATTCGCTCCTTTTGCAGTAAAATTTCTATATAAGTACATCTGATTAAGATATTAGAGTTTCGATTAAATGAAGTGTAAATATTACAAAAGCAATATTACTAAAAAGCCAAATATAAGTTACAATTCTACATTGCGTGTATTGTTATAACCAATAAGCCTGTTAAATAAACAATACAAACAAACACACAGATGTTTGATATTTGTGCTATTAATAATAAATAAAAGTTTAAAACAACTTTCACAAGAAAAGATGTATAATTATACAACAGAAAAAAAATACGACAGTAATTTGTAAAACAACAAAACCACAAAAACGTGTGAAATATATACATACAAAGAGATATAAATGACTGATTTGTCACTTAAAAGAATACCATTGGTTATAGCAAAAGCATTTTTTTAACGCCAAAAAAAAATCCAAACTCAAAATAGCTGTTGACGAATTTGAGAAACGATTTTGAGATCCACACATCATGTGAGCATAGAACTGTGTCTGATGCGCTTTTAACACTGCACTAGTATAATATAATAATAATAGTTTTGTCCCCCATTCACTGGTATATGAATACACTTAAGAGTATCACAATATGTCCTTCTTTTTCTTTTCACATTTAACGACATACTATTATATTTACTTCCGGCTCTCGCACTATACAAAGTCATTTGTGCTTGGGGAATTGAGGGGTTCTTGGGCCTGGAATCAAAAGAGTAATTGTTAAAATTTGTTTAAAATAAAATAATTATTAAATAATACATACTATTCTTTTTTTAGGCATAGGGAATCTTAATCTTAGAACACTGAATTCTCCACTTTCCGCTGGACTTTCGAAATATTACGTGTTGAGTGGTAAAACTCAACGCCGCTTTAGTGTTGTTACCATAGGAAATAAAAAAGTTACCTAACATAATGGAACAGTGTCTAAATGTAAATTTTATTATCCTGTCAATTTAAAATATTTTTAGTTACAATATAGTGGAGAACACACTTCTCCACTCTCCGTTTAATTCGATTACTTTTTTTATTACGAACACTAATAGCCGCATATATATTACAAGCTGGACGTATTATACTTAATTATAAAAATAAAATGTGAAGAATTTAGTATCATAGCATTTTTTTATAAATATACATCAAATAAGCATTTATAATTATTATATTAAGTTAAGTTACAAACGATTGATCATACAATATGTATATAAGGAAAAGTCATGATCTAATTAAAGGAAATTTGAGATATAAATTTAATTTACAATCTATTGGCACAAATTATTAATTTACCCTTATTATTCTGTTATATTTCGTTTGAATAACATAAAATAATATTCTATATCACATACATAAAACTTACCAAAATTAGAAGCCCTCGAATGAAAGGCATGGAAAAACAAATGACTCAGCAGTAAATAATTACATATTGCCTACAAATGCATAGAAACGAAATACAAGTATTCTAAAGACTATTTACAATATTAACTATAAAATACCAGATTTGGCAACTATTCATTAATACTGATGCGGTAAAAACGTTGGCACTTTACGCCACGATCTTATTTACTAAAGAAAATATCCTCTATAAATCCCTTAAGAGTACATCCTAGTAATATACTAAATACATCAAATTTAAAACGTCTTAGGCAGACCTTAGTTCAATATTCTAGAATATTCTTTTACTATTTACATCTTGGCCGTAGATAGGGGTTGTATAGTTATGTAAAAAGTAGTAGTGATATATTGAAAATAATTATTTTATGAAGGGTATAATATAACTGAACGTTTAACTTACTGCCACAGAGTATATATGTAGAGTTGGTATAATCGGATTCAAAGCCACAGATAATTAATTACATATCATTTGCTTACTTTTTTTTTCAAATATTTATAATTAAAAACCATACTCATCTTATAATGACTCGTATATTAATTTACCATATCCATATTTAAAAACGTGAAGACAGTTATTTAAAATTACAAAAAAAAAATCAACTCTACATACATCTATGTATAGTTTCATTTGTTTATTCGACTATTTCGTAGTTTATCTCAAACTGTTTTGTATATTAAGGGTGCACTCCATAGCGGTCAGTGCTCTCACCTCCTCACCGACGGTACTGGGGTACAATTTGCTGCCCGGTGCGTAGCCATTTTGTTCTAATGCGAATTGATTTTCTGTTGTTTTGCGGTACACGGGGTTGTCAAAGTTCATAGATGTGACGTTACGGTGCACGTAATGACGGTACATTACAACAGCGATCTGAAATTAATTAAAAAATATGTTTAGATTTATTTTTGTTTTCAATTTGAACTTTGTATATATAAATATTTATATATTTTTTCATTGGTAGAACGACGTCACTAAAATGTAATCAGAATACCAAATTCACAAAATTATTGTAAAAATGTGTTCATCATTGTAGTTTTCATAATAAATTGTGATGGTGATTCGTTCTTTTTTATTGCGTACAAAATTATTACAACATTCCTAATTAATAAATATTACAATTTCATCTACAATAAACAAAAAAAGCAAGTCTGAACTACAATAAAGGAAAATTACACAAATGTATGATCCTAATATAATTATTTTCGGTTAATATAATTTCTCACACTTCTTAGTGACCATTTGACGTATGTTCTTAATACGCTGTCACCTTATCAACTGTGTCACGAGTGAATTGCCGTCACATAATCAACTTTAATAGTCAATGAAGCTTCCGAACATCTATTGCTGTTACCGTTTTGATGGATGATAATGGATAAATGGCAAACAAACGTCAATTTGACTATATCGTAAACGTAACGTATCTATACGCGCGTTGGTTGTAGGTTCAATTCCCATTTGGATAGTATTAAATATGTTTAAGTTTCCCTATAGGTGGAACCATATTAATAACACCGACTGAACATGGACGGAAAATAACGGACAAAATAACGTAATAAGTATATTTGCAAGCGTGCATACAGAGCATACAAAATTTAAAAACTATTACAAATTACCTATTATGGATTTTACCGCATTTCGATGACTTACTTTAACCACTTTTTGCCTTTTTTGAAATATTGTGTGTTAGGTGGCAGGTTTAGGTTATATTTACGCTAGTGATATTTGAAAACTTACACTATAATTTAATTACACAAAGTTATACAAATACAAAATCGATTTTAAAAAACTCAACCTGCATAAACTGAAATAATATTTAATTTGTAAATAAAAAATAAATTAATAGTCTTAAAGCATATAATCTTTTACACTATAAAAATGTATTTAATGTTTTTTATTAATATTACCAGCATTTAACTTCAAATCAAATTAATAATATAAAATGTGTGTAAGTATTTTTTTTAGCTTTACGTTGTATCTTATCACAATAGCACTATAGGCAGAGAGATCCTGGAGTTATGACAATCATTTCCCGAAGAAGGAAATGAAACATTTAATGTTTTTAAATGTTTCGTTCATCCGAACGGGAATCGAACCCACAAATATCGCTCATTCAGGGCTTGCCCTGCGCCACGACAGCTTTAAGTAATTAAGTTTTATTTATAAAACTAAGTATACGTTTTATAAAAAAATATAATAATCATAACATAAATATTAATCAATATCAATCTTCATAAAAAAATCCAATAAAAAAATAATATAGTTAATAAAAACCCAACAGTACCTACTAGATTTTTCATAATTACTTTTGTGATTCAAGTTTTTTACTCATTGCAGTAACAACAGTATTTAAATTGTAAAGGAAGTATTTTAGGAAAAAAAACGACGTCAAATGAATATGTGATGGTCGCGTTGGTTGTGGTTTTAAATTCCGGTTGGGGGAGTGTTGTTATTTATACGTGTACGTATAATAGATGTTCCCTTGGTGTGGTAAGACTCGGTAAGATTTGAAATATTCCACAAAAAAGTTACAAAAATTCTTTGAAAACAGAGAAGGTACAATATTAGTTATTCAGGAACATATTGGACATTCGTGGCGACGAATAGAATAGCGTGTGATTATAAACACGGCGGTTGTGAGTTCGATTCTCCACTCGGGGAAATGTTTGTATTCAAATTATTTTCATATCTCCCCTCTGGTAGTCACTGCACGGCATCGAGTTCCGCCATTCAACTGTAATGTTTCAAAAAATCAGCCTACAATACTATAAATTATGCATGAAAAAGCGAGGACGTAAAGAAAAAAGAGATATACGAAATGGTAAGATAAGTACATATTTTATGGAAGTGATAAGTATTTTATGGATACGACATCACAAAAAATATTTACCTTTCAGTAATTTCTCGAAAAAACCAGAAAAACACCTATTAAAAAGCACTCGCAAGACAAACATCTATATAAGATTAATAATATCCAAGAATAATAACATGGTGCAAAAATAACTATTATAGCACACATTCCTTCCATTACGAATATTAAAAAAAACCTAGACACAAATAACGCAACGACCTCCTTTAATAGCATACAAGAAAGTAACCGCCAGTAAACTGTACTATACGATAGTATAGTTAACTTAAACGAGTTAGCAAGGACGTTGTAGAGAATGCCACCTCCAAGATACGCGATGTGAATATTTTTTTAGAACCTCTGAGGTCATTAACGTCGTGAATCAGCTGGTTAATGTGTAGGTATAAATAGAATAAATCAGCTTCACGCTGTAACCCGCACACAGCACGG
Source organism: Heliconius sara (assembly GCA_917862395.2). Lineage (NCBI taxonomy): Eukaryota > Metazoa > Arthropoda > Insecta > Lepidoptera > Nymphalidae > Heliconius > Heliconius sara. Next base: position 17,257,734 of record OU860789.1, on the reverse strand, counting down.
TAAGCAGAGGGAACCTGGTGTTAAAGTACCCCTTTCCCCAATTTCCGTCGAATTCTGGAGGCATTGTGTGCTAAGTGACGAAACTCAACGCCGCGCTTTGCCTCTACACTAGAGCGAAGAAATTGAAATATAATTTTAAATAAATATTTCACTTCCTCGAGTGGGGATCGAACTCACAACCGTTTACAGTCACACTTTGTGCTTCTGCGCCACGACCGTATTTACGAGGTCTCATATATATATATATATATATATATATATATATATATATATATATATATATATATATATATATATATATATATATATATATATATATATATATATATATATATATATATATATATATATATATATATATATATATATATATGTATGTATTTGTGGTAAAATATTTGTATGATGATTGAAATTTGCCGTTTTTTTTATATAAGCGGTGGTTTAGTAATTTAGTAATTCAATTAAAAGTAAATTGGGAAAGCATTAGGTTGAGTGTGTAGATTGTTTTATTGAGGCAATGTAAAAGTCTGTTATAAAAACAAATTTTAAGTTATTTAGATATTACATATATAGATATATTGTTTATGACATCGTCAAATAATATAAAAGTAAATTACATCGACACTTACATTTTAAAATCATAATGCAAGTAACCATCGTAATTTATAGGAAAATTCATTAAATTTAAAACCACAATGTAACAGTTTCTATGTTCTTATCAACATAAGTCTAGGACGTTAAGTTTATGTTCTATTCTGGATTAGTAGTTAATACTATACTATAAATTTACAAGCAATTCACGATAACCATAATTTATAAGTAAAATCAATAATAAACATTTAAAAAGAGTATAATTATTTTCTTTTTATACGGTGTGTTTGTAATGATATAAATATAAATTGGGCAGAGCTTCCAGGTGTTTATTTACAATGTTATGTATGTAAATAAATAAATGGATTCAAAAACCATCTAAAAATCTTTCGTATGTGGGAATCAAATTCAAAACCACAAAGCTAATAAGTAAAAACATAGAAAATACGAAGCAAAAAAACGACATAAACTAAAAACTGTTTAATATAATTACATTGTTCTCATTTACAACACTTACACTTTTTATTAATAGTAGTTTTTTTTACTACTTTTATAATAAATATTTATTTTTGTTAAATAAGTACAAAAAAATATACAAATAAATTTAAAGTGTAGTGTGTGTAGTGTGTATAAGAATACGAAATAACGAATTTCGATAATTCGATTCCCACTCACGGCAATAAGATATTTAAATTTTCATTTCCACGGCAAAACTGGAGAACGGAGTGTTTTAACATTAGGTTCCAAGGCTCTCTCTGTCTACCTTGCCCTCATTGTTATATGCGATATACAGCGTGTAGCAGAAAAAAAAAATTAAAAAATTAAATAAACTTACCACAGCAGCAACTATAATAATAACTGAGAACGCAGCAACGACGATACCAGCTACAACACTGGCGTCGCGTCCTGCAGTCGGGAGACCAGCTCCGGCCTTAGGAGTTTCAGGTACACCTGTAAACAAGTACAATGAATAAATAACTTAGAAAATGTGCTAAGCGTTTCCTAAGATCTTATAGAGTTGCCATTTTATAAGTCAAAGGAATTTTTTAATGATTGATTGATTATTTATATTTTTTTTTTAGTTCTGTAACCGACACCATGGCGAGGAAAATGCAAAGAAGTAAGCGATGTATAGAGTATCACACATAAATAGGTTAATTTTTATTGAGAATCACATAATATGTTATACTATCAAAACTTAACACTAAAATGTTAATAACACAGGTTCCTTCAACAGTGCACTAGTATCTCTTTGATATTTCAAAACAAATGTAAGAATATGAAAACGCAATGATGGTATCGGTACACGCTGACCACCACATTTTATTAATAGCTAGGTGTCAATGAAACGTGCCAACTCCGACTGGATGCTTAACTAAAATATCTTAACCTAATTGAATATAATGTATTTTTACAATAAATAATAGTAAACAGATGGACTTATTTATCATTGAAACAGGAGTTAAATTGTATGTTTTCGTAATTAAATACAGGATATGTGCAAAAGTGACATTTGTTAAAATCAAAACTAAACACGACAGGAAGCTGTCGCCTATGAGATTGTTATCCCATTATGAGTTTAAAGAATAACATATAAATGTATATGTAAATTAGTTTCTTTACAAAAGAATGAAGGCATAAAGTTGACGTTTTTCAAATTATCGAAGTTTTGGCAATGATATTTTGTTAATAGCAGAAGCGACTAGAATGTTACCCAAACATAAAGCAGATTGCCTTCGACCGTTAGATCTGTGTGTCTTCCTATCATTCAAACGTTTTTTTTAATGATAATGCAAAAAATGACAATACGTTACCCTTTAAATCAAAGATATTTTGACCCTCAGGCAATTTAATGAACTTGGTTGGATCAAATTTATAATGAGATTCTTGCACTGGTTTATCAGTTGTATCTGGTATCCTGTCTAAAGCGACACCTTTGAGGAATAAGTCTATGAACGGTTGGTTTTTTTTGTTGAGTTCTTCCTTATCACTCTCCCAGTATGCCTTCATTGGCTCAGCTTCAGGATCGACTGCAGGAGTTGTGTCTTCGGGCTCCTCCGGTATATCCTCACTCTGTGCAATAGCACGTCCCAGCTTTAAGAGAAGGCCTAGCCCTTCTCTTTTGAAATTAACCATATGTGTTGTTAACTCTGTTCTCAATTTTTTACTTGTAACATAAATTCATCACTTTGGAAACAAGGAGTTTGGCATGCCCTGTAAATCAGTCAAGGAATCCCATGTTGAAGACACACAGATATTAAAACGTTCACAATGTATGTATGTTAGTAGAGAGCGATGAATGTTAACTGTTACTTAATTCAGTGAGCACCCGATTATATATTATGCCTAATTATTATCTTATCAGATGCGATGGAAATGATTCAACCCATTTAGTAAAGCATTTCTAGGTTCAAATTTGAAGCACGAGGTCAAAATGCGATATTAAAAAAACATTGATTCATTCTCGATTATATTAATGAATTACTCGGCACTTATTTACATTTGGAAACTTATTAACCTCGGATGCCACAAATTCGTCCCGAAGACCAAAAATGCAGGGTAGCTAGGGAAAGAGGACAAACGAAAATTGGAAAAGGTTGGCAAAATACTCACTGGGCGAAGGCTTTTCCTCAATAACTACAGATTTCTTTGAACCATTAGCAGATTTAAGCACCTCCGGATCAGGATTTAGTGTATCTGTAGATTTTATTAACAACAACCTTATAATTATATCCTTGTTTAAACTTTGGAATGTTTACTTTTTCTGTTTATAAAACGTAACACTCGCCCGTACAAATCACAGATGCCGGTTTTAAATTCAATACGTGCGTGAGCGGCCACGAGGCGAAGTGAAATGAAATGACAAGCTGACTCCACTCCACGCCGACCGCGCTCCATTCGAGTGACGTGCCCCGACTCCTCGACTATTGCCAGTCAGTTATATTAACTGTACGCGATTCGGCTCGCACTCGGTACTTTTATTTAATTTTCTATTATCCCTTTACCTCTAGTAAAGTGTGGTAAAGTTTCTTTTTTTATAAACAATTTTAAGGGGTTTTATCAAAATAAAACAAATTATTCAAGGATTTCCAGGAAAAATACCGAACTACTAAAAACATATAATTAGTAAAAATAACATTACGTCTCCATATTTCTAAGGAAATGCACGCAAATTTTTCCAAGTCTGAGGGACTTCATTCATTGCATATCAGATAATTTTTCTAATTTTATCAGTCGAGGTCGAGCCCACCCTAGAAGCGCGCGACGAGCCGGATCGCGCGTTGATTGACTAACAAAAGGTGGCGTGATGTGTGACGTCACACCTTTTTAACTAAATTGAGCCTTATTGAAGAACCAACTGTGGCAGTACAGTACCGGGAATTTTTGTTAACTTTTATTTATTATTTTCTTTTGTTCATAAATTAAGATTACGATTTTGATAAATAATTATAACCTGCCAATAATAAACACCGATATGAAAGATTATTTTGCATATGATTAGTAATAAGGATAATCCTGTTATTTTAAAATTTGTAAATTATACTATAATTTAAATTTTAAGACGCAAAAAACTTAATTTATAAAAGTAATATAGGTATGCATATTTTTAAAGTAATTATTAAAAAATATATAATCTATCTACGTGCATCTGTTTATGTTCCGTGTTACATTTAAAATATTATATAGGCATTAATCTATAAATACCGGCATTCTACTACAAAAGATAACACTTACGACAGATATAGCGATAGCGAAATACAACTGACTAGTACGCACTGACTAATCCTCACAAACTGGTATATTCCTATCAAAACAAATTATTTCGGTGGAAATTAACGAAATCGATATAAGGATGGAAGGCTAAAAAAAATATCGTACGATCGAACGTCACCGCCTGACGTGGCGGTTACGTGGCAAAAAGACTGTTTATGTATGTCGTTGTACATGTAAACTCAATCGCAAAACTCGATGCGAATGGCCTTGAGGAAAATAAATGAGTTTAGAAAAATTGTCTCCACTCATCTTCCGATATTTTTTTTTGTAAGAAGAGTAAAGAGTATATCTTTCGTCTTTTTCGAGTACGCAATGTCTCAAATATTGAATGTGGACTGGCGGGTGACTACAGTAAGGTTGAAGAGTCGTGGTCGCCCTATCTGAATTATTCTGTTTTGTGAACACGGGAATAAATTAATTAAAAGTAACAAAGAAATACTAAAAACAAAACGCAGCAATCTACACGTAACTACAGGGCGGCTAAAGCTAGTCGACCGTCACTCTACAGGCTTTTAAAATATTTTTAAAAACATTCTTAGCCATTGACAGGGAACCCAGGACCGTTGTGATCGTCGATCGTCGATGGCATATTATGTTAACATTAATATTTGCAGACTTTAATATAATATGACGTAAAAATAAACTAAACAATTTTCTCGTTTCTTATACAGTTCCTAGGTAGATTGTTGCGAGAATTAGCGATCAGCGGTTTGTTAAAATATTCTCAGATAATTTGATACACTATGTATTGCATGTTACAGCCACTGTTGCACTATTGCAGACATCGATATCATAATTCACCACTTAGTAGGTCATTTAGTCACTTGGGTATTAATATATATTTTTTTTCAAAAGAAGATTAACAAAAATATATATATTTTTTGCATTTTTTTAATGTTGTTATGACTAGTTTTAATATATTTTTGTTTTACTGGTTTTGAATAGTCAAAAGCCGTGCGGCTTTGAGTTTCGCCATCAGCCTTGTAATATCTTTAATGAAATTGTAGAACAGAATGACATCACTAGGCTGTATTCACTACCTATTCGATTTATTTATTTTGGGAAAAAATGAATTAGTGACGCACCGACAGCTACAAACTTAGAACCATTCTCAACTCTCGAGATTCTGTTTTCATTCATAGATCATAATTTATAAATGATAACGGCAAGTCAAGATCGATCTCAGAGTTGAGACCGGTTTAATATGGAGATTAGTAACTAGATGGTATTGTCTCTTATACCTATGCTTTCATGTTTACATAAAAAAACGTTACAATGCAAGACAGCAAATATCATTCTACTTTCCGAGTACCTCTCTGAGTACTTTACACTTTTGCATTCATACGAACGCTCCCAACATTATTGTGAACATTGTGCTTAACAATTTAAAACTTTTTGTAATGAAGTTTTAATGAAACTTACAAAAAAACTACAAAAAAAGTTACCTTCCGAAGTCATACAAACTTAAACTATTATATTAAGTATTTTAGTCTATACATCAAAATAGTACGAAATTTATGAACCTGCATATTCTAATATTATTATTTTTATTTATGCAATAATATTTGTTTATTATCTACGCCTACTCTACAACAACATGACAAGTGCGTAAAACTAAATTACAAAAATAAAAAAAATATATAAGATCTACCTATAGAGTACATCTATTTACATGTAAAAGGATCTCATATTTAAAAATGACTCAATGATGTTTACGATTACAAAATTGTTGAGTCACCCCAGTATAATAGGGATCCACCCGCAAAAAAGGGATGACGTTACCACCAGAATGAATGAATGAAATGAATGAATTTTGAGTCATTTAGTGTGTCCTCTGATCGCATTCCTTTATACACAGCTAGGGCTGTCCTGTACTTCAATCAATGAAGGATTCCATCGTCAATTAATGCCTTTTTATTGACCTCGTTCAATTGACCAATCGGATCGTAGTGTTGAATGTACTATAGTGCCGCTTTAATGTCTTGATTATAGTTCAAAAAGATGCCGTCTCAGATATTTTATTGTTAACGCTAACCTACATCTAATGTTTAAGATTATGAACAATCTTTTAAGCCAATTTAGATTTGAGCATTCTGTTCATATTCTTTATAATCATAAAACAATTTTCCCTTTAACTTTGAAGAATGATAACATAATAAAATATACCGTACGTAAAGTTTTAAAATGTTCTGTTAATTTCATAATATTATTTTTATAAAATACTAGACACCGAAACGTGGCTTCGCTCGTTTAAGCTTGTTTTATATTATCAACATATCTAATTAAGCCTTTCTAATAATACTTTTACGAATATGTGTATTTCCTTGATAATTGGTTAAGTAGTTTTGACGTGAAAGCGTAACAAATAAATTACACAGTTAAACATTCAGTAAAAAATTGTATTGTAGAGTGCAGATAAGTATCTCCTGTATAATATTATTTTTAAAAAAATACTTATCAAGTTACATAATTCTTTACTTTTTTTTGGTTTTTTTTATACATATATTCAGCTTCACGCTGTATCCGTGTGCGGGACACAACATGGTAGGCAGAGGGAACCTAGTGTTAAGACACCCCGTGCTCCACTTTCTGCTGAATTCTGGAGGCATTGCGTGTTGAGTAGCAGAACTCAACGCCGCGCTTTGCGTCGACTCCAGATGGAAATATAAATTTAAGTAAATATTTCATCTCTTCGAGTGGGGATCGAACCCACAATCGAACGTTTTTACATATAAGAAAACTTATTTAATTATACTTTGAAATAAGGAATTAGTTATTTTTTTTTACATTCTAAAACTATTTAATTATAGTATATTTCAATATGTTCAAAGAATTTACTCAGCTGTACGTTCTTCTACATCATTCAATATTTTATAATGATACACGGAGTATATTGTGTAATAATGTGCCAAAAATCACTCTGTTTACGAACAACAACAAAAACATGTTTATTATTTAAGTATTGTTTTAAATTAACTACGAAGGCTATTAATTATCCAGTGGCGATGCTTGTTGCTTATATTAGATTTTGAAGGCATTGACGTACGTTCGTTCTCGTATGATATATGTAGGTACCTATTTAGTTAAACTAATTGTGTATTTCTCCCATTTGAAGTTCCACTTATTAACCTTTAACCCATGTACCACATATATTAGGTTTAATATATCATATTTTCTAATATAAAAGTTTTAATACTAAAACCTAGCACATATTTTAAAATATTTACATCTTTTACCGTTAAAGTTATTGCAGACATAAATTTTAACAAAAATAATACCCTGAAAACAAACCTAGGAAATAGTAAAAATGCAGTTGACGTCAAACTGAAACTGGTTCCTTCTGACCGGCTGTTTCAATATAACTTATTAATAATGTTTACTTGTGTTGATTGAATCGCTTTTGTTACACAACAAAATAAATATCAGTTATAGCAGTTTAAATACAAAAAATAAATAACGTATTATATTTTCCTCGAATTTTAATTATATTTTTTAATGTTCAGATATTTATACGTTACACAGAAATTTCAGAATTCGTTTGCTTGTACTCTTCATGTCCTACCTTTTTTGGTTCACACTATAAACAGAGTTATTAAAATCCTCGATGAAATAACATTAATCAATTATTATATGTATGTATTGTACAGCTAAGCGCATCGTAATGGCACGATCGTGGGTTTGATCTCTAAGGTGAAAAAAATAGATTTTTTTTCAATTGTGTATTATACTGTTGGCCCTATTGTCCTCTACAGTGTCATAGGGTTTTATGAGAACGAGCTAGAAGAGTTTTGACCTTGGAGAAAGTAGATATTTTACAACTTTAATATTTATTTCACTCCGACGTGTAATTTCTCGATTTTTGCGAAAGTCCGAGAATGAAGTTTCCCTTGCCTACCCCGCTATGCGAGAAATCGTTGTTCTTTGATATATTAATTTTTGATATAGATAAACTTTCATTAATCATTGTTTTTTCTTAACTATTATTTATTAGAAAAATATTAAGAAATACTCACTGTCTTCGACGCACATCTGGTTATCTGGCAGCAGTCGAAGGCCGTTAGGGCAGGCGCAAGAGACGCGCGGTGAGTTCGAGCCTATCCTGGGCGCGGGCAGGCACAGGTGGGAGCAGTGACCGTTCACCGCCGCACAGTAGTTCACCCCGTCGGGCTGACGGTACGGATGGTACACGTGGATCACCATCGGATTTTGTAGCTAATTAAAGTTGGAAATAAAATATATTTGTTATATAAAATTTGAGTATAGTTAACTTAAAGTAAAGTAAATAATTAAGAATAATGTATCTTTTTGAGTTATGTAAATGATAAATGATGTATTTAATTTTGTTGCGTCATCGTTATCTTGGAAGACAAATAACTCCAAATCTCGTGACAAATCACTTCAAAATTTCCTAATTATCTACAAAGATAAATAAATATACGTATTATGAGCGCAACCGTACTAGTCTGATCAGAGAGTTATTCACATTTGAAATGTTCTCATTTTCAAATAGGTTTTCAAATAGTCTCAAATAGGTTCACTATTCTATGTAAGCAAATCTTTAGCAAAACCAAAACTAGAGAAGAACAGATACAATAGTGTAGTTGACATAATGATGCCAAAATTACTATAAGTTAGTCAAAATTCAATTCGATTTGGAAAGCATCATAATATACTCAAATGAAATTGTGCCAACTTTTCTTCAAGATAAATGCTATTTTCCAAATGTTAAGTTTTATGGAAAGATTGCTGGTCTTCTTTCATGATTACACTTTATCATATATTTAGTCGAATAATAACAAAGGGTATTCGCACCCTCCGCGTTTCGGACATTCAATACAGCTAAAGAATTTACAAAACAGCAAATGCGTTGTTTTCTTTTATTGTGTCTAAGTATTTATATTTAATTTATGATGGTGTGAGAATCGATAAGCACAAATTGAGATTATTATTGTAATTTATAGCTATATTCAAAGGCATCGTTTTGTTGACATCGAATTTATCTTGACATAATAAAAATATAATAAGCAATGGATATTATATCTTAGTTTATAGATTTGACTGCCATAAAGCCAATTTCAATTGCAACAGTTTTGACATTACATGTCAGAAATGATTGGATTTTGGGTAAAGCTATCATAACAGATTAGCCAACGGTCATTAGGTCTAATTGTGTACTCATTAATCTAGTACATAATAGATGAGTGGCAGACTAATAACTGTGTGGAGAGGCTGTCTAATATTTTTTAGACAAGTCTACAAATGTCAAACTTCTGGCGATCATTAATGTTTTTATGTATAAAAAAAATTAGCTTAACGGTGTATCCCGCACACATCAGGGAAGGGCAGAGGGAAGGGTATTAAGACACTCCTTTCTTTACTTTCTGCTGATTTCTGGAGTCATTTCTTGTTGAGTGGCAGAACTCAACGCCGCCCTTTGCCTCGACACCAGAGCGAAGAAATAGAAATATAAATTTAAGTAAATATTCCATCCATCCATTCCTCGAGTGGGGATCGAACCCACAACCAGTCGGTTTTACAGTCACACTTCGTGCTCCTGCGTCACGACTGTCCTCTTTTTTTATAAACATATGTATATATGAAAATCGTGAAAATCACACAAATTACTATACTTAATACTTATGTGTTAAAAACAAGTACAAGTGTTTTTGTTTTTCGGAATATTTTTTTAATTAACACCTCTTTAAACCGTATTTTTCGAGAAAAATCGATATACGATTTAAAATATATTTATATCAGGTGGAACAGCTTCACGCTGTATCCCGCACAAAGCAGGGTAGGCAGCGAGAACCTAGTGTTAAGACACTTCGTTCCCCACTTTCTGCCGAATTCTGGAGGCATTGCGTGTTGAGTGGCAGAACTCAACGCCGCGCTTAGGATCGACACCAGAGCGAAGAAATGGAAATATAAATTTAAGTAAATATAAATTAATCTCCTCGAACTTACAACCAGGCGGTTTTACAGTCACACTTAGTGCTCCTGCACCACGACTGGCCTCATAAAATTATCTTTAATATTTTCTAATTATACAATATATTGCTAGTTCAAATCTTGGATTTTTTTCTTGTTTAATGCATCTATAAACATTACTAGAGGCTGCAGGCGACTTTGTCCGCGTGGAAACCCTATGATAACGTAACAATATTATCAACAAACAAATATGGTAACTATGTTTTGCAAAGATCTAATCATAAGGCTATCGGTAGCTACTGCAGTATGCTTCTATCGTTACAATTAAAAAATGAAGTACTTTTTATAACAAAAACACGTAATACCTTTAAAATGCAAGACTTATCTATTTAATTAAAATTATAGCTTCATAGTAATTAATAGGCAAAAAACAGTTCTAATTAGCCAATTTGAAAACAAAACCACGCTTCCGTGAGTCTATTAATTTAAAAAAAATTAGGTATCATACAAAAAACCATCTGCCAATAACCTTACTTTGGACCTGGATATTACGTCAATGCGTTTATAGCAACTGAAAATTCATAAACGGACACAACGGATAAATGTATCTATTTTCAATTAGGAATCAATCCCGTGGGAACTCCGGGATAAAAAGTAGCCTATATGTTATTCTGGGTCTTTCAGCTACCTACATACCAAATTGCATCGTAATCGGTTCAGTAGTATTTGCGTGAGAGAGTAACAAACATCCATACATACATACTCACAAACTTTCGTATTTATAATATTAGTAGGAAGTAGGATACGTAATACTTGTTTAATGTTTAATTTAAATTATCTTAGTATTTCTTAAGTATACACCATTGGATACTTTATTGACATATCATTACATTCAAATTGAAAAGTCATTAACGTATGTACTTAGTATAATATGGTATGTACTGTCTTTAAAAAAAAAACGTGACTCCTATAGCATAGGGAAGCTGGTGGATTCAAATTATTAAGAAGATTGGTTCTTTCATATACAACATGCTACTGTATGCTTTATGGGTATTAAGAAATGTTATTAGAACCTAGTGTCCAAACACTGCGTTTTATTGGGGAAATAAAATAACCCATTTTCTTTAGGAGCGATCGGGACGTTTTAAATCATAGTTTAAAGTAAAATCTAGTTAACTATAATAAATAGCATACCGTATGTGTAGATGTAATAGCTTCAACATCTTTCCCATTGAACTTGTTAGCTCGGTACACAGCGGTCTTGTCCCAATCGGTCCAGTAAACCCAATCTTCGAAGGTCGTGATGGAGAAGGGGTGTCTCAAGACATCGGTGGAGTAGAGGATCACCCGTCGAGCAGTTCCATCGTAGTTGCAGGACGATATTGTGTTCAGCTTTGCATCGACCTGTTAAGGAAAATATATAGAAATACAATTACTTAAGTAGTAACTTACCGGCCCAGCGTTCATAGTGGCGATCTGACTAAGGCAATCTGAAATCTGAAAAACTGGCAAACCTCAATTTGATCAATCCAATCATATGACACGGAGAAGAAATAAATGATGAAAATTTTATTATTTTTAATAAAATTATTTGACTTTGACTTTGAATCTTACCCAATATACGCGTTTCCTCACTAAGTCCAAAGTGAGGCCGTTTGGCCACTTCACGTCGTAGGAGACTATTGTCTGTCTGTGTGAACCATCCATACCGGCGCGTTCGATTTTCGGTGTTTGGCCCCAGTCTGTCCAGTACATCCAACTAAAGAAGGAATTAAAAACTTTCATCAAAACAGTTTATTTAGGCTCAAAATGATTTATACAGTTGCTTATACTTTAGATGAATAAACAATAAAGTAAAGGTAGATACAAAAGCTAACTGGATTCATTTTATTTATGTTTCTATAAATATTGGGGCCGGTCGTGAGCAGGGGCACAAAGTGTGACTGTAAAATCCACTAGTTGTGGGTTAAATCTCCACTCGAGGAAATGAAATATTTATTTACATTTATATTTTTATTTCTTCGCTCTGGTATCGATGCAAAGCGCGGCGTTGAGTCGCCACTCAACACGCCATGCTTCCAGAACTTTGCAGAATTGAGAACGGAGTCTTTTTTCCCCCTGCCTACCCTGATGTGTATTGTGTGCGGGATACAGCGTGAAGCTGACTTATTTTATTCATAAATATTTAATCAGCTTATATTATTGTTACAGAAATCAGAAGCCTTTAAAACTCTTAGGCTGGTAACAAACTAGAGTTATCTATTATTATCAAAGCTATTTATATCTGTTGTAGTTTAAAGTCGTCTATTTTAGTATGTTACCAGCCTTTCAAAGCCTGTTCCGCATAATATTATATTAAATCAAGTATTAAGACAATAAGAGTAATAAATGACTATAAACATAGTTTAAACAGAAGGAACTCTTTATAAACCTAAAACAACGCACAAAAACAGCGGTCACGTAACGCCAGCAATACTATAAATATATATAATAATTAATTATTACAGTTATCATTTTATATCTATTAATAATCAAGGACAATATTGTTACTTAAAGTGATAAGGTACTTAGACATAGACCGCTTTCAATCTGGTAAGCCGTCTGCTGTACTAGTTATTTGTAAATAAGATCATTATCAAAGAAATGTTCACAATATCGGCCTTTATCTATTGTGAATACAATAATATATTATGACAAATTACCTTGGTACTCTCATCCATCATTACCACCGAGAATTTGCTATTATGCATATGTATTTTTTATTATTTTTTTATTTAATATCACGCTGTATTCCGAATATAGCAAGGTAGGCAGAGGGTGTCTACTGTTTAGCCACTCACTTCTCCACTTTCCGCCTAATTATATATTTATGTTTTGGGTGTAAGTTGGGTGGAGGAACTCAACGCCGCGCTTTGCCTTATTACCACAGTGAGGTAAAAATAATAATATACATACATATAATGTGTTTCACTGAGCGTAGTGCTCATGAAACGTAGCATATGGCTATCCGCGGCTGCTCGTTTATGTGAACAAGATATGACATTGTATGTTGTAGATCCCGACTAGATAGTGGTTCTCTCCGACGAACGCTCTATTAAATTGTCCTGCATCGAATATACCATAGTATGCGTGTATCGACCCCCCTCAGGTAGTTATGAAGTACTTGAAGAGTATAACGGAGGGTTTCCTTATTAATTTATGTTCGAATAGTAAATTTTTAATAATTTTTTTTTATTATTTTAATTTTTAGTCTTCGGGAATCGGAAAGGTGAGAATATAAATGATGAAAAATTATCTGGATCTCCTTTAAGGATGGGCGGTCGACAAGGATCTGTGGATGGTCCTATATACTATACTGTTGGCAGACGATGCCACTTCAATATTTAAGGTTGACAAAAAAAAAGTAAACAGTAACGAAGTGAAAAGTGCATTACCGCATAGTTTTCGCTGGTTTGATGTTAATAATAATAAATATTAACAAAAAAATGTAAACATACAGGTTTTTAATACTATAATTTAAGTGAATAATAAGCATTGAATCATTAAAATATTTTCCATCAATACGCAAAAGTAATGAACTGAAAACTTTGCAATATAATGAACTGAAAAATGCAAATATCTACTATAATTTTTATTTTATTTTATTTATATATAGGTATTTGCCTTATTTTCGTTTGTAAGGTAAGAAAAGCTCGTTTAAATGCAAATAACTATATTCATTTCTTAATTTTAACAATTTTAATTGTGCACGAGAGCACAAAAAAAATGAATAATGAATCCCAATGACGTCAAACTACATCCTTTCATAGCCTTGTTTTGCATTTATTTATTACTAGCACCCGCTTTAATTACTGAATTATTTATATTATAATGTACCTAGGTTTGCAAAGCACTTAAGATTACTAATATGAACATTATTTAAACCTTAATGCAAACCGCATTTTCGTATTATTTTCATTTCTTATTGTATCATTTCTCATTATAAAGAAATTATAAGCAACAGACTACTTACTATTCTCTTGCCCAAAAACACTTAAACGAAAGATGTAACCAACTATGTCGCGTTGAAATACATTATAATGATTGTATAACTCCAAAATACGTGCAATCACTTCTAATTTACTTTGCTACAGAGCCGGTCTTCTCTCGAGCGCCCTTCATTGCCCGTAACTTCTTCTTCAGGGGCGAGCTACACTCGCCCCTCCCAGTCCGGTGACGCTGTTAAGACCATACCAGGTCAACAGCAGTATGTCCATCAGGAAAAAAAAATACAGAGCCAGGCGGCGAATCAAAGCATTCTCTCGACCATCTCCGTAGTAGCTCCGAAGGCCATCAGGGCCGAACGATATCAGGGCTGTTGGCTCTTTGGCCGTGATCTCAAGCTACAACCTGCTCTAGAGCAGACACAGGGAGGAGGATGCGGGACGGGATTGGAAAGATTATCAAATACCATCGGTCAACTCAGTCAGTTGAGACCTTCGGTTTCTTGTGGGAGGCCCAGCTTAAACGACCAAGGTTCAATGCAAGGCTCATGAGCCGGATTTGGAGGAGGATAGAAAGTCCCTCGGAAGTCGTCTGACGTCTGACCTAGGGCGGCTAGGCATGCCACGGAGTGCTGCTCCTTAAGTTTAGGTGACCCGATACATTGACGCAGCGGAATGTGTTGGACGCGACCAATGTGTACCTTTCCGAGGCTTTCTATCTTTATGTTACGGTGATGCATGGTGTTTCACACGCAGTATGGCGCCTGCTTCACTCGACGGAGGATGAGGTTCGGGACGACCTGCAGGATTTCTCGTTGAGTGATATTCGCTAGGGCGTTGTGATGTCATCAGTGTATAGTGCGTAGACAGCAGGTGACAAAATGCTGCCCTGGGGAACAAAGGCAGCGATCGAGTCACTGCTAGACCTCGAACTCTCAACTCTCACGCAAAATGTCTTGTCACTGATGCAGAACCAAAGAATTAGTGCCCCGACTCTCTCCAGGTGATCCAACCTACAATCTACCTATATATAGACACTGGCCCGCTGCGCCCCTATGACGCATGATAATAAATTTTAACTTTAACAAAATGTCTCACCCGTCAAGAGGATTCAAAGCGATAGCTCTAGGTTCTTCAAGTTTGTCTCTAATGAGAATTTTTCTCATATTGCCCTGAAGATCGGACAGTTCTATGTGATTCTTGCCAGTGTCCGTCCAGTAGAGGTGGTTGTATATCCAGTCCACTGCCAAGCCGTCTGACGTGATCAACTGATCGCCTATCACTACCGTACGTTGACTACCTTCGTCTATTGGTGCCCTGGGAAAAAAGATACAACAATATATGTATAATAGAAAGATATATGAGGATTTAGGAAGTATTTTAACTTTGTTGTCGGAAACCTAAAGTTTTTTGAAAAATATAAATATATGTACAATTTTTTAAACATATATGTAGGTATAAATAAATAACTTACTTATAAATCTTTTCATCGGTGACATCACTCCAAAATATCATGCCAGTTCTGAACACATAGTCGAGGGCTGTAGCTGACTTCGTATCATTTACTATAGCTACCATCTCATGATGGTCCAAGCTAATCTTTCTGATATCAAAACGCCGGGCAAAGAGCAATGATGGGTGGCCCTCTGTTGCCTTACACCGTGTTCTGTCTCTTGGATCTCTTGCATAGCCTGTGTGGCACTCGCATTTGAAGGTGCCTTTCTCGTTTATGCATATTTGGGAACATGCACCGGGGTCTGTACACTCGTCGATATCTAAAACAGATATTGAATATCATATGATCAAATTTAGTATAGTAGTAGAACAAAAGTCAATAGCTTTCAGTATCACACAAATATTTATAGCTTTGAATTTAATTTATGAGGCCTTTGAAAATTCATTAATTTGCATAACTAATGTATAACGATAATTGATAATTATTTCTCCACAACGACAATATTGGTTCTAAACTAATAACATTGTTATTTCCTAAATAGTGAAACAACATCATTCACTCGTAGATCAATGTATGTAGTGTCAACACAACGGTATTTAATATGGTCCGCTTTGTCAAGTGGATTACCGACATTCGACGCTAATACCCGCCATACCGCATCACGTTGCCCTTGGCTGTCCAATAACTCTGATAGCCAGTAAAGCAAATATGTGTGGAAATTTTGTGATAACACTATTTTATTTAGTTCTAATATTTTTATAGTTAAAATTTTCAAGTATAAAGTTTTATAGCTTAATTAATCTACACGTATTTTTTGTCATTTCTTTTCATTCTCAAAGAATTAATTTAGTTATATAAAATTATTTTTGGAGGAGGAGCTGTTTTCGTAAAAAAATATAATAGAATGTATGTAATTTTTTCTTTTAGAGAAATGAGGTAAATGCACTTGCGCTAATATGCAATAAAACGCTGCATAAAAACGTCTTACTGTAAACGCTACGCTACGATATACGGTACTCGGAGGAATGAATTTTAATTTCTTCCCTCTGGTCACAAGACAAAGTGGAATTTTCAGTTTCGTTTCTCAACACGCAATATCTCGAAAATTGGACGGAGCGGAGTACCTAAACACTAGATATAATTATCCTAAGACTTATAAAGCCTTATGTAAATATTCGCGATTGTCGCCCTTCCACGTGGGCGACAATTGCCTCTATATCAAATATTGAATCGTAGTACTCACTGAACTCGAAGGAAAAATGTCTTTCAAAATGGGATAAGTCTATTTCTATGTCGATCGCATGAATACATTCACATATAGAGTGAATATAATACAAGATCGTACTTTTATAAGACTACTTTCGGTACCAAACGCCTTCTATGGAAAACAGATAGCTGTAGGTAAATGATAAATGTTACAAGAAATATATAATCATGTTACATATGTCATGTGGAGGGAAGAAAAGTTAATAAGGTTTTATTCAATATTTCAATTTTTAACTAAATGCTGGATCTTAAATCTATCGCAACCAGATCCCACGAGTTGAGGTCAGTCGTGACGCAGGGGTACAAGTGTGTGACTGTAAGCACGGTTGTCGGTTCAATCCCCACTGAACGAAATGAAATATTTAATATTCATTTCTTCTCTCTAGTATCAAGGCAAAGCGCGGTTAAGTTCCGCGTTAAATCGATCCATAAGTCGAAAGGAAGTAACGTGTTAGCCATTTCATAGATTCCATATGACATAAGTATCGCAAAAATTGTCACTAGTATCCGGTAATCTTATCGGTAGATAAAACAATAAATTATATGGGCTTTAGTATTTCATATTAATTGCGTCTTATGTAGTATCAGTGATAAAAATTACTGAATGCTAAATTATAATTAACAGTTATCACTTAATATTACACGTTTGATATGAGGTATCAGGTATCTACAAAGATATTTTTTTTTGCAAGCAATTGTTTTTTTTAACCTCCCTTTTTATATAATTTATTGAGATAAGCGTGTAAGCTTTTATATGATTCATAATTTTGAATAAAATCAAATTAGGTTTACGTCGTATCCCGCATACAGGAGGGTAGAGGAAATCTAAGGTTAAGACACTCCGTCCCCTACTTGCCGCCGAATTCTGGAGGCATTGCGTGTTGGGTGGAACTCAACGACGCGACCAGAGCGATAAATGAAAATATACATTTAAATGAATATTATTTCCTCGAGAGGGGATCGAATCCACAAGCAGTCGCGTTTACAGGCACAGGTAGGGTTTGTGCCCCTGCGCCACAACTGACCTCATAGTTTCGGGTTATTTTATTTATCAGTTCAAGTTTAAATCTACTCCAAGCGGACCTTAAGTTATTATAAGAAACGTCATGTGACCTATATTTAATAGTCCAATCTGTGAAAGTTATCTATTTTTGTAGAATCTATTATCTTGTAGTTGTAACTGTACAGTATATAATGTCTCACTAGAAACCCGGGCATTGATAACTCAATATGAAATTCAGAATGATTAAAAATTACACTTTTTTCTAGGTTCACACGGTATATCGCACATAGGTAACGCTGGTAACCTACTGTTAAGATACTTTTGGATACGTTAAACCTCAAAAGCAAATCTAAATATTACCTTCACAAGTTCGATTATCAGTCAGCTTATATCCGTTTTCGCAATCGCAGTAGTATCCGACGGGTGTGTCGATACATTTTTGTGTACAGCCTCCATTGTTTATAGCACACTCATCCTCTCCACACCGGTCTCTAGGTTCATCTTCGAAGTTGGGACAGTCCGGATGCTTATCGCAAACCTTAGATAACGGTATGCACATACCAGAACCGCAATCGAATTCGGTTTTTTTGTCGCACACAGGCTTGGGTCGAGCTGCGAAATAGATAATTATTGTATGTTTAAATAATTACTATATTTTTATAAATTGACTATAAACGCGACGATTGTGAGTTCGATTCTCTCTCGAGGGAATTAATTGTTTTAATTTCCACGCTCTAAAAGCTTAAAGCGATTTACGGTCGACATGCAATTACTTGAAAACTGCGCGGTGCGTCGGAAGCGAAGTGTTTCGACATTAGGTCCCCTCCATCAGATCTTTATAAAAATATTTACATTACTTTTTTTAATTAAAAGTAACCAGACCGCGGAAATAACTAAATTATAAGAATAAATATTACTTCAAGTCAAATTCAAGCTCCCAACGAAGGCGTCGGCGTCAAAAGATGTTACATTATATTGATATCTATGATTATTGGTCATAATTTTTAATGATGAAATAAAAAAAAATTGTGTGTTATGCAACATTGTGCGTACATATTACTACTTATATGACAGCCACGACTCTACATAAAAAAACTTTTATAATCACTTTTTATTCTACGAAAGAAATATACAGGTTACTTACTACAATTGAATTCATCGCTTCCATCAGGACAATCCTTTTCACCATTACAGTAGAGGGCCCCGGGGATACAACTGTGATCCTTGCATTGGAACTGATCTAATCTGCATGTAACATTTCCTCTACAAATCTCAGGAGCTTCGTCGCCACCATCCGGACAGTCGCGGTCCCCATCGCACACCCAAGCCCTGTGTACGCAAGTCATACGATCCCGACATTCAAATTCTGTGGCTATACAGGGTGATATCATTTTAGGTGCGGATGGACAACCCTGTAATAATTAAATGTATTCTTTAAATCCTGTGAACTTAATTTCTATATATAATTTAATAAATATAATTTAATAAATATAAGAAAATAATTTTCTATAGTAGATATATACATAGTATATTTGGTTAAGATTTAACCAAGAAAATTATAAGGATTACCTTAGAAGTACCTTCAAAAGATTATCGTCGTCGCAATTTTTAAACGAAACTCTTTAGTATTCTAATATTACCTCATGAATTTCTTGCCTAAATTATAGCTTGGAGACAAGATTTAACAACTCGTAATGATTGGAACATACGGCACTTAGTAAAGCGTAAATTAATTTAGGTCTAGTTAAGTAAGTTAGATACTAATTTAGACCTGGATAATAACCATAAAATTATATTGATGTCAAGGAGCACCGCACTAACGGCGCTAAAATTTGTCATTAAAGTATTGCATAATGTGCCACTATATCAAATAAATTGGTAATATCGTTCTAGTAAGTCATAATTAGTCAACTCATAAAAGTGGTTAAAGGCACCTGTATTGCCAACTTGAAAGTCGTTTATAGTTTCTAACTTATAAATTGCCTTCAAATTTATTTTATAACTTTTTAGGTACTTAGATGAAAAATGTTCAGTTAACTGCAAAATTATAATACAAAATATTTGAAACGCACCGCCTCATCGCTGCCATCAGGACAGTCGATGTCTCCATCACACCTCCATCTAGCAGTCACGCAGTGGCTGTCAGCGCAAGAGAAATGAGTATGCGGCTGGCATGTGGGTGCTGGACACTTCAATTCATCACTCCCATCCCCACAGTCATCATCGCCATCACAAACCCACCGGTGCTGTATACACTTGCCGTTTCCACATGTGAATTCATCAGATCGACATGTCTCATCTAAACATATAAGTTTATATTAGATTCACCAATTGTAAAAACGTTAATTTTATTTTAATTAATGTTATAATGTAAACACAACTATTAAATTATATCAATAAACAAACTACAATCAATTAGCCATGTTAAGATTGTACAAAGTCACTCACAAAAAATATCTTAAAAGCAATTATTTTTTAAAGAACAAATAATTCAAGAAAGAAAAAGGCTAAAAGGGTGCAGACATTATTAAAACATTCCTCAGGCGAGCTTTAAGTGGCCAAGTAATGAAGGAGAAAAATAAGAATTAACCGGGAACACTGTAATGAGAAAACGCAAAAAATGGTTGCAATCATGATGTCGAGCACTACCCGTGACCTTTTATATTAATAACCAAAAGCCGCAATGAGTGGGTTGCATTAATGAATCCTAAACGCTCTGACCATATCGCACCACCACCACCACCACCACCACCACCACTCTAGTTGTTTGTATCTCTTTTGTTTCGTGCAATGTTTAATTAAATTCCTTCGGGCAAACAAACTGTTAGCTGTCAACGTTCTTTTATAAAAAAGCAAATATATTGCATATCCAGCAAAACTACAACTTTAAATTGCAGTAGAAAAGTACTTTTGTGAATAAGCATGGCGAGAAATATAAGGAAAATTGATATTACACTCCGACGTCTTTATTTTTTACATAAAAAAATATGTAAAAGATAGCGTCGTGTTGGAAATGTACCGGGAAATTCTCTCGAGCACAGTACGTTACTTATGTGACAATATGGGCTTCTAATAAAGGAAATTAAAAGAGTTGTCTCTTTCACTCCACTTCCAGTATATTTATTAAGTAAAATATATTCTCTGTTTATTTACTGGTATATTTTATACATTATTCTTGTATATATTGTAAATTTGTCTAATAATGTAGTTTTTTCTTTATTTGTTACTTCCTTGTATTATTCTTTATTATATTCCTAATCCTATTATAATATAACATAATATAAAGCGTATATTAATTATATATATATTATATTTATTTATATTTTTTTATTTATTTATTTTTTATTTTATATATTATATTCTATCTTAGATGCCATCCGCAAGTTTGTTTGCATGAGTACAATAAAATACAAAAAATATTAATTTGTGATTTCATGAACCCAATTTTTTTTGTCAAAATAATGTATAGAGATTTTTTTTCTACTACGTTAATTATAGATACTATATAGAAAGTAGATATACTTATATTCTATTAATTCACTCTTTCGTCTGTGCATACAGAGCTATCTTTAAGAATTTTTATCGCAGTCGAGAGAGTAAACAATTTTGATCGAACGATGTAATATGTCGGTGGTGGAGGTTTTGCACCCCTGTCCTTTGAATATAATATTGAGCTTTATACATTTTTATTTTATTTCTCTCTGACACGAGACTGAGTTTAGACGTTATATATATAACATAGACGACTTTTAAAATAAATGACTTATAATTTTAAATGTATGTTTTCGCAGCATTAAACAATACATACAATCAAGCAATCATGCGATCTCTTATAACTAAGTTATGTAAAATGATGCTAAAAATGAATATTTGTTAGTATGTATGAATGTACCCTTACTGCATGCTTTCTCATCAGACCCGTCGGAACAGTCGAAATTGTCGTCGCACATCCACGTAAGGGGAACGCACTCCCCTTTCTTCCCTCGGCAGGTGAACTCTTCAGGGCCGCACGCTTCCACTTCTGTCAATTCAAGCCATGCATGAGCACTTCATGGAACATTGCAATGACAAATAATAACTGTATAACCTTGCTATAGTAAACCCATTGTTTGGAACTCAATGAAATATCTAATATTGATTATTCCACCAGAAGCCTATTTCAAGTACGCATAGAATTTGTACTGCGTGTTATTTTGTACGATATATGTGTTCGTAACCGCAACTTGATTGCATATTGTGAACAGTAAACACTCGTATTCATTATATGTATAATAAGTAAGCAGAGTTAAGCACCTATTACCATAGACGAAATTGTTTAATTGTTTCAAGTTTTTTTTTCTAGAGTAAAAGTAAACAGTATTTAAATAAAATGCAAATTGTAATTACAAAGATCATTGTAGAGACAAGTCATAAAGTAACCTCGCCTTAATTAAATTTCACCATTCATTTCATTCTACGCCAAAAAATATTTCAAAAACTTCGTAGTGGGCGAGTCTTTAAGTGAATTTTACGAGCCCTCAATTTTTTATTTAACTTCCGTTTTACTGTTTCTGGAGGCTTTAATAAACTCATTTTATATTTTATATGGAGTTTCATATATAATTTATCTTTAAGAAATAAGTTTATGGAAAAGTGATCTAGGTTTTGATATATATCTAACTATATCTTTACTTACGGAAAACTTACAAAAGCTATGACAAAGACGAACTAAGTCCAACAATATTATCAGATTACAATATAATACAATCCTAAGGACGTGACCCAATTAATAATGACATGAATTCGCCGTACATGCTGTGTTGAAAATGACTTTTTTATGGCGATGGCTATAATAAAAAGCTTCCTCCTTGATCCCATGCTGAGTCCAGACCAGCCCTTTTATATCTTACCGCAGTGATGTTCATCAGAACCGTCCGGGCAGTCAGGAGTACCATCACAGTGCCAAGATCCTGGTATGCAATGTCCGGTAGCACATACAAAATTGTGTTCGGGACAATCTCGTTGTTTTGCTGCATTTGAAAGGGATTTGTAATTTTTGGATAATTTGGATAAAATTTTATATTTAGACTTTATTTTTATCTATATGGTTTCAATTCAAGAATGTATAGAAATATACTGTTATCTATTGCATTGTATGTATTGTGCTCATCAAGCAATGGAATTAGACATGAACTATGTCGATGTAAGGACAATAACAATTTATGACAACATTATCTTACTATTTAGTAAAAATTAAAACTTTTATAATTAAATAAATCATGTTGTTTAATTTAATTAATTTAAAAACATTTAAATTCATAGGATAAACAAAAAAAAACATATGCTTACGTAATTAAGAAGACTTATAACATAATTAATGACGTTAAATAGTTGTTATTCGGGCGTAATGTTGCTTTACATCACATCCTCTAAATTAAACAAACTAAGGCGCTTAACATCATTACAACGTTAAACTAAAGTCTCTATTTGAACAAATTTATTGCTGTGTTATCTAAAGTTAATGTTTCAACAAAATGGTTCTACTCTAATTTTATGTACGAAAAGATAAAAAAAATTCAAATTATGTAAGTACAGTAAAATAATATTAACAATAAATGTGAAAAGAAATATCTTTAAAACTATAAAGAAATGATTATCTATCTATCTATATAATATCTGGATTATATCCTTTACTTAGCAGCGTATCAAATGTTTCAGATTTATATTTAAGTTTATTGCATAAGACTACAAAACATTACGTGTCCACGTCGAGGCACATATAAAGGGATTTTCTATTATGTCGGGTTTACAACGGAGCTAAATGTACAAAGTTGTGGCAGCGGTCGCTGCGACGTACTGGAATAAAAGCTTAAATCCTTTACGTTCGCTATATGTATTTGTATATATGTTATTGTTTGATGTTGAGTAATCCAGATTACAGTGTGTCAATATTAATTGACGTGCCGTCGCCGGAATAATTGGCGCTCGCGCTATTCAATAATGAAATTGCCTTGTTTTAAGTTTGTTTATTATTTTAAATAGTTTTTTTAATCACTGGATTTAACGCTGAAAACATATTTTTTTGTCACAGTAAATCTTTTTTCACAGTAATTATAGTTTAGTTTCTTACTATGCTAACAGATTTCTACAAAAAAGTTGTACAAATCTAAACAAAGAAAGGACAAATTGCAAATAAAAATATTTTTCTTTCTTACAATATGAGCCCGCAAAATCGATGTAATCAAATTGAATTCTAATTCTCAATTCGCAGCGGAAAGAAGGTAGAGCAAGAAAGGGCAAAGATTATAATATTAATCCGGGAAACTTCCGAAGCGTAATTAAGATTTTAATCCACGTCCGAAGCCCCGCTAAGGACAACGTGCTACCTTAAAACTTTCTCCATAAATCGCTAGATAATTATTTTTGGGGAATAATACGAAGAAGATTCTGTACGTCTTATCAGGTATACTTAGCGTAATAATTTATAAAACAAACTGATGGAAACTGCAAATTCTCTATTATAATTTAAAATTGAAATGTAATCTACAAAAATAATTTCGAAATATATATAAAAAAGTACATAAATTAAAACCAGAACAAGGTACAATTTAAGAGTGGCGACCAGATTCTGTCTTTGTCATTTGCTATCCGTTTTTCATTGTTCTCTATATGTTTTAGTACAATAGATTTTAACATGACAGACCTAAAAGTAACATTATGTACAATATTATTTATAAAAATTATTAGAATTTTTTAAAGATATTATTTTTTGGTTGGTTTGAGATACGTAAGAAAGTAGAAAATTGTTTGTACTCAATGTATTCGTATTAGAAAGTTGCAACTGACGTCTACGTCTAGAGCTTTCATGTTAAATATTGTTTTTTAATATTATTTTCCTTTGACATTCACAATAAAATTGCATTTATTTCTTTCATATTACATCCTTGTAATACCCAAAGAAAAAAGTTCTGATGATACTCACTGCAAGTGCCAGGCTCTTCATCAGACCCGTCGGAGCAATCCTTTTCATTATCACATCTCCACGACATCGGCACACATCGTCCCGTTTTGCATCTAAACTCCGACGACGTGCAGGTGCGACTCTCTACAAACAAAGAGATAAAATATTAAATAACTTACAAAGGTATTGTGATATTACAGCGCAGTGTTGAATATTAGTTGGTTTATCTTGAAGTGATTCGCACGCGCCGTAGAGCAATTTGTAGGCAAAATATACACCCTCGGAACAATCAGGGGTGCCGACTGCGTAACCCTATACAGTAACCCGCGTAATAAATTTGAGTACCACCAGAGATTGCTATATCGTA
The DNA here is from genome assembly GCA_917862395.2 of Heliconius sara. Taxonomy (NCBI): domain Eukaryota; kingdom Metazoa; phylum Arthropoda; class Insecta; order Lepidoptera; family Nymphalidae; genus Heliconius; species Heliconius sara. The sequence goes on along the minus strand of OU860789.1, from coordinate 17,232,426 downwards.
TGACACGTTGTTCGTACGAAACAGGCTTACGAAATCTTCCCTTTCATCTACCCTTCAGCAGGATCGTTATATCGCTATGGATATTATAAGTGAGGGAATTTTTATCTTCTATTGCACGTATTTTGTGTTATACACATACATACATGGAAACCATGGAGAGTCAAGACACTGAGGTCCCATTAAGATATTTCTGTTTTCCTAAAATATGGAAGTATTTAGCGTAAAAGTGGTTAATGAGGAATATAATATGTAAAATTTAAATTGTCCACCTAAAATAACGTCTTCTATAAAGATAATGTAAAAAAATTCAACCTCTAAATTATGACCTAAATCTCTTTTAGATAATATTATTATGAGCAATATACAAAGAAACAACATACTATGTACGAGTACCTGTCATGTTGCCCTAAATATAAGAAAAAAATATGCAAATAAGACCTGTACCACGACTGAAAGAATAATATTATTATAATGTAGCAAAGAATAAACCGTACTAAAATTTTCATAACGCGAGCTTGTATACTTGTGATGAAAATAAGTTTTCGGCTCGAGAAGGAATTAGTAAATGGGTAAATTCTGAGCATATACAGCGAGTTGCTGAATTTTTCATACATTTACCTTCATTTACCATAAGACGTGAGCTGGTGGATAATAAAAATGTGCTTTTATAACAACAACGTACCGAAAATCTACCGGGAAATAGTAAACTGTGCTACGATTCTTAATTATTTCATAGAAACGTTGGAGTCTAATAGCCAAGTTAATACTCAAAGTACTTGTAGTGCCGTGTTCGTTCAGTTAATCCTTGTTAAGCCGCGCCTATTATACCCGTAGGTAAATTAAGTTTCGCGGGATCAAATCTCCTGTTTCATATTGAGCAATTAACTCATAGTAGAAGATAGAAATTAAAATTATATTAAAGAATGTTAAATGATATGTTAAAAGTTAAGCCTGGTTTTCAAGTGGGAGAAGTCTTAGCAAGTTTAGATATTGTCTGGTTAAAACAATGTTTTTTTTAGGGTTCTGTACCTGAAAAGAAAAAAAACGATAGCCTTATAGGATCACTTTGTTGTTCAAGAGGTATCGAGCTGAAATTATTATGAAATATTAACGTTTACGATCGCTTGGAGCTCAGAAAAATACAAACAGTACGTAATAAGGGAATATGTCAGAAAAATAGAAATTACAGACTAAAACTATTACAAATTTACAATTGTAGTTTATTTCATGCAAACTAGCTGCATACGCCCGTAAGTTTAAATTTGTCAACTTTTATAAATTGTACTGCCCATTGACCTGAGTCTGAAAATTGTACTCCCGGTGAGCGAGTCTGATTTGCTCTTGACCTTTTTTTAGTTCGGTTTGTTTTATATTAACGGACCATTCAAATTACGGCGCTGACTATTTTTAAATAATTTAGTAAGTAACACCCATTTAGACTTTGGTTTTAATATAATTTAATAATTAATAAGTAAAAGTACCTAATATAAAAAGTTATATTTACAATAGTTGGAAATAGTATTAATATGAGCTTTAAAAGTAAAGATTAAATATGCATATGTATTGACCTTGGTAATTTTACACCCTTTTTAAATCGCGTCATTTTTGATACAAAATCGGGGTTCATTGTTCAAGTCATTACGTGTGCAATTCCGCAATACGGTGAGTGTGAAATGCCACTAATTATTTTCAGCGTAAATTAAACAACTTGAATAAGTTCTGTAGTTGAAAACGTAGTTGACATTGGGAACGGCATCAAAATATATGAAAAAGTTGCAGTTGAATCTCTGTACGTTTGCATGTTGCATTACTGTAAAGGTGTGTATAAGTATAATACCAAAATATCTTTCAAAATGCTCGAAATTTTCTTATGTTTTATAAAATAATTTGGTTTTATTTTTTAATGTTATGTAAATTCGGGCACAGCGTGAAATACCACAGCTTGCGCACTGTTAAAGTGCGCTTCAAAGCTGCAAGTTACGTACGTAACGAATGCACTCCTCGCCAGCAGCGCCTTGTGAGGACGGCCCGGTAATACAATTTCTCGACACTTCAGCTACCATCTTGGGGACAATTTCATCTAACATTTACATTCCAGTTTCGACGTTGCACAGAATATTGCAGAAACAAAACGAGCTAATTGGTATGGAGGATAACATCGGAGCCATTACTTACTTATTCATTACCTACAATAGGATACAAAATGAATAAAAATAGAATTGGAAGCACAAAGAGAAAAATCCAAACTCATTCTGGATTCAGGCGTGCATAGTTCGTTACTGAGTTCCTTTGAAATAAAAAGGTTAAAATCTGTTCAAGTACCGCTACCCTGAGCCGAGCCGCTAACTTCTTTGAAGTTGATTAAAATACAAGCGCATACGGAGCCAAACTGTTACATGGATCTGAATAGTGGTACTTCAACAATCTTTCAATATTTGAGCTCAGGCCATACTCTTTGTGCTTGTCCTTGTGGCGCAGTTGTCAAGTAGGTTTCTAACTGAATGGGTTGCTTGCGAATCCTACTCGGGTAAAATATGTTAATAAAATAGGTATTCGTCAATAGACAAACTTCTGGTCTCATTCTTCTATCAACTATTGTGCATATTTGTTCGAAGGTATCATTGCACAAAGTTCGCTATTGCATTTCACTATGTAGAATATAATATTAATAAATTAGCAAAAACTCTTCACTTCTTTATGCTTTTATAAGATAGGAATAAAGAAATATAATATAATAAGGTTTATTAAATTAAGATTTACGTACATAACAATAACTTAAATCGGTAAAAATAATGGTTTCTTTTAGTACTTCTGTATATTTTTGTGTCTAACATAACTATTAGATTTTATTTGAAAATAGAAATTTCAAACAAACATTGTTACGTGATATATTAAGACGTATTAGTGTTTCACTTAGGCAACGTACTTTGTGCGCCTGTTCTTCAAAGGTTATAGGATTTTATCATACAAAATTATATGTTTCACGTGTTTCTATGTCCCGTTTCTAATAAGCTCTGATAGCATGTGTGCAGTAGTATTGCACAATATTTTTTTAGCTTCACGCTACATCACACATACATGCACGTAGCAGGAATCGTGGGAACCTTGTGTTAAGACACCCCGTTTCTCTTAAAACGTTTATTCCCACTCAAGAATTTGCGTCTAAGCAAAGCGCGGCGTTGAGTCCCGCCATTCTCCAAATTCGACAGAAAATGCAGAGCGGAGTGTCTTAAGACTATGCTTTTTCTGTCTACCCTGCTACAATCTATTTCTTGTTGCAGACAATTAACTCATCACTCAATTCTATTTCAATAAAAAAAATTCATTGAATAATTTAGTTGTATGTACAATTGCACCCATTAACACCAAATCAGAAACAAAACTAACTGAAATTTTTCAATCAAAGACCAGCAGTTATTACTTAAACTTAAATAAACTTATAATGGTTCGATGGATACTAAATTGGAACCCAGTAGAAAATAACATTAAAAGCTATCTCGAACCGAAGCCTGGAGCGATTTAGCGGAGGCAATTTTTGTTGTCATTTTATGTCAAAGTGATTTCATCCAGCGAAAATACTTCTAAGGGTCATAACAGTAGCTGAGAAATGCGATCTTGTCAATCCACTGAAACAAAACTAAAGTGGAAATCTATAAAACAATTTTACAGGAACAAAGAAACAACTTTTTCTTATTTTCTTCTCACGTTTTATATTATTGTTATCGGACTTGGTAATTTCTTTCATCCTTAATTATTTAGAACTTTTATATAATTTTATTTACTAAAGTTTCTTTTTAGTTCTTAGATGGCATTCATTAATCTATAAATATTTCGTTTTGTACGACGTTGTACGTACCTATTATAACGTTTTAAGGTAGTTGAGTAGTAAACTGGTCAGAAGTCAGTCACATAATAATAGAGTATATATAGACTTTGAGTTTAAGCAGAAAGTAGCGATCGGAGAGGATCGTTTAGTTTTCACCAATTTTTTATCTCTCTCTAAATTTCCTCTACCTTTCCCGCTATATCCGAGTAGAGCTAAAGTGTATCAAATCGTTTTCTATAATAAATTTTTTGTCGCATGCGTATAAGTGCATACTTAATGTTGTATACAAAGTCAGCTCCAAGATATATCCCGCACGGTAGGTGGAGAAACCCTCGTGCTGAAACACTCCTAAAATAATAAATATTTTATATCCTCCACTTGGAATCGAACCCACAATCTGGTGCATTTACAAGCACATGCTTGTGCCATTGCGCCACGACTGACCTCACCTTATACGCTATTATTTCTATATATCCGCATACTATCTATATGAAGACATTAAATATGTGACGTCTAATCTCCGCTTCACTCGATTAGTAATTCAGCCGACGTCAGCTCCCAACAAACTGCTTCCCTGCATTGCGACCAATGGAGGTATTTACCATTCCGATAATGGGACCCTATATCCCCGGGATTAATTAACCGTACACTATCTCTAATCCCCTTGTTCTATTGGTGCGGCTTAAATGGGTATCTAAGTAAAGCTCACCTATTCGATATGACTGCGAGACCCTTTGTTTGATTATAAATATGATGTGTTCTTGTTTATTAGGTTTTTGCTGTAACGGCACGTGTAACAAAAAAATGTGGACCAAAAGTCTTAAATATAGCTTGTTATTATAGTTATTAATACAATGATTATTTGATTATTGATTTCATCAAATGATTCTTATTTATTGATTTGATTTCACATCAAACGTATCCTAACAATAAATTTATTCTAGACTTGTCTAAGTCTTGAGTAAAATCTTTATAAGCCTATTCCCTAATGAATACGTGAAATAATATCATTTCTACAAAAAAAATGTAATAAAGGATTTATCATTGTATTTAATTTTTTACATAAATATTTAAGATACTAAAAACTTTGTATTGATCAGTTTTGAAGAAAAAAAGGGAAATCAACAATAATCCTTAAGTATTTTTTTGTTTCAATTGTATATACGGTTTACTCGACTACAGCATCTAATATTGATTTATATACAACCTTTGTTAGCTACAAAGCTTATGTATATCAATATAAATATATTGTATAAAAAAATATATAGAAAGAGAGAGACAATTTAAATACATATCTATGTATCCTGCATATAGCAGGATACGCAGAAGGAACCTGAGAATCTAGTGTTAAGATAGTCCATCCATCCATCCGTTCCCATTACAAACATTTCCCAAACGCTCCCCATTTACCGCCGAATTCTGTAGGCATTGCGTGTTGAGAAGAAATTTAATAATGCTACCTGTATAAAGTAGGTATACACTTTATCTCTGTACCTTTAGGTATCTATGCAAAAGTTTAACATCATATATTAAACGAGTAGGCACCGGTAGCCGTATGGGTACCCGTAAGTTATTTTAGAAACAATTAAAACTAGAATCGTAACTTAGTCGGACGTCCTCGCATATCCGTGGTGCAGTGTGCTACAAACGCATCCGTTTTCGAATTGTGCTGCAATGAATGAATGCTACGTCACATTTTCTTGACATAGACTATTACACAGTGTATCATTAATATTAAGATATTTTTTTTGAGGCCAGTCGTAGCGTATTGGTACAAAGTGCATTTGTAAACGCAACAGGTTGTGGGTTCGATTTCCACTCGAGGAAATGAAACATTTAATTTTTTTTTATTTTAAGTAAATCTTATTATTTAACTCAAAAAATAACTATAGAATCGGCTTCACGCTGTATCCCGCACATAGCAGGGTAGGCAGAGGGAACCTAGTGATAAAACACTCCGTTCCCCACTTTCTGCCTTTCTTTGAATTCTCGAGGCATTGCGTGTTGAGTGGCAGAACTCAACGCCGCGCTTAGCCTCGTCGACACCAGAGCGAAGAAATAGAAATATAAATTTAAGTAAATATTTTCATCTCCTCGAGTGGGGATCGAACCCACAACCAGTCGGTTTTAGAATCACACTTCGTGCCACTGCGCCACGACTGGCCTCAAATTTATTTATATATATACATATGTGAATTTGCACTAGTCGACTCGAATTTTATCATAAAATAGCAAAGAACAAAAGAAAAATATGAAGCTAAGCTTCGACTTCGAACTGAAACGAAAACAAAAACGGTATAAAAATATTGTAAGCGTTGATGACAAAAGACTATTTCAATTTATTTCACTCGAAAGCTCTTTAGCTTATATGTATGTACATAGGTAAAGATCAAGTCTTCACATTTACTTCATAAAATATTAATATTAATATAAACGTCATTGTATCTCAGTAATATTTAGTACGTAATGGTTCTAAGATCAGTTCCCATTACGTGTAATGTTTGAATTTTTAAATATATATATATATATTTTATTTTTCAGCTTGTTAAGATAATTCAAGTTAAGTTCCATCACTTAACCTTTAAACGTCGAGGTTTATCCCCGAAATAGATCCACCTCGGTTATCGGCTTTCCGCCAGTATTGCGACATTGAAAGTTAAGTGGCGGAACTCAACGCCGCACTGCACAAAATTTTTATCTTTTTTTAGCTTCCCGCTGCATCCCTAACGGGGTAGCGAGAAAGAACGGAAAGCCACTGTTGTTCATACCCATCTTCATACATGGCCCTCCTTGGGGCCCTCATGATTTTTACGTGACCTTCCTCCAGCATCACTGACACTATATTTTCATAGGTCAACCGAGGTCTTTCCTAGATGTTTCAATAACGTGGGCTATAAGTGGAGAAATGCAATACCTTTACTAAGTTTTATCTACCTACATCGTTCAACAAAGAAGATTCCCGAAAACAAATGAAAAAAAAAATTGGCGTTAATATTAAATTGATGCATGTTGAACAAACGCGAAAGAAAATCAAATACTTTTGGACGCAAAAGAAAAAGTTCATTACTATCCTTGCGAAAGTTAAACAAGAACGCTTTTTTGTCTGCAACTTGAAGTTTAACAAGCGACGACGCGCTCCCCGGTAGTTCTTAAGCACAACTTAACACATGTAACTTTTGACAAGAATAATATAATATAATACAATGGTTTTTACTTTTAATTAACATTACAGAGGCAAGTCGTGGCGAAGGAACGCAAGCATGTGACTAAACGCGACAGATTGTGGGTTCGATTTTCATTCGAGGATATGAAATATTTAATATTTTTATTTCTCGGTCTGGCGAAGGCCGAAGCGTTGAGTTGCGCCGCGAAACACGTAATGTTTTCAGAATTCGGCGGAAAATAGGGAAGTGTCTTAACATTAAGTTCCATTTGCCTACCCTGCTGTGTGCAGGATACAGCATAAAGTATATTTAACTATATATGTACATAAAGTGGCGGGGCTCATCGCCGAACTTTGCCAGAAGAAGAAAACAAAAATAATTTATTTCCCAATGCATATCCCATTGCGCCATTATGGCCTCAATATTTACATAATATTCTTATTTTGACTATAACTTTATCTCGTTACTGATAAATATTAATAACCGCTACATATATTTATTACTTACATAATATAGATTATATAGATTGAATTTAATTTGTAAATATAAATATTAGCTAACAATTTGCTTTAGCATCAGTTTGTTTAGCATTCTAGTCGTTGATTATAGGGCACAGCCGATACATACGTTGTTTCAATCAATGACCCACGCGATACTTGATTGAAACATTGAAATTTTGTTTATAAGTTCGATATAAAGGGATTAAAATACGTGGTTTTTTTTGTTAACGTTCTTTAATGAAAGCTTATTGATGAAAACGTATTTTTACACTTTTTATAAAACATGAACCTGGATATGAACCTGCGCCACCTGGAAATCGTTCAAACGCTATGGCCAACTAACCCATACGTTCATCGAGCTACATCAAAATTCTTATATGCATGTTACAACTTATTTTGCTGGCATCTCTAGAGGAGATTTTTACAAATTTCCGCTACTAAAGATTTTAAATAGAAAGAGTAAAAATTATCATTTGGCTAAAGAGAATACTGTTTTTTTAATATATTTTTAAAGCGCTATAATATAACATATAACATAGCGGAATTTTTAAAAATAAATTTTAGTTTTTTTTTAAATATATTTTTTGAAAAATATATATTTTTCTTAAGTGTTCTACTTTAAAAATATAGAAAAAAAAAGTTTTTTTATAATTATTCGGTGCGCGATAATACCTTAATCTTAAGTTATTTTTTTTAGCTTCACGCTTTATCCCGACAGCAAGGTCGGCAGGGGGGACCTATTGTTACACACTAGCTTCCCCACTTTTGACCCAAATTTTCGGAAAATGATAATAATTCCTTCTCCGGAGTGGAAATCAAACCCACAACCATTGCGTCCCGAGTCACATGTTGCGTCGGTAATTCATGATGGCCTTTAAAATTAATTTCAACTAACTTACCAGATGTAGAAAAATCGTAGGTCCTAGTGTACGTGTCGTAGTCATCGTCATAGATGGATGTCTTCACGTTTGTGAGGAGAGTCAACGTAGTTAACCAAAACACCCACCACATGGTCATTTTGAGTTATTTAAAAAAAATGTCACTTAAATTTTATTCACTTTTCGTGCCATTAGCCGATAACAGTTGTAGCTGAAAGAAGCTAACAATTAAATAAAATATCAATTTGATTTAAATATTCTTGCTAAATGGTTGTTTTGTTAAATATTGTAAAACGATGGATTAGTCATGGTTTAATTTATATCATATTTATAGAGATAAATAATATTTTATTAAAATTCTAGAAACATAACGGATATCGATTACCGGATGTAAGGTAGTTTGCGTAAACAGTTCAATTGCTAACCGGGACATCCCCAATTGAAATCTATTTAAATGGGATAAACTCCATTTATTCTTTAAATATTTCAATAGTTTATGTAGGATTAGTCACCTAAAGTTTAGACTTAACTTAACTTCACGCTTTATCCCTAGCGGGGTAGTCAGAGAGAACGGAGCGCCAAACGCTACGGTCTCTAGTTTATATATAGGTATATACTTTTGTTTTTTTTATAATATTTTTTATAACGTTTTCATAATACACCATGACATTTATTTGCATCTACTTTCTTGTCACTTTACCTTAAGATTTTAATTCTTTCGTGAGAGATTTTTCAGTCCTAGTTTTTTATTACGAAATATTCTGGGATGATCAACTCCCTTCTACGTCTAACTACGAGTGAAAAACAATTATAAAGCTTCATAATTTAATAATTATTATTAATATGACGACGTATTTTAAAACAGATTAAAGTTATGAAAATAGCCGTACATTAAACATTTTTCCACAACTATCGGGAATTAATTAATCTAGCCGTAGAGCTTTACGCCCAAATTATGAAGTGCATATTTAAATATACTATTTGTTGAATTAATGATGTTTTGAATATTGGTATTTTAAACTAAATTAATATATATTTTTTCGTCACACTGTATCTCGCACACAGCAGGATACTCAAAAGGAACCTAGTGTTAAGACACTCTGTTCCTGATTTTCCGCTAAATTCTGGAGGTATTGCATGTTGAGAGGTGAAATCAACGCTGAGCTTTTCCTCCAAACTAGAGTGACGAAATGAAAATAATAAATATTTCATTTTTCACAGTGGAATCGAACCCACAACCGGTAATGAATCCACAACAGTCACACATTTGTACCCCTGCGCCACGACTGGCCTCAATGGGTTTAAGAATACAGAAACTTATTAAGAGGCCTTTTTAAAATGCAATAAAAGTTGTTACAAAATGATGAACAAAGAATAAGAAAGGCACATTTAGCGAAATTTGAATTATTTTCCTGCTCACGCCGACTGTATTCTAATTTTGAGTTAAACGGTATTGAATAGAAAGTTTTCGAGAGTTAAGCTGAAAAACTTGTTTCACGAAGTAGGTCTTTCCTTGGGCATCAAATGAGCGAAGTTTTCCATCAAGAATGATGGTATCGACAAGATTGCTGAATTTTTATATAAATAAAATTAATTTCAGGGATTAAGCATTGTTCAAATTAATTAATATTATGTTTTTAAGTTTCTTTATATCAGTTTTGAAAAAAAGGTCCATATATTTTTTAAACTTATTTTCCAAAATTACTATTTTAGTTTTTAAACAACTTTTTCTTATATCTAAACTCATCTTTTAAAGTTACATAAAAAAGCCTCCCGAAGGAGATGTGTAGTAGAGAATTCCCATGTTAATTCTCTATTGACAGAATATAAATCGATAAATTATTATTATTGTACAATGGAACTATAAAGTGTTATTATAACCTGTTAATTCGATTCGTAAAACATAATTAAGAACTACTCGGATGAACTAGGCCTTCGATTTAAAAAAAAATGCATTCAAATCGATTTATTAACATCGGTGTACACACAAGAACATATAACTTATAAAACTCCTCTTTTGCGTCGAGGCCTAGCTATGCAAACATGTTTCATTATTAGATTTTTTTATTTTTACACGTTCATGTATACAAACCTTGTTCGTTTATGTGAGAGACTGTATGCAGAATAATAGAAGCATATAACAAAATTATGCATATAAAATTTCCCCCAATTTTAATATGAATCTAGGTAAAATCGTTCATTCAAGAATCCATCATTTCAATTATTCATTTTATAAAAGGCGCCATAAAAGTGTCAATTTACATATATTTATAATAAAATCCTAACGCATTGATGTCTGTGCGTGGCAGATATATGAGAAAAACTATTACTGGGCTATCTAGCTTCACACTGTATCCCGCATGTAGCAGGGTAGGCAGAGGAAGTCTATGTTAAGACACTCCGCTGCCCTTCTTCCGCCTATATTCAATTCTAGAAGCATTGCGTGTTGAGTAGCGGAACTCAACGCCAAGCTTTATCTCGACACCAGAGCTAAGAAGTGAAAATTTAAATTTGTCATTTCCTCGAGTGGGTATCGAATCCACAAACTGCCGCGTTTACAGTCACACGCTTTTGCTACTGTGCATTGACTGGCCTATAGCATAAAATAGCACTTCAAAATATATCAATAGTATTAAAACACGAGGATTAAACAATAATAAAGAACAATTGCAGTTCAAAATAAAAAAGTGATGAGATAAAGTGTACATCAATGAGCAACAGAGCTTTGTGAATTCTTCTAAAATTACGTCCACTTTAGATATTGTAAAAAATAAATAAATAAACGTATAAATTTTACGTTTTTATAGTATGAACGATGAAATAATTAGGTATATATATATATTTACTCATTAGCGACCCGCCCTAGTTCGCTTGATTACATATCGATTTTTCATACAAAGTTCACCACTTAGAATTAATAGAATAAATTATACGTTTTTAAGTTTCACAAAAATCATTTTATCTTATCGATCAGTTTAGCTAAAACGATAAAGAATGCCAAAGTTTTAAATAATTTCATATTTCCATACACACCTGGTAGCGATAACGGTCGCTTATTTCATAATATTATGGCGCTCAATTCGCCCCTATTGCAGACCGTGAGCCCAGCACCGATTTAATTAATAACCTCCGTCAAATTCACACCCATCACTCTTCCTTCGACCACGCCCAATTCGCTGTAAATTTCCAATTGAACGGAACCAAGACGAGACTTGAAACCGCGATATCTTGAGATAATTCGGTGAAGCGCGCTGAATGAATATCGTCTAATTTTAAATTTGAATGAAAACGAAATGGTTGGAAAATTGCTGGTTCACGTTACGGTACTTCTTCTTAATGGTATCTTCGCAGAATACTTATAAAAAAGGACAGGTTATTGATTTAGGCATAACTCAAAGTACTTGTGTACAATTTGGAGTACGTGATGCTGTAATCACATTGTAGATACAACCTACTATATATAGAGGGAATTTTACCTCTTGAGGGTTAATTGGACTACATTATTTGAACGAAAAATAAATTATCATATAAATACTGCAAATTTTGCATTTTAATAGTAAAAATCTTTATTCGACGATTATTAGTTTGTAAACATGAACGATATAAAACAAACATAATTGATATTTATTGCCGCTCATCACAACGACGCAGTGCACAGGTCAGCGCGTCGTTTATAAATTAACTGTTCGAGATATGTAAATAATCACATTTAAAGTCAATATTAATGAGATCGGGGTCTTTGCCGCTTTGTTCCTTTTAAGATTGCGACGTTTCTCTACATTCGACCCAAATAATCGAACATATGCGCTCCACTTGAATGTTCTTCTGGTTAATAATACTTTAATTATGTTGATCGTAAAAGAACATTTGTTTATAATTTTGATATACATTTTTATTTTATTTTGTTTTAAATTTGTTTATTGTTCTAAAGTCCGAAATGCTTATTGTACAAAAAATATACACAAATTAAGAGAAAGAATAGTCTAGCGAACAAAAGATATTAACACACAGAAAACTAAATCGTCACAATGATAGCATCTTGAGTAAAAGACCGAAACAAAACCGTCTGTGCCGTTGCACGCTGGTAATTCCAAATTGCGAGACGACCAGTGTTTCGTAAAGTGCTTTCTGTCTACTTTTGAACAATGAGATACTATTCCCGTGATTATTGCGGTTTTAACTGGAGCTTTGGAATGAAAAATTTTATCAACGGATTGCCACGATTTACGGACGTTTTGTGCTGGCTGCTCTTCTGACAGTGTGACCTCTGGCGCTATGCGTTTAGGTTTAGTTTGGTGATATCCAAACTAAGCCAAACGCTGCTTTTACGTTTCTAATATTATTTTTCAGCTATATCACCTTTCCAAGACGCTTATTACAGTTTTCCGTTCAATATAAATTGCACTGTTGCAATTTGGCTTCATGTACGAAAATGTTAAGTGAAAAAAAATGTGGTTAAAATGTAAGTTGAATATATATTACCGATAAGTGAATTTAAGTAATAGTAGTAATATATTCCCTAAGATATGGGCGCGTACTGTGGCAGAAATACTTTTAAGCGTTTCTTAGATCTTTGCTCATTGCTGCAATGTAAGAGATATGTAGATCTATCGAGAAAGTTGTAAAACATGTTAACCAAATCGGGATTTTTTTTGCCTCTTAACTTAAATTCTACAGGATCTTGTTTTAAAAACGCTTGAAGGTCTGCTACAATTCGGTCGGAAAATTGTTAATTATATTATGCTATTTAATAATATTACATCATACTTTTTTTTAGAATATACTTCACCTAAATTTTAAAAAACAACATAAAGGTTGTTCCAACCGATAGAAAACATATATTTTTATTTGGACGAGAAGAACTTCAATCTAATTTAATTTAGTTAACGTAGAACTAAGCTAAATTATGTAGGTAAAGAATTAGTTCAGAATTGCAAAAATTTTACACAAGAATTAGAAACTAGATACTTAAAGAAATCTTGCTTTGCCATGTTCATAGTATGTCTAATAAGAATAATCTAAGTAGATCGCGCCTTACCTGTTTCCACATTTACGGAACAACTGACATGTTTTACCATTTTGGAAGAAAAAGTAATTACAAAAAAATATATTTTTTAAATTATTTTGATTTTTAAAATTTTTATGCTATAAAAATAAGGTACATATTTATCAGTAATCCATAGATTAACATTTAATTAACAAATGTCCGCACAAAGGATAATCCTCTATCACCGTCTGAAAGAATTGTCTATCGCGTGAAAAATAAGCGTTCGATTAGAAGCCTGATGTTGAAAAATGATCACAAGATGACGTTTTATAAATAGAGACTATCGATTGAAGCTTCCAGTTTGAGATACTAACCAATTCAGCGTATATCGTACTTTATTCGGGTATACGGAATGATATGAAATGGATTTGTGGAATGGCAAATGTTATTTTAACGAGAATATGATAACCACTTTCTATGTTTATATGAGAAAAATTTTCTATAATTCTACTAACGTTTACATAAATATCTTTATCAATAATAAAATGTATATTTTTTTATACAGTATTTATATGGATGGATTTGTTATAATTATGCATATCATTTGTATGATTGAACACAGAAATGAACAAAATTAATATATTTAACAAAACAACCACAATATCACTTCTTAGCCACAACGAACCTTTCAACGGTAGTTGAAAACACGCAGTAACTTAGTAAATAGAGAACGCGTGCGGCGTAAATAAATCAGCGAACAGGAACGCGGACGGGCGCGTTCGGACGCGTCGATAGCCGGGACGCGAATGCGGGGGCGATCCACCACTAGTACCCAGCTTCCCTCCATTATCCCCCTCTCTCTCTTCCTTCAGCCCCCCGCTTCCCACCCCCGCCTCGTCTGATAACCTGCTTCTTCGGAAGTCACTAAACTCCGCCATGAATGTCACCCAGGCACCAACAACTGACTTGCGAAAGAAAATGTGATTTTTATTGAAAAAGGATCAACTCCGTTTTGTAAGAAAATCGATGCTTTATCGTATACTTATTAGAGGTTACAAAATCGGCGCGCGTAGATCGGTAACATAAGTACCCTGGGGACAGTGCTAAAAGTCGGTGGCGAAATAAGGTTCCGCCTTATTACCTAACCTGAAGAATCAAAAGTGTGTTGACATTGCTTTTTTCGGATATATATTTGTTCGCGTATTTGAAATGTTTCAATCAAGTTGAAAATATATATTTATAAAAAAGTAAGTTTTTCATTTTTCATAAACTAAGTAGTTTTATCAATCACGAGACCGACGTGCCGCAGGCGTACTAGTGTGCGACTGTAAACGCGACGGTTGTGTGTTCGATCCCCACTCGGGGGAATGAACTATTAAATAATTTCATTTTATCAAAAAAAAATTATATCAAACATAATTAATGGCAAATATTACATTTTGTTACGTATACGTGAATGGAACATTAATGTTATATATAATAAATTAATATGAACGTTAAATTCATTTTGCAGGATGGACAAGGAAAACCCATTGATATATTCTAAAAGTGTATAACAATAGTGAAGCATTATCATTGTTTTCAGTTTTTAGCTATCGAAAGCTAACGCCCTAGTTAGTTTTATGAATACGCTAAATATTATTTATAATATAAACATTTTATGGACTTTGAATCCAAGCTTTTATATATAGTAAGTAGGTAAATGAAGTTAAGAAATGATAGGTTAAAAAATCATAATATTTATAAAATTAAGAACTAGGTAGACTAGAAGATAATTCAATTAGGTAGTGTCTGATTGTACTAACATTGATGGTGGGTTCGATTCCCATTCCGAAATGTAGTCATTAATAATGACTACTTTAAACAAAATATGAGAAAGAAAGGGAGAAAGTAGCTACGAATAAACCTATAGCTTATTGCTTTTCTTTTCAATAATTTCAAATAGTATAGGTACTTATGTAATCCATTTTATAGACAGACACGAGTTTGTATCTATTGATATTAATGTTTATCTCGTAATGTAAGGCGACCACAAACAAGAGTATGATCGTTAACACACGCTTAGGTGGCTAATTAGCTTAATCTAATTGATATTATTTGTTGATTCATAATATAATACATTAAATGGGTTTTGGATGCGTTGCTGTGAAATATTACAAAATCTTGTTTTTCTCAATTAGTCTCATAATTAGGCGGCGTTGAGTTTCGCCATTCAACACGCAATGCCTCCAGAATCCAGAATTGTAAAAATTTTAATCATAAACGGTTCTAGGGTTCCGCACCTCAAAAGGTTAAAACGGAATCTTTATAGGATCACATTATTGTCCTTTATATTAATATCTCAAAATGCGCAAGCCGAAATTAAGCTCAATAACATACAAATTTATATGTGTAATTCATTTCATACAAAGTACATAATGCATAAGTCCGCAAATTTAAGTTTAACGACTTTTATAAGTTGTTAAACTCAAGTTGAAAATAACCTAAGCTTAACTTAAACCTTAAAATGGTACGGAAGCCTCGGTTGACGAGTCCGACTCACACTTACCCGGTTCTTAATATAAACTAAGGCACGATTCAAACGTATGTTTGACTTTAAATTGAGATATCAAAACTATATAATCTAAATATAAGGGTGTAAGAGCAATGTTTATTGCATCAGATTGTAACACTGTCAAATGAAATAGGTACCTACCTACATATATATCACAGGAAAGCTTGGCTATATCTAAAGCTTCTTATTAACTCTGGTTATTACATCAGACTGTCAATTACAATTTTGTTGCGAGTATCGTAAATTACATAGTAATTATATTATGATTTGTGCTGTAAAATGTTGGTAAATATTTCCTATAAGAAAGAAATTACATTACCGTTACACCATCAGTTATTTAGTATTTATGTATCAATGTATCTTATCAAAGTTGCTACATGGACATACTTTATAAATATATATTATTGAGGCCTTTTGTTTTGGTTTCGATTCCCTTTCGGGGAATTGAAGTCCCTCATTAAGAACAGCTTCTTTACTAGGTTTCAGGTTCCCTCTGTGTACCTTACTATATGCGAGATACAGCGTGAAGCTAAAAGAAAAGGAAAAGTAAATTAGTATAAAAATATGATTTTAAATGAAGTTTCTCCATATGTGTAGTCTCTATGTGTACATACAATTGAGTTGGTTTAAAATAATTCATTGGCTTAATGCATTATTTAAAAATAACAGCCAACATGTCTTTATCTTAACTTATTATTAATAGAGCCGTCATATAAGGCTGTTAATTAAAATGAAATAACGATACCAACTAATAAATTAGTGACCAATCCTGTCAATTTAAAAGGATTTATTGTACGAATAAAATATAAATCTTTTAGTTTAATCTAGTAGTTAATTATATATATGTACATATACTTATGTCTAGTAACAAAAAATAAAAATCTTGTTTAAAGTTTGAGTATATATGTATACGAATTATAAGATACATTACTATGCATAATATGATCTTTAGGAATAATTAAATTTTAATCAATATACCTATTATAACAGAAGACAAAAAACAACAGTCTAGCCAAATTTTAAGCTTTTTGGTAACGAAATAAATCAGCAAACAAATTTCTTGATTCCAACCGGGGTTAATGTTCGAGTGCAATGTAACGAGACGTCTACCGACTGAATATTTGGAAGCAAAATAAACGTATGACGGCGAAAAATAAATAGCGGCGGTAACTATTTTACGAAGTAATTTCATTGTAGATTTCATTTCTTAATTTGCCTTTTAATTAATTAAAAAATAATAAATATTAATATGATCTCATTAAAAAATATACTTAATTTTAAGAATATTACTAATAAAAATAAAAAATGATGGTTAGAAGCTATTACAAATTATTATTATGATAGATATAAGTGATATTAGATTTTTTGTGAATGTTGTTTAATGCGTTTAATATAAGAAAAAAAAGCATTATTGAATTCACAGAAATGATTATTGCATTTGAATTTTTAAATTGCATTAACATTAACAGCCAACAAATCCCAACGTACCTCTACAAATACAAAATGTTCGAATGAACAAAACGTCTAGGGATATTAACTGTATCCATAATAAACTGGTATCTTATCGGAACCGACGCGAAATTACATCAGGTGCATAATTGCTCGAAACAGGAATCAACGAACGCGCGAACCGAACCTGCATTTCGGTTACGTAAAACAAATAAGGAAAATATTTTTATTGTTTTTTTTACACATCTCCCAAATTTTAAATAAGCAAGCACAAAAGCATTTTAACCGTAAAGACAACCATCAAAAAAATATCAAAAATAATGAATTGGTCACAGATAAAATAAAAACAAATGAGTTTAATTAACGTGAAAATACAGAAGAACTAAAAGGCTGTAACGGGTGATTACTCCCACAAGGCACATTAATTCTGTTGATGGAAAAGATCGAGTCGCAACTTTTCACAATTAATTTTAATCAATATAGTAAGTAAGCCTTCGTCTTCCTTCCATTCTTCCTTTGTAATGTCGACGTAAATTGTGTGTTTCCGTGACGTGACGCTGTATGTTTGTATATCACAAACGCTACTCTGGAGTATTAGGAGTCGATGTCAACCGCATACGTGTAATGTCACTCCGCGCGATGAGGCACGTCAACGTGACACTTGACTGACTCTCTCGTTAATTTGCTATGGAGATTTAGGATTAAGAGCGACACAAGCAAATATTATCTAATCGAAACTCGTGATGTTTGAACCGTGGAAATTACTTTGTACTAATTACTATTGTAGCTTTGAGATATTTAATGGGTGTTATGTTATCAAATGTTTTTAATCTATGTAAATTATATATAATTTTGATGGGTTTAGTTTTAGTATGTGGCGTTGAGATCCGCCACTCAGCACGCAATGCCTCCAGATTTCGTCGGAAAGTGAGGGACGGGGTGTCTTAACACGAGATTCTTCCCTGCCTGCCCTTTTATGTGCGGGATATAGCGTGAAGCTGAGTTTTTTTAGTGTTTTAGTATTTTTAAGTGTTAGCTTTGTTATTGTCATATATATTACTTTCATTCTATCATATAGCATCAAGCAGTTTTTTATTAAAAAATATCTAAAATCTGTAATATATTTTAATAATAACAAATTACAGTACAAAATATCTTGTATTGCGAATCAATTATATAAAGCATTGTATTAACAATAATAAAATATCTCTTTTTTAGGTTATAAGTTTAGAAAATACCTGCCACATACATCATGTACGACGTTGATGGATAACTCAATATTAAATAAAATTAACTTAATACTAGAAGCTTTTACGCTATAAATTCTCAACTTACAAAGAAATATAACGTATAGGTAATATTCTTCATTTAACTAATAACATTACGATCTACAACGATCTAAAGATAAATCCTTAACGACGTAGGTGAACGCGTCTATCTAATAACAGAGCTCAATGGCTGGAATAAAGAAGATGTCATTTGAAGAAAGTTATTTTAAAGTGTGAATGCTACGGTTCCAACAGATTTGCTCGCTCGTCGAGACTGTGAACTATTAAGGCGATGGTGACGCCCTTGTAGATTATCAACTTTCACTTCGGAGAAAAATACTACGATTCCAAATAGTTTCTTAGGCAGGAAATTTTGTTCCTTCAGTCATTTTGGAAGCATTTTGGCTTGTGTAAAATCACTGATATGCGATATCACTTTAGGTCTCACAAATATTGATGTATAATATATATATATTAATATTTGTAGTATCTAGCGTAATTTAGCATCAAAGAACAAAATTTTATGTGCTTAAGTAACTTTGATATAATATTAGGTTCTCTTTCAGAATAAGGCCACTTAATTAAAGTAAGTAAGGTAATGCTAAAACCTAGCTTTTTAATTAAGATTATTTCTATTCTTTTATATGACGCTTGTATTAGATTGAAATTTGCTCATTCTAATAAAAATGACATTAACATATATGAAACTCTCAACATGTATGTAACAAACCAGATTGCGGTGAAAAGTATATAGTGTCTTAACACTAGGTTCCCTCTGCCTACCCTGCTGTGAGTGCAATACAGCGTGAAGCTGATGTTATTTAGATTTTTTTAACAAACAACTTTAAACATGTTTGTATAAAAAATCGCATTTTTTTTTCGTGCATATCACGTACCTATACTGTGTGATATTATTCACGGATATTGCGCGTCGAAAGGGTCCTCGTCGCCGCATTTTCGTACAAGGCTTGGAGAGAATGAAAATATTTATATACACTTTACCTGAAATGGGATTTGATCCCACATAAAAAGTATATTATAACATAGGGTGAATATTATAACATAAAAAACTTCATTAGTAAACTACTCTTTTTCGAAATATATCGACATGTGCTATTATTAACTTGATTTGAATCTAATACTATTAGGTTTAGCTCGCGTGGCGCAATGAGTCAGTCTCTTTCTCTAAACGAGAATGTTTGTGTGTCCATAAACATTCTCGCTTACAGAAATCTTCAATCTACGATAAAAATGCTGCGTTGAGTTCCACCGTTCAACAAGTAAAATTCCAATGTTCGAGAAATTATTTTACTCTAAATGTCTGTAATTTAAAAATTCTAAGTTCTTGATACTAATTGCCTGCTGTACGCATACACGATAAAGTTTCAAAGCGAACAAAAAAGATATCAAACATAAATCTATAAGTAAATCCCAAATTGAAATTGTATATTCTAAATGATACATAAAAGCATCAAAATGCTCAGAATTGGATATAAATTGAATTCTATGCGTAAATTCGTTTAGTGTTGCATTTACTAAGTTTGACTTAATGCTAGTTCGGTCGTTTAATACAGCTGCGCTTGATGCGGGTAAATATAAATGGTGTTAAATCTTAACTTTGTCGGATATCCCTTTATGTAGCGAATTGCGAATTTTCTATAAGATTTAACTGTCACGGACAGTGTTAAATGGACGATACCCCTTTATACAGTTAGGTCACTTGGGACGAAAATGTAGTTATTTCCGAATCGATATCTATTTGATTGGATATCTTATTGGTAGCAGGAAGCTTTGGAACAAATTACATTTTACTTTTTAGTTTACTTTATATTTTATTTTCGAAGCAATTCTACGTAAAAAAATAAAGCCAACTTAGGGTCAAGACGGAGTGTCTTGTTCACTATGTTTTTCAAAAATCAAAACAGAGTAAAGAAATGAAAATATTAAAAAAAAATAATTCTTTTCACCAAGTGCGAATTAAACCCACAACCATCGCATTTACAGTCACATACCTATTGCACACGGCAGGATAACTGTTTTCATTATATTAATTACATACAAATACTATATAATATCAAACGCTGTATCCCGCACACAGCAGGGTAGGCAGACGGAGCGTAATGTTAAGACACCCCGTTCCCTACTTGCCTCGACACCAGAGCGAAGAAATGGAAATATAAATTTAAGTCTATATTTCATCTCCTCAAGTGAGCATCGAACTCACAACCAGTCGGCTTTACAGTCACACTTTTTTCGGCTGCGCTACGACTGGCCTCAACTCTCATTAACCATATCAAAATACCATTAAGACTACAACACAGAGGGTACCCAACACAAAGCACGCCTATAGAACGATGAAAAGGGTCATTGAAAATACAAACATGTCATATAAACATAACCAAACATTAATATAAGAGCCAAGTTATGAACAGTTGATGCGTTAATTGCGACGCCGATAGTCCTCCGGATACGCACGACCCAGTTTGTCTGTATGTAGGGTACGTACTGCACTCTGTACCACTAACGAGCTGGCCACATACTAGTTCAGATCTTGCTTGGGGAATTCGCGTCTATAGTGTATGTTTGTTGTTTGAATGGGTAAGGAGAAAGTCTTGATAGTTATGGAGGTAGTAGGTTCGAAGTCGTATTGTTATATATATATATATATATAGATATATATATATATATATATATATATATATATATATATATATATATATATATATATATATATATATATACCTATTAACCAACTATGCGGGAGAAAGAGTAATTTATATCCTCCACATGCCAAAGTAGGCAGTGGGGACCTAGTGTTATAACATTCCGTTCCCATTCAGATTTTTTCATTCCCCACGCGGTTAACGTAGCCTTGTTACCAGAGCGAGGAGATGAAACCCACACACACGGGAATCAAACCCACAACCCGTAGCGCTTATAATGCGCCACGATTGGCCTGAAAGCATATTACGTAATAAATAAAAAGTAATTCTTCGAGTTTTGTTTTCGTTGCACACAACAAGTTTTTAAAAAGTTTCTAGACATACACGTAACAAGAGCGGTTTCAAACCTTATTTTAAAGTCAGTGAAAACTAAAAATCATAAAAGCTGAATATTTCTATACTTTGCTTATTATTAATGTAATCTAAATTTATAAATTCGTTGTATACTGTCTTTACTTATGGGTGATGTGTGAAGAAGAAACAAGGAGTAAACAAAATAGATTGCGGCCGTCGTGGCGCACAGGCACAGGCGTGCGACTAGAAACACGACAGTTTTGGTTTCGATCCCTACTCGGAGGAATGAAATATTGAACATTTTCAATTTCTCACCTCCCCGCGACTCACACGCATGCCTCATGAATTCAGAGAAAAAATAGTGGAAAAGTAAGACATTTTACCCAGGACAGACAAGGCAAGTAAATATCTTAAAACTAAGTTCTCAGGTTTGACAAGGAACAAAAAAACAACAAAGTATATTAAATTTAAAAAGCCGGTGCCTGTCGAAAAAAAGTCTGTCTCGTTAATATTTTTGTAATGAAATAAAATTTAAATCAACGTTTTAGCTCTGTAGAAATGAAACATTTGATATTCTGATTTTTTCGCTCTGGTGTCGAGGCTAAGCGCGGCGTTGATTTTCACCACTCAACACCTCCAGAATTCGGTAGAAAATGGAGAAGGGAGAGTCTTAAGGCTAGATTCCCTCTGCTTACTCTGGTGTGTGAAAGTACACATAAGTAAATCGTGGTTAAGCCAAGGAACTATAGGAAATACACCAAATTCGTGTAACTCATGCTAGTATTACATTTTGTTGACGTGATATGATCTCAAAAGTTGACACACGTGAAAATAATATTGGAAAAGTTTTATATAGAGCCCTTTAACATACTTGAGCCTGGAGAGATGTTCATAATTCATGGAAATGAAAAACAAGTTTGAATTGCGCGTATGTAATCATATGCATTTTATTATTTCATTCGAATTTTGTTTTATTATACAATTTTTTCGTTTCGCTTTTAATACACAGAAAAAGAGAAATATATAACGCTTATATTTGGACGTGATGCCTTTGGATGTTAATTATTTGTATAAATAGCTTATCTTTATTCTAGATATGTATATAATCTATAATCATGAAAAAGGTATCTCGAATTCGGAAATTTAAGGGACCTTGGCTTAACTCCCAGTCTAATGGATGACGGTAAGAGAGTTACGGATTTATTTATTTATTCTTAGTCATTGAAAGTACGAATGATATAAGTTTGCCGTGACGTGACGTGACGACGAAGTGATGAATACAAATTTAGTTAATTTTTAGAATGTTTTATTTTTTATTCAGATATTAGAGGATCACCTTATGTAGTTTCTAGATAAGTTTTGATATATACCCAATTTATGAACATAATAAGTAAATTTTGATTTATAATATTTTTGTATTCCGTGTAATATCCCCAACTGGCACTACGATAACGCTTCACTTGATCAAACTGAATTGATGCCATTTGTATAAACAAACAAACATTGATTCCACAATCAATATTTATAAAAATGAAATTATTTTTAAAGGTTTATATACATATTAAGAAAACTTATAAAAATTTTGAATGTAGCGGCTTGTCAGTTAGTCAGAGAGTTGAACGTATGGCTTAGAGGCGCGGGTTCAAGTCCAGCATTTAAATTTTTAATACGTTTCCTTTAGAAGTATCTTTATTTCCTAACTGTGAATAACACTGTTAAAATGTTAAAAATATTATAGAGTTACCAATTACGACGATACCGTACAAGATATATTTGTAAATATTGCAGGAATGACCGAATTTCCTGCGTCCGATAACGTTATCTCGCGTGCCATAGTTCACTGCGACAGTCGCACTATTTCCGACGGATACACAAAGACAGCTACGAACTTAGAACGCACATATCTAATGTCATCGTGACAAAATGTATGTCAAAAGTCAGTTTCACCTTGTGATATGAACGGGTATTATAATTTATTTATAGTTGTTTTAATTTTAAGCAAATTTTGGTGTAAATACAGTCCCGTAAAGACTATTGAAGCCTAAATTAATTTTATGTAAGTGTCAATAAGTAAGTGTCAACATAGAGCTTAGTCTATATTGATGTACAAAAACGTTTTGTTTACGAAAAACCAATAAATTATTACGATTAGAATTTATTAACATATCTAAATCACCAATAATAATAAAAAATTAAAGTGATACATGTTTTCAGTAATAATTCTCCTTTAGTAAAGTTAGTTACGAGTGAATGAATGAATGAGTGAATCAGTGAATGAGTCAAAATGAATAAACAAGTTAACAGAAAACCAAATAAACAAACCTATAAAATTTTAACATATTTTACAATATTAGCTCATTCATTGTTTGTTATCAATGCTGCTGACTTTATCCATCGTACCGTTACCGTACCGTTTATTAAAAGATGATGGATACATTTTTTTCAGCTACATGTCCCGCATATTCGAGACAAATAGTAGTAGTAATTAGGAAGAAGAACACGCCGTTCCCCACTCTTCGCCGAAATTTTGAGTCATTGCGTATTGAATGACAATATCAACTCAAAAAAGAACTCAATCCCGCGCTTCAAGTTCCGCCACTCCATACGAAGAAATTAAAATAATAATAAATATTAATTCATTCGGTCCGAGTGGAAATCGAACTCACAATAGTCGCGTTTACAGTCACTCCTTTGTACTACGGTGACACAACTATAGATAATGCAAAACCTAATTCAATAAATATTTAATAATAACAACTAAAACGGTTACTCTAATCTCTTGAAATGTCTGCAAACGCCAAAACAAACATATTTTCCCTACACTATATAAATTCAAATATTTTAAAAATATAAATATTTTTCTTAAAGTATTCCGAGCGTAACGGAAGTGGATAAACAACAAGTCAAATGATTTTATACCAACGTCGCAAAAGCGAAATAACTATAAAGTAAGAAATTTCAGAACTGTGTACTCTACTCTCTGTATATTGTAAAGAGGTTGCTAAGTGCACCCTAATGGACTACAGACCACTGAAAGAACTGGAGGAAAATATAAAATTCTTATTTATTCCTAATCGTTTAGTAGAAAAATTATAAAAGATAATTAAACAACGTCTCTCTTTGTTGGCTGGACGCTGACGGCTTTGTTGCCGTAAATGAATTTTTTTTTCATCAGATTTATTATTTTGATAATGACTCAGAATTTTTAAGTAGCCTTTATATAAAGTTTTTAGCTAAAATTGATAACCGAATTAGATAAAAAAAAATATCTAAGATAAAACATGTTTTTTTAATTTCGGGTTCCGTACCTAAAGGGTAAAACGGAACCCTATTGCTAAGACTTCGCTACCTGTCCGTCTAGTTATGAATAAGGTGTGATAAATAAGTAAAAAAATCGCAGATGAAGTATGAAATACTAATACAAAAGTACAGAAAAAATAAATATTTAAGGGGGCTCCCATACAACAGATACGATTATTTTGCTGTTTTTATAGATAATTGACCTGCATTTGGCTGGTCATATAATACTATATAAGCCCTCTATAATATCTATCTATAAATATCCGTAATCCCTTCAGCAGAATATATCTTTATTTATATATAATCACCATTTCACATTGAGGCCACTCATGGCGCATGGGCACAAAGAGTGACTGTAAGCGCGACTGGTTGTGGGTTCGATCCCTATTGGAGGAAATGAAGTATTTATTTAAATGTATACGAATCCGCAGGGAACGGAGTGTCTTAACACTAGGTTCCCTCTGCCTACCTATCGTATGTGTAGGATACAGCGTGAAGCTGATTTGATTTTGTTGATTGATATTTGTGTCCCGTAACTTTTAAGGAAAAAAGAACCCTTACAAGATCACCTCAGACCGTTATCTCTTTATCTCAGAAACGCTTCGAGATATACGAGTAGAAATTCAAAACATTTACTATTACAGTATTTCTACATTCACAAAAAAATATATATGTCCACTTATATCGCAAATATTGCGTATTTCGATACTACAAAAGGAAACAAAATTAAAAGGGTACTTCCGGCCTACAGGTAGTACTAGTTCAGAAAAAAATCTGAAAAGTACATAACTATGATTAATTTAAAAAAAAATCATAAAATGGGAGCAAAATTTGATATTAAAGTTCAAGTGAGGTATCTGATAAAAAAAGCTCTGGCTTAGCTAAGCTGGAATGTCAGAGAAATCTCCAGACTATATTACAGAAATTTTTGTACAGAATCCTCAGTGAGTGACCCGACTCGCGCTTGTCCGTTTTTTTTATAAAACGAATGGAACAAATTCCACTTGTGTTAGGTTGTCGATATGTAAATGTTTCATAATAAAGTAATAAACACACGTAATAAATAGATAAAATAATGATTATAAAACAATGGGTTCATTTTAGTTTAGTGAACTGTGTTTAACTGTTGAACTTTGCATTGCAATTGGTTTTATATTAAATTGATTTTATTATCATATACAAATAAAAACATCGTAGCACTTGCAGCTAATTGTTATCGCACTCAATTAAAAAATGCATTTGTCCGCAACTATGTTGCATTATCAGAATAATTAAATGCAATTTTAATATATTCAGGGTAAGTAAATTGATAGAATTTATTATGTTTATATTAATTGTATTTTATGCTTTTTTTTACTTTGTAAGCTCTCGTAAATAATGAAAGCATACGATAGTGAACGTAACACTTTAATAATATTTTCGTTGTTATATTAGCTAATTAAGAATATAAATATGTTTTCTTATTGTTCATCGAAATATATAAACAGCAAACAAAGAACATTTTCTTATTATAATTGAGAGAGTAGAGCAAGTTATAAATTTATCTTAAAAATATTTGTAATGCGCAACACAGCTGACAGTAAATAACTACTGAAAAAATGTCAAATAATATGAATCTTATTTTTTTTTTCCTCAAAAAGAAACTTACTAATACATATGTTTTTTAAGAGTTAAAAGTTTCCAGTAATAAATTTACATGCAGTTGTAGGAAGAGAAAAAAAAATTTATAAAAACAACGATAAAAATATAAAACGGCGATAAATTGGTTTAAGCGCCGGTCAATGTAACTATTAATTCATTTAACACTTAAACGATAAGCAAATAAATAGTCGATTTTTGTATTTAATTACGGAAACGTAATTATTATAATGATCAATTTATCATAATATAAAACTCTTTAATGCATTTGTATTTAATACTCAATAGGTGCGTTGCCTTTGTATAATTCAATATTATTTTTATATCGTATCGACTCTGGCTACAGACTCGATACGATATAAAAATGTTATTGAATTATACAAAGTCTCTCAGACTCTGAATACAGAAATAGTTTTTCATTCGTCGTTCTAGAAATAGTTATTAGTTTAAATCAGCTTCACGCTGTATCCCGTACACAACAGGGTAGGCAGGGAACCTAGGGTTAAGATTGTCCGTCGAATTCGTCCAATGGTGTCGGAACCAGAGTGGAGAAATGAAAATATTAAATATTTCATTTCCTCTAGTGAAAATCGAACCTGTAACCTGTCGCGTTACAGTTACACTTTGTGCCACTGCGCCACGACTAGCCTCATATATACAGAAATAGTTTATATTTTATAATTCTTATAAATTAATTATATATTCTTATTAGGTCAAATTATATTTAAAAAAATGTGGAAATTGGTAGGCAAAAGACTGTCACTCCAGTTGAGATATGGCTCGTTGAATTTCAAACTCAATGCAATACTTCGCACGATGCACTATTTTGTGGTAATGAAACGTAAAAAAAAAATAATTCATATCAGTAGGAATCGAACTCACAGCTATCTTGTTTAGTCATACGGTCTTCCATTGTACCACCTTGGATAGCCCCTTGTCATTTCTTTCCCAAAGATTTTTTATTTTTATTGTTTAGAAATCTTTAATTTTTTTTTTTAAAACGAGATTTGAAAAGAGTTTTAATTTATAAAATTATACCATAAATTGATTAACCGCGTAAACTCCATTTTTTATCTAGGTCGGTTTTAATCGTTCCATGTTCATGTTGAATGACAAATAGGAAATATCATATACCTACTGAGAGTATAAATACAATTGTTGCTTTTTATCTTGGCATACATTATAATTTTTAAATAATAATTAACTTCTATTCTTTCAACTTAACGCTGCATCCCCCATATAGCAGGTTAGGCATAGTGTTAAGATACTCTATTCTCCACATTCCGCTAACTTCTGGAAGCAATGCGAGTTGAGTGGCGAAACTCAACGCCGCCTTTTGTCTCAATACCAGAGTGAAGAAATGAAAATATTAAATATTTCATTTCCTCGAGTAGGAATCGAACGAACAACCACACGTCACTGCGACGACTGACTTTACTAACTTCATATACATACATATTTTCACACTTGTTGTAATGAAGTAGTAGATCATCTTGTGTCTTTGCTTAGTCTATTTAAAATAACAACTTTTTATTTTGAATATGATTGCAAAATCCTATGAGGTTAATATACACATAAATTAAAATAAAAAAAAATAATTTAGTTCCTGCTTATATTTTAGAATACATACATACCTTAGAAATAAACTCTAAAAATTACACTGAATTTTAGCCATAACGCAACGCTGATATATAACGACGGTATTTCTTCACATATTATGCACGAAAATAAACGCTTTAGTCCCGATTTTCATTAAATTTATCGAATTCGAAGGATTACGAGTCAACGCCGTACATAAACCTGAGCTGAAATATTTTTTATAAATCCCAAGATCGCAAACGTTGAATGGTGAAGTGCTTTAATAAAAACAGAGTCGAGGCTTTATGTATGGAAATTGCAACATTAACTTAACGCTTTAAGTTACTAGCATTAATGAACGTTTACGTAGGAAGAGAATACGTAAATTAACTTCAACAAGTCGTGTGTATTTTATGCGTGGGCTTAAAAGGATTTTTCGTGGAATCCATCGTCAGTTGTATATTATAGGATTAGTAAAAATTTTAATATAAGTTAAAGACTTTAATTTTTTTACGTAATATTAATTACTAGCGGCCCGCCTGCGGCTTCACCCGCTTAAACTACATGATTATTGATCTAATATACAAAATAAATTAACAACTAAAAAATTCTGATATGATTTTTTATTACTTTAATCTGTAATATCCTAATATTATTATCTTACTACATTATCATAATTTCTATAAGATTTTTTTAATGTTTTGAACTAAAAAATACGACCAATGTTGATATTAGATATTTATAAAATATACAAAAGGCTAATTATTTATTATACGTATATATTCTTAAAACATTACGTTCTTTTTACCTACGTTATGTTTTTGAAAACTCTGTTAAATGTGCTGATGTCAGTGAATAATGTAATTTACTGCTTCAGAAACCGCATTTAATGTTAAATTACTGATTTGGGTAAGGATTCATAATATTCCTTGTAAAATAACTGTAATTATTGCATATTAACTCCTGTACAGATTTTAAATTAGTTACATATATTATTAGCTAAATGTACAATTGATACGTATGTAGTTATTACCGAGTACACGCAGGAAAGGATGTTTTGAGGCATTTTTATATAGATTTATTTCAAGCAAGCAAAGAAAACAAAAAACTGATGTATTTACTTGATATTTCTTTGAAGATCAAATCGTTCTTAATCTCTGTAATGTGTTAATTCAATTAATTACGACTTAAACTTAACTGTTATGATGTATGAAGGTAATCTCCACTAACAATTCAATTTTGTTTATTTTATTGTATAAAATATTACATAGTAGTGCCTCAAAAATATATTTTTTTATCAACAGTCATATAACCAAGACGTTTCGAATGTCATTCTTTAGCCAGGAATCCTACCAGCCCGATTGCTATATAACATTCGTAAGCAAACTAATGCTTTCAGTTCATTCAAATGACGATAACTTTTTTTTTAATAAACCGATTTTGATGAACCAAACTTTAGTAGTTAAGTTGAGTTAAAAAAAAGCAATTGGTGAAACGTTTAAGTAAATCGGTTCAGTATTTTTTAGAGAAAAATGTTGACAAAAATATCGACAGACAGACAGACAAGAAATTCAAAAAAAAAAAAAATACTTTCTATTATTCTTTTTAAGGATAAGGATAGAGGGGCACCTCTATCCATTGCAGTCAAAATACTAAATTTATAGACAAAATATTTATACTATCTCATTATATATAGAGATTAATGCTGTTTTAAAGTTGATTGTACATATTATGTACATTTTTTTTTGATCCATTTTGGTCAGCACTGTACTGAGTTCACAATTATAATAAAAAAAGCTTTTGTTTCATAAAACATAGATCTCAAATGTCTAGTTGCTTGAAAGAAAAATAAAAAAAATCTTTTTGTCGTAAAATTTAGTTAAATATTACGTTGGAAGCCTATATATATACCGGTGGAATATTTGTCGCATAATTTGGCCTACATTACCATATAGCCATGGTTAGGCTACACACACACAGGGGAGGTAATCCCAGTCCATACTATTGTGGAACAAGCACACCGACTTTATAATGAATGTGGTTATCATTAATTACAAGTATAAATAATGTACACTGATAATAAAGGGAGTTTCATTAGCGGGGACGGCAGCCGTATCAAGTAAACATTCATGAAACGGGACCTTGATGCGTTATGTGAGATGTGAAATTTAACTGATTAACATAAAAAAATGGGTAAAATTACACGATTTAATGATAAAAAAAATACTTTTTGTTAGCTTCATGATGTATCTTCATATAGCAGGTAGCCAAATGGAACCTGGAAACCTAGTGTTAAGACACTCCGTTCCCATTGAGAAAGTTATTTTTGCCACTTTCCGCCGAACTCTGTAGGCATTGAGTGTTAAGTGGCGGAACTCAACGCCGCGCTTTGCCTCGTTACCACGATGAGCAATTGAAAGTATTATGAGAATCGAACACAGCCTGTCATGTTAACAGTCACAAGCTTTAGCTCCTCTGGACGACTGGCCTTAACAAAATAGGTAAAAAAATGATTATGTTGAATGAATAACTTTTAAGTTTTTAGCATTATGATTTTGGAAAATACCATTTTACGTAATGATCTTACCCTTTCTAGGCCA
The DNA here is from genome assembly GCA_917862395.2 of Heliconius sara. Classification (NCBI taxonomy): domain Eukaryota; kingdom Metazoa; phylum Arthropoda; class Insecta; order Lepidoptera; family Nymphalidae; genus Heliconius; species Heliconius sara. The sequence continues at coordinate 17,201,667 of OU860789.1, read as the reverse complement.
ATGTTGTTTGTTTGATGTTCCTCTTTCGTCTTATTTTCTTGTATAAATTATAATTGGATAACCCGAAAAATAAAAGAAAACTCGGGAAAAAGCGATATCCTCATTATATACGAACGAGTAGTTACCGTAATTGTTATTATTCATTATTATAAGTATTTAAATTTTAACTTAAAATTAAAAGAGGATTTGGTTCCATTAATTACTCCTTAATCTTACTTAACTTTATTTTGAATTAACAAATGGGAAAAAGAAAACTGCATAAAAACGAAAAGTTGTTTTAAAACAACTCTTTGCGGAAGTGAAAATGCAAATCTGTTACAGTGCTTAAAGCCATGTAAAAGTGAATATACATACATATTTCATTTCAACATTCAAAACTTTTTAATATTTCACGTACAGTTTTTAAAGGAACTTTATTTAATAGGAAAAAATATTTCAGCCACACGACTATTTCAGCTTATTGTGTCCCATTTTCTTTATAAACGATCATAATTCTTTGCATGAATTATTAATATTAAACGTTATAGAGTAAGGATAAAGTAATGTAAGTTGCTAACAATAAACCTAAGCTCATATAAAGTTTACAAATATTACAAGTGACGTGAATTTTCAAGAAACCAGCACAAATACGTAACATGAAAACTTCAAAGATTTATAGCGCAAAGGAAAAGTGCATCCATATTTCATGCCACACTGAAGAAATATGAGGACAACGAGTAAAGGAGTTAAATTAGACCCTAAACAGGTCCAATTCCAGAGAGGATGCTAATCTCAGCCGAGCAGCGTCTTTCATTAGCATTTGTGTAATTTTATCAGTAGATCGCAGAGAGGGCGCCGTGACTCGTGCCGGAGGATACTCTCGCCTCATTTGTCCCAAATTTTGCTTAAATAACGCAAAGTTAGCATTTAAAATTTTATGTGGATCCGTTTATTACATGGAGTGGGAGATTTTTACGTTATTCGAGCTTAAGGTATCTTTATAAAAATAATATTTAGATTATTTTCAAGTAAATAATTTTTTTTCAGCTTTACAGCTGTATCCCAATGCTGTATCCGAAGAGGAGGGTAGGCAGAGGGAACCTTGTGTCAGGACATTGTCCCCTAACCCACAACCTATCGTATTTACAGTGGCAACCTTATGCCGCTGCACTACTACTGGCCTCAAAATTACAAGTGAACACGTAAATGATAAACAAATTATACGATAAGATATGTCAAAATAAAATTTAAACAATAATACCAAAATACGTAATTTATGGGGGTTTATTTATATCTAGATGACAAGTATGAAAACATAATTTAAATGACAACATAATGCGTATTTAAATTATTTGTGAGGCTCGTGTCGGACCGAACTTTTGTTGTCCCGTAGTTGATTTTCAATTAGGATCCAAAAACTTTTACACATTTGTTAAGCTAATTTAATAAATTTTATTATAGTAACTTACACCTACCACGTACTCTATACGAAATAATTAGTCATTAATGTTGGATTATTTATTTTACTTTTAATATTACAGTTTTATTTTTTAAATATAAAAATACAAAAAAAGTATTGTGCTTATTATATATAAAAGTACAAACTACAAGTTTGGTTGATAAATATTACAATTATATTTCAATAGCTCTCAGGTTTGGATTAATTAAATTTTGTTTGATTACATATCGTTTTATAATTTATTACATGACTAAATACCAACTAAATTAGTAACTTATTACTACTAAATTCAAAAGTTCTATAATTAGATTAGCACACACTTGTACACTCAAAATATAACAATATCTTTCTAAAACTTCTCAATGGACGAAGTCTGCAGAACTGCTTAAAACATTAAAGCTGCCTCGAAGTATGCCTCACAATGCAACACGTATTAAACTTGGTGAGTTACTTGGAAGTTACATGAAGTCCAGACTTTATACGGGCTCCTGACTTGCTACGGCTTGGGAACGTTCCATAGTCATTCTGTTCTAATTTGCTTTCAATAGTGTCATAGATTCTAGTATGATCGTTTGGGACGCATTAAGCTAGTAAATAGGGTTATCAATTTATTTGTTAGTTGAAAATTACAATATAATTTTATATGATACAAAAATAAATATATATAATTTTAGCAGTAATCTAAAACCAGTCAAACGCACTGTGTGTATAAATACGAATGTATTTTACAAATTGCGAGTTACGCTGCTAGCACCAACAGTTATTGTAAATAACAAACAACAAAATATTATTATATTATATTTGATAGAACAACGCGTTTTGTTTAGCAATAGTTGTTGTAAAATAAATAAACCTTATAATTTTATGAAAATGTTAAACGAACTCTGTTTTTAATTTGCATTTCGTTTTGTTGCTTTCTTTTGTTTTTTCATTAGAATTTCAGAATATTTAAAGATGTTGCAATAAGTGCAAGTGTTCTTTTCTATAGATTGATTTCTATAGGAATTATTAGGTCTAGATTCATTAATATGCCAGTTTAATGTATGAAAAAAAATATTATTATTTGCCTTATACGTTAAATTATACTATGAGTTTACTATATAAGTACGTATCTACATATATATAGTGCATCCTCCTAAAAGTGGACGTTAATTACAAAGTTTGCCAGGAAAAGTTGAGTGCTACAACGTGAATTATACCATAGTCATGTTAGTGTGGTTATGCACAAACTTCCTTGTTGTGCTATGACGGCTGGGCTTTGCGCAAATGGCCGACAACTTGGACTTTGAGTTTTGGCACTCAAAAATCCACGCGCTATGTTCTATTTTGTTTTAAAATTTCGTAGAATTTTATGAATTATTATATTTTGTGTGTGTGTGTGTGTTTTTTTATAATAGAGTCTGATTATAGTTGAATTTACTCGCTTACACGAACAATATTCACCTATTGACAATATTCACCTATACCTGTAATCAATAGCGGCACAAATTCGTCTACACGTGACATATTAAATATTTATTTTTTTACGTTTTTAAAAAAAAAAACCCAATAAGAACTGTAATTGAACTGTAATTACTCCTCGCAGAAGTCTAAATATTGACATATCATAAAATTTTCCGCTACCTTTAAAACCTACGGGGGATTTCTAATGTTCAGGGGAGGCAAAGGGGACCTAATGATGAAACACTCCCGTTCCCATTATGACACTTTCGTTCCCAGTTTTCCACCTTTTCGAACCTATAATTTGCCTTGTTTACCGTCACACACTTGTGTCTCTGCGCCACGACTAGCCTCCATTGAATTCATTGAACAAAAAAATAATCGATTGAGATTTTTTAACATATAAGATGTACCTACAGTGTACACGTGCACAAAATTAAATACGTCGGAAAAGGTAGATCGTACCTGACATTGGCTGTCAGATCACTTGATTAGGCCATCCACTTCACTGTGAACAAATAAGCCCGGGCCCGAGCGCTCATTACCATTACTTCTATCGACGTCCCATAATTATTTATTGAGCTTCCCGCTTCTGTCAATGATGCATTTTTTTATTTTCTTCGGTTAGTTTGTTTTTTTTATAGTTTTTATACTTCCAGAAGTATGCAATTTGCGGTTGTCAAGTGGGCTCTGCCAGTGATTTTAAATTGAATTATTCGTTAATTAAAGAAAAGTAAGACTCAGATTGAATCAGATCTTAATGTGCAATATGTGATTGGAACCCATAAAACATTAAAATATTATTTTGGTATCATTATAAAATAACGCTATTTTTGTAGTGTAATATCAAAACTCCATTACACTAAATTGATACCAAAATATTATTCTTGTAGATGAATTCGATGTATTTTTAGACTTGGAACGGAAACAGAGACGAGGTCCTCCAGAATAACATCTTGTATTAGAATTTAAGAGTTACATTGTACAAGCTTAATAGTTCTGGAAAGAAATATAAGTTCAGTACAACCTCAAGTTGTTTGATTTCGTGACATTAGTAAAAAAACATATTTTTTTACATTCAAAAATAACAAATTATTTATATTTTCTTTTCATATATACATTTTATCAGACAATTATAATCTGTATTGCTTGCAGGATGTCATCAGGTTGTACGATAAACCTCAGTCTTAGAAAATAAATAGCACACAACCTTCCCAGTGCACGGACCATTTGAGAAATTTATTGTGCGCACTTAACCGCAAATAAATTGGCCAGCATCACGTGAACTGTGCTGTTACTGCCCATTCTTCACAAAGTGAAGCAATTTTGCAGCTATTTCAGTAATCAGAACTCCTCATAATTTTGTATTTCTGATGTAGACTGTAAGTTACTACAAAAAAAAAAGTTTCGATGTAAAATGCTAACTTTAATCTGGACCTCAAATTCCATTTGTTTTTATTACATTCCATAAAATTTTCAAGATGAAATTATATTAGAAATAAATATATAATTTTTTTATGTTAATTTTACATAGGTATATATGTAGTTCTTTTTTATTTTAATAACACAAAATTATTTAAAGTTTATAAATTACGATACAAAATAGACAATGTTAATACTTATGTTTGGTTTCACATGTCATATTTTTTTATTGCCATATATATATGAGCTATACTGAAAAAATATACACATACTACTTTTACCAATATGACCTTTACGTTAATTCAAGCCTTAAGGTCACACAAAGTCGTACCTGTCGTAAAACGCTTTCAAAGTAAATTTTTCCATTTCGTTTAGAAAAAATGATATATTCACTTTACGAAAGTAAAAAAAAAACTTTGTAAGATAATGCCTTTGAAATGTAATAAAGAAGGTAGCTGAATGAATTTGTAATTCAGAGGGATCAGTATTTTTGGTATGTACCTGTTTTATTATTATCAGCTTCATTCTGTGAAGCACGCACACAGTAGGATAGGCACAGGGAACCTAGTGTTAAGACACTCCGTTTTCCACTTTAAGCCAGATTCTGAAGGCATTGCGTGTCGAGTGATGGAACTCAACGCCGCGCTTTACATCGACACCAGAGCGTACTGAAAATATAAATGTAATTACATACTTCACTTCCTCGAGTGGAGATCGAACCCACAACCATGCGATTTTACAGTTTCACTTTGGGCTTCTGCGCCACAACTGGTCTATTTTTTATTTTTGTTTCTATTATAGGTAGATAGGAACCTGTTGTCAAAATTCTTCTATGATTATCTCCGTAACTGATTGATCTCAACGGCGTACTATCTTATGAGAGCAGAGGAGTAAAAATATATGTATGATAAATACTAATATTTTTATATAATAAAGCTGCCCTCGCATTTATTCAGACTTTAAACTTCACCACGATGTCGTCTAAAACAAATTTGAAACTGCAAATTTGAGTCACTTCATTAATCTTTAATGCCCCCAGGGTTCAAGTGAATACTCGTCATCGCGAATTACTTATTAGTTTTAAATTATTTTGTAAATAAGTTAGGCTTCAATAAATGCTTGACGGTATCATAATACGTTCTATTTGAGATAATTAAGATATTTTTTGGCTTCACATGGTATCTCGCATACAGAGTTGGGAAAGGGAACCTGGGAATCTACTGTTAAGATAATCTGTTCCGTTTTCCACTTTTCGGCGAATTCTGAAGTCATTGCGGCGGTGGCGGAACTAAACGCCGTGTTTTTTCTCGCCGGCAGAGTAAAGAAATTAAAATGTTAAATATTTCATTCCCTTTGTGGGAATCGAACCCACAACCGCCGCATTTACAGTGGCGCAGTGGCAAGGGTACCCTTGCCCCTGCGCTACGTCGATATAGACATAGTCAATAAATATTTTCCAATAGGAATAAAACATATTTTGCCATGTTCGCCTTAAGGTAACAATACTAATCATACTTGGAAATTGAATTATATGTTACAATACATGTTAATAGAAGGTCACGAGATAGCAATAAGATGACGCTCATTGTCTTGAGATTTTTATACATTTTAATTATTTTTTTAGAATAAAACAAATATGAAAAAATAACATATGCCAACTTTATTATGGAGAAAGAAATGACAAGACGCCTTCTTTCTTGACGATTGTGTAAAATTTTGTTGTAACATTCATATATATAAAAATATATATATATTTAGATGAACGGGACTGGACTTTTAATTTCAGTTCATGTTAAATATTCATATTTCTATTATGTCTGCAATATTTTAATTTAACTTTAGCTCATTAAATTCGGTAAAACTTTTCCTCGCTAAATTCAAAGAAAGAAAATTAATTTTATAATTTTTCGTATCAAACTGCAAAAAATTAACTTCTATTTCAAGTTTCAGTACATTTTAAAGTATATTTATCTACACAAAACTTAATATTTAATGATACAAAATATACATTTATACTAAACGTACATATATATGTTGCAAGTACTCCTTTTGGTAAAATTCTTCTAAAAGCTTCTTGATAACTTGTTTATTAACCGAAGAAAGCTTCCTCTCAAATAATATTCGCATTTTGTGAAAAGTGACGGTAAATAAAAGTAAGTATCTGGTAAGAGAGTTTCTATAATAGGGATATCTAAAGTAAATCCTACAGGATACTTAAATCTTGCGTAAATAAGTAGTCAAATTATATATTTTTTTCTATTAGTATAGATTAAAAAAAATTAGTTAGCACTCAAATGAAAGTCCCCGATAGAACCAATGAAAAATTAATTTCTGGTATAACATTTACGAACAGTTTATGAAAGTCCTTGGAGTTGTTTGTTACGATAGTCTATTGTTCTCAACATGACCGCAGCTTTCAACAAAAATGCGCGGTCAATCTAAGCCCGGCCGACCCCAGGGGAATGAAGTACATTGTACAAATGCAAATTGTTGCTGGAAATTAGACTGCGGATGTAAAAATATAATATAATTGTATGCCAAAAATGTTTATTACATCGATTACTTGCTATTTATTAAAGTTATATATTTTGGCCTGATAACTCCTAGTTTTGAGGCCGTCGTGGCGCAGAGGCACCAGAGTGCGAATGCAACTCCGACGGCTGTGGGTTGATATATTCATTTCTTTGCTCTGATAGCGAGGCAACGCGCGGCGTTGACTTGCGCCACTACACAATGCGGAAAGTGTACAAAGGAGTGTCCATTAGGTTCAAAGTTTCTCTCTGCCTACTCTGCGTCGATCGTTATTATAATGCAATATATTGTAAGCTGCTTTTACGTATGCCATTTGCGTGCTAAATATCTGTAAATCGATGTCACAAAGAACGTAGAATATTTTGTACATATAAAGGGATACTGAAAAAATACAATAAGAATTTATTTTCTTCAGATTCACGTTGGAACCTGCATGTAGCAGGGTAGGTAGGGAAGTTTCCGCTAAATTCTGGAGACATTGCGTGTTGAGTGGTGGAACTCAACACCGCGCTTTGCCTCGAGACCAGAGCAAAGAAATGAAAATATTAAATATTTCATTTGCTCGAGTGGGAATCCAACTCACAACCTATGACACGACTAGCCTCAATAAGAATTTTATTCAAAGTAAATACAATATAACTGTAGTTTTTATTTAATAAAAAAGTTAAGCTTATGTACAATAATATCGATATTAAAAATAGTACAAAATATAAAGCACAGAATAAGTACCAGATTTGGGGCGACGAAATACATTTACTCGAATAATTTTCACAACTCGAGTAATTTTCACTACTTCCCAGAAATATTCGTAAGCTCTTTATCCCCTATAAGTAAAATGAAACGCAGAAACATGCATTGTTACGAGAAATATTTGAGAGGAATAAGGCTTTGTGGCAACACACTATTGAAACGCAATCACAATAAGCCAGCTTCACACGGTCCATATTTTCCTTCGGTTTATTAAAAATCGTTACGGATCGTAGTCAGAGGAAAAAGCCGTCACAAAAGTTTTCTTGTTTTCAAACAAAACATCCAACGCACACCTAACGACATCAAACTGAATTGATTATAAAGTTTTCTGGTTTGAGCAACTAATTTATATATTCGTATATATATATCGAAAGGTTATTCGTTCATCATGAAATCTCAGAAACTACAAGTGCTAGGAATGTCAAATTTTCTATGGAGTTAGGGTGCCTATTCATAGGATGTGGATGCACACTAAGATGAGATGATGACTACTAACGGGTTGGTTTTGGGGTTAATAGTTTATATGGAACTCTGCTACAAGTGGTAAGAGTTTTCTATTTTCTATGAATGTTATTTAAAGGACGCAGGTTAGGTATTATCAAATTTTAGAAACGCATTTTTTTCTTCTAAGTGCTTCTCTAGAGAAGATTTTGACGTGAATTTTGATACGAGAATTTCTTTTAGTAATTCGATTACTAAGTGTATGTTTTTGAGGATATAAATTATAACATGTATTAACTATATTATATAATGTATATTATATTCTACAAATTTAATAGAAGTCTTGCTTTCCAGATGATCGCCATACTGCCAGCCCACTGACAGCCTTGGGGCAGCCAGCGTTAGGGCACGTATTTAAATCGGAAACCTTGGACTTGATACTACGTCCAGTTACAAAAGCTCCACATGCATAAATTCTCGGGAAGCGCGTATACTCGAAGTTTTACAAGGAGCGCCCCGAGCCACATTCCATCAAAAGTATTCGATGTATTCAAACTAACTACGAAACTATATAAATAGCCACAACCCAGCAGTGAATCAGCAGCAATATTGATGGTCGTTGATCAACCAGACCAACCAGGAGCTGGCTATTGTCATTTCCTCGTTCTGGCAACGAATGAGGCAAAACGTGACGATAAGTTCCATTACTCAATACGCAATACCCTCAGAATTAGGCGAATTATGACAAGGGAAGTGCCTTGATGGGACCACTAAGTTCCCAGACTAACTGTAAAAAAAAATAAAAAAAATCTGATCAGAACCCTATCAGGAATGAATCCCTTACAAGGCATGTTATTTAATCATTAAGTTTGATTAACCAAATGTGTCTGACAAAGTACGGAGAGATTGAGTCCCACTACTCAACACACAACGCCAACAAAAGTGGAGAAAGGAGTGTCTTAACACTAGGTTACCTCCGCCCTGCGGTGCGCGGGACACAGCGTGAAGCTTATTTATTTATTAGAAATCACTATAAGTGCGCTGCAAATATAAAATACTAGAACACAAAGTAATTTACTACACTAAATAAATAATGGTGTAGCTCAAGCGGGCGATGCCTTGGGCGGTTTGCTAGTATACTATATATTAATATACTATGTGCATTGCAAAATGAATATTAATGTATTTATCTACGTTTAAGTTGTTTAAATCCAGAAGAAGAGGTATAAACTTATTTTAACTTGTTTTTGAATACACAAGTGGAGAAGTAAAATAAATAACTATATATTTATATTTAAAATTAAAAATCCTCTAAGAGTCTAGTTCCCGGTTTGTCGTTATGACAAAGAAATATAGTAAATAGTTACAATATATTAATTTCAATATTCTATTTAAAAATATAAATCGAATAAAAGCTCATCTCGATGTTGAATTCCGCCACTCAACAAAATTGGGTGGAAAGTGGGAAACTGTTGTATCTGTACTGACGCTAAGCTGATTTAATCCCATTAAAGATTATTATATGAATAATTTTGACAATTACTTTGCAAAAATACTCTATATTTAAATGTTTGGTAAATACAGTAAAGCACGTATTGTTTCATCAACGTATGAACGCGGGCTACGTTTTAATTTACTGTCGGCAGCTCGAAGTGGAAAATATGCGTAATTAATAACATGGTAAGTTTACCTCGACACATAAGTTTAATTAACTCGGTGTGGGTGCCAGTAATATGAAGATAGCTCAGAATTTTATATGAACCTATTTTTACATTATAATGAAGAAGATACCATTATGGTTCATAGAGGTATCTTCTTCATTATAATGTTAGGTATTTTTCTAAGATTGGATCATGAAGTTTTGGGTAGTAGGTATCAGGCAAATATTTTATAATTTTTTAATATTTGAATGAAATCAACACTAACCTTTAGATATTATATGTGTTTGTATTTTTTAGCTTCACGCTGTATCCCGCATAAAGCAGGGTAGGCGTATACTGTTAAGACACTCCGTTCCCCAATTTTCGGCGAATTCTGGAGGCATTGCGTACTGAATGGAACGGAATTCCACGCTTTATCTCGACACTAGAGCAATAATTAATGAAAATATTCAATATTTCATTTCCTGTAGCATTCACAGGGTGCCCCTGCGCCAAGACTGGCCACAATGTATGTGTATGTATGTGTTTTATTTTTATCAATCACTCAAATTGCAAGTTAGAAAATGAAAAACTAAATTATAGAAAACATAATATAAGAAATATTATACATTTATCTCATTTAAATTCAACTCAATTGTGCGTGATAAGTAACTACCAACTAAGAATCAAAATACAAGTTATATTACAACGAGGACGGAGAGAGACCGAAGCCGTCATAACGAAGCACCCACATAATTGCATACGCCCGCAAACTTTCCTTTGTTTCAAAGTTCTAGCAAATTTGGGTCCGACCGCCGAAACAGCAACTCTATTCTTATAATACTAAATTGTTCACCACCAAAGAATACTTAACGAATGTCCTTCTGGTTCGTCGCTTAACTTGATTTCTATTAACTTTTGCTTGTAGTTCAATTTGCTGAGATTTACATTCATATTTTGAATATTTATCTATATTAAAACAACGTTTTGGTTTTAATAATAATTTGAAAATATATCTATTTTAAGTGTTGAATATTATTTTAAAAACAGAACTTAACGCACCATTTAGACTTGCTAAAGCGGGGGATGCAATTCATTGTTCTGAACAGAGATCGAACCCACAACTATCGCGTTTACAGTCAAACGTCATCTTCTGTACCATGATTCCTTCTGTCCTGATCCTGTGCAACAAGTAGACAGATAACTTCCACCTAGATAATATAAAATCTAATTTTATGAATAATCGTAGAAGCTATCGTAGCAAAGAAGCACAAGAGCGTGATTGTAATCACGGCGGTTTTGGGTAATGTAAGGAGTATTTTAGCACTAGTTTAGCATGCACCCTCTGACTATGTGCGGGATACAGCGTGAAGCTATCAAATATACCATATGAAAATTACTAATCCTGCTGTCTCATTTTAAGTCTTGTAAACAATATTACAATATCATTGCTACAAGTTTAGAAAACAGATTTTCTTTACAAAAGCATAGATACAGTTGGTGTTGTTATAGGGACACCAGACGAAACGAAGTGCTTCTGCATACAAATGAATCACAGGCGGCGCACGTACAGTGCACAGGCACAACATATCGAAACAGAACTCAAGAGTATTGATTGTTTGGAAATGTTAAAATATCTATTAATATCAATAATTTATATATCGGTAAGTTGCTATATAGAAGAGAAACCTCAATTAATTTTATACAGAATTTTAGTATCTTTCTAATTTTCTCTTAATTTTTTTTGGATTTATATTTTATTTATGAGTCGATACATTTTAGTTAATATGATTCGAATGTAAAAATGTCCCATTTTTGTGATCTGAAAGTGCAAAATCACAAATATCAACATATTTTTAAATTGTAAAGGAAAGACGAAGAACGAAATAATGATTGAAAATCACTTACATATTACCACAAATGTATTTCTATACACGTATAACATGATCTAAAACTATCAAATTTTATGCTATAAGTTTAGTATCACTTTACCTCAATATCCTAAATATAACTTGTTCAATTTATTAGAAGACAATAATGGTGATGGTGTTAATTTAAAGTAAGAGTTAGTTCCCTCAACGTAACACAGCGGGCACAGCAGGCGTGCGAGGCTTTGTGCGCTGGTGTGGCCGGCCGCAACCTCGACTGGCTCTGTAAATGCATGGTATTGAAACTCAATGCATTGTTAGAACACTACAATGCAACGTTTAATCCTATTTTGAGATTATCGAACACTATGTGGAATAGGTTTAAACGCACTTACATGTACTGGTTTGTTGACGGTGCCCAAGTAGGACTCGCCTTCGTATTTCAAATTACATGTGAAAACTTATCCTGTATTTTGAACGAGAAATTACGCTTTGAACGTTTCAACGTGTCATGTTTCATGAACGTGCATTCATGAGACACGTTGAAAACGAAATTTGTAAAATTGGTTCGCGGAAAATCTGTTCCAAAGTTTAGACGGACGCTAATCCTTACAAAATCCATTCAAATAAAGACGTATTTGCCTTTCATTGGATTGAGTTTTAAAGTTGAGTCTTTAAGAGGCAATCTCGTAGCGCTATAAACGTAAAATGAGAGTAGATCTCGAGGCGATTGATAAAACTATTCAATCAGGACAACAAAGGGTTGTTCAGTTGTGATTGGAAAGTGTGTCGTCGTGGAAGCAGTTTACCGCGACTAATCCCAGCAGATTCGGACAAACCCCCATTACCTTGATTGATTTTCGGCACTGTGGCCCTGGTTACAAATACAAAGGTCTGCAGCAATTCTGGGAAGCTTTCAATTTGCACTGAGTCTCACTCGCTCCTCAATTTGTGGCTGGCGAAGCGTTCAATCGATGAGCCCGACTGAGCGTTCTTATAGTTATTTTATAGTTAAAAATTTGCACATCGATTGAAACATTTCAATGTTGACTAGAAATTATGTGAATAAGTATAGTAATATAAATTTTTCCCATATTGTTTTATATGTATATAAATGTAATATACATCTAAGACAAATTTTGTGAGTTTTATTTAACAATATGATATTTTTGTTTACTTGGCAAGTGAAGGATCATAGTCTAATAATATAAAAAAGCAATAACATTTTAAATAAAAAAAAAACTATTGACGAAAACATTTTTTGCAGAAAATTTTTCGTTAAAATGTTCAATATTATATTAGCATCGTGAAGATGATGTATAGTCACCCCCGGAGGTGGGAATTGATCGATGGGTCTGATTGCTGGATAGAGAAAATCGAAGTCACCTTAAAAATTTAGATACCGTTTATATTTATACTATGTAATGTTATGTTATCGATATTATACTATACGTAGAGGTCTGGCTGAAAAAACGAGAGTTGTGAGTTCGACCCACTAGGTAATAATTTATTTTTATTGCCTCGGTAAGCTGAGAAGAAAGATATAAGTAAAAAAATTAATTTCTTCATTTTCTACAGGCTTATATTGTATATATAATCATAAAAGGAAAAAGTAATGGTATAGTGGTGATTGTATGAATACAGGCCCAGAAAAACCAACTTATTAACCTTATTTAAATGCTAAAATTACATAAAACATCGAAAATATGATGCGGCTAATTTGAGAGCTTCTAGAAGTCCGCTTTTCCTCCTATTCTTGCATGTTTTATAGCTGACTGGGCTCTATGGAAACGCAAAGTAAATTAAATATTCATTGCTTTGTGAAAAATGAATAAAAAACAGATAAAGCAAAAATATTAAGCGGATGAAATTCGTTTCTTTTCACACATAAATATGTATGTTACAATTCTACATGTAGATGTATGTATGTACAGCTAAGGTTGAATGTTGCACCGGCTGCCTACTGTGAAATTCATGACGTGCGCTGCCTCCTCTGACTGATTGAGGTTTGTATATACGTTGACTAACATATTTGTGAGTTATTTAGAAGGTAATTTTTGTAAAAAATACTTAAAACTGCTTTTACAGCATAGTCCTATAAGATTTGTGTGACAATAAAATATCAAAAAATAAGCGTACCTTATTTTTTTTTAATTTCCTTTAAGCTAAAATTCTCTAAAGTATATAAAGTAAATGTAATCTATAGCTTAAAATGTATATTTCAGTTCTCAGATGTCACAATAAATCAATTTCTTAATCATATTACACCCCAGATATTCAATGATTAAAACAGAATGAATATGCGAGTCGATCGCAGATTCACCTAATTTTCACGCTGACTGAAAATTAAAGAAGTCTTAGGAGAATCCAATTTCACAGGAACGGTAATCTCATTAGAGGCGTCTGGCATTCATTAACATTTATACGATTCAAGAGAAAACTTACGAAGTGATGCCTTAGTGTGCACTCCTGATGCACTAATCTAAATTCGCAGTTCTTGGACCCAGGTGCGGGTTGAAAGTACCTTCAGCTCGCTATTTGTGAAGTCTCAATTTATGCCGAAACTTGAATAGGTTTTTGATATATTTTAACTGGATTTTGGATAGCTCTTAGTTTTAAATTATGTTCTTGCTATAAGAGTTTAACATAAAGTTTCCTCACCATTTGTGACTTCTTGTCATGTGTTTTTGTATAATCTACAGAGTTAATTTTACTTACTGTTACTCCTAGTTTCTTGGTTTTCTCTTTGCAAACGAAGTGTTTACAAGAAAAGTGTTCAAAATAAAACATGATATACATACTTTTTTCTTCAAATACTGACTAATTATAAAAAAAGATCGTGTTTGGGCCACAACTAAGGCTTAACTTATGGTATAAAGAAATGAGAAAATTACCTGCATACCTTAAACTAGCACAAATTGAGCTAAAACGCGACTTGATCAAATTTAGAAATTCCTTTGAATACATTCTACAACTTGGTTCTAATATAATTAGAGAGCGCCTGTGCACGTTGATGCAATAATCTAACTAATATTGTATTACGATACAGCAAGCTATATATTAATGCAAAATACTGCGTTAAAAAAATATTAAAATTGTAGATTAAAATAAACAGGTTTTTTAGGAAACGCATAAAAATTTAAATGTAGCGACATTCAAGCCTGCCCCTTTTTGATGATCTTTCATGCTAGCTATATAAATATGTTGTAACAAATGTGTAAGAATTTTGACGTAACTTGATACTACATTAGTATGGCTTAGCGGTCCGACAGTTTGGACGGTATCCGAGAGGTGCGGGTTCATCAAATCAAATCAACAAGTCCCACTCACTATATTATTTTTTATAATGTGTTCGTTTATATAATATGTTCTTTTTATTTAAGGGTGAAATAACATTTAAAAATATAAAATAAATAAATCTTCCTCTGGGGTTGCACGGGGCCGTGGGCGGCGGTAATCACTTACCATCAGGTGACCCGCACGCTCGTTTGCCGTGTCTTTTCCATAAAAAAAAAAAAAGCTTCAGTTGTATATCGCTGTACTGCAGGGTATGTAGAGGGGACCTAGTGGTAAGACACTCCGTTGCCCAATTTCCGCCGAGTTCTGAATCGGGGAATCGAACCCACAACCAGTACTTTGTGCCCCTACACCACGACTCAAAAAATATAAAAATTATACGTAATACTGGTTTATTTTATCCTTCCTTTTATGATAAAAATAAACGCACTGATATACTTTAGAATAAACTATACTTTAGAAAACCATAAAAAATTGCACCATAACACAAATCTTGGGATCTGCAAATGTAAAGAAAAAAATAAAAATGAACTAGTTTCCACGTTTCTAGGACTGCAGCTCCTTTGAAGTGGTATAGTACGTAGTTGATACTGTGGAAATAGAGAGTTAAGTACTGAATGTGTAGAGTAGGAGAAATTATAAATAGAGTACTACAAATATTTTAAATTGTATAAGGTTTTTTTTTGTTTTGGTCGTGTTTTACCTACTACGCAACGAAGACGGTATATGCGTATGGGGTGAGAGGATGTTTGTTTGTTCGTGTGTTTGAGCAAATCAATGTTACCATATATTTTAATATAAAATGATAAATAATTTGAATATTTGAGAAAAAGTACAAATTTAGTTACAAAAAATTAAATTTAAAATTTTATAGTCTTGATAAATAACGATTTTAATAATTGTCGCTACTTGTATAAATAATTACTAGAAAGATTCACCAAAAAAAAAACATATTAAATAAATAGTATTGTATGTACCTTACATCAATATTCTCATATTCTTGTATTTAAGAAGTTCAATATTCGTTTTTCCAACATGCTACCGAATTCAGGTACCTACTTTTTATGGAAGACATTTAGAAAAACGTTCCTGATATCGGATAACGCTTAGCTTTCAGTAGTATGTAAGTATATAAATAATTACTTAGAGCAGTTCTGCGAAAACACGTATCTAGTTTCTGAAACGATAATGCCAAAACATTTTCTTTTCAACATTTGCTACATTTATATTTAGGCCAGTCACAAGCAACACATGTGTGTTGTGAGTTCGATCCCCACTCGTAGAAATAAAATATTTAATGTTTTCATTTCTTCGCTCTGGTGTGGAGGCAAAGCGCGGACTTGAGTTTCGCCACTCAAAAAGCAATGTGTCCAAAATTCCGCGGAAAATAGAGAACTGAGTGTCTTAATTCTTGGTGCCCTCTACCTACTATTTGATTGCGGCATACAGAGTAAAGCTGAAAAAACATCAAAGCAAAACATTTTTTTTATCTTCCCGCTGTATCCTGCATATAACAGAATAATCAAAATTAGCCTGGGAACTTTGTTTTAAGACAATCCGTTGACGCTAAAACACTTCCTTTCACCACTTTTCGCCGAATTCTGAAGACATTGCGTGACAAGCGGCGGAATTCAAAGACGGACTTTGTCGCGTTTCTAGACCAAGGAAATGAATATATTAAATATTTCGTTTCTTTGAGTGAATATCGAGCCCGCAACTCTTGCGAAGACAGTCGCACGCTTGTGCCTCTTTGCAATGATTGGCCTCGAAGCTGTATATCTATAAAATAAAATATAAAAGTATAATTATAGGAAAATACTAAATAATTATGTTTACGATTAAATCTCTAAACTTTTTTTTTTTTTTTTATGGAAAAGACACGGCAAACGAGCGTGCGGGTCACCTGATGGTAAGTGATTACCGCCGCCCACGGCCCCGTGCAGCCCCAGAGGAGCTACAGGTGCGTTGCCGGCCTTTAAGATGGGTTAGGCGCCGGGGCCCGGCATTACCTGATGCGAAACGCAGTGGCATAAAGCCACTACTTCACGCCGGTTTTAAATGCCGGGGGTGGTAATGATCCGGTCGAGTCTGCCCATGCGTGTTGCCATTGCTGGCGACGTGACTCTACCACACATACTTTAGTCGCCTCTTACGACACCACCAGTACCAGGATGATCCTATTCTAGGCCGGGATCATACGGCACGAACTGTGAGATCACTAAAATATCTAGTAACCTAAATAATAATTGTTCATCTTAAACGATATATTATTACGTTGTAACCGGTTGTAAATAAATCACGTAATTTATCCATTCGTTTAATGCAAGTCACCGTTTTGACATTTCTTTTAAAGACATAGTATATGAAATCCTCGCTCTTTCCTTTCACTATTAATATTATTATGTTTTAGGTGTAATAATTTAGTTTTGCCACCGTAGCACTGTCATAGCGTAGACTAGTCGTAAGTGTAGTCGTGGTCGTGGTTGTCTAGGTAGTAGACATTATACTTATAACATGTTTTGGATTGGCGGTTGAAAAGCCTGTCGCTAATCCTGAGCTAATCTAAATGAATTATTAATAATTATTAATTTAAAAATATAAAATATATTTATCAACTTCACTCAGTACAACTGCTTTAACACAATAACATAAAATCTTCGATATAACAAATTTCCCTATTTAGAAAATTACAAAAAAGTTGTACACACAAAAATAAACATAAGCTTTGCCGTTTGTACTTGAAATTGAAAAGAATATTGTTTTGACGTTTCAATCGGTAGTAACGAAATAAGCCTTCAGGTAACTTTTCCACCAAAACTTCAAGATTAAAGATTGTTTATGAGAAAGGGTTGAACGATATAAATTAGCTTGTTCGAGTGTTGTATAGAAAGTTTACCAAGTTAATTGTACATATATGTTTACAATACAAGTAAATTGCGCAGTAACTTCCCCACGCTTTAGATACATTAAGATAACTCGTCTAAAACACTTTGTGTTATCAGTTACGCGTTATCAAGATGTGACGTCGCGACGCGTGCGTAGGGCTATCGGGATTCGGTGACCAGACGACCCCCGTCTGACCCAATTAGTTATCGTCTCCACTATAATGCGTTTTGACTATCTCGTTCCAAATATAATTTGGTACGTCCAACCTTGACACCCTTGCTATTTTCTTTGATTAATTTTAGTCAATTGTTGATATAAAAATTTAATTTTATTTTCGAATATATTGTGGCACTTTTCCATAGATACTTCTTGGAAATTCAACAACTTCTATATAGTGTCGCAGTAAGCTTGTGTAGCTGAAGTTTATCAATTATAGGGATTTACCTGAAACAAAAAAACAAATATTATTAGAAAAATATGCACAATTACAAAATAATATACAGTAGGTAAATTATTCGAATATGGTTTGGTTTGGCTACACAGAATTTTTAACATTACGAGCCTCACTGGGTCTCTTGGAGGCCATTATTCACGAACCAAACACCCACCTCGCCGTTTGCGGGCAGCTCCTACTAATTTATGGGACTTTAAGTGCCTCCAACGCCAAACGTGTTTTGGTCAAAGGCTAGAAATACCCAACCTTTACATCAAAATCTCCACATTACTTAAATATATGTATGTATGTATATATAAAAGTTCATGAAATTATAGTTAGAATATTTAATAAGCGTTAAAATGAAACTCTTACGTAAATGTTATTTCAAACTGAAATATAATAGCATAAAAAAGCGCTAAACCGAGCTCCAATTCAATTTTCCAATTTAGCTTCAACGTATATTGATTGTATTGAGGTCGAAACCGCGGATTAAAACAGCGCAAACGAGATTGGTGACCAGCTCGGGCATTGGGTGTATATTTGTGTAAGTACATTAACTTTGCAATTACATTTTATGTACTTATACATATCTTTCTCAAGTTGGCCAGCGACGAATTGATAAATGATTAAGGTAGCGAAATCAAGGTTTCTTTTTCTATGGTGATAGCATCAAATCCAATAATATTCTCCGCCTTTATTTAAGACACTGTGAGTTGAGTAGCAGAACTCAACTCCGTGCTTTGCCTTCACCGGGGCATTAAGATCGATTGGGGATCGAAGTCAAGACCATCGCGCTTACAAGCATTCGCTGTACCACTGCGCCACGGTAGCCTAATTAATTATTACGCTGACATTGAATAGCGGTATTATATGATATCTAGTTAATGGGCATGAGAATAGCAAGTTTAATAATAAAAGTGTCCGAATAAAATGGTCATGAGAAAACTGGCCTCTTTTATTTTTGGTTGACTCGAAAATTACTGTCGTCCCAGTAATGACATTGATGTGACAAAATAACCATTTTGCTGGAATAGCTTTTATCAACTAAATGTTATATTATATAGATAATGATTGTGTTTCACAAGTATATTTCTACTTTTGGGAAAATACGTAAGATTTACGTTACGATTATATACGAGTAAAAGTCATATTATTATGTGAAAAAATATTAATGTGATAACTGAAAATAACATAATAAATATAAGTGTTCATTGATAAAATATTATAAGAGATTTATGAAGGTACTTGACTATGAAATCGTTTTCTATCGTCTCTAGTAAAATGAATTGAAATCATTGTTATTGAATAAAAAAAAATATACATTAGGAGCGTTCACACGACTCCACGGCGCATGCAGCGTGCAGATAAAAAAAACACGTTTTCGTGTGAGTTTATTTTTAAAATATTTTGGTTAAGCCTCTACTTCAGCAATGCACGAGCTTTGATGTTTATGTTGGATATGGCATAACCTATTTAACAGAAACCGCGAATGAAGTTGAAATTCACTAGGAATATCATGTTTTGTTGACAATATTCTAGGTGAAAATATAAAATGTGCTATGTTTTAACGATTTTCATCATGAAAATTACCTACATGATATACTAAATATAGCATGAATATTAAAATTTATAGTAAATAATATGTGAGGTGTCCATTGTTCGTTACGTCGGACAAACAACGCTGTTAAGTCAATGAGTTATAGCTTTAACACCAATATTCATGAGTTGATAAAAAAGGACGCTATAGCACTTTATTTTGTTATCACATTTGCAGCACTATCAGGTATGCTAAAATTCAATTTGACGTAAAGTCATTAAAATTTACACATAATATGTGGTATATTTAATTTAATTTTTTTATGAGGCCAGTCGTGGTGAACAGAAATAATTATATTTTCATTTTGTTAATAGAAATGGAGTGTCTTAATGGTTTTCTGTCTGCCTGACTTCACTGCCTCTGTTATGCGTAAACAAAAAAAACCTTTTTTACATATTATAACAGTTATTTAAGCTCTATAGTTTTTTTAAAGAAAATTAATGGCATAAATAACAATAAAGAATGTACATAATATATAAAATACTAAATAATATACATAAATAACAAAATAACTAAGCGTTAGGTTCCGACGCTAAACTCAAAATTTCTAAGAGCAATTGGAAAATGGAACTATAAATTGCTAGGAGCTATAAGCCATAAAACAGCCATAATAAAAAAGGAATCGTAATAAAATAAATCAGTTTCACACTGTATCCCGCACATAGCACATGTCCTCGTTGCACTTTTTGCCGAATTCTGGAGGCATTGGGTGTTGAGTGACAGAGTTCAATATTGCTCTTTGCCTCCACACCAGAGCGAAGAAATGGAAATTATTTCATTTCCTCGAATGGTGATCGAACCCACAACCAGTAACGTTTGCAATCACACTTTATGCCCTCACGCTACGACTGACCTCTAGACATAATCACAAACACACCATATAATTAAATTCTACTCGATTTCATTCCATTAAAGTGGAATATAAGAGCCGACTGTAAATCCTGTCACGTTAAACAGTAAACAATAAACTAGAACTAAATGGTATAATAAACGGCATATAACAATCGCGCAAAGATATCGTTATATCCACATTATCTTTTATAAGTCCGATGCTTCGTCTGCCCCTTGGCTTATTACCTCATTACTTTGCCCGATTGCATTTTACTGTAGTTCTCCTACAAACAGTACTGTAAAAGTTATTGCCGTTGCCCTCTAGCTGTTTCTTTTATTACTCATTTACAATGTAAGGCTGTAACGTTTTATTTTTAAATGTGTTTCATTTGTGAATGCTCTAGGTTTTTCTGGTTATTATTTAAAAAGTCTTAAAAAAAATCAGCTTCACGCTGTTTCCCGCTCACAACATTGTAAGCAGAGGGAACCTAGTGTTAAGACACTCCGTTCCCCACTTTCTGCCGAATTCTGGAGGCATTGCGTGTTGAGAGGCAGAACTCAACGCCGCGCTTTACCTCGACACCAGGGCGAAGAAAATGGAAATTTAAGTAAATATTTCATCTCCTCGAGTGGGGATCGAACCCACAACCAGTCGGTTTACAATCATACTTTATTGAAAAGTCTTAAGAGTGAAGTAATATCTTAAGAGTAACAGGAGCTGGTTTTCTGAGCTATATTTTTGTTTGCAAGCAATTTTTTATATGAAAATTAAATAAGAATCTGTTTTATTCTTTAAACAAATTGTATATTATAGAAATGATTTGAATAGCTTCATTATATTTATCTATAGCTAGGAATATAGTTTGAAGAAAGTATACAAATGTTATCGTACTTCTCTACAGAAATATAAGTTAATATGTAATAGACTTACATAGCAATTTATATGTATATGTGGCCGTTTTCGTATTTGAAAAATTAATGTGAAAATAATGTTATAATAAAAGTTTCTATGAAGATTGACGTAAATTGAGATTGATAATATTTAACGTTGTTATAAATATAAAAAAATATTTACTGAGACGACATCTGTAGTGGCGTAATATGATTTTTATTAGTACAGTTTATTTTTTAATTCGCAAGTTTAATTTATGCTTTGATATTATTTTTATTTTTATATGAAATTATAGACTTTTATTTGTAAGTTTTAATTATATCTTATTAATAGACCAGCAGCATATTCTAACATTCGTACATTTTTGTTACGACCATTCTAGAAAGAAAACATTATAGAAAAATCACCGTTCTGCACCTTTATTTCACAACTGCTGCGCATTTAAAATACATTTGAAAATGCTTTTGTGATGCCATTACCTACTTTTCTCACAGCTTTGAATGAAATTTATTTTCTATTCTTTTAAATTTGGGGAGGGTACGATTGTGAGTTAAAAATCAGAGCACTGAAGCACAGTTCTATATAGAAAAGCCTTAGTAAATTCTGTTACTATCAGCTCATTGAATCACGCCTACTCCTGAAAATAGAACTTAAATTCCTTAATTGACATCATATTTCTTGATATTATAACACACGATAAATACATAAAATATGTTTCTGCTATTAACCAGTCGTGGTGCAAAGATACAAAGCGCGATTGGTAGTGGGTTCGATCCTCATTCGAGGAAATGAAATATTTATTTATGTTTATATTTCAATTTTTTCCGCTCTAGTATCCAGGCAAAGCGCTGCGTTGAGTTCCGCCACGTAACACGCAATGCTTTCAGAACTTGGCGCAAAGTGGGAAACGGAGTGTCTTAACACTAAGCTCCCCCTGCCCACTCTGCTGTGTGCGGGATACTGCGTGAAGCTGTTTATTTTTATTAACTAAGAATATTAAGTGTCACTTCTAGTTGCACTTATTCCGTACAAATGTATCTGTTATATAGATTATGTAATTATGTATCTTATATTTTCTTTTCTAGCGAAATACGTATATATACTTACCTGCTATGAAGTACCCAATGAGTTATCTAAGCAGCTTCATGCTGTTGCTCTCAATCGCCCCGATCCCACAGCCATCGCGTTTAAAGTCAGATACTATGCGAATACGCCATCATAGCCTCATATTATTATTCTTGCAATATGCTATGCATATATTTCATAACAAATAAATAATTTTAACACTTATTTAGAAAACGTATAAAAATTTAAACGTAGTGTGACTCGACCCGCGCCTCCTCGAAGTCGGTTTCCATAATAATAACTATTTAGAAAATGTATAACAATTTGAATCGATGTAGCTTGATGAGAACGTATGGCTTAGTGGTCAGAGCGCCTGGTCGGTTTCCAGGAGGCGCGGGTTCGGATCCCGCTGGGTTCAAATTGTTATACGTTTTCTAAATAAGTATTATTCTTTCCTAAGTGTGGAATAACACTTTAAAAATGTTAAAAATAAATAATTTTGAACCTAAAAATCTTTTTAGTAACTTAATGTTTTCGTAATTTAATTCTAAATTAGTAATAAAACTCAGAAATGTCAATTTAAATGAAAAGTAAAATAGAATCACAATATAAGTACTATACCTACTCGTATAATACCAATTCGACTCTAATTATATAATTAAATAAAGTCAATCCGAACAATTTACTGTATTCCTTTAACTGCATTATTTATATGGAATTTTAGTAGGTTGTTCTGACGTAAGGAAACGCAAATATTCTTCAAAACACACTCAAAGACATATATATTTAACGTTATTCTAAGAACAAGTTACTCTGTTTGTATATTTTTAACTGTTATAAAATCACGGGTTTACTTGCCTTTTAAGCATATTGTATCGATATAAGCATATGTATTTTATAGGAATGGCCCCCTGATGGTAAGTATTTACTGAGTCTGGTTCCGTAAAGTGCGACGGTAAGCTACAACCAGCACAAAACTTCTATAGCGAAAAGACTGAAATAGAAATCGGAAAAATTAATATATATAAATTTGCAAGGACAAACCGAATGCTCCTTGAGCTTTGCATATCAAAAGTTATAAAGACTATTCTAAACAAGTAAGAAAGTTCCCTGTGTACGCACAGTTCACTTTACATGTCATACATGATGAAAGCTCCCCGGAAGCAATTTCAGTAGCCCGAGGGCGAAGGTTGGCCGCCTTGACATCCTATTTCCGTGAAACTTCCAGGTTGTCAGACAAGCCTGAGTCCCGTGGGAAAGAGCAGCGGTCAGAGTGGCTATGGACGGAAATTGTCTGTCGACCTACGTCACTATGGACACGCATTGCCGAAGCTGGAAAAGTGAAAACACAAAACATGTTTTATTTCAATGTTTACTGTTTGGGAACCCATTTTTCATGTAGGTACATAAATACATATGAAAAGAAAGACATTATGTTTTTTGGGTTACCTGTCGGGTGCAAATGGTGTGTAAGAATGTGCGAAGGCATGGCAAAATGATTTATTGTTCTCTTTTTTTTTTGGTCTATTAATATCGTGAATTTTGTATACTACTAGGATAAATAGTTAAATAATACTTATTACTTTTTTTATAAAATCCAATTGAAGATTACGAAAATGTTTGTTTATTAAAAATATATTTACTATTTAAATAACACGCTAGAATTTTATCTAGAACATATTCATATTAGACACTTCATTTGTTTGAAACATTAAAATAGTAACCTTATATATCAAAATATTTTATAAAGGTTGTTTGTAAAATTCAAACAAATAATTGCTATGTGCGCAATTAAAAGAAGTATTTTCGCTTCGTTAGATACATAACATAACAAGAATATTTTATATAATTATATAAATAAGGCTGATTGACTGACAATATACATTTTAATCTGAAATTTTCATGTATTATTTATTGTACAACCAGGATTTTTTAGAATAATTAAAAGTAATCAAACATAAGGCTTCTACATCTATTATATGATAAGCTATCTTTATTTAGCATAATGATGTAACCTGCATACAGCAGGATATGCAGAGGGTTGGGCAGCTTAACGATGTTACCTGCATACAGCAGGATATGCAGAGGTAGTGTTAAGACACTCTGTTACAAATTTCCAACATAAAAGAATATAAAAACACCAAAAATCCAGCAAAATCGTTAGTAACTTAAAAAATAAATAAAACCTATTCTGGCGAATATCGAACACTACAATTCACGCTATTTACACATGTGATCAGCATATCGAGGGTTCTTGGCATGGCTCCAGTAGATACAGCCATTATCTAACGTTTTGTACGTATACTCTAAGCCCTGACACCTACTCTATTCAATCAGGTGTTTGAATAGATCTCCTTGTAATGGATTGACTATTTCTCTTAAGTTCTTTTTTTATATTGAATTACGGTCTGAAGATTTTAATCGTAGGTGGACTTGAGCTTACAAGTTTTACTTCAAGTTATTCGTTGAATGGACATGTCGACATTTCTAAATGATAAGTATAGTTATCTATCTATAAGGTATTTTTTTGCAGACTGTATTGTAGAGTAGGCAAAGAGAGCTAAGTGTAGAAACACTCCCCACTTTCAGCCCCGATATAAAAAAAAATGATATTCAGTGACGGAACTCAATAATTCTTTGAATGTTTCGAATATTATTGTATGGAAATATATAAAGCTAAAGAATATAATTATAAAAAAAATATCATTTAGCGTCATACTTCTTACTATAAATTTAATTACAAGCAAATTGAAATGACATAAAAATATAGCGTTTACAATGTTTTTACGGAATTGCAATATTATCATAAACGTAAGTGTGTGAATAACACTTTAGAATATAAAACCTTTTTTCATTTTTAAATATTTTTATATGCATTTATGAGAGTATAATGCAGCTAAGTGAATAGTAAAACAGATGTGATTCTTAATATATTGTACAGGGGCACGAGAGTGTGACAGTAACGCGGCGGTTGTGGGTTCGACTTCCACTCAAAGATATGAATTATTATTTATAAATATTTTTAATTTCGGTGTCGGTATCCGGGCAAAAATAGGGAAATAATTCGAAAATTCAGCAGAAAGTGAGGAATGAAGTGTCTTAACACTAGGTACATTATAATTTTATTTAAACAAGTTAATATCTAAGCATAACCAAAGACAGCGTCGCGCCATAGTCTAAGGCGACACAGATGGTGGAATTCGTATTAAATAGTTAAGAACTCATTGCAAATGTATTGTCTGTGAGGCCACATTAACTTACTAGTCTTGTGAATAAATTTGTGTAAATTATGTACACATCATAAGCTAAGTTCCTCTGAAGAGAACTAAAAACGTTTCTTATAAAGTAATTCGCATCATTCCGCATCATTCCGCAAATCAGATTAGTCGGAGAGATCTTGGTGTAGTATAATTATGTTCATTACTTACCGCTCAAATCTCGAATTCACACACATTGTATGTCGAGTGACGTAACTCAACGTTACACTTTGTTAGACACTTGTAAACTGAGCCACGGCGGCATCATTTCTTATCATTATTGAATTTATGTAAATGATGTATAAATGACGTCAAAATACAGTATAAGTCTTAAATTATGCGGTATACGTTAAAATAAATTGTTTTCCACGAAACGACGCATCATAATTCCTCCAGCAATATTACAAAAGCTTCATAAAATTTAGAAACCAGTTATTCAGCAAGACGTAAACAAGGAAGGGATATAAAAATTTTACGATGCATTCAGTTATTCAAATCTTTTGATTGTTTGTCAAGATCATGAAATTTCGAAGCGCGGATTTCTTATTACTCATTACGTAATAAAATTATTAAAATTTTATTTATATATATTTTTTTATTTTATATATTATTTTTTATTTTTCTGAAAATATAAATTTAACGGTTTGTGCAGCAATTGTCTCTAGTAAAAGGTGTAGCACGAGGCATATAACCTATTAAACTTAACAAAGAAATTTATACTTATATAAATTGTCACTTTAAGACTGTTAGCAAAAGGCGCGACGAATGGTACAAAGATGTTGTAGAAACAAAGAAGAAAGCATGACAGGTAAAGATAAAAGTATGAGAGAGACAAAGAAGAAAGAGTATACGCTGCAAAACCACAGAACGAAAGTACTGATAAACATGAAGCGTGAAAAGTCAAAGAACGAAAGAGAAAGTTAACGAACAACTTCAGGGAAAACACGATGCTTTCTTTCTTGCGAGAAGTTATTATTTGTCGAGGTTGCTCCCTAACCTGTAGACTTAAAAGGGTGCTTTTGAAGGACGGTGAAATTTTAACAGTACAACCACACATTTTGCAGCGATGGACGGAATTTTACATGTATGACATGTATGAATTTGATGACACCTCAGTCTCAAGTAACAACGAAAGGCTGAATCTTGATGTAGCAAACGGCGACATCAGTCAGGCGAAATAAAACTGAAAAGAGATGTTGAGAGTGCAACACGAACTCTGAAATGTGATAAGGCAGCGGTAGAAGATGGTGTTACTGCCAAGACGATTAAATATGGTGGGTCACGTGTCTTGGACTTGTTCTGCTTTTTGTGAAACTTATGCTGGAATTTGGCTTGATTTTATATTATTAAAGTGCATGATGGCGGAAAGAAGAGACCCGAAGTATCTTATTGGGAGCGGAGTGTCTTACCACTGTGTTCCCTCTGCCTACTCTGCTATGTGCGAGATATAACGTAAAGCGCTAAAAAATATATCGCAAATCCCATTAAATTAAAGGCATATTCACAATTTCTGTTTCCAGACCCTAAGCGATATTTAAGTAGGTTCAGAGGCAAAGTCCTTAATAATTTTAATGGTAGCTATATCTTGCCAAATAATCTGATCTACATAATAAGTTTCGTGGCATGGTTCAACGATTTATACCAAACTATATATCATTTGTACACGAAATGAACATAATATATGAAAAATATTATGTTTTATTAGTTAGTTTTTTAATTCGAGCTACATCCATTCGACCACTCAATTCCAAGAGAGATTTTGTTGAACATTCTTAATAGTTTTTTTTTTCAACGTAATAGTGAAATATTAATTTCTAAAACTATGCTACATTTCGCTTTTTTCAGCTTTTATCACGACAGCTTCAGTGATAAAATTAATTTTGCATTTCTTTTCGAATTTGAAAAAATAATTGCTCATTACAATGAATACTTTATATCTTCACGCTGGATCCCGCACACAGCAGGGTAGGCAAATACTTTTATAAACTAAAAAAACATTATTATATTTATATCACATTCAAATTCCCGACTGAGGCTGATTGACTGACAATATACAACAAGATTATCATAAAACTAGAGCTATTTTCATATTTTCCATTGACTAGTTACGCATAAAACCCACTCAGCTTCAATATGTTAAAGCTTGCAAGACTACTTGAGATAAATTTATGTCCTGACCTATTTGTCAGGAACGGGACGCGGCCGGCGTAAGAAGTGAAGGCACTTTGTCCTGAAAACCGCTAAGATCAACTGAGCTACTGAGACAAGGGAAATTGAGGGAACAGAGAGGCAAATAAACACAATTTAAATATCATAAATTATGATGTTTTAATGTATATAATTTAATATTATCATTCATATTGAGATATTCGTTGTTGGTTACTAAATAAATTTGATTTGTGTAAAAAAATGTCTATATTCATATTATACAATTAAAGAGTTTGGTTTAGCGCACTATTCTCAGGAACTCCCATTACGATTTTAAAGTTTTTTTCTATGTTGTATAGGCTATTTATCGGGAAGGAAGCCAGAAAGACTAAAGACATCGTTTTATTTATGTCGGTGTAATGCAGCATTCTAAGTACCCAAAGTAACTCAAGTCGGAGTTACTTTGAGTGCTTACAATGTAATTTTACCTTGGTTACACTTGCTTTGAATACAACTTAGTTACTTTGCCCGCGTGGCCATATACGCGGGTGAAGAAGTACATACCTACGTTTTCGTTACATTATTCATACAAGCATGCTTTGGACTCTTACCCTACCCTTGAACATTTTAAAATGTAATGTAAATCGCATTGCCCTAGTATTTGGTTTATTCTTGCTTTCAGTAAACTAAATTATATTTTCTATTTCTATAGTTTATAGTGGCTTTCACTTTGATTTTACTTAAAAACGACCCTGTCCTAGAACAGATATTTGGGAAAAATGTTAAAATCGCAATACATAAAAAAACATATACAAAAATACGAAAGGGTCCAGCGGGCCCTGTAAAGATTTTAATAGTAAAGCCAACGCGCAGAGGCCATATTAGTTGGCGTATCTATCCAAGTCAGATAACGACCGAGCATTTAAAATTTTATTGTTATTCCTTTTACTTACCCCGAAATGTCTATATAGTCAAATTCTAAACTCATTTTGCCTTGATAAGTCAAATATATAGTTCAGGTTTAATTTAAAGTAATACTGAATAAATAAAATTATATTGCATTTTAAAGAGTAAGAAGATAAGACTTCTACTCGACATTAAAGTGGGGTGATACTTCACAAAGCCTGCCCTCACAAATAGAAAACAACAGGCTAACGAAGATAAAGTACGCAAAAAATATTCTCTACCCAGCGGTTTTAAAAAGAAATGTCATTGTAGTCGTTTCAAAGAAAATATTTGTTTTGCCAAATTCTTATTTATAATTTTATATTCATAAAATGTGAAAATTAAAGCAGACATCAAAAAGAGTTAAGTTATCTGAATATTACGGTATTTCGTAAGCCTTTGAAAGTACTGAATTTCTAGAATCTCATGTTCTTTTACGAATCCGATGGTTCAAAATTAAATATTTACTTTGAATTGATGCTAAAGAAATTACTAAAATATAAACAAATTTCTTGATTGATGATTTTTTTAATATACTAATATATTTTTATTGTCTTAATGTCAACAATAGTATAAGTGATATTAATAACGCTTAATATTTAGAATTTCTAATCATGGCGTCCAACCGTTCACCGTATAAAATATTCGAGCATATATACATATAGGTTTTTCTTTTCAAATTCATACTTTTTTACAGTATTTGTTTCAGCTTCACGGTGTCTCCCACATAAAGTAAGGTAGAACTTAGGAACCTAGTGTTAAAACACCCCGTTGCCCACTTTCCGCCGAATTCACGAGGCATTGCGTGTAGAGTAGGGGAACGCCACACTTGGCCTTGTAACCTACCAGAGCAAAGAAATTAAAAATATATAAAATAATAAAATTTTCGATAAAAAATAATTGATTAAGTAAACATATTATGTGCAAAGAATACTGAATATTATATAAAACGTTATATACTGCTTTACTCCGATTAGTTCAGTATAATTTGGCATTGCAAGTTATTTATTCGGTACCGAATATTTATTCGGTAAACTGGTATATTAACGGAACGTGCATGACTGAGACAAAGTAAATTTCGCTCATTAAACTTAATGATACGTGGCCCAAATTTTAAGCAAACCTACATTGTATCCACATATATTATGTAGGAGAGCTTAACATCACAATGTTTCATTCAAACTTGTCTGAAACAGATGAAATGCAGTGACAAATTACTTCTTCCTATCTTTCTTCTTTCCTATATTCTTCTTTTCTTTCTTTATTCTTCTTTCCTATCTTCTTTAATTTATTAAAACTAACCGTAATGTCATTATGAAAGGGTGGCATATGAGTGGATTAGGTAAAGGGCGACATCTGAAAGCGACATGTATAGCTTCAATCCTCAATATAAGCTTAAATAATTATTGGATTTCCAAAGAATTAATAAAGTGCGGTGTTAAGTTCCGCCACTTAACACACTATGTCTCAAATTAAGGCAGAAAGCGCATACTGCCTGAACATTAAGTTCTCTCTGCTTACCCGTGAAGCTAACAAAAGCCTGAAGCACAAAATACTATGTGATTAATTATTATAGTAACTCGTTTAATTCTATATAAAATAAAGATTATGAATATTACCTTCCTAGTTGATCTTACTAAAACTTACTAATACTCGCACAACCAACCCAGTATCAGATTCCAGTCTAAAACCGCATATAGATTTATAAGCGCCAAGATCACAGAACAAAGCCAACCAATGTATGCGTGTCGGGTTAAGCATATGCAAATACATTCAAGAAGTAGATTACGAGATTAGTTCACATTTAAAGCCGGTGTGTGCAAGGTAAATTACCAGTATAATTCCTCTTAAAATCTCATGACAACATCCTGTGTTCCACTGGCAACGATCCAGCTCCCGCAAAATCATGTCGGCAGAGTACAGCTCTAGTAACTTTGACTCCTCTAGTGTAAACGAGGAAAAACAGTTGCAATAAAAACTTTTCGAAACTTTTCTTCCAGGTAATGTAAGGATGTGCTCCTGCTTCAAGTAGATATGTTCAAAACTATCTTTGTAGTTAATGAAGTTTGTTTTTTTTTTCTTTGAATTATAAAGCAAAAGATTAAACAAAAGAAAAGCTTAAGAAAATAAAAAAATAATAATTTAATTTTAGTGTTTTAATATTGTATTCAATATCAATGTAGCTTCTATATTTTGCGGTATCTCATTTAACTATATATATTGGAGGAATCAGCCTTTGATGAATATTCTAATTATAAATATTTTTTTATTATTAATAAACATTAAGCTAATAGAAAATGTGAAAGCAGTTTTTTTAAATATATATTTCTGACATCATCCCGAAAATGTTAATGAAAGTAGGTCAAATCAGTCTGAAGTGTCGGAGAGGAACATTTAGGAAAGCTTTTAAGCATATATGTATGTATAAATAATTAGTTAATGTAGGAATATTGCTATAAAAAAAATTTATCTATGTTGTAGCATGTTATTTACAATATTACTTTATGAAGTTGATAATATTGTATTTGCATACAATATTATCAACTTCATAAAAAAATTTTTTCTCCTCGACACCAGACTCTTTGCCTCGAAACCAGAGCGAGGACATGGAAAGTAAATATTTCAAGTAAATATTTCATCTCCTCGACTGGGGATCGAACCCACAACCAGTCGGTTTTACAGTCACACTTCGTACCACTGCACCACGACTGGCCTCAAAAACATGTTTCTGATAATATTGTAAAATTTTTTTTTTAACAAGACATTTCTTGAGCTCAAAACGAAAAACGTATAAAAAAAATTTTCATTAAATTAATTAACATATTTAAGGTAGGTACGGTCATTGCTATCTTCATACTCTGAGCAACAAAGCAAATAGCTTTCTCAGCAAATATTATGTAAAGGCTATGAATATCTTAAATATTCATATTATTCATAGTAGAGGAGCGGTTTTTGTTAAGATGATACGTGAATTTACCTTTATAATAAAATATGAGTCTCCAATTCATATTTTTTGAACTTGATCTCTTCTCAAGTACTCGTATAAAAACTGTGATATGAAGACTTTTTAGTATCAAAGGTCTTTTTAGTATCAAATCGATTCCTACTCGAGGAGATAGAATATTGAATACTTTCATTTCTTTGCTTTAGCGTCAAGGCAAAGCGCGGCGTTGAGTTCCGCCACTTAACATACAATGCCTCTAGAATTCGAAAGAGCAGAGTTTCTTAACATAAGGCTCCTTCTGCCTGCTACAGCGTAAAGCAAAAAAAAACGTAGCAATGAAAATTAAATAAATTAGTAAACAGATCGCAGTGATATAATGTAATTGTATGTAAATGCGGCATTTAAAGTTTCATTATTCTCAAAGAAACTTGGTACTGTTCTCACGAGGGACATGTGCTTGGCAATATCTGCAAAGCCGATGCTTTAAGCATTCTACAAATGCATTTTGAGACACGTCTCAGAGTATTTCTCTTATTCACGCTCGGCTTGACAGGGTTTATGTTTGACGTAAAATGAAGAAATTACATGATTCTGTATTATATATACGTATTATACAAGTTTCTTTTTGTTTCTGATACTTGTATATTATAAAAATGGTACAATGCACGTGGGACTCGTGGTTGGACTAATATTTTTAACTTATAAATGACCTATTTTCGTTTTTTTTTCCTTTTCTGTATTGCAAATTTCATACAATATATGAGTAAAATGATCGTTCTCTTTGTTTACCTTGACTTAGAAATTTGTTTTTTTTTCTTTCTGTGCATTTATGGTTTATATATCTGAGTATTTGACATTAATTTCAGCTTGATATCTATACGAGTATATGTTCTCAAAAAATATATTTGATGGGCAGTCAAACAGACAACAAAATAATCTAAACTTTACTTATATATCTTCATAGTATAATTTTTGTTCGCTCGGAACGCCGTAGATAAAGAAACAACAATTTATTTATAATATTATAACATATAACTATGTATTAATGTATATAATAAATATTTTTTTTATTAATATGCCTAATTAATAATGAACAAAAAATGTGCAATAATATTGCTCCAAAAAAACACTATCACGCTGTATCCCGCACACAGCAGGGTAGGCACTCCGTTTCTGAATATTGCTTCATATTATAAAGAAATCGATTACTTAAGCATTCTATAAATAACCGGCAAAACAGCTAATGATAATCCAACGTTAACTTTTATAAGTGTAATAATGTCAACGGATAACGCCAAGGAACGAAGTTTCCAACGTGTAAGCGTGGAAAAACTGCACCAATATAAACTTTCTATGACTTTCTCTTACAGAAATATAAGTTCTTCTTTCCACAAGACAATTATATTTAAATTTTCTACCAACTAACCTTTATGTTCACTGCCATTTTTTTTTCAATTAAGGTTATATTTTATATTATGTTGTGTCATATGTGGCATGTTCTACTTCAACTAAGCTTAACTTAAAACTAAACCCAACTTCGACTTCGGCAACATTTCGGTTTGTTCTACAAAGTTCTGTAACATTTTTAAAAGACTATTTCACACTAAGGATAGTAAAAATTTTTATTACAAAAAAATACGTACAGTACTCGAACACACTAAGCCATACATACATTTTTGAGAACGTTCCCATGACGTATTATTTTGTTTTTTCTTTGATCTTAGTGTTTAATAGTGTATACATGTTTGGAGGCACATGGCTCATGGTTGAGTGGCGGAACTCAACGCTGCATTTTTGCCTTGTTACCAGAACGAGTAGATTAAAATATAAAATATTTTACTTCCTTAAGTTCCCATTTAAATGGAATTGACAATAATTTAATTATACATAACTTCAACCTTACACTTTGATTACATTATATTTCGAATGAGTTTCATGCAAATTACTAGTTTCTTAAAATAATACAAAGTGTGTGTAATAACACGCTCTATTATATTTACGCTCTATTTACATTTTACGCTCACAATGTATTCCGCAGCCAGGTGGGCAGAGGGAACCTGTTGTTAAAACTCTTCGCTCCCCATTTCTCGGCGAAATTTGAAAGAATTGTATTTTGAGTAGCGGAAATCAACACCACGCTTTACCTCAACACCAAAGCGAAGAAATGAAAAAATAAATATGTATTTACTTCGAACCGAACCTACAACCTGCCACGTTTAGTTACACCCTTGTGCACCACGACTGGCCTTGATAATGTAAAACACAACAGAATGTTGCAAACCTAAACCTACATAATATCCTATAAACAAGTAGGTTCCATAGCGCTTATCAAGTATTTTAATATTTCCTAGCCATGCTCTTAATTAAAACACAATGTGGCTGGTTTCTAATAAATTAAAGCACACTCCCACGTTAAGCCGCGATGCTAAGCATATACTGCGTTCTAAAGTTATAACATAACATAAATTTCAAGTTGGCCGGAGTGGCTGTATCAGCCTGTATTATAGAGGCGATTGTGAACCGACCGAGGATTTTATCTTTAGTTCGTAGTTGAGTGTATCACAATCAGTGCTTTGTTTGTGAACGAGAACCTTTTGCCAGTGTGGACGGGATTTTGATATATATAATTTAGTTATGTATATAAATTATTTAGTTATTATGTACCAGTCGTGGTGTATAGGCACAAAGTGTGGCTGTAAGCTTGACGGTTGTGGTTTCGATTCCCACTCGGGAGAATGAAATATTTAATATTTTCATTAAATCATATTATTATATATTTTAATTATTTCATTAAATTCAATTCATTAAGTTAGATCTATAACCATTACCAAAAAGAAAATAAAAATGAAGAGTTTCCTTATCATCATCAGTAGAAAGATATTTTTTAAATAGCGACCCAGCGATTCTCCGAAACAGGTGATTTAATTTTAGCAAATTAACGAATAATAGTAACTTCAAAGGGTTCCTAAGCCTTTGAAAGATTAAATTGACAACAAAACTCGATGTTTTGTTCATCAAATACAGTTAAAAAATCTTTCTTTCCCATTTCTCCGTTTGTGTTGTAGAACACGTAACAAAACTACTGTTAGTCCTCGTGGACCATAGTTAAGCCTACCCGCGAGCAATTTTTATATTGTTAAGATTCGCCCTATTAGAGTATCATTTTATTACAAGATGTTTCTTTTTATATTTATCGTATGTTTCTGATAACTTAGTTTCTTGTTTAAATTTATTTGAATAATTTAAAAGAACGAATTGTTCTTCAAATAAAAAAAACGTATTTTCTAGGAATATGAAAAATATAAAACGTATAACAATAAATTGAATTATAATCTATTGAAATAATCGAAACCTAATGAGGACAAAAAATAGTACATAACTTTTTTTTTGTTTTTGATTTATTCTTAGCGATACCTCGCCAGATGGAGCTGACATCAAACACTACGGAGGACAAAGCTACAAATAGCTACAATATTTTTTTGTTGTTAAATACATAGTTTAAAGATGCTATACGCAGTACGTATACGATCATTATTTATAATCAATCAATCAATCAGCTTCACGCTGTATCCCGCACACAGCAGGGTAGGCAGAGGGAATCTACTGTTAAGACACTCCGTTCCCCAATTTCTGCCGAATTCTTATAATATATTTAATATTATAATATATCTAAATATGAAATGTTTTTAAACTAAAAGACACAAACAAATATTTACCTAAAATATTTGTACGTTAGAGTTTTCAGTCTCCTGTCGAAAGTTTAACATATCGACAGTGCGCTAACATGAAAATATCTATAATTTTTCCCGTCCGATGGACGCATAAAGCAAAATTGATTTAATATTGAAATTCAATATAGTGTAACGTCCAATACAGTTGGATCTCGGAGCACGAATAGGTATTCGTTTAACGTACCCGTTTTCCTAGTGTATGCCTATTATACCTATATAAACATGTATAGATTCGAAAATCGTATTGATTATTAAAAGATACTGAAATACTAGTTATACAAACGCGGCTTACATAAGTTGTAGCCTATGTCTTATTCTAGGGTACAGGGTAGGCAAAGGGAATCTAGTGTTTTAAGACATTCCATTCCCCATTTTCGGCCGAATACTGGAGGCATTATTGTGTCGTGTTGCGTGGTGAAACTCAATGCCGCGCTCTGTCTCAAACACTACAAAATAAATTAAAATTTCCTTTCCCAGTGAAGGGGTCGAACCAGTCCCATTGTGCTCCTGTGCCACGACTGGCCTCAATGTACAGATTATGTGTTTCATCTAATACTGTTATTTAGTTTTTGTGACTCAATTCAACTCAACGCCGCGCTTTATCTTATTACCAGAACAAGAAGTTAAAGTAAGTAATTCCTACCGGAAGCGGGAGTAACAATTGCGGACCCACAACCATTACAGACGCTGTGCCACACCGCCACGACGCACCTGTACATTATAAAATATAAATGTGGGATGTATTGATAATAATTATGTATGAGTAAAAATAATCACTTAAACACTATATAATATATTTAATCCGCTCTACAAATATTTTTCGATTTAACGTGATATCATATTTTTGGTTAACGAATTGTGGTTTTAAATGGGTAATTTAACGGCATTTGTTATTCGCTCTTAAATAATATGAGCAGAAAAATAAATATTTATTATTTTAGTTATATTACTGATACAAAGAGAGGGACAGATAACGCACAGGTTGTGAGTTCGATTTCCACTCGTGATGAAATGTTTAATTATTTTATTTCTTCGCTCTGATGTTGAAG
The DNA here is from genome assembly GCA_917862395.2 of Heliconius sara. Classification (NCBI taxonomy): domain Eukaryota; kingdom Metazoa; phylum Arthropoda; class Insecta; order Lepidoptera; family Nymphalidae; genus Heliconius; species Heliconius sara. Next base: position 17,165,058 of record OU860789.1, on the reverse strand, counting down.
CAAATCGACGTTGAATTCCGCCACTTAATATGCAATGCCTACAGGATTCGGCGGAAAGTAGGAAACTACAGGACAGTTGAAATAAGGGTAGGAAACTACCCTTATTTCAACTTTCTACTCTGCTATATGCGGGATACAGCGTGCAACTGAGGTTTACAAAAATATGTAAATTATGTTCAATTGAACGTGAATTCTACTTTAAATAAAAAATAAAAATAAATCAGCTTCACGCTGCATCCCGCACACAGCAGGGTAGGCAGAGGGAACCTTGTGTTAAGACACTTCATTCCCCACTTTCTGCCGAATTCTGGAGGCATTGCGTGTTGAGTGGCAGAACTCAACGCCGCGCTTAGCCTCGACACCAGGGCGAAGAAATAGAAATATAAATTTAAGTAAATATTTCATCTCCTCGAGTGGGGATCGAACCCACAACCAGTCGGTTTTACAGTCACACTTCGTGCCACTGCGCCACGACTGGCCTCTACTTTAAATGAATTTTCAAATACGAACTGTTACCTCCACTATTATTATCACTAATAGCTGTTTGTGTATCTATTTATGCAATTACCTTGAGGTGAATAACTTAGTCCAGATAACTATTATTATTAACCAACTGCTTAATTACCCAACATTATGCAAACCGCATACGTTATATTGCTGTGCGTAGTATAAGTTACAAGAGAGTATAAATTATATATTGCCTTGCGATGTTTAACGGAGTCGATTCGTGGCTTACACTTCTTCCTCTTAATTTTAACCAGGGGTTGCCTCTCTACTCAACCTACTCCTCTTTGCAGGGTCTTTAACATCCTCAGCGGTTAGACAATTGGCTCTCACGTTCCTTGGGCGTCCGGTAAGTCTCAGCATCCATAATTCCTCCTGAGCGTGCCGAGATACTGCTGGCCAGCATTCGCTGCCGTATTAAAGAATCGGTCGAATGATGCTCTTGTGTTCATATATTCCTTATTATAATAGACCAGTGTATCTGTATTTGAGTATAATACCTTCTCTTACTTAAGGTATCGGTCCGTCACTTATATTCGATATGCTTAGGCATTAATTAAGTTATTATATTTATTTTAGGCCATTGGCTGTTGTTATAATAGTCAAAAGTCGTGTTTAATACTTCTTTTATTTAACTTCATACTTGTTTCGATTATACTTAGCCGATTATTCACAGGGAACCTAGCTGCTAAGATAATGTCTTCTTCTATTTTCTCCACAAATAATTACTGGTAATTGTGTTGATTGCCGGAGTGGCATCTCAACGAGGTACGAGGAAGTGAAAACAATTTAAATATTATAGCCTTCTAAACAAGGATCGAATCCAAAACCATCGCGTTAACAGTCAAAAAAAAATATAGAATATTCCAAGGCTAATTTATACAAATTATATAATCAATCTATTGGCAAATGCAGCACAATAAAAGAATTATAGATGGTATGCGGGCAAAGCCGTGTGCGAGCTAGCGAGTGGGCTAGTTATAAATAAAACATAATATTTTTTTACATATTTTTAATAATATTCCAAAATTAAGAAAGAAAATACTCTTAGAAAACATATAGAAATTGGAACGTCCAAGTACTTTGACCAGTTAGGCATACGGTCTCAATAAGCTACGTTGAAATTCTTACAGATTTGTTACAACTTATTTATGTTGTTAGCATTCCACTACGTCCAGGTTTTTATATGTTTTCTAAATCAGTATACCATATTTTTATTAGAATACATCATATTATTACTAACAAAATCCAAAGTATATTTTATTAATAATATCTCGAAAATAGAATTTGTACAACAGGTTAACAGGATATTTGATAAATTAAACATAGTATTAAACAAAGTCCTCGGAACATCTCGGAATGCCCACGTTCATTTGCCGTATAAATCACTTCTAAGCAGTAAATTTGATTTCCAACATTATTTCACGTTTCTCAGTAATAAACGAAAATATTTTAAGATTATTTCAAAGGCAAAACATAATCCGAGCTCGAAGGACCACAATAATAACAATTAGCAGTAGAATGAGCATCAAAGAGAAAATAATTGACGCGCGAAATTTTATTTGAGGCCAGTCGTTGCTCAGGGGCACAATTGTGTGACTGTAAGCCGGACTGGTTGTGGGTTCGATCCCCACTCGAAGAAATTAAATGTAAATTTATATTTTCATTTTCCCTAACACGCAATCCCGCAAAAAAATCGGTGAAAAATGTGGAACGGAGTGTCTTAACACTAAGTCCTCCCTGCTTACCCTCCGGCGTGCGGGATACAGCGTGAAGCTGATCAATTTAAGCCTAATTCAAGGGCAAAACATAATTTGGAGACTTGGAGGACCACAATTATAACAATTAGCAAGAGAATAAGCCTCAAAAAGAAAATAATTGACGAAATTTCTATTAAAAGTTGTGTTGTCGACGTAAATTATTCGGTTAATTCGACGCGCCTGTTGCGCTTAGTGTTCAATTTCGCCTGGGAAATCAAACTACACGAGAATCTTCTACAGTCATTTATTTCCCAATGTTGGATAATTTAGTCGGAAAATTTTGTTTGATTGTTAAAACGTAGATGAATAGAGTATTCAATAGCAAATCATTTTGTAATTATGTAGGTACAAGCGAAATGAATTATAGAACCGCATTGTTTTGTAATATATGAATTAATAAACTGATGTGAATGCAATTTTTTTAATCAAAAGTTTTATCGAAGTTGATTTTGCCAAGATGTAAGGTATTTTAAAAACTGAAAATTTTGCTATTCATGCTTTTCACGTTGTATATGTTGCGCAGTTTACCTACATGGCAGAGAGACACATATATTCCCCAATTTCCGACCAAATTAGAGGAATTGGGTATTGAGTAGAAAAACCCGACGGAGCACTTAGTCTTACCAAATGAAAATAATCAATTTCTAAGAATAGGGAGATATACAAATATGGTAACTTCATCTTTTAAAAAACAATTCTGATCTCTGATCTCTGATCGACTGCTAATCAAACAAACAATGAAAGTATTAAACTTTAACCATATATGGTAACCAAAGATGGATGTTAATCTACAATAGATATTCAATTAACTAGCAGACTGGATTGAAGTTGAGAAGCTTAGACGGCCTATTGTAAAGTCTACTCTGTAACTATATAATAGGATATTTCGGTATTGATAGAATAAGGATATAATAAAGTAATCAGTTAATAGGTTTCTCTCTAGAGTATCTGAATTTTCTATTAAGATACCACTTAGAAATATTCTTGTAATTCAAGAGTGCAATTGATATTTTTAATGTAGAAGATGAAAAGCTTTTAAAATTTACATTTTATAGATTGGAACTTTATGCCAGAGTTCAAATATTGATATTAATTATTAAAATGAAAATCTTTATATTCTGGGAAAATATATAACGTATATTCTCTTGAAGACGATGCATGGGATGCTACAATAGCATCAGTAAACAGTACATATATACTTAGTATTAAATGTGGATAAGCCATGATATATGTATTTATTTAAATAAATAAATTAAAATGGAAAAAAATTAATCACCTTCTCTTATAATTTTTCGCTCATACCGTGGTTCCAAAATTATAAGAGCGTTGCGTGCTACCAGAGTCGTTACCAGAGCCGCACGAACAGCCTCTCCTTGCGCTGGTCTCATCATCACGTAATTTATAAATGCAATAGAATAATAAAATTGTTTTTAATATAAAGTAACACACACTATGGTGGCGAGACATAACCAAATTGGAATTGTTATACGGAAACAAATATTGCTTAGATAAGCACCCGCAAAGAAGTATAGCAACGCTCTTATCCCATCATAAGCTGAAATTGTCAGGCGTTTCTAGTAAACATATCAAAAATATTATAGAAACGTTAGTATAGCGAGAAACTGATTTTAAAAATGTTAAAAAAAAATTAAATTAAATTAAATTAGCTTCACGCTATATCCCGCACACAGCAGGGTAGGCAGAGGGAACCTAGTGTTAAGACACTCCGTTCCCCACTTTCTGCCGAATTTTGGAGGCATTGCGTGTTGAGTGGCAGAACTCAACGCCGCGCTTTGCCTTGACACCAGAGCGAAGAAATGGAAATATAAATTTAAGTAAATATTTCATCTCCTCGAGTGGGGATCGAACCCACAACCAGTCGGTTTTACAGTCACACTTCGTGCCACTGCGCCACGGCCGGCCTCAAATGTTAAAGATTTTAATATATGGATAAATTAAAATTTATTATAAAAAATATAAACGAAAAATTGAGAGACATGATCTAAAAGTTTATGTATATGACATATTGAAACTTCCACCTCAGAGAATTTCAAAGAAGCAGTAAGCTCTCTGTGGTGCCTGAGAGCTCCTTATGATACTAGTATGGAGTTACCAGTTAGAAAAGATATTCGACAATATTAATATATATAGAAATATTCACATTGGTGCTATCGTGGTGCCACTACCACCACGACTATGGATAGCGTCTGAGATGGTTATGCGTTCGATCTCCACTTGTTTAAATTAATTCATATATCTTCCTTGTTCTCGCAACACAACGCGCAGGGTTGTATTCCGCTGTTCAAAATGTTCGGACGGACAGTAGAGTACGGGGTGTTTTGATATTAGGTTACATATATTTTACAATAAATCAACTAACTCAAATATTTTTTAATAATAATAATTACATACATTTCAGGCACTGTTATTTGTTTCTAACTAATCAGAACTTTTGTTATTATGGTGATAAAATATAAATCATACTGCGCAGGTTTTATTTTATTATGTAGGCGTATCCACATGGTAGTAACTGATCATTACATTATTTTTTATTCCTAGGTCAGGATCAATCTCTTGCTAACCATTCGTCCATTTAAGGCCAATTATCTCTAAATTTCTATTAATGTTTAATCGATATATTCGAACACACCTACAAGTTTACCTACTAAATACGTCAGTATCTGTATAAACACAGGAATTCTGTGTTCAGATTTGATGTTTGCATACCTCTCCTATCCTTCACATCGAATTCTCTATTAGTATTACTAACTTAATATTCAAAAGTCGTTTAAGTTGCTGTTTTAACTAAACCAACTATGTATTTATACGCATGAATTATTAATATTACTTATTGTATTTCCGTAAGAAAAATGTTTAAATACAATTAAAATAAAAAAAAGAAAAATTAAATCAGCTTCACGCTGTACGCCGCACACAGCAAGGTAGGCAGAGGGAACCTAGTGTTAAGACACTCCGTTCCCCACTTTCTGCCGAATTCTGGAGGCATTGCGTGTTGAGTGTCAGAACTCAACGCCGCGCTTAGCCTCGACACCAGAGCGAAGAAATGTATAATTTAATAAATAATTAATTTAAATACAATTACGTTTATTAATTTTAAATACATATTATATTAGAATGAATCAAATTACTGATTAATAATTATAGAATCTATATCTTCACTTTAATTTAGAAGACAAGTGTAGTATGCACAATTACTTAGAGAATTCTCAAAAGAGATTTTTGATCGTTTACTCTTGTATTAGGTTAAGAGCACGCCGACGACAGAACGTATAAAAGGTCAAGGCCAACCAAGCTTATCTCGCGCCGGGCTTCAACAGAATCTACACGGATATCATTCAGGAACCAGCGAAAGGAATAATGAAGTCATATTAAACTTTGAGATCTTAACAACCACCAAAATATAGGGTGGTGTCTAACGAAGCCACATAAGTTTTAAGTGGCCTCGGGGTTCCCAAGTTCCGGCCGGCCGTTTATCCTTCACAACAAAGTTATTTGTTACATCCACCTAAAACGCTGTTGATGCTTACCGACTCAACTTGGATAGTGTATTAAAACTTAAGATTTCCAATTTTACATCCGACGACTATAAAAACTTCATGGCAAATGAATGCAGTTCGTTCATTTATGCATGCGCCAACTTTAATATTTCTTTAAATTTTTCTTCGGTATTCTTTCAGAATATTTATTTAAGAATGATATTTTTGAACAAAAAATATATAAGAATCTCAAGAAATTTATAAAGATATTAAACAAAGAGTTTTCTTGTACACTCTGAGATTGTTTCAAAAGGCTAAATTACTAGGAGAATAAATGATCTGGTTGTTTAGTTTTGAAGTATATAACTTTAGCTAGTAATAAATTTTTACATGTTTATGTACTACTCCTTTCAACTTGAAAACCAATGAAATTAATTATAGGTCTACAAAATGAACTTTTCATACTATTTCTATATAAAATATAGATGAAGATACATTTCACTACGATTTAATGGTAATGAAGTATAATTAATTTATATACTAGTATCATATGTCGTAGTTTTCTCCAGTTATGGTTTCCTTATAATGTGTTATAATTATTGGAAAAATGAAAAAACACAGAAAATTACATTATCATATCTACATGTTTTATGAGCATTATAGTGGTTTTTCAGTACTTGTATATACATTATTTAACAGCATAAATAATAATAATCAATAGTTTATTTTATTTCTTCAAATGATCTACCACAATAATTAAATTTACGTTGTCGTTTTCAAATCAATCTAAAAAGACACATAGTTACCTATACATACTATTAATAAAAGATGTACATGTATATATGCATATAATATCTACTCCTACTAGCATCCTTGATATTAGTTAAATAAGCATAAAAGTTTATATTTTTAATATCTGATGATTTTAATTACAAAATTCATAGTCGGTATGAGCTCAGGAGGCTATCATTTTCACATCAAAAAATTAAAAAGTCAAATGGCAGCCTGCATCGCCGAACTCGATGCAATCCAGCCGAACGGAAAATTGATTTCATGTACATATACATATATCACTCTTATTCACAAAGATGAATAGCATCAGTGAATTCATTTAAATAAAATCATAATTGATTATAATATATATAATATGTACGTTATGAATTGGATATTATTATACAGTTATATTACCATAATTGAGGAGTTTGTTGCACAGTAGCTTAGCATCTGACTGTGAGCGCGATGTTTTTGGGTTTGACCCCAAGGTTCGAAGGAATCATTATTTTGAAATTATTTCCCTACTATACGTTGAGTTCCGCTAATCAATACAGAAAGTTCCCAATATTAGCTTAAAAGTAAGGCGGAGGAGCACAACTATCTATCTAACACAAATATCCGTTCCTATAGAAACATGTGAAGCTGCTTTTTAAAAACACAGCTAACAAAATTAATTTACTCACACTAGCAATAACACAATTATTTTTAGTGTTCACTAAATTGGATATATGTATAAAGGGGGTCAAGAGGTCACCGCGACGTCCTCAAGATAGAGCTAGTCATGTAGCAGTCAAATAGAGAAACTTGATCCGTCCAAGGGCGAACTAAACTTGTACGGCTTCACCACACTGTAATCGATAAATCTTAAACTTGTGGATTTTGAACATAGCCCAGAATTTCTGCAGGCTTTCATAACGTAGTTCAAAAGCTGTTTCGGATGTTGGATTCTATTCAGAGGCTCGATCTCGAATCAATCTCATACATCCTCTGCGGTTTGGTTGGAGTATATTGTGAAAGACGTGGTCAGTGTGGGTATGAAAAGAGATAGTGATTTTTGTTTAAATTTTTTTGGATTTTGTAAATAGACTGGGAGTGTTTCCTTCTTTTACAATATTTGCATATATGTTCTAAGTTCTATTAAGTAAATATATTACATTAGTCAGTAAGTTTCCCCTTAAACATGGAAAAAATATAATTATGTATGTAAGAGGAAAAAACAAGTAACTTCATTAAAAAATTAAATATTTTTATAGCACAATTTTTTTTTCAATTAATTTATTTATTCTTTCTTGTTTTATACATGTTTGTTTTATGTTTTTTTTACAGCAGTTTGGAAGATATATACGTATACTTTAGGGAAATTGTAACGTTATTAAAGTAGTAGAACCCAAAAATCAAAATTTTTGCCTGTTTGTCTTTGCGTTTGATATTGCTATCTCAGAATCGGCTTATCCGATTTAAATACGTTTTCACTACTGGACTCTTGCAAGCTTCCGTTAATACATAGGGTTCATTTTAATAAATCGGTTATTACATAAAAAAGCTATAATAATTTAAAGTACTTAGATTAACGAATTTGTTAATTGCTATAACAGTTGATTTTATACAACTGTTTTATTGAATTGGCTGAATTTTTGGCTTTAAATTTGTATGATGGTAAAAACACCGAAATTTTAAGATTAAGGCTCTGAATTTTGCGAGCAAAATCAAATAAATTCCAAAAAGAATTAAATTATTGAGTAATTGAGTGAGTGTGACTTTGTGACTTTCAATACAAGCGTGTGACTTTAAACACGACAGTTGTGAATTCAGTTCCCATTCGGGGAAATGAATTATAATTTATTAATATTTTGAGGTCAGTCATGGCGCACGGGCACTAACCTATCTCTCTGTTTATCCTCAGATACAATCGGAATTTATGTGGTTACGGTTGATCTAGACAGATGTAAATAACTAAACATTTTTCTATTAAATAATAATTTACTGTTTTATAATACTTAACTTCCCGTACTCCCCGTAGTTCTACAGTTGTGAAATTTATGACGAAGTAAGATCTTACAATATAAATAAAGCAAAAAAACGAAAAGTAATTTTTTTTAGTATATCATAAAAAAATCAGTTTACAATTTAATGATTCCAAAATAATTATTTTATCCTGTAAAATCTTTTTATAAAACAATCTTTTCATATCTATTTGGTTTAAAAACTACATGAGCGTCTCTAGATCAGACATCAAAATGTAATAAGTATCGGTGACATTTAATACAACAAGTCCAGGTCCCTAAAATAATGTCTATTTGTTTCAGAATCAAAGTTTAATGGAGTTAATGTAAATTTTAATTTAAATTTGTAAAATATCGTTGTATAAATTTACAACGCACATTTTCCGTTGCAAGTATAGTGGGCTGTTCCATAAAAACATTAATTGTAACGTGGGTACGTTTATGATTTTTGTTTAGGTATTGTATAATTGCGATAAAGTATAGATATAGCTGTTATTGTGGCTCCCGCAGGTATCGTGCTCTCTCTTGCAATCTGTTTTTAAGAATATCGGTATTCAGTGAAACTTTTTTAAAATGAATTTAATTATGATAATATTAAAATTATCCAAAAATCTGATAGAAAGCTTCGCATTCCCGTATTTTACGAAGCAGTTTAAAACTGCACTCGTCAAAACTTTTTAATGTGCTGCAATTACTTCAATAATTTTGTAAATATCAAGTCATAGCTGCAGAGAGTCGGACATTATGTTTAATAAACGTTGTTCTATATGATTTTTAAGGTAACTATGCGTAATATTCAATGTTTTATAAGCAATAAAGCTTGTTAACAGATTCTATAATGTTGGGATGTTGGTCCCATCATATTGCTTGTATTATGGTCCCGGGGATATATTTGTATGGTGTATGTATCTATTTCATATAGATATATTTATATGGTATTTTAATATTTTACTTTGTTTGACTAGACAAAATTTGTTGTCCCCAGCTATCAAATGGTGCGAAACTTTTCTAGCAATTAAAAACGTGAAAGCGAAAGCAGACACGGATGCAGAAGCAGCAGAGATGATAGACAGAATGTTGCCAACAGCTCTAGCCGGTACCAAAGAGACGTGACATCAAGCAGTGGCTCCAATAATGAAAAAGTCTTAGAACTCCTCTGAATATGAAAGTTATATACATCGTGAAATGAAAAATAAAATCCCACGTCTAATTGTTGAGGTATCTTGATTCATTTCTTTAGGTATGAGTTTAAAATGTTTTACTCTTTATGCTATTCCTGCAAAAGAAGCGCTGACCCTTCCACCCTGTATAAATTATGAAGTCACACTGGCCTGGCTGTGCAGACTAAATAAATCTGCGATTTTTCTCATTCATTTCAATATATTTAATGTGGCTAAAGGGGGATCATATAACCCTCACTTGCTCTCAAATCGTTAAATTCGCGTTAATTCAGAATATACATTCGTTTTTTATTCCACAGTTAATCATATATAGATAAATAAATGTCAAAACCTTCTTCTTATACTTTATTCATATTAAATTACCTTTTGTATATTTTATTTCAATTTTGTAACACAAAAGTAAAATTAAATTTCTCTACATAAGTATATAAAAGTAGCTATTACACTGGGCTAAGTTTCAACCTATATAGTTATTCTGAGATGAATCTAAATCAACATTGACCGAGCGCGTCCTCAAAAAGTCAATCTAAAGTTCGGAATATATTTCTAGTTTTCATTTTTCTACAGAAACTTTTCTTCAAAATAAATATTTGATGAAGCTTTCGACTATAAACTTATTTTAAGGTCTTTGTGTCTTCGGTTTTATAATATACTAGCGGACCAGCGCGGGGCTTCTTGAACTATACGGATATTTATTAAATGTATTCATGAAACTGTTTTCACTTTTCTTAAGGATTAATAAGAAAATGTAAGCCTAAATAATGAAAAAGAATAATAAATAGAGATATAAGTAAGGGAAATGAAATTCTTAATATTACCTGAGTAGTTGAAATGATAACAAAAAGTATCTAAAGAATATTCTTAACATTTTAATTAATAACCAAAGACAAACTTTTTAAAATTAGCTCAAAGTAATAAGTAATCGTTACTTATTAGGAAAATATTTGATATTAGAAAAAAAATCCTATCTACATTTATCACTTCAGGCTGATCACGGCATTGAGTTCCACCACTAAACTCGCAATGCCTCCGAAATTCGGCGGACATTGGAAAATCAAGTGTCTTAACACTAGGTTCCCTCTGGTTACCCTGCTGTGTGTGGGATACAGCGTAAAGCTGATTTATTTTATTTTTTTAAAGTAGCCTATGGTCATCTCAAGATCCTTAAGTACCTATCTCTATATCAAATTTTATCATAATCGGATCAGTGTTACAGAGTTACTTTCGAATTTATAATAATAAGTATTCGAGTATTCGAGTTAATAGAACATGAATGTAAAGTTCCACAAATTTATATCAATGTATTTATTGATATTATAAAAGATATTGAATAAACATTATAAAAATATTGATTTTAATAAGTTTACTATTTTAGAGAAATAGGTAAGTAATCTACCTTAGAGTGTAGGAAAGAGAGGCTAGTAGATTAAATTTTCTTTTGGCCACTAATGCATGGACCGTATTTATTTACTTACATACTTACGAGTATGTTACATCAAGCTATTTAAACTTAACGCCTTATTGATCGACACGCTACACCTTATTATTTTTACATATTATAATTAAAAATAACCTTTACAATTAAAACATACATATTATATATTTTGTTATAAGATATTAAGCTTCGATCAAAGTAAGTTATAAAAACAACGAAATCTCAATATAATGTCAGATTAAGGAATTTCTATTTATCAGACGACTGTTTTTCAAATAATTTATTCCAAACATCTAAGTATTTTCCAATTCAATAAAACATTCTACGGCCAAATAAAAAAGTTATAATTGAAATGGTACAACGTTTTATGTGAAATCAAGAAAATAATGTGAAGAGCAATTGTTTAGCGAAAATAAATTAAATGCTTTACATTTCAAATAAATTAAATTTATGTTATAAATGAAAAGATTTCACTACAGCTAAATTTATATTATAGTCTTTTTAAGAATAAAAAATATATTTACTATCTTAATCTATTGCCTTCATACTGCATAAAGATTCTAATGATATTTATAATTATAAGTTCAAATTTCATTTGAGGGTAAGGATGGAGTGATATTTCCTTGAATTGTTTCTTACACAGAAAGAACACAAAAATAAGTGCATTTTTCAGGTTATTAAAATAAATATTCAATGTGCCTTCATAAGATATATCAATATTAAGCGTAAGTTTTAAGACCGTAACTCATGTATTGGATATATTGATGACTTAATAAAATTCTTCAAAGTATTAATTCAAAAGTAATTTTAGCTGAGCTCCCATATCCTGAGCTGCTCGAGAGATGCTATCGGTATTAGCTTCATCTGCTCACGTACATATAACATACACGGCTCCATTCCACTTTATAGGCCATATGGGAATTCGGAAAGGCTTCAAGTTTAGTACCACCAGAACAAAGGATGCTCCCAGAGCGAGACCTGCAAATAGCGAAACAAGGGCAAGGAATTTTAATAAAACCCTTATTATCTATTCACAGCAGCAGTTACGTGCTTTTACGACCAAAATGGCGATCACGACTCGGTAACGTCATCCCTTGCCTTCTTTGTCACAACTTTGTAATATCATTATGGATGTTTGGACGTTCGGTTGCTAAAGTAATATCCTAATAAATAATTATGTTCAGAAAGTATCAAAACAACAACAAATAAAGCGCTTTGTGGTTTTAAGATCTTCATATTTGGAAATTGTTTGACAATAAATACGATGGGCTTGGGTTAATTTTGATGAATGAATAAATTTTAAATATTTATAAAATTTTATCTGAAAGCCGCGCCTTAATTTCCATAACTTATCATGTATATCTCTAAGGAAGTCCTTGAGATTTCATGTGAAGCCCGAAGATATTAATTAAATTAATGATCTTTGGTAACTTAACCTTTAAACCCAGATAATTGGAAACCAGACAATAGATGAACACCAATTGAAAATTTTCAGTCTGCTTAACCCTAACTGTGTCAAGGTTGGTATTAAAAAACAGCGTTCATAAATAAAAACACACGCGCCAGAATCCCTGGTGGATTTTCATATTGTCAGTACAAGGTTACGTGCAGACGAACGTTCGTTAACGAATGATTTTCGAGTGAAACATAATAACGGTATGAAATATAATTGATGGAAAAGGGATTTTTTTCTGAAATATTTGATCACATTTCACCTGATTACTATTTTTTTTTTTTTGCTTAATTTGTTAGCTTAGTTTTTGTCACACTGCATCTTGCATACAACAAGATAGGCAGAGGGAACCTAATGTTAAGACACTCCCATTTTCTTTCTATTGTCATACCTTGTGCCGTTGCGCTACTCACTTTAATACTTATGTTTAAACTTTATTAATAAATTACATAAAATTTGATAAGTAACGTTTATATGAAACGAGGATACTGTGGCTATCTACACACGCGTTAATGTCTTCTCTCTTGTTCTGTAAGTTTCTGCCGAACTGATGCCTGCTTGTAACTTTTTAATTTTGAATTTGTAAAAAAACAAAGTATATATTAAGCCGTATAGAGAAGCTCTTATTATTATTCCTTTTATGTTTACTCTTTATTATTGGAAAAGCATCCATCTGGTTAAAGTAAAGAAGTCAATACATAAAACGAATTGTTCGACCTACATTTACATAAGCATATCAAGATTAAATAGATTGAAGTCACATGTTTTGTTTTAGGAAATGTGAATAATATATATATATATAATATAGATTAATTTTTTTAATATTGTTTGTAATTTTATATGATATTGTTGTATTTTTGTTTGAGTACATATTAACATTTATTGTGATGACTTTATTTTTAGTATATGGCAAGACCGGATTGAAGGCCAGTCGTGGCGCAGCCAAGCGCAACTGTACACGCGACATATTTTGGGTTTGGTTTCTACTTGAGGAAATGAAATAATTAATGAAATATAGCGCAGTATTAAGTTCCATCGGGTTCCCTCTGTCTAGCTTGATATGTGTGGGATACTGTGCAAAAAAAAGGAATTGTTGCATTTTCGATATATTGCATCTCAACATCAAGTAATATACAAATACTGGATTTTAACCTAAAACCACGGTTACATTCTGTGCCATAAATTTTATATACTTTATAAAACAATCTTGATAGATACATACAAGTTTAATGAGTTCGGTTTACGTCGACATTGAAGTATTATTCTCAATAAGTCTCAGTTCACATTCCTGGCGTTCGACCCGTCCGTCAATGTCGCGGTGCCGTGGCCAATAAGGACGACCACGTCACAAGCTCTACAAAGCTCATTAATTCTTAACTTTCTTACTTTATTTCCCATATAAAAATTAAAATTGAAATTAAATCAGCTTTACGTAGTCGTATTCCGCACACAGCAGGCAGAGGGAACCTAGTGTTAAGGCACTCCGTTCCTCAGTATCCGACGATTTTTTCGAGGCAATAAATACGTGTTGATTGGCGGACCTCAACGCCGGGTTTTTACCTTAGTGCCAGAATAAAGAAATTAAAATATGGATAAATAATAATAAATTTGCTCAAGTAGAGTCAAATCAAAACCACAACCGTCGCATTTAGTCACACCTCCGTGCCACCAGGCCACGACGGCCTCTATCCTATGCTATATTTTATTTATAATTGAATTCTACCGCTTAATTTTTAACAGAGTGTGACGTTAACCAAGTTATATGAAGACAATATAGCGGCAACGTTACACAAATAAGAAAACGCAGTCATTGCAAGTTGTAGTTTAAATTAAATGTAACGTAATGGTGTTACTGTTGTAGAAGCTGCTTTAGTTATTTACAATTATAAAAAACAGTTTATACTTAGAAGTTATATAATGATAATGAGCTTTAGCTATTGTCCACTCGGGCAAAAGATTATTTAAATAACCTTAATTTATACTCGCTGTATCCTGCATACAAGAGGATTGGCAAAGGGAACCTAGCGTCAAAACACTGCGTTCCCCACTTTCCGTTGAATTTTTCAAGGCATTGCATATTGAGTGAGGAGCTCAAAGGCAGATCCTATGCTTTTTTGTGTCAAAGAGAAGAAATGAAAACATAAATAAATAATAATTTATTCCCTCGAGTGAGGATCGAATCATATCCTTGTACACTTGCACCTGCGGTACGACGGCCTAATTTTTATGTGACAATGCGTGGCGTTGAGTTCAGCCATTGATTGGAAAATGGTAATCGGTGTGTCTTAAATAGAAGGTCACTTCTGTCTATCCTGCTATATGGACAGTTGTGGGATCGATTCGCGCTTGAGGGCTGATATATTAAATATTGTCATATGCTTGTTTTGGTAACGAGACAAAACGCGGCAAAAAGAGTTCAGGTACTCAACACGCAATGCCTCCAGATTTGGATGGAAAGTAGGAAACGAAACTGCTTTAATAGGAACGTAGTGTTATAACACTAGGTTCCTATGTTCCCTCTGCCTACCCTACTATGTGCGGAATTCAGCGTAACAAACAAAAATATATTCTACAACATAATTTGTAAAGGCAGACGAATTTACTTTAAACGAGACTTTAGAAGTAACGTTTAAGCCACATCAACTTCTAAGCCAATTTTCGAATAGATTTGGTTTTAGTACTGCTTGATTTTATTTACGTAATGCTGTAAAGTTATCTACGTACGCCATTTGTGGTTTTATTTAATCTGTATATCGTATCTAACTATTCTGTAAATTTAAGGCTCCCAAGATTTTTTTGAAATGTTCACAATTATATTTATTTATATATTCATTCTATAACTATTGTTACAATTATATCTTAAACTTATCAAACATTTATAAATATAAAAACATCAAGTAACTGTAGACATATTTAAGAAAAATATTGTTGTATCTATCTAACACGCGAAAGTGTGTTTTTGAGCCCTTCACAATTCGTAAATATAAAGGTTGAATAAATTAAAAACCCGACCCACTTCTAGTTCACCTAGAACCTTGATATTTCGGTAAACTATTGCATATACATAAAAAGAATCTGGAAATTGAATACGATCAAGAAAAAAAAAACAAATCTGTAAGTTAGATCATAGGAAAATAAAATGATTTTGCCAGTAACAATTAATTAATGATTAATGGGAATAATTTTTTTACTAAAATAATAATATCTCATCAAAAACATTAATGTTTCCATTGAGAGCCACCTTCAATATTATATAATGCATTATTCTTGACCTCACCGATAAAAAATCGGAGGGTGTAAATATAAAAATTAAGTTGCATGAAAAAAAAAACACTTGGCTGTTTTACCACCAAATCAAATATAACAAGTATTGGACTTATCCAGTACAAGCTTGAAGTACTTAGATATAACATAGACTACTCTGAATGTAAAAAAATATTTGAGTTAAATTCCAAGTTATATTTTTGATAAGATGTTTATTACACTGATGAAACATATGTATGTGTATCTAATACATTAGCAGTTTCATAATGTAACCGAAGCCTACCTTCTATTTTATTATTATACTGTCGATCAAATATTAAATTAAATGTGACATTTAATTTAATATTTGATCGATCTTAGTCATGGTTCAGTTGAAACATACAGAAATATCGCATCTACATTTAAGTATACAATTTCTCTAAATTCTTGAAGTTACATGCAGAAAGTGTCGCCAATAAGTCTCCTTCTGCTTTCCGCGCGACTGTTTCATCTGTCACTGTCGACGACGTTTTAGCCAAGAACATTGTATTTTATCACTTCAACGCTTTATTTTAAATTTAAACGGCAACCAATCCTAGAAATAAATTGAAAACTGGAATTTGTTTTTGTAGTGGTGAGTGGTAAGCATAAAAGTAAAATGTAATATATCAACATTTTTGCTCTACTTTTTATTTTAGTTACTTTTTGTCTTATTTTAGTAGGTTTTTATGAGATTTGTGAAACAGAATTTTAGATAACGTTGCGGTAATTTATGCTACACTTTTATTTATTTATTTCAAGCTTCGCGCTGTATCTCGCACATGATGGGACAGAGTAGGCAGAGGGAACTTGGGAAACTAGTGTTAAGACACTTAGTCCCCAAAAAGACACAACATGTTCCAAAGTTCCGAAGGCATTGTATGTTGAGAGTCGAAACTTAACACTGCGCTTTGCCTTGTTGCCAGATCAAGGTGGTGAAAACACTAGATTTGTCATTTCCTGGAGTTGAGAATGAATCCACAACTTGTGTCGCTTTTTTGCCTTGGTGCCGGAGCGAAGAAATAAAAATCTTAATAAATAATAATTTAGTACCCTGAGTAGGGATCAAACCCATAACCATCGCGTTACAGAATCACCCTTTTGTCTCCGCGCCATGACCGTCTCCAGTTTAAATAATGAAATAAGGTCCACCAATCGACCCATCATAAATCAAACTTGCGATAACACTTCATTTGACTCAAATATACGTATATGATACGTATGGTTATAATTCCTGAACTATCAACGAAGCAATTTCGCAGATATGTCGCAATGCTGATTGCTAAACTAAGTACGACGGATTGTATGCACTAGATACTGGTATCAAGCATATTAGTAATTGAGTTTTCGCCAATAATCAAGTTATATTTTTAATGGAAATACGTATGTATATACACATGTGCACCCTAATCTTAGTACTAATATTAATTATAACAATACAGATTTCGTCACAAAACATAGTGGTTGGTTGTATTCATTTCTCATACTTGGGAATTGTTAGCTTTTCTGTTAATAGAAGTGATGAATTGTATACTGTTATTTTTTTGAGGCCGTCATGGCGAAGTGGCACAAGTTTGTAACTAAGACGGTTATGGTTCCGATTCCCACTCGGAGCAAGGTTTGCAGTGTTTTATCGGTTATATATTTGTGCATTCTAATCAAGTAAAGAAGAAGAAAAGACGCACCAGGCCGTACAAGTTGTACGTCGTCAAATTTTCAAGACTTTTGTGCATAGAAAGAAGGTTTAGAATTAAATAATTCTATAGTTTTAACTATAAATATTCACTTAGAACCTCGTATCTTAAGTTGTTTATTTAATAAAAGCCTCCTCTGTTTATCTCTGAATGACCATTAAGCGGGTCAACATGACGTAAATATACACCCACACACTCCTCCCACCGTTCGAGCAGACAGCTCGGGTGAATGCTACGGAAAATATATTAGAATTTCAGGTATCCAACCTTTCTTTAGGGCATGTCCTGCTTTTTATAGTATCACACTATAAAGCTCATCAATACAGCTAAAGCTCCGTTAAATCTCTATTACCGGCAGCAATACGCCTTTCCACATCCAGCTCGTATCTTCCATCTCTACTGAACATACTTCCCAAGTATACCACCTCATTCACTTGTTCTAATATCTTACCATTTACACTGATCTTGCATTCCGTCCTTTCTTCATCTCGTTCAAAAACCAAAACCTAACCTTACCAAATACGTACATTATACGTATGTATTATTATATGAAAATATTTATATTTTAACATATGTTCCTCTTTAAATTTGTAAGATCGGTGGTGAGCTTATACTATAACAATATTTTCACTTTTTAATAATACATTATTGAATTTACATAAGCATTCAAAGTTTTAGTTAATAAAAAAATACACGTAAAGTTTGTAGTCTTGTATGAAAAAAAAACCAGACAAGCGGGAGTCGAGCTCACCTACCGAGGGTTCCAGACAAAAACTTGGAGGTTTTGCTCAATTTTAAGACTATTATATTTTTAGATTTAACCACAAATGTATAGCTTTCAGATTGATTCCTTAACTAGTACTATTTGTAAATACTAACTGTCAAATTTCATAATTCTAGTTTAACCAGAAGTACCCTAAGAGTTTTGATTCGCCTTTATAGTGTCGAAATATGCGTTTCTTGCGATATAAACGGCCATATCTTTTTTCAAAGTAAATATAGAAATATATTTTTATCAGGAAATCATGGCGCCGTCGATTTCAGAATATGGTTTGAATTTCATCTCGATATCTCCAAGCGTTACTGAGACAAAAGATCTTGACAGACATACAGAGAGACGGACAACAGGCAGAATGATCTTATAACTGTTCCTTTTTCTTTAAATAGTACGGAACACTAATTAAGAAGAAAAGGCCTCTTTTTTATATAGTGAATAATATTTACCACATATTGAATCACACTGTAGTATAAGTTGATAGTAACTCGATTTAAGACTACCAACTTTATATTCGCTGAGGAGGGTATGTGAAGACTTCACATATTATGCATGCAAGGAAAGCTCGTAAGGTCTACAAGTTACCATATTTTAAGTAACGAATTCAAAACTTTTTCTCCGCTCCAAGCAGATATGTTAATGATATTAAGGTCGTAATGTCACAGTCTTTACTTCAAATCATATGTACAGCTTTTGTGTACTATGATTGTATTTTAGAGTAATTTTATAAAGAAACTTTTATATTTATATGTTATATTATTTATTTTCTACAAAAGAGAGCTAGTAAAAAAAGTATAAAAAGGAAATTTAGTCCATTTTAGCTTCAATTTTCTTTAATGGATTCAGGAAAATTGTTTAAGAACGATTAAAATGCCAGCTGCATAGTTGAAGACGCAAAACAATAACAACTCTAAGAGTTCAGCACAATGAAGGAAAAACATGAGGTCGCTTCTAATTGCTAAGAAATTCAAAATGTTATTGGAATTGTTATTAGAAAAAGCATTCTCAACATCTCGCAAACGTGTCTGAAATCTAAATATCGTAACCTGGATACGTTTTTCGTAAAATATTTGTTGGACGTGATTTAAGTCAGACACGAACTAATTATATTCGCTGAGTATATATATATATATATATATATATATATATATATATATATATATATATTAGATTAGAAGATTAGTTAGACATAGTACCATTTTCTGTTCGAGTTCGGCTACCTACCATACATTGCCTTTAACATACCACAAAGTGGAATAACTGCATACCTGATGAAGATGGAAATTACGCTAAAATAACCAAACATCAATATTTTTTTCTATGTTCAGCTACGAATTTAATTTCATTGTATGAAATTGATATTCATTATAAAATTTATAAGATAATTAATATTAAAGTACCTTATAAATCTCAATTACTAGTATAAATGTCACAATGAGGACGGAGTGTCTTATCCCAACGTTCTATCTGACTATCCTGCTTTATGCAGGATACGGCGTGAAGCTGAAAAATTACCTAACCTGAACCCACAGCTATCGTCAACAAGACCAGCGGCAATATTTATTTTAAAACAAAAAACAGCACGATATTTATTCTATCAAAAACTGAAATTTAAATTCTATCCCGAGCCCTAATTAATTACCATGGGCTATACAAAGTAAACAAATCTAATACAAAGCTGGGTCTCTATAGACATAATAAATGAATAGGCGCGCCAACAATGCCACAGTGACCTACGGAGTTGACTCCATTATGTGCAGTTAATTTAACTAAGTATGTTTTGTTGACTAACTTTCAGCTGAGTCGTGGTTCTCGTTTTGTTTTAGTATAAGAAAATATTGCACGTTTTTTATTGCTAGGTGATATTGTGCAGGCACAGATATTATGTAGGTTTCAGCATTTTTAAGTCTTTAAATATGGGATTGTGTTTTTTTTATAATTATATTTCTTTTGAATGATATAGATTGTGCGTCTTCACAGTCTTTGATACTACGCATTGTTTCAAATCTTAATGATTATAAAAATATCGTTAACTAACAGTGTAAATCTGCTAACAGCTTATTAAGCAATTACCTATTTGGAGAGACAAAAATGTTTTAAAAAAACTACGAATATATGAATTATCCGAATTGTTTCACAATTTCGAAAATTGATTTGTTCCCTACTATATGAAATAAAATAAAGTAAATTTTGTCTATTCAATTTTCAAGTAGTATAAAAATATCATTAAAAAAACTAAAACAGATTTTGCAGGTTTACCCTTAGTGGGTAACTGACGATATAGCACACGTGTAACCCAATAGCATAAGAAGCAGGTCATCTATTTATACGATCTGCTGACATCAGCCAGAATTCCACTGGTACACCACAAAGTTAAGGAATAGTTGTGGCATTTACAAGCTGAACTATCTATCGAACAATTCTATATGCCGTGCGGTTCGCAATCACCCAGCCGCGGGTTTAGCGGTCAAGAGATAATGATATTGTTGCCTAAGTTTCTTGCTCGAAAGAAAGTAATTTGCTTTAAAAGCAATTTGCGTTGGTTTTCCTTTGGTAATATTTATTTTTGTAACAAAATAAATTGTTTTTGTTGGATTGATGGTGGTTTATGTATGTAAATAATTCGTATTTATTTAATTTTACGCATCGAATATTAAGTTTATGAGAAAATAAGTAAATAAATTTCAATCGATTCTAAATAAAATGCTTAATTTTTTTTTTAATGATATTACTCAAAAAATATAATTTAAAATAAAACGTGACTGAACGCTTTGCCGTAAAAATAAACATTTTTGTCTGTAAAAAAAGAAATGCACCTAGAATATTACTACTTTTTTACATGTCGAATAATATAATATCATAGATATATGTATGTTCATGTATAAAACTTTTCCGTGACTGACCGACAAGACACATCTAAAACTACAGTCCGCAAAAACCTTTACTTTGGTATGTAGGTTCCTTGGGGAGTGTAGAGAGCACTAAAGAAACCTTTCCGCAAATTCCCACAGGAACGAAGTCTACGCATACTGAGTCGTAACTAAAACTCGTTATACCTACATATACCTTTATAATAATTGAAATTTTATTGCTGTTTCCATTTCATTTTCATCTAAGAAGCACTACAACATGTTTTCGTGTCTATTCAATTTGAAGAAACGTTTTATCTCGTGTACCACTATCGTTACCCTTGGAAGCGATCTAGGAGTGGCATGCTATAACAGAATTGAATTTCTTATTCATGTTCACTAGCTTTATTACATTTTACACGTAGCGGAGCACGTTGGAGATCTCACCTGCCTACGATTTTTTCCTTGCAAATATTTATATTGGCATATAGATAAGTACTTTAGAGACCGTCGTGGAGCAGTGGCACAAGTGTGTGACTGTAAACGCGATGGTTGTGAGTTTCCACTCAGGGAATTCGATTATTATTTAATAATATTTTCACTTATTCGTTCTGGTAACAAAGGCAAGATCGGCGTTGAGTTCCGCCACTCAACACGCAATACCTCGAAATTCGGCAGCAAGTGACGACCGGAGTGCCTTAACACTAGGTTCCGCGTGCGTTAACTGCATATGTATAATTTATGATGTAATCACTACTAAAAGAAGTAGAAATTAAACAGAAATATAAATAGTACAATTTATATAAGACACTACATACTGCAAGAAAACTATTCACTATAACACAGTTTAAATCTGAATAGAGACTTCGTTAAGAGTATTAGGCAAATTATAACTAATAAACATAAATAATTCTAGAATATAATTATATATTTCTGTTTCTTCGTAAGCGACAAATGGTTCGTAGAAGTAAATATATTTAGAAATATTAAGGATAAACAAATATTTATTATTTCGTATCTCTTTGTTTTATTCGATTTAGGGGATGTGTGTTGCGTACGTGCTTAGGCACTCGTATTGTGGTTGATATGAAAGTAGTATAAATAAATCTCATTAACGCCCTATACATGGAGCTGACTAATAACAAAATATAAGCTCATTAGAGAAATGTGTCGTTGATAGATTATTTCTGGAGTTTTGTCGGTATATTTATTGTGTCTTAGGTTAAAATATACGATATTGTGTACGTTATTGCGGTATTATTAACATATAATGTGTTATACTTGTATATTAACAAAACAAAGTATATGACGATAACATTTTTAAAGTATAACAATTTATAATTACCAGAAAATTAATAAGATTTTTTTTCTAGTATCACGACACCCCCATTTAACGGGCTTCGACCGAATTTAAGACATTACAATTGAATAGTAGAACTCCACATCGCATTTTATCTATCGTAGCGGGGAAATGAGATTAATTAATTTTTGCAAGTGGATTTGAACCCACAATCATCGCCTTTACCTTCTTAAAATATAAATGACTATAACCCTAACAATTTATAAGTACAATTAAATAACAAATACGCAAATTAAGTATAAATAATTATAGTTAAACCTACAGTCAAAGTTTGACTATCACCTTTTCAGCTTCTCAAATTTGCTCAAGCCGAGCGACTATTGGCGCTCCTCCCTATGGAAGTCACGCGTACGCGACGCTTACGATGCAAATTAGCCGTAATCTCTGTTTGGTATAACACTTCATATCCGCCGACGGATATGCTAACAACAAAAGTTCTATCCACGGTGTATGAATTTTGACTTGGTGTGATAAGAAAGTAGAATTTAATTTGCGAGAGCGCTTACAGGATCAGATAGGTGCGAGTTCAAATATAAATTTTGATAGTCAAATTAACTTGCGTATACTTTAATTTTCTTGTTTTTTTTTATACATTTCGCTCAAAAAACAAACATTACGTGTTAAATGGCGAAACTTAACAGGGATCAGAAATTATAAAATGAAGTTACTGAATAACAATTAACTTCACGCTCTATCCCGCATATAACAGAGGCAAAGGGAACTTAGTGTTAAGTCACTCCATTTCCCACTTTCCACCGAATATTCGAGGCATTGTGTGTTGGGTACTAGAGCGATAAAAATAAAGAAATTACAATAAATCATTCAATCCACTAATCCACAATCGTTGCGTTACAGTTACAGGTTAGTGTTCCTGTGACACGACGGCAATTTAAAATTTAAATAATTCATTCCTTGCATTAGGGATAGAACCTACAACTATTGCCTCAACATTTAAGCGCTGGACCTTTACACCAAGATAACCACAATTTAATTTTCAACCCAACTCAACATCATACACCAAAAATTATCATATAACTATATATCTAAGCCAAAGCGTTATAACACTAGAACATAACTCCCAGCACTGAGATAATCCTGGAACCCCAAACATCAATAGGCAATTAAATGTGGGAGATAAAGCCTACACCGGGTACAATGGCTACACTCGGTTAGGCGACACGGTCATATTTCCCTGATGTTTTATTGCTGCACGCACGCCCTGCGCTTTTGTATGTGGTAGGATTATATTTATATAGGTATTTGTGGTTTCATCAAAAAGGACTTAAGTCCGAAAATAAATTTAAGTTTAATTTATTTATACTCATTTATAACTGTTTATTATTAACTGATAAAAATCAATAATAGATAATTTTATTTATTTAACAAGCATATTGAACAGTAACTAAATAATCGTTTCTCTATAATCACAAATTCTCGATACGCGTGTGGATGTGTACTGTGTTAGAATAGCTTAGCATTTCCATGCTTTGAGACTATGTAAATACGACAATCCAGGCAATATTGATTGATCTGATTCGTTAAGGCACATCGGGTACCCTAGGGTGACCTAGATATCTGAGTTTTAACTCCCTTAAGTATTAGAACTCTCTGCTCCTTACAGGCTTTGTAAATGAAAAAATTAAAAGCAATGATAGTTATCTATTATGTTTGATTAAAAAAATTACATAATATTTCAATATGTAAATTACATAATGTTTCAATAAAAGAAAATAACATAATCTATCAATATTTCATTATTCGGCGGAAAGTGGGGAACGGAGTGTCTTAACACTAGGTTCTCCGCTACAGTTATCCTGCTGTATGTGGGATACAGCATGAAGCTGATTTTTTATTTCAATATTTGTATGGTTCTAATTTTATTTGAGACCAGTCGTGGCGCAGTGGCACAAAGTGTGACTGTAAAACCGACTGGTTGTGGGTTCCCCACTCGAGGAGATGAAATATTTACTTAAATTTATATTTCCATTTCTTCGCTCTGGTGTCGAGGCAAAGCGCGGCGTTGTGTTCTGGCACTCAACACGCAATGCCTCCAAAATTTGGCAGAAAGTGGGGAACGGAGTGTCTTAACACTAGGTTTCCTCTGCCTACCCTGCTGTGTGGGGGATACAGCGTGAAGCTATGAATCTAATTGAATTTCTAATTTACAACAAATATCTTTATTTATATGAGGAAACGAGTAAAAATCGTTAGTTTACATGGTATCTGTATCTAATATTCAAAATGATTGGATTCTAATATCTGGTCTATAAATAGATCAGGAGAGAATACTTATCCTATAATTGATTCTATTACTAACAAATGGATAAAACAAATATTTTACCATATGTCAAAGGCGAAACAAGATATTTTTTCCAGTTAATATTAAAATTCATTTTGAGTATTTTACGCTGTTTATAAATTAAGGATTATAAATAAAATACTGCTACATTCTAAAGTTTTGTAGGTACACAAAATTTCAACATGTAAATATTACATATGTTAATGGACCATTCCGAAAAATTGTATAGCGTGAGAGAAAGCAATTTACACAATTTCTCTCGTGTGACCACTTTTTCAGCCCCGCGTGAACCCGTCTCACATATTTTAGTACTTGTTTATGAACAATTTACGATCATTTTTATATACCTACTCGGATTTACAATAACCTTTTCTAATTTTACGTTTTATACTATGGATCGTAACATGGCAAAATTGTACACCTATATATGGCGTAAGTTGGACCGACGACAGACCGACGAAGTTAAAAGTTTTCCCATAGCTAACTAAACACATATATCCTTAATGTATTTGCTTCTTGCTATATTTGAGAAGCCAAAAGGAACGAAGTGAGAAAACAAAACTTGATAGAGTTAAATCCTTAAAGTGCTAGCCGAAGGTCGCATTGTCATGAATGGATAAGAGTACTGAAAATATTCTATTTACATTACCTGAAAATTCACCCGACTAGGATTTGTACAAGCCAAAAAATTATACTTACTTAGAAAACGTACAAAAATTATTAACGTAGCGGGGCTCGAACCCGCGTTTCCTGGAAAACGACCCAGCGCACTGACCACTAAGCCGTATGTTCTCATTAAGCTACGTTCCAAATTTTTATACGTTTTCAAAATAAGTATTTTTCTTCCCTCACTGTGGATTCACACTTTAATAAATGCCAAAAAATTATTTCAAGACACTTGCCAGGCGTTGAATGATCACACTTTCGTCTTATCATTAATATTTTATAACAAAAAATAAAATTAAATAATACCTGATGATGAAAACCCATTAACCGCTCACTCCTTTATTTACCTGAAACAAAACGGCAATATATAAAGCTGGCGTGTTAAATAATTTATGATCAAAGGGGTTTTACAACATTTATTTGTGTTCGAACCATAGGAAGCGGGCGAAGTAAAGCGGATGGTAAAAACCGCAACGTGGCTGAGCTCAGGCTAAATAACTAATAAAGAAATGATATACTAATGTATATAATATACTTTTACATGCTTTTTCTGGTTTCCCGCTGTATCCCACACACAGCAGGGTAGTTAGAAGGAACCTAGTGTTAAGACACTCCGTTCTCCATTTTCCGCCTAATTCTGGAAGTATTGAGTGATGGAACGCAACGTCGCACTTTGCCTCGAATATTTCATTTCCTCAAGTGTAAATAGAATCACTGTATACCTGTAAGGTTTACAACCCTACTCTTACTCTACGACTGGCCTCATATGTAATTATTTTATAAAATTGAATAAAGAGACAAAATTAAAAAAAATAAAATATAGATACTGCTTCAAGAGCAGTGCTTCATTTTGATATCGTGAAGTCCAAATCAATTGTGATGAAAATACGTGTCTTTTAGTAGAGTTTTATTTAGCTTTACGCTTTATTCCACATATAACAGGATAGACAGAGGAAAAACCAGTATTAAAATTGAGAGATTGCGAGTTAAGTGGCAGAACTCAACGCCGCGCGTCGCCTTGTTACCAGAGTTAAGGGAAAAAATGGAAATATTAATTCATTCACCCGAGTGGGAATAGAACCACTCTGAATATAATAAAAAATAGAATATATAAAATATTCATCTACCTATCCAGCATTAATGTTATACCTATTCATCAAAATACAATGAAAAAATAAATTATAAAGTATAAAACCATAAATAAAACCATCTTTGCTACATTGACACGTCACTCATTCACATAAAAATTCTGTGGAGCTAACATAAATAATAATTAAATAACGAATTGTGCAGTACAACCGCGTGCCGGCCGGGTCAAGCATTTATCAGTGTCCGGGGCTAGCCGGGCCCGATGCGACCCGCATTCACATCACCTGCCAAACGATGAAGTTCATAAATATAACGGATGTCTACATATATAGAACATAATAAAAGTCCATAAAGACTTATTAAGATAGAATCGAAGGATTTTTTATATGGAAGATATAAACAATCAATATTCTATACTTATATTAAAATCGTAACTGATCGATTAAATGGGGATGGAAGATATATATTAAAAAAAAATTTAGGAACATTTAATTAAAGAATAGAATTTAAAATAATGATTTTTAATTTTTTTGTCGTTTTGTATGTTTGTTTGTGCAGGATAATCTCAGTAACGGCTTTACCGATTTAGATGTACTTTTCATTATTGTAGTCTTGTAGTCACTTCCCTTAACATTTAGTGTTTGTTTTATTTCGATCGGTTCATAATTAAAAAGTTGTGTGCGACTTATTGTAGTACAATTAAACGTGTATTATTTAGATGTCGCTTGCAAAAAATATAAATTATATTATTAATAAATTAAATATCTTATATCTTTCTGTATTAAAAAGTCTTGTAGATGTAATAAGTATTTAAATAAAGTTATTTATTTATTTGATTAATTGATAATTAGAAATCTTAGACATAAAAAAAACGAAAAAGTAAATGTACAACTAGAAATGATCTGATAATCTTTAAACGGTTAAACATATATTCTTGAATCGTGGCCAAGAACACTCACAAAAAAAAACTTTCAAGCAAAACAAAATCAAAATCGGTTAGTCCGTTTGGAAGCTACGACGCCACAGATACATGCACACATACAGAGACATACATACAGAGACACGTCAAATCCTCAATGTTCATCGAGGATTAAAAGGGTAGGAAGAAAAGCAAATAATGCACATATCGACCATTCAGTAACAAAAGTTCTTTTTCTGATATCTTATACCTATAACAACAATAAAAAAAATCTACAATGTAACTAAATAACCTCAAGAACATAAAAAATAATATAGTCAAGTATTATTGTATTAAATCAATTCGTAATAAACAAATTACTCAACCAAACATAAATATTAAATAAGCTTAAAAACGTTCAGCAATGTTCTCGAACATTGTTGTTACAAAGCAAAACGAGGATAAATACCTAAATAAGATTGAATTTGTTGACAGGGAAAAGTTCGAAAACGAAATCGCTTCATGAAAGTAATGTTTACAATTAATTAATTCTTGAATGTTTAATATTTGTATATATTTTTGATTTCTCGCCGAAAATCTCTGGATAAAATTAGTTTATATTTATTTGTGTATATATTTGAATTTGAATGTTATATTTAGAAAAACAGACACATATACGTTTACAGAGACATATACGTTTGAAAATATTTTGTTTTGAAACGTAATTGTATCTTGCAAAGAGCATATACTACAATGAAACAAAGAAAATATAACCTGTGGTTGAATGCACCCCACAAGAGGTGCATTCAACCACAGAATATAAAGAGGGGCACAAAAGTAAATTATTCTAGGGCACATGATCTGAACAGTATAGGGTATATAGATATTTAAAAAAAAATTAAGAATTCTTGTCATTTTTGTACAATTATTATCAAAATACCACTATACTAGATGCTAATATTGTAAATTTTGTTTTAGAAACAGATTCGGTTCAGCATCAATATATTTAAATATATTCGCAGTCAAACGTCCACATTGTACAAAACACTCAAAATAAAATCTACGAGATCCTTTCGGATAACTCCTTTTGTCCCAAAGGACAAAGTAGGGAAGCGTTAGGTTTGATTAAAGTTTTTACTACATAACATCACTTTGTTGCTATTTATCACGCTTACATATACCTACATTATGTTGTTGTATGCATACCAAAGTTGGCTTTATTATAGTAAAAAGGGAGCTTTTTTGGCGTTTGTTTTTACGATTGTAAAGAGTAGAGTTAATATTTTCTATTCCAGTTTTGATGTTTTAGTATCTTAAAAAAAATTGTAAAGCAAAAATTTGTTTGACGAACATGTCAATTACTAATGCGTTAAGTAAATAATACATCGAGTTATTTAAAATGTTATTATTAGCTTAATAATGACATAAAATTTTAAATATTTATAAAAAGACTAAGCGGCAATTATTATATCAGTAATTCTGTATTTTTATTATTTATGAAGACGACTTATATAGGTTACTATGATTTTTTTTTATCAATATTTGTTAATTAGAACATCGGGAACTTCACTTAGGCAAAATAATATATCCTCATACATTGTTTTCTATTACATTACGTTATTATTGTAAGTATACAGATGCTACTGTGAAATCATCGTCACAAAATATATACATATAAAACAAAATACATTAAACTATGTAGGTATCATACGCCTACAATTTACAAAATAATATATCAACTCTTTTAGAGTAAAATATCTTTGGAAATTGTATAGGTACTAATGTTAAAGATTTTAACTTTGCAA
The DNA here is from genome assembly GCA_917862395.2 of Heliconius sara. Taxonomy (NCBI): domain Eukaryota; kingdom Metazoa; phylum Arthropoda; class Insecta; order Lepidoptera; family Nymphalidae; genus Heliconius; species Heliconius sara. The sequence goes on along the minus strand of OU860789.1, from coordinate 17,135,734 downwards.
TATTTAGAAATATTTGCAATAAAATTTTTTATATAAAGATAATTAATAGAATAGAAAAGTTAACATTGACTTGTCAGTAATATTAACCTATGTCCATTTTCTCATAGCTTTGGTAATCGGAAAACTCCAGTGGTTATATTTGTCTAATTTACGATCCGGACGCAGCTACGTAGTTAATCCAACGTGGGTACGACGTATCGCGGACGATCATCTATTTTGCGACCGAATACAAACAAAACAACATATATTAATAGTGTGCAAATTTTTAAATAAAAAGTGGATTGGTTTTAGTTATTTTTTGAATTCTTTATGTATATGTTCTTTAGTTATTATTATACATTTTATAATTTATGTAGGCATAGGTTATCATATTTTTATCCCGTTTCCCAAGTAGGTTCCCAAGTTCCCTCTCTCCCCAAGTACCATGCTACGTGCGGGATATAACATGATTTAATATTTTAAACTCAAGCATCATCCGCATATACAACAGTAGGTAGATTTTTATTTGCCGCCCGTCTTTGAGACATTTTGTTGAGTAAGTTTTACTTGTAAGTATATCAAAGAAATAAACCTAATATCGTTAACGTTCACTGTTGGATAAAATAAATAATTGCATAATAATTACTTCGATTTTTCAATATTTATTTGCCTTTTAATACAAATAGTAAAATGAGATGAAAACTTATTTTCACACTTCAGCGAACACCAACAAGAGCTATTGATGTATTATAAACATGTGAAGCTCCACAAAACCATTTAGTACAATACACTCTTTTTGATATGATGGAAAATGATATATTACGTATATAGTATATTATATCAATAAATACTATGGTAATACAAAATGATACTAAAAAAGTACTTACTACTGATCAGGAGATATTTCCAACATTAAGAAAATACTTCGGAAGATTACTTTTGAAAACTTAAACAAAAGTGAGTATAAAACACAATTTTTCGGACAAAAATATTCGTAACGTAAGTTAAATAAGAACGCAGATTGCAAGAAATGTTTTAAGTCGTACAAACTCATTTCTCTTTTTCTCGACAGTGAAAGGGGCGCGTAAATCCACATAATTTTCCATAACAATGTCAAAACTCCAGTTATGAACACATTGTTTCACTGGAGAAGAAATATACGAAATATAAAATATGTATATAAATATTTATAAAGCAGATAATCTAGAGGCTAGTCGTGGCACAAGGCCGCAAACGTATGACTGTAAGCGCGACAGGTTGTAGATTCGATTCCCACTCGAGGAAATCGAGGCTCTGGTATCGAGGCGTTGAGTTTCACCACTCTACACACAATGGCTCCAAAAATCGACAGAAAGCGGGAAGGGAAGTGTCGTAGCACTAGGTTCCTTTCGCCTACGCTGCTTATTAGCTTACTGCTAGCGTATAGCTGCAAAAATATTATAAACTTTGAAATATATTTATAAAACAACTGAAGAACGAAATTGAAAATGTAATTATGTATGTATCTATACTCACGGGAACAAGCACTTACTTATTAAATATAGTAAATGAAACAAATGAAGTTCGCTTTTGTTTAGTTTAGTTTCAGTCTAGCACAAGTCACAGGTCATGGAATTAATAATGTTTAATATGATGATATAATCAATATATCTAGGAAGTTTTATTATATATATATATATATATATATATATATATATATACACTAATCGTATTCATTCAAACTGGTCATTATTATATTGTTAGAAATCGGAAGCGGTTATAGTTTTTAAAATTAAAGTAGACGATAAATACACACATCGTCTATATGTTTTTAACTTATTTGGAAAAGGATACCACGTAATTGCAATAGGTGATATCACCTACTAACAATACTTCACACTAGTTTCCTTCTAATAGGGGCCGTCATGTCACCTACACGCAACTGTCCCTCGATTGACACACTTCTACTGCTTTTATAATTATTTTCACCTAAATCTACCCTCTTTTACACGAGTACGCTCACAATATTATATTATACAGGGTAGTGTAGCACCATCAGACATTTTCAGACTGGAAAAACACAGAAGGTAAATATAATTAAATTAAACACTATCGAAAGGCATTCGAATGACCTACAATCGTCTCTTTTAAACTTTAACGTTTCAACTACTCTTTGAAAAGGATCAAAGTTATGGAAACTGCTTGAGTTATCCACAAGCATTTTGATCCCACCCCATAGCAAATAACCTACTTCTCTGTAAACAAACAATAAAAACTTCGATATTAATAGCGAAAGGGTCACAATTTCCATATAACGACGATCCATTATCATATTAACATATTTATGTTTGCACAATTCCAAGGTACAACCCTTCCGCGCGTAAACCGACCCTTCTTTATAACTGTAGTAAAACGTAACAACCGCGTCGCGTCCTCAACGGACATCAAGTTCTTTGGAAACAGTTTTATGTGCCACGAAAGGTCACGATACCACGATACTAAAATGTACAATATTGGTTTGTATATTTATATATTTTTGTATATATGTAAAAGTTATCTAAATAGGAAAATACAAAACGTCCATATTTGTATTATTAAACTATATATATGAAAGCCATAACTTGCAATTATATTTGTTGGTTGCCAAGATGTGATAGTGAATGTGATAGTAACAGTAAAACATAGGAACTATTATTTAAAAAATATATCTTTTTAACTAAATTTGATAAGTGAATAAACATTATTATATTTTTATTATAAATACACAATAGTATCAAAACTATATAAAAAATCTAATATAATCTAAAGTTCGACTAAATTGATTCTGTATTAACTTAGTTACTCACTTGAATAATTTTAGTAACTTAGTTAAGATCAAAATCAATAACTTACTATTAAATTAATTACATATAATGGGTACATGAACTTCTACTTTAAGTTATCTGACAGAAAATGGCAAATACGTAAATTAATTTAAAGTTCAATATTTTAGACACATTTCTATAATTACTATGGAAAATTATATAAGAAATAGGCATATTGGTAAATATCCAACGCATTATATGAACCCACAACTACAAACAATAATAACATATTTTTATATGATATTTAGCTGCATCTCTCATATTAAATACAATAGGCAGAGCAAATCTACCATTAAGACAATCCGTTCTCCACCAAAAAAAAATGCAAAAAAACACGAAAATTCAAAATATAATTTTAAATTTGAGTAGGTGTGAACATTCTCCATCTATAAAATATCAGTTTGAATATAGAATCAATTAGTCAGTCGCGCTCGCTTGTCATTGTCAGTCAGGTCGTTAGGCTTCGACGTTTTGCATGGTCAGAACTGGCCGTAATCATTTCTCTATTTTCGTGTTTCCATCATATTATATATTAATTGTATATTAGTAACTTATAAATAAATAAAATATAATATTAAAATATTTTCGTAATAAATTCTTTATAATAAAATAAAATATATAAAAACAAAAATAAAAGCAATTTTATTGTAATTTATGATTTATAATTAAAAACAAATAAAATACTGAAGCATCTCTACGTCAATATTCATAACACATTAAAGATTATTGAACACTGATATCATTTTAACATGACTTGTTTTAATCAACATGTTTAACATAATAATTAAATTTTCTTACAGTAAAACCTATTTACTTGAAATAACTTTAAACTATATAGATTGTATGTTAGAAGCTACGGTGGTAGCTCGGTAGCTTTATTCGTAGAGGCTCGTAGCGGGCCCGTAGCGCTGCAGCACAACGTAGCGATACACTTTAAAAGGATACAAATTTCACGTGCCATTAGGTTTATTGCAGCTATTTATTTTCCGAGATTGCATTTTTACACGGGACGCCATGTATGTAATTATTGTTCCAGTAGAAGTAAAAATGAAAGAGGTGGAAAATATTGCAAGTTTTCATACTAAAAGTGATATAGTTATTGGATTTTACTGAGTTAAAACAAAGTTAATCATATCATAGAAAAACATAAATGATATATATTACACAAAAATATTTTTAGGAGTATCTAGTAATGTCTGTATTTATCACGCTTCATGCAAATGTAAGCAACAAAACAACATTCATCTCGTTTACAACGACAGTTATAAACATAAAAAGTTCAAAAGAACGTACAAAAACTACAGACTCCGAATACAAAAGTAATTTTACCATTTAAACCGCTGTTTCAGTCATGTTCTCAGCTGTAGACGAAAAAGTTACTGAAAAATATTATGGAAATAAAAAATCCTTGGTGACCTTTTCGCATATAAAACTGTTATATGAAAATTCAGAGTATAACAAAAAAAGTATATTCTACATTTATATTTTCGTCAAAATGCATATTTTTCTTCAGTCTTCGAAGAGATTAAGCTTTGCAATCTCGTATACATCAGGCTCGAAGAACTTAATTCTCGTTTCAATCAACTGTTTAGGTTTGTATTTTATTGCCTGTAATTTTCGTATTTAAATATTACTCCGAGTACTTAATCAGATATAAATGTAGACAAAGCTTATCGTACGTAGTGGAATATTTATGATGAAACAGTAACCACATTATAATGGTTTAACGAATGGTTTCAAGCATAGTAAATATGCTGTCATTGACCATAACATTACAAACTGCAGTGTTCTAGATATCTATTCTATTAGACATCAATGGAACGACGTTTAACTGTTAAACAGTAATGGTTTTAGTTAAAAACTGCGCGGCATTAAGTTCCACCACACGAAACTCACGAATTAGGATGGAACGCGGAGAATAGAGTATCTTGTCACTAGATTCTAGATTCTCTAGAATTCTATTATGGTGGATAAAATGCGAAGCCTAAAAAACCGATTTCTTAATCAAATAAGGCATGCATATATATTTGTTTAGCTTCACGCTGTATCACAGGGAACCAAAGGACCTAGTGTTAAGACACTCCGTTTTCCCACTTTCGCATTTCTTAACATAATATACCGAATACAACGTAAAGCTGAAAAAAAGTATTATTTTTGAATAAAACCATTTACAAAGCCTTTTAAAATAAAACCCAGTACGATGTTTTTTAACCTAACTACCGATATTGTAAATGTGAATAACGTCAATTGCCTTATAGGGTTCACGTGACTAGGGATACTAAGCATTGTTCAATGCATACTAAAATTTTATGTTTGGCTCTTTATTTCTCCTTTTAATTATATTCATGTTTGCCGGTTACCATTTATTTCTGTTCACATAAAATATTATAACAATTGTCTTTTAGTATAAATTTACTATAATAATTTGACATAGTAAACACAAATGTTATTTTACGTATTGTACAAATACGTAGAGTAATACGGTGTTATTAGAACCCACGACTAGGTATATAGGTTACAGTGAACTTGAAGTCAAAAGGCAGTTTAATAAAAATAATATTAACCTAATAAGTAAATAATTATATTAATCAAATTTAAATAACATGATAGCACAGCACAGTTCCTAGTGCACAAGTTAAGTTCACTATAAATAGTACGTTTCGGTTTACTTCTTGTAATGTCTGTATTCATATTTACACTTACCATACATAATGTAGTGCAATGGAAGTAGTGTGCTGTAATTGCCATTTTACATTTTAATTTAAATCCTTGCTTTGCTAAAACCTATAAATCCATCCATTTTAACCTTAAATTGCAAACCCGTCATGTAGATCCCCCGACGCGACTTACATAGAGGAACGGGAACATGTTCTATCAAAGGACTTCAAGCACTATCGTTCGTTTTTTCATCAGACATCAATCAATTCAGTTAGTCACGTTAGACCGATAAACTAACGACCGTATATAACGATTGCGTTGGTGCTCCAGCGTAGTGGAATGATCTGAGAGGAAAAATGAGGGACAGATGGCGGAACGTGAACTAAAGAAATTATATTTTTAAATATTTATATAATAAGTCAAAATAGGCTTTTAAAATAAACACATTTATATCATTGATATGATTTTTAGATTCACGATGAATCAAACAATACTCATATCTATATTAAAAATAAGTTTCTTTCTGCTTCTTTATAAGAAAAAATATACATCTACTTTATCCTTCAACAACAAAATCTTGCAAAGCAAAAAATATGCTCGTTATTGACGAATCCCCGCAATTCTACGGTTATTTCTATCTAGTATCAATCAACTGACTCTATACCGAATAGCTAACCAAAACCAAACGACTTCGCAAAACAGGAATACTTTGTAATGCTAATGTTTGCGTTTGAACGGTTCATCCTGTAATAAGCGTTATAGAGGCAGTATACGTTTTGTTTATTTAATAACAAAAATATTAATTTAATAAGAAAGAGGCTGCGTAATACATTTCTGAAATTATTGACATAATCAAGAAAAAGGAAAAAATACAAGAAAATATCACATTTGATTTTTTTTATTTGTAATATCCAAAGGTATACACTGTCAATTCTAAAAAAGATTTTCAGTTTTACAAGCTTTTAGAGTTCGCCATATTGGATTTAGAATGACGTCACTGAACTAACCGTGCATTGTCAGCCAAACTAAACGTGTATGAAAAATTTTAGCTCTATCGATTCGATTGGAAGCAACCAATTTAAAATTTGTTTTATATATATGAACTAATAAATCAAGTTAAATAAAAAATTAAATATTAACCAAATACATATGTCATATGTATGTTTAATTAAAGAGTGAGTGAGATGTCATAATATAAATTAAATATGTAGTTTTAAGCATATTTATTTCATTATCAACCGTCATTTGCGCTATGTAATGTCATTCCACCCTACGCTTTATGTAAGCCCTGTGCACGGTGAGTGGTGAAACCGATGAACCGATTCAAATGAAATAAACACTAAATGTTAATGAAAGTCTGCCAACATAGAAAAGTTAACATTTTATTTAAATCGGTCACGCCGTTTTTAAGGTCGGCGTGGACAAAAGCACAGACCAATAAACAAAAAGAAAACATTTTTAAAAATAATTGTTTTGAGTTCTAATACATTGATAGACTTTAAAACTAGATTCTCTTATATATCTTAAATTCACACACAGCGATCGCGATATGATACTACATCTTAGAGAGAAAAACACACCTTTATCGAGACTTGGCCAGTTTTTACAAGATAGGTAGAATTTATATTTGTGTCTTTTATGTTATCTTAACCATTAGGTTCCTTCTGCCTAACGCGGAAATTTCATTATCTTTTTAAGTGATGAGTATGTCGTGAGCAGGAAAAGGGGGAGGAATATCATTTTGTATAATCAATCTTAGCCAATCTTAGCTGACAGAATTTTGATACCTAACGATAGTGCTTATATACGATATGTCTTCAAATATACACGTATTGAAGGTTAGGTCTACTTACCTGTCACAAATATAGTTTTGTTTTACTAAAGACTATTTTGCCTAGATTGCTCTTTGACGTATAGTAATCGTTTTTAAACATAATTATTCGCGAACTTTTTGAATTTAGCCTCACGCTGTATCCCGCACACAGCACGGTAGGCAGAGGGCACCTAGTGTGAAGACACTCTGTTCTACATTTTCCGCAGAATTCTAGAAACGTTGTAAGTCGAGTGGCGGAACCGCCGGCGCCGCGCTTTGCGAGCAAAGAAGTGAAATTATTAAATATATATATTTTATACATACTACCAAGCAATAAAAAAAATTGACTGTTCAATAATTATCCCAAAATGCTATAATATATTTATATGATTTTTCTTCATGCATAAAATATTAAAGAAACACATAATATTCTCGTTAGTTCAGAAGCAAAAGAAACATGATGGATGTAGCGACTTTGTATGTTTGACATTTTTCCTTTCCTTATATCTCTTGATAAGTGAGGATATTAAAAGCACTAATGCTTAGGACGACGACCGAGAGGAACTAGCGTGATCTGTAGTACAATCGTTGGTATATTCAACAAAAGAGGTGTTTAAATATATACGAAAAATAACAATTTAATTTTAATTAAATAACAAAAAGAAATACTTGTGAGATATTCTTACCACGGCGGCGTACTTACGGCGTGTGACAGTTAATAATAACTAACGCCCAAGTGCATTAGCCAATTCAAGGCCTGCGCTAATATAGCTTTACAATATTATGTATAATGTCTGATTACATTAGAGTGGTAAAAAATGCAAACGCTTATGTAAATATATAAAAAAATCGACTTACATATTGTCAATTTTCTTAATAAGAATATATGTTTTTTACTGTTTTAGGATTTAACATGTTGTCATTGAGTTGCGACCATTTCAGAGTTTATATAGATCAGAGTCTATACTAATTCTAGTTGTTCTTTTTTAAATTATAATATACGATTTAAAAAACAACTAGGATCAGTATTATGTTAAATTGTATAATAATTTAGTAAGCAGTATTTTTTTTCACTACAGCCATTGAAAGTTTTTGATATAGACTAAGCCGATAAGTTTGTAATATTAGATACATTATACTGAAGATTTACTAATAAGTTATATTGAGGAAAAAAATTATGAGCGCAAAAAATCACAAATTCTCAAATGCCGAACCAATGAAAATCGTTTAACATATATGGCGGAAAAATGAATAGATATTGAGGTACTCTACCCATAGACAACCGTCGATCTGTCGATCGCATTACATCCTGTATACCAAATATAAGAAGCAACGATCCTATCTAACATAAAATTTTGTCGCCTGAATAAATAAAGCACTGTGCTATATTTTTTTCTGTTTACCGCACTCAGAGAAGTAGGCAGAGGTAGAGTGGGAACCTAGTGTTTATACGCTCCGTCACCATTAAGGCACTTCTGATACTCGAGGCATTGCGTGTTAAGTGGCGGAATTCAACGCCGCGCCTCCCCTACCAAAGCGAGGAATCTTGTGACCGTGTATAATAACTTTCATTTTGCTATGTTCGGAAGCATATTTTTTTTATTCAATAATAATAAAACATCATATACATATAAAATATTTACAGCATAAGCATAATGCAAGCATATAACAAATTCCAGCTAAAAGGTACTTGGGCGTAGTTAATAACGATTTATGAGGCCCTTTTGTTCCATGTCTCTTATCTACGTCGTGTGCGCTATTCACGCTTGATTTATTGCATCACTATGTCAGGGGTCGATGGAAACGGCATGATGTCTCTTTGCAGTTCAGCCGTCCGTCGCTAAACGAGTTAAGTTATATATAAATATATCTAATTAATTTAAAAAAAAACATTATATTTTAGGAATACTAAATATGTATAGAAGTCATCGTGGCGCAGCGTGGGACTGTATACGTAACTGTTGTGAGTTCGATTTCTCCTCGTGGGAATGAATTATCATTTTCTCGAATATTATTCTGATAAGACAAAACGCGGCGTTGAGCTCTACATGCAATATCTCGAAAACTGAGCAAACAGTAAAGGATTTGGAATATCTTAACACTAAGTTTCCTCTGCCTTCTCTGCTTTTTACGCGGGGACACGCATAAAGCTGTTTTTTTACTACAAAATGTATTTTAATGTTATACAAGTATATATTAAAATTCATTATTAAGTTAAAATTCATTATATATAAAAAAAAACTTATATAATAACAAATAGATTTTTTTCCAAATATATAAAACTAAAACACCACCATTTGTTACAATCGCTTTTAAAAATATAAATGTTTTAGACAATAATCGACCATGTTTCAACAAAGCGTAACAAATTTCTAATATAAATTTTATTTATATAAAAGTACAAAACTAATTTAATTCCACTACTATAATATATGAAATATTTATTATTCTCCTCGTGCAATTTGAACAACGTGATCCTGGTTGCCACCATAGCGTAGGTATTTGTGTATACGGTCAATTTATCGTTGGTAACAATCAAACCTATACAGTGCTTGAAATATAACAATAAGTAGATAAAATTGATATATACATAGAATTAAGTTGAGGGAAAGCGGAGTGTCATATTTTTCCCTTCACTTTTCCTCCTTAGTATAAAACTTCAATAAACAACAAGATTCCACTGCAGAAATACTCACCGTTACAGTAGCGGCGGAATAAGACCCTAAACTAAGCTAACTCACTTAGCCGTGCCACCCACTCTCCTGATTTCACAGTCGTATGCTTTGTTGAATTTCGTACTGTATGCAAAGGTTTTTGAGTTAAAATATTGTAGGCGCTTCTATTACATAATTTTTAGATCAGGATCGAGATTGATCGTATGAAAAAAAAATAAATATGTACTGTTCAAATTTAATCGAAAACATTTTATTTTTATAATTTAATCCCGTTAGGCTACATTGTAGCCAAGTGGACAAATTAAAACAGAAAAAATGTACAAAAAAATCACTTATTTTACATCTCTTCATTTTCTGCCGTGTGATCCCGGCTTAGAATAGGATCGTGTGGTAGAGTCACGTCGCCAGCAATGGCAACACGCATGGGCAGACTCGACCGGGTCATTACCACCCCCGGCATTTAAAACCGGCGTGAAGTAGTGGCTTCATGCCAATGCGTTTCGCATCAGGTAATGCCGGGCCCCGGCGCCCAACCCATCTTAAAGGCCGGCAACGCACCTGTAGCTCCTCTGGGGCTGCACGGGGTCGTGGGCGGCGGTAATCACTTACCATCAGGTGACCCGCACGCTCGTTTGCCGTGTCTTTTCCATAAAAAAAAATCTCTAATAATAAATATAAAATAAAAGCATTATGTATGTAAGAAATAAATAATAATATAAGCAATAAACGCTGCCATCGCGATGAGTTGTTGACAAACAAGTCGCTTCATTAGCGGTCACACGTCGTATTCGCCCGTCGTAGTTGACTCCATGTACAAATTGATTCCAAAGTGCGTTCGCGAGCTATTAGTAGCAATGCTTGTGTTCGTAGGGATAGTTTATCTTACAATAAATAATTTTTTAGTCTTATTATTCTATAAATCCAAAAAATTATATATATATTTTTAATTTAACCCTGTATCCCGTTCGTAGAAGGAAAGGCAAAGGCAATTTAAGAACTTAATGTTAAGACAGTCGGTTTGTCATTCAGACTCCACAACATGTTTCTCATCTCTCATTTAATAATAAAATAAAAGAAAGTCGTTAATCAATTTACTTTACACAAAAGTAGACATTTGTATAATCCGCCATTACTTTCATCTTCTTTTAAGAAATTCATATATAGTTAGTTTCCTACCCTTGAGTATACAGTGCACAGATTTTAAACCAGTTTAAAGTATTTACGATTATCGTTATGTACCTACAACAAAATTAAACGCACCCGAGCACCGCTAGGACAGACCGCTATTATCATAAAATTTTAGTTAGTTGGTAAAATTTTAGTTCAATTTTCAAAACGAAAAATAAAATAACTTCTTTATTTATGATGTTGCCGCATAAAATCAGTAATAAAAATGATAAATAAATAATAGTACTACGGGCTCGTAGCGTTTGAGGCCGTCGTAGCGCATTGGCACAAGCGTGTGATTGTAAATGCGACGGTTGTGGGTTTGATCTCCACTCAGGGGAACGAACTATTATTTATTAATATTTCTTCGCTCTTATAACAAGGCAAAGCGCAGTTTTGTGTTCCGCCACTCATCCCGCAATGCCTTAAACATTCAGCGGAAAGTGAGTAAGAGAGTGTCTTAATACTATAACACAAGGTTCCCTAAGCCGACCTTGCTAAAAAAATACATTATTCCACCATACCTTTAACGAAAGTGAGTCACAGTCATGACCTTGGACATAAACATAAAACGTGACAAACTAGAATACAGAAGCGAGCAAGACCACACCGTGACACTAAGACCCTCCGTTCCCGCGCAACAATTACATTCGTCTCCGGAATAAAACCGCAAGCGGGCTCGTAAACCCGCGTTATTAAAGGTTTCGCTTAATTTAATCTAACAGCGTCGTTGCTCTCATTATAAAGAGCTGTTCGCGTCGTTGACTTGTGGTTCTAGCCAGAAAGAAACACTCTATAAAGAAACCCATTAGAACGCACATAAAAGAAATAAGTATAAATCAGAAGATGGCCATTACGTGGGGGGGTCCGCTTTATTGTATAGCACGGTTCGTCACGTTTGCGGGACACGGATGTGACAAAACAGCTATTACGAAACAATGGCGCTACTATATCAAAGTTTGGATTTTTGTACATTTTATGTTTTGCAAATGATTTTAAATTACTGCGGAATATGTATATACATATATTTTTATTTTTGCATATTTGTATTTGAAATTTTATTCTGCTTATTTATTTTCCTCGTCAGCTATAGCTAAATCTATATAAAAGTAGATATGTCATTGCGTGTTGTCCCGCTAATTATTACAGATGGCTGATTATATAAAGTTACGTTTAAAACAAATACCATTTCATTATTATTTATTTCCGATTCACGCTGTATCCCGTATGTATCTGGATAGGCAGAGGGACCCAACGGTTTTTTTTTCTGTATTTAAAAGACATTCTTTTGTTATCCAAAACAAGTACCTACTCCGTTGAGAGAAATAAACCTTAAAATTTTTTGCACAACTCGAATCGTTTCTTAATTCTTTTATACAATCTCCTATATAATAAAGTAGGTATATTTTTCGGGACTAGCTGAAATGGCGATGTGTAGAATAAAAAGTATATGTATTTGGAAAGTAAATTCTGATTGTGAGTTCATAGTTTATAAAAGTTTATATTGTGTTTAGATGACGAGGTAATGTCAATACACTTTTATGGCACGTACGTTGCATTCATTTACAGTAGACTAATTTTTCAAGAGAACTTTCTCAAGACTTTATATATAAAAAATACATTAAATAATAATGTTAAGGAAGTATCAAATATATTTAATGAATTAAACTTAATGTCATCTTATGTTATCTGTTAAAATATCGTGAAGCTGATTAAACTTAATGTTATATTCAAAACAAATGAATTGTATATAAATTTATTAATACGTTTCAAGAATGAAAAAAGAAAAAATGCGATATTATTGCGTGTATCCTTTTCTTTCCAATATTTTATATTTCTATTATTTATATCGATATATCAGGGTCGTAAATGCGGGATCAGAGCTGCCATCTTAGTACAGAGTAACCTCTAAAAAATGTATTTACGTTTTATAGTTAAAGAATAAAAAGAATGTATGATTCCTATAGAATATATTATTCTACATTGTATCATAAAAACAGGTTTAAACAGTACATATGAAGGTATCCTACTTTAGCTTAACTATTTTCAATTACTATAAACACTACAATGTCAATACTATGTGGTATTATAGTGTAATTTTGAACATTTTCAAATTTTCCCGCTATTATGATGAAAAACATAGATTATTTTTTAATTTTAAAAAAATAATTTATTAACTATAAGAATGTTGGTAGTTTTTCAAAAGGTATAAGAATTAAAAATTGCCTAAAATATGCTTGCTTCTCAAGTGTTGTAATAACTATTGGTATCTATTCACCAAAAAAATCACTATAAATATTAAATATGCCCAATTATACAGAGTTTTTTTGTCAGGACCACTTTAAATGACGCCACTGTTTAACTATTTTTTTTTTTTTTATGGAACAGACACGGCAAACGAGCGTGCGGGTCACCTGATGGTAAGTGACTACCGCCGCCCACGACCCCGTGCAACCCCAGAGGAGTTACAGGTGCGTTGCCGGCCTTTACGATGGGTTGGGCGCCGGGGCCCGGCATTACCTGATGCGAAACGCAGTGGCATAAAGCCACTACTTCACGCCGGTTTTAAATGCCGGGGGTGGTAATGATCCGGTCGAGTCTGCCCATGCGTGTTGCCATTGCTGGGACGTGACTCTACCACACGTACTTTAGTCGCCTCTTACGACACCACCAGTACCAGGATGATCCTATTCTAGGCCGGGATCACACGGCAAAAACTAACTACTAACTACTCTATTAAAGCCTATTACAATAATTTAAAAACCCAAAAATAAAAAAGTTATTTTTTCAAACAAAATAAATAGTAAAATTATCGTTGTAAAAATACAATTTGTCAAGAACGACGCACGCACACATAAACCTATCAAAGGGAAACCGCCGCATACACCTCATTCCGAAATCGAGTCGTAGGTATTGGCGGCAAAGTACAAAGTTCTAAAGATTTTAGTAGTATTTTTGTATGTGTTTACATTATTGGTACCTATGCGTAACCGCGTCACACGAAATATAGATATGAATAAACATCGTGAAATGAAAAAAAAAACCTACGTCTACACTGTTGAAGTATCTTGCTTTAATTCTTTCTTCTCCTCTTCTCTTCTTTGTTAAATTTAATTTTTTTGGCCGTCGCGGCACTGGGGCACAAAGTTGTGACTATAACGACTGTTGTGGGTCCGAACCCCACATGAAGGATTTAATTATAATTTAATAATATTTTCATTTCACACATCATTCACACATTATACGCAATATCTTAACAGTAAGTTGCCCTGCTAAGGGCAGGATAAAGCGTGAATTTGGTTTAAACTTTGTGTAAACCGATTAAAATAAAATCCAGTCCAGTTGAGGCCAGTTGTGGGCAGCGGCACGAAGTGTGACTGTAAAACCGACTGGTTGTGGGTTCGATCCCTACTCGAGGAGATGAAATATTGACCTTAATTTATATTCACATTTTTTCGCTGAGCACGGCGTGAGTTATGCTACTCAACACGCAATGCCTCCAGAATTTGGCAAAAAGTGGGGAACGGAGTGTCTTAGCACTAGGTTCCCTCTGCCTAACCTTCTGTGTTCGGGATACATCGTGAACCTGATTAAAATAAAACTAATACTAAATATTTAAGAATAGTTTGCCAAAATACAAACAAAGAAGTATTTAAATCGGTTAGGCCGTTTCTGAGATTATCGTGAAAAAACGCGCAGACAAACAGACAAACTGACCAAGCTCTATTACATTGTCAATTGTAATATCTTCCATGTACTACAGACACCGATGGGTTAGGATTTTATTGTAAGTGTCGATAAGTTGTGTTTTCATTTCAAACATTCAATTGAGATTCTTATGGAAAGTTTTAATAACTTTCTAACAATCTTAATTGCGTTGCAAACATACATTATAGGTATATCAAACCATGAACATAATTCAGTGTATTAAGTAAATAATTTTGTGGTTTAAGCGGGCGAAGCCGCGAGCGGATGGCTAGTAACTAAATAAAAATAATATAAGCGGTTACAGAATATTATCCTCATACTTTTAGTAATAGGGTTCACTATGATATATTGTTAC
This sequence comes from Heliconius sara, assembly GCA_917862395.2. Taxonomy (NCBI): domain Eukaryota; kingdom Metazoa; phylum Arthropoda; class Insecta; order Lepidoptera; family Nymphalidae; genus Heliconius; species Heliconius sara. The sequence goes on along the minus strand of OU860789.1, from coordinate 17,120,536 downwards.
GTAAGGCAAAAGGAAAGTCGACAGTTTTATTGTAGTAACTTATTTTCCTCGGTCCCCGTTCTGGGCCAATCGTAACGAGTGTTTGCGGAAATTAGCTCGGGGGAAGGCGATTTTTTTATTAACCGGTACTTAGTACGCGGGTCAAAAATAATGTTAACTTAAACGTATCGGAAACGCCTATTTGAATGCAAATTGCCTAGTTGTTTTTCGATTTAAGCGAACTGTTTTTACGTCCATTTATATTCTATAGTGATGTTAAAAAATCTTGTATTTGTTTATATTTATTGAAAAAAAAAGCTAATGTAAAATACCTATGTTTAAATTAGAAATAAAGGCCTATTATTTATCATCATATCACAGTAATATTTTATTTCACAGGTTTACAAAATGAAAACGCATCTATCAAGATACGTCCTAACTATTTTACCTTACCTTACCTTTATATTTTATTAAAAAAAGACTAACTCGTACAATAAATATATTGAATATGAATTATTGTAACCTAACAAAACTTCAAACAACTCAATGATAAATGTATGTAAATAACTCAATGATAATTTACTTAACGAACGAAACGAGCTTGGTAAATATCTGCTTTATATACTCTACAGTAGGCTGTGGTTAATGATGTCGAAAATTTCGAGAAATTCCGTGTACCAGCGCTACCACTGTACAGTAGACACGGGATTATGCTGCATAATATTATTACAAGTCAAGCCAGCCTCCAACCCGAATTACATTAACCAAGATATGCGGCGTAGTTCCTAGCGTATGCAGATTATGTATTACTTTAAAGTATAATAATTTGCAACTATATTTTTAAATAATTTTGTAATTTAATCGTCATGTTGATGTATGTTTGTATGTATGTTAAAAACTCATTCTATCAAATGAGAGTTGGTGATTATCTGATTTACTCTTTATGTTAATATTCTAAGATTCTTCATTAGTCAACATTTCATAAGCGGTCTTTTAACAACAAGCGCGCGACTGTAAGCGCGACGGTTTTTGGCTCGATTCCCCACTCGGAAGAATCAAATATTTAATATTTTTATCTCTTCGTTCTGGTATCGAAGCTTCTCCACTAAACATTAAATACCTTAAGAATTCATCGGAAAATGTCACATGCTGGATACAGCGTGAAGTTAGAAAAATAAAAAACATAAATATAGATTGAATACAAAGTCCAGCATAAAAATAAATTGCAAGCAAAAAATAACATTAATATAACAAATACACCTACAGAAATTAATAATCTAACAGTTATTATTAAAGGTATATAATTAATGAAGTTAACTGGAACGTTGTCGATCATTATTCATTTATACGAGACAACACAGAATCCAGAATCTAATCTGGTCCTGAATATTTCCAACTGACGCTCATTAGCATTAAAAGGCGCTGAGGAAAAAGAATAATTCTCTTTAGCGGAAATTTCATGTAAATTGGGTGAAGTACTAACGCCATTTTTTCTAATATAATCGAAGAAATGTAATTTTGTGCGAGGTTATACCAGCTTCTTTTTCAAACCAAGTGATAATTAGCGTTCAAAAATTCTTTTCATATTTCCGCGATAATGTCAAGGGAAAATATTATTATAGATTTTTATCAACTTCTAAATATTCAAGTATGCTAGTTTTTACTAACTCCAATATTATATAATATTTCAATAATAACTTTATTGCAATTTTAATTAAATTCATACTATTTACACTAATGCTACAAAAAACACCAATAAAAAGATATTTTTAAAGCCACAAAAATAAAACATCGTTTGTATCAGCTGCTGTATTAAGTTTGTAAATAGTTGTAGTGAAATTATTACTTTTTTCATGAAAATCGGGTCGCAATCGTGAATTCAGGCAGCTGCGTACAATTTTACAGCGTAGCAGCCCTCCCCGCTACGTGACCTGGCTGAGAATCGCAGTGGCTGGAGTCGCGTACTTGGAGGTACCGTTATTGTCTACACATGTATATTATGGGCATGGTCTAAGACCTGATGATGGTATAAAATATAAATAAAAAGGCATTTCTTCCTTCCCATAACGGTGTGTAGCATTTAAACACTTAATACAATATTTAAATCTCATTCTAATTCAACTTTACGTTGTATCCCACACACAACAGGGTGGGCAGAGGAGACCTAGTGTTAAGACACTCCGTTTTCCACATTTCGCAGAATTCTGGAGGCATTGCGTGCAGACTGGTGGAACTCAGAGCCGCGCTTTGCCTGTACACCAGAGCGAAGAAATGGAAAATATAAATTTAAATAAATATTTCATTTCCTCGAGTGGGGATCGAACCCACAACCAGTCGTGTCCACAAACAGTCACATTTAGTGCCCCTGCGCCACAACTGCCTTTATAAAACATTCTTACTAGTGTAATGTTAGTCTAATAACAATTTAAGAATTTCACATGCCAGTCTTGTAATTCCATATAAGATACTTCTATTAAGTAATGTCAATACACTTTGTACGTGACACAGTTGGTACAATAACTGTTCTTGTGAAAATTGTTCTTTTGCCTAATATTAATTTGAATTTGAATTTATAAATAGAATCAACGTTTAAACTACTTAGAGATTAAACAATACCTTATTACTTTTTTTATTCCCATAGGAATATTAATATATTTTTTTTGGTACAATTTTGTAGTTTAACGTATTTTGTAGTAAGACGTTTTTAAAACATAATAAATTTTAAAATTTTAAGTTAATGTTATTTTATATATTTTTGAAATATTAAAGAATATCAAGAGCGTAGCTTTCATCTATAGCCTTAATATCATCAGTTCAAAGTTAAGTAAACATACATAAATTAATATAGGACCTACTGAGAAGATTTATCTTACACATTTTCAGCTGCCCCTTGCTCGCGAACGTTGAAGGTTAAAAGGTTGTTAAAAGTATATAATCTTAATTGTAGGCTATAACTATGTAAAATTTTACAATCTCCCATAAATCTTTTATCCTAAGTGAAGAAACGAGTATAAATATAACAGATTGCTTAAACAATTCTCCTAAGCATTGCCCACGTTTAGAATAAGTTAAGCGCTGCAAAATTCCTATTGTGATAAGAAACGTTTTCAATACAAATGTAGCACTTTGTAATCTAAATAACCCCAATACTCTTAAAATGGCAAGAATTAAAGTTGGAAATAAAGGAATAAGATAAAAAGACAATCCATGAAAATTTAAGACCAGAAACTTGGGAAGAGCTAAAATTTAATATTGGGTCTTCTAGTTCAAAGGATCGGGGGACAGCGCATTTTATAGCGGCAATTACTACCAACCTTCGTCTTGAATATTACAAAATTGGTTCTGCGTTTTATGGGGTTTTCGGAAGTAGTGTTTATTGCTGCCATTGATTAGATTTCCTTAAGGAATTTTATACGTAATATTTTGTTATTTGAAAGAAAATAAAAGATTTTATACTTTTCATTGTGTCTGTCGTTTATATAAACCATGAAGAAAATAGAATTTTTAAATAACTTAATAGAAAAATGTTAATATACATACTGCTCTGTATCTTAAAACATGTTTATACCCAAATAATTTTAAGTTTGAACCACATCTTTGAAAATCCTAGCACCATCACTCCTGTCTTCATATCCACTTGAAAATTAAATCTTCAAAATGCTCCTTTCATTTTTAGGCTTCCTATTTGCTGAGTATTTCTAGAAGCCTTTCACTAGTCAATTCTTTTAAAGTCAAGGCTTTCTTATAAATATTCAGTTTTAAACTACTACATAAAACATTCTATATGAAAGCAAAGATCAGTCAATCAATTAATAAAGTCAGATCAATGAATGAAGTTCCGACGTGTCTGATTTGAAATTCTAAGTAATTCTGAAGGCATAACCTCTCGGGAGAGTAAAAAGAGTGGAACGTGAATAGAGTCGTATGGTTTCTTTACGCGTACGTAGCAAATTCAGGACGGTGTAAAAATGAACACAAGAATACATATATGTTGCATTTATTTAATTTTAATGATTCTCTATGATCGATAGAGAATCAATAAAATTAAATTAATAACGCTATGTTGACCTTGAACTTTATATATCAAAATATGACATTTTTCATCAACACAGAATGTCTTCTATTCGGATAGAAAGCGGAGAACGCAGTGGGTTAACACTAAGTTTTGTCTGACTACCCTGCTATATGCCGGATAGTGCGAAGGTGAATAAAAAAAACACATCCACTCCAAGTAGTCACAAGTAACTTATAATACATGAAAACTTATCTCATGTATATAGTACAACTACGAGTGGCGCAGGGGCACAAGCGTATCACTGTAACACGATGGTTGAGGTAGATTTATTAATATTAAAATTTCGCCAAGGCAAAAGCGAGACATTGCTTGTTGAGTTCCTCCACTCAACAAGCAATGTCTCGAAAAATTCTACGGAAAAGATGGAACAGAGTGTCTGAACACTAGGTTAGTCCTCTGTTTACCCTGGTATAAGCTGGATACAGCATGAAGCTGGCCTTATATTCATAGATGAGGTACATGGTGAACGATACAAAATACGTATTAATAATAAATAAGTGTATCTAAACGATCGCTATGTGCAAAGTATCGATTAAGAATTCAATCTCCATTAGGCTTATAGCTTTGCCGATCTCGTCTGTAAACTTAAACAAACGATACGGCTTAATAGTACGTTACAGTCTAAAGCTGCTTTTAACGAGAGTAAATAACGAGGCAAATCTGATTCACATAAATTAAACAAAATAATACGAGATCAGTATACCTATGTACCTATGTAATATTTTTTTATGTATAATGTATATATATATATATATATATATATATATATGTGTGTGTGTGTGTGTCTGTGTGTGTGTGTGTGTGTGTATACACACTATACATAAAAAATATATATGTGTGTATAAACATATCGCTTTAGTTTGATTTCATAAAGCGTTAATCATTATATAATTGAGCTGAGCGAAGCGAAGCTTTTACTGGTCGAAAGTGTATTTCGTTATAATGCAAGTTCTCCTAGACCGTTAAACCTACAGCTCTGAAATTTTGTAAGAACGTTGTCGTTGTGAAAATTCACCGTGTCAGTGATCCCAGCGTGTTTGGTGATAATTATAATTGTATTTATTGAGTAAATGGTCAAAATGTTTCCCATACAGTTAACATATATGGTAGTTTTAAAGAGTCATTTTATTTTAAGTACCTCTTAGTTTTTTTAATTATATTGCGCAACATAGCTTCGGTCAGCTCCACAGCGTGTGGCGGATCCTAGTCGATAAACTGTTGAGCCTCTCTACGTCGCACAATTAAATGTCAAGTCATATTGAAAAAAAATTATACTATTTCACTAAGAATACGAGACGGTGTTAATTAAGAAGTTAAGAAATTAAGCAGTTTGTTGACAAGTTTTATCAAAACGGACACGCGTAGGTAGGTTACATTTTGTTATGTAAAGGTAGTCAGACGATTTAAATCCACATTATTCATAATAATCCATAGTATTCCACATTAAACTAAGTTTGGAGGTAATATAAACATTTAAATTAAATTATGAATGACTCTTATATAACCTAATTATAGATATCTACTCAAGACACTACATTCTTTATTTGTTTATATTAAAAACGGTACATGAAATTTATACGCTAAAGTGCATGCGACTGTAAGCGCTATTTTGTATCTTATTACTAGCGTCCCATGTTCCCTCTGCCTACGCTGCTATGTGTAGGGTACGTGAGTGATAGCGTGAAGTTAAAATAAAAAAAAAATCTTTGAAAATATATTTATTTATCATCTACATATTAGAAGATCGAGTGTCGCATGAACCGATATGTATTTTGTATACGAAGTTTCCATGTATCGTATTAATATATTCCATGCATATATTTATGTAAAATCGATGACTAGGAGTACTTGAACGGTACACGGAGTTACTTTTGATCATATGAGTCATGATATTATGAGGAAAAAATATATTATCGTAAAAGCATCTTATATCAACAATATGCATGTTTGTTATTTATATTAGTATGTAACATAAAATAAAATTAAATAGTACAATATGACAGCTAATAAATTATTTGAAAGTTTTAATATATTTAAGCAATTTATAGTAAATGAGAACTCTTGAGTGTAATTTCAAATTTCTTAGTTAGCAATGGACCGCAAAACTGTGGGAAATTTTGAGGGATCGTCAGAAATACTACCTTATATTACGTTCATCCATTAGTCATGGACTTACCTAGAAATACGCAAGATTTTCCGACACGAAGGTCGTTCGACGACGTGACCCGAGCGCTGGTAGAGCTAAACGTGGTACTTTAAATAATAATGTATTCTTTGGAAATTTAATTCCATTTATTTTACTTCGTCTTTGGAACAGTCCGCATACATTATACACAGACATTGTTATAAAATAAAACATAAATTTTTGCTTCAACATTCTATTTTATGTTAGTTGAAACTAATATGATGTACCTCTGCTACAGATCTTCGGGAGTAGTTCAGAATAAATTATATTTCAACAGTGTATACATTTAAATATAATTAAAATAGCAATTTAGAAAAAAACCATTTAAAAAGAAGCTAAACAATTTCATGAAATTGCTTATATTGCGCAGGAAATTTATTTAGTTTTAATTCTCTATTTATTATAAGCGGTAGAAGCTTTTGCAATTTATTTGTATCTTACCTTTTGAACAAAAGCTTGTTTTTAAAATGGATTTTTATTTTTTTTTTCGTTTTTAGTTTTCTCTTAGTCTTATCATTTCCATTAATATATCATTATTGCAAAGTGTTTTATGGTAAATCTCCATCTTCAGTAGCTCGATATAATTTAACAGCAGAGTGCTTGCCAAGACAAATCAAACGAGTCCACACACGAACTGTTCATATCTCCATCTTCAGACTATAGATATTTAGCACGAGAGTACTCGCCAAGATAAATCAAACGAATTCAAACACGACCTGTCTTATTTTCTTAGTTCATAAGTCCCTTTGGCCACAAGCCTTCCTCCTTATCTCGAGTCTCTAAATGTTTTTTCTCTTCGTAGTGTATTGCGAAAATTATGCGTATTAATAAAAAGATAAGAGCAAAAACAAGACTTTCACCTTGAATAAAGCTGTTGAATCCAGCTATATTATATTTTATCAAGTCAAAAGCTCCTCAAAACTGTGATATATTGCCACAAAATGCTTTTTTTTAGCATGAGCTTAATGCTGTTAGCAGTATTGGCTTTTACAGCGGCACCGGGTGGGTAAGTACTAGAGGGTACTCTGTCCCTGGAAATTTGCTAATGCTATGTGGCGTCGTTGAGAGAATGTCGACGGCGGCAACACGAACCTACACTTACGACCGTCCATCGAGCTCGAGCTGGCTGGTGGGCTGGGTAGAGGTAAAAAGACGATAAAGGGAGTCTGAATGTACTTTTTTTTATTTTGAACAAAACACAGAAAACAATGTAGATGAAAATGATGATAAAATTTTACACTTCCTTACAGACTGATTAGCCACTTCGCTTTTCTTTAAATATTGTTATGAGATTGCTCATTTTAAATAAAAAAAACTGATTTAAAATCATTTAAGAAGAGCTAAGATTGAAAGAAAAAGTATTACAATACTTATTGTTTTTAGAATTTTTATAAAATGGGATATGTTACCCTATAATAACAATTAATTCTTATCATAGATAACAAACTTTTATTTTATTTTATTGTATTATTGTTGATTGCATCTATTTATTGTCTGCATGATATAAACAAATAGTTTAACCGCAGGTTTGATAAAGGCTTTGTTCTGTGGTTGAATTATTTGAAATATTTGATACTCATCAAAGTATTTAACATATTCATACATATATTATTAAAGCTGAATTTGACATTTTTATAAATATTGAATATGACTGAAACAATATTAATATAATTGTTACAGACTGATAGCATGAAATAAAGGCAAAATCGACGGCTTCTTATTTTTGACTATGTTCATAATATCGATAGAAAATGTTTCACAACATGGCAACAGTGGCTGTTGTAAGACTTCCATGACTATAAATCTTTTGTATCTAAATATTTGAACCATAAATCTCACTGCTTATGTCTATTTGAAATAGTCAATTTTACAGATGGAACTTAATAAAGCCTGATGTCAGTTAATCAGTTGATAAAATCATTGGCGTAACTAAACACTGTGTTTTATATTTTTAAAATTAAATATTTTAAGCAATTATTTATTTTAGTATTATTTCACACTTAGGTAAGAAAATATATCTTTTAGAAAACGAGCGACATATTAATAACATAATATGTTGTAATAAGCGCATAAGAATTTTAACTATGTCGAAAAATATGTAATAAATAGCATTCTCCCTTGCCAAATGAGAATTCTCGGCAATTATCTTTGGGTAGCAGAAATTGGTAAAAATCACCCTCAGATGCTAATTACATAATAAGTTGTAATTAAAGTACATAATTTCGACGTAGGTTGATGGGAACTTACATCGTATAGCTTAGTAGATAGAGCGCTTGGCTGAACTCAAAGAGGCGCAGGTTTAAATGCCGCTACGTTTTCCATCCGTTTTTTAAGAAAACATAAAACATATTCTCTCGACTGAGATTTGAAGCTACAACCACAGCTTGCCATGTCACTGTAGTGTCAATTTACTGAATTGCACTATAAAAATAAACCATTAGATGTATTGCTTGCTGAAAGTTAACACATCCGGTGAGATTAACTTGATATAATAAAATAGAGGAAAGACAATACTTTATAACACTGTCGTAGGTCGCTACGCTAACACTTTATACGATAAGATATAAAGTAAAATATTATTCTTAGAGCTTCTAAGAAATAATAGTACACCTACCGTTATAATGCAACTGACAAGCGGTACTATAACAACATCTTATATATTTGTGTATACGTTTGTTTGTATAATAATAATAACAATTTGTAGATCAGGAATGTTCACGTTGTAGCTAAAGATAACTGAACCTTGTGTTAAAACACTCCGCTAACCACATTCCGCCGAATTCTGAAGGCATTGCGTGTTGAATGGCGAAAATCAACACCGCGCGTTTTGCCTCGACACCAGAGCGAAGAAATTAAAATATTAAATATTTCATTTCCTCTAGTGGCGTAGGGGACAGTCTTTCTGACATTGTAAAAGCTCTAAGCAATAGTAATAAAGGGACTATTTTTTAAGTGATAGCTTTCAGAACAAATTGTTAATAACAAAGTGATATAAAGATTGAAAGGTTTACATTTGAACTCTCCTGAAAAGATCGGGCGTCTTTCACTAATCTCAGGATATACTATTATAGTTAATTTACTGAGAAATGGCTTTGGGTTATATTGCATCATATTAATTGTCTCCATGTAGCTCATTATACCGGCTGTCAGAGTTACCTCCCGCACAATATGTCATGTCACACACAACTCTTAGTTATTTCCATTTGGCCTGGGAGCGAAGCCGTCGGTAATAACTTATATAATATGGACATGTGTCGAAGTAGAAATTGAACTCGTATCCTTAGTGAACACGGTCATATTTCTGATGAAGTAATCTCTTCTCTTCGTCTTTCATATAATACTGCAAACTTAACTTTAGAAAAATAAACAAAAATATATTACCATAAAAGTAATAATTACAAAATGCAAATCCAAATGCTTTCAGTACAAAAGCGAGTTGAAGATATTAATCGGTTCGATGCGCTTTGCGTAATCGAGATAGACGAAGACGTCCGAGACGGAAAAGCATCATTATACTTCCCAGTGAGGGAATCCGAGATCACCCAAATTTATTTTATCGACCACAATCCGGAGAAATGATATAACTAATTTTCGAGGGTCTATTGTAGTAAGTACGTACGCTCATATATATATATATATATATATCTTTTCATATCATTAAGTAACTGTTTCATTTAAAATATATATTACTGGAAAGTTTCAAAATATCTAACTTAAATATTATTTAAACTCATTTAACAATAGAAAGTTATTTTACATTCTATTTAGAAAATAGTCACATATTTCCTTGTCGTGTTAAGTAAAAAAAAGACGTAAGTATAAAAAGATCAAATAAGATACTTAGTTTTGCGCTTTCCGCTTTAATTGAAGTTAAGAACTCAACGTTGCGCTTCATATTTCCAAAACAGGAAAAATGAGGAATTCTATAACGAAGTCTTTATAAGAAGACGCTGACCCACTGCACTACGATGGATTCAACGATTTATATTACATTATATTAAAATGGATAAAAAAAATAAAAAAAAATGTCCTACATATTTAAATATTTAAAACAAAAATATAAAATCTTTACTAAAGTGTAAGAGATAACCGTACGTAGAATGTCAAAGTAATTCAGGCCAGGTAATAATATACAATATTTTTTTCTAAATCCTCTCCTACTTCACATTTTAAATTAAATTACTTGAAGCGAATAACAGGCTCGAAACGATGTTCAACAAAACTACAAAAGTTTTTAACAATTACAAATTAACCTTAGTTAACTTTCTTAAAGAACTAATTTGAGCAGTTCACGAGTTTACGATAGGGTAGGTATGATTTATTTGCATAAATGTTCATTAAATTGTTCCAGCCTCAGTGCACGTACAAAGTTATTACTTATTACAATTAATTCAACACGTTCAATTTTTAACAGAACAATTTTTCAGAGAATTGGAATTTCCATTCTTCTATGAGGCGCACTGCCACAAGGGTGTGACTGTAACGCGACGGTTGTGGGTTCGATGTCCACCTCGGGAGATGAATTATTATTTATTAATATTTTAATTTTTTCCCTCTGGCACCAAGGGAAAGCCGGGCGTTGAGTTCCGTCACTTAAAACATAATGCATCAAAAGATTCCGCGGATAGTGGAGTACGGAATGTCTTAACACTAGGTTCCCTTTAAAGGTAAAGCTGATTTGAATATTCTATGAGCCTTATTTTATAAACGACATCTGCCAATAAATTTGCTTAAATTGTCCATTTTATTCTACACATATTTCGTATTAACATTAAATAAAAAGTAATTTTAATAAAAAGTTTAACAAAACATCAAAAACACTCCTGTTATAAAGCTGTAGCGCTTCGTTTGTCAATTACTTGACGAGTCCAAAGATTACTTCTGGGAATAGCAAGATGGATGAGATGAACAATCCGATCCATTCAGTTTAATAACTTTACTTAGAAATAAAATGTTTTGGTTAACTGGTATTTTGTTTAATATTACCTAATATATTATAAGAGGCCAATCGTGGCGCAGGGGCACAAAGTTTAACTTCAAATATTGAAATATATTAATCCTTAGAGGTGGTCACACCTATACGTTTCACAATATGCACATGTTATAAGGCACTGCATTTTTGCCACTAAATCAAAATCGACTCCACATAAAAAGGAAATGAGCAACGCATGCGTAATATAAGGAATGAGGCGCCACCGAGTCGCAACGAGTCATCAATAAAGGAAGCCCAATAAATAATATATACCTACTCAAGTTTCACAATGGGTTTATAATAAATTTCCAAGAGTATATCGTACAGTATAAGTTATTATTGTTTGAAATCCAATACTATTGTTTTTGCTGAAACTATGCTTTACTTAAACTGTTTCGTTTAAATGTACATATATAGTTTTATAAAACAAAAGTAAAAATTTAGACAATGTGTTTAATTTTTTTTTTGTAGTTGTCTCGCATCTTTCGCGCAGAATTTGAATTCACAATAAGAAAGGACTAAATTCTAGTATTGAGTATCTAGATACTATGCTTTAATACTTATTTTTATAAATAAGTACCTACATATATGTACAGATATGATAGAGTTGTCAGAGCGAAATTATGAGAGATACTACCCCGGTACAATGTGAGTGGACCCTTGTTGCAGGCTGTAAAGTCTCTTTATAGAGACCACTCAGCCTGCGTGCGAGTAGGAGCTGGCATGTCGCCCTGGTTTGACATCAGATCGGGTGTTAAACAGGGTTGCGCCATGTCAGCTTGGTTGTTCAATTTGTATTTGGATAGCTGTCTCCAAGGAGTGAAACAAAGTGATATAGGAGTGAAAGTAGGTGACCTGAATGTGAATTGCCTGTTGTACGCAGATGATGCAGTGCTTATTGCATCATCAGAGTGCGAGTTGCAGGCATTGGTCACCATTCTGCAAGAAGAGTGTGAATATAATGGTCTAAGCCTCAATGCGAATAAGACAAAGGTTCTGATTTTTGAACGAGATGAAGAAAGGACGGAATGCAAGATCAGTGTAAATGATAAGATATTAGAACAGGTGAATGAAGTGGTATATTTGGGAAGTATGTTCAGTAGAGATGGAAGATACGAGATGGATGTGGAAAGGCGTATTGCTGCCGGTAACAAGGTTAACGGAGCCTTGGCTGCATTGATGAGACGGCGAAACGTCAGCACAGCTGCGCGTTTGGCCGTACACAATGCAGTTTTGGTACCGACCCTGTTATACGGCAGCGAAACGTGGGTATTACAGAAGAAGAATGAAAGAAAGATGAATGCTGTGGAGATGCGATCTCTTCGTAGGATATGCGGAGTCAGCCTAGCTGATCGAATCCGCAATGAAGAGGTACACAGAATGGCAGGTACCAGCGAGGATGTCACGGTGAGAATGAAGAAGAACGTGCTCAGCTGGTTTGGGCACGTCGAACGAATGAGCGAGGAAAGAATGGCAAAAAAGATTTATGATGGAAAAGTGAGTGGTAAGAGAGGTAGGGGGAGACCTCGGTTGACCTTCGAAAACACAGTATCAAAGATACTGGAGGAAGGTCACGTAAAAAGCATGAGGATCCCCCGGAGGGCATGTATGAAGAGGTTGATGACAGTGGACGAGGCGAAAGAGGTATGTAGAGACCGTAGCGTTTGGCGCTCCGTTCTCTCTGACTACCCCGCTAGGGATAAAGCGTGAAGTTAAGTTAAGTTATATATGTACAGGTACAGCTATTGATAGAATTACCTTTTTAAGGTTAAGGGTTGTGTAATACCTAAAGGGAGAAACGGCAATCTATTACGAAGATACCGTTGTCGGCCAGATAATCCGACAGTTTATCTGTGTGCCTATCCCCAGGTTGTATACCTCATGAACTGTGATACAAAAAATAAAAAACTAACAAACAGAGTAACATATGCATTTAAGCGTAGTTCCATACAAGTGACATTTTTTTATCGTTTTGGTGTGACGTTTTAACAATTCCTTGTGTGAATCTTAAAAAATAGCAAAAAGTAAAAAATGAAGTGTTTATCCAAACTATGACTTTTATATGTAGGTTAGGTTTTGTATGTTACTTAGTTTCTCCGAGAATATATTTTATTTATATAAAATACTAAGTTAATCTATAATAGCATAGATTAACTTATTATTTTTTATAGATAGTGTTTCGCATCTCGTATCATTTTCATTTGGCTTATTTCTGACAGTAAAATTCTAGAAGAAATGTCATAAGTTGTGTTAAGTATGTGCGTGACCAATAACTTAATATCCCGCCAACCGATTTCGATTATTATTTTCCATTGGAAAGGATTCACTTTATAGGTAGTTTGATAAAAACTGGGTTAAGTTCAGGTTAAAATTAAATAATTCGTTTTTTTTTTGTTAAAAAAATATAATTATTATTCTATATAAATATATTTACTTTACGTACATAAAAAGTTTATTGTGAGCGCCCACATTTCAATGTATGTCTTAATTTATAGATACTATATCAGATCTTTATGTAATCAGTGCTGATTGTGTACGAAAGTAGTTGAAAGGCTTATATTTATCTTAATCTACATAACAATTAAACATACGATTATGCGATAATTAACATCTGTTGTTGTTAGAGTTATTAAAGTTAAGTGAGCGCGACGTTTGTGGGTTTCAATCCCACTCGGGGGAATTAATTAATATAATATAATAATATATTCATCCTTCGTTAAATTTCGTCGTCGTCGACACGCAATGCCTCTAGCAGACGCAGATGGAAAGTAGGGAACGAACTTGACTTTAAACGGACGGTATCTTAACACTTGGTATCCTCTGCCTATCCTGCTATTGGATAGCTGATAGTAATGTAGCGTGAAGCCTTGTTTCTATTCTCCTCGAGTGGAGTTGAACCCACAACCTATCGCATTTACAGTCACAAGTTTATACTCATGCGCCACAGCAGGCCCCGACGAAAACATAACTTTTACGTAATAATCACCAGGAATCTGATGATAGTGTATGAATACTCATATTACAAATAAAATTAAACATCCAACGGTAATTAATCAATATACAAAATATATTAATTGCTTTTTTTGGCAACTTCTTTAATAATTAATAGGACAATATTTGCTAACAGCTTTGTTATCTGAAAGATAAATCTAATTAATTTCACTAAATATGATTAATACTTTGTATAATCGTTAAGTGACTTGTATTTTATTCATGAAACATATGAATCGTCTATTCATGACTTGAAACTAAAAAAAAATAGATTTAAAACGGTTGAAAAATGCTACGGGTAGGTAGGTATTTAGCTAAATAAGGGATTTCTTACACCGCGATAAAAATATAGAACACAATATAATAAAATTTTTCCTTTTAGATATGATGACCTAATTAACATTGTATTTACTGCATTATATATAGGAAAAATACACTTTAAAATATATATTTGCCAAGAATTAGGGAAAAAATTAATGTAACGCATTTTTTTCATAGGGGATTGCGTGTATAGTATTGCATTGCAAATGCAAAATATTACATATAACAAAGACCTAGTCACCTAGATCAAAGTGGCACATAGTAATATATATATTAAAATAATTTGTATGTAATAAAAACAAATCATCAATAAGTTTAACACTGCTTTTGCTGAAGCAGAACATCTTCTGACTTATTATATCCACACATGCTCTATATGTTGGTGTGATATGGCACAATACTATGGTAAAAATTGTTTATTATATTTAATATATGTAATGATTTCTATCAGATTCAATCGCTATATAAAATATCTACCTAATCGCTACATAAATTTTGGAGATAACAGCTCTGTTTATGGATTATCGTAAGCTATTCAAAATGTTAGATATATTCAGAGGCCAGTCATGGCGCAGGGGCACAATTTGTGACTGTAAAACCGACTGGTTGTGGGTTCGATCCCCACTCGAGGAGATGAAATATTTATTTAAACATATTTCCATTTCTTCGCTTGGCTGGCGTTGAGACAAAACGTTGAGTTCCGTCACTCAACCCGCAATGCCTCCAGAATTCGGCAGAAAGTGGGGAACGGAGTATCTTAACACTAGGTTACCTTTGCCTACCCTGCTGTGTGCGGGATACAGCGTGAAGCTGTATACCATATTCATAAAATAAATAAATCTAAATATGAATCTAATTGCCTCTAAATAAAAATGAAAATCCCAGTCATCCATCTAGTTATTTATAATTGATAAAATATATAGATTCAATGTAATAGTGTTCGATATCGAAACTTCATTAAAGGAAGCAAGTTACCAGTGTATATTCTATAATGCTAATATTGAATGTTTCAATTATAATAAACTCATTTCGCCAGCAGCAAGTTTCATAAAGAACATCGAGGTCCAGAAGCATGCTGATTTTGTAGAAAACCCAATTATATAAAATTAGGATAGCCACATCGGCGAGGTTATTTTCCTCCAATAAATATTAATAGGCCGCCATTGCGCCTTTGTTACCGACTGAGATGTTCAACGAATATTTAAAGATTGGTATTTGAACAATATATCAATTTATTTTTATAATAATGGACGCTACTTGTATATTTCGAATTTTATATTATTACTTTATATATAGATAGATGTATTAGTTTTAAGTGAAGTAGTGCAGAAGCATGATACGTTTGATATTCCTTTGACATTATATTATTTTTACATTAAAATTTTATCAAAATAAATATTTTAGACATTAATAACACCCTTATGTGAAAGGTTTTGATGTATAACGAATGTGACTTTGTGAGATGTAAACGAGAGCGGAGCGAGCTGGCTGATATTATAATTGATATTTAATATGTGATATTTAATAACGCAAAACACAGATTTTTAATTTTTTTTGTCTGTTTGTTTGTCTGTGCATTTGTCTACGCGTGTACGTGTTAATCTTAGAAACGGCTTAACCGATTTCATTGCATTTTTTACATTATTGTGTTTTGACAAGCTTCCTAACATTTAGAGTTTTATTTAAACGAATGAAAAATTAAAAAGTTGTACCACTTCAAAGAATGTTATTCGACAAAAACGTAATAAATAACTGAATTCTTTATTGAATTTTACTTTTCCATATAGGTATAGATATTGTTTTTCTAAAAATAATCTTATTATAAGAAAGCGAAAGAATGCAGATTAGTAATCTAATGATTTTGAAGTTCAAGCGGGCGAAGCCGCGAGCAGGTGGCTAGCTTAAAATACAACATATTTTTAGACCTATTTACACAGTACATTTTATCTTAATGAGAGTAACAAGCGTACCTTATAAGTTTTGAATATGAAATAAATATTTAACGTTTTCTAAGCTTAGAAGTGATAAAAGTGGATAGAAGGGAAATATCAGCTGGCAAATTGTATTGGTCACTTAATGAAGTAATGAAGAAGAAAAATATACCCATTTCAGAAAAAAGAAGGGTATATGACACTTGCATCCTTCCATGCCTCACATATAGCTGCTAAACCTGGCCACTAACGAACAAGATCGAACACAAATTACTTACGTGCCAAAGAGGTGTGGAAAGAAGCATGTTATTGCTGAAGCTAAATGGCAAATGGAAGGCCACAAGAATTAGAAGCATATCTAAAGTAACAGATGTGAAACTTAATGTAAGAACTCTTAAATGGAAATGGACTGGTCATATCAGATGGGAAGAACTACTAAATAGATGGAGACGGTTAGCAAAGGGCCGGGATAAATAGAAAGAAATGGAGGAGGCCTATGTCACAGGACAACCTGACCTGGTTGCATAAAATGTACAAGGTAAATAATATGCAAATAAGTTTTATAAGTTTAGTAATATTCAAAAGTCAAAAAAATATATACAAAAATGTTCTGTAATTAGATTTAAGAAACTTGGGTCAGAGAATAAAGGCTATTTTTATTTTAAATATTTTACTGTTTTTATAAAAGTCTAGTGCAATATAAACATTCAAATAAATTATCGAAGACACAAGTATTATTCTTACCAAATTATAAATTAACATTTTTATTTACAAAAATACAAAATACCGCCGATTAAATTGCGCGGGGGAGCATTGTTATGGCGTATATCTCGTTTATCTGTCTTTTATAAATAAGTCAAAATAAGGTACATTGTGTCAAAAAATTTTTGTAAATTGCAAGGGTATTTCACCGTAGTTTATTTGATTAAATATATATTAAAACTTACGAGCTAAAGTTATTCCATCGTCAAGAAAATTTTATAAAGATGAGCTAAGATTTATACAGTGTGTAATTTTTGAGAAATTGTAAAATAAAATAATTCAACTTGAGTTTCTCAGGCGGTGCCCTTGCCGCTGACAATATCTTCTCAAGCAGCCAAGTAGTGCTTGCACTCTCTCAGAATTAAGAAAAATGATAGAATGTATAATTTATATAATAAATCTGTTTGCATATGCAGCATAATAAAAGAATTGTCGCTGGTATGCGGGCGAAGCCGTAAGTGGGCCTAGTATTAAAACACTTTAAAAATTTAATTTAAAAAAAAATTGGACATTCGTTATGAAATAGGTTGAGCTCGTTGAAATTAAGCACGGCCATGAAAATAAGGCTCAATTTTGCCAGAGAGCTCTCAATGAAACGCGGACGGGAAAAACTTGAGCTGACCCTGAGTGCTTATTATAGACGAATGATATGAAAGAGCAGTGGGTTTAAATAAAAAAATATTTTTTAATGAATAATATATTCATATTAAATTGCTCGTCGCTGTTATTTTTTTTTATTTAAGCGCAGTATCTAACTACATAAAAACTGCTGCTGCTTGGATTTTAACTTTTTTTCAATGCCCTAGTCTAAATTTATCGAATTTGATGTGATGGTTCTTGGTTCAAATCACATTCGTACATTTTTAAATGGCGGTCTGGTGCAGTACTATATGTAGAAAGAGTAGATCTACGGAATTAATAATACTAACATACCTATATGCTTTTATTCACTTAAACGCATAGAGGCGAAAGTCTCGATCAATATTCTCAAAATTACACATTCGAGAGTATTGATTGTCTGTTGGATCTAGGTTTTCTAGGTAACGTTTTTTAATTTACATCAGCTTCACGCTGTATCCCGCACAATGCAGGGTAGGCAGAGGGAACGTAGTGGAAGACACTCCGTTTCCCACTGTCTGCCGAATTCCGGAGGCATTGCGTGTTAAGTGGCAGAACTCAACGCCGTGCTTTGCCTCGACACCAGACCGAAGAAATGGAAATATAAATTTAAGTAAATATTTCATCTCTTCGAGTGGGGATCGAACCCACAACCAGTCGGTTTACAGGCACACTTTGTACCGCTGCGCCAAGCCCGGCCTCAATTCAATTTACATCTCAAATTTAATTTACATGAATTTTTATATTATGACTTTTTAAACTTAAAACTTATTTAAATTAAGATTTCATTTTAAGACATTTTTAAAGTTATTAAAATTAATCGACGATATTTAACATATAAGCATATTTAACTTATAAAGTAAAAATCAACACGCTACGACTCTTGACCTCGGTGGAAAGTGTGAAACGGAGCGTATTAACACTAGGTTCCTTCTGTGCCCCCGCTGTGAGCGAGATACAGCCTGAAGCTGATTTCAATTAACTCTTTAAAATATTGCGAATATATTAACATAACTTACCTTTTTTGCACTCCTCGATATCTTCATCCGAGTTGTCACCACAATCATTTTCTCCCTCGCAAACCCAAGTTATCGGTATGCATCTCTTATTCGCACACTGAAATTGCTTCACTGAGCAAACATCTGAAAACAAATGGAAATTATTTGTTATTATTATCGTGTTTCAGCCAAGTGGAATAGATAAATCAACAATAGACCTTACTTCTTGTATCTGTACCAATTTTTTTTATGAGAGTATACTTATTAAATTAATTTTGTGAGTTCATTTCTATATTATTCTTTTGAGGCCAATAGTGGCGTGTAATAAATGTGTGACTGTAAGCGACTGGTAATGGATTCCATTCCCACTCGATGTAATTAAAAAAATCAGCTTCACGCTGTATCCCGTACACAGCAGGGTAGGCAGAGTGCCGAATTTTGGAGGCATTGCGTGTTGAGTTGCAGAACTCAACCTCGCGCTTTGCCTCGAGACCAGAGCGAAGAAATGAAAATATAAATTTAAGTAATTATTTCATCTCCTCGAGTGAGGAACGAGCCCACAACCAGTCGGTTTTACAGTCACACTTCGTGCCGCTGCGCCACGACTGACCTCAATATTATATTTAATATTTCCATTTCTTCGCTCTAGTGTCGACGCAAAGCGCGGCGTGGAGTTCCACCACTCACGTATTGAGGCGGAATTCAATGTCTCCAGAATTCGTCGGAGGAGAACAGGAAATAGAAATTTCTTAACAGTAGGTTCCCTCTGACTACTCTGCTATGTGCGGGTGCGTGAATTAAAAAAAACTAATATCATTCTGTAATCTACTTTCTTCGAATATATTGCCACTAAATAATATTCATTTAGTTATTTCCATAAATGATTTTACAACAAAAATTCTCGACAACCTTTTCAATACATAAACCAACACGACAATTAAGTCAGCCAATAAGAGGAGCTCGGCCCTAAAAGCATTTCATATAATAATTGCTCACATCAAGTGAGCTCGAGATAAAAGCATCTTCGAATAGAAATGGATCTGTACGTTGAAACTGTAAGCGGGCACCGCCTTCCAGAGCAATTTAATTTTCTATAGGCGGCCTTACATTCAGGTCCCGTTTGTAACGTGAATATAAAGGAAGTAACGCGATAAGGAACATAGCAATAAATATTGAATCAACGGTCTATGTTTAGTAAGGGAAAATATTATTCATTTCCTAATATAACATTATAAAAATATTAAATAAAATTTCTCAATTATAGCCAAAAAAAAATTATTTTTATACGAATTTATCTACAAAGTTTCATGATAATCGGTTGAGCAGTTTAGGCGTAGTAAAGAAATTTACTTTCACATTTATAGTATCCGTATGATGTGTAAAACAAAACAAAGGTCACGTTAAATCTAAAGGTATATATTTACATAATACGTTTAATAGGTTTTTGAAATAAAATGTTCAGAAACTGGATATGAGTTTTAAAACTATATTATTTGCATACTATATTATTAAAATTATATACTATAGATAGACGAGCTCTAGAAAGAACTCGGTTGTTATGTATGAAAGGCGCAACGGCAGAGTAATAAAATGGTGGATGTTATATACATGATTTTTCGTTTATCTTTTTCAGCTTCACGCTGTAATCCGCATATAGCAGGGTAGGCAGAGAAACCGAGCCCCACTCTCCACCGACTTTTTTTTTGAAGCATTGCATGTTAAGGGTCTGAACTCAATGGTATTGGTACCAGAGCGAAGAAGGAAGATATAAATAAATAAAAACATTTTCTCGAATGGAAATCGAACCGACGACCGAAAAGGCTGAAAAACTGTATTATTTCACGCGATCGAATGAAACAATGAATATGCGCATTCTCTCTAGTCGGTTTCTATTTTGTCTATGGTTTTACTGACAGACTGAATTTTAATTTTTTATTAGTATTTCTTTTAGCAAAAGGTATATTAACCATATAATAACCGTATAATATTTGTCATATTTATAAATCAACTTTAAAAATCAATGTAATTAAACAATCTTTACATTTTACGACGAGTAGTAGTCGTGTGTGTGACTTAAGTCAAAATTTTTTATAATATTTTGCTTTACGCGGTGCCATTAATAACATAGTTAATTAAGATACTCTATTCTCTATTCACATCCACATTCTAGACACAGAGAGTTGGGTGACGGAACTCAACGCCGCACTTAATCTATCTGGGAGGAGAAATTGAAATGACACTGACCCACGGTGCCAATATTAGCACCACCTTAATTATCCTCAGTTGAATAATAATGATCAAAAATATAAGTAGCGATGTATGTTGTCATAATGTTGATGTTAAATGAAACATTTTCAAAATAAATAATCCATAAGAGCAGTCATTTATAGTAAATTCTTTAATTATAGTATGTGTCAAAAGACATTAAATTTTATGTCATATAGGTATATAATATTCTTTTATCACTTAATTAGCAATAATTATTCATATTATTGTATTATCAGTTTCAACAAATTATTCAACATTCAACATTATAAATTCATATTTAAATAAATAATAAGCCGACCGTATAAAATGTATATTTCATTCAATATGTAAGTATTGAAATTTAATAAGCAATCGCATCGCATCGACATCATTGATACACATCAAATTTTTAAGATCCGTTTTTTTTACTTCACGCTCATAGCGAGGTGGGCATAAGGAACCTGGGAAACTAGGGTTGAGACAAATAGAAGAAAAAAATATATTAGATAATTTCCCCGAGATGAATTGAGCCCCAACTTTGTGTCCCTGCGCCACGACGGCTACATATTATAGATAAAAAAGGCTTAAAAAAAATTCAACAATTAATTTTAAATATACAATTGAATAAATAAAATATCTAAAACTTCGTTAATATTAATATCAAACACTGTTTATCAATAAAGAATGCGTAGTGTTAGAAGTGGCACTAATATAAATTAATTAAATTTCGGCTGAGGGCTCTCCAGCTAAGCGAGTGACGGCTGGTGATGGACACAACCGCAGTGACATCCAATCTGTGTGGAGGGCCCTCCTGTCTCTCATTGAGAGCAAATCGTTTGGTCATAGCCATAGGGGATCGATGTAGTTAAGTGAATAGCTATCGTCAGTCAAAGTAATGCTCAATAAGTTTCAATTTACATGTAATTGTATACGTTTTTGACAGTATAGTCGAGTGGGGTTTTAGAATATTTAGACACGCCATTAAAATGGTTATTTTATATATTTTTATGTATGTATACGTTGTTTGAAATATGAAATAGTTTTATTATTAATTTATCTTTGAAATCTACTCCAGAAGTAATTTATAATTATAAAAAGTCTTTGTATTCACTTAAGTTCTCTTAAGCTTGAAAGACTATTTCGTTACTTAGGTTATAACTTTAACCTTGACATAATTAATATGCATTCAAAAGAAACTTCTTTAAGAAAATTTATATAAATGACAGAAAAAAATATGAATGGATGAGCTCAGACGAACTTATCTGGTGATTTTTTCTTGTTGGAATAACGTAATTAATTTTTTTTTTAGTTTCACGTTGCATACCGCATTGCGTGTTGGCGGAACTCACCACCACGCTTTGTCTGGACACCAGAGCAAAGAAATGAAAATATTTAATTACCTCGAGTGGGAATCGAACCCCCATCCTGGCGTGTTTACAGTCACACGCACCCGCACCACGACTGGCCTAAGTCGGCCTAATTTGTTATTTGATGTTAAATTAAGCAAATTATTAACTTTAAAAACAGTGTTCTAGTACACAAAATATTTCTGATTATTAATTAACTTAAGATGCAAGTGAAATTAGATCCACCCGCCTTTCAGACGTCTAATTAACTGTAATACAAACTATCCGTAATGCTGCAAAATGTAGACAAACTATTTAAAAGTTTATTTCTCTTCATCAGATATAACAAAAAAAACATGTAAATATCTAGTTTTTTTTTGTTTTACTTATTGGGATTGTTTTGTACTTTTATTAAATTATTCCTCAATTTAGAAACAATATCAATGTTTGGTACATCGCGCCAATCTCCGGAACTACAGGCTCGAAGTAAAAAAGTCCTTTCTGTGTTGGATAATTTATCGAGGAAGGCTATTATTTTATTGTAACTTGGCGTCAGAACTACCATAGTGTACCATATACAATTGTTAATTTTAACAGCTAAAAGCTGTACCTGTGAAAAATAATTAAAAAGCTTTTAATTAAATATATAGAATAAATTTTTAATAACATTAATTTCGCGCATCAATGTAAATCTGTCATTATACAACGGTATCAATACATTTTAACACCTAAAAATAAATAGGTCGTGTTTATTTTTGTAATTTTTACCCACGCGTGTTGTAAATTTTTATAAGATACAATCAAACACAAAATAATAGTAATATTTAAAAAAAAATAACTACAATTATTTTGTGTGACAAATATCGTAAGTGCTTGTTTCCTTTTGTGTATGTGCTAATATAGAACCCACAACCGTCCTGTTTACAGACGCACGGAAGTATCCGTGTACCACAACGGCCTCAATACGTGACGGCACAATCATTTAAGGTAAATGAATGTAAGACATTGAAAGGAGGTAGATCACACGTCTCCACAGCGGCATGGATAAGAAGATGATACTGCGGCCGATTCCAATCGGAAACTGGATAAATAGTATTCAGCCACTGAGCTGGGGTTCTGTGGTTGGAATACAAATGGAGCGTTTATCCCCAAAAGCCAATTTGTATGCAAATTACAGGTCCGTTTAACTATTCTCGTTAGTTGCTCATTTTCAAAACGTCAGCATTTTCCACTTACTTTGATTCTAAATCCTTTGATTTTCTATTATAAGTAATTTTACTGTTACGAAGAATCATTATATTTCGCTTTTATAGTTTCCGAGAATATCGAGCATTCACGAACAATGCACATTAGGTATCTGTTCAGTGTCTGCTTAGTCTCGTAAGCCCTCGATCTCACGAGCTTCCCAGCATATTTGTTTTCAATATACCGAGGATTTTCTAAATAAAACAGCGCT
Source organism: Heliconius sara (assembly GCA_917862395.2). Classification (NCBI taxonomy): domain Eukaryota; kingdom Metazoa; phylum Arthropoda; class Insecta; order Lepidoptera; family Nymphalidae; genus Heliconius; species Heliconius sara. Next base: position 17,096,655 of record OU860789.1, on the reverse strand, counting down.
ATGTGCTATATCAAGCCAGTTGAAGTTATGTTTAGTAAGTCCCGTGTACATGTGATAGAAAATTTTGTTACTATCATTAGCTGAAATAAGATTTATTGAAAAATTTCTAAAAATTGCTTTATAATCTATGGAATATTTGAAGGAAATAAATATTTTTTTAATTTTTTTGAAACAGATACTTTTATTTAAATAAAAGTTAATAATCTTTTCGAATTCAATAAAACTGGCATTGCACGCAATTATAAAAATATAAGAAAAATTTCATATATTGGCTAATATAACAGTAATAATATTAGCTTTCCACCCGAGGAAGCCTAAGTGGAGCGTCCAACTCGCACTTAACCGGTTTTTTTGACAATAAAGGTCATAAACTTGTTCTACATCCAGATTATTTATTACGAGTAGGCCATAAACAAATTAAAACCATCCCAATGTCGATGAGGCCGGGCGTGGGGCAGCGGCACGAAGTGTAACTGTAAAACCGACCGGTTGTGGGTTCGATCCCCACTCGAGGAGATTAAATATTTACTTAAATTTATATTTTTTCGCTCTGGTGTCGAGGCTAAGCGCGGCGTTGAGTTCTGTCACTCAACACGCAATGCTTCCAGAATTCGGCAGAGAGCGGGCAACGGAGTGTCTTAACACTAGGTTCCCTCTGCCTACCCTGCTGTGTGCGGGATATAGCGTGAAGGTAATTTAATTTAAAAATATAATTATATCATCCCTCATAATGTGTATACTAAAATAAATAAATAAAAATGAAAAGATCCTTTATTTTCGATGACCTGTTTAGAAAATTATTCTTTTTACTTATAATTAAATTTTTAATTATAAGTAAAAAGAATTCTTTTTGCTTTAATTAAATTTATTTTTAGAATATTAACAGTATTTCTTCCATCCCTTTGGCCCGGTCTAGTGCTATCTGAAAGTGTAGGTATACTATTAAAATACAAATCCTTAGTGCCGTAACTCGTAATACCTACAGAACAACAGATTATTGCTGCTGTCCGAATACCAATTATTTTAGCGTCTATATTTCTGAACACACAAAATCACTGACGCCCTGGTTCCCCCATCAGCTTTGGTGCGAACGCATAAAAATACCAAATATGGAAAAATGCTTCCACAAAGATAATTGAAATAGTAACACAAACGATGTACGTACGTCCAATTACTGCTTCCAGTCATCAATTTCAATTGCCGCAAATGTTTTAGTCCGGCTCAAAGCCGTGCCAAATTTATCAAACGAGAATTTCAAAAACGTAGGAAGTTTTAATTTAAAGTTCGAAAGTTTTATACTTTTATGAATTTTGAAAATTTGAAATATTGATGATATTTTATGATCGATATCTATAGATTTAATTTTTTTTACGTACACCGCACTCGGCACAATTTTAAAGAAAAATATTTCCAAGTTACGCTTATCTAAAAAGTACAGAGCTTGTCTAACATAGTTTGAAACTTCCATCTAACCCTGAACGACGACCATTATTCGAACACGTATACCGTACTGTGCATGTGAAAGCCATTGTCATTTAAAACGACCCTATGTTTTTACAACTAGAGCGTTATTAAAAAGGTTTGTTGAAATCCATCTTAATTTAGAAACCCTTTCTAATAAAAAAGCAGCGTTAAAATTAAATCCTTCATACAAACAATATGCCTTTAAAGTAAGGAAATGTCTTGTTTTCTATATAGTTTCAGTGGATGCGTTTGAAACGCTACACTTATTTTAAAATCAGAATAAATTACGACAGAAGACCATATTTTTATAAATAAAATGTAAATCCTCATTGTATGCCAGTTGGTATTGTTTTTCATAATACGTAATCAACTGCATCAAAAAGTGTTAAAAACCACTATATTCACATTATAACTTTAATTATTTGTTGATCTTTAAACCTGTTAATAATTAATTTTTATCTTAAGAAAGTCCAAACGCGAATAATGTTGGAGACGACGTCATCATAGTTAATTAACTAAATAATATTAAGCGAAACACTCCGAACACTAATTAGAATCTCTCTACGACGTCTACGATTTAAATCGTTAATCAAATGATCACAGTTGGCTTCTGTGTGTGTGTGTGTGTGTGTCTTATTAATGCTTCAGAGCACTGTAACAATAATTAGGCTTAATATTAAATTCAATTAACAATATAAGTTTACAATTAAGTATATGATTGCTGTACTTTTATCTCAATTTAGTATTTAGATGCTATAGCATCTAAATTATTTAGAATATACGATTATTAAAATAATAAACACGGACAAATTAAAAGAACAGTTTTAGTAAATATAATAATTGTATTAAAAATTTCAAAGTATAGTTTTAGATTATTTCAATTTCAGTGAATTCGGTATGGTAGGTAGTACGTTTCTTTATTTTAGAACTACGGGTACCTGGCTGAAATGCATCGAAAGCCGTTTGGCACATTATCCCTTTAAAAATGAACGTTATCCGAATGCTGCATGGTGACTGAAAAAATAAATTCAACCAGTTTTTACAATTTTTTACTCTAAAATCGTGTATTTTCCCCAGAACGCTAATCCATTGCGCTTGTTGTCTTATTCCGTTATCTAAAGTTCTTTTACGCTCTTAAAAATGTTCCTTCAATTAAAACGAAATCACTGGATGTTTTTAAGTTTGTGGAAACTCCGATATAAAGTTAAATAAATGCTAAAGCTAGAACTCTCTTCAAATTCTAATTAACACAAAAAAAATATAATTACAAAAAAAAAAACAAAACCATTGAAATATGATATTATTAACGTTAATATCTATTTCAATGAGTAAAATGTTCGAAAGATAAGACTATTTAAATTTTTATTTTTTGTATTATTTTTTAAAGCGCGTCGTTAGGTAAAAAATAAAAGACTTTTTTACCTAACGACGCGCGATGATTACCTAAATCGTTACCTTGTAAGTAAATAATAATGACGTTATATAATGTGTCGGACCTTTAAAAATAAATGTAGACGATAAATAAATGAAGAAAATTTTCTGTCGACGAGCATAATGAAACTTACCAAGTTGAATAAATAATATCAATTGAGGAAACTTTCTTTGATGAGGATAAAACCGAACTATCTCCTTTTCATACTTCTTGAAACTGCTGAGTAGTTTTCCAAACTTGAGCGCTTACAAACAATATTCGAAGTGCCCACAATTAATAGATGTTGGGAATCAATTGACCGCCACCATACAACAGCTGATGTGTTTCAGTTTCTGCGACAGTGTAAGATTGTATTGCTGTTGATTCAAGGTTCAAAATTGACTCAACTATTCACAACCGAATCTATCTACCCTCACTTATTGAACATCTGCCTATCTATACCATCATAGGACAGTAGCAGTAGGCTTAATGACAATGGCTCAATACAAGATCGAGGTCAACGGTGAATATAGAATTGGAATGTCCAGAAGGCTTAATTGCGCAATCGTTGCTTTAGCCAGATGGCAACCCAATAAAATTAAATTATATCTCTCGTAGGCTCCTTCTTTTGAGATGAATATTATGGTTCCTAATTTTCAATTATTATTTATCTAATAACAATTATAAAGAACATAATATCGAATACTTTTTGAATAAGTACCACGTGATCTTCCTAAACAAAGCTAAATAGCTTTCTAAATGATTATTAATTACACTTAATTTTTCCTAAATAAGTGAAGACTGGTGTGTGTTTTTTCTTTTCATATAAATAATGCAGAAAAAAATGGGTTTTTATTATCGCGTAATATGTAATTAATTATTTATTAATTAGCATAATATCAATAATATTAATTAAGAAGGAGACGTTTGATGAACCAACTTTAACTCTACCAAATTTTTATTCCTTTTTTAAAATATTATTCTCGTAAATAATATGTTTTACCGAAGCCACATAAGATTACAACAAGTCTTCATAATTATACAAATAATCGAATAAAGTAATGAAGTAAATTGATGTCGTTCGCAGATAAAGATACCCTGAAATGAGAACATAAGTGTTTACATAATTTTGGTATATATACGAACAATAGATAATAATTTACTTCCTTTTGTAGCCTGAGGAGAATCCCAAGAACATCAAGAACTAAATCTCTAAGGACCATCCAAGTAATATAGCGTAGCAATTTTTTTTTTGTTTGATAAAAACTAAGAATTCTATTTTATTTTGTGATTTTTGCAGCTGTGATTTTTAAATTTGGCTTACGTAATTGCAATCGGTAAATGACATGATTAAATGGAAATTATATAATACAATCAAGATAATTAATGAGCGCGGGAAAAACGCGTGAAACTGTTAAATTATGAAAAGCAATTAAAAAATTGTTAAAATATGTATAATAATTTTCGAATTAAATATTAAATTTCATATCGCTCTTGACCAAAAAATACAATTCACTTCTACGAAAAATTATTAAAATTACTACAAATTCAATATAATTCTTTAGGAATATGAATTGTAAAACCGTACAATTTTTTTTATTCCTCTCTGACACTTCGGAAGTGATTCAATAAAAGACGACAAAAGTCTTCAACAAGACAAGGCTAAATATGACAAGTGCAATCCCTTTCCCATTTTTCACATAACGGCGCCTACTTTGGACACAAAGCTCATTTTATAGCGCCACAATGCGATTGTACTCTTTTCATCCATGGCGCTTTTATAGTCGTGGCGTCAGCTGCGGAATGTTGAATTTGAGACAGCTAGAATAGCGTAAAATCGTTTACCCGCCCAATTTGTTTCTGAAAATTTTATAAACTTATAAAATTCTCTCACATTGTTTCAATAATATCACCGTCAATATAATGTATGGAGGGAGCTCCTATTAAATTGGCTTAACGCCACAAAATATCTCTTGAACTTTGTACTGTTTCAGGAAAATATCGTGTCTTATGTTGGTTTCAGTTGTTTATTATTCTATTTTAGGGTTTTGGCAAACATCGTTCTGCGTTTATTTACAGCGTAATATTCATACAAATTGCATCCAGTAATGATGTTTCAAAGGACGGGTTTTAATTGGTTCAAATAGTCGTTTATGGACTTATGAACCTTTTAAATTGAGGCTCATCAAAGTTGTTTGCTTTGTTATTTTGTTTATTTGGTCGGTCTATAAATAGTTTTAAAACTTGTTTATCATATTCAGCCACGAAAAACATTAAAATTATACAAAAAACATACATTACATTATATTGATGCGCGTATTTCTAGTTGCTTTAGTCAAAAATATACTAACACGATACAGCCTTTATTTTCAATATAAAACAATTTATTAGAGTTTATATTATTATACTATTTGCGATTTCATAACCTCGAGAAGATAATTAAATTCATAAATTTTATACCTACATTAAATTATGATAAAATCCTTACTTTCACACGTCCCTCGCGTCATTTCAGTGAAGCAGACAGCATCTACATGACTATGTTCTCCACATTTCACCTATTTCTAAAGACGTTGAGTTTTAAATGTCCGAACGAATATTGGCTGCCATTATATATTATTTTTAATTTTCAGCTTCACGCTGTATCCCGCACACAGCAGGGTAGGCAGAGGGAACCTAGTGTTAAGAAACTCCGTTGCCCACTTTCTGCCGAATTCTGGCGGCATTGCGTGTTGAGTGGCAGAACTCAACGGCGCGCTTAACCTCGACACCAGAGCGAAGAAATGGAAATATAAATTTAAGTAAATATTTCATCTCCTCGAGTGGGGATGGAACCCACAACCAGTCGGTATTACTTAGTCACACTTCGTGCCACTGCGCCACGGCTGGCCTCTTTTTGATTTTCAATAGTATAAAATGCAAATGCACTTTTTCCCATTCATTTGTGTTATAAATGGTTTTAAGGTAAGACCGGATAGGTAAAATTAGCATAGACAATGCCGACTTAAGAGATGGAAGACGTAAGTTGTATCATTAGCGTGTCCATCTCGTATCAGTATTTAGCTTGCATATTGATTTTTATAAGCTAGTGACGTAAGAAAGTATTATGTACTATACCTATGATTGTGGCCTTCGATTCTAAATAACAAGTCATAACGTCATAAGCCACAAACATTTATTATTAGGAATTATTGTGATTGTCTATAATTATTTTATATTTTTTTTATTTTAGTATTAATGTTTTATATTTAAAGACATTATAATTTTGAGTACGTAATAAATTACTATAGGTAACTTTTATATTTTTTCGTTTTATGTACGTTTTGTAATAACCTATCTATCATTGACATTGGGTCGTATCATATTAAAGTTTAAAACAACTTTACGTATCCGTTGGCATATTCTGTTAATGTAATTAATTGTTAGTAAATCATATGTGAAATGAGCCGCACATATAATATAGCAAAACTTTATATAAATCAAAATTACATACATATTATGTTTAACTATTATTTATATTATTATGTTTACATACTAACCAAATATGTTCATTCCATATATTATAATCCTTGCAATAGTCTATTTAAATTCTATCCTACTAATTTTATATATGTGAAAGTTTTTGAGGATGGATGTTTGTTCCACTTTCACGCAAAAACTACTGAACAAATTTAAATGAAACTTTTCAGTAGTCCTGCTTATACATCAGAATAACACATTGTACTACAATTTATATAGATTTTGTATAATTTAGCTATGATATAAGCAGAGGGAAACTATAATATAACAATAACTTTAAGCGAGTGAAGCCGCATTTGAGGCACTGGTAAAGAATAATTTCGAAAAATAAAGTAATAAGAAATAATGGTAAACAATAAAATAATAGAAAAGGTAAAAAAAATAATGACCGCACACAACACTTCCTTGTTATTTACGAGTGGAAACATAATTTCTATATAAAAGTGGCGTGACATTGACTATCTTATCTCTTCTATCTTGATTTACAATACACCTTTTATAAGTAAACACTTTTAAAGTTTAGTCAGCGTGTGCACGTAATAAACCTGTTTCAATGGCATGTAAATATAAATTGCTCGATTGATATATTAACAGTATTGCGAGCAGTATTTCAATTTGGCCCGTTATTGTTTACTTTACTTATTCAACAGTATAGCTGACTCTCAAGCTATTTGCATAATATTTAAACTACAAAAAATTAATTGTTGTTCAACTACAGCTGATTCTTCAGTATAAAAACAAAAATCAAATATATACTCACTCCCAGAATCGACTCCAGTGGTATTCGAGGCGGTCACAGCAATAGTTTTAACATATAACACACAGAAAAATATATACCACCACATATTGGCACAATATTTGGGGGCTGCCCGTCGACAGCCCACCAAAAGGAACATGTTGAGACTCCTGATTCACAATATATCACTGAATGTTATGTCACGTTGTCACTTGTTTAGAGTTAATGTTACTGTGGGAATAAATGTGAAAACAATATTTTGGGTACGTTTAGTATAGCTTTGAGGTTATTTATACGTGCCAGTTGTTACTATACTGGTGCGAGCGCGACGGCTAATGTGGACTGTCGTGCGGTCCGGGCAGGTGAGGCGGCGCCGGCCGACAGATGGCGGTGTTCAGTTAGTTTGTGGCCCGGCGATGGCGGACCGAGCCGTGGCGCTGTTCCGCTGATTCTAGCTAGAGATTTTTCCCAACGCATCGCGCGAACGAAGTGTAATAATGGGATGTGTTTACATTGTGTGTGTTTGTATATTGTTAGAAATGTCACTTGTTTATCTATTTTGGGTGAGACGTCAGATTTTGGTTTGACATTACGTTGTGCGAAATCCCGCCTTGATGTAGTTTTGTTTCTTTTTTAAGTGTTCGTTTTGGTAACAGACTAATTTAAAAAGAATTAAAAATATCCAGTATCATATTTTTTACGCCAATGTTACTAGAAAAACCAAACGGGAAAAAATATAATTTAACATAATTACAAAATTTTTATTTTATAAATCAAATGCACACAATAAAAATCCTGCAAATTTAAATGCTCATATAACCCGAGCTTTACTTAGGGTAGGTATGCGCGCGCATCATCTCGACTCTCAATCTGTGAAGAAGCTGCGGGGGGCGTGGCTCGGCCGTTACGCATCCACCACGCAACCGACAGATAAGACACTGGCTGCCCGGCCAAATTGTAAACACGTCACCCTCAAAGAAAGGCATACATAAATCAAACTTTCCAATTTATCTACATTTTGCATGAATAACTTTTACTACACCAAATTTAACCGCACAGATTAGTTACAGTTAGGCCTTACTATGAAAAAAAATTATGTAAATATTAGATAGATGTATAATTTATTTTGAAATAAAAAAAATGCAGAATAACCTAAAGTTCAAGGTCTAACGCCTGTACCCTTTTTTTCCATCTTCTAAAACGAAAAGGGTTGAATGTAACTCGACTGATCCTGATTGCTTAATAAAACATGCCAGGTAGCGTGCGTCGGGTGGAAATCAGAGGAACGTGATTGCGTCGACATTTTTATCCCCACCGATTCATTTGAGTGCTCTCCTTAAACAAAAGAACAAAATTATACCTTTGGAAAAGTCTGGCTTTACATGTTCGTACTAAGCTTTTGATAACGAGAGAGTACGTGAGAGTTCTGTAATTTTAGGATATTATATATGATAAGTATATATTTTCGTGTGCACATTTTTAAAAAAATCAAGGGCAATTAATTTTGCTCTTTGCTTCGTTTAGTTGTAATTAATAGAAAATTTGGCACCAACCTGTATCAACGATTATAAAGATGTCTGTATAATGTTATCAATTTTATACTAAAATATATATCTAATATCAAGTTATATCTAATATATATCTAATATAATGTTATCTATTTTATACTAAAATATATATCTAATATCAAGATATTAAATATATGTGTATTTACACGTATATTTGTATAAATTTTAACTTAGCGGTACTCGAACCCGCGCCTCTTGGAAACAAACACTCTTTTACAAGGTAAGTATGTTGAGGCCGGTCGTGGCGCAGCGGCACGAAGTGTGAAAAACCTGTAAAACCGACTGGTTGTGGGTTCGATCCTCACTCGAGGAGATGAAATATTTACTTAAATTTATATTTCCATTTCTTCGCTCTGGTGTCGAGGCTAAGCGCGGCGTTGAGTTCTGCCACTCAACACGCAAAGCCTCCAGAATTCGGCAGAAAGTGGGGAACGGAGTGTCTTAACACTAGGTTCCCTCTGCCTACCCTGCTGTGTGTGGAATACAGCGTGAAGCTGATTTTATTTTGTAAGTATAAAAAAAAAAAAACAATTCTATCCTTAGGCAGGACTAACATTTTAAAAATGTGTTTAAGTATAAAGAATAGTCTTATTAAATTTAATTATTCTATAGAAAAACAAGTAGAATAGTGTGCATTTAATATTTTTAGAAAAAAAGAATGCAAAATATAAAAATAGTAACAAAACAGGAATCTAAGATTTTTTTTTATTTTTGTCTGTTTGTCTTTTTATACAAATCTCAATATCTGGACGGATTTGAATGAATTTTTTTTGTTGTGTAGATATTAGGCCTTAGTAAGATCATGATCAAGGCTACACTTGATTTTGAAGACTGACACACCGGATGCAGACCCATAGTGGTCCAGCTAAACTACAACAAATTATAGAATGCCGTCTTAACAAAAATTGTTGAGCGTGATAAGCATTTTCCATTGACTTAAAAAAAATCGAAGATCGGAAACACGTGATAAATATAAATAACAGTCCAGGTTAACTATAATGCTGGGGCCACACTAGCTTGAAATGCCGTTGATTATCGCGACGATGGCTGCTCCACGTAGGTGTAGCCACGACTTAACGCGATAGTTTGACAGCGGCACTTAAATTGGTGACTTAAGGCGATAGCTCAGGCACACTTTAAAGAACAAGAATATTATTCTATTTTTTATTTATGAAAACAATATTATAAATATTTAAATGACTTTTACAAATAATAGTCTTAGTTTCATCAATAGAATGAGGATGAACTAAATAAATTAAATAAAGTTTTATAGTAGCCGTTCAATATAATAAATAATTATATGTATGGTAAAATTGAAACTATTTAAAAGTTATAATGAACTAACAAGTAGACAAGACACGCTAACATAATAAACGTAAAAAAAACCATATTTACAAAGGTTTCGCTTTTCAGTTTTATTATTCTTATCTCAAATGTTGACACAACCCTATCCGCTGGACCAACACTAGACCTTTCATAAACATCGTTTTATGACACAAACCATAAGCTAACCTCTGAACGCCTTATCTTTTAACAATGACTGCCTTATGAGTGCCGTTCAAATAATGAAATGGAGATTTACTATAAAAGTTTTATTATAGTCTAGACCTAATTACTGCAATTATTTAATATTTAAATATGTATCTATACATTTTAAATAACTCATTTTAAGCAGTTTTAATAAAAAAGAAATGTATGTGATTTTCACTAAATCTGTTTTAATATCCTTATCCAAATTGCATCACATTTGCTTTCTGCCTTTTTTTAGGCTCACGCCGCACATGGCATTGTAGACAGAGAGAACCTAATGTTAAGACACTTCACTCCTATAGGGACTTCCGTTCCCCACATCCCGCCGAATTCAAGAGGCATTACGTATTATATAAATATAATAAATCCAATAAAGTGTAATAATACAATAAAAGGAGTATCTTAACACTATCTTCCCTCTGCCCACCCTGCTGTGTGCGGGATACAACGTGAAGCTGATTTAATTTTTAATTATTTATAGTTTAGTTTTATGAACTTAGATCCAGAATAAATATTAAATGATAAAGTTGAAATTTATTAATTCGGTCTAAGAACTTACGTGTATTTAATCAAGTTATGTTAATATATCAAGTTTTTATTTAATATTTATTATATACATAATAATATAACTACATCTATTCATTACTTTCATAAAATATTTCATCAAAGATAACTGAAAATATAAGCAAAAGGCAAAGTGTTGGTTATATTACAGGATGTTTTAAAAAAATAACACGGAAGTTGCTTTAAATAGCCGTTGAATCGTAACAGGAAAATGTCGGATTAGAGGGTGGGCCCTCTTCACGCTACCGTATACAGTGTATCTACAATATATGGGACATCCTCTTTGTATTCTTAGCTGGCCGCGATCGTCACGCGTTATATAACTTGCAGAATTTATAGCCCTCATGCTCTTAATACTGTTTCATTTATTTAATGGATGAATGAATTTTGTGAAATGAAATATATTTTCTATAATTTTCTTTTCTGCTAAAAAATCAGCTTCGTGTTAAAATAGCTTCTAGTGATATGGATGCACTGGGCTATGTGTGGCGGAACTATACTCCGCGCTTTGCCTCCACACTATAGCGAAAAAATTAAAGCACTAAATATTTAATTTCTTCTAAATGAAATCGAACCGACAAACTTTGGCGTTTTCAGTCAAACGCTTATGTTGTGCCACTGCGCCACGACTGGGCTATGATAAATAAATTTTGGGAAACAAAATATAGTTGGTATATGTTTTTTTTTTCATGTAATAGGAACATGACGATTAATAATAATTAGTTACAAGATTGATAAAATTCATGTTTATGAAAGAATTTGTAACAAGACAGCTATGAATATAAAAAATGATTTATTGTGATATAACAGAAAACTTTGTATGTACTGTACACGCGATAGTAGTAGATTCGATCAAATTTTTATTTAAAAGTTATTTTATTTTTATAGTCTCGCTGCAACGGATCCCTCCTTCCAACAAGCAGTGCCCCAAAACAGGCGAGAGAGCCGAACGTAGGTTCTCGACTTTCTCTCCATAGGTAAAAGGTGTAAATGATGATGTGTTGTTTGTTTAATGTATACGACACACAAGTTATAAAGTGCTAATTTCTGAAATATATTTTTATGTTATTATAATAAGTATATTTATCGCGAAATGTAATGAAATTGTAAAAAAAATCATTATCTGCCACGTTAATGTTAATGCTAATGCCAGAATTCAACGGAAAGTGGGTAACGGAGTGTCTTAACACTAGATTACCTCTGCCTACCTTGCTGTGCACAGCACACAGCTGTGTGGGTACAGCGTGAAGCTGATAATTATTCAGGTAATTACGGCCCCTTTGAGCGCAGATCAACACTGATTTTTCGTACCACCTACTTTTGCATCATATTGCATATTTTTATGCAAATAATATAGCATATAGAACAAAACCAAAATACTTACTTATACATATACATTGTTTAGACAATGTTTATTTTTTTTACATAAGGAGTTAAGTCTAACAGACACTGAAGTTTAGTTGTAAAGTGCATTCGATCCTTTGTATGAGATACACAATGACCTGAAAATTACACTTTCTAACTTTACTGTTAGTTTAATGATCGTGCTAAATAATGGAAGAACTTGTTCTTAACAAAATTTTACTATTATTTACCGTGGAGGCATCATTTCTTATCATAGTAAGCATATATTATTTATTGATTAAGTATATATTATTCAGTCGTGGCGCAGTGGCACAAGCTTGCGATTAGAAACGCGATGGTTGTGGATTCAATTCCCACTAGAGCTAATGAAATATTTAATGTTATAATTTCCTCGCTCTGTGGGTAAAAGCCGTGTGAGATCCGCATCTCAACACGCAATGCTTCGAGAATTTAGAGGAGAGTGGAGAACAGAAGGATCTTGATATGAACAGAGTGTTTTAACACTTTGTGCAGGACAGAGCACTGTGCGCGAATTAAAAAAAACAATTAAGAATTATTTATTTACAAAGCGTATAAACCAGAGAGGGCATACAACAACAATGCCAATTCAGGTTGATATTATACTGTCTATAATTGTCGCCATTTTTTTATTTAGATAATATGGACATAAAGGACTATTTTTTTTTATATAGCAAGTGTAAATTTGTTTCCATGATCCAATAAGATAGTTAGAATATATCTATAAATATAACTAAAATACATATAGTGAAATTTTTGGGAAAATCCATATCATTAATGAAACGTTCCATAAAAGCCCTCAAACGTAATAGTAGGTAGGTAATATTAAGTAAATATTTTAATCAGCTTCACGCTGTATCCCGCACACAGTATTCTAGGCAGAGGCAACCTAGTGTTAAGACACTCCGTTTCCCACTTTCCGCCGAGTTCTGGAGGCAATCATCGCCGCGCTTTGCCCCGACACCAGAGCGAAGAAATGAAAATATAAATGTAAATAAATATTTCACTTACCCTAGTGGGATCGAACCCACAACATTTCAACTTAAGCCCACAATATTTTACAGTCACAGTTTATTCCTCTGCGCCACGACTGGCCTAAAATTTTTAAATTTTTCATTTATTTTAACCCTGCACGTAAACGACATGTTTTTCTACTCTTCGTTGCCTAAGTTTTACCTTTGGGAAATCAAACTCAGTACTCGGTTGGTTCGCAACTATTCTTTAAAAATTAACCCGAGTCTAGCCACTAAGGTAATGTTTTTTAACTTGTTAGTACCTGTTTTGAACTTAAACCAGGTTGTGTCGTCCTTGGAGATGTTTATTTTAAAATAAAATTTTGTTAACTGTTAGAGTTACTCAAACACGACGTAGAAGTTCACCACTTTTACGACAAGGACGGATTATGTTTCATTAATAATTATTTTGGTTATTATATATTGTATTGCCATAATTTCTATAGGTACAAGTGTATTAGGTGATATTGAGATTACCCCAAAAATCCGTTTTGGGCCAACGATAGCGCATCTCTGTCAAATAAACACATAATATATTAAAATTATTATAAAACAAAACGCGGGATTAGTCTTACTCTTTCTACTTATAAGCTCTACTTACAAAGCTATTTTTTTCTGTAATTTTTTCAAAAAAATATTTATTACACTATTGCCATTTTTGCCAGTTTCTATTGCTAAAATTAATCTATACTAAATTTTTCTGATATATAAATGTGTTAGGTTTTAGGGTTTTGTACCTCAAAAGGTAAAAGTGTAAATGTTATACGATTACCTTATTGTCCGTCTCTCCATCTGTCAAGACCATTAATTATATCGTATCCAGCTAAAATCAATGTATAAAGTGTTAAGTTTATGGTCCTTTGAAGTACAGAAAAATCACGCTCTTAAGTTGAAGCTGTGAACAGATACAAGCATTTAAGCATCGATTTTGCTTCATTTTTTATAAAATTAGCCGAGTAATCAAAACCATTAATCTATAGGGTAGATACTTCTCCTGGACGTAACCTTGTGAAAGCGAGAACTACAATAAAAAATAGAAGTATTTAACAGACTAAAAATATTACAAATATATACTGCCCGCTCACATACAATGCTGAAATTGGCACGGAAGACTAGGTGGGCGAGTTATACTCGCACTTAACCAGTATTTTTTTTATTCACGATATTTTATAATAAATTATGATTTTAAAATATATGCCAAATATTTTATAATACACCAAACGCGTAAATATCGACAATAATAAGTAATATCAACATTTTGACATAGAAAAAATAGTACAAACTGTTAGTATAACTAATACATGGATAATCAATTTTCCCTACGTATGGAGGCAAGTCGTGACACAGACACACAACCGTGTGACTTTAAACGAGATTCGATTCCCTCTAGCGGGAATGAAATATTTAATATTTTATTTCCTTCGCTATGGTGTCGTGATTTTTGGCTCTTCGTTTCAGTGATAACGTCCACTAAATAGAAGTAGTGTGGAAATAATCATACAGTACACGCAAATTAAGTTGCGTGGACGGCCGCTAGTCTCATATAAGATCACAATTTACCTACGGCTTCGCCGGCGTGGTCATGATAGCAATGATAGTGAATTGTGTATAACATACACAATACATTCAAAGAGCCCCAGGGAATTCGGCCGCATGTACATTAGAACGAGTAACGTAATGCCTTCCTCGATAAATGTTGTATTTAACAAAACAAGAATTTCTCTAAGATCTTAACTAGTAGTTCCTGAGATTAGCGCGTTCTACTAAATAAACTTCAGCTTTACAATATTAATAGGTATAGATAGTATATCCTGCACATAGCAGAGTAGCTAGAGGGAATCTGAGAACCTAAAGTTAAGGCACTCTGTTCCTATTAAAATACTTCCATTCCCCAATTTCCAAATTCTGAAGGCGTTGAGTGTATAGGGCGGGCCTCAATTTTAATATTAATGAAAATTGAGCCCCATATAAGAGAATTTCTACTAAATACAAAAATAAATGCTATAAGCTTCCGGTATGTATGTAAATAAGAGATGAGCTATTTCATATTAGATGTGGATTATAAAGGAAATGATAATGGAATTAAATTCCTTGACCTACTTATTATCTACCGCGCTCACCTATCTGTTAGCATTGGTAACCCACAGTGAAAGTATAATGTGCCATGTAAAATACGGATGAATATATGCAACGCTTTTGTATCTTTATATATTATCTTCTTTTTGTTTCTGAACTTGAGAGATATTTACATTTTTTTCCTGTTTACAAAGTCTCCCCTTGTCTTAAGAGTGGTGTAAGTATATCACAAACTCGGCATTGACTTCCACTACTGTAATAGATTCCCCGATTGGAATCATAGTGATTTCTAATGTAAAAAATTCTAAAACCTTTGTATCATATTATCGGAGTTCTTATAAGAATTTTTATTTGTTTTATAAAAAATATGACCAACAATGTTATTTAAGATTCAGTTCGTAGAAGAGAATAAGATCCAGTAAGGTTTCGTGTGACTGCCCGTATCGCGATCATATGAAAAGCAACAGAATTGGCATCAATGAAACAAAGGAGTCATGGGCAGAGAGATGGCCAAAACACCTATATGGAGTACTGTTCTCATCTCGAGGCCTGTACAACCCTGTTATTAGCTACAACCACTTATTTGCATATATCGTAGATCCGTTTAAATTGGCTTGGATCAAATAATCTGTAAAAGGCTTAACACTTTGGCTTTGAAAAAACTAAGCTATGACCATAACAGAATTAACTAATTTCAGATCAACGGTTTTCGCATGATTCGGGAACAAACTAACAAACACCCAGACAGAAAAAAAGACAATGGGCAGAATAAAATTCTGATAGTTGGATTTTAGCCTGCGCTATAAAAATATTAACGATGTTACAACTTATATCGTCAAAACAAACACATAAGGATCGAACTTCTATAAGAAAAACCGGTTTCAAAATTCATATCACCTACTAAAAAAATCCGTTTGCAAAATTTGATACTCCCAGCACTTGTAGTAAACAAAACTTCGTTACTACACATACACATTATAAACCGAGCAAAATCCCGTCTTAGCACCTACTGTCTATAAATAAAGCCCATGTGAAATTTGAGACTTTTAGTACATGTATTACTTGAAGTAAACTATAAATTCAAAGGCAACCTCTTATTGTTCGAATATTATAAATTCCTTAAGTCTTAGTGAGCACCTACGTCCAATAAATGACGTCCATACAAAAGAGACTCCTACCTTTCGCAGTAACTAAGTTTTATACGAAATATCAACTCCAAGGACAACTCCATGGAATTGGAATCTGTACTGTACTGAATCTGTACTCTGTACCTTCGTGATATAAATAATGTCGTGAACAAAATTTGAAACTCTTAGCACTTGTAGTAATAAAGTTTCATAAAAATTATTAACCCCAAAAACAATACCTTAGGAGTTCAATGTTGCAGATTCTAATCTTAATGAGCTCCTACGTCCTATGAATAACGTCCATAGAAAATTTTATACTTCTAGCACTTGTAGAGATTTCCGAGATTTACGAATTTTCGTGATGAGTGAGAGAGTGAGTGACCTTTCGATTTTATATATATAGGAGATTTTAAACAGTTACTAACATTGCTCAAATTCTCCAGTCAAATGATTGAATAACCTTTAGATATTGTTCCATATACAGTTAGAATTTCGATCTCATGCTAGAATCAATGAAACTATCAATGTAATTACGTCCAGAGTTGAAGTGAGCAGAGCGTGAACACCATCTAAAATGCGAAATAGCCTCAAATGTTAAATGTTAATGGTAATACTAGAAATAGACGTGTCAATGATTTCAGGGGAAAATGAAATATTTCCGTCCATTAGTATGATTCTCTATTGAATGTACAACTTTCTCTTTGTATTTGTAATAAATACTGACTTGCTTACAGCGCTATAATTTTATAAAATGTGACAAAATATATTAAAATAGTTGTTTCAATCTGTATTACTGAAAAAATTCAAAACATAAAATTTATCAAATTTGTTTATCAGTAAAGCAATAAAACTTTAAGTAATAAACGGAATTTTCCTCCCCGTCTTTTGATAATATATGGCAAGCATCGCTTCACTATGTATATATTTTATTACCATTCCTACGATGTTCGCAGAAAGGAAATTCGTGTCCGTGCTAGCATTCCAGACGCTTGCCTGGCGAAAATTTAAATTGGTTCATTCATCACATTACGACTTTGGTCAGGGTTATTCGAAATCGATAATCAATCAATCACTCATTTTCTTTTATTTTTCAAAGACTTCGGGGATAATTTTGAAAGTATTAAAGTTGAGATTGCAATTTGATAGCTGCCATTAAAAATACCCTTGTCATTTGGAAACATCCATAAATTCAAATTTAATTAATATTAATTAAGAAAAATCTTTATTGATATAACCTTCCAATTTAATAGTATGAAAGACCTTCCGTTAAGTTAGCTTGATGTTGCTAATTGATATGTAATGTATAATTTATAAATGTTTTATAATGGAGGTTACTAATTAAAATGCTAATGCGTACATCTAGAATTATATTAAAAATAATAAAATCATAAGATAAAGTGCAGCATAAACTACGCGACACAATAAAAAAATTAAAGCTAACGAATGAATAAAATAAACTTTGAATTTGACAGTTTTATATGAATTTACGTTATAATGGGGAGCGGAGTCTCTTAACACTCTGATATGTGCAGTGTATAGCGTGAAACTAAAACTTTCAGACTTTATTATATAATTCCGTAATGACGTTATAAATTCATAATAAAAATATCAAAGAAATAGTTCGTTATATTCTTTTAGAGCATTAAAGTAAAACATTTTTATTTTTAACCACTTCATTTTAAAATACAAATGTAAACTTAGAAAATCTTTGTTATCATTGAATTTGGTCATTAAATTGGATACTCCTGTTATTTTTTACCTTTTTATTTGGAAATAAACGCGAACTAAATGTGTTCCTAAATCGCTACAACAACAAAACACTAAGGATAACCGTTATTTGAACTCCCTTTCCACTAGAGGTTATTATTAACCACAAAACAGTTAAAATATTCATCGAGTGGGTTGTCAGTGAAAAGAACAATTAAAAGTTATGAGAGAGAATTCACTTAAATCCGGCCTGTAATAATAATTGCTCTTGAACTCTCTTGTAGTAAAACTCGTTAAAATGTAGTGCACTTCTTGCTAGACTACAGAGATGAATGCAAATAAAGGAATCGTGTCTAAAATCATTGAATTATCTACTAACGTCGATCTGTGATTGACTTTACGGTTTCAGAATTCATTTATTTCTCTTTCAAAACTTTCATATTTTAATTAAAATTATTTCAGATGGAGTACGTACATATGCACTGAGTGCATATATTTGTTCTCAAAAGTTTCTATTTTATTTTGTGTAATAATCTTCTAAGCGAGATTTCATATACATTCTTAAGTGACTGCTAATAAATAACTCTTGAGTGATCGTGACATATTTTTTTATTTAAATGAGCTGGCTTGAAGCTGTCACTGTTACATCTCGAGTTATTATATGCACTTTGTTTTAAGACTTATTGAAGTATGTTGGTAGACCCTTAGGTATTGTACGAAGGAAGCAGCGGTCATTCTTTTACCACATACTCCTGGGTATATGATACCTGGGCAGGATTATAAGGCCGTAGATAAGGATAAAAGTATGAAAGAGGTAAAAAAGAAGAGTGTGAGCTGCCAAAGCACTAAACGAAAATATTGATAAAGATGAAGTGTAAAAAGTTAGAGAATGAAAAAGACGAATGGTTAAGGTACACTTCGATTTATACAGATAATTTATTTTCTAAACGATCATGTTTCTATTGTCATTTTCAAGCGACCGTTTGTTAAAATCTTCGTAAAGAGAACTGAATCTTCAGAAATACTAGCAACTGTTTCAAAATAGCAATACAGAGCAATGTGTATGTAAAGGAATGTACTATGCAGTGTACATAGACCTTGATTGACGAGAGCGCCTGGACGCTAGGAGGTTGCAAAACAACTTGTTTTCTAAATTTTCATACGAAAAACATAATTATTTCACAAACTGTGCCAACGTGTGTTTCTACTCGCAGTGAATAATTACTGTAAATAGAAAGACAATTCAATGATATTCAAATATTGTATTTAGCATAGATATTAATGAACACTTCAAAACTGTTTAGGTAAAACAAAGCCTTTTAAGCTAGTTAAATTCAATTTCCCACCGCAGAACAAACACATGCGTCCCGATGTTACCGCTAGGTATCCTTGTATCAATATTTCTGATCTCAAACTCGTGCCTTACATCTTACTTCCACATGAGGCGAGTCGTGGCGCAGGGGCAAAAGCGCGTGTCTGTAAATGCGACAGGTTGTGGATTCGATTTCCACTTGAGAAAATGAAATATTATTAGTTTCTTGGCTCTGGTGTCGATGCAAAAGGCAGCGTTGAGTTCCGCCACACATAATGAATTAAATAAATAAATTTGTAGTCTACATAATCGAAACTACTTGTCTTAGATTATCCTTCTCGAGTTATTTAAACTACCCCATTAGCTAACTCTTTGTAAATACGGTGATCCAAACATTTATTTCAAGCATTTACATTCAAGACAAACATTTTAAAATCACACTTAGTGCAGCGCCGAGGGATCATTATGCTCACCCATACATCGCCAGTTGAAAATTGCTGCTATCACTTTAATTAAGACGGTTTGAATACTTTTGTATTTATTTGACTGAATCAAATAGTGTACTTCTCTGTTTTTATGTAATATAGTTAAATAGATAATATTCTGCACCACTATTTTATAACGGAAAGCTAAAAGTAAATAGAAATCATAAATTTTATGTAATTATATAATAGCTGCAAATTAAAAAAAAAATATCAGCTCTACGCTATATCCCGCACATGGCAGGGTAGGTAAAGGGAGCCTGTGTTAAAACACTCCGTTTCCCACTTGCTGCCGAGTTCTGAAGGCATTGCGTGTTGAGAGCTTTGCCTCGACACCAGAGCGAAGAAATGAAAATATAAATGTAAATAAAGATTTTATTTCCTCGAGTGGGGATCGAACCGACAACCACACTTCACACGTACCCCTGCGCCACGACTGACATCACAATTTATAAACATCAGAAATTAAAAATCAATGTGCCCAGATAATTTTAATATCTTTAGATCTATAGTATTTAATCTATAAAAGGAAATATTTTTTTACAAATATTCTACTTAGCTTCACGCTTTATCTCTAACATGGTAGCCAGAGAGAACAGAGCGCTAAACGCTACGGCCTCTGCATAACTCTTTGCCTCGTACACTGTTATCGGCCTCTTCATACATACTATCTCTAGTATCATCGATACTCTGCTTTCGAAGGTCATCAGAATGCAGAAATACAAATATACTAATTTCAACTTTTACAATGTTTCTTTTTTTCTTTCATATCTTTATTTTTTGGGGTAGTGCCGTAATTTTTGTGTTGTAAAAGCAAGCAATTGCAATAAATTAAGATCATTTAATAAAAACACACTTTAAAAAAAGTTAAATGTGTTGGCAGTATGCTGACATTTTATTGTAATTGGTTAATAGCAACATTTATTATCGTGAAAATAAATGAAAAACCAATTCTGTGTAAAATTTTACAGAAAACTCGCGCTCTATGTTCACAATGATAATGGCCAACTGAAACAAAATGTTTGCGTCCTCTCGAAATCGTAGCCGGAAGGAAGCCAGCGCGCTGCCGACTGAATTTACGATCGTTCCATATAAAATTACGTACGGCTTTGTAGGTATACTAGCGACCCGCTCGCGGCTTCGCCCGCTTTAACTACAGAATTATTTACACACTAAAATTATATTCATGTTTCAATATACCTATAATGTATATTTGCAACGCACTTAAGATTTCTAATGTAAAAAAATTTAAAACCTTAGGACGCATTTTCGTACCTCCCATAAGAGAGATGCAACTGTCAATATATTAATTTCTTTAAACTTTTGCCTTAAGGAGTCCTTAGGGCCTGAGTTATTTTTTTAATTCTTATACCTTTTGAGAAATTACCAACATTCTTATCGTTAATAAATTATTTTTTTCAAAATATATATTTTTTTAATATTTAGAATATTTTCACGAAAACTAATGATTTTATTATGACGAAAAAATTTGACAAAATAGTCAAAATTTTTCGTTCAATTCCAAATGTTCAAAATTAAAAGTTAAAAAATGTTGATCGAAAATAATTATACTGTAGGAGGATACCTTTATATGTTCTGATAAAACTTGTTTTTTTATTATATTATGTAGAAAAATATATTCTATAGAGGAATCACACATTCCTCTTCACACTTTTTACTCTTTAACTATAATAGGTACGTACGTAATATATTTTTTAGAGGTTACTCTGTACTAAGATGGCAGCTCTGTTCCCGCATTTACGTCCCTGATATATCGATATAAATAGTAGAAATATAAATCATTGGAAAGAAAAGGAGAAACGCAATTTTATTGAATTTTTTCTTTTTTCATACTTGAAATGTATTAACAAATTTACATACAATTCATTTGTTTTGAATATAACATTAAGGTTGATTCATAAAATATATTTGATACTTCCTTAACATGATTATTTCATGTATTTTTTTTATATACAAAGGTTTGATTAAGGTCTCTTGAGAAATATATGTACTGTAAATGAATGTAACGTACCTAAGTGCCAATGATAAAAATGTATTGATATCCCCACGTGATCCATCTAAACCCAATATAAACTTTTATAAACTATAGCAACCAGCTCGCGGCTTCACCCGCTTAAATTTGTAAATTATTTATTTGTTTCGGTACAGGGAATTACGTTCCTGTTTTAATAAATAATGTATGCTTGCGGCGCACTTATGATTTCTAATGTGAAAATTACTAAAACCATGGTGGCATTTTAGATTTTCATTAGAAAAATTATTATTGGGGGCAGTTAACAAAGTTATAGAACCAGAAACAATAATATTTGCAAATTTTGTTTTTTTGTTGGTTTTTCTGTTAGTCGACGCTTATCTTAGAAACGATTTAAGCGATTTAAAGAGCTGAGCTGAGACGTGAGCGCGGTGCGGGAGCGGTAAAATCGGTTTAATTGTTTTTATTGTAACATTGTATGAATGGTGTAATGATTAAAAAACTGACCTTTATAACTATTTATTTATATCCTCATAGAGAAATGATAGCTTTTTTGGGCACTGTTAATTTTTTAAGAAAATAAATTTGATCAAAATACACTTAATTATCTATATATATATATATATATATATATATATATATATATATATATATATATAGATATATATATAGATAAATAAGTGTATTTTGATCAAATTTATTTTCTTAAAAAATTAACAGTGCCCAAAAAAGCTATCATTTCTCTATATATATATATATATATATATATATATATATATATATATATATATATATATATATATATATATATATATATATATATATATATATATATATATATATAAAAGGACATTTACCTGACTGACTAAGGTAAGACACACGCACAGCCGTAACCGCTGATGGGAGAAACGTGAAGTTTGGACAGATGTTTATTTTAATAATTTGGACATCCACTAATAAGGGATTTTGAAAATTTTTTACCCTAAACGGATGCAATAGGGGTTTTCATAAAATATGAAAGTCAGCAGACTCTTTAAAATATTTCATTGAACACGTGTTTTTAGAATTCATCCTCTTAGGGATGAATTCTAAGAACAATGGACGGGGTTGAAAGTTTATATGAAAAAATCTTTAAATCGCCACCGATTTTTATAAAACATTAAATTCAGACTGTTAAAAATATTTTATTGAACACGCTTTTCGTGGTTTTTTTTTAGAATTCACCTCTAAGGGTGCTAATAAGCAGATGAAGTTGCGCGCGCCCGCTAGTTTTAAGATAAAAATTTAAAAATATATAATATCTTATATATTATATTGTTATACTGTAATAACATATAATATATTTATCAAAATGCGAATGTATTGTTCTGTTTAATAGCTCCTGATAGTTATTACAACACATGCAAGGAAAGATCATTGTAGAAAGTTGTTTAATTATATTAGAATTATAAAAACTACTAACATTTTGATGGGGAATAAAATATTGTCTGTGTTTTCCACCTGAAAAACACTAAGGGGAGAAAAAATATATATAAAAATATAGATACCACATTAGTATCGATACTGTTGTACTGATAATAATAAATGAAAAAAATTATATACTACGTACAGGATACCTTTGTATGTAAAGTTTAAAGCTATTCATTATGACAGAATATTAAATATATATATTTAAGATGTCCCTCTGTACTACGATGGTGGCTCGGTTTTAGTTTGCACAATTTCCTTTGAAAATTAGTTATTGTAACATAACTCTAACAGTTACACATGGCATCGTCAACTTTATGTAGATATTGATGTCTTCTATGAAATTATAGTACATCACTTTGCTCTATTGTCAATAATTTCCACAGCCTACGCGATATAAGGATTTTTTTGGTATTATTTTACAACTTAATCGTCTAATTGTAAAAGAATTTTTCAAATTGGTCTCGTAGTTTCAGGGCCTATTCAAATCAAATAAGGAAACAAAAAATCTAATCGATTGTCTTAATAATTTTAGTGATATCGATGCACCTCCCCCTCACCTCCGCAGAGTTACTCGCCACGGTGCGCGAGGCCACACGACACACACTCCGCATTTTTTATTATGATGATGATATAATATTCTTTAGATTGATATTTTTAAATTCGTTATATCTTTTAAATGGGATATCCGATTTTATTAATTTAAAAAGTATTTTACAAGTATTGAAATTATCTTTAATAAAATATCATTTAATAAGATAAGGATTAATGCAGAGGTATGAATAATATGGTTTGATTATTGTCGGCACTTTTGTTAACTTATAAAATATAAAAAAATGGTTATATTGTCATAACTACAGTAGTTGGACATATGCTATCGCGGACTTTTATATAGATATTGATGCGCTCTATAATACTGTACAACATTGTTTTGTTCTATCATCAATAGTTTTCGCAGCGCATGCGATGATAGAATTGTTAAGATCAATTTTTTCTCACCTTGGGTTACATTATTGCATTTTTATTAGGGATCTCTATTTTTTTTGAAAATGTAATATAGCCTATGCTGGTCAGTGAAGATGCAGCTTTCTAATAGTGAAAAAAATATTGAAATCGGTCCAGTAGTTTTTGCGTGAAAACTTTACAAACATACACACATACATACATACATACATACATACATACAAAAATACAAATCTTACTTCTTTATAATATTAGTATAGATAAACACATATGCACTATACAGGTTACCTCTGCCTCTCCTGCCTTAGGTAGTTCTGACTTATCACTATGCACCTATTTATTACATTAAAAAAAGAACCTTCTTTTAATTTTTATTTTACAGCCATAAATTGAAATGTTCTCACAATTTATTGCCTTTAAACGGCCTCTTCGATAAAAGCAAATAATTAGTTAAAATTTACACACAAAATGCATCTTCGTAGCTGAAACCAAGTTAGGTTACTAAGAAAAAAAGAAAACAATATTTCTAAATTCTAAAATTTGCTTGTAATTGAAACAACAATGAGAGGTGATAAATGAAAATAAAGTCCAATAAATCAAGCAATCGATTTATAAGTAATTTGCGCTATCAAACTAAGTGACAAAAATAAAAATAACAAATTCTCTTTATTGCACGACGAGTGGAGCGTTGAATGATTAATGACAGTGTAAGTTAGTAATCTAAACTTAGAAGATAAAGTTCAAATCGATTGCAGCTTTTAATAGCATTTTCTATGCAGAAAACTTTAATTCAGAGGACAGTCGCGGCGCACGGGCGCAAATTGTGACTGTAAACGCGACTGGTTGTGGGTTCGATTCGCACTCGAGGAAATGAATTTTTCATCTAAATTTATCTTACCATTTCTTCGCCCTGGTCAAAGTGCGACATTAAGTTCCACCACTCAACGCGCGTATGTCCAGAATTCATCTTAAAATGGGGAACGGAATGTCTTAACACTAGGTTCCCTCTGCCTACCTGAAGCTGATTTTTGAGAACTTTAATTCTCGACATATGATTATAATGTACTTCTAAAACAAACTATGCTCTCGGAGCGTATCCGGAAGGAAGCGAGCACCCAGTCGATTGGATTTATAACTGTGCCGTCTACAGAAGATTCATATTTTTGTACGTTTCTAGAGTACAGTTACAAAAATCTACAAACAATCACTACATAATATACTTACATACAGTAGCTATCGATCTATCGTGCGTCAACTGCTCAGGCTGCAGAGTAAATAATTTTATTATTTTATAGATATAGGCTGCCCTTGGCTATATGAATTTTCTAATATTAACAAGAGTTTTCTTAACAGTTAACAAGGATATTTGTTTAATATGGTAGTCTGCTGCTATTATTATTGATGTAGACATCGTTTAGCTCGCTTATTTATTTCACTTACAAACAACGGTTCGCGGCGTTGAGTTCCACGATCCAACTCAGAATGCCTCCAAAATTCGGCGGTAACGCAAGGACGGAAGTGTCTTAATAGGAAAGGAGCGTCTTTACCTATGATTCTCAGGTTCCCTCGGCCGCCCTGATATATTTTTTTATTTTTATTTTTATTCTTTACTAGATCTGTTTTTAGACGTCCTGTGTTGCATAATTGCGTAATAATTACGAACTTTAGCAAACAAAAATGAATGCCATTTGGCTTCCATTTTGATTAGTCTTGACAAAGGGACAAAAACTCCAAAGAACTCGTGCCTACTATACTGCATAACAACAGCTTCATAAAAAAATAAATTACATAATATATCCATTTTAGAAATGTAAAGCAATAAAACAAAAAATGACTAATTGTTCCTAAGTACCCCCATAAATACTTACAATAAGGTGCTGTAAGGAAATGTTTTTCAAGATAAAAAGTTTTAGTTATTAGTATATAGATTTTAATAATTATTAATTTCTATTTAGACTTTTTGTCGCTTCAAGATATATCTCGCATAGAGCAGGGTAGACAGAAAGAGCCTTGTTACCATTTCATTTCCTCAAGTAGGAATCGTATCCACAACCTGTCACGATTACAGTAACGCTTGTGCTCCTGGGCCACGACTGGCCTCAATTAATTTCTATGCTTAATATGAATTTTCTATGTTAATTAAAGCTTTGTTTGAAATAAGTAATTTTACACGTATACCAATATAGCCGTCATATTGCATATACACATATTTTGGCTTTATTAGTACTTATATGTGTATTATAATTACTAATATTAAACCATTTAAACAACAATTAAAACAATATTGCATAAAATTGAGACAATATTGACTCTGCTACAGTCAAATTAGGCTATACTGGAAATAACTTATTTATTATCGTAATATCAAAATTAACGCTCGTTTGCGGTGATTGTTATACGTTTATTAACCTAAAAATTTCAATTTGCTAATTTTATCAAAACTGAAATGTTTTAACGATGCCATAAATATTTATTATACATATATATTAATTAAAAATATTATCTCTTTATATTATATGCTATTAATTGTAAGCGACCGTTGTTTATACAGTATGATCCAGTTGATGCTGCCCGGGGGCTATCCTGTAATGTTATTATATTTTCGTATTAATAAAGCTTATTCCAACACGAGGAAGATGGAAGGAATAGACGAGAGTAAATAACCAAAGCTAATAAGGAGTTATTTGTCTTTTTACTTACGACGTAATGGACCGTAATGAACATTTGAAGGTTTTATTATTTTTTTATAAAGTTTTCCTTAAGTACAAAATACTCAGGTCCCAAAACCTACTAAAAGAACTATAAATAAATTGTAAAAAAATAAAATCTAAAAAATATAGATTTTTTTAGCTTCACGTTTATTCCTAGTGGGGTGAGAGAATGGAATGAATTCCACGGTCACTGTATACCTCTTTCGTCCACCATCACCAACCTCTTCATATATACCCTCCGAAGGATCCTCGTGCTTCTTACTTGACCTCGATACCGTGGTCTGGAAGGTCAACCGAGACCTCCGCCTGCTCCACTCTTCCTTCATAAATCTTTTTTGGCATTCTTTCATTACTTCATTCATTCATTTTCTCGATGTGACCAAGCCACCTGAGCACATTCTTCTTCATTGTCACCGTGACATTCTTGCTAGTAGCTGCCATTCAGTGTATCTTTTCTTCTCTTCTTTCTCTTCTTATCTTTTTAAATGAATGAGAATGTATTATGTATTGCATTCTTGTCTTCTAGTATGTTATAAAAAAAGAATAACTTTAAATCATAAGTAAATTTACACAATGTTTGTAATTAAATAATGTATATCGATTTCTGTCTTATTTCTTATACACAATAGTAAATATGCTTATCTAGGAATTTTGTTTTTAATCTCCGACGAAATCAGAGTGATGCTTTAAATTTAACATGTCTGTGTATGTGTATATATAACAATATGTATGTATGTCTATGATACCATAGACATATACGGCTCCAAACGGACGAATCGATTTTGATTCAGATTTTTTTTTAAAATGGTAACTTAATCGAGACTATTCGACTTTCTTAGTCATGATTCAAATAAATATCAGCTATTTGATTTGGTAATTAGCATTATTCTAATTGATTAATTACTTATTGGATTTTTTTGTGTAGGGAGTTACGGGGTACGTCGTCATGTTGATTGTGATAAGTTTTTTGTTTTTATATAATTTTTCTACGTTAATATAAACTTGTACCTATATATATATATATATATATATATATATATATAACCTATAGATATAATAATTTATCTAACAGTTTTCTTATCAACAAAAACAACATCTAATTG
Organism: Heliconius sara; assembly: GCA_917862395.2. Classification (NCBI taxonomy): domain Eukaryota; kingdom Metazoa; phylum Arthropoda; class Insecta; order Lepidoptera; family Nymphalidae; genus Heliconius; species Heliconius sara. The sequence goes on along the minus strand of OU860789.1, from coordinate 17,068,526 downwards.
CCAATGCTTTTAGCTCGTTGAAATGAACTTTTAGAGCTCCAGCCTCATTCGGAATACCGCAATATAAGGTAGTATGTATCTAAAAGGTCTGCTTAACAATTTAAGCTCGAAGTAGAGTTTAAGTCTCGTACTGTTCAAGTAAGAAACTTTCAATTATATTAGTTTATACTAGTACCAATGCATTTTTGGTTGTAATCGACTTCCATCCGAGGGAATGAAATAATTAATATTTTAATATTCACTGAAAATGAGGCGAAGCGCTCAATACGGAATGCCTACGAGAGCGTCTCAATAAAGAACGGGAACGTGGGAATCTAGTCTTAAGATACTTTTAAGACTAGATCCCAGGTTCCCTCTGCGCTACTTTGCTATTTGCGGGATATTCACGATTTAATATAAGCCAGACAAAAAAAATATTTTTAAGTAATATTAATAAGTACATTTACCTACATTTATTTATTATACTTCGGGGAAAAAGCTTAATATTTCAGTCTAACGTTAACAACTTCTCTGAATACTTTATATCGAGTATATGGTTTTTATATTATACTAGTTATGTTAAATTTATTTTAGCTAAAGTGAGGCTAGTCGTGGGACAGCAGCACAAGTGTGTGACTGTAAACGAGACTGGTTATGAGTTCCTTCCCCACTCGAGGAGATGAAAATATTTAATTAAATTTATATTTCCATTTCTTCGCTCTGGTGTCGAGGCTAAGCGCGGCGTTGAGTTCTGCCACTCAATACGCAATGCCTCCAGAATTCGACAGAAAGCGAGGAACCGAGTGTCTTAACACTAGGTTCCCTCTGCCTACCCTACTGTGTTATATTAATTTAAATTTATATTTTTTTCTTCGCTCTGGTATAGAGGCATAGAGCGGCGTTGAGTTACGCCACACAACACGCAATGCCTCTAAAATACGGCGGAAAATGGAAAACGGAGGTTTTCAACATTAGCTACGCACTATGTGCTTGATACAGCGCGAAGCTGATTTCATTTTATTTTCTAAAGGTTTAAATTCTAAAGAAGAAATACAACATAAAAAAAAACCAATATATATATCTACTTAATACAAAATGAAGTAAAAAGTAAAGACTTCGCCTAAAAGATTAAACACGAACACGAATACCAACCGAGTTACTTTCCAAATAAGTAAGTTTTAATGGATATTTTCTCAATGCATATAAACTTGGATGTATGCATTGCATATGCATCGGTGCGTTTCTTCACGCTGCTCGCATCGCGTCACTAACGTAATGGAATAAACAAGCTTAATGTATTTTCCGACAAAGTATCTAGATACTTTGACATGCTGAATGAAGGTCTCTTATTGTGTTTTTATGAGAGTACGTTTACATACTCGTACTTACTGCCTTTACTGTTGTACTGTTTACAATAAACACTGTATTTATTTATATATTTTCTATTCTTCGCTAAAATATAATAATCTTATCGAAGTTTCTTATGTGAAGACATCGTTTTTGTTGTTTATAATATTTATATATAATTAAGATATCAAATTTTTGTTTGCTTATTGTACTAATAATATGTTAAAATGGCAATGTCAATTCTGTTATTCTATGTCTGTGGGCTTCATTCTAGTATTAAATGATAACATAGCTAAGTTTAAGCTTCAACATCATATTAATTATTTTTTATAAAAAATATATAGAATTTTAACTTTTAACATAGCCCCGTATGTATATATTTTTAATTTCAAAACACCCCGTTCTCCATTTTCCGTCTGAATCCGAAATATTGCATGTCAAGTGTTGAAACTCAACGCTGCATTTTGCCGTATCATAGCTGAAAAATTAAATTAATTCATCGCACAAAGTGAGATTCGAATCCACAACCCATAATGGCGCTCACAGACCTATTCCACAGGGCTATCGCTGCCTCAAGAAGCCTGCAAGAGCCATGTTAAGTACTTAACAACACTAAAATCAATCAGTCACTATTTCGCAAACGACGGAAGCTCAATTTTCGAATATCGAGTCTCGAAAGTGTAAATGGAAATTTCTTGTCATTTCCATGTAGCCTTCTACGGACAAAATATACACAATATATAGTGTAGTGTTGAAGGTTTATTTGTAAATAAGCATAATCAGTCAGTCGCATTAAGTTCTTTATAGAATAAAATATGTAACCTTGATTCTTAATGCCGTCGTGACGCAGGGGCACAAGGGTGTGACTGTAACACGACGGTTGTGGGTTCGATCTCCACTCGAGGGAATTAATTATTATTTCTTCATATTTTCATTTCTTCGTTCTGGCACCAAGGCAAAATCCCGGCGTTGAGTTCCGCCACTCAACACGCAATGCCTCGAAAAATTTGGGGGAAAATGGGGAACAGAGGGTCTTAACACTAGGTTCCCTCTGCCTACTCAGAAATATGCGGGATACAGCGTAAAGCCGTTTGTAACGTTGATTCTTTTAGGATAAATTTCTTTTTCATTAAATAAATTTCCGCCATATCCACATTAATCGCATTCTATCAGAGAATAGTTTTTTCTACGTTTTTAAAGAAAATGTAAGTCTTATCAGCTGTCTACCCCATAGGCTTGAACTTTAAAGAATCGATTGTTAAATGTGTATAATAGTTAATATTTTACTAGTAAATAATCTAGACGCTTTAATTATCATTTTTTCACATACATATATGTGGTCGTGACAAGTATAAATGAATAAAAATCGCGTATACTTAGCATTATACGTTTTTGGAATCCCGACGTTTCGAACACTTTGTAGTAGTCTGTGGTCACGGGGAGTCTACCCGTGTAAGTGTAACTAAAAATAATAATAAAGAATACAAAATATACGCAATTAATCCGATTAAAATATTTTCATTTAAAATGTGTAATAATCGTGAAAATCAAAGAGTTTATTAAATTAAAACCTAATTTGACTTAAATTCTAAGTACTTAGAGACCAGTCGTGACGCAGGGGCACAAAGCGTGACTGTAAAATCGACTGGTTGTGAGTTCCCCCATCCCCACTCGAGGAAATGATATATTTATTCACATTTATATTTTCATTTTTTAGCTCTGGTGTCGAGGCAAAAACGCGGCGTTTAGTTCCGCCACTCAACACACAATGCTTCCAGAACTAGACAAAAAGAGGGAACGGAGTGTCTTAACACGAAGTTCCCTGTGCCTACCCTGCTGTGTGAGGGATATAGCGTGAAGCTGATTCTAAATACTTGACATAATGAATGGATATGTCTTATATTATTTATATAAGAGACTCGACAGATTCTACAGGCAAACTGAATTAACAGTTATGTAGGAGGTAGCATAATTTACTTTGTCATGACGTTGTATTGCAATAATAATTAAAATAAAAAATATCTATATATTATATATAATATTTATATGTAAAATTCAGAAGAATGCATATTTAAAACCTTTTACATGGAGCAAGGACAAATAGAACAGCAGCCAAAGAGTAAATTCAAAGTACATCGAGTGGTCAGTCAAAAAGTTGAGAGCGCTTGCGGTGACTAAACGAAAAAAGATTAAAAGCGTTTCGCTTTTCTCAATAAAGTCGCTCACACAAAACGACATCCACGTCGCTACACAAAGAGCGATGCAGTTTTTTATATATTCAATATATAAAACAAAAAAAAATACATTTTAAATTCTATATTCTAATTATATAATATTTTTTTTTATTATATATAAAAAAAAATCATGGCGTCATTATCTTAAAGTAACCTTTTAAAATACTAATGTGTTTTTTTATTTTTGTGTATATTTTTTTTACGAGGACACGGCGCATTCTGTGTGCGTCAGCCGACTCTGTTACTTTTAGCTTTATATTAAAATGTATATATACGCTGTGGCACAAGCATTGCTGTACTCACGACGGTTGTGATTTCTATTCCCACTTGGGAGAAAGAAATCTTAAAGTTATCATTTTCCACGCTTTATTAGCAAGGTAAGCTATCGGCGTTGAGTTCCTCCACTCAACATACAGTTTTCTCTGCCTACCCTCCTATGTGCGGGAAACAGCGTAAAATTGAAAAAAAATGGACCAGATGTTGAATTGAGTTATATATCGAGCTGGAAAACCTAGTGTCATGACTGCCCCACTCAAATCAAGTGGCCCTCCACGATATTAATATTTGTAATTCTAATAAGATAGAACAGATATTTTGCTATTTAACATTATTGCAAATTAAAATGTATGATTAAGCCATTAGATCTCTAGTCCAAAAGTCATTAACTTCGAGCCTTAGAGATGCTTAATGTATTGAATTACCTATTAATATTCAGTGTGAATCGAACCATTTATAAGGCTTGCGCTGCTTTTACATTTGAATATGAAAATGTTCGGAAATTTCAAATTTAAATTTACTATTGAGCTAAAAATTTTAAAACGCTCACGTAATGTTGTTAATGTAATAGTACCAAAGTAAATTATTTTTTGTCAGCTTGCTAGGGAAAATAAAATACCCAGTGAAGTGAGAGTCAGACTTGAGTCAGACCGAGGATTTTGTAGCAATTTCATGATGGACTAAAAAATTGACAATTTTAAATTTGCGCTTATACTCATATATTATAAAACGAACTGCAAATATTATAAACATTTTAATGTTTTTTTTGTGATATACTTATTGATTTGTATTTTTCATCCAAAAACTATACCAAAACCGTGGTTTGCTTTTCCTTTCTTTGATTTTTTTATGCTTTAAGGGACCACAGACGTGGATATTTAATATTCATTTCCGTTCCGTTTGAATATGTTTAGAAGCTTGATTTTTTCAAAAAATTAAGCTTCTAAAACAATGCAATCAAAAGATATGAACATTTATGCATAGATTTTAATGCATCTCGTATGACATTCACAGTGTAATCGAAACCTATAGGGTATATCCTAATGGACCTACAGTTACAGAAATTTGATACGAAGTAAAAACTAACATTACGAATAAAGGAAAAATCCAAAAAAAGTTCAAATTTCTTGATTAAACTACATTTCATTGACAAAAATCATTACAAACTTATATTTGGTTCATTTCATACAAAATTGGTGATATTCAGCACCAGTCCGAAAATCTAATTTTATCAACTTTTACAACTTACTTCCCGTTAGGTAGATGGGTTTCATTCTAGTATTAAATGATAAAATAATAAAAACCAGTAATGTCAAAACACCCCGTTCTCCACTTTCCATCTGAATCCCAAAATATTGTGTCAAGTGGTGAAACTCAACTCTGCATTTTCCCGTATCATAGCGGGGAAATGAAATTTATTCATCGTACTAAGTAGGATTCGAATCCACAACCCATAATCGCGCTTACAGACGCTGCCCTGCCCTGCCCTTATATAGCCTCGTATTTTAGTACTTAACAACACTAAAGTCAATATATTAAAAATTAAAATAAATTGCTTATTATTTTAATTTTTTCGCCATTAACGCGAAGGCGTTGATTTTCGCCATTTGCTGATTCACATGCTGTACCACGCACGTAGCATTGTAGGCAGCGGGAAACCGGAAACTTATGGTTACGATACTACGTTTTCATTATGACATTTCTATTTCCTACTTTCCACCTAATTCTGCATGCACTATGTGTTGAGTGGTGGAATTCAACTTTTTCAGTTATTATAAATTAAAAATGTAACTTTGTCTTTTGCTCTCTATCTAGACGGAGACTTAAAACTACATAGCACAAACCATACACTTAAGGCAAAATTCAATGATAACATTTTATTAATAGAGAAGGCTAATTATTAATAGAATGTTAAATTAAATTATGTATAAACATAGTGAAGAAATCGAGTAGGTAATTGCCAATTAATCAAAAAGTCTCAGGGCGAAAATTTCGAAGTTTTCCTTTTTTCTTCCTATAGGTTAAGTTTAGGAACTCGCTATTTAAAGATTAATGGTTCTAAGAACGGAACGCAAACTAACTTTGTGGGTTCTTCTTCCTGTCATGGTTCCGTTGAATTATAAATAAATATAACACTAATTTAATCTCAAAAGAAAAAAAAGGCTAAGTAACTTTCTATTAATTTTACCATTAATATTAAAGGTTGATTTACACTTTCAAATTCTGTTCATTAATTTAATTGGGAAAAAAATTAATAAAACGATATATATCCTTACCTTCTAAGTTAATAAGCAATATACAAACACATTTAAATATAATTATGTATAATAAAAGTCGTGGCGCAGGGGCACAAGCGTGCGATTGCGATATTTGTGGGTCCGTCATTCTCCCTCAAGAGAATATTTGATATTGTCATTTCTTCGCTCTGGCAATGCAAAGTAAGAGTAAGCGCGGCGTTAAGTTATTACATAACACACAAACGCCTTTTTTTCCTACTCCCACTTACTATTCTGAAGTGCCCTCGTGATTTGATACGGGCGACACAACAGTATGTCAGTAATTTGTTCAATTCTTTAGTTTTTATATTAAGGATTTGAGTGATATTATTTTGGTATTATTAGTAAGTTTAGTACCGAGTTTTTTCTATTTTAAGTTCTCCTCTGTCTACCCTTCTATGAGCGGGATACAAGCTATAAGAACATTATAATAAAAACAAACGTCTTCTCCAGCAAATAATTTCATACAGCATTTGCACTTATCAATCAGATGTGAGTTACCTCAATATTAAAAACATTGTTTATCTGAAAAGCCATAACAGCTCCAAAAGAGCCAGTGTGATGAAAATCAGATAAGCATACAAAGTTGGCATAAGGATACCTGCGTCCAGTAAATTAAATTTACTGCGAAACTAGGTGAAGTTAATAGATTTTATCTATACCGCTAAAGCTGGTTTATTCAAGTAATGTAATTTATTATTATGATTATTTTCTGAGGAAATATATATTCTTTTCCTCAATTGAACTGTGGATCGAAATGTAGGGCTGTCCTCTTTTTATATTTTTAAAGTTAGTATAGTTTTCTAGCGATAACCATTTTTTATGTGACGTTCAGAAGAAAAAAAATCGAAAATTTCTTCAAATCGGATTATGCTATAAAATACAAAAATTCCAAATAAAGACGAAATTGTTTTTTTTTTCTTTTTAACTTCTACGTATAGTAGAATAAGAAGAAAGAACATAAAATTAAAGCACATCGTTCTTTATTTCAGCGGAATTCGAGAAATTTCGTGTTGAGAGATGGAATCCATTGCCATTGCAAGAAATAAAAAAAATTATACCCAAGTGAACACCGAACTCACAAAACTTCAGATACGCCTCAGACATAACTAAACTGTAAGAAAAATATTACATCGTTAAAAGTTTCTAAAAAAAAATTATTAAATATTAAACTAACAATACATAATATACATTTTAAAAAGAAATCCATTTTAATAATTTTGTTTTTCCTTCTACACTATCAACAACGGAATATCCATTGGAGGCAATATCCGAGGGCCCCCAGATCTACGTCATTTTAGAGAAGCTGAAATTTTGAAGACTGCCAGCCTAATACGTAGTTAAGACGGTATGCCATCCAAAAGCCTAGCCAGGTTAAGCCATCGTCTTCCCCTCCCATATTAAATGACCTTTAGGACGTCTGTTGGGAGTAAAGGTAAAGAAGGGTGTGGCTATAATAAATATACATTTTTTTTTTAATTACTCTTTAAAACATATTTAAATACGAGCTTTTATACTTTTACGTAGGTGAGCGAGTACGTTTAGTTGGTGCTACCTCTAAAAGGGTACCCCATATTCAAGTTAGTAAGTACGCATACTGTGTTATCTATATATTCTATCCTCAAAATTTCAGCTTTGCTGAAATGATGTATGTCTGGGGGCCCTGGGATCTCAGTTTCTTATATATCTAGCTCAAATATATTTCATAAATAGCTATAACATGCTATGTTACTGTCAAATTTCATCTAAATCCATTTAGTAGCATTTGCGTGAAAAGAAACAAACATCGATCCTCACAAAATTTCAAATTTATATTATTAGCACGATTTATTTTTCATCTATGTCATATTGACTTAATTATTAGATCTGTATTTAAATATAAATCTAATTATAAAGTCTTTGATGCCAGCAGCACACATTTTGGAGATAGTAAATATTGTGAAACTAATTGGCAATACATAAATATCAAAATTACTATGAATATTAGCTGCAATCATTATGCAAATGTTATAGAAGATAATAATGATGTACATTAGTTAGTCAAATTGTTAGTTATTTAAATATACGATTATTAACAATCACAAACAAAATATAGTTTTTATTTTCTGGTTTCTGTAATAGAGGCGACCACTGTTGAAATTGATATTGACTTACATATTTCGTTCGTGTTTTATCTTCTTACATTGCACAGTTAATTTCTACTATTCTTTTTAAACCCAACGTTATAATTTTACATTTAAATATTATTCTTTCCCTTACGGCTTACGTAGCGGGAGACAATTGGGCGTCAAACGCTACGGTGCTACTGCATACTCTTTTCGTCTCTACCACTGCTATAACCTCTTCATATATGCCGCTAGTAGTCATCACGATTTTTTGTCCTTATATCATCGATACTGCGTTCTTAAAGGAAAAACGGAGGTCTCACCCGTTCTCTTTTGCTTCATAAAACTTTTTTACTATTCTTTGGTCACTCATGACGTGCCCAAACCACCACGCGTTTATTTTATTCATATCATTCTTGCTTCGACTTCTATGTGTCGCTTTAGTGCAGATTTGGTTAACTAAATCGTTCTCTGTCTCTGTTAACTAAAACTGGAAAAAAATGTACCGAAATATTTTTTTCGATGCCAATATTATTACAATATACCATGTCTATTAATAAACACATTTGCGCAAGAATTTCAAAAATATTACATTATGTAAAAAAAGACCCGCTAAATGTAATAAAGTTTTTAATATAAACCTTAGCATGGAAAAAATGTTTTGCTCCTTTGTAAGAAATGTGCGACCTTAGTAAGTAATTTCCATAATCATTTTACAAAGGATTTCTTTTTCAAACCTCAAAGTAAACAAGTTAATTATTTGTTTAGACAAGAAAATCCAACATGAAACTTATTTTCATTCTTCGTATTACAATGGTAATTAGCTATTTATAGAATATTTATAGAAGAAAACAAATTATTTCATAATAATTTGGTTTAGTGCTTAGGCTCACTCAATACAAATTAGAAAGAAAAATTTATAAAATATATATATTGTAAAAAAATCTTTTTTTCATATAATGTTAATCAATAAATTTCAATTTCAAATATAAAAAAAATAATAATAAAAATATAATAATAATAATATATATATATATTATATATATATATAATATATTTCAATTATATTTGAAATTTTTACATAAACTTTATATATAAACATACACATAACAATTATATATTCTTAAGCTATATTGTATATTAAGATAAATATATATTAGAATTGATTTGGAAGCCGTCTCAACACTCGACTGTCTACAATTTTTCAGGATTATCGGAGAAAAACGAGGGATTTATCGGATCTTAGGTTTTCTCATTATTTGTATTTTGCTTAGGGATTACCAAAACTCCATATATTTGATATTTATACTTGATAGAGTTTCTTATAAAGGTATTTTGATTAAATATAATATGAATATTGGTCGCCAATTGATATTAAATGTTGTTTTTTTTGTATATATTTTTCACGCTGTATACATCACATAGCAGGACAGGTAGAATAGTAGCAGAGAATAGTGATACTTCCTTTTCCCACATTCCGCAGAATTCTGTTGAGTGGCGGAACTCAACGTCGCGTTTTGCCTCGTTACCAGAGCGAAAAAACAAAAATATGAAATATTTTATTGCCTCCAGTTGGATCCAACCCACAACTTGTCGTGTTTACTTTTGCATTTTTATTCTCCTGCGCCGCGACTGGCCTATTGGATTTTGTGTACAATATATAAAAGAAACAATATATTGCCTCTTCGTTTACAAGCTTGTGTTTTAATTTTTATGTTCATTAGTTATATATTTTTCAATTTTGTCTAAAAATTTAAATTTATTCATTATTTTAATTTATTCATTATTTATTTTCAGAATATTTTATTTAATTTTCTACAGTAGTTTTACTTACTCGTATTTAGACCACCAAATACTATTCGGTCGCTGTCTATGAAAAAAAGACGTAAAACATATATTATAAAAATATTTTTAATTAAATATTTTTCTCATCTTTACGCAGTTTCTAACGTAACAAGATATACAATGTCACGTCAAGTCGTAAGACAATAACTTAAATAAAACCGTTATCCCGACGTCAATAATGTAATTGTTATTATTACATTATATTCCAATAACTCAATTCAGTTACGTAACGATAGAGCTTATCTTTACCAAGCAAAATTGAAGTATTACTTGAGATAAACAAAGTTATTTTCAGTGGTTTTTACATTTACAATTTCAGTTACATTTTATCTAGAACGTATAATCCATTAAAGGAGTTATACTAACCAAGAAATACAAATTTACAAACTTGAGACCAGTCGTGGCGAGTGGTACAAAGTGCGTCTGTAAAATCGACTGGTTATAGTTTCGATCCCCACTCGAGGAAGTCAAATATTTATTTACATTTATATTTTCATTTCTTCGCTCTGGTGTCGAGGCAACTCAACACGCAATGCCTCCATAACTCGGCGGAAAGTGGGGAACGAAGTGTCTTAACATTAGGTTCCCTCTGCCTACCCTGCCGCGTGCGGGATACAACGTGAAGCTGAAAATAAAATACAAACTTACCTTTTTTCCCCCATACATTTAAAAATACACGAAATACGTGTGTGTATGAATAAATATACGTACATTTTTACATTTATTTATGTACAAAATTGTAATAATTGTATCATCAAAGGTATTATGGTTGTACAAGTAAACGAAAGCACGTCCTCGAATTAATTCAGCAGAATTGTTGGCGTACCCACAGCTCGCAATTTATTAGCTCTTCCTTCCTTCATAATGCAGCGCTGTATAATTATTGTAGATAGAATAAAAATGCTATTTTAATAGGAACTTACTTTAGAGTGTGCTTTTCTTTTTAAAATTAACAATAATATAGGTAACTTATACATGTTTTTGTTGAATAACGATAAAAAAAGATTAATTTTATTTGTATTGTTATACATATATTGTTAAATTGTGTTTAAAATAATTTAAAGTAAAGTTTGTGGTGTTTTAATTGTTTTTTCCTTTGTTTAAATAGAAACTAGTTCAAAATTTCTATTATACGTCTTCGAAATGTACGAATATATCTAGAAAATGCTAGACATTTAATTACTTAAGCCATCACAATGTCGAATCAAATGTGAATAATAAAACGAATAAAATCGACAGCAACTATTTATATATAAAAATATCTATACATATCACGTACATAGAACACAAACGACCTTTACTTTGTAAAATCTTTATGTAACAGTGGCGTTGGCCCGTATTATCGGCAATTTAATGGGTCATAAAAGGCCGAATTTACGAGTGTCGTCCAGCCTGCTGCCTCCCTTTCAAAATGATCTGATCAATAGCCAAATCGACACAATATAAAAGTGCATATCCTAATAAATTTGTTGAAGTATTATACATATACTCCACATATATGTATAATGCTTCAATGATGGTTTTAACTTCCAATTAGACATGATATGTCTTATTTTTAATTTTGGCAAAATTTCTGTCTATTTGCGTACTTGAGCAGGAAAGTTATCAGGTCACTAGGTAACTTAAATAAAAGTATATGAAAACTAGTCAGATGCGAGTCGGACTCGCCCACCGAGGGTTCACCTTTGTACCACTTTTAGTATTGTTTCTCAATGTGAACGTATTTTATATGAAATGAGTTAATAGTAATTCATTTATAAGTTTGTAGCACTTAGTAGGGCTTGGTACCGACTTCAAACCCATCAGTAGGTAGCACGTACTAATGATAGTATTTATTGTTTTGATATTAAATGTAGTTAGGTTAGGTTTGCGTAAGAAGTATTCTAAATTATATATTTATAAGTTATTTATTATATGTTTATAAGTTATTTTATGATTTTTAATTTTTTATTTTATGATTTTTTTTCTTAAAGTCGGATTTTCTTAACGTAGTTTATTTATTTTTAATAACATAGGTATAATAAAATAAATTGTCCATTTTGCAAAGACCATAATTTAAGTAGAGCTCACAATATTCATGATAATGAATGTAATGAAAAGAAAATGCTTAGCATTTCATAGATTCATGCCGAGGATTTGCGACGTGAATATAGCTTTCAGAGGTCCTTTTAAATAGACATAGTTCCACTGTTCGAGCTCCTTTCGACACCGATACCAAATTCAAAATAATTTTGCAAGTGTCACCTTCGAAGTACATAATGCGTTGATAATAAAAATAAATGCGAGTAGAAAACTCATATACAAGAAATTCCGTTAAATGCCGTCGTAGCGTAGAGCAAGGGGTTGTGGCTTCGATACGCACTCGAGTAAATGCAATATTTAATATTTTAATGTTCGTCGCTCTGATAAGTAGGTAAAGCGCGCCGTTGAGTTGCGTTACTTAACACACAATACTCTAAGAATTGGGCGGGAAGTAGTGAACAAATTTCCAATTTAAAATTATTCTCTTGATCTGAATAGAGTCTAAACAATAAGATCTATCTTAATAGAGCAGAGCAAAAATACAATATTAAACATTTAAATCGATATCTAAATAAACAGGTGCCTTGTTAACCAAAAGTCAGAGCTCCGACTCAATTCGGCATTTCAAGTTAGGCAAGTTTTAAGTAGTTTGCCCTGTGATCTCACCTGATAATAATACAACTATGTTCCGCTTTAGAGCATTGCAAACTAACTTTTGCCTGCAGATAACTAAGCAATATTACTTGTATAAGTTTATACGAGTATAATGTATATTTCAGAAGGACAAAATAAGTTCTGAATAATTAATTAATCAGTTTCACATTATATTCTGCACACAGCAGAGTAGACAGAGAGAACCTAGTGTACCCCACATTCCATCGAATTCAGGAGGTATTGTATGCTGAGTGGCAGTATGAGTGGTAGACACTGGATAGAAAAAATGGATATATAAATTTAAATAAATATTTCATTTTCTCTATTGGGGATCGACCCACAAGTAGTCGTATTTACCACAAGTAGTCACCCCTGGCCCCTGTGCCTCTGCGCCACGACTGGCCTATAATGTTCCTGTTCTCATTAATGATATCTATATTTAATGTCTTGTAGTTAATTACAACTGATTTTTGTTTACAAACATTTATTACAATATTATATTAAATATTTTTGCTTCACGTTCGAGTACCACGAAGGACAGGCACAAAGGACCTATTCAAATTCAAATTCAAAATATTCTTTATTCAAATAAACTTTTATAAGCACTTTTGAATCTTCAAATGAAAAAATAGACAAAAAAAAGCTACCACCGGTTCGGAAGGCAGTTCTGCTGAGAAGAGCCGGCAAGAAACTCAACAGTTGCTCTTTTCAAGTCAATGCTATTATTATATTACATTATCTGGCAGCATTACATTCAATAGACATTAATTCCATACATGTTTATGTATACCTATGTATACTTTATTCACGAAGGCATGAGATAAGTCAAAAAAAGGTTGTTTTACATGTCACAGTTGATGGAGTTAGACTATAGACTGGACTTGGACGAATCTGTCTATGGATTTATGGAAGTAATAGACTAAATAAATGAATGATAGTACTATCATCAAAAAATATTATAATATTATCTTATTATACAAATAGAATACCGGTAAATTGGGGAATATATTTTTTATAAGATTCATAACATTTTTTACACTACAATACTTTTTCTTTTCAGGTCCAGTGTGAAAAGTAAAAAGAATACAAATCTAAATAATACATTCACGGTTTTGATATTTATTTATATATATACGATTTAGTATGGAATATAAAAAATGCGACACAATATTAAAAAACATGTATATTCCGAATATACGCATATTTAATGATTTGAGATCAAGTGAGGGTTGTATGATTAGCCAAGATAAATGTATTGAATTTAATGATAAAAATCGCAAATTTATTTCGTCTGCACAGCCAGTGTCAGTACATAAGCTATAGATCTGACGCTGAATCCACTCTGCTGCAAGTCTCTCGCTAGAATAATTCGTGTTAAAAAATATTCAATACGTATCAGTCCTTAGTCGAGGACGGTAATTTTAATCATATTCAGACAAATTTTTAACTTTTTGATTATTGGACCTAAGTACCGCTGGATATCACGTCTCTTTTGTACCGGCTAGAGCTGCTGGCGATAACAAAAAATTAAATATTCAAATATCATAAAAATATATCTGTATGTTATGTGGCTCCCGGGACGAGCCAAATTACCAACATCATAGAATCTATTAATAAACATTATAGCTAATAAAAATTGAACAGTATGCATTACCTTACCTTAAAAATCATATATGAACAACGTTCATTTAACATATAATCGAACTCTCTGCAGCTATGACTTGATATTTACAAAATTATTACAATTATTTGAATAATTTTGTGCTGCAATTAGCATATTAAAGTTTTGACGAGTGCAGTTTTAAACTGCTTTGCAAAACACGGGAATGCGCTGCCTTCTGTCAGTTTCTGGTTTCAGGTTCTTTTGTATAATTTTAGTATTGTCATTTGATATGAATGTTCTGTTCTGTTAAAAAAAAAATCTCTGGATTCAACATAATCCAATCCAATTTTAGTATTGTCATTTGATATGAATGTTCTGTTCTGTTAAAAAAAAAATCTCTGGATTCAACATAATCCTTAATAACATATTCCAAGGATATTTGAGGCGAATTAAAACTTTTTTAACTACAGAATTTTCATAATATATAATTTTACAAAAGTAAAACTTAAAGAATCATTTACACAGTGTTACGGAAAATGCCTTTAGTGAATGTATTTCTTGAAAAATAATTTGTTATTTTTTGCCACAATAACCACTATGGTACAGTGTAAAAGGAAACAGGAAACCTCTCTGCCGCTTTACCATGAATTTACTTTACGTATATTTTCATTTCAAATGAAAAAAAAGATTTACCCTGCAAAAAAGGATATATTTCAAACCTATTTGCATTTGTTTAGTATCTCTGAGATGTTGTCCTTCACAAACCAAACGTTATTAAACTATTGGAAGTAGTTAATCATTTTGCAATTATTTTATTATTACATAAAAGTCACCGTGGCGCAGGGGCACTCATCGTGTAAACGTTGTGGGTTCGACTAGCTTTAAGGGAAATGAAATATTTAATATTTCATTTTCTTCAATCTGGTAACTAGACAAAGCGCGGCGTTGAGTTGAGAATTGGGCAGAAAAGTGAGAAACGGAAATGGAACCTAATAGGACGCGGATACTCCGCCATACTCCAGAGATACTCCAGAGGGAACCTGCGAGCTTACGATACTCGTAAGCTCGCAGGTTCCCTCTGCTTACTCTTCTAAATGCGGGATACAGTGTGAAACTAAAAAAAAAAATGACCATGCTAATGCAGTGATATGTTATTTAGCCTGTAAACACGATAGTTGTGGCTTCATGCCATTCAGGCGGAAGATGAACAACGAAGAACTTGACACTAAATTGTTGTGCTATGGGTAAGATACGGTATACAGCAAGAACCTGATTAGAATTTTTTTTTATTTCTAATAAAACAATTACAATATTATAATGAAATTAAAGTGTTTTTTTATTATATTGAAAGAGCTATGTGATGAATCAAGAATTTCTTAAGTTAAAACGATACTAGTTACTGAAGCATTAAGAGGACAATTTTTAGCTTTAACCCAGTGCTCTACCATTTGACCTGAATAATTAAATAGGTCAAAAGAATTCAATATTTATATACTGTACTGTCAAGTCGACTGGTTGTGGGTTCAATCACCACTTGAGGAAATTAAATATTTATTTAAATTTATATTTTCGTTTCTTCAATCTGATGTCGAGGCTAAGCGCGGCGTTGAGTTCCACAGAACGCTTCCAGAATTCGGCGAAGAGTGGAGAACCGAGTGTGTCTTAACACTAAATTCTATCTACATACACTGCTGTGTGCGGGATACACCGTGAAGCTGATTTAATTTTTTTTATTAAATATTTCATTTTATCTAGTGAAGATCAAATCCACAACCAGTCACGTTTACAGTCACACACTTGTGCTTCTGCGCCATCATTATATGTGCTCATTTATTTGCATTTATTATTATTTTAAGTGAATATATTAATTTGTGATAGAGTAAAATGAATAATACTAGAATTTTATAATAAAAATCAGATTAGACATAATGAAGACAAATAACCTTAGTATATTACGACTTCTTTATCGTATAAGTATATCGTACAAGAAATACATAAACCATAGTGTACAGTGGGGTCATCTTTTAATAATTCAGGTGTTGTAATAGTTGCCATAAAACTAAAAAAAATTATTTTTTTATACAAAGGAATAAATATATTATTTGAATGTATTCTAAAAATTCAAATACTCTCGTATATATCCAATAAAAAAAATCGAGATAAAACTGTTCTGTATCGTTGACAATATTATGTAAATTTGCTCGCTGCTCCCATTTTCCTGAGCTGATCCTCCGCAGTGTATAAAAATTCGGCTGTCATAGTAAATCCTGCCCCTATATTTTATCCTTGTCAATATAGTTAAGGGGTATCTTAGGAATTTTCTTTTATACTTTAGTTTTTGTTTTTCGATTTATATATAAAAAAAAAACAGCTTCACGCTGTATCTCGCACACAGCAAGATAGGCAGAGGGGATCTAGTGTTAAGACACTTCACTTTCCGCCGAATTTTTCGAGGCATTGCGTGTTGAGTGGCACAACTCAAAATCGAACTTTTTGCCAGAGCGGAGAAATGAAAATATTAATATTAGTAGATATGACCAGTTATAATTCATTCCCCCGAATGGGGATCGAACCCCAAGCCGCAAAATTCTTTTATACGTTAATATTTGTTTTTTTTATTATTATGTGAATACTTTAGTTAAAAATGTTTCTAGGTAAAGCTAACATTATAAATCTTCCATTTGAGCGTTAAAAATATATAATCCGATAAGTGGTAAGACGTCGAACAAAGTTTAAATATTACGGTACGTTTACCAGGCTTTATGGGATTTGATGGTATTCGCTTACCTTTAATTGTAAAATAATAACTTGTAATATATTTTAATAATCTTATTTCCTCTCATTGTTATAAAGGTAGAATATATATATATATATATTTACTTAAGAAATATTATGCTTAAGTTTCTTGTGGTATAGGTATTTGTTGTAACAAATAAAGATCAAATATTAGAGTATTTTCCTAATTAAGTAAATATTTTATAATTTCGTCATTATATTTGTAATAATATTTATTACAATATCGCGATATTTGACGATATAAACTTACAGAAACTTGAAACGTTACTTTAATTGCACTGACTAAGTAGAAACACTCTTAAACAACTTTTGAAAATTTTAAGGTATTATTCCACTCTTATAAATGATAAGTACTTATTTACATAATGTATAAAAATTAGAACGTGGTGGGATATGAAATCCGCGCATCTTGGATACCGTCCACGTTTAAACTTTGCCCCTGATTTTTATTGTAAGGCAATACATTATTTACTATACATAACTATTAGCCTTGCGTGGAGTTCCACCACTCAACACGCAATTCCTTGAAAAATTCGGCGGAAAGTGGGGAACAGAGAGTCTTAACCCTAGGTTCTGAACTTGAAACTTAGCACGCGCTATGCACGCGGGATGCAGCGTGAAGCTGATTTTTTTGTTTATTTATTTTTTTTAGAGTTCCATACCTTTAGGAAATAAGAAATCCTAATAAGATCACTTTGTTATCAATCTGTCTGCCTATCTGTCAGGAGTCTGTCTCACGAACGCTTGGATATATCGAGTGGAAATTCAAACCATATATTCAGATCTACAGTGCCTTAATTTCCTGAAAAAAAAAGTATGTTCTATAATAACTTAATAAAAGTGTTAAAAAACGCGTATTTCGACACTTCAAAGGGAATCAAAATTAATGGTTGACCTAGAATTATGAAATTTTGGGTAAATCCTAAAAATAATATTTAAAAGGTTAAGGTTAGACTTAAAAGGTTAAGGTTAAAGGTTGAATTTCAGAAAATCTCGAGCCCTCCAATTTGTTCGGAACCCTCGGTGGGCGAGCCCGGCTCGAGCGTTTCTGGTTTTTATTTTAACATAGTCTTAAATCTATAAATACATATCAACATACATGGGTGATCTGTGTCCAATTACGTTTCGCTCAAGTCGAATTATAAAGTTGGTTGTACATAGATTGATAAAGTTTGTTGCACACCAACTACCACGAGAAATTAACAAACTTGTGTCCTTTGATTCCACCAACTCCAGGCTAAGCTACGCTCGCGTTAATTCTCATATAAATTGTACGTGTATAGTATCTATGCACTATAATACACTATGGTATTATGAAAACCATCGAGGCAAAAGGAGCGTGTCGAGCAATTTCATATCTACATAAACCCTTTTAAGGTAATTTATATGTACATTTATATTTAGACCAGGGGCTGACTGACTGTAAACGTGATAGGTTGTGGGTTCGATTCCCATTCCAGTAAATGAAACATTTAATATTATAAATGAATGAATACGCAATGCCTTCAGAATTCAACAACAGAGTGCCTTACCACTAGGTTCCCTCTGCCTACCTGCTACAATACACTGTATACTGTATGCGAGATACAAAAATATATATTTACCTAATATAGAAATATTTGTCTTGAAAGCGTATTTAATTTGTTTATGTATATACATATGTTTTTATTGTGTGAGGACAGTCATGGTGCAGCGGCAAGAAGTGTAACTGTAAATCGACCGGTTGTGGGTTCGATTCCCACTCGAGTAGATGAAATATTTACATAAATTTATATATACATTTCTTCGCTCTGGTGTAAAGGCAAAGAACGGCGTTGAGTTCTGCCACTTAACACGCAATGCCTCCAGAATTCGGCAGAAAGTGGGGAACGGAGTGTCTTAGCACTGGGTTCTCTCTGCCTACCCTGCTGCGTGCGGGATACAGCGTGAAGCTGATTTTTTTTTATATTTTTAGAGCTTCAAAGTTTTAAGAGCTTTCAAGCAGATAAAAAAAACGTAAGGCGCTTAGAAGTGGATAATAGAATTTTGTAAAATCGTTGATCAGTGCAATTTCATATAAAAATATATAGAAAATAGTTTTCATCATTATTTTTATTTGGATTTTTTTTAATCATTTTTCATAATTCTAATGATTAGAACCGTTTATAGTTGTGATCTTGAATAATCCAGTACCTTTTAGAGATTCAGAAGTTCAGCATTAATAAGTTTATATTATGCCATCAGAAAGTATCGCTCTAATAAGATATTTGCTATCAGAAGGTTATTTAGATAACTGGAAACTCGACAACATTGCGTTGCTAACTTAACTCGAAGCTCTTCCGAAGAAAAGCCAAAAGAGCGTCCTATCTTCATCTCCACTATGATCTTTCTGAAGGAACATGTTATAACCATCACTATATAGATGAGATAACAGTTGCGAAACTCGAGACGCCAATACACGAATTACACAAGATTAATATGATATTAAAAATCGTAGATTATTATATTCATAATTAACTATGTTATTTATCGGTTATTTATGCATATTTTATTATCATTATTTATTTATTTATTTATTTTACAACTTACATATATCCAAGGTACGTACTGTTATATATTTCAGCTTCAGGCTGTATCCCGCATATTATAGGGTAGTTAGGAGGTGCCTAGTGGTAACACACTCCGCTCCACACTTCATATTTTATTTTTATGATTCCGTATCTTGTTATAATATAAGTAAAATATATTATAAAAGCAATCACAATAAAAATAAAATATAGCACAATTTAAAAAAACTTATTTTTTAACGAAATTGCTTAGCTTAAATAACCTAATGCTCTTTGCGCTTTAACTCTTGAAAACTGTAGAGTAATTAGGTTAAAACGTTTAACCTGAACATTTACTCAACATAACTTCTAAAAGTGACTTTCGGGCGACTTGCATTTATTCCTATAATTGGATCAACCCGGCTAACACCAATCGATTACCTAAAAGCAATTTAGCCACATCGATGTCATCTAAAACCTGATCTATCATCTATCTGATCACTGATAGCAGTTCTAATACGAAATGTGATTTAATGCAATTTGGAGGACACAAGCACACAATGCTTGTAATTATAATAATCTTATATGAGCTATCTTAGGTCAACTGGTATTAAATGTCTATATATTACGATTATGGTCGACGTTGATAGGACGTGATGGAGCTGTTACTATTATGTTTATGGGATACAGTAGGACAAGGCACTGTAAACGCGTGGGTTGTGGAATCGACCCCACTCGGGACAATTAATTGTTTTCATTTCCTGACTCTGGTAAGTTTAAACGCGACGACGAGCTCCACCACCCAACACGCAATGTTTTGCGGGAAAAATACAGAGAACGGAAATAATTTGACACTAGACTAAACCATATTAGGATTTACTGCGTTTGTGGATAGAAAAAAAAATGCAGGTATAGAAATGTATACTTTAATATTTTTTTCCAGATATCATTAATCATCAGCTCCACCAATCCTCACGGCGTCAGTCAGCCGCTTTTCTACTGCGCTACGATATAACTATTCTGTTCCATTTCATTCTACGCCTTTAATATGTAATTATTTGGAATTCAATAAAAAATATTTTATATTTATATACTTACAATATAATAGTTACATTTGCAGTATATGTGTTGATGCACAGCTATGAGATTTGGACAATTTACACCAAACTTTAGATTACATATATAAAAATAAGTACATACTCATACTCATATCAATATATATACACACAAAAAAACCTTAAATAAATACAATCAAAAACAATGTCACACTATTCGTGGCGCAGGGACACAAGCATGTGACTTTACAGTCCTCAACCAATGTCTTCAGAATTCGGGTGAAAGTTGGTCGCAGAGTGTCTTAGCATTGGGCTCCCTCTGCCCACCCTGCTACATAGGGTAAAGAAACTGAAACTGAAGAAAAAAAACAATACAAAAACCCTTATTCAGCATGTTTACCAATTGACTTAGTTGGTAATATAGAACCATGAGCCTTATTCTGCATAACAGTCTATTGTGAAACAAGGTATTATTATGTACCTACATGATCAATAATATTATGGAAGCGGTATCTAGATATCGCAATAGAACAGTAGAAATGGCACAAACAAAACATCAATCATGAATTGTCATGAAGAAAACGAAATTGAAAGATTTATGTTTTTTTTTACTAAGAATAATATTCGCCTTTTTATTTACATATATGATAGATTATTTATAGCTTTTAACTAAAGCCACTAGAAAGAAGCTTATACCTAGTTATAAACAAAACAATAACTGACACTAACTTAATAATATAAGTAAGTAAGTTATTTCTTACTTACTTATATTATTAAACATTTTGGTCTCAAGAATTGGTTACGTTAATTGGTTGCATATGTACTGATTAATGATTTCAGATAACTTGTAGATTTTATTCCATAGTATCTTTTCACATTTAAATTTTAAAATGTAATTAATAAACTGTAGAGGAGGTTTTATAATAAATCAACCAATGCATACTTTAGGTAAATATTTCAAATATAAAATATATATCTTTTTATAGTTTTACGAAAGTCGATAACATTGTAGTCGATATTATTATTTCGTATACCTTAATAAATAATATTATCATAAAATATTACATAAAAATAAATTTTATATGACATTTACCGTGATTTGAATATTTATAAGAAATTATTGACACGTCCCAAGACAAAAGCATTGTTTCGAGCAATAGAGTGTAACAAAAAGGTTTTCCTTTGTAAAGTGAATGCAAGCACTTCACTCAGGCGCCGCCTTTATTCAATGCCCGCCTTTCTAACGTTCTCTATCTGGAACCATTACAATACTGAAAGAAAAAATAAATAAACCGCAACAAGGTGAGCCAGACAACCTATAGGTCATGCTCGACGGTCTTATAACCTGAAGCTCAATAGAAAACCTGATAAAGAAAAACTCCGAGAAAGCAAGTTGAATGAAGCATTACTAGTTACTTGTACTTGTTGTCACAAAAGGAAGTTTGCGGAGTGAGAAAAACTTCTGCCGTAGGAAAAACAAAATTTATCCAGAAGTTTCGTAGTCATGCTTAGAATCCTTTATTTGTTACCTTGCTTTTTCTTAAGATAAATCTCAAGAATATTAAATGTATTATCTTCATTATACTTAGCACCACCCCTAATATTTTAATAATAGCTTAGTCAGCCTCATTATATTCGTAACAGTATAAATAAGTAGTTTGTTTTTTTTATCTTTTTTGATAGCGCTGAACGAAGTCTATGACAATCTTTATTATAGAACGATTTGAAATATCATCTTCTGAATCTTATAATTATGTAAGGAAAAGAACAGCATATGTGACTCATTCCGTATTTTCCGTGTTTATTAAAATACATTGTTACGGATACTTAAACAAGATAAGAACAAAATATTTATAGACGTAAATAATAAATTACAACCTCAATCAATATTTTTCATATTAAATGTATTCGCATTCAATAAATATTTCTTTGTAAATGTAATGTAGCGATATAAACATACATACTTTATATGTTTATGGATATCGTGACAAACAGTTAGCTATTGTGTCCTATATCTATATTATTCAATTTGTTCCTATTTAAAACATTAGACGTAGTAATGGGTATATTTTAAAACATTTCGTTTACCTTCACTGGGTAGGTAAGAAGATTTATTATCAGAAATATGAGTACTATGCTACCAGTCTAATAGGTATCACATTCACAAGGTAAACTTAGTGTTTTTTCTTAAAAAAAATAAAATTCGAATTTAGGAGTGTAAAAACAATGTCGTTTGCGCCTTGTAAATTCATGGACTTACACCTTTGCACATAGTTAAGGTCCTGGTCAGGCATCATTCAGTATGTGAATCTTGAGAAAAGTTCCTTTGCTCATATGCTTTTTTTCCCATTCGTGAAGCATTATCCCCTTTTTAACCTTTCGTGCCTCTTGCGTACAATGTAACACTACAGAAAATCAATAACTAGAAAAAAAGATTAGCCTAGAGAAAAATACTCCGATTTTTTATTTATCTCACGTGCAACATTGGTTGCTAGTCCGACTCGGAACCAAACGTTACACGATGTCTGATAAGACCTGTCATATGGAAATATGTTAAATATAAAAGAAATATATGAATGGAATCTCTGTGAATTATTCGTACAACATACTAATGTAGCAGCAGTATATAATGTTAGCTTGACGCTGTATCCCGCACACAGTAAGGTAAGCAAAGGGAAATTAGTGTTAAGACACTTCGCTCCCCACTTTCCATCAAATTCTTGAGGCATTGCGTGTTGAGTGGCAGAACTCAACGTCACTCTTTTGCTCCGACATTTAAATAATTATTTAACTTAACTTAACTTAACTTCACGCTTTATCCCTAGCGGGGTAGTCAGAGAGAACGGAGCGCCAAACGCTACGGTCTCTACATACCTCTTTCGCCTCGTCCACTGTCATCAACCTCTTCATACATGCCCTCCGGGGGATCCTCATGCTTTTTACGTGACCTTCCTCCAGTATCTTTGATACTGTGTTTTCGAAGGTCAACCGAGGTCTCCCCCTACCTCTCTTACCACTCACTTTTCCATCATAAATCTTTTTTGCCATTCTTTCCTCGCTCATTCGTTCGACGTGCCCAAACCAGCTGAGCACGTTCTTCTTCATTCTCACCGTGACATCCTCGCTGGTACCTGCCATTCTGTGTACCTCTTCATTGCGGATTCGATCAGCTAGGCTGACTCCGCATATCCTACGAAGAGATCGCAT
This sequence comes from Heliconius sara, assembly GCA_917862395.2. Taxonomy (NCBI): domain Eukaryota; kingdom Metazoa; phylum Arthropoda; class Insecta; order Lepidoptera; family Nymphalidae; genus Heliconius; species Heliconius sara. Next base: position 17,044,602 of record OU860789.1, on the reverse strand, counting down.
CTCCACAGCATTCATCTTTCTTTCATTCTTCTTCTGTAATACCCACGTTTCGCTGCCGTATAACAGGGTCGGTACCAAAACTGCATTGTGTACGGCCAAACGCGCAGCTGTGCTGACGTTTCGCCGTCTCATCAATGCAGCCAAGGCCCCGTTAACCTTGTTACCGGCAGCAATACGCCTTTCCACATCCATCTCGTATCTTCCATCTCTACTGAACATACTTCCCAAATATACCACTTCATTCACCTGTTCTAATATCTTATCATTTACACTGATCTTGCATTCCGTCCTTTCTTCATCTCGTTCAAAAATCAGAACCTTTGTCTTATTCGCATTGAGGCTTAGACCATTATATTCACACTCTTCTTTCAGAGTGGTGACCAATGCCTGCAACTCGCACTCTGATGATGCAATAAGCACTGCATCATCTGCGTACAGCAGGCAATTCACATTCAGGTCACCTACTTTCACTCCTATATCACTTTGTTTCACTCCTTAAATAATTATTTCATTTCCTCTAATGGGATTGAATCCATAGCCAGTCGCAATCAAAGTCACACAATTGTGACCCTGCGTCACGAATGGGTTCATGTATATAATGATATTATAAATAAAAAAATCTTGATTACTGCACACACATAAAACCGATTACCTCCGCAAATTTTCAAATATAAATATAAAGAGATAAAAATATATATCTATATAACAGATGCGTGCTAACTAACTGTGAACACAGAGTTACTTATCAATGAGCTCATTTCATAAATAAAAGGTTATATGACTATGTGTATCATCTTATAGTACGAGATCCCATTGCAAAAATGTGAAGGTATCTGTGATTTTAATGAAATTTATTTTTAAGAATGATACATATTAATAGAATAGATTACACCATGATTGCCTACAAAAGTTACCGCAATCACCTTAAATTATTTGAAGAGAGAGAAGAATTATTTATCTGCTTTTATATAAATCCAACATTATTTAAAGGAAAAACTTGAGTTGCCAGGTACGTAATCTATTGTGAAGACACTCTGTTTTTAATTTTCTGGCTTAACTAAACGCTGTGGTTTGCCTCAACACTAGAGCAAATATAATAATAAACATTTATTTTCTCAAGTGAGAATTGAACCCACGACCTGTCGCGTTTACAATCCCACTTTACGCCCCTGCTTCACGACTGGCTTTAACTCCTCCCTTTTTCTAATTTAAAATCTGATAATTCTATACCGGTCCGTACCGGTTTTTTCTATATCATTACATTTTTATTTTATTTTAAATATTTACTCTAAGCCTAACCGCTACGTAACTTAAACGAGCCGCTTTTTACTACTACGACAGTCCCACTGGTCAGACCTGGTCAGGCCTCGTGAATCGTTAGGGTTACTAGGTTTAAACATGTCATGTTATGATGACACACGTGTTTTTCAAGTGAATAAAAACAAAAGAATAAAGTTTATTCTTTTCTCAACGATACAACAGATGGTTGCCTGTAAAATAACTGCCATATAATAGGAAATTAATTCAAATGATGGCAATCTGCTTGCGGCAGTTATTTTGCACGCAACCGTATTTTATAGTGTTAAGAAAAGAATAAAATTTAATTGTATATATTATTTGCTTGAAAAACTCTTGAGTGTAATTACTCAACAGGGTTGCGACTGACAGAGAGGTGGTAATTTTTTTTTCAATTCGGTATACTATTTTCTTCTAAATAATTTTGGATTCACAAAAAAACATATGCGTGATTCTTTATCAAAAACTTATTACGATAAATGCATTAAAGATGATTACGGCACAACTTTTCTCATCTCTCTTAAAAATAAGTTGCATTGAAAAAAACAACTACCTGCAGATTTTTGCAGCGGGATCTTAAGCTATTATATTTAATGAGATCTAATTAAGAGCTTGACATCAATGCTATGACATAAGTTATAAAAATTGAGAGATCATTTTTAATAAGGTACACAAATAATATAATGAATAATGAGAGTTTGTTAGTGTACGTATGTGGAATCTTGCAAGCTCAATTTGACCCACTTTCCAGTCTGATGAACTGTGGATTATAACTGAAATGTGGATTATAACTTCAGTTCTGATGACAATGAAATTACTTTTGATATTAATCCAAAATGACCGCCACATCAAAATAGTGTATTACATGGTCTCAATGGGAGAAAATGATAGTGTTTAGGCTCATTTGATTTCTCTTGGCGAGTACTTTAAATAGGAACATGACCGGGAAAACACCTTGCAATAATGATGCATTAATAGAAATGAGAATTAAGAGAAAATTAGAAAACAAAAGGTAAATGAATCAAAAGATACCTTTTTAAGAACAAGATTTGTTTTACAAGGTTATACCAAAATGAAAATAATAATTCCAAAAGCACTAGCTCTTGGAATTATTATTTTAGCACATATAAAAAGAGAGAATTAAAACTAAATCAATTTCGTACGCGATACAACTTTGCAATTACTATTTTAATTGCAGTATAACTGACCTTTTAAATAGCTGTTTGTTTTTATAAAACTTTCGTAATTAATATTTTATTTTGTAATTGAGTACGAAAGTTCATGAATGTAATTATCATGAAATACCATTAAATACCCATAAGATAATATTTTTTGGAATATTTTCATAGATTAGCAACATTTCTCTCATACAACATAGCAAAGATTAGAAGAGAGGAAACTAGTGTTGAAACACTGCTCTCCACTTTCTGGCTGTTTTCATGTTAAGCAGAAGAACTCCATCAACACTACGTTTTATCCTACGAGAGCAATGACAATAATTCTAATATTCTAATATAACCATACCCAAGTGAGGATCGGATTACAAAAGCATGTACTGTTACAATCACAGACAACAATGGTATCATGACATATGAATAATAATTTATACGATTATAATCAAGGAATTCTTCCAACATGGATAAAGAGAACGCGTTATTGGTTTTTTCTTAAAATAGCCACACAAAAAGCAATGATAGAATATAATAATACTGTTTTTTTGTTAGCTTCACGCTGTATATAGCAGAGTAGGCAGAGAGAATCTGGGAGCCTTGTGTTAAAACTCCGTCTCCACTTCCGTTCTGCACTTTCTGCTAAATTCTGGAGGCATTGCATGTTGAGTGGCGGAACTCAACACCGCGCTTTGACATTCCTGATGATGGTAGAATGTAATAATGGTCTGATAAAAATAATGGTTTGTAAGTGATGATTGTGCTGAATGATGATGAAGAAAATGTTTATTGTTCACTTTCATTTATCTGCCCATTGCTTTATCTGTTATCTACTTTTAATTATTTATCGTGCGTTTTAAATTACACAGATTTTAATAAAGTATTCCTTGTTTATTTGTAGAGTTAAATATGTAAAAAAATAATTGGTATAAAATCAACATAAGACTTACATAGGTATATATTATCTACTTGACAAAATATGCTTATTTTCTAATAGACAATAGTGAGAAACCATAAACAAATTTGAAATGTAAACAATGCAATGATTGAAGGAACAAATCCCTTTCCAATTAAGGCGGCGCTAGTTGATTTACATACTATAAATTTCAATTAAAATAGTTCACGCTCATTCTTCCATGCGTCCACTTCACTATTTGCTGTAGCTACTGCTTTATGACAAACTTTTTTTTTGTGGTTTTTGTTATCATATCGTAAACAAAAAATTTTTTTTTTCTCTAAAACTCATTTTATTATTATAAAATTTTATAGTTAATATTGCTACAATAGTACGTACCTACCTATACTTATTATAATAGATTACATGGAATCTGTTTTATTTTATTTAGTTTTTAGGGTTCCGTACATTTTAAGGAAAAAGGAACCCTTATAAGATCTGCCCGTCCGTCCGTATCTATCGACAGGATTTGTCTCAGGAGCACTTGGAAATATCGATCTAATATTCAAGGTACATTTGGTTGATCTAGAATTACGAAATTTAGCAGCTAGCATTTACAGGTAGAACTAGTTCAGAAAAAAAAAGTATACTACAATTATACAGTATATATTTGTGGTTAAATCCCAAAAAAATAATAACCTTAAAAGGGGGCAAATTTTGGAATTAAAGCCGCTAGATCAAGTGAGGTATCAGATGAAAGCTCTAGCTAAGCTAAATTTGAATTTTAGAAATAGCTCGAGCCCTCCAATTTTCAAACCAAACCCTCGGTGGGTGGTGCCCGACTCGCACTTGTCCATTCTTTATATTTGTTTTATTAATATAATATAATGCAAGAGTATATGTGTGTGCACATTGTATATACACTGACGTTATTTCTAACCAGCTCCCTTTATAAACTAAGCTCTTATAGGCACTGCAAACGACTTATAGGTACATAGTAACAGTTTCCTTTCCTACTATATATAAAAAAGCGTGAAGCTGCAAAGAGATTAAAATGAAAGCATATAAATTTGATCTTAAAACATACCAGTACAAAAAGCATATAAAACTTTAATTAATTTTCGTGTAGCATAAATTCACCCACTTCATAGAAGAGACAATAGGACAAAAAGACAAATCTATTATTCCGTTCTCATCTGTAGAATTTCACGACAGCTCTAACAACAATAATAATTTACATTTACAAAAATATTCTGTATTATGGATCTGTTAATGTATTTTCTACAAGTTGGTTTATATACGAGTATGACAAATTTGAGGCCTGTTGTGACGCAGGGGCACAGAGACGTGTGACTGATTGCGACAGGTTGTGGGATCGATTCCCAGTCGAGAACAAGCTCAAAAACAGTATTTATTTCGAATTGTATAATTTTGATATCGTATTTTACGAGTCAATCAGTCATCAATCATTCGTTTCTTTTTTCTGTTGTAAAATAAAATATATCATATGCCGAGAAGATTTTTTTGACATATTTTTTGTCAGGATAAAAAATGTTTAGAGTTTTTATTCTAAAGCATTTGTATAAAACCTCAACCGCGATGATGTTACGTCTTAAAAGTATTTGCGGTTTCTGAGGTTGACACAGAGACCGAAGTTATAAAAAATGTGCGTGTAACCTGACCGAGAATGTGGGCCTCAATAAGTTTTTGTACCACAATGCGCCATTATCTTGGTAGTTTAGTTATGCATATAAAAAACATAATTTTGAATGACAAATCAAAAGTTGTGTATTTTTTTTGTTTCTTAACATAAATAATTTAACTTTACGCTTTTTTCTATATAGAAAAAACCAATATGTCAATACACTCCGTTCTTGTATTAAGGACTAGGTAACATTTATGCAGTACGTAAAAATATAACTTATGTGGAATTATGACTATGACTGATATAAAATGTTGTTTTGTATTTCATATTGTTTTTTTTATAATAATTTTCCAAGGTAAACTTTATTTTTTTTTAATTTATTTTTTTGTATTTTTACAATAGAATAATACTAACGTACCTATGAGGAAAAAAGAATTCTATGGTTTTGCCCAAATCTTAAAGTTCTAACTGTAAAACAAATATTTTTAGTAGGGCTATTCACATCAATGTTATATCATCTCTGTTTACTCCCCAAACATGTAAATTTGTAAACCTGTTTGTAAAAACGTTTGTAAATAAAGCCTATTGTAAATTTTGTGTGCATTTACACAAGCCTAGTCAGCTCATAAAATATAGACAGAATCAAAATATTCGACAAAACAATAGTAAACAAATAATATAATTATACTTTTAACATAAACATTAGCATGTATTTGAATTTAAGAATTACACAGCTTCACGCTGTATCCCGCACACAGCAGGGTAGGCAGAGGGAATCTAGTGTTAAGACACTCCGTTCCCCACTTTCTGCCAAATTCTGGAGGCATTGCGTAGTGGCAGACCTCAACTCCGCGCTTGGCCCCGACACCAGAGCGAAGAAATGGAAATATAAATTTAAGTAAATATTTCATCTCCTCGATTGGGGATCGAACCCACTACCAGTCGATTTGACAGTCACACTTCACTTATCGCTCTCGATAAGCAGTATCTACTATATTTAATATGAAGAACAGACATTTTGATGATGCTTATCATCGTCATTTAAATAACTGTGCCACAACATGAAAGAAGTTTTAATTGGGACACTCATTTTACTACTGCTGAGATTGCCTATCTGCCATTGGTTGTTGTTTATCAAGTCTGTTAAAACATTCAGTTATAAATTTTGTTTTAACAATCAACATATTTTTTCCATGATGTATAGTTGTATTACGGCGTTGATAATTAAAGTGAAGAACGGAGTGTCTCAACACTAGGTTTCCTCTGCCTACCTTGCTGTGTGCGGGATACAGCGTGAAGCTGATTTTTTATAGTTGTATTATTTGTGGCCAATTCAAATGAGTATATATTTTAAGTAGGATAGCAAGCGTATTTTTTATTATATACGTACAATATACAGCTCAGATTAGATATCCATACAATGTTATTACGTTAAATCACAAATATATAAAGGAATATTTTTAAATTACGCAAAGAATTATCCAAATAACGCCTCTGATGTAGTTAAAGTTATATTTTATTTCGAATATAAATAAGTTTCGTCGATTTTCGTTGGGTAAGTAGCCGTGTTGGGTCCGGACTCGCGACATGCGTCACTCAATGGACGTAAAGTAAAGAATTTCATTTATACCTGAGTCTTTCCCGCAACGTGCCTTGCTTTTAGTTTACGAAGTTAAAAAAACCAACCTTGGTTACATTGTCATACTTAAAAATAATGGTTTTCTTAAGGAATTTATATTTAAGGCCATTTCAGATCTCCATTGTTTGCGATGAAAAGGTGAACTAATTGTAAACTTTTCTAAGATACTTATCGTACTGAAATTACTGGTAGATTTAGACGATTATACTATGATGATGATGACCTAATTTTTTGCCCCTTTTAAATATATACAATAATCAAATAAAGTTTACGCTTCATTTGCCTTGTTATTCTTCTTTATTTAATAAAAAAAAATATTATTATGAAAGTCACTTTTAAATAGAAAAAGTAAAAATCATAAGTAAAATATAGTCAGAGTTTAAGTATAGTTTAAGTATAGTTTAGACTGTTTGAAAACTCCGATTCCTTTAAATTTTTAATGAGGTAACCATGTGTTAACAAAATGCATTAAACATGCATTTTGTTAACACATGGTTACCTCATTAAAAATTTAAAGGAATATTATCACGATCAACTTATTCTTGCTTTTAAAAATTATACTCGTACATTTCCATAGAAATGCAATAGAAATTAATAATTATGAAATCGAAAAATATAAATAACCTAAAATTACAAAACTAATATTAATTAAAGACAAGACTAATGACAACTGATTAAACACAAAGGTGAATCATAAAGGCAGAAATTCCATTTCTTCATTCGCTTACACGCGAACGTGAAACGAGTCGCGCAATGACGTTATCAGTCGGCGTCTACGCGGTGAATGATAATGTATCGCCCAGTGCGCTTTATCTGAGCTAAACGGGCAACACCCGCCGCCGGCGCCGCACTCGCTATTGACAGCTGAAACTGTCAACAAAACGGGAACCAACACACGGCTAGGCCCCTACCATTCACGCTCACGTCGAAACGCGGGAAGCACGTGGCCGTCTAATATTAGACCGCGTCCAAACATCACATCGCCCACATGACCCGAGCCGCCGGTGTATAAAATATAAATGATTATTTTAAACGTCAGTGAAAAAACAAATAATGAGTATCATCCAAAAGTGGAGGGAATATGTGGCCGCTATCAGTGGTTAGTGAACATTTATTTATTTATTTCTTTCTTTCTAATGTGTGATTTTTTGTGTGCGCGCGGGCAACACTGGATTTGTTTTTGGGTGTGCGCGCGGGAATCGTTTAATATGGTATATAATTGGAAAATATTTCTTTTTTATTTAAATCAGTTGCGAAATAATCAAGGTCCTATCGTGCAAGGCCTTTCTTCATTCTTTATTCAAAAGTATGATATTTATTTAATTTTTATTTTATTATAGTGAATATTTTAAAATACATATGTTTTTCTTATTCTTGTATTTTTAATTTTCTAATGAGATACATATATTTTAAATGTATAATTTCGCTATTGATGATTATCTTTGATTTTGCCTAGATTATACATATAAATATTTTAGTCAGTTTAATTTACTTTTGCTAAACATTAAAATAAATATAAACATTCCTTATGCGGTTAGGTACTTGTTATTTTTATATTGTTTTGCTCAGACATCTGAGGGTCAACGAAATGGGATCCCATACAAACCGCAGTAAATTACCATATTAATATGGATTTAAATGCAATATTTAAAACCTAAAGCAATATATATTGTTATGATTCATATTATTTTGGAAATGAAATGCATGATCGCACTCTCAGGGCAAGGCCCCAGCCTTGACCGTCTGGTACGAACGATAGCACTAATTTTCGCTATGTTTCGTAATGTTGTATTTATTGATTATTTTGGATATTAATATTTTAGTTTTTAGAATTAATATGAAAATTAAATTATATAAAAAAATTAAATCAGTTTCACGCTGTATCCCGCACACAGCAGGGGTAGGCAGGTAGCGTTACGACACTCCGTTCCTAACTTTTTGCCGAATTCTGGAGGCATTGCGTGTTAAGTAAATTAAATTATACATAAGTTAAATATAAAATGATAATTTATTAAAAGGGAAAAGACGTTTTCAATCTAATTACACAAATTGATAAATACGCAAACGAGTTCGAAGTACCTTCACTACATGGCCAAGTTCTTTGCCTTGACCGTCTCATGTAAAGACGTACACATCAATATTGAGATATAAAATATCTACTATGACTCTTTACTTGTATTTATATACTTTGCCTTAACATTTATTACATAAGTGATCATAATTCGCTGGTACCTACTCACAAAATAAATATTTAAATAGATTAAAATAATAAATATTAGAATAATAATTGATATTTCATTACATATATTTTTTTATATAGAAACAAATTTAGAAAACATAAACAGAGCACCTTTAATATTATTTTTTTAGCGTCAGCTCGTACTCGTACATAGCAGGGTAGGCCTCTGCGTTCCCTAAACCTAGTGTAAAGACGTTCCGTTTCACATTTTTCTGAAGGCATTTGTTGGGTGGCGGCACTCAACGCCAATTCAACTCAACGCTGCACTTTACCTCGACACCCGAGTGAAGAAAAGAAAATATACATTAAATAAATTTTCATTTACTTAAATTTATATTTCCATTTCTTCGCTCTGGTGTCGAGGCAAAGCGCGGCGTTGAGTTCTGCCACTTAACACGCAATGCCTCCAGAATTCGGCAGAAAGTGGGGAACGAAGTGTCTTTCACTACGTTCCCTCTGCCTACCCTGCAGTATGCGGGATACAGCGTGAAGCTGAACATAAATTTTCATTTCCTCGAGTGGGGATCGTACCCACAACCAGTCGCTTTTACAGGCACACTTTGCCAAATTAATTAACTATTTACTACTTGTGTCACAATAAATTAATTTTAATTGAAATTTTAATAAATTGTTAATTTAAAATACAAACAGTGTTTAATCTAAAATGGGCGAGAAATATTGCAAAAATAACATTCGGTAACAACAGATTGTTTCGATATTAAATCGAAACGAGGGCACGTTGTATGGGACATCTAACAAAGGTGCATATTTAGTGTAGTTGTTGCGCAACATTCATAATTTTTTTACTAGATTAATACAATGTACTTCTGTGAATAGATTCTTCGGATCTAAACTGGTTTAGGCTATTTAGAGCAATGAGGACATTTTATTAGAAATAACTTTTAAGCATTGTATCAATGTTAGATTGATATTTTTTAATAGTTTCCTGCAGCGTATGCAAGTAGTACTTAAGTAAAATTAAATCAAATCAACTTCATGCTGTATGCGGGGTAGGCAGAGGGAACCTAATGTGAATACACTCCGTTCTTCATTTTGCGCCGAGTTCCGGAGGCTTTGTGTATTGAGTGGCGGAAATCAACGCTGGGTTCTTTGCTTGGTGTTAGAGCGAAGAAATGAAAATATTAGTAAATAATAATTCATCCCCCCGAGTGGTGATTTAGAATTTTATGTGGAAAATGTATATGTATAATAATATAAGAAACAATAATAAAATAAAAAATATATAAATTAATAAAATTGACTATATGAAAAATACATATGTAATTAATAATAAAACAAATGGGTCTAATTTCATTAGTGAAACATAGAAGTTATTTATTATTATTAAAAAGTTTAGCTTCAGTTAGTCACGTACAATTACGACAATTTACAGTCAGTACAGAAACCGATAAATGTTTTTTATTGAATTCTTTGTTACGATATTAAAACACTATTTAGTAATTACTTAAAAATATGTAATTTACCGATTAGACAATGATGTTACGAAATATAGATTGACTATTACTAAAGATTTGCAATATAGATATGGAATTTTAATATTACAATAATATCAATTTACCCATTTTTTTAACAATGGTGGCTGGTTGAGAACTTTGATATATCAAAAAAATAATCCTATAAAAAAGGGCCTAGGAACCTAAATCATAACTTAGACCTATTTACTAATTCCTATGCCTAATTCCATTAAAAACAACTGCTTCTACTCGAACGAACGTTCTTAAAAAATAATAATTTTCTCTAAATTTTATCAACATTTGTCATTTCGTTTAACACATCATAAAATAATTTTCAAACGGTAATTTTATTGTCGACGCCACTTATATATAGAAGGTGCGATATTTGTAAAATTAAAGTTACTCACTTGTGGTTTACTTTTCTCATTTAAGATATCTGTAAATTCAAGAGTAAATAACAAATAAATCGGTCGATTTAATCATCAATCAAGCGCCTAACCTGTGGAAAAAACAGGAAAATATTTTCATTTATCCTTTATTTCTTTATTTATAGTCAGTAATTTTACCGACGACTGTCTTTTGTTTCTCACAATACACCGGTAAAAACTAGAAGTTTCATTAGTTCTAAGCGATTTTTTATTGGCCTATACCGTCTATCGACAACGTGGCGTTCATTTGATTAGAGGCCGGAGCTATTTGATAGTTTAATTGAGAAAGAGAAATGTAATTAAATTATTAAGTTTTTTTTATTTTGCTTAAAACTTTAGAATTGATAGGTTTAGTAGAACTTTTTTCTTAAATGAACGCAGAGGTCGATTCATGAGCCATTATATATTTAATGTTTTTTTTAATTTTAAATGGCATATTGAGCAAAACAAACATCGTTTTTATACTCAAGTGACATATTCAGATTTACACATTTTAACTACTGTGATTCAAATATAAAAAAAAATTATATTTCATTATTTCAGTCTAATAAAAAGCCACAAAAAAGCACTAAAATGCAAAAGCCATAACATTTCTTAAAGCCACTAACAAAGTAGAATAAAAAATATATTGTCATGTAAAGTTGCACTTGCACAAACAATACAAATGTTATGACGAAATGGATAAGTGACGAATATATCATGATTCAAATTATAAATAATCCCAATTGCGTTTTTATTAAATAGTTACATATGTTATTTTGAAAAGAATATATTATAAGGTTATTACAATGTCTCGCTGTTATGCTGTACGGTACTTACATGAAAATTAGTCATTTTTAATATAAATATATTTATTAAATAACTATGAAATTGAAATAATAGTCAGCTGGTTTAAGATTGTGCTACGATCGTGTAATTTTCTAGCTATAATTCACTTATATATAAAATTCATGAATATATTATATAAAATAGATATTTTTTAGCTTCATGTTCTCCTACATCATAGGGCAGAGTGAACTTAATGTCTAGATACTCCATACTCCACTTTCCTCTTACATTGATTAAGCAAATATAATTAACATAAATTATAAAAAGAAATCAAAAAATAAAGTGACAGCGTGAAAAAGGAAATCGTTAGCTACGTTACAAATGTATTCAGACACATACGGATAAACAATACACAACCGAGACGTCACTCGCGAGCTGACAACCAGATATTTACATGTGGCGCTCTGTAGGTAAACAGAATTTAATAGAACATTAAGGAAATCGTGGCATCTAGATATATTTATTGCGTATTATAAATTTACCTGTATTATATTCCAAATATGAAATAAATAACATATAATAGAAGATAATAGAATATTATTCTCTTTTATAATAGTTTTTTCATATTAATTTTGTAAACTTACTGCTGAAAAACAGTAGGGTAGGCCAAAGGAACCTAGTGCGAGTGGCGGAGCTCAACGCCACGCTTTGCCTCAACACAAGATCGAAGAAAAGAAAATATTAAATTTCATCTCCTCCACAACCTAATTTCATAATGATTTTTAAAGATTGTAAATATCTATAATATCTTCAAAAATGACTAACTTAATTCACAATACCTGTTCTTTTTCATTTCTTTCAAACATATTATATTTTCTTATTCTATTGTATTAAAATTAATTTTACTTAAAAAAAACAGATATCAAAAAATAGCCTTACAATTTGGCATATCATAATAAACGTTATTTTCTTTTCATTTTCAAATTAAAAAAAATTAATTGTTATCATTCTTTTGAAATAAAAGCTGTAATCATTTTCTTAAAAAAATGTCAATTAAGTATATATTTGTAAAGTATATAATAGATACCAGGATAATTTCTAATTATTTCATCTGTCGCTATTGTATGTATTTAATACTTTTCGCAATTTTTCAACATTCATTAGGATTTTTTCCAGCTTCGTTCTTTATTCCACATAACGCACAGTAGGCAGAGGGAACCTAGTGTTAAAATACTCTATTCCCATTAAGACACTTCCGTCATTCACTTTCCGCTGAATTCTGGAGGCATTGCGTGTTGAGTGACGACTCAACGCCGCGCTCCAGATGAAAATATGAAATATTTAATTTCCTCGAGTAGGATCGAACCCACAACCTGTCGTATTGGCAGTCACACGCGTGTGACGTGTGGCGACTGCCAATGCCGTGACCCTGCGCCACGATGCACTTAAACAAGAAGGACCTAAGAATTTCATCTTTTTTTTATTGACCATAAAATAAATCCAGTATTATGCATACAGATAAAATGACCAGTATTATTTGCTTAACCAAAACGATTTTGTCTTTTTATTTTTTCAATTTTATATTTAAGTACCTATAATAATTTTGTGCCGTGTGATCCCGGCCTAGAATAGGATCATCCTGGTACTGGTGGTGTCGTAAGAGGCGACTAAAGTACGTGTGGTAGAGTCACGTCGCCAGCAATGGCAACACGCATGGGCAGACTCGATCGGATCATTACCACCCCTGGCATTTAAAACCGGCGTGAAGTAGTGGCTTTATGCCACTGCGTTTCGCATCAGGTAATGCCGGGCCCCGGCGCCCAACCCATCTTAAAGGCCGGCAACGCACCTGTAGCTCCTCTGGGGTTGCACGGGGTCGTGGGCGGCGTTAATCATTTACCATCAGCTGACCCGCACGCTCGTTTGCCGTGTCTTTTCCATAAAAAAAAAAAACTCACTACATCGCATATCAATCTTAAAACAAAATTCAAAATATTCAATGAACTGAAAATTTTAGGTTACATTTAGAATAATAACTTTTACAGTTTAAGGCAGCTATAGTATTTAGATAATTTTTAAATATGCATCGACTATCTCTGTGACAAACAACAGGTTTCATTTAATGCCAATATATGCAATTTGCGCTTTAGATAAACAACTTCTTAATTGATATTAAACGATGTTCGTTAAACTGTTTATTTAAATTACGCTAGTGATTACATATTATTATACGATTAAAAAGTAGTACCTACGTAATATTAAATATATATATATATATATATATATATATATATATATATATATATATATATATATATATATATATATATATATATATATATATATAAGTAGCGTCTCTTTATTATGGCTATTATATTGGATCGACATTATTTTTGAGTACTTCAGAATATAAAATGGCTTCATACATACAATCGTAACGGTTAAATATATTTTTCACACAAAGCATTTAGGTAAATATGTATATCTGATAAATAATTCTTAAAAAGAACTTGTCATTGTAATACAAATTTATGGTCACGAAAACGCCCAAAGTTCGAGGCCACAACACACCCAGAATAATATTGCTGATGAATAAAAAACACGCCGCTCTCTTATTAACTTAAATTGTTTAAGTATAATTTTCACTTTTCCTGTACAAAAAAAAATTGTTATGAAACATCTAACTTCCTATTATTTTGAAATTTACGTAGACGGACGATAACATAGCCCGATAACCATATTGAGCTGATGATAAAGATAAATATGGATAGAAAAAAGTTGCTTTGGCTAAAATAATGCAATTAAAACAAATATCGTCATTATTTTAATCCCATTAAGTATTAAATAATGATAAATAAAAGAAGAAGAAACTGCGAAGATGCTTTATTTATTTATTTATTTTTAATGTAATATATAGTGAAACATTTCCGAGAGAATATTTAGCAAAAGGGTCTTAAAAGCATTAGAAGATTTGTCATACTGTAAATCCACAAATTAAATTTAACCTAATTTTAACTGCATAAAAAAACATCTTATTTTACATTTCAAAGCCATCACAAAATTCATAATTTTTACAAAGTAAAATTTTACGTGGAAACTTTTATTAAAAATATTAGAATAAAAACGCCACTCCTGTAGCGAACTAATTAGAGAGTGTTTGAAAGGTGACGGTTGTGAATTTGATTTCTGTACTATTTATGATATTTTTTCATTTCTTGTTTCGATCGGTTTAAGAAGGAACCAACTAAGCTAAACTGTAACACCTAATTATTTAAATGAGGCCGTCGTGGCCCAGGGGCACAAGGATGTATTTATAACGCTACGGTTGTGGGTTCGATCCCCACTCGAGGAATTATTCAAATTGATATTTCTATTTCTTTGCTCTGGTGGCGAGGCAAAGAGCGGAGTTGAGTTCCGCCACTCAATACGCAATGCCTCCAATATTCGGCGGAAAGTCTCAACACTAAGTTCCCTCTACCTACTCTGCTGTGTGCAGAATAGTGCGTAAAGCTGATTTTTTAATTTTTTATTATTTAAATAAGTGTAAGACCAAGAGCTGGCTTAGGTATATGCCCAAGATGCTTGAAAAAAAAACAACAGATAAAAACAAGACATATCCTGTGGTATACGCCTAAAAAATATATGTTGTCATATACATACATACGTACATATATATTAAATACTTACTGGATCCATACTCTTGACAGTAATTAAAAGACAACATCTTATATTGAGAAAAGAAATTGGTTCAAGTTTATAAGTAGTAGTACGTATATCTAGCACAATCAGGTACACGTTGGTAGAACATGGATATATCGGGCAATTAATACAGTAAATAATTGATTGCACCAGCATCGCCTCAGGCCGGTCAGCCTTAGCCATGCCATTGATTATAACTAGGCCATTTCGTATCACCTATTCGTGACACACGCTGTCAACAATAAAAATAGTAAGTTAAGAAAACACCGTTAGCTGTTTCTATTACCACCATCTATAATATTTGTTTTGGTTGTGCTAATAAAATTTGCACAAGTTCATTAGTCATTCTGAATAAAGATGAATGTGAACGTATTTTTGTACGTAACAATTTAAATTAATGGGAAACCCAAAATTGCGACAGCTCGTTAATAAAAAAATTTAAAAAATTGTCAGAAGAAAGAAATTGTTTCCTTGATTTCATACAAGAATTAACTATATTATAAAAGCATAGATATTAAAAAAAACCTATAACTATCATGCAATCAAAGTTAAAAAGTACTCTAAAACATTACTTACTCGGTTGGTTAAATGTGTCATTAGACCAACTGGAATTTAAACACCATAAAGACGGTAAAAACGCTGTAAAATAATTATTTTAATTGTACTTTTAGTATCACGATCATAAAGTACAGGAAAACTAGTAAATCTCTGTATATATTTTTAAAAAATCATATATAATCTATTTTAATATAGCAGGATATTTGTAGCAGCGTCTATTGATCATGGACTTTTAGCAAATATAGTGTTCATTCTCATACTGCAACTTAATTTTTTTTATTCTAAATATAAGAAAAACACTTTAAAATATAAAAAAAGTGTGCCCGAATATACAATAAGATATTTATCGTGGTATAACTGTGCCCATCTTTTTAACTCTTTCTCGGTTTGTGGCAATCAGACTCATAGTGATTGTGTTATCTTAAAACGTGCCTATTCATTATATAGACATATCTTCATATGTAGGTGCAACCTTGAGATCTGACCGACTTATGTATTTTTATTTACGTATTTTTTACGAACGAAATATGATTTTTTTTTTAAATCTATTACTGAATGCAAAAGGAACAAGAAATATATTTATTAATTCTACTATAAAATCTTATAGTATACTATTGTTGAAAATAAAATTTATTTATTATATAAATATTTATGTGTGTGGTCAAGGTAAAGGCACAAAGTGAAAATAAATATATTTTAAATACCAAAATGGCTTATATCTATATCTCAATATTTATTATAAAAAAGATAATTATTCTTTACATTATATTATACTTCACTATAAAATATTTATATGATATCTTTAGAAAGATACCATTTAATAGTAACGTTATAACCAATATGATAATTGCGTCCTAAAGACTAGACATATTGAATACGAAATGCTGTTCGAGAATAATAATAATAGAAAAAAAAATATGATTAAATTACAGATGTATTTCAAATATCAGCCTTATGTATTTAGTCAAAACATATATGTTTTTAGTCAAAATATTAAAGGAATTATTGTTTTGATAAAAAAATACACTATGAAACGGTCAAAGACCTTTTACAACTTGAGCTATGACAAATTTATTATCTCCTGTACCAATATAAAAGTATTTGCCGCCACTTTTTATTGTACTTAAAATGTTTGTACATTGCTTGTTTCATACTCAAAAAGTTATATTAAAAAGGTTATACTTATAAGTATAGTATAAATGATATTTAGAGGCCTTCAAACGCGATTAAAGGTTTTATTCCCAGTCGGAGAAGTTACATATAATTCAATATAATTCATTTTCTCGCTCAAGACAAAACAAGGCGCTGGCTTCCGCTAAAAAAATACATGTGAGTTCTATTTATGTATTAATATATAATTTTGATAATTAATAAATATGTACGATCATATTTCCAACTGGTATATTAAAAGGGTGGAGGTGGGGGTGGTGTGGTGAGTCAGTCTGGTGCCCATCCCAAAAATTTGACAATCTAAAAATACTCCCGAAAAATCAAAAAACGCAACGTTTACACGAACATATCTGTTCAAAGGTAAAGTCCAGCCTCCCCATATCTCTACACACGTTAATAAGAGGAAATCATTTCTAGTATCAGCAACAATAATGTGTCAGATAAGGAGCCTTGGAAAATATCCACTAACTGCGAATAAAATAGAAAACGTCACAACTGTACCTACATACTGTCACGTCACAAATGTTATACAATTAATTGTACATGGCTCGTTAATCCAGTACGTTCAGCTAATTAAAGAAGTTTTTAATTTAATTAAAACCACTGATTAATACTTGATTAACTGAACCAATTAGATGGTTCAGATGATATCGCTGGCGTTTCTTAGTATTTTATTGCACTTAGTTCGTTGTGAATAACGATTTCTTTATGCCAATATTTAATATTTTCCTCGAGCTATTTACAAAAAAGGGACCGAATACGTAATTTCTGTTTCATAGTGGTCTTTTTTCTTATTAATTTATTTTAATGCCAAAAAAGACTGGCTGCATCTAGAATTTTTGAAACGAGTTTACTTGTCTTAATTATCTAAATTACTTATTTTATTATTGATCAACGAATACTCCGATATTATGTTATTTAAAATGCAAACATGTTATTTATTAAATTATGTACATATATACTATCTGTATAAGAATGTAATGACACAATAACTATAAAATATTAATTAATTGGGCCACAATACTTTATAGAAACTTACACAAACAACTAAGAAATAACTAAATCGGTTTGAGCTTGCTTCATTGCATGTGGTTTTATGAATGTTTTATATTTTCATTGTCTTTTCCAAACTTTGAAACTGTTACATTATATGAACGGCCAAAGGCAATATGTCCGCAAATTTGTAAGTAAATAAGAGTTTTGTTTGCGTTTTCCAGCGACTTTAATTACGGCGGCGGCGGGCACCACAGTGGGGTGGACATCTCCCACTCTTCCAATACTCTTAGCCAAGGACTCTCCTATACAAACATCGGCGGATCAGAGCTCATGGATCGCTTCACTTATGATCCTGTTTTCAGGTAGCTTTTGTGTTTTTAACTTCTCTGAATGCCGCATTTAGTAGGGAAGGCAAAGGGAACCTAGTATTAAGTCAATCTTGGAAACATTGTGTGTTAAAACAATAAAATAAAACTAACTCATTTTCCTGAGAGCAATTCAAACCCACATCTGGTGTTTTCAGTCATACATTGTGTCCCTGTGCCGCCACGGCCTCAATAATAATTTTATAGAAACATAATTACTTAATAATCATATATTAAAATATTCTCGTATAAGTAAAACACATTTTTACGCAAACTAGTTATATTATTATAAATAAAAATAATGATTATTTTTTAATAATATAAGCATTAATTATTTAATCTATTTTTTATTGATTCCCTTTTATTCTAAATTATAAAATATTGAGGCCAGTCGTGGCGCAGCGGCACGAAGTGTGACTGTAAAACCGACTGGTTGTGGGTTCGATCCCCACTCGAGGAGATGAAATATTTACTTAAATGTACATTTCCATTTCTTCGCTCTGATGTCGAGGCTAAGCGCGGCGTTGAGTTCTGCCACTCAACACGCAATGCCTCCAGAACTCGGCAGAAAGTGGGGAACGGAGTGTCTTAACACTAGGTTCCCTCTGCCTACCCTGCTGTGTGCGGGATACAGCGTGAAGCTGATTGATTTGATTTATAAAATTATAAATATACATATAAATATAAGTTAATTTTTAATACCAAAACTCAATTATTGAAGGATATATATCTATAATGACATTAACCCTTTAACACGATTTTTTTTAAAATATTACTAAAGCAATTCAAATAAAAAATTTACAGCTGTCAGTCCGATCCCAGCGTCATACCTCGCGGACAGAATAGGAACGAAGAAAACTCTACTTCTCGCTTCTATTCCTTACATCATTGGCTGGATCCTGGTGATGTTGGCTAACAATGTTCCTATAATATACGCGGCTCGTCTCATATCGGGCCTGGGCTATGGTATAGCGTACACGGCTGCCCCTATGTACTTGGGAGAAATCGCCTCGGACGATGTGCGCGGTGCTATGACAACTCTTATCACAGTTATGTCCAAGGTTAGTATTTAATCGAATTCTTAATAAACCACTTAAATTTAATTATTTTGCTGCATGTTCAACGTTGGTACTTAAATATATTATTAAAGGATAATTTTACCTACTAATCTAGTTTGGCGTACCCAATGTATGTATATGCGTTATTGTTGCTTTTTTTCACGTTGTATCCTACATTGAGCATGGTAGGCAGAGGGTTTCTAGTGTTAAGATACTCTGTTTCCATTTTTTGCTGTATGAAAATATATTACTGAACGTAAATATGAACAACAAAAGAAAAGAAGTAAAGAAGAAGTAGAGTTAGAAGTTTTGTGATTCCCATTTAGTAAAATAGATATTTAAATTTTAATGAAGCCGTTAAATTCTTATTCTTACAATCGTTCTGATATAATTAAGTTGAATCACTGTTTAGATTGACTCTCGACTCAAAAAAAACTTAAATTCTATCTAAGCATTAGGTATTGCAATGACATTGGCGCCGCTGTGGCGTGATAATTATTCTGACTTTATTATCCACACGTAAATATTTTTTAGTATATTTATATATATATCTATTCTTTTCTCTTTCCCTTATTCTTTTGAGGCCAGTCGTGGCGCAGGTGTGAGGTGCGCACACAAAGTGCGACTATAAAATTCGCTGGTTGTGGGTTCGATCCCGAGGAAGTAAAGTATTTATTAACATTTATATTTTCATTTCTTCGCTCTGGTTCTAAGACAAAAATCCGGCGTTGAGTTCCGCCACTCAACACACAACGCCTTCAGAATTCGGATGAAAGTGGGGAACGGAGTGTCTTAACGCTATGTTCCCTCTGCCTACCCTGCAGTGTGCGGGATACAGCGTGAAGCTGAATTTATGTATGTATTCTTTTTTTCTTTCATATGAAACGTCGTGTTCACAGTCGTGTTGCTCCAGCCGGTTCTCGAAGTTTTGAATGAGTGAAAAATGTTACATTACTAAGTTTTCTCTACCCGCCGTTCCATAGAAAAAAAATCTTTTAAAATAATTTTACAATCATTGATACTCATAATGAATGTATTATATAAAATTAATATTTTTTTATTTATTTTTCAGTTTGGTATCCTGTCACAATACTGTATAGGACCTTACGTATCCATGATGGGTTTGGCAAGTTTCAACATAGCTATACCAATCCTATTCGTCGTAACATTCAGTGCAGTACCAGAATCTCCATATTATTACATTAAGTCCGGAGACACAAATAAAGCAGAAAAATCACTAAAAAATCTACGTGGAAAGTATTATATTAGTGAAGAATTAGAAAGTATGTCCCATCTAGTCAATGAAAATATGAAGGACAAAAGCAGATGGAAGGATTTGTTTACTGTTGGTGGAAACAGACGTGGCCTCATCATTTTATTTGGCATATATTTTACACAGCAGTTCTGTGGCAGTACCGCAATCATATCGTACGCTCAACAGATATTTGGTGCAGCTGAAGGAGGCCTAGACGCCAAGGAAGCTTGTATCTTATTTGGAACAGTCCAGCTGCTGACGTCAGCAGTTTCTTCACAACTCGTTGACAGATTAGGAAGGAAACCCCTATTGTTAGTGTCATCGTGTGGTGTTGGACTCGCTAATATAATCATAGGGGCATATTTCTTCATGAAACACGAGAACAGTGAGCTTGTCGTCGCTGTTAACTTTATTCCTATAGTAGTAATACCTATTTTTATATTTTCGTACACAATAGGTTTAGCCACTGTACCATTCGCCATAACGTCCGAGATCTTCCCCACAAATATAAAGTCTAAAGCGACTTGTGTCATACAAATATTTGTAGCACTGATGACGTTTGCGGTCACGAAGCTGTATCAAGTGATTGCTGATAATTTGGGCAATTTTGTCGCTTTTTGGTGTTTCGGTTTGCTTTCTGTGGGTGGTGTTATATTTATATTAATTTTATTGCCAGAGACGAAAGGCCAGTCATTTGCCGCTATCCAAGAAAAGTTATATTCGAATGAAAAAGTTCGATATGAGAAAAGTGACGACCATGCGGGGAATGTTCGAATTTTGTAATAACTGTCAAAGAAATATTACTGTATAGATCATATTTATTCATATAACTGTACTTAACTATTCAATTCCGTCCCTCGAGTTATACTTTTATATAAACCATTCCGATATTGATTAAAAATTGTCGATATCAAATATCATAAATATTTTTGCAATTCTATTACAGGAAATATACAAAATAAGCACACCATGTTAAATTTATATGAAAATAAAATAATAATTTAACTATTCGTTAACATATAAATCCTAATGTCATTGAAATTTATAATTATAAGAACTATTTCCCAAGGTGATGTAATACTACTTAATATCCTAGTTAACTTTTAAGCATTACAAGAAAAAATATATATTTTTTATATTTATGTATTATTATATTATATGTATTTAAATATATTTAGAATTTATTTTAATTATAAAATAAATTCTAAATATATTTATGTTTTAATATATTAAAAATATTCCACGTTAAATACAAGTGTCATAAAAATGAAATGGAATCTACTATTGAATGATGTTTTTTGTATGACATAATGTAGAACAGGAACACTACATAGTCTCATTGAGATAGATAAATATGTATATTAATATGTGTATTCTAGATAATAAACTACTATACTATATCAATCCCAATTGATTCCGGTATGATAGTGACTCGTCAAAATGTATGGACCAAATTGAATATCTGTCAGCTCGATAAATAAGATCGTTATCAATGTTCTTAGTAGCTGCAAAACGGAACAAATGATAAAAAAAACTATTTTGTTTTAAATATCTGACTTTAACTATCTCTCAACAGTAAAATTGTAAACAAAATCTAAAATTCGTTTGGTTATTTATTTATTATTTGCAAGTTAATAAATACCTCAGTTAAAAGTGATTTAAGCTAAGAAAAATAACGCAAATTTAACTATATTTCGTGTGTAACGACACCACGACATGACTACCAAATAGTAGGTCTCTATCTCGATCTTCTTATTTTTAATCTTGTTATTTTTCAAACACTATGTATTTAACTTTCTTTCCCTACAAATACATCACATGATATTGATGATGTCTGTAGAATTGTTGTTAAAATATATGTAAATTTGCGAGTGCAAAAGGTGCCTTAGGGAGTGCCTTAGGTAGATAATATCAGAAAATCGTGCCTTAATTGATACGAAAATTTCAGCATATCGTATAAGAACAGAATAAAAATATAGAAATCATAACGCCATTTTCATTCTGATGGAAACATTGATCATGTATATTTTTTTAAACCAATGTCTTATTTGTAATAATGAATTATATTAATAAATGAAACTGTTATTATTTATATAATATAAATAAACCTAATGTGATATAATATAACTAGTAAAATTGTATTAAATAATATTATTAGCAGTAAATAACGTTTTCTAAGAAATGCATTTCGAATTGTGATGTATTAACATTCCGAGTGCCTTGCGATGTGCCATTTTGAAATATTGTTAATACAATTTGAAATATGTCTAATATTTCTATATTAAAGTGATGAAAATTTATTATACGCTGGTTTTATTTTAGACAATTTAACTATTAAATAAAAATATATGAATAAATATTATATAACGCAAAAAGTAGATATCGAAACACTTATTAACTTCCAATAGCTATATTTCTTACAATAATGTTAATTATAATTTTCTATACTGCTCACTCCAATCAACAACATTTTCCCGCCCAAATTTTTCAATATCCCCGCACGTCATTCGTTTCCCGCCAAGCCCCCCGAGCGCTCGGCGACAGCGTACCCGAGAGTTGCCGACGAGCCGGGTGGCGCGTAACAATTAGTTTTTTTTTGCAAATGGCGTAATGTGGCGTAAGCAAAAACAAAATAGCATCAAGGACTAAATAATTTCTTCAGTCGAGGTCTTTTAACTCCCTTTGAAAAGTTTTTAATCATAGATCCTATAATCATTTTATAAAAATTACCTGTTTCCTTAATCATCGCCTTCATGTTTAGAATGTACCGATTTTTATAGAATGTGATAATTTTATTCTTTTTTCTTTCTTTAAATAATTTTACTTATTGTTACAATTTTTAGAGAAAGCTTAAATTCCTTGAAATCCTATTTGGGACATAGTGTTTCATTGCAAAATGTTTATATATATATTTATTATATATATTTAAGTTTTACACTCATTATTTAAAAATTAGTAAGACTCTTTGGAAATACAAGAAAATGACCAGCCTTTTTTACTCAACTTGTTGTTTTCAGTGTTGTTTATCCATTATATGATTATTTAATAGATTAGTTTATACATTCATAGATATTTTAAGAATAACATAATCATAACAACAGCTACGTGTCACGCTGGTGTCACTCCAAACACATGCATACTACAATTTTTATTGTCATCGTAAGATACTTGAGGTAGATTGTGAAATGACCGTGACGTTACAGTCACGCCCACTACGATAAGCTATTATCTTTCTACTGAGTACGTAGGTTAGGTCTGCTCGCCGAAAGCAATCTTCTATAGAACCGCCAAAAACTATAAAAATATTTTGTACGAAACGGTATGCCAGAAAGTTAAATGCCAAAAAGTTTTTACCATTTTTTTATTTCTATAATTTGTTGCGTGTTTGCTTGAATTATAGATTTTATTGATTGATTTTAATCACGCACACAGGAGGGTAGGCAGAGGGAACCTAGAGTTAAAACGCTCTGTTTCCCACAGATTTTATTTTACATATTTAATATCATAATAGGTTATTGCTACTTAACTGACTTACTTTCATGCATCTCTAGCGCGGTACCCAGAGAGAACGGAACGCCAAACATTATGATGAATGAATATCTCTTTCGCCTCGTCCACTGACATCAACCTCTTCATAGAGGAGGTCCTCATACTTTTTACGTAACTGCTGGAGGAAGGTCTATAATACAATTATTGCTACAAAACCACAGAATTCATATAATCTATGTCCCCATTATGACTGTTTATGTAAATATACTTAAAGGCTACATCTTTCAAAATTAAATCACATCGGTACAGTGTTTTCCATTACGTACTATAATAAAAAAAAATAAACCAATGAACTCTGATACCCTTTAACCTATCACTTAACCAAGTACTCAATCAAATACTAAAAGTCTTACATTAAACGTTACTTTAATCTAATGTTAATTTTGAATAAATAAAATACGTATATTTAATGTTTTTTTTAAATGCCAATGTGATATACAAAAATGCATATATAAATGACATACCTAAGTATATAAGTGAGTATAACTTTTTAGAAAATATTGAAAAACTTCTCTTTAGGGTAAGAACTCTTATCAAAAAAATACGTAGTTTAATAAAATTATTAGAATTTTTTTTCTGTCAAACCATATGTTTAACTTACCTAATAACTGTCTATCTACGGTTGATTGTTATTTAGCAATAAGTAAGAATTACAAATAATTAACGTCTCCAGTGTTCCCTTATCAAATTTATTTTCGTACGATGACGCAGACTTGAATGATACATAAGTACATTGTTTTACTTAGAAATCCAACGTGTTAAATGTTGTGAATTTAAACGCAAAATACAAACATATCTGGATATGACACAAAGTTCAGTAGCATTTGCTGAAGTTCTTAAAATATATATATTTTTTTTTAACCTAAATATATTTTTTCCGATTCTGCAGCCGTCTTAGCTCGCGTAATTTATGCCACGTCAATGACTTACTTTAAATACAACATATTAAAATTTACTAATGTTTAAAAATGAGATATTTATAGCAAAAAAATATATTTAAAATTTTGATATTACTTTATGTACTTTTACTATAAACATAGCGTTTTGGATTTGGACAACGATAAAATTATCAAGTTTGTTAATATTAGCACAAGCAGCTTTGGGGCACAAGCGATTGACTTGTAGGTTCAACAAGCTTGTGGGTTTTATTCCCACTCGAGGAAATGTAAAGAAGAAGAAAAAGTTAAGTGTTATAATGGGAACAATGGGAATGTCTTAATAATAGGTTCCCTCTGTCTACCCAGCTATGAGCGGGGTACAGCGTGGAGACAAAACAAAATTAAAGAACTTATCGACACAGTACATCTTCATACTAAGCTTTAAAACCTAGGCTTACAAGAATATAGAGATGTTGCAAACTTCCAAAATTTAAAAAATTGTAATGTAAATAAATAGAGAAATTAAAATATTATTACGAATATTTCTAGGAACGTTTCATTTTACGTGTTTAATTATGACATTTTATGTACAAATGAACAACACCACTTTCACCAAAAACAACTATTGTTCTGCGTTCAACTAATTGCTTGTATTGTCTCTATAAGACGAAGTATAAGACATTTTGAATTCCCGGAATTTATCGTCCCTAAAAAAAAGGCCTATTGTGCTACGGTAAATAAGTATATCTATTATTTATAAAATAATAGATACTAAATCGGTAAAAACAGCTGAGCAGGTAATAAACATTTCTAAATTTACATTTAACAGAAAAAAATACTGTTAATTTTCTTTAAAGGATGTTCCCAGGTTCTCTTTATGTGCGGAATACAATGTGAAACTAATAGAAAGAGATAATTATATTGTCAAAGAATTCGGCTTGTATTATGATTTTGGACAAAAGATACAAGAAGAACAGATATATTAGACTTGATTAAGATTAACTTATAAAATAAAAAATAAAATTAAAAACTTTCAAAAAGTGAACAATTTATGTTGTTGTTTGTTTAATAGCTTGATGAGTCAGTCTTCAAAAGAGTGGAAATCAGCGATGCTACTTCTATCTCCAAGAATGATAAGACGACGTTACAAAATTTACACAATAATTTAAATATTTTCATCAGAATCCAACTAGCAACAATATAATGAAACCAAATTTAATCGTTTCAGAATAAGTCCATGTATGTTGGCGTGGCTGTGTATGTGCTATAAAACATACACATATGCACTTCGAACAGCATACAAATAAACGCACACTTCGACGTCGTGTAGTAGTAGTAGCTATTCGTGGCGCGTTTGTGTGCACGCAGCCGCTTCACGCGTCGACTACCTGATCACATGTCCACATTCCAGCTTCCTTGGTTGAAACGATGAAAATGATGCATTTTATTTGTTACTTTACTTTATTTACTTGATCTTGCACTCTCCTTAAGTTTCCTGTTAGTGACAGCTGTGATATATTTTTTTTAAAGTAACAAAAACTATTCGACTTAGAACTGTAATTTTTTGAGTCAGTTTAATATCGTTTATGTTTAAATTATTACGGAGTAGAAAGTTAAATACATATGTTCAATACACATACTACTTATTTTTCTATCTACATTATGATCTATGTCTTTCCATAACGGGTTCTGTTCTGTATGTACATATGTGATATGCAAAATATTATAAGCAACTCACTAAAATGTATTAATATGTTTTTTAACAATACATTATTTTCAATTTCATATATATATATTAGAAAAGATAACATATGTTTTACGATTTCAGATACTAAAAGTAATAAACATGTTAACCAAAATAATAACTTAATACAAATAAGCAGGTTAACCATTTCTTCTCTTTCTAAGAGTCTTACATAGCCGAGTACTAACTTAGTGATAAGAGGCTGAGTCTCCCACTTTCCTGTATTAAATGGCGGAACTTAACGCCGTGTGAAAATAAAAATAATCCATTCTCCCGAGATTCCCCGGAGATCGAACCCACAATCATGGCGTTTACTATCAGACGCTCTCCCTCTCCGCCACGTCCGATAAATAATACAAGGCATTCCTAAATTCCTTTAAGTTAAATTACAACAAAATATTAGATGGGAATTCTCCAACCTCGTTAACTTACCAGGAACTCTCAAGCATTATCTACTCCACGTGTTAGTGTCGTATTTAAATCTGCTATAACACATTTTTTCGCAATAACGTAGAACAACTGAACATCCGTAGCTTGGAACGTTTGCTTACCATTTGCTTTTTTTATGGAAACTACTTCATAAACTTCAAATAAGAGAATTATTAACTTAATCTTGAGGGCCAACAGGGTTTTGTCAATGTAAAAGATGCATAATGCACCCCACTGCTTTTGTTACGCTTAGGTAACGTTACTAAACGTCCATAAACCATCAATAATGACGTATATTCACAAAACTTAACAACTGACCTCTGATAAGCCATTTTTAATCTGTATTGTTATTATTTAAAAGTAGTTTTTATGACTTCAAATCCCAACTAGGGGATTTTTTTTCATCACATTGTATGATACAATATATTATTATATTGTTGGTATGTATCTTATTGTTTGAATCGGGATAACGTACAAGTAAGATACGTGTTTGACGATGACTCAAGATACGATTTGTATATTTGTAGCAAAAAATATAATTGAATAAATTAATAAATTACAATGCCTTTGCCATTTATTACTATAAAAGATTATATTAAATCTTTTTGTAAACAATAGTTTAAGAATTCATATTCTAAAATTAACAATATACATACGTCAGTTAGATACTTTATAAATATATTAACATATATTATATCGACTAAAGAACAACTACACATTAAGACGTCCTCATTACTTAGGTTTAATGATGTCGACAGAAGTGACAAAATAAACAAGTTGCGACGTGGAAGGTAACATATGTATAAACATTCGATACCAAGACCTAAACTGTCATCATTACTAGCTGAATGAATTTCATATAATTAAATTGAGTTTACTTAATTAATATATAAAATGACAAAAATGTCAATATATTAAAATTTATTATATGTATTCTAAAGTATTTACGTAGGTAAATACTCTACATTTGGTTGAAGGTAATCTAAATTAATATATATAAAGCTTAAGAATCTCAAGTCGTGGTCTCCTTTAAGTTAGATCTTCTGAACTTATGCGCACTGTACAGTCGGGTAGAAAATATTCAAGTAAGAAAAATCTTAAAATGTTAACGTGGAATTTTCAGTACATCGGAATTACTCGTGAAAAACTGCCCTCACGGTGCACGCGAACCTATAGCCTTACTAGAATCCTTACTTATAGATGTGACATAACGAAACATTTTTTATTCAATACGATAATTTTCATGAGTATAATCAAATAAAGTACCAGAAAACTTATTTATCTAGTGCTAAAATGTATAGATAACATAGTAAATTAATTAATATTTTTTCCTTATATACACCTAAATAAATATTTTTATAGTAAAAGCGGGAGAAGTAACGCGGGGGGGCACTAGTAAAATAATAAAAAATAATATTTAAAGAGCGGTTATTCTAGAGATGGCCTTCAATAAAAAACAATCATAGGGATCGTTTGTACAAATTAGAAAACTTTCCATAATCGTAATCACTGAATTATTCGTTAATTAAGACTACTTATAAGGTTAAGGAAAAGGGACTAAAACATTATTTACGCAACATATTGCGGGCACGGCCCATATAATTACCTAGGGGTGTGTCTTAGAGAGCTTTTACGAACAAATATTGACTTATGTTTGACAAGAAAACTTACGATATTTCCTTTAGCCAACATTGTATATTATTATAAAAGATTCAGCTTCACGCTATTCCCACACATAGCAGGGCAGGCAGAGGGAACCTAGTGTTAAGACACTCCGTTCCTCACTTTCTGCGGAATTCTGAAAGCATTGCGTGTTGAGTGGCAGAACTCAACGCCGCGCTTTGTCTCGACACCAGAGCGAAGAAATGGAAATATAAATTTAAGTAAATATTTCACCTCCTCGAGTGGGGATCGAACCCACAACAAGTTTTTACAACCCACGGTTTTACAGTCACACTTTGTGCCGCTGCGCCACGACTGTGGTTATAAAAATTATTTAGATATGGAATAACTATAAAAAACAAAATGTTTTTTTTATAGTCATTCCATATCTTCCACATTTAAGAAAATAAATTTGGAAAACGCACTACATAATGATAAGTAACTATGGACGTCTTATGTGTAATTATTCCAGAGATATGACGTAATGAAAAAAAACCCCCTGCGCGGGACATGAACCCACTGTTAACACGTGTAATAATGTAATACACGAGCTAACTATTCCACGAAGGTAAGGATAAGTATTAATAGAGGTATATACTTACATATAACTGCAACGTTTCAGCAAATTGTCTAATACACTAATTGGCGTTAACTGAAACTGATGCAGCTTCTCAAAGGAAACCTAAATTAGTAAATTACGTAAGGTATTCTCGATTATCACATAATTCAATAACACACGCCAAGCACTTAGTATTAAATGCAAGATCAAGGCAACATTTGGCTGCTCACACCTTATTATTAAGCTGACTTATCGCAACCTATGAGCAGCTCTACAATATTGAACTAAAATCATCAAATGAACTATCCGAAATTGTTGTTTCTACATTTATTTTTCTATTAATTAATTTACTTGTACGATGAAATTTGAGAAGTAGTACTTTTTTAATTAAAATTTTAAATTTATTATTTTAATTTTGTAATTATTTATACAAACTACTGATATTTTGAAAAATATAATTTTTTTGTCGAACGAAATTTAATTCGTAATTTTATTGTTATATGATATATAACATTTTCATTAAACAAAACATAATATACAATTGGAACTGTATTCTCAATTACGATAGTTGCAGTCCTGACTGTGTGCCAATAAAGAAGCATTGTCTCATAATGCGCGTCAAATAAGCGTACAATATTATTTTAGAAGCGTATCGATTAAAAATAACTTGTCTCCACAAATATTCGTAAGAAGTCGGGCGGCAGTGCGACGGAGCGCGTGGCCGCGTGGACGCGCTCCCGGCTGTGATAGCGACCTTCTCGTTATCAGTATAAGAGCTAGCCGATGCCGGCGAGGAACCCGAGCGATAAACAAGGAGCAAAAGCGTGCGCCCGCGCCGATTCGCCTCATTCCATTCTATTCCGTGTGATTGGATCAGTTCGTTCGCCTCGCTCTCGCTCGCTCTTTCGTTCAGTCGCTCACTCGCCCCCGTCGCGGTAACACTCCTCGCGTTACTTCTCGCAACATGTACCAGCAAACAAACAACACATAAACCTTCCAAAATGAAGCCAAATCGGTTATAACGTTTTCTAAACCCATTATATATAAATTGAATATATTATTTTTGTGATATTTAGTTGTTATCTCTTGTTATTATTTATCAAATTACCATGGGTTCTTAATTATCCTATTTAGATTTTTATTATATAAAATAGTGCTCAAGAAAATCTCATTCCAAATCACCCAGTTTATCATTTTAGTCTGATAGTACTTAAAATAAATCGCAATGACCGCAAAAACTCGTTCACATTGGAAGGAATATGGAACAGCACTATGTGGTGAGTAGATTTTTTATAACCTATCTCTACATGACGTTTGCCTCTATGCAACGAATAGTGATGCCGCGCGTGTGTTTGATAATTTTGGGTTTCATTCCACTTAGTTATACAAAATAACAAATTCTAGTACAATATTCACTATAAAATGAACATTTCAATCGTGGTAAAGAGCGGAACATTACATTACATTAGTGGCGGTCACGTTTATCGCAAACATAAGTCCTCACAAGCGATTCGCTCGACGTTTTAATGAAACGTGTCGAGCTTTGTACGCAGCCACTGTTCGTGGCAACTCGAACATCCAAACCCCTGTATCTGTACGCAATTCTGTGAATCCTTTCACATCTATTTAACATCCGTCATGCCCAGATATTTCCGCATCATAGATCCCGTTGGTACACCGAGCGAAATGGCAGACGTCTATAGAGTTTCACTCTGTTTTATACATATTACAGTATTACAATAGCAATACATTATTAATTTCTACATAACTACATACAAAACCTTTTGTTGAATCACTGTTAATCATGTCCTTTTGTAAATTTAATTAATTTAGCTCTAATTATGATCCCAGTACCTTTAACATTGTTTTTTTTTACTATACATAGTATATAATAGAATTCACTTCTGATGTTGGCTTTAACCGTATAAGTAAAATAAAACGGCTGCTTATTACATATTAATTTTAAAGTGACGAACAACAAAACCAAATAAACAAAGTTGGTTCACTTGTCGCTCGTATTTTTGTTACATTATGACGTTAAAAGTCACTTTGTGAAGCTGTGAAAGTTGCTTAGCTGCCGTTACTCGTATCATACATATATAAACTTTATCTGCGATTCATAAAACACACAGTGCTTATCAAAACGCGTTGACGTGTGTGTACAAATAAAAATCCATTCTCTGGAATATTTACAATATATATATATATATATATATATATATATATATATATATATATATATATATATATATATTATAGTTATTTTAACTGCATGTTAAAAATAAATATTAAATTGCTTAAATTTGATATAACTCCGACATAATATTTATTTTTCTCGACTAGTAAAATATTATTTTTTAACAATAAAACCATAAAATAAAACCGAGTAAACCTTTAGTTATCCTTTTCAAATCAAGAAGTATTATCCCAGTTATTGGTATCGCAACAATATCACAAGTATATTTAGGGTAAGAGGGCGTTCAAAGGACCATCTATAGAGCCATTGAAAAGGCAATCCCGTTTTCTAAGAAGCACCACACTCAGGTATATTGAAGGGTGGCCATTTCTCCATACAAAAATGCAGGGGAGGAAACGAAACAATATTTAGATAATGAATTAGAAGGCACACTAACCAAATATCATTAAGTTTTTTTTAACTAACAAAACACGCACAGCAGTACACTAAAATTTAATAACATTTCTGAGCCTACTTCATTACTCATACATTTCGAAAACCAGGTGACGAGACGGACAGTACATTCACCTTGGTAAAAGTCGTAATTGACTAAAATAAATACTTTTAAATATAATAAATACTATGTACAGTATAATATGTGCACCATAATGCGTGCCTTTTTACGTTTAACAATTTACCTCTAATTTCACTTACTATAATTTATTTTAAATTGTTATACATATTTATATAAAATTTGAAATGATTTTCTTATTTCTATCACTATGTAATCTCAATATAATCTTATAGATCGCATTCTGTTATTGTGCGTTTTAAACACACACTTGTTAAAAGTCAGTCTTGCTAGTATATTAAAACTAATTAGACAAAAGCGGTAGTTGAAAGATTTGACATTTTTAAGATTAAGAACTCTGAAATAATAAATGGATATACGTGAATAACTTTTGTTAATATATAAATGTCTGCGATATTATAATAAACATTCCTATTTATATGTTATTATAAGTGATCATTCAATAAAAATTATATTAAAATAATCAGCACGCTGTTCTGCACGCAGCTGGATAGGCAGAGGGGGGAGCCTAGTGTACAGACACTCCGTTCCCTACTTTCCGCCGAATTCTGGAGGCGTAGCGTTGAGTGGCGGAACTCAACCGCGCTTTGCCTCGAAATCTCTGGTTTCAATATTTCATTTATCTCATTTTCGAGTGGGAATCGAACCCACAACCAGACGGTAATACTTTGCTCGCCACAGCCGGCCTCTCTCTCAAAATTATATTAGAAGTTCATAATTTTGGCCAGGTTTGTATATTTTACATAAAGTTGTTGTAACTATGTTACTTCTTTGCTAAGCTTAAATTCTTTTAAAATTTAAATTCATCTAAATTCTTCTTTGCTTAACGTAAGTTCTTATAAAATTTTATCCTTCTAAATTCTTCTTTGCTTAGATTTCATAAAAGTTATGTTAAACTAATGCCTCGAGTGCAGTAGTAGTAAAACCAAAACAAGCATTGTCCACATAATGGTACAACTATTGTATAGAATTTTATACGCGCTACTAAGCATCATAAGAGAAAAAATATTTTATAAACACTATATATATATGTAAATTAAGTCCTTAGAATATATGATTTAAGTCCGCACAAAAAAAAATCTATTGACATTACATGTAGAAGACATACTAATACGATATATATATTTATAATTTTATACTTAAAAATATTTTTTAATTTACTACAATCATTATTTTATAGTATGAGTTTAGTTACTTAGAAAGTAGTAAAACTTATTTCAATAATTAAAATAGTATTTCCAAATCGATCATGAATCCTTAACGACTATTCTCAATCTCTATTAGATATAAGAAATACTTCAATACGTTGATTTTGTGTACGATAAAACCAATCGACGGCGTATTATCAATACATTTATAATTTATTAATTATATATTAGCTTATAAATAATAATAGCGTGTGATCTGAGTAATCATATCTACGTCATCGATTGCAACTGTTTATTTGATTCCATTTATTGCTGAAAACACGTGCTAAAATGTTTTTGAAATATTCTTTAATCTTTATATACTCCTATAAATTAATATATTTATTAACTTAATCTCATTTACGTACAAACGGTTATAAAATATTCATAAGCTTTCCAATATATACGTCGTCTATATACATAAACATTTTAATAAATTTACAACACTCCAAAGTTAATCTATCAAACGCTTTAGATATTTAATTGCAGTTGCAATCGTTCTCTAAGCCATGACGTATATAGATATTATAATATTATTTTATATTTAAATTAATAAAATTTTACTTTAATATACTATTCTTTAATATAATTTCATTATATTTCTACAATTCAAATATGATTTAATCTTTTGTACGCAAATCTTGAAAATTGGATAAAAAGTGGGGTATCTAGTGTCCTAACACTAAGTTCGCTCTTTCTACGCTGCTATCGCGTTAAAAGCATAAAGCCTCTTTAACATAATCAAATAATGTTTGTAGTAGAGCTATAATAAGTATTAGCTAAAGTAGTAGCGAGTAAATTTTATTAGTTTATTTATACTCAGATATGTATTAAAAATTATGTAAACAGTTCAGAAATTATGTTTATTTGCAAATTGTTCTTACGTTATTCATCTTTTTGTAATCATTGATCTAGTGATAATGATTTGACATTGTCTACCTACGATTTTTTGGCAAATGTTAAATTGTATCTATTTATAATAATAAGCCTTATATAAAATGTATTATTAGAATTTATAAACTAGTTATATCTTAAGCCCTGTCATATAGTGTATTATATAATTTTGTGCTTTTGTCAGTTATCGTAGAATTGAAAAAGATTTCTTAGAATATACTTTGAATAACATTGTAGTACATAAAGTCGTGCAGAATAGTTTTTATAGTCTAGTTTTTTAATGCGGAAGTGTCCGATGTGTAACATTAAATAAATTTAATTAATTCACATTTTTGCACACGTGCTGTTTTAGTTTCACATAATAATAGATTATTTTAGAATATTCGAAATATTTTTATGCATGTAGTTAGATAAATACATATAATCTCATATTTGATGTAAAAATTTAATTGTTTGCTTTACAAAAAATACACTAAATACCAACTTTCGCTAAAATACATATCACATTTATATTAATCCACAGACAATGCCGTATTAGCTGATAGTTTCTTGTGAAATTGTCACAATATATTATTAATATTATTGAAATGTGTGCTTGTGATGATATTAGAAGTTCATCTCTAAGTGAATGGTACTATGGTATTCTAAACGGCACAAGTCAATGACACATGATATAATATAAACACATATATAGGTATATACATAAATTCACGATATACATACAAACATTCATACGTATAAGTTTGCTATTTGCTTTACCAGAGAGAACGACTGTGAGCCACAGTTAAACGGTGTTTGTAAACAAAACCTTTATGTCTTTTACTTCAACAATCTGTTTCTTAGAAAGTCTTCTAATTCTAGTTGGTTAGTTGGAAACCTATAGGTATAGTCGTCTATACCTATAGGTTTATATACGAATTTAAAACAAATGATACCGAACTTTATTGAAAGTGTAATCTTTTCAATAAATCTGCTTTCAAGTTTTAAAGAAAAAAAAACAGGTGACGCCATGTCATGACAGTTGAAACATGTTGTGGGCTTCCAAATGAAATATAATTATTTTTTCAAGTATGAGGTGTCTGTACCAGCTAACACCAACCAACCAACTACGAATATTTTTAAAACGTATATTAATAAAACTAAAGAAGGAATTAAACTATTAAATTAAACTAAAGAAGGAACTCATTATTAAGTAAACATTATATAATCAAATTAAAAAATATCGTTAATTTCACTTTATAATAATTTTGCATTTATGTAAATACATAGTTAAAAGAACGTTGACGTCATGATATGCTTAATCACTTACATGTAACTGGCCACGGCTGATTCAAACTTAATTGTCATTAAGATAAGCGAATATATATAAACTGTTCTTATTCTAGCACAAAACAAATGCTGTAGAAAGTAATAGCGGCCGTATATTATCAAATGTTTATATGCAATTTTAAGTTATAGAGCCATACTAATCTAATTGTAATCGATATTCATCATGTAGGTATTTTATTATTATTTAAATTTAATTTTATGTATGGTCACCTAAAGTTCATTTAACATTTATAAACTAAGGAAATGGGTGCCATCATCTATTTTTATAAAATACAATTTTTTTTATAGCGTATTCTGTCTATCATTGAAATGTTGGCACTCGGTTATTCTATGGCGTTAGGTGGTTCTAAGTTCTAATTAGATAAGGTAATTAGGAGAAATTTCAGCTTCTTAGACAAAATGCAATTTAAATTGGATAATTTGAATCAGATGATCATATGAATTTAATTTAACAGAAATACATAAGTGAAGATATAAAAAAATCCAGTTCCATATTTTAGTATTAATCTAATATTTTTTTTATTTAAAAAAACGTCATCACAAACTGAGAATACTGATGTTTCTTTAATAATCCTATTAACAGGCAGGTGTCAGACGTCACCTGCCCCGAAGAGGATCTAACACCGGTTCGATTGACTCATTAATTAGATATTTAACATATATTTTAAAATCCAAAAGTAATTTAAATTTAATTATATTTGAGATAAAGATTAACTATCGTTTTATCAAATTTTCTTAAGATTTGTTAAAAAGTTTTATTAAAAAATAAATTTAATAATTTACACTAATATTCCGTAATAACTTTATTGCAATGTTTAAAATATATTAATAATTAATGTATTTCAGTTAATTAATAATTAATGTATTTCAGTACAATATTCCGAATAGTAACAATAACTCTTTTAATGAACTTCCTGCACTTAGCGACGCTCGACGCGATCGCGAACTTTAATAGGAAACAGACCTCAATAGATTGTTCAAGTCTTTGACTCTTGCTTTTTCAATGACAAATCTGCAAGCCGAGCGTTGGTACCTACTTTAATTATATTGGAAAAGTTGAATGAATTCACTGATTACTTTAAAACCTTGTTAAGTAAAATTAAATATTTGATTAAAAAGATATTTTTCAGTAAACATCGTCATATAAATAACAAAAATTCATATCATTATTTCTATATAATATTTTAATATCTATTTATGTATTTTATATGCAAATTAAATATTTGTTTCAGTTAAAAGATATAAACAACAGACAGAAAGGCTTTCGAAAGTATAAAATGTACACACATCATAATATAATGTTATCTCTCATAAAAATATTTGAATAGATATTAATTTGGCCAGTCGTGGCGCAAGGGCACAAAGTGCGACTGTAAAATCCCCAGTCGAGGAAATTAAATATTTATTTACATTTATATTTCCATTTCTTCGCTCTGGTGTCGAGGCAAAAGCGCAGCGTTGAGTTCCGCCACTCAACACACAATGCCTCCAGAACTCGGGGGAAAGTGGGGAACCGAGTGTCTTAACACTAGGTATACACACTATACACTAGGTTCCCTCTGTCTACCCTGATGCGTGCGGGATACAACGGGAAGCTTTATTTATTTTTAGTAATTTCATTTCATCGAAAGAAAAATGTTAAAAGTACCTACGTACAGAGTAAGCAGTGACAAAGTAGCTTCAAGCGGCGAATTTTGGCATGCCACGTGCTCTTGGCACGTGCTGCCAGTTATTTATAAACTAATGTCACCCCTCTTTAAAAGTTCTTAAAATTTACGAACTTACTTTTTAAAAAGTCCGAATACCTTACGCGTTACTTCGTTAAATGTTTCTCACGGGTGATATCAAGTAGCAAATGGAACCCGCGGTCTGTCGACATATCTGTGGTCAATTAAAGCTGACAGTGGGTTGTAATCGTGCCCGAATTTTATTAATGCCAATTCGACTCTATATGACAGAATTAATGTATAACGTAGAGCAGTTGGATTTGACTTTGTAAAGGTATTTTCTGGTATTCGAATTAAATATTATTTGAATTCCTTTAAATTTTTTTGTTATATGAAGTAAAAACTTTAACAAATCAAAATTTTTAACATTTTTAAAGTATTATTCCACACTGGGTAAGAAAAATACTTATTTGGAAAAAAAATCAGGAGGCGCGGGTTCGAGTCCCGCTACGTTAAAAATTTTATACGTTTCTCTTATTTGACAAATCAATTTCATAATATGGCTTTAAATCTGTCTCTAAGGGAAATTAATGTGATACCTTGCAATAATTTGTTTCTAGTGCAATTTAATAGTCATGACGCAGAAGCATAAAGTGAGACTGCGAACGCGAAAGGCTGTGGGTTTGATTACCTCGAGAATTTACTCGAGGAAATGAAATACTTAATATTTTCCTATCTGCGCTTCAAAACGCTACGAGTAAGGAATTCGGCGGTAGTATAGTAAAAAAACTGTGTTAAATACAGTCTACATGTAGTATGTATTATACTATTCTATATATATTTATTCGTTTTGGTTAGAAAACATTTGAAACTAAATTAGGATCAACAAATTGACCTTGCAAACGAACTCTTACAAAAAAGTGAATGTAACAATTTCCTTGTAGCTATTGTTTTTATTAGCGAGCTTTCCATTTATATATAATCGCGACAACGGCTTTTTTCACATTTTTCAATTTATTTTTTAAATTAATTTACTT
The DNA here is from genome assembly GCA_917862395.2 of Heliconius sara. NCBI lineage: Eukaryota > Metazoa > Arthropoda > Insecta > Lepidoptera > Nymphalidae > Heliconius > Heliconius sara. The sequence continues at coordinate 17,006,244 of OU860789.1, read as the reverse complement.
ATATAGCAATTCTTAATTTGACAATTGTTCGAGATCACTAGAATCATTTCCTTTCAACTGGAGAATTATATTTATTAAAGTAAATTTCGATTATAATATTATCTTCTATAATCAACTTATGGCTTGCTCGTCTTGCTCCGCGTCGCACCCACCGGTGACCTCGCTCGCAGATCTCGTAAAAACATTTATTATGAACCTTACTTTTATACCTTTCTACGGGGTGAGGCAATTAACTTTATATTATAACAATTAATGTACATATTCTAGGCATTATAATTTTAAATAAGAAAGTATCTCACTTTTTAAAACGTTATTATATTTATATTTACTTAACATAATTATTAAGAATAACGAGAAATATGGCCTTGTTTTAATTAAAATATAAATTACTATTAAGATAATTGACGTTTCTTTACGATACAAAAATATAATACGTGATACAAAATTATGCGCAGTTTAATTGACTGATGTCGTAACTACAAAATATTGTTTAAAAACACTAATGTTGCTATCTAGAAACTTCCTTAACTTTTTTCCGTAAAGATAGAGATAGATAAAGATCACGCATGATTAGAGATTTCTGACCTACATAAATATCATATCAATCACGTAATTTACTATTAAAAGAGTCAAGAAAGTATCGACTCTAAGCGTTTAGATAGGGCTATCACGTAGGTATATAACTACTACGTTAAAATGAGAAACGATATGTAATGAAGTGGATACTCGAGTGCGTATGGAAACTTCTTGTATTTCACGTAAATATAATCTAATCGACAAGTCCTGTGTCATTCCAAATAAAATAAACAGTCCAAAGTGCAATGCCAAACATTAAAATGTTTGTTCTGTAAAAATTTTTACTACTAATTACAGTATCAGATCATATAACTTAAGTCACTTTAAGATGGAAAATTTCTACAAACAAAAAAGGCGATTACTATAGAAGGCGATAAACAACGTTTCAATAGCAGTGAGATAATACGCGTCAAAACATACTATTAATTTTGTTCGTATTATTGAGAACTTATACATTTATGTCTATTCGGAACGTTCTGCCAACTGGCAATCGGCGAACGTCCCCAAAATTATGGCAATCTTCAATATCAACATTCTGTACACGTTACATTCAAATGTGTGTAGGTCGATCTGACGTCATCTGATTTCTCAAGCGCTCAAGATCAACGACCTGATTTTTTGTCAGCTTCACACTGTATCCCGCATGTAGCAGGCGAGGCAGAGGGATTCGCGTGTTAAGATACTCCGCTTCATTAAATATTTAATATCCTCTTGTGGGGATCGAACCCACAACGTATCGCATTTACAGTCTCACGCTTATGACCCTGCACCACGACTAGTTTCAATGAACTGGTTTTTATGTATTACTGGTTTTTATAATGATTTTGTTCCTGTAAAACTGTCTTTGAGAATCAAGAATAGCACATGACGTTCTCACCGCCCCTTTTCTTTACCTACTTATTCCGCTTCCGCTCTTGTCTGCGAATCGGGTAATTTAATTTCGTTCAATAGCTTTCATCCTCATTCTACTGTCATTTAAAATTGTCGTACAAAACGTTCTTGATTTCTGCATAACCTGAAATAAATTGGATTGACAGTTTATTGTACGTTAATTCTATTTTAAATTGTATCCGTTATAGGCAAATATCTTTTTGACTAATACTTAATAGATTATATTATTTATTAACTATTTATATCTCATATTCGAAATTTTTATTGCCTCGATGTTACAACGTAGATTATTATAAATGAAAATACGTGGGACTCTTACAGCCCGTCAAAAGTTTCCATCGAAGTGATAAGGTGGCGAACGATAACTGGCCGACTTGGACACGCCTGTAGTACTATCAAACACGAAATATCCATTGAACTACTTACTAAGAAATACATTTTTTTTAAGTATCAAATGTCAAATAAACATACACTGTTTAGTTGTTTAGCAAAGGAATGTAGCATTAGTAAAAATTTGATCAAAACAAAACGTACTATCAAATACGCTAAATATCAATAAAACGAATGTCATTAGATATTTGGTTTTATTACATTTACATATATAGTTAACTCTATCGATAGATGTTATTAAGGTAATTTATTACATTTTTAAAACAGTTTCTTCTTTCTTTTGTAACATTAAGAACTTGAGATTAATGAAGGCTCGTATAAGTTAAAAAAACAGTTCGTACATATATAGTAAAACGATAGTGGGAAGGGAAGTAAGATAATGTAGATACAGCGAGTTAATTGACTGTCTGTAAAATTTCTTATCAAGTTAATTACGCTATTTAAATATCAATATTGTTAGATAGTTGTTGTATTAACAATAAGCTACTTAAAAAAATCCGAAATATTAAAAAAATATTTTCTTTTAATTACAGCTACACTTATTACTGCAACAGCAGGAACGTGCTACGGTTGGCCGTCACCGACTCTTTCCTACCTACAATCAAAGGAGAGTTCGATACCAACATCATCAGCCGAGGGGTCATGGATAGTTTCTATAATGATCCTATGTTCAGCACTAACCCCTATCCCCTCGGCGTATATGGCCGATCGCTTCGGAAGAAAAACCACACTTCTTCTGGGAGCAATACCCTTCATCATCGGCTGGGTGCTGGTCATCGTAGCAAAGTCAGTTCCCGTTCTTTACGTGGCTAGAATGTTCTCTGGTCTCGGCTACGGTATCGTGTACACCGTCGCCCCCATGTACACAGGAGAGATTGCCACAAATGAAGTTAGAGGAGCCCTCTCTACTCTTATCACATTAATGAATAAGGTAATTAATTTAAACTATACTATTATACGTCATTTGATAACTTATGATATTTTTTTTAAATTGTGATATCTAATTATTGAGTTAAATATTGAATAGTTCAAGGAGACAAAACTGGTCATCTCTACCACATAGTTTTTTTAGTACAGTCTATGTGTAATTTTTCAATATTGACATGTATTTTATGGTAGTTCAATACATTTTCTAAATACAATGAACATTAAAAAAAAGAATATAATAAGTCAACCACACTTAAATCAGTTATTTATGTAGAATATTATAACACACTTACATACATGTATTGTTGCGGCCAGTCGTGGTGAAGGGGACTCTAAACGACTAGTTGTGAGTACGATACCCACTCGAGGAAATGAAATATTTATTTAAATTTATATTTTCATTTCTTCGCTCTGGTGTCATGGCAAAGCGTAGCGTTGAGTTCCACCACTCAACACGCAATGCCTCCAGATTTTGACGGAAAATGGGGAACGGAGTTTCATAGCACGAGGTTCCCTATGCCGTGCAGAGAGCGAGATACAGCGTGAACCTGATATACATATATACAATGTAGAAAACCAACTGTGTTATTTAAAAAAAAGCATTAATAAAACTAAATTATTTAAAACACTTATTTCCTGCCTGTAGGAAACATAAATAGTAGTACTAATATTCTAACATAACTTATACTGACGGTGGGAAATATGACACGAGAAAACAATACCATTAAATATAGTACTTAATAATGTTCATTTCAATGAATTTGTTAGCTTGTACAAATGGCTAGATATTGTTACTTTTAAAAGATAATGTATGTGGATATATTATTTAAAAAAAAATCATTAGCATAAAGGCGTTGGGTTCTGCCACTCAACACGCAATGGAGAATTCGGCAGAAAGTGGGGAACGGAGTGTCATAACACTCGGTTTCCCTCTGCCTACCCTGCCTTGTGCGGGCTACAGCGAGAAGCTGATATATTATTTTCTTATATAATTATGAATTAGCATTTAATTAATAACAACATTAACGTCATGCATGCATTAAACGATTACCAAATCAACATTTATTTCTAAATTGTCAGTAATTTCCTATGCACAAATATTAATATATAATATTTAATTGAATGCCTTTCATCTCTACGTAGAGTTGTTTATAATATATTATTTATGTTTCATTTTCAGGTCGGTATACTTGCCCAGTACTGCATCGGGCCCTTTGTTTCGATGCGAATCTTAGCCGCCATCAACTTGATCCTGCCCATTTCGTTCGTAATTACCTTCATCTTTCTACCGGAATCGCCTTACTACTATCTAAAGTTTGAACGTAGCGAAAGAGCGGAAAGATCACTCCGGAAATTGCGAACTGGTGATATAAGATTAGAACTTAAGAACATAGAAGTTAGCGTTCAAGAAGATATGAAAAATCGAGGCACTTGGATGGATCTAATTTCCGAAGCGACGAACAGGAAAGCTCTATGGATAAGCCTTGGGGTGTTTACTATACAACAACTTTGTGGGAGCGCTGCTGTAGTCGCTTACGCCCAAGTTATCTTTGAAGTCACAAACAGCCACATCGAGCCATACCAGGAATCAATAATCCTGGGTTGCGTACAGGTGCTAACATGCTGCGTGTCGGTGGTGCTGGTGGACCGACTTGGAAGAAAACCTTTGTTGTTGTTGTCTGCACTCGGAGTTGGATTTATGAATGGCGTCATTGGCACATATTTCTACTTCCATGCCACCAATAGTTCCTCCGTAGCAAACTTTTATTGGGTACCTATAACGGCCATTCTGATCTACATAGTGTGCTACGCAATCGGGCTATCAACGGTCCCTTACGTGATTATCGGCGAAATGTTCCCCACAAACGTCAAGCTGTACGCATCATGCGTCGCACACATTTATACTGGATTTTCTATGTTCGCAGTTCAAAAGCTATTCCAGGTAATTATCAGAATAATGTTTCTATTTTATTGTTGCCTCTTGTATAATGTTTGTCCTTACTAAATTAATGGATTTTGGAAAGACAATGAGACACATCTTATCGAGTGATTTATCTTCATAATAAAATGTGACTGTCTGTAGGTATTATATGAATATAAATTCATATTATCAAAGACTTGGATCAATAGGATTACTGAAACAAGCTTCATTATCACTAAATTACTTAATCACGTTTCTCATAAGCCTCTGTAATGTAACTATTTTTAGCTTGCTTTTGGTTTGATTTAATTCAGTTCCTAATTTTATTGATTTCAAAAGATTTTAATATATCAAGAAAATTATCTTAAGAAAGGGAAGTTTAAACATTATAAGCAATTTTGTTCATTGAAGGCAAAGCCGTCGTGCTGCAAGGGCGCAAGTTTGTAAACGATTGTGGGTTTGATTCCCACCAGGAAGAGAATGAATTATTATTTATTATTATTTTCATTCCTTCGTTCTGGTACATAAGACACCTCATCTGGCAAAGCGCAGCATCGTGTTCCGCCACTCAACACGCAATGCCTCAAAAATTCTATGAAGAGTGGGGAACGGAGTGTCTTAACACAATCTGCTGCCCACTACCTACCCTGCTATATACGAGATTCAACGAGAAGCTGAGTTTTAATAATTGCCACCCAGCATAGTAAACGCAGTTTACAGTTAGTTTTACAGACATAGTACAGATAATTCTAAGACATCTGCATATCCTACCAAAAATGCAAAAAAAATTATAATTATAAAAACGTCTCTCTTTAAAATTAAATTTTGAATCTCTATAATATTTCATACATTTTTTTATAAACGAAGCTCTCAAACTCTAAATACTTATAAAAATATTTATTTTTTCCATTTCAGGTAGTAAAGGATGCGTGGGGCATTTACACAGTATTCTGGGGTTTCTCCGTGTTCTCGTTATTGGGGCTTATTTTCATGCTGGCGGTGCTGCCCGAGACTAAGGGCAAGTCATTTGCTTCCATCCAAGCCCAGCTCAGACGGGACGTCGCAAGAGATAACGCCAGCAAACTCATCTCAGTCGAGTATTAACTCACACTAGCATAAAGTGGCGGATTTATATATTATGCTTTCATCTACATATATGTCGTTTAAAATATTGTTATCGTGTGCTGTCACATTATGTGAGAAATGAGAAATTTATGTTTAGATATACCTATTTTAAGTTATATTCGATAACTGTGTGTGTTTTTATGTATAAAATATATTTTTTTTAATGATGAATCTATTTAAAAAATCTTATATTATTAGCTACTTAAATTCATTTATTCGGCCTAATTGTAATTCCGCCATAGCATAAGCTTATTTAGGGATCAAGTTGAAGTGAAAATAAGATTTTATAATTAATGTAATGATAGTTTTATTAGTGGCATCAATTTACATGTCATATAAGTGTCCTGAAAATGGGTAAGAGTGGTAGTATTGTGGGGACGAGGGTCGAGGCGCCGGAGAACGCGGTGAAGTCGTCGGGGTCGTAGTTCTCGGGCAGGGCTCTCGAGGATATGACCTTCGCAAAGAGTCGCGCCGAGTCCTTCGGCGTCCTCGTCTTGTTAGGGCTCTTGAAATCAACTAAGTAAAGACCGAAGCGGGACCTGCAATTGCATTTACATAAATAACGAGTGAAAATATAACAAAATTTGAGACAAAATGTGTTTTATTTCTCTACAATCTAGTATATAATATGAATTTATTAACTTTTTTATCATTCCATTGACGTAATATTTATTATATAATAATAATATTTGCTTCTTTAAATCTCATATCCGCGACATTAACTATTTTAAAATGATCGGACACGTAATTAAATTACGTAATTGCCTCGTTCAACTTTAAAACATCTACAGTGACATCTGTAGTGATATTCATGTGATACAAAACTATACGTACCATTTTGAAGTTAAGCTTTTTATTACTTATATAATGTGATCATAGATGGCGTTCGTGGTAATATAAGAAGATTATTTATATACATACATATTTTAACTGAACACTACAGAGATGTGGCCCGTAATTTTGTTTTTATTTTACCAAAATTATCAGCTTTAATTAAATTTTATATTTATCTGCTAGTTACACTAGGCTTGTAACTAGAGATACTTATCAAGATACTTAATTCTTAAGAGTCCAGATATTTTAAAATTGCTTTTTTCTACACATTTAACATAATAGTATCTATTAAGTTAATATTAAATATAGATTTATATTAAATATTATTTATATTCTTTGTAAAAATAATATCGAGTTCAATATTTTTGTAAAAATATATATTATTTTCTTGGACTATAAGTAATTTCTAAAACGAGAATCATGTATTCAAAGCGCATAAAGCATTCAGTTTATTAGAACATGCGCTACTAATATAAATAAAAATATATATAAAAAACAGCTCTACTTTCGGAAAATTTCTTATAATGAATGATTCATCATACGATTCAGTTTAAACTAGTTTGATAAAAGTAATAAGTTTTTACTTATTTATCGTTTTATCAACAGAGAAACAACGCCCGATACGATCTATTATAATGAATTACATAGTATGATATCACGAGTCGTGATTACGGCAGATAACGGCAATATATATTGGTATTGTCTCTCAGACACTTATATATATATAATTTAATTTGTTTTATCTTCACGTCTCTCATAACAGAGTAGGCAGAGGGAAACTGGGAACCTAGTATTAAGACACTACAGTCCCATTAAGACATTTCCGTTTCGAGAATTTCGGAGGTAGTGCGTATTAAGTGGCGGAACTCAACGCTCGCTTTAAGACACTCAGTTCCTCACTTACCGCTGACAATAAATGAATGAAAATATTTCATTTCCCCATTCCTCGGAGTGGAGCCCACAACCTGTCGCGTTTACAGTCACACGCTTTGTCCCTGCGCTACGACTGGCCTCAAATTTTTATAAGTTTATCATTTTTATATAATAATAATTTCACAATTTTTGTTATACTTAACTAACAATAACAAAAAATCTATATTTAAGGCACTAGTAAAGTTTTCACTAGTAAAGTAAACGTTATATGTATAAGGTAAAGTTCTTAACAAGGGACCTTGACACAAATTGTTACTAAGGTTCGTGCTTTGAGTACTAAAAGCAGACAAAACGTATACGTATATAGCTGCAATTTAAACTAGAATGTTATTCCGAAATTTATACAATTGCTCCAAAATAATACAAGACAGCAAAAAAAAAATATTAATTATAATTTTATTTATATACCTACTAAAACTATCAAATAAATTTCCTTTTATGTACAAAATTTCCTTTTACGCATATAAATGTTCGAAGAACGTCAACACTCATTTTCCCCTTTATTAAAGCACGTTTAAGATCTGCCAAACCAACTTAGAACCAACACACAAAACGTTTAAGTCAGCGCAATCAAAAATACAAGAATTTCTAGTTAGTTTTTAATATCGTCGTCGCCGTATATCTCCAAAAAAAACACAAGAAATGTATATTTGCAGTTCAGTACATACAAAGTAACTGGATACGCCCACAAACCTAAATTTGTCAACTTTTAAAAGTTGTACTTCCCGTTGGTTTACAATCACAAAAATTATTATGGAATCCTCGAGTCTGGGCGAGACTGACGCGGTCGCTCATTTTACCGGTTTCACACGAGACCTTTTTCAAATCATACAAAAACAAAACATATTGATTATATATAGTACTTACACGTAACCGTCGTCCCATTCCCAATTGTCCATCAAACTCCACGCAAAGTAGCCCTGTACATTGCTATGGTCTTCGTGGATTGAGTGTAACAGTGCGTTCAAATAATGACAGTAGTAGGACACTCTCGCCTTATCATCGACCCCACTGAAATCAGCGTAGCCATTTTCGGTCACTATTATGGGCACATTTTTGTATCTTTCCGTTATCCAATGAAGAAGGCGCCGGAAACCGAATGGCACGACCTGTCAATTTAAAAAGTTATATTTATTATTGCATTTACGATGCACGTAAAGTTTTATGTTTATAAAATGTTTAATATATTTTGAGGCGAAAAATTTAAATAATTAAAACAATTTTTATTAACTTTATTAGGACGCAAAATAAATTGCGCTTATCACGCGCTTGAGAGATAACGTGCAAAACGAATAATGTTTTTTTTTTGCAATAAGAAAGGAACGTCTTTACAATTGCAGTAGGTACAGGTACATAAAAAATAAATTGCTCTAGTCACCTTGAGACATACTGCAGTAAATCTTAAATATTTTTGGTTTTTTTGCAACAAAATAATATGCAATTTCAAATACGATCAAATTAATAGTTAAATTCTTCAACATTTGTTTATAATCCACATTAAAAATACAGATTCATACCGACAACCTATAATCTACACACTTAATGAGACAATTTCAAATGCACATCGTCCTTATATTTATATTATATCAAAGTTAAAATAAAGCATGTATGGTGTTAATTTTTTTTTTGACAATTAACTTTAAGCCAGCAAGTTTGACTATAGTGTTTTCTTAAATATAATTAAAACAATGAGGTAAAATGAACAGTAATAATGTGCTTTCTTTTTATTTTCTTTTGAGTTGTGTATCATATGTCCTTAAGTTAGTATAATGATAGAATATTAGAAATAAAACCTCAACAATTCAAGTATCATTGATATTGAATTTCAATAAAACGAATTAGCTTTGGTAGATACTATTAACATTGTATGTTTTAAGCCTTCGGTATACAGAAGGTTTAAAATATAGGACTTTACAGGACTCTTATAAAATCAGGACGATACTTAAAAACTACCCAAGACATCCTAGCAAATCCCAAAAAGCGGGATATGTCCTGCAAAAGCACGACGGTTATCCACCTTAATGTGATATGAATAAATAAATTGAATTAATATCAGTTCTACTTGTAAATTTACAAGAATAATAACATTTGTTAGGTATAATTATGTTTTCCATGTATAATAAAATTAAATCCTCAACAGTAAATTAAGTAATTATTATGACTTGTTTAAAACATTATATATAAAAAGTATCAAACAAAAGATTTCAGTAGAGATTAATTACGACCCCAGTAACCGATTTATATATAGAACATAATATTTAACATTTGCCATTAAGTGTTTTCACAATGATTTGATAAATTTTAAACAAACAGAATGTACAAATAAAACAATGTATACCAGTATAATGCTATTTAAGTATACCTTGTCATTCGTACTTAAACTAGTCTGTGCAAAGTATACAAAGGCATTTCGGGGTTTTCATTTTTTTAAATATATTACACGCGAAATGATATTGTATTGATTTAACACAACCTACTGCACACAATAGTTATGTAGTTAAATCCGTCAAGAGACTAATATTTATATTCAACTTATATGTAGATGTTTCAAAGTGACTAGAGTAATAATAGGATTACGATGTCACAGACAGACACGCACACAAAGGGGTCAACCTAACCTTAACCTTATAACACCCCTCATTGTCGCTTCTCGTCGGAAATCAAAAAGAAAAAGAATCGGCCATACTTACAACACGCTACATCCTCGATTTGGAGTGGAGAATCCAATCAGATTATATCAGAAGGTTTTATAATAGTTTGCTAAAATTATTGTTACTTAGAATAATTTTACTTACAAACAACATTTGTAAAAAGTTGATCTTTGTCAATGTTCTACTTTTAAGTGACGAGGTTCTTTTGTCTCATTTTTGCCAAAATTTATAAGAGTATGTATGTACATTGTATAATTGTACGTTAGTATTGCCATTGGGCAACATACCTAATGTTGGAAATATATAAATAATAAATATGAATTTTAAAATCTACAAAATTAATATGTTATGGACCAGGTTAGATGGCATTATTTATAATGCCCGGACATTATGTATAATAGCGTATAGCAATATCAAATCAACTGATCTACTGATTAATTATTTTCTATACCACATTATTTATCACATTGACTGGACATTATGAATATGAAGCATTTTTAATTGCATTATGAATATGAAGACATTTTAATAATAAAGTTATATGTGCCTGGTGCCGAAAGTGAAACTAACGAATAACACGCGTTGATCAATTGGTCGGAACGACAGTGTCTTGTTTGTTTGTTACCTGTTTCATTTTTGTAATTCAGTGCCAAACTAAACTGAAACATGTGTAATGTGGGTTTATTCGTGAATTTGTGGTGTATGCATCCATTGAGAATTCCGTAACGTCATTGAGCGTTTTATAAAATCTATAATAAAATCTGGAATATGTTATGGAAAAGTCATTATTAACCGACACCGACAGACACGTACAGAGAAATTAATAATAAAAGCCTAAACTAACCTAACTTACAAAATTACATTTTTTTTACAATAATGCCCGGGTATTACGAAAAATGACTCAGTTATCACTTGGTCCATAACATATACGTAGATACAATGTTGGGTAGATACATTAAAATACAAACTTTCATTATTTGAAATTAACTTTTTGTCAGATATTATATTCGTAATTGTTTTTTAATTCAACTTTTCACATATAAAATATGAATGATAAAAATATTAATGACGATACCACACGAGATAATCATCATTAACGATGTTAATTTATTTAGTTACTTGATTTAATGTTGTTGTGTTGTGTTGGTTTTTTAAAACCTCGTAATTTATAAAAATATTTGAAAATGTATATTATATACATTTATTAAATTAGACTAGTTTGCCTTCGACTTTATATTTGCAGAATAATTATATTTTGGAGCAATATTGCTTAGAAGTTGTGGATTTACATAGCTTTTAGAGATCAACACAGTCTTTCAAAATGCAATATAATTAAGAGAAATAACAGGAAATGTTTTATTTATTATTGGGTTTCAGAATCTAACTTCAATGAAATTACCAATGTCCTTTCCTGAAGCGTTCTCCATAATAAATTACGCATGGGTTAGTACCTAGTAAAATTTCTGATATTATATTTCTTAGAATGTTATTATACAATACCGATGTTTTGTGCCAAACCAAAGCTTTCTCTATTATATATATGATTACCTTAAGCCATGCAGACGATGACATCGAAGGCCAATGCTGATCTTGAACTCTTACTATACCAACATCATTTTCATGAGATGGAACAGGACCAACTTCTCCATCAGCCATACTCAGAAGGTATGTGGTATAATGATTTAAGCCGAAGAAATCCGCTGTACCTCTTATATACGCAACTTCTTCCGGGGTAAACTTAGGTAAACGTGAGCGAGTATAGTTTTGCAGACGACTTTTTTCATCCACAAGCCTGATGAGCTCTGGAGGGTAGTTTCCTTCCTCAGAATACACTGGATGTGCATACCAACCGACCTGAAAGTATTATTTGTTTTAGATTCGCGCTGTATCTCGCATAACTTCCTATATCCGAGATGTAAGGATAGACAAAGAGAAGAGTGCTAAGAAAATGCATTTCCTATACACCGCCCAATTTTCAAGACAGTGCGTGTTGAGTGACGCAACTCTATACCTTTTTACCAATGCGAGCAAATGAAAATATTATATTGCGACAAGTAGAAATCGAAACGAAATCGTAACAATCGTCGGTTGGTTGGTTGTGGTACCTATACGCTGCGCCACGAAGGCTTTTAGTAATAAAATATGACTACATAAATAAATAACGAACAATGGTTGTATATTTAGACATATATCTAGATGTGATTATAAAACAATTTACTAGCTTCAATTATATTAACATTATTGATATGTATGATACCTGTATTATTGACTCCGTCATGGCGCAACTAGGACGTGCCTGACTGAGCACAATGATTGTGGTTTCAAATCCCACTCGAGAGAGTGTTTATGAATGTAGATAAAATATTTTTGCCCTAACAAGATACACGTATCGGAGGGAACCTCTAAATGTAAGCGATGATTTTAGGTTAGACTCCACTGGTGGGAATTAATTATTTTGACTTCCACGCTGCAGCTAAATAAAACGTGAAGTTGAGTTTCTACACTCACCTTATAATATTGAACAACTTGAGATAAAGATTATTTGTTACCTATATCTATCATTTATTGATAAATTGCAATTTTGCTATTGTATTTGAAGCAGCGGTTGATAATAATTTAATTGTCCAATTAAAATCACATTTATTGCGTGTGGCCTGAACGATTTAGTTACTTCAATTTTATATAGGAATGTGTACTCAAATTTAGTATTATTGACTGTGCGACTGTTGACGCGGCAGGTTGTAGGTTCGATTCGCACTCCAGGGAATGAAATATTATATATTTTCATTTCGCTCTGCTAACGAAGCCAAGCGCGGCGTTGAATACCACCACTCAAAACGCGATACTCGTTATCTAGAATTCGGTGGTGGTTCGAAAGTGAGGAACGGAAGTGTCTACATGAGAACGGAGTGTCTTACACTTACAACACTAGGTTTCCAGGTTGCCTCTGCCTAGCCTGCTATGTGCGGGATACACGGATGAAACTAATAGCATGCGTAATTATCATTATGGTATCTAATAATAAAATTGAACAAAACAGTAACCTACTTTATAAAAAAAACAAGATAAGTACATCTAAATTAGTTAATTGACGACACGCGATATTAACAAGTAACACAAGTGTTAGATACTAATTACTTAAATACGCCAAAGAGGCCTAAATAAGGCCGTCGTGACGTTTATCATGGTTGTGGATTCGATAACTCATCGGGATATTGAATAATTTTCATTTCTCCGCTTTCGTAAACAAAGTACAGCATTGTGGTCCGCAACTCAAAACGGAATATCTCGAATGCGGGCGGAAAACGGAGGACAGAGTATCCTAACATCAGATTCTCTTCACCTCTATTACCGAGACAAATCATTAAGCTAAACAATATCATTAGAAGTAAGCCGTTTACTTTTTTGTGAAAACAGCAGAATTGAAAAACGAATTATTGTCATAAGCATACTATTATAAGAAACAATGCAAAAGAAAAAAATTAAAGAATATAAAGACACTGGCTTACATGTGTTTGTAGGTAGCGCTCAACAGCCTCTCGGTCCTTCGAAGAATTAGTTTTTGGCTCAGCCCAATTAGAGTCTAACGACATACCGATTTTACCTGAAATAATATCGCCACTTTACAAATTATTTATGTTAATGTCGTACAATAATGATGGTAATGACTTATATCTTTATAGTCACGCTGTATCCCGCACATAGCAGAGTAGGTAGAGGGAACCTAGTGTTAAGACACCACATTCCCCATTTTCCGCCAAATTCTGGAGGCATTGTGTGTCGAGTGACAGAATTCAAAGCCCCGCTTTGCCTCGACACCAGAGCGAAAACGAAGAAAATAGAAATATTTAATATTTCATTAACTTCCTCGAGTGGTATCAAACCCACAACCTGTCACATTTACAGTCACGCTTTCTGTATCTGCGACACGACTCTCAAATGACTTATGCTACAGTTACACATGCTCATTACTAGTACGAAAGCATGCTATTATTGAGATATGAGCATGACTCATATGAGCATATGTGTCAAATTATTGTTAATAATGAGCATGCAAAAAAATACTCGAAAATAGACAGCCATTTGATTTTTAAGCATCCTGCCTGCAGCGCGGAAATCACTACTAAAGACACTGAGGGGCATCCCTATGGGGTGACAAAAATCAATATAAATTGTTATTTTACATCGAAACAATGAGTGCCTATGTCTTATGCCTTATTGTTGTCTCTCTAGATAAAAGTTTTGGAATACATTGAATTGCAATCCTGCACTACAACAGTGGCGAAGAATTTCATAGAATATCGAGTATTGAAGTTTCCAGGCCGCGCTTATTCGATTGTTATTTTTGAGCACGCTTATACCAGAGCATTCTTAAGATACATGCTGAATTAAAGCAAATATGTCTATTTGAGTATCACGCTCGTTTCAAGCATGCTAATGGGCATACCGTTTGTTGAGCATGTGTAACTGTAGCATTACGGTTTTTGTTTTTGTAACTTCAGTGTCTTATCTTATCTATGGAACTTACCTACCTATAGCAGTTTCAATTTAAATTCCATTTATAAAGGGTAAAACCAGAATAAATTTAACAGTAATTAAGAATGTGAAATTTATCCTTTTATTGTTATATTATTACATTTTGTAATGTTACGCCAACAGTTAGTCTTATATTCTCATAATACTTTTATGAATTTTTATGTTCAAGTTATAAACTTTTAATGATCTTATGAAATTAAAATTACAGGTGATGGTAGATTGAAAGTTGGACTTATAATTTATTTATTTTTATATAATTTATTTTTATATAATCGACGCTAAACGCTGCACTGTTAGCAAGTATCTTAACGCGATAGTTAGTGGTTCAATATTTAGCAAACCGTATTTTTTTATTTAAAATCTTTGTTAATCTGGTTTGGCGAGACAAATTTTTGGCAACAAGTTCCGCGTCATTACATACTTAATGGTTTTTAAAATAAGTAATAATTGGAGGTTTTAGTTATGTTTATGCATGCGAAAGCTGAAATAAAAAAATCCGGCCAACTGCGAGTCGGACTCGCGCACGTAGGTTTCCGTACTATAAAATCACGTTTGTTGTAGCTCTTTTGAATATTTCTTTTATTCTGTTTTTTTTGTATTTATTGTTACATACAGCGGCTACAGACATACATCATAATGTGAAAATTACAACTGTCAAACGGTCACAGTTTATGAAATAGAGCAGGTGACAGAAGGACAGACAGACAGCGAATTCTTAGAAATGGGGTCCTGTTTTACCCTTTGGTTACAGAACCTTAAGAAAACAACTATAAATTGAACTAGATATTTATATATACTATATACTCATTAAAGTTATGATATACCTAATAAATTATTACAGTTACGTAAGTTAAATATAAATAAGTCTTAACTGTAAGTAATTTTTGTAAAGGCCGATTTAATTAATGAAAAAATTATGATCAACTCAAATTAAGTCGCAAGAACGTGCTTAAAACACGTCGAAGATTGAGAAACAAACAAAGTTTAATTGTAATGATTCTATCAATATTTATCTCGGTAACTACCTGCAAGCAATTTTCTGTGTCCATGGTCTGTTCTATTAACATTCCACGTATATGAGTAAATAACCTTATCGAAATGTGTAATTTACGATGTATCTAGGTATTAAAATAGAATATTTTAAAATGAAAATATTATTTATTATTTTTATACATTCTATAAGGTAAAAAACGAGAAATTTATGAAAGTTAATTTTCAATCATGGCGAAAGTATAATATGTAGAAAGTTACACAATGTTTAAGTAAAATTAAAAGAAGTTCAATTTCAATACTGTCACTTGTACTTTTTTACTAACCTCCATAAATAGGACGATACTGTTGAGCAAACAAATGATAGACGCTCGCGTGCGCCTTCAATAAATTATGGGTGCATAAATATTCAGCAACACCATGACGGTTGAGTGCCGGCGCCCGGTAGGAGGTCCCGTAGCCCTCCAAGCAGGTCTGCATCGGTTCATTGAATGTCACCCAATACTTCACTTTGTCTGCAAAGTTTTCGAACAGAACGTTCGCGTAATCCGTATAATAGTCCACAATGTGGGCGTTCGTCCAGCCACCTATATCTTGTAACTTTTGCGGCAGATCCCAATGATAAATGGTGACCATTGGTGTAATGTTATATCTCTCCAGTTCACTTATTAAATTTTTATAATACTGAATGCCGAGAGGATTCACTTTGTTAGCTAAACCGTTTGGTAATATTCTAGCCCAGGACATGGAGAATCTGTAAATATCAACACCGAGTTGATGGACCATTTCAGCGTCTCTTTTGTATTGATGATAAGAATCCGCTGCCACCTCTGGAGTAGACCCATCTTTGGTAAACTTTGGATTCGTGTGAACTAAATGATCCCATATATGTTCCGATTTTCCTGAAAATACAAACGAAATCGTCCATTAGTTTAAAAAATTACCATAACAATGGCACTTAATATAATAAATAATATGAAATATTAATACTTATAATATTTCTCACTCAAATACAAAAAGTTTTGGGCATGACTCATACATTTATGCATTTAAAGGTAAAAGAACCTAAACCAAAGTATGATACCTCTGAACATAACTATGTATTTACTTAATATTTTAATATTTATTAAAGATATATTACTTAAATACAAATATTTTCAAAATAAAGTTTTACTGAAAAGTTTGTGAGCAACTTAATCAAAAAATCAGTTCAAGACGTTCAAATAGATTCACAGCTATATTACCATCCACATTCCAAGCTCCTTCGATTTGGATAGCTGCAGTAGAAACGCCGAAAAGGAACCCTTTAGGAAATGTATAATTGCTTTTGGCACCTCCAGCTAAATTTAATACTTCGGCATATCTGTAAAAAAACGTTTGGACAATTAGATACAACAATACATAAAATTCCTACTATATCAAAATCTCGCACGTCCTTTATTTTTAATAGAAGGATCATAAAAGAGGTTGCATGTTAAACTTCAAACTAGACACTAACGATTAAGAATAACATTGAATTGAGTGCTACAATCGTACAAATATATGTATTTACATATTCAAAAAATTGAATAAAGATTAGAATTCCCAATAAATAATTAAATATTTTTATTTATTATCTGATAATTTATACCTATATTTTTAATTAAGGTTACAGTCAACATTATGGTTGAACATAAATCAAAGAGTTTTTGTTGTAGATTTATATCTTTTTATGTACCATTATTTTTTGTGCCGTGTGATCCCGGCCTAGAATAGGATCATCCTGGTACTGGTGGTGTCGTAGGAGGCGACTAAAGTACGTGTGGTAGAGTCACGTGGCCAGCAATGGCAACACGCATGGGCAGACTCGACCGGATCATTACCACCCCCGGCATTTAAAACCGGCGTGAAGTAGTGGCTTTATGCCACTGCGTTTCGCATCAGGTAATGCCGGGCCCCGGCGCCCAACCCATCTTAAAGGCCGGCAACGCACCTGTAGCTCCTCTGGGGTTGCACGGGGCCGTGGGCGGCGGTAATCACTTACCATCAGGTGACCCGCACGCTCGTTTGCCGTGTCTTTTCCATAAAAAAAAAAAAAATATTATATTTCAGGTAGTGCTATAATAGCTGCGAAATCCTCAGATACATATCGTGTTTAAATTCATTAATAATTTTTATGTAAAAGTTAAAAATAGAATATTTTGTCGGCCTTGCATAATTACGAGTTATACGTAACCCTTAAAATCTTTAAGGAAATTACAAAAAAGGTCAATGTAGAGCTGTATCTACCTAACATAATTATTCAATCACGTTATAACCTGTCGTCCTTACAAGGTCGGTATGACATTACATTCAACTGGATACGCTCCCACGATTATATTTGAAGATACCAGCTGAGCAAAGAAATAATACCTCTTATATTTTATTTAATTATTACAATTTCAATTTGAACTGTAGTGCCCAATGTGGATACGAAAATATAAAAAATAAATGCATAACGGATCCATGGACGCTTTAACATCCTAGGATCCGTTACGCACGAGTCAGAAGTCTGGAAAAACGCTACCTGTCCCAGGAAGATCAATATTGTGGTTTGAGCTGATTATTTCATGTGGTAGCGAATGCTGGCGAGCACTATCGGCACGCTCAGGAGCTTTACGTCCCGGAAATAAAGATGCGGTCTATCCGCATACTTAACCCAATTATTAGTGGTGGTATGGGATCCATGAAGTACTGGATAATATAAAAGTATGGTCCCTGGAGTTCAATCCTCTGGACACCCAAAAAGAGATGGCTGAATGCTGTGATGAAGAACATGAGAACAAAGTAATGACCACTGAGGATAGAGAAGCAGATAGATAGGAGTAGAACAATGTAGAGATTTTTTTACCATTTTCAAAGTGTTATTTCGCACATAGGAAAGAAAATACTTTTTAGAAAACGTATAAAAATTTGAACGTAGTGGGATTTGAAATCCAACTTTTGTGGAAGACGTATAAAAACTCTTAATAAGTAAGTTACACCATTTTAAAGAATATTATTGGACAAAAAATTGCTATAATTGATGTTATATTAAATTAGCTGAAATTTTACTTTTCAATATGGTATACATATTGTTTTTTAATATGGTATTATTATATGAAAACGGAACTAATGCAGATTAATAAATTAATAATTATGTAGTTAAAGCTGGCGCAGTAAACATAGGTCTTACGTCAATCGATCGTTTATCAAAAACTCAATATTGAAGTACTTTATAATTAAACAACTTTATATTAATCCATTACGTGAATATATGCGGATTTTAAATTACAATTTAATGAACTGACGGAAAAATATTTAATAAAGAGTTAAAAATAGGTTATTTATTTTATAAATGAATAAAAAAAACATTTTTATATGAATAATATTAAAAAATCGTTCAGATTTAATTTAACAAAAAATAGCCTAGATATTAAACAAGAGCGACACATCCCATGTAAATTGATTAATGATAAATATTCACGTGAATTAGTTAATTTCAGAAAATGTATGATTATAATTTTAGATAAGAAAATGCATAGAACGCTACTTGGAATTAATTAAGCTACCATTGTTGACAACGGGTATATACCTAAGAGCACCACGACAATCGTATAAACTACTATGAAGGTGGCTAAATGACTTCACAGAAGTAATTATGCCTTTAGTTACAATCTCGTAATACAAAATTGATACTGTAACTGTGAAATATCTAGACTTACAAATACTTATTAAAGTTTGTGGTCTAACCTACCTTTCACTCATTTTTATGCTAGTGCAATTGAATTTATTACTGCAGACAAAAGAGAAAGTTGTTCATAAAAATCATAATTAGTAATGGCAATATGATTTTATTTTCTCTCACGATAATATATTATATTAATTACTGTAAAATTTTCAGAAAACTATAAACCTAGTTTATATATAATTACCTTATACTGTTTACTGATATCAATTTAAGTTCTAATTGCTCTATTAAAATTTTCATTAATATCTAGTCATGAATACTTATAACGAATATTAATTTTTACGTATTGTATAATAAAACTGTCAAATTAGTGCTTTTTTTCTGTCTGTGCCCTTCACCTGTAGAAGGCTTAATAAAAACTACTATTACATTATTAAATTTACTTGTAACTTTCCGGATTTCGATTAAATACAATTATAATGACATACTTAACCTTGCAATGTCCGTAAAATTTTAAATCTAAACCGATTTTTATTCTCGATGACAGCGAGCTAAATGTAATATAAATACCAATAATACATAACTTTACAAAGCGATTCGATCACAATTAACCCTTTATAGCAGGGACTTAACATTGATATTGTTAATACAAGAATTTACTGGGCAGGTATTTCCGCAAGGAAAACCTTCTATAGGGGCCGCTACATTGCGGAAAACACCTCACAATATTTCAAATTTATTTTTATCCTTCAAATATCTTTGACGTATGTATCATTTTTTATGTCACTGATTGATTCATTAAAATTAATAGCAAATTCGTGTATTAAACCCGTTCTGTAATACATAGAAACTGATTTAAGACCTCTTATGTACTTATTTGTAAGTAAAGCTAAAGCCATCGTTATTCATGACGCAGATAACTCGATACGTTCAAATCACACCAATTTATCAACTTTGTGCTTTGTCGTTATATTAAATTAATTTCGTAATTAAATTTAAGCTTTATTGTATTTAATAAAATCTTTGATTTTCAGGATTATTACACATTTTAAATGAGACTATTTTAACCGGATTGATCGTGTATATTTAAGATTTATTTGGAAACCCGACGTTTCGAACACTTCGCAGTAGTAGTAGTAGTAGGGTTTATTACATTTTTTATAGTCTGCCCTTCCACCACAATATTAAAGTACTACAGTACTGTATGATTATCTTCGCATATTTAACAGATTGATTTCTCGATAGCTTTTACATCAACGATTATTGAATACCGCCAACTTATATATTTAAATCATTAAAGATATGTATTTAATAATAAAAAATTTAATCCACATATGGTTTATATACCTACATTATATTTTAGGTCTATGTAAGTTTCATTGAAAATTAAAATTAAATGAAATTAAAAAATTAAATTAAATTAGCTTCACGCTATATCCCGCACACAGCAGGGTAGACATCGAGTGGCACAAAGTGTGACTGTAAAACCGACTGGTTGTTGGTTCGATCCCCACTCGAGGAGATGAAATATTTACTTAAATTTATATTTCCATTTATTCGCTCTGGTATCGAGGCTAAGCGCGGCGTTACGTGCCACTCAACACGCAATGCCTCCAGAATTCGGCAGAAAGCGGGGAACGGAGTGTCTTAACATTAAGTTCCCTCTGCCTACCCTGCTGTGTGCGGGATACAGCGTGAAGCTGTTTTTTAACCATACTAAACATCTTTTCCTAAAGCGACATTTTATTATTTCTTATATTTTGGATTGGCTATTATAGTTCTTCATTGAATATTCCAGATCTTTAATTTTTACATACCCATCAGTTCAAAATGTCTAAAACGTTGAACATTTTTCCTAAAGGCGGCTTTTCATTATTTCTTGTAGTTGTAACTGGACAATGGAAAGATAATTTCTCTCATAACACATAAACACTAACACACACAAACACTATTCTCATAACAATCAAAAGTTTTAAAAAGTAATGTCATATCGCACCTTTAGAATTATAGTGACCTAATCAAAAAACCATAATTTTAGTTTTTGTCAGAAATTGACCTTAAACGACCGTCTGTACACAGCAGGATAGGCAGAGAGAATTTAGAATTAAGACACTTGTTTCACTTCACATAAGTGGGAAACAAGGTATTTCTGTTAAGTTTCATCTATATTAGTTCAGTAATTTTTGCGTGAACGTAGAACAAACATCCATCCTCACTTTCACATTTGTGTTGTAAGATTAGTCTTATTAGATATTATCGAGTATCTTTCGCATGTATGAGTGACTTATCATTTATACACTTTTGTTCAATTCTTTCGAAAAGCGAATGTTTATAAACTTAAAAAGATACCAATATATGATACACCATCGTGAATGGAACGGGAAAACAATTAGTTTTATTCTAAAGGGAATTCCTGCGAAAAAAGAAACTTAAAATCCCATCCAACGACTTCGTTACTGGTTTAAACTTTATAAAAAAAAGTATTCACTAGTGGCCTGTCGTGACGCATTGGAATAAACATGTGACTTTAAATGAGACAGACTGCGGATCTGTCCCGTCGTCAAATATTAAAAACTTTCATATCTTCGCTCTGGTAACAAGGCAAAGCGCGGCGTTGAACTCCGGCACCGAACACCTAATTTCCCCAGGAAAGTGAGGAACCAAAGTGTTTAATAGGAACGGAGGAATAACACATGATTGCCGCTTCTTACCCTCCTATGTAAGGAGTATAATGTGAAGCTAAAGAAACATATACATAAACATATTCATAGAGGTAAAGCAACCTATTAACATTATCTTTTGACAGACCTCCGTAAGGAGGTATGGAAAAGAGTTTCACTGTATTTTTCTTATGTACCTTAGAACTTTTTAATTTTAATTGAAAAGAGATGAGAAAGAAAAGCCTTGAGAAAATCATGTCTTAAATTTGCATTAAGTATGTGCGCCACAAATTAACAAGTAACTCAATATCACGCCAACCGATTCTGATGATTTTTTTTTTTATTGGATACATTTCAATGATAGTTTAATGAAAGTTTGGTTAGATTTTGATTATGGGATCCGGTGGAAGTTGGTTTTATTTGTGTTAAAAAAACATATTCAATTTTTATTGTTAGTTGATAGTAAGTTGTTAGTAATAATATTCAATTTTTATTGTTAGTTGATATATGTAAATTATGCTGTCAACTCATCAAGAATTATTTAATTCTTGATGAGTTGACAGCATAATTTTGACATTTTTTTACAAGTTTGATATACTTAGGAACAACTACATATCTATGTCAAATTGTTAAGAACATATTCTTAACAAGTTTGATAATATGTATATTTAGTTAATAAAATTTATTCAATACATATACTAATAATAATAATAAATAATTTTACTATTATTATTCATTATTTAATAAATATAATAGATATAATAATAGTAAAAGGGAAAAATAAATTTAGGTTTAGGAGGAAGTGCTGCAGGTATGAATAATGAAATCAAATTAAATAAACATATAAAGTAGTGAACAAATGTATTTACATTTTATCTATTTCTGATTTTCTGATCTTCCTTAAGTCCGGTTTCCACGCGAATGGAACGGACCTAGTAAGGACTGACTACGTTGAAGTCGCAACAGTGAACTGCATATT
The DNA here is from genome assembly GCA_917862395.2 of Heliconius sara. Taxonomy (NCBI): domain Eukaryota; kingdom Metazoa; phylum Arthropoda; class Insecta; order Lepidoptera; family Nymphalidae; genus Heliconius; species Heliconius sara. Next base: position 16,983,143 of record OU860789.1, on the reverse strand, counting down.
TTTATTCCAACCAATCATTAGTCATTATGGAAAGAAAGACCCAAGCGAGCAAAAAGAGTTGAAATTAACTCGTTCAGTTATAAGAAGTATTTACAAAATAGAAAATTCTTTGTTAGTGCAAAAGTAAATAAAATATTACTTAGGAGGAATATTAATAGGAGGAAGAATATTATTCTGCTCTGCCACAGCATTTCTCTTTCGCGGTGGAAACCGGGCTTTAGCTACATGAAATTTTATTCTTTCGTGAAATTAATTTGAATTCATTTAATAAGTTGCAAAATATTGCTTTGCCGTTACATAATATTTTTTTAATAACTTGTTGAATAAATACGTTTAAAAGAGCTATAAAACTGAAGTTAACCTCGTTAATATTGCAAAATATAGTTTATTTTTAACTGAAAAATATCATGTTATACATTTGTTAATTATAAAAAATAAACATTTAAAATTAAAAATCAATCAATGTGTCATAAATGTTACGAAGTAAATTCTTAAATGTACTACTTTCTTATTGAACTGTGTTTTATCTAACCGAGCTTAAATTAACTTAATACTATGGCTTTTATGATCAAACTCTTGATCATAAAAGAAACCAGTAATATGCAGGTGGTTCTTGAATAAGGATATCAAGGCAGAAGTGAAACTGGGAGGCCTTCAGGTTCTGGTTAGCCCTATATTTAATTAATGTAAGCTAGACTTGGTAGATCGTGTGCACGCGGTACGTACGTACGTACCTAATATTCAGTAGAGACGTAACTCTAGCCCTATCGCTAAATGGATAATTATCGGATTTTTTCATCATCCTACTGTAGGAATTCATTCTATAGTATTAGATATACGTAAACATATTCTTACTTTTCCAACAATATGTAATAATTAATCCTGCATATTCATTTATTTGGAAACTAACAACACTGCGCGGCTTCGCCCGCTTTTACTATACGAATATTTATTTGATATTATTTAAAAGTATTTAGGGAAACTTGATTGATTATTTTTGTACGATTGTTTATACTGTTATAAAGTTAATAATTCGTAATTTAATTTTTTTGGAGCTTTATTTGATTTTTGTCGCAAAAATGTCGTATTTAATAGATAAATGTTTAGCTGTTTCATATCTATTTAGGTAGGAAGGTAAGTACGTGCACGGTTTTTCCTATATTTTACTCCATATTCCCTCTAGCTTTCAGTGAAAGTTCCATAAAAATCGATTCAGCTCTTCTACAGATTCGCCCACATAGAAAGACTATGTATATATAAAAAAATTGTTTGTATTTTAAAAGCATGCACATGAAGAAACGCGGTTATTTTGAAATGACAGACAGTCACTTAATTTTTATTTATATTCTTATAACTTAGCAGGGCTATTGCAATTCTTCATCACATATTCTAGACTTTTATATTTTATATAGAATTGATGAAAAATGTATAATTCACTTTTGTCAAGACGGATTTTTATTATCTCTTGTGCTGTGTAGTCGGACCACTACGGTTGAACGTCAGGAGCGGAAGTCTTCAAAATGAAATATAACCTACATCTTGCTCAGATCTAATAGCTAAACAACAAAAAAAGTTTTATTCAAATCCGTTAAAATCAATGCAAAAGATATACGTTTACAAACAGAGAAACAGACGAAATGTATAAATTTTATTAGTTATTTTAAATTCCTTTACATTATTTTTTCGCAAATATATCTTGCTTGATGAGATAAGATAGTGCGCGCGATTACGACGATATCCATGAAGAAAGCCTTAACACATAATGCATTGGTACGAGTACTATTCTATATATTTATGGTGACGACAAAAAAATCAAGTATATTTAAAACATTTAAGACATGAACAAAAACAGCTTCACGCTGTATCCCGCCCACAGCAAGTAAGGCAAAAGGAACCTAATGTTAAGTGGCGGAACTCAACGCCGCAGCGAAGAAATGAAAATACCACCCACAACCAGTCGCGTTTACAGTCACACTTTGTAGGGGACAAACCGCGCCACGTCTGGTATCAAATTTAAGACAGTTGTTCTCTATTCAAACGGAGTCAAGTTTTTATATAGAATATTTCTTTGAAAACATGTTTTAATATCGAAAACTGTATATATTAGTGGATGATAAACAAAGCGTGAAGGTTAGTCTTAAACATTATTAATGTTTTATTGGTTACTGAAGGCTCTGACTTGTAATGCAAGTAAATTTCATCAGCCGTTTATTAAGAAGATCCAAATCTACAAATTGCCCTTTTTGCAATATGCATATACAACGAGCGCCATTTCTATGCGGAGGAGCGGAGTAAATGTCAACAAATGACACGTGCGATGCTGCAATCTTTTTGTTTTTTTTTTTGTGGCCAGATTTTGCGATGACAGACGCAAAAAAATGTGCCATTACTATGTATCATGAAGAAATCAATAATGATATTAAGCAGTACAATTTTGTAGAATACGCTGCTGCAACTTTTTTGCAAAAAAACGAAACTTAGCATATAATAAATAATTCTTAACAAAAATGAATAGTCTAAATATGGCCAAATAAATCTTTAAGGACACCAGAAGGAAGCAACAAAATATAATATAACATTCAAAATATTCCACTCTTTAATATTAATTTATTACTAAATATAGAACCACTTGTGCATCTTTAAATTTGCATAAAAATACAACAAGTGAATAATTGTTAAAAATTGACGCTTTTGTGTTCTTCATATTGAAGTAAAATTCAACAAGAAAAAATATTCTTATTTTATATTTCTTTTCTTTATTTTCAACGTGTATTGATTTATTCAATGTGTAGGATTAGCAATCATGATAAGAACGTATGCATTATTGTAGAACGTATGCATTTAGATGGTTTTCAATTAACGCGGGTTCAAATCTAGCTACGTTCAGATATTTATAATTTTTATACGTCTTGTAAAGATATTTTTCGTTGCTAAGCTTGAAATAACACTTAATAACGATAAATATAATAATATAAATTTTGAATATATATCGTGTAGCGTATCCAATATAGGGGCTCTCTTAATATGGGAAAATAACTTTTGTTCAAAAAACACGAAAGTTAACCACGCTCTTATTCCCTATTACCCTATCATCTAAGAAGGTATAGAGCCTATTCTATAAAAAAAGTTGATTTTGTTACTACAAATAAATTAAATTTTAAGTATTTTGCTGTATTACTAAAAGTAATCTAAATATTCGAATAAATTTTGACTGTGTTATCAAAACTCAGTAAAGGTAACTTGAAAATATCTCAATCTTCATGTTCATGTTTTTTTTATAAATGTTTAATTATTTTCTAAGTATAGTTTAGGAGCTATAGTATTTTTATTTTATTAGCTTCACGCAGTATCCTGCATAAATCGGGGTAGACAGGGGAACCTAATGTTAAGTCACTCCGTTCGCCACTTTCCGCCGACGACAGGCTTTTGCCGTACGAGAGCGAATAAATAAAATATTTGTAAATAAAATTCATTCCCTCAAGTGAAGAATGAACTCATATAGTAATCACAAAAAAAACTATTGAGAAGCTTATTTATATTACTATTAAAATAAATATTATTCGTAATAAAAATAAGTATTAAAATAATATATAAATTTCTTATCTGCTTACAAAATAATAAATCACACTCACCCGTAGGATAATAAAATAGAAAAATAAAATAAAATATTGTACATATTGATTTGTTTTGCACTATATTCTACTTATTGCTATAAAAATATCACTTTAAAATATCACTTTAATATAAATGTACGCTTAATATATACTTCTAAGTTCTGCTCATGGCTACGAGCGTAGCTAGGTAGAGTTTTTGATAAAGCTTTACAATTACAAGTCAAGACGACGTGCACCGCGCGCGCTGTCCGAACGCGCACTGGATTCTTTACAGTTCAAAACTGCAAACAAATTGAGATGGAGGTCTTTTATTTTTATTGTATATCAAAAGTAGAGTATGTGTATATTTATAATATTATATATATATTGGAAATTACGTTTTGTCACCAGGTTAATAATTTCGTTTTGCATGCTGTAAATTTTGAAAGGAAATTTGGACTGGAAAATCTTATTGATACTATGCTTATAGTATAAGTAAGATTTTCCAGTCATGGCGCAGGGCCACAAAGTGTGTCTGTAAAATCAATTATTTGTGGGTTCAATCCACACTCGAAGAAATGAAATATTTATTGAAATTTTGCCCTGGTGTCGAAGCAAAGCGTGGCGTTGAGTTCTGTCACTTAACAACACTCAACACAGACAACTATGACCAAAACTGATATATTTCATTAAAAAAAATATAAAATAAATATATTTTAAATATTATATATAGTTCAATGTTTCAACTTTGTTCAATCATAGTGGAATTGCATAGTTCATGTTTGGATATAATATATAGATATCATGCCTGGTGGGAGGGTTTTTTTTATAATTTTCTAGATCAAGTATTCCCATATGAGGATATATATATAATTTATGATATAAACGAAAAGTAGAGAGTAAAAAGTTATCTTGAGAAATCTGCTTTTCTCGTCTACTACCCCACATGATATGGAGAGTGCGTTAACTTAAGGTAAATACAAATAATATTAATCTTATCGAGTCAATGCAAAGCAACTTTTTAGAATACCTCGTTAATAGCTAAGTTATATATATATATATAACTCATAGCTATTAACGATATATATATATATATATATATATATATATATATATATATATATATAGATATATATAACAAGCTCGAATATCAGGAGGAGGAAAGTGCGTAAATGCACGCTACGTACTTGCAGTAAGTGACAACAGGAAAATGGAAAAGTCAAACTCAAATCCCCGAAAGACGTCATCATTTTGTGTTTGTTTGTCACTTTCGCTAATAAAGTAATGACAATGATTTTTACTGCCTATTGTAGGAGACGTTTTAATTCAGCTTCACGCTGTATCCCGCACACAGCAGGGTAGGCAGAGAGAACCTAGTGATACGACACTCTGTTCCCCACTTTCTGCCAAATTATGCAGACATTGCGTTTTGAGTGGCAGAACTCAACGCCGCGCTTAGCGTCGACACCAGAGCGAAGAAATGGAAATATACATTTAAGTAAATATTTCATCTCCTAGAGTGGGGATCGAACCCACAACCAGTCGGTTTTACAGTCAGATTTCGTGCCGCTGCACCACGACTGGTCTCATTAAAACGACGTTTTAATTATTTTAATAAATTACAATCAAGATTTTTTTATGCCTAATTATATGCAGATTTAAGCACTGATTTTAACACACACACACTAATACGTTCTCACCAAGCCGCGTTATAAATTCGATACTTATTATTTTGTCTTATTTTATTTCATGTACCTACTAAAAAATAAACTATATATCTCTTAAAAAAATGATAACTAATTATTTTTGAGTAGTACAAAGTAAAAATCTCGTATTCTAATTTTACTTAAAATTAATAATACCAATTTCACTTTCACTCCTGTCCTTCCTGGCTTCCTTTTATTTTCGCTGGGAAATTGGCATTTACGCAGACTGTTCATACGGAAGGCGTGCCTTACGAATGAGCAGTACTGTGGGACTCAACGATGGGAAACCGTTCCTACCCACTAAAACCTACGACGACCACGATGCCTCGGTCAATAGAGCCTCGGAAGGTCCGCCGCTGGCTTGCAGGAGTATCACCCTGACCCTCCCGCCCCGCAGTAGTTCCTCTAGGATAGGGGGAGTAGAAGATGCTCGTACCGCCTTCTTCTACCCCCTGGCCCCTGGCGGAGCAAGTCTGCGTTCGAGTTGTTCGAGTCCTTCCTGGCTCCTGCTCGAACGGAAAAAAAATATTTTTGAATATTTAGTACCAGTTTCTTTTGAGTTATTGTATATCACCCTGAAGTGGAGCTGTTAAATCTATATAGTAAAAGCATTCTTGGGATCACGCAAAGCTCTATCCTCAAAGTCTCAACTTTCAGACCAAATTAACATTATTAACTTAAACATAAATTTGGTTAACCTCAATAAAATTTTTATTACTATTATTATTATTTATATAATTTTATATAATTTTATTTTAAGTGATTAAAATCCACTTCTACTTCATTATAGCCCTATATTTTTAAGACCTTCAGGAAGTACAACAATACACAAATCGTCCTCAATCAAAACACGCAATATTCTCAATCGCTTTAACCATGACAAGCCCTTTCACTGGAATTACGCCGTCAATTTAGTCCAGTGGTTCCTAACCAGTGGCCCGCGGACAACCACGTTCGCTACTGCGGACCACCAGTGGCATAAATATGGTCCGCCAACGATTTTAGTTTTAAGACTGGGGGTGGTGAAGCGAAGTTTCTGTTTGATTGTCACATTTAATTTTTATTATACCTACATGCATAGTGGTCCCTGCTACCAAGAATGATATAGAAATGGTCATCAAGAAAAGGTTGGGAACCCCTGATTTAGTTGAATCAACGTTGCTCTCGACCCTATTGTAATAGAACAATTTGAATTGTTGAAATGCATTATAATAATACTATTATTAAGTTTAAAATTAATAAATAAATTAGAATACATATTAATTAGTATCGACAGGGATAATAATGATACCATTGTGATGGAGATATCATTCAGAAAATGACAAGACAGTAGGTACTAACAACAGTACTCTGGTTAACCTATAAAAGAAAATGTGGCTTTACAAAAATTGTTAAGAGCGGTAAACATTTAATATTAAACAAAATATTGCATAACTAAAATCGAAACATCTGGAATACCTTATTATTTACCCATAACAGAACCAGTTAAACATAATTATAATTAAATTTTTAACAAAAAGAAAAACCGATATCAAACAACGAACAAAAAAGTTAAAATTAATGTTACATAATGTAAAACGTACTTTGATTTTGTTAAACAAAAAAAAAATTAAAAGATTTTATAATTTTGAAGTCGGTGCCAAGTAAAACAAACAGGCTTAGTATAATTCGATATTGTAGAAGCTTGACACCAACATCAAAATTATATATTTTTTTAAATTATTTTTGCTTAACCAAATCATAATACGTTTTACGTTATATAAATATATTAATATTTAGTTTTTAGTATGTTGCTTGAAATCATTTATTTTTGTTCAAAATTAATTTATTTTACTATTTTAAGTGATGGATAGACCTTAAGAGGATGCTTCTCAAACGAGTAGGTAGTGGTTGTCCTTTGTTAAAATTCAATTTTAGATAGTATTGTGCATGCTAACATTTTGTCATATTTACAAGAACATACATAAAAAATATTCTGGCAAATTGGGAATCTCCCCCTTTCTTGACGTTGGTTGCAAATGAGAACATCCTCTTTTTTGAAGTTGGTTGAAAAGAAATGCAACGATGAGGAATCTCACTTCTGACACCAATTTTATCAACGTTTTTCCTTGTAACTATTACAGATATTTATATATTTTACCAAAAAAAACAAACAAACTTGTTCAATTTCAACCGGATCCCATAGTCAGAACCTAACCAAATTTTCACCAAAATATCGTTGAAATGTGTCCTTACAAAAAAAGAGTCATCGGAATCGGTTGGCGTCGTATTGTATTATTCGTTTATTTGTCGCGCACTTGTTAATCCTTTACTACACACGGAACTAAACAGTGCAGGAAGTCGGAAGTTTCCTTACATACTTCTTATATATACTACGATTTGACAATTGGTGGTAATGATTATAATAACGAAAGGAAAGGAGAATAGAAGAAAGGAAAGAGTAATAGAATCCGTGCAAATGAAGTTAAGGGCGACAACTAGTTGTAAATAAAGTATAAAATTTAAGAAATATTTTAATAATTTTAATATTGGTACCGAATATAACGTTGCGCATGAGGTCATATGCCAATCGCCGTATGACCTCCTACGCCACTTGAAGGGCAGTTTAAGAAATATTTTATGAACTTACTGCTTATAAGATTATTTGTCACGATGAGAGGTCGTCGTGGTGCAGATGCACAAGCGTGTGACTGTTAACTGAATAAAAAAAATGATTGGGATGAAATATTCAACTTTCTTCACTCTGGTAATAAGGTAAAGCGCGGCGTTAAGTTCCGCCACTCAACACACAGTGCAATTCTTCAGAAATTGAGTAACGGAAGCGTCTTAACAGGAACGGACCGTCTCAACATTAGGTTCCCAGGTTTCTTCTGCCTACCCTGCTATGTGCACTATACAGCATGAAACTAAAGATAATAAAATTCCCTTTTTTATTTAAGATTTCTGTTCGAAATTCTTAAAAAATTATGAAAAGCGGAAAAGTTTATATAAATCCTGCGTAAAAACCACACATTTATTATAACCACATACTATGACATGACCACATACATATTAAATGATATTTTATAATACTAAGAAAGTCTCCATTTATGAATATTCAATGACAGCAATTATATAGTTTCGTTTATTTCGTTGGGATTATTTTTGTTTTATTTTCATTTTAATAATAATAATAATAATAAAACTCTTTATTGTACACCCATAAAGAAAATAACAATAAAAATATGTAACAGAACAAAAAACGGAAATGTACAAGAGGCGACCTTATCGCTAAAACAGCGATCTCTTCCAGGCAACCTTAAGGCATAGGATATAACGGGGAGGAAAAGGGTTGGGGTGTAAACAATAATTATAATAAATGTATAAAGCAAACAGCATACATATATTAAATATATATAAAATAGCTAACTAAATATACACATATTATTCATATATACTTACATAGATACATACATGCCTACATAGATACATACATATATACATACAGACGTAAATAGATACATAAATATATTATACATATTTTACAAGTAAATGTGGCAATACAAGAAGGCAGTTTAGAGGGAATGGAAGTGTAGCTTTAAGAGTCGCTTAAAAATTATTAAAGATTTTGCCCGTCTGATATTCAGAGGTAAGGCATTCCATAGTCGGGAGGATGTGACAGTAAAAGAATTGCTGAGGAAGGAAGAAGAGTGTGAAGGAATTTTTAGAGTTAAATTTTGTTCAGAGCGAAGATGTCGAGAATGAGAGTGCCCCAAAAAGTGGAAACGCTCTTTTAAGTATGGCGGTGTTAATGGATCAAATAGTACACAGTAAAGAAGATGGAGAATATGAGTATTCCTGCGAAGACGGATTGGGAGCCACTTGAGCTTTTTACGGAACTCAGAGACATGGTCGTACTTTTTTAATCCAAAGATAAACCGAATAGCAAGATTTTGTAATCGCTCAAGTTTGTTTAATTGCTCCTCTTTCAAATCAAGATAACAAGAGTCAGCATAATCAAGAATTGGTAAAAGTAGAGATTGTGCTAACACAATTTTTGTTGGAATAGGAAGGAAATTACGTAGCCTGAAAAGATATCCTACTGATGCAAACATCCTCCTGCTCACCTCGCTCACCTGTGGATCCCAGGACATATTGTGATCGATGATGATACCAAGATTTTTAACTGATTTATTATACGGTATAATTTGGCCATTTATAATTATATCAGGCAAAGTGGATATGTTAATTTTAGATATAAGCTTTGGACTACCAACAACAATAGCTTGAGTCTTGCTAGGATTTAATTGCACTCCAAAGCGAGTACTCCACGCGGATATTTTCATTAGGTTATTGTTAATCGTATTAATAGCGGCTGGTAGCTCAGAAATTTTAGACTTACAATAAATTTGGAGATCATCTGCGTATAAGTGGTAGAGAGAAGTGATATGTTGGGAAATATTATTAATAAAAAGTGAAAACAACAGAGGAGACAACACACAACAGAGGAGACAACACACAACAGAGGAGACAACACCATTTTCTGTAGATTCATATAATAAAATTGTAAATTGTTCATATAATAAACAGTTTTTTTTTTGTGTAACAATATTTTGAATTTCTGTTCATATTGATTGTTCATATTGACGTATCCAGATGGTGTGGATGGTATACTTTATGCGATCCTTTCATATTTACGATTAGATAATTGACGCCCAATATTAATAATCTATCTTCTACGTCAATCTACGATTGTTCCATATATTATTAATATTGGGCGTAAGTCAGGTAAGAGATATCGCAGAAAGATATTTTTAACATCTTTTTTTTTAATTGGTTTCGCCAAAGACACAGTAAAAACCAGTTCACATCTTTAGTTTGTGCCACTATAAATATTATCGTGGCTCAAGCTTTTTTAATTTATATTTTTTAACAAAAGTAACTCCTTTATGCCTTTAATGTCTACAAGTTTATGTCGAAATTATAAATATATCAAATAAAATTTCAGAAAATCTTTAATTCTTTCAGCTTCTCGCTGTATCCACGCGTATAGAAGGGTTGGCAGAGAGTGCCTAATGTTAAGACGCACCCTTTGCCACCGTCCGCCGAATTTTTAAGGCATTACGAGTTGAGTGGCGGGTCTCAATACCGCGTTTTGCCTTGGTACCAGAGCGGAGAAACGGAAATATATAAATAGCAGTCCAGTCCTCCGAGTGGGGATCGAACCCTTAACAGTCGCATTATAATCACACGTTTGTGCTCTTGCGCACTGACGGCCTCCTTTTTATCATATTAAACTTACGCAGTGCATAATACATTCTGTAATAACCACAATTACTGCTGTAGTACTCTAATCACTATGACGACTTAAGATATAATCCGTGCCGTAAATAAAGCTTATATATATAATATAGATACCTAATAAAATGCATTGTGTTTAATGTGAATAAACACCTTATCAAATCACATCTTTTAAGATAATAATATTTACATGAAGTGTTATTTTGCAACACGGCGTTCAAATAAGTTAAGAATTTTATAATTTAGGCACAAAATATAATCTGTTTCTGATATATTATGTGTAGATTTCACGAAAATTAAAATATATAGCTTTTTGTTAAACTTAATATCAATTATCCGGATTTACAGTCCCATCTTGGAGTATAGAAAAAATTAGGCTCTAATTGAATGCAATCAAGGGATACGGCATGTTTGTGAAAGTCGACGCGCAATCAAAACCTATAGGGAACTTCCTTTGGACAATTACGAAGCTTGGCAAGAAGTAGATAATTACAATAAAAAATCGGAAAAATGTTTATGTATATCATTTAAAAATAAAATAAGGACATACGCTCGAAAACTTAGTTCTTAGTTTATAAGTCACGTTCCGGTCAACAGTAGTACGAAACCCTCGGTGGGTGAGACCGACTCGCACTTGGCCGGTTGATTTTTCGCAAAGTATGTTGTTCTTAACATAACGTGTACCTCAGCCCGAAATTTTTTTTCAGGAAAAATAGTATTTAGTGACTAAATTGAGAGGAGGTTCATTTTAAATCTACAATACTTCGTTTTAGGTGATCAAATGCAATGATTTGTAAATTAGTGCTTAGACATAATGCTGTATTTTCTGTTCTGCGTGTCACATGCTTGTATAAAGATAAGTTATGTCATCGAACAAACAATGCAAAAGTACATGTTTCGTGCAAGATTGTGATCTTAGTAAGTAGTGTACGAGATAATCCATGAATAATCTTAATTTTCCTTGAATTGACCTTTAATCCTTTTTTTCTCCGTCTGTCGCCTCTCACTGCTGAATGTAGCTGCTGCACTGCTTATCGAGCGCCAGCCATCCCGATTTCAGGCAGCTCTCATCCATCCGCTGCCAGCAACCTTCTTTAAATTATCTCTCAAGCGTTCTGCACTACACTTGTCTAAACGTGGTCTCCGCACTAACACGTGTCGGCTCCATCGACCATCGCTACGTCAAGAGACATGACCAGCCTAGCTCTACTTCAGCGTTATGATTATACGTGCAAAGTTAGTGGTTTTGGTTCTTTAGCGAATCAAATCAAAGCATTGCAAATTTGATACATAGATATACCGTGCATGGTGGGTTCCATCGTTCAATAAGCAAGGCTTGAGTTTGTAGACCAGCCCTACAGTGAGTATCAGCACCGTGAATCATGACAGATAGGATTGAAGACTTTTGTCGTTACGCACTGTGGGACAGACGATTCAAAATTGTAAAGGTTACTGAAAGTTACTTCAAAAGAAAATGAGGTCAACAAATTTTAAATACGTTACTTTTTACTACTATTTCGTATAGTTTATCTAGACGTCATGGTTGTTCATCAGATGCTTCAGACAGCTGACATTTCAGTATCAGTGAATAATGTTCATCACGTTCAACATCTTTAGTAGTTTTTAAAAAGTAAAATATTATAAGAAGGTAAGCATATAAGAATTTCGACAATACTTTTATAAAACAACTTATTTCCAAGTAATATATTAAGTCAAATTAAATTGTTAATTTTATATCATTTTATTGCTTATTCAATTTGCGCAATACAAACAATCAATCTTGTTAATTAGCTTTAACAATTTTTATGGAACTAGTACATATGACCTCTGTCATTGTTTTTCAATGGCACGCATAAATCTAACACCGGTATATTAGATAAACGTAAATAAACCACTTCATCGTGAGTTCCGGATATTAACGAGATACAGATAACATAATATAAGGTCGTTAATAAAAACTTGAAATATCAATAATTGACATGAATTAAATATTTAAGTTAAATGTTTTGCCTATATTTATCGCCTGGTGGTTATTTATTTAATTTACCTAATTGCGCAGAATGCGAATGTTTCTTGCATATTTACGCTAAGACTTACTTCCCTAAAGACACGCGAATCTGTAGCGAATGACAGAATGTGGTAAAAACCTAGGGAAAGTACCTTACTTATTACCGGTTGCTGGCCACAACGTTTGCGTGGACCTTATGGCCCCAGCCGTACTACTTCCATTTACTATTCGTTTATATGGAAAAAAAGAAAAAAGTTACGTCTATGTGACGGTATAACCTATACTATCTATACTAATATAATACAGCGGAAGAGTGTGTTTGTAGTGTTTAAACAAAATGCTAAGGTCTCTGGGTCACTAGTCCGATTTTTTTTTGTTTTGTATAAAAGCTACATTCTTTAGGACTGCTATAGTTTATGTTACATTACGGTGTAAGTTTTAGTTAAATAATAATGAACGCCATCAAAGCAAGGCAAGGTGATATTTCTCTGTTTTTTGTTTGACGTGGATATTGAAGCCTCGAGCGGAAGTTATTCCATCATCAAGGTTGTTTTAAGATAAGCTTCAGCTTTTATAGTGTATAATTAGGAGGTACACTTTTGAAAATGTAAGATTAAAATAATTCAACGCTCTGTTTACAACCGCAAGCCTAGGCTAGAGTCCCACAAATGGAGCCCTTGCCGCCGATGATATCCTCTCAAGCAGTGACGCAGTACTTGCAATTTCCCAGTATTATGAAAACGAGTTTTTCATGATAGATGTATATCAATCTGTTGGAAAGTGCAGCATAAAAAAATAATTATAGGTGGTATGAGGGAGTCTCGAGTGGGCCGCTAGTATATTTTGTAATACAGTAAAAAAAGTGAATCTGTCTCTGTATATTAAATATTTTCTGTATCCTTATTACTTATTTCTGTGTAGTGTGTTCATCGGTTTGTACACGCACATCTCCTAAACTACGAGACAAATTTAAACAAAATTTGATTTATTGTACTAGGCCTGGGGCAGGTTCAGGGGCTGTCCAAAACAAAAAGATTTTTTCAAATCAAACCAGTAGTTCCTGAGATTAGCACGTGCAATCAAATAAACTCTTCCGCTTTATAATATTACTAGCGACCCGCTCGCGGCTTCGCCCGCCTTAACCACAGAATTATTTACTTAAAACACTAAAATTATATTCATGTTTTAATATACCTATAATGTATGTTTGCAACGCACTTAAGATTTCTAATGTGAAAATTATTAAAACCTTAGGTCGCATCTTCGTACCACCCATAAGAGAGATGCAGCTGTCAATATATTAATTTCCTTAAACTTTTGCCTTAAGGAGTCTTTAGGACCTAAGTTATAGTTATAGCTATACAGTTATAGTTATATCAATACTTACAATAAAATCCTAACTCATCGGTGTCTGGACATGGAAGATATATTAGAAAAATTGTTATTACGGACATTTAAAAATGTAATAGAACTTGGTCAGTTTGTCTGTTTATCTGTGCGTTCACGGTAATCTCAGAAACGGCTTAACCGATTTAAGTGCAGTTTTGTAATTTGGCTAACTTACTTTAAATATTTAGTATTAGTTTTATTTTAATTGGTTCACACAAAATTAAAACCAGATTCACGCTGTATCCCGCCTATAGCAGGGTAGGTAGAGGGAACTTGTGTGTTAATATTCGCACGTCATACGCAGTATGATATATGACTGACGTGCGAAATGAAAATATGATTAAATTACAATTCAATCCTCCAAGTGGGAATCGAACCCATAACGTTACGTTACAGGCACAATTTTGTGCCCCTACGCCACGACGGCCTTCAATATTTATACAGAATGGAAGCGTCAGCGCTTCTTTTACGGGGACAGTATATAGGATAAAATATTTTAAACCCATACCTAAAGAAATTAATCAAGATACCTCAACAGTTTAGACGTAGGATTTTTACGCATAGATACCAATAACGTTAACACATACTACTACAAAATATTACTAAAGGCTAAGCAACTTTGAACTTTGCCGCCAATACCTACGACTCGTATGCGGCGGTTTCCCTTACGATAGGCCTATGTCTGTTGCGTCTTTAATGACAAATAGCGTTTTATTTTAATATCAACGATAATGTATAATTTATTTTGTATAAAAAAATAACTTTTTTATTTTTGGGATTTTTTAAATTGTATTAGGCTTTTATAGAGTCGTTAAAACTATGGTTTCATTTAAAGTGGTGCTGACAAAAATACTATATAATTGAGTATATTTAATATCTATAGTGATTTTTTAGTGAATACAACCAATAGTTATTACAACATTACATTTTTTTAAATTCTTATACCTTCTGAGAAACTACCAACATTCTTAACGTTAATAAATTATTTTTTTTCAAAATATTTTTTTTATTATTTTGAATATTATCGCGCCATTATGACGAAAGAATTAGACAAAATGTCTAAATTCAATTCAAAATGTTCAAAATTAAAAGTTAAAAAATGTTGATCGAAAATAATTATACTGTAGGAGTATTATATATCCTGTTTAAGCTTGTTTTTTTTATGATATTATGTAGGATAATATATTCTATAGAGGAATCACACATTCCTCTTCACACTTTTTACTCTTTAACTGTAATACGTAAATATATATTTTAGAGGTTACTCTGTACTAAGATGGCAGCTCTGTTCCCGCATTTACGTCCCTGATATTTCGATATAAATAGTAGAAATATAAATCATTGGAAAGAAAAGGAGAAACGCAATAATATTGCATGTTTCTTTTTTTCATACTTGAAATGTATTATTAACAAATTTACATATAATTCATTTGTTTTGAATATAACATTAAGGTTAATTCATAAAATATATTTGGTACTTCCTTAACATGATTATTTCATGTATTTTTTTTATATACAAAGTTTTGATTAAGTTCTTGAGAAATATATGTACTGTAAATGAATGTAACGTATCTACGTGCCAATGATTAAAATGTATTGATATCCCCACGTGATCCATGTAAGCCCAATATAAACTTTTATAAACTATAGCAACCAGCTCGCGGCTTCACCCGCTTAAATTTGTAAATTATTTGTTTGTTTCGTTACAGGCAATTAATTACGTTCCTGTTTTAATAAATAATGTATGCTTGCGGCGCACTTATGATTTCTAATGTGAAAATTACTAAAACCATGGTGGCATTTTAGATTTTCATTAGAAAAATTATTATTGGGGGCAGTTAACAAAGTAATACAACCAGCAACAATAATATTTGTAAATTTTGTTTGTTTGTTGGTTTTTCTGTTAGTCGACACTTATCTCAGAAACGATTTAAGCGATTTAAACAGCTAAGACGTGACAGAGACAGCGCGGTGCGGGAGCGGTAAAATCGGTTTAATTGTTTTTATTGTAACATTCGTCATGTATGAATGGTGTAATGATTAAAAAACTGACCTTTATAACTATTTATTTATATCCTCATAGAGAAATGATAGCTTTTTTGAGCACTGTTATTTTTTTAAGAAAATAAAATTGATCAAAATACACTTATTTATCTATTTATCTATATATATAAAAGGACATGTACCTGACTGACTGAGGTACGACACAGAGCAGAGCAGAGCCGTAACTGCTGATGGGAGAAACGTGAAATTTGGACAGATGTTTATTTTAATAATTTGGACATCCACTAATAAGGGAGTTTGATTTTTTTTTACCCTAAACAGATGAAATAGGGGTTGAAAGTTTGTATGGATTTTTTTTAAAACAGCACCGATTTTCATAAAATTTGAAAGTCAGCAGACTCTTTAAAATATTTCATTGAACACGTGTTTCATGGTTTTTAGAATTCATCCTCTTAGGGATGAATTCTAAAAACAATGGACAGAGTTGAAAGTTTTTATGAAAAAATCTTTAAATCGCCACCGATTTTTATAAAACATTAAATTCAGACTGTTAAAAATATTTTATTGAACACGCTTTTCGTGGTTTTTTTAGAATTCACCTCTAAGGGTGCTAATAAGCAGACGAAGTTGCACGCGCCCGCTAGTTTTAAGATAAAAATTAAAAGAATATATAATATCTTATATATTATATTGTTATACTGTAATAAATAACATATAATATATTTATAAAAATGAGAATGTATTGTTCTGTTTAATAGCTCCTGATAGTTATTACAACACATGCAAGGAAAGATCATTTTAGAAAGTTAAAATAAAATAAAAATAAATCAGCTTCACGCTGTATCCCGCACACTGCAGGGTAGGCAGAGGGAAAGTAGTTAAAGACACTCCGTTCCCCACTTTCTGCCGAATTTCGGAAGCATTGCGTGTTAAGTGGCAGAACTCAACGCCGCGCTTTGCCTCGACACCAGAGCGAAGAAATGGAAATATAAATTTAAGTAAATATTTCATCTCCTCGAGTGGGGATCGAACCCACAACCAGTCGGTTTACAGTCACACTTTGTGCCGCTGCGCCACGACCGGCCTCTTTTTATTTATTTTAGAAAGTTGTTTAATTATATTAGAATTATAAAAACTACTAACATTTTTATGATGAATAAAATATTGTCTGTGTTTTCCACCTGAAAAACACTAAGGGGAGAAAAAATAGATATAAAAATATAGATACCACATTAGTATCGATACTGTTGTACTGATAATAATAGATGAAAAATACTACGTACGGGATACCTTTGTATGCAAAGTTTAAAGCTATTCATTATGACAGAATGTAAAATATATATATTTTAGATGCCCCTCTGTACTACGATGGCGGCTCTGTTCTACTTTGCACTTTTTCTTTGAAAATTAGCTATTGTATGTATGTAGAGTTATGTACTCTAACAGTTACACATGGCATCGTCAACTTTTTGTAGATATTGATGTCTTCTATGAAATTATAGTACATCACTTTGCTCTATTGTCAATAATTTCCACAGCCTACGCGATGTAAGGTTTTTTTTTTGGTATTGTTTTACAACTTAATCGTCTAATTGTAAAAGAATTTTCCAAATTGCTCTCGTAGTTTCGGGGCCTATTCAAATCAAATAAGGAAACAAAAAATCTAATCGATTTTCTTAATAATTTTAGTGATATCAGCACCTCCCCCTCACCCCCGCAGAGTTACTCGCCACGGTGCGCGAGGCCACGCGACAGACACTCCGCATTTTTTATTATTATATGATTTTCTTTGGATTGATATTTTTAAATTCGTTATATCTTTTGAATGGGATGTCCGATTTTATTAATTTAAAAAGTATTTTACAGCTATTGAAATTATCTTTTATAAAATATTATTTAATAGGATAAGGATTAATGCAGAGGTATGAATAATATGGTTTGATTATTGTCGGCACTTTTGTTAACTTATAAAATATAAAAAAATGGTTATATTGTCATAACTACAGTAGTTGGACATATGCTATCGCGGACTTTTATATAGATATTGATGCGCTCTATAATACTGTAGAACATTGTTTTGTTCTATCATCAATAGTTTTCGCAGCGCATGCGATGATAGAATTGTTAAGATCAATTTCTTCTCACCTTAGCTTACATTATTGCATTTTTATTAGGGATCTCTATTTTTTTTTGAAAATGTAATATAGCCCATGCTGGTCAGTGAAGATGCAGCTTTCTAATAGTGAAAAAAATATTGAAATCGGTCCAGTAGTTTTTGCGTGAAAACTTTACAAACATACACACATACATACATACATACAAAAATACAAATCTTACTTCTTTATAATATTAGTATAGATTATAGATGTATATAAACAAACATAGCATAGGTGCCGGCTGTAACAGGTTTAATATATTTTATTTTTATTAAATTAATGTTAAGAAAACAGAACGTTAACATTATTTTATGTTCCGCTTTATCTGTATTATAATAAAACAGTAAAAAAGTATGTCTATATATTTTATGCAGGAGAGTATAAAATACCCAATCACAATAAGTTAGCTAAGCAACTAATGCATATTTAAATTATGTTATTATTAACCCATTTCTTCTATATAATTTTATTTATTGTGCCTTCTAATTTGTTTTAAAGTTTGATATTAGAAAAATTTATCATATAGGTACAATGACTCACCTATTCCTTATTTTAATACTGAGGATTATAATTTATTGAAGATTGTACAAACTTATTAGTATATATTTTGACCAGCACTGCCATGGCGGAAGGTTCACATTGTTACTGTGCCATAAGAAGACTGTCGAATATTACGAGTATCTAATTGTAATATTTTATTTATGTTAAATGTACTAATTAGACACATGTATAAAATAAAATAAAAATAGATTTTTTATATTATAACATAAATTAAACATTTAACTAAAACAATTTCTTAGTAGGTAACCTTCGCTGGTGTCAACTTCCGCCCTTCACTACATTGAACCTATATAGCCTGAGATCCTAGGGCCCCCAGACCTAAGTCATTTTAGGAAAGCTGAAATTTTGAGAATTATTAGTCCAATATGTAGTTAAACCGGTGTGCACACTTACTAATATGAAAGTGGGGCCGTTTCAGAAGAAGCGCCAACTCAAGGTAAAAATTTGCTTGCTCACCTACGTTAAAGTACAAACGTTCGTATTGAAATATATATATATATATTTAAGAAAAATGTAATTTTTTTTATTTATTATTACCGGATCCTTTTCCTGGGCCTTTACTCCTGTCAGACGTCCCTATATTTGACATATATTATTTTTCAGGACACAGAGTTAGCACTCATAGTTTTATTTGGTTTTGGTTTAGTACTCTAGCGGGTACTTCACATGAGCATTGTCCCAGACACTTGCAAAATAATTATGGAAACATTATCGCGTTTGGGAGGATGCTTGGCCCATCGGAATTGGTCTGGGTGCTTATCAGGAGTATTTTTTAAGCATTTTTAAAGTGTTAATCCACACTTAGGAAAGATAAATACTTAATTAGAAAACGTATAAAAATTTAAACGTAGCGGGACTCGAACCCGCGCCTCCTGGAAACCGACCAGGCGCTCTGACCACTGAGCCATACGTTCTCGCCAAGCTACGTATGGCTCAGTGGTCAGAGCGCCTGGTCGGTTTCCAGGAGGCGCGGGTTCGAGTCCCGCTACGTTGATATACTTCCAGATATTTTCCCTGAGAAACAGAGACGGTCACAAAAAGTTTCATCGTATTTTTAAATCGTGTCAATAAACTTAAAAACCACTTATTTTGAAACAGACAGACACTTCAATTATACATATTATTTATACATATAAAGAAAGACAGAAAAGAAACAGATTTTACAGACAGAATATATATTTCCCTCTTCCCACCAGAAGATTAAAGTAAAGTAAATAAAGTAATATAAATTAATTAAAGTAAATTTTCAAATTTTTCAAAAGTATTTTTTTTGTTTAAATTCAAGTCACAACCGTACATTTAAAAACTACTTTAAAATGTATTCGTATATTTTTACTAAAATGGCATGAAATTAAGTATATCGAAGCTGTACACAAAAGACTCGAAAAAGACAAACAAGAAGCAAAAAAATATTCGGAATAAACATCTGATGAAGAAATGAGAACACAAATTTGATCATATTGTATTCACATATGTACACAATTATCCAGTAGTTGCCATGCAACAACCATATATTACACCAACACGAGTAAACTGGTAACATGAAGAAAACACGTTTTGATGACATCAGGGCCGGATTTAGATGTGTCTCCTCCATATCCCTGGAACAGCCATAAAGTGCCCCCACTTTATGACTGTCCCATTATTTTTTGAATAAAAAGAATAATTTTAAATTCAAAATATATATTGCCTATATATAAAAGATATAAAAAACAAAATAATTTCAAGGAAAAATACTAGTTATTAAAGATTCAATAAATGAATGTGGCCAATGATGGAATGCTCGTAGTGAGCCATGCCAGCACTGTATAGGGCCGCAACATTCCATCTATCACAAGCACCAGGGCGCACAATTTTTGAACACATCAGTACGTCCTCACTGGACTTCCACCCAACACGCCATTTCTGAGCGGCAGAAAGTCGAAAACGAAATTACAAATAGCTACGTGGAATATAAGAGAACGAATCGAACGGAAGATGAATGAACTATAAGATGAGATGGATCGAATAAAGGCTACGCCACGTGAGTGGGACTTTAGTGGGATTTATTTTAACTTATGCAGAGATTGAGTAGCTTGAATAGTATGTTTAAATATTAGTGATAAAAAAAGATAAATATTCTCTAATCTAAGAAACAGAGAAATTAGTAGGTTGCTGTGCTTAGATATAATTATATGTTAAGTTCTCAAAATATTATATTACTCTATTTAAATCAAATATTAATTTATATTTATAAAAATGTTGTTGTTGTTCTTTGTGTATGACGTTCCAAGCGTGCTAGTCAGTGTTATCAACCCAACTGTTGACAGTAGATGGACTGTTTTTTTTTTTTTGGTAGTCCCTTTTTTCTGTTTAAGTTCGTATTTATACTGCTTTTTGAAATGCATAAATAATTATGATTGTAGGTCAATGGGAAGTTTGCTTATTAAAGTATGCACTTATTTTATACGAAATGAACTAAAAATATAAGTTCCTTTTTTCCTTCGTTTGTATCGTATGTCCTCACTTTTATTGTGCCGTGTGATCCCGGCCTAGAATAGGATCATCCTGGTACTGGTGGTGTCGTAAGAGGCGACTAAAGTACGTGTGGTAGAGTCACGTCGCCAGCAATGGCAACACGCATGAGAAGACTCGACCGGATCATTACCACCCCCGGCATTTAAAACCGGCGTGAAGTAGTGGCTTTATGCCACTGCGTTTCGCATCAGGTAATGCCGGGCCCCGAAGCCCAACCCATCTTAAAGGCCGGCAACGCACCTGTAGCTCCTCTGGGGTTGCACGGGGTCGTGGGCGACGGTAATCACTTACCATCAGGTGACCGGCACGCTCGTTTGCCGTGTCTTTTCCATAAAAAAAAAAATATATATTTAGCCAAATTTCAGAAAAAAATAACCCTCGTGCAAACCCTTTAGCACCCTTTTGCACAAGGGTTTGCACATAAGCAAAAGCAAGTTATTTGAAATTTATTACAACTTAACATATTTACACGATCTTGAGATAAACATTGGAGGTCTCGAGCTTTTTCTAAAATTCAAGCTTAGCTTAGCCAGAGTCCTTTCATCTGATACCTCACATGAGCTTTTGTACCAAATCTTGCACCGTCATAAGGCTATTATTTTTCATTATTTAATAACAAATGTATAGTTTTTAGATTTTCTTCTTAATTAATAGTATCGGTAGATGCTAGCTACTTTCACATTTCATAACTCTAGGTCAACCGAAAGTATCTCATAAATTTTGATTCCCTTTATAGTATCGAAATACGCGTTTTGCGATGTAAGCGGCCAAATCATGGAGCCGTAGATCTACGTATATTGTTAAATTTTCAACACGATAGCTCCAAGCGTTCTTGAGATGCTTTATCTCTCTTGACAGACAGACAGATCGACGGACACCAAAGTTATCTTATAAGGGTTCCCTTTTTCCTAAAAGGTACGGAATCCTAACAACTACAACATCACACGATGTTTTAATTAAAACAGAAATCAATAAGTTAATGAAAATTTAAAACATTAGGGCGTAAAAACACATTACATGTCCTAAATTTTTTTTCTAAACGACGGTAAAAATAATAATTATAAAGTACGTGTACGCGATTATCGATTATGTGTCTCTGCTAACATCGACGTTACGATGTGTTATTTTATGCAACATCGATGTTAAAACATCAATATTTTAACTGCTAACATCGATGTTCATCGAAAATCGGTGATCATCGGACTCCACTACTATGTTGACTATAGAACACATAAAGGAGTATGTACAATAAAAAGTGATAATATTACACAATATAAGAATGCAAATTAAAAAGAAATCCAGCTAAGATACTGCTTTCACCTATAAAATAAAAAGTATATTTTACAGTGTATACATAACAGAGGGTTAACAATAAGTAATATTTTATAAAGTTGTTAGCTAATACTTTAATATCTAATATATTTACATAAAGAATTTAAAAAATTATTACAACAATATTTAACATCATTGACATTGAATACTGGCACAAAAACTCCACAGACAAAATATCAACAGAAAATGCAAAATTTTATCATTAAGTAACGTAAAGATTCTCGTCGACAGGGTATAGTATATTTATAGTTTTATAAATAAATTCCTAATTAACCTAGTTTTAATTATTCCTTAATACCTTATTAATAACAGTTCAATTAATAGCACAACACGTTCCGTTCTTTATAATAAATGAAAGTTGTACAAGTTTGGAAACAGATGTCGTTGCACCTATATGTTTTCAATTTTGATTTTTAATATACTTGTCACTTTGACAAAATTAAGTTTAGAAGTGTATTCTCCAGTTTTTTCCTTCAGCTGCGGCTAAGAAATCGCTTAGATACTGATACATTATTATTTATATTATTTTATAATGGTCTCTATTAGATTGAGAAAAGCATAGCTTAAATTGTGCCTTCAGTTGCAAAATCGATTTTCTTGTGATGTGAAATTACTATTCATTGTGCAAAAATGAATCCTGTAATCTGTTTTGCCTCATTCTTTCTCTATTATGTAGCATTTTGTGAAGCATCGGGAACAGATATAGCCCTCGATGCAAAAGCCACACTTTTGCACCGTATAGATAGCTTAAACCTTTTAATTTATACATGTCTATTGACGTTAACTGTTTTAACTATATGGGTTTTTAAGCACCGTCGTGTGAGCTGGCTCCACGAAACTGGTCTGGCAGTTATATATGGTAAGTACTTATATAAATAAACTCGTGACCAACTCTAGCATGACGTTGATATAATGACCAAATTCTTGAAGGTCTTATATTTAAAATTGATGCGCCAACAGTTGTACTTATTAAGAAATTAAATTTTATCAACAGGTCTTATAGTAGGAGCAATTATAAGATATGCTGGAAGTACCAACCAGGTTACATATATTGATGCACATCCAGCCCCAGATACAAAGTACAATTTATCTGTTCCTCCTGATATTGTTCGTTTTCACTTTCCTGATAAAATACAAATATCCACTGGAGGTAAATTCAAAAGAATTTCACTTGGCAATATTTTTTTTATAATCAGATGTTGTACTATCAAAAACATATGTTTTAGATATACCTGTACCAAATAAAACTTATGCATATAGCTTCCGTGGAGAAATTGTTAATTTGGAACAAAATGAAATAGATCTAAAGGCAACATTTGACCCTGAAATCTTTTTCAATATAATTCTGCCACCAATTATATTTCATGCAGGATACTGCCTTAAAAGAGTATGTATATCATATAAGTATATTGATGTTTTTTTTGTTTTTGTTCAATTTTTTTATGTAGATATAGACAATTTTTTTCCCCCTATAATTTTTTTTAGCTTCATCCTTTATCCCACATATAGCTAAAGAGGGGTTAGGATGGTTTATAAGAGGTGTGGGTTCAAATCCCAGTACATTAAATTTTTCATATGTTTTCTAAATAAGTATTTTTGCTATGCTATAGTCTTACCAGAGAAGAGATATGAAATAATTGGACCCAGTGAGGATTCAAACCAATGTGTCATAATAGTGATTATCTAATAAAAAAATATTCTTTATAGAAAAGCTCTGTATGTACTATACAAAAATTGCTAGCCTAGCATACAAAACATACTCATTTAAATCCTAATTGACACAAACAAACAAATGCTTATAATTGACATATTTTATAATATATATATTTTTTTCAGAAATATTTCTTCCGCAACTTGGGTGCAATATTAACATTTGCAATGGTGGGCACAGCCCTATCAGCTCTAGTCATTGGTTCTCTTATGTATGGCTGTGTACAATTAATGCCAAAATCTTTGGCAGCGAGTTTCACTTTCTTGGACACATTATATTTTGGTGCTTTAATATCACCTACAGATCCTTTAACGGTACTCGCTATATTCTCACAGTTAAAAGTAAGTGTATTTATATTTTTATTCACTTTCCTTTCTACTATTTTATTTATACAAAAGTGAAATCTTATGGCAAAAACAGATAACAGCCAAAGTTTATTGAAGCAGGGACTACACTGTTAAATCTGTAGTAAGTGTGGAATAATTGATAAGACAACTTATATTACATTTTAATCATAATTAACTTTTTAGTATTCTTTAGAAATGTAATTACCAATTTGTGGTGTGAATTAAAAGGCAAACCTGCAAATTATGTCAGCTTATCAACTTGCTAATGATTCATACAAAAATTTACAGTATGATTAACATGTATTTTTCAGTCAAATTATAACAAAATTAAATGTATATAAAAAAAATTCTCTTCCTTTTTTAAGGTTTTTTATGATTATCATCAAAATAATAACTTACTATGTGTATAACTAGAAATTGGACTGATAATATTATAACCTTGACTAAGTAAGACCTTGACTCCCTGACATACTGCCTTTGATTTAAACAGTAAATAACCAATATTATGTTAAATAAAACCAATAACATCTTAAAAAATATTTTTTAACATATTTCGATTATAAATATAAAATAAATGTATGTAACTATATAGGTATAAAATACAAAGTCATTTCATGACATATACAATGTATACAAAAGAAATACATAAATATTCATTAATATATTAATCAACACATGACTGATAAAACAGCTTAGTGTTATCTTTGTTGGAAAGTTACAAAATAATATATGAAACATGTATTTTGGATTCGCAGTGTCATCTATTAATTCAATTTGTGATATACATTTTTTTCTATAATCCTTTATATATTTTTTACTTGTAATAAAAGTGAGGCCTGTCACGGAACGGGAGTTCAAGCTTGTGACTAAAGGCAAAAGCTTGTGGGTTTGATTCCCACTCGAAAAAATGCAATATTTACTATTTTCATTTCTTCCCTCTTGTGTCGAGGCAAAAGGCGGCGGTGAGTTTAGGCACTCAACGCGCAATGTCTCCAGAATTGGTAGAAGGTGGAGAGTCGAGTGTCTTAACACTAGGCTTAATCTGCATACCCTGCTACATTCAGGATTAACGTGAAGCTGAAGAGAAAAAATGTTGTTTCTAATTACTCTTCCAATACATCAACAGTACTAGACTTACAATAGTTTGATGTCAAAAATTATGTTATGATGTTTTTTTAATAAGTGTTACTAGAAAGGTTAAGTTAACTTAATATGAAACGAATTAAAATGTAAGCACAAAGTGGTCTTAAACTCTCTCAATCATGTCGTTTCTTATGATGCACATATGTTGAATAAAAAATAGAATGTATAGAATTAGTAAAGTAATATAGAATTAGTAAAGTATAGTTTTGAGGCCAGTCATGGCGCAGTGGCACGAAGTATGACTATAAAACCGACTGATTGTGGGTTCAATCCCCACTCGATGACATGAAATATTTACTTAAATTTATATTTCCATTTCTTCGCTCTGATGTCGAGGCTAAGCGCGGCGTTGAGTTCTGCCACTCAACACGCAAGGCCTCCAGAATTCGGCAGAAAGTGGGGAACGGAGTGTCTTAACACAAGGTTCTCTCTGCCTACCCTGCTGTGTGCGGGATACAGCGTGAAGCTGATTTATTTGTTTTATTTTAATATAAGTTTTCATGTTTTAGGTTGATGTAAATCTCTATGCAATGATATTTGGCGAGAGCGTGCTCAATGACGCAGTGGCGCTTGTACTAAGCGGGTAACTTATCTATTTATATTTCATATTATTCTATACCATAACCAACTATACAGGAAAATTATTAAAGAAAACATCACGTGATATTGATTTGTACATATATTACGACCATATGTTATTAAGTTTATTCTTTTTAACAACAAAATCGTTTTAACATATAGGTGCCTTCAGTATATTTGGTGGTTTACCTGCTTTACATACGAGTATACATTTTTAAGTTATAACAGCAATAAAAATATAATATGATCAGGTTTTTTATGTATAAATGATGTATGCAATGTGCAAATAATGAAATAAACAACATTGCCCTTTTAATGGAAGTTGGAGGTACTTACTATAATGCGTTTTAAATGTCCCTATTACGACAAGTCGTATCAACATTTATTTTGCCGTGTACTACTACTATTGATGATACAAAGTTGTTAATAAATTGCATCATGTTTTAACTTGGTCAAAATCACTGACATTTAAAAATTCCTATGTATTTTTATATATTTAATGCCTTGCGTCTAGACTCTAGGCCATGTTACGGTGCATCATATAAGTCTATTTCAGTACACAGCCGACGCGCAGGTTTTCCCCCTTTAACACGCAATATGAAAATAGTTTAATTTAATGTAATAACACAAAACAGTAATTTGACATTACATTTACATATTTATTTGCGACTAGCGGCCCGCTCGCGGCTTCGCCCGCTTAAACCACAGAATTATTTGCTTAATACACTAAAATTATGTTCGGGTTTTAATATACCTATAATGTATGTTTGCAACGCGGTCGCATTTTCGTACCACCCATAAGAGAGATGTAACTGTCAATATATTAATTTCTTTAAACTTTTGCCTTAAGGAGTCTTTAGGACCTAAGTTATAGTTATAGATATATAGTTATAGTAATATCGCTACTTACAATAAAATCCTAACTCATCGGTGTCTGTACGTGGAAGATATATTAGAAAAAATATTATTACGGACATTTAACAATGTAATAGAACTTGGTCAATTTGTCTGTTTATCTGTGTGTTCACGATAATCTCAGAAAGGGCTTAACCGATTGAAGTAACTTAACCTAACTTTGTGCCCCTGCACCGCGATGGCCTTTAATATTAATACAAAATGGAAGCGTCAGCGCTCCTTTTATGGGGACAATATATAGGATAAAATATTTTAAGCCCATACCTAAAGAAATTAATCAAGATACCTCAACAGTTTAGACGTAGACTTTTTTTTTCATTTCACGATCGATGTTCATCCATAACTGTATTTCGTGTGACGCAGTTACGCATAGATACCAATAACGTTAACACAT
Source organism: Heliconius sara (assembly GCA_917862395.2). Classification (NCBI taxonomy): domain Eukaryota; kingdom Metazoa; phylum Arthropoda; class Insecta; order Lepidoptera; family Nymphalidae; genus Heliconius; species Heliconius sara. Next base: position 16,955,508 of record OU860789.1, on the reverse strand, counting down.
ACTACTACAAAAGTATTACTAAAGGTTAAGCAACTTTGAACTTTGTCGCCAATACCTACGACTCGATTTAGGAATGAGGCGTATGCGGCGGTTTCCCTTTGATAGGCTTATGCCTGTTTGCGTGTTTAATGACAAATAGCGTTTTATTTTAATATCAACGATAATATATAATTTATTTTGTATGAAAAATAACTTTTTCACTTTTAGGATTTTTTTTATTGTATTAGGCTTTTATAGAGTGATTAACTATGGTTTCATTTAAAGTTGTGCTGACAAAAACACTAATTGAGCATATTTAATATTTCTAGTGATTTTTTAGTGAATAGAAATAATAGTTATTACAATACTTGCGAAGAAAGTATATTTTAGACATTTTTTAAATTCTTATACCTTTTGAAAAACTACCAACATTCTTATCGTTAATAAATTATTTTTTTCAAATTAAAAAATTGTCTAAGTTTTTCATCATAATGGCACGAAAATATTTAAAATGTTCAAAATTAAAAGTTCAAAAATGTTGATTTAAAATAATTATACAGCAGGAGGATACCGTTATATGTACTGTTTTTATATGATATAATGTAGAATAATATATTCTATAGAGAAATCACACATTCCTCTTCACATTTTTTATTTTTAAAAAAAAAAAAAAAAAATCATATTTATTTTTTAACTATACGTAAATATATATTTTAGAGGTTACTCTGTACTAAGATGGCAGCTCTGTTCCCGCATTTACGTCCCACATATATAGAAATATAAATCATTGGAAAGAAAAGCAGAAACGCAATTTTATTGCTTTTTTTTTCATACTTGAAACGTATTAATAAATTTACTTACAATTCATTTGTTTCGAATATAACATTAAGATTGATTCATAAAATAAATTTGATATTTCCCTAACATGATTATTTCATGTATTTTTTTACATACAAAGTTTTGATTATGTACTCTTGAGAAATATATCTACTATAAATTAATATAACGTACCTACATGCCAATGATTAAAACGTATTGACATCACCACGTGATCCATCTATTATAATCACAACATAAAATTTTATAAAATACAGCAACCAGGTCGCGGCTTCACCCGCTTAAATTTGTGAATTATTTGTTTGTTTCGGTACAGGGAATTACGTTCTTGTTGTAATAAATAATGTATGCTTGCAGTGCACTTATGATTTCTAATGTGAAAATTATTAAAACCATGACATTTTCGATTTTCATTAAACAAATTATTATTGGAGCAATTAACAAATTAATAGAATCAGCAACAATAATATTTATAAATTTTGTCGGTTTCTTGGTTTTTCTGTTAGTCGACGCTTATCTCAGAAACGACTTAAGCGATTTAAAGAGCTAAGACGTGAGCGCGGTGCGGCAGCGGTAAAATCGGCTTAATTGTTTTTATTGTAATATTCGTCATGTATGAATGGTGTAATGATTAAATAACTGACCTTTATAACTATTTATTTATATCTTCATAGAGAAATGATAGCTTTGTTGACCACTCCTAATTTTAAAGAAAATAAATTTGATCAAAATACATTTAATTATTTTAAGATAATAATTAAAGTAACACATAAAATCTTATATATTATGTTGAATTACAACATTACAACGCATGCAAGGAAAAATCATTTTATAAAGTTGTTTAATTCTATTAGAATTATAAAACTTACTAAAAACTATTTAATATATTAAATATAGAGATATCACATTAGTATCGATACTTTACTAAAAAAAAAAAAAAATCAGCTTCACGCTGTATCCCGCACACTGCAGGGTAGGCAGAGGGAACGTAGTGAAAGACACTCCGTTCCCCACTTTCTGCCGAATTCCGGAGGCATTGCGTGTTAAGTGGCAGAACTCAACGCCGCGCTTTGCCTCGATACCAGAGCAAAGAAATGGAAATATAAATTTAAGTAAATATTTCATCTCCTCGAGTGGGGATCGAACCCACAACCAGTCGGTTTACAGTCACACCTTGTGCCGCTGCGCCACGACCGGCCTCACGATACTTTACTGGTAATAATAATTGAAAAAAATATACACTACATCCATACATCCATACATCTACACATCCACACATCCACACATCCACACATCCATACATCCATACATCCATAGATCCATACATCCATACATCCATACATCCATACATCCATACATCCATACATCCATACATCCATAAATTCATACATCCATACATCCATACATCCATACATCCATACATCCATACATCCATACTCCATACATCCATACATCCATACATCCATACATCCATACATCCATACATCCATACATCCATACATCCATACATCCATACATCCATACATCCATACATCCATACCTACCCACCTACCCACCTACCCACCTACCCACCTACCCACCTACCCACCTACCCACCTACCCACCTACCCACCTACCCACCTACCCACCAACCCACCAACCCACCTACCTACCTACCTACCCACCTAACCACCTACCCACCTACTTACCTACCCACCTACCTACCCACCTACCTACCCACCTACCTACCCCACCTACCTACCCACCTACCTACCCACCTACCTACCTACCCACCTACCTAACTACCCACCTACCTACCTACCTACCTACCTACCTACCTACCTACCTACCTACCTACCTACCTACCCACCTACCTACCCACCTACTTACCTACCTACTTAAAATATAAAATAGATAGCGTTTCTAGTATCGAGTTCTACTATCTCATATATAAGCTTCTTGGAAACTTAAATACTTATATCTTTTGATAGAGTGAAGCTATTACAATGAAATAAACACTAAATGTTACCTTGATTTACTGGTAATTTTTACGTATAAAACTTGCTTAAATATATTGTGTACGTTTGACGTGATGCGTGTTCACATAAACAGGAAAACAGACAAACAGACAAACAGACAAACAGACAAAAATTCCAAAAATGTTGGAAATGGATTCTGTTAGTTATCCTTTAACACCCTAGCTAATTTTTTTTTAAATATTTTCAATGTACAGAAACGACTTTTCTACAGATTTATTATAAGTATAGATAATTGATATTGAGATTTGTTTAGTTTTTTTTGGAATTGAATCACCATTTCCTTTATTTTCCATTTTTTCTTATCTTAAGAAGAACTAGAACAAGATCTTACCTAACGCCGCACTTTTGTCTTCAAAAACGTGAACTTTTGATCGAGTGAAAATTAAAAAAAGTTAACTTCACGCTATATCACGACAGAGGCAGAGGGTACTTAATGTTAAGATACTCCGTCCCCCACATTTGGTCGAATTTTCTTATTATTACGTGTGGAGTGTCTGAAGTCGTCGCTTTGTCTTGTACCCAAAGTTAGGGAATGAAAGTAACCCATTCCTCTAGAGCAGTGGTTCCCTGGTGGTCCGCAGAAGGTGGTCCTAAATAAGCCTAAATATAATTGTACAAAAAGACGTCGTTGATATCCACATAGCCTTCATACTTGTAAAATAGTTTTTAATATATTTTTTTTAATATATTTACCCCACACATGCACATTTTAATAACATTATTTTTATTTTTTTAATCCAATATATTTATTTTTTAAATGTATATTTAATTTGTAAATATTTATATGTATTTTTTATATCAGTAAGAAAATGTTAGTATATTTATTAACATCGATTAATTTCAGTGCCATACAAAACTATGAGAAAAGATATTCGAATGATGGTGGATTTGAAATAACCGCGTTCCTGGCGGCCATTGGCGACTTTATTGGAATATTTAGTCTGTCGTTACTCGTCGGTGCTCTGATGGGATGCTTGACTGCATTGATATCCTTTTTTAATAAATAAATTACATATAGTAAAAGCTAATATGTGTACCAAGTGGAATAAGCATTCAAATATGTTTTAGGAGAACAGAGTCCGTTCAAGTATTGTCCCGATCCCAAGCTGCGTTACAACTATTATAGTTAGACGCCTCCTTATTTATATTTGTAATTTTTTTTTTTTGATCCATATATACTATAAAACTTCCATGGTTTCTAAAATGGGAAAGAAGTAGTAATATATTAAAGTTATTACTTTCTTGCATACAAAATGCGGAAGAAATGTTTCAAAAAATATTTTACCTGTTACAGTTGAATATAAAATTATGTAATAAACAAATTATTCTAAACGTAATTTAAATTTGACATATTATTATTTATTTCCATTACGAATTAGTTTGAATTCAAATAATTGTTAATGTTATTTTATTTTTTTTCAAATATTTCCTTAACTGAGAAACACATGACAAAGTTCACGCACGTACGGGACTGGCCGTTGCTGGAATCGGCTCTCTTCGTACTCATGTCGTATGCCGCCTTCCTTATAGCTGAAGTCTGCGAATTAACAGGTATTGAAATACTTTCATTTATGCGTGCTTATTTAATAAATTAGGGGCCTTCGTGAAGCAGTGGCATAAACGTGTGATTAACGCAAAAATTCTGTGTTCGATCCCCACACGGGGGAAATAGATTATTATTATTTATTAATATTTTCGTTTCTTCGCTCTGATACCAAGAACGGTGTTGAGTTCAGCTACTGAACACAATGCCTTGGAAATTCGACAGAAATGTGGAACGGAGTGTTTTAACATTAGGTTCCCTCTGCTCAACCTGCTATCTACGGTATTTTATCCCATGTAGCTGAAAAAAATATATGTAAATTATCTACAAAAAAAATGTAGAAAATATTATGACGGCCTAATCTTCTGGGTATGTAAAAAACATGTAAGATCAAATTAAAATCATTGATTGAATTTATTTTTAACACAGTTTTTTTACGAAGGCCTGTAAAAATATTATAACGAACGGTATATTAACTGAATCTGCCGCCGCATCTCAACAATAATACAAAAAAAATGTCTCGTCCTAAAGAAATATAACTATCGCGTGAAATGTAAACGAATTATTTACACTTGAGATCCCAAATATATTGTTATTTAATCCGAAACCATTAAAGGTCCCTCGTTCAAATTTGTCGGTTTTCATTTCACTTTGTTACACGAACACCGAAAATAAATTCTGTATACTAAGATTAAGTTACTTCTACATTTTGCGAGACTTCTTCAAGGCGCGTAGAAACGTCTGTCATAAGAAAGACATGTACTTGAGACATACCTTTTTGATTTACTGATACTTTCACACATCACTGTTTATGTTAAAAATACCATTGATTCATTGCACGCAGTAATTGTGAATTGACCATAGTACTATACAAATAAAAAATTATTTATAATATAGACCTTTGCTATCTCATGTCTATACTGCTCTAAGATGAAAACAGCACCCGCCCATTATCCAAAAAATATAAATCAATAGTAATCATTATATTCGATTTCTTTTTACCTTTTATACTAACTTATAATGTCTTATAGTAGTAGGTGAAGAGTATCCGAGACACTTGTGTGTATAGTCATGAGTGGCAAAATTCAACAAAAAAAATTACAAAAATGGTCTCTTCGATTTTCGTTGTTTTTTTTTCAATATATCCCTCCGACATTTGTTATGTGCCTTTTATGTCTTAATAATCTAAATAATAAAATCTTTTCAGGTGTCGTGGCTGTATTGTTCTGTGGTATATGTCAAGCGCATTATACATACAACAATCTATCATCGGACTCTCGCAACAGGACGAAACAATTGTTCGAGTTGCTCAATTTTCTCGCTGAAAACTTTATTTTCACGTACATTGGTGTTTCTATGTTCACATTCCCGAAACATCACTTCGATCCGTGGTTTATTATTGCTGGATTCGTATCCTTTTTTAAAAAACTTTTTTGTTTAGAATAAACCATACTATAGTTGTAGGATAGCTTCTCGCTGGATAGACAAGGGATACCTGGAAACCGTTCATCATTTTTTGCACAAATTCTGCAGGCGGCGTTTTTTGCCTCGACACCAGAAATATTAATTTAATTAAATATTTAATTTCCCCGAGTGGGGATCGAACTCACAATTTGTCGCGTTTACAGTCGCACACGTGTGCCCCTGCGCCACGACTGACCTGTCTAATTATGTAACGTATATTTACGTATTTATTTATTTAAAATGTAATAAGATTATGCTAGAGCAAAATACTATAAAATGGGTATTTTCTGAAATTAAAGTTAACTTTTTCCATATCCAACTTATGTATAATTTCAATAAGAAATATATAAAATTAAATTAATTTGTAAACAATTTAGAAATGTTAGGAATTCATATATTTTACTTAAATATCGATGCAATAATATTTCTATAGCAAACAACAGCTAACATCCACTTTAGGACGCGCTGTCAATATCTACCCGCTGTCATTCCTATTGAACCTCGGAAGGAAACCGCCAATACCTATGAATTTCCAACACATGCTCTTCTTTTCTGGTGAGATATTTCATTTATATATTGGACCAGTTAAGATGTAGGTTCATCTAACAAATAACTTACATTGTAAATTTTTTTAAAGAGGGATTGGTTATATAAAAAAAATCTTATAACGTTAATGAAGAAGTATAGATACAAAATAATGCGTAATATATTTAAATTTTATTAATCTTATAAGTTAAAAAACTTCCTATTGCTTATAAGTCAGTAACTATCTACTTTATCAGAGACATGCCAAGTGATGTTGACAAACAAACACACCTTTATAGTGATATGTACTACAAAATGGCGCGGTTATATCTAGTGACAACAGTTGCCACTCTCCGTCCAAATTCGAGACATTCCGTGTTGAATGACGGAACTCAATGTCGCCGTGACGAAATACTCCGTTCATCACTTTTCCGTCGAAATTCGTGATATTGCATGTCGAATGAAGTAACTCAAAATCAAGCTATGCTTAACAGAACGGGGAAATGAAAATATAATAGATTCCCCACGAGTGAAATAACAACCACTACGTCAGCCGTTACCTAGCTCTGTCGATGGTCACTGAAAGCCCGTGTTTAGGTCTCCGCGGCGCCATGTCGTTCGCGCTGGCGATACGCAACACGGTGTCGGAGGCGCGCCAGGCGATGTTGACCACCACGTCGCTCATCGTGATCGCCACCGTGGTGCTGCAGGGGGGCGCCGCCTCCCACGCCCTCGCTTACCTGCGGATACCTACTGGGTATAGTCTAACTCGAAGTTTTGTTTATTTAATTATTATTTAAGTCGTCATTTTTTTCGAGGCGTTGCGTCTTGAATGGTGGAACTTAACGTAGGACTTTTGGCCAGAATGAAAACATTATTAAATAATAGTTCACTCCCCTGAGTGGGGATCGAATCCACAACCGTCGCGTTACAGTCATATCCTCACACGACGGCCTGAAAATATGAGTATTTATTGAAATAATCTATTACAAGAACTTTCAAGTTCAGTTCAGTTCTTTGATTATGGCATTTCACATGAAGAACACACCTAGGAGGTTATATGGTGAGAAAAGATATAAAAAATACTCAAAAAGAGTATGCATGTTAAGATGAAATCCAGTTATAATTCAGTCTTCATCAACACAAACACTCACTACAACCAATCACTTTATTAATAATGATTATTTTATAATTTTCAACTTTTTCCTCTTAAATAGAAAAAAATATAACATTTCCACGTGATATATTTTCCACAGAGTAAACTATTTTGCAATCTTCATTATATCCATTTAAGCAACACCATTGCATCGAACTGTAAACGCGACGGTTGTAGATTCGATTCCCATCCAGGGTCATAAATTATTACCATGCTGTGTGCGGGTTACAGCGTGAAGCTGATATTATTGATTCTATTTTAAACTCTTACAGGCAAGGAGCAAATGACGAAAACGAAGCCCTACCTTATCGCGACGTAAGAAGTGTAAGTTTCTTTGTATATAAATCTTAATATGTATAGTTACACTATTTATATATTCCTGCACTGAGTTTTTAGCTTCTGATGCAACAGTTAGCGAGGTTTTTAATGAAATATTGGCACCGAGAGGGTTTATTAAGTATTTAGCTCGTTAAATTACTTTTAAAATATTTTATAAATGTAGTTTCACCTGCTTTTAGGTATTTTAGGATTAGACTATGAATCTTTATTGTCTTTTATAATACATTGACATTATCAAGTTGAGATCAAATGTGAAAGCTAATTTTTTTCAAAGACATTCTGATTAATTATTAATATTAATAATAATTTTGTTTCTTTTACTTTATTTATTAAATTTTCTTACAATTTTGTTTCAACTTGATTTTATTTTCCATATTTTTCTAACACCTCTAAATAGCCGTAAATAATTTTGCTTTATTTCTGTTCCTCTTTATTGTTTCTTGCTTTTTATGTCCACTAGTCATATCATTTATTCTTATCATACTCGACTTAAATTAGTTCCTAAATATTTATTTTTAGGCTAAGTAGTGTACCTGTGTCTATCATATGACATTCATTAAGATTTCTTATTTCATATACGTATGTACTGAGAACAGTTTAGAAAGAAAAGTATCCTAATTATGATATAACAATGGTCTTCTTTTAATTTTTCTCTAATGCAAATAGTTGTTGTTTTAATAACAAATCTTATCTAGGACGTTAGACTAATGTCGCCAGTATTAATATGTTTAATAGTGTTGGGCGTTACTGTTATATTTTTATAATAATTTATTCATTATATTATATTTTTTAAACTGTTATTTTAAACTGCTGTAATATATATTATATTATTTTCAACGTAAATTATACAATGACTAAATGAACGAAGTTCAGACTAATATCAAACAAAAATTATCATTTTCGTTATTAGCTATATTTTAATGTAAGTAATATTTGGTCTTTCTGCCATTGAGTTAAAGCTCATATTTGTGCGAGGTTATACGATGTGAAGTTCGCCATCATTATTTTATTTGACCTTGGCTGAACTCGACGTAGGCCGAATAACTACTAAATATTTCCGATCATTACCGAACCGAGGCGCCACACGCCATTTTCACAGCGGATAATGAATATTGTAAATAACAGTCAGTGTTGAAAATAAATAATGATTAGAACATTAGAAATTTATAATGAATTATGTTATCTGCTATTTGTTATAACGCCCAACTTTAATGTTTAATATGTATAAAGCCATTTCGTTGTTATTATTTTAAAATAAAGAGGAAGGAAAAAATATATCAAATTTCAAGACAATGTGAAAATATTATTATTTTGGATTTTGATTGTACAAATTTGTATTTACCATGTAAATAGTCGCGTAGGCTAAATGCTATTTGAGCATGTCGTTTTGGTATCAATAACAAAAACTTTAGTACGTACAAACGGTACGGCGCATGTGATTAATTCGAACTTATTGTGGCAGCTCTACCAGGCCACGGACACGGGCGGACCGGTATGTATACACAGAGACATCAATGCTTTACGTGTAACATGCTTTCATATCATACATTGTAACAAACATTTTATTATCTGTGACATTTGTCATCTGTCAAATACGTACCACCTACATGGGAACTAACCCTCGTTTTTTTTACTATGGTGGAAGGTCAATGGTGGGGTGGTATGTAGAGGCCCTAACTGTTAGTCCGATTGCAGTGTATAAGTGACGATATAGGATTCGTAAGTTATTTTTGAAATTTCTATTTGAATATTTCATACTTTTTTATACTTAACTTATTTAATTAATTACAACCTACAGTAATGCAGTAAATAAGTTGGGCGTATTATTATTTTATCAGATTAAATAATGTCTGAAATTGGTCATGTTTCTACTTTGCTAAAAAAAGTTTTTAATAATGTAAATAAAAAATATATACTTGGAGTCCTATATCGTAACCTAAATGTTTTAAGCCATCCTTGTTTTACACGTCGTCCCTAACTGCCTAGCCCTTGCGTTATTTAGACTGATGGTCACATTTGTTGTTTAGCCGGCAGAAATAAGTTTCGGGCTCCGAAATTTGGACGACCAATCGCCCAGTAGCGACAGGGCACCTGTAAGAGAAAAATTTATATGCATGTTTTATATCAGTACTAAATACACATGGCTGTCCACGGCTATTTATAACAATTGACTAACGCATGTCATACGCCGGTTATCGTCCATTTTCTTATTTCGATATAATTATTTTTTTAAGCATGTTTTTCTAATATTACCTTTCAGCGCATCTTCTTTATAACTCTAGCTTCAGTTACTTACACAGATCGAAATGTCTTTTTGGTGCAAAAATAAATTTTTATGTTCTATATTTTGTTAATAACTTATTTTTAATTAACTAAACTAACTTATTTTAAATAACTTATTTATAATTAATTAAAAAGACGTTTCTAGACTCCATTTCGGTTTAACTACTCACATGTTGCATGTTACTTTATTTTTTTTTATTTATTTCAATGTCTAGAATGGCCGCATGGTAGTTAAGTGGGGGAAAGACGAAAACGGAGTGATAATGCCTTGGCAACTAAACTCTTACGAAGTATGTAAATTCTGGTACTTTTAAATTTTCATCTACAAATTTGTGTACATTTTTTTTAACCTATAACCAAGTCCAGGAAACACGACGCATGTATATACTTAACATCTAACAACAATCATACGTCACATTAATAATATGAATGTAATGATGTTAGATATAATCGGGCATGTGGATTCAATATTGTAAATCGATAACAACATATTGATAACTTCACTTAGATATTTTGAATCAACTTTTCCATAAAATAACACACTGGGTATCTGATTTTTTATAATAAAACCAAACTCAATAACTTATAACTACATATCCAATTTCTAAGTAAATCATACACGAAAATGCAAGCAAGCTCTTACGTCAGCAGGAAACCCCCCACAACGGGGAGGGGGGCGAGAAGGCGCGTCTGGCGCGTCTGTGGGGAGCGCTGGACTCGCGCCTGCTGAAGCCCCTGCTGACGCACGCGCGCCCTCCCCTCACGGAGACGCTGCCCGGCTTCCTGCGCCCGCTGGCCAGGGTGCTGACCACCACGAGGCAGTACACGCAGGGCGTAAGTTGTTTATTAAATAAATAGTATACAGCAGAGTAGACAGAACGAGCCTAGTGTCAAAGCTTTCTGGTCTTAACTGTTGAGGGTTTATATCTTAGTGGCCAGAGGATACGGTAAAAAAATTATAAATGTATTTGTAACAGAGGTGCATATTGCATAACAATCTTTAAGATCACACGTTAAAATAACGTAGCTCATGTTATAATAATATTAAAGCATCCTTGAAATTATTTGGTACTAGCGGACCCGCGCAGTTTTTAATAGAATTAATAAGAAAACATAAGCCTAAATAAACAAAATATGCTAACAAAGAATAATAAGTAGGTAGCTTAATTTTAGCAAGCGCTTGCTGTTTCTTAAATTTATAAAAAAATATAGAATGTATAAATTATATAATCAATCTTATGTCAAATGCAGCATAATTAAGGAGTTATAGGTAGTATGCGGGCGAAGCCGCGAAGGGCCGGTAGTAGTAATTAAAAAGATATTAGACGCAAACTGTTCAAACTATAAGATATATCAATAATTATATTTTATATGGACTATAAGCATAATATTTTTATAGGTTAATAAATATTAATATTGAGTTTCTTATTCTATAATAATCTATTTATTTTTGTGTAATGGAAACAGCAACCTGTATAGATACGTTTATTGTAGGAACATATGCTGTTTCAGGATAACGGTCTCCGAAGAACCGATTCAGACTCCGACCTTTGTATTGACGAACCACAACCCATACCAACAAGTATTGATCCACAGGTATATTTGTGATTGATTTCTAATATTCTGTCTATTAATTAATAATTTTATTGTTTTGTGAAAAAAGAAATGTTCCATGAATATTTTAATTTAATCTATTATGCAAATATATATGTATCAAAACTAAATTAATTGTTTAGGTTACCAACTTAAACATTGGCATTCTAAGTGCTATATTTAGTATTTATAGTTTTTAATTATGAGGTTTTATTGCTTGTTTTTCAGACAGGATCTCATTAATGGTGTATTTCAAACCATTTCCATTTTAGTAATACATTAGTGATGCCATAGCCCGTTTTGTGTGTGTCTTTTCTAATTTCCCTGACGTTTTTTATTCTGTCTAATTATTTCAATATTACAGCTTAGCGAGTACACAACAGCTAATAAATAATACTATTTGTTAATTAGTGACGTTTTAAGTCCAGTAGATGAGTTCTTGATATAGATTAAACTTACATCAGGTTAATGTTTTCAGTTTTTTACAAACTTAAGAATATTTCCCTTTTATATTTTTAACGTGTCACTATAATTCTTAATATGTGTTTTATTTCTTCATATAAATGCTTTATAGCTTTATAGCACATGCAGGTCATACTTAACTGTACTGTGATTGTATGCACTGAATTTATCTTTAATGTATATATTTTCGGTGTCTATAAATACCACTCATACACTTTAAAAATATCTTTAAAAACATCAAATTTGAAATTTATTTCAACTAAAAAATTCAAGGATAATAAATGCTATTTTTTATATATGCTGTAAGCTGTCAATATTAGAAAATAATCACGACCCACCAGATGTTTATGTTTTATTATTTCTTAACCATACGTGGGTAATAATTGAAAAAGAAGTTGATAGGAGTTTAAAGGAGTTGATCATATTATCAACAGTAGATAATTAGATAATTTATATAAAAGCTTGTAAAATAAATTACTTTCTCTATTGTGTATTGTAAATGTGGTTCAAACTTTTCAATTGTAATAGTTATTTTCATGTTAATAGTTAACATTTTGATTAATCAAATTAGATATAGTCTAGTCTTTTTTTTATAAAAGCATGTTATGAACATCATACACTTTCCATAAAATGGGTTTGGAATGCTGTAATATTTTTGAAGGATTGTATAAGAGACCATCCATGAATTACGTTACGTGAATTTCATAATATTTTGACTCTGACAGTGTCCTTGTCACAGCTCAGCACAGGTCACATTTGTGAAACCACACGTACCCAGTGTGAAGACCTATATTTTGCTATTTCACACCTAGAATATATTAAACTGAAACAACAGTTATTATTTCCATTAAATTAAGTCTAGCCCCACCAGCCTTAATGGCGTGTGACGTTATTTACGGATGGCCTCTAATAATTACTTTTGTTTGTTTTTTCTTTATTTTTATTATTGAAATACACTTAGAAAAGTTGGTTTGTAAAACCTTTGAGTCTTAGGACACGTTTAGATAACTTAATGTTTCATATACTTAATAGTTAAGACTTCATAAATATGACATTTTTTTTTCTTTCTAGATATAAGGATTTTGTAAGCCACAATAATAATTGTGTGTTTTATTTAAATGCTTATTTTCTTATGTCTTTTGGAAGTGTGTAAAAAATGCTGTTTGTCACCGAATTTTAACAGGAACAAAATGATTCTTATACTTATATATGATGTGTAATAAATTTCTCTCTAAAAAGTTTGTTTTATTAGCCTGACTATATAACAATTAATTAAAAAAATAGTACCGTGTATAATATAAAATGCTCATTGTAACAGTCTGTGACTGGAGACATGATAGTTGTGGATTTCACTGGAATTCTCAATCTCAGCAATTATCTTCATTTTCCTACTAGTAAACAAAGTGAAGCGTTAAACTGCGCCATTTAAATGCGTATATGGAATTTGGGCTGTAAATAGGGAATGAAGTGTCTTAACACATATTCTCTCTACTTAGCCTGCCATATATATGCAGGTCAAACATATTTTCGTGATTTTTACACATTTTAAATGAATCTCTATAACCGGATCAGTCAGTGAACATGGGATAGACTTAAAAAGTCTTCGAGATGCCTTCTTTCCACCAAGTTCTGGGATTATTACCTGTTGAGTGGCGGAACTCAACGCTTCACTTTTGCCTCGAGACCAGAGTGAAGAAATGAAAATATAAATGTAAATAAATATTTCATTTCCTCGATTTTACAGTCACACTGTGTGTGCCTCTGCGCCACTAACTGGCCTCAACCTGACCTGTGTATATTTCTAAATATACGCGATTAATCTATATATCTGTTAAAGGAAATATTTATTAAACAATCTGTTTAGCAAGAGTCTGTCTTATTTCATCTGTAACTTTAAACTTTGGTCCATGGCCAGGAACTATCCAGTCAGCTAAGTTAGCTATTTTAGACCTATTCTTCCTTTGCTGAATTGGGTCCTCACTGCCGGCGTCAACCCATATATTTGAATTTTCTATATCTTCAAACTTTTCAAATAAATCACCTTAAAAATTACAAGATATAATAATAATTCATAAAATAAATAAAGAAACAATTTAAAATATGTTCTTTCTGCCTGAATTTAAGATATGAATGTTGATTGGAATTCAACGCCAATCTTAGTGGAATTCAAATGAAAATAATTGATCCGATCACTAATGTGCTCAATTCCTAACCCTCCTTTGTATTTACAGCCAGACTGTCCCACAGAAATGTTAATGTTTGACAGTTGTTTTTTAGCTTTATGCTGTATTCCATACATAGCAGGGTAGATTGAGGGAACCAGGGAACAAGTGGTAAGAAACTCTTTTTTCATTTAGACACTCTTTTCCCCAATTTCCACTAAATTCTTGAGATATTGCCGAATTGTTGAGCAGCATAACACAATGGCACTCTTCGCCTCATTACCAGATTGAGGTTCAATCCCACTTGGACATTTAATATTAAATATTTCATTCACTCCAAGTGGGATGGAACCAACAACCATCACATTTATAGTTGCACACTTGCGCCCCTGCACCATAGTGGTGGAAATGTTAACATAATTATAAACACTAGAAATTTTATTATTATTAATTGATTCGACAACCTTAACATTTAAAAGCAGCAGGACTCAAACCTTCACACATACTGTTTAAAACCACTCCTGTTACACTAAAAACATCTTATATATTTACTAAAATTATTTTCTATCCTTAGTGTGGCTCTTTAAAAAAATTTAAAAATTGCATTACCTGTTATAGCAATGATTTCTTTTTCTTTGTTTATTACTATAACTGTAACATCTGTAAGTGTGTGGCCAGGAGTGGGTATCACTTTTACCTCATCGTTTATGATATATTCATCACCTGCAATTGAGCTATAATTAAAATGACATAGTTTATTATTTTGAGAAATGTTTACTCCTAAGAACTTAGACCTGAGTTTTTGGGGTCGTGCTGACACACTGTTCTAAGGTGGGCACAGACCCATGAATCTAACTTTATTCATGATGATTGTGGGTTTTAATTCCCACTTAGGAAATTAACTATTCTCCCATTCCTCACTCTAGTAATGACACAAATTCATATGTTAAGTTACACCACTTAACATGTAATATCTCAAATAAGGCATGGAAGTGGGTAGCAAAGTGTCTTATCAATAGGCTCAAGTATAACAGTGCTGCTACAATGTGAAGCAAAACAAAATAAAAATAATAGTTATATACCTTTATCAAAATCATAAATAAAGTAGTTATCCATATAAGATATGCTGTAGCCCACTATATGCTTAGCTTTGAGAAAAAGATTGTTATTCCCAATATGATCTGAATGGCCATGTGTTGATACAACATAATCTATACTATCTGTTGCAAAGTTTTCTTTTGTAAGAGCTTAAACAGAAGGCAATCGTTTTAAAATATCTAAATGAAATATTTCTGATTAATTTTATTTTAAAAGAATAATCATACTGAATGTTGCCAACACAAAACTGTTTAAATTACTATAGATAGGCCAAAATTAAAGATTCTAATTAACAAAATATAGATTTTTATGCTATTTTAATATCTAACCATCCAAAATTTTAATAGAATCCCACGGAGTCATTGTATCTACAATAATATTGTGAACACCACGGATGAGAGTACAGGTACAATTAGCTTTCATTTCTTGTTCATTCTTTATTAAAGAATATCCATCAAAAAGTACTTTAATGTCACACATTTCAAATATTATTAATGAATTAAAAATAAGATGAATCTTATTAAATAAAGAAGAATTTTGAAAGCACAATATTATTGTTGCCCGGTGTCATGTAAAATTTGAAATATCTCATGTCAAAATCAACGTCAATAAACGATAGAACGGTATCGTTTAAAAATATTGATTAATAATTTGCCAATCTATTATTTGACATATTTTTTTAATTGTAATAGAAATTATTAATACAAAATTTATAAAATGTATTTTTCATTTAATAATTTACGAAGTAATATTTATTTGAATTACACTTGTCTGTTCTGTCTTTTCCCAGCTGTCTTTCCCGGTTATTTTTAGGTTAAATTCTAAAATAAATTCAAGAAACCAGCAGCGATACTTTGTTATGTAGGTTATTTTAATATTTCAACGTGCGCCAATATAAATCTATATATTCATCAAAATTGCGCATTTACTTTTTTGCATCCTTAGTTCAATATTTGTAAGTTCACTGTACTTTGCATTGTTTACTTAGGGTTATGAAACAATAAAGAGCTTCTTTCTGCCGCTTAAAGAGCGTCAGATAAAATTGAAACATGTCAGGCGATGTACAGCCGAGAAAACGCAAAGACAAAAAGAAAAAAAAAGGTAAAAAAGGAATTATTGACTGAGACAAAAAGATAAGTTTAGCAAAAACTAATTTCTTATTATGTTATAGATGAATTAGGATTAGAAGAACCTCGTGGCACGGCAGCAGCTCTCGGTGATGGAGATGTTTTTATTCATTCTCAACATGAACATGGCACAGGCGGACATTGGTGTGCTAAAATTATATTTTTCTCTCTCTTGGCTGTATTGATTACTCTTATTGGACTGATAATATTGGAAAATAGAGGACTAACAGAATGTAAGAAATTTTATAATAATGAATTGGAGAATATTTATGACACAAAATTTATTAAATTTAGTAATATTTTAGCCTTTTTTAAAAATAGCTATCTTTATTTTTAGTGGAAGCAAACTCTGTGGAGTCAAAATATTCTGGTGTTTTGGAAGGTTGGATAGAAGACGCTCCTGAGGATGACCATTATGATGAACATACATTAGACTTAAAACATCCTGTGAGTGGATATTGATAGCCGTAATTGTATTTGTATTTATACCAACCCAATAGATTGTTTTGTGATAAGATTGAATATCAGTTAAGCTGTTGTGTTCATTTTGCATATTTATCCAGGATAAAGCAACATTGTACATAGGAGGCCATTTAAAAAATTATATAGTGCATAAAATCATTACATAAAATTTTCCCATATTCTTTATTTTTTAATATAAAAAAATGTAGAGTACATTACATATACATTATACATACATAAACCCCTATTTTAAACACTTATAATTTTCCCCTATAATTTTCTTGATAAATTATGTATTCACTACAAACATTAATGGGGGATGGTTAATTAAATCATCATAATATCATAATTACTCCACAGAAAAAAATGATACTATAATATTTATTCATGTAAATTTATATTGTCAAAACATTTTAACAATATATTTAGGAAGACAATGATGAGGATCATCCTGTTCATAAATCTGATCATGATGAAGATGATGAAGATCATGAAAGTCAAAATGAACATGATGAAGAAGAGGAAGATGATAACCATGAAGAAGATGAAGATGATAAAAATGAAAGTAATGAAATAGATAGTAATGAAGGTGATAATGATGAAGTCAGTGAAGAAAATATTGGGGAAACAGAGGTGTGAATAATGAATACATTTATTTTTTTATTTTGTTTGGTCTTTGGATTTTTAGATGAAATATTTATTTTGGTCTATTTAGAAAAATGTTTCAAATTTAATTATTACTATAATAATACTTAAATAGGAAGTAGAAGAAAGAGTTCCATATCGGCGGTATAATTACAAAGAAAAATATAATACATACGATGACGACGACGACGAAGACGATGATGATGATGATGATGACGAGGATGACAATGATGATAATGAAGAAAGTGAACAACTAGAAGAAAACAATGAAAATCTCAGTGATGATGAAAATGTCATTAATAGCGATGAACAAGAAGGTTATGACGACGATGTTGACGATGATGATGATATTGACAATGGTGAAGACAGTGCCAATTATGTTGCAGAACTAGAAAATGATGAAGATGAAAATAATGATGATGAAGATAATAATGAAGAAAATCATCAAGCAGACTCTGATGAAAATGATATTGAGGTTCAAAAAAATTATAAGGAATGACCAGTGTGATTTGAAAACAAAAATACTTAACAAAATAATATTTTATTTTATTTTATTGGCTACTAACTTAACAAAGCTTTATTGAATTAAAATGTAGTTGACAATATTTTATATTGCCAAAGATTCATGTTTTAATTCTAATTACTTTTTGGAATGTGTTTATTGTATAATTTTTTTAACAATATTTATGTATATGTATTACATTTTAAATTTTATGTATCTAATTATATATATATTATAGTGCATGAATGATTCATATAATATTTCTGGTATAGACTCTAGACAATTCATCTTTTTTATATTACTATTTCAAAGAGTCTTTAAGCCATGACATATTCAATAATTTATAAAATTAGTCATCTATATACCAACAAAAACAGTTTTTTTTATTATTTTTAATTTTATATAACTACTTTATTGAGCTATAAAATACGCTATCTCAAAAAACACTATTTTACTAGTGGTGGAATGTGATATATGATTCTCAAGGTTTTTTTAAGTATACAACAAAAAAACAATTGTTGTTTTGGCATATAATACAATTTTTTGTTGTATCATATTTTTTTTCTTTTTTTTATTTCTTAAAATGTTACTTTTGACATTACTAATACCATGTTAGACATACGTTTTGTGAATAGAAACTTCTTTAAAACCATATAAATATTATATAATACAAACATTATTTATTTCTTAGGAAAATGTTGTTCAAGAAAATATTGACGATGATGAAGATGATGAAATAGAGAAAATAGAAGCAGAGAATTCTGACGAAGTCGAAAAACGAGGTACACATTTGTGTGAGTGATTATAAAATTAAAACAATCACAAGCATGAGATTGTGACACGGGGCAGGTTGTGGGTTCGATTACCACTCGTGGAAATAAAATATTTATAATTTTAATTTTCTTGCTCTGATATAGGGGCAAAGCGCGTTGTTGAGTTACGCCACTCAACACACAATGCCTCTAGAATTTCTCAGAAAGTGGAGAAAAGAAGTTAAGTGGAAACGAAGTGTCTAGTCTAACACTAGGTTCCCAGGTCCCTCTATCCTGCTAAGTGCGGGATACAATGCTAAGTAAAAAATATTTTTTGACACAGTTACATCAAAGGAAGATGACGATTTGGATAATGATAATGATGCTCCTCAAGATGAAGATGATGAACCTCCAGTTGAACAAATCACCACTCCCCCTGCTGGAAAACCTTTTATTGAAGTAACTATAGACAATATTTTATAGTTTTATATACTATGTAGGGGTCCTCGGTGCAAGCCTTGCCCGCAGTGATACCTGAACGAATGCGGCGTTGGGGACCGCTACCCAGCACGCCATGTCCGGGCGGCGGGAGGTGAGAGACGGAGATAGGGGTAAGAGGAGGGATGGAACAAAAGATGAATACATTATTAGATGTACTAGATGACAGAGATTTCGATGTTGTTTGTGTGACTGAGACCAAACGAACAGGCAATGACACGACCGATTTACTGGTCTGAGCCGACCTATCACAGTGTGAGCGGCGAGCGAGCTGTCTGCTTTAGTTTTGCTTCAAGCTAAGGATAAAAAGAGTATTCTTGTTAGCGGCATATGCGCCAGTATCTTCAGCTCCATTCGACGAACTCGAGGAGTTTTAGAACAGTGTCAGGGATGTTCTAGGTAGTGTTAGAGAGAAAAATATAATAATATGTGGTGATTTGAAACAATGGATCCGAATTGCGCGAAGCGGTTACGAGAGAGTGCTAGGTTAGAATGGTGACAAGTGGTTAATGTGGTGAGATAGCGGTGGGAAATATCAGGTGAGCCATGTCCCACGGACTTTTTCTGGTTTTTGTGCAATTTATACTGAAAATACCTCTGATTTACAGTATAAACTGCACCAGTCCCAGACGATTGACGAGGTGCAATGGCTTCCTATAAAAGCAAAAGTTCACAGATAGACTACGCAAGCTATAGAGCTATCAGTTTAGTTAGCTTGAGTAGTAAAGTGTATTAGCGAGAAGAATGCAAGAGAGATCCAAAAAGCTCTTGTGGGAGGCCCAAAGAGTCTTTAGACCAGGAAGAGGGTGTATGGATCAGATCTTTTTCCTCCGCATGATCACGAAAAAATCTTGGCTGTTAACCAAAAAGTTTTCTGTTCTTTTGTGGACTTGGAATATGCGTTTGACGAAGTTGTGAGAACAAAATTATGGGAAATACTACCCCGGTAAAACGTGAGCGGACGGTGCGTTGGGTCCTCTAGTTTATGTGTATTCAGGTACAATGTGAGCGTACCCTTGC
Organism: Heliconius sara; assembly: GCA_917862395.2. Classification (NCBI taxonomy): domain Eukaryota; kingdom Metazoa; phylum Arthropoda; class Insecta; order Lepidoptera; family Nymphalidae; genus Heliconius; species Heliconius sara. Next base: position 16,935,043 of record OU860789.1, on the reverse strand, counting down.
TGCAAGCTGTAAAGGCTCTTTACGGAAATCACTCCGCCTACGTGCGAGTAGGAACTGGCATGTCGTCTTAGTTTGACATCTAATCGAGTATTAAACAAGGATGAGCCATGTCAGCTTAGTTGTTCAATTTGGATTTAGATAGCTGTCTTCAAGGAGTGAAACAAAGTGACATTTGAGTGAAAGTAGATGATTTGAATGTAAATTGCAAATTGTACTCAGATAATACAGTACACATTGCAGAGTTGTAGGCATTAATCACCATATTGACAGAAAGGTGAGAAAATAATGGGCTAAGCCTGAATGTGAATAGGACAAAGGTTCTGGTATTTGAAAGAAATGAAGAAAGGACAGAATGCAAGGTCGCTATAAATTGTAAGACATTAGAATAAGTGAATGGAGTGTTATTTGTGAAATATTTTTGAGTGGAGTAGATGGATGCGGAATAGGATTAATGGTGCCTTAGCTGCATTGATGAGACGTCTGCCACAGCTTCACAATGTTGTGTTGGTACCGACGCTGTTACACGGTAGCGAAACGTGGGTATTACAGAAGAAGACTAAAAAAGATGAATGCTGTGGAGTTGCAGTTACTTGGGATATGTGAAGTCAGCTTAGCTGATCGATTCTGCGAGGTAGGCAAAGACCGTAGTTTTTGCCGCCTTTCTCTCTGACCATCTCGCTAGGGATACAGCATAAATAACAAATTACAATTTTTATTAAAAAATATATTTAATGTTAACAGATCGAAGAAGAAACTACAGTAAAGCCTATAGATACGTTAGCTGAAGAAATTGAATATGAGAGACGACAAGAAGAACTACGCAAAGAGAAAGAAGAGCAAGGATCTCAAAGTAAGTAACTTAAACTTTATTACATTGCTTACATTTTTTAAAAAAATATATATGCAAAAAGGTTATAAGGAGAATATTATATCTATATATAAAAATCTTGCGTAGCACAATTAATATTTCAAGCAAAGCAAATGTCAATATACAAGAATTCTTTTTTTTTTAAACTTCACGCTGTACCTCACATACAGCAGTGTAGGCAGAGGGAACCTAGGGCTAAGACATTTCATTGTCCGTATACCTCCCAGTCTTCTAAACATTGCGTACTGGGTGTCAGAACTCAACGCTGCGCTTTGTCTCGTTTACCAGAGTAAGGACATGAAAATAATTCATTTCGAAGAAACGGACGAACGTCCTTTTAAATTTTGTATATACATATATAAATAATTAATAACATCCACTACTTCTGTAATAAACATTCTATACAAAATATTTATTGAAAAAATCTAGTTCTCATTAACCTTTTAGCATAATTGAATCCAAATAATAACTAACACCTAAAAGCAATGACAGTTAGGATTATGTGTTAGGTTCAAGTACAAGGCCGTAATTTATTTAATTATCAATAATGGTAAATATACTATTTTTTAAAACAAAAAAAACATTTCTTATTAAAATTAATGATATTTTTTTACGTAATTTAAATTGAGTGGTGAAACGTCTTAATGTAGAATTGAATGGTGTAGTTTACTGTAAGACTTCTAACTGACCTGCAATTTTTTTCTGCATGATGATTATACTGCTCTACCACTACAATTTAACAATATTTGACTAGTTAATTATTAGTGTTGATTCGTGTATCTGTTTCTATTGATATTTTGTAGGTATTGGAATACAATTTAAATTAATATTCATAAGAAATTTGGAAGATTTTGATTAATTACATAACCATGTTGTCAAACAGATCGGATGGCAAGGTGCGAGTCAAAATACAAATAAGATTAAATTCTCTTCATTCAGACGAATTTTTCTTTGATAAAAAGTAATTTAATAAAATAACTGTCATTACTTTAATAATATGTACATATAAACATAACTTAGCTTCTTGTGTCTAACTTTTAAGTTTTCTGCATGGATTACGTTTTTGATGATCGGTTGTAGAAATGCTTAAGAATTATATTTTACAGCAAATAATAATATAATTTAGGTACTATTTATATGTGGCCAAAACCATTCTTTATCACATACATATATCATAGGTGTGTGTGTGTATCTAAGACTCAATTGTAAAAATAAAAAATAATATTTAAGGATTTTCTTTTATTTTGGACCTTATAATTATGTCATACTGTAGTCATTATTAATTTGTCTTTCGGCACGGATATATTCGGCACGAAGTTCGCAGTATTGTATTTTAATCTTTATTTGAGCTAGGATAAAGACAGGATGTCTTTGTCAATTATCATAACATAAAATCTGAACAATTGATATGACCATAGTAGAATTTCAATCCCGTTTATTATAATAGGTACGTACGCAACTACAGCGAAAATATCATGATTCGTGTCGTTAGTCGTCGTAATTTCAACGCCCACGTCCCACCGCCAGCTCATTAAACACGCTTATTTGTGTTCACTGCAGCTTACGCGGTGCACGTATGAAATATATATAAATTTACATTTTACACTTAGAATTTATCATGAATTCTATTATCAATCTGGGATTAGATTTGTTTCATGGCTTCGAACAAATGGAAGGTAATATGACGCTATTACATAACACTTTGCGTATGTGAATAATGTAAAAATTCCGATGATTTTCCACTTGCCAAAACAATGTTTCGTTTCCAACTTTAAACAAATTGTGTCTGTGTTACCAAATCGCTTTAAATATTATTGACTATTTTAAAATGTTAACGACAGACACCTGTCTATTGATCGTTCACATTATTTCAATAACTATTATTTTACAATTATGTTATTATTTAAAACTCTTAAATAGTGACTACGGATAATGGTGTAAATGCTAACAACATGATTTTTAAAAATCGAAAATTTTTGAAAATTGATTTTTTTACATGTTAAATATTTAAAAAAATATTATTGAAAATGAAAAAAACAATTTAAGTGTCTATGGTACCGTAAATCGGAGTGGTTAGATCAATTTTAAAATTTAAGTTAATATATTCCTGGCTTTGAATATGAAAACAATCTTTATTTTTTATTATTGTAGTAGTCGTTTCTTTTTATTTACTACTTTTCGTATTCGTTTCTTTTAACTTGATCGACTAATTAATCATAAAATTATAAAACTGACTTTTTGTTACTGATACTCCGTAGTACTCTATAGTACAAATTAATGCAATTCATCCGATATTTAAAGGTAACGTACGTTTTGTATTTATTTTACTTTTCCCTAACTGTATTTCAGAATTAAGTAACGAAAATATATAGTGTAAAAAAGTTTTTGTCAATTTTGTAAAAAAAAAAAGATAATATAATAGATTGTAATATTATTAACAGTGGTATAATTTATTCACTTAATGTATATCTTCAATAAATCCATATATATTTAATTAATATAGCAACTCTATCAACCGTGACATGTAAAACAAATTTTTTCGACGTGTTTACCTTGTTATCTCATGTTTTCGTGAAGAGTAATAAACTAGCGCTAGCATAAATCACTAGCGCTTACTTTATTGTGAAGCCTGCGTAACAACACGATTTTTTATAAATATAAAATAATATTAACCATTAGTTGTAAATAAGGAAACGCGTTGTTACTTAGAATTATGGTAAACCGTGCGCGTGTTTCAGTGTGGCTGAAGCTGGCGGTGGGCGGCGCGCTGCTCGTCGCCACGCACGCGGTCTTGCGCCGCGCCACTGCTAGGGGTGCGTACATTGAAACGTAAAACTATATATGAAAAAAAAAACATTTGTATTAATCAACCATATTTTAATTTTATTGGTATTGATCAAATCACTTCATGGTCTTAGAGTTTTATTTTAGAGTTACGTTTTAAGAATTTTATTAGATTCAAATTAAATAAAAAAAAATGTTGTATAAATACATTTATTTTACACCAAGCTAAATATCATTTTTATAAATAGTCATTTAGTCACTTGAAGATACTCAGTAAGATACTCATAACAGATGCTCCAGAACCTGAAGATCGCTCTAGAGAAGAGACGCCTTCTATGGCCGATCGTCGCATGACTCTCTTACCTGATGAACCAGAAATCCCCCAAAGTTCGATAAGTTCAATCCGTCCTCTTGCTGACGAAGAAGTATTTAAAAAACCAGCTCCTGTCTTTAAAAATGAACCTTTAACTAAACCTAATATCGTGGAAGAAGTGAAAGAAAAGAAAATTTTTGCTGAAGAAAACGTAAGTAAATTTTACTTTATTAAAATGAAGTAAATGCTTTAAATATTTCCATATCTATTTATTATATTAAATTGTAGGGCATAAATTAAAACGCGTTAACTGTTAATTTATCCAGAAACCTATCAACAAAGTACAAGAATATGGACGAGATGAGGAAGAAAAAGAATTGTACAGTGATGATGAAGAAACTTTAGAAGAAGAAGAAGAGGAAGAAGAAATTGACGAACCGCCTAAAGTGACTCCTGAACAAAAAACTCAACCAATTTCTAAAGAAGACTCAGATCCTGAGGAAGTACCAGATGACGTGGAAATAATAGATGATGAACAAATCGAAGAAGAAGTTGAAGAAGAGGATGATGATGAAGAAGAAATTTCAGATGTCGATGATACTGAACTACTAAGCCGGCTTGAAGCCAAATATGGCCGACTTCCGGAACCAGAAAGACCTGGCAGAAGTAAACATAGATTACAGTGTGTCCTTTACGTAAAGGAATTGCCAAGCATGATGTTCAAACTAAATAGATTAATATTTCTAACCTGACTATTGAGCAATGACTAACAATGTGAGTGTTGTTAACTCTTAACCTAATTAATTTTGTTTATTTGTTATTTTACTAATATTTTCTAGATGTACCTACATATTACTTATATTTTGTTCCTATATCTGAAATGGATTTTGTTATGATTAATTCTAAGAGTAGTTTACAAGGAAAAACTTTTTTGTATATATATAAAATATTAATATTTGGAAATAAGTATTAAACTATATACAATTAGTTCATTGTGTATTTAATTTAATTTTTAAATTATATTTTAGAGAAATATTATTGTTATTATAGAAGACGGCGGTAACAGTATAGAAGATGAGTGGCCAGGGGAACCCATTGAACCTTACTGGCGGGAACAGCTCGATATCGCTGAAGAAGAACTCCGCCAGGTAAGCTTAACACATACAGTTACTTCTAATCAAGTATTCTATAATGCAATTTATTTTAATAATCGTCCAAAAATATTGTCTAATATCCTTCTTAAGATTTTTAAACTTAATTACTTTACAATATGTGGAGATTTTGCTCCATAACCATTATTTGCAGTCAGATAGATAAATTAATAAATAAGAACCAACCCAAAAGTTAATATTTTTTACAATTACAGGATTGGTTGGACTAACTTTTAACGTTTTAAACTAATATAGTTTCTTTGCTCGTTGTGCCATTTTGTTCCAATAAGGCTGAATCCACATTATAGTGTCGGTGACGGTTCGTTCTCGGTCCGATCTCAGTCTGTTAAAATATTCGTATATTAGAGACAATGAGAGCATTCATACTATCTTTCCGGTCAAATTCCGGCCCAATTTAAATTCTCATATAAGAATATGTTATCAAATTGAGAACGAACCGTGATCAGCACTATAGTGGATTCATCTTAACTCGTCGGTATTACCAAGCGGTTGAGTCGTACGCCCGCACCCCGCGCACCTCTCCCCGCTCGATATATCGATGACTTTCCCCTTAGGTTCGTTGTTATGAAAATTTAAAGCCATTTATTCTGGTATTTTCATCTTAGTTCACCTCCCTTTTTACCCTTCATTAAACTTTTTTTGAAATTGGATGATTTGATTGTTGTTTTGACGTGACACTATTTAAATATTCCTATTTTAATTAAATAATTATATGTCGTCGCCGTTTGGTGTACATTTTTTTACGTTTTACACTTGTCACTTTTATTATAATGTTTAATATAATTTATAGTTTAAAATTTTATACGACAATAATGACAAATTTACTTCACAATTATACTGTACAAATATACAAGATTTACACTTCGCGGCGTCGATATATTCTTAAAAGCTTTCTCTCTTAAAAGCATCTCTATTTCCGCTAAGCAATAAGATATGTTGTCACATCAAAATGCAATTTTGCTTACAAACTGACGAATGTATTTGTGTGAATAAGTGTGTGAATGTAATTTACTAACTTATGGAGGGAGCCTTGGCGTCGTCTGAAAAACGAGTATCGGCCCCAAACCTGGCGGACAGTGGCCGCGCTAAATGGATACTGGCCCGAGCGATAGATGCAAGTGCTGAAGCAAAAAGAGATAATAAACTTTTATCAAAAGCTATTTCTGCATACTTAAATCTTCTCAAAATTAACGAGCGTCTCTCAGATAGGAAATTGGTTGAAGTTGCTCAGCGGACTATCGACAGAATTAAATTTAGAGGTAATATATATATATTTTATAGGATTACATAATAAAAATGTATATTTTATTAAGAATGTGTTACCTAGTGGTTTCAATAGATCAATGAATTGGAGAAATTACAGTTCTGTAATTACATTAAATCGGTACCTATATTGTCTTAAAACTCGTAATGTATACCGTATAGTTGCATTCAGCTTATCTTGGTTATAATTTTTTTTTTATATAGGTACATACCTGAACGCTGAGCCAATTTATCGATTGTTAATTCGAAGATTCCCTCAAGATGTCAACTACCGTAATAACTTGACAGTGTCCTTCTTAATGGCTAACAGGTAAAATAAATAATATAATTTTTCATCGTAATCTAATCACTTTTTATAGAAAAATATTTTATACATATGACATTTCATTCATCTTTTTCCAGAGCTGATTTAGCAGATGAAGTTCTAAGAGAAACACTTAAGCTGTGGCCGAACGACCGGGTGGCGCTCGCCCATCACGGCTTTGTTTTAAAAAATCAATATAATAAATTGGAAGAGGCAGTTGTCGCTTTACAAAAAGCATTAGAAGGTGACGCCGGACCAGCTAACGAACCTCGGTTCTACTACCATTTAGGCGACGCCCTTTTACTTCTCGGTCGGTCAGAAGAAGCTCATCAAGTACATGTACGTGGAGCAGAACTAGGGCACTTCCTATCGCCGGCTCAAAGATCTCTATACAACGTACCGCGGTTACGAAGCCGACCCTGGTGGCCGGTCGAAGAGACCCCATACGTTAAATTAGCGCGGGCGCTGGAAAAATCGTGGCGCGAAATACTCAAGGAAGCAGAGGCGGCCAAAGACTTATATGAACAAGAGAAAGAAGGCTTAAAAGATAAGGGGGAATGGTCCCAATTGGATATATTTGTGCGCGGTCGGGAATTACCAGGTAGATATGTGTTTATGTCATAAGTGTTACATAATAGTAACATCATTACTAAAGACTTTTATTTAGCAAATGTTTGGGAAAACATTGAAAATTTCAAATAATGTTTTTTTTTCGTATTCTTCTTATATCTCATTACCTCTTGTTATTTGAAAATCTTGGGTGCTTATACGTGCTTTACAGGCGCGTTTTTAAAAGTACCCAAATCCTATCTCTATGCAAGGCCAAAGTGTCAAGCTTTTCAGACATCATTGGTTCAAACTGATACAGGGGGCAATTGGTTTTTTGCCGTGAAGTACTGTCTCACTCTGCCTATGACCCCCAGTTTCTTTGAGACCAAGTTGGCCTTGCTATCTAGACAATCGTGATACTGGCAGTTACTCGAAACTCTAATGCTCAATGTGCTGATAATCTCGAAAACTGGTGACACGACATACGGGTTTTTCCTAGTGAGTGACGCGAACACTTGGGTCTTCGTGGGGTTGAAAAAATTATGGGATGAAAGGAACTTGGTTGAACCAAGTTTCTTTCATCCCATAATTACTTATGGTATTCCGTTAAGGTATTTCCTTTAACGGTAGACACTGGAACCTTGTTTCGGCACTGGTCGATATTTTCCTGAGCAAGACTTTGCCTGCTGGAGTATACAGCGTCCACTGTATTATCATCTGCATATATAACAATGTATATTAATGTAGTTTGATGGATCGGAACCATCGCCTATCTTTGGCATCGGATAGATAAGAGCACTCTTCCATGAGTCTGGAACAACGCCGATTTAGGAAGAGTGCGTTGAGAGAAACATGCGTTGTTTAATGGGTACAATACTCAGGTACCAGGCAGTGGTCTGAAGCCCCAAAGGAGCAGTGACGAAAATAAATAACGTATATTAAATATTCTAACTTTTCTTAAAATGTCTCAGATTATGGTTTAAGAAATCTAATAATTTTTCCTTGTTTCTGACAAATAATATTTTTTAGTAAAAGTATAAGTATAATCAGGCAGGTGCGCGCGCGCGCCGGTGACGTGCGCGCTGGTGCGCGCGGAGGCGGCGGCGGCGCGCTGCCGGCGCGGGCAGGTGAAGTTCAGCGCACTAGCGGCCGCCACGCACGTGCGCGCGCACGTCGGCCCCACCAACTGCCGCCTGCGCCTGCACCTCGCGCTCAGCAACACCGCGCACACCTACATACGCGTCGATACGGAGATTAGGTGGGTCTCCTTATCTCCTTGTGAATTTAAAAGCATGGTAGGTAGGAAGAGAGAACTTAATGTTAAAACACTGCGTTCCCCAGTCTTCATCTGTCAGGATCTTGTCTACTGTCAGGTCTAAGTAATTCCAAATGAACATCGAATCCACAACCGGTCAAACGCTATGCTATCGCACCACAATGCTATTTGTTTGTTCATTTTAACAATATCAGTCATTGAATTTCAGACAATGGCAACTAGGCAAAACGTTCATATTCGACGACAGTTTCGAGCATGAAGTATGGCACAACGGCACCGGCACGCGCCTCGTGCTCATCGTGGACCTCTGGCATCCGGACCTCACGCCGCAAGAACGCAAAAGTCTGCCCGCCATTTGATTACGTGTTGTTTGACGGTCAATCTACTAAAATGTAACCGACTATGATTCCGACATATAGTATCCATATTTCAGCATTTGACCGACATCGCCGATTTATATTGTTTAACCGACACTCTACTAACTGCCAGTAATGACATATTTCACGCTTAATAATCTCACATTTATTCACTATTAAATTTAAATATAGATAATTGCTAATGGTTAGCGAATATATAGTATGATAACTTAAAAACATAAAAAATATTTTAGTTACTTGTCTGATAATAAACGTGCAATATGTCAATCTTGTATTATTAAAAAAGTTTTATGGAAAGAAAACATTAAGACAATAATTATTTTGGTGCTCATTTTAATGTTTAGTAAATTATGTTTGCGAACGCTTGTTTCTATTGCACTACATTATAATTACTATATATAATTTGTAATATAATTGCAACTAAATAATCTTATAATTGAATATTGCTATCATCTGCATTTTTTTTATATCACAGAATGTTTTGTTAAATAAGTCGTTAAGTATGTGTGGTGATTTGAACAGTCTTCATCCTGTAGTTGTTATTAATTTAAATGATTAAGTATTATTTTGTAATTGATATTTTTGAGGAATATAATCATAACGCTCGAACATGTTTTTTATTTATCCTTTATATCATCGTGCAGACAACGTATTGGCAACGTACCCACCCTTTGAAATTCAATGTATTCTATGTATCTAAGGTCTACCAGAATAATCATGTAAGAAACCACTGGCTTCTAATGAATTGTTTTTATCATGATCGCTATTTATTAAAAAAAGCGACACATTTCATTGCCTCTAACCCTTGTAGTAAAGGAATGAGGACTACCCACAACATAAAAACTATTATTTCTTGTTATCTATTGAATATATCTTTGTTAAATTTAAACCGAAATGCGAATTACTCATGATTATTTATTAGAATTTTTATGAATAATAATAAATTAGATATATTTAAAGGACATTTTAATATATATGTACCATAACGATCAGTCTACTACACTGTAATACTACAACAACTTTACTACAACATCAAATTTATAAGCCTGTTTGTCGCGTTAACAATATGGACTATAAAATATGAGGCTTGTGATCGCTCGACAAGCGCTCAGACACTCCAACGCCATACGTGTGAACACGTCGCTAGCGTTTGCCGCAAGCCCCCTTTGTTCAAAAACCGACACTGGTCCGCATCGGCGACAAGTCCTCACAAGCCACCACGAACCACGACAAACGGTGTGTTGATATGTTTTTTTTTCATATTAATAAATTAAACACTTATTGGTCGTCCGTGCCTTTGTCTGTTTTTTTTGTTTCTTTAGTTTTGGGTAATATTTTTGCTTATTGATTTATATTTATTAAGATTAACTTAATCATATGGTAATTTAATTTTGACTGATTGCAAAATTATTTTTTAATTTAAGATCTTTTCGTGAGGCTTAAGATGAGGGATAAGAGGGAACATTTAAAAAAAGTGGACATTTAGACTTGATGGCCAAATATGGTCTTTTGTGTTGATGTGGAGTCCTAGTGTTGTTTGGTGTTGATATGTTGGTGTTTGTGGAAGCTCAGCTGTAAACCTTCACAAGCGTGTAAACGGGCTTCCTTACGTTAAGTACATTTATTTGTTATATTTATTAAATGTTATTAATAATTTAAGCAAGTTTTTGAAAATACTTCGTTTTTTTTAGTTTATGTTAAGCAATTAAAAAAAAAACGCTTCTATTTCATAAATGACAGAGGCTTAAGTAAAAAAAAAACAAAATGTTATTTCATTTTTATTTATATTTGGTATAAAACGTCAGAAAAGGCTTGTGTCTAAACTTAAACTAATAAAGCTCGTTTTGTATGTTACCTAAAAAATATGGAATCATGCTTATACATATATAAGTGTCAATTGTATACAATAAGGCCATCCACAAATTACATCACACGTAGAGACCGGAAGGGACTCGACGAAGTGCGACATTGCGCACTAATAAGAGGGAGTTTCGCGACGTCTTACCTTTCAAATTATAATATATCTAAGTATTAAAACAAGAAATTAATGTTAACACAAATAATTTCCAAACTATTTTTATTTTTATTTCTAGGTGTACGATTCCAAAAGATGTGACGTCACCCTGGGTAGAGGAGGGTCACAAATGTGACCAGCTGTGAATAGAGGGGGGTCAAACCATCATGAACTTCGTTCGTTCGTGTTTGTGGATGGCCCCTGATATGTGATTAAATGTGTGCTTGACTGAACTTGTGAAGAAACATTGTGAAGCGTAACAATTGTGCTTTTAAATTACATTATATACATTGAACATTTTTAACAATTTTCATAGTAACTAGTATACAAATATACCTAATACTAAAATTCCTGAAGTTAGCATTTTTATTTCAATATCTTCATAAGGTAATGGACGGATTACTTTGAATAATATCAATTTAACACTACAATCTATAAAAAAGTTGAGCATTAACTGGAATGGCAATTGTAAATATATTGCTAAATACAATATAAGATAGGATTTTTTGTGTTTAATAATTAAAGAATTTGTACAAATACTACTGATAAACATACTATCCGTTGAATATGTATAACAAAAATATTAAAGCTTAGTCTAAGTTATAAAGAAAGAATGTATTTCATACAATATTAACTTATATCTTAAGTACTTAAATTTAACAATTTAAAATTACAACACTTTTAGATAATTTCAACTAATTGAAAAGGTATAATAATATAAATTTTATGTGAGATTCTTAGTTTTTTTTGTAAATATATATTTTTATTGTAAATTTCATTGAGATTCTTATTTTAAAAGAAAATATTAAGACAAAAAATTATAACACATTGTAAGAAACCTTGTGATTTTTCATAATAGAATTCATAACAGGAAAACTTCATAGCAAATACTGACTAAATATTAAAAAATAAAATTCGAAATGTAAATGAAATTCGAATATAGAAAAACCACCATTTTGATAAAAATTATCATAGTCGACACCATAGAGCAATACGGACCAGAGGGGAATAACCATAGTGTTGTGAACAATATTATGTATTGTGCAATACCCCTACAGTGTCATTTTCTTATAGAAAATGGTCTATAACTTTTTTTCGGGAAAAATGCACAGAGGACTCGAAAAGAAAAATACTGGCATGTACATTAAAATAAAAGAAGCAAACTAACAAAATTACGTATACATATGTATTTACATCCTGTGTCATAACATCATAATGACGAGTTGCAATAAAAAGACAAATTGTAAAGAGCTGCGGCTATAACACATCGATCAAGCATTATCGAAAAATTTGTTTAAGAATTAAAATAACTTCGTTATTACAAAAATTATTAGATTCATCCCTTAAGCCTTGATTATGTATAAGAAAAGTGCAATAAAAAAAATTATAAATGGTATGTTTGAATTTGGTCTTGGCATTTATAATATTAGGAGCACCTAGGTCAGGATACAGTTTGCTTTAGCTATTATGATGGGTTAGTCATTGCTGACTCATAACATCAGGATGGATGGATGGATTGATACCAAATCGGTGGAACAACTATTCCATCTAGCATTAGACACAGCAGAATTCAAAATGCTAGCAGCCAACCTTCAGGACTAAAGAGGCACCCAGAGAAGAAGAATAATTTATAATATAAACAAACATATAAACATAATATATACTAACAAACATGAACAGTCAGTTTACAACTAGTTATGATACCAGTTGGACTTTTAGTTGGACAGTGGGGAACACCTGCCTACGTCCTTCCCTCCGTGTTGCTCTATGGAAGACACTGCGTAAGGCACATAGAAATAAATAAATTAAGGTACCATGTTGTACGTATCGTTAGGCGGGTAGGCAAGTTGGGGCTGAGGACCAGCTTGATAGGCCGGTGGGCCTGGAGCCTGCGGGGATGGTTCCCAAGCCTCAATTCGATTCTCATATCCTCCTTCATAACCAATATTGCTATACATTGATGTCTCATAATTCCTAGTTTCATTGTAAGGCCCGACAACATCACGGCCAGCATTTTTAGGCCTCCTTATAGTGTCACTTCTGTTAGTTATAATAGGTATTGACTCAACCGGCGGTGGTGGTGGTTCATACTCTTGATTGATTGGTTCCCTGTCTTGCACATGATACGAGGAAGGCCTCGCTCCGTGGAAATTTGAGTATGAGGAATGAGCTGACGTGGGCCTGGATGGCCTAGAGTCGTGAGGCAGAGAGGCATTTGAGGCTAGATAACCAGCATTTCGGTATGATCGACGGGATCTGCGCACCGAGGAACCGGCGCCGCGCGACCCTGAACGCCGTTTAACCCTTCGAGGTGTCATCGGTTTAAGAGAACTCTCACTACTGACATTTGTTTCGGTAGGACTTAACTCTATGGTATATACTTGACGTCGTGATAGTGTACTTTTATCTGAAAAATTAACAAGCAGGTACTCTTAACAATTTTAAAACCAAAAAAAGAGACATGAGCACAACATGGACTTCATAGACAACAATATGTCCATGTTGTGTTTAAAATAATATATTAAAAAAATTACAATCATCGCGTTCTTATATTGTCTTCAGTTCCTTTTTAAAATTTGTGAATTCAATGTTGAATTGGATTTTGATAATACTCAGTCACATATATCACAAAGTTTAATTGAACTAGTTACATTTACAATAATTGAAATATTAAGCAGTTTCACTTTTTTTTCCAGCAATGCAGAAACAGACGCAATGTCTTAAAATAGTCTGTAGCCACTATCCACTTAATTCAACCACCATGCTTTGACAACCAGAACAGAAAATGAAAATAATATAAATATCTAATTTAATTTTAATATTCACCCGAGTGATCAAATCTAAGCCATCACATTTAGAGTCAGACACTCTCTTACTGTACCACAACGGAATAAAAATAAAATTGCTTAAATATATATAAAAAAAAATCCTTAAATATATATACCTGTAACAGTCTTATGTTTTTGAAGTGATTTATAAGCTACTAATATTGTAAGTGGCAAGGCAATAGCAGTTAGAAATGCAGCCAAAGCTGACTGTCCTAGTTCAACATATTGCCATTGAAAGAAACATCCTTCCACCTGAGCTGGTCTCCAAGTACCAGGTCCATCTGCTTCCCCCCAAACTGGACGGCATCCCCAACCATTGCTCTCCCACCAACTGACACTACCAGTGCCTAATGATAACAAACCACTTTCCTACAAAAAAATTAAATCATATTGATAAATGACACTATTTTAACCAGATTAATTGTGTATATTTTGTATTTTAATATGTTTTTAGAAAACCGATGTTTCGAAAACTTTGCAGTAGTCCATGGTAGTCTACTCGTGATCAATGTGTAATAATCGTGAAAATCAAACAACTTATCATATTGATAAATTATAAAAGCAAACACTTTGAACATCTATTTATGAAAAAAAGTGACAGAGGAGAATTTGGCACAGTAGAGTAGATTATTAGTTTATATAGAAGGGGACCGATTGCTGATATTTTTTTTAAATAATGCATGAATGAGACATTTATTTAATAAAATAAGTATAACACACACTACCATACATTTAACCATATATACATTGTTATAGTAATAAAGTGAAATACATGATGCTATTGCAATGCATATTATTATACACATGAATAAAAGAGTAATTTTATTGTTAAATATTTTTTAATATTTAGCTTGAAGTCGTCGCAAGTATATAAAGAGTAGAGAAATTTAGTGTCAAGCCATTCTCTCTTCTTGTCACCACTATTGAACACATTGCACATTGGGTAGCAGAACTCAAGGTTGCACTTTCTTTTTTTAATACCTACTGTGAGGACTGCATTTTAATATAACTTAAATAAAACAGTCCTTTTAAAATTAAGTTTGACTGTAAAAAGGGAAATTTAGGAGGAGTTTTTGACAATACATGTGCCGTTTGAGGCTTAAATTCTTACTCAAAAGAAATGTTACATAAAAATAATATTGAAAATACATTTTCGCATTTAACATACAGACAATAAATTAATGAGATATAATGTTTTTGTAGTTATATATATGTACTTCATCCTCAATATTTTTAAGATTCTTAAAAAAAAGTGTGCTAAGAAGAATTGCAGACAATATTATTGATAAAATAAATCTGCTTCATGCTGTATCCCGCTATATCACACAGCAGGGTAGGCAGGGGGAACCTAGTGTTAAGACACTCCATTCCCCACTTTCTGCCAAATTCTGGAGGTGTTGAGTGTTGAGTGGCAGAACTCAACGCCGCACTTTACCTTGACACCAGAGTGAAGAAATGGAAATATAAATGTAAGTAAATATTTCATGTCCTCGAGTGGGGATTGAACCCACAACCAGTCAGTTTTACAGTCACACTTTGTGCCCCTGTTCCACATCTGGCCTCATTATTGATAAAAATTTTATTAAAATTAAATCAGCTTCACACTGTACCCCCCAAACAGCAAGGTAGGCAGAGGGAAGCTAGTGTAAAGACACTCCATTCTCCAATTTTCCGTCAATTCCGCACTTGGCCTTGTGCCCTTTTCCACAACTGGCTTCAAGATAATTTTTATTAACAAAATTTATAACAAAATTATATATATAAATAAAAAACCAACAACTTTACCCTATTAAGAATACCAAGATTGAGGTAATAGCATATGAGAAATATATTCCATGTCAACCACATAAAGCTCCATATTGCATACTGAAAAAATATGAAACAACCTTACTATTCATTGTGCATATATTTTTATTAACACAATAAAAAAATAAAATTCTTTTAATAAATAATATTGACATTATTTGTTAATATGATTATAACAATAAATTGAACTACAAAATAATAAATGTAAGAGGAAATAATTAAATATAAGCTGCAAATACTTACAGCTAGAAGATACTTTGTAATGTATTGTACTGCTCCAAAAGAACCAAAAATAATCAAGAGTATATTAACAAAGTTTGCAATTATTGGCAACCACATATATCCAAGAAAATCAAACACTTGCTTCTGTATTGTGAAAATCTGAAATAAAACAAAGATAGGTTGTAAAATACTAACAGGATTATAAAATAATTACTAAGTATACTTGATTTGTTTAGAAATGGTGAATTAAAATGTGTATTAATGAAATGTTAATTAAAAGGATTTTTTTTAATGTTATATCGCTAGAGAGAATTACTGCAATTTAACAAAAACAAGCTTTTTAGCAACTGAAAAGTTTTAAATTACGTACTAATTCCAGTATGCATACAATAAGTAACACAGTCCTTAGCCCGCAGACTGCCATTGCCACTTATTATTATTGTTTCATTTATCACGATAGTAATAATTTGATTTAAAATTTGATAAATATTTCATTGTAGATAAAATTCGCGAAAGCAACGCATCTCAACCTAATCTTACGTTTGACATTTGATTACTTTACGTTTAATAAAAGTGAAATCACATATTGTCAAAGTCTGTTTTATGTGTGCTGCCAGGTGAGTGTTATTTTAATATTTAACTTTTAAGTACGATAATCATAAATCAAATCTTCGGTTTAGTAAATCGATTTCTAAAAAGCTAGTGAATTAATAAATGATTCAAAGTACAACAATATTTCCATTTAATAAATGGATTATAATTACCATTCTTTATTATTTTTTCCCGTTTTGTGGAATGGTAACTTTAGAATGTGACTGGTAGATTCTGAATTCGTAAATTATTGATTTTTAATTTGTTAATTCTTTTGTGCTCTGAGTCAGCTTAGTTCTATACTCGAGACACAAAAAGTAAGTTTCCTTATTTACTGTAAAAATAGAACAAAGCTAAGAAGGTAGGTAGGCACACCTTCATTTATAAAGAGAATGTTATTCTCATTATCCAGGTATATATAAAGCCGGTAACCTCGCACTTTTTTATATTTTACAGTTCGAAATGGCGACTGAAACTTTAATACCCCTGGAGTCAAATCCTGAAGTGATGAATAAATTCCTTCAAAAACTTGGTGTATCAAATAAATGGAATATAGTAGATGTTATGGGATTAGAACCTGAGATGCTATCATGGTTACCAAAACCAGTTGTATCTGTCACTCTTCTTTTTCCCATATCAGAGGCTTATGAACAACATAAGCAAAAAGAAGAAAGTGAAATATTATCCAAAGGACAAGATGTTGCTAATAGTCTTTTTTACATGAAACAAAATATAAGCAATGCCTGTGGAACTATTGCGCTTGTCCATGCAGTTGCAAATAATTCTGATAACATTGAACTATCTGATGGACCCTTGAAAAAATTCTTAGATGATGCTAAAGAATTAGATGCTGCCGCTAGAGGCACTTTGCTAGAAAATTGTAAGGATATTATAAACGCTCACAAAGAGTTGGCTCTTGAAGGACAAACAAACACTCCAAGTGCTGAAGATCCTGTCAATCATCATTTTATTACATTTGTGCATAAAAATGGATTTTTATACGAATTAGATGGGCGTAAAGCCTTTCCTATAAATCATGGCCCAACTTCTCCACATTCATTTTTGGAGGATGCAGCAAAAGTATGTAAGGAGTTTATGGCGCGTGATCCTGAGGAAGTGCGTTTTACAGTAGTAGCTCTAGCTACAGCTGATTAAAAATTGTCAGTAGCATTGTGAATGGTACAGTAAATTTTTCGCTTAACCAAAAAATGTGCTTTCTTCAAGCTTACATGTAAAAGTATTTTTTCAAATTTCATATATTTGTATGCTGTGCAAGCCTTTGTGATAATAAAACGCCTATTTATTTCCCAAATTGTTTTATTTCAAAAGTAGTATTACAAATACATAATTTAAATATATAAATAGTTTTTCTTATTCTATATGTAAAATAAAATAAAGATTCTTAGTAGACCAAAACATAACAAACTGATAAACTGAATTCACCACAGCCTCTACTAACAATGTTTTAAGTTATAGTTGTACTGTATCTTTTAACAATCTTATTAAATAGTAACTTTAAAATAAGACCAACTCAAATATTTTTAAATAACTTATGATAAAAAATTAAAAAATCAATAAGCAAAATATTTTATTAATTTCTATAGTACCATAGGCAAAATAATATAACTAACTAAGTATTAATTAACATTTTTTTTCACTATATTATTAGTAAGACAATAAATATTTTGTCATATTCGAATTGTATGTAGTATAATTTCCCGTATGAAGTATCATGTAGCTATATCTTGAGATGTTGAAATTTGCTCTTCTTGAGCATTAATTGATGCACCGTCTGTAAATGTTATAATTAAATCTCATGTTTTTTAACATTTTTTAAAGTGTTGCTCCTCTTGGAAACCGACCTGAATTTCCAGCAGGGGCGATCGGTCGGTTTCGGGACGGGTTCGAGTCCCGCTACCTTCAAATTTTTATACGTTTTCTAAATAAGTATAAATCTCATATTCTTTAGCATACTGTATCTTGCACATAGTAAAATAAGCAGAAGGAACCTTTAACTTAAGTGTTAAAACTTTCCGTCGTATTCCTGAGTGCATTGTGTAGGGGAACTCGGTGCCGCGATGTGCCTCATTATCGGAGCGAGGAAATGAAAATATGAAATATTTCAATCTTCGAGCAGGATCAAATCCACAAGTAGCGTTTACAATGGCACCCCTACACTACGACGGCCATAATTTATTTTTTAATTAAAAGAAATTCTAAATTTATACAAAAAATTTAAAACATTGTTATAGGTTTATAACCACCAATTTATTCCACACTAAGGATGATAAAATATTTTTAAAATTTAAGAACATCTTAATAGTGAGTTGGATGGCTACGCAATGTTGAACTTTTTAGATGATTTTTTAAATAAAATTATGTAATTATTTTAATCTTTCTGCGGTGGTAAGCAGTGTTTAGTTCTACCACTCTACGCCCTATACCTTGTATTTGAAGTGAAAGTGGTGAGAGGAGTCTCCATCCCTCTCTCTACCTACACAGCCACATGTGGCATAAACCATGAAGCTTAAAGAAGCATATATATTTAACTTTTTATTTATGAACTGTACGCCACAGACTGATCCTCTATGCTTTTTTGATCGTGCGTTTTTCTTAATTACTTATTGGTTTTTGTGAAGTGACGACTAATTTTTCTCTTAGTTTCTTTAATTTAGGACCATCCATAAATAACGTCACACGCTTAACCGGTATTGACTTAGTGTGACATGAGGTGGGAGAGTTTGTCACATTTTTCATGTACAAAATATTAAATTAAAATAGCAGCTCTTAAATTATTTTACATACTATATATTTTTTTAACGAAATTATACACTAGGTTTGTGACTGGTGGGAATGGGGTCCTCCTAAATGTATCTAGCTATGACTAGGACAGTCAAGGTGGCGTAAAGAAATTGTAAAATTCGTGTGACGTAATTTCTGTAAGGCCTCTTACTGCTTACCGTTTAAAAGCAGGGAGTTATGTGTTTGAGTGGGTAAGAAAATTGTTAGGAGAAGACCAAGCGCAGTCGCCATGCCACAAACCCATGCTAATACATCACGATAATATGCCACACTCGTACCATCTGCACTAGAAGACATAAAAATATATCTGTATATATATTTATTATTATTTTAAACACAGTCAATGTTATATGTATATCATACAATAATATTTCTTTATATCATTTTACATACATATACTAGTAAAAAAATATTATATTTTAAAACACATTATTCTGGCGCAATGCGACAGCGGCTAGTAAGCACGCGAGTATGGGTTTTTACAGAGAAATTAATTATTTACATTTTGTTGCGCTAATCGATTAAGTGCAGCATTAAGTGCTCTCACTAAATATGCAATATCACGAAAATTACAATAGCTTACAACTTACATATGAAATAGAATTAAGTAATGAATAAAGCCTTTAGCTAAATAATACATACTACATCTGTATAACAGCTATAGCAGCCCCACAGGATAATTTGTCAGTAAAACTCATGAGACCATATACAAAGGCGGATGCTTGAGTACTAGCTCCAACTAAGTCGGCTGTTAAAGATAGACTTGTAACAAGCATCTGTGCCCCTCCGAACCCTGAAATATTTATAATATAAATTAAATTAGGAAAATAAAATATTTTAAAACCAATAACATAGTTAAAAATAATAACAAAACTTCATAATCTTACATTTTACATAATACAAAAATCTTGTGTTTACACAAATATCAATATGTAAAATTATTGATAATAATTTATTTAAAATTTAATCAGCTTCACACTGTACCCCCCAAACAGCAGGGTAGGCAAAGGGAACCTAGTGTTAAGACATTCCGTTCCCCACTTTCTGTCGAATTATGGAGGCATTGCGTGTTGAGGCAGTGGCGGAACTCAACGCCGAGCCTTGCCACGACACCAGAGCAAAGAAATTTAAATATAAATTTAAAAAAATATTTCACTCCTCTACCTAGTGGGGATTGAACCCACAACCAGACGCGTTAACATTGCCATAAGATAACTTAATCTATTATTTATTGTTTCATTACTTTTGGTTGTCAGTAATTTTAGTACTATTTGTCTATTTTATCAATCAATTTCTGATGATACATTTTGTATTTTGCATATTAAATTTAATGGCCAATAAATAAATACTCAACTTCAAATCATACAATATAAGATACTAACCTATTAAGACAGCAACTATATAAATAAAATTCACTTTAAAATAATTGTCTGAATCAAAGTACACCCACAAAAAACCGGTCAATGCACATGCAGACCCTGTTAAATAGCTTAATTTTCGTGTAAAAGATCTCGGAGCGAACCTCTGTACACCTGCAGCAGCTAAACTCCCAATATACATGGCAAGAGGAATTACAGCCAATGCTCTTGCAGCAAGACCCAGGGTTCGGTGAAGGTAAAGCGGTATAAGGACTTGTGCTACATTGACAACCAGTCTTGTGCTCATATATATACCAGCTACCTGTAAGTAAATTTGTTTTTATATTTTTTATTTTCAGCTTTACAGTGTAACCCATGAGTAACAGGGTAGGCAATAGGGACCTAGTGTTAAAATATACTGTTCTCCACTGTCCAAACCAAATTAATTTAAAGATTTGGCACTTGTTGCCTTGATACAAGAGCAAAGAAATGTAAATAATTAATTTCTCTGAGATGTAATCAATACATTTAGATTTACAGTCAGTTATGCTGTGCTGTTTTGACACAACAGCCTCAAAATATAGTTAAACAATAGTATAATATAGTACAAGTAAATTAGTCATTATCCTATCCAAGCAATATTATTATAATAATAGAAAAGTGATCCATTTTTTGTGTTACATAATTATATTGAATACTCACTTGATATAATAAATATTTTCGAAGTATGTTACAATGAAGCGAAATTGTACTATTTTCATAATCATTAGACGACACTAAAACTCTTGGCTGTTTTTCAGTCACAGCAAAGTGGAATAATATTGATGCTAAGCTGCCAACTCCTACAACTATAAGCATTATTTGTCTAAACTTCCAAGCATCCCCTGGTCCTACTTGCTGCAAATGTTACATATTAAAGAATATTATAAATTTAGAAATGTAATACTATGCTGTTTCAGATAACAAGATATACCTCTTTATCACATTCCCCTGTAAAATGTAATATAATCCAAGTGATAACATAGACAAATATATTTGAAAACACAGTAAATCCATATCTGAAATTAAAATAATTTATTAAATTGTACTTTTGTAAAATTTAAGTTATATTTTTTTGGTATATGGTCTTGCCTTATAGCAGTCAGATGTGTTCTAACATGAGGGTCTTCTGCAAGCTCAGGAATAAGACTAAGGTGTGATATTTGTACTGAAGCCCAACCAATTTGGAAAATAGTTATAAATGCAGCAAAGTAGAACATCTGCGCCCATTTATGTGCAAGTTCGCACTGAATACATTTCATAAATATAAAAGGAAATGACGACAAAACGCATAAAGTTCCTAAAAACAATAAACATTAAATAGATTTGAAATAATCGAAAAAGAACTAAGCTACAAGTTGTCAATATAAGCTCACCAAACAAATGCCATAGTTTTCTTCTTCCATATTTTGTACTCAAATAGTTACTTGTATGATCAGAATGGTAACCGATAAAAGGCGTTGACAAGGCGTCAACTACTTGACCTATTAACATTAAATATCCCGCTTGTGCAGCAGAAAACTCCAACACAAGATGGAAAAATACCAAAAAATATGTAAACCACAGACTTGCACACACATCATTTAGTACATGCCCAATTCCATATGCAAGTTGCTGCTTTAAGCTTGTTGATATATCCAAGAATTCGTTATCCATTGTTGAACATTAATGTTTCTTTTCATTAATGTTATTATTCTATAACATAAACATGAAACACACTATTATCAGGAGGTAAGTTTATACGATATTTGCTTATCTGCAAATTGATTCATCATTATTATTTAAGATCATTCACTATTACTTTAAATCTTTGTAGTATAATATATGTAGTATAATATATAATGTAGTATAATCTTTGCAGTATAGTGTAATAAATTTCAAAAGTTTCACTTCAGCACTTCAAATATTTAAAAATTTTGTTATGTGAGTCAAAACCGTAATGTCAAAGTCATAATAAATGACTCACAGCCACAGAGCACAATTAAGGGAAGAATGTCCATTCATACTAGTTAACACTTCACACTAAAAAATATTTTGTCATTACTCTGTGACGCACCTCAAGCAGCATTTTCGACTCATTTTACGTTAAGTTATAAAAAACTAAAAATAGCTCAACTATCATATGGTTAATTTAAGACTGTATTCTTGTATTCATAATTACTTTTTTGCATCCTAATGAAAGGAGTTTATTAAGAGCAAAAGCATTTTTGTCTATTATTTCTAAAGTAAAACTTTTGAATGTCGCTGTGATGCCACTTTATTATACACATTTTTAAGTAAGTTAGATATTAAAGACTTTTAAAGTCGTGCCGAAATAAAAAAGTATTACAATATCTATTATAAGTACGAGTATCTAGTACCGTACAACAGAATAAACAGATCAATGTACGACTGTCAACAATCAAATCATTGTCAAATGTAAATTGAATATTTGACTTTTAATGCAATATTAAAAGCCGTAAACAAAAATATATGTAGCTTATTATAGGAACATTAATAAAATAATATTCATGTAAATTGTAACACTATAAAATATTCCTTACAAATACACCTGAAATATGTTAAAATTAGGTATATCAATTCAATGCCTTATCTTGTTTGGGCTTATTATATTAACAAAGGGAGATGATTTTAAAGAAGAAATGTTTATTAAACCACTTCCACCAACCCACCTGTATGTTTACTTTAATTTCTTAACTCTTGTAAATGGAGAACAATCTTGTAAGTATATTACTTGAATGATAAAAATCATTTCATTATTTCCAATCAAATTGTATTTCATTAATTTTTATTTCAGTTGAGCATTCTCATTTAGCACCGCGTTCACTCACAGAAATTATGTTACGATATCATGTAGAAGAATTACATCTTACCTTGACAGAAGGACAGTGGAAGCATAATCAATGGGGTTATCCAGTATTAGATGCTGCCCCTGGAGCTGAACTATATGCATGGTTTTCTCCTGAAGTGATAGATGTTGATATTCAATGGAAGAAGTTAACTGCAACTTTATCTGGACTTTTTTGTGCATCTCTAAATTTTATAGAAAATTTTAACACTATAGCACCTAAGATGGCATTATGGCCAACAGGTGCTAATAAATTAAAGCAAAATACAACTTCAAATTTAAGATATGCATCACTTCCAAGAGAAATTGTCTGCACAGAAAATTTAACTCCTTGGAAGAAATTGTTACCATGTGAATCTAGTAATGGATTTTCTTCTCTTCTTAATTCAAGAATGATTCACAATACAAACTATCATTCTATAGGAGTTCATGTAAGGAGAAAATGTACCAATAATAATTGCTTAGAAACAGACTTAGAGATAACACAAACTGTTGCACTTGTTTATGATTTTAAAATTATAAATACAATGGATTGGTCCTTCAGAAAATTATTTGGACAAGGACTTCTTGGAGCATGCCCACTGTCATCTTCTAGTAAAATTTATGTTGATGTTACTTCAAATAATACTTACCCTTTTAAACTAAGTCCAGAACCTAATAGTGTTATAGTGTCACATAGAGGGGGTAGTGAGACCAATTTATTAATATACAATATTTTACCTACATCAACCCTCAACATAGTAGCAAAGTATGAAACAAAAAATAAAATATTTGTTAATATTCCACCACCTCTCTCATTTACAAGATATATTCTTGGCTATGGTAAAGAATTTGGAGGAATAGTAACTGAGTTGACAAATAATTATTGGGCACCTATAGATGTTGTACTTTTGGAAAATGCACCTTGGTGGCTTCCATTACAACTAAGCTCGTTGAGAATCAATGGAGAAGCTGAAAGTAACTTGATAATGTCACAGTATTATTCACCTGGTCGAAGTAGGCAAAAACCTTACCACTTAGAACTTTTACTTCGATTGCCTCCCAAATCTACTACTACTCTTACAATCGATTTTGAATTTGTCTTTCTGAAATGGCAAGAATACCCGCCTGATGCAAACCATGGATTTTATATCGGTTCTGCACTAATAACTGCAAATCTTCCTACTGCTAAAAATTATACTAGTCTACCAATTAATGGAAACACATTTGATTCAATGATAAATGCTTCAAAACCATGTAAGTATCTAATCAACTTATTATTTATAAATAAATATTTATTTGTGGCAAAAATAATGTTTGATCGAAAACAAATTCAAATGTATGCATGGGAAGGAAGAAAATGGAAAAGTATGATTGATTTCTTGGATATTCAAATAAAAATTGTGGACACGTGAGTATTTAGGGGTTTTGAACTGGGAACAGACCATTATCTAGTCATTGCTAGAATAAGGGGTCTGTTCGCAAGTTGGCGCAACTACACAAGGTATCCAAATTTGGAGTCAAGCAGAACTTAAGAGATTATATGAAGGAAGCAGCGATATAGTATATTGTAAGGGGAAAAGAGGCTTTAGCAAAAATTCGACGATGGTGGGATGATGAAGTGCAAGATGCTGTAGGACGAAAGAGAAAGCATGGCAGAATTATAGTCTCAGGTACAACTAATAAAAGTATGAAAGAGATAAAAAAGAAAGAGTATAAGCTGCAAAACCACCAAAACAAAAGTACTGATAAAGATGAAATGTGAAAAGTTAGAGAATGCAAGAGATGAAAGGTTAACAAACAACTTCAGCGAAAACAAGAAGCTTTTCTGACTTGAAGTTAGTGTTTCTTGATGTGTCTCGCTAACTTGTGGAATGAAAGGGTGCTTTCGAAGGACGGTGAAATTTTAACAGAAAAACCACACGTTTTGCAGCGATGGACGCAATTTTATGAGGAGATGTATGAATGTGATGACGTCTCAGTCTCAAGTTACAGCGGAGCGGTTTGATATAGCTGATGGCGAAATCAAAGGCAAAGTTAACAGAGTTAACGTTAGGTTACGTTGATGACAGTAGACTATAATAGTAGAGATGCAATAATCTACAGAGATTAAATATTATCAACATTTAATTACAATTATTTTGTTTCAGGGTATCCAATGGTTTTTCGTACCAATGGAGCTATGATATCATTACCAACACCTGATTTTAGTATGCCATATAATGTTATATGTTTGGCATGTACAGTAGTAGCATTAGCTTTTGGTCCATTAAATAATATATGTACTAAAGAATTAATATTGAAAGCAATAGGATCTTCTATTTCTCTACGCCAAAAACTATTTAATATTTTAAAAAAGAAAAAAGAATAAAGTATTTAATTTAAGTGATGGTAAAATTATTATCTCCTACATTCCTTTTTTAAAACGTTGTGCATGTTATGTTTACCATTGTGTTGATAAGTTTTTGCATTATTTTTGTTTCATCAGTTTCATTATATCTAATTTAATTTAAAAAGATAAATAAAAAAATATGATTTAAATATTCTCATGGATATACATATATAGTTAAACCTTTTTGTTACTTTTCCTATCATGTTATTTTTCTTTTCATCATCAGCTAAGGCAGGATTTGCCAATATTTGCTTATGGGAATGAGAGCAAGATATAATATTATGTATATAAACATTTTGATAAAAATCAATATTTTTTTAAACATTTTTAAAGTGTTAATCCACACTTAGGAAAATTGTAAAATTGGAAAATTGTATTCTAAATAAGTAAAAATCAATAATTTTTATTACCTTTTCTACTGTATACGGAAATATGAAGTGTATTTTAGAAAAATAAATTAACTAAATAATATTACTGATGTGTACGTAGAAATTAAAAGTGGGTGTACGTAGAAATTAAAAGTGGGTGTGGGTGGGTATAAAAAATTCGGCACACTTTCTGCCTGACCTATAATTTGAACGCTTGATGAAACACATCCCATTGCCCAAAAATTTAAGTTTCCGATCCGGACAGGCATCGACCCGCTTTTTTACGGATTAATTCACGTATCTTGTAGGAAAAAATCTATATTTTTTACTGTAAGATGTTAATTACTTACTATTCATTTCATAGAAATACAAATAAGTATAATCGTAAGTTGAGTATAATTAAATTATTCTGAAGACTTGATTGCCTTACATTATGCCAAACCAAAATAATATTGTTTAAATATAGTGACGAATTTATTTAAAAACATTTTATTTTGATATATATCATCATTGAAAGCTTTAGTGAAAACTCAAACAAATAGATAAATTTAAAACGCTCCAAACTCTTGAGATCAATTGGGTGCGACATGTAACTTTTATGTATATCTCACAGTCCAGCTGGACTGTTTATATTTATCAGATCAGTAGGTCGAGCACGAAAAATTATCGAGTCCGTATTGTAAACGTTTCGAGGTAACGATACTATTACAAAGTTCGAAGCACGAACCTTAGTGTATCGACTATCGAGGACTCGATACACTTAAGTAGGTGACGTCATGCTAACGAGACTTAGAGATGTTACTGAGCGAATGAAATGGACGTTCAAAAACCAAATAAAATAGTGAATGTTAAAACATTCAATCAAAATGTTTATTTATCTTAATTTACATTACAGTTTACGTTGAAAATGAAGAAAAATCTATGAAAATATTACGAAATCTATAAGTAAGGTATCAAGATTGGAAGAAATTCAATCCTTTTGTATATTTAAAACAATATATATCTCGCGGTTTCTAAACGAATCCACTTGACGCCCCGCCAATTATAGCTAAGTTTGTATTTGTTTTGTAATCATTAAGAGTAAATTTTATTTCTTTATTATTAAAAAGGCCAGTCGTGGCACAGTGGCACAAGGTGTGACTGTAAAACCGACTGGTTGTGGGTTCGATCCCCACTCAAGGGGAGATGAAATATTTACTTAAATTTATATTTCCATTTCGAGGCAAAGCGCGGCGTTGAGTTCTGCCACTCAACACGCAATGCCTCCAGAATTCCGCAGAAAGTGGGGAACGGAGTGTCTTAACACTAGGTTCCCTCTGCCTACCTTGCTGTGTGCGGGATACAGCGTGAAGCTTTTATTTTTTTTAAAATTATTAAACAATATTATTAAGCAATAATAATGAAAATGAGCTACCTACAATATTTATTGATGGTGGAATTAATGGAAGCGTGAGTATAAATTTAGTATGAATTAATTTTATATTTGAATAAGTTGTATTTAAAGTCTTAAAAATAAAAACATCTAATAATCTAGTAAGGTATTATGAAATTCGTATTTTATAAATGGTGATTTATCTAAACCCTCAGGAGGTCCACGAGGTCGCCATTTTATTCAAAGGAAGAGAAACGAATTAATGAATAAATTAAATAGTGGTGATTCGTATAGCGGCTGTCTTTGCATAGTGGACGTTATTTAATTATTGCTAAAATTACTAAACAATATTCTAAAAACATGTACAAGTAAAAAAAAATCTAAAGAATCCCCAATAACACTACAAATATTTTTAAAACTGTGATTTACTATGTAACGAAAGTGTTCTCACTGACAAATATTAACCGAATAAACTCCCGACGTACTCGATGACCAATCTTCGACGTTTTCGATACCGTATGTCAAAATGGGCATTCGTGCTACCAATTTTTGTTTACTGCGTTCAAGTATCGCGAAATTCGAACGTAAGACGATACAAAAAATTAGTAAAATAGTTCGTGCTGCCATGAGCTAGTTCCTTTTACGCACGGTAGGGGCGGTGTTCAATTCCTATACAAATTGTTCTCGATAACGATACGAATACTTTTTCGATAGTTTTTCGTGCTTGAGCCACAGAGTTCTTGATCTTCAATATGAACATGTCGCTTTAACTTTGGCTAGAGCGGCATTTTATTATTGCTTATAGTTTAGCTAGACCACTATGGTTCTTCATCAATTGTGGAAGTCCTGGAAATCAAATATAGTTTAGATCCGACCTAATAGTGACACAACAAAAAAAACGTTAAAATCGATTTAGTAGTTCACAAAATGTGTGCGTGTACAAACAGACAGACAAAAAAAATAAAAATTATGATTTATATTCTATTAGTTATTTGAACATACGTCTCGCAATGTTGCGAAAGAAAATATAAGTCCATCCAGTAGTGTCTGTACAAAGATTACTGATGTAGAAACAAATAAATAAATAGATATCCTTTCTATTCTTCATTTCGCTTAATTTTTTTTCGTAAATAGGTATGTACAGAATACGGAGACTATTTCAGTAAATTGTAGTCTTTACTCTAAATCTCATATGGCTTATAATGATCCAACATAGACTAAATACCGTACAGCGTACAGTATCAATTTTACCAAATCTGACTTGCCTGGCTGACCTAACGTACCTATATTTTGATATTGTATTGTTTAGCAGTGACACATCTAGCACTACTCAAACGGTCATTATTATTAAGCTTTTTTTACGTCAATTTGACAAACATTTTGATTTGGGTACAATTTGTTTATTTATAGATTTATACCGCTTGATTAATATACTAAAATGATATCTAAACACGCGTAAGTTAATAAACACATTTATCAAAACAACTGTTCTTACATTATGTATTATATTTTAATATATTTATTTTTACATAAATAATTGTTAACTTAGAAACTGCCCATGCTGTAAGTCGTGCAAGGAAAACTCAAGTTTTCGTAAAATCGCCAATTTAAAAAATATAGGTTTACTCATATATCAATACTCCTTTCGAAATAAAGATGTAAGTTATTTAAAATTATATATTGTACTTAGGTATCTAAAATAAGTTATATATCCTGTGTAAGTTATTACTTACACAGGATATTCTTTTGAGTATATAAATATATGTATATATTTATAATATAAGAATGTTTTTAAGGATAAAGATGAAGCAGAATTATCAGAAAAATGTAAAAAAAAGTCTGATGCTATTATCGTCCATAACATAAGAAACGTGGCCATTTCATCTCATAAATGTTTATCGGAACTTGGTAATTTATGTATCATATATTTTATTTTGTATAGACCGAAATGTTAAATTCATCTAATATGTCTTATATCAAATATTTATATAAGAGTTTATTATTTATAAAATTTAATATGAAAAAGTAGTCATACCTTAGAAAAATAATTTTGTTTCGGCCCTGCATATTGCAAGAGCAACTTAGACTTAAATACAGTCTGTTTTTCACTTCTTGCCTTTTATTGAAGATATTTATGGTAATCAATGTACAAGCCCACGACAACTATGTTTCATCAAACACAGGAAGCAGGAGAATGACGTCTTTGCACTTAAATAAAATATTTGTATAATTATAATATGCTATAATATATGTCTTACTATACTTGTCTTAAAGATTAGAAAGTATAGAATTATAATTTTTCCCACAGAAAAGTACAAAGGATGCTTACGTTGTAAGTATATATATGAACATGCTGAAAAATTATTAAAAAGGGTCCAGTGTGTTGACAAGCTCGAAACAATAGGTATTTGCGACCATTGTCGAGCCAAGTATGAAAATCCTTGTAAAGTTTGTTGCAAAATAGTAAAAAGGTTTCTTGCAAGTGAAACACAAAGAAAGAAATTAATCAAGGAAATGATTTTATGGTTATCTAACGTGGAGAATTTGTTGGAGAAAAATGAAATCTATCACAATTTATTAAGTCAGGCTGGTCCGCTAACGTATAGGCATAGTTTACACGACATTTCAGCAAAACCAAAATACTTTCGTCGTCCAGAAATTGGACAGTTATTAAGCACTGACGATACAGTTGAATCATCGTCACGGAACAGACCATTATATTCTAAAATGATTAGCATTCATAAATTACCAGGAGAAGTATATTCCGAGAATGCCTTCTTGTACAAAAGTGATGATCATATTCATTATGATATTAATGTCGAACAAATACCATTTGATCGTTCCAATGAATCATTCAGTTATTTGAAAGTTGATAAAATTTTTGGTAACAAAGATTTGAAGTTAAAACTTTTAGGAAAACATAAAGTACACTTGGTGCCTTTTAAAATCAGCGATCAAACAAGTACACATGCTACAATTATTTTGCAGCCCGAAATATCACAGAGTTCATTTAATAAAAGTAAACTTGATAAATCAGCATCTTTGCAGCACCCAAAAAGAGCATTGTATCGAGATTTTAGTTACGTGTTTACCAAGGAGAAATCTAAAGATGAACTGGAAGTAATACGACGTAAAAGTTCCTCGGAATTAATCAAAGAAACGCGGGAAAGAATTGAAACTAAATTACAATCAGATAAAAAGGAACGGGATGATAAGAAAAGAGCATTAGAAGATGTCAAAGTAA
This sequence comes from Heliconius sara, assembly GCA_917862395.2. Classification (NCBI taxonomy): domain Eukaryota; kingdom Metazoa; phylum Arthropoda; class Insecta; order Lepidoptera; family Nymphalidae; genus Heliconius; species Heliconius sara. Next base: position 16,904,274 of record OU860789.1, on the reverse strand, counting down.
ACAAACTTAATAAAGAACAGCCACAAAAATTGCCAAAATCGGAGCCTGACAGAAAAAAGCAACCACATTCAGAAAAAATATTTCAGGTCCGAAGTGGATCACTTAACAAAAAAACAAAAAATAATTTACCTGTAAAAGATACTACTAAAGAAATTCTGAAAAAAAGAGATGAAAAGCCTTCACAACTTTCTCCAAAAAAAATTACTAAGAAAGAAGGTAACAATAAAGAAAAACTAGAGAAAAAGCTGTCTCCGAAAAAAATAGTTAAAAGAGTTGAAGATAATAAGGAAAAAAATGAAAAAGAAAAGTACAAAAAAGATGATAAGCGGAGTACAATTAAAGAAAAAAACCTTTTAAAATCTATTGAAAAACCTCAAGAAAAAGACAAGCAACGCGAAAAAAACATTGCAGAGAAATCTGTAAAGCAACCAAAAGAACAGGACAAAAGCAAAGCTTATATGGAAGAATTAAAAGTTTTAAAGGCTGAAAAATTAAAACAAAGGGAAATTGAACTTAAATTAAGTTCTGAGGAAAAGAATAAAAATAGAGAAACCACAGAAGCAACGAAATCAGAAGATGGAATTAAAACAAAAAATATAAATAAACCAGAGTCATCTGATCGGAATTACAAAAAACAAAAAGCAACCTCCAAAAAATCTGCTTCCGAATCCAGAATTAACGCAAATATAAGCCAATTTAAGGTCGGATCTTTCTCATCTGAAGACTTGATATTAAAGTTAGTCAAACTTAAACAATCTGATCCAAATAAAGTGAAAATGCTTCGACCAAAGCGTTTATCTAAATTGTTTGGGAGTGCGGGTATCTTTAATGCTCATAAAAATCATAAAAATATAAAAGAACCCGAATGCGTTATTTGTAATGACTCTGAATTAGAACTTGACATTGAATATATTATTTTAAATAATACCAAAACGGAACCAATGAATGATATTATTATAGGAGAAAACATATTGAAACGTAAACCTATAAAAAAGCAAACAAGTGAAACAGGGGTGGTTCCTTTGTTTTTTAAATCTACCTTTCAGGGCGACAATGTGCATATTTCAAATACTGAAACCCTCATAAGTGATGCTGTGAAATATAAAAGCTCTCCTACATCGGCCAATAAATACGTAAGTTTAGTAACAAAAAAAGACTTTTAATCTATTTATTAAATTTAAAACAAAGCCAGCGAACTAGCACACCTAATAATACATAATTGATATGTATTTATTAGGTGTGCTAGTTCGCTGGCTTTGTTTAATATAACCTGAACTTAGAGTGCCTATATATATTTAAACATTTTTAATTATTTAAACATATATTTCATCCCATACATAGATATTGCATTATATATTGTAAGATATACATTGATATTCAAATATATACCAATATGTTAGAGTATTGAAGACAATTAAAAGGAGAATGAGGTAGAGTTACCATGTTGCAATCATTTCTTGCTTGAATTATTTTGCTTTTAGTCTATCTTTATTTGGAGTTCTAGATTAAAGTAGATGCAAAATTTACTTATATCTTATACCTTAAAATTTTAAATAGCCCTGGTACGATATACGCTTGGTGTGTAAAATTAAAACTATCTTTATATAATATAATGACTTACCAAATGTCATTATATTAATCAATCAAAAATGAAAATTGAGTTGATTAAATATTTTGGCAATTTGTTTTGTAATAATTTGTTTTATATATCGTATTTTCCAAATATTATCGTTATTTTATAAAGACAGTAAATGTCCAAAAATAAGAAACTTGAGGTCAATAAACCTAAATAACACTTTTGTTATATTTCATTGAATATTTATTATGATTTTTTCTTTTATCTTTTGGAATTGACTTTACAATTATTATATACTTATAATGTATGATAATAGCCGTCTCATTAATATTTAAAAAGCTATAACAAATGTACACATTATTTACAGATCGAGCAAGATTTGCCTAAAGGAATTGTACGATACGCTCTTTCCGACCGGTCGTTTATTGAAAAAGGGTGGACTATGTTACCAACAGAAAAAGTAGTTAGAAAAGTAAATTATGATTATAAATAGTCTTATTTAATAATAGAGGTTTCTTTTTTTGATATTAAAATATGTTACCACAGAAAAAGTAGCTAGCAAAGTAAATTATAATTATAAATCGTCTTTATAATAATAGAGGTTTCTTTTTTTTTTTAATTCTAATATAAAATATTTAATCTCATATTATAGATGAATGTGTATCGTATGCGGCCCGCGCATCCCGAATTTGATTGGTTTGAACATAATAAAAATAAAAAGATAATGTTTCACGATTCGGGTGAAAAATTGGCAGAATTTGATGAGAATGGCCGTGGAAAGTGGTTTTATAGAAACGGCAAACTGGCTCTCGATTATTACGATGCAGAAGGTTTACCGTTTTATTATAATTAAACTTAAAAAAAAATCTTTCTTCAATTTTTTTATAAGCCCTTGTAGAATTTACAGTAATTTACTTTTTGTTTCCTTTTGAAGAAACCAATGCACAGCAACGATTTGTATTGTATAGTAATGGGGAACCTGATGAGAGAGGTCGACCTCGGCCTTTTACAGTCATTGCAAGTTTCGATTATCTTGGAAATGGTATTGTGTTTGACCATGCTGGTAATATAAGGTACAACATATTTATGAGATAATATAAAATAATACACCCACTTACCAATTAGAATTCTAAAATCTGATTTTTTTTAAGATTAAAATACAATCAAACGGAAGGTGTTATCTTAGATAAAAATATTGGTCCTGCTTCTCACTGGAAATGGCATACTCTTAATGATCCGCCTGTTTTACAACAAGTTATGATTGATACACAAATGGCACATAAAGATCCTGAAATTCTAAAACTTGGACCACCAGGAGATGACAAAGTACGCCCCGATAATGAGGAAATGCTGGCCATTGAATTTGATAATTTCATCAAAGAGAAGAGTAAAAAGTTGTGTCAAAAGTTTAAACCGTTCCAAATCAAAATGAAGGCTTTGAAACTAAATGAACAATTTTCTTTGAAAGTTTTGGACCAGGCTACTATTTACTTAATTTTTAGAGATGGGTCTACCAATTTAAAAATAAATATAGGAATGATTCTTGATCACCAGGAAATTGTCGATACTGATACAGCGGAATTAGGAGAGGTTTCTAATAGTTTGGAACGGTTACCTGCTCGAACAAACAGCTTAGCAGGTCTACAAAAAAGCATTGCGTATGCACAATGTGTCGATAAAGCTCGTAGCGAACGTGAACGTTGGCTCCGACCTGTTAATCTTATATCTAGTGCAGATAAGCTTACTTCAGCTATTTCACGCCCTTTACGTCTTCCTTTATATGTTTGTTCTAAAAGCTCTAGAGCATCAAGTAAATGTAAAAAACTCCCATCATGTAATTTTAAATTATGATCCTCGTCGTTCTTAATAAACGTGCATTTATCAATGTGTTTTAGTACTTATTAAAATAATCATTAAAAAAAGTATGATTAATTTCTGACGCACATTCACAATTTTTGCACATAGCAGGGTAGGAGTAGTAGTAGTAAAAGGAACGTAGGAATTTTATGGTAAGACACTGGTCTCCATTAAGAAACTTGCTTTCCCTCGCTTTACCAAACAGAAAAGAACTCTATAGAGTATGATTTCCCCTGAACAGAACTGTAAAAAATAATGAAATGACGTCTTAACAAAAATAATTAAACATGACTTGTCATCAGCGTTGCCAGGCATATACTAGTTGTCACGGATTATTCCACGTCCTGCGACAAATCTTAATATATTAATTTGGTTTAAGTTTTTAAGTAGTAAATAATAGTTTCATAGAAATACAAATAAGTAGTGACCGACCGAAGATTCGGTTTCGGTTTCAGCCAGTTTCGGCCAAAAATCGTATAAATCGTATATCAGTTCGATACTTATTTAGAAAACGTATAAAAATTTGAATGTAGTGGGATTGAAACACGCGTCTTCTGGAAACCGACCATGCACTCTGACCACTAAGCCATACGTTCTCATCAAGCTACGTCAGAATATTTAAACGCTTGTTACAACTTATTTATGTTATCTCTGTAGGGAGATTTTTACAAATTTCCGCTACCCAAAGATAATTACTAAGAATTATCGTCTGGCAAGAGAGATTGTTATTTATTTATACCATAAGGTTTTGTAAACAACTCATATTTTTCAAGACAAAAAGCATATAACATATATATATGCAATATTACTTTATGGAGGGTATATACTTACACAGTATATACTTACACGGTAAAACATTAACACAAAAACTCACAGATTTTTTTGTTCCGCGGAATTGTTAGCATTTACAAACTATGTATTATAAAAGCATACAGAGTGTTTTTGTCAGCACCACTTTAAATTAAGTTGCAGTTTTAATTACTTTATAAAAGCCTAATACATTTTTTTCCAAAAATTTAAAAAGTATTTTTTTCAAACAAAATATGTTACAAAGTTATTGTTGTAAAATAAAACGTTATTTGTAAAGAACGACGCACGCACACATAACTTTAACAAAGGGAAACAGGAGCATGCGCCTCATTCCGAAATCGAGTCGTAGATATTGGTATACAACGTTCAAAGTTGTTTAACCTTTAGTAGAATTTTTGTAATAGTATGGTTTTACGTTATTGATATTTATAAGTAACTTCGTCACACGAAATACAGTATCGATAAACATGGTGAAATGAAAAAAAATCTGTCTTTAATTGCACTGTATATTGAAAAGTTTCAGTTTGTTTTGGTTTTGGTCGAACCTGAGAGCAAAGCTGAAGGTTCGGTTTCGGTTTCGGCTTAAAACATTGTTTCGGTCGGACACTACAAATAAGTATACTTGTAAGCTATGTATAACTATACTAAAGACTTAACTGCGTTACACGGGAAGCCAAAACAATGTCGTTTAAGTAGTGTCATTTTTCAAAAATATATTTTATATTGATGTCTATCACCATTGTTTATTTTTTTTTGTTTCGTTTTTAGGGAGAGAGCCCCGCCTTTGTGCTTAAAATGTTTAAAAAAACTCGCTTTTCACAGAGATAAGACCTGGCAGCGCTGTGTATCATGTACATATAAAGATTAAATAAGTATCTACCGTAAAACGGGAATAATAAAAACCACGAAATCACGTGAATAAAAAATATCCTGAGTGTCTATTTAATTAACCCTATCTACCCCATTTTATGACCCAAAGTCTAAATAGAAATTATTATATTTTTCATTTCATAATAGATTATGAGTTTAATACTCAAAATATAACAGTTTTTGTTCTATTTTTAATATAAAACCAGTATTAACCCATAGTTCAATGTATGTTATTTTGTATTTCTACTTGAATTAAATGCGGAAATAACTTGAAGCCACAATACAAAATACTATATTGTACAATTTAACTACTATATTAAATATTTTTGACAGCTTGTCTTTGACAAATCAACTTGATTTTGACAAATTTTATTTGTCACCTTGGGCAGAAACTAGAATGTTTCATTATAAACTTATATCCATACGTATTTGTGATATCGACTTTGATTTCTAATATAATATTTTTTTATTGAAATGTGACAATCGGTATAATAATAAAATTTAATATACAAACAATTTAAATTCTTTGAACATGGTAAGCACAAGACCATTTGTCACCACCTACTTTGTATTTATTAGAATGAATCACAAAGTTATCGTTTATTTGTGCAGAGTTATCAGGATGAATATGTGGGATCATTTCCTAAAGATTTCAGCTACGGTCCCTTTGAACAAAATGGGGAAAGTGACAATGCGTCGCTTCAAGAAGATCATAAACCTCGAATTCTCCTTATGGGCCTACGACGGTGAACTGGTTTCTTATCTTTAATTATCTATTTAAAATAGAAAAAGATATTCATACTCGAAAAATTATTTCATACATTTTTAGGTCGGGAAAATCTTCAATACAAAAAGTTGTATTTCACAAAATGTCTCCCAATGAAACATTGTTTTTGGAGTCTACCAATAAAATAGTTAAAGATGATATAAACAATAGTAGCTTTGTACAATTTCAAATATGGGACTTTCCTGGTCAAATTGACTTTTTTGACCCAACATTTGATTCTGATACTATTTTTGGCGGCTGCGGTGCTCTAGTGTTTGTTATTGATGCACAGGTAATTGTAATCAAATTATAAATATTAAATAAATTTATTTTATAAATATTATTCTATTCCGATGAATGATAAATACTTTTTTTTATGTTTTAAGGATGATTACCAAGATGCCCTTGATAAGTTACAGCTTACTGTTACAAAAGCATATAGGGTAAATAGCAACATAAAGTTTGAAGTATTTATTCACAAAGTAAGTATAGTAATAGTACAGTCATTTGGAAAAATGTTTCTCACTATATCTCTTGTAAAGGACAGGCAGAGGAAACTTGTGTAAAGGTACACCATACTCCACGTTCTGCCCAAATTATGAACTTAACACTGCACTTTATTTATATATTTTACTGCCCTGAATGTTGATCCAACATACGACCATCACCACTGGACCACAAAGACCTCTTAATTTAATGAATTGAATTTTAAATAAATGTAAAAATGCTAATAGATTTACAATTTAACATGGTGAATTTATAAAATTGATTTTAAATATTTTATGTATTATATGTATGTATTTGTAATAAGTATTATTTTAGAAGCCAATACAGTAATATTCACATTTGTAAAAAAGATTTGTGGTTATTTTATTTTCTAATTTTGCACATTTGTTAAAAATTACAATATCTTGGTTATCGTCGTCGTTACAGCATTTGTTATATTAATTTCATTATTCCAAAAACATGATTTGTTTAGTTTTCCAAATATTGATTTGAATGAAGATTGCTTTATTTGCTTCTATATCATAGTGGCCCGCCGACAGCAAAAATAATACTCTCGTACATTCAAAAATATTGAATTCTGTTCCAGAATAAAACCAAAAAATATATATTTGAAACATCTGGCGGCGGGCCCGCCATCAGTTCATGATTTGCCAGAGTGGTCCCTAGTCTTAATAAGTCTGTGCAACCATGTTCTATATGATACAATTATAGGTTGATGGCCTGAATGATGATTATAAAATGGAGTCTCAAAGAGATATTCACCACAGAGCCAATGAAGACCTAGCAGAAGCTGGCTTAGATCATGTCCACCTATCCTTTCACTTAACTTCTATATATGATCATTCTATATTTGAAGCATTCAGTAAAGTGGTGCAAAAATTGATACCACAACTGCCAACTTTGGAGAATCTCCTAAATATACTTATTTCAGTAAGTAAATCAAATTTCTGTTATATTGATGTTGCATTGCTTTAATAATATTATAACTGACTTCTAAAGGATATGATAGAAAATTAATTTATTTGAGGTATACAAATATATTCAAGTTTTTTTTGTTATCTAAATATATTTTTTTAAATATTTGACAATAAAATACTTGTAAAAAATATTAAGGCACTCTTTTGATGATCATGCAAAGTATTTGAATAAAAACAACAGACTTAATTATGAAAAATCTAGGAAACAATAACTATATTTTTTATTTTCAGAATTCTGGCATTGAGAAAGCATTCCTTTTTGATGTTGTTTCAAAAATCTATATAGCAACTGACAGCTCTCCAGTAGACATGCAAAGCTATGAATTATGCTGTGATATGATTGATGTTGTTATTGATATTTCATGTATATATGGGTAATTATTTTCTTTTAGCTTTACTCTTGATCCTTAGCAGAGTAACCAGGAAAATTGGAGCATTTAACGCTCATATAAATAACAATGTAATTGTAATTGGCCTCATATGAATACACTGTGAAGCTAAAAAAAAAAGTAAACATAGTACTATTTTATAATTATTCTTTCAGGATGGTTGAAGAAGCAGATGTAAATACTTTTAATAGCCAAAGCTCTAGTCTTATTAAACTTAATAATGGCACAGTGCTTTATTTGAGAGAAGTCAATAAATTTCTTGCTTTAGTTTGCATTCTTCGAGAAGAAAACTTTCAAAAGCAAGGTAAATTTAATATTTGTATTCAAATAAAGCGGCAACAAAACTACTACCATGTTTCAAAGTTCAATGCAACAAATTAAATCAATCAAAACACCGTTACTTGTATGCCGAAGTATATTTTTGATTTAAAAACTATGCATAATTTTTTCCAGGTGTAATTGATTATAACTTTCTTTGTTTCCGTGATGCCATAACTCAAGTATTTGAATTAAGAAATAAATCTCAAAATGCGGCTAAAAATCGATCAGAGGTGGATCTTTTACAAAACGGCGCTGGAGATTCTACTGAAAATGTACCTAATCATTTACAAGTTCAGATACCATAGCACAATGAACATTATCATTATTTTTATTGTATAAACTGTAGAAAAATTATCTATACAATATAAAATTGTTTATACCACTGCTTATTCAATATATATATTTATATATATATATCCGTAATTGTAACTGTAAAGAATATTTAAATAAAAGAAATTTTATTTTCATATTACTTTGACTACTATTTCTAAAAAAATATTATTCCTTATTTATTAATAGTTAATACATTTTTAAAAATTGTGCCACAATGAGCACACAAATTATTTTCATTTTACCGTCACAAGTACTGTGTAATGTCTCAAATTCAGAAATAGTAGAATGGATTTTTTTGGAGTACGTCATTTAATACAACCCTGTCAATATATCAATTTCAAAAACTATTCGGATCAAATGAACTACTCGATTAAAATATAGCTATGATTTTTCTTAATGTCATTAGCTCAGGAAACACACCATACGTCTTTACAATTATGAAATACTAGCGGCCCATTCGCGGCTTCGCCCACATACCACTTATAATTATTTTATTAAGCGGCGTTTGACATAAGATATTCAATATAAATTATTTAATCCATATAATTTATAACATTCAGTAATTTTGAGAAAGTACAGCGATCACTACATGGCGGCTCGCGAGGATGAAATCGGCGGCAAGGGCGCCCCCCTCAGGTCTTTTGCCTATGCTTGCGGACGTAAACGGAGCGTTAAATTATTTTAAATTTACATTTTCTTAAAAAGTATACGTTCAAATCACATGCTATATATATAAACGCCAAAGCATATCTTCATAAAATTTCCTTGAATGATGGAACAACTTTTGCTCGTAAGTTTTAAATACTTTATCAAATAAAAACCCCTGAAAAATCACCTTGCAGTTTTCAATTATTTTTTGTCACAAAAAGCCTTATGACTTATTTATACGGATTTTTTTAAAAGTAATAAAATAGAACATTTCTTCTGTACAATGTATTGATTGACATTTATTTTACCATTTTTGCAGCACATGCGTTTAAAGTAATTCGATAACGTTCATTATATTGTTATTTCGTTAACTAAACTTACATCATCATGTTATATAGCCTATAGCACTTCTGAAGAGCGTAGCTTTCATACAAAATCAATAATAAGTAAATCGGACCTGTAGAACCAGAGATCTTAGCGTTTAAACAAACAAATAAAACCTTCCGCTCTATTATTAGTTTATTATATTAGTATTTAGTATAGATAGTTGAGAGGTGAGGAGCAACAGCGCGTAAATCTGACGTTTTCTTGATACTAGGCACTTAAATATCTAAACTGATTTAAATTTAAAATCTACATTATATTTGTGTACGCTCTCCTTAAGTAGTGATTCAGTGAGGGCTGTGAAGGTTGCGGCTGGAATATTAGCAAAGATTCTTTCAAATACACAACCTATTGTTAAATCAGAGCTGGTTAGAATAACGTTGCGTTTGATTCAATTTTATTTTTCTACTTATGTGTACGTTTCAATAACCATTTTCTTATTTAAAACGTTATCTAAAAATATGAATACATGCGTAAATCTATAAGTTCCCTATGGGGAATATGCGTCGGAATCTAGAAGAAAACTATGAGGAAGCCGAAGAAGCAAGTGTGGGTGAGGAGCGTACATGCACGCCTCGACAATTAGGTGATTGTAATGGAAATCTGCGCGCTCGTAGTAGTGCTTGGCTAGGGCTTTACGGAATTCCTTTAATGATTCTAATTCAACATTTTTGTTTAAGTCCACATTGCGTACGTATTACGGACATACCATTCAAAGGAATTTATTATAGATCCTCTAAAGGCGGTCTATCTTGGCGTGTCCGACACAAGCATAGGTCATGATAGGTCGACTGCCAGTTTTATACAATGTCAGCTTGTTCCGAAATTATATTTTACTCTGATTGCAGATTCGTAGGCACAACCTACTCATGAACGTTTGTGTAGCTTTATTTCTGGTACATACGTGATGTGCCGCCGGAAGAAGAGATTCGTACAAACAATATCTAATCAAGTTTTATTAGAAAATAAAAAATAATACGACATTATATTAAAGGCCAGGTTCAAGATCTCGAGATTTTTTTATTTAAAATGACGAACAATAAATTTGATCGGACAATTTTTTTTTTCGATTTTGAGGTTAATGCTGTTAGCCCTATTGGCTTTTACAGCGACACCGGGTGGGTAGGGAAGAGGGTACTCTGTCCCAGAAGAAATGCAAGCACTACGTGGCTGCTTGAGGGGAGTCGACGGCTGTAAGGGCACCCCCTGCGGGGCTCGAACCTCGGCTTACAGCCGCCGAGCGGGCTGGGATTTATCTATTCTAAGCAAACCAGCCGCGACGTGAAGCCGCGACTGGGGGACAAAATTAGACTAATCTAGGGGAGCTAACCGCTGGATCCGACCGCACCGAGACGCGGCCGAGCCGTGGAATATACTGGACTTCGTCGTCGATTCCGTCGACGACGGTGTATGTGTTTTGTATGCGTAGTGTAAGTCCTACCTACATACTGGGCATTCGCTATCGTAATGGCGTCATCTGGGTCTAAAAGGACGCTACGCGGGCGTCTGAGTTTAGGGAGCGCGTTGGGTGTGTAATCACACGCCGTTTTAACGAGGGGGTTCGCGTGCGAGCCTGCGCGCTCAAAGTAGCGCTTCGCTAAGCGTTTTCAGTGCTCGTTGATCGATTCCAGTTCAAAATCTCTATGAAGGTCGACGTTACGTACGTACCAGGGACAACCCGATGCGATACGTAAGAATTTATTTTGGACTTTTTGAAGGGGATCTAGCTTAGTGTGCGCGAACGCTACACAAGCGTATGAAAGAATGGGCCTTATACAAGTTTTGTATAATGTCAGCTTATGTCTAAGTGACATTTTACTACGCTTGTTAATAAGGTGGAATAATTTATATAGAACGAATTTTGCTTTATTGCAAAACTTTCGTGACGTGGGGTTTAAATGAGAGTCTAGAGTCTAGAGTGACACCTAGATATTTGACTTGTTTCTCCTAGGGAATGGGCTTGTCTAATAAACGTATGGTAGAGACCTGTATGTGTCGAGCCATAGGGAAAAGGATGGCTTTACTTTTATCGGGATTAACCTCGATTCTCCATAGGCGGAACCACGCACCTAGTGCGCGGGCCGCTTTGATCGGACAATGAACAACTAACGTTTTAAAACAAATCATTTTCCCCCGCCAACTTAGGTTGCACAGATTTCTAATATGTGTTGTAGAATCTAATGTCATAGACAACGCATACGAGATTAATATTAATTTTTAGATATTTATAATTTTGTATAATGTGCCTTTTTTTCCAGGTGGAGGTATAACTGATAAGACCTATTTCCATATTGTTAAACCGTTACTCTAATCTGAATGTGACTGATCAATGTTTATGTTTTTTCTTCATTTTACGTGACATTTGCGAAATAAATTGTACTTTACTAGGCACAACCTACTCATGAACGTTTGTGTAGCTTTATTTCTGGTACATACGTGATATGCCGCCGGAAGAAGAGATTCGTACAAACAATATCTAATCAAGTTTTATTAGAAAATAAAAAATAATACGACATTATATTAAAGGCCAGGTTCAAGATCTCGAGATTTTTTTATTTAAAATGACGAACAATAAATTTGATCGGACAATTTTTTTTTTCGATTTTGAGGTTAATGCTGTTAGCCCTATTGGCTTTTACAGCGACACCGGGTGGGTAGGGAAGAGGGTACTCTGTCCCAGAAGAAATGCAAGCACTACGTGGCTGCTTGAGAGGAGTCGACGGCTGTAAGGGCACCCCCTGCGGGGCTCGAACCTCGGCTTACAGCCGCCGCGGGATTTATCTATTCTAAGCAAACCAGCCGCGACGTGAAGCCGCGACTGGGGGACAAAATTAGACTAATCTAGGGGAGCTAACCGCTGGACCCGACCGCGCCGAGACGCGGCCGAGCCGTGGAATATACTGGACTTCGTCGTCGATTCCGTCGACGACGGTGTATGTGTTTTGTATGCGTAGTGTAAGTCCTACCTACATACTGGGCATTCGCTATCGTAATGGCGTCATCTGGGTCTAAAAGGACGCTACGCGGGCGTCTGAGTTTAGGGAGCGCGTTGGGTGTGTAATCACACGCCGTTTTAACGAGGGGGTTCGCGTGCGAGCCTGCGCGCTCAAAGTAGCGCTTCGCTAAGCGTTTACAGTGCTCGTTGATCGATTCCAGTTCAAAATCTCTATGAAGGTCGACGTTACGTACCTACCAGGGACAACCCGATGCGATACGTAAGAATTTATTTTGGACTTTTTGAAGGGGATCTAGCTTAGTGTGCGCGAACGCTACACAAGCGTATGAAGGAACGGGCCTTATACAAGTTTTGTATAATGTCAGCTTATGTCTAAGTGACATTTTACTACGCTTGTTAATAAGGTGGAATAATTTATATAGAACGAATTTTGCTTTATTGCAAACTTTCGTGACGTGGGGTTTAAATGAGAGTCTAGAGTCTAGAGTGACACCTAGATATTTGACTTGTTTCTCCTAGGGAATGGGCTTGTCTAATAAACGTATGGTAGAGACCTGTATGTGTCGAGCCATAGGGAAAAGGATGCCTTTACTTTTATCGGGATTAACCTCGATTCTCCATAGGCGGAACCACGCACCTAGTGCGCGGGCCGCTTTGATCGGACAATGAACAACTAACGTTTTAAAACAAATCATTTTCCCCCGCCAACTTAGGTTGCACAGATTTCTAATATGTGTTGTAGAATCTAATGTCATAGACAACGCATACGATGTTAATATTAATTTTTAGATATTTATAATTTTGTATAATGTGCCTTTTTTTCCAGGTGGAGGTATAACTGATAAGACCTATTTCCATATTGTTAAACCGTTACTCTAATCTGAATGTGACTGATCAATGTTTATGTTTTTTCTTCATTTTACGTGACATTTGCGAAATAAATTGTACTTTACTAGCACGCCTATAGGCCATAAAACAAAGAACATAACATTAATATTCATTTGTCATTTATCTTGGATCGAACTGTGTTCTTAACTTCTGTGTTTTACTCCTTTGTTATATTTGGTGTATTAAATTGATATAAAAATATACCTTATAGGAACTTGTTTTGTGCAATTGTGAATTAAAGTACTGTTTTTTGCAATTTTATATGTAAGTAGAATGAATTTTATAGCATAAAGAGTACTCCTTGTGTTTGAAAGATTGTTTTCTTATTATTTATTATTAAAGATATAAAAGAAAATGATAATCATTTGTAAAAACACATTCATATGTAAAGTAGTAAATCACAACAAAAATAATATAAAAAAAATGCATGAAATACTAATTCATTTAAAAAATATTTTTAATTCTTTGTGCATTTAAAGAAACTAAATAGAAAATATAAAATTAATCTAATATTAAATTACGTCTGATTTCTTTTCGTTAGTTCTTATTTTACAAGAAATACGTTTTTTTTATTTTTTGACATATGAATTTGTATATATGAAACAAGGTAAGCAATATTCATGTGTTGTCTTTAATTATTTTTATATAATGTGACTGTGTTCATTATCTTGTTTAATTCAAAATTAGAGTTGTATGTGTATACCCTTATAATAAATGACTAGCTGGCCACATAAATTCACCGGCATTTTGAAATATACATTTTTGACAAAAAAATCTTAGAGGCTAATTGTGGTACAGGGACACAAGTTTGCGACGCGGCGTTGAGTTCCGTCACTCAATATACAATGCCCCCAGAAGTTGGTTGAAAGAAGAGAAAGGAAGTGTCTTAATTTAAAAAGAGTTTCTTAACTTAGGTACTGAGGTTCTGCCTACCTTGCTATGTGCAGGATACAGTGGAAAACTAAAACAAATCTTGAAAGTTAAGGATTTTTTAAATATGATTTTACAACTATTGATATGAAATTAAAATCCATACTAATATTATAAATGCAACTCCTGTCTGTTTCGACACCAGAGCAAAGAAATGGAAATATAAATTTAAGTAAATATTTCATCTCCTTGAGTGGTTTCCCCAACACCAAAACCAGTTGGTTTTACAGTCACACTTCGTGCCGCTGTGCCACGACCGGCCTCAAATCATAATTTCAATGTTTTATGAAAAGTTTGTTTTGGGGGTGAATGCTCTGAGTGGGGCTTTGGTTTTTTATTTATTTATTTACTTAGGTCACCAACAAGACATACATTTTTACATTAAAATAACACAAACATTCACAATTTTATACTAAATGATGCCCTAATTAAAAGCAACACTGCATTCTAAGAGGAAAACATCAATTATAATTTATTACACATAGTTTAGGAAAAAGAAAAAAAAATCACAAACACACACATACACATACATACACATAAACATATATATACATTTAAAACACCTTAGCAACAATATTACAAACCAAAGTAGAAATACACATGAACTAACCTTATTATTTATGAGATAGTTAGTTAGTAGTTGAGTAAGTTTTATTGCCTCCTTGAATTTACTAAAAGAATGAAAAAAAATATCAACATCATTATTTGTTCCTAACTTATTAAAAGATTTTATAATTCTATTAAGAGGTGCATTACGACCTAGGTTAGTTTTACTTAATTTTTCGTGAAACAATGTAACATTTTTATATCTAGGCAGTCTAGATGGGTTGGATGGGTTTTAAACAAATAAAGCAATAAAGATAAATGATTTAAATAACTTATTTCTTCTTGTTGCACTAGTGCAAACTCTATTGATTTTAGTTTTACAGGAAAATAATTTTAATTCTGGTACTTTTTTTGTCATTTTTAATTTTCAATTCTAGTAGTCGTATTTTCTGAGTAATTGGAACTCTGAGAATTTCTAAATACAGTTGGGAGCAATTTCAAATTTTTTACTATCATCAGTTGCTTTTAATATTTATTTTATTTTTTTAAACCCCCAAATGCAAAAAGATGGGTTACAAGTTTTATATGATCGTGCCACCAAAGCTCCTGAATTATTTTGATTGCACAAAATATTGTATCACAGCTGTGACGTAATTGAAACGAGAAAGTTTTACTTAATGCAATTATACTTATTTCTATATGGGAATAATTCCTTCTAGTGGAACACACTTCCTTGGTATGATAAAATCTTCGAATTCACTACCCATAACGAAATACTGAATTACAATTTTTTCTGCTTAGCTCTATATAAAATATGTATCTACGTAACATATTAAAGAATTTGCAATTCCAATATGCTTTTTGTACTTTTCATTAAAAAAACAAATACATATTTTGATTTATTTATTTTATATTTTAATTAAATAATAATAAAATATAAATCACAAATTTGAAATTAACTATAAATATTATTAATTATCAATATTTTTGCGATAATCTAATAATTAATAGTGATTATGCGCATTAGACGTATTATTTATCTAGATGAGAAAGACATCGATAGTAATAAATAGATAGAATTCTGAAAAACATGTTTTTGTGTTTTCCGCGTGCACGTTATTACGTATTCGCGGTAGTGTTCGCGATGATAACGATATTTTGCCCACCAAACTAGCACTGCCTGAGGTGCCTGCAGATGTTTACTACAATATTGATCTTCTGTGATTGGCATAAGGTTGAAAGTAGGTAAGGCCATCAGTTTTAACGCATGGCATTGATAATTTAGAAATGGCCTTGTGCGATTTAAAATAATACGCAACAGGTTCGTATCGGCAACTAGCGCGCCACGTCTGTTGTAAACAATACGTCACGACACACCCATTCCTCGACAAATAAGGTCGCTGTATTTTATGATTTTTTTTAGATTATTTTTATTGTTTTAGCCTTGAATTTTGTTAAATAATTTTGATTTAATGTAATGATTCTTGTGTGGCTTTTCGAAATATTTATATTGTAATATCGCTACTATAACCAGCTTTTTTTTTAAATGAAACACCTAACTCTCTAATACAATAATCCTTAATATTCCGCAACTGGAACAGTTATTGATATCGACATTTCTAAACGGCAAGAGCAACATCTATATAAAAAATGATATTTGCCCAATAAACCTATGCAAATTTAAATTACGCAGAAAACCTCTTTTCCATTGATTCATTAGAAACTCCACACATTGTTTTCATGTTATTCAAGTTTTCGTTTGTCTTGACTTGATTCACAATCGAGTTGTTATTATAAACAATAAATTGGAAAAGTATAACCAATTTTTTTTTATATATAAGAAAATTGATTTTCTTAAATATATATGTAAAATTTGTAGAGCACGTTTTCAATATGTTTTGTCGTTAAAACAATAATTTAAAATTTCATGATCATGACAATTAAACATAATTATAAAACTGATCGATTTGCATAAAAGTCAAGAGGTTAATATCAATTTTTGTGTACGCTTTCATGCAACACAAGAAACTTTCGCAATATAAATGGTACGACATCACGCCACAACATGCGATCAACACGTTGCGTGGTGAGCCCGGTACACTGTACAGTACGGTCAACGAGTTGTGGCCGTCCCGAATTTAATTGTAAATGGCTGCGCACATATGATTTTACGATTTTTGCTACATCTGATTATTTTCTTACCGAGTGAACAATGCGAACAGAAAACATAACTAAATGGCGGCCACGACTTGTTGACCGTATTATACACTCCTCACTTTTCTGCGGTTGGCCACGAAATTATCGTTTCGCAGCTATCGGTTACTGACGCATCCGTTCACTGCTCGCGCTCAGTCAGCTGCTCGATCAGTGTAGAATCGTACTTGTTACGTGTGACACGCGCTTTTTAAATCGAAATTGTCTCGTCGTGTTGCAGACTTTGCACAAACTTTTGTACTAAAATAAAGATTTTGTGACTTTATTTATGAGAGTGTTTTAGTGCTTTGTAGCAGAATTTTCAGTTCTTAAGGTACATTACATTAATTATTAATATAGCAGTGGCTTGTGATCGTATTAAATAATGTTGCGACTTGTACACCTTAGTGATAACCGATTTTACTAGTATCCAAAAAATATATTATTGTAAAATATTTCACATACTATAAATTTTCACAGTTCTTCTAAGTAACAGCCAATACAACACCTACATATTATATCTAATAAATATCTTAACTTTGATAAAAAAAAAATAACTTAGCGTTCTTGAATTAAATAACTTATTGGGTCACTCTTATTGCTCAAATGCAAGTAGCCATAGAGTAGGTACTCTGTGGCCTATATTTACAAATAATTAATACCTAGTTTTTTTCGAATGTTTTTTTACCTCTAAAAATTATATAGCAGTACGTACGCACATGCTTAGACATTTATGACGACCGATGACTAAAGTCGTTTAACTAATACAATATCTATGTCTTGCTTCCTGGATAACCATTTTTTTTGTTCTATATTATAAATAAATTAATTATATATTATAATGTTTTCTTTTACTTTAAGATCATATTTTCCTTTATATGTATGATTTGTTAAATATTATATGAATTATTGATATTGATTATTTTATCAAATTTCAAAATTAAATAACAATTGGAAGTGATTGACAGTACTTGAGACGACGAGACGAGAGGGGGAAACATATAATCCGTTTCCTGGTTAGGCAAGGGAATCTGTCTTTGGGCTCCACTCCTCAACACGCTTAAATAGGTGGAAAGCGATGATTGGAGCGTGTTAACACTAGGTTCTTTTTTTATTATCCTGCTTAATACAGCGTGAAGAAAAAAAGTACATAATATATAGTTATTTTTAACCGACTTCTTTTTTCAAAACGGAGGCTCTATATTCGTAAACTATATTTTTTTATGTGTTTATCTATTGATTTCTCTGTCAATTATTATGGCACTATTTTAAAAAATGTTTTTATTATTATACAATAAATATGGGAAATTTAAAATAAATAACACTTTTAGATGTTTTTTTTTCAGTTAATGCAAAAGTATAAATAAATTATGTTTACTAGTAAACAAATTGTTATTGTACCTAGGTTGTTTGTCTCAATCTTGTTGTTTATCTTGTGTATATACCTAGCTATACCTAGGGTCTAGTAGTAAACATGCTTGTTTATTACTCTAGTCATTACAAGCATATAGTTATTTTTTACGTTTATAAATTATTCGTTAAGATATGGTTCTGACAGTATCTTAGTTGATTAGCTTTCAACTTTTCTGTTTAAAGTGGAGAACGGAATGTCTTAACACTAGGTTCCCTCTGCCTACCCTGCTGTGTGCGGGATACAGCATGAAGCTATTTTTTTTTTTAATATATAGTAGCTTCACGCTGTATCCAATATAGTAAGGTAGGCAGACGAAATCTGGGAACTTAGTCATAAGACACTTCGTTCGCGTTTCCCGTTATAATGTAACATGGCACTTATTTCATACATAATATTATATAATTATTGACAGACAGCAGTTTATCCATTTTTTTATTCAACATTTCGTATTACAGAAAAATATTTAGTAAGTTATATATACTAAGATATTAACCCATATACAATGTATTTTGTTCTGTTCATTTCTAATTCGATATGAGTATATAATAGGTTGTTACGCAGTAAAAGACAACTCTGTATCGATTATAAATCGTCTTTACTATGTTGTGACACACGTACCAGGCTGCGTGGATATTATTAAATAAACAATAACTGAGTCTTTGCCATGTTCAAGGATATATCTGCTTGATCTCATTGATTAATCATACATTTATTGCTTTCGATAATTATCAAATCTATAAAAAAATATTTTTTTACTTATTACATACATGCATAACATACAATAACATTAAACAAAGCAGTTAACATAGCTAACTAATAAAATGTCGAACAAACTAAATAAAAACTAGGTATTTATAAAAATACGCTTTTACTAATTGCTATTTTAAATAGGCTAAATGCAATATAAGGCACGAAATGATATACATATATTAATAACATGATTGTAGTACAACGACCCTTGCAACAATAATGTTCGTCGAGTTGATATACTCTGCCACGACATCCGGAAGTTGTGGTCTTATAAATTATAATAAATTTCATACGTACAATTTCTGCAATCTAGCTATTTCTTTTGTTTAGTTTATTCACCTTTTTGTGTTATACCTTTAAGTAATCAGTTCATGATCAAATGTCTTGACATAAATTACATAATATTAAACAAATAAAATCTAATTCTTTATATACATTATCACCGCCCACTATCCTGATAAAAAATATGGTTTTAAGTTCAACGTCCCAAGTCATGAGCGATAAATTTCTACAAAGATCATATTCTGTTAGGCAAACCTCGGCGCTGAGCTCCCCCCCTCTTAACATGTCTAGGATTCGGCGAAAATGGGGAACGAATGTCTCTTAATGATAATAGAGTGTCTTGACACAAGGTTCCCTCTGCCTTTCACTGCCAAGGTTCACTTTACTATATGCGGGATACTATATGTGGGATTGCGGGTATTGCTATATACTGCATGCATATATATATATGTGAAGCTAAAAAAAATCATATTCCATGTTTTTCGAAATTTAATTGTATATCGAATCTGTTAAAAAAAATAAGAAATACCGTTAATTGTATAAAATCTGTTCACTGCGAAAGGAAACTGGGACAGGCTCGTTTTAAATAATAAACAGGTTATTTAAAAATCCTCTCTGTTTGTTGTTTTTTCTTATTCTGATGAATAGAATTCTGAGTGCTGATGCACTTCAAGTGTATTTCGGTTGATCTAAACAACGACACTTAAGCATAATATTATTTTCAACTGAGTGTTTATTTGTTATTAAAGCTTACTACTCAAATGGCATCGTAAATGTAAACTCTAAAATTATTCTTTAGATTTCCGAGACAAATGTATTATCAAAATCCCTTTAAAACTTCACAAGCATTGAGTTATCTCTCTGTATCCCGCACATAGTATGAGGAATCTGGGAACCCTTTTGTAAGACACTCCGTCCCCATTATGATACTTCCATTCCCCACTTTCCAGTCGAATTCTGGAGACATGGTCTGTTGAGTGGCGGAACTCAAAGCCACGCTTTGCACCGTTACTAGAACGAAGGATTGAAAATATTTCATTTGCTCTAATGGGAATCGAACCCAGAACCTGCCGCTTTTATAGTCGCATATTTGTGCCCATGCGCAACGACTGACCTCATTATCATTTACTTTTAGGGTTAATGCCCTTTTATACAACAGCACATAAGCTACAAAGCTTAATTTTTATTTTGTATTAATACTTTTAATTTTACTAAAAATAGGGCGCAGGCTTAAATGTCTAACTCTAATCAGTCATCACATTGACGAAGAGTAAATATAATTATAATTAGAATGTTGTTGTTTTTTCATTAACGCAGTACATCAATAAATCAGCTTCACGCTGTATCCCGCACACAGCAGGGTAGGCAAAGGGAACCTAGTGTTAAGACACACCGTTCCCACTTTCTGCCGAATTCTGGAGGCATTGCGTGTTGAGTGGCAGAACTCAACGCCGTGTTTTGCCTCGACGAAGAAATGGAAATATAAATTTAAGTAAATATTTCATCTCCTTGAGTGGGGATCGAACCCACAACGCAACGCACTATATAGAGTGCGATGAAATATCAACAATTTTTAATTCATTTCTATTGTTCATTGGACGATGTTATTTTTTATCAAATCACTTTAAATATAATTAGGAATAAGTTATATTAATAATCTGGGTTCATATAAGATGTAATAAAGTTGCTATTTGTTGCAGGTGTTTTGTCGGCAATATGGGGTAATTTTTGGAAAAGTGAAATACTGAAAAAGGAAGTTGGACTTTAATTGTTTTGATTAAAATAGAATTTTAAGTAAACTTTAAATTTGGAATGTCTAAGACAAAATCTGCAGGCATGTATTCCATGAACTATATTGGCAAGTTCTTTACGAACTTCTATGAATTTTACAATGAAATCAATAGTGCTACTTTAACTGGTGCGATCGATGTGGTGGTAGTGGAGCAGCCCGACGGAAGCTTCACGTGTTCACCTTTCCATGTTCGTTTTGGAAAACTCGGAGTTCTACGTTCTCGGTTTAAAGTGGTGAGTTCTCATTGGAATACCTTGTTAATAAGAAATTACAAAAAAATACATATGCGTAGTCGTGCCGCAGTGGCACAAACGTTTCAATGTAAACCCGACGGTTGTGGGTTCGATTTCCCCCGATTGAATAATTATTTTTTTTTCTTAAGTTTCCTCGCTCTGGTAATAAGGATAGCGCGTTATTTTAATTGACCTTTTTGTCACCTCAACACGCAATGACTCGAGAATTCGGCTGAAAGTAGGGAACGAAGTGTCTTAATGATAGGTTCTCACTGCCTACCATGCTATCCGCATAGGATAAAGCTGAAAAAAAAGAAAAAAAAAAACAATATCATGCTTACTTTTGTATATCAATCTACTGTCGTATGTCATCAACTGATACTAACATTTTATTCTTTAAAAGAAGGACATTTATCAATCTCCATACAAAAATTAACAATTATCTAACATTCAATTGCAATATGAACTAAATACACCTTTACAGATTCATGTATTATTATATAATGATCGAATGAGCTTTTGATTACCAAATCTCACATTGGCTAACTATTAGCGTCTATGTAGGTACATTATTACGTTACGTTCATAAGTAGTGATATTTTTCGTAACGCTACTCGTACAAGTTTGTTTACAAAATACCTACAACCACTACTAATATCTTCATAAGGTATAATTCTTAATCATATTATGGTACGTAGATACTGTATAATATATTATATTTATTTTATATGTATTTTCAATAAAATAATTGAATTATATAACAAAGATAGACTGTACTACGTATATTCAGCTGCATAATTTAATTAACAATACGCGGAATATTTAATCTTCAAGGTAGAAGGATTTATTATTTATCTATATACAAAAATAATTACGCAATGATAATATACTTGATTGCTAATCAATAATTTTGTTAGCAAAACTATATCTCGATTGATATTATAAAATTGGAGAGTTTGATTGAGCGCCCTAATCTTAAGAACTACTGGTTGGAATGGATTTTTTTTGTGTTGAATCTTCCATGTATTGAGGAAGGCTAAAAATTTTGTGAGACAGGCCTTCACATTAGATGTTGCTTTTAATATTCCATTGCGAATACCGGTTCTTGTCTTGTTATGTAAATAGCTAAAAGCACCTAGCATGGTCGCTATATTTTTTTTTCGTAGGTGTTTTTTTATAGTAATAAAAACAAGTACAATGAATTTTTTTGCGTTTGAATTATTTATTATAAAACTAATTATTCAATGTCACAGTATTGTATAAGGTATACATTACATTTTAGTTTTCAATTTTTTTTTAATTTATGAGCTTCACACTGTATCCCGCACACAGCAGGGTAGGCAGAAGGAACCTAGTGTTAAGAAAATCCGCCTTCACTTTCCGCCAAATTGCGTGGCATGACGCATGCGCAAAGAGGCGTTGCGTGTTGAGTGGCGGAACTCAACGCCGCGCTTTGCCTAGACACCAGAGCGAAGAAACGGAAATATAAATTTAAATTAATGTAATTTAATTTCATTTCCTCGAGTGAGGATCGAACCCACAACCAGTCGCTTTTACAGTCACCCATTGTGCCCCTGCACCACGGCTGGCCTCAATTTATTATTATAATATAAGTATAATAAAGTAAATAATTAGAACGATTTTTTAAAAATTTTTGCAAATAACTTCTCTTACGTATTAAATTTACGATATTACCATTCAATGATTAGGTACAACTTATCGATATGACGTTAAAAATAATTAATTCTGTTGTCATAGTATGATTTTCACGCAATATTTCGTAAATGAGCCACCCGGTACATGTTTGTGCATTTGTTAAACTAACGTTTGCAATACATATACACTTTACTATAACTAACTACAGGCACGTTTCCATTTCGCGGTCACTATAATTCGTTTTATTGAAGCTCCTCGGCGTGTGGCTAGAATATTCTATAAAGAAACGTGCTTACAATTTTATTCTTCAACAAAAACTAGTTTTATTAATTTTACATGAATTATTATTTTTGTTTCGAAAATAATGCTTCTAAAAAGGAATATAGTTAATTATTTTTAATATTTAAATAAAAAAAAAAAAAAAAAAATCAGCTTCACGCTGTATCCCGCACACTGCAGGGTAGGCAGAGGGAACGTAGTGAAAGACACTCCGTTCCCCACTTTCTGCCGCATTCCGGAGGCATTGCGTGTTAAGTGGCAGAACTCAACGCCGCGCTTTGCCTCGACACCAGAGCGAAGAAATGGAAATATAAATTTAAGTAAATATTTCATCTCCTCGAGTGGGGATCGAACCCACAACCAGTCGGTTTACAGTCACACTCTGTGCCGCTGCGCCACGACCGCCCTTTCATATTTAAATAAAAAAGATAAATTATATATAGTTTCCATACATTTTGTTAATGGATGAACTGGTTAGCTCTGTTTAGTGTATTACCAAAACTAAGTAGGAAATCTGCGACGAATCCACAATGAGAATTGGAACTCCGCCAATATGGATTATAATTCTCAACACAAGAATTATATGAAAAAATTGGCACAAATATTTTGTCTTCATGAGGTCACTTGTTATTTTTGTGAGAGACGGTTAAATTACTCTGCGAGCATTTTATTTCTAAATTGAGTATTTGTGTTTCTTAGGACGCTTACTGTTAAGACATTCCGTTCCCCACTTTGCGCGGAGCTGAACTTCAATGAAATTATTAATTCATTCATTTACCTGAGTGGGGATGGAACCTACAACTGTCACGCTTATAGTCACACTCTTGTGCCACTGCGCTACTAGGGGCTGTATAACAAAAAAAACATGTTAATTTTATTAATAAATATATTTATAATATTAGAAGATTATTTGTGATGTATTATTTAAGTACAGATATTTAGTATCGTATTTTTTTAAATACATATTATATGTGCACGTAAACAATACTATAACATTTGAAGAGTGGCAATGTGTTCAGCTGATTTGTTATTTAGGTAAAAAGTACGAAACGGAATGATATCTCTATTTCATTTGAAAGCGTAATAATGTAAAATGGTGTTCTATAAATTACGTAGGTATTTACTGTTTACATAAGTACTTCCTCGATATAAACCATGTGTTTTTGTTAGTAAACGTAACTATTATGAAAAAAAAGAAATATTTTAATATATATCCAACAAAACATAAAGATTTTACGATAATATTTAATTTGCAAACATTAAACTTATGCATATAACTACAATAAGGAAAATTCGCTGACTTAAATAAATTACCCGTACAAATTCAAGTAAGCGGTTAAACTCAAGAATAAATATTATTAATATAGAGAAAAGTTTTAAAATTCAATGTATACCGTATTTATTCGTAGGTTGACTTAGAGCTGAATGGGGAACCATTGAACATTCACATGAAACTGGGTGAGTCTGGTGAAGCTTTCTTTGTGGAGGAAGTTGGAGAAGATGAAGCGGAGTGCTCAGCTCACTTAGCTACGTCCCCGATACCCGCGTCGCGGCTCGACGATCTCTATGAACCGCGCCGCCGCAACTCATTATCCGCCGTTGAACCCGACCATGGCCAAGCGTCGGACTACACCAAGAGAAGGTGACTTTTAGTGAAAATAAATAGATGTTATAATTTTATACACGATAAAAAATATATGTATATATTTTTAATTTTAATTAATAAATAATGGTAATATGAAACTTAACGTATTGTTTAAACATAGTTTTGCTTTCTTTGTCATACAATTTGCTTTATTATCTATAAATATTTTATTATAAAAAAATAGAAAAAATATTGTGTTATTTACTTGGTGGTGCACATATAGAAAAAATATAAATACTAATCTGTGGCGTAATTGCATGTGTACTTTCGAAATATTGCTTGCAACTTTTTAAAATAATATTTAATAATATTTATATTTTTGGATTTTTCCATATAGAGCGTACATGAGTATATTTGTAATGCATATTGAATAACTTCATTGCCATTTAGGCTATGTAGAAACATAGCCTAAATGATTAGAAAGTATATTATATGTTTACACAGTTGCACAGGATAATTAAATAACGTTATTAGCTGCAGCAAA
This sequence comes from Heliconius sara, assembly GCA_917862395.2. Lineage (NCBI taxonomy): Eukaryota > Metazoa > Arthropoda > Insecta > Lepidoptera > Nymphalidae > Heliconius > Heliconius sara. The sequence goes on along the minus strand of OU860789.1, from coordinate 16,878,788 downwards.
ACTCAACATATATAATTAACAAGATTATTGCTATATTAGCAACATTGTTTATCATACTGCATACATAAATTAATTAAAAAGAAACGTTGAGAGTTGTCCAATCTTATGTAATTGAATACAGTTAGATAAATTAAAAGAAAAGCAAAATTTATAATTAAATATATATTAAATTAAAAGAAAAAAATAATTTCACAGGTACACAGCTGACGGGAAGTCGATGCAAAAACCCGATCTAAGTAAACTTACAAAAAATAATACAAAAGATGATAAGAAAGTTGCCGACGACCATGAAAACGAGGCCTTTGTTTGAGATGGATGGTCTCAACGAAGGGTCGGACTGGACCGATTCCATACCAAAGACATTTTCGGCGACGCAACTCGGGGCCGCCGGAAGTGAAGCCAACCAAACAGTGCAGAAAATAAGTGAACATAACGACTTTCGGCCTATCGACGCGGCACCCAACCAGGAGGAGGTTAAGCCGAACGGCAACGGCAAGAAGAAGAAGAAAACGAGGAAAGCTAGCTCAAAGAAGAAGCACCAAAGAAAATCTTCGACTAGTTCTATTTCTAGTCAATCTGATCTCACTAGCTCTGAGCAACGAACTCAGCCGGCAGCTATTAGCAATACGGACATCAATTTCTTCAGCGACACTGAAGTTACAGCTGACAAACTTAGGTAAGATCACTTACATTCCCTATTTTCTTTTAATGTGTTCATTAATCAATAACAATGTGATCAATAACATAAATAATAGATTATAAAGTATATATTTATATAAAGATTAAATGCCCCAGTCAATAGTTAAAAAAATTGTATAAAAAACTGCTTCAGGAATAGAATTGAAATTGTAACAAAAGAACCGAAAATACATCTTTACGTGTGAAATATGATAAAACATATAGCTTCCAATTCTTAAATAATATTTTGGGTTCGCACAAAACTCGTAAATCGTGCTGGCGCATGACAATGACGTTGCCCTTACAGCGAAGAGATGTCGAACATGAAGCTGAGCGGTGAGAACCGCATCCCGCTGGCCCTGTCCGACACGGCCTTCGAGGTGCACGCCGCCTCCAGGCACTCGTAATTGTTCATATTATACCGTTCGCTCAATATGTAGTTCACGCCAATTATCTCACGCAAATAGCTCCGAACTTCCGATCCACTTCACGTATCTGTACTTGCTGTTGTTTGTTGTGCTTACGCACCGACGCGACCGTGCTGAATCTTTTCGACTTGCTTTTGTATCAAAAGAGTAATAAATAAGGTATAGTGAAATGTTTTGTATGTGGAAGTAAATTGGTGTTATTTATTAGTGTACAGTTCTGTATCTTGTTTTTTTTTTTGTAATTGCTTCTTACGTTGTTAATTAAAAGAAATCGTAACAATGCTTTAGTCTTCGTATACGCTTGGCACACTTGTTATTAAATCAATTAAATCGACGTTAATATTTTTCCTCATAGCTCTCTTGGAATTTGTATTTAATAGATAGATCTCTGTAGAAAGTTGTATGACATAAATTATTAGTCCTTACACAGCACAGTAGATAACAGAAATGCATAGAAAAAAAAAATGGTAAAAGGAGAATAATTTCAATATGACCTTTGTTATTAGAGTTACGCCATATACTATGTTGTATGCCTATGCCTATCTATATTATCACAACCCAAGGTTAGAATACCGATTCCTATAGCACGGGCTTAAGATAAGTTGTGTTCTTAAATTGAAATTGTTATCAAATAATATTCTAGTTTACATTTCATTTTCAAAAGCTTTTTTTTCTAATCACCGTTTTTGCTATTTGTTGTGACTCGTATGTAGTCCAACGTCCCGCATTATATACAACTTTTTAATAAAATACATAACAACGATGTAAATACACGATGTAACATTTGTTATGACCTATTAGTCATGAGAAAATAGATTTTAATAAAGACCGTGGTGACTATTGCTGAGTTCTAGTCATTGGTTCATAACGTGCGATATGAAATATTATTAAAATGATAGACGTGTGTGTCACGAGTGTCACTTCTTAATTGTATTGTGCTATATACTTGTGCCTTCTTTTATATGATAAGCCAGCGAGCTAAACAATAAAAAATATATATTTATTTTGTTCATTTGGTGATAAAAATAATAACTTTAAAATTATACTTTATTAAGGCTTTAATTGGTTACATTCGTTAGCGGCTGTACTTTGATCTGTATAGTGTGAATTGCGATATAGCTAGTCTTGTGGTATCATACCTAATACACATGTATTATATGGAATTACCATAATATAATTTTAAAATAATCGCGTGTATTTATAAATCCGGTTAAATAGTTTAATTTAAAATATATAGCAATTGTGAAAATTAAACATCTTATTACTCTAACATAAGTTAAAAGATTTATATAAATCTTGTAGGTTTTGCCATATGGTATGATGGTATTCTAACTTTGGCTTCGTTATTTATTTCGAAACTAAAAGTTTTGTATAAAGACTATAGCGTTATATTTTTCATATTATAATTCCGATGAGGTATATTTCAAACACTATGAGAACAAAAGCCGGTTTTTTGCCCCGGAAAACGGCGTTCGTAATTACGTATTGAGGAAAACGGAAGTTTCTAAGGATACTCTGTTACTATACAAACACTTGCATAGATAAAATCACTCATTGTTCAATGGAAATATTCCCATTCATCAGATCTATTACACCAAATAAGTACATCCAGAGCTCTGGACTTTATATAAATAATGTGAAGAATATATTTTTCAAAATTTTTTTATATTAAAATTTTCCGTTCTAATATAACTCAATGTTTTAATCGCTTTAATTTTTTTTATTATAATCGTTTTGTTGTGTCTTTTATAAAAAGAAAGTTTGAGATAACATGAAAGTACCGGTACAGTAAACAATATACTTATTCTAAACAAAAAACCAGTGCAAGCAAACTTTAATTTGTATATAATATTTGTATATAGCAAAGGATCCCGTCACGGGACCCCGGTGCAGTCTGACACGGAAGTAGAGCTGGCACGCGCAGCTACTGATGACAAGTCATCACAGTCATGGCGATGGGGGGAGCTCCCCGAGCCGCCGGTACGAGGGGCGACCACTATCGAATCCCCGGACACCCCCGAATCCCCGGCTTCCCCAAACGAACCCGCGTCCCCGACGGAACCATTAAGCTCGGATGAAGAAAGGACGGAAAGAAGAGGTGTCCTCAGCGGAATGTTCCGCTTCATGTCCAATAGAGAGCCGACAGACAACGCGCCTGAGGGTGTCTATCTGGACGACTTGGATCGCGGTCAAGTCGATCCGGACTTGTACTTCCCGAAACATCACGCCGAGAAATATCGCACCGGTTAGTAGTTTATGTTATAAGTATTCATTTTTACATTTGCTAACTAGTAGAATTCGCACATGTAAAAATTTTTTTTTTTTGAACAGAACTATTAAATTAGTTATAAAATTAGTTAATTTTAATATAGTAGAGCGTCTTTTATCTGAACTAATCGAGTGATCGATCGAAAGAAAAAAAATTTTTTTTTAAATAAGTGAACTGTATTCATTTATTCATCTATATTTATCAATAAGAAAATGAAACGATAATTAAGTTTTTGACGACAAATAGAAAATAAACATAAAGTGCTGTATTGTAACAAAATTAAGTAAAATCTGTCGGTCCTATATAATTCGTACGGATTGCACAAGTCGGACGAGTGTAATGGTTCAGACAAGCGGTCGTTTGGTTGATTGGTGTTCGGATAATCGACGCTGTACTGTATTTACAATAAGATGAGATGTGCTATAAATTTTTAGTCAACATTCCCAAACAATTTGTCCAGTGAGTAGCGGCCCGATGGGCGTGGGCCCGTCGGAGGAGGAGTACGAGTCGGGCAACGGCCCGTCGCTGCCGCAGTCGCCCGCGTCGCCCGCCTCGCCGCGCCGCATGGCGCCGCCCGCGCTCGACTCCGACGACGACGAGAAACTACTCGCCAAGTGAGCACTTCTCTCACACATTTTAATATGATATCTTTGAAGTCCTTTTAAAATGTACTCTTATTATTTAGTGGGTAACTAAACCGCCCGTTATGTTTATTTTAATCTTACCTATAAATTTAACTTTGCTTTGTTATTGATAATTGTGAAACGTCATACTTGATCTATTTGGTTCATTGAGGCTAAAATTAATCATAAAATATACATTTTATGTATCTTTATAAATCAATTAAAAAAATGTTAATCACGTTATTAACAACATAGGGTATTTACAATAAAACGTAAATTTATTTGATCAATAGAAAAATAACACAATATAAATTCGCCAACAGAGGACAGGTGACGGTAATGGAGCGCGAAGGCGCCGTGTCTCGGACACTCAGTTACGCAGAGTTCTGCGAGCGGCTGTCGATGTCGGGGGGTGTTGGGGGTGCCGGAGGTGCTGGGGGTGCGGGGGGTGTCGGTGGTGCGGCGCGCCTGGAGGTGCGGCTGGGCTCTAGAATACTGCCGTGGCGTAGCGCCGCGCCACTACTGCTCTCTCTGCTTGCGTACCGTCGTCCGTTGCCCAGTGTAAGATTTTTATTTTTTTCGCTTCACTCTTCTTAATTTCATTTTTTTTTCACTTCATCTTCATTTAGCGTATAGCAGAATGAGCTTCAGGAAACCTAGTGTTAAGACACTCCGTTCCCCATTTCCGATTTGTGTGTTGAGCGGCGTAGGTCAACAGCACGCTTTGTTTTATTACCAGGATGAAGAAATGAAAATAATTCTTTCCTCCGAGAGAGCATGGAACCCACAACCTTTACTTTTATACGTATCGTATCGTATTTGTATTTGTAATGTTAACTTGTTATTTTATAAATATAGCGTATTCTCGAAGACTTAGAGAAAGGTGATAAAGAAGAGAGAGCGAGTGGGACGGACGAGGCGAAACCGCGCTCGTACTCGAGATATGCATTCTGGTCGTGGCGACGATCCAATCAGGACAAGGGGTAATTACTGTTTCATTATTAAGCTATGTCATTGTAAAGTTTCATTTAACTACATTTTGTACTTTTTTTTTCTATGTAAAAGTGGAACAAATATGAATCAAACTTTCTTTTTTGTCATATTAGTAGGATTCTAGAAAAAATCAACTTATTAAAAATTACGCTCACTAGAAGCCAGACTCCATTCAACTGTGCGTAACTCACGCACAGTGGAATGAAGTCTGGCTTCACCAATGGCAATAGTAACTTTAGTATAAAGATTAAAACTAATATCAAAGATCTAAAGATTGATTGATTTCTTATATTTTTTCTTATTATGGCGTTTCGAGCGTGCCAGTTGAGCACATTTCATTTCGCCAATGTCACGTTGTATGGGACAGATCTAAAGATCGTCATTTGTATATGTTAAAACTGGGCACTACGCGCTTACTCTAATAAAATAATGATATCCATAATCATATAATCTATCGATGTTATTTTTAATTATTACGATTTAATGGCAAGATATAATAATAATATAGTAGGTACCTAAGGTAACGTTAGCATATAAAGCAGCTAGCTATCAGACAAGAGAATATTTATTATTATAAAATTACCTAGTGGTCGTTTTGGCGCAGTTGCGCAACGTCTGACTGTAAACGCGATGGTTGTGTATTTCATATCTAATAGGAAGACTGATATAATGATAATGATGATGATGATGATGATAAATGGAGCTAAGACGGCAAACCTGCTCCATACATGCTGCTGTATATATGATACAAAGTGAAGATAAAACGAAGTAGAGTACGTAATTAGCCATACATGCCAATAAATTTGGCCAAAATGGTAAACGTCCAAGTTGAAAGCTTGGCAACTGATTTTTTACTGTACACTTCGTCATAATATTATACTATTCAGAAAAGTAAACGTTTCTGTAGGTATATAATATTAAAACGGATAATAAATAATGTAACATACTATATTAGTATATAATAAAAATGACTTTATGTTACATACTCATACTAATATAATATAATAATGGATGAGTAAAATTATATTTTTTGTTTAAGTCATTATGCAATTTGTAATCGTTAGTCAATGACTACGATATTATAATATATGGTACGTTATAAACGTCGAGACAAGAGAGCTGTTGCCGCCATTTTGTACTATGTACATAATTATTTATACATAAAATAACCCAATGCTTTGATTTGTCACATATTATGTTTATCGGAACTCGATGAAATATATCACTAAGCTATTTTCAATGAATGGACTTTGTGCGATATGAGTAATATGTATTTCAAAAATTTATTACATAGCTATCTATACATACGGTCTGATTAAATAAATGTAATGTACATTTAGAGGCCATCGTGGCGTGGTAGGGGCACATTTTATTTTTTTTTGCTCTGGTGGCGTTGACTCAACATGCAATGCCTCCAAAATTCAGCAGAAAGTGGGGAACGGAGTGTCTTAATCGGGAATGCAATGTCTTGATACTAGGTTCCCTCTTCCTATTTCCTTCCATTGCTATATACGGGATGCAGCGTGAAGCTAAAAATAACATTAAATAGTACATTAATGAATTCTTATGTACTTAGAAACTATGACTATGATTAATAGTTATTATATTCATTCAAACATAAAAAAATATAATAACCTGAGCTTGGTATTTCGAAGTGATGGAAATATCCAAGATGACTTGTCACATGCCGCGTCACTCATTAGGAGTGTTGCCAACACCTGGCTTTATATGATATAAACGAACGCCGTCCAAATTTTACACAAGAAAATTTGGAACGGATACAATATCCCAATTTGGATGTCCGATTAAAAAAAATAAGTTTCTAAAATCACATTATGGGCGTTTATTGAACTTACGGATACATATATATTTCATAGGCAACCAAAATTATACAAAAATATATTATTACATATTACGGTATCAAAAACTACCGAATCATTTCTCTTACCGCAACTAGTAAGTTAGCAATGATAATTAACTATATAAAAAGCTACATAAATTATATATTATATGTATATATGTATTATTTACCACAATTATTTCTGTAAAATAGATCAGAATCACAAACAAAGGATGAAGAATTAAAAGACTCGAACGTGTTACATGTTGATAATAAACCAATAAAGTCTGAATCCACTGACGAAGATCAAGTGGACCATTGGATTGAAGAGAAAGTTGAGACGCCCAAAGAAGTAAAGATTGTAGAAGAAGCCGTCAAGCCAGAGGAAGTGGAGCCAAGACAACCTACGCCACCAATGCCAACGCGTAAGTATAATAGCAAAAAATACTTTACTTTTTTTATTTATATTGTATACAATTATTTAAATAATAAAATACACTATATAAAATATTCTTTTTATCTAAAATTTTATCTTCGTAACCTATGTAAATATACGAGTACATGTGTATGTACCTATTAACGTAAATAAATAATAAGATTTAATTTTATTGTTTGTTTCACCTACAATTTATGTCTTTTTGTTTGTCTTATTATTAGCCACTGAAATGAAATTTATGACGTTTCCAAAGAATACTTAATAATAATTAATAGTATAGAAAAGTAATAAAATGAATGAAATAAATTTAGCTGTAGCTGTATGTGTAAGACCTGGAAAGACAAAGAAATATAATTTTAAATAAAATAAATTTAAAAATATTTTAATATTACCGTTTTTATGTCCACAATAGCTTCGTACGATTTTTTTATATTTATGTATCAACTAGCATTTTAATGCTGTCATGACATAATTTTTAATTAGTGAATTGTTTTTAACTTGGTTTAGTTTTTGTTCTACGATTTTTTTGCCTATTAGCATAAATACAAGTATACCATACCTTATGACTAAAAGAAGAAGTTGATTAACATTTAACTATTATTATAGAAAAGAGTTAAGTTACACATGTAAGAGTTTTAGTTTTTTCTTCTTTTCTTCATGTAATATTGCTTATATTGCCTTTTTTATTGTAGCTGATATGTCAAGCCGGCATGAGCAAAGTTCATCGGAATCGGACCAAGAAGGCCAGGACCAGTCCTCTCGTCGACAGTCGTCTTTTCGTAAGACGTTGCGACTTTCCTCTGAACAAATTGTAAGTAAAAGTTTAACTTAACATTTTTGATAATAGTATTTTTTTATAAACAAGGGTCTAATCTAGTGAATTGTAAATATATTTTTAATCTTGAAAACTTAACAAAATGAGGATATTATGGCTTTTTTTATAAAAAAACAATATTATTGTAGTGTAGGCCAGTCGTGGCGCAGGAGCACAAAGTACGACTGTAAAATTGACGCGGTGTTGAGTTTCGCCACTCAACACGCATTGCCTCTAGAACTTGGCGGAAAGTAGGGTTTCTTCTGCCTACTCTGCTGTGTGCGGGATAAAGCGTGAAGCTGTTTTTTTTTCTATATTATTCTAGATTATATTTCAATTAATAAATTTGTCACATTTGTCCTCTATTGCTAATATTATAATTTTCATTTAATTACCCATGATTGTTAATTATTTACTTTTAAAATTCGTTACATCATAATTATCATTGTCTGTTTTCTGATTAACTCCATTAAAGGCTATTATGTTCATAGGTCTACAAGGTCTAATGTGCCTAATAAATAAAATAAAAAAAAAGAAATTGCTCGCAGGCTAATATGTTCTATATATATAGGTCCTTATTGGTATTATATGGTACCGTAAACTTTGGTTGTAAAATATAAGTACGAATGGAGTAAGAAATCAATATAGAAATTGGCAAATTAAACAAATGGCCAGATACTTTTAATAAGTTATATAAAAGATGCAATGTAGCGAACAAGCGGCGTGGTGTTGCAGAAGCAGCTGCACCTGCGCGAGGGCATGAACGAGATGGTGTTCAGCGTCACCACGGCCTACCAGGGCACCACGCGCTGCAAGTGCAACGTGTTCCGCTGGCGGCACGACCACAAGGTCGTCATCTCCGACATCGACGGCACCATCACCAAGTCAGTATAAATCCACAACAGCGACTTCAATGTACATACATCAATATGTACCCGTTCGTATACCGCATGAAGGCGAAGAGAACCTATTATTAAGATTTAAAACCCTCCGTTCTCCACATACTGCTCGATTTTTCAAGCATTGCGAATTACGATATATAACGAAGCATTTTTTTTATTTCATTATCTTATTAAACAGAACGCAAATTATAATTATTCTTCAAAATTAAAAACTAAAACAAAAAACAGTTTTTTTGCAATGTAATTACAAAAGTCATGTGACTGATTTATATGATACGGTTATCGTTATCATAAATATTTTATTGCGGAGATAATTGTGTAAAGTTCACTCTTTAATTACGTATTAGATAAAAATCTATATTCTGTAATGATGATATAGAAATTAATATTGAATAATAAATGATATAAAGTATCCATTTTTATAATTTCTTAAATATCATATACTGTAAACGCAACTGGCTGTGGGTCGATCCCCACACGAGGAAATGAAATATTAGTGAAACTTATATTTCCATTCCTTCGCTATAGTGTCGAAGCAAAGCGCGGTTATGAATTCCGCCACTCAACGCCCCCAGATTTCGGCAGAAAATGGGGAACGGACTTTGTCTTAACACTTGGTTCCCTCTGCTTACCCTGCTGTGATCGGGATACAACGTGAAACTGAAAAAAATGAATATTCATTTAAACACTAATTTTGTCAAAAGTTACGCGTTAAAATGGTGTTACTAAAAAGCAATGGGGGAACTGTTGCTTATTTTGCAAACACATTTTTTGTATCTACTATCGAATCACATTTACACAAGATATTAGCTTATATACGTCACTAATTTCCTGTTTATATAATATAAAGTATCAGGCGATTCAAATTAAATTAACAAACTGTTATCACGTACGCGTATCTGTCTACAAAGTAAGATTTTATTTAACCTGTAAACAGATTGACGTCATAAATAGATATTATATATACACGTATATGTTAATAATTTTTTTCATGTTCATGTTAGTTTTAACATGTTCTCAGATTTTTATTTTATTAAATAGTATTTATTACTGTTTACAATTACAAATTTGCACACACACATATGTACAATGTGTTGATTACTAAGTTCCATAATAAATTAAATAATAATAATTGTCGCTAATTATGTAAGTTAAATAATTTATTTAATAACTGAAATAATAGTTTTTTTGAAAGAGCTGCTTTTTTTGTAACAAGTTCTAATCTCAATTTTATTTGAAACACTGCGTTTTTCAATTTACTTAGGCGAAACACGATGTTAGGTCTAATATTAAGTTAGGACAAACGGGGTGATATATTAGACGTTTCTCTGGCACAATACGAATTTGTGATTGTTAAATAATTTACTGGGGCCCTCGTGGTGCAGCGGCACAGCTTGTGACTGTCAACGCAACATTTTTGGGTTCGATCCACACTCAATACATTCAGCATCATTATTCATTTTATTGCTCTGGTAACAAAATAAAGCGCGGCGTTGTTTTCTGGTAGTCAACATGTAATTTCTCGAAAGTTGGACTTGGTGTGTGGGGAACGGAGTGTCTTAACACTACATTTCCTCAGCCTCCTCTGCTATATGCGGAGTATAGCGTAAACTAAATGTTCATAACATGTGTAATATTATCGCAACAGATCGGACGTGCTGGGACACATATTCCCGCTGGTGGGCAAGGACTGGGCGCAGTCGGGCGTCGCGCAACTGTTCACCAAAATAAAGAACAACGGATATCAGCTACTTTACTTATCCGCGAGAGCGATCGGACAGGCCAAAGTGAGTACCGTATGAATATGTTATGCTTTTTTTATTGGCTTAATGTAGCTATACAACAGGTTATTAATTATATATTAATATCTCATTTTGTAGCTATTAGTATGATATCAACATATTATATTTCAATTTGTGCAAATTATTTAAATTAATGCCTTAAGAGTAATTCAATGTTACTAAGTTATGTTTTTTTTTAATAAAAATATCTAAACTATATATACATATATATATATATATGTGTGTGTGCAAATTTGTATATGTATATATATATATATATATATATATATATATATATATATATATATATATATATATATATATATGGCATGATATTTTTAAAAAACAATGTCATGCAAATTTGAAAACTACTTTATCAAACAATAATAACATAACATAAGGAAATGTACATTTTTGTTTATAAACTTAACTATAAAATACTCCGTCATTGATAGCAATGACGGTTGTCCTGTCACGCACATCGTGTTATTATTGTGAAAACATCATGCCATTATTAATTTTAATCGATATTTTTTATAAATACAGAGGAAATGTTATCAATTACTGATAATGTTGTAGTTAAAAGTTACGCAACATGTTTGCGAGTGTATCAATGTTTCTTTATCGTCTCTTGTGCGCCTTATTTTGACACTCTCCACTTTTCAAAATAATATTATGTGTTGGTTACAAGTTGCCGACTCCGAAGCCCTATACCGCTTGCGTACAGGCTCCGGATCAATGTATATAATTATATTATAGAGATGAGGCCGGTCGTGGCGCAGAGACACAAACTGTGTCTGTAAAGTCGACTGTTTGTGGGTTCGATCCCCACTCGAGGATGTGAAATATTTATTTACCTTTAAGTTTTCATTTATTCGCTCTGGTGTCGAAGCAAAGCGCGGCGTTGAGTTCCGTCACTTAGCACGCAGTGCTTCCAGAATTCAGCTGAAAGTGGGGAACGGAGTGCCTTAACACTAGATTCCCTCTGCCTGCCCTGCTGTATGTGGGATGATGATGAAGCTGATAAAAAAAATATATTATAGATTCACTTATTATTAACATTCTTCCCAATGAAATTTAAATTAATTATGATAGCATATATAGGTGCAGTCTTCATCAATATGAAAATAACAATACAGGAACTACTGAGAATATATATATTTTTTATTATTTAAACATATCAGTGAAATGGCTAATACTCAATGTAAATAATGTTCTAAGTAGTTACTCATTACTTTTATCTCATTCGAAGCGAGCATGCGTGACAATTAATCTAATTAAGGCTACAAAAACACTTTAATTCCGTTAAATATAAATAAATAATAATGACTCATTGAATTCTGTTATTTTTTTCATATAATTATTTATATGGCATGTATTATAAGTAATATGAAAAACATAACAGCAAAGAAAAAGTCATGGAACATTAAGATTTCACTCTCCGTTCGTTGTAAATGTGGCAGAAACTAACGCCACACATGTCTCTCGCATATAAGTAGGCAGAGGAACCGAGTTTTCTTCTTACCAGAACGTAGAAATTGATTGATTTTTTCCTTCCCTCACAACGTCGACCCCACGAATGTATAACTCTATTTTTATAATATAATAATTATTATTTTTATAATATAATTATTTTCACAAATTTCAGGTAACTCGTGAATATTTACGGTCGATTCGTCAAGGCGAGCTCTGTTTGCCGGACGGACCCTTGCTGTTGAACCCCACGTCCCTCCTCCGCGCCTTCCACAGGGAGGTCATCGAGAAGAAACCAGAAGAATTCAAGATACAATGTTTAGCGGACATTAAGGCGCTGTTTCCGGCCGGCTCTAATCCATTTTATGCAGGATATGGCAATAGAGTCAATGTAAGTAATTCTACAATATAGATTGTATACTATATAGATAGTATGTCGTTATTATCATAATAAGCTTATTTTTCTAATTAATGTAGTGTGGATAAAGCATCTAGCGGTGAATGTAAATTATATAATTTTAACCGACTTCAAAAAGGACAGATTTATCAATTCGACTGTATGTTTTTTTTGTATTTATGTGTATTATTTGCTCAGCCCATTATGAATGGATTTTGGTTATGTTTTGTTCTATTAGCACATGTTTCAGAAGTATTCATAAAAAATAATGGCTAAATATAATCAATGTGATTAAAAATACCACATACTAGATTGTCACCTACTCAAGAAATAAGGGATTTATTTGTGTTTATTTTTTTTTAAGAATTTTATTGTGGCAAATTATTGAATACATAAAGACTTGTTTTAGTAATTCACTAATTATGTCAAAAACGATCGAATCGATTTGACGACCTTCACGCGCTGTTTATTTGCGGAATTTTATAATGATATTTATATTATCGCTTATTAACCTTGGAATTCGAATATTAATCGGTTACAAATATTTCACAGAAATCTATAAATTATATTTCGAATGAAATATTGGATGTCTTTTCAAAAAATTATAGTGAATCAAATATTATTTTCTTTTGGGTTTGATAACATTGTATTAATTTACAACAATTTTGTTGGTATGTGACTGTAAACGCGACTAGTTGTGGGTTCGATCCCCACTCAAAGAATTTATTTAAATTAATAATTTCAATCTTCGCTTTGGTGTCGAGGCAAAGCGTGGCGTTGTGTACCGCCACTCAACACGCAATGCCTCCAGAACTCACTAGGTTCCATCTGCCTACTCTGCTATTGCGGGATACGCTGCTTGAAATATTTAATTTTATATATACTACAAAATCTAATATATATTAAAAACATACACAATATACAAGATTTTTTCTAAATAATTTATTGACCGTTCCAGGACGTTTGCGCGTACCAAGCAGTCGGCATTCCCATTGTGAGAATATTCACAATAAACTACAAGGGCGAGCTGAAACACGAACTGACACAGACATTCCAATCCACGTGAGTACCAATTAAGTATTTTATGTTTGTCGCCAATTTGATGAAAGCTGCTATTTTCATATAAAAATTTTATTGTAAGAAAGAAATAAATTACGAGGAAGAAAAAAAAACAAAATAGGAGAAAAGAAGTAGCACTCACTAAAAATAATAAATTGAATTGAAGAGAAAATATGTATATTTCTTATTTGCATTTTTTACTTAGAAAAGGTTATATATGACAATATTCAATTTGCACATTAAACGTTAACTATACTCGGCCAGGCCACCCTACAAAATTTGATATATAATATATATAATCCCATGATCTAATATAGTTTTGTCTGAAGCACTAATACTTTTTCTTTGTTATATAAAACGATAAACAAGCTTCCAATTTATCATAAAATAATAAAATATTTGATAATAAATGTGATGTGCATCATGTGCATATGATAAATTTTGTGCAAATCATTATTTGTAATGGCTGTCTATATTCAATAGTTAATGACTGTCTACTATTTTTTTATTTACATGTAACTATGTATGTATATTTTCTACGATGGACTTCGAGCAAAGGTTAAAGTTATAAATAAAATATTCGCTAAATGTCAAAAAAAAAAATATATATATAAGAACGCTGCTATGGTTGCTATATTTATTTGCCGTCTGGTTTTCGCTTCGTTAGTAAATGTAAATAGTTTTTGTTTCTTTTCTCTTAGCATCACGTTATATCTCGCTTAAAGGAGGGTGGGTAAATGGGAACCTAGTGTTATGACACTCTGTTGCCCACTTTCCAAGACATTGCGTGTTGGGTGGCGGAACTCAACAATGCGCTTTGTTTTGGTAACCAGAGCGAAGACATGAAAATAATTCATTCCCTCGAGAGTAAATCGAACCCACAACGGTCGTTATTGTAAGCACAATACTAAGTGGTGTATTTTTATTTCAGCTACCACGTGCAAAGTGACATGGTCGATGATTTGTTCCCGCCAAAGAATAAAATCGTTAGCTAACGCGAACTGTAGGTGTAGTTTAGGTTGTTTTAGGAGTTTGCTGTTAAAACGGTAAGCCCGGCACGAGGCTTCCTCAAAGCGTGATCATCTCAGTACATTCTGTAGGGCTGCCACCGTACAGTGACGCGATGTAGATTAAATAATAATGGGCTATTTCACCCATTTTCGACAAGTGAAAATTGACGTTACATATAAAACTTTATATTAAAATGAAAACAGCTTAAATAAACTATTTGGCAGCTCTACGTTTCGATAATTTCACGATTCTAATAATACAAATAACATAATCATCGACATGTCATTTTTTTTGTTCTATCTGGTGTTCTGTGTCTTAACATTGTTGGTGTGAGTCACTAATTATACTTATGAACTTGTCTTACTAACGTTCAAATTCCTCATAAAAATATTCATAGTTCAATGTATGTGTATGCTTAAACGTTAACACGTTGAATGTTGCAATTATCTTTATGTTTGTAATATTAAGAGTAAATAACTCTATCATCATCCATTTGTGATCCGTAATTATACAATTTTTATTATTTAATTCTTTACAAAGTGCGACCTGTAAATGCGACTGGTTGTGGGCTCGATTCCCACTCGAGGAAATGAAATATTTATTTATATTTTCATTTCTTCGCTCTGATGTCGAGGTAAAGCGCGGTGTTGAGTTCCGCCACTCAACTCACAATGCCTCCAGAAATTGGCGGAAAATGGGGAACGGAGTGTCTTAACAATGATAAATAACTTAAGGCAGAGATCCTATCCCTCTGCTTATCGCGTGAGGGTGAGTTCAAAACTGCACTTGCATAGGTACATGCAAACCTAACAATCCTTAATATATCAAATATTAATCCAATCTACATTAATCTATTCAATATGTGAAATGTTTATGTTTGTTTAGTTAAAAGATAATTTACAACATTTGCCCTCTTGTTCTATACACATTAACAATATTTTAACTTGTATATTCATATATATACCTATTTTAATATTGGTGTTGGTCGTAACAATGTTGTTGGGTACATAATATAGTAAAGCGTAAGCCTCAATACAGAATAAAATATAATATTATGGTGAAAAATCTAATCTGAGGCGTAAGCCTGCCTAATTCTTGTCATACCATTTGAATAAATTGAAATAAAATTAGCAATTTATTAAAAAGTAATTACTGTGGAATTATTTATAAAATTAATAAAAGAAATACAACTTACAACCTCTTAAAAAAACTGTTTATAAAAAAAAACAATAAGTAAAAATGAAATCTATCTAGTCTTAGTATTCCGGTACGAATAAAATTTTCTTATTTAAAATATATTAATTAACTTAAACAGAAAAAAGATCAAAACGAAGCAAATAACCTTTTATCAAACAAAAACTCGATCAATCTTAAAAGAGTTGGTATAAAAATTCACTATTCTCTCTTTTTTAAAATTAATAAAAAAATAACGATTTAAGGTGACTATACTAAATCACTTCTAGTGCACTAGGAAAATGGTAGTCACACCGTTTATGGGTTAACATCTCAACATGCTTTTACACTGCGTGATATAGAAGTGTAATCGCCCACATAATGCGGTGAACCACTAGTACTAAATAATGGCTAACTAATGAAAGCCTCACATTATTTAAATAAGAATTATCTATGACAAATAATGCGAGCTCGTCAGTCTTACTGTAAACGCGACCGTGCTGAACTCTATTCCCACCCGAGGGTATGAATTATATGATATTTCCTCGCTCTGGTAACAAGATAAACAGCTACATTGAGTTAAACGAGGGGTCGCGTGGACCCGTCCACCGAGGCAAACAAGCATAAATTAGCAGGCCTATGCATATTCTTTTTGTATTTTATGAACTACAAATATAAGTTACTCGCAGGTACTCGCACATGTCGGTGCTGGTGGACCAGGTGTTCCCGCCGGCGCAGTGCGAGCCCAGCGACGAGTTCTCGCAGAGCGTGTACTGGCGCGAGCCGCTGCCGGACGTCCGCATCGAGCTGCCGCCCGCGCCCAGGCACTGACCCACCACCGCGTGACTGGAATCTGATTTAGTATCTGTTTTTGTCCTTGTCTGTGGGTTTAAGCTGTTGTATTATTTTCGATTTGCAGTATAAATTGGATTGTACAACTTTTGAAATAGTTCGATGTTTGGTTCAAGAGAAGAGAAAGGCGTCCAATAAATCTTACTATTTCTAGGAATACACTTGATTTTTGTGTACATTTTGTTTATCCAACACTGTCTCTTATTATAATTGATTTAAATTGTCAGTGCAATTCAACTGATGTCAATTGATGATAATGTGGATTCTTTAAAATGCTAAAATGAAAACATGTTTACATCGTGCTATATGTATTATAATTGTTTTGTTGAAATATTCTTATATGTGAATTACAATGTATTAGTAAAACTTCAAGTAAGAATTTGTGCAATTTAGTTGGCATATTATATGTATTTAATAAGTTTTATGGTTTAATTTAAAGCAGATGGAATTGGGACAGTGTGATAATGAATACTTTAAAGTAAATAACAATAAATATTGATAACGATATAGTTCCTTCATATAAAGTATAAACATACACTTGGCCTTAAAAACCCACCAATACAATTAACATGTTACTCACTAGATTCTGGGATAGCAAGATTTATCATTAAATAAATTATGTAAAAAATATTTTATTAAAAATGTATCTTGCTATTCTTGTTCCACACCAAAAAGCTTATTTGCAATAATAATAATAAAAATAGCAATATAATATTGAATTAAACTGTAGAAGATAACTATAGAAAACTCCTATGTTATAAGCAATTATCAATTTTAGGTATATACATTTGCATTTGTTTTTTTTTTTCATATGTAATATTTAAAGTTACTATTCAAGCAACTTCTGATACTATATTGGTTTGATGCCAAAAAATAAGTTTATTTTTTAGTATAAGATGACAAAATTAAATGTTTATGTAGATTTAGCTTAATTTCTGTACACCACTTCTTTCATTTAAGGGGCCTCTCAGTTTCATATGCCTTCATAGCACACTAAATGTGTCGCTTTTCAAATATAAGTTACCACTGTAGTAAGCGATAGTGATTGACCTACGATAATATGCAGGTTAGCGCAGTAAAACCTTATTTTTTATTCTCTTCTTTATTAAAAACCACTAAATAATGAACTTTGTGATAAGTAGCGATCTCAAATTCGCACGAGTATCATTGTTTGTGTTTTACAAGGAAAGAGCAGAATAGTGGAAGAATTGGAGCTACTTTTAATTAATATTTTCCATAATAGTTGTTTTAGGATACCAGCTAAAGTTATAAAGACTGTTTTTTTTTGTTTCAATTTGAGCAAGAGTATATTTTGCTGATGGTTAAGTCTGTGATTATGGTTGAAAAGCAATGCTTTATTTTTGTACTGTGATTATCTGTTTGTAAGTTTCTTTGTGTAATGATAGACTTAATTGTAATTATATTTTGTCTTGTAGAAAGGCATAGCCTTTTGTTTAATAATTAGTTTATTTTTGTATAATTCTAATTACATTGCTTACATTTAATTATTTTGTATTTTTTTTAATATATTAATGCATAAATACATAAAAATCACTGCTGTAACTGTAAAATTTGGTGTTTATTTTTATTCAAAATAATTTATTTCTGCTGTGATTATTAAAATATTTCAAACATATTTTTGTTTTACTCTTAAATATAGGATAGTGAATAAACAATAATAAAGCGTGTGGATGTAAAAGCAACTGGTTATGGGTTCAACCCCACTAGGAAATTAATATTTATATAAATTTATTATTTATTTTTTTTACTCTACTGTCAGGGGCAAAGGATGGTATTGAATTCCGCCACTCAGCAAGCAATGCCTCCAGAATTCGGCAGAAAATGGAGAATGGAGTGTCTTAACACTAGATTCCCTCTGCATACCCTGCTGTGTGTGGGATACAGCGCAATGCTGAAAAAATAAAGATTTATATAAGGGTGCTATAAGACTTCTATGTATAAACCAATCAAAGCAAGAAAATTACTTAAAATAATTTTAATAAAATAAAATGTACACTATGAATATTAAGTTTCTTCATCTTCCATTGGCTCATCTTCTAGTGCATTATTTTCATCATCACTACTTTCATCATCTGAAGGTATGTCAGAGTCTTTGTGGAATCCTTTTCCTTTTGTCCAATGGCACTTAATGAGCACTTTAAATTTTGCTAGTTGGATACCCAAGAGTTTTAAAATACTCGCTTGTTCTGGTGTCAATGGGGCATCCTTTTTACACACCTATAATTTAAAACTTCTATTTTAGAATGTAACAAACAGTCATTGTATGATTTTAGTAAAAAAAAATACATACTAGTTGTTAAAATTGAATAATTTGTAAAATAATATTATTTATTTAATATTTCATATACATATATATTTTGACAATAGAAATTTGTTTACCTGATATTCTTTAATGAGATGAATGACACCTCTTTCAAGTGATGTTGGAAGTCCCAATCGCCTCAGATGTGGTTCAATAGTGTGAGAAAAATCTTCAAGTGGTCCTTGTGGCAGTATGACATCACGAGTTGCTACAAAACCAGCTCTTGCATATTCAGTCTCGCGAAATGTTTTGAACCATTCTAAAACATCTACTACATCT
Source organism: Heliconius sara (assembly GCA_917862395.2). NCBI lineage: Eukaryota > Metazoa > Arthropoda > Insecta > Lepidoptera > Nymphalidae > Heliconius > Heliconius sara. Next base: position 16,859,457 of record OU860789.1, on the reverse strand, counting down.
CTGTTTGTCATAAGTAAGCCACATTGACCTTTTAATTTCTTGGAAAGCTAAACAAAGAAGAAATAAATATTAAAAAAATTACATTAATCTGAATATGCCTTCTTAAAAGGCTAATAAGTTCAAAGATAGACTGCACAAGCTTAAGGCTATCAGTTTCATTATATTGGGTAGAAAAAATTTGGTAAATTATAAAAGCAAGAACCTGGAAGAGGGTGTATAGATCAGATCTTTTCCCTTTGCATGTACATGGAAAGAATCTTGGCCATAAAATAAAGAATCTTGGCCATCGGTTTTCTGTGCTTTTGTGGACTTAGAAAAGGCATTTGACAGGGTTGCGGGAAAGAAATTATGGGGAATACAACTCTAGTACAACGTGAGCAGACACTGACTGCACACTGCCAAGCATACATGCATGTCGAGTAATCTCTGTAAAGTGTCTTTACAGAGATCACTCAGCAAGTAGGAGCTGTTAAATAAGGTTGCGCCATGTCCGATGGGTTGTCACTTTGTTGATAGCTGTCTCAAAGGAGTGTTGTATGCAAATGATGCATTGCTCATTGCATCATCAGAATGCAAGTTGTATTCATTGGTAACTTGGAAAGAAGGATGTGAAAATAGCAATCTACGCCTAAATACAAATAAAACACAGATTCTGGTATTTGAGAGATCATTGTATGTGTATTGTAATGGTAAAATATTAGCCCAAGTGAAATAATGAAAAAGAAATATGGTATATTTGGGAAGTATGTTTAGTAGAAATTAAAGATACAATGTGGAAACACAAACTGAATGTTTGTCTGGTGTACACAATGTAGTACTAGTACCAACCAACAGTCGGGTATTACAGTAAAATAATAAATGAAACGCAGGAGATACACAGGTACTAGTAAGGTTGTCATGGTGAGAATGTAAAAGGATGTGCTCCGGTGGTCTGGACTTGAGCAGGTAAGTAATGACTGATAAACAAAATAAACAATGGCAAAGAAGATTAATGATAGAAAAGTGAGCCTATAGAGCAGCAGGAGGGGACCTTGGTTTGCATAGTCGCCATGATACTGGAAGGTCACATAAAAGCATGAGGAGAGTGTGTATCAAGAGGTTGATGACAGTAACAGTGAGGCAAAAGAGGAATGCAAAACCTGTAGTGTTTGGCATTCCATTTTCTCTGGCCACCTTGCTAGGGATAAAGTATGAAGATAATTAACTAAGATTTTTAAAATTAACACCATCACGGTATTTGAACAGAGCTGAATGTACATGGTATGGTTGTAGCATTAATCCCAACTCATGGAAATCTAAGTTTATATAATTACCTCATTCTGGCAAATCAACCTTCACCCTGTTAGATTAAACCATTAAAAAAATATATAAAAAAAATAAAATGAAATATAAATAACAGATCATCTACTGCAATAACATTTGGAAATTGTACTTTTGCATAAGATCATCAGTGGAGTAGCTTAACATATAAGAATGGAATAACTGCAGAAATTAATTAAGAATATTGAGATATTTCTGGAAAATATAATTTTACAAATCCAGTACTAATTTATAAAATTACCAGATTAAGCTGATCTTCAATTTCGTCACTTTTAGTCCTACCAAGAGCTACTGCCATGACTTTGTTTTTACCAAAGAAAAAACGTGAATCTTTCCATTCATTACGCAGGTCTTTCAGTTTAGTATTTCGCATGTTATTGACAGTAAAAAGAAATATGTGCTCATATTTAGAGAGTGAATTTCTTATTTCTTCAATTGTCTTCTGCTTTAATAGAAGCCCTTTTTTATTTGTCTTCGTTAATGAAACTGCAAGATATAAGGCATGTTGTATAAGGAGAAATTATAATAATTTAATTGTTTACACAATTAATATAATAAATATAACCTATTTAGTTTTCTAACTTACCTTTTTTGTCTCTTTTAGATTTTGGCATGTTGACAATTCAACTTTTTACTTTAATCTTGTTATGATGTAACAACTTCCTTACTATTTTCAAAATAAAAATTTATATCACACGTGTTTAATATAAATGATAAAATATAATCACATTGGATTTGCCCATGCCGTAAACATAATGCCTTATGCCATATGAAATTTGACATTTCATATCTTATTTGACAGTTGACTTTGCACAGGTTATCAAAATATATTAGATTGATTCCAATCGACTTAAGAAAAATAGGTAGCATCATAGACATAGATAACTTAAAACAAATGGAGAAGATAATTTCTTAGCTATATTACTACACACAATATATAAAGCATAATTTTAGTGTCCCCGAAAAATTGGCTATTTAACTTTCTTGGATAACGAATTGTACTATAAAATAATTGAGAATAGTTAATAATAACGTCTCATAATCTCATTTAATAACCCACTTATTCACTGGAGCTTAGAACCTAAGTTTATTGTTTAATTCTAAGATAGAAAACAATGATGTTTATGTAAAAAAAATGATGAACAATGAGAATCGAGATATATTTTACATTGCAGTATAGTATTTGCTATACTTAAACTATCTACCTACCTACCAATAAATTTGTATAAAAAAATATCTGTCCACTGAACTGGAGTTGCTATAATAGAAAAAAGCTTTTAAATTAAAGCATGCTAAACACTGTTCATTTCTTAATTATTAGAAAATAATTTTTGTCAAGAGTATTTCTATTCTAGATATATCTTATTTTATTAAAGCCGAATTAAATTATGTTTTCTATTACACTAAATAAAATATTATAGAAGTTTTACAAAGATTGTACTATATAAAAATAACTGGACTATATCTTTGGTTATTTTCTAGTTTTTGAGCAATTAATTAAATAAATATTTTTTTAAGATGCATTTTTTATTTTTATTTGAAAAACGCGGGCTTTATATGGACTTCCTGTGCTGTAGGAATAAATTGATTAAATTTTTATAACTATTTCCACTTGTCTCTTTTTTATTTCATACAATTGAAAGGGATGGAAATATAGTTTATAGATAAACCTGTCAGCTTGTAGACATAGAGCGCTATGCTTCCTATATAGCGTTTTAAGATGGCCGACCCTTTTGTGAGAACCCTGTTCCGTTTTTGTTTCCCCTCTGGCCCCGCTGCCGTCAGTGTAGTGTATCGTTCACCGCAAGAGAAAAATTGATACTGTGTCGCAATTTGCTGGCTTAATTACTTTATATCCCTTCAAACAAGTAAGTGTATTAAAATACTACTGAGTGCGCTTATTTTGTGATTTTTTAAAGTGTTTAATATAACATTTTATATCTTCATACATTTGTGACTGTGACGCATAAAAGGAGTGTCCCTAGCAGCAGCCATTTTGCCCGAGCCGGCGACACGGTGTTGCGGTGCGGTTAGAGATAATTCTAAGTGTTTCAAAAGAATTTAACAATTCATTTCAATGATTTATTCTTGTGTTCTCTATTAAAATTAAGCAGATCGCTAATACAATTAAATTTAGTGGAAAAATTCACAGTAAGTAGTAGTAGGCTTTGGGCTTGATTTGGTATTATTTTATAGCAGTATTGAGATTATAAATGTTCTTGTGGTAATGGCAATTTCAAGTTATATTTGAAATAATTAACATTATTTTAAGATATTCTTTGTATTGTGATATTTTTTAATATGTCTAATGTAACATCTAGGTATGTCGTTAGTGCGTCGTAATTTTGTCGTTCCTACTCGGTCACGCCGTTATCTATGTCGATAACAATTTATGTCATTGAAAATGCTGAATTATAAGGAAAAATAGCCTTGCCAACTAGATTTTTTGTGAATAATATATTAAGTAAACCATTTTTGCTATCTATGCAGTCTAAGTTGGGCCCCTTATTATCTATCTTTAGGGGGGACAAACACGTGCCTATATTGAATTAAAATCTTGGACTTCCTTAACGCCAGTGATTAAATTTGAGTTACTAAAGTTAATTAAAGCATGTATATTAATTGTAACATATCGCATATTCCAGAAGTCCTTTTAGCTAGTATTTTATGAGTGCATTGGTAACGTGTGACTCATTACTAATGTAATACTTTTACTAAGCTTCATGCTGTCTAATGTAAGAAAACTATATATTTTTGTAATGGAATTTTATTTTATTACTTATAACTTAAATGTATAGATTTTTGAATCTTTGTAAATTTATCTTTAAAAGTAGTGAGAGCTAAATTCTTGAATAAATTAATAAATATTAAAACAATAAGAGGAGTTGGGAATATTCTATTTGTTTCAACCAAAATCTTCAATTTGTCTTACTGTTCAATTATTGATTGAGATTTTTGAACACCAAGATGTTGGTTATTACTGAATATAAGATATGATTTATAGTCACTATTGATTTGTAATAACATTTAAAAACTAAATTCAAACCACATGTTTCAAGTTTTGCATGAAAAATATAATATTCAATTAATCTTGGCAAGAAATTTGAATTACAAACTATTATCTGACACTCGAATAAAAAACATTAAAATACATTTTATAAAATTTCTATATGAAAAATAAAATGTCCTATAATAAATAATATAACACTATCTAGTGGTTATATTATTTTTGCGTAGGGCAGTCTTATAACTTCTTAAATATTTTCATATTTTTAAAGTCCTCGACCACACCCCTTAAATTTATAAACACACCTGTATGTTGAATAGAAGAAATAAAAAGGAATGTGTTATAGGTTTAATGAGCTTTATAAATAATTGTTTGTCTCACAAATAAAAAAAGTATATTTTATTAGTCGTGCCTAGCAACAGGACATATAGCAAGATGGATTGATAGTTAGTTAGATAAGGGAGAATAGAAGGAGGTATAGGCGCCGGGCTGAGGGGTGGTGGCGGGTGGGTGGTAGGGGTGGCGGCAGGGGTAGCGTGCGCGGCGCAGAGGGGTGTGTGCGAGCGACAAGCGTGGAGCCAGCCGTATTTCGTCTGGAGTGTTTATCCCGCGTCGGCGGATCAATACTGTTGGCGCAGTGGCGGTGCGAGGCGGCGCGACACTTGCTGGTCGGTCGAGTCTGTGAGATGCTGTCAAACCGAACGGACGCCGCGTCGATGTCGCGTCTGGCGTGAGCCGTGAGGGTCGCTCTCTGAGCCACTTCGAGTTTATACCTTGCGCTAGTGCACTTTGTGAGCCTCTGTCCAAGGTGCGCCGTATTTTATGATGACTCATACCCGAGTGGATTCCCTTTGGCGAAAATGACGCCTAACGATTAGTCTTTCTGAGAAATTATTTTGTATCCAATTCGGGTACTACTTTTTTTTCACATCGCTAACATTTTTTTCATTTATTGCAGGGGCATCAGTAATATAGTCATCTAAATTCATCAAACATGTCCGTCGACAAGGAGGAATTGGTGCAACGCGCCAAGCTTGCAGAGCAAGCTGAGCGGTATGACGACATGGCGGCGGCGATGAAAGAAGTCACCGAAACCGGAGTCGAGCTCAGCAACGAGGAAAGGAATTTACTTTCCGTTGCCTACAAGAACGTCGTGGGTGCTCGACGGTCATCATGGCGAGTCATATCTTCCATTGAACAGAAAACCGAAGGATCGGAAAGAAAACAACAGATGGCAAAAGAATATAGGGTTAAAGTAGAAAAAGAGCTCAGAGAAATCTGCTACGATGTTTTGGTGAGCAATTCTGCAATTACTAATTTTTTTTTCAGATTTTTGTCATACTACTTTTTTTACTAGTACTTTCAATTTTTCATTCTTTTTAAATTAAGTAGATCGATGCCAGATTAGCCTTCCTACACGTATGACGTCATCATATTTGGCTGATGCCCATTTTGTGGGGTGATGCAAGCGTTTAGTTGTCGCATTGGTTTTCTACGCATTCAGTACATTTTAGTTAATGATTGACAATGTAGCATGTACTAGGTAGCCATGTGAGAGCTTGCAGGGCGCGGTGCGGCTTTCCGCGGGGTGGGGCGGGCGGCGTGACGTATTGCGCCGCGTCAATGCGCGCGCCGCTCTTTGCTCACCCATCTTCGTTCGTTGCCCTATCTCTTCTTCTTAGTATTATAACGCCTTCATAAAATTTAACATTTTAAAATTTCATCCCTAGTCCTATGTACCAAATTCAATTTAGTGGATTCAAGCTATTTCGGACTCCGTATATGCAGTATATGTTTCGAATGTGAAAATCAATACCCGACCTGCGCCGTCGATTTACGTCTTGCATTAAAAGTTAAATTCAAATTATTCGAAGTCGTACGCTTCGCTTAATATTTTTTTAATAAAAAGAAACTATGTTTTTAATACATTAATCTATTATCTGAGAATTCTAGTTGTTAATTAAAAATAAACGTTGTTACAGGGTTTACTTGACAAACACCTTATCCCTAAAGCTAGTAATCCAGAAAGTAAAGTATTTTACCTTAAAATGAAGGGAGATTACTACAGGTACCTCGCAGAAGTGGCCACTGGAGAAACCAGAAATTGTAAGTTTGATACAGTATGAGATTGAATTAGAAGTAAAAAAAAACATATTATTACATTTTTTTTGATAATTTGATTAAGATATATTTTATTAAAGAACTTATTAGATAATAAATATTTATATTGCAGCCGTTGTAGACGATTCACAGAAAGCGTACCAGGATGCTTTCGAAATCAGCAAGGCGAAAATGCAGCCGACACACCCAATAAGGCTTGGGTTGGCGTTAAATTTCTCCGTCTTCTATTATGAGATATTAAATTCACCAGATAAGGCGTGTCAGCTCGCTAAGCAGGTCATTATTAGTGTCAGTTACGCACAGGTTTGATGCTGGCTGGCACGAGTCTGGGTCGCCGTACTAACGTGCTTGCTTGTCCCCAGCCGTGGTGGAGGACTCGCAGAAGGCATACCAGGAGGCGTTCGACATTGCCAAGGCCAAAATGCAACCCACCCATCCCATCAGGCTCGGTCTCGCGCTCAACTTTTCCGTATTCTATTACGAGATTATCAACTCGCCTGCGAGGGCGTGTCACTTAGCCAAACAGGTTTATTGACTTGTATTGAGATCGAGTGTGGACTACGATAACTTATATTCCGAACTAACTGAATTTTTACCGTCACTTACTACCACTATTCAGGTCTCTTAATTGCATGAAAAAATATAGTATATACTGTTTATTAGTCAAAAACAAGAGTCGACTAACTGACCCGGCATGGCAATGTTGCAACACCACTAACCTTCTAATGTCGATCCAGCCAGCATCATTCTGTTGTTCGTTAGTTGCGTTGGAGGGGTGAGGTGTGACGTTGGTGGCATTGGTTGCAGGCGTTCGACGACGCGATCGCGGAGCTGGACACTCTGAACGAGGACTCGTACAAGGACTCCACGCTGATCATGCAGCTGCTGCGGGACAACCTGACGCTGTGGACGTCGGACACGCAGGGCGACGGCGACGAGCCGGCCGAGGGCGGCGACAACTAACGCGCCGCACGCACTTGTTCTCATCCGTGTTTTATAAGAAAACGAGTAACATTCGAGAACGTCGCGCCACCGCCGCGAGCCGTCGCTTGTAAAAAAAATGTTAAAAATGTCGTTCGCAGCGGACCTTCACGTTCCGTCTAAAATTAAATGTTGTGTCATCTTTGACGGTTTTGTATTTCTGTATTTACACTGGATTACAGATATCGAGCTGACCTGATGAATATAAATATTTATAACTTAAGTTATTAAAATTACGGTTTCTTAAGTTAAAAGTGTTTTCCTTTTATCGATTAGAGATACGACTCGCCAGCCCGGTCGGCCTTCCCCGATTACATTCCTTTCGCCGCATGTCCGCAGTGAAATGGAGACCATGATGGTGAATCTTTTAAAATTATGCAATTAGTTATTAAATTGTTAAAATAACGCCCAATAACCAAATGAATATAGATTTTCATTATATTAAAATTGCAAATTGTAATGGCTGTATGGAATTAGGGCACAAAAAACTTGTTAGTGTCTTTTATGTGGTTTTGTGATGTCCTCGACTTATAAATACATACATATTACCAAAGCGAATATTAACGTCGACATTAACCATTTTGTTGTGCCCATCACTGAATAATCGATAGCATTCTGAATTTTCAGGCATTTATTAGCAAAATAGTTTTGTGATGGACGAATATTGTAACATTTCTGCTGCATTTTATCAGCCATTAATCTATTATATTTTTCATGTTTTCACCAATAAACTTTTGTATTAAATACAATTTTTAGTTTTAGAACCAATATTTAAATAAACCGCCACCTATTAACCCCAACAAGATGTTTATCTAAACTATGTAATATTCGACGTAGTTTTTACCTATTCCAAAGTACCTTGGCAATATGGGCGTCTCTTATTTCATATTCATCGATTAGCAAATTGCAAAAATCTATAAAAAAGCCAAGTTAAATTTCATAAGAAAATACTCGCTAAAACAAATTTAAAATATCATACTTTGTGTAATAAGTATGAACTTCATACATTTTATTGACGCGTTTTCTGGAAAACAAACGAACAATTGAAATTGAATTATAGAATAGTCTCAAACTGAAATCAATAAGTAACATTTTTCTAAATAGATAGTTTTACAACGATATCTCATTTTAAGCAAATCATAATAGAGATTAATTGATCATATAAATAATGCATGTTATTAAGAGATTTCAAAAGTCATGTTATAGATATACCCCTGAAGTGAAGTTTCTAAATGTTGAAAACTAACGAAAAAAATTAAATAATTGGGTTTTATATGAATTTTAATAAATAAGTTACGACAAAGCGCAACTTTAAATTTCGCTACTCAGAACGCTGACTTGAAAATATTCTGGAACGAGTGGGGAACGGAGTGTCAACTCTAAGTTCTGTCTGCCTACCCTGCCAAAAGCGGGACACAAATAAAAATACGATTAAATAAAAAACTGAACTTACTTGAGGCCGGTCATGGCGCAGCGGCACGAAGTGTGTAAAACCGACTGGTTGTGGGTTCGATCCCCACTCGAGGAGATAAAATATTTACTTAAATTTATATTTCCATTTCTTCGCTCTGGTGTCGAGGCTAAGCGCGGCGTTGAGTTCTGCCAATCAACACGCAATGCCTCCAGAACTCGGCAGAAAGTGGGGAACGGAGTGTCTTAACACTAAGTTCCCTTTGCCTACCCTGCTGTGTGCGGGATACAGCTTAAGCTGATTTTAAAAACTAAACTTAAAAAAAAATCAAGACGACCTATCATTAAGGAACAATGGAAAAAATAATGTAGACTTAAAACTTTTTATCAATCTAATTTTCAATATTATTAACAGGTTACTAAGATCGACATTTAATTTGATCATTCTTTATTTTGCATCTGTCTTGAACTGTGCTTGTGTTTTATCTAAAAAGAAAGCTGTATTTTTGGCTATTATGCTTAAATGTTGCCAGTGCAAAATAACAATATATTTGGGTAGCACAATAGCCCTATTTTTTACCTTATTAAAAGACACTACTTTCAAGTGTAATTCTTAAAATTTAATGTAATAATTATCTACTTATAAAAAGCCCAGCCTATATATGATACTCCAAATGTTATTGATCACTGACGATATTGATTATATATATTTACTAAGTACGAGACTTTTCAAAATAGCTTTTACGGTAAAAGATTTCTTTATTTAGTTCTAGTAGGCTACCTCTAAATACGATAGTATTTAGAGGTAGATAACTAAACGTAGTCGGTTTTTGCTTACCCTAATTCTTGAGTAAGCGTAAAAAATAAATTATATTGTGATCTGAGGCAAATAATATTTATTGTTTATTAGTACGATGAACATATTTTTTAAATTAATCATTTGTTGTAATATTTTTGACAATTAAAAAAAAAATTGTTTATTGTATTCACTTAGTGCTAAAATGTATAAGCATTGCTAAGCAAATAGCTTGAATTCTGTGTTTAAATTTTCGTGTAAAGAATTTTAGGTTTAACATTATATGTCAAAAGTTGTAAATTAATTTAAAAATTTTGAGAAGGCTTAAATTTTTGGCTTTACTCTAAATATAATAAAGACAACTATTTACATATTTATAATTAATCCAAGCCATTTACACGTTTGAAAATTTAGTCATAAAATAAATTTAGTCATGATATATGTAGTGATAGGAAATTATGGATTAATTCAATATACATATTCAGAAGACCAAGATTTCTAGAAACACAATATATTTTAAATAAATGATTTTGATGATGATTTTTTAAAGTATCAAAAATAATGCATTAGTATAATAGTATACAATGATATGGAGATCTTCATGCTTAAAGCTATAAATTTGTAACGTTAATATCTACCTATAATTTTCACTTAACGCTAAACTTCGTCGATATTTCTAAACCCAAAAGAAAATATGTTTCTTAATCTAGGCAATAAACTTATACATAATAAAGGACGCAGCAGAGCTGCTGCGAGATACATAGCGCTGAGCAACATGTTAATCATTAAGATAGTATCATTTTCATATCCAATATCTATTTTATTGACATCTTGTAAACTATACAGCCCATAAATATAGAACATAGATCGTGGTGCACAAAAAATTAAATACACGAATATCAAACATAATGACAGCTTGAGCGCCGAAATTGTGTCACTTCCTTCCAATTTTGAGACTCTTTTCGTTTGTAATTGGCACACAATGAGGGCAGCGGCGCTTGATAAAATTAAGGATGGAAGAAATAGATTAAAAAGGGCGATCATAGAATGCATATTGATCCTGTGGCTAGTGTCCACTAGGGTGCACGCGATAGTATCGTGTTCATGTCGCACCGTTGTGGCCAGTGCGAACTCCGGAATGCTGAGTGACACGGCCAATACCCAAACAAATATTGACGGTGGTGCAACTGACACTCGCGTATCTACGAGTCGGTAGTCAACGTTCATCGTTCGGGGAGGAGTAGAAGTGTCACTGCTGGCGACCAGGCTATGGCGTGAGGATCTGATTTCGTCATCCTCATCACGTTCGTTTTTTTTCGCTCGTGCAACTGTTGCCTTTTTTTCCAAATTGGCAGTAGATAAAGAATGAAGAGCGACGGTAACAGTTAAATATAATGATGCTGTTGACGTAAATACAGCAAGCCCTCTATAGGCTGTGCAACCGAGTCTTCCAAATATCCATGTCCTTGCGTTATTGGACCAAAGCTCGGGTCCGATAGAAGTTCCAAGCAGTATAAAATCGGCTACAGCCAATTGTATGATTATTAGGAATAGTCCTGGAATGGAGAAATAAATTATATTAGTAAGTAGGAAAGTTGTTTTTATCTATAATATTTTTATATTGACTCAGAACAGAACAACTTTAACTTGTTCTTAATTTATGGCGTTCCAAGCGTGTCAGTGCGCTAATCACATCGCCAATGTCACGATGTATGCAGAACAATGCTTAAAACAGACTTCAAAAAGTATTCTTATATGATTACGATATGAAAAGTAATATATATAATTTCATACATCATAAAATATATAATTCCACACGTATAAGTATACTTAATACGGTATTTACAAAACAAAAACATACAGTAATCTTAAGAATGCATATATTTGTAGTCAAGGTTATGTTTTGTTCCGCTTTTAATACTTATTATGGTATATAAGTATATCACTGTCCTTTTGTAATACATTCAGACTTAAATATTCTCTTTATTTTGCATAAATTTATACTATTTATATATTAAGAGTAAATATCGTAAGTACCTATAGAGAAAGAAATAGATATCATCTTATATAATAAAAAAATCGTATTTACTATTATCAAGGAATATATTCAATATTCCTTGAAAATAAATAAAAATATAGGGAGAATTAAAATATAATACCTTATAAACTAGCATTATTAAAACGTATCACATCACTACACTTGTTTGTTAAACAATGTGATAGTCAATTAGTTTCAACCGAAAACATTAATTTGACGTAGAGCATGCATTGTGGTGATTTAAAATTTACCGTTTCTTGACCGCCTCAGGAGTGCCGCCAAGAGAGCGCAGTTGGCCAGGGCTCCGGCGCCGGCGACGCACGCGATGTACGCCGCGAGGAGCAGAGGCGAGAAGAGCGGCTCGGGCGCGAGTGCGAGCTCCGGCTCCGGCATGGCGTCGGCCGTCGGGGAACGCACCGGGAGCAATGACTTGCGCTGCGTCACTTGCGTTCTCCGCCGTCCCTCACAGTTTTTTTTTGCCAGAAATGAATCATCAGTACAGGAACATGTGCACACGAGGGACCGTCCTTTATGTACGACGGATATCGCTTCCACTATTTATACCTAAAGTAGAGTTCAATATGTAAGTATCCCGTGCGAACGATCGTTGTCGTAGTCAGAATCGCCAACGTACTAGAGAATACAATCACGACATTTGCAAACAGAAAAGTTCGCATTGGAAATGTATGTGCAAATATTTATAATAAGGGTTTTGTAGCTGTTTGTCGTCATTATTATTCAATACTCGCTTCATTCTTCCTGTCAATAGTGGATTCTATGCGACATTAGTCCGTTACGTTTCGTTCAAGTTCGTAAGTTTCTAAGTTTTTTTAATATTACAAATCAAAAGAAACGTTCAAACAGTTAGATATGAAAAGAAAAGATATACTTCTTCAGAGCGAGCTTTGTATGTTCAGCCCATGGATTATGTAAGAACAATTTATCTAACCATTTATACATAAGACTACGTCCAGCCGTGGGCGAGAAAATGGCTGTGATGATGATAATGATTCATATTGTATTTTTTTATATTAGCTTAAATAAAAATAGTATATATTACTTTTAATAACATTTAGGAATGTTAAATTTCGAAATCTTGTTATTTCATGCGGGAAGTTAATATAGTGGGGACTAAAACCCGAACGCTAAAGTCGTCGCGCGTCCGCAGTCTTACCAAGTTAGGTATCATCGCTGCAATCTCCATAATAAACGCATTATAACAAAATACGATAATAATAGGTACGGAAAATAATAAATATTAAAGTCTTTAAATAATATCTCACTCGACACAGTCACATCGCCTATTTATTTTTATATTTTTTTATTTACCATATGGGTCTGGCTACCGCTGTGGTGAGTCTTGATTATTGTCATATATTAAGTCGTGTTTGGTTGCCACCATTTAACAAGCAATGCCTCCAGAATTCGGCCGAAAGACAGGAGCGGAGCGTCTTAATACTAGACTTTGCCTGCCCTGGTATATGCATAATACAGCGTGAAGGTAAAAAATAATATTTATAAAATACTAGTGTGAGAACGCACAAACCTTTTTCTATATAAGGTCATCCTTTCGTATCCAAAATGGTTTGGAACAGAATGCTTTATAATTATGTTGATGCTAAGAAAATAAACTTATAAACAACAGATGAGACCTTTTTTACCCCCAACGAAAACAAAGCGGTGTTACAAGTTGATGTGTTTGTGGTATCGTAGCTCAAAAACGCATAAACGTATTTTACTTCAGTTTTTGTCGTTTGTTAAACGACCTAATGAAGAGTCAAGATTCAAGAAAATAAGTCCAGTCGTTTATACTTTGCACACTGTTTTAGAGCTTTTGGTGTCGGAGGTTTTTAATTATTGTGTAATATTAATTATGGTTTTGTATGTTTGTTTTTAAATATGATCTGAATAGTATATGTGCGTTAATAGGGAATCATGAATTTGATAGGAATGTCTCAGTGATGGGATGATAAAAATGAAAGTCTTGTAATAAAAATATGTTTTAGGTTTACATCTAGTTTAATGATACTTTATTAAGTAAAATCTTTAATAATATTTAAATGGTATTTAAAATTTTTAAACGGGCTAGTTCTAAGGATTTATTTTTCGCCTCATTTACCTCACGTATGGTTCGATTTAATAATTATTTCATTGTTATTATGAAAAATTACAGTTCGATACTTAAACTTTTAGTTTAATATAATTTAATCATTATTTTATCGAAACAACAATATAATACAATACCTATTGAAAGTTGTTGCAGTTTAAATAGGAGAAATATTTTGTGAAACATCAATATTCTCGTAAACTTTATCCTAATCGGTTATATATTATATTAATAATTATTCCTGTAATAATTAAGTGTAATAACTTATTGTAGATCGCTGGCCTTCATGGGTTCATCTCAGGAATCTGAGCTACGGGCTCCGTGTCTAAACATAGATCATATAACACCTAATCGATATATTGTCTCTACTAAAATAAAGTTTTATTTTTACGAGCGTTTGTTCGTTGCTACGTCTCCGTTAAAGTATATTATGGAAAGCTGAACTTCATATATATTTTACTGTCGCTTTTACCACAATATATAACAAAATTAGTTTTTTGTTACAATGAAAAATATGTCCTTGCTAGCTAACAATATAACAAAATATTAGTACCTTTTGAAGGTAAAAAAATATTAGAAAATAGGTAGATAACCTATTTTTTAAGTTAATTCAAAGTTGTGCATTACAATCTTTATATAGCTTTACGTTGTTAGCCGGATAGAGAAGAGAAAGCAGAGGGAGCCTAGAGTTAAGTCACTCCGTTCCCCACTTTTCATTTCGTTACCACAGTGAGAAAATAAAAATATTAAGTATTTAATTTCCCCAAATGGTAATCGAACCCACAACCGTCATATTTACAGTCACGTTGTGCCCTCGACAATCATGACCTTTTATCTCTGCATGCCTACTTTGTGTATCAGAATTAAATATCATACACAAATAAATATGTAGTCGCAAAGAAGGGTAATGTGTTTATTAGTATAAGTATATATGGATGCATACAAACATACATTAATATGGGAATACCAATCGTTTCGCCATTGTTAAATAGATTACACTTTACAGCAAGAACCAGACTCCATTTTGTTTAAATAAAATAATATAAAAAAAAAATATTTCGTGGGACTTTCAATAGTTATTTTTTTATCTTTATGTTGTATCCTGTATGTGAAGGAATAGGCAGAGGGGACCTAGTATTAAGACACTCAGGTTGCTTCTGCACTTGATTAATTTTAAAAGAATTAATAACCGGGACTGATTGAAATATTGTTGGGTTTTTGGAAGGATTTAGTTGCTCGAAGAATGAGGCTGTCCTTGTGGCGTAGCGTGCGATGTAAACGGGATGATTGTAGGTTCGATTTCCACTTAGGGGAATGCAATCTATACTCATAATAAACGTAACGGATCGGTGTTTGTACACGAAAGATATATAAGAAAAATGTTAGTGGTGGCAATTAATTACGAAATAAAACCAAATACAATTATTTTTAAAATTATTGTTTATTTGTCTGTGCCGTTTGTTCACGCTAATCTCAGAAAGCCGATTTATTTTTTTCGAGTCATTACAGCCAAAATCTTGAGGCATTTCGTGTTGAGTGGCGGAATTCAACACCGAGTTTTTACCATTGTGCCAGAACGATGAAATGAAAATATTAAAAAATAATAATTCATTTCGAGTGGGAACTAAACCCACACCAATCTTGTTACAGTCACACCTTTGTGCCCCTGCGTTACGACGGCTTCACAACAAAAGTAATACGGATCAGCAAATTAATAATCATGTAGTTCAAGCGGTCAAAGCCGTAAGTGGTTCGTTACTATTCAATATTTTAATTTACTCGCTCTGGTAAGGAGGCAAAGCGCGGCTTTGAACTCCGCGGATTTTGGCTGCAAATAGAAAATAGAAGTGTTCTAATGGGGAGTAGAGTGTGTTCACGTTAGATTCCCCTTGCCTACCCCATGCTATGTGCGATATGTTGTATATCAAGCTAACAAAAAAAAAGAAAAAGTTCCGACTTGTTAATCGTAATAGACTTAGTAATATTTTATGTTTTTAGTTTTAAAGTAGTTGGGTTTTTGTTTTTTATAATTACTTATAGGATTACGTTTTCTTACATAAGATTTTTTTAATTCCTTTTAAAATGCAGAGAGGAATGGACTTTCATTAAGAATGTAAGTAAGCAAGCCAGCGCAGTTTAGCTAGATAACCATAAGTTTAATTTTTAATATAAAGTAGCTACATTTATTGAACTCCATTATATAAAAAGATATACAAATAAAGTCCAAAGAGTAAATACAAATATTCTATTAATGCGTATATGCTAATTTTTCACATCGAGATTGTTTTTTTTAATATTTAGATTAGTGTAAATACTTAAGGACAATGTAAGAGTGACTCACGCCGCCCGCTTTTTTAACAAAATTGATTGCTTAATGATCGTGCGGGTGTCTTAGTTATCTGCAAATGAAGATATGAGATTCATTGACCTTAAATAATGTAAAGGTAACAAGAATTGAAAATAAAACTGTAATTCTTCAAAATTTATATATATATATATATATATTATTTTTTTGTAAAATTATTATACTTTTTGGAAAGAAAACGTATAAAAAATTCTACATTGCGCGATTTCTTAAAAGTATTTTTCTTTTCCAAGTGCGGAATAATACTTTAAAAATAATAATAAACACTATTGTAAAAATTATTTTCCGTGTAAGGATAATAGAACAAAATCTTAATATAAAATGAGTATAAAGCGTCATAAGTTTAAAAGCAAAATTAACATTATCAACATAACTATATGTCGATACATATAACTATGTCGATAATATTTATCTGTTACAATTAGAGGAAGCGTTAAACACATCAGCGAACGACAGATTCGAGTGATGGATGACTCGCGACAATGGCTCCTACGGGGACGAGCGTGGGCGGCGTCTTGACAGCCAAAATCTGCGCTTTCCTTTGACTTTCTCTCGGAGGTGCGAAAGGTGCTCCGGCGAGGGCCCGCCGTCGTTATTCGGTAGCCGGCGCAGCATAGGTGAACGCGCTCTAATCGCGGTACAGCCGAATTGTTTAATTTGTCTAATGGTGCCTCTCTTTGCCGATATTCAAAACACCTGCATGTGAACGTGCTTATAAAGGAGTGTCGAGTTCCATACTTTGACTGTGTAAATCGTGAAGTGAGATGCTAGTGAGCTATGGCGCGCACAGTTAAAGTAGTGATTGTAGCTCTGATTTTCGCGCTACGAGGCGGCACGCCTGCGCGATTTCCCGTAAGTACTACTAGACATGCATCCGAGGGCGGGCGGCTTTTATTTGCATATTATAAAAATCTACTTCAATAATTATTTTGATTATATAAATTATTTGTAAATAAAAGTGAATTCTATACTTTTTGACCGTTTTAGCGTTACAAAAGTTGTGAAAAAGCTACCCTATCTAAACTTCTATGGATTTCCGTTCTTAGATGAACATTTTTTAAATTTATGAAATCATTAAGAAATATTAAATTTATCGTAATATGTTATATATAAATAGCTCTGTAAGTTTCTTCTGCATGTTTAACTTTTTGCTGAAGGACCTGTGGGCGGTGACCTATCGAATTGCCCTCGGGCTCCCCCGTGTTGACCTATTAACAACATGGGTTCCAGTTTACGGCTGCTTATATTTTATCATATAAAAATACTTTTAGTAAAATTCACATTATGTAATAATACTAACTATTGTTTCTTTTTAAAAATCTTGCTTATTGTTTACAAATACAAATTTATATATTATTTGGAAATATAAATACATGTACCTTTTTAACATTTTTGCAGAATTTCTTTTTTGAATAGGGATATAAATATTAAATTAATATTTACCAACGTAGTATTTTATATATGATCAAGTAGCGTTGTTCTTTATTATTTATTTTAATAAATAGTACTCATTTAGGAATTTCAGTCGGAATGGAATGTAGGTATTATAATATGGCGCAGGGACACAAATTATACTTGTAAACGCAGCTGGCCTCTTTTCTTTGGTCTGGTGTCCAGGCAAAGCGCGGTGTTGAGCTCCCCCACTCAATACCTCCAGAACTCCGCGGAAAGTAGCGAACAGAGTGTTTTAATACTAGGTTCCCTCTGCACCCTGTTTGCAGGATACAGAGTCAAAATTAAAAGAATTATTTAAAATATTATTAGAATGATAAATATATTCCAATAGTACATATTTTAAATATTTATATTTCTTCTCGGCTACTGCATAATAAAAATCTAGAAATATTTCAATTTGTTCTCTACTTTCCACTCAATCTTACAGACATTACGTGGGTGCTGAAAACCATCAAATTTTGTGTTTGCATGTTGGGTGCTGACTGCTGAGTATCATCATATTTTATATAGACTAACTAACTAGACATCAGCCATTTTTTTAACACAATATTCTCCAGAGTTAGTATGCACCAAGCTCAAAATGACATTTTATTTTATTTCATACCTATTTATAACAACATGATTAAAAACTCGATAACTTGGCTGTTTGTGAAAAAATGAGTTCGTCCTATTGATCCACTCGATGCTACAAAGCACATAGCCACACTGTAGTACGTTTATGTGTGTAGAACTAAATGACTGCAGTGGTAGTATTATGTCTGGAAGTCTCTATGCCGATGTAAAATTTCTGCCAAGTTTACCATTTTATAGTAGGTATGTCTTATTTTTCATATTATCCTCTTATTATAAGAAAACATTAAAAAAACTATTTTTGTGATTCAATTAAATTTCTCAATCAGTACGCATCTATATGTGATATATTCAAAATCAAATATTTCTCTTTATCCTTTATAGAAATAAATGTAAAGACCAATGGAAGTGCAACCATTATTGATTTAGCTTAAAGAGAGTATATTAAAAAAATTGTTCTTTGAAATATTTCAAACTGCAAGTAAAAGCCAATACCTACATGTGTCACTCATATGGTTAACGGATACTTTCTGATGACCACGTTATTTGTTCGGGAAGTAAGGAAACAAGACAAAGTAGTTAGTTTCTTGACGGCTCTCTCACCGTCTTGTTATTATAACAGTATTCAGGTCGGGGTCATCTGTAACTCACAATTTGCATATTATTATTATGAGTAATTTTTTAATATAACTTGTGTAAATATTAGAATTATATCAATAATTTTAATACACAAGTGGAAAGTGAGGTGGTAGAAATAGTGTCTTAACACTTACCCTCTGCCTATAGTACTAAATACAATGTGAAGTCGAAAAAAAGTGCCTAATTTATTATAACTTGTATATTTTGATAAAAATAATATATAACTAAAATATTGGGTATTGGGGCCAGTCGTGGCGCAGCAGCACGAAGTGTGACTGTAAAACCGACTGGTTGTGGGTTCGATCCCCACTCGAGAAGATGAAATATTTACTTAAATTTATATTTCCATTCCTTCGCTCTAGTGTCAAGGCTAAGCGCGGCGTTGAGTTCTGCCACTCAACACGCAATGCCTCCAGAATTCGCCAGAAAGTGGGGAACGGAGTTTCTTAACACTAGGTTCCCTCTGCCAACCCTGCTGTGTGCGGGATACAGCGTAAAGCTAAAAAAAATATCATATAATAACCCAATACCATAAATAAATATTTTCTCGAAAATAATGTGAAACGGTAATAATGTGTTGTCGTAATAATTGATTGATTTTAAAAAACGTAATATAAGCGCGCTCACTTTCACTACCTACTTCTCGGTGATCTGGATTGTATAATTTTATTTTGTCAATTATATTACATAACTGTATAGAACCATAGGTCTTTCCCGTACTGGAACACGTAGTGGTTACACAAGCGCGAGCGTCACGTACTTGATGTTTTTTCGATGGCACCTCAATGATTCACATCCCGGCCGCCATTGTTCTCGAGGCGGCGTGAAGCAGACTCCATGTAATTGAGATCGATGCGAATAACTTTCATCATCTGGAACGCGAACGTAACGCGACTCAATTGAATTCCAAAATTAATTATTTTTAAATTTGACACCTGCTGCTGGCTAGTCTTGCTTTTTAAGTCGATAATAATATCTATTGTCTCGCGCGCTTGTAATGGAAAACAAATAGTTTTTACTTTCCCCTTTACTTTGCTCGTGTCCGTTAATTTAGTGTCTACACTGAGATGACTCATATGTGTTGATTTCGGTTTCACTAACCTCTATAGGTTGTCAATCATTGAGCTTCTTGGAACGTCACCCATTTGTGAATAATAAAATATCTCGAAAACGATAAAATCTTTTAATATAATTTTTCAAGTACAAAATTTCACATTATAAAACTAATTACTTGAATTGTAACTAATCATAAAATTTTATATACTTGGATGTGGGTACAGTCAAACCACAAGAAACGTAGGACGACTTTTAAGAATATTAATTAAGGTCAATTGGTAACACGTACATATGTGCGTACTGCGTGCGTACATACATATATATACTTGTTTGACACTGTTTGATTAAAAATATTAACAAATTCTTTAGAAGTCAACATAGTGATTAAAATAAATAACTAGCCAGCGAGTACTATAGATAGACACATTTTTTGTATGTTTCTTAAAAAACATATATCTAGTGCACGTGATTACAACTAATTAGTTTGTAGCTACTTAACGGAAAGTCTGTTTAAAAATATTTCACTAAAAGTTTTCATTAAGCGCGGCGTTGATTTCCGACACTCAACACGCAATGCCTTGAACAAATCGGCGGAAATTGAAGGACGAAGGGCCTTAACACTCCTTAACCTCTGCCTACCCTGCTACATGCGGGATACAGTGTGAAGCTGAAAGGAAAAAAAAGTCATAATCTTTACAGGTTGACATTACCTAACGGCTTACAGTGAACAAATAAATAAACGTAAATTAGGTATATTATTATGTATATTTAGACCGTATCCATTTTTTTGCAATGAGGTCACCTAATCAGCATATGAGAAGCGAGTTACGGTTATTGTCAATTTATCATAAAGGGTATTGTTTCTCGTTGTCACATGTTGTGAGTAAAGCGTGTGTATCGTAAGCTTAGAATAAAGTCTGTACGGTTTTAGGATATCTTGCCATTTCATGGATGGTGGTCGGGTGGCCTGAACTCGGATGAAACTCTGAAAGTTGAAGATGAAAGTAACGACGTACAAGTTGTGTATTTACCGGCATTGCTACCGCGCGAGGCGCAAACCGACGGAGCCTCCAATGAAGATGTTCCGCTGCCCTACAGTTTTGACGCCTTTGGAAGGTACATTTACTTATTTTTACGTATTATTGAATAATTCAGCTCTAATATTTGTCTTCGCTATATAAACATAAAATAATAGGATGCGTTGATAGAAATAAAATAAATCGTATTTATATTTTTCTTTACTTTCTTTGGTGAATTATGTTGGGTCTTATTATGTTATGGCGCTGAATATACCACTTCTTTTTGGTTACGCATATTTATTGGACTCATAATATTCTATAGGAGGCCAGTCGTGGCGCAGGGGCACAAAGTGTAACTGTAAAACCGACTGGTTGTGGGGTCGATTCCCAATCGAGGGGAGGAAATATTTACTTAAATTTATATTTATATTTCTTCGCTCTGGTGTCGAGGCAAAGCGCGCCGTTGAGTTCTGCCACTCAACACGCATTGTCAATAGAATTTGGCAGAAAGTGGGGAACAAAGTGTCTTAACATTAGGTTCCCTCTGTCTACCCTGCTCTGTGCGGGATGCTGCGCACGTGCGTGAAGCTGATTTTTTTATTTCTTTTTTTTATAATATTCTATATGAACATTACTTGATTGCGCGGTGTTTAGTTCCGCCACTCAAAACAAAATTTCTAAAACTCTGTGGATACAGTGTGAAGTTAGAAAAAGCGTATCCAATACATTTATGCATCTTACATGATTTTCACATTACAGAAGTTTTGACCTACACCTCATGCCTAACAGGCGATTGGTTTCACCACAATTTAAAGTATGGACAGAAAAGGGTCCGGATGAAGCCCTGTCGAATAAAGATTCCTCCTGTCATTTCCTTCATACTGGACCTGGCGCAGTTGCAGCCTTTTCAGCATGTAGAGATCATAAGCTAGTTAGTCGTTGTTTTTTGTTCTTTATGATTAAGGCTATGTAAATAATATTAATCGGATAATATCATATTCATTACACAAGTTGAGGCCAGTTGTGGTGCAAGGGGCACTAGTGTGACACTTGAGCGTTCAATGCCTACTCGAGGAAATGAAATACTTATTTAATTTTCTCGCTCTGGTGTCGAGGCAAGGCCCAGCGTTAAGTTCCGCCACTCAACACGCACCGCCTTCAGAATTCGGCCGGAAATGGGGAACAGAATGTCCTTAACACTAGGTTCCCTCTGCCTACCCTGTTTACGGGATAGGTTACCTAACGTGACGATGATATTAATAATAAAAAAAAAATAATGACATGTATATAGTACTAGGACGATTATCAATGACATGATACGTTTTCAGATAGTAAGCCGTAATCATTATCATAAACCTTGGTAAAGATGAAAGCAACATACTTATAATTTCAATACTTATTATTTATAATTTGAATTATTTATTAGGTTTTCATTCTTCAAAATGAAGGATTATATAATTTAACGAAATATATTTTAAAAAATTGTTACAAATAGCATTGATTATTTTATACTTACAGCACGGGCTTATAATGACTGAAAATTCAACATATGAGGTTCGACCACTGTCATCGGGAGTAGGGCGGGCTGCAAAAGGTAGCAGACCAGACCGAACGGCACACGTTATTAGGAGGGCACCGCCGCCACCCTCGCTACTAGATGACGATCGACCACTTCGTCGCAGTGTGCGACGACCTAGAGTTTACCCGACCAAACCGGCACCCTCCTCCTACACTATTGAAGTCGCCCTGTTTCTGGATGAAGCAGCATACAAATTGTTCTATCCTCATCTCAATTATAACGAAGCAGATTTGCGTGATATGCTCCTCGCATACATCAATGGCGTTAGTTTTTCATGTGACATTATCATATTTAGTATGTAGTTAAGTATCTCTCAAATCCAAGGTTATTTTTTTAATATAATGTCGATACACGTTTACAAAGTAAACATTAAAAGTGTGCCATCTCAAAGAAAAAAAATTGAGTGCATATTAAAATGCTCACAGGTCAACAGCAACGGTACTTAGATCGATCTGAATGACGAAAAGTAAATAAAATTTATTACCAAGAATAATTTAATTTGATTGCACAATTTTATGTAAAAATTGCACGTATATTAGTCATTTGTGTTAAAAAAAGTTCAATATTGCTTTTTTTTTGTTAAGAAACTTTATTGCTTTATATCGAATTTTATACGATAAATGATAAGTTTAAACATTATATCGATATTTTTACGTATAAATTGTTCAATAAATTTTTGTAGGTACAAGCACTTTACCATCATTCATCTTTGGGTACTCGCGTGCACCTCTCCCTCGTGCGCGTCACGTTGTTGCGCTCTCAGCCGCCGTCTTTGTCTAAGCACGCTGAGCGTGGCCGACTTCTTGACTCCTTCTGCGAGTATCAACGCTCATTGAACGTCGACGACGATGATGATCCAGAACATTGGGACATGGCGCTGCTTTTATCTGGGTTTGTCTATAATGTTTATATACAACGTTTCTTGAAAAAGGTAATCTATTGAGTTTCCCCAGCTTTGTGCAATTAAAGCGATTAACAAGTGAATATTTATGAAAAAGAATCATCAAAAAGGGTAGACACTAGTGTGAACATCAACACGTAGCGGTGGCATTTTTTCATTTAAGCTTGCGTTACGATAGGTTTTCGTCGGCGTCGTGTCGCCTGAAAAGGAAATAAACCATAGCAAATAAACTTTAGACTATAGATATAGTTGAGAAGAGTTTGTACTTTGAATATTTCATATGAAATATTTTTGGTATATGTTTTATAATTAAATCATTTTACACTATTTGAATGAGAGGGTTTGTTGCATTATTAGATGCAAATAAATAATTTGGAATTTTATAGAAATCCCATAAGGAGAATATTTTTTTTTGATTCCAGAGAAAAAGGTCCCTTTCAGCTGTTGTAAAATAGGTCTAACTTTATACAAGCTAAGCTTAGCGTAAAACACCATATCTATTTCAATTCCAGTTTAGATTTCTACTCGGAAGAGGGTGGGCGCCGCAACGGCGTGACCATGGGGCTGGCGCCCGTGGGCGGCGTGTGCCTGCCCGCCCACGCGTGCGTGGTGTCCGAGTTCGGCGCCTCCGACGCGCTCGGCCGGCCGTACCCCTCCGCAGGGTTCACCTCCGTCTACATATTGGCTCACGAGATAGGACATAAGTCAGTCTTGATCTATTATTAAGATTCGTATGAATGTATTTTTTTTTTTACTAGGAAATTGAGTTTTTTTTGTATTAGAGCCGGATTTTATGTATCGTCATGTATATTTTCTAACTTCACAGTTTGCCTTTAAATAGTGCAGTTTCAGCTTAGTTCTTTAATTATGGCAATTTAGCTGGATCACACGTGAATGTCACGTTGAATGGAGAGCACATGAAGGAAAAAATATTACAGTAATCATTTATTGATGTTTCCTTTTTGTCTCTTATTTATGATAATATAATATAATATTTATTATTTTTTTTCTTTGTTCAAAACAGCACTATAAAATATGTAAAGGGACCGCGATAATCGTTACACCTATTTTTTACATTTATCTACGAGTACATTTCTCAATAATCTCCAAAATAGAACAAGCTTGACATAAATAACCAGTACTTTCTGCATAATAATAATTACAATTTTTGACAAATGACGATTTCATTTGTCAAAACTCCCACCGGATTCCATAATCAGAACCTAACTAAACTATCATTAAACTATCTGAATGAATCGAAATCGGTTGGCGTAATATGGAGTTATTCGTCCATTTATCGTGCACATACTTAATGAAAATTTAAGACAATGTGATTTTCTCATGGATAACATTGTCAGAAATGAAACAAATTAAAAAGGGGCCACATGGGAAGTACTAGCATTCAAATTAAAAGGCATTATTAAAATCAGTTAGCTCAGTCAAAAGTTGTAAGGTAACAAACATAAAAAAAGTCGAAATGACGAAAAAGAAGTCGAAGTGATGTCCTCCTTACGAAAGTCGGTTAAAACCATAAAACCGAGTGTTTAAAAATAGTAATTCTCCCATTCATGTCCATCGATAAGTTCTTAATATTTTTTTTCTTTTTTTCCCTATTGTTTGCGTATTGTTAAAACACTTCGTTCCTCATTTCTCAAAAGCCCATTCCTCAAAAGCATTTCGAATTTTCGAGGAAATGAAAATAAATAATTCCCCCGAGTGCGTATCGAGCCTACAACTGCCGCGTGTACAGACAGACACTGTGTCACTGCGGCACAACGGGTAACAGAAAGTAACAATAAAAAATATACATATAATATTTATATTTAATGTATTTGCAAAATATTTCAGCTTGGGCATGCACCACGACGGCACAGGCAACTCGTGCGCCCGCGACGGCTACATAATGTCGCCGTCGCGCGGCACCAACGGGGAGGCCACGTGGTCTCAATGCAGTGCCAGAGTAGTTGCTGATTTACAGTAAGTAGTTTTACATAAGTTTTACATAAGGAATTTTATTGAATAAATGTTCTATGTAATAGGCGCAATATTTTTTTTCTTGTAATTTTTCAATGTAGTTAGATGTCATTATTTGAAAAATCGACATTTATATTTCCACCTAAAAACCGGTATCCACTGCGGAAGAAAAATGAGCATGTAATGCTTAGACGGAACGGACTCCTTTTAAATAAAATAGCATTCATTATTTTGACATTTTTATAATTGAACAAGAGATTTAAATTTAGATAGATTCTCATTAAGGCACTTCCGTATCCCACTTTCCGCCAAATTCTGGAGGCATGGTGCCAGAGCGAGGAAGAAAATTTTATGTATTTGATTTTCCTCGAGTGGGAATCTAACCTACAACTTGTCACGTTTACAGTCGTTGTTTGTCATTGTAAGTCATTATATATTATCAAAAATAATGTTGAACTTGAAT
Organism: Heliconius sara; assembly: GCA_917862395.2. Classification (NCBI taxonomy): domain Eukaryota; kingdom Metazoa; phylum Arthropoda; class Insecta; order Lepidoptera; family Nymphalidae; genus Heliconius; species Heliconius sara. Next base: position 16,833,656 of record OU860789.1, on the reverse strand, counting down.
ATAAACTTACAGATGGGCCACATGTTTGTTTGACGGTAGTGACGATTTGGACACTCCCAAAGAGCTCCAGCACGAGAGATTCGGAGATGCACCAGGTGTGGTGTGGGGAGCAAAGAAACAGTGCGAGGTGAATAAATGAATGAATGAATGAATGTTTACACATAGAATTAACAATAAACATGGTAAATAAAACAAAAATAAGTTTTTCTAAGAGGTTCCAGTTCTTTTAAAACTGATAAAAGGAAAGCATATTTTTTTTGTCTACTTTCTACATTTTTTTTTGAAACTTACATAATTTTATGCAGATGTTTGTAATTGTCGTTTTTATTTTATTAATCAATTTTAGAATTTCACTTCAACACGTAGCTAAATATTTACTTAAATATAAATATTTACAAATGGTTGTGATCTCGCGCCGCCTCACACCTTTTTTATTATATATACGAGTATATTAACAACTTTTTAAATTGTTTACACTGTAGAAAGCCTATGTGCTAAATACATCTATAGCAATTTTACATATATCTCAAAATTTGTACAATGCCGACTTTAAAGTACCATCTCACGATCACCCGTAATAGAGTATGTTTATTGAATCGTCCATATATATACCTACAACTTATTAAGGGTAAAACGGAACCTTTATACCTACTGTTGTCCACTTTGTTGTCCGTCTATCCATCTGTCAAGACTATTTATCTGGAAATCGCGCGGAGTTATTAAGCTAAAATTAATATAAAATATTCGAATCAATGGTCTGCAACAACTTTTTATTAAGGGTAAAACGCAACCTTTATACTGTTGTCCACTTTGTCGTCCATCTATCCGTCTGTCAAATGAGAACATACAATTGAAATAAAGGAACATTTTCTAAAAGTGAAAAATTGTAGGTATGTCGTAGAAAAGAAGCGCAATTCAGGCTCGCCCTCCGAGGCTGCCGTATAAAAATTGGAGGAGTTTGTTCGAAATTCAAGCTTAGCTTAGCCCTTTCATCTGATATTTCACTTGAACTAGCGGCTTTAAAACGAAATTTGGCCCTAAGGCTATTATTTTTTAAGGCTTTTTAAGTTTTTTTATATCACAAATGTATGGTTTTCTGTAATCTTTCCTGAACTGTACAGTACTATCTGTGTCTACAGTTAGTACTAGTTAATATCTGTCAGCTGCCAAATTATATTTCATTCATAATTCTAAGTCAGCCGGAAATACCGTATTAATTTTGATTCCCTTTATAGTGTCGAAATTTGCGTTTTTTGCTATATAAATGGCTATATATTTTTTTTATTTGAATTTCAACTCGATATCTCCAAGCGTTCCTGAGGCTATAAAGGCTATTTACAGATAGACACACAGACAGACGAACAACAACGTGATCTTACAAGAGTTCTTTTTCCTTAAAAGGTACGGTACGGTAATCCTAAAAAGGAAAGGAATATTAACCGGTAGATGTAAAATTTATTTTTAGATTTTCTTCAAGTACTTACCTGTCTGTTCGTTTCGGTTAATCTTCTCTTAGTGCACAAATAAGTACATTATATATAACATTAGTTATTTAAATGTAAATATATAGTAACTAAAGAGTCTTATTCATATATTGTATATTGATATGTTACAGATACTCCTCCGCGACAAGGACGCGGCGCCGGCGGTGGCGCCGGGCGCGGCGGGGGAGGCGGCGCAGTGCCTGCAGCTGGCGTGCCGCACGCCGCACCGCGCCGGCTTCTACTACGCCGGGCCCGCGCTGCCGGGGACCTCTTGTGGGAAGGGGAAGGTAAACTTGAATAGAGTTAACAATTCGTATGCAGCGTTAGTGGGACCAATTAAGGGAGGCCCTTATGCTTGTTGTACGGGTCTCCTGAATCCGTAGAATGCTAAGGTTTCATCTTATCTTTTGTATCTATCTAAAAATGTTGTAGGCTTTATATCGACATAGAAAATAAAACATTCCGCCTATACACATAGGTAATATTTATTGTTTAATTAAGGAAATTACAACCATGATAACGTTATGTAAATTATAGCAATTATTTATTAACGCAAAATAAGAAAAAAGGAAACGGAAATTTAAGTATGTCACTATCTTTTCCAAGTAGATGGACCTATGTGTAGTATATTTCATAGATTAGTGCTTCACATTGAAAATAATTATTTATTTCATTATTTTTTTTTAGTTTTCTAGACATTATTAAGACTGACATTGACGGACTGATATTAGTAAGAGCCTTTTTCTACTTTGTACAATTAATTACCCAAACCAAACCTTAAGAAACATACACATTAGCGGTTTGATCCATTTTCAAGCATCCTGTCTGATGTAGGCTGTTTGATTTTTCCGCCCTTGCATACTACAATAGTCAGTTCGTAGGTAATTGTAACAGTTTGTGAGAACTACAAATACAAAATAAATAATAAAAGACAATCGTAAAATATTATTTATTAATCTCGACCCGATACACAAAATGGTTGACCATTTGACTTTTCTTTGCTCAAAGCTTTGTAAACTCTGTTTACCGCGAAAAGAAAAAGACACGTGATTGTACTAAAATTATTTTCAAATACCTTTTGGAACTAAACCAATTTCTAAATAATAATTAATTCTTCTAAAAACATGGCTTTTTTTCGTAAATGTTGGTAGCAATAATTCGCCTATTTTGGTTTTAAGTTATAATTGACTTTTCAACGAATTTGTTACTAAGTAACTTTTGTCCTTTTTTATAATTCACATATAAGGTCATTAACGTGTACGTATTTTACCCTAAATGTATCATTCGTGGCTATAATAATTTTTATTGGGTTTTTCATTTTCGTCAGAATTTTTTCCCCATGCATGCATAGTGTCTTCATCGCCGGGAATTTGGCTCAATTATAGCCGGCGTGAGTTTGTCAAAACGGCATGGAGTAAATGAATATTTTTTAAATAAAAAGAAAATTGTTAATTAAAAAATTAAACCATATGACGTGTAATCGCTATCAATGACTTACTATTGTAGTTCTTGTGTATTAAAATTCTGTATTCCGTACATAGCAAAGGGGACAGGGGGGACCTAGGAACCTAGTGTTAAGATACTCTGCCCCCATTAAGACACTTCCATTCGCCATTTTCCACAATGAATTCGGCAAACATAGTAAAAAAACTAAACGTATAATTTTCAGAATGCCTAAGGCAAAAATTGTTGAAGTTTACTCATGAATGGTGAAGCCGTGGATCCTGTTGATTCTACTGTATTTCTCGTTATCACCATTGATTCTAAATTACAACGGAGACCTCATATTGATGGATTAGCGAATAGACTTAGCTCAGCAACTTTCACGATTAAAAAAAATGGATTATTAGCTAACGTAGAAATGCTTCAAATTATTTACTTATTATAAAGTAGCTATACTTTTATAGTATTACGTCCTATGACATTTTACTATGTGGTAATACAACCCTTATTAAATCAACCTTTGTCCGCATGCATAAGCGAGATATTCGCATTGTCTATAATTAGCGCCCAAAGGATTTCTTAAGGCAAAAATTAAAATCATCTCTAATCTTAATACATTATTATATATTAAAAAAAATGTTAATGATTTCACCAATAGCGGTGATGTATGATGTATATAATATTAATACTAGAAATAGGTTAGGTAACTCGATTGCACTGATTCCGTAAATCTTTTAGGGGACAATGGCTTTTAAATCCAGGACGACGACCGAGAATGTTCTGTATCAAATACGTTTGTGTGTGAAAGGTTTGTTATTAATAAAGACAACACCTTTGACATGTATGAAAATGTAAAAACATATGTGGATGTATAATCATAATATATTTTTGTTTATTTCTATACGCTATTTACAAATGTGCGGCTACTAATAAATAATATTATTATCATCACCTACCTATACTGCCATGTATAAATTATTACTATATTGCTTTACCATATATGTACATTTTCAGTGGTGTCAAGGCGGAGACTGCGTAACAGCCGATACCACAATCGCATCCAGCGTAAAGCCTCCTTCAAAAGGACAGCCACAAGGAGACACTTGGAGTGAATGGAGTGAAGGTAGCTGCAGTTCGGGATGCACGTACAGAAGTCGAGGTGCGAGAGAACGACGACGGTCCTGCCCGGAAAACGCAATTTGTGAAGGGTCTGCGTATGATGTAGCACTTTGCGATGATTCTAAGGTACATTATATGACAGTAATCTTTAATATATATAATATTAAGTATTAAAATCCATATGAAATAGTACCTAATATATTCCAGCGCTCGCAGGTATAGGTAAGCTTAATTTCAAATTAATTATATATAAAAGAAATTAAAAACAGATATTATATTTTTTTATTATTGGTTTGGTTTGGTTTCATTTGGTTATCATTTGCAAAATTCTTAATTGCAATGATAATAAATTTAACAGCGTCCTTGCTCCACATTTTTTTCACATGATAATTCTTTGAAATCTTTAAGTAGTAATTAAAAAATTTTTTATAAAAATGTGGTAAATTATGAAATTTATTTTTTTCGCAATTTTGAAGTAGGTAATTGACGGAAAAATCAATAAAAAAACAATAACACAAAAAACAACAATGTCTTCTATTTGTATTTTTATTGTCATGTTTTATTTATCTCGTATAATGGCAAAGTTTAACAATAAAAAACATGTTTTTATCCATATCTTCAATCGTAAATGTGTCTAATTGGCGCTGTTTGCACAGAGGTCACAGGTCTTGATGCGATTTGTTATCATAAATATATATATAAATTATAAATACAAGATATGTTTATAATTTGTAACATAATTATTATAAATATCATGATGATTATGTCGTAAGATTCATGTTTAAATAAAAATGCTTAAATAAATTACAAAGAAATATTAAAGTCGATTCACAGATTTTGGCATCAAATACCTATAACAAATTTACAATAAAGTCCTTATCCTAGCCTTACCCTATTCGCTTATTTAGTTATGAAAATGATCCATTAGCTATACATTACAACGCTTCGATGGGTCGGTGTAAAAAGCTGAAAACAGAATGAGACCTTTTCTCCTAAAAAAACATCATATTATTTTAACTCCTGTAAGTTTCTCACGGCAATGTATTGAACGCCAGGTTTGCGGTAAAAAGAAGCGCGTGAGCGCAACCGAGCTGGCGGCGCGCAAGTGCGGCGACTACGCAGCGTTGCTGCCCGACCTCGACCCGCGGGGAGGCGGCCTGCAGGCGCCGCACGACCCCAGTAAGTTTAATAGGTTTAGCACCACCACCACCACCACCACTTACAATGTGTAAGGAATGATCAATTGAATAAGCAACTCCTGCGTTACTCAATGAGCAAATAACAGAAAAAGTCTAAAACACCTTGGTGTAGAGATCTTAAATTTGATCGTTTCTGAAATATTGGGATTAGAAATTAAATAAAAAGTTCAAGAATTACAATCAAAATTATAGTGATATTGTAAAAGTGAACAAAATTACGGACGATAATTTCTTATATATAACACCTTGATGTCTATAATTTTACACATAAACTAGAGGGCTCAATTATTACCCGATTGTAGAAATGAGTATTATATATAAAAATAACTTTCTCTCGTCTGAAAAAATAAAATGTTTGCCAATATGGCGCTCCATAGTTATTTTTAACCTCCAACAAAAACAGAGGGGTGTTAGAATTTTGACGTCACTGCGGATGTGTGTATCTGGGAGTGGTATCGTAGTTCCCAAACTGATGAAACGATTTTGACTTAGTTCTTTTTGTTTGAAAAGTGACTAAATTAGGAATACTTTTCTTACCCATAATTCAAGAAAATATGTTCAGCCGTAAGCTGCTTATAAATTTTCTAGTTTTAATTTAAACGTTTGTTTACTTTAATGTGCTTTGTATATCAAATACCTAAATTATCGGAAAGTGATATTAAATAAAAAAAATCATTGTCCTAATTTCCTATAATAAAATGGAATTTAAATAAATGTTTTCTATACATAGTCTATCCTATCTATGAAGCGTCAAGGCGTTATTAGTGATTGATGTTATCAATAGCATAATTAATAATGACAATATATGATATAAGTTAATTTAGAGTTAATAATAAGTAAGCCTAGATAAGCTTCCATTATGCATGTATAATAACTGTTATATTAAATATATGTTTGCGATAGCTTCTTTGCCCACGATAATATTAATTATCTACTTATAAAAACAACACAAGGCACTGAGTACTGTTGTCAATGTCATGTGACATATTTTTGTTCTGGAAGAACAAGTACTTAAAAATTTTTTTAATGTTTTTGTTTCATATATACACTCGGTAATCCTATGACATGATAATGTTAAACTACTCCGGTCCTTATTTTACATCAATTATTAGATTTGACATTCCGTGTTTTATGTCGATTTTTAATGTTTAATTGTACAAAGTTATAAATAATAATAAAATCTAAAACAAAGTAATAAACGGCCAAAAACACACCTACAAACCAGACGGCTTTTCATATTAAAACCAGCTTTTAAAAAATATGAACACTTTGTTTTGTTTTAAGTTGTTATATTGGAAACAATTTATTTTACAACCAAGGTAAACGCACTCAAGCGCAACTAAGGCAATCCGTTACTAATTTTCTAAGAATTGACAATTCAACATCTTACATAAAATTTCAGATATTACAATATACTGTTCTTTTTTACTTCCTTTTTAAGTAATTATTAAATTTACATTTTTAAGTACATGTTATGAAAATACTTTATTTAAATAATTTACATAATTAATCTTGTAATATTGAATAGTCAATATAAAACTATAAATATAATATATACATATAATCATCTACTGACAAGCGAATATAAAGTTTACATAATAATATAATTATGCAAACGAAAAAGGTGTTCTATTGCTCACGTAATTTAATGAGTCAATGTTATCTGATATAACATGTCTTATGTTCTTAAAATGCAAGAGTTTTGTAGTAAGCACGTGATTTATAAGACCTATATGTATGTATAAACCACGAGTCGTGGTGCAGGGGCACAAATGTGCAACTGAAAACGCGTCAGGTTTTTAGTTCGATTCCCACTCGAAGAAATAAAATATTAAACATTTTTATTTTCTCGGTCTGGTAACGAGGCAAAGCGCAACATTGAGTTTCGCCACTCAACATGGAATGCCTTCAGAATTCGACGGAAATGGGAAAGCCTTAACACTATACGGCCCCCAGGTAATCTTTGCCTACCCTGATATGTGCGGGATACAGCGTAAAGCTAAAAGAATAAAAAAACATATATAAACAAATTTAGGTTCCTATAGCGAACTACAGACAATAATTCGTGACGAGATATGATAAGCTTTTACTTTTCATTTAGGTACATAGAAATGATTCATTTCTTATGACGGAAGCCATAATTTTGTTGATTTATGGCAATTCTCTGTAGAGTATAAATATTATTCTACGTAAAGATAGTAATTGCTTATTACTATTACAAATTATATTATAAGACATTGTCTTTTATTATAGTACTTGTAGCAGACAGTCCATTTACATTTTTACATTTGACGTAAGAGTAAGAGTTTTAAAAGATAAAGTAATCACGAAAGTCTTTAATGTTACCTAATCATTTATGGTAATAGGGCAAAACGAGAATAGTTGCAGCATTTTTTAAAATAGTAGTATAATAAAAAAAAACACCATGTAGGATGAAAACGTAGTTCATTTATTTATTTATTGTGTAGCCCATTTTGGCAGAAATAATGGTTTTAAGTAAATCCCCTTTTATTTGACTGCTCCAAGACAAGAAAGTTGCCTAACGTAAAAATGCTTTGATTCTCAAGGATTTTTGCCCGCCTGATGTGGAGAAATGAGCTTCACGCTGTAATCCGCACACAGCACGGTAGGCAGAGGGAACGTAGTGTTGAGACACTCCGTTTCCCACTTTCTGCCAAATTCTAAAGGCATTGCGTGTTGAGTGGCAGAACTTAACGCCACGCTTTGATCGAACCCACAACCAGTCACACTTTGTGCCCACGATTGGCTTTACTTTTTTTATGTGGAGAAAGACTCCACATAGTATTTTTTTTTTTACAAAAAAAAAATATGCAAAAGAAAGTGGACTGAAATCACGATCACTTATTAAAATATTCAATAGAATTTGCTGAACGATATACTGTTAATCATAATATATATAATATAGAAGTATCAAAGTACGTCGCGAAAGATTTTCGCTCACCAGGGCTTTTTCTTTTATAGAATTATTAGTTACTTATTATTAAATTATTACCTGTATGTAATTTAAAAAAATATATAAATCTAGTAAAACTATATTTTATGTAAGTATTTTACTATTGATATGAGTATTTTATTAACCAATGGCTATTAATATTTTAATTTGATATCTAAGACGTTGACGTTTCTCTTTCTTTAATAAATAAAACCAAAAGTTTTTATAGTACTTATGGTATGTTTGGGTCAGTATTACGTATAGATAGGTGTATAAAAAAATAGAAGTCAAAAGAAGCAAAAAAGCAAAATCTAAATTAAGACAGACATATATTAAATAATAATTGAAATAATATTTTAGCTCGCATGTGGATGGGCTGTGCCATATTCTGTAGGCGAAGTGAAGGAGGAGGCTTCTACGCGCCAAGAGTGGAACTAAACGACGTGGGACTTGACCCTTACTTTCCCGATGGAACTTGGTGCCATCACGACGGCTCTATCAACTACTATTGCTTACAGCACCATTGCCTTCCTGAGGTGAGACTACTTTAAAAATAACTTTTTTAAATTATATTTAACGTAAAACGATACGGTACCAGATCTCATTTATGTCTGATACCGCATTAGATATGGTATTTGTAGAGATTTAAAATAGACTTGACTTGAGGCCAGTCGTGGCGCAGCGGCACGAAGTGTGACTGTAAAACTGACTGGTTGTGGGTTCGATCCCCACTCGAGGAGATGAAATAATTACTTAAATTTATATTTGCATTTCTTCGCTCTGGTTTCGAGGCAAAGCGCGGCGTAGAATTCTGCCACTCAACACGCACTGCCTCCAGAATTCGGCAGAAAGTGGGGAACGGAGCGTCTTAACACTAGGTTCCCTCTGCCTACCCTGCTGTGTGCGGGATACAGTGTGAAGCTGATTTATTTATTTATAAAATAGACTTTTTACACACTACACACAATTAATTTATAGTGATAACATGATTACAATTAACACAATTAATTGTAATCATGTTATCACTAAAATAGTAAAAGTAATAGCTAATACAAGAAAAATCTTTAATGTTGGTTTTTTACTTAAGTGTATCTATCTAATTTTTATCGTCATAGCCATAATTTGCCTATTTGAAGATAACCGCATGTGACAATGGAAAAGAATTGATCCAAAGATATGAAACATTAGGTACAGATTGCACTTTAAAATATGTTATATTATTGTATCTTTTACATTTTGCTAAAGTTAAGTTGCAATCCTTCATTGTCTACATGGTGATACGTTGTTACGTACCTATATTTATATTGTACGTACTTTCATTCTTTGAAAATGATTTTAATACGTAGGTAACGTTACGACTATGCAACCAAAGACAATATCATACTAAAAATATTCAGGTTTCCCTTATATAATTTTTTCGTCTTGAATCGTGGGAAAAATACACGGGATGGATGTCTTATTGTAGACATTTGTACTTTTTTTTGTAGTTTTTGAAAAAATAAATAAAGCAGAGGACGTAGAACAATAAATGAAATGTAATCTGTTCATTTCGAACTAAATAGTAACGTTTGTTTAGAAAATGAATTACAAAAAGCAATCATTTTACAATGTTTACCATTAGCGCAGAGTTATAAACATACATATTTACTACCACTTTTATTTTATGTATTCTATTAAAAAGCGGATGTGTTTATGGTTTTAAAGCAAATATCTACAATACATATATGAGCACGTGGCTGCAGAGAGTTATTCATATTATATAAATATTTAATGTAATATTTTAAGCAACTTTGCAGGTGTTTTCTAAAGTACTTCTTATCAAAACATGTCTGTGATGCATTTCATAATGTATTCATCATAAATTCATAATTTGTTTAATTACTTGAGAATTTCTTAAGTCTTTTAAGCTAGCCGTAATATTTTTGTATACCTGACGATAAGTAGGGTTGTCGCTGCATAATTTTAGCAAAAAGATTTGAGGTTTCCAACTTAGAATCATTTGTTAGCGGTTTCGGTTTCGGTCAAAATCAGGCCGGAGCCTTTCTTTTTCGTTTTCGACACTTAGTTCTTGACGGGTGTCATTCGGCTATTTTTTGTGGTCCACGGGTAATAAAATCACCCGATCCCGATATACCGTAAATCTCAATAAATAATAAATGCTAAGTTTTTATAAAAATTTCTTTTAAGATGCAGACTAACGAATTTCACATTATATTAAATTGCTTTTTAGCTTCACATTGAATCCCTCATATATCACGGTATACAGAGGGAACATGGAGACCTAGTGTTAAGAGATTCCGTATCCCACTTTCCACCTAAATTTTGAGGCATGGCGTTTTGAGTGGCACAACTCAAACCCGCTTTTGCACTGATAAATATAAAACATTAAATTTTTCATTATCCGAGTGGGGATTTTGAAATTATGTTGGTATTTAACCAACATAATTTTTTATTGTGTAATATTAGTAATATTAATTTTCATGGGCAGGATCTCGCATATACTAATAAATAAAAAATAATTCTTAGTACCGTTATACCGAGATTGACTTCCACCTCCAGGATGGGAAGCCCTGACTAATTCTAAGTAAAGTACAACTACGGCACCGTTCATCTTACGCTCTAATCCTATTGTTTGTCAACACCAGCGTCACCTCACGTGCTCTATTCATTCAAAATAGTGCCATAAAATAAACTTAAAGATAAAGAAGGCTTTTCGTCCTGACTTATAATAATATGCTTAACTGTAAACAATTTTATTGTTAGTGCTTAGTAGGTAAAGGTTTTGTTTGCGAAAAAAAATCATCATTACAGATTTGTAAATAAAAACATGGTCTACTTAATATCAGCTTCACGCTGTATCCCGCTCACAGCAGGGTAGGCAGAGGGAACTGAGCGTTTAGACACTCCGTTCCCCATTTTCTGGAGGCATTGCGTGTTCAGTGGCAGAACTCAACGCTGCGCTTAGCTTCGATATCAGAGCGAAGAAATGAAAATATAAATTTAAGTAAATATTTCATCTCCTCGAGTGGGGATCGAACCCACAACCAGTCGGTTTTACAGTCACACTTCGTGCCGGGTTTTACAGTCAAACTTCGTGCCGCTGCGCCACGACTGGCCACGGTTGGTCTACTTAATATATAATCAATATTTAACTTATTAATTTTCAAATTTGTAAATTCTTCGCGATAAATAAACATCTTACTTTTATTTTATAAAGCCAACTCACAAAAAAAATTAATTGAAAGGAAATGTACAGACAGTAATTAATAGTAAGATTCTTGATTGTCTGAAATATATATAATTACAAAATGATTTAGCTAAAAATATGATTTTATTATGAAAGTATAATTTTAAGTATAAAGAGTAAAAAGCCAACGTGGACACGTCTTTACAACGGCACTCAGTCTCCAGCTCGCGGTTGTTTGGATAACAAACAGCACTTTATGACTTTTTCCGTGCGTCATCGTCATCGGGATATTTGCCAATATACGGCATAATAAAGTAATTAGTCAAAACTTATCAGGACGTTTAAATTGGGCTGTGATAAATCTGTGTTATTCCAAAATATTCTGCGTCCACCATATTTTTACACTCTTTAACTATTAGATGATATTTTTTACTGTTTTTAATGACAATCGCTTATTATCTAAATATTTAAATAAAATCAACTACAAAACGATATACTATATTATTATTTATGAGAACTCTAGAAATTTATTTAGACACGGTGTATCATTAAACAACAGTATTCATTAATTATAAGTATCTACTTATCTAAAAATATAAAAAAATATCAAATTACATTTTTTTTCCTTCCTTACCCTCGTAAGTAAATAATAATCGTATTAACGATTTACAGACATCAAAAATCAAAAGTCAATTTGTCTAAACAATTCTCTACAAATAGGTAACTCAAGCATAGATAACGAAGTGTACTTAAAGGTATTATTCCACTTATATATGAAAATATAGATATGGAATTCCATTCATTGTTAAATTGTAATACTTTTATGGCACAATATATAATAGGTGTGCCAAGAAATAAACGAAGGCACTTCCGATGCAGGTACATTAGAACTTAAGTACTATGTAATAGCACATTGTTTGCTTGAATGTCTTATTCTCTTCGTATATTAGATACGAATATAGTCTGTACACGACCACGGACTGTGTGTAGGCTACATATTAATATGTTATATGTTTTTATGCATTCTCCGCATGTGCTGGATAAACATTATTAAGATTATAGAGATATTTTGTGATTGTTAAGTGAACCTGACGCCATAAGCTGTTTGAAAAACTCGTAAAGAAATAAATATTTTCTTCCAAGCACATCTTAATCCCACAACCTCCAACCATTACAAATAGAAAAATAAGTTTAAAATATGTAATTATGGAGCCTTATATTTTCCTATAATATAGTTGATATAGCAGGTAGTAGGCACTGAAAGATGACTATTGTGGTTAAGATCAAGTATTCAATGTCATATACTTATCTATGATATTGGTATTATCTGTGTAGTATTATTTCAAATTAGACATTTATTCAATCGCGGTTTTGTTATAATCTATGGTTAGCTATTTAATTTAATATTTTCATATTATTTAAAAACATATTTTAATGCAATGTAGACAGCGATTTGTTTAACTTAAATATTGTTTTTAGTATTTTAGGCATCTTTCGTAATTTTCTTCATATGGTTACTTACGAGTAGGTATATTAGTTAAATATGGTTACACAAGTTATTTTTAACTTCACCAATTTTTACTTATGTACTATTAAATTATATATTTTTCATTTTTTTTTATTGTTGAGTAAAATAACTTGTTTTGTTTATATACGATAGAACTTCAAGATGACAGCACAATTTCACATCTGGGAGCTACCCAGTGAGGACATCGGGGGTCCTTTCAATGCAAGAGCTCGGGCTGCTCCCGACGACTCGGCTGCAGCTTTAAGGGCATATCTCTCCTTGGACAACAGAGGAGCGCCATTATCCCGAGCTGCTATACCACCACACTTGCCCGAAGACTATGAAAGTGACTGGGAAGTCCTAGATTATGTCGAAATAGAGGCTAGAAATAAAACCAATTAGAATAACTAAGGAAACGACCTGCGACCTAAACGTTTTTGTAATTTTGATGACTTTTATAAACGATATTATGAATCTTGCCAAAAGTAATTTAGTTAGTTATATTTTTCGTAGTAAGTTATTCAAGAGTGTAAAAGAGTGTTTTTATATTATTGTCGATTAATTGTTTAAGTTAACGTTGAAATGTTAATTAAAATTGCATTTATTAGACTAAAGTAGATTGTAAAATTTATTATATTAAAAAAAATGTTATTGTAATATATTTAATTAATTAAAAAAAATTATTAAGTTAAATAACAAAAAAATATAAAATGGTTAATAGACAAAACAGTTAATATGTACTACGTAGTAGGTGTAGGCAACCTTAAACATGCTAGTCTTCAGTATAGAGTATAAGCAAAAAAAATAGTTTATATTATTAAAACTAATAAAAAATATTATTTTGTCCAAACTTTTTTATGAAATAAAATATATTTTTTATTGACACTTTTAACGTAACTCTTAATAAAAATATATTGAAAATACAAATTTTTGTTTTATTTATTTTCTTTTGAATATTTTAATATTACAACAATAATTTTATTATTTATTTTGTTTGAAAAAATAACTTTTTCATTTTTGGAATATTTTTATTTTTATTTTATTAGGCTTTAATAGAGTAGTTAAAACTGTGGTTTCTTTTAAAGTGGTGCTTACACTTCCATCCTGTACTACTAAATAATTGAGTAAATTATCGTTTACATTGCCAGTCAAGTAATTAATAGGAATACTATTTAATAAATAGCATTAATATTTAATTATTATTACATATCAATATCTTTTAAGCTGTTTTGATTAGATGTCCTACTATTCTTGTATAGATTACTTATATTTTTATAGATTAGTAGCATTTGTTATATTCTTATTTAATTTAGATGATGGATGCTGTAATTATCGTTTATAACAGCTAATATACGTACTTATAAAAAAAATATGAGTTTCACGCTGTACCCTGCACACATCAGGGTAGGCAGAGACCTATAAATAAAACACCCCGTTTCCTATTTTCCACCGAATTTTGGAAGCAGTACGTATTAAGCGGTGAAATTTATTCGTACGCTTTGCCTCGACTCGGGATCAGACTCACAACCTGTCGCGTTTACAGTCACACGCTTCTGCCCCTGCGTTACAACTGGCCTCTATGTATATATTGTACGGTTCTTATTAAAGCAATAATGATAATTTAGCAAAGTCGAGGAATAACAAAGCGAAATCACATTCATTAATCAGCAGTATTCGCATGTACTACAGGCGTACATTACAAAAACGTTATATAAGCTACACTTTAAATCTTAATGTTCTTGACAGTAGGTATTACGTGACTGTCATGGTAACTCGCAAATCTAATTACATATTCTGAGCAAAAAGTCTTGTAAGTCCGCACAGTAGTTTCAGTCTGACATCTTTGTATTATCTCGTTTGTTCTTTTAATAGCATGTATTAGTATTAGCGATTCACACATCACTAAAACTATTAGGTAGAATAATATTGGTTAATTTGCATTTCATTTTTAAAATTTTAGAAGGTTTAGTAGTCATGTTACTATTGTAATGAAAATTCTGAAAAATTTAAAAAATATAATGGTGTGGTATGTTATACTTAACGGGTGTAATATAAATTATAATTAAAAGAATTTAGAACATCAGAGGCAAGTCGTGGCGCAGGGGCACAAACGGTGACTGTTAACACAACAGGTTTTGGGTTCAATTCTCCTTCGGGGAAATGAAATAAGCTCACTCTGGTATCAAGGCAAAGAGCGGCATTGTTTTCCCCCACCAAACACGGAATGTCTCCAGAATTTATCGAAAAGTGGAAAGCGGAGTGTGTTAACACTAGGTTCCTCTGCCTATTCAGTTACATCGGTTTCTCATGAAACTGAGAAAAAAAATAAGAAAATTACATAATAAATTGCCAATCAAGGTACTGTCAGTCTGTTCTGCAAGTATCCAGGGCAAACCGCGAGGTGAACTCGACGCCGCGCTTTCAGTACTACGTGGTTCTCCGACATTGTAATTGGGACAACTCATAATCAGATACCATTAACGTAGTATCTAGCTTGTCAGTTCACTTAAAATAAATACACAAATGAAGAACCACTTGCTCTCGGTCGGATGTTTACAGCACTTAAGAAGTTGCGTTGTCGACCTTGAGAGTGAAGGTGTCTGTATATTCGGTGCTTAAAGGCTTTCAAAATACGTAATTATTTTAGAGAAGCCAGACTCATAAATTATGTAAGCATAATGAAGACTGACCCCAACGTAGTCCGCGGGAATTGGCTAACAGAACACGGGTTGTAAGTTCGATTTATTAGTGGACTCTCCAACTCCAGTTAGATCATATTTTTATACAACATGCAATAAGTCATGCCAGTCAACAGGGAAACTTGAGAAGAAATGGCAAATAGACAACGGTTATGGCTCCGATTACCACTCGATGTAATGAAATGTTTAATTTTTCATTACTTCGCTCTGGAAAAATTAAAAAGATAGGATATTCAGCACGCAATATCAAGTGGAGGAAAATGGAGAATGGAGTATCTTAACACTAAGTTCCCTCTTCCCAATAAGCCGAAGCTATCTTTAAAGCGCGAGTGAATCAAGAGAGGGTTGGGAAGCGAAGCAAGCGATCGATGAAGCCCTTTAGTTCTTTATTTATATACACATATAGGTATAGAGATTTGTTTACCTCGTCGTAACAACTTGTGGTTCTAATATCGATAATGAAAAGTGAATTATTCAATTATATCGCTTCAAGCTTAAAGAACCTTTATAAAGAAAGAGTTTATGGTGACAGTTATTGTTAACTACGACAGGATATAAATATGTATTAACACACAATGCTTTACATTGTCCTTGGAATAAATATATTTCATGCCCGGATTGGATGGTATTATTAAAACAGAATTATAGGTACCTATACGTACGATGGACAATTTAAGACTCGTAACACGATTTCTTTCTAACTTATTATTGTTTTAATTCTGCGTATTGATGTACCTATGTATATAAACATCACATATTATAATTTATATCACGAGACTCGTAGCGTTTGGCGCTACGTTCTCTATGACTACCCCGTTAGGGTTACAGTATGTAGCTAAGTTAAGTTATGTCACGAACACTCATTCTTTTATTGTTCATTATCTATATGTATCTAATAATTAATAAACCTGTACAATAATCCTACCACCTGAAGATAAACTAATTTTCAGGGGAGTAGAAATAATCCTCTCACCTAAAAATCAACATCGTTAATAATATTTTCTTGTTTCACGCTGCATTCCGCACGTATCAACCATGCTATGGCAGAGGGAATATGAGAACCTAGTGTTAAGCCACTACAAACCCATTAATACGCAGAATTCTGAAGCCATTGTGTGTTGAGCGGTGGAACTCAACGCCGTGATTTACCTCGTCAGAGCGAAGAAAATGAATTGTTAAATATTTCATATTTCCTAGAGTGGGAATTGAACCCATAACTGTCGAGTTTACAGTTGGACATTTGTGCCTCTGCTCGACGACTGGCTAATTATTAATATTCATTTTACTTTTTTGTATATAATTTTACTTTGTATGTCATGTTTCCACATGGCTGATTTTCGCACAGGTATTTAGTGCTTACCATTTTCCGGCTCCTGTCATACCGGCTTTGAATGGTCAATGACAGAGAATTTTGTTACGAATTGTAAAGTAATTATTTTATATGATTACTATATACATTTTAAATATAAATAAATCAGTATTTTTAATTAAGCCTCCATTCAGCAATTTAATATTTAAGTCTCAATTGTTTGAATTGAAGCACGCGTCATGAAAATTAGAAAATCAAAAAACGTGGTCATAAAAAAATATTTGTAAAAACAAAAACCCCGACTGAATAAAACTAAACAGAAAATAAACAAGCCCAATAGTTTATTAGGCTGTTAATCCTAATAATCTATTGAGCTTGTTTATTTTCTTTTTAGTTTTATGCAGTCGGGGTTTTTGTTTTTACAAATATTTTTTTATTTTTCATTTTTTTGTTAGAATTTATTATCGTAATGATAATCATGATATACCTTTTTGAAATCCTCGTATTGAGCTCTTGAATTAAATACCTATATTGTGGTATTTGAAACAAAAAATATTTACAGCACATGAGGGTGAAAATGTGTATTTAATTTTAGTGTTAGATATTTATATATAATAAAATTCTATATCTAAGTACACTACAACAACACAACAACATACAACTAATACAAGAAAAAAAATGGAATTATGATAAAATTAGATTTACTTGATCTTTTTTAGCGACACACTGTGTCTCGCATTTAACAGGTTAGACAGAGGGAGCTTAGTGTTAAGTCACTCCGGTCCATACTGTCCGCCGAAACATTGCGTGTTCAGTAGCGGAACTTAACGTTGCGCTTTGCCTCAACACCACATGGAAAAAATAAAAATTAAATTAAAAATCATTTCCTCGTATGAGAATCGGACCCACAACCTTTCACGTTTACAGCCACACGCCACTGCGTCACCTTATTACGTGGCCTTATTTCTGGAGTTATTTTTTTAAAATCAAAAGCTTATTTGATCTAAATGCTCCTAAATTCTAACTGCCTAAAAACATTGGACTTTTTAAAACAAACGTGCCTACTTACAAACCGTATACTTACAAACGAACAAAGCGATCGGAGGATCGTTAGTAATAATTATTAACATATATTTTTCTGGTATCCAATATATTTTTAACAAAATAAATCGAAATTTAATGTATTATAAAATAAAATTTACGATTTTTATTATTGTAGACCTAATACACACCGATAGATTATAAGTTTCCAGGCTTATTTATCGTTTATCGTTTTTCGTTTGAGTTTTCAAATAGCTAATAAATCTTTCCACTTTAAATTTAAACACCTTTGTTTTAAGTATTTAGTATTCTATCATCGATCCTAATAAAATTTGTTTAGGTTTGTATTCCATACGTTACGAACAATCGTTTGTAATTTATGGTAACATTGTAATTAATTACAATTAAAATAGTGAAGTAGCTTTTTTATTATCACTAATATTTCTTATTTATAGGCTAGTCGTGGCGCAAGGGTTCGATCTCCACTCGAGATAATTAAATAATTATTTAATTTTCTTTAATTTAATTTCCTACGCTTTGGTATATAGGCAAAGCGCGTCGTTGAGTGCCGCCACTCAACACGCAAAGCCTCCACAATTCAGCGAGAAGTGGAGAACGGAATGTCTTAATACTAGGTTCCCTTTGCTTACTCACTGCGAGATACAACGTGAAGCTGACTTAACTTTGATTTAATTTATTATTTATATTTTATATTTTTATATTGTGTCTAGTAGATAGATTCTATCTACTTATATAGGTATTATTTTGAGATCCATTGTAAAGGATTATCTTATATTATCAATTAATACCATTATAAAGTGACGTTTAACTTGGTTTCCGATCAATCTCTTGAAACTTATTGTTTCATATTGCGAATTGCGTTTGGTAGACTGTCATTTATAAACCTACCTTAAAAATGATATTTGGGTTTATTTTTTATATATTTGGCATTAAGCGTTGTTAAACAAATATATTATTCAGTAAAGATATGTACAATTTTTATAATAAGCATCTTTTTTAATTTAATGCTTCAATCTGAACTAGGTAATTTCTATCCAACGACAAAAAGAAAATACAACGTAATATACTTTATATAAGGTTCCATGGTGGTACCCGCTCTATACTTACAATAATAATCTGCATGTGAATTTTATGCAGATTAATATTATAATATGAACGTCACCACATTTATATTGGCTTGTATTTTTAATGAATTGAAAAATATTCGTTATTGTCACTTATTACACATATGACACATATTCGTACATGTCTGACGTAGCAACCTTATATACTTATGTATGCAAGGTTGCTACGTCAGACATGTATGAATTATACCTATATATAATTTCGTAATATTTTTGTGGACTGACGAGTAATATAACTTATGAAAATTAAAATTAAATCAGCTTCACGCTGTATCCCGCACACAGCAGGGTAGGCAAAGGAAACCTAGTGTTAAGAGGCACTCCGTGACACTCCGTTCCCCACTTTCTGCCGAATTCTGGAAGCATTGCGTGTTGAGTGGCAGAACTGAAGAACAACGCCGCACTTAGCGTCGACAACAGAGCGAAGAAATGGAAATATAAATTTAAGTAAATATTTCATCTCCTCGGAGTGGGGATCGAACCCACAACCAGTCGATTTTACAGTCGCACTTAGTGCCGCTGCGCCACGATTAGCCTCTATATAACTTATGGCCCATGATTTAATGTATCGTCGATAGTTTTTCAAATAATAACTTTTTATAGAGCGTATTTGATATTGACTGTTCTCAGGTTGCTCGGTTATTACAATTTCGACTTAATTTATGAATTTAAGGAGAACAATATTTTTTTTTCTAATAACTTTATAAAGAACGAACGAAATATTCTAAAATCTGTTTTGTATTTTTTTTCCATTTCTTCTATAATACATTCAAAGAAATTAAACTTTATTTATTTGATTACTCTAAAAATTATCTAAAGTTTTTCCTTATTTTTTTGTAAATACTTAAACAAGACATTAAACAAATTTTCCTCCTGCATAAATCCAATACACCAGTACCAGGAAACAAATATCTTTATGAACAACATTTAAAAAGTCGTTCGCGATAAAGTGTTTATAAAAAAAGATAAAAAAATGTACATATTAGTTTTAACTGAAATAAAAATAATTTGTTGCGTTTACAGTCAGTATAGACAGCGGTATCGCTGTCACACGGTGACCTCAGTTCAATATATACATTAATGTATAATATACCTGAACTCTGTATGTTATAGAATTCGTTTTTAATTAAATTTAAAATACTACCTAGAGTCCTGGACATTTAGACTAGCGGATACCTGTTATCCCGCAATAAAATAGTTATAAACATTTAAGTCTTATAAAATAAAATAAAGTAGTTTTATAAAAACTTTCAAGTTTTTTTACACTATATTTAATAAATCTATATAAATAAGATTTGTTTTATAAACCAAACCTATTTAAAGTGAAATACACTTTTTCCTTTTTATGAACATAGCAGAACAGAACATTAAGTAACTAACAAGTTATAAACAGTCACCCGTATTGTCATGCAAAGATAAATAAATAAAATTAATATATACAAATAAGGTCGTCGTGGCCCAGGGGCACAAGAGTGTGACTGTAACGCGACGGTCGTGGGTTCGGTCCCCATTCAAGGAAATGAAATATTTATTTAAATTTATATTTCCATTTCTCTCGCTCTGGTGTCGAGGCTAAGCGCGGCGTTGTATTCCGCCACTCAACACGCAATGACTCAAAAATTCGGCGGATTGTGGGGAATGAAGTGTCTTAACAATAGGTTCCCTCTGCCTACTCTGTTGTGTGCGGTATACAGCGTGAAGCTGATAAGATTTTTGAATATAAGTATACAAATAAAATTAATTATGTGCAACAAAACGAATGCATCCGGCCGGAGTTCTGTCATCCGGCAAGGAGCTGGAGATGCCCGTAGATAAAAAAAATAAACATAAGACTGAACGAGTTTAAAGCGACTAGTTAGCGAATACACGTGAAGCGTACGATAATTTTAACACGTCAACTTCTTTTGAGTTTGTATTTATATTGTTTACCTTTTAATAAAGTAATTCTATGTCACTTAGCACGCTAATTACGTAGAGCGTTGTGTCACACAGCCATAGTAGACAATGTATATTCTACTTCTGTTGCAAACAAAACACACAGAAACTAGTTTACGTGGATTGTGCAAAAAAAAATAAGAAAACATATTTTTGTAAAATTTACATAATAAAAAGCCGAATGACGCACACAATAACATTTTATATTTTTTAAAGTAGTAAGTTGGGCATATTGTGGCAGACTGGCAGAGAGGTTAAGGTTAGGTTATGTTAAGAGTTAAGACACTCCGTTGTTCGCGTTCCGCCCGAATTCAAGATATTACATGTTGAGTAGCGGGACTGAATATAATTCTAGGAATTAGGTATTAATTATGGTAGGACCATAGCGCTAGGTAATGAGTACATCCGGCTGAGTTTAACCGAACTCACAATCATCACATTCGCAATATCACTCTATTCCTCCGTGCCTTGATAGCGTCATATTATATTTCTAACGTTTTTAGAATGTTACTATTCAAGTAGCAAAATAAAGATTAAATACTATACATTATTTTTTAGCTTTATCGTGTCTGTAGCAGGGCAGGTAGAGAAAATCTAGTGTTAAGATACTCCATTACCCACTTTCCGCCGATTTTTTGAGACATTGCGTGTTGAGTGGTGAAACTCAACGCCGCGCTTTGTATTGTGACTAAAGCCTGGAGCTGAAAATATTAATACTTGCTAAGAAAACGTATGGCTTAGTTGGTGAGAACGCTTGGACGGTTTCCAAAGAGGCGGGTTCAAGTTCCGCTACTTTTAAATTTTTATACGTTTTCTATCCTAAGTGTGGTAAAACAAAGTTTAAATAATTCCTTCTCCGTAGTGGGAATCGAACCAATAACCGTCACGTTTACAATTGTAAGCTGTTGAAAGCGGACCTAGGCAAAAGGGTAAAGAACACTGCTGTTTATGTTTTATTAACATTAAATCGAAGTGTATCAAGTTTTTTATTTGTTTAAAATTAATTATAATATATTGCGACCTAGATGTCATTACCCATAGTGCAATAAAATCTCTGGTTCAATTTGTAGGGTAACGATTACTGTTTAACGGAAATTTCCTTCTCGTTACAATCAGGTTTATATTAGTGCAATTATAATATTAACAGATAAAAACTTAAGTCTAAAGAAATTATATCTTTAAAATAAGTTATATAAGGTCTCTTCTCGAGTGATAGAAGCTGCTATAACGAGAGAAAGTAACATCCATTTATAGTATTTTAATATTTTACGACGTACTTATAAATCTGCTATAGTTTAAATTGAATGACTTATCGACTACAATTTTTTTTTACTTACTTATTATAACTCAATACTTGAATTTTTATTATTTTCAAGCTTATTAGCTTCTCTGTATGTAACATTAATATGCTTTTGCCTTTTAATCCGTAGCTCAGATAATATAGATAAAAAATCATAAATGTTTTTTTTTATTTTGATTTTTAATCTACATAATAAAATAACATAGAATATTATGCTTTTGCCTTTTAATTTATCTAAGAGACAACAGCTTGAGGGTTATCAGAAAGATTACAATACATATAAATTATAATATCTACAGTAGTCACTGCCATAAATCTATTGCATAAGAGTGAAAGAGAGAAATGTCATGATTAGAAATTGTAGGTTTAGCATCCGAGTTATATCATAGTGTTTCTGTTTATAGCGATAACGATATGATACCTAAATCTGATAGGAATGTTCGAGAAAATCTTTTATTATAAGGGCTATTTACTTTGCAGATTCATCCCCGTAGTCAAATAACAAAAAAATGCGATATACATGTGCCCGAGATAGGAAACTTTTGCGTTCTACTAAACAAAATTTTCTGCTTTATAATAGTTGTATAGATAGATA
Source organism: Heliconius sara (assembly GCA_917862395.2). Taxonomy (NCBI): domain Eukaryota; kingdom Metazoa; phylum Arthropoda; class Insecta; order Lepidoptera; family Nymphalidae; genus Heliconius; species Heliconius sara. Next base: position 16,810,740 of record OU860789.1, on the reverse strand, counting down.
TTATTTAAAATTATTGTAAGCGACACTTTCAGGGGACAGCAATGCAGCTTCTGATTGTAAGCGCTGTTGTTTTGGATTTCAACTCGAGGAAATGAATTATTTTTGTTTTTAGGATTCGGTACCTTTTAAGTCAAAAATTAATTTGTCGCGATATTATTAAAAATATTGTTATTTATTTATCCATTACATTAAATCTTATATTATTTAAATTTTTCATAAATTATTATTTTTCATATGAGCCTAAGTCAAATATCCAGAATAATAAATAGTCGATTTATATCACAATGATTGCTCTGTCGCAAGGTAAGCTACCGTGTGTAACCTCAGTCTAAATCTATTACGAATACCTTCCGCCACTGAGGACCTTAAGTTAGTGTTGTTTGGTGACATTGAACTTCATTTTGTTTTTGTACAATTTATGTTGATTGATGTTTAGTTTTTTTAATTTCCGTTAAATTTGATTAGGTTTGCTCTCTTTCCTATTCTCATCGTAGAGGTCCCGTATGTTATGTTTTTAAATAATATAAAAAGATTGATATTTTAGAAGCTGTAGGTAAATGTTAGTATAGTTAAGACAATCAAATGCATATTTATAATATTTTGAACTGACGTTTCGTCATATTATATATTCATATGTAACATATGTGGGGAGTAGTAATCTAATAAGTAAAAGCCTAGAGATAAAAAGGCTTCGATGTGAGCTGTTCCATACAACGATCAATATATACAATAATACATACTTAACTTGCATTGACAGGTTATTGCTAAGCGAACATGTAAGCGTGCCCTTATTTTAGGCCTATCACAGAACAAGAGCATAGCGTATTTTAGTTTTTAATAATTATGTATGATTTTTTATAAATTCTTTTTAATTTTTTGTATAAATTATTAATTTTTAAATGTAGTAAATTATATGTTTTTTTTTACTGAAAAATCGATATATAAATATAGATAAACAAAGATATTAAGAATCTGTCTGTAATTTTAAATTCGTTATATGGCCTTCTAACACATACATTCCAAATGTCTATTCAACTTTTGTCTTGATTTGTCAATGTTCGCTAGGTCATTTAAAATTTTAAGTTAGTCATTAGCCAACTGGTCCTATCCAATTATGATATTCAGAAAGATATTAAATGCTACACCTTATAACTTTCACAGCAGCTACATTTTAACAATATTATATATCATGATTATACAAAATCAATTCTATACAATTGTAATAGCTACTTACTATATAAAACTATACATACATCAACATCAACCACCATTGAGTTCTGATAAACTATTAAACGTAGTAATAATGTAATTACTAATTGCAACGGATTAGAAAGTGTAGAGGGGCGAAGCGATTTGCGACGTCGACAGTGAGGCGCACCGGCGTCGACGGCGCGGCGCGACGCAGGCGCACGCAGTGGCTTGTAGCCGTAGAGCGACGCGCGCGTGCGGAACTCTGCACTCCGCAGCCCTCCTCCTCCCGCGCCCGCGCCCGCCTCCGTGCCCGCGCCCGCCTCCGCCTTGACATCAAGCTTGACCCTCGTATAAAGCGGAGCCCCCGCGCGAACTCGCACGCAGTCACGACCCAGCCACGATCTCACACATTCATCCGGCTTTCACGCGAGACCTATATCAGTTACTTTATCGTCAGTGATACCAAGTGGTTGTAATGGCAAATCAGGAATGGGGGTACACCGTGGAAAATGGTGAGTTTTCGACTTTATGTGGTGTACGTTTGCAAAAAAATTGCTGATAAGATGCAGTGATGTGTGAAACCGGTTTGTTTACACCGCAGCACGTGACAGACCTACTTTCGTAAAAAAATAAGTAAATAAAAATTTACGTTTAACCTTTTTGTAGTGAACGCGCGGATCGAGTTTAACAGATAAAATAACTGGTTTAAGAGATAAAGTATCTATAAATATATTATAAGCATAAAATAATACTTTTAAAATTTAAAGTAAATTTAAATGACTCATAAATAATAAAAACAAGTACCTACTGTGACGTACCGTACGTTAGGGTTTTACACGAGTATGTCGAATTTCTTGACATTTGTATAACACCTGTTGATCGTATAGTGATGTGACGCTATTCACATAAATATTAGTCAAAAGTATAACTTTACATACTTTTTTATATATACCTATTAACTAACTTCATCATCATCATCATCGACAGCCATTAACTAACTTATTTAACGGGAACTGGAAACTGAAATATTCTACTTGGCCACGAATAAAATTTTATAAAAAAAACATTATAGTTTTTTGTCTCAAATATCGCGTGCTTTGTTGACATACTTGTTATTACAAAACAAAACTTTAACTATAGGTACGTCAAGTACAAAACACGTAATTAATTGATAAAATAAATAATAGTACAACAATTGATCCGAATCACTTTTCCTTGTGCGGCAGACAAATAACGTCGTGTGATATAAAAACAAAACAACAAACGATCGTGCTAGTTATAAATAACATTAGTACAATAATGATTTACTATTCTTAAGTTCATATAAACAAGAACGCCGAATATACCAATAGCGTGCAACGAGTACTGGCCTATTTAAGCAACTGTGTCGGTAGCCGACAAAACTTAGTCTAACGTCTTTGATTAGTTTTAAGGCAGTTTAATTAATAAGGTAAGTGGTATTTTAGTTTCAAATGTTTTGTGATACAGCAGTATTTTCGATACCACATCACCGATTATTTGTTATTTTTTTAGTCTCTAAAGTAGGTAATTGATTTCTTATTCAAGTGTAAGCTGAACTTAAACTGAAACATTAAATTAAACTATTTAACCAGATTAATTTCCTTTCTAAATATAATACACAAAAGTTCAAGAAAAAAATCGATTTGAAATTGTAAAAGCGTAGGTACATCATTGATTCATTTGTTACAAAATAGAGAAGCGTTTGTACAGCGAGATTTTTCAGCAGAAATAGAGCTTATATATTATCTGTACCGATTCGTATAAATATATACATAAATATACATATCTACATATACTATTACTACATGAAAAACTTCAAATACAGTAAGTAAATGATACAGGTCACATGAAGCTTTTATACGTACTATACTTTAAATGGTTGTAAATAATATATACCTGCGAAACTGAAACAATTCTCATTTACATAGATAAAATTAGTCATATCTAAAATATGATTTGTAGTCTACTGAATGTATGCAGATGTGAAAAGAAAGAATATGGTCTTCAGTAAATTGTATGGCAACAGACGCGTCATTTGTTTTTTTGCATTAAATTCTGCTAATGCCAAGGATACGTTTTAAGGAGAGTTCGTTTGTGCGAGAAACAAAGGACGTCAGTAAAAAAAAAACAAACCTATTACCATTTATAACCGACTTCATTGTCAAAAAGGAGGTTCCACGACAAATTTCTAAGTATCCGTGAATTCCTCCGTCACTTGGGAGATTTTTTTTATTTGAATTTGAGCGTAACTTACCCATTGGTCCTATTTCCACCAAGTTAGGATTTGAATCTTAGTTAAAAAGAGGGAAACCTTCAAGTTTCATAAGCACGCATTTGCTTCTTCCTGACCACTACAGTTGCCGATTGTTTAAAAGAAAAAAGTATGTGCTAATAAAATATGTATATCAGTGATTATGAGACAAATTGTTACAAAAGTTACTTTTTGTTTTTTTGGGAATTTAAAAAGTTATCTTTAAATTGTTTGTATGCAAGTATGACATCATTTTAAGAAAATTTAAAACAATTTACGTCAAGTACATTTCATAGAATAAATGGAATGAGAATTGTAGCTAAGATAAGATGTTTGCGTGACAATGATAATAGTGTCGGGCACTCATCAACAATAAAATACAGGTAACTGTCAGTTGGGTACAGGCCTGTTAGAAATAATTAGAAAACAAAATAAACAAGACTTTGTTATGCTTATGACTATTCGATTTACTTTTAATGTGAAGTGTACTTTACAATTTAACTTAATCATTACAATGTGACTCAAGAATGTAAAAAATCCACAAATCCATTCCAGTTTGAAGTTAGATTTCACATTTTACTTTAGAATTCATCATGCTACAAGAAGGTTAAAAATAATATTGGCACAACAATTTTTAACAAATTCCTCTAATAGAAAACTTACTCGAAGCGCTTGTCATATTTCGTTATATTCGGAAAATAAAATAGAAATAATGATTTTTTTAATAAGCCTTCATTTGTTGTCAAAGTTAGTGTAGTGTACTTGCCACACAAAGGCTCTATTAAGAGATTAAGATAACTACTTAGCTAAATACAGACAAGCAAGTCGTTTATTATTAAGCCTTTTTGAGTTGCATGCGGAAAACGATCTGTTATTTAAAAATAACTGATGGGTAGGACATACCTAGCTCTGATTATATCTTGCGGTAATAGCTGCATATATATATATTTTTTATTTTTATCAATATTGAGCATAATAGTCTATGACTTTAGATTTATTTAGAGAATCAGCATGGACTGGGTATCATAACCATCCCAATTGTTTTAAAAATTTTAATATTCTAAAAACATGCAAAAATTGTTGGAAAAAAAAATCACATTAACAAAATATCTATTAAGAATAACTTCCCATGCAATAATGACACAAGAATATTTCATTTGTCGGACTTATCAACACTACGTACTTTCAATATAGTTTAAATATTTTAATAGTTTTCTGTAAGTGATTACTTATTTAATTAGATTTGAAAATAATTACAATATTATACAATTAAAACTTTATTTTCTTAATAAGTGTTGGATATTAACTATATTTCACCAAAATGGAGGGAATAATAACATCTGATAAAACTTCTTAGAACAAATATTGGACTTTGTTGTATAAGCACAATATGTAAAGATACTTATTTATTATGCGTAACTTATGTAAATATCCTAAAATCTATAACAAATAAAAAAAACCGGATCATAACCACCCACCCGCAATTTGTTTTCTTAAAAATCAAATTAATTAAGATACTAAAAATGTATGTGAGAATTATAATATAACTATTTGTAAATCTTTTCATGCCATCTCTCGTGATATATATCATACAAAGTATATTTTAAGCCACAATAAACATTTTTTATACATGACCCAAATCCGTACTATCTTAAGTGAATCTTTTTTTCAATACTTATCATTAGATATGTTATAAACGTTGTAAAACCCATTAAAAATTTAAATACTTATAAATATACATATCTTACGGCCATATCTTTTTTTAAGTAAATGTAGTATTTTTTTTTTTTGGAAGTTATGGAGCGATAGATCTGATTATATGGTTTCAACTCTAAGCGTTCTTGAGATAAAGGCAGACAGACAGACAAACAGACGGACTACAAAGTGATCTTATAAGGGCTCCTCTTTTCCTTAAATTTACGGAACTTTATAAAGAAAATAATTAAAGGCATTCATAATATTCGATTTCTATCAAGCTTGTAAGTTTTATAAGGTATATACATATCATTCAATAGAATTATTAATAGTGCTATCAGTTTATCACTTCGACAGTTTTTTTTTTAATTTATTTTTTCTGTTAGGTAAGTAACTACCTTTTATCTCACAACTTCCTGAATAATATTTAAATAGTGTGAGTTAGTCTTTTTATTTAAGAGGTTAAAATAAATTTAAAAAGAGCATCTATTTTAGTTATTACAATAAAGCATAATTGTTTGTTTATCACTATATCAGCTTAAAATAGAATATTACTATATATAATAATATTAAGTATACAGTTAATATTTGGTACAAGGTCAAATTTGATTAACCGCACATGGTATTAATTATTATTATGTAGTATTAGATATAGTTCAAAATACTCATCTAAATTTACTTTTATTAAATTTTAGTGTTTTTTTTTAGTTTTTCCTTAAGCTTTTATTACTAGCTTAAGTTTTTTTTAAGATGTCATAATATAATAAATAACTCGAATCCACAAATAAAGTCAGATTAACGAAGCCACTATTAAGGATCATCCTCAAGTACCCAAGTGAACCTTTTAAATGAAAACTGATTGCCGAGTGGGCGCCCATGCATCTTTAATCGAAAGACTTTAAGTCGTAATGACCTCGGCTACGTAACTGTTAACTTCTAACACGGAAGTTAATACTAAACGTTTTTTGTCCGTAAACTAACTATTTATATTATTACTATAAATTGATAAAAAAAATCGAAACCAATAGAAACGTGACCCGACGAAATAAAACCTTACAATAAAGAAATCAACATTACACTAGCCGCAATATGTTACTAGGGACTCTGTATTTCATTATTTTATATGCAATCATCAAAATTATTATTTTATTTATAACTTCTAATACATATATTTTTTTGTTTTAGATTTTAAAAGTAATTATAGTTTCAACAACCGTTTTTCAGTTAAAATCATCATAATTGCTAATGTCTCTAGTAATGACAACAATTTAAATCAATCTAAGCTCTACGGTTGCTTCCGGTGATGTTATTTATATTATGAAACAAGAAGTTCTTTTATTTTAAACTAAAAGGGACCACAACCGTAAAGTACTCTAAATAGATAAAAACAACGATAAACAAGGCCGAGGTCAACAGTGATCACAGCGCGTAGCGCTTCTTTATTTAAGTACCAGTTGTGCATTTCTACTACAATTTAAGTTAAAAAAATATTCTATTCATTGAATGTTCGTGTTCTGAATTTAATAGCTTATTAAAATTATAATATTACTGCGACAAATATCATCTATCTGCCTACAAAAACCACTAACGTTGTAGTTCTATTCATATTTTATTTAATCTAAGCAGGCTGAAAACGACACCAGTGTATGTTTTTGTAAAGAATTCAATGAATCACGAATCTAATTTAACATAAAATGCCGCCTTTAAACAATGCCATTGGCGGGTATAAATTACTAAATAATACATGGTCATCGTATTTTAATTCATAGTTCAAGAATTGAATCGCAATAACAACCACATATTATATCACAAGCTCAAGTACTATCCATACCATCTGGATACGTGACACTCCTCAACTGTGCAGTTTCGTAGGAACTTCCTTCCACACGCCACAAATCTGTGGAATGCTCCCGTCTGGGGCAGTGTTTCCAGGTCGATACGACCTGAGCACCTTTAAAAAGCGCGTCTATATCCACTTTAAAGGCCGACAACGCACCTGTAACTCCTCTGGTGTTACACGGGGTCGTGGGCGGCTGTGATTAGTTACCTCCATGTGAGCCGTACGCTCGTTTACCTTGTCTTTTTCCAAAAAAAAAAATTAATAAGCATTTAATTGGTCTCGTATAGTAGGTATTACCTACCTAATAGTCGCAATATGGATGTCGCATGTCGTACCAATCAATTGAATACAATTCACGGGTGTAATTATCGTATTGGACTCTATCTAGAACCCTGCGATGCACCACGTGTAGAGCAGTGTAGAGAGGACGGTATATGTACAGCTAAAACTGAACTCAATTGATTGAAGTACTCGCCACACCTCACAATCGAGTGGTGTATTTTCGTAAAAGTGGATCGAGAATGTTATTAATATGGGCGCCATAAGCACGCCGAATTCAGATGAATTGTCTGATAACCTCATTTCTTGTGAAATATTTACGCGACTTCTTTTTTAGAAAGGACGAGGAGGATTTCTCCGTCATTTGTAAATTGTTTTTTTTTTAGTTGTTATGCGCCACAGGCTTTTGTCGTGGGTGCCTTTCTAGTTCTTGCGTTTTGCTGGTTTAAGTTTAGATTTTTAAAAATCATTAAATAAATTCCGTTGCACCAAGTCAGGATCTATTAGAAAATGGAACTCCATGAAAATCGGGGGAAAACTTGAATTTTATAGGCACGTCATATGTGTGTTATATGTATAGTTTCTTATACATACATGTATATTTGCCAGCCAAGAAAAAATAACATAAAGAGACAACAACTAAATACTCTGAACAAGATATTTAAAAACTATCCATATCCAGCTCACATCGGTTACCGATTCCAAAAATAACCGATTTTAAATAGTTAATAGCTATTGAAGTATTAATAATTTCATTTATTATTATTCAACTTTCTTTACTTTGTTTAATTAAAATATTTGTACAATTTAATTTTTGTTTAAGTTTATGCATATAAGTATACATTTCAAGTCAGTTTTTTTTTCAGAATTATATAAATTCTTAAAGTATAGTCATATGGTTGTTGCGTTACTCTTATACTCGTATAGTATGCTAATGCATATCAGTTCTAATGAATAAGTTATATAATAACACAATCTCACCGGATACAATTATAGTTTATTCAGATTATGCATAGGGAAATAAAAACGAATATCATTATATTAAAAACATCATTGTAAAAACAAACGTAATCGTCATAATGTCCACAAAAATACAAATGATGTCAATTTTGTTTTTTTTTTGTAGATGAGAAAATATTTATAAATATATATTTCGGTTACAACTATTCCACTAAATTTAGTAATATATATTTTTTTCATTTTAGTGATTATTTCTACTAATGATTAAATAATCGTATTTGTATATGTATGTAGATACATTTTAAAATTTAAGTTACGTTCCGCTTCTATATAATTTGACGCGACAAGGTTGAGTGACCTTGCCGGATTGTTTACAATGTCACCCTTGGCCAATTTGGTTGTATATTATTAAAAAATTTTAATATTAAATTATAATATATACACGTGTATATAAGAAATTTATGAAAAATGAATAAACCTACATAACATAACATGTTACATAATTTACTAGGTGATGGTGTGTTAGTAATAATTAAAACTATAAAAAAAACTGCCGGCCTAACTTTAGTTGGCGTCTTCTAGCTACTTCTTCCTACCTCTATTTTATTAAAACACTTTTTTCATAGTCATTTGTAAGAATATTTTATGAATTGGTAGGTATAATACAAACATATTGCTTCATAAGTACCTTCTTAAGAAACCAATCATTCTCTCATTTGTGAATGTAAAATTCGCGAACGTTCTTTTTTTACACTACGTGTAATATGTGAAGGAAGAATATACGTAGCAATTTTAAATTACTTCAATGTTTTATTTAGAAATTCAAACATATCGCACCTTTAGAATTATAGTGACCTAATCAAAAAAACCATGAATTTGATTTTTGTCAGAAATTGACCTAAAACGACGATCTAAAACGACGACGACGAATCTGTACACAGCAGGGTAGGCAGAGAGAATTTAGAATTAAGACACTTGGTAACCCGCTTTCCGCCGACCTTTGGAGGCGGAAAATGGGAAACAAGGTCTATTTCTGACTAAAACCCAAAATCATGGATTTTTTGATTAGGTCACTATAATTCTAAAGGTGCAATATATACGTAGATATATTTTTGAACTGTATCTTTATATAATATGAAGATATATTTGTGGTTATTTCAAGTTCAGGTTATAGGAAAACTTAACAATATAGCTATTGAGTACATTAATATTTCTCTGTGTTGCTTCAAAAAACCTTAAAGAAAATTAAAACATTTATTAGAGTTTAAAAAATATGAGTTTAAATGATAAACTAGAAATAATAATTAGTCGCCATAATTCTCTTACACCGCATGACATCAATAATTTATCATAATAAAGGTTTTATTAACTTTTAACGAAATGTGGCGGAAAAGGCAGCTTATCAGATAAAATAGTATGTCAAACTGTCATCTCCGTCACTTGCGCATCCGCTTCATCTTCCTCGATGACAATCATCTAATTAGGCAACATATTTACAAAAAGTTTCTATTCACACATAGCAAGTTCCTTATCTTATTATTTTGTCATGTTGTTCTAAAGATTTACTTTGTAAAGCGAAAGAAATACAATGTGTGTGCATAATGCATACAATTGTTACTCACTTCTTGTAAATATTGTCTTTGAGTACCCACACAACTATACTTAGAATATTATTTGTTTGTAGCTACTTACTTTACTTTTATTTTAGAAACCCAATACATTAAGAACTTGCGTTAAGTTTTATTCAAATTATTAATATTTGCTTCTTTTCTTTTTAAGGTCCCGCGACATGGACAGATAAATTCCCTGAGGCTAGAGGTGCTCGCCAGAGCCCCGTGGATATTGATACAAACCTTGCCAGCAGCAGTGGCAGTGCACCGCCCCTAAAATGGAGATACTCCGTCAACCATCCTCGATCCGTTGTCAACCCTGGCTACTGCTGGCGTGTTGACGAAAATGGCTATAATTCAGGTACTCTTTTTTTAATCCTTCAAATAATTCTAAAAGTTTTTATATGTGTATAAATATTTATTTAATATTCTAATAACCATTCAATACTAGTAAATATATCATTTATAGTCCATTATATCCTAGAAATATTCTCGATATTCTTACGCAGACACATTCATTACTTATCCACTCAATTCCATATTTATGAAGATAACAAACGAAAATAATCAAACAAATAGGCAGTGTAAATGGAAACGAGAATTTATCCTAATAGGTGCAAGCCAATTTGCAATTCCATCCATCGCGCCAGGCGGACTTCCCCTGCCGGTGACTCAGATGCGACCCTCGTTCCTGAATTTTCGTTAATCTAACACGCGATAAAGTATTGATCAACGTGAATATTATAGTAGTATGTAACATAAGGAATCAGGGTTTGCACCCTATACCATAATACCAGTATCATAGTGACCATTATTATATTTAAATATCTCTTGAAATATTATCACTGCATTTTTTAAATATTTATTACGTTAGGCAGGCTGATAAGTATTATCTTTTTATTTACTGTTTCTGTAACTCTAAGAAATTTTACCTTTTAGAACTCCGCGGTGGTCCTCTCGGCTCTGATGTATACAAGTTGCAACAATGGCACTGCCATTGGGGAGCTATCGATGGTGAAGGCTCGGAACATACGGTTGATGGCCGCTCGTTCTCCGGAGAACTACATCTCGTTCACTGGAACACATCTAAATATAACAGTTTTACCGAAGCCGCTGGTCAACCCGACGGACTTGCTGTCCTTGGAGTTTTACTAATGGTGAGTCCATTATATTTTATTTTCTCACGCTTTGTTCTATCTTTTTTGTAAGCTTCAAGTAAACAATAATTGAATATCGTAGAATAAATATTTACTGTTTTTGAAAATTCTGGTCATAGTTATTAATTATTATCCATAAAATATTTTTTTGAAACGCTCATTATAATAACTAACAGAATGACTCGCAACATGTTTGATTTGTATTCTAATATTTTAAATATAGGAGCGTTTTAATATATGTATACATATAGTGTGACGTTGAGTTCCGCCTCCCAACGCCCAAAGCTCCTAAATGACAGGAAATGTCCTAACGAGGTGACATAGATACTAACCCGTTAAAAAAAATGAAAGGAAAACACATAAATATTTATAAGAATTGCCATCGTCGCGTATTGATTTGTATAACATCATTTTGAAATAATTTTTCCTTAAAATATTGTTAGCCACGTAGATATAAAAAACTAGCTGCGAAGAATAAGATCAGGTTACAAACCTTTTAGTTCATTTCATTATTTTATAACGCGCATTTTATTAAATAACTATTTATTTTGTGATCAATACTTTTACCAAAATAACAGGTTTCTTATTTTGTACATATTAAACGAATGATGATGAAATGGTGAGCATCTACAGCACTTTCATTACGTAACCACGTCATAGATTTAAACCTCCCAGAGACAAGTACTTTGAGAAAACTAAAATTTTTAATAATATTTATTAGGTGTATGCAATTGGAATCCAGATCCCGGTAATGTAATGCTTCCCGGTAATGTAATTCATATTATAGTGTAAGTACTTGGGTACTGGATCACATTATCGCTTATGAACTAGTGCATTGAATGAACTCGTTGCATAGCTTTCAGCGTTACGATGATTGGAAACATCCGTCACATACAGACAAGCTATTTATAAGACCCACAGCTCATATTGTTAAATATGGTTTAGTTGTACATCGTGCTATCTCATGTTCAGCTCTCACCGCTACCGTGAACTACTTTCTCTCGGTCGTTTAGCGTTTAATCACATTCTTTTAATATTTACATAAAAAGGAACTAGCAGGACGTATTTTTTTTTAATATGACACCTTTTAAATATTATAATGCACATTAAAGATTTTCTACTTACTAAGAGATAAACCTATTATTGATGTAACGTACTTTACGTACGTACATCGACGAAACCCTTCAACGTACTTAATCCTTTTTAAAATTTATATTTATGTATTTAGATAAATGCTTGCACAATAAATAACAATGTATTTGTTCTTAGTTCATGACTATTAATGCCTACAGAAACATAATTTAAACGTGATGTGATAGGTGTCACTATCTAAATATTTTACCAAATTGACTCAAAACTATTTAAATGCTTAATAGATTCATTGTTGAAATTAAAGTGCACACTTTAACACACGTGACAATGTAAGAAATCGTTTTCTTCTGTTATGGAGATTGGAATAATAATTGTATTCATATTTCTCACATCCTCGTCTTAAATCTGCGCTATGAATACAATACCTACCACAATCTCGTATAACGTGTCTAGAGATCTTTCATTCTAACATATGTTTTGTGTAGGCAGTTAGGCACGTTGCCTTTATACATGCACACGTTAGTGGTATAATTGAGTAAGTTTTCAATAGATTTTTTTACGGTAATGAAGTACTTAAAGGAAAATATTAAAGTAATGATTTGAAGATGAGGAAAATGTATTAATCATTATTTATAGAATATATTTGTACTTGCGCTGTTTCTCAAACAAATAACATTATAATCAGGTTCACGCTGTATTCCGCATATAGCAGGATAGATAGAGGGAACTTAGTATTAAAACACATCGTTCCCCATTTTCTGCAGATTGCGTGTTGAGGGGCGGGATTCAACGCCGTGCTTTGATCTTGGTGATAGAGCAAAGAAATGAAAATATTAATAAATAATAATTCAATCTGACGGGTGGGGATCGAACCTACAACCGTTGTGATACAGTCACACCCTTGATTGCTATTTATAAAAGTCGTCTTTAAAACTCCTTAAATTCAAATACATAGATATCAGATGTATGGCTACGAAATATTAATAAAATATATTTTGATGGACCTCAACAAAATTGACGCTGTATTTTAATTGTAATAAAAGTAAAGCAATAACAGTCGAGATGTAATACAAGTATCTTTTAATATAAATATTTTTTTATATGTAACTAATTTATTTTTGTCATTAAAAAAGGTCGGATCGAATCACAATGAACTGGACAAAGTAGTGAAGTTGCTACCATACATCCAACATAAGGGCGACAAAGTGACATTCTCAGAGCCCCTAGATCCAGCCAATTTGCTGCCGAAACGTTCTGCATATTGGACATATCCTGGCTCTCTTACCACTCCACCATGCACTGAATCCGTTACATGGATTCTCTTTAAAGAACCTGTAGAAGTTTCCGCAGAACAAGTAAGACTATCATTTTTCTCTATAGAATCATGAACCTAATAAACAAATATTCATTAAATATTATAAAAGAACATTATTAAGATAATAAAAAATAATATAAGCTTGTAATGTTTTTTTTTAAATAAATAATTTGAAAATATTAATAACGTAAGATATTTATTATTATATTCTTGTAAATTTTAGTTGGCATTGATGAGAAAACTAAGATGTGGCGAAGCGTCTTGTGGAGAAGAGGCCATGGAACTTCTGCACAACTATCGCCCGACGCTGCCTCTAGGAAATCGCGAGCTTCGTGACTATGGTGGCAACTAAATGTTTTTATTCAATAACTTTTTATTCATATAAACATGTAGCGAAACAAACACTAGCTTGGTAAGGAACAAAACACAGAAATCTCGTGTAGGTAATATTTTGTTGTAGCATTGGTAATCATAATGATTAGAAGATAAAAAATAAGATTTATTTATATAGAAAAAGATCCTCCTGGCAGCAAATAATTAATCTATTAATTAACTTCAATATGTATATATCTTATTAAAAGATTAAGTAATGTTTAACAGTAATATTAAATATTCATACAATTACAAGTTATTACAATTATTGAATAATATATTTGTTGATTTTATAGAGCAGATCTCAACGCTTAAGAGTGATTGTTTTAGGTACTTTATGTGGAATAACGGGTTACATGTGTTTCAGCTATAAATAAATTTATTGCGTTGAAATGATTTTATAATATAAATACCTATTATATTCTCTCTATATATCACGGTACTGTATTTATAAATTAGATTTTTTTTAAATGTGTACATTTTAAATTAAATATTGAATAATTGATGCCTTAATAAAGTGCCTTGGCACTGATATAAGACGAAATAGCAATCAAAATCATCAAGTTGAAATAAGATTATCGTCAGTGTCGCCATAATATTACATTTTGTTATATTTTAATTTAAATGTAAGTAAAGCACCTAATGGATTAATTTATAGAGTGGTTTATAAATATAAATTTTAAATAATACTAAATATCCGCATTAGATTTACTTCGTACCTATTACTTATATATACATTCATATAAACGATCTTATTTGCCTCGAATAGGAATAACGCGGTTATATTAACTGTTTTATTACGTTGGTAAGTAAACTACGTGTAAGTACGATAATATAAAATGTCATAATTGTATTTTGCAGTTTTCTGCAACATGTATTGTGCAATTATCTTTGTAAACAAATAAAGAAAGTTTTATAGAACGTCAAATTCTTTTTATTTCTAATTTCCAAGATAAAAATAGTACCTTCTAAAAAATTTTTTTTTTATTTTTGCTTTAATATTGTTTCTACTATAAAAAGAGTGTCTTTAATTTTTGGGCTTAATTTAAATTTGAATAAATGTGATATTTGGAGATCCGACGACGCTGAAGACTGCTGATAGTTTCAATGATCAGGGATTGGATGTCTCAAGGTATTTGCTCCAGTTTAACGGAATTCGTGTCTTTAAGATCGAACATGTATTTTAGGAATATACCTTGACCCGATTTTTAAATCATACGAATAGTCATATTTTCTGAATTTTTAAATGCTCTATATTGTTTAGTTTTTTTATTGCCTTTATATAATAAATAAAATATATTTTCCGTTTTGATTTCTAAACGTGCAGAATGATAGTAATTTTTATGCCATAGGTACCTACCATAAATCAATGATTATAATTAAAACTTATTATTCAATCCGAGTTTAATTCATATTGGCCAACAAACCTATGGAATTATTAAATAATATATTTTCTTGGATCTGCGATCGGTTTATTATTTTGAAATGATCACAGTGTTGTAAGATTTTGGTTGTTGTCAATGTTACGGCCCCAGTGAGTATGCTTATTGCTTACAGTTCAAATCTTCATAACGTATAAATCGGTTTTCCAAATTCCATGATTCAATTCCTGAGGAGATTATACATATCGCAAGGGTGTTTCTGTCAACTGTACATATGGTAGTTTTAATACCCTGCACTACTGGCCCCCCGTGTATCCGTACGCCCATGGCTGTATTTTTTGTAGTTTACACCTTGCTTTCGAGCCGTTTAGGTGGTTAATGCTGAGTAATTACCTACTTCACTTATGCCTGAAACTCTTTTGGTCCGACTTCTAATTGTTGAGTTTTTTTAAGTTTATGCTTTTTTAAAAAAAACTAAATTGATTTTCGGTTCTACTGGCTATCGGAAACTTGCTATTTTTTCATCATTTTATCATATCTCGCTAAATATTATACTAATTTGCAGAAAATTGTGGCAAAACTTAAGAATTAAATATCACTACTTGAGATCTCAAACAACAGTAAAATAAATTTTAAATAGTGAAAAATCATTGGCCGATATATACAGAGATTATAAAAGTCTTCGCAAAAATGTTTGCCAAATCTGCCACAGTCTATAAGGTATTTGAATTTTTCAAGGCTTTTGCCTTTTTACCGGAGCGAAGAAATTAAAAAAAATATTCCTTCCTCCGAGTGAGAATGAAACCCATAGCCGTCACCTGTACTATACAGGCGACGGTTATTGGTTCCATACACTGGCGATTGTGCCACAGCGCCACGATGACCTCGATGGTTCACGATATCCTGCCATCACTTCCTTGAGCATTCAGGGGTGACTATATCTATACCTCCAGGAATAAGCATAGTTACACGCAACATGGCCGTATCATCTCAGACGATGTTCTTAAAACTTATCCGCTGCGTCACGGACACCAAAACAATCTCGAATTATGTACCACGTTGGGCCATACATTCACTTCAATTCAGTTTTCAAGTCACAATCGCTGCTGCGCTACAGTACGATCCTCGTACGTCAGCCTTGTATTTTTTTTGTTATGTAAATACGAGTATATTTTAATAAAAAATAAATATAGTACAATAATACAGTTTTTTTGAAGTAATTTGTGTTTTTAAAATAAAGGACAATAACTTTATTGTATTAAAATTAATTAAAAAAAAAAAAATAGTTTAAGTGTTTTATGTATCCCTATCCCCCTATCCCTAATCTAAATTCAGCAATTCTGACTCAAGAATACTTATTTAGAAAACGTAAAAAAATTTAACGTAGTGGGACGAACGAACCCGCGCCTTCTGGAAACCGACCAGGCGCTTTGACCACTAATCAAACTATGTTGAAATTTTATACGCTTGTTACAACTTATTTATGTTGTTAGCATCTTTTTAGGGAGATTTTTCAAGTTTCCCCTACCCAAAGATAATTGAAAGTGTGGAATAATACTTTAAAGATGCAAAAAATATTGAATAAATAGCATTCTCTCTAGCCAGACGGCAATTCTTAGTAGTTACTAATTATCTTATACCGTATCGTAGCGGAAATTTGTAGAAATCTCCCTACAAAGATGCTTAGTTGTTTTAAAAAAAATCAACACTTCAAAACTATACCTTTTTTCACAAACAAAAACATGAAATAGAAAATATTGTTTTAATTACTTCAAAGATATTTAAATACATACTCTAATATTTAGCACGTAAAGCCTCGAAATTTATGCGGAATGTAGGACACGGAGTGTCTTAACACTAAACAAAAAAAGGAATCCTGCTTGCGTGCTATGTGGGGGACACAGCGTGACTCCACTTTATTATTTAAAATACGCTACCTAAATAAAAAGCTTTTAAATGTACCAAGCAAATCAAAGTAAAATTAATTATTTATATAATATCCCTTTACTTTTTTACGCTCGCTACAATATTAGGATTACTAACTGGTTTCGAAAAATTTTGTAAAATATTATTGTGGGAAAATTCAAGACGAAATTTTATACGCTTAATCTGAACGTAGCATAAAACTTATGACAAATGTCAAAACTTTAAAATTCAAATTTCAAAAAAGGTTCGTTAAATTGTTATCGCTAAAACTCCAAGCTAAAAATTGTGAATACGTAAATATTGTAAATGTTGTAGAAATATATTAAAGGATAATTCTTAAATCATAAAACAACAATGACAATAATAAAATCGTGTGTTAATAAAATTTCTAGTATACAGCCATTGGAAAAACTTAAAGCCAAATTTGTTTTCCCAAAAATAATAATTTTTGAAAGCGAAAGAAGTGTTGTTATAGTGGACATTATAACAAAAGAAGAAAAAAATGAAAAATTTTGTCACACGTTTAAAGATGATGTAGTTGATTACACTATACGTGGACATTACTTATGGCTAATTCTAAAATCGAGTGAAATCTACATCTTAGATATCATCAGACATATTATTTTGGAAGTTAAATGTGATAGTTATTATAGAATACAAAAATTTACTAATATTGATTCTACGTTAATACTTGTAAGTGAAAGTGGAGAACATGTGAGAACTTTATTATCTGATGAAATTCTTGAAGAAGAGTTTAACAAGGGTAGTAGCGATATAATGGTCTCTTTTGAAAAGGTGTCCATGCAACCCAAACAACATTACATTAAAAATGTTAAGGAAGAAATTGATTTTTATATTGATTCTGAAATTCTTATGTTAAAGTGTAATACTACAAACCTAATTAATGAAATGGACACTAACACAGCATTGAAAAGTTTCGTTCAATGGAACGACATGAAAGTTATCAGTAATGACACTAAAATGTGGATCTTAGGTGAACATTTAAATTTAGTATCTAAATTTCAAAGTCCTAACTACTATTACTATCCATTAGGGGCATACAAAGATTCTTTTTATTATTTAGAATGGAATAAAGAAGAGGTATGTAATGTGCTTATTTCTGTAGATAACTAATGTTACTTACTTAAGTTTTAGACAAGATCACAAGAAACAGTCACTAGGTTTCAATCCAACCTACATTATTTCATATTATTTACATTTAATATTTAGAAGGAGTTTCAAAAAAACACTATATTCCCTCTGCCTACCCTGCTGTGTGTGGGATACAGTGTGAAGCTGATTTATTTTTATTTAATTTATTTTAATTTAATATTTGAGACATCCATTATTATATATTTTTTAGATACACATTATCCATAACTATCCTTTTGGTGTACTCCATTCATGCTAACTTTGATTTTGATACAACAGGCACTCGAAATAACATTTCAAAAAAAAGTTATAATTGTTATTTCTTATCATTGCAAATGATGCTTTTTAACCAACTTCCTAAAAGAAGGAGGTTATCAATTCAACTGTATTTTTTGTATATTAACTTTTTGAGAAATATAAAAATAATTTATAATAATTTTCAGCATATACATTCTTGGATAAGTAAAAATAGCACCATAGAAAATATTTTCCACATTTTTTAACGTGTTATTTCAAACTTAAGCTAAATATATTTAAATATCACTCAAGATTAAAATATGAAACAAATGATTTTCACTTAATGTATATATGTAACTAACAATACACTAAATAAACACAATGTTCACTGCATATTGTAATATTATAGTTGACACATATGCTTTTGTTCATACATAAAAATGTATGAACTTTGATAGATTTTAATATATGCATGTGTCATAACTCTTACTAAAAACTCATTTCATACACATTTTTGTTTCAACACAAAACAATTTATCACCTGCTTCACTCTGCTTAATCTTGACTGATGGATTCTTGCACTGTATGGACCCTTTGGTTTATATCATTGTTTTTTTTTCTAAACAATTTATAGTCACAAAAGCAGAACTGCAGAACCATCCATCCATCCAGGACATAGGTTTGAAGTCCTTGTTGGTGGAGAATAATTTTTTTGTCTTCTCTTATTGAAGAAATGATCCAAAAATCACTATTTTATTTAAAATATATGTGAACACTCAAATTTTTTAATTTTAATTTTAATAAAATAATTTTACATTTTCCTTTGATACAAAAATTTTTGATTACATGGTAAACTAAATATGTTGTCTTTTGCTCTATCCATCAAATCAATACCATGGTTAGCTAGGATTGATATTTGTTTCACATATTTATAATATGGTGTCAAGAACAAAAAATCTAACTTATTTTCTTTTTTTCAGATTGGGATTTATTATGCTTCTACTTCTTTAGTTAAAGAACAAAATAATGGAGATTATGTTATTGATATTAAGAAAACACAATCATCTCAAGGAGCATTTAAATCTAAGTTAGAATCCATCATCAATACCGCAATAATAGAAAATCCTGTATCAGACCATATAATATCTGAAATACAGGTATTATTTAATAACATTGATGATTTTAACTTTCTGATAAGTATGGCTAAAAAGCTTTGTCAACATAATGTATCATATAAGTCTATATTATATCCACTTCAAAAAAAGATTTATGGAAATAATGATAAATTTCTTATGAATTTAATTTACGATTTAATTGTAAAAATTGATTTATTAGAGTATATAATTTTTAGAGGTGGAAATTTATATAATAATATTGATATTTTTGAAATGAATTTTGTCCAACTCTGTATAGTATTTATTTCAAAGTTAGATGCAGATTTAGCTTCTATTTGTTGGTTAAAGTATTCAGAAATTAATCATACTGTAACTTCAGATAATATTATAAACATTTTAAATGCCATACCACTAAATATTAAGATGGGTGCACTAGTAATATGGTTTCGCAATTTTATACCAACACTTCTGGAGCAAAACCCTTTCTATATAGATTTATTTGTAAAATGGACCACTGATAGAGTTTTTCATTTGGAACAATCTACATATTGGCCTAAAATAGGTCTGAAATTTATAGAAACTATTGTAGATGTTTTAGAAACATCAATAAAAAGTATATGCATCAGACCAATTTCTATTGATGATCTTGGAATTATAAAAGATCACATTAATTATATATCAGAATTAAAAGAGAAATATAAAATTAATATGTTACTAAGTGAGTTAAGTTCACTGAGTTCATCTGAACTAGCCTTAATTATGTTACGACGATGTTACACAGAGGATTTGGAGTCTTACTTACAAGATTGTTTAGTCTCATATGCTTCACGACATCTTCTAGATATTGATGACATTTTACGTTTGTATATAGAAAGTGAAGCTGCCAGCTGTGGTGGTAACATTGATGGTCAACGTTTGAACATATTACTAAATACTTTTCATTCTATTACCAACCGACTTCAATGCCTCCTGAGTGTCCTGAAAGTTTTAGAAGTTCCTTGGAATGCAACTGTACTATCGATTGCGACAGACGCCGCTGCATTGACTCATAAAGATTTTACTATCACAGAAAATGACATGGAACTTGCCAAAGAAATCTACATTGAATTAAATTATGCGAAAATAAAAGTTATTTTAAAAAAATATAATTTACCATTAATATGTACTGATTATATATTGGTTATTCATAAATTGGTAAATACTTCGCCAGTAGATTTAGAAGATTTGAAAGTTATAACAACAGTTTTAACAGACTTTGCTATTTATGCAAATATTTCTTTCATAGACAAATGCTTGAGGGATTGTGAAACAAACACAGCATTACAATATTTTCAAAATCTTACATTTAAAGACCAAAGAATTATTATAAAAGCATTACAAAATAAATATGAGCAAATAATAAATGGCACTATGTCTAGTCCACTAATTGAAAAGAATTACCTAGATTTCTTAAAAGGATCTTGTTTACTTAATAATATACAAATAAACAACTTGGAAAATCTGTATCACTTAAAAAATTCATACAATATAAAACTCAATTTAAATAGTGTCAATAATCATAAATATTGTACTAAAGAACTTAAAAAAATCAAACAAAATGAAGATTTCCAATCATGTTCTGGCCGTGGAAGATGTATATCAAAGCTTATTAACCAAAATTTATATAAAGAATCTGAACTGATCAGTAAACTACGTCAAATTTCTTCTAGTAGATCTGCACGAGTGCTCGTGGAATCATTGGTTTTGTCTGAAAATAAAGATGATGATAATAATATATCAATTCTATCCGAATATAAAGATGGCAACAACCCTTCTCTTTTGGTGGAATCCCATAATATATTATCAGAAGTTGTCAGTGCTTGTAGTGAAAGTCATCTTCATCACTTGCTCAAATATTTATCTATACTTAATGGACTTATACATACTAGTGTTATATTGAAAAATCTTTCTGTGGCATGGAAGTTTCAGTATATATTTTTGTCTATGTCTTCCATAAACAGTTTTAATGATTTAATACAATTTTATTCATCTGTTCCATTAGTAAACATCACAGACTCTACAATTTCTGATATGTTGTCTAAAAGTGACTTTATTTCATTAAGAATATTTGCCAACTTTGCTGATCTTTCATCAAATACAGGATTATCATTATGTGATAATATTTTAAAAATGAGATATAAAGTTACAAAGAGGCTCCTTACAAAAGTTTTAGCTTTTCAGGATTTTGATCAAACTTTAGTAACATCTCTCTTACTGACGTTGAAAAATACCGAGGAAATGCGAGACAAAATGTGGCTTTTAGATTTGCTAAAAGGGCAGTCAGACTCTCTAACTCCTTACGTTTTAAATTATCTGTCTTCCCCAGTTATTCGACATACTTTTGAACTTGAGCATATTCTACCTACTAGTACCATGTCGCATCCTCCACAGTATATACTGAAGACAAAGTTTAATATAAATTTATCCGAAATAGCAATTGCGGAAAACACTGAAGAAACGTGGGATGGGAAAGTACTTCTGTTTTATTTTTTGAGACATAATCCGTACACGTCGTTTGATCGTGTTGTGGAATTGTGTAATACTCTAAATGTGTCTCTCAATAATGGTTTTTCCTTATTGCTCATATCTTTATTAACTAATTGGGATTTGAAATATAAGATATTGGAAAATGACTTAAGTTATCGGGAACTGATTATCGAAAACGATGCTGCAGATTTGTTTTCGAAATGTCTAATCCTTTGGGAAAGTATAGATATTTCTTTCATAGACAAATGCTTGAGGGATTGTGAAACAAACACAGCATTACAATATTTTCAAAATCTTACATTTAAAGACCAAAGAATTATTATAAAAGCATTACAAAATAAATATGAGCAAATAATAAATGGCACTATGTCTAGTCCACTAATTGAAAAGAATTACCTAGATTTCTTAAAAGGATCTTGTTTACTTAATAATATACAAATAAACAACTTGGAAAATCTGTATCACTTAAAAAATTCATACAATATAAAACTCAATTTAAATAGTGTCAATAATCATAAATATTGTACTAAAGAACTTAAAAAAATCAAACAAAATGAAGATTTCCAATCATGTTCTGGCCGTGGAAGATGTATATCAAAGCTTATTAACCAAAATTTATATAAAGAATCTGAACTGATCAGTAAACTACGTCAAATTTCTTCTAGTAGATCTGCACGAGTGCTCGTGGAATCATTGGTTTTGTCTGAAAATAAAGATGATGATAATAATATATCAATTCTATCCGAATATAAAGATGGCAACAACCCTTCTCTTTTGGTGGAATCCCACTAATATATTATCAGAAGTTGTCAGTGCTTGTAGTGAAGTCATCTTCATCACTTGCTCAAATATTTATCTAACTTAATGGACTTATACATACTAGTGTTATATTGAAAAATCTTTCTGTGGCATGGAAGTTTCAGTATATATTTTTGTCTATGTCTTTCCATTAAACAGTTTTAATGATTTAATACAATTTTATTCATCTGTTCCATTAGTAAACATCACAGACTCTACAATTTCTGATATGTTGTCTAAAAGTGACTTTATTCCATTAAGAATATTTGCCAACTTTGCTGATCTTTCATCAAATACAGGATTATCATTATGTGATAATATTTTAAAAATGAGATATAAAGTTACAAAGAGGCTCCTTACAAAAGTTTTAGCTTTTCAGGATTTTGATCAAACTTTAGTAACATCTCTCTTACTGACGTTGAAAAATACCGAGGAAATGCGAGACAAAATGTGGCTTTTAGAATTGCTAAAAGGGCAGTCAGACTCTCTAACTCCTTACGTTTTAAATTATCTGTCTTCCCCAGTTATTCGACATACTTTTGAACTTGAGCATATTCTACCTACTAGTACCATGTCGCATCCTCCACAGTATATACTGAAGACAAAGTTTAATATAAATTTATCCGAAATAGCAATTGCGGAAAACACTGAAGAAACGTGGGATGGGAAAGTACTTCTGTTTTATTTTTTGAGACATAATCCGTACACGTCGTTTGATCGTGTTGTGGAATTGTGTAATACTCTAAATGTGTCTCTCAATAATGGTTTTTCCTTATTGCTCATATCTTTATTAACTAATTGGGATTTGAAATATAAGATATTGGAAAATGACTTAAGTTATCGGGAACTGATTATCGAAAACGATGCTGCAGATTTGTTTTCGAAATGTCTAATCCTTTGGGAAAGTATAGACGACAAGGAATTTTTAATAGACGTACTCAACGATTTTTGGAAAAATGGAGAGGTGGTGATTCATGGTTGCACAGTCTCTATTAATCCTTATTATTATGAAGTATATTTTTGTATTTATCACTTAATATTTTCTGCGGTAACAGAGTCAAAGTATTTAAAACAGTATTATTTATTAAATTTCTTAAAGGGATATCAAAGGAAAAGTGCTCCAAAACAGTATGAATTTGAACTTTTCTCAGGTAAAGGAATTTTTCCTGAAATCGGAATGTACCGATTACCTTTTCATCTTTTTATGCGTGACGATATGTGGTCAAACCTGAAATCGGAAATAACATTAGAGACATATGAATGTTGGCTGCCTGTAGTAGCTTTACTTTCACTGGATGGAGATTTACAAACGGCTAAAGATATGATATGCAGTAATGCAGTAAAGCAAACGATGACCACTCGCAAAAAACCCGATAATGACAATGTTTCCAAAGACAACGAGCACTGGCGCCTAACTCCGCGAGAAGAACCTTTACTGCGAGCAGCTCATCGATGTGTAAGCTATATAGCAAACATGGAGTGGGCGAGTGCATGTCTGTTTTATGTACTTCAAGGGTGTGCAAGAGGTGCAGACCAAGTACAAGCTGCTCAACTCTGTTACCAGTTCTCTCAAAGGTGGGCCACTGTTCAACCTGGAAATCGAGCTGTCAGGCAAATGGAAAAATTGCATACCACACTTTCAACACGTCATGCTCTTTATAAAATAAATTGGGCCTGTGAAGAGCTTATTCGACTGTCAACGGAACCCGCTCAACTTATACACGCTTTATATTTACATCCAAATTTCATAGAAAAAATAGTGCGCCACGATATAAACCGCGTAGCAAATGAAATAGCTGACAAAAATAACATTAACATTAGCTCAATCAGAATCCAGTTATTGGAAAATATGCTTGATAAAGTCTACAAAGAGAAAAAATATTTACCAGGATTGGATGTAAAAGAGTTAATTACGGCTAAGTATATACTACAAGCTACTTGCCCAAAAATGGGGGCGATATATTTATCTAGAATTGCCTTTGATGATGAAAGCGATTATAATAAGTGTAAAAAACTTAGAGCCCTTCAATGTTTGATGAGTGTCGTAGAACCAGACACAATTATTAAAGTTAGCAATCGAGAACGGGACGTTCTTTGGACATCTTTATTAGAACTACTGCATATTGTCAATCTAGAAAAAATCGACATGCCTTGGATTGTCGCTACGTTTACCCAAAATAAGATACTTGCTATTAACCAGTTAATTCAAGCTGGAAATAATAATGAAGGTCTCAAAATTGCAGCCCAATTAGCTCATAAGTATGGTAATATAGATATAATACATAATGTTATACCTCTTTTAATCCGTGCTTCTTTGTTTGAGGAAATCATACCTCTTTTGTTAAAATTCCAATATCCGCCCGACAAAATTATTTATTCAGCCTGGCGCGCAATTATTTTAAATCCCTTTCAACGTGCAGATTATCCAATCACTGATCGCCAAAAGGCAAAGTGTCTCCAGGCATTTGAACTTATTACCAGTATGCCCTGTAATTAAAGATGAAGATTTAATTGAAATATGGAAAAATTGTGTGAGATGTAAATGTTTAGGTTTAGGTTGCCTCGTTTTACCATACATGACTCCTAAAACAAGGCAAAGCCTTAGTGAACTGCATCGGGTTGATAAAAGAAATCTTGTAATTAGCCTAAAGAATTTGATTTCTGAAAGTTATCTTGTATCGGGTGCTATGCACGTTCTGGAAAACTTAACAACTAAATCATATAAATAATTAATTATCAAAATCTTATATTTTATAAGTTTCATTGTTAATTTTCATTTAAATTAATAAGATAAGGAATAGATTTGATACTAAGATTCTACTTCAATTTATAGTATTAAAAATATATTTTTTATGGTGTTTTAATTGTACTTCTAAAGTGTATATAAACCTGTTTATTATTGTATAAATTATGTATCTTTTGTTCGTAGTGTACTTTACCATACTTAACATTTGTAAAAAATATACAAATCAAGCAATAGAATTTTTATTTAATATATTTATTATAATTTATAGATTACATGATTAACTACAACATTAATAAACGAAAACACATAGTACTTAAAATAATTATAATTAATTAATTTCAAAAAATATTTAAAGTCAAATACTTTTTCTTTTCATAAATAACGCTTGGAATTATTAAATTTAAAACCACACCTATAATCTTTAAAAGTACTAAAACACGCTGCAGTACATGTAAATTTATTTCACAATTGAGTACAGTAGAGCAATCTGAATTAATTGGGATTCTAATCCATAGAATTGATTCAGCCATCCATATTATTTAATTAAACGAAGATGCAAACCATATTTACATAAATAAAAATCTATCTATAATATAAAAATATCTTAAATGACAAATGGGAACTAAAAATAAGACAGTTTCGTCATTATCTATACATAATATATACAAAGTAAGCATTAATAAATTTAAAATTTTGGAGTCACAGTTAGGATAAGCAGTTATCGGTTTGGTTGATCCATGTTTGGATAATTGATTCTGATAGATAACGCACACACACAACTAAAATTTAAAAAAGTAGGTATGCAAATGTCAAAGAGAGCAGAGAAACACTAAGATTTCTCTAGATTAATTTTCCTATGTTATATATAATAATACTATCAATGTAGTAATAATGGAGATGTCGGTTGTGGCGCAGGGCCACAAAGCGTGACAGTAAACTTCACTGTTTATGGGTTCGATCCCCACTCAAGGAGATTACGTATTTACTTAACAAGCGCTAAGTGTCTTAACACTAGGTAGGGAATCTAGCCTACCCTACTGAGTGCGGTATACAGCGTGAAGTGGATTTTTTTACTATTAATTTGTATCTTGCTCAGACAATACTTTGATTATGAAGTGAACTAGTCTGCATAATGTTTAAAACGAATTTTTAAGTGCATTAATAATTATTAATGTAATATAATTTGAATTATCAGTAAATATTATTTATTGAGGTAAATAAAATCTACAATTATTTAACAAGTTGATGTGCAACAATGGATACAAGCACTTTCAAATATTCATACTTTCATAAATACTGACATAAAAGGGAGACTTTTAAGTTTGGAATATTATGTTAATTATTTAAATTAGAATTAATGATGTATAGTTTTTTAATCTTTTAATAATTTTATATCCTAACATATGGATTGCACGTGAAAGACAGTGAACGTATATGTGAAGCAGCAGGTAGGACCATATCAAATAAAGGTGAGTAAATCCCATGACTACGGGCCAATTGCTCTGGTGTTTCCTCCGACTTGTTAGCTCTTCGTGATATTTCTACAACATCTTCTCGAAGGAGCAAAAGGAGCAAGGTTGATTTACAATGACTTATTGCTGCTGCCAAATGGATTGGTGATTGATCTGAAATAGAAAATTTTTGGACATGTCAAACAAAAAGTAATAGGCATTAATATTATGTTGAGTGATGAGTTTATCCCTAGTTGGGGTCATGGATATATCTATTTTTTCCTTCGTCCTATATCCCACATATACCAAGATTTTTTTTTTATGGAAAAGACACGGCAAACGAGCGTGCGAGTCACCTGATGGTAAGTGATTACCGCCGCCCACGGCCCCGTGCAACCCCAGAGGAGCTACAGGTGCGTTGCCGGCCTTTAAGGTGGGTTGGGCGCCGGGGCCCGGCATTACCTGATGCGAACGCAGTGGCATAAAGCCACTACTTCACGCCGGTTTTAAATGCCGGGGGTGGTAATGATCCGGTCGAGTCTGCCCATGCGTGTTGCCATTGCTGGCGACGTGACTCTACCACACGTACTTTAGTCGCCTCTTACGACACCACCAGTACCAGGATGATCCTATTCTAGGCCGGGATCACACGGCACTAAAGAGTACCTAGGGGATTTTTTTTCTTTTCACGTTGTTTGGCGTTTGGCATTCCGTTCTTGACTACCCTGCTAGGGATAAAACATGAAGCTTGTTTAGTTTAGTTTTTTATCTTTGCGGCCAATACCTACGACTCGAATTCGGAATGAGGCGTATGCGGCGGTTTCCCTTTAATAGGTTTATGCCTGCGTGCGTCGTTCTTGAAAAATGGCCTTTTATTTTAAAACGATAATTCTATTATTTATTTTGTTTGAAAAATCACTTTTTCATTTTTGGGACAATTTTTTTTATTGTATTAGGCTTTTAGCTACTCTATAGCTAAAACTGTGTTTTATTTAAAAAAAAATATAGGTGAAGGCAATTTTTAACTGGATTTTTTTTTAAACACGCATTTTCCTATTGTGTAATATTATCGATAAGACGTGATATGTGCTCAACTGATAGGCTCAGAATGCTATAATCAAAGAACCATAAGCAAAACAGAACTTAAATGATTAATTACAAAATATTTTATTAATATATATAAAATACAACTATATTGATGAAGTAACATTGTTGCCACTTGTAAAATATGTACATATATAAAAATAATTAAACAAGTAATTCAAATTCTAAATCAAAAAAATTTTTGCAAGCACTTCTGTAGTGTAGAATGAATATGTCACCAGCTCGGAGGGCAGCTCTTCTAAGGCGAGCCAGTACAATTCAACAGTAGTTGCTCTTTTCAATAGCAATGTCACAATTTTATTGATACTTTAATTTGTCAATACAAAAAAGTAAAACAGAATTTTAAACAGTTTGTGAATGCTATTTGAACAAAATAACTTTTTGTACTTGTATTCAAATTTATGTATTATGTATTATTTTTTTAATAAAAATATGTATTTTATAGGAATCTATTTTTGTACATTTTTCACTACATTTTCTCACTAAATATGAACAAATAATAATTCATAAAAGCTATAAACTACAGTATGGTTTGAGTCCCACTACATTCCAATTTTTATAAGTGTGGAATAGTATTTTAAAACTTTTAAAAATATTTAATAAATAGTTCTCTCGCCAGGCGATAATTTTTAGTTTGGGTAGCAGAAATTTGTAAAATTGTCCCTACAGAGATGCTAACAATATAAGTTGCAACAAGCATATAAAAATTTCAACATAGTTTGATGAGAATGTGCCACAAATTAGAGATTAGAGTCCCGCTACATTAAAATTTTTATATGTTTTCTAAATAAGTAAGTACAGTACAGTTTGTCTAGTACATCTCAGTGTTCCACATTGGATGTCTTTATATATATCACTGACATATGATTCCCTCTCTTCAATACAGCTGATTATTATTATTATTTAATTTATCTAAAGAACTGCCATTATGCATATATTTTTTAAAATTACTTTCATATGCTGTCCTCTATTCCATTGCAGGTGACTGTGGTGTGATGCCCATTTTACTGACCATAAGCAAGTAAACAGTACAATTTACTCATGTATTATAATATATACTAAAAACATAACTACCTCCATCTGAGAGAGCACCAGGATCTGAACCAGCAGCGAGTAACCTTGCAACAGATGCATAATTATTCCAGTTGCATGCTGAATGTAATGGTGTCCATCCCATTTCAGTTTTTGCATTAATATTTGCTCCCAAACTAAGTAAGTATGCAATCACATTTATGTGATTACTATAAGCAGCTCTGTGTAGCGGTGTGTATCCATCAGAATCCCGAGCATGTACAAGCCCAGGTTGCCTAGATAAAATTTCTTTGAGAGTACGAAGTTCTCCATTTTCGGCAGCCCACAGGACGTGATCAATTGGATTTGCTACAACAATCAAAGATTATAAATATTTGTTTTAAATTCAACAAAGTCGCATATTTGAATTACGAAAAAGTACCTGTAGGATCCTTGACAACGTCAATTTCTTGATCAGCATCATCCCAACCCGACACAAACATTCCAGATGTTTCTGGATTTTTTTTACATCTTTTTATTTCTTCAGCTACTTCCTTAAATTCTTGAATCTTAGCCCCTTCATCCTCTGAATCAGACATCTTATAAAATTCTAGAAAAAAATATCGGTTTTTAAGTATTTTTTAATGTTCAAATAACATAGACATCTTATATGAAGAAATAACATAAAAATATTTCTTACGTTCTTTAATATAACGCTTCAATTAATATTATACTTCAAATAAATAATATATTTAAGCTTTCACGAAAAACTACGTCTCTCTCATTGACAAAGTTCCTGATTATTATTGAACAATGAAAATGAACACAGTTGCCATATACATACCAAAATGAATAATAAACGGTGATTAATATCTGCTGTACTAAACGCAAAATACGGTACAGAAAGACAAATATAATGTACAAAATTTATTTAGTTAATATTTATACACAAAGGTACAATATATTTTTTTAAATTGGATAATTTATTATTTCTATAAAAATATTATTTATAAGAAGTATATGAAGAGATATGTTGCTCGATTTATTATTACATTCTATATAACTGTTGCATATTTCCGTTTTTCACATAAGGTATACTATAATCATTATTGTTATTTTGTTTTTTTATTATTTTTCATCAATACACAATGTTTTGCTTAGTTGTGTTTGGTATGACAACACTATGCTGTCGGCCATGATTAGATTGATATTATTTTCAACATGGCGCCCAGCCTAGTTCAGAGTGTGTGTGTGTGAAAGTGCAGTGAAATTATGTTAATATCAATTGTTTATAGTGATAAATTTAGTGTATAAGTGAAAAGAGTGTGCATTAATGCAGCGGTTATCTTATCATGGCTTTGGATTTACGCTTGCATTCCCCTGCAGGCGCGGAACCTGTTGTTTATACATGGCCCCTCACATCGGGTCATGGCTCGGTAAGGAATATTTATCAAAATTTCGTTACTTAAAAACATAAACATTAACTATCTTTCAAAACAGTTACACGTAATAAGCGATTCCATTTCTTATATTCTGTTACTAAATACACCTAAAGAATGAGAAATATGACATGAAATATCGTAGTGTGTAGTTAAAATAACTAGATGTATACATATGTATAATGTAGATATTGCGTTTAGCTAATTTATAATAAAATGATAAGAGCGAGTTATTTTAAAGGTTACCATCTTTTAAAATATAATTTAGGTTTATATCTTAATACAGTGCCTCATCACTGATCACATGGATCTGGTGTTGTTGAGTGTATTGACCTCGTGTTTTGTCAAGGTGTCGGCTTTTTTTAGATATGTACACACTGTTGCGTAGCTTTAACAGTCCCATATTTACTCATATTTTAGTTTAAAATTTAAGAAATGTTGCGACTGCAAATGTAAACTTAAAATCATCCCCAAACTAAGATAGTCTTGTCTTATTATCTATATTGTTGCTATAATATTTTTAGGTTACTCATTCTAATTGATAATAGACGAAAAATAGATTGTACTATATTTGCTATATTTTATGATATCTTGTTCTTCTTATTAAAAAATAACTCATGACAATATGTCCCAAAAAAGAGATTAATGAATCCATTTTTTAAAAGTAGACTTTAAATTATAACTGTTTATAGTAGCAGTACTTAAAATCTTTACCTATCTAAACCTATGGCTTTTATGTTTATTATTAATAAGAAATGTAATAAAATATAAAAGTTATAGTGCTGAATGTTATACTGTTAAATATAAATCCTACTGAAAATATGATTTCTTAAATCTAATTATTATTAAATTAATTCTAATTATTATTAAAAATATAAAATAGATTGATGTGTATTTAATAATTGGCAAATAAAACTTGTATTGATATAATTAACAAGTGTCATACATGCCCACTCTATCATTCTAGTAATTATAAAATGTGTAATTGTTTTAAATACAATGGCAAATATTTTAAATATTTCTTACAAAAAATACAACTATGATATATAGACTTTTTTTATATACCATAAACACAATTCTATGCATTTGAAGTGATTAATTTATAAAAATTATAAAAATGGAAAAAAGCAATTTGTATTGCATTATACATAATAGTCTAGCTTCTTTGAATTCAGAAAAATATATTTTATGATATATATGATATATTTCATAACAACAATAATTTGCTGCTTTTAAAAACTACAATCCTATACTTTTATTGTTGGATATTTTGGATGACATTAAATTACAAATATATTTTGTAAATGCAACTGTCCTTGTTTATTATAACTTATACATTTGAATATATTAGTTATAAAAAAATAAGGATAGCAATTTTATATAATGACTAGCTGGGAAAACAATTGAAACAAATATCTAGTCTAGTTATATAACCTTGGGATATTCCACCTCAAAAGGTAAATAGGAAATACCATTATTTGTTATTAGGTATTCACCACTGACTGCTAACTACTTTGATTTATTATTATACACTCATTTGTTTTATTTTTAGTCTCCTGCTAGATCCCACATATTGATGATATATCATATTGGAATGAGGAGCCCTCCTGCCTGTTGTTTGTGGAACTACCACTTAGTATTAAGACACTCCATCGCTAATTTTTATTTTAAAGCAATTTGCCTTGTTATCAGAGTAAAAATGAATATATTTCCTTCCCCCAAGTAGGAATTGAACCTACAACTCATAGTCTTGTCTCAAGTTAAGTAGAGTGCTACTACACTACAATGGCCAGAAGATATATGAATGATAACATAATATTATTTTAAGGAAATTGTTTATTTTTTCATATATTTTTTATAAAATAAATTCCTCCTTCTACAATGGAGTGCAATGCATTGCACAAAAACACTGTCAAACAGTATGTATATTGTTTGAAGAAAACTTTTGTAGCCAAATGGTATGTATAGTAAGCAGATGGTATCAAGATATCTACTCTGAAAATGTTGGTTGAAGTGTTATACATATGATGTAGTAGAAGAGCATTTGACTTTAAATGGAATGATTTTGGGTTTGGTTTCTGCTGTATCAATGAGTGCTTCACTTTGGTAGACAATGTACAGCATTGTGAGTGTGACGAGATGGTGACAGAGGGACTAAGTTTGCTAAACTACCTTGCTTTATACAGGGAAAAAGTGTGATGCTAAACAAATTATAGTTAATTTCAATGGTTCATATAATAACCCAAAACAAATATGCTATAAAATATTCTGTTAATCTATAGCATTTATTTTTGTTGCAGGACAAACACGATGGAGCTTTAGAAATTGTAGAAACAATAAGGTAAGTGCATTAATTCTCATTATACTCGAAAGCTTTTTTTTTGACAGTGCCATTTCTCGACGTTTTGTTTATTGTTATTCTTAGCATGAATTTAATGGATTTGCGGAAATTGGTAGGTGGTTCTGTATTCTAAAAATGACAATGCGCTCTAATAACTAATAGTTGCGTGAATGTTCGCATAATACGAAGGACGTAGGGGCGATGACCGCCCGAAACAATTTCGCGCGCACTGATGAGTTACCTACTTGCAATGTAACCTGTAACAAAACATGACTTTCGTCATATTTAATGCAACAATAAACGGTTCTTATAACCTACTATTATTTAGTCTATATCTGTATGTATGTATATTCAACATATTTGAGACTCTTGTTATAGCATTTTTTGTATTATCCAATATATTATTTTATCGTATAAATTTAAAGAGCAGCATGATTATATGACGCTTACTACTCACCTGTTATGCAGGTCGGAAATAAAATAACTAGTTTGGCAAGTTGACCCGTTCGGTCCTGAGCGGACGGGGTGGCGAGGGCGGTCGCGACCTCCTCTCGACCGGACGCGTTCACTCTTCCTTTGTGACCTTGAAATATAATTAAGGAATGCCCTAAATGCTATGATCGGCCCCCTAAATAAAGCTCCCAGAGATTGATTAAAATTTATTTGTTTTAAGATAGTTTCTTTATATATTATCAACCCACAGCCGTCACGTTTAAAAATAGTTTAGATAAAATAAATAAATAAATATAAATATTAGATAAAATAAAAATTTAATAGGTAATAAATATAATGTTTTTAAGTATATAGTGTAATTTGGCTATTTTATAAAGGTTCTCTATGAAATCTTGATATTTAACGACAGTGGAACGACAGGTGCGTGTGGAATATCTATAGACGCTTAATTCACTTTGGTGCACCTGTTATTGAACTGCACAAAGGTTAAATATAAGTTGTGTAAGATGCTATTGCTGTAGGGTGCACATTGCAAGAACCTACAAAATTACTTGAGTTGTTTTAAAAATGTGATGAAATTATGTTCAGAGATTATATTAGGATTTTTTTTTGTTATTGCCCAGGTGGGTGTGCGACGACCTGCCCGAGATGAAAGGTGCATTGGAAAAGAACATACTAAGCGATTACGACACCCACTCGTACGAAAGTATGAGAGCACTATGCGACCGCTTCAATCGCGCCATAGACTCCGTTGTCGCTTTGGTAACTATTATTAGTAATATTAATTTAATCTTATTGTCTTTTGTTGATATAAAAAAGAATTATATTAACGTATACATATATTCTGTGCTCACATAATTTACCAAAAAAAAACCGCGGTTATTGTTATAATTTATGTGAGAATGCTCACGTTATTCCGCAACACTAAGGTTATTTTTGATTACTAATTTAGAAGTTTGACATCATCAATATCATTGGTATTTTTAGATTATATTTAATGAAAGTTATATTTACAATAAATATCAGTACAATTATATGCTAGAGTTATTAATTTTCTATTATAACTTTGAATCTTAAAATGCTATTAAGTTTTTTTTTTTCATTATCTATCAATTAATTGTAGTCTAGTAATAATATTGTTGTTTCTCTACAGGGTCGGTTATCACCGCTTATTAGTACTGTTATCTTAGAAGGTCAATTTTCTAGTGTTGGTTCGCCTTCACGACTATTATAGATATATGTATTTGAAATGCATATTTTATATTTAAATGGGTAAACTATACGTTATAACTTAAACATATATGTATGTATGTATATTATATGTTACTTATACGAATAATATTTATTCTAAGCCAATCGTGGTGCAGGGGCACAAGTGTCTGACTGTAATCGCGACTGATTGTGGATTCGATCCTCACTCGAGGAAATGAAATATTTAAAATTTTAATTTTTTCGCTCTGGTATCGAGGCATTACGCGGTGTTGACATCCGCCATTCAACATGCAGAATTTTAAAATTATACGGAAAATGAGGAATGGCGTGTCTTTACTCTAGGTTCCCTCTGCGTACCCTGCAGTGTGCGGCAGGTGCAGTGTGAATCTAAAAATAATAATTATATTAAAAGAAGTATTTATATTATTTTGGATATTTTGAATATATATTTTTTATTTCCTAGTATAGATATTTTTTTTAATACCCTAGAATGCTAGTCAAAAAAGAGGAAACATTTAAAGCAACACTACATATATTGTATATATTAAATAAAGTTTTACGCTACAAATGCTAATAATGAAACGAACTTTTAATACCGTGCAAAATAATAGAAAATATATTTAAATAATACATTTTCGTCTCACATTGTATTCAAGCACTGTACTGTATAGTTTTTAGGTCGCGGAAAAATCGTCAATGTCACCTTCATTTATTTTTACACTTCCTACCTATTTGCAAATAAAATTTCATACAATAATCTTTTAGTAGTTATAAAATAAATATTATGTTATTTATTAGTACAAAGGGCTAAATACCCTTAAAACAATATTTGAATACAACTACTTTTATTGAGCTATTGTTTCTAAGACAATCATACGAAGCATGTGCAAAACGAAACGTGAATGTGGGGCAGTGAGGGGCAATGTGGGGGGAGTGGAACGCGGAGTGCAGGAGGGAGACGTGAGGGCCAAGATGGCGGCGAGGACGCAACGATCGATGGTCGTAGCAGACACCGCACGAGGCTACTCTATTTATACATGTTGCACACCATTTCTTACTATGCCATGGAAGTAGTTTAGGATTTTCAAAGGCCACAAGTGACTAAATAAAAATACAACGAGAAAATCATTTCGAACAATTTCGAATTTATTCAAAGTTTACATAAACAATATAAATGTATAAAACGTGTGTGTGACTTTTATATTTAGCCGTACCGTCTATCTCTTATGGCTTATGCTATCTCGGCAACATACTGTTAGACTATTTATATATAGCAATGCTGAAAATAATTGTTACCGGGCGGTGGCAGCGTGTATTAGAAATAGTAACACTAGTACAAATAAAAGTAATAAGTTTTCTTTTAAATATGATGATATCAAAATAATAATCACTTATTATTATAAACAATCATATTATAGTGATAAAAAAAATGGTATAAAGATATATTAATAATGGCCATTTAAATAGCTCTTTAGGATTCGATCATGATGTCACCAAGTGATCGATGACACTAGTCATACTAATGCGTATACTTATCACGTTCTTAACCTTGTGCTTACGATATAGGAAGTAACATTACACATACAGACAGACGCACGCTAATACAATTTCCTTTATTACGTTTTTAGTTCTATTTATTAATATAATATTATTACTAATTGCTCTTTAACGATTAACATTTCTCTTTAGTAATATTTAGGTAAACTAAAATATGATTATTTTTTGTTGCTTGTGCACTGTAAATAGTACATGTTAATGACTAATTTTAAATTTTAATATATGTAATCAAATTGTGCGCTGTCATATTGAATTTTTGTTATTAATTATGAATTAACAAATAATATGTATATGTATAGAGCTTCCCAATTATAATATATATTATATAAAACGTTTAATTTCTTTATAAATTAAATTTTATAGTACCTACCTATACAAATAAAACAATATTTTACCTCTAATTAAACATAATTATAAAAAATATTAATTATTATTTAACTATTTAAAACGTGAATTAATCTTAAATAATAATAAAACTACATTTCGTAACAGGTACTAGTCATGTTAATTGACTAAATTATTTTATTAAATGACCCTATAAACTGGGATGGTTCTTTGAACAGTTGAAGTATGTGTTTGCATGTTCAAATAGATCAAATATGATCTCTGCAAAATTTGGACAGTGCTCTTCCTTAAGATTCACTTTCATTTGCTGCCCGTGACCCTCAATTTGGCGCTCTTCTGAGGATAAAAATGGCTGCACAACATGTTAGTTCGAAGTAGTAGTAGACTGTACGTCAAATTTAATTCTTTGTCTTTTTAAATGTTTTTTGATATTATAGCTTCTTTATATTACAGAGTATTAGACTTTCATTTATTTTTTTATTGTTTTCTCTTAAATCTTAAAGCGATTAACATAATACATTCCAATTGGTACCAAGTCACAAGTAAACTTATTATTTGCCAGTGCGTCTATATGTAGCTACATATGTACGGACGTACTGACGTGATAAATTTATAAAGAAATTCAATAAATTATAATTACTAAAACATTACTAAAACATTACGTGGATGGACTGGCAACTTGTTTCAAACTCTTAAAATCAAAATCCCTAGATATAAAAATAAGTCAGAAAATAAAGCCGGCTACCCAATATTCTCTACTGTCATTTCCCCTTCTACGAATTTGATATAAAATTCTCAGTTTGAAATCAAAATCAATTTGCAAAGAAGGTCCGGTCGCAGAGGCACAAAGTGTGACTGTAAACTCGACTGGTTGTGGATTCGATCCACTCTCGAGAAAATAAATTTTTATTTAAATTTATATTTCCATTTCTTCGCTCTGGTGTCGACGCAAAGCGCGACGTTGAATTTGTGATACAGCGTGGAGCTGTTAAAAAAAGGTCTAATAGAAAATTTATCATACTCTTTCACTTTTGATAAAATTATATTTAAAAAATTGAAGTCTTTTTTATCTTTGCGCTATATTTCGCAAATAGCAGAGGGAACCTAGTGTTAAGACACTCTGTAAGTATTTAGGGCGAAAAATAACGCAAATAAATTTCATTATTTTGTTTTTATTACTCCAAGAAAGTGCACCGCATATCATCGCTCGTGAAAGTCTTTGAATTACAAACTCTCAGTCATCGACATTAGTGTCGATCTTGAGTTGAGTGACCTTAGCAGCGGACACGCAGGCGTCTACTAAAAGTTGATTGCCTTCATTCATTGTTCGAGAATTTAGACATTATTCACCTTTTGATTTTAATAATATTTACTCATCGTCACGACACATGTAAATAACATAACATTTATCATCACATTGTCTATGCATTAATTTATATTTATAATATACATTAAAATAAAATAAATTGACTGCGAATTGTAATAATAGTTGTTAGTTTAGGTAGTATTTGGGGTTCATTGACCGCAATATTGAGCAAGCGCGAATGTCTCACGTAGTGTTAATGACCCTTTTTTTGGTTGCGCTAGCGATTGCTCTCGGAATTTGATTTGATCAGATAATATTTAAACTTCAATTTTATATAAGATACCAAACAAAATGATTGACAGCACGTGCTTTTACGAAGAATCTCGAATCTATGATAGCGGAAATGACATAAAATTGGTGGTTGTCATTTCTATTATTTTGACAGTGGCTCTAAAGGTATCAAATACACCTGTTTAATATTTAAACATCGGATCGGAGTCTACATGACTTTAAAAATAATATTTTTTTATTAAAAAACGAAAGTAATCCAGATTAATAAATTATTAATTGTGGTTTAAGCGGGCGAAGCTGCGAGCGGGTCGCCAATTATTAATAAATTAGACAACTTTCACCGCTAATCTGTGGTATGATAGTAAAAAATATGTATTATTTTTATTATTTGATAGCATAAGGAGGTCATAGTTTTTATTCTAAGGTGTCGACCATCACCATTGATCACAAATGTGGGCAAGGTTCGATATAATAACGATGGATATATGAATGAAATGCCTGCTCAACGTAAACAAGTAACGCACGAGGCCACGCGCCCACTGCCGCCGTTGCCGCGATCTGGCTGTTTCGTAAAACACCACTGATCCAAAGATTGTGTAGGTACTAAATGTACATTCAAATTTATATACTATGTATACTGTGTACAATACAAGAATTCAATTATGTCTCTATAATACTCAAAAAATCTATTTTTTGTATTACCATTAATATATTTACAGTTTATATCTTGTGCCAACCTATGTTGTATATCACAACTATATCTTTTATTAAAAAATAAATAATATTTTCATAATCAGTAGCAATAACAATGAGTAGAACATTAAATAATATTTTTTAAATACATTTAATTAATTGTA
The DNA here is from genome assembly GCA_917862395.2 of Heliconius sara. Taxonomy (NCBI): domain Eukaryota; kingdom Metazoa; phylum Arthropoda; class Insecta; order Lepidoptera; family Nymphalidae; genus Heliconius; species Heliconius sara. Next base: position 16,771,708 of record OU860789.1, on the reverse strand, counting down.
GAAGTATCATTAATAATAACCATATTTATTTTTCAACACAAAATGCAAGAGCTACAGTAAAAAGCGTGTCCTAGAAAACTGAAAATATTTGACCTACTTTACAGTTCATGTAGCGCTTTCATTTGCTTGCACGGAACCTCAATGAAAGAATATTTTGAATATTGTTTTAGGTATTTTATACAGCATATATTGTATACTGAAACAAAGCAAATACATATATGTACAAATAGAAATGAAAATGTAATTGTAAATAAGACAATTGATTTAATTGTCAATTGATAACAGTAGTGGTTAATTAAATTTGTCAACCATCCATTATACTATACGATAATATTCGAAATGACAAACAGTGCTTAAAAATTATTCATATGGTTGATATTACACATAAAACTCGTTATTTGTGTTTTGTATCAATCACGAATCGTAATCGAACACAAGGCCAACCACATTGTTCCTATACGCGATCAAGTGCCTCTATAGTTCAGTATTTTGTCATACTGCCAATGTCAAGGTTAAAAAAGAGATTACGTTTTTTTTTGTAGCTGTAATATTATGTTAATAAGATTAATTGGAAAAGTGTGATTGCTAAGATTTCTCCATAAATTATATCAAAATATTTCCTTCGTTATGTGAGCATGTTATACGTATATATTCTACTTAATAAAAATAATAATTGTATTTATTGTTTGAGGTGTATTTTAAATATACAATCTGTAACAAATATTTTTTAGGAAAAGGGAACTTCACTACCAGCTCAACGTCTAAACAAATATCCGTCGAGGGGTCTGCTAAAACACATCTTACAACAAACGTACAATCAAGCCGTTTCGGATCCTGACAAATTGAACCAATATGAACCTTTTTCACCTGAAGTAAGTTTGTATTTATTTTTTTGGTTACAGCTTCACGCTGTATCCTGCATGCATATAGCAAAGTAGTCTCCGCTCTCCACTTTAGCGCCGAATTCTGGAGGCATTGCGTGTTGATTGGCGGGGCTCAACGTCACGCTTTGCCTCGACATCAGTGAAGAAATGAAAATATTAAATATTGAATTTCCTCGGGTGGAAATTGAACCCATGACCTGTCGCTTTTACCGTCACACACTTGTTCGTTCGTTGTTGTTCGCCACATCTGCCTTATAAATAGATATTTTAATTATTTATATATCAGTCATTTGATGCAAAAGTGATCTACTTGCATATTAAAAAAATATGACTTTTTTTTTAAAGTGTTATTCCACACTTAGGAATTTTAGTACGTTAACTTTTATACGTTTTCTAAATAAGTAAATATGACAATATATACGAAAATACTAATGTAACTTATACAATACAATAATTGAATTTCTTGTAATTTTCAAAAAATGCAAATACGTTATAGTTGCACCAAATGAGTATGTATATTCAGTAATTATCAACAAAACTTGAGTATCTTGGTAAACACAAACACTATTTAAATGAACAGAGTCTGACTATAAACGGGAGGGTTGCGAGTTCGATTTTCTCGCTTGATATAATAAATTGTATCAATTTCTGCGTTTTGGTAAGACTAAAGTGCAATGTGGAGTTCCTCCACTCTACACTTAAATGTTTCTCTCCCTGCTATATGTAAAATAAAAATGGCATACATTTTGCAGGTATATGGCGAGACATCGTATGAGCTCGTGTGTCAGATGATTGATCAGATTGACATAACGGCGGAGGATGTGTTCGTGGATCTCGGCTCGGGCGTGGGGCAGGTGGTGCTGCAGATGGCCGCCGCCACGCCGTGTCGGATATGTTTCGGAGTCGAGAAAGCAGAAGTGCCCAGTAAATATGCTGAGGTTGGTTTGTTATTTAATTTTTGTAAATGATTATTTAAATGTTACGCACATTTTTACAACTATTTATTTCAGCTTAAAGTTGTTGAATTTATGTTTTTATGAAGATTAAATCTATATGTAGCTCAGTAGTTATTGCTACCCTTAGTGGATGATGAGATCAAAATCTAAATCTTGTGAATCTTTTTATGATTGCTAATTATCTGAAATAAAGATAGATTGTCTGATTAATAATTAATGTTTTTAATTATGTATTGCAATATACATTGCGTGATTCTAATAAATATCTGACGAGAATCTTATCATTGACATTGAAGAAAATTTCCGTCATTATTTTCAGTGCATGGACCTACACTTTAGAATGTGGATGAGGTGGTACGGGAAAAAGTATGGAGAATATAAATTAATAAAAGGCGATTTTCTTATGGACGAGCACAGAGAGAAAATTAATTCGGCTACAATAGTGTTTGTAAATAATTTCGCATTCGGACCACACGTCGACCACCAATTGAAAGAAAGATTTGCGGATTTAAAAGATGGAGCTAAAATAGTGTCATCGAAGAGCTTCTGCCCGTTGAATTTTAGGATAACTGACAGGAATCTGAGTGATATCGGGACCATCATGCACGTCAGTGAAATGTCGCCGCTCAAGGGCTCCGTCTCGTGGACGGGCAAGCCAGTGTCTTACTACTTGCACATAATCGATAGGACCAAATTGGAGAGATACTTCCAAAGACTGAAAAATCCGAAACTCAAGGTCAGCAAAAGGGTCTGTTTCCAATTACATAAGTACATTTAATTAGTATTGTCACGCACGCCCATATATAAACCATTATACCGCACAGTGGTGTAGTGGTCGGTAGGGGTGCCTGCGGGGCGCATGTAGACTGACGGCTGTTGCAGGGCGGGCAGGCGGAGGAGGAGGGCAGCAAGCGCAACGCCAGCGCGCCGCCCACGCGCCAGCCCACGCCCGACCTGCTCAACGGCAACAGCAACCACAGCACCGCCTCGCTGCCCGAGCGCCGCCGCAAGCTGGCGCGCCCGCGCCCCATCAGGTATTTTGTGACTTCGATTCCCACTCGTGATAGAAATATAGACTGATTTCATGAAAATATGAAAAAATATATATTTGAAGGTATATTTTTATAGTATATCTTATTTTTATAATATCTTTGATGGCACTATATTCATTTATATTGATTAAATGTAGAATCCAGAAACAAGGTGATTGCATATAAAAATCTCTATAGTTATATCTCGTATTTATATAGGAATTTATTAATAAATGCAAAATAAAGATTTCATGCACAAACGATTCACGCACCATCCGCCTCCTGTGCCCGGTCTACCTTAATCTATTGACCTCTTTGTATTTTCATTTAGCATTGTTTATTCACAAAATACAATGAAACTGATTCCACTGTTGATAAAAAATGTTGATAATTTTGTTAACTGTGACGACAAAGCCAATTTTGTACATTCTGAAGCAGATAAGAGATAAAATTTATATGTATACTGTATAAAAATATTTTTCTTTGTTCCTCAAACTACACATGTAGACGTTATTTGTTTGTTTCAACCATTATAAGCATTTAAGATTTTTCAAATGATTTTGCATAGAATGTTGGTATAAAATGTTCTTTTTAATTGATCTTAATATTAATAAATTGTACAATATAAATTCTTACGAAGTCAGTATGTATTAGTTCAGTTATTTAGTAAATTGTGTTTATATATTTATTTAATATTCTGAGGATATGTGCCTGTTATGTAAGGATGAATTACGTATGTGCTGAGCAACTCTCGTCATCGTAAGAAATTTTCAAAGTCGGTTAAATAACATTCGAAATTATAAAACATATTTATATAAAGATGTTTTATGAATTATTCAATTTGAAATGTATGTTTTCGTTAATGTATATAATTTATAATATTCTAATTTCTGTTATCTTTAAAATTTTGGTAAATATAATAGAATTACATAAAAAATAATGATTCACTACACATATAACCCTTACCTAAAAACACAATATTAATAAGTAATCAGTCATCAGTTCAAGAATAATTAAATAAAATCGTATGAAATATAATTTAAATATCGCGCTGAAATTACTATTATATTAATTAAATGATATAATTAGTTTTAGTTTTATATTATTGAAATATTGAAAAGAGTAATAGTTAAGTTTGTTGCTGACTCTTATCAACAGAATAGCCTTCTCAGCCGGTGGTAGCTTTATATTCTTCCGAGAATCAATTTGCAAAAGTATGTTTAAATAAAGAATAAATAAAGTTGTGACGCAACGGCAAAGTGGCTGTAAAAGTTAAGGTCGTGGGTTCGATTTCCACTCGGGAATATAAACTATTTTCTTTTTCTTGCTTTGGTAAGAAAAACAGCTCGACATTGACTCAACACGCGAGGCCTGAAAGCCGGGCGGTACATGGGGATCGAAGTGTTTTCACAATAAGATCCTGAACTAGGTAGAGTAGGCTCTACACTTGCTATATGTGATATACAGCGTGATACAGAACTGCCTCTCTCTGATCTCTCAATCTGAGATTGTATAGAGTATTTGAATAAAGAATATTTTAAATTTGGGCAAATCAGGGGAGAGGCTGGACGAACGAGGGCGCGCGCAGCGGCGGCCAAGCGGCGCGTGGTGCGGCGCTCCAGCGACGAGACCGAGGAGGAGTCCAGCGGCACCGACGAGGCGCCCGGCCCCGAGCCCGCGCCGCGCGAGTGGGGCGCGCCCTGGGCGTCCTCCTCGCACACCACGGAGCGCAACCGGCGCGCCGCCAACAAGCGCAGCGCCAGCGCGGGCGGGGCGCGCCGCCGGGCCGCGCGCGCCAAGCGCCGCCGCGCCGCGCCCGCCGCCATCGCCGGCCTCGACCTGCTGCACTCCACCACGCTGGCCTCCACGCTGCACAACGGCGCGGTCACGGCGCCGCCGCCCGGCTGCGTGGAGCAGCGGCTGTCGGCGCTGGGCGTGCAGCTGCAGCCGGCGGAGCGCCTGCACTCGGAGCTGGACATCCCGCGCGCGCCGCACGCGCCCTACTCGCTGCAGCTGCTGCTGGACATGTTCCGCGACCAGTACCTCGCCTTCGTGCGCCGCATGAACACGCCCGAGTACGCGGCCGACGTGCGCGCGCAGATCGACAAGGAGAAGGTTCGTACGCCAACCGACACTTAACTGTTAAATGTGCACTTCGCGGGTGGTTCTTTACAATTACTTTATTTGTACTACAGGAGCGAAATCAGAAGCTTAAATCTCGGGCCTCGCAACTGGACAAACAAATCAATGTGTTAATAAGCGATAGTGTGGCTCTATTGAAAGCGCGCATGAGCGAACTCGGCATCCACGCCAATAACACCGTCGACCTGCTCGCCAAAGCCAAAGAGATCGTAGGCCGTCACAAGGAGCTGCAGAGCAAGGCGAGCAAACTGCAAGCGCAGGTAACTTATTTATTAATTTTTAAACGATGTTACGATCGATAAATATGCTCACATAAATACCGTTTTCAGGTAAACAACATAGAAGCCGAACAGGCGTTACTGGTGAAACAGCGCACGTTCGAGATAACCGAAAAATACAGACAAATGGGTCACATACCCCCGGACGCGGAGATGACGCAGAACATAGCGCACGAGTGCATCCTGAAGGAGATATCGGCGACGTTGGCGCACAGGAAGCGCCTGCACGCGCAGGTAGGTCACCTGCGCGGTGAGATCGAACAAATGGAGCGCGGGGCGGAGCCCCGGCCCGTGCCCACCAGCGTGCCCATGCCCACGGGGGTGCCCGTGGCCACCGTGAAGCCGCACTCCGTGAACTGCAAGCCGCGCAAGGGGCGCGACCACCGTTCGCGCTCGCAGGACTGGCCCGACGTGCCTGATGTCGGCAAGATCGACGAGCAAAACCCCGAGCTGCTCGCGCAGAAGATCCTCGAGACCGGCCGCCAGCTCGAGGCCGCCAAGGGCACCAAGCCCAACGTCATCGTCAACGGGTACGCCCGCATCCCGGAACCCGACCATCACAGGTACTTGTCGATTTATTGCATTTACATTCTTTATGTTAAATCTTTTTCACTGTACTATAAGGAATTGTTATTTTGAAGACAATCGAAAGCGGTGCCCGTACATCGCGCACAGCTGCACCAAGCGCGCACTGCGCAGGCGCCGCCGCTGGCGAGGCAATCGCCCGTCAAGGCACAGAAGCCCCTGAACGTGGTGGGCAAAGTACAGGAGTCGCCTAAAGTCATCAACTTCGAGGATAGGCTGAAGAGCATCATTACGTCGGTGCTCAATGAGGATCAAGAACATAGGAAAGCATCTAGGCTTGAGGTATTGTTACATTTTTTCATTGTTTTAATACACTCTGACTTTTTAAATTTTTGTGAAAATGAAATTTGTGAAAGTAAACAATGGAATAAGGGCACAAAGTCATAACATCCTAAACACCAAGATGACCTAATAACTCAATGCACTATTAGTAAAATGGATTACCTGTCACAATTTGTCTATCAACTTGCCCATAATTCAAAATGCAATATCTAAAATTGAGAGAAAAGTGAGGAGTTTTTCTACCTGCTATATCAATAAGTTAAGAATATCTTGAAATGTAAATTCTGTTGCATAGCCGAGGCAGCCGATACCAAGTCACACGTACAACAATGGCTACGTGCGCCCGCCCGCGCCGCCCGCGCACGCCTACGCGCAGCGCCCCGCCATGGCCACGCCGCCCGCCGCCTCGCCCTACACGCGCGCGCGCGACGTGCGGGACCCTCGAGACGTGCGGGACGTGCGCGAAGTGCGGGATCCGCGAGACGTGCGGGACGTGCGCGAAGTGCGGGATCCGCGAGACATGCGTGACGTTCGGGACCCGCGTGACATGCGGGACGTGCGGGAAATGCGGGACGCGCGAGACATGCGCGACGTGCGGCGGGACCGCTACGGCTACGACAGGCGCGAGGGGCGGCCCCACGTACACCCTGAGCAACGCGTTTCCGATTTACGTCACCATCATGTCGCACAACCTGACTATACGCAAGTAAGAATTACATATATATTTATTTAAAGAAATGTAACAGTCAAATAAATTTGTCAATTTAAGTTAAAATTGGTTGGTATTTTTTTTAAATTTTTATTAGCACTTTTTTATATATTTAATTTTGTGCAACAGAGAATAAAAATATGTGTTTAGTTTTTAATTTTTATTTTGAATGATGCAGGTATCTCCAGCAAAGCTAGCACTGCGTCGGCATTTATCGCAAGAGCGGCTAGCGGCGCCCGGCGCGCGTACTATAGGGGACCTTGTCAATGGAGAAATTGAGCGCACGCTTGAGATTTCCAACCAGAGTATCATCAACGCGACTGTAAATATGAGTGCTCGATACCATGAACCTGTCCCAGCTGTTTCAGCTGCACCTTCGCAACAACCACTAGAAGGTATAGACAAATTTTAAAATACTATAATAGTAGTAATGAGCCTATCGTGGAATGATTATACCTAAATTATTTCCATTTCCCCGCTCTGGTACATCAAGCACAGCGTTGAGTTTCCTTTCTCAACACAGCATGTACCAAAAAATCTGCGCAGGAATATGGGTAACATGCACTATAGTGCTTGTTACTCCATATTCCTCCTCATATCTGCCTATTTATGGATAATTATTTAACTTGAAGTTATAACAATAGTACACTTGACCGTGCCAGGACTAGCAGCGTGCCTGCAGGCGCGCGTGCTCGCGTCGGAGTACTGGCGCGGCCGCACGCCGGCCGGCGCGCCCGAGCCCGACCCGCACTCCAACACCTCCACGCCGCTCGTCGACGAGCCCCCCGAGCCCCCCGAGCCCGACACGCACCGACCAGGTAATGCACTGCAATACACTCGCACTCATCTCACCTATCTGTATTACACTTACGTATATGATACATGTCGATCGTTTCAGAAGGCGAGGGCGGCGAGGAAGGCGAAGAGAGCAAGTGGCAAGACCGGATAGCATTTCGCTTCGACCAAATAATCTCGTTCGCGTCGACGGCCATGGAGGACAAGCGGCGCCGCTCGGACGAGGCGTGCAACACGTCGCCGGACTCGGGCATCGGGCACGGCGAGGCGGCGCGGCCGGCGGGCGCGGGCGCGGGCGCGGGGGCGGGGGCGGGCGCGGGCGCGTCCCCGCAGGCGCCGCACCACTTCAAGAAGCGCTTCTTCCGGCGCGAGCAGTGGGGCGCGTGGAGCGGCGCGCCGCCACCCGCCGCCGTGGACTGGGAGCGCCCCTAGCGCTGCGAGGTCTGCCACTTCTCGCACCGACGCCGCTCCTAGCGATCACTGCATCACCGCATCACTGCCGCCCGGATGTTGACTATCGATTTTTTGTTAATTTTTTTTCGAATATATAATGTAATTATGTATATTACTGAGTTTATTTTATTTTTAAGAATTGTAATTATTTAATATTAGGTTTATTAGGTTTATATGTCGCCGTTCATGGGAACGCCCGAACGTCTATCGCGCCGCGACGGATTTGTATTTCATGTGTTCATTTAGGTGTTAGTGTTCGGAATACATTCGTGCAGCAATTCGTTCCCGCATCGGTCGTTCGATGGATGTTTGTTGTTTTGTGTTTCGTTTTGACGTTTTACGGAGAGCTCAGTCTGAATAATGTCAATCATTTCTATGAGAAATCTTGCAGCTTACGTGGCGTGTGTGAGTAAATAATTTGTACATATGAATAATTATGTAATATACTAGCAAAGTGATGGTCAACATTTGGATCGACTCAATTATCATTTTTTTTATAATTATTTTAAAATTTATAAGATGAAAATATAACCGCTGCGTTAAAGGTACATTCAACATAATACAGTAACAAGCACTTAGCAATACAACTGTAACTAACTATAATGTATACAATTTTATATAATTATGAGATAATGAGCAAAATTAAGAAACTTTACTAGCAATATGGTCTGGCAACTATTATTTTTGTAAAGTAAATTGATACTTTTATGGTAATTTGGGCATATATATGACGTTGCAAAAAATGTTATGAAACGGACATTGGATGATATTCAAATACTATATTTATATGTATGACACTTAAATTGTAATTATAAATATATTGTGTATGTGCATATCACTCACTACAAGAATATGGAGCCTTAATAAAGTTAAATCTGTATAAGACTAATTTATTGTTTACTTAATGCTAGGTGAAATGTCAGTATCCTAATTTTTATGCAATCCATATGTAGAGTTGAATCATTTGTTACAGATTTAACTATATTGTGCCTTCATTGAAACTACATAATAATAAATAAAATTGGTATTTTTTTATTACATAAACGGAAAATTATAAAATATATCAATATATATTCTGAAATTCATTCGAAAATAGATATTTAATTTATATATTGTGCCAAAAGTAATGCTTGTAAATAATGGTTTTAAAAATATGTCGTTTCTAAGCATTACATAAAATTCAGTTTCACACGGGTATTAGCAGTGTGTATAATCTCAAAAAGAGTAATATTATATGTTTAAGATAGCACTATACTAGCCATATTTTAAGCGGAATTGATACAGTTAAAGCTCGAATGCAGGAATTTCCATTACTTCTTTAATTTAATTACAGTTAAAACATGGTTATATATTCCAAACTTCTGTCGTTAACCTTTTTTTGCCTTTTTCATCTCATACAGTCTTTACATTACATTTAATATTAAATGTAAAAGAGTATTAAATACAATTGATATAATTTCTAAATGTCTAGAGTTATATATATATATTGAAGTCACAGATATTTTGTCAGGAATGTTCAATCATCAAGCCAAAAAAATATATTCCTAGTACGGGCTTTAAGTGCATTAATATGTAAAATTGTGGTTGGCATGCATAAATTATTATTAAACGACGTTATAAGACTCCCATTTTATACATATTTGCTGAAAATGTAGCAATAGTAATAGTACGTATAAGTACTTATTTATTTATCACTACAAGACACACTTGTAGTGGCAATATGCAGAGACGCTGCATACCAAACCAGTCAAATAAATGCCTTACTAATAAATAATACTGTGTAACAATATTAGTGTTAGCATGCATGCAAGCCACTATTGGAGAGTTAGGTAGTTATTGCTAGAACAGGGTCTACGTACTTTCAAGGATTTCGTAGGTTTAACTTCACCGACGCCATACAGATATTCCTGTATGTCATTTTTATACACTGATACAATTTGAACAATTTATTTATATATCGCTCACGAATATTATCCGCCTTTTAGCAATAAGGCTTTATGAATATTTAAATCGTGTGTAGAATGAATTGCTTATTAATTGTTCTTTTTTTTTACAAATTTATACAAAATTGGGTTTAAAATTTATATAATAAATTTTTTGTGGAGATGTACTTATTAATGAAATCATGGTAGTTTTTTTTAACTATTCAATTTCACTTCTGGTGCCCATTTTTATGAAATTATATTAGATTTTTACAATATTGTTTTCTAATGTTTGACCTAATTAGTGATTTATATTAATTGGCTATTTTACCGTTGTGTATAATTTGTGTAAATTTATTTTTTTAAAAAATAAGTAGGGTATGGGCATTGCTGGAGTATTTTAATTGCATTAATTCAATTGGCGAATTGTAGATAAAACGCTAGAAATAAAAAAAACGTGTTTATTTGCAAGCTAAGAAAATTTTTGTTCTTGTTTAATTAAATGTCCATATCCATTTGGTGCACTATTACATTGTAAGTAAGAATTCGTCAAGATTTTATGATATGATTATTAATATTGTAAAAATAATAATTCGAGCAATGGTAATAATTAAGACCGTTAAAAATTGCGTTCAGTGAAGGAGATTTTGAAGAAATAATAATGTTTTTGATACATAAGCGACTTCAGATTTGTATTTGTATGTATATATATTATACAAAAAAAACTCCATTTTCATAAAAGGCCTAAAATGCAATATGTTTTCCATCTAATGATAACTTCATTAGAACTTCTTTTAATACACAAGTCGTTTTATGTATTTTAAGCATTGGGGTGCACTGGTTTGATTGTGCCTGAAAACTCACCAATGCCGCTCCAAACCTCAAAATTGTGTATTTGTAAAATAAGTTAGCTTATAAATCGGTTCTAATGTACCAGTAGTTACGTAGTGTATATTGGCATTAAAATGAGCATTTCAAGAATATCTCGAGGAGTGATTACATTATTCAGTTTTGACTAATTTTTATTTTTTTAGAATGGGGGGAATGAGCTAATCAGTGTGACGTTAGTGTCTAAAATAGTACAAATGAGAAGACTTATTGTCGTAAGCCTCGGATTTTCAACATTGCAAATGCTAGGTTTGAGATGTATCCCTGTGTACTAGTTTTATTTTGTACTAAAAGTTAAAAATAAATGAGTAATTATATGACGTATTTTTTATTACAATCACCATAAAAAATAGATCAAGGTACTTCTTAACTAGTGACAATGCGAGTTCCGTGGTGGATTGTGGTTTGGTGTTCGCTCTGGTAACGAAACATAGCGCGACGTGGAGTTTGTCACTCAACACGGAATGCCTCTAGACTTTGGAAAGTAGGGAACGGAGTGTCAACTAGGTCCCCTTTGCCTACCCTGCCAAGTGAAGTTAAATTAGGAGGGTTGTAATCTGTAATTTTGTTCGGCGGCCTTTTTTGGTTTACCAACGATATTAATTCTATTTAATTTTATTATCATTAGAACTGTACGTCTACTGTGTGAGTGCAAGTCAAATGAAAGCTTATATAAATATTTATTAATCTTTGGAATTATAAATAAAAGTAGGTATTAAAGTATATTTATCCTATATAAGGAAAAAAATATTGTACTTTATTGTACGCTTACGCTTTACTTTTTGCAACCGTACACCAATACTAGTGTTTGAATGGAGTGTTTATCTTGGATATTATGAGAGCTTGTCGCCGACCGACAATACAGGGTCGGTTTTTAACACAAGTAAAAACTTTTTATGGCAAGCGCTTGCGACATGTTTGTATATTGGCGTGTTTTCGGTTTTGCTTATGAATCTGAGCATTTCGAGTTAAGTTCCTGTCGGAATATTCTAGTTGTAATAGGTACATAGGAATGTGTTGTCTATTCTATAGATTATATTTATAATGTCATCTGTGTCTGCAGTCTGTACTCTATATTCTTTATCTGTGGCTAATGTTGACGTAAGGTTGATATTATTAATTATTGTTATCATTTAATGAGACCTTTTCAAGGGTAAATTATTATAATTAGAACTTCAGTCCTTTTCACATTTGCAATGTGTCATTTAAATTCCAGATGTAAAATATTTATTAACAATATTTAACTTAAGCCATGACGTTGTGTAGACATATTATATTTTACATGAAATCTGTGTTGTTTTAATTAATAATTGTTAGTATAAAATATTGCTTCACTAGTAAATTAATAAAAACAAGACAGTCAACTAGAAATAGTTCTTATAAAGTTCGTTACATTTTTGTCTTAAGAAGATTGTTGAAATAATTCAAATGAAATGCAATATTCGTGAACTTGCTCTTTTGAGCGATAAACCTTGTGTGTTTGAAGGCAGATTAAACTATAAAAAGTTATCTAATGGAAGCTACCGACATCAGTCAGGTAACTAAAGATCTTTTTTTTTATTTCAACATAAAAATACTTTTCAGATGACGAGATTTTATTGATACTGTTTTCAGTTTTTAAAGAGAGGTGGTTTCGACTTATCAACAATTATTTATTCTACTTTAAAATTAGTGAAATGGGAAAGTTTGATACTAAAAATCCAGCTGGAGTATTTGTTATGGAAAATTCATCTATACAAATGGAGCATGATCAAACCATATCTTTTTCATTTTCTATATCATTTATGTAAGTATGTTTGTTTTATTTTCACATTAATTATATATTTTTTTAATAATATCTAATTATTTAAACTATCATAAGAGAAGAAGTATTTCAAAGCAGGACCACACATGACTTATGTGTATGTTTAAGGATTCCCATAAAGGGCTCTCAAAAAGCCCTTTGTTCAGTTAATTTTTTTTATGATTATCACCACTTGTATCCATAGTGTAATGACCAAGCTCCTTGCTTTGTCAAACCAGATTTAAAATGAACTACTAATGCCCTCTTTAATATACATTTTAGAAATTAATTGTTGATACTAGCAAATTTAAGATCTTTCAATATATTATATTCCAGAGATGAACCTGAAAAGAAACATGTTTTTGCAGCTCGTAGTGAAGACAATGTAGTACAATGGGTCATGAAGCTTCGACAATGTTCCTATGAGTATTTAAGAAGTCAGCTTCACACATTACAATCTAAAATATTTTCTATTACTGGAAAAGTAAGTTCAAGTTTATTTTATAAATATTACATTAAGATGTTCAAGAAAACTAGGCAAACTGTTAAATACTTATTTAATTTTAGGATCCTCTCCTACTGGTGCCTCGAAATGATGGCGCTTGCTTGTGGGCTCCTGCTGTGCCTTTCTCCACAGTTCCAGCCTGCACTTTAAACACTACCTCATTTAGTTGTCATTTGCATACAAATGGATTTACATTAGAGAGAAGTAAATCTGATGTTCAGGCTCATAAAAAACTACAAGCAGAATATTGTAACAAAACAACTTTTTATGTAAATGATCATGTTGAAAAACATAATGAAACTAAAATAGAAAGCCAAGGCTATACTTTAGAAAAAAGTAAAACATCAACAGTTTTTACAACAAGTTTAAATCCAATAGATATTTCTATCTTTGATAATCGGCCACAATTTTCTAGAGCTGCACCTAGCCCCCCAATTAGAAAGAAATTGTCACCAGGGACTAGACGAGTGGAGCTCAGTGCTGACCTTAAGACATTCACTAATCAGGGAAGAGTTTTAGGTCAATTAGGTATAATGGACACAACCCCAGTGCCCCCTAAGCGAAAAATATCACCTAAGCCCTTAGACAATAATAGTGATTTGAAGAATGATGCTAACTCTGAAAAACCCCTACTAGAAGATAATGTAGCAGAAGATCTAATAAAATTTTAAGGTTTTGTATAAGAACAAACTCCTGCTCATAACTTTGTGTGAATTTTAAATATTTAATTTAAAAATTAAGACATATTCTTAATTTTTTTTATTTAATGTAAATTTTTAAATCTGTAAGGAAAAAAAAAACATAAATATACCATCTTTAAGCGTATAAGCTACCTCAGTAACTGGTATTTGTAAAAAATATATTTAGAGGCCAGTCATGGTGCAGAGGCACAAAATGTGACTAGTTGTGGGTTCCATCCTCACGCAAGGAAATTAAATATATATTTGAATTTACATATTTTTTTCATTTCTTCGCTCTGGTGTCGAGGCAAAGCATGGCATTGAGTTCCGCCACTCAACACGGAACGCGGAAAATAGAAAATGAAGTGTCTTAACACTAAGTTCCCTCTGCCTACCCTGCTACGTGCTGGATACAGCAAAAAGTGGATTTCATTTTTTATATAAACATTACTCTAATATTATTACTAGTTTAAAAAAGTTATATCCCACCAAATATGATAATATTCTAATGTCTTTCGAAATATTCATATACATACATAATACAAATGTATATATATAAAAGAAATTAAACAGATTTTGACGAGATTAAATATTTATAGATGCAAACTCTATTAGTTAACAATGTAATTATCTAACAGACTAGAACGGAACAACTAGTTAATTGCATTTGAAAGCCATGAAGGGTTTCCAAATACAATCATGGCCTAATAACATTTCTACAACTTTCAAATCATTATTCATTTGTTTTTTTTTAATACTTAATTATGGTTTAAAAGCTTTTATTGCCTATTTCGATTTTATAATATTTGTAGATAAATGTTACCAATTGCTTTATAAATTCATATGAAGTTTATCATATAGAAATATACCGAATTTTATCGGTCAAAAAGAATTGTCTCAATGTTTCAAAAGTTAATTATTGGATTTTCAAGTAATTTGTGAAAATTCCATTAGAATCGTTTAACTTATTTCCAAGCTATGCGTACACAGCAGACAAAATTTATTTATTTTTTGTTTCATTAATGTACAGTTCAGTTCAGTTCTTAGTTTCTTTTTTTAGTTAATTAGTTAGTTTTGTTCTTACTTTAGTTGAGTAATAATGTATAATTGACTATAGGAGCTTTAATGACAATGCATTTTGTATTTATTGATAAATTTTACATATTATTTAAATTCGTGGTAATAAAGAACTAAATATGACTAGTCAAGATATATATGATATACCATACCAGTCGTGGCACAGGGGCACAAGCGTGTGACGGTAATCGCGACCGGTTTTGGATTCGATTACAACTCTGCGTAGAGTTACGCCATTTAACACGCAAACCCCTGCCTATCCTGCTATCTGCAAGATACAGCGTATTAAACCTGATATATACTTAAAGTATTAACTTCTGAGGACGAAATAGTATTGAGCCTAGTCCAACAGAATAAAGCAATCTCATTCTCTTGTACCATTACTTGTAAATTGTAACATTGCCTTTTTTACTAATTCATAATTTTAAATTATATTTTTATATTCAAATGTATATGTATTTCAATAAGAATTCTTTATAGCTCTCGTCCAACTGTAACGTTGAATAATAAACTGCTGAAAAAATATGCTTTGTTTTATTAATAGGAATAATGAATTGTCATGAAGAACACATACGTGACCTTTATGTGAAGAAGCCATCAAAGCCAAAAAATATTGTAAAGCCATATTGTAGGCATTTAGAATATTATTATGAGACGTTTTGGTGTGACAATAATTTATATAGAACAAGTTATATTTCTAGCAGCGTAGCTAGATGTCCCGATTTTGGCGGACGTCCCGATTTTCAGCTCAAAAATTAAATGTCCCGATTGGGGCAGGCATTGTCCCGCTTTTCCCGGATTGTTCCACGTACTGTGAAAAATATTTATTTATTACGTTAAGATTTTAATTAGTTTTTAATAATTTCAAAGAAATTGATTTCTATTTCTATGAAATTAGAATTATTCGTCAATTATGTATTTTTGTTCTGAATATTTAACTGCCTTACATATTATGGTAAATCATTGGAAGCTTTATTTGAAACTCAAAAAATGGATAAATAATAAATTAACTCATTATTTTATTTTTATGTCACGCATTTGGCGGAAGAATCCCGCTTTTTTAATTATAATGTTCGACAATCCCGCTTTTCTCCTAGAAAACATCTTGCAACGCTGATTTCTAGCCACTACAATATTCAAAAAATTTAAATTTATAGAATTCTTGGTGGATATTAAATTACAATCTATGATAATCATTTAATCAAATTATTTTTTATCCATATAAAAATCTATATAAAAAATAAATATAAAAAATACTGTTTACGTGATGATTACGGTGCAATATCCTATAATATATATTTATTTATAGTATAAAGAAATATATATTATAAAGAAATATATAGATATTGCTAACATAAATGGAGGCCAATCATGGCGCTGGGGCCCAAGCGTGTGACTAAACGCGACAGGTTGTGGGTGCGATTCCCACGCTAGAAAGTGCAGAACGGAGTGTAACCACATTCTTCCTTCCTTCCTTCCTTCCTCTGCCTACAGCGTGAATGAACCGTGAATATAAATTTGATGTGTAAGTAAATACATGATGGGAGGTCAATATTGTGTAAAAGAACGTGTGATAAGACAAAATACCACCTTAGATTTTATTCCAACACACATCTTGTTAATTTAACAAATCCCACTCGCTTAAATAATACGTGAAGCAATAGATAACTTGATTGTGAAAAAAACTTTTTTTATGAGCATGTTTCCAAGAATAAATAAACACAATAATATTCAAAATGTATTTAATATTAAAGGTTTTCTTCCTTATTTTTAACATTATTTTCTTGACGCTTTCTTTTTTTAGGTTTCGGTCGGGCAGCTCTTTTTAATTCCACAGATTTTTGTACTTTAGAATTTGTTTCATTATTAATATAACATTTGGTTTCTTGTATGGCCATCTCATATCCTTCAAGCAAATGATCTAATATGTTTTTCTGAAGTTCGAACTGACGAATATCATCACCTTTGCAGCCAGAGGCCAATATTCCCTACAAAAAGTATTAAATTGTATGATAATAAGTTTGTAATCAATACTGACGAAGGTATGTACCTTTACCTTTGATCATCATAATAGGATTTAAAAAATCAGCTTCACTTTCCGCCGAATTCTGGAGGCGTTGTGTCTAGAGTCGGAATCGGAAATCAACGTCGCGCTTTGCCTCGACACCAGAACGAAGAAATGGAAATATAAATTTAAATTATTATTTCATTTCTTTGAGTGGGTA
This sequence comes from Heliconius sara, assembly GCA_917862395.2. Taxonomy (NCBI): domain Eukaryota; kingdom Metazoa; phylum Arthropoda; class Insecta; order Lepidoptera; family Nymphalidae; genus Heliconius; species Heliconius sara. Next base: position 16,754,513 of record OU860789.1, on the reverse strand, counting down.
TCGATCGAACCCACAACAAATCTCTGGTCAACTGGACTCGCATTACATTATCATATCTTTAAAATATCTTTAAAATTTTAACATTATATGATAATGATATATGAAAACAATAACATGTATCGTAAGAACGGTAGCGAAAGTCAACGCCGCATTTTGTTTTGTTAGCTGAGCGGGAAAATGAAAGAAATTCATTCTTCCGAGTGAGAAAAGAATCCACATGTATTGCTTTTACGGTGAGATGGTGTGCAGTTCCACGACGGTGTTAACGTACGTTAATTTATTTTATACCTTAAACATTTGCATTTGATTATGGAGCAATATGGTAACCGCGGTCCCTTTCCGCCCAGCGCGCCCCGTACGGCCCACTCTATGCACATATGTTTTTATATTTCGAGGTGGATCATATGAGATAACATAATCACAATCCGGAATATCTATGCCTCTGGCCAAAGCGTCAGTGCTTATTATTCTGCAAAAAAAACATTTTTAAATAAAATAATAATGTATATAACTTACGCAACTTTTAGTTGTGTAACAATGTCTTGTTTTAATATTCATTGTTATTTCTAAAATGTCAAAAAACATAACAAACATGGTAGAAATTTATTTAACAATTTAGGACAATAAAAGTTTATAAATCCTAAATTTGATTAAAAAGGGTTGCTAACTCTTGCTATCATTTCAACCACAATTGTAACAAAAATGAAGAATTGTATTATTTTAAAATAATAGTTCAACACGCTTTAAGTGTTTGTGCAGTAAATAAAAAAAAGGTGATTTTTACACTATTTTTAGCAAAATAAACAGGGGAAACCTAATGTTAAATACTCCTTTCCTCACGCGCCACCCAATTTTCAAGACAATTTATTTTAAGCGGCGAAATTCAATGTCGCGCTTGATACTCGTTACTAGAGCATGGAAAAGAAAATAATTCTTCGTCCCGAATTCAAATCGGGAACCGACCTCGGGAGTCTAGAGTGTCAGAAAGCAAAACAGATACCATATATTTTGTCTACTAAATCGGAGAACAGGCATACTTACACATCTATTTCACCCTGCTTGAATTTCTTCAAAACCGATTCTCTACTTGATCTATCTAAAGCCGCCGACAGTTCTGCCACCTTAAACTTTTCTTTCCCCCAAATATCCAAAAGTACCGCTAATCGGTGTGCTGACTGGGACGAGTTTGCAAAACACAATGTTTTATCCCATTTTAATTCAGATATAAAATGATACAAAATTAAAGGCTTTTCTTCTGGTGAACAGTTCACATATTGTTCCTCTAGTTCATCAGGTGTTGTGAATTTTTTTATATTATTTTTATTTGTTACATCATTTATGGGAGCGGCTGAAAACAGTTTTGGTTGGTACAAGCCCCACTGCTCCAACAATTCAGGGTCTGGAGACAATGTCGCCGAGAATAAAAGTTTGTGAATTGGTGATTTCCCATTACTGATAGTGTTCCAATTCAAATGTGGCACTTTATTAGAAATTTGACTTTCACTTTTTATGTGTTTATCCAAGTGATAAAGCCAATCATTTTGAATGTTATCCATTATTCTATCTGCTTCATCAATTACTAGAAATTTAAGATGTTTTAATGAAAAGCCATCAGTATTATGTAAATGTTCCACTAGTCGCCCTGCTGTACATACAATTATGTCTATTTCATATATCCATCCCAAGGTTTCGGCTATTAAAAAAGATTGTCATTAGTTATTTGTAACTAGCAAATATTTTAAATTAAAATATTGTTATTAAAACACTTTTTACTACAAAATAAAGTTATATTCACCATACATAAAAACAAAAAGCTTCCATTTTAAATTCCACTTTTTCATGCTACTTATAGTGTTAAAAAAAGTATTTTTCCTAACTTTAAACGTACACACAATAAATTGAAACTTACTATATTTCATTATTTGCTGTTGCTCCTTTTGTAATGGTGCCGATCCACTCAACAATGCTACCTTTAACCCAGTATTGGTACAATATTTTTTAAACACTTTTGCTACTTGGGAAGCTAATTCTTGTACTGGTAGAACAACTAAAGCTCTTATTTGATGTCCAAGTTGATTCATTAGAACCTAAAAACAACAAACAAACATCAACTTTATGTAATGTATAAAATAGGTATAATTAAAAATAAGAAAATAAATAATAATAATCAGCTTCACGCTGTACCCCCCTTTCAGCAAGGTAGGCAGCCTACCTAGTGTTAAGATACTCCGTTTCCCACTTTCTACTGAGTTCTGGAAAATAAATAACAATAAAATAAATGTAAAGAATATTTTACTTACTTGTACAATAGGTAAAACAAATGACAAAGTCTTTCCACTTCCTGTAGGTGCAGATACACATATGTCATGTGGTCTAAATGGTTGTGGTTGTTGATGTTCTCTTATAATAAAAGGAATAACTTGTTCTTGCACAGGAAATAGGTGTGTATGACCTTCACTTGCCAATGTGGATTTAAGAACTTTACACAGCCATTGCTGTTCTTCTACACAACAAGTTAATGTTTGAAGATTTTTAGATACACTGTATGCATGAGAAAGCCAGTATGGAAGAACTCTTTCAATCTATAAAAAGTAAGTAAAACATACATCACATTATTAAAAATATATATTAAAACATACATTACATTATCACAAAATAAGAATACTCAAAACAATTAAATCATCTAAATTAATAAAAATAAACTTACCTGAGATTTTTTTTCAAAGTCAATTGTGCCCAAAACCTTAAACTCACTTTTAATTTTCTTTTTTTTGTCAGAATTAATTTTATTAACACCAGATAAATCTGCTTCTATATTTTCAGTATGAAGCAAATTTTGTTTATTTTCTTCGACATTGGTTTTGTCATTAAGTTCTTTTATTAATTCAGGTTCTTTTAATGTTATAACTTCTGGAGTTTTTTTACTTGATTTGTAAGCTTTCTTCCTCTCCTCAATTTTTTGTTTTAGTCTTTGCAAATGTAAAGTCTCTTGATTTACAATATCTTCTTCTTCATTTTTGCCCGTATATCTGAAATTTATACATAACCAAATAATAATCATTTTTTAATTACAGTGCATAAGGATTAAAATGATTTTCCATCATTATTTTTTTGTGTACAGTAATAGTATTATGATTTAATTTCGACGTAAGTTAAAATGACATCCACTTTCATCTGATAGCATTTTTTAAAAAGCCATATAGTTAAGGTTAAATTGGTAACTTAGTGTACTGTGCATGAAAATATCGCATTATGCGATACAGTAGTGTTTTTTCATTGCATACCTATTAATAACGAACAAATCCATTTTCACTAAAGTTTATCTTATAATTTCAATCAATAAAAAATATTAGTATTAAAATTGTCAATGTATTCACATTTTTACACACACTGCTCACATCAAATAAATCCTAACCTCAATAACTATATAAAGAAACAATGTTTCATTTATATTCAGAATACAATGTCAACATGATAATGACATTGACACATATGTCCACAGATATTGTGCGAAATTGAGGCGAATAGGCGGTACCAGTACAGACGGTACTGTATGTCACTAAAATTGAGGCGAGAATTAAATATGGTAGGTATTACGGTATGGTACTACCCTTTGGGTATATGTGTCCTGTGCTGTTCCACATAAAAAAGTAGCTTAAATATGTACGGTAGGTTAATATTATTTAACCACAATGCCTCCTTATTGAACCTTCTGCTAACTTTACATCCGGAACAATACATTATAAATAGGTAGCTCTTGGTTTATCTTCAGGATCACTGATGGATCAATGACCGTCAATAGCTTCCGCTATGGTTAAATCAGTGTTTTTCAGGTTTACCTAACCGACGGCTGGTCTGTGGGTATCGAAAGCAAGCTAGAGGGCCTAGTAGTTAGTTTAAATATGGATAAGGCCTTCGATTGAGTGTGGCATGAGGCGCAAAATTTTCATTGTACGGGCTTCCTAAGAATTTAAGTAAGTGGATAGTGTAAGGGGATCGCCATTTTTCTTATAAAGCGCGGCAACAAGGATACCGTTGTTGGCGGTCTTTTGTTAAGAATAATGCTCGTAAATGCTGGCGTCCCCCAAGTCTGCGTGCTGTCTCCTATACTTTTTCTTCTGAATATCAATGACATGTTGGAGGATTCTCACATATATTGCTATGTGCTATGCACAATGAACGTTGTATATTCCGGAAATTCTTTCTAGGGAAAACATTAGTCAGTGCCGAAATAACCTTATGTCTTCTTTTGAAGAATCCCTCGAGAATGTTTGTTCGTGGGTTAAAAGTAACCTGGTTTAATTGAAACCCCAAAAGAACACAAATTTGCGCGTTAACCACTAAGAAAATTCCATTTGTCGTGTCATCAGTTTTCTAGAATACTCGTTTAAAAGCCGCGGTTAGATTCAGCACATTTATCGAGTGATTGCCAGTATCGTGGTCATCTGAAAAGCAAGGTCAAGTTACCTTTAGAGAAACTGGGATATCAGCAGAGCAAAACAGTACTTCACGCCAAAACACTGATTGGTTCTGTATTGGACCCAGCTTCGTTCTAATATGGTGTACGATTTTCATGTCAAGGCTGTCGCACCCCAGTATCAGCTTGAACTATTTGATCAAATACAACGTAGAGTCGTTCGAATCCTTGGGGTTTCCATCCTTGGTTTTGTATTTTTATTTTAAAGTATTTTAATAAATTTGTACGAACATCGAACTAATTGTAGAGGCCGGTCGTGGCGCAGCGGCACGTAGTGTGACTATAAAACCGACTGGGTGTGGGTTCGATCCCCACTCGAGGAGATGAAATATTTACTTAAATTTATATTTCCATTTCTTCGCTCTGGTGTCGGGGCTAAGCGCGGCGTTGAGTTCTGCCACTCAACACGCAATGCCTCCAGAATTCGGCAGAAAGTGGGGAACAGAGTGTCTTAACATTAGGTTCCCTCTGCCTACCCTGCTGTGTGCGGGATACAGCGTGAAGCTGATTTGATTTGATTTTTTTTTTGATCGAACTAATTTATATTTGAGACCGGAGCATACTCTACTACAACTCATGTAGCATGCTCTTCTCACTCACTGCACGATGACGACCGCCTCATCGTTTTTCAAAATTAAAATCGTACACGGACCATATTTAGGCTTCTACGGACCACTGGTTGGGAGCCAGTGCTCTAGAGAATAGTTTTGAGTAAATATCTGAACAATGAGTTGTATAGTAAGCAATTTTGTAATTACAATAATCAATTTTACCGCGATTATTTTACACGTATATTAGTAGTTTTTAAAATAAATTGTGTTAATAAATCACAAGTAGTCTCAAATTTCTGTCTCTACAGGTCCTGAAATATATTTTATGAAATTCTTCTTTTTTGTGAAAATAAATAAAAAATAAAATTGTTTAATAGTATTTTTTTTTTGTATTATATATTCAATTGTAAAAATGCATTTATTATCATTCGACACTCACACATTTTAGTTACAAATAAAAATATATCCGATAATGCCAAAAGCAGCTTAATAACATAAGATAATAACATATGGTATTCATTTTCTCTAACATTTGATACAATAATCATTAAAAATTAAACATTTCTATAATATTATTTCAAATTCTTAGTTTTCAATTTCCAATTTTTTAAACCGTGATTTTTTTATGTTGACAATTATATCTAGGCTGTATATTGTCAGGTCATATTCTTTTTATAATTTGTATAAAAAAATTAAACAGACAGATTTGGTAGCATTATTTTTCGATTATTTCGCTGGCAATAGGTTGTTTTCCGATTAATTCAAATGTCTACAATTCACTGTTTAATTCGTGTAAAATAGTGCCTCACATGTTTTTTATTTGTTAGAAATAAAATATACAGTTTTAAAGACGTTCAAAATGGCTAGTGTTTCGTATCAAATTGCAAATCTTCTTGAGAAGGTAACCGGTGCTTAGGATAACAAATTGTCAAGAAATATAGAATATTAAATTGTTTTTGCAATTTTGGTTTATCCTAAATAATACAAGTTACTAAATTATTATTTTTACGTACAGATGACATCGAATGATAAAGACTTCAGATTTATGGCCACAAACGATCTTATGACTGAATTACAAAAAGATAGTATTAAACTTGATGATGATTCAGAAAGAAAAGTTGTGAAGATGCTACTACGCTTGCTCGAGGATAAGAATGGAGAAGTTCAAAATTTGGCAGTGAAATGGTAAAATAATTCTTCTATATTATATCATACCTAGAACAAGAATGTCTTATTGTTGTACTTAAATTTATTCTTACAGTCTCGGTCCATTGGTTAATAAAGTTAAAGAATATCAAGTGGAAGGAATTGTTGAAACTCTTTGTGCAAATATGCTTTCTGATACTGAACAATTGAGAGATATTAGCAGCATTGGTCTAAAGACAGTTATATCGGAACTACCCTTAGGATCAAATACTCTTGCAGCAAATGTCTGTAAAAAAATTACTGGAAGATTAAGTAGTGCAATTGAAAAGGTACATAGTTTAATTTTGTCTATAAACTTGATATAAATATGTGTGTAGTTTTTACATTACATATAATTTAAGAGGTACATATAATTTAGTCTTGACTGTAAACGTGACTGGCTGTAGGTTTCATCCCCAGTCAAGGAAAAGAAATATTTATTTAAATTCTTTCACTCTGGTGATGAGGCAAAGTACAGCATTGAGTTCTGCTCAACACACAATGCCTCTAGAATTCGGGTGAAAGTGGTGAATGGTGTGTCACACTAGGATCCCTCTGCCATACTGCTGTGTGCAGAATACAGCATAAGGCTAATTTAATTTAATTTTTTTTAAATATAATTTGATATATTATGGTATTGTACATTCCCTCTGCCTACCCTAGGTAATCTAGTATAGTTGCTATTTGCTTTATGGAATGAAAAACTTTAAAACTTACAAAATATTAAAAATTGTTTTTATCATGTTTAACATATGTTCTTAAAATTATGTGTAATACATAATTGAATTATATATTATCTTTCAGCAAGAAGATGTATCTGTCCAATTAGAGGCTTTAGATATTTTGGCTGACTTGCTCAGTAGATTTGGAGGATTGTTGATCTCTTTTCATCCAATGCTACTCAACTCTTTACTTCCCCAGTTGGCTTCTCCTCGTCAGGCAAGTACCATGTTACATAAAATGCATTTTTATTATGAAAAATATTTAAGCAGATAACTTTTCTAACTTTACTTGATGCTTATATAAGATAAGAATAAAAAGTGTTCTATTTAATTTTGATTAAAAATTTATACAATTTATTTTTAGGCAGTACGCAAACGCACAATAGTAGCATTATCTCATTTGGTAATGTCATGTAATGCGGCACTCTACAATAAACTTATTGATCATCTGTTAGAAGGTCTGAGTTCATCCACATCTTCCAGTGTTAGTCGTACTCATATACAATGCATTGCTTCTATTTGGTAAGTGTAAAATCGTTTTTACTCAATTGTATATCATTAATAAATAATATAAAATTTTAAACAATTCTCGTGTGACTTAAATGAATAAAACATAAACATTAAGTCGCAGTGCAGCAGTACAGCATCATATCATACTTGTGATAAATTATTTCAATTTCCTGCTGGTGATAATGAAACAAAGTGAGTCTTTGAGTTCCACCACTCAATGATGATAAATTTAAAATTGAGAATAGAGTATCAAATACTAGGCCTTTGCCTATCCTCCTTAGTACAGGATAAATAATAAGGCTAAAAAAATCATAATACATAAATTAGAATGTATTTTATTATGTTCAATTCAGCCGCCAAGCTGGTCACAGATTTGGAGAGCAGCTATGGAGAGTAGCACCTGAAGTTTTGAAGTATTCTACTGATACTGATGAAGAATTGCGTGAACATTGTTTGCAGGCATTAGAAGCATTTATACTTAAGTGCCCTAAAGAAGTTCAGCCTCATATTCCGACAGTAAGTCAAAGAAATCTTATAAGAATATTGTTTTGTATGTTTGTTTTAAATTTGGGGAACTCAGTTTGTATATCATAAATTTTAATCAGTCACTCTCAGTTTTTATATATAACTGTAAACATGACTGGCTGTGGAATGAAATGAAATGTGTTAATTGGGGAAATGCAATGCCATACTTTGTCTTTTTAACAGAGCAAGGAAGTGGGTATTGAGCCCACAACCCTCGCACTTACATTCAAACTTTAGACTTGACCTTGTACTGCTACGCCATGGTGGTCTTACATATTTTTTAATTAATAAATTTAGTAATTTGCATTTATAACTTACATAAAAGAATTTCCTTTCCTTATTTATTGCTTATTGGTTACTTTATTGAAAAAATCTTATGTAAAATTTCTCATAGATATCAATATTGATAGCTATTGTAGCTTATTGTGTGCGTCTAAAAGTATAAAAAATATCTCTACCACTATATTACTATGTTTTAAAGAAAAGACAGGGGCACAAGCATGCAACTGAATGCAACGGTTGTTTGTAGAGTTCACAATCGATAAAATGAAATATTTAGCATTTCCATTTTTTCGCTCTAGTAACACTAGAGACAAAGCGCAATTTTCTCTTTGACTTGACCTGACCCTCTGCCACTCAACACGTAATGTCTAGAAAATTTGGTCAAATGTACGGAATGTAACTGTCTTAATAGGAATGGAGACTAGCTTTTCAGGTTCTCTTGTCTATCCCGCGATATATGGGAGATAGCATGAGGTTAAAAAAATAATAAGTTTTTGGAGTAGCATTTATGAAATGTTTTTTTTCCTATTTTAGATTATTGAACTGTGTTTAAAAATGATCACGTATGATCCAAATTACAACTATGAAGATGATGATGAAAGCCTAGGTGAAGATGAGGAGATGGAAGATGAATCTTTTGAACCAGAAGTAGACCCTGAGTCCGACTCTGAAGAATACTCTGATGACGATGACATGTCTTGGAAGGTAAAGCTTGTATAGACTGACAAGAACTTTACGATTTGAATATGAAACGGAGGTTCGCGCGGTGTTAGGTGTGCAGAATGTAGTTTTAGATACCTACATAGGTACAGCCTGCCCACACGGCGCCCCGCCACCACACCCCCGCGAGCCTCCACCCATCCCTAGAGTACAGTTGCGAGCGACGCTCAGTGTCATCGTAAACCACGATCATTTTTTTGTTGATCTTGAGGTTAATACTGTTAGCCTTACTGGCTTTTGAAAGCCTCACCGGGTGGATAGAGGAGAGGGATCTCTGTACCTGAAAAGTAGCAAGCACCATATGTATGTGCTTGTATAAGGACGACGACGCCAGTTTTTAATACATGATTCACATGTTTTGCGGTCTTATTAATATTCATATATAGTTTTTGTTTCATAAAATCTTTTGTATAACACTCTTTTATTACTTACTGAATGAGTGGGAAACAACATAAAGCTAAAATTATGCAATGTATAAAGTTAAAATAACTATGTAAAAGACGTGTGACGACGACGACGTAAAGTTAAAATTACTATGTAAAAGTGAAGTCAACATGATGCGGCGTTGAGCTCCACCGCCTAACACACAATGTGTCAAAAATTTAAATATTTACTTTGTAGGTAAGACGGGCGGCAGCTAAATGCTTAGAGTCTGTCATTGCTACTCGTCATGAATTGTTAGCTGAAATGTACAAAACTGTATCTCCAGCTTTAATTGCAAGATTTAAAGGTAAGTAAATTATCTTGTATTCACTTAAACTTTTCTGTTTGTATGGGGTTGGCAGAGGGGAACATAAGTAAGGGGGAGCTAATTTTACCAACCAATCTAATTAAGCTGGTAGCTCTATGGCTTTTGCAGTATATCTATGAACCTTTGCCTTTTCACAAAGACACGATGACTGCACCTCGCCAATCGTCTGGGGCCTCCCCTGCATAAATTGCACAAAAACCAGAACAAGTCCAAGATGCGTGACCCACCATATTTGATGATCTCGGCAGTTACTCCATCAGCTCCCACTGCCTTACTACATTTCAGACTTCGTATTGCACTCTCAATTTTTTATATCTCTCATACTTTTATTCTTACGTCCGTCTCGGGTTGTTCGTCTTGTATTCTATCGCTGCACTAAATAGCCGGGAAGACAATAATACACCTACACCTTGGTAGCCCCGCTCATTCTCTGGTACGCCGGCCCAGAAATCGATCTGACTGCCCGGTAAATCGGTCGTGTCCTTGCTTTTTCTCAGTCACACAAAGTCACACAAATAATCTGTATCATCCATCTTATCGAGTAATTCTTCTTTTCTTCCATCTTTCCTCTTACATTCCACGTTCGTACGCTATTCGTAGCTCCGTCCTTCACCTTCCGCCGTTACGGACATAGCGGGTGAAACATTGTAGCCCTCGCAAGGGCTGGCAGGGGTCTCGCGGGCAAGTCGTTCATTGTGGACCCCCGTTTAAGAGCACGCAATAAAGTACGACGTTTAGCGACGTTTGGCGGAAAGTAGACAAAGATATGTTTTGTTGTCTCTGTGCTTACTTTGCTGTATGCCGTATAAAGGTGGAGACTAAAAAAAAAATAAAATGATTGTCTTGCAGAACGTGAAGAGAACGTAAAGTGCGATATACTAAGCGCGTATACGGCGTTGCTGCGTGCCACGCGGCCGCCGCCCGCGCTGCACTCGCTCATGCCGGCCGACAGCGAGCCGCAAGCGCTGTTACTGCAACGGGTGATTTGATCTTTTATGTGTTTATATTTTGTATGAAAAATAAGAATTTATTTTAATGTGGAATGGGTAAAAAAAAAATCATATTAGCTTATATTGCTATATCGCTTATTGTTTTAGTTATTCCTTTTTGAATTGCAAAATGAGTAAGGCAAGCGACGGTGGTTACTCTTGGCTTGTTTCAATACAGGTGCCGGGCGTGGTGCGCGGCGCGCTGCGCGTGATCCGCGGCCGCAGCGTGCGCGCGCGCGCCTGCGCCCTGGCGCTGCTGCGCGAGCTGCTGGTGGCGGCGCCGGGCTGCCTCGCCGACTACGCGGCGCGCGTGGTGCGCACGCTCACGCCCGCGCTCACGGACAAGGGCACGTCGTCGTCCATGAAGATCGAGACGCTGGTGTTCGTGGTGTGGCTGGTGCGCGGCCACGGGCGCGGCATGCGCGCGCACGCCGCCGCGCTGCTGCCGGCCGTGCTGGCGTGCGTGCACGACCCCTTCTACAAGGTCACGGCCGAGGCGCTGCGCGTGCTGCAGACGCTCGTCAAGGTCATGCGCCCGCTAGGTACCGTGTCGTACAGGCCCGTCAACTTTATTCATAGCAATGTGCATACTATAAAAAGGTTATGGACTGTTTTATTCTGTCGACGATCGACTGTTTTCGTTTTAAAGTAACAATTTTACGAAAAAAATGTTTTTACCTATAAATTACAGTTAGGTATATCCTATCCTCGTAAGGTCCTGCGATGACGCCGATGATAAAAAGAAAATAAACTGTAAAAGCTGATATAATATAAGGTATCGTTTTCAGAAAGCATAGGCACGGAGGAGCCGGCGGAGGAGCTGCAGCGGTTCGTGCCGGCGATGTACGAGTGCGCGCTGGTGCGCCTGCGCGCCGCCGACATGGACCAGGAGGTCAAGGAGCGCGCCATCGCCGCCTGCGGGCAGCTCATATGCCACTTTGGGGATTATTTAGAGGTCTTCTGTTTCATTTATTATTTTTTTATTATTTATTGTTTATTTTTTAAATATAACCTGAACTTTTAACCTTATAATAAATATTATTTTTAGAAATTATGTATATACGTAATTGAGGAACTCTTTAAAATTTTTATGTATTTATATGTTTGAAATTGGGTAGAAAAAACTCTAGCTACAATTAGACAAAATATCTTTTTATTTAATTTCTAAGACACAAAACACTTAATACATACTTACGTTACTTGTTTTAGTGCCTCTTTTACAATTGGCAATTTTTTTTCACACATTCGCACATTATATATGTTACAAAAATGCACTGATTTGCCTATTGGCAAGATTGAAAGGATATTACTATTTAAAATATTTTTATATATAAATGTGTCATGCCCATGACTGTTATTTATAAAAAATATAATAATATAATTGTAATGTATTATGCATAAAAAAAACTATAAAAATGTATGTTACAGAATGAGCTTCCAGTTTGCCTACCGATATTTTTGGAAAGACTACGTAATGAAATTACACGTTTAACAACCGTGAAGGCTCTCACTAAAATTGCCTCCTCACCTTTGCATATCGATTTACGACCTATTTTGGTAAGTTTACTTAAAAATATATATAACCTGTACATAGCAGGGTAGGCAGAGGAAGCATGGTAACCTAGTGCTAAGTGCTTTCACGTTCGGCAATAAGACACTTCCGTTACCCATTTTCCTCCGAATACATAAATAAGGCATTCCATGTTGAGTGGTGGAACTCAATGCCGCGCTTTATCTGATTAGTAGAGCGAGGAAATGAAAATATTATACAGGTGGAAGCGTCTGCGCTCCTTTTACGGAAGCAGCATAGGGTATATAGGGTAAAATATTTCAAACCCATACCTAAAGAAATTAATCAAAATACCTCAACAGTTTAGACGTAGATTTTTATTCATCTCACAATGTTTATCTCCAAACTATTTATTTTTATGTATTTCGTATGGCGCAGTTACGCATAGATATCAATAACTAAAACACATACTACTACAAAAATACTACTAAGCGTTGCTGATCTGCCGCTTTTCATTCTCAAAAAACATACTAGAACGAGAAAGGGATATCACTCGTTCTATTAAACGCAATTCAACATCGCCGCCATGACTTGATTTTTCGAATGAGGCGTGTGCTGCGTTATTGCTTGATAAGTTTGCGTCTGTGTGCGTCGTTCTTGACAAATAGCGTATTATTTTACAACGATAATTTTATTAATTATTTTGTTGAAAAAAATCACTTTTTCAATTTTGAAAAATCTCTTTCTATCTATCTAGTTCCACTATTTGAGTCCTCCTAGCTAAGTGTAAAGTTTGTGTCACAACCCCACCACTGGTCTTAATAGTGCCAGATTAGTGAAATTGTACTATATATATTGTTTATATTACTTTATAAGCTTTTATATTTTAATTTACAGAGCGATGTCGTCCCTATATTGGGTTCGTTCTTGAGAAAAAATCAGAGAGCTTTAAAACTGTCTACCCTAGTGTTGTTGGATACTCTAGTACAAAATTACAGCAATGCTATTAGTATAGAGTTACTAAGTAAGGTAAGAAACTTTTATTTAATAAACAAGGTATATAGCATTCGCATTTTTCGCTTGATTTTCGAGACATTGCGTGTTGAGTATCAGAATCTAATGCCGCGCTTTGTATTATTTCAAGAAAAGGTGAAAGTGAAAGAAAAGTAATTAATTCTCTTGAGTAGCAATAGAATCTACAACTATCGGTCTTACAGTCAGAGTGAGCCCTGTGTCGGCCATTACATTTTCTTTTTCCTATAATAAGTATGTAGCAATGTTTATAATTTTTATTGAATTTGTAACTACTATTAATTTTTTTCGTACACTTTAAGAAGTGTTTGGTTTTCACTATTTTTGAAATAAAATTAAATTGGTGTCAGGTGCTGACGGAGGTGCCGGCGCTGGTGTGCGAGGCGGACCTGCACTGCGCGCAGACGGCGCTGGCGCTGGTGCGCGGCGCGTGCGCGCGCTGCCCCGCCGCGCTCACGGCCGACGCGCGCCACGCGCTCACGCCCAACATCCTGGCGCTGGCGCGCTCGCCGCTGCTGCAGGGCGGCGCGCTGCGGGCCATGGTGGGCGTGCTGTCGGCGCTGGTGGCGGCCGACGTGGCGGGCTGCTCGCGCCGCGAGCTGCTGGCGCTGCTGGTGGCGCCCGTGCACGCCAACGCCGACCACGCCGCCACCGCGCATCATATTAAACAGGTATATTGTTGCTTTGCAGTTCTATTTGTTCCCTCCGCTCGCATTGCATTCGTTTGTATAGCGGAGCGTAGACTTTGATTTTAAGGGTTCATTACCTAATAAACGAAAAAACTGAACCCTTACAAAATCATTTTGTTGTCCCCCTCACATCTGTCTGTCCGACAGATAGGATTGTAAGAAGATCCGTTTATTGAGAACTACTTCTCAAGTACTCGTAGCTACGTGAAATAGCTACGTAGTACGAGCGACTATGTTTCGTGTCTTTATAATATTGGATACTCGCCGTGTAATATAGCTCTTATAAGTCGTACCGGTGGCGGTTGGCAGGCCTACCACTCGCTGGCGAAGTGCGTGGCGGCGGTGGTGGTGTCGGGCGGCACGGACGCGCTGGACATCACGCGCGGCTTCCTGCGCGACGCGGCGCACCCGCCCGCCGACACGCAGCACATGTTCGCGCTGCTGGCGCTGGCCGAGATCGGGAGGCATTTGTACGTGCGTTCTTACTGTTACCCTGTATCCTGCGTATTGCAGGGTAGGCAGGGGAAGCTTATTGTTAAGCTCTTTTTTTATCAATTTTTTATTGCGTGCTGAGTGGCGCTGTTTTTTTTTACTAAAGCGAGAACATGAAAATACTATATTCACTTGAATTGGAATCGATCTACGTCCATTGCACTTCACCAGTACGGCCTCTTGATTTTTATTTTATTTTGTAACATTCTATTTAATTTTTGAGACTGTCTTGATGCATTACACTATTTGTTTACTGTAATTGAACATAAGAAAATGAATACTCAATTTCCTCTGCCTTTTAATGTAACTGAACATTGAAGTATTTGAAGTTATTTTATAAGCCAAGATTATCATTCATACACGTGTATATTTTGTTTCATTTTGGTTAAGCAGGTTGTATAAAATAAAAGTAGTACTATAAATATAAATCAGCTGTTTAAGAAGACTGTTAGTGTTCTATAAACATAAAATTTACGTGGTTTGTATTGTTAACACAGAGACCTCAGTTCAATTTCCAATTTAAAAGAGGTGCTACTGAATTCCTTCGCGCCATCCTCCGAAGAAGTGAAGTCGGCAGCCAGTTACGCACTTGGTTCAGTGGCAGTCGGTAATCTACCGGAGTTTTTGCCTTTTATACTCAATGAAATTGAAGGCTCAGCCTAAAAGACAGTATTTGCTGCTACATTCCCTTAGAGAGGTAAGCACCTTGTTTTTGTACTTTTACAATGTTATTTTTAGTTTTACATTACTACGTTTCCACTTTCCGCCTCAATTCTTGACATGAAGATGAACAGTTACTATATATGTACATATTTGCCATAAAATAACATAAAGAGTTTCTTAAATTATGATGTACATACATAAATATTATGATATTTTTAAACCCTTAATTTGAATTTATAAATATATGCTATGTTATTTGTAGCTTTAAATGTAATAAAAAGCAATTTTACTTATTTGATCATTATTTTAATAAAAATAAATAATAAAATCTTTAACATTGTTATTTTTATATAGATAATCGTCTGCGAATCTTGTACTCCAGAAGGAGTTGAAGCGCTGAGGCCTTTCATACCTCAAATATGGGTACAGCTCTCCAAGCACTGCCAATGTACGGAGGAAGGATCTCGCAATGTTGTAAGTTCACATTTGTTAATGTTTATAAAATTAACAACTTATTAATAAAATAAATATAATAGTAATTAGAGGCCGTCGTGGCGCAAGTTCACTAGAGTGTCTGTAATGCGACATTTGTGGGTTTGATCCCCACTCAATGTAATAAATTATTATTTATGAATGTTTCATTTCTTTGCTCTGGCACCAAGGCAAAAGTCTATCGTTGAGTTACCCCACTCAACAAGCAATGCCTCGAAAAATTCATCGAAGAGAGGGTCTGGTAGTGTCTTAACACTACGTTCCCTCTTCCTATCCTGAATGCGTGAAGCTGATTTTTTTGTCTACCAGAGCGTAAATTGTACTAACTTATAACTAACTAACTTATAACTATAAGATATTATGAATTTTATTTTCTTTATAGGTCGCTGAATGTTTAGGTAAATTGTGTCTACTAGAACCTCAAGACCTACTGCCTCATCTGAAAGAATTCCTCAAGTCACCTGAACCGCTCACTAGGACCACTGCTGTTACTGCTGTCAAATTTACTATTTCTGATCAGGTTTGTGTAGTTATTATATAATTAAGAGATAAATTACTAGTTTTATTAAGCCGCACATGGCAGAGTAGGCAGAGGAAGCCTGGCGTCAAAACACCGCCTAATTAATCCACCCTGCAATATGCGTAAATAGTTTGAAAATAAAAATATATGTGATTTAATAAAGAATAATAATAATAAAGGCCAGTCGTGGCGTAGCGGCACAAAGTGTGACTCTAATACCTACTGGTTATAGGTTCGATCCCCACTCGAGGAGATGAAATATTTACTTAAATGTATATTTCCATTTTCCAGAGGTATTCGTACAGCGTGACTGTAATGACGCCGAGTCTGAGTTCAATTATCAATCGATAGAATAAAATATTTAATACTCATTCATTTTCTTTTGGTTTGGTAATGAAAGCGCGTTTAAATAAGCGCGGCGTTGAGTTCCGTTACTCTACAACTAGAACTAGAAAATTCAACGAAAAGTGGGAAACTGAAGTGTCTGAACTCTAGGTTCAATATAATTCACTATGCGCAGAATGCACCATAAAGATAAAAAAATGTGTGGTATACAATAACATATAATATATTATACATATAAACAATTTATTTACAATCAATAACTTGTATCTTCCAGCCGCAAGCCATAGACGGTATGCTACGCGCGTGCATGGCAGAACTTTTAGTGCCTCTCCGCGACTCGGAGCTGGGCGTGCGGCGCGTAGCTCTCGTGGCGTTTAACTCCGCCGCCCATAATAAGCCGTCGCTGATACGCGATCTCCTGCCCGCGGTGCTGCCTAGTATATATGCTGAGACTAAAGTTAAGGTATCGTGGATTTTGTCGTTATTATTTTGGTGTAATATGTATTAAAGCCAGTGCAGTGGTAGTATAGGATTAATTTTATTGATTTCTTAATACATTAAATGACGTAACAGAAAGAGCTGATAAGAGAGGTGGAGATGGGCCCCTTCAAGCACTCGGTGGACGACGGGCTGGACCTGCGCAAGGCGGCCTTCGAGTGCATGTACACGCTGCTGGGCACGTGCCTGGACCGCGTGGACGTGTTCGAGTTCCTGCGCCACGTGGAGGACGGCCTGCGCGACCACTACGACATCAAGATGCTCACGCACCTCATGTGCGCGCGCCTGGCGCAGCTGTGCCCCGCCGTCGTGCTGCAGAGTGAGTCGCGCGACGCGAGACTAGTCTTTGAACTAAGTATTCATTCATTGTATTAATGGTCTTATTTGTACAGGATTGGAGAGCTTGGTGGAACCATTACGTGCCACGTGCACTATGAAAGTGAAGGCGAACTCTGTAAAGCAAGAGTATGAGAAACAGGACGAGCTGAAGCGTTCTGCTTTACGCGCCGCGGCTGCCTTACTCCAAATTCCTGATGCAGGTAGTGCAAGCATTTTATATATTTATGGATTCAATTATTTTTTATCTTTATATTTCTCTCACTCTTTATCTTTAGAGAAGAGTGTCTAATTGTATATATCTAATGGTTTATTTTAACTTTATTAAGACAATTTCTATAATAGAAATATCAACACTTTGTGTCTGACACTCAACATCTACACAGTCAATAGAATTTGTTACTTTGTAGCGGTCGTAAAAAGTATAAAACTAATCTTATATCTCTTTATACTTATTGCCTTTATATTGACTACTAGAGTTACCAAATTAGTTCTTGTACAAATTTCTCAAAGTTCTTGTACAAAATTATTTTTTTTGAGACGCAACTTTTTAAAAAGAATACTGGCTAATATTAGAAGGGGCAATATTTATAGAAAATTCGTAGTTTTTTCAAGGAATTCCCCTTTTTGACTTGGTATATAAATATATATTATTCGGTTTTTTTAATAATTATATACAAATTCTCTCGTTCTATTTTACGCAATTACCTATTTTCTATAATAAACCTAAACAACGTTCAAGTCCACCGCCAATACTTACAACTCGATTTCGTGAATGAGGCGTGTGCGATCTTGTCCAGAGACACACGCACACGGACAGTAACCTATCAGAATAGGTTAGTGTCCGTGTTCTTCATTCTTAACAAATGGCGTTTTATTTTACAACGATAATTTTATTATTGTTTTTTTAAAGAATATATTTTTTTAGTGTTGGCAAAATCTTTTTCATGTTAATTGTATTTGGCCTTTATAAAGTTGTTAAAACGCTTTCTTTTAAAATGGTGAAGATAAGAACACTGTATATCATACATGTCTGTGTTTTAAACTATATATAGTTTGATGTTATACATTTACTTTACAATATAAGTCAGCCCATACATGTGTTGACGCTGCGCTGCAGTTTTAAATAGTGGTCAACATATTCTTTGCTTTTATGCTGTTTTCTATTTTTGTCCCAAATAAGCATATTTATTATTATATTTTGTTTTGTTTCAGATAAAAACCCACACATAATGGACTTTGTGACTCAGATCAAATCGTTCCCGGACCTACAGCCGATATTCGAATCCATACTCAAGGATTCTACCGGTTCTGGCGTCGAATCCAATCTTATGGACCAAAGCTAGCCATTACAACTGCAACTGGCTCCAAGAAGTACTTTTCGTTTTTTTTAAGTTCACGTTTTTATATCACTCTGTAAAAATTATACCCGGTGTGGAATGAGACATTGCTATTTTATTCAACAGATTATAATTTATATTTTTTTTGTTACAATCATTGCGAGGAAGTTAGCAAGGAGCGAGGAAGCATAGTCTGTTAGTTTTCATCATAGTTCTATCTGATATGTATGTGATATTATAAGCTATGTGGAATATTCATAGGAGGTTGGAAAAGTGTAATAAAAAAAAAACGCTAAACACTAATATATTGATTATTTTCCTTTCCTCTTCGCGCCGGGTGTTGTACTCGCCGCTCTTGCGGGGGACTCGCTCTGTAATATGAATATAAATTTGATTATAAAACATAAATGTAGAAATAAGTTAGTAAATAGAGACGACCGTAAACGCAATGGTTATCAGTTCGATCCCTACTCAAAGGAATTATTTTAATTTCCTCGTTCTGGTGAGAAAATCAAGCGTGTCATTGAGGATCGGAACTAAACACGCTATGTCTTGAAAATGGATACAAGAAGCTAAACAAAAGTATGTGATAATACTAACCGATTTAGTGGTGACTCGTGACAGAGTATTCGCACTGGCGTTACGCAGTATTGGCTTCGTGGGCGCGAGGGCGCTAGTACTGCTGGTCGCGCTGCCGGGACGCTCGGGACTTTGATCCTTACTAATGAAAGAATATAAATAAATTGCTTAAATTATTAGAGAATAGTAGAATAGTTTAAATTGCTACATACCAATTAATGTATAAGCTCACTAAGAAAATGTATATCAGAGTCAAGTTCAATTTTGAATGATGCGTCACCCGAAATTATATTTTCCATAGGATATCATTACTTTTTGTAAAGAAATTAAATAATACATTGCTATTATTAAAATTACTTAATTTTTCTACATTCTGTGATCTAATTTTCATACCTGACATTATTTATACCTTTTGAAAATGTTTTTTAATACGATATATATTAAGATAAATGATGTTATTAATATACCTGTTGGTACGACTGAGTTGTCCCTTCCTACTAAACATGCCGGACAGTCTTCCCCGTAAGTCTCTCTTGCTGCCCGCTGCGCTCATATCTGAATCTGAACCCTGTATAAAAAATATATGTTCTCTTTAATAAGTTTTTATTGTGTCGTTTACTCCGGAATTTAAGGATTTCTTTGTTCAGAAGTGTATATAATATATTCACTTTTTCTATATTATATAAGACTTTGAAGATATGAATATAATTTCTGTAGTATGATAATTTTGCCACAGTAGAATACTAAAAGTGATTCAAAAATTTTATTTCATTCGGCTTGGAATCTTTTTGTTTTTCAATTGAGAAATTAGTGAAACTGTTATCGGTAACTATTTAAGTAAAAACAAGAGGAAGCTTACTTGTGAAACAGTGCCAATTGGTCTAAAATCTGTAACATCGGACCCAACGTGATCGTCGATGGAGCGGGACTTGGTGAACTCCTTTAATTTACCGAATAAGCCCTTCTTTTTCTTCTTTTTCTCTGACGGCAGTACATCACTTTGAGCTGACCCACCAGATAATCGACTGTGAAGTAAGTGCATAGTTAATTGTTATTATTTTATGAAAATATAGCTTTTCATTGTCTAAATCTCCGAGTAGATTTATTTAAATTTCATTTTATTAGATAAAGGCCATAGATAGATTTAACAGAATTGCTTGCAATATCTGGAAAAAAGTACAATAGTGTTTTTTACACGAATGTGCCTAATAATAAAATGTACTCTAACTACACATAAGATTTTCATAAGCCTTCTTTGGGCATCATCATCATCTTTAATAATTTACAAATTAAAATATTAGCAGTTAATTATTATGAAATAATTGAGTTTTATAATTATACAATTGAAAATTTCTTTACATACCTATCCAGGCTTGTATCACGTTGCATGGTAAAGGATCGAATATCTGCATCGCCATCTAATGATGACATACTGCTGCCGTCCACTGTCTTCCAAATAGCACTCTGAACAAAATAATATTTTTTTTTCAGTTTCACGCTACATTGTTTAATCGTGGAAAGGTAAGATATAATAAAAATACAATAACGTAAAAAGTTTTATTATTTGTGCGATTCTTTATAAAAAAAATTGTTTTTTTTGGATATTTTTTTGAGAAATCATACGTAGCCAGGATGGTTTTCAGACATTCGTCAGACCTCCGGCACATTTTGAAAATCTTTCTATATTATTTGTTAAACATGGCACGACCATGTTTAACAAATAATATAGATGATGGTCATGATTTGTACCAACGAAATAAGTATGGTTTCTTTGCTTACCGGGACGAAAATGTCTGCTTTGTGCAGCGCATCAGTAAATACAAATTTTCCTAGACCTCTTTATTATACTATTTTATCAGATTTCAAGAATCTGTTAGATTTTTAGACCTCATTGGAAACTTTCGAAATTAAAAAATTATATATAACTACTTTATACTGTAATATAATTATTTATATTTTTTTGGTAATTATAAAATAATGTGGGCTCGGTACTATAATCTGTATTTACCTGTTCTTTAGTGGTTTGTTCCAAAGATACTGAACGTTTTTTGAGTGATGGTGCGCGTGAGGGAGTCCTGGAGACCGGTGTGACTGACAATGTGTCACGTGGTTCAGTCGACATCGCTCTGGGATATAAAATACGTATAAACAAATACAGTTTTATGTAAATGAACTGATAGCAAATTGTTAGTATAGTAAATAATTGAGTTGCAGTTGTTCAAAGGTTACCGTCTCGCAGTGGAGGCCTGCTGGCGCCGCTGGCGCTCGGCGATGCGCGAGGCGCGCAGCTCGTCGGTGAGGCGGCGCAGGCGCGCGGCCGTGCCGGCGGCGTCGCCCGCCGCGCGCGCCTCCGCGCTCTCCGGCGTCGCCGAGCGCGACCGCGACTTGGAGGACTAGCATTTAACCATTCATTGTAAGCTTGCTAATATAAAATACGTATGTATATTTTTTTGTCTAGCATATATATAATATATAGTGATTTTAATTGTGTCAAAATATTTATTTGTATATAGTAAAAATTAAATAAATTACCCTGTTTCTCCTTGGAGGTGTGGGAGTCATCAAAGTTTTTTCAGGCTTGACAGAAGGCTCGCGGAACAAATCCGGGCTCTGCTTCATGAGATCGTCTATTGTTTCTACGAGTTGCGTTATTACTCGGTCGTCTTCCTGTAATTATAATTATAAAACATTTAAGGATTTCTTCAATCGTCTTAATATGTGCTATATTAACAGCAATGCGCAGTGGTTTTGTTTAATATTATATTTATTTGTTATTATATTTAGTTGTTGCATGTTAAAGTACCTGCTGAGCTCGCTTCAGAGATGCAACAAGTAGTTTGTTCTGGTCACGGTCTCGGTCGTGACGTTCTTTATCACGTCGCAATTTCTCGTTAGCCGTCCGTAACTTTGCATGTGCGTCTCGCAGCTCTAACAGATCACATTGCAATTCGGATACCTGAAAAAAGTATTATTGTTAAATTAATTTCTTTTTACATTAACAGTTATTAGGTACGTACATACATCTTAATATCCAGTTAGCTATAATCTGTTTAAAACCACAACACGTTGTAAGAATTACCTTTTTCTTTGCCTCCTCTGTTTCTTCTTCCGTAGTTCTCTTTAATTGTTCTATTCTCCTTTTCATATCCAACCTTTCTTTTTCTCGCTCTCTTTCCAACTGTGCATAACATATATTTTGTAAAAATAGATAAATATTAGAAATAAAAATGATGCAAGTTTAGTATCATGTAATACATCAGAATTTAAATATATGTACCTCAAATAGAGTTTGCCTAAGATCTCTGGCTAACGTGGACGTTTCATGTAGTAACCTTTGCTGTTCGTCGCGTTCCTTGTGCCAAGCCAGCTCCATACGCGTCGCCAACCCAGCTACTCGTGCTCTACCGGATGATAATAGCCTCTCTTCCTCGTACTATAATAGAAAATATCAATTTGCTTATAGTTAGTTTTATTTTTATTAAACGTCAACCTACTTTCTCCATATAGTAGGGTAAACAGAAGGAACCTAGTGTTACAACACTCCGTTCGACTCTTTCCACACAATTTTCGAACTCAATGCTGCGTTTTGTCTTGTTACCACACTGAGGAAATAAAATCACTCCCGTGAGTGGGAGCCGAACCCACAATTGTCAGGGCTTAATTTGAGACGCAGTGAGGGCGCGCTGGGACGGTTTTTGCATGGACTTTAGTACTTGAATTAAGTACTCTTTAAATGCACAGGTACTTTAGTGCCTAATTATTGTTTAATATATTTTACTTGTAAATGTTTAATGTAGGCAAATATGCAAAGAGTGGTTCATATAAAATATAAGCACAGAAATGAGCCTTAAGATAACTATTTAATTTCCCATTTTCGTCAAATATCACCCAAATAGGGTAAAATTTATTTTCATTTCAATAGTCTCATAAATTCAATTTACAATTTATGTAATTAATCTAGTAAATTTCATGCACAGACATATGTTTTTAGTTTTATTATGAAAAAAAAAACATACTTCGTTTAACCGTGATTGCATTTCAGCCAAGCGTACTTCGGCTGAGGAACGTTCACTAACAAGTTCACTATTAAGCTTAGACGAAAGAAGACGAGCTTCGCATAACTCATCTTCCGTACAGGCCAACTGCTGTTCCAGAATTGCCACTTTATTACGATATTCTTCCTGAAACGTAAAAGTATGCATGATTATTTTGAAAATATTTATTGTTTATTTTTATTATAATTTTTTAATATGTATAATATACATTTATGTTAGATGTCCGTACCTCGTCCGTGCTCGATATTGAATTACGTTGAGCTCTTTTGTCGCCGTTCTTTACATCTGCAGCTGCTTTCTGAGCTGAATCTAACATTTGTTTGTAGTTGTCGCGTTCTCTCCTAAATCTTGACACTTGATTATGCAACGACTTAAGTTCATCGCGCATTGTGTTCATTTGTGCTTCGTAGCGTGCTTTAGTTTCAGCAATTTCATTCTTTCTTGCTTTGTCTGCTTGTTCTAGACGAGCGTTGAGCGCCCCCAGTTCTCGTTCTAATTCGGCATTATCTGATTTTAAAGTCCTTTGTACTTTTGTAACTTTTTCATAATCATCAAGTTTCTTTTTAGCTTCCTCTAACTGTAAAAATCAAATCAAAATCAACTACACGCTGTATTCCCGCATACAGCAGGGTAGCCAGAGGGAACCTAGTGTTAAGACACTCCGTTCCCCACTTTCGGCCGAATACTGGCGGTATTGCATGTTGAGTGGCAGAACTGAACGTCGCGCTTTGCCTCGACACTAGAGCGAAGAAATGGAAATATAAACTTAAGTAAATATTTCATCTCTTCGAGTGGAGATCGAACCCACAACCAGTCGGTTTTGCAGTCACACTTTGTGCCCCTGTACCACGACTGGCCTCTAACTGTAATTTGTATTAATTAAATGTTTTATATGAGCAAGCATCACTACATAATATAGTATTGAAAGCAGTGAGTAGTGCTGCAGAAATAATCTATGATTTATGATCTAGTACTCAGAAATCTCAGGATTCATTTCTGTTTATGATTATTTTGTAAATTTGTAAAGATTTTTCACTTTGCTTAGGATCATTATACGTTTTAGTCTATATACATAAAAGTGTAAAGATGAATCTATTTGTCTATTGTCCCATGAGGTATACTGTCGCGGGAAAATGTAACTTGTATAATGACGCTACCTATGTCCATGTTGTAAACATAACGTTTACTATAAATTTGAGCTTGTACGAACTCGCGAATCTCAGCAGATAATGATTGGATTTGTTTTTTTTTTTGTTTATTAGTCAATTTAATCTATAATTAAACTCATCGCAGCGACCGGCGGGAGTGTTTGTATTATATATGGACATTAATTAAAATTAAATTTAATAAACACAGTTTTCGTGTTCCCTTGATTGTTAGAGAATTCAGTACTTTATAGTATTATATATTTGTTAATACGTACTTCTTTCTTAGTGGCATCATTATGGTGTGATAAAACGTCATGTGCATCTTTGGTAGAGCGAAGTTCACGTTCACGTTGTTCAAGTTTTGCTGTTAGCCTTGCGCGTTCCACTTCCCAACCACCACCACATAATCTCTCTTGTAAAGATGAAATCTCTTTCTAAAAATATACAATAAATGACTAATAAGTTTTACTAACTTCGTGTTTCATGATGTAATTCAATTTATTTTTTTCTGTTATACCTGCAAATCAGATTTTTCTTTATTCCACTCTGTCAGTTGTTTTTCATAAGTATCTTGTATTGTTTTCAATTCTTCTAAAGTATTGTTTAGCTGCTTTTGTGCTAGTAGTAACTCGCTGTAAGGAACACAAAGTTAATTACAATCGTGTAATAAATGCAATCGTTAAATTAAAATACACTTATTATATTGATTCAAGAGGTTGATGACGGTGGACGAAGCGAAAGAGGTATGTAGAGAACGTAGCGTTTGGCGCTCCGTTCTCCCTGACTACAGCGCTAGGGATAAAGCGTGAAGCTAGTTTAGTTCTTTTTATATTGATTCATCTTTGGGAAATATAACAACACATACCCTTGAGCTTTTTCCTTTTCAACAGTAAGGCGTGCTTTTGTAACGACGTGTTCTTCTTCTAACATTTCGTATTTACCAGTCAATTCTTCGTATTCGGCTTTTTCAACTGCCAGTGAATGTTCTAACTCTAGAAGCGCAGCATAACTAATTAATTACTTTCACAATTAAGCAAAATGTTTGTTACTTAAAAGGATTACATACTTTTGACTGATTCTTCATATTCTTGCTTAAGTTCTGATAATCTCTTTGCGCCTGCCCCAGTATTTTGTTCCAAAATTTTTAATTTACCTTTAAGTGTTGCCAATTCTGCTTCTTTATTTTTGATATCTTTGTCATGATTAGCTCGCACACGATCAACTTTTTTTCTTTCAGCCTATGAAGAAAATAATAGGCAATTTAAATAACGATTTAAAAAAACCTAATTTTAACCGGATTTATATGGGTGTAAATGCTCATAAATGATATACGTTACTATTATTTATTGAATAATAATATAATTATTCTTTACTTGTTAAATATTGTACATTAATTCTGTGATTGTATTATTTATTTAGAATTAGGTTTAAAATTTGTTACATACTTGCAAATCACTATCAAGTTCCGAAGCTTTATATTCCCAGTAGTTAGCTTCTTTTTTCTCAGATTGCAATTTACTTTCAAGTTCATTCTTTTCTGATTCAAATTTAACAATACTGGACTTCAGATTAGCAACTTCTGCATGTAATGTTGATAAATCTTTTTCGGTTGTATTTAGTTCACTTTTAGCTGTAGACAGTTCTTTTTCTTTTTCTTTAAGATCTTTGGAAGCCTTATCAAACTTGTCTTTCAACTGTGCCATTTCTACGTTCGACAGCGCTTCATCATACTTTTGGTTAGAAGTTTCTCTTAACGCATCCTCCTTAAATGTAATTAAAAAAATTAGGTATTTTTACAGTTTTAGTAACATTTTATAAATCTGAAAAGGTACAAAATATTTATGATGGAATATATTAAAAAATAAATAAAAAGAAAGTAAATGCACAAAAAGAAAATGACCATTTAAGGTATCAAAATTAATAGGATATAAGGGTCATGCGTGTATTGATCTATAAGGGCATTCAAAATAAAACATCTCGTAGCTTTGTATTCAAATAGTGTCATACGAGAAGTGATAAGGGGTGGGGCTTAGTGATATACTTTCATGCTATTGGGACTGGGGATTCAAATCAGAAAATACCAGTTGTTTTATATGAATATCTTTTGCCGATATACTGGATTCCAAATTTGTTATTTTGTTCTCATATTCTAATTTCATTTCTTTTATATTTGTTTCTAAATTAATTAATTTACTCTCAGTCTTAAATAATTTAGTTTGGATTTCATCTTTTTCTGTTGTGAGATCAACAGATATTCTTCTTTTAGCTGTTGCTAGCGCTTCTGATTGTTCTTTTTCTTCTGATAGCTAATATGCGAGAAATTATTACATGATTAGGCGATATAAAAATATTTTTATTATGAAGCTGAATTACTTGAAAAGGTGGAAAATAACAAAAAAATAATAACGATTATATATTGGTAAGCTTTTAATAAGCGCCGGACCGTGTTCTAAAATAAAAATGATACTTTCCATTTTAACCAAAAAATAAGTATTAATGTTAAAAAAAACTAGTTAATCAGTAGAAACGTATCTGAACAAAGAATAATATTTAGATATCAATCTATAATTATGTGTTTCAAAAAATTATGTTTAAAAAAATACCCAATGGAACATTCCATATTTAGTACTAGTAGATAATTTTTAATTTGTTTTGCAAATTAACAATTTTTATCATTTTTTTAAGCAAATCAGTTTTTTCCATCAACTATTTTGTTCCACTATATTTTTTATATTATATTATTTTTTAATTTATCAGGAAAAAATATTTTATTATGTGGAATAACAATGTATATAAATTTTTTTTGAACTTAAAATTTAAGCGCTTAAATTTTTTTGTAACGATAATTTATAATTTTTACCTCTTTTTCCAATTTTGCGACACGATCCTTGCGAGTAGTTAATATCTTTTCTGTTCGCTTGCATTTATCTTCTACTTCTTTTAATTTTTTCTCAAATTCTATTAATTTCTTAGCTTTATCTCCGACCTGAAATATAGGCAACACGTTACGTAAGTATAATATAAATACTGTTACATATATATTTAGACAGATAATATATTTTCTAGTCATACTTCTTTGAGCAATTTATTTTTGTCTTGTTCTAATTTATTAATATTTTCTATTTGTTTCTTCAATTTGTCTATTTCTTTATCCTTGGTGTCCATCTCTTTTTTTAAATCTTCAATTTTTTTCATGCAGTCAGACATAGCTGTTTGTTGTGTACTATTTTTTTCTGTAAAAGTCATAAATTATTACAGTCAAATATATTGTCAGAATATACATTGTCAAAATAAAAGTATGCATAAAATAGTATAATTTAAAATTATCTTACTAATGTCAGAATTAAGCTTTGCGATTTGAGATTCTAAATTTTTCTTTTCTTCTTTGAGTGATTTACATTCGTTTATTACATTATTACTATCTGTTTCCATTGTTTTGCACTTATCTACTATTGCTTTCTTTTCGGTTTCTAGTTTGCCATTCATATCTTTTAATTTAGCTATTTCACTTTGCAAACGATTTTTCTCGTTGGTAAAATCAGTTTCGGTTTTACTTAATTTAGATTTTGCATTTTCAATATCTTTTTCTAACTGTCCTTTAGATTTTACTTCTTGAGATGTTACTCCAGCATTCTTCATTATTACATACATTTCACCTGTTAGAAATAGAAAATGTTTTAAAAGTTCTAAAGATATGTGCTTTAATTTAAACGAGTACAATTTATATCGTTAATAAATTAATTACTTTACCAATTTCATTTTCTAGGTCTTCTACCATCTTTTTCATCTGTAACTTAGTTGTAATGTCGGTTAATTTTTTTGGTGTTCTAGCCTTAAACGATTTAATAGCATCTTCTTTTAATTCTTTTAATGTTGTTTGTAACTTGACCTTCTCTTTTTCCATCTGAATAGAAAAAAAGTATAATTTGTTTTAAAAAATAATTAGTAAAAACATTTTTTTCCAAAGAAACAATTTTATTTACTTACCTTATTGAGATTTAATTTTAATTTATCCAACTCTTCTTGTTTTAGTTTAAGAACATCTGAGTCTTTTTTAGTTAATTCACCAAAGCGAACTTTTTTTTCAGACTTTTCTTCTTTGGTATTTTCTAAGTCTTTAAGTTTTGCTAATGCATCTTTGAGTTCGGTTTCTAATTGAGTTATTTTGGAAGTATTGAGTTCTACAGATTTATCAGTCTTTAATGTTTTCGCGTTCTTCAATAACTGTAAATAATAATGAGTGGATGCAGAAAGCAGTTTTACTTGCGACAGCGCGTGTTTGAGGAGATTTCTCTCTCTGGAGCCCTAACCACCGATGGCTTGCACGCTTGTTCCACCCTCGGAAGAGTGTCTTTATTATATTTTTAAATGTACTTTTTGCAACAATTTATATTTAAAAATGTTAAACTTATTTATTTTTTGTAATAAAAGTATATATTTATGAGTAAAATAAAAGATATATTTGTGTCAACAAACTGTCTTATACGCTCAATTAATTACATAATTACTTGACTACGCAGTATGAATTAGCGATTTAAATAATATTCTTATATCTATAACAATTAACTCCCTCACTAATCTAATATTTTAATTTTGTAATAATATTTTTGATGTGCATAAATGTGATGTATGCATTAGTGTACACGTTTGCATATTTAGTGCATTTGAAGAGTATAATACTGCGATACTTTATTTCGCTAACCAGCCAGTAAATCAAATTCAGGCAGTCAGAATAACCTTCTCAGTCCCATTGACAGGGCTAACTACGATAGCTTTGGGCTGTGATATAATTTTGCACATGTCATATAAAATAAATAAGGTTTTTTCATGTCCGTAATTTTTTCTACTCGTAATGTAAGCGTACATACCTGAAGTTTCTTGTTTTCAGCTTGTAATTTCTCATTATCGGATTCCAAACTTTGAGTTTTTGCTCTCAAAACACTAGCTTCTTGCTCTATTACTTGAAGTTGCCGTTTTAAGTCTACATTTTGTTGATCGCTTGTAGCATCTAATGACCTGAAATATTTAATATTGTGTCATTAAACATTGATTTATAATATTACTAAAAATATTATACACTATACAAAAATAGTTTATGGATACTCGTAACACTCACTTGCTCTTTATTAATGAAGCTTTAGGTTTCTTCTGTGTAAGGCTTAGCTCTGCGTGTAATCTTTCGCAATCTCTTTCCTTTTCTATTAGTTTCTTTCTCAGTTCAGCTATTTCATCTTCAAGAACCTGTTTTTAATAAGTGATATAATTAGTCATAAATACTATTTTAGGAAGCACTGCTCTTAACAAACTCATGTGCTGTACTATGTATAGCAAGTTTATTTACTTTCACTTTTTCTTCTGCTAAGTTTCCTTTTGGTGTAGTTCTTCGCAAACTTACAGTTGATGTAGTATTTGGTTTACTTTTAGTAAGAGCAATTTTATCTGTTAATTCTTTAACTTGTTTCTTTAAAGATTCTCTATCTTGTTCTAAATCTTCTACTTTTTTTCTTAATACAGCTGCTTCCTAGAAATGAAGAAAACATTGTTGTAATATAGTTAGCATCTGTATAAAAAAATATTTATTTATTGCACATACTCAAATATATACATATATATTGAATAATATTAGCGTTCATAACCTGTTCATTAAGTTCTAATAAAATTCTTAATTCAGCTGGATCTTCTTCATCTGAAATACCTTCATCTTTTTCATTGGGAGCTTCGATAGCCAAACGGTTTGCTGGAGGAGAAGGTGACAGTTTTCGGCCTGCGACAATATGCATATATTATAGAAAAGTACTGTAAAACTAAAATCGTACAAGAATTATATATATTTTAGTAAAGTGCCATGATATTGTTACATAGGTATGAATAAAAAGAAATATTAGGAAATATTAGTTATTTAATAAATTAAAAAATAAATGCAAACATAGGCTATTAAACACTTAAAATTGTATTCAGGTCTAAAACTGAACTGTAGAAAATGGCTACCTCAGTAAAATACGCCGGTATTGAGTGCACTTGCTACGTAGACTTAAAGGAAGTCCCTATAGGCGAAAGCATGTTAGTAACAACGTCGAAGAGTTGCAGGTCCATAAGAATAGGTATCCTGTAGGCAGTTAAGGATTACAATTATGGTAATGATTTAATATTAGACAGGTGATGCAAGGAGGAACATTTAATTGGGATTGCGGATACACAAAACTGAGAACTCTCAATTATAATTGGACGTACTTCTGGCCTTGGTAGCCATTTTCTTCAGCTGTAGAAGTAAGGACTCATTGTCATCCTCAACTCTTGATGCAGTTTTACGCAAGTTATTTGCCTGAAAATATTCGTTAGTTTATTATTAACTAATGATGGAAGTACAATTTCTAAGCTAGAATGAAGAGGTTTTGGTTATTGTTACATACAGAAACAACTTCTAAGAACATTCTTTATGGTTTCATTAAAATTACAAATATATACCTACAATAGGGACCCTTGCTGCCAACGGATTGAATAGAGCAAAAGGAAATTGTATTCTACTTATTGAGCACGATGCATTTTTATCAGATGATAAAGGGGGACTTACAGATTTTTCTCTAGATATTTCAGACGTATTTATATTATTTATAGAAATTTTATTATCTAAATCAGTTTCAGCAACTACTTCTACAGTCAACGTATTTTTATCATCAGAGATTATATCGTCGGTTTGAGTTTGTAAAGAGTTCGAAGTATTCGTTTGAAGACATATATCGCTATAATTTTTAGGTGATGTTTGGACAGCAGTGCTAGCGGTCTTTGATTTTTGAGTTTGCGAATGTGAGGTAGCTTGTAGATTGTCTGTTTGAATAGATTTGTTTTTCATAAAAATATTATCTGTTTGGCTGTACATATCTAACGAATATATATTAATTTGTAAACAAGAATCTAGCGTTACTTTTCTTGTATCACTTGCTACGTCATAACACAACACATTATCAGTTTGACAGCCAACAGAAAAATAATTAACTATATCTTGTGGAATTTGAACAATCTTATTTAAGCCAATACACAAGTTAGTGATATCTAAGGAGGATAATTTATTTTCTAAGCTATTTTGCATTTCGAGAATTCGTTTTATATGTAAATTTTCATCTTCATTGGCAGCAAGGCTGGAAGCAAGGTGAAGCGATGTAGACTGAGGACGGTTTGGTGGTAGAGAGCTGTGTTTGCCTCCGAAGCGTTGTCGATATCGACTTGCCTGTTTGGAGATTAAAGCTTAGCTTACAACTTAATAATAAATTGCGTACGTAAATAGAACTATAGATTTATTTATGAAGACAGAATGTCTGTTGACTCATACACATATTGGCAACTAGCCAATTGACCGTGGCTTAAGCTGAGCTATTAAAAAAATACTTTAAATGAAATTAAAGAAAGTATTACATTAGATGATTGTTACACAGCGGAAAATATATGTAAATTTATTTAGCATGTGAGAACCCAGTGAACTATTTCTGTAAAATTAAGTCAAGTAATTTTTCTTAATGAAATATAATTTAGCATTGAAATATGTTACTTTCTGTAAACATCGGAAAATCTATTACTTAAATATTTTAACCAAGATATTGATGATTCTATAAATTATTAACATGCTGGACTTCCTAAACAACATAGATGCGCTATGTTGTTCAGATTCAGATGCGACATTAAATTAATATACTTCTAAGAATTTTTTTCTGTGTTATTTATAGATTTATATTATTTTACTATTCATTTGTTTTTTTCTAGAAACTTATCTTAATTTAATATTTTAAATTCTATGGTAAAATTGTGTAAATTAATATTGTTGAAATAATGAAACCACATCAAATAAAGTCATCGTCATACCTCTTCTTCTGCATTGCGTAATTGTTCCCTTAAATCAGCTTCACGTTCTAGTGAATCTTGCAAATCCCGTAACAATTGAGCAGGGTCTTCTTGGCTGCCACCGCGCGTGAGCGATGACCGCGACACTTTCTAATTAGGGTAATTTGAATTATAAATATATATAAATATATTTCATTATATTTTTCCTGATTTTTTATTTTTATTCCGTTACGTCTTGTTCTACATAAGTGTCTTTACATTTAAGGCACTTCATTGATATCAAAGTTCAAGTAAACGCCGCACTTTGTTTACCAGATGGCAAAGGAAAAAAAACCCCGAGAGAAGATCGAACCAAACATTATCGTGTTTACAATCATACGATTACTTTTATTACAAAAATATTGAATTGCAAAACAAAAGATATCAAAATATTGTAAATCATCTTACTCCATCCGTCAACTGGGTCTGCTTCTTGACATTGGCCGGTGCACCTGACGCTGCAGACAATTTAGTATTTGCTTCAGACAACTCCCTTTGTAAGCGCAGCGCTACTTCATTAGATCGTGCAACTTCTTGCTCGAGCTCCTTTATCCGGTTCTCACGCTGTAGACCATCAGCCCCACCAACTATCTAAATTTAAATTGTTTTTTATTAGCTTCACGCTGTATCTCGCATAAAGCTGTGTAGACAGAGGAAGCCTAGTGAAATATTAAATAATTCATTCCTCCATGTGGGAATCGAACTCACAACCGTAGTAGCTTTTACAGTTACATATACAATTATTCTATAGTTAATATTATCAGCACAGTTAATATTATCAGGTTAAGACACTCCGTTCCCCACTTTGATTGAGACAAGATTGTGTACTATGCCACAATGGGTTTAATCATATTGGGGTGTATATTTTGCAATTATAATTTACTAAAATATCAGTTTAAAG
Source organism: Heliconius sara (assembly GCA_917862395.2). NCBI lineage: Eukaryota > Metazoa > Arthropoda > Insecta > Lepidoptera > Nymphalidae > Heliconius > Heliconius sara. The sequence continues at coordinate 16,721,329 of OU860789.1, read as the reverse complement.
GTCTCAAATTTAATTATAATAGATAGTGCAAAAAAACGCAAACTCACTTCCAACAGTTTTTTCTCTTGATCAAGCTTTTCTTGTTCTAGTTGCTGGTTTTTACGTTCAGTTTTCTTTAATTTAAAAGATAAAACTCTGCAGTTCTTAATAGTCTGCTCTAATTCTCTTCTTAAAGAAGAATACTCATCTGCTTGATCTTCCCTGAAAAATTTTTTTTTTTTTTGTATAGTAGTTATTGATTTCAGTAAATTTAAAAGAAAAAACCTTTAATTAACCTGAAGTTATCCTGCATTTCTTCTATCTCCTCCTCAAGATCTCTTAGCTCTTTTTTCATATCTTCATTTTCATCCATTAGCTCTTCACATAGAGTTTCTGCGGCTAATAATTTTGATCGTAACTGTTCTATTTGACGTGTTTGTGATTCAACTGATGGTCGTGACTATAACCAAAATATAAGTATCAACATCATATAACAAAGTAAAAATAAATAAATAAGCAATATTATTAAAAAATTGTATAGGTATTGTAAGGCATTGTCAATTTTAAAAAAAATTCTTACTTCAAGATCTGCTTCTATTTCTCTAATTCTTAAGTTAAGATGTTTTTTCTCATCTTTTAAATCCTCATTTTGTGCGGTGAGATCATTTACTTTCTGCTGTAATTTGAGAACTTCTGAAGATCTTCCACTTGAATACTTATTCGTGGTATCAATATTTGCCAAACGTCTTAGTAAAATATCACTTTTTTCTTTTTCTACTCGTTCACAGCGTTTTCGAAGTAGATCATTTTCTTGTTTTAAATTATCTATTTGGTCCTGAAAATTGAATTAATTATTAATTGTCTAGAGTGAATTAATTATTTTTGTGTGGCTCTATCTTAATTTGCTCTTTTAATGCAATGGTAGCTGTATGTATTCCATAGATTTTTATTCTCTAATTATTTAAATAGAGTATTAAGCTGATACAATTATTATAGGTCTGTAAATTTGTGTAGTGAAGAAATTTGATGGAATTACAGATCTTTTTTATAAAAGTATGTATTCAGAGCCATAAAATATTTATTTACTGTTTGGCAGTGTTAGTTAACTGGATAACAAATTAAACTTTTTTTCTCGTTATTATCTTAGAACAGTGAGGAAAAATTATATGTAATAATTTTAGGTAATATTTCAGGTAATAACCTGAAATATAACTTACTTAACCAAATTAAACAATTTGTATGCGTAACAGAAATATGTAACTGTATTGCGTTGTACAGGAAAACTGAGTTTAGGCTTTTATCGGGGTCATTATTATTTATTAGTAAACGAGAAGAATTGTCCAGAACTTGAAGAGATCTTTCGGCTTTAACATAATATTTTGTTGTATGTAATATGTATGTTTTGGGAGCAATAAAATATCTTGTAGTATTCTTTAAATGCACAACATTAGAGAAATTTTTTAATTAAAAAAAAATCTACATTTACGATAAATTTTAAAGAAGGCTTAAAATAGATAGATAGACAAATAAAATTCTTTATTGCACACACAAACTATAAGTACATAAAAACTAAATAGAATCCTTAATTGTAGAAATATAACTAGCATGCAAAGGCGACCTTATCACTATTAGTGATCGCTTATAGGTAACCTTGGGCGTAAACATTTACAAAAAAATATTTTACTTATTTGGTAAGTGGCATAAATTATTTAAGTCAACCTATTTGAATAAGAACTTTGCTTTGTTTACATAATATATAAATTCGCGTAGCTTTCTTCACTTAATATGTGTTAATAATATAGAAAAAATACCTGATAGTCTTTAATATTTGGATCTATAAGTGTAGTTTCTGTATCAGTGGTAACAGTGCCCGCATTGCTTCCTTCGTCATCAGATGTTTCTTCTTTTTCACGAGTTGGACCACCGCGGATGGGAGGTTTGGCAATGGTACTGTTTCGAGAGTTCTTCACCTTGATAAAAAATATAAATGTACTAGTGAAAATATATGAAATATATGATGTAAAGTTCACTTATATGACTTTAGTAAATAGTTATCACAGAATGGCTAACTTACTTGCATCATAAAGTTCACGTCCTCTTTGATATGACTTTTTTCTTCTTTATGACGAACCGGCTTTTCTTCTTCTTTACTCCTTGATGTACTTCTCTTTTCCCTCTCTTTTTCTACACTTGATTCCTTGTCAAAACTATTTTTTGCTTTCATCAATTGCATCTAAAATAAAAACATTAGAATTTCATTAACTCTAAATATTTTTTGTAACAAATATATAGTATATTTGTTACAATTTTTTTTTCTTTTCTTTTAAATACCTAAATAGAATATACGTAAAGTATAAACTGTCTTGAGAGTAAAGTCTCTAAGCGTAAGTACTCCAGAGTTCAATGTATCGAAGTAGTAACAGCAGTAATAAGAGGGTTTCACGTGTAATTGGTAGATACTATATATACACGATTATTCGATTCGAGAAGATGCATATGCAAGTGTTATTCTAAATATAGTAATGTTCCATCGTTAATATTCAGCGTTATTTATTTCAATGATAAGACAATTGTATTATTATTATTAGATAATACGTAAGTAGGTACATATTAATAAATACTAATGCAAGATTTATGAACATATTTTTTTATATATATTTTTAAATAAATATATTTATTTTGTTCGGTCAATACAGTTAATAGCTTATTTTATATTAAATAACGTAATTATATAAACATAATAATTCATAAAACTATTAATATCTACTAATGTTACTGTCCATTGCTGTGCCAAAAGATATGATGCGACTTATTTTCTGCATAGCAACAAAGTTGAAACAAGTTTAATAATACAACCCAGAATCAAGATTAGACGGAATTCTATTACTCTACTAACAATCTACTGTAGATATTTGTACATTAAAATCTATAAAAAATTATAATATGAAGATCTCTACGTATAAAGGGACATGTCAAATTATAATGTCAAATTATGGGAGAACAGAATAAAGATTCTTCTTGCTCTTTAATAAATAAAAAATATAAAAATATTGTTAGCATACTCGTGTAAAAGAGGGCAGATATGGGTGGAAAAGACTAAAAGATAAAAAGATAATATATACTAGATATACACTTATGTTTATAATTTTACTTTCTTTTTTTTTAAGAGCAAGACGGACTTTTATTTTGTTTTCCACTAAAACCTTCTCTTTTGACATTTCCGTTTACGAGGACCATTTCAATTATATTTACATCGAAATATAACATTATGTAGGAGACGTGAACGTATGATTTTGTGTATACTGAAAATATGGACGGAGTCAAATCCATCAACTTACTAATTATTTGTATGATCAGTTAGTTACCTTTCGCACTCGTTCTGCCAATGAGTCGTTCTTGTTGATTGTGATTTGCGCTGTGGTAGTTGGTGGAGGAGACGGAGACGGTCGACGCACTGTCACTGTTTCTGAAGATAGAAGAGCATATTGTACATACTCAAAAACCTTATAGCGCTCTCCGCGTTCAGTACAATGACGCGTTCAGGATGCTGTTGGGGCTACCTCGATACTGCAGTGCCTCAGGGACGTTCGCTGAAGCCCGTTTTGATTGTTTTTACGCTCTCATGAGAAAAAGATGCGGGTCTTTGGTGCGTAGGGTACGGGGTAGTGTCAACAGTATACTGAATGTGATATCGAATAGACTAGATTGCACCTACATGAATCATTGCTGTTCCGTTGCAAACGGGACGGTGCAGCGATGATTCGTGTGTATTGTAACATTTATTTAAAATAATAACTAACCTAGTCTGTAAGAAATATTATTTACTAACCAAAATGAGTCACTGGTCACTTGAATAAAGTATTATTATGATTATTATTATATGATATTAGGCCCGCTATATATTTATATTGCTGTCAATATACATAAATGATTCGCCTTAACAAAATATATACCTACTTGCCACTAAGATTAACTAGTCTTTAGAACTAAGTAGACACGTATAAGTAAAGTATAAACATATTTGTTTTTTTAGATATATTTTAATTTTCTCATTCCGAGACTACCTGTGTTATGTGACGTATTCTGCCCCGTATCTATAGAAGGTAAAGGTCCAGTGGATCTTCGCTTAGGTAACTTGAGGCTGACTGTGACGGCAGTTGTTGTGTCGTTTTCGTTGGCCCCCAAGTCCGGCGTCGACGTCCAAGACGAAGTTTTGCTAAACCCTGTTAATAGTATTGTTTGGAAGGTAATTTAGTGTTTTTTCGACAGAGGATTTAATTGTATTTCTTTTAACCCAACTTCACACTTAAGTTCAAAATAATTAATAGCATATGCTGATTCAGCAAAGCTTCTATGTGAAAAAGTTCAATTAATTCTATTATTTTTGCAATATATTCTTTATATTTAATTTCTTAATTATAGAAAAGGTGAAAATGCTGTTCAATCCAGAAAGAAATCAACCGATATGTATATGACTGTTTACATAATTTTGAAATGGAAAATTTGATATCGAAGACGCATTATATTCTGGCAAGATACTGATAAAGACACGATAAAGGCAAGTTAATTGATGGAAACCAACAAATAACACCAAGTGAGATATCGGTGAGGTGTTAAATTTATCGAATTCAACAGTTTATGATTACTTGAAAAGCTTCCACCTGTCCATGGTCTACTGCCATTATTGATATTTACGCTTTGATATTTACGCTCCAGCATTAAATTGGAATATGCACGAATTTCAATATTTATATTCATCCAAATGTGTTTTTAACATTAAACAACACGTCCATCCACATAAAATGTAAACTCTTATTTATAGAGAGAACATACCCGTGGAGAGAACATCTTTCTTGGGAGGCTCTATAGTGCTGAGATTCGAACTAGAAGCCCAACCACGTGTTGTCTTCTCCGCTTCTGCACCATTATCTTCGTCACGACCTCTTTAAAAAGATCATTGCTTGCATTATATTTGAATTTTGAATATATACATTTTATTGATTACATTATATATTTGATTTTTTTTATCGTCACGCTGTTTCCCACACATAGCAGTTTAGGAAGAGGGAACTTTCGCGCTTACAATTAATCTAACTATATAATCTATAAATATCATTAACAAAATACTAATTAAAAAAAATAAAAACTCGTTTTATTCAACTTATAAATGTGTTATTTATAAGACGAATGTAATGAGCGTAAATTCGATATGTTTACTAGTAGGCAGGTTCCACTAGCCATCTCCATCCAATTACATCATCAGAGCAGCTCGATGGTACCATAAAACTGTGCCTACTGTCATCTAATATATACGGTGTGTTTTTGTCACCACCACTTTAAATGTAACCACAGTTTTAACTACTCTATAAAAACCTAATACAATTAAATAAAAAAGTGACTTTTCAAAAAAAAAAAAATTGTCGTAAAATAAAACGCCATTTGTTAACAATGACGTAAACAGACATAAACCTATCAAAACGACAACATCGCACGCGTCTCATTCACGTCGTCTATTTGTAACTGCGTCGAACGTAATAAAGTATATATAAAAATCATGAAATAAAAATAATAATCCTACGTCTAAACTGTTAATGAATCTTGATGAAATGAAGATGAAAAGTATTTAGGTATGAGTTCAAACCCATACCTAAATACTTTCATCAATATCATTTATATTTTACCCTATATGTTGCTCCCGTAAAAGGAGCGTCGCTTCCACCCCTGTATTAGCTGCTAAGTTTTATTATACAACAATTACAAGTGCGAGTAGTTCAGACTCTTCGATTTTATTACATAGTTACTTAGTTTGCTCGACCTAAAAAAGGGGGTTAATTAAACTATAAAAGCGATCAATTCTGTAATTTCTGTAGCAACTATAAATATAAACTTAAAAAATCTTTATATCCCAGCTAAACCAAAAGAAATATGAATATAAATTCTTACAAAAACTTGTTGACTGTCTTCAAAATTATAAAATCTTTTTTAATTATTTTTGTTTAACAAAATCAAAGTACATTTACTCTATGTAAAATTATTTCTTAACTGGTCCATACCAGATTGAGGAAATGAAAATATTTAATTTTTGCAAAGGCAAAGCGCTGCGCTGAGTTCCGCCACTCAAAACGCAACGCCTCCAGAATTCGGCAGAAAGAGGGAAACGGAAATGTCTCAAGGGAACCCTGCTATGTGCGGGATACATCGTGAAGCAAAGTTAAATTTTTCAACTTTTATAAATTGTACTTCCCGTTGACCTACAATCTTGAAATTAGTTCGAAACCCTCTGTAGGTGAGTGCGACTTTGAAAGCTCAAATGTGAGCTTGAGTTCATCCTGCTTATAGCTGAGTAGGCAAAGAGAGCCTAGTGGCAAAATTCGCTTCTGCGTTCTATGCTTTCTGTCTGAATTCGAGACGTAGCGGTGGAACTCAACGCCGCACTTTATCTTTTTCTGCGCCACAAGCGCTGGCATCAAGGACAAAATTAATAATATTTATTTTCATAAATATAATTATAGTTTTTACAAAATGAATACAAAATATATACGGAAACTATAATTTCGCCAACATCTAAACGTTTAATGAATCGCCTTCTAATTTATGATTCTAGATCTAGACTAAATTAATTATAATGTCTTAATTTGACCATTAATTTTCCAACACTATGATTTAAATGAGAGTTACCAAATGTTTTAGACACAACAACATACATTTTCTGCAATAATCAGAATTTTAGAAGGTTTTGTAAAGATGTGGATTCGATTCCCACTAGAGGCAATGAAATATTTATTTGAATTTATATTTACATTTCTTCGCTCTGGTGTCGAAGTAGAGCGCGGTGTTGAGTTTCACCGCTCAACACGCAATGCCACCAGAATTCGGCGGAAAGTGGGCAACGGGGTGTCTGAACACTGGGTTTCCTCTGCTTCTGCTATGTGCGGGATCCAACGTAAAGCTGATTTAATTTAATTTTTAATTTATGATATATACATAAAACAAAACGTCATCACATAAAAACTACTCGTCTAATTTAACATTTTAACCCCACTTGTGCTTTCCGTTTATAGCTTTACAACTAATCGTTTTATTAGGTGCTTAAACTTTGTAAGTAAATGTCAGATCTATTCTAGTTTAATGTTATTGAGATCAATATTATGCACATTTTCTGAACAAATGAAATAGAAATAATATTGTACATAATTCCCATATTGTACTTAAATTTGTTAATTATTTATAAAAGCCGGTCAAGTGGAAGTCACACTCGCCGTCTGTGGGTTCCGTACCAATTTCAGAATTGTAAAACTTGTCGTATTGTTCAACGTGAAGTAAAACTTATAACACTTTACAAATATAAACATACACAATGAGTGCATACCCCGCACTCATTTTGTATGAAATAAAGTACAATTATAAGTTCGTTTTTATCTTCTTCTATGAAATACATAAACCTATAAATTTTCACTTCTCATATTTTTCCTTCATTTGTATTGTAAGTTCTAACTTAATGTAAATGTTGCATCCTATATGTTGTTGTTGATTAACCGTCGAATTTCTTACAAAATATATTTTTTTTTTTTATGGAAAAGACACAGCAAACGAGCGTGCGGGTCACCTGATGGTAAGTGATTACCGCTGCCCACGACCCCGTGCAACCCCAAAGGAGTTACAGGTGCGTTGCCGGCCTTTAAAATGGGTTGGGCACCGGGGCCCGGCATTACCTGATGCGAAACGCAGTGGCATAAAGCCACCACTTCACGCCGGTTTTAAATGCCGGGGGTGGTAATGATCCGGTCGAGTCTGCCCATGCGTGTTGCCATAGCTGACGACGTGACTCTACCACACGTACTTTAGTCGCCTCTTACGACACCACCAGTACCAGGATGATCCTATTCTAGGCCGGGATCACACGGCAGAAAATTAAGAAAATAAAGGAAAAACAATGCATTAAATTTTATTTCAGCTTATTAACTTTCAGTTATCTCGAAACAAATGAAAGAATCTTAACAGATGGATAAATGAACAGCAATGTGAATTTATAAAGATTCCGTTTTTCCCGTACGGAACCCTACAAATAAGTAATTGTTACAAATGACATTCTAATAACTTTATTTTCGGTATTTTATAGTATCTATTAGTGTAACTTAGAACAATTATTTTTTAACAAGATACATTGTATCTACGTTATCATGTAGAGGTGAAGGGACGCTATGATATTAAATAAGATACTTATACCAAAAAGGCAGAAACCTAAAAATGTAATATTATTCGAACTGAAATGGGTCTTAGAAAGTAAATTTCCTATATACTCTTAAACGTAATATTATTTATGTATTAATTTAATGATTTAATGATGTTGTGTGTCGTATTGTGATGAAATAGAGGCAGTATCATTATAATTTTATATGAACATTTTACCTCCTACAAATTGAAAATGAGTATTTTCGAAATTATCTAGATGTTGGCCACGGATATTTTTTCCATTGGTTCACTTTTAGTGATAATGACGGTGACCTAGTTTTCTTAAAACAACAAAATGTAGGTCATTGCCGGCGAAAACTTACAAATATAAAATTAACATAATTATTTTGTAGTGTAAGAAGGATGTTATAACTGTTATTTGCTATATATTTAATTAATTCTAATAAATTAGGTGTAACCGTATATTTATAGGAATTCAACATATCTATAATAAGTAGGTACGTAGTTGTCTAAAGTTCACAAATATATTTTGATGAAACCATAAAATTTTAAGGGGAAAATATCTTGGAACACAATTATTTAACAATTTATTTATATCTAAACAGAAAATAGTTTTATTCTCGGAGTCAATAAAACATATAATTAAAGAAAAATATAGACCTTCGTCTATCGTCGTAAACTAATTAAAGCTAGCTTTTTGTATGATAGAGCTATAAAAATTCTCTTACGCTTATAATTTTGATAATTGTCCTCAAATTGTAATCTTAACATATAATTAGAACGATCTTTAACATCACCTTAGCTTTAATAAATTGGGGATTTCTAAACGCTGATATATTTAATATTGTTTTGTAGTTCATTGCGTCAATCGGTCAGCATTTGTATGGGAATGCGAACGTTTAGTAATTTGGAATGCTGCCATGATCATTTTTATGATTTCAGCACTGTTTTGTTATCTATTTGTTCCTGAATGTTTGAATACGTTTTGAGAATAGTTTTTGTAAGTATTCATTTAAGGTGTGTCAATGTTTTCTGTATACCTCTCTCTACTACTGATAATTTAAAATACAGGGGTTCATGATAAAATAAAAAATATATGTGTATATGTGGGGCCATCGGTGAATGTTAACTAAAGAAAATAATTAATCAAAGATTGAATTTTTGATCCGCAACAGATTAAGTGTTAAGTAAACCTGCGGATTATGAAAAAACGTTCATATTTCAAACAAACAGCTAATATCCAATTGTTTTTTAAGCTGACACGACTGATATTTGCTGACATGAATTGTGGTTTTAAATACGAATAGACAATATTCATATATTAAATCGGTTATCAACGTATCTTCTACAGCATTTCATTATATTTATTCAAATGCCTTTTTCCTAAACAATTGTTTAATTACTTATATAAAAAAAATCATGTTTCTTATTTAGTTAATGAATAATTTTTTAATTTTACGCTAGCTGCTGGATACCAAGGTAGACAGAGGGAATCTAGTGTAAGCGCTTCATTTCCATTAAGACACTTTCATTCTCTACTTCCCGTGGAAATCTGGAAGCATTGCGTGTTGCGTGGCGGAACTCAGCGCCACGCTTTTCCTCGTTACCAGAACAAGGAAATTAAATTATTAAATATTTTAGTAATAAAAAAAACTATTGTAGAGTATTTAATTATGTTGTAGAGTATGTAATTTTATGATTGGTGACACGTACCTACATTATTACGCTCTTTACATTAACTAACTTTTAACAATGATCTCAAATTTGGCCATGATTTTTGAATGGATAGAGCAAACATATGCAAATATACTTATACTAATCAATAAATATATCGCAGACGGTAGATATATTTAAATAATATATCTCTTTTTTTACAAAACTGTTAAAAAATCACTATTATCATCATTTGTCACAAGAAGATAACGGCCTATAAACCTTTCATTTTTCAAACTGCCTAAGTACACAAACGCGTTAATATATTATATTTATTAACTTGGACATTTGCGGCTTAACCCACCGTGATGATGGTGAGTTCCAAGTGGAGAGAGTAGGCGTAGATGCTGTAAAGTCGTCTTCCTTTTTCCGCCCACCATGTTCCTTGTAGTCGCGAAAGCAACGTTTGCAGCGCGTGGGCCATCGAACTTGCGGATGGAAGCCCAGCGGGCACAGAGGATCGCCCTTTGCCAATGGATACAAATGATGCATTTTAAAAATTCACACTCACTACTATAAAATGCAATTCACAACAAATGTCAACGATTCCACGCTAAATGCCAATATTACGACATCAATTTTAACACACATCAGCTCTTCATCATCATAAATTTAGTCGGAAAAGGCCAATATTGTGCGCGTTAAGCACACTATCCGGTATTGTTTACGGAATGATTTTACGGTTCTACGCTATAAATAATAATTCATGAAACTAGCAACGTGACCAAGGAGCTCGTAAGTGTGCACCGCACGCCGACCATAAAAATATCTTGCTGCTCTGTTCGGACCGGGCGACCTACATCGATAATCGACAAAAGCTTCAGGGTAAACGAAGCACGGAAAGTTTACAGTCACTTAAATAATCTGTTTTATGAGTAAAATAATATATCGGAACGGTCGCGGGCGTAAAATTATAATGGGTATTTAGTGGATGCACTGGAGGCGGGGTGTTCGTTCGCGCGGCGCAGGCGGTAGTCGAGCCGGCACTCCGGGGACTGGCGGCGGCGCGGGCACCTTGCCAAAGCTCGCCTGCGCCACTTATCCTCTATGTGAACACTTGTATATACCGAGTGACCCAACTTCCCCCGGGTACAGGTACAGATCGGACGTGCCCGCCCGCCGCCATGATCATTATTGCGATCAGTGTTTTAAAACTAATGAATATTAATCAGCAGAAAATATAAATACGCAGTTTTGTTGACTTAAATTGCAATATATTACGTTGAATAGTTATTTATAGCTACATCAACTTAACGTTTGATACACAGGCAAGCCAAATATTAAGTCGTATTTTGCTTCAAGTATGTACGAGTACGAACGCCCGCGCATACGTTCCCGGTCTGTCTTAATAAAAATAAAACTAAAGCCAATCAAATGCTCCTTGGTGCTCACTCGTGGGCCGACGGCCACTTTCGTACAATAATTGGGCTACTCTTGATAGTTTCTGCCGAAATAGATATGAATTGCCACTTTAATATTTAAATGCCGTCACAATACTTTTACACGTCACGTCATCCTGAATGGCCGTCGATGTCAACACGTGTGGAAATGGAAATTTCTGTTAATAATTTCTGCAATGTAGGTACAGTATACACATTAAACAGCCCAGAGACTCCTTCTGATAATATTTACATTGGCCGTTGCCAACATTTACACCCACGGATTATCATTCCTTCGAATTATTTAGAAACTAATATGCAAATGTGCATTTACAACAAAAATAGCAAACTACAATATAGAAGTCGTCCTGGCGCAAGGCCACGGTGTAACGGTGACGATTGTAAATTCGATCCCCTCTCGGAGGGAATGAAATATTTAATACTTACATTTCCTCGCTCTGGTACGCAATAACAACGCAAAGTGCGGGGTTGACTTCCCCAATTTGCCCAATGCTCAAGGATTGTAGGGAAAGTTGGGAACGAAGGTATCTTAATGGAAAAGAAGTCCCATAACCCTAGGTTCCTAAGTTCCTTTTGCCTTCACTCCTATGTGCATAAAACAAAAAAAAAGAACTATATATTATTTATATGTAATATTTTTTCTGCTTTACGCTTAATCTTACATAGCAAGCTAGAGGGACACAAAGTGTGACTGTAAAATCGACAGGTTGTGGTTTCGATCCCCGGTTGAGGAAATGAAATATTTACTTATATTTATATTTTCATTTATTCTCTCTGGTGTCGAGACAAAGCGCAGCGTTGAGTTCCGCCACTCAACACGCAATGCCTCTAGAACCTACAGAAAGTGGGGAACGGTGTGTCTTAACATTAGGTTACCTCTGCCTACCCTGCTGTGTGATTTAATTTATTATTTTTGTTTTCTTTCGCTTCGTAAACTACTCATAATTTTCAGATATCATCGGTAGTTAGTATTATTGATAAGTAAAAAATATCTAAAAGCATGATTAATTATAGTTATCGAGATTGTTAAGAATAAAAAAATTACAAAATGTAAATATTGAAATTCATATTCATTAATGGTTCTATATTTTCAACTTGGTAGAAATAAAAACTACACTTCTGAAAATAATGTCTTTTACGATTTTATTTATCTTTTCAGACTCACACATAAATTCGAATGGTTACATATTTGTGTCTTCTTTTTACTTATCTTACCAACTTACACTAAACCAATATAAAGTTTGTTTACAAAATATATTATAAGATAAAGCAGTTTATATCAATAAAGTTATAAATTTACAAACATATCATTTTTACAATAAAATTTTTCTTTCTTAATATTACTTTTTCTATAATAGTAGGTATACATTTGTTATATGCTTCCGTTCAATTTATATTATTAAAATTACTAATTTTAAATAAGCTAAATTTAAAAAATAATTGAACACCCAACTACATTACCGTCTGTTAAAATTAATTTATTAATCAGAATTCATTCAATTCAAAGTAATAAGAAAAGCATAACTGTGGTAATAGATCAGCGTCGTCCTGCGTTTTGTCGGATTAATTTAATTATTTTTTTGATATTTGCTTCTATTTTCTGTCAAAATCACATAATTTGATTAATGTCACACTCAATAGTTAATCTTAAATAATTGTGGAGTTATGTTGCTTTAGTAGTTGTTCTATTTGCGTTATATAAAATGGCAATATTAATATGTTCGATATGGTATCCCGTAAACTTGGAAGTTAGTATATTAAGATTATGTTAATATTTGAAAGCATGTTTATTTAGCAAAAGTCGCCTTCGTTTAAAGGTTCATCTTCTTTCTTGTCATACACCAGCGTTTTGTAAATAGCCTTTTCAAAGTACAAAGCATTCAATCCTTTAGGTTCAGCCACCTTTATTTTCACATCGCCAGGGTATAAAATTTCACCCTTGTTTTTCGTACAACCCATCACTAGGGACTTTTGTAATTTGTCAATGCATGGGATTTCTGAAACAACAAGATTTTTTTTCATAGAGGGTTTTTTTAATTTCTTTTATAATTCCGAAAAAAAGTAAAGTTCAAATCCAACCTATATATTTTTTATATTGACAGATTTATATCGTAATCTGTCGTAAAAAATACTATTCTACAGCACAGAAACCCAGGTTGCATATCCCCGATAAAAAATATTACCAGCACTAATTAAAAAAATATATTTAATGTACCTGAAGTTACAACTTTCTTAATGGGAGTTCCAAGGGAGGCCTCGATCACTCTTACGTCTCTCACAAGCTGCTGGAATTCCAGAGGAGTCAAAGAACAAATGTGATCTGTTCCTTTCATAGTTTTATCTAATGTTATATGCTTCTCTAATACCTAAAAATAATATATGGAGAAACATTTTTATCTTTTTCCAATAATAAATTGATCAAAATATTAAAATAAAGAAGATCAACGAAAATGCCTATAAATGTTAAACATTTTGTCGGTTATATTTTTATTTCAGTTCAAGGGTAGTTATTAACATATATCACCCGCAAAGATTGAATATTAGGTAGGTATATCAATTTTGGATAATCTGTGGATTTATGTAATATTTTTTTAACATTTTTATTGGCACGGATGATATTTTATTTTTAATCCACTGTTAAAAATATTGTTATTAAAGTAAAAAAGTTAAAATGATTGAAAAAATTTAATTATAAAATGAAAAAAGAAATGACTAATGTAAGGAATTTAAATCATCATAATTTTCGTGATTACCTTAGCTCCCAATGCAACTGCACCTAAAGCCACTGCAGTACCGACTTCTTGACCAGAATACCCAACAGGGATATCGAATGTGTTTTTATAATCTTGTAATACAGTAAGATTGCAGTCTTCAAAAGGCACAGGATATGCCGATATACAGTGCAATAAACAAAATTGTTTGTGATGAGCTGATATTATGTCATAAATAGTTTTTACTGCTTCCTTGTCGACCATCCCGGTCGATATGATTAGAGGGACGTTCTTCGATGCGGCATATTTCAAGAATAATAAATTGTTTGAATCCCCGGAACCAATTTTTATAAACGGCACTTTTATATTCACCAAGAAGTCAAAAGAAACCTGTATCGAGAGATAAAGAGAAAATAAAAATATGTTGTTTGTTATATTTACTAATATATAGATATATAAAAAACAATATAATATTTATTTATCGCGTATTGGAAATACATTCAAAGTACTTAGATAGGGAGTATAAGAATAAATTAATTTATCATAAAACTAACTTTATATATAGTCTACGTCAGTTTACGTACCATATCCATGGCCGATGCAGTGAAAATAATGCCAACTTCTTGTGCATATTTGAAAAGTTCTCTGTATTGGCTCTCATTAAATTCTAAATGCTTCTTGTGATCGCCATACGTTTCACCCCAAGAGTTTGGATTGTTATATGGCCGTTCTAAATATTTCTTTGTGAATTTCTCTTTTAGGCATGTCTTTTGAAATTTAACACAACTCGCGCCGGCTTCCTGAAAATTGTATATTTAAACGTCGCCATTAAAAACTCTTTGTTCATACTCTTTTGTTTCGTGATAAGCGACAATGAATATCACAATCATAAAGCATTAAGGTACGTTTTTATCGCAATAATGCTAAAATTGTATAGAAGCTGTTAAGATTTTCCATTAACTTAATGTATCTGATGAATTATGTGTTCTAATTTAAATTTCTTATGGTGTTGTTGTAAATCGTTTGTCGGTATATGAAAAATATTAATTATATTGTCAAAGTATAGCAGTTTATTTTAAAAGTATTTTATTAAGAAGCATCGATTTGCTAACTTTTAGGAATGAGAGGACGAATATTTTAAAGTAAAGTGGTATGACCAGTGAGTTGCAAAACGCTTAGTTGCTCATTTACAAGTACCAAGACAAAGTATACACGTAAATAATTATTAATTTGACCAATGAATGATTTATATAAATATTGAGAAATAGAATTCAACATGTTTTACAGGAAAATACATTATTTTTTTAAAACCATTCTAGTAATGGAACTTTTAAAATGTATTTCGCTGTAAACACGCGTCCAAGGCATTCGCGGCGCGAGACGTCAGCCGACATTGTTTTGTTTCCGACTCACAAGTCACAACAAAACACTTACTTATAACCTTTAAATCGAGTTTACTGCAAATAGATAAAACATCACAAACCTTAGCAGCACGGATCAACTTTTTTGCTATTTCAATGTCACCTTGATGATTTTGCCCAACTTCAGCTATGATAAAGCAGGGATTGTTGCCGCCAACCTTAACGTCTTCCGTTATCTTCACTTCGACCATTGTCACGGGTGTCGGAGTCAGTGTATCGCCATAAACACAAACGAGCCGGTCGTCGATGCGAACTGATATGTAAAAACTAAGTAAGTAATAAGTGAAAGGTTATCGACCTCACTTGAACAGCCGATTGAGTAAATAAGGTCAATTCAATATAAAAGCGAGCTGCTCGCGGCGCGCCCGACGCACTAGTGTGCCGGCCCCGCGGCCCGCCTGCGCCCGCGCCGCATCGTAATTGATAAAAACCTGTATGTTGGGTGACCGCGACTACGCTGACATAACACCTTATCTATACAAACGCTAGCAATACATTTTAGTTGCATCGGTTGTTGGTATTAGGTACATTTTGTAATTTTCAATTTAATTCGTTACTTATCATTACAAATGCTTGAAATATTGCAGATAAATATCGTGGCTAATGGGTAAATAATAAACGGATTATATGAGAATATTAAATTTATTTATACATAGATCTGTCCATATTTACATATAATTATCACATTGTTTGCTGTCTTTGCTTAAAGTGAGCACGCGGCCATTTTAATGATGTCACGGTGATCCTTTACCCTGTCTCCGATAGCTCTGTTCACTTTGGAGTCGGTGGGTTTCGCTAGGAAGTTCGATATATAGCGGCCGGCCTCGATCAGTTTCACGAGGTCCACGTTAGTATTGACCCCCAGGCCGTAGAGGAAGTATACGAGGTCCTCAGTAGCGAGGTTCCCGCTTGCGCCGCGTGCGTACGGACACCCGCCCAGTCCAGAGATAGATGAATCGACAGTCCTTATACCGAACTGCAAAAACAAGAATGGTTAAATTTATCCGAGTGACGTCATCGGGTGGGTGCGCTTACGTACTACACACGCATTCTGTAGTTGCCTACTCAGTTGTTTATGACCTTTCACTATTTACATGGGAACAAAGCGTTTACGGCACATTTAAATATATTTTTACTTTTATCAAGTCTTGTAAATGTAATCTTGTGTGTTCTTCAAAAATATTATGATATGATGTGATAAAAGAAGTATTTTTTTTGGTTAGTAACTGATCTAAATATCTAATGCTTATTTATTTAAAAACTAAATTAAATAAATAAGCATTAGATATTTACTGCAAGATTTCTAAAACGATGGACAGTGGTAAAAAAGTACCTACCTATTAAAAACGTACATTATCGGTTTAGAGTAAACCTACTAATCCATTTTAATTCATTAAAATAATTTATAAATACATAATTTTTCATTATGTACATTTAAATTTTGCGAAAGTGTAAAAAAAATACTTTTATTGGATTTCATACAATGGAGAATACAAATCAATTTTCGAAATTATAAAAACTTCCTGATAAAGTTGGATAATATTGTGAAAAAAAACCGGACAAGCGCCAGTCGGACTCGCCCACCGAGCGTTCCGTAAAAAATTGGAGGTCCCGAGCTTTTTCTGAAATTCAGGCTTAGCTTAGCCAGAGCTCTTTCATATGACACCTCGTTTGAACGAGCAGCTTTTATACCAAATTTTATCCCCCTCTTAAGGCTATTATTATTTAGGATTCATAGGTACTTAAAAATTAACTAAATAACAACTTTGTTTATTTTTATTTTGTTGGACTGGCTGAGAAAGTGATAAGAACTTTTAAATTTAGTTTCTTATAGCGTAGATTGTTTTCCCTGGATGCAAGTATCAGGTACATACTTCCAGTAGCTTTTAAATTTTCTATCTACTCTATCATCGCGAGTAAGCACTTCAAACCTTTGCAACGATAGAGGTGACGGTTTGCAACAATGAGGCAATTCATCGATTAAATTTAATTTGAATTAAAGTTAATTAAGTAGACAAAGTATTAAAAATATTTATATTTGGCATCATTTTCATAAGCTGGTATAAATATTGCTCTAAATAAAATTGATATCTTTACACTATAATAATATGTTTATATTGAACGAATGACGTAACCATCACAGCTCATGTTTTTGATAAAACATATCGTTGACCCTCTGATATAAACAAGATATAGATAGAGATATATAAATGTAAACAAGCACAATTGAACGTAAATTATTTGTTCATTGAAATTTTTGATTTTGTTTGAATTGTTATTTAATAATAAGAGCCTCATGTTCTTATTTTTATATTGTCAGTCTGTTGTGTGTTATCTCATCATCAGTCAAATCATATAGAGCTAATTAGTTTTTAGGTTTTTTAAAAAATATCCATACTCTTATGGCTTACCTTTAATGGAAAATTAAGCATTGAAAACCCTTCCCTCATCTACTAAATGCCCCCCTTTCTTTTATAATTACGGTACATTATTTTATGATTTTTTTAAAGTTAAAACAACTCGAGCGTGTAGTAGAGTTATATTGTTTAAAGAACGCACAATATTTCACTAAAAACTTCTTTCTTGTTTTTAAGTTTTTACTCTTTTTATAATGCTTTTTCAAACAAATCATTGGTCAGATTCTTATTTACTTCCTGAGTTCCGTTTCCGGTAAGTAATTTTATTGTACTGATTTCTTTTGTATACGCGGATAATCAGAATTAAATTGAAAAAAGATGTTATAAAATAATACGATGCTGTAGATTTTATTTCTTAGACTTCAAATTGTTATGTTGACTCAGAATGTTGTTATAGTAAATTATTATTATTTTTATTGATTTTCACCGCTTTGTTTAGCATAAACAAAAATATGGGAATAAGTAAAGTAATAAAAAAAATATAGCAACAATAAACAGAGGTCATGTCCAAAGAAAGTTACGGTTTATCTCACAAGCAATAAATCTTTGTTATCATGTCAACTCGAGGTAATCTTTATTAAAATTTACGAGAACTAAAGTATGGCTAGCCCGACGCATCGTTTTAATATTGCAAATACACAATCACTTTTGTTGTGGTTTCAGCCAATTTCAACCAGTTTTTTCTATTATGACAAGCATCCAATACATCAATATTTTATTTTATTTATACATACACCAATATTTTCGAACTGAATGAACTTCGTTTAAAATAATAAGATTCCGTGTTTTTGTTCAAATCAGACTTATAGTTTACTAATATTAAAATAAAAATAAAAACAATATTTAAGGCACAGGCTTAGTGATTTCATATTGTAGTAAGGTTATTGTAGCATTAGTTTAACACCGATTTCAAAATTATTAAATACTTATTTTATGATTTTTGTTTAAATAAATCAAAGTACGTATTATTTTATGTTAAGTAAATTTATTTTTTTTTCGTTACAAAATATGTTATTTACTATTTTAAGTGATGGGTAATGGGTAACTAACAAAGATTACTCTCGTATGAGCAGGTATGATCGTCCTATGTAAAACTTCAATCTTATTAAGGTAATTTTTGTATGATTTGAACATTTTGGCATATTGAATAGTATGAAATAAGCCCAATAAAACTGCTGTAAATCGTTGAGGAGTTGCCTCGACTACTTATGATCGTCATCATAAAGCTTGTAAACGCACTCAAAATTCATATGGATGCAAAGTTCTTATGAATCTAAATTAATTAAGTCTAAATGTCAACCATTGAAGAGAATCTCTTCGTGACTTTCGTCTTCATTATAAGATTTCTAATGATGATCACTACCCGTTTGGGAGTAAAGTTCTCATTCTGTTCTCAAGTTGACTCTTGATCCATTCCAATAAAAAAAAGAATAATCGAAATCGGCTGACATGATATTGAGTTATTTGCCCACTCGCACACGTACTTAATGCAGATTTAAGATTTATATGGTTTTCTCAAGGACCGGCAGAATTCGACAAAAGTACAATGGTGAAATAGGATTACATAGAAAGCATCAACTTAAAAAAAAAATAATCAAATTTTTTGGATTCCCCCCCAGCTAAAAGTTCTGAGGCAACAAACAAAAAAATACAGTTTGAGAACTTAGGTTTTAATTGAAGTCGGTCAAAAATTTAACTACCCGACTCTTAGAGAACTGCACGATACAGTGAAAACTGATAGAAGTGCCGTCATCAGTTTGTTTGTTTGTTTTTTTAAACGCTAAGATCTCTGGAACTTCTGGTCGGATTTACATTTTTTTTATTTTGTATGAAAGCAGCAATTCCTCGAGGGCTATAGGCTTATATAACATCAGAGTGTAATTCTTATTTAGCTTTAAATAACGAAATAACAATAATAATGAACAAAATCGAATTGCTTTAAGCGCGTGCGCTGCAAAAATAGTTGAATATATGTAAGTACATCGTACTACAAAAACATTCAATTTTATAATAGTCACAATAAGGCATTTTGTGACAAAAAATAAAGAAAAATTCCAAGGTAATATTTATCCGTTTTTTATTTTAAACTAACGAGTGAAAGTTATTCCAACATCAAAGTTTTTTTTGGAGATCTCTAATCTAAATTAAATGCTATAAAAACCAGAAAATGTAAATTTAAAATAATTTAAGGTCGAGGGGGGCACCCTTGCTGCCAATGGAATCCTCGCATGCAGTTAGTTACGTAGTATTTGCATTTTCTCAAATTTATGAAAATAAGTTTATCGTGATTGAATGTATGTTTTTTCAGCTTTATGCTTTATCCAGCACACGGAAGGTTAAGTAGAGGGAATCTAGTGTTAAGACACTCCGGTCCCCACTATCCACCAAATTTTGGAGGCATTGCGTGTTGAGTGGCGGAACTCAACGCCGCTCTTTACCTCGACACCAGAGCGAAGAAAATGAAATATAAATTTAAATAAATATTTTATTTCCTCGAGTGGGAGTCGAACCCACAACCGTCGCGTTACAGTCACACCCTTGTGTCCCTGGGTTACGACAGCCTCAATTAAATGTATGTAATTGTGTTTTTGGTAAATGCAACACAGTAATAAAATTATAGGTATACCACCTATACCGCGAATGGACATCTAGTTATAATATAATAAGAAAACAGTGTAGAAAAAACTCTTAATTCTGAAATCAGTAAACAAAAATTATGGTACGATCGATCACGACAAAAATTTCGATATAAATATCGGACGTTAATGTATAAACATACATTTTTAAGATTTTATTTTTTAGTTACTGTTTGTATGTGTATTGAACAGAAATTATGTTTCTCATTTAAACATAGCAGCTCGTATTAGCTGGTATTAACTAATGCTCTAATTATCGTGATTATATATAGTATAGTCAAGTTGGGAATAAATAAAGGAACTCTTTTAAGTATAGGAGCTTAAGTATGTATGTAGTTACAAATCTGGTACAAAAAAGAAATAATTAAAAAAAATAGAAAAAAAAAAGTAAAAAGGGTTTCTTTAACCTATAATTATCACAAATATATACCTCTAATCCAGCAAGTAAATTAGACAATCCCTGTCCGTATGTATCATGGAAATGAAGGGCTAGTTTATCAGGTGATGTTATAGATAATACTTCTTTCATTAATTTTCGTACTGAGCCAGCGGTGCCTACTCCGATTGTGTCACCAAGTGATACTTCGTAGCAACCCATTGAAAATAATTCTTCTGTTATCTAAAATAATAAAATTTAAATAATTTTTAATCTCTATTCCCTGTGCAATTTTTGACTCACTATGCGTTTAGTAACAGAACTGACCTTTTTTGTCTTCTTACCAGAGAGGGGAAACAGAAATATTTAAAATGAAAATAATTAATCCCTGCAAGTGAGGGCCAAGTCCACAATAATTGAGTTTCAATATATGAAAAAAAAGCACAATAATTAAAATATATAGAAAGTATTAAGTTAGAAGCAGTTGAACAATAGTGATTGATTTTGTAACACAATGCTTGCGGATTTAATAATCACAGAAAATGAATTATTTTCATTTCTTCACTTTGGTAACAAGTCAAAAAAAGCAGCATTGAGTTGCACACAATATCAGGATAATTTGGCTGACTTTTGGAATTTGGGAATGGCGTGTCTTTAAGACAATTTTTTTTAAAGTATCCTGGACAGGATACAGAAGCTAAAAAACATATAAAAATTATGTTTTACCTTAGCTATTTTCTTAGGTTCAATTGCTCCATCGTATGGGCATCCTAAAACACATGAGACATATCCTCTTACTCTCATACCATCTTTGACAGCTTCATCAGCAACTAATTTAAATCTTCTAAGACCCTCTTCTACTGAACAATTTAAATTCTTTTGTGAAAATCCTTCTGAACCAGCAGGGAATATTGCTATTTCTTTAATATTACATTGTTTCTGTGTAAAACACACAACACATTAAAATAATACACATTAAATTTATAAACTGTATAATTTTTCTCACACTTCACAGTCTATCAGGATACACTGTAGCAGAAAAAGCAGCGGTAACCCTTTGCTTAGACATTCTGTTACCCCACTTTTTTTTTTATGGAAGAGACACGGCAAACGAGCGTTCGGATCACCTGATGGTAAGTGACTACCGCCACCCATGACCCCGTGCAACACCAGAGGACCACCAACAGGTGCGTTGCCGGCCTTTAAGGTGGGTTGGGCGCCGGAGCCCGGTATTACCTGATGCGAAACGCAGTGGCATAAAGCTACTACTTCACGCCAGTTTTAAATGCCGGGGATGGTAATCATCCGTTCGAGTCTGCCCAATGCTGGCAACAGGACTCTACCACACGTACTTTAGTCGCCTCTTACAACACCACCAGTACCATATGATCCTATTCTAGGCCGGGATCACACGGCAGTACTCTGCTTAATTTTTGAAATATTGTTACATTACCATAGGGAGATAATAAAAATAGTTTCTGACATTTTCTGAGTGGGAATGAAGCCCACAACTGTCATACTTATAGTCAAAAGCTGCGCTGCTGCACCTTAATGGTCTCAAAATATATTATTTATGATTACAATTATCTATATATATTAACTTACAGCAGTTTCATATCCTTTTAAGTTTGGTATTAGTACTGGATAATTAACATCAGGTTTTCTTTTGAGATTCTTCATAACTTCACTTCCATCACTCATTTGTTTTACCCATTTAGGGCTCACAAAACTGTTAAATGACAAATAAAAATTAAAGAAAAAGTAATAGAAAATACTAGCTATCTCATTTTCGTTTACCTACCTTGCAGATTCAATATCCTTAATACCTGCTTCAGCAATCTTGTGTATCAGTTCTATTTTTATTTCAGTGGGTACAAATTTTGCCTCATTCTGAAGACCATCTCTGGGACCAACTTCATAAATTCGTAATTCTGTTGGTAGATTACTCTGTAATAATTTTTATTACGAAAATATATGTTACGATGGTCATGGACTAAAATATAAATTTATAATAACTTATAAAATTATAGCTAAAACTTACGGTTGTACGATATAATAACTTGTTGGCGTTTTTTAAGCAAAAGTTATTTAAGACTCGTGTTCTGGTTAACATTATTATTTTATTTGCGTTATTTCAGATTAAAAATAATATACTACGATGAAGTGCGTACTCATTATACACTTATCAGTTATCACTTTGTAAATGTTTTCAGGACTCTGATCGAATGTTGATAACGAATTCATCTTTAATTGTAATGTCAAATGTTGCTTATTAATGTTCAATTATATTTTTCTGCTACTTATAATTTTCCACATTCTCATAGATTATTTTTGGTGCATTGTATATTCTAGCAGACTGTTCCATTTATGAAATATATCATGTAAGTACATTATAGTCTTTAGCATGATTTCTAAAATATTAAATACATACAACATATACAGTACATAATACAATAAATCATTAATTATATAATTTATAATTCAAGTATAATAGATAATACACCGGTACATATTCCTAATTATGTCAAAGTTGACAGGCAAAGTTTGAAAATTCAAATTCAAATTTTAAAAATGAAACTTAAACGGATTGTATAATACAGAAGAATTATTCAGTTTTACTTCTTAACTACCATCACCGTAAGCATAACCAATACTTTTCATATTGCTTGCGTAGTACTTTTTTAAATTATGTCAATTATATTTTGATTTGCACTAAACTCTTTTAACTAATGTTAAAAAAAAAAGCTTTGGTTTATTTTAAAGTCAAAGTAGTGGTAAGTCATTTCACTCTTTTATTTTTTTTTATTAATTTTATTTCTGATAAATTATTTGCAAAAAATACGTATTGCCTTTTAACCATTATCCTTTCGAAGTTCCTCAAAGTCCGACGTCTAAAGCGACCTACTTTCTGCGCGTCGTCGTCTCACGTCCCTTTTCTTACTTTGTAATACTCCAACACCACCGTGAAATAAGTCTTTAAGGCGTGTATAGCTCTAATGACGATCTCATACGTAGTTTCAACTTCTTCGTCTACGTGTGACGATTATACCAATCGTCACACGTAGACGAAGTAGACCTGCACAGCGAATACCATTTCGATATTCTGAGAAAAATGTTCGCCCTCCTCGTGAAAGTGTGTGTTTGAACTTGCCGATTTGAGGATAACCGTGTCCTTTCCCTATAATCCTATGGTGCTCTATTTTAATTTGTCCACCTCTTTTCTCAGCTCCTGTTACTTTCTCGTTGGTTCTTAGTGTCCTCGTATATGTTGCTAGTCGCAGAGGTCTTTTTAATTTTCCACAGCCAATCTCTGCCGACGATTCTTAGCACCCCCTGCCCTGTCATGACCATTGCTGCTGTCGACTGAGGTACATTTGTGCCTTGTGGTTGTTGCCATAGTCACTGCACCTGGCACTGCGTGTTGCAGTATATGTTATATTACACAGGAAGATACTACTGTCCACCTCTTAAAATTTGTGTCTTGCTCGCCTCTTACGATCTCTATGGTAAGAATAGACGGCACATTTATTTACATAATATATCCCTTTATTATGTAAAAACTATTGAAATAGTATTGCATTAGAGTACTTAAACGTTACTAAAACATGTCAAGCAAGAAATTGGTGTTTTGTCGACTAACAGGCAACAACATACAGACAGAAGAAGCAACATTTGATTAGACGTAAAAAGAAAACTTATAGTTCATCCACTATAAGAAGTCAGCTGTAGACGGTGGACGACCTGATTTTAGGTTTTTTCTTTTACTTTTGTCTATTTTCTCAACACTAATCTCCGACCGTTTTGTTTAATCTGTGATAATTATTCTTTGACAGTGACAACTTAGTGAATGATAAGTAACGCCCCCTATCTATTGTTGCCGAGATTCAAGCTTTAAGAAATACCGGCTTGCGGTATATTTTATTATAGAAGTTTTTGATATTAACAGGAAATCATTGTTTTGATAATGGGTATGTAAAACACAATACCATATATTTGATATAAAACAATAAACTAACATTTTTTTTTTATTTTCAGCGGTAAACAGTGCCACGTCTTTCGTGCTATCATCGATCTTAACCTTGTTGATATTTTCTGGAATGCAGATGTACAAACCACTTCTAATTAGATCGCCAATTACAATTATATTTGGAGGATATCTGGGTTCTGTTATGTTTATGTTCTTTGTTACCGTATCCTTTTCAAATACAATTACAGCAAAAACTTTTTTAAAGAAATAGATAAAAGAAAATAAGTTCAGCATTTATATATTTCACTACGTGCTGGTGTTTTGATGATAAATATTTACTATACATACTATTAATTAATTAATATATAATCCTTAATAGAAAAACAGGCAATAGGAAATTTAGAAGCAACACTATTTGGAAAGAATTTCCAATTGAAATTACCAGAGATAGTAATATCAATGCTGATTTCTACAATTGCATCAGGAATGGTTCACAGGATTTGTTTTACTACATGGTAACAATTATATATATTTTCAGTATTCACACTGTATCCTGCATAAGCAGGCAGAAATAACCTAGTGCTAACACCTAGAATACTCCATTCTCCACTTTCCACTTATTATCGTTGCATCAAGAGAGGTGAACTTAGTCCTTTCAATGTAAGATGAAAATAGGTTGGCTGTCCCATGATAGTATTGATCAATGTTTCTTTTATCACATGTTTATAATAATATATTTATTTTTTAATTTGCTCAACTTATTTGAAAATAAAATATATATATAGAAGGTAGTACATTTGTATTACACAAGCAACGGAATAAAAATGCTTAAAAAGGTTCATCTTTTGATAAAGAGGTTTTTATTAAATAATGGGTACACATATTTTTTATCACATTAGATTTTTTATTTATACAGCTTTGTTCTGTATCCTGTTTATATAGTAAGGTAGGAAAGAGATGTTGTGCAATAAAGGAGATGGTCATTTTTTTTTCTGATGGACTTACTGCTGTTGACCTGGAATGGTCTTAACAGCGTCACCGGACTGGGCTAGGAGATGGTCACTACTACACTTTGTTTTATAGCAGAGTGACACAGACAATTTATCTTATTTTACTGTCTAACATTATGGTCTTAATAACAATATTATTATACTTATCTTTTCTTTGCAGCTTAATTTTCTCAATTATAACTATTTACTACATGAATAAGTTGTCTCAGAAAACATATGCATCTGCACCTGTTGCCCCAGTTCCAGTCAAGGGCCGTCGTCACAAATAATATTTATATATTTTTTTTATAATTTTAAATACAAATATTCAATTATACTTGCTGTCTTTTAATTATTAAAAATCCAATTAATATTTTTTCCTTTGCACTGTAACTTGTAGAGTAGTTGGAAGGAACCAAGTGCTACAACAATCCATTTCCCTAGCCCCTACCTAATTTTTGAGCTAGTACAGAGTAATTGAATAACATGATTTAGCATTTTGTTTCTAATATAAATATTTCTATATTTATTTGATATATTGTTGTATACAAGTAAAGTGATAATAATATTTTGTCTTCTTGCTAGGGTGAGGAGATGTAAATAATTTATTCACCTGAAGGTAAATTAAACCTAGAACTCTCACATTTACTTTCAGATGTATTCGTTATCAGAGATAAACTATTTATCCTCAACAAATAGTGTTATAATACTTCACAAAATTTAGTAAAGCAATTAATTTATAGAATATGTAATTAAAAATCAATGATTAGTATTAAAAAAAAGTTTATTACTTTCTATGGACACAATATTGCTTAATACAGTACAGTAGTTCTATAACAATAATGTAAAACATACTTTAAACTTGGTTTTTAAACATACTTTTCTCTTAACATATTTAGAATACTAAAGTGACTTAAGAGTAAGTAGTTTTTAGTAATTGCAAACAATGAATCTTAACATTAGAATAAAATAAGTTAAATAGTTCATGCAAAATTAATATGTTTCAATATTAATTAGTTTTTTCTTGTGTATAATGATAACTTAAACAGACAGGAAAATTATTATTTTTTTATTAGCAAAATGTAACCAACAAATATTTTAAAAACAGTAAAAATTTTACCTTATACCTATATTTTAGAATATTAACTGGGAAATTATGTTACAGCTTAAATGATATGATTCAAAAAACAATTTTAAATACTTAACACTAAAGTTTTTAATTTAATAATGACTTAATATTTATTAATATTATTACATACTTTCTATATTTAATATAATTATATATATGCACACAGTAACATGTTATTGCACAAAGGCTAAACATAAAATTTATTTGCACTTTAACATCAAATATCTAGAACAGTGTATATAATATATTTTAGTGGTACTTAATATAATAATAAATAGTATTTATGAAGAGTATTTTTTTCTAATACAAAATATAGTATAGATTTATTTATATTGACAGAAAAATGTTTGAAATTATAACTATAACATACTGTCCTCAAATTTTGGCACAATATATTAAAAGTATTGCTTTAATGTTGTAATTTGTGGAAAATATGTATGTATATTTGAAATCTACTTTTTCATCTAATCAATGATATATAAGATAAAGCTATTTTATCAATTCTATATGTTAAATTTGATTCCACTGTGATATCACAGATTTTGTAAACAATTAAGGCACAATTAAAGACACTATTTTCCAA
The DNA here is from genome assembly GCA_917862395.2 of Heliconius sara. Classification (NCBI taxonomy): domain Eukaryota; kingdom Metazoa; phylum Arthropoda; class Insecta; order Lepidoptera; family Nymphalidae; genus Heliconius; species Heliconius sara. The sequence goes on along the minus strand of OU860789.1, from coordinate 16,693,815 downwards.
TTTAAAAATAGGTAATCAATAATTATTTGTTATTGAAAGTCTTTCATATATGAAAATGAAGTGATATTCAATAAAGTTTAACAATATTCCACATTATAAAGAGTAATCTTTTACTTGTTTCTAATATGCATACTTTTATTTCTAACATAGGGGTTTTGAAGGATCCTTGGTGTTGTCTCCATTACTCTTAGCAATAAATCATCTAGATAGTTTTCGAGATCCTTATTTTTCTTCTTTTCAGACTCTACATCTTTTTGTAAATTATATATCATGACTATAAGATCTTCCCTTGTCATATCATTAAATTGTTGTAACACTGTTTTAGGTATATTATTAAAAGCAGGATTTATAGTGTCCTCCTCTACAATGTTTTCTTCTCCAACTATAATTCGTTCTTCAAGAAGTTTTTTTGGTTTACTACTACCAAACTTTTTGAAAAATTTTGGACTAGGCTTTTCTTTCAACGAACTAGGACTATCCAATTTCTTATTTCTTTCAAGACTCGATGACTTTTCTTTGTCTATCATAGTTTGACTAATAGATTTTCTGGGATACAATTTTTGTGACCACTCATCATCCTTGTCAAGAATCTGCACTGGTAATTGTGGGGCTGTAAATGTGTCAAGGCTTAAACGAACAGGTTTGAGAGGTGCAGATTTTTCTGCAATAGCCAAATTGCTACTTGTAGATCGTCGTAAAAACTCCCCACCACCTAAATTTTCTAGTGATGCATTAACTGGGGATGGTGTATATTTGACGCCTCTGGGTGCAAATGAATTTTGTACATTGAGAGAACTTCCAGAACTTTTATGCGACAAATCATCAAAAGCAAATTCATCTTCATCTTCGCTTATAACACCAGGGTCTGCTTCACCTGATGACCTCTTGGGGGTAGATGTATCTGGAGTAGATATTACTGGACTACGAAGATTACCAACACTGCCACCTAATGATAATGACTCACTCTTTTTGTCTTTCTTTGTTAGGTTCATTTTAGATCCCAAATTTTTTGCCAATTTCTTAATTCCTTTTCTCTTTTCAATGCTTCCTATACTCATGAGGCTACCTCCCACGTTTTGAGCAATACTTGATAGAGATGACTTATGCTTCTCTTTCTTGCTGAGGTCTGTTAAACTTCCTTCTTTAACTGTAAAACCAATTTTCACTTCCAATTCACCCCTATTTTTATCATTTTCTTTCCCTGCTTTTCCTTGCAACGTATACCATCGGTTTCTTGGTCGTTCGTAGACATCGAGGTCTTTTAACGGAATCGATACCTGACCTAATAAGTGATCCTTAACAAAATCTTCATCGTAAACTTTTAAAGCAATTTCAGCAGTGTTCCCTTGACTTGGTATTCGTAGTTCGCATTCTTCATACCATTCGACATTCTCCGTAGCTTTATGTTTTACAGAAGTTTGAAATTTTTCTTTGGCCAGAGAGATTGTAACGAAACAGTTATTTGTACCGTTTTTGCCTTTAATAAGTAAGCCTTTCGCTCGTTGCACTGTTACTTGGACATGAGTTGGGTCCCACATCTCTTCTAATAAGATGTAATAATTAGCACTGTATTATTTGAAGTTTCTAATGTTATTTGCACTATAAATTTACGAAGATGAGTTGTCGAGCGGATCGTCCGTCACGAATTGTGATTGGTATCTTGAATGTATACAATCACAATCCGTCATTCCTCATTCATTACTCATTGTCAGTCATTTTCATTCCGCATTCGTGATTTGGTTTGCCTTTGCCCCTCCTCTGACATTCCATTCACGTTTAGTTTATGGTTTCGTCTATGGCTGGGTTCGTTTGTAGGATCTTTGTATTGAGATAAAAATGTGGAATAATATTGTTGTTACATAAATATTATATTATACTTTAATGTGAGTTTAATACACTTAGTATATGATTCGAGAACAAAACAGTAATTTTGTAAGAAAATTAATGTTGCTAGAAAAAAAATGTAATGCTATACATCGTTAACTAGCTCGTGTCCTACTCCTTTTGAAGCCGTTATGCTTATAAAATTTGTGTTCTGTTTTCAAAATAAAAATATTAAAATACCTACATTTATGATTACTGCTTTTTACTTACCTTTAACTATTTGTTTTGTTTTATGTGAACGCTTTTTAAACTGGATTTCTTTAAAATATTAAAGCTATGTTTTTATTAATTACAGACTACATCGATGAATTATGGCCGCCCTGAAGCTAGCTTTAAATGTCTGGGCGGACTTGATCTCAGGATTGTTTCTTATTCTTGATTTTTTTCTCGAATGCACAATGTGTTAAAATTGTGAAAACCCAACGAGCAAGAGCCAAGAGCGGTAGTAAATTGATTAATGCGAATTATGTAATACCTACATAGGAACGTATTCAGAAAATTATTAACTTGTTTTTGACAATTATTGACTTTTAAAAATCATTAAAATTTTATTTATATATGACTTGTTTATGGAATCTTAAATGCACAATGCATTTAAAATATACGTTATTTTTTTTATTACTGAAGTATTATCTAAACGAACTATACAAACTAGGTATCGATTGTATTTGTATGTAGTTTCTCCTTATTGGATTATATTGTCATGCGTACATCGTAAACATTTTTATGTTAGAAAAGAATCTATTACATAATACATACAGTTACTGAGAGACGGTAGCAATTGGCGAAATCCGATTCTATAGCGTTTTTAACAAAGTTTGTGAATAAATATAGAGGTTGGATGTTTACAAAATCTTTTCATATCCTGAATATCCTTTTCATATCTGTATACCTACTTTCGACTCTAGATTTGGTTATTGATTATAAATGTTATGATGAATAAATATAAAATACATAGACAAATGGATTTCTTTTTGTTTCACAAAGAGCAAATACAATTATTTATCTAAATATCCTGGTGACGTCTTTAATAAGGTAATTATTTCTTACATTTATATTTTTAGACGTGTGGAAGTTGATTGAATTGCGCAAATTAAATATTTACATTTTACCCTTCTGGCTGTTCTTCGGTTCATAAATCAAATCAAATCAGATTAATTTCACACTGTATTCCGCATACAGCAGGGTAGACAGAACCTACAACCGTCGCATTACAGTCACACTTTTTGCCCCTGTGACTCGATTCATGTTCAAAAAAATAACGAACTACGAGAGTAGTAAGCATTTATAGATTTAATGTAATTGTGTACTTATAGGTATATTGGTGAATTATAAGACAAACAAAAACAAGCAACAATCAACAAGAAATTACTGAGGTCTTCCTATATTTTTATAATATTTTTCTCCCTTTAGTCCTATATTAAGAACATTGCACATGCCTAAGTTACGTTTATTAACATTTCATCAATTAATTATGCTCCCAGATATTAATAGGCATAAGTGTGAAATTAAGTAAACAATGATAATGTTTTGTAATTTTAATTAATTTACTTTTAGGTGAAAGATGAAAAATCACATGCAAAAGCGTGTTGACCCAGCATTTTCCTTTGGTCATTTTAAATGTGTAACATACGAACGGGTGACAGGTTAAAGTTGATTGATAGAACAGCTCGCTCTTGGTCGTTAATTTAAATCAAAATAAATATTTTTTAAATTTTCTATGAACATGGATTTATGTAATGACGTTTTTTTAGGTTCACATTGTATCTTGCATATACATATAATGATAGTCAGAGAGAAACCTAATGATAAGACACTCCGTTATCTCTTTACCTCCCCATTTTCTTTTGGCTTGTAAAATAATTAAATCTCCAGATTAGGAATCGGATCCACAACTGTCGCGTTCAGACACTGCCATTGTGCCACGATGGTCCCAATAGAAATAAGCACAAGATTTTTTTGATGTAAGCTGGTCCTCTAATCATGACGTCGGATAATTTATAAAAATAAAAAAAAAGTTCTATAACTAAAAGAAAAATTGTAGAGTTAAATTTTTTTTTATTTCCTTTAGTCGTCGTACTTCGTAGTCGTTGTACCAAACCCCATACCAAACTCATCAAATTTATATTTTATAATAATGGAAAAAGCAATAAATTATAAAATATAAGTTTTATTAAGATATACATATAACTATATGTTGGCATGCCTATAAATAATTAAGTAGCAGAGTTCAAATCATATAGCATTTTAAATATTTTGACAGAAAGTGGTACCATATTTCAAAGGATATTTTAAACATTGTAATTATTTTGAAGTACCTATAATAAAGTCTACTAATTTGCAAATTGTTATATAAAGCTACCGTGCAGTTTGCAGGCTCGTGAATGAGTGACGCATAGGGAGTTTGTGAATGAGGTCGTAACCTAATTTGATATTACTAGTCCAGGAAGAACCGATTAAATATTGATGTGAAAAAAATGTATAGTGTCAAGGAGTCTTCATTATTGATTGCATACAGTGGTATAAGAGTTGAATTACGACGAGTCTGATCTAATGCACTTATGTCGGACGCTATAAACTACTCATAAGGATTCTTAAATGCTTATTTCTTTAGTCTTTTTAATTTGTTAAATATTTTTTTATATCTTAATTAATGTGAATATTATCATTACCAACTGACAAAACACATACATATCTACTTAAAATGTTGTATTATAAAGTCAAATACTTTAGCTAAACAAAAAATCAAATCAAATCAGCTTCACGCTGTATCCCGCACATAGCAGGGTTGGCATAGGGAACCTAGTGTTAAGACACTCGGTTCCCTACTTTCTGCCGAATTCTGGAGGCATTGACTCGACACCAGAGCGAAGAAATGAAAATATAAATTTAAGTAAATATTTCATCTCCTCGAGTGGGGATCGAACCCACAACCAGTCGGTTTTACAGTCACACTTTGTGCCTCTGCGCCACGACTGGCCTCACTCACTGGATTAGCTAAACGAAAATTACTAATGTATGAATGGGTCTTACATGCAAAATTTAAATATCAAGAAATATTTATTGAGATAACACATCGTTGTAGTATCGTCCATTAATTTACAAATAGCCATTACGAGCTTCGCTTCTACTCTACAGGGAGTCCAGTATGAATTAATAGGCTAGTTCACTGTTGCATAATTGTGTGGTGCTTAGCTTTGTGTTACTAAGATTTAATAACATATAACAATAAAATGTAAATGATATGTGCGAGTCCTTCGTGGCGCAGTGAGAAAAGCTTGTGATTATAAACGAGATGGCTGCCGATTCGATCCCCACTTGGGGGAATGAATTTTTAATCATTAATATATGTATTTTTTTAAAGACGTTAAGACACTTCGTTACAAACTGTCCATCAAATATTTGAGACATTGTCATGTTAAGTGTTGAAATTCAATGCTGCGCTTTCCCTCGTTACCAAAGCAAGGAAACGAAAATATTAAATATTTCATTACCCCGAGTGGGAATCGAACGAGAACTGTCGCGTGTACAGTCACAAGCTTGTGCCCCTGCGCCACGACGCCCATAATTATTATTATCTTAATTTTTTTTAATCCTTTGGTATGTCTTTGGTTTTCAAGTTTTATTCGTATTGAGATTTGTCTGCATAAACGCTTTATTCTGTATCGTGAGATACAAATAATATGATAAGTAAATTATCTATGTATATCAAAATTATCAAGTTATGACAATTTAAGTTCAACTTACGTCTATATATGTACTAAGCTGATCCAAATATTGATACTATGGGGGGTAGTAACATTTTAATAACTTAATTGTTATTCTTAATTATTAACTAAATAATAATTATTATTCGTATCTATAATTAAATATTACTATATCTATACTTTAAATTCCTTAAAGATAAAAGTAGACGTTTGTACAAGATGCCTAAGCATCTTTATACTATCTTTCAATTGAAAATTCGAACCTATAACATACAATTAATTATATTGGTATTAGATACATAAAAAAATGCAATTTCATAATTTTGAAGAAAAAACGCTGTCTATTTCGCTGTTTAGGGTTACGGACGTGGCTTAATTTATTCAAGATAATATTCTAATTAACAGAAGCCCATCGCCTGTCTTATCGGTTAGTAACTTGTTGTAGAGAAAATTCATTAGCGTATCGTTAAATCACCATCGCTGTGAAGTTTGGCTAAGTTAATATTTTGCTTGGGCTCAATACTCTGCCAACTTTGCGGACAAAATTTAGTACGGAATTGTGTACACTGTGAATATTATAGTAGGCAGCCGTTATACACTTTATACACTTGGCAAAAATTGTTTAAATTTTTAGTTTTTATATGTACATTATAAACGGTGGAGTGAAAGTGGAGTATTTAGACATTAATTTAGCATTACGCTGCATCCCGATGCAGTAAGGAAGGCAGAGGGAACCTAATGTTAAGACACTCTGTTACCCATTTTTCGCCGAATTCTGGAGGCATTTCGTTTTGAGTGGTGGAACTTAACGCCGTCATTTGCCTCGACGACAGAACGAAGAAGTGATAATATTCCATATTTCATTTCCACGAGTCATTTTTTCATTTCAATCGAACCCACAACCAGTCGATTTTACAGTCACACTTTGTGCCCCTGCATCACGATTGGCCTCTTACAGACAGAGTTAATTTGGAATATTAATCGTCAGTTACGTAGACTTAATTCATAGCAAAAGAAACCAAATTGAGAAAGAACCGAATTAATTCGGAGTATCAAAATAATAACAGGATAAGAATTTTAATAGCCAGCTTTATCAAATGACAATGCTTTATAATGTGATGGTGTTAGTCGCTTAATCTATAAAATATTTTTCAGAGAAAGTTTCGTCTTAAACGTTTACTATCTCGATTGTTCAAATAGTTGACAAAGTTGTCAAGTTAAACTTTATCAATATTGATATTATCTACGAGTTTAAAATTCCATAAATTACTTCTGTTTTGTTAGTGACAGCCAGTAAACCGTAAATTGCAAGGTTTTAGTTATTAAAGTAACATTTAGTGCAGAAATGATGGTTAAATCAGCCTCACGCTGTATCTCGCACACAGCAGTGCAGGCAGAGGGAACCTAGTGTTAAGGCACTCCGTTCCCCACTTTCTGCCGAATTTGGAGGCATTGCGTGCTGAGTGGTAGAACTCTACGCCGCGCTTTGCCTTGACACCAGAGCGAAGAAATGGAAATATAAATTTAAGTAAATATTTCATCTCCTCGAGTGGGGATCGAACCCACAACCAGTCGGTTTTACAGTCGCACTTTGTGCCACTGCGCCACGACTGGCCTTTATCTACATCTTCACATATAATGAAATGAAATGATAATGTTTGAAATATTATGACGATATTTATACATGTAATAGAACCTAAAACATGATTTTTTATAATTTTATTTGTCGGTTTGTTTGTGCAATCTCACGATCGGCTTACCCGATTGAAGGGCAGTTTTAGCATATAAGTTATATTTTAGCAAATTTCTTTCAACGTTTAGTGTTGTTTCATTCATATTAGTTTCATAAATAAAAAAAATGACAATTTTAAACATATTTAGCTCAACATAATTGCTATAAAATATTTTTTTATTGCCTGAAACTTTTAGTCTTCTACGTATGGACATTGTCTTTTAAATAATAATATTATTAGAACACGATAGTCGTTTCACTACTTTAAACATTACTTATTAAAGTAAAAACAAAATCTATAATTTTTTAATTTAAATTTCACAAATGTTTCTTATAATCTGTATAAATCGAATGTTTCGAATCGAATTTCAAATTAAGCTCAATGTTAAATATTTAAGCAATTAAAAACTCGCTGTTATGGTTTCAAAGGAATTGTTTATTTATTCAGTGATTGCTTAACCTGGATGCAAGTGCAATTATAAATTCATATATGTTGTACCAACACACACATGCAACATGAATAACTTACACAACCACAAACAAAGAACTATTTACTCCAGTATACGCAGGAGTATTATTAAATATTATATATACACATCCACATAAAACATATTTTAATATATTGCATAATGTTATGAATCAAACAACTAAAATCTCTATCATATTGCACCTTTAGAATTATAGTGACCTAATGAAAAAAACCTAATGATTTTGAGTAATTGTCAGAAATTGACCTCTTAATTCGTCTTAATTCTAAGTTCTCTCTGCCTACCCCGCTGTGTACAGACCGTCGTTTGTCGTCGTTTTAGGTAAATTTCTGACAAAAACACAAAATCATGGTTTTTTTAATTAGGTCCCTATAATTCTAAAGTTGCGATATGATAAGTAAGGAAATCATATCTATCAGCAATAAAAAGATAACAGATATACCTATAATTATTTTGAACATTTTCATTCATTCATCATTTAGTTAATAATATTATAATATTTAGGTAAATATAAGTTAAATATAGTTGTTAACAAAATAAATAAAATGGACAAATAAAACAACAATCTTCACAACAAAACAAAAGAGGTATGTATGTAGGTAACAGAATTTTTGGAGCGGTCATTAGTAGTGTAACGAGAAACAAAAGATCCCATCTTTACACCCGCTTATTGTGATGGCTCATCATAACGAGTCATCATAAGAGTTCGTCATCTACAAGGAGCACGCTTTTACTTCTTTGAAAAATTTTTTTTTATAAGAAAAAAAAATAGCACATACATAACAATTATGCAAAGGAAAACAGTTGTTAATGAATACTAGTCACCCATTCGCGGCTTCGTCCGCTAAAAGACGCAATTATTATATTAAAAAAAAAACTTATTTAATAATGACCGTACCGTATTTTATATATTAGCTATTATTTTAATTTTTATAAATCAGCTTCACGTTGCATCCCGCACACATCAGGGTATGCAGAGGGAACCTAGTGTTAAGACACTCCGTTCCCCACTTTCCACCGAGTTCTTGAGGCATTGCGTGTTGAGTTGCGAAACTCAACGCCACGCTTTCCCTCGACACCTGAGCGAAGAAATGAAAATGTAAATGTAAATAAAGATTTCATTTCCTCGAGTGGGAACCGAATCCACAACCAATCGCTTTTACAGTCACTTTTTGTGCCCCTGCGCCACGACTTAATTTTTGTAAAAGAAGGTAATTTGGCTAGTTTATTTATGCAATAATAACCTATTATTATTAGGTACATACACAATTGTCATTGGCTATTAAAATAACATCGCTTTCCACCGACATAGATAATAGTTATAAACGCTTAAATTATTAAAAGAACTCAACGGATTAGTATGGATTTCATTAATAAATAAATTTCATTAATTTAAGAGAAAAGTTTATAGAGAGAGAAAAATTTGCTCACAATACGAATGCGAGTTAAACTCTGCTCTTCCAAGCATAATTAATTTTTGATATACAGGAGTTCTCGAAGACCTCGATTATGTTAACCTAAAAAATGAACACTTTTTTGTTGTAAGTGCTCTGACGTCAAAATGTTCGAATCTGTAGAAAAAAAGGAATAATTTTTTGCTGTACCTACATTGTCTCTTTAATCAATTATGATTTATTTTTTAAAATACTGCACGGAAAACCATCAATGCTCTGAATTGGAAGAGCGCTATTCGTAAATTGCGGGCTTAATTTTACCAACATGCCAGTATTCAGAACTAGTTACGAACGCTGCTCCGTGAATAAATTGATTTCATTCGGAAATTAGTTCCATATATGTACAATATTTAAAATACGTATTCAGTCGTATGTGTCACTGGAGCTTCGTTTACTTCTCCATAGCGCTTGCATTATCATTAAATACTTTTTTTTATTAAGTTGGACGCCGTATATATATTTTATTTAGTCGCAGAGCAATCAGAACGAACCTTGTGTTAAAAGAAATTGTTTTTCGCTTCCCGCTAAAATTAACAGCACATGTTAAATGGCGTAACTCAACGCCTCCCGAGATGGATCCCCACAGCCATTGCACTATCAGACGCTTACGCCACAATGGCCTCAGTTATTTTTTAACAAACTATACAGACTAATAATGGCCTGAAAAGAATTTATATATTTGTTATAATAATATACTTTTCCAAATTTAACTTTTGTTCGTTCATAAACATTTCACCTTATGTAAGGTTTTCATAACTTATACATTTACTGTGTACGAGTACAGGCCGTATTTATTATTTATCTAAACAATTTAATCTTCTCAAGTATTCAAATTCCAATAAAATTCCACCCCTTGTTTACCGTTGAAATTGTAAGCTTTGAATGCTTAATAATTAAAGAACCTAATACAAGTACCTCACGTATAGGGGAGATGAAATAAGTGCTTCGTATTTTGTTTGTCAAAATCTGCACTATATTAGTCTTGTTAGTGAGGCCAGCCGTAGGGCAGGGCGAAAGGCGAACGACTTTAAACGCGACTGGTTGTGTGTTTGACTCTTACTCTAGGAAATGAAATAAAAAATATTTTAATTTCCTCCTATAGTAACGAGGTAAAAAGCGTTTAGTTCCACACGCACTGTCTCCAGAATTTGGCGGAAAGTAGGAAACGTAAGTATCTTAACGCCTTCCTAAACTACTATGTGTTATGTGGGATACAGCGTGATGCTAAAAACATTAAGAACAACAAAATATAGAGACAGACTCAAAGAATAATTATTGTCCAATTTAAAGTGATATATTATCGTGACGTAAAATATAGGTAATATATAAAGTATGTACAAGATTGAAGGTAGAGACGTAGTCTCGTATACCTAATATTATATATGTAACTTTTGTATATTAAGCAAAATTAATATTATTGATAATATTGTAATTAAGTCGTTTCAGCGTCATTAATTAAGGTAACAAAAAGTACGTATAAACAAGTCATTACATTGGGGTTTCCTTCTCGCCGCGAGAATTGTGATCCAAAAGTAGGTCAACGACCAGAACATTTTTTCCTATTTAAGACACAACTGTGTGCAATAGTTCACATATTGTTGTGGCTTTCTCTGTTCAACTACTATATTATTATTTAATAAGAAATATTATTTGTAAACTTTTTAAACTTATAAATTATGTCATTAACTTTACATCATATTTAATTGTGATGAGACGTATACGAGGATGTTACTAGTTGTCGTCTATAACTTTGTTTATTTGGACTTTATGGACCTTGTCAAGTTTCTTCATTTATCACCATAATTATTGATAGGAAATTGACGAGGACCTTGTGTCAAGGCGTTTTGGGCGAAACTCAATAAAATATTGAAAGCATTTAAATGGCGAACGAACTCACAATCGTTACGTTTCTAGTCTGACCATACGTCACTGAACGAAATTTCTTTAAGCGATTTGCAATTTGCATTCTCAAATGTCAAAGCGCTACATTTTTTTAAATATCTAGATAATATAATAAAGAGGTCACGGGTCATGGTAAAAAGAAATATTATTGTATTTTAGAGTCTTATCAAATTTGAATTCAAGAATTAAGAATTATATTTAAAGTTTAGTTACACTGTATATTTTTTTAACATTTTTAACAAGTGTCTTTCCGCATTAAAAAGGTATTAAACTGTATTAGTATATTTGGTTATCGTTTCAACGGCGACTTAATTAAAAACATTATGATTAGTTCCAAATTGTTATGTTAGGTTCCTACCTGACGGAAATGTTAGTTAGTAGCTTTCTTTTTAAGATTAAGTAGACCTTTTCAGCACATTTAGTTAGCTAAATATTATTTAAGCGTAAATATTCTGTGTAATAATGTATGTTGTAGACTCACTTGGTTGTAGGCTATGTGGAGTGTAAAATCAAACACCACTTGGCCGCGGGCCAATGTGAATGTGTATTTGTCGAAGCGTGATTTGGTTTTGTATATAACCATTTTATTGTAATAGTATTACATTTTAAAAATTTTAATTGTGAAATAAATAAAAGATCTGGATGTGAATTATTAAAATTTATTAAAAAGTATTAATTTTTTTCCAAGAAATATATAAAAAAATAAAATACAATAAAAAAAAATGGATTTCGACTGGAATATTTCAATAAGATTTAAGAAAACACGAGAAAAATAATATCAAATTGATAGCTTAAACCTATTTTTAAACAGTCAATACATGCATTAAAGACGCTTATTCGCCAGTTACCTTTCAGGAGCCATAATTTCATCATATAAATGAGAGCCTTTACATTTTTCACATACCACTAGAAAGTTCTGTAAAGAAGAAAAAAAATTATTATTATATTATCTTAGGAAACACAAAATTATATACAAAAAGTTGAATCATAGCACATAATAATTTTGGCTTTTACTTAATATTTTCTCGATCAATATGAAAAGATGTGTTAATATGTAAATATAATTTATTTACACTAATGGTGGTTACTATATATAAATTGAAGTTTAAGTCGCAGTCTAGAAACTTACCATATTATACTGTTGTCGTAGAAGATCCATTGCAACGTCAAAGTTGCGATCGTTTACGGGTCCATATTGCTCCATTAGTTCTACTGATCTATGTGCACGTTCCTCTAATTGGCTTAGAGTTACAGGTTCGTCCCTGAACTCCTCACGGCGTCGTCCAAGTCGCGCACCCCAGTTACGGTGGCTTCTGGCCCGCCTCAACGGATGTGTATTGCCAGGCTCTCCTCCAGCCCGTGCTTCTACCGATCTTGAAGGTAAATTCACCATGTTACTCTCAACACAGGCTATAGCTAAGTGAAAGATTTATATAAATTCACGGATATTTAACTAATTTTTTTTCAATAGACGAGTCACTAATGCCGTATGGTTGTAAATATTTTAATTATCCTTTTTAGTAAACAATTATAGTTTAATCACCTGTATTGTTGTCAACCAAAAAATGTAAATCCTTAAAGATTTAAAAGAATAGCCGTTACTGTAATGATAATATTCATTAAGTTAACGACGCAATAAAGGGTTTACTGAGACAATAGATTTCCAGGGATCTCATTAGTTAGTTAGGCGGCGTAGACAATGACATTCGTTTCTTTCATATTCGACTTATAATAAAAGATATGTTTACCACTTTTAAAGAGGTAATAAGTTGTAAAAAGTGAATTTGAAGTTAATTCTTAACATATGAAAAGACACAATAAAGGGTTGACTGAAACAATAGATTTCCAGGGATCTCATTAGTTAGTTAGGCGGCTTAGACAATGACATTCGTTTCTTTCATATTCGACTTATATAATAAAAGATATGTTTACCACTTTTAAAGAGGTAATAAGTTGTAAAAAGTGAATTTGAAGTTAATTCTTAACATGTGAAATAGTGAAAATAACGAAAAAAGTGGTTGTGTCTGAAGAGGGTTTACGGATAATTTTACGTCATATACAACGTCATTAGAACAGAAGGTTTTAACACTAGGTTCGCGCTGCCTACCGTGCTATATCCTATATGCCGGAATACAGCGTGAAGCAAAAAAAAAACTTTTTTTAGGTTTTACATCCATATACTCCTAGTATTAGTGAGTTAGTAACATTTTTTCTCGTGTAACATGTTAGTTACAGTTAGTAGATTATTTTATTTTTTCTATCTAAGGTTTTTGAATGGAAAAATGTAGGCGAGCCGTGATTGTCTACAGAATTATGTTGTGACTATCCTTCTTGCTACTCAGCAAAGGCGGTGCTTTTTTTCGCATTGTAGCATGGAAGACGTCAACCCTTTTAGAATAATTGGTGCCACACGACGGTGTTACGACGACGACGGTGTTATAGCCTCCGTCCAGTCCATAAAAGTGGTGTCTCCTTCTTTTAATCCCCTCCTTTTTCTACCTCTCCCTCTGCCCATCCTTCCCCCTTTTTCTATTTGTCCTATTCCTCTCCCCGCGGTTTCTCCCCACATAGGGGTTTGGAGGTTAGATGGCAGTCGCTCCATTTAAAAACCGCCATCCGCCGTTACAATGGAAAGTTCGAATGTGAAACTGGGTACGGCTAGGGTGTCGCCGCTAAACGACGCGCAGGCACATCGCCCTACACCTGCGACAAGTGGGCAAGGGCTACCGTGTCAAGTACGGGCACGGCTAAAGACGCTAGTACCCAGACGGAAACTCCGCTTTGCAACGTGGAATATTGACTCTCTAACCGGACCATGCAGGGAACTCGCAGATGGTCGCACTCATGAGACGTCGGGTCCAGTGTGCTTTCCTCCAGGAAACTCGCTGGAAGGGCAATAAGTCCCGTAACATCGGACAGGGTTACCGGCTTATATACACTGGGTCACCTTCGGGTAGAAATCGGATCTGGCCGTCGTGAATACGTTCTTCCAAAAGAATCCTCAGCACCTTATCACGTATAAGAGCGGGTCCCACTCAACTCAAATAGACTACTTATTGACCAGATGGTGTCATATGGGCAGGGTAACTAACTGTAAGGTCATTCCAGGCGAAAGCCTAACGGCCCAACATTGTCTTCTTGTCATGGACTTTACCGTCACTCCGAAGAAGAAAATAGCCGAGAAACGTAGGCCTCGGATCAAGTGATGGTTGCTGAATAAACCGATGTGAACCGACTTCCTGGCAGAGGTGAAAAGTCATAATCTTTCGACTAACACCGAGACTGCTCAGGAGGCTTGGGATCGAGCTCAGTCGGCAATCATGGCGGCGGGCAAGCGAGTTCTTGGCCTTTCTAGGGGAGGACGTGTCATCGACAGGGAGACATGGTGGTGGAATGACAAGGTGCAGGAGGTGACTCGTGAAAAGAAGGATGCCTTTAAGAAGTGGTGGCAATCCAACTCACCTGAAGACAGACTGGCGTACATAGTAGCTAAACGTGCCTGTAAAAGAGCTGTAGCCAGAGCCCGCAGTAAGAGTTTGTCACCATTGTATGATAAACTTGAAACTGTGGAGGGTCAGAAGCGAATGTTGGTCAGCACTATCTCGGCACACTCAGGAGCTTCACCTCATGAAAATGAAGATGCTGAGGTGGATGTGCGGCGTAACGCGGTCTGACCGCATACGCAACACATTCATTCGAGGTAGTCTTGGAGTCCGTGACGTAGCGGATAAGCTCCAAGAGCGTGGCTTGAGATGGTTTGGCCACGTTACGCGCCGGGCTAAGAACTATGTCGGATGCAAGTGCCTTGCTATGTCAGTCCCTGGAGTGAGACCTTTCGGACGCCCAAGGAAGCGCTGGTTGGATGTCATGAAGCAGGACATGAGAGTCAATGGTCTAACCACCGAGGACGCTAAAGACCGTGCAAAGTGGAGAAGGTTGAGTAGGAAGGCAGACCCTGGCAAATAGCCGGGATTGATGCCAGGAAGAACAACATACATCGAGCCATTATATAACAAACTGCGAGTTGTATGCGGCGGCAAAGCCGCACGCCGCTGTTCGTCGTGTGGCACCAATTACTCTAAAACGGTTGACGTCTTCCATGCTACAATGCGAAAAAAGCACCGCCTTTGCTGAGTAGCAAGAGGGATAGTCACAACATAATTCTGTAGACAATCACGGCTCGCCTACATTTTTCCATTCAAAAACCTTAGATAGAAAAAATAAAATAATCTACTAACTGTAACTAGCATGTTACACGAGAAAAAATGTTACTAACTCTCTAATACTAGGAGTATATGGATGTAAAACCTAAAAAAAGTTTTTTTTTTTTGCTTCACGCTGTATTCCGGCATATAGGATATAGCACGGTAGGCAGCGCGAACCTAGTGTTAAAACCTTCTGTTCTAATGACGTTGTATATGACGTAAAATTATCCGTAAACCCTCTTCAGACACAACCACTTTTTTCGTTATTTTCACTATTTCACATGTTAAGAATTAACTTAGGCCGGCCGTAGCGCAGTGGCACGAAGTGTGACTGTAAAACCGACTGGTTGTGGGTTCGATCCCCACTCGAGGAGATGAAATATTTACTTAAATTTATATTTCCATTTCTTCGCTCTGGTGTCAAGGCAAAGCGCGGCGTTGAATTCTGCCACTCAACACGCAAGGCCTTCAAAATCGGCAGAAAGTGGAGAACGGAGTGTCTTAACACTAGGTTCCCTCTGCCTACCCTGCTGTGTGCGGGATATAGCGTGAAGCTAATTTAATTTTTTAATTTTTTTTTTAAGAATTAACTTCAAATTCACTTTTTACAACTTATTACCTCTTTAAAAGTGGTAAACATATCTTTTATTATAAGTCGAATATGAAAGAAACGAATGTCATTGTCTACGCCGCCTAACTAACTAATGAGATCCCTGGAAATCTATTGTCTCAGTAAACCCTTTATTGCGTCGTTAACTTAATGAATATTATCATTACAGTAACGGCTATTCTTTTAAATCTTTAAGGATTTACATTTTTTGGTTGACAACAATACAGGTGATTAAACTATAATTGTTTACTAAAAAGGATAATTAAAATATTTACAACCATACGGCATTAGTGACTCGTCTATTGAAAAAAAATTAGTTAAATATCCGTGAATTTATATAAATCTTTCACTTAGCTATAGCCTGTGTTGAGAGTAACATGGTGAATTTACCTTCAAGATCGGTAGAAGCACGGGCTGGAGGAGAGCCTGGCAATACACATCCGTTGAGGCGGGCCAGAAGCCACCGTAACTGGGGTGCGCGACTTGGACGACGCCGTGAGGAGTTCAGGGACGAACCTGTAACTCTAAGCCAATTAGAGGAACGTGCACATAGATCAGTAGAACTAATGGAGCAATATGGACCCGTAAACGATCGCAACTTTGACGTTGCAATGGATCTTCTACGACAACAGTATAATATGGTAAGTTTCTAGACTGCGACTTAAACTTCAATTTATATATAGTAACCACCATTAGTGTAAATAAATTATATTTACATATTAACACATCTTTTCATATTGATCGAGAAAATATTAAGTAAAAGCCAAAATTATTATGTGCTATGATTCAACTTTTTGTATATAATTTTGTGTTTCCTAAGATAATATAATAATAATTTTTTTTCTTCTTTACAGAACTTTCTAGTGGTATGTGAAAAATGTAAAGGCTCTCATTTATATGATGAAATTATGGCTCCTGAAAGGTAACTGGCGAATAAGCGTCTTTAATGCATGTATTGACTGTTTAAAAATAGGTTTAAGCTATCAATTTGATATTATTTTTCTCGTGTTTTCTTAAATCTTATTGAAATATTCCAGTCGAAATCCATTTTTTTTTATTGTATTTTATTTTTTTATATATTTCTTGGAAAAAAATTAATACTTTTTAATAAATTTTAATAATTCACATCCAGATCTTTTATTTATTTCACAATTAAAATTTTTAAAATGTAATACTATTACAATAAAATGGTTATATACAAAACCAAATCACGCTTCGACAAATACACATTCACATTGGCCCGCGGCCAAGTGGTGTTTGATTTTACACTCCACATAGCCTACAACCAAGTGAGTCTACAACATACATTATTACACAGAATATTTACGCTTAAATAATATTTAGCTAACTAAATGTGCTGAAAAGGTCTACTTAATCTTAAAAAGAAAGCTACTAACTAACATTTCCGTCAGGTAGGAACCTAACATAACAATTTGGAACTAATCATAATGTTTTTAATTAAGTCGCCGTTGAAACGATAACCAAATATACTAATACAGTTTAATACCTTTTTAATGCGGAAAGACACTTGTTAAAAATGTTAAAAAAATATACAGTGTAACTAAACTTTAAATATAATTCTTAATTCTTGAATTCAAATTTGATAAGACTCTAAAATACAATAATATTTCTTTTTACCATGACCCGTGACCTCTTTATTATATTATCTAGATATTTAAAAAAATGTAGCGCTTTGACATTTGAGAATGCAAATTGACGATAGTCACTTAAATGAAGCTTAAAAAGATACTTCAAACTTAAATATTCAACAGTACCAGTGCCAAGACCTTAATTTACTGTTTTTCATTTAAATGTATAAATATAAGGGAATTTATAATATATTCACTATATTAGACTGCTATGAGTCATCATAAAAGACCAGTTAAACAGAAAAAAATACGAAGTTTCGCTTTAAGAAATTTCGTTCAGTGACGTATGGTCAGACTAGAAACGTAACGATTGTGAGTTTATTCGCCATTTAAATGCTTTCAATATTTTATTGAGTTTCGCCCAGTCTTTAATTCTGATGGAAGCCGGAGAACGCGCCTTGACACAAGGTCCTCGTCAATTACCTATCAATAATTATGGTGATAAATGAAGAACCTTGACAAGGACCATAAAGTCCAAATAAACAAAGTTATAGACGACAACTAGTAACATCCTCTAGATCCAGATTATTTACTTAAATACGAGAATTTCACTTTTCGTAGCATTATACATCGAGCCATTATATAACAAACTGCGAGTTGTATGCAGCGTTGCCGCTGCATACAACTCGCAGTTTGTTATTAATTATCTTAAAATTTCGATCGAAGAACTCAGCAGTATCATATCATCAGCGTATCTAAAGATATTGTGCATCTATGTAGCATAATAATCAATATAGACGCTACTGGCCTCTTCAGTTAGACAGTTAGCTGGTCTAACTAAACTAACACCTAAAAAGGGACCTAAGATCCCTATGTCTTACGCCACAAGTAAGACCTTACAGCTTACAATGCTACCACCTGCCTAACCTTTTTTTTTGGGTGTTCATACCATTAAATTTTAATAGTTAAGTATATTCCGCCGTCATATCCTTACGTTTCAGCTTCTTCCGCAGAAGCTCATGATTTATCAGATCTAAGGCTAAGATAAGTCCAAGAAGCACGCGTATACCGGCGTTTTCCTCTTATTGTAGTACTTGACAGTATGCTTCAGACTGACCGGCGTCGTAAAGTTCCATACATTTCTTAGATACTCTTGTTGTTTTGCATATAATTAAATATATAAAATGATTATTTTTTGTAGGTAATTTTATAAAATGTTTATAGTAATATAATATGTCTATCTCATGATATATGTATAAACTAAGAAAATTTTGTGTGTAGTAAATTAAAGAAAAATGTGCTACCAGGACGTTTCCATCAATAAAATAAGAAGTATCAAAAACTAAAGTCCGTATTTATAAATAGTTATAAATCACCCTCAATACAAGTTTAAGAACAATCTTGTGATGTAGATTTCATTCATAGCTATATAATTTATGAATGAAAACGGCATCTTAAGATCGGTCTCAGACATGAGAACGGTTGTTAACCGTTGTAACACGAGTGTAAAAATATATTTTCGGTAACTTTTGGCTTTGCTTCTTCAACATATATTATTCACACTTTATTTTCAGCTTCACATTGTATCTCACCCATGGTAGGGAAGGCATAGGAAACCGGGGAACCTAGTTTTATGGCATTCTGTTTCCATTAAGACACCGTTCCCCAATGTCTGCCGAATTCTGGAGGCATTGCGTGTAGAGTGGCGGTACTCAACACCATGTTCTATCTCCGAGCGAGAAAATGAAAATATTAAATATGTCATTCCCCCAAGGGACTCGCATCTATCTCGCAGAGTAAATACGTGAAAATAAAAAAAATAGTATACAATACACAGAAAATGTAAATTAGATTAAATTGTCATACGAAATAAATGCTTTATTCATATAATATATAGGTAACTTTGTATCTTTATAATTGGAGCCTGGAGTATTTATTGTAATTGGTTTTATAGGTGGAATGGTCTCTAGAGCGTGTCGTCCGGAATTAAACGTAGGAAATTAACTGAAAGCTTGGTGTTAATCTGAGAGGAACTCAGAATAAATTGCGGGAGAAACTCTGCATGCGCTTCGAGAAAAGGTTTTATTGGTAGGTACTAGACCTCATTCGTTTGTTTGTTCATATTTGAAATATTAATATAATAACATAATAGCCAAACGTTATACAAATAACGGTATATATATAATGACTAATGAATAAATACTTACAATAACGTTCATCGTTGTATGAAAGTGTTGCTACTATCAATATATTCACAATAATATATTTTTTGTATCACGCTGCCTACCCTACTATGTACAGCGTAAAAAGAGAACATGGAGACCTAGTGTTGAAACTCTTTACTAGATAAATAACTATATAAACTAACTTAACTATATAAATATTTCTTTCCCTCCAATGAGAATCCTGTTTCCCTGCGTCACGAAGCCTACTATTATTGACTACTACTTTTAAGTATTTAATTTTCTTTATTAAGAATCAAATGTTCTCTGACGACAACTATCCTTTGTGTGCTGTTACCGCAGTATTGTCTGAGTAAATATGTAAGTAAATAATGTCTAAATTTTAACAAGCATTCGCCGTATCTCCTTTTTAACCGACTTCTGTAAAAGAAGAAGGTTCCTTTTACAGTCGACTGTTTTGTACCTCAGTACTTTCGACTGAGTGGACCAATTTTGATGATTCATGATGATGATTTTGGTCCAGTTCTAACAGTGATATGCATGAGAAAAGCATAGATAATAGATAAGCATAAGTCTTAGATTTGCATTGATTACTTTGATTTACTTTTTGAAGTCGTATTTTTTTTGTTAAAAATTATTGTCATAGCATTTTAGCTACCACTTAGGTAGAGCCTTAAATGAAATAGTAATAATATCAAAATAAAATATCTTTTTATACTTATGTATTATGTAAAATATTAACCAGTATAATAAAATTCACGCAGTTGGTGTTTCCTTAATTACTATAAATCTAACGACGCTGTAAATTAAACGAATAAAATATAGAGATCCTCGATTTTAAAAGAAAGAAGATTTTTGTTAATATCAATATGAACAGAAAAGGTTTAAATTAAGGTTACAAATAATTTGAAGCTATCGTATGCTACATACGAAGCAGTAAAAAAAGACGCTTGAGTTAAAACTACAGCCAAACCGCAAGTGTCGGTCACTCGAATATGGAAATTATTTAATTAAAAGTTGCGAAGGATTAAAGCTATCAGACTTAATCCAATATCTGGGAGCCCAATTAAAACTTGCCAATTTCGAATTGAACGCCTTTAAAGGAGATTTATATTTTTCGATATAGTATTTACGAAGCAGTAATCAGGGCCCAACATTTGTTACCTTATCAATTGTAGAATTATTTTAATAATTATTTAAATTTGGTAATTAAGTTTCAATTTGATCAATTTTGTTTCTACACAGTCAGAAAACGAAAAATGTAGTGAAAGGTATATAACCTTTCGATAAATTTTAGGAGAGACCATGATTAGAGAAACAAAAATTAAGAGAAAATATATTTTTAGTTAATTTACTTATAATAAATAATCTGCAAAATAAATGAAAAATTTATTCAGTTCTTTTTATCACAAAAGTTAATTGTAAAACTTTAAATGACTCTCCTTTGTATAAAGTTCCTACTGGAACTTAAATGATTACAAATGGAAGTGGTGCGGTTAGTATCTACACCGGGACAGTAATTTCTCGTCCCGTTTCTTTCCTTATTATAATATATATTTGAGACCAGTCGTGGCGCAATAAATAAGCGAATGAAATATTTAATATTTTCATTTTCCCGCTTCGGTAACGAGACAAAGGATGGTGTTGAGTTCCGCCACTCAACACGCAATGCCTTCAGAATTCGGCGGAAAGTGGGGAACGTAAGTATCTTAATAGAAATGGAGTGTAACACTTGGTTCCCAGGTTCCCTCTGCCTACCCTACTTCGTGGATATGGCACAAATCGTTGGAATTGATTTAGAAATTTAGGCTTTATCTACATATGTTTGTAATACCGCGATTTCTTAGGATATGACGTATCCATTATGCGCGAATTTTTGGCCTTGCTGAAAAGTAAAACAAGTAATTTTTGACTCCCCATATCCTTATTTTATAGGTTTTCCAAGTCGAGGACTATATGAAATAGGCTTCGATTTGGAAAACCTATAAATATATTATAGTATGTATATATTTTATTTTCACCTAAATTGAGAAATTGAAAAAACTTAACGGACAGGACTCTATTTAACAATGGAGTGGTTCAGTTAAGAAATATATTTTACACATAAAATAATCTTCAAGCAAAAACAAGCGCTTCAGTATAACAGAAGAATTAAATTAATAATAAGTAACTATTTGCTTCTAGCTTCTTTATGATATTGCTTTCCTTTTACCGTTATATGAAAAGGGATATGAAACTGCCAAGTTACGTGACGCAAATGCGGAATAAAATTATATTTTTATATACATTAGCGTAAAAGTTACAAAATATTACAAATAAATATTTTTATATATAAATAAACCTTTTGTGAATGGTTGTACAATTTTCGCTACTTCAAATATTTACCAATTTCAATATAAAATAATTGCTTAGTGACAATTTGTTACATATATGTATATGAGACAATAGTTTAATTGGTCGTTCATAAAATATTGTAAAAAATACTAGTTTGTTTTCTAAAATAAAAAAATAACAAATTGTGAATAGTATTTATTGTATTGCAATTATTGGACATTTCTATAGCAAACCGAAATGTGGAGTTTGAAAACATCATTATTTTGTTTTAAATTAGGTGATATTGAGGCCAGTTGTGCTGCAGGGGCACAAGAGAATGACTGTATACGTGACAGGTTGTGGGTTCGATTCCTACTCGACAAAATGAAATATTTTGATATCTTTTTTGGTGTAACTCGATATATCCAAGCGTTCCTAAAATAAAACTCTTCTCTTGACAGACAGACAGATTGACAACAAAGATCAATGTTATAAGATTGATGATCGATGATCGATGTTATAAGAATAAAGGATTTATTTTTTCTTAAAAAAAATTGGTTACAAACATATTAGTTTTCTTCAGTTAAAATAAAAATATAAATTATAAAATATTGTTATATCAATTTTAAAACTCTTTCTACTTTAAAATAATCGTAAATCATAAGCGCTACCACTATCCCTTGCAGGTAGCGCCTCTTAATTTACGACTGGGTTGTATAAACCAGCTTAAACAATGGTAAAGTCAATATATTGTATAAATAATATTATTATTTTATGTTAAAGGTTTTACTAGTTGTTTAGAATTAGGTGTTATTTGAATTCAGTATTTAGGATTATACTGTTGTGTGCGGAATACAGCGTGGAGCTGATTTAATTTTTTAATTTAATATTTTTTCTGCTCCTCAAGTTCATTCAGTTTAATAAAATTGTAACGGAGTGGCTTATATGGTTTCTGCTTAGCAAGTCTTGATATCGGTGGTGTTATTTATTTATTAATTTGTTTACATGTATTATGTACATGAAAAAGCTTTTTTTAGACTAGGTTTGTTATATAATTTATTAACCACTTCTATAAATAGATGATTTCAATATAAATGCAAATGATTAAAATCAACTCGCTATCCCGCACACAAGTTACAAGGCGGGTAAAACCTAGTGTTAAGACACTCCATTCCCCATTTTTCGCCGAATTCTGAAGGCATTGCGTGTTGAGTAGCGGAACTCAACGCCGCGCTCGTCCGCCTTACAATTATTATTACCAGATAATATGTATAATAAAGCTTTAATGAAAATGGTATTATGTAATTAGTGTAAATGCGTAGGTGTACCTACAATGGCGGTCGTTATCCTTACTGAGATTATCAAGACTTCCACACCGCGAGATATCAGGTTGCGAAGTTTTGTCGAAGATTCAAACTTGTTAATGACGCTTTAATGACGATGCTCCTGTTTCCTTAATTACCTTACTGTGAAACACTATTATGTACATACTACTAATACTATTTATTGTATATATAACAAAACAAAACAAAAAACTAAACATTTTAACAACAAAAATTAAAAGAATTGTTTTGTAAAAAGTATTTTTCGTAGGGTAGCGGGATTTAGTTAAAATCTCCCTACAGAGATGCTAGCAACATAATTAGCTAGCTAGCTAGTTGTAACTAACTAGCATTTAAGAATTTGAACGTAACCCGATGTGAAACTAAGGTTTAGTTGGTCAGAGGCTCTTGGGTGGTTTCCAAGAGGCGCGGGTTCAATTTTTGCTACGTTCAAAATATGTTTTTTTTCTTATTATAGAGTAAAATTTTTTAAAATAAGAAACAGTAACACAGGTAAATTAAAATAAAACATATATTCTAAGCAAATACAAATTTTACACAGTAAAGAAATAAGACAAACATTTTTTTTGATACATTTTAATTAGATATATTGTTCTCATAACGAAAGACAAAAGAACCCTAAAGCATGAACATAAGAATGTCCAATTAGAATGCCAAAGGGAATTTGAGAATGCACTGCCGTACTCTGAGGTAATCTCACGTGGTCGTAATTACACGAGTCGGCGTCCATTCCTCGCGGGAACATTGTAATTCATTGCAATGTGGCCTGGCCACTACACCGAGCCTTCCCTGAGGCCTGCAAACTACGTAACCAAGCATTAATTAGGTTTTATTTTGTCCCGCACACAGCAGAGTAAGCAGACGGAATAATAATGTTAAGATACTCCGTTCCCCATTTTCCGCCGCCCGCCGGACGCTTTACGTGTTGAGTGGCAGAACTCAACGCTGCGCTGTGCTTTGATAGCAGAGCGAAGAAAATGAAAATATTAAATAATTAATTTCTTCGAGTGGGAATTGAACTTGTGGGTTCGGTCTGTCCCAGTGCGATTACAGTCATACTTTGTGCTCCTGCGCCACGACTGGCCTCCCTATTGTATTTTATAAATACATTCTTTATAAAACTAAAACAATTTCATGGTTTAATTAAAATCATATTCTTGCCTACATTCACGGAGTATGTAACGCCTAATGTACATTTAACCTCGTTTAACCTCGTTACCGCGTACAAATTTACGCTTGGAGCACATTACTGAGGAATTGTTACAGATGTGTTACTTCGTACACTTTTAATATCCATGTTAATTTTATATAGAAGTCTAATATTAGATATTCATATGTAGAGTTTAGTAAGTAGCAAAGATTCGTTTTCAAATATACGTGCATGTTGTAAATTCTAAAAATATATGAAATATATTGATATAATAACACCGTTCTGTGTAGCCAAGTCGAAAAGAAAACACCGATTTTTTTGTTACGTTTCGTTTATTTATTATATTAATTAAAATATAGTAATACAAGTTGTGACGCAGGGACACAAATTGTGGGTTCGATGTCCACTCGAGGAAATGAAATATTTAATATTTTCATTTCTTCGCTGTGTGTGTGTATAGAGGCAAAGCACGACGTTGATTTCTGTCACTCAACGCGCAATGCCTCTAACACTAGGCTCTCTTTGCGCGCCCTGATATATGCGGGATACTGCGTAAAGCCGAAAAAAATATATAATTACAAGCTATGTTTATTTGTCTGATCTTTTTCACCTTAAATGTGATATATGATAAAAACGGATTCCTTTTTTATTATACAGAAGGTAAAAAATTAAAAAAAAATAATAATAACTCACTATTCAGACGTTTGTTTTAATTTGTCGGCGCAGTGGCGCACAGCTTGTGAACGCGACCGATTGTTGGTGCGATACACACTTGGAAAAATCAGCTTCACGCTGTATCCCGCACACTGCAGGGTAGGCAGAGGGAACGTAGTGAAAGACACTCCGTCCCCCACTTTCTGCCGATTTTCGGAGGCATTGCGTGTTAAGTGGCAGAACTCAACGCCGCGCTTTGCCTCGACACCAGAGCGAAGAAATGGAAATATAAATTTAAGTAAATATTTCATCTCTTTGAGTGGGGATCGAACCCACAACCAGTCGGTTTACAGTCACACCTTGTACCGCTGCGCCACGACCGGCCTCACACTTGCCACTTGGAAAAATAATTATTTAATATTTTAATTTTCTTGCCCTGGTTACAACAAGGCATGGCGTTGAGTTCCACCACTTCTCTCTGGTAAATGGTGAAAAGTAGGAAACAGAGTATTTTAATACTAGATTCTCTCGGCCTGCTTTATCAAGTATAAAAAAGTAAATCTATAAAAAAAATTAAATACTTATTAAATAATTGTACAATTTATTTAGTAATCAAATGAATTGTTCCATTAACCTTTGTCTTGCTTATAACAATTGTTCTTTGTTTTGTACCGTAGAAAAATCCAGGCACTCTTAAACTGAGGTGTCTCAGAACATATAGGTACATACTGAAATATATCTATACTTTATTTCAGAATCATAATATTATTAATACTAACAATCTCTTCATATCAGCCAACTCACGCCCACTGATGGACGTCGGTCTTCCCAAAGGCTCTACGTTCCCGTTACCCGATCAGTTCTACGTTTCCCGCATTCTGCAGCTTCTCGTGACCTGTACTACATCGTCAAAGAGGGCCTGTTCACTGAGCGAGTTTCGTGCGTGAGCGAATCGGGATTTTTTTCACCCCAACAGCCAGGTGTCCTTGCTATGGGTACCATGCAATTCTTCGAGAATTATGTTGTGTTTCTTAAATATTTCGATTTTCTTGCTGGCTCTTCTTAGTAGGATTGCCTTCTGAGCCAGCCGAGTTGCTTTATGTGGATTCAACGATTCAAAAGTGCTTGTAAAAGTCAAAAAGACTTTAATATGAAATCCGTCCTATCTTTCATCCTTATAGATAAATATTTGGTTCTAATATTCTCTGCAATTTCAAACGTCTGTCATATGTTTCAAGAAAAACAAAATCCAAAAAAGAGAAATACATAAACTATAATATTAACTCGTTTTCTCGTATAAAGGATATTCTTACATAAATTTAGGGATAAGAGTTTTTATTAACCGCTGCTTTTTGTTGCTTGCCACCAGATGATACCGCATCATGGGTAAGTATATGAATGCTCACATATATTACACAGAAAACTAACAAGGTACACATTATTTCTACGTTAACGATCCATAAAATATACATTTTCAGATTCGGTCATTATATAAAGCGACAATTGCAGTTATACACTACTTTACCTTTGTCATCATCTCTTCAGCTTCAGAAGTACATCTGTCCATGTAATTATTTATTTATTCGTTCACGCTGTATGTCACATGTAGCAGGATAGGCAGAGGCCCAGTGTTCACACACTTGCTCTCCACTTTCCGTCAAATTCTACGTGCTGAGGTGGTAGAACTCGACACTAGAGCGAAGAAATGAAAGTATTGAATGTTTCATTTCCTCCAGTCAGAATAGAACTGACTTGACGTTAACATGTCGCGTTAACAGTCGCAGTCGTTGTGCCCCTGCGATTGGCATCAAGATATAATTGTAGTCTTCTAAACTCAATTTAGATGTACATTGTAAGCTAAGTAACTGCATTAATGGGCTTAGGCTTTGACTGCCAAAGCCCAAACTTCGGTGTTTGGCCACAAACAAACCAAGATTGTACGTTTCTATTGTAGGTGCTGAATTACTATATCGAAAACAAGATGCATGAATATTTTATCAACATATATTAAGCTAATGCTGTTATAATATTATCTGGATTACCATAAGTATCTATAAAGGTTTCACGTGTGGTAGAGCCACGTCGCCAGCAATGGCAACATGCATGGGCAGACTCGACCGGATCATTACCACCCCCGGCATTTAAAACCGGCGTGAAGTAAACCGGCCCGGCCTTACCTGATGCGAAACGCAGTGGCTTTATGCCACTGGGTTTCGCATCAGGTAAAGCCGGGCCCCGGCGCCCAACCCACCTTAAAGGCCGGCAACGCACCTGTAGCTCCTCTGGGGTTGCACGGGGTCGTGGGCGGCGGTAATCACTTACCATTAGGTGACCCGCACGCTCGTTTGCCGTGTCTTTTCCATAAAAAAAAATAAAAAAAAAATAAAGGTGCAGCAGAATTAGAAAGTTATCTTTAACTTCTAGGAAGGCCGCATCATAATATCTGTTTCTTCTTTTCTTTGTTATGACCTTCCAAATTGCCATTATATGTATCATATCGTTGAAGAGAGATAAATATCCATTTATTTTACAAATTTATAATGTTATTCCACTCTTAGGAAAGAAAAATACTTTTTAGAACCCGCGCCTCATGGAAACCGTCTAAACTTGAAAACTATTTGAAACTTGAAACCTTGGACAGGCAGAGGCGCGGGTTCAAATCCCGCTACGTTCAAATTTTTATGTTTTCCAAAAAGTATTATATCCATTGTTATTTAGCATATTATATTCCATAAATATACTAAATCGCAATGTTTTATTTTCTTGTCGGGTTAGTATATGTGTTAGTACGTGAAATCTTGCAAGCTTAATTTGACCCACTTCCCAGTGTACGATGGAGCTGGTATTTGAAATAGAACTTCAGTTTAGATTACAATGAAATTACATATAGTCAATATATTGTTGTTAATCCAAAATGATAGCGCAACAAAGTAGAGGATAAAATTTATCACAATCCCCGAATAAGAGTATCAAATGAAAGTGCTTGTACAATACAATATACGATTAAAATATCTCGAAAGCTTGCTATTAACAAGGTTTTCTAAATGAATATTTTATTTTCACAAGCATTTTGTTTTTCCTACTTGTATCTTGAATAAATTGTATTTACCTATTAATGATGAATTAATAAGACATTATTAATTAACCGATTTAATATGGTTTTTTCTTTACCTCAAACATACCTTATTTTAGTAACCCTTTACTGTGCATATACATTTTAAATCAAATAGAATGCGGTTTGACATTTAGCTGAAATAGCAAAGATTACACTCTGGCCGCAATGCACCAATCTGATGGAAGCTTACACAGGCTGCGTCTAGAGATAAAGGCATTAGAAGGATCGAGTTATGTTAATACGTGAAAACGAACGTAATCTGAAACTGCATCAAATAAACCCGTACAATAAAATAAAGGTACCAGAAATTTATGTAAAATAAAATATTATTCTAATTATTTTTATATGACTTATAATTATGCGCTCTTGTAAAATATAGTGTTATTTTTAAAATATTCATTCAAAAGTCTACAGAATACATAAAAGATATTCCCAGATTTTTTTTTCAAATTTCAACAAATCTATACTCTAATATAATGAAGAAAAGGTTGAAGCTAACAATTTTCATTGATCGCGTAATTTAATCTACCTGAATATAGCGAGAGCCTTAATATAATAATAAAAATGATATTATATTAAATGTAAAACCATCCTAATCCTTTCCATCCAACCATTATATCGTACTCTGTATTTTTGCACAGATACTATGTATGCAAAAGGGACGCTTAAATTAAAAATTCAGTACTTCAAATTGAGAACAGACGGACGATAAAACCAAGCTAATTGAATTCCCTTTGTAAAGAATTGTTAATTCTTTAAGACTTGGGTGCTTGTACCATTATTTTTACAATACAATGTAGAGTTAATATATTGGGTTTCTATATCATAAAAGTAGTAAATAAAAAAAAAGAAAATAAATTTGATTATTACGCTTCACACATTTTTAGAGGTATTAGAAAGGACATACACTGGTTTTTATAATAAATTACGTTTTAAAAATCT
This sequence comes from Heliconius sara, assembly GCA_917862395.2. Classification (NCBI taxonomy): domain Eukaryota; kingdom Metazoa; phylum Arthropoda; class Insecta; order Lepidoptera; family Nymphalidae; genus Heliconius; species Heliconius sara. The sequence continues at coordinate 16,664,544 of OU860789.1, read as the reverse complement.
TTTGGCTATAATAAAAAAATAAATTTAAGCAACCGAAGCCACTTTTGAGTCGCTAGTAAATATATAAAAACTTGAAAGCTTTCGTGATTTCACGGACGATGCCGCGAGTGGATCGCTTCGATTAAATAATCCATTATTATTAGCACAGTACTTTTATTAGCTTTATACTCGAAACATATTTGTTTGTTATGTTATCAAAAAAGGTGAGGTGCAGGACTGGGGTGTGAAGTAAGTGATGAATACCTTGCATAGTTAAAAAAACCAAACTCTTGCGCTGTGCCCAACCGCAGCCTCATATAGTTTAATATTTCGGATTTATCTCTTTCATGAGTTTTATTGTCGTAGAAAGTTTATTAAGAAGAAATACTATAAAATATTACAAAAAATTAAATGGTCGATATTACGAGTCGAAAACTTCGCTGGCATATGCACTCATTTTATATAAGCTTGTAACGATTTTTTATTAAATACCCATACACTTTCACATTTCGTTTTTTTCTTCATTTGTGTTTTAAGTACAACGAGAAATATCATAAGGATCATAATTTCATACAAATTGCAGCAAAATCAATGCATAAATGCCAGTAGCTTATGATTTCGATGACTTAGAGACTTGATTTTTTTTGTGCTCTAAGATACCGTAGATTTGAATATTTAATACTACTTATTTAGAAAACGTATAAAAATTTGAACGTAGCGGGACTCGAACCCGCGCCTCCTGGAAACCGACCAGGCGCTCTGACCACTGAGCCATACGTTCTCGTCAAGCTACGTCGAAATTCTTATACGCTTGTTACAACTTATTTATGTTGTTAGCATTTTTATACGTTTTTCAAATAAGTATTTAACTTTCCTAAGTGTGGATTAACACTTTAAAAATGTTTAAAAAATATTTAATACTAGTTTCAGATTAATATTATTCAGATTAATATTACTCAGCTTAATATTTGATATTAATTTCAGACTTAGATACTATATATCACTACACTAGATACTATATATCACTTAGATACTATATATCACTTAGATACACTTATATAGATTGTAGGTATACGGGAAGTATTACTACAATCAAAACAACAAAGGAAACAATCTAATACTTCCTATTAGATTGTTTCTTTTGTTTATATTGTAAGTTTTCACTTTGTGCCAAAAATCACAGCTTCACGCACACTTCACTCCACATAAGTTCACGGGAATTATCTTATAAATTTTGATCACGCGGCGAGTTTTATACAAAATTCAGGAAAAACGACACGGGTATAATTCTAATGATGATAAGAATAATTCTAATACTTGTTATAGAGAGTTTGCTTAGTTGAACGCAATAGTTTTAGAGCCTACTTGTTTGAATAAAAAAATATTTATATTTTAATATATTCTACGAGATACTTTTAGATTTGGATGAAAATTAATATATAAATTTTAACAAATAGCAATATAAACATATATTTATTTTATTGTAGCAATAACAATAGAATTTAATGTAAATTGTCCTCCAATTTTGTCTACCTCTAAAAGCCTGCATTGCAGATTCTTTTGGAAAAATAGGTTTAAGGTGAGTAGAAAGAGTGTCTTAAACTATTTCCTTATAATGCGGTGCCAACAAAATATATTTTACATTCTATCGCATAAATTTTTATTTCAACGAAAACACCTTTAGATTTTAAAGTGCACAACTGACACAATTTAGAACAATTCGCGCGTTAACCTTACAGCCAGCAGTTTTGTATAATTATATATTGTTTTCTATTTTGAATTGCATCTTTATCTTGGAGCATCGTAGTTATGGTTTACAATAGTACTATTTTCTATGTATCACTTGGTTAGTATATCAAAAATGATAAAGTATGTTATCACAGTAGATTATACTTTTTTGGTTGTTTGGTTGCCACTACTGTATGTAACTAATATATTCATTTTCATTTTAAAAAGATTATTGCGCTTCATATTTTAATTTCACGTTTTTTTTAGTTTTTGTTACGTATACTTTTATGTATAGTACCTACATATATAATTAAATTTAAAAAAGTAACAAAAGTTAATTATTTTGAGTTATCTATTAAATATTTTGTTTTAAAATTTCATAAGTTTGACAAATTCTCAATGGAAATTATCATTAATGTCTTTATTTAAGACATGTCAAAAGAATATTTTTGTACATTCATATAAATATAATTTATACTCTTACGTACAATAACGATCTCCTCCTTTTAGATACATACGTTAAATTGTAGCGGTGAGTAACATGACGTAGATTTATAAAGACGATGGTGTATCCAAGTCACCCCGACGCTTGTTATTTAACGACGCTAACACGGGTCTTTTCTAGGTTTATACACTTGTACATACATGCATACAATAACTTCATTTTACACATTGACAATTCAAATTTAAAAATAATAAAAATTGTAAAGTGTGGTTAACACACTCTCAAAGATGCTGCACATGCCTGTATTTTTTCTTGGTCTAACTTTCGCTCTCGATTCGATTCATTTTTCGAGTTTTTTATAAAACCACGATAAATTAAGAGGGACTGAAGTATTCACGATGATAATTTAAATAAAGAAAATAACTTTATAAGATACAGCAAAGATTTTATAATAACAAATAGCTTTTAATTTTGAGAATACCAAACTTTGGGCGAAAAGATACACACAAAAGTTTTAAAACTTCGTGCGTATTCCACTCATGATATTAGAAATCGGAAGCGGTTATTGTTTTAAGAAAAAAACAAGATAAAAACATTTCGACTATGTTTTTAAATTATTCGGAAGGAGATCGCAACTGCCTCCGATTGACACTATTCTATTGCTTTTATAGACTTTCTCAGCTACATCTACCATCTTTTATACGAGTTTGGAATGTCAAATACTATGTAATGGAGAAAAAACTAAAATAAAAATAATAAAAGAAATAGATAATAAATAGAGTTTTTTTAAATTAACTGCCCAACCCACCTTAAAGGCCGGCAACGCACCTGTAGCTCCTCTGGGGTTGCACGGGGTCGTGGGCGGCGGTAGTCACTTACCATCAGGTGACCCGCACGCTCGTTTGCCGTGTCTTTTCCATAAAAAAAAAAAAAAAAATTAACTGCGAATGTGATGGCTGTGGGTTCAATCCCCACTAAAGGGAAATAAATTGTCATGGTTTCCCTGGTCTGGTCGAAAAAGTACCGCATTGTAGTTCTGCCACTCACCTCTTAGCATCTCGAGTTTTCGCGAAAAGGGGGAACGAAGTATATTAATACTATATGCAGGATAAAATGTGTTAAATAGAATGTAAAATTCTAAGTGATTTTTGTTAACACCTTCACGCTTTATCCTGCACATAGTAGGGTACGCAAAGGGAACCTAGTGAAAAGACACTCCGTTTCCCACTTTCCGCCGACTTCTAGAGGCATTGCGTGTTGAGTGTCGGAACTCAACGTCCCGCTTTGCCTCGACACCAGAGCGAAGAAATGAAATTATGATAATTGAAAATGGATTATTATCACTTAGATTTTTATTGATTAGTAAAAATTTTGTTAATACATTATACTCAAGCACTAAACGTAATTAATATTCGATAAGAGAAAATGAGTTGAAAATTAGCGTGGAAACACAGCGTTCGTTTGATAAAAAAATTGGTTTATACCGTTATATTTTTTTAAAATTTATATAATGGCTTTCTTTGGGTTTTTACTTATTAGTAAGTTAATACAATTATAGTTTAATATTTAAAATACAAAATACGTACGTGTTAACATGTGTACAATAATAATATTAAATCAGCTTCACGCCGTATCCCGCATACAGCAGGGTAGGCAGAGGTAACCTATTGTTAAGCGCTCCGTTCCCCGCTTTCCGCCGAATTCTGGAGGCATTGCATGCTGATGCTGAACGCCGCGCTCTGCCTCGACATCAGAGTGAAGAAATGAAAATATAAATGTAAATAAATATTTCACTTCCTCGAGTGGGGATCGAACTCACAATCAGTCGCTTTTACAGTCACACTTTGTGCCTCTGCGCCACGACCGGCCTAATAATAATATTATGTGTAAATATTTTTCTTCACTTTCTAATATGATTTTTTTAACATTCAAAGGCATGAAAATTTTATACAGCGTCCATGGTTTACAAATTAAAAACATAGATCTGAATGATATATTGGAGTCTGTTGATAACTATAAGAGTATATATCGTGCGCCACCATCATTAAAAGATGACAATGACGACTTAACACGTTTCATTCAACATATTGAATTTAATAATGATGAGAGAACTTCGTCTTTAAAAAATCATGACTCTTTAGATGGATATGGTAAAGATGTGTATAATTATCATGAAAATTTAAACCCTTTACTTAAGTCGCTGATAAAGCAATACAATAATTTGTACAAGAATAAAATGAAAATGGTTGCTAGGTCTAAAAAGAAAAGATCGTCAAAATTTCATAATCTTACTCCAGTTGGGAACAGTGACTACTCTAAACTCTACGTAATCCTCAATCCAAAGGTTGATTTGCCAAAATCATCTGCAAAAGATATAGCTAAGGTGTGAGTAGATTTGCCATTCCATTTACTTTTAGATACATATAGGAGATATAATGTTAAAAACTTTTTTCTTAACAACATGCGCTAAATAGCGTTAAATTACAGGATATCATCGTTATTTTCAAAATATGGTTCAAGTGACAAATCTAAAATTTCGGGTCTTGGCAAAAAAATACGATATTACAAGGGATTCGCAGTAAATGATAATAGACGGCGAATTAAAGAGTCAAAAGAAAGTAAGTAAGCAATAAAATTCTTTCATAATTTTATTACGCTGTATTCTCATGTAGCTTAAAAAGCTCGTTAACGGCTTTGTTCTTTATAAAATTGCATTTTAAAGAAAGAAATGCAATGAAAGAATTTTAGCGTTAATTTTAAGCGGCCTCCTTTTACTCGATTTTTTATTTTCTCTTACATAGCTACATGTTTTACCTCATTTAACTGTAACAAATAAGGGTAAGGTAATAAGAATTGTGTCAGTGGAATGTTGGTTAATACTGATATTTTTTAGTTTCACACTGTATCCTGGACATGACAGGGTATGCAGAGGTAACCAAGGAACTCGGTGTTAAGACATTTCCGTTTTCCATATTCCGCCGAATTCCGGAGGCATTGCGTGTGGAGTGGCGGAACTCAACGCCGTGTTTTGCTTTATTGTCACAAAGAGGAAATAAAAATATTAAATATTTCATTTCCTTGAGTAGGATCGGACCCGCAAACTGTCATATTTACAGTAGCACGCTTGTAACCGCTATGATTGGCCTCAAGTGATAAATAATTTAGTAAAACCTTAGATTGTATCAAAATGAATAAATGAATTATAATAGAAATTAACAAAGCATCTGTGTTTCATTCGTTCATATGTTTGAATGTATGTGATGTTGCAGAATACGCGTTGAAGGATTCAATAGAGCGCGAATATAAGCCAAAGAGAGGAAGGGTTGATCACGGTGGCGGAGGTCGTACAGCGATCCCATACATACGCCATCGAGGTGATATTTACGAACGGGAATGATCATAAACTAATAAATAAATGACATTCAAAATTGTCTAGTATAATTTGTTAACCCAAATTAATAATGAATATTCGTTTGAAAATTAATAAATAGTTTTTATTTATATTAGATTGATTTATAAATAGGAAAGTTCTTAGTAAGGGTAGCCATTATGATTTTGATATTAGTTTAAAATTAACTAATTAGCTATTAAGTCAAAAAAATCATTGTAATAATGTATTAATTATATAAATTTAATAGACTACGGTATTATAATATAAAATCGAAGTAGCTTTTTTTATTATTTTTTTAGTTAAGCGGAAAATATTGGTGTATTGTAAAAAATTTGGTGTATACCTAAGTTTTTATTGGATTTTTTTTGTTTTTTTTATTTTATGTATATATTTTATGGAATTAAACAATAATAATGTGCAATCAATTTCACCTATTAAAATATATGCCATGTCTTTATAGTAAGTGATAACTTTTTTTTTCCCTGTTTTATATAAAATGTTATTTAGTATTTTTTTAATAACATTCAGAAATAGTTAGTTTTACGGTTTACGTCAGTTATGTCAGGTACATGATTGATTGCACAACTATTCTGAGCATCAGGTTGAGACAAATGTTCCTTACTCCATATACAGATAAAACAAGGCAGGTACAAAAACCGTAAACAATAGCAAGCAGGTAATCTAAAATGGGGTTAGTAAATAAAACGGTTTTACGATTTAAATGATTTACTAATGCATTTTTTTCTATAATTTATTTTAGAGTATATCACAGTCATCACTTTAATAAGTGCATCAATATAAATAGTTTACTCCTGTATTACATTTAGGTATCTATATATATAATATAAATTGAATTTTTATTAGATTATTAAATATTGACTAGAATTTATACAATTACTACAAATATAAATTAAATATACATCAGACTAGGTGAAATGGTGCAATATCAAATGTTTGGTGTTATATATAAATAGTGTATGCTAAAAATTCTAAATATTTTTGATATATGGCGTCCCATTCGTAGCATGGCTGTGTTTGTTTTATGATTGATTGATTTCTCTCGAATGGGAACTAGATCTATCCATATATCCAAAATATCAATTGCTGTCGGCTTTATCTTCTTAATATTTATTTATTATGATATGAACATTAGCTATATGACTTTAAATTTTTTTTATGCGTAACAATGATATACATACTATTTCTTACATTGATATTTAAAAAAAATATATCAAGAGTTCTTATTATTTCGATATAAACGTAAATAATAGGTAATTACTATAGACATTTGAAGTTCATATAAAAATATTATAGTAGACGAAATATTATTATCGATATTTTACAAATATATGAATAAACGATCAATCTAATTGAAAGCTATTTCATAGAATAGATTGTCACTATTTAAGTTATGATAGTCATCTATTATTATAGTTATTAAATAATACACAATTGTTCCTTATAATGATAAATGTTCAATACACCAGGACTTAAAGAATAATTGACTAAAAATGTAAGTTAAACTATGTAATCATTTTGAATAGGCCATGTCTTATAGTAAGTGAAAATTTATAAAATCATTCAAAATGGTTTAAAACTTATAAAGAAACAAATACAGTTTAGATATTCTTGGAATAAGCTTTAAAGTAACAATAAAGAGAATATACTTGAAGTTAAAAGAACCTAAATGAAAACCCATTTTATTAAGATAGATATGGCTAAGCACTAAAATTTTTCAATATTCTCCCAATAGAACTTTCAATATCTTCTGAAAAGACCGCGTCTCTATAACGATCTAGGATAACCCTCTCTGGGTTATCTTACGTAAAATTTTATTGGGCCGTTAAAAACAACTCGAGAGAGTAGTACCTAATGCATATTATAAAGGAGAGCAAATGTTATTTTGATAAGTATCAATATCATTCGAGTCTATTTATTCACCTACATTAGAATATTAATTATAATAACGATAATAAATAATGACAATAAGAAATAATTTAAATTATATAATAACATGTATAAATATTGTTATGTTAATATAAACCATTTATGATAGATATTAGAAAATAAGACTTTTAATTATAATAATAGGACGAGCATCGCTTACATATTACATTTAATGAGATCTTAACTCATCCTCGGATGCGTTGGAAGACGAGATAATTGGACATAGCCGTCCTACCTTTATTACTAAATATCTAGTTAAGTATATATAAAATTAATTTTATCCTTAAACAAGTAAGATATTCAAAAGTTAGTACGAATGTAAATAAACTATTTATTTAGCTATGTTAATTAAAAAAAAAGATTATACCTTTTTAATAGAAAAAGTACAATGCCCACTTAAAGACTTCAAGGCTGTGTCTATTATGTGTCGTAGCCGTTTTAAACGGTTTAGATAAGAATCTATCATCAGACTCTACTTAAAACTACTCTAAGAGAATTTAATATGAGCAGGGACTACATATGTGGGATAAACTAAAAAAGTAATACGTAATTTAGATTCTAATATCGACTAAATAATTTAAAAATGTAATAAATTGAAATTTAACACAAATATAAATTACGTGCAAGCAAAATAAGTATTTAAATATTAAACTACTTAAACGCAATTGATCCCACTCCAGGCTATTCACAATATCTCTAAGCATATCGTGCGTCTTACCTAACTTAATATTATAATATGATATATTTAATTGATTCGCCATAATCACTTCGCGGTTAATCGTACGTAATTAACTTCTTGTTGCATCTTTATTTGTTTAGCAATCTAATGGACCCTTTCATTTCGACACACCTATAACCAATCATTCACTAATATACATATAATATCATAGATGTGTTCACTTACAGTTTATGAACACTTTAAGTTTTATTGTTTCACTGGTGTTTTTGGATTAAATCCAAGTTATGATAGGAGGAGTTCTGAGACGCCTGAAGATATTCGATATTAGCAATATAGAAATTTATTTTACTTTCTTCAAAATTAATATAATAATAACAATAAAAATATATAAAATATTTCTTTTGATTCATTTTAAACATGAAAGAAAGCGAAAGGAAAAATCATTTTGTATAAATGACCATCCATCAATATTAAGCATAATACAAACGAAAAGGCATCCCGATTCAGAACTCGTCCTATAATATCCGGGCAATGCAGTTTTCATTCAAAATTTGTCCGTGAATGAGGGTCGCCGCGTGGGCGAGACCTGTCACCCTCAGAGGTAGTTCGGGCGTGACATACAACAAAGCACGCCCATGCCTTTGTAGAGCGATCCTCGCCGCTTGTTCCGCCATAGGCCGTTCACGTCGTCGCCTTTAAGTGCAACGTTGGTTTCTGTAACAAATAATCTGTTAAAATCTATTTGTACTCATTTCCGATATTTTATATTACAAAAAATTATATTGTATTGTGTCGAGGCGAAGCGAGATATCCAAGATGGCGCAATAGTTAATATTTATGCACTTTTGCAATATGAGCATCAAATGAAAGGGCTGGCCGAGAATAAATAGAAAAATAATGTGACACCACTCTATAAATAATTTTCATACTCCTGTCCGCACAATTTTCGTAAAAAGGGAGTAGAAACTTTGCTAAGGGTACTACTAGGGTATTACTTTTTACTTGTATATAGATATAGATTATCATTGATTGTCAAAAGTTTAATTAAAAATAAAGTATGTTTTACATTGTACGAAAAAATATAATTTCATGTATTCAATTTATTAAAAGAACAATAGATCATTTGTAACAATACATTGAATATGAGGTTATATTATATTCGAGAAATTTATCAAATATATTATAGCAGATGTATCGTTAATAACGGTATAATAGTATAAACTAATTAAATTATACTAAACGCATTGTTTCTCTGAAAACAAAATTTTAATGCGAGGTGCTTTTGGAATTCATCTAATCGCATGCGATGATTGTGAGCTATATACTTAATAAGTATATTTAATGACATTACGATCTTTTCTGTTTTTCTACAACTATGTATTTTTTTTTGGATCGTACCTAAATAATTTAGTATATTTAAAGAGGCAACAGGCTAAAAGTTATATTTATCGATGAGACTGATACGTACCTAAGTGATTAAGATTTTCATGCTGTGGTAAGTATTCCTGGATGTCACTGACGATCCTCGTTATGTCTTGCGTGTCTTTGGCGATACTGCACAGCTCCTCTTGGTTGAAGTCGGGCGTTATTTGCTTGCACAACAATATTTGACTGATGACATTACCAAAATTTGAAGGTCCAGCGCGATTCTCTATTAAAAATATATATGTTTAACACAATCCAAAAAATAATTTTCTAGCTATATTTAAAACTAATGTTTGAAAAAGAACTTTTAAATTCCTAATATTTATTTCACTCCTAAGAATACTTTACATATATTTAAAAATTCTCTCCGATATTTAGTTTGTAATATCTATTTTGCTCTAATTCTGAGTGTTTATGGAATAAATATTTTTAAATGTATTTTATATTACCATAGTAAGAAGTCATGTCCATTGGTACAAGTTGCACCAGGCGGTGGCACTTAGCGAGTTCTCGAAGAAGCAGTTGTGACATGAAATATAGCAGAACCAACTGCGGCTGATCTGCGCAACCTTCACTTGTTGACCTGTGCAGATATATTTCAATTATTCGATATAATTTTTAATTAATGTTATAATATTGTAACAAATAATTGAAAAGTTCACAAATTAAATTATTAAATTAAATCAAAGCTAGTACATTTTTTAATATAATGTTGTACTTTTATGATGAGCCAAGAAAGTTAAGTTTTTATTTTTAATTAACTTAATGTGCTATTTCACACTTAGGAAAAAATAATTATTATTTAGAAAACGTAGAGGGATTTGAACCCACGCCTCTTGGACAGTTTCTCTACGAATTAAAAAAAAAATATTTTTTTATACGTTTTCTAAAAAGTTAAGATTTTTTACAGCTTCACGCTTTACCCCGCATGTCGCTGGGTAGGCACAGGGAACTTAGTTTTAATACACTCTACCCGACCTTTTGCCACGGCCAGATCGAATAAATGAAATAATTAAATATTTGATTTCCTCGAGTAGATATTGAACCCATAACCTGTGCTGTTTACAGTCACGCGCTTATGCCCCTGAGCCGCGATTGCCCTCTACGAAAGTTAATTTATCATGTTATATTTTTTAAGCTTAATACTTATCAATACCTGTCAAAATAACGATTGTAAATTGACTAATTGTAATTGACGATTGTAAATTGATTGCAAATCAGTCGTTACATTTTTAGTTTCTACCAAAACGTAATAAGATCATTGGTCAGTAAATAAAGAGAATACTTTCTGTAAATCAATGTCCTTTATTACTTATAAAAAAAATATTGAAATATTATTCTTCTTCTTGCAATGGTTGAAATACAGAGAATATCATCTTTAGACTTTGCGCATAACAGATAAATCAGTCTTTCACAATAACCGTTATAAGTGACGATAATAATTTAGATACCACCTCTATTATTTAAATTGTAATTTTCATTTCTTTTAATAAAAATATCTTAGTTTACTACAAAAAAAAAGCTTTTGTGTTTCTTCTTCAATTTTTTATATTATTAGAAAGAATTACAGTCGAAAACATTTATCGCAAGTTTATAACTAGTTTTTCCATGTATTTCTTCTTCCGATTGAACCCGAGAGTCGGGATTAACCACTTTAGCCTAGGTTAATTGGTTTGGCCTGGTTTGTTTAATACAGCAAAATGGATGAATTTATAGGTAATACCTACGTACACTCTATAACCATGAATGACATGATGGTATATGCGTTACGTTAAATAAAAATCAGAATTTACTAATACGTTTTATGAGTGCTTTGTAAAAGCGTTTGATATTTTAAAAATATTAATTTAGCTTCACGTTGTATCCTGCATATATCAGAGTAGGCAGAGGTAAGCTAGCATTAAGACACTCTGTTCCTCACTTTTTGCCGGATTTTGGAGGCGTTGAGTTGAGTGGCGGAACTCTGCGCTGCGCTTTGTCTTGATACCAGAGCGAAGATATGAAAATATTTACAGTCACACTTTTGTGCCATTACCCCACGAACGCCCCGTAACAACTGGAATATGTACATATATTTCAACGTAGTTCCATAATAATACATATAATTTTAAACTTTAGCACGTACTTAATAAAAATATAACATGTATAAACATGCATAAATTCAACTTTAACCAAATGTTACTCTTGGTTCTACGCAATAAAAAATAATTGAATTATTTTGCAGGTAACACATTCTCGTTGCCTAATTTTTAAAGCCTTCTGTTGTTATGTCATAACGAGGCACTTTTCGTGAGTGGGTTGAACGTAATTAATATATTTGCGGTCCACAATTTTTCACCAAAATGTAGACGGAATTAAGCAGTAATTATCTGGAGCGTAAATTTTAGAGTATTCGACTACTAGTTGGGCGAGTTCAAATATGCTTTATTAATTTTTCTCGTTTCAAATGCAAGCTCAAACTTTTACGTACGCCAGACCATGAAATGCAAAGAAATAATATTTTTAAATATTACAAAGTAACTTCACCTGAAACTTTTATATACTTACGTCTCAAAATTTTTATATTGTGTTGCGTTTACATTTTGTGTAAAGAATGTTTCTTTAATTTCTGAGATTGATGTTTTATCTTATATCATATTATACGTATTCTACACCGTATTACAATATGTTTTCTTTTAGAAGGTTAATATTTGCTTCGTATAAACGTAAATCACCTTATACACTTGCGGCAGGTAGCGTGTTACATATACATCTAATTAATACCACGTTATGCAATCTAATTGATCTTAATTTGCTTTTTCTGTAATAAAAACTATAACATTATAAAGTATAGGTATTAACTTAACTTTTTACAAATACTATAAATAAATTAAATCAGCTTCACGCTATATACAGCAGGGTAGGCAGAGGGAACCTAGTGTTAAGACACTCTATTACCAACTTATCGACGAATTTTGGAGGTATGGCGTGATGAGTGGCGGAACTCAAAGCAGCACTTTGCCTCAACACCAGTGCGAAGAAATGGAAATTAATTAGCTTCTCGCTGTATCCCGCACACAGCAGGGTAGGCAGAGGAACCTAGTGTTAAGACACTCCGTTCCCCATTTTCTGCTGAATTTTGGAGGCATAGCGTGTTGAGTAGCAGAACTAAACGCCGCGCCTATCCTCGACACCAGAGCGAAGAAATGGAAATATAAATCTTAATAATTATTTCATTTTACTCAAGTGGGGATCGAACCAGTCACCTTTACCGTCACACTTTGCGTCTCTTCGACTAGCCTCTCCTACTAATACTAACAAATACTATAATATTCTTAAAAATATATTAATGTGTATTGTATGCATAGTATGACTAAACATTCTATTATTGCTTAAAAAACAACCTATAATTTTTACGTCTATCAAATACACATATAGCAATATATTAGGGCACCGTATTTGGCTGTTAATTAGCAATGGATATTAATCAACCAAGCTGACTGTGATTTTGTGTTAGCTTATTCTCTGATTGCAGAGGTTCCTTTTAATTCTCACCTTAATTTCCATCTTTTCTATTTACACAAAGCCTTTCTGCAGCATCTTTGTTTGTACAATAGGTAATTATCGAAATAAACCACAAACAGAATAATAAACGCCGATTGTATATGAGGGCGTCGTGGCGCAAGGGCATAAAAGTGTGATTGTAACGCAACGGTTATGGGTTCAATTCCCACTCTAGGGAATGAATTATTACTTATTCATATTTTCATTTGCTTTTCTAGTACAAAGGCAAAAGCGCGGCATTGAGTTTCTCCACTAAACACGAAATGCCTCGAAAATTTGGCTTAAAGTGGGGAACAGAGTGTCTTAACACTAGGTTCGCTCTGCTTGCCCTTCATATACCGGATGCAGGATACAGCATTAAGCTGAAAAAACCCGAAACCGATTTCTGTAAGAAAAGGAGGTAACCAATTTCGACCACATTTTTTTAAAACGATTAAAACTTCTAACCTTTTCTAGAATTTTATAATATAATTATGCGAAATAAGTTTAAAGCGTCAGAAGACATTGTCATAGACTTTGGCTCCTCTAATGAAGACACCGAGCTTTTTAATTATAAAATACTAGTGACCGTGACGCTTAAAGTTATTGTTATATTACAGCCAAAATATACAAAATGCATAATATATAAAAATATATAGATACTTCAACTAAATCTGTTCAGTGGTCTTTGTGTGTGATGTTCTGTGATGAATGGCAATACACATAATTACTTTAGTTTATTATGAATAATACAATCAACATATTTTTGATAACATATTTATCTAGTGCACTATTTTCTAACCAGTGATACGCGGACCACCAGTGGTCCACAGAAGCCTAAATATGGTCCGTGTATAGCAGATGGAAGGCAGTGGTCGAGTAAAACTCTCAAGTACTACTATATATATACAAATAAATATGATGCACATAAAAGACTTACCAAATATATAATAAATGTTCTATTAAAATCGATTTTAATAATAAGGTGAAACATGGGGACAATACATATTGTGGATCAAAGTGAGCTTGCTCCGCGACGTCAAGCAACATTCAGTATTGTAAATGTTGCTTGACGTCGCGGAGGTTCATGTGATGGGCTTATGCGAACTGTTATAGCGACATTAATTTAGTATTTCGTGACCAAAGCCATCTCGCAGTGCGCTCACGATACGTGGGCTATGCTTGTATGGCGCTAGTCGTTGACATAATGTATATCCCTGTTGTTTTACGACTATTGTTCTATGAATGAATGGGTGTGTGATACTATTTTATATCCCAGCTCCGATATATTTAGTTACATTTGATGTCCTGGAAATGTTGGAAATATTGGAACCTTGTTCGAACTTACAGAATACGCGAGATGTAACTGAGTAGTGTGTGTCGTGCGTTTTCTTCGTTTCATTATAACTAACAACACTGGGCAGTTATAGGGGAAAGGAAGATAGGAAGCGCTTTTGGCTTTTTGTCGGCAGAGCTTCGAGTAATAACCCAGTAATACTATCGAGTTTCAGGTATTTAAATAAACTTTTGATGGCAAATATCTTATTAGAACGATACCTATTAATGGTATTATATAAAACTCGTGTGTTGTAAATACATCTTTCTAAACATTGTTACCTCTAAATCTCTGAAAGATTCTAGAGTACTCACGATCATGATAAAAAGTTCTAATTCTTTGGCTCGTTATATGTCTATTAGAGACATATCACGAATTAAAGCATTATTCATTAAATAACATTTTTATAGGTATTCGGGAATTCAGTTACAAAATATTCATCCTCAAAAACTCTCACATTTATAATATTAATACGATTAGTAGGATAGGATTAATAGGACATACATTTAATTTATAAGATAAGTACATGTTTACATGGTCTTCTTAACCTCGAAGTGGCTAATATTTTTAGAGCTATAAAAAACAAATTACGTCACAAACTATATTTACCACACGCATAGGTTTTAAGTTGCACTTGTTAAGCAAAATTTAATAATACTTCGCTTAGTAATATATATTTTGCTCCAACGCCTCTTTATTCCTCACGAATGATTCTCAAAAGATAGTGAAAGGACCGGCTCAGGCACCAAATAAATTGTTTTAACGGCTGGAAGACACACAATACATTCATTTATTAGTTTTGTTTATGCTATTCAAAGGATGCGGTGAGGTGGCTAAAACTTTTACGGACGTTATTGATTCTGTTTTGACTTAAGGTAAGGGCTACCTAGTGTCTTTTGATATGTAAATAATTGGCTACTAAAGTAGGCACCTGAAACTTTGCGAAATAATAATTTGTTTTACAATTGAGGCCAGTCATGGAGCAGGAGGTCAAGCGTGTGACTTTAAACGCGACAGATTGTGGATTCGATTCCTACTCTAGGCCATAAATGATTACCTATGAATATTTTCATTTGTTCATTCTGTGACTAAGGCACAAGCGCGACATTGAGTGCGGCCACTCAACACGAAATGCCAAAATACGACTTAAAGTAGGGAGCGGAGTGTCTTAACACTAGGTTCTTACTGGTAACCTGCTATATGCGTGATACAGCGTGAAGCTGAAACAAGAAAGAAACAAAATGTCTGCGTGTATATATTTTATTGTTAAAAGAATCAAAGCTTCTAACTTTTCTAAAATTT
The DNA here is from genome assembly GCA_917862395.2 of Heliconius sara. Taxonomy (NCBI): domain Eukaryota; kingdom Metazoa; phylum Arthropoda; class Insecta; order Lepidoptera; family Nymphalidae; genus Heliconius; species Heliconius sara. The sequence continues at coordinate 16,648,790 of OU860789.1, read as the reverse complement.
TATATAATTATTCGGAACAAGCTCAATATGCTAGCAGACTTTAATTTATAACAGAAAGTGTTGCGATACCATTGTCATAGACTTTGGCGGTAAGTCTCGGCATCGTCATTATAAAATATAACATTAAGTTTATGGGATAATACCTATACCATATAATTCTCAGCCTCAAATCATAAATTAATAATACTTCGCTTAGGAATTTATATTTTGCTCTAACGCCCTTTTGAAGCAACGAATGATTCTCAAAAGATATTGAAAGGACCGGATCAGGCACCAAATAAATTGTTTTAACGCTTAATAGCCACACAATACATTCATTTATTAGTTTTGTTAATGCTATTCAAGGGATGCGGTGGGATGGTGAAAACTTTTACGAAAGTGATTGATTCTCTTTTGACTTAAGATAAGCGCTACCTAATTCGTCTTTTGATTTGCCGATAATTAGGTACTTAAGTAGATATCGAAAGTCGTGGCGCAGAGGGTCAACCATGTGACAGTAAACGCCACAGGTAGTAGATTCGATTCCCACTCTAGGGAATAAATTATTACTTATTAATATTTTTATTTATTTATTCTGTTATCAAGGGAAGGATGCGGCATTGAGTTCCGTTACTTAACACGAAATCCTTCGAAAATACAGCTTAAAGTAGGGAACGGAGAATCTTAACACTAGGTTCTCTAAGCGTGTCTTGCTATATGCAAGATATAGCGTGAGTGAGTAAGCGAGACAGATCGTGGGCTCGATTACCACTCGAGGCAATGGAAATAATTTAATTTCTTCGCTCTGATGTTGAGGCAAAGCGCGGCGTTGAATACCGCCACTTAACATATAATGCGTGGTACAGCACGAAGGTAACGATTGATACTTGTGTAAAACGTACCCATATTTGTTAATGGCAACTGTAATGTCCATAAAGTGGCTTAAAATATTTATTTGCGTGACTCCTGTCGCTATTGTTTGGTTATAGTTGGTATTCATACACATTTGCCAGTTATAGTTCAACAAGGTTAGTTAACAGAGTAAAGTTTCTATATTATTTATATGACCTTAAATGTGTTATTAGTTAAGTTTGAAAGGTTTGCCATACTATACTTTATGCACGAGAGAGCGAGGATTTATGGGCGTAGAACTTTGTGTTTTATTATATAAAAAGTAGAGTGGTGTAGTTGCGACATTTCTGATAGAATGCATTGTCTATTGGTTCTAATTCCACTTAATTAAGAAATCACTAATGTTAAATATTTTCTTAGTGTAATTAGAAAAGCGTCAGCGGAACAGATTGTTGAACACAGCGGAATTCAGTGTTTAAAAAAGGCTTGTTCTCCTGTTTTATTTTCAGACATTTTTTCTATATATAAGGGAAGGCAGCGAGATCCAATCCTCACTTTCCGTCCAGTTTCAATAAAATGTGGCCTGTGGTGCAATACCTATGGCACGCTATATCTTACAGTACAGCGGAAAATCTTAATTTATTTATCATAATATTAATATTCTTATAATATTCTTACAGAGGCGATTGAACCTATAATAATATAATTTTACTGTCAGAAATGTTACTAAAAGTAATTATATCAAAGAAATATATTTATTTTTTTAATTTAATTACTTATATGACCATCGTCATTAAATCATCGTTCATTAACCAAATAATTATGTCACGTAATGATGTTACGTAGTTTTTTTTATTATGTTATAACATAGAAAATGTGTATAGTATATTTAGAATGTTCAGGAAGGAGAGTACTAAAATATTATGTTAGTAGAGCTGAGTATAATATGAGCACAATAAAGTTGCAGTTCAACCTGAGTGTTGTAAAATTAAGTTTAAATTTTATTATTTTTTATAACTTACTTACTCACAGTAAAATATACTAACAAAATGAGTCTTTATAATCGATTTTTATATTTAAGGTAAACTCTGTTTATAATACACATTTTTAAAATCAATGCCGTCCTGCGATTCCAAAAAAAAGATACAATTATACAATTACGGGAAAGAAATTAACTGAGAAGCCGTCGTGGCGCAGGGGCACAAGGGTGTGAGTTTAACGCGACGTTTATTTTTATTCCATCGCTCTGGCAAAAAGGCAAAAGCCCGGCGTTGAGTTCCGCTACTGAACATGCAATGCATCGAAAAAATCATTGGAAACGGAATGTCTTAGCACTAGGTTCCATCTGCCTATCCTGCTATACATGTGATACAGCGTGAAGCTTATTTCATTTTAAAATTAATTAAAATATGATGAAAAGTGGGGAAAATATTGAAATCACAGACAGACACACATTTTAAGTAATATAGTGTTTTTAAGACTTAATGAAAATATTGTGTTTTTACGACTATAACTTCAAAGACTTCATTTTAAATATAAACACAAACTTACTTCTTGCAGGTAGGGAGTACTAATTGGCTGGTCTGCTTGGTGGCTTCGACGCATGTGCGGCGCAGACGGCGTACGCGCTCCCGTAGCTCGGGGCTGTCGTGGGGCTGACCGATGTGGATCAATAGGTCTCGGAATAACGCTAGTTGCACGTTGATCTCCGTTATTAACTGTGAAAGGAAACATAGTTTTAGATTGTATTCGGTTAATTGGGATATGGGAATATTTTTACTATAACTTTTCAGCTTCACGCTGTATACTGCATATAGCTGGGTTGGGCTTAAGACACTCCACTGCTCATTTCTGGTTACATTTTCGAGGCATTGTGTGTTGAAAAAAGCCGCTCTTTGCTTTGTTATCAGAGCCTAATAATAATTTATTTCCCGAAAATTTCATATATTTTAATTTCATTTATTTCAATCATTTATTTGAAATCGAATCAACAACCGTCACGCTTACTGTTACATTCTTGTGCTTTTGTGAAAGTGAAGACCTTATTGTCACCTAAGATGTCTTAGGTGATATATGTACATAAAAGAAGAAATATAATAGAACAAATAAAATATAATAATATTAGTGAGCAGTATTATTATATAGGAGTATATCACCAGGTTTCGAAGAATATCAATAGTGAATTATTTACACTAGCAGACGTTTTTTTAAGATTTAACTTCAAAAAAGAAATATTATTATTGAAGTTATTGAATCAATAAAACATATTAATGTAGGTAAGTGTTTCATAAAAATAAATTTATAGGCCAATCGTAACACAGGAGTACAACCGACTGTAAACGCGAATGGTTTTGGGTTCCATTTCTACTTGAGGAAATTAAATACTTCATATTTATTAAGAAAACATGTAAAAATTTGAACGTAGCAGAATTTGAAACCGCGCCTTTTTGGAAACCGTCCAAGCACTCTGACCAATTAAGCCATACGTTTTCATCTAGCTATGTCGAAATTCTTATACGTTTGTTACAATAAAAAAAAGAAGTGCGTAAAAAAAGAAAATCTTCTATACACCAGAGCTTTATGCCTGAATCAGACAACACATTTATCACGCCGGTGTAATTATTGGAAATCGTTTATATGTTACGAGAATACACGTAGGTTCAAATTGGACGAAAATCGAAACGCAAGCAACAATTTTCGATTCTGTCATTAAATGATAATTAATTATACCCATAGTTACGAAGAGAATAACGAAAGTAAGGTCTTTAGATTAGATAAAAAATACTTATTATTGGAAAATACTGTTTTTGTCACAAGAATAGATTTTTTGATAGGGTTTTATAAGTATATACATATGCTCAAATATTTATTTTCCAGGCCAGTCGTGGCGCAGGGGCACAAAATGTGACTGTAAAATCGACCGATTTTGAGTTCGATCCCCACTCGAGGAGGTGAAATATTTATTAAAATTGTTATTTCCATTTCTTCGCTCTGGTGTCGAAGCAAAGTGTGGCGTTGAGTTCCGCCACTCAACACGCAATGCCTCGAGAATTTGGTGAAAAGTGGGGAACGGAGTGTCTTAACACTGGGTTTCCTCTGCCTACTATGCTGTGAGTGGGATACAGCGTAAAGCTGATTATTACATTATTACTCGTTATGATAAAATATTTTTATTTGTCTGACTCTATAAAGTTGTGAAAACTACCCATACACCCATATGGATTTTTTAAATTGATTGGTAAAAGTAATAACGACATCAATTGGTTCTTTTTTACTTGTTACATAGTTTTGCGTAAGTCAATGTATGTATTGAAACATTAAAAACAAAAACAGTGGAAGCTTTGAAAGTTATTGAATTTTTCATTTTAATCTTTTTCTTATATATATATATATATATATATATATTCATTTGTTAGTGAATTTAAAGAAGTCGTAGCATCTAAATCTCGACCTTTAACTACAAAGTCAAATCTGGTGAGAAAATATTGAACACTCAATGTGTTCAATAGTTGCCACATTTTCTTAAATTGTATTGTGTATGATATTTCGAAATCTTCTCGTTATATTTTCTTTTTCTTTATTATTTTTTTTATATTTAACAGTAAAGCTAATGGAATTTTAAATTATTTACTGTTCTATACAGTAATATTTCATTTATTAAAGTTATTAAACTTTAAAAGTTATAACAAACAAAAGTAGGTATCACATTTGGTAAATCACTCTTTAGAAAACACACGAATAGTTCAAGCTGGTGAAACAGTGGGTGGGTCGCTACTTCGCTAGTATACTAAATATAATAATCATTCCACCATATCTAATTAACAATCAATGCGTTTACAGACAGACCCCACTGCGTCATGATGTATGGATTAAATCGCGTTCTTTCATATGTTTACCGTCCATTTCTTTAAAAAGTATTTTTTTAACTTCCCGCTGTATTCTATACATACGAGTAGAGGGGTACTCAGAAAAACCTAGTGTTAGGTCACTCCGTTCCCATTAAGAAACTTCCGGTGTCCATTTTTCGTCATGGAGGCATTACTTGCCAAATGTCGGAATTCAATGTCGAGCTTTGAAAAAAGCTTTGAGAAATTAAATTTTAAATATTCTCATTTCCACGAGTGAGAATCGAACCCACAACCTGTTGAGTTACAGCCACACACTAGTGCCCCTGCGCGACTCAACAAACAAGCTCTTCAGCTTTATAATAATACTAACTACTCTTAGCTTATAATTATAGCTTCGCTTTCGTGGTCAAATAAAAATAAATAAGAGCCGTGGATGATATTATCGTGGTATGATATAATTTAACTTTCTTGATGAATGGACTATCAGAACACAAAGAGTTTTTTTATTTCGACCCAGCTCCATAAACGCATTTAACCAAAAAAGTTGTACATTTATACGCTTTTTAATATTAATATTAAAAAGCGTATTTATAGCGTTTATTTCGTATTTTACTTACTGTTATTTTTGATTATACTTAAAATTTAAATAAATTCGATACTCTTATATTTTCACTGAAAATGATTTCAGTAATAAATATTGATATTACTATATTTTTCAACCTACTTTGCATTCCAACAAAGTAAATCAAATAAATAATTTAATAATTCCTACCTAACTCGTTTCCAATATTGACAGCATTTAAATTTGATCCCTACTCGTGTTTATCCTTCATGTTAACTATGAATTTTCTTGGAAGTGTAAATGTAACCATAACATATAAAGGTATTATTGGACACTTCGTAAGATAAATGAATGTGATCCAATATCATCGTTATAGATACATAATATGTTTGTTTATAAATAATTATATCATATTGGTTGTCGTTCATATAAACTTTAGTTTCTTTATCAGGAGGCATTGCGTGTTGAGTGGTGGAACTCAACACCGCGCTTTGCCTCGACACCAGAAGAAGAAATGAAAGTTTAAGTAAATATTTTATCAACAGCTCATTTTACAGTCATACTCATTTTATATTAACCAGCCGATTTTACAGTCACACTTTGCGCCCCTGCGCCACGACTGTATATTTTATTTTCAATAACAAATTCAAATTATACAACATTATGAGCTTTTTTGCACTTTAAAATATTAATAATAAAAAGAAGAAACGCAAAATTAAATACATTAAGCAATAGGTTGAATCTAATGTCCCTTTTATGTACATACTGGTCAATAATATTTGGGCCACACATTATTTAATATATAAACTAAGTACTGAGAAGTTTCGAAATTTGTTAACTAGGTTGTAATGTTTAGTACTTATTATAATATCCATCTCGTGTTAATTTGACTCGTTATCTCGTTAATAGTTGTAAGGAAAATAATTACACTGACTTTATTGTCGATGTATATGAAACCAAAAATAATGCAAAAATATCATATTTTACTATGGTACACCGTTTAATTATGATTGATAGAATTAGAAAATCAAATTTGTCTTTTTGTTAGTGATCTGTAGCTCAAAGGAAAAAATAAGTATCCATATAAGATCACTCTATTGTCTGTTTGTCCGTTGGTCAAGATCATTTAGTTTAGTTTTACTTCAAGATATTAAGCTATTAAGGAATAGGATATAAGGATAGATACTAAGGAATTAATATAAAATATTGAAGGCTACGAAGTCCCTTGAACCTAAAAAAAAACAATCTTCTATGTGAACGCAATAAACTACATACTCCGTAGGTCTTGATTATTAATTTGAAGCACAAATAAAGTAAAATATTTATAAAAATGGAAAATAATATTATATAAAATTACAGATAAAATACATATATTTATAGTTGTAGTTCATTTCATACAAAATGTGTGCATACGCCCGCAAACTAATCAACTTTTTTATGTTGTACTTACCGTTCAACAACACTGTTGCTATAATTCTTATATTGGAACAGAACCCTTGTTGGACGAGACTCACTTGTACGTGCTCAGTTTTTATTTTTGAATTTTACTCTTCTCTCCCAATATTACGGATTACACTGAGAAAGTAAACCATTAGTATTTCTTGCAAAATGACCGCAGTGCCTTGTATAACCGTAATTGAGAAAGATATAAAATTCATTAAAATTAAGCGTTGCACCTGTGGTATAAACTCATATTTGTCCCACGGCAGGTCGTGTGTTGTTAATTTTCTGATACTATCCCATATATTCCATGGGAAACGTAGTTATGATAGAGATATAATGTTTTAAGAATTGGAACTCAACGCCACGTTTTGTCTTCCCCTGAATGGGAAAATCCCCAAATCCTTAAGAGGAGATTTAACCTGTAAGTATCTCGTTTATAGTCAAACGTCAGTCTCACTGGCCTCAATGCTCATACAGTAATTTAAATAAATACATATAAACATATTCTTATTATATATCTTTAGGCCGAAAAATTAAACATGAAAAAGAACACTCAAATTATGACTAGGCTCATTTATCAGTAAGTCGCGAGATCGAGTTCGGAGTCATTTCTTCAAAGGAAATAACGTTTTTTGTAGGGCAACTGCTCAGTCTGCGTCAATGCAAGGGTACGCGTTTGGATATAAAAAAATACTTAGCTTGTTTGAAATATGGTTTTCGATTATTCTTTTCGTTTGTCTGACGTTTCGTATACGAAAAGTTATGGTGATAAAAGCTTTACTTCAGTTCTTAAAGCATAAATAAATGTATTGTTATGTATGTATGGTGTAAATATACTTTTGCGTAAAAACGAAATACTTAATAGTAAGAATCGATTAGATTATTCTTAGATAATAAATTAATCTTATAAAATAAGTATTAAGTTCACGTGCGTGGTGCAGTTGGATGCACACGAGGGTTGTTGGATTGCATTCTACAAGGGCGTTAGCTTGTATTTCTTGACTACTATAACTAGAATATTAAAGAGGCCGGTCGTGGCGCAGCGGCACAAGGTGTGACTGTAAACCGACTGGTTGTGGGTTCGATCCCCACTCGAGGAGATGAAATATTTACTTAAATTTATATTTCCATTTCTTCGCTCTGGTATCGAGGCAAAGCGCGGCGTTGAGTTCTGCCACTTAACACGCAATGCCTCCGGAATTCGGCAGAAAGTGGGGAACGGAGTGTCTTTCACTACGTTCCCTCTGCCTACCCTGCAGTGTGCGGGATACAGCGTGAAGCTGATTTATGATTTTTATTTTATTAAAGAGAAAGAGCAGAGAAATTTTAGAAATTTCTAATAATATTATCGATTCAATGATATTTATATATTTGTTCAACGCCAGAATATAACTGTGCTATAATGGGAAATAAACATGCAATGTAAATATTTTATGGTCCAAGCACTAATTGGAATACTAGCAAACAGTATTTTTTTCATATTTTCTTTTACATTCAATTTTGTTTTCTATAAAAAACTTGAAGCTCGCTGTCGTGAAAATATATTGCTTTATGTATATTTCATTATATATGTAGATGGTTTGCTGAATTTGATGTTTTTGTAAACAGAAAATATATAATCAAAAAAAAAAAAAATATATAATATTATAATTATATATGAGGCCGTCGATGCGCGGTGGAACAGCAAAAATAAATTATTTTCATTTTCTTGATATGGTAGACATAGCGTGGTTCTGAGTTCCGCCACTCCAAAAAATGGAGAACGGAGTGTCTTAACAGGTAGATTTCCTCTGTATAAATTGTTATGTAGTTAAAACCGTAACAAAAGCAAAATAAATATGTTAAAACGTGAACTCTGCTTACCACGGCTTCACAGTTATTATATAAAATAATTAATAGTAAAAAGTAGTCAAGAGTTAACAGTCCCAAATAACACAAATATATTGAATTTACTTTTTGATATATTTATAATTAGGTAAACTGTTTCTGAATCATATTATTAATAAATAAACATATCTTCTCACTAATTATTCTTTATTCCTACTGTAATTTAAAAAGGCAGAGCGTAGAGCGGATTATAAAATTGCTAATATAATATTTATATGGCTTAAAAAACTTAAAATCGTTTTCAACACCGTGTGCTATAAGTGCTACGAAATGTACTCGGAGCTATAAGTTATATCAGTCTAAATTAGAGTGGGTTATTTATAACGTCTGAGGAGTTCCACTATTCAGATCCTGACTCCATCACCAGACCATATTTTTATGTTGTCACCTTAACTACGTATTACTGCAAGTTTAATGATGATACAAGTTATTAAAAGTTCGCCAAAATAGTTTAGTTCGATTACACAGTTTCTTAAATACAGCTCGATTTAATAAAAGCGTTTTAAAAATATTTGCAGTCGTTTAAAATTTTATGAGTAGATAAATATTATATTAATATTATTTTTTTTTGTGGGTTCGATCCTCACTCGAAGAGATGAAATATTTACTTAAATTTATATTTCTATTTCTTCGCTCTAGTGCCGACGCAAAGTGCGGCGTCTAAAACCCTAGTAGATTGATGATTTAAAAATATATAAATAGTGACATGTTTGACCCATAAATGCCGCAATTAAGTGGTGAAAATAATCAATATTTTTTTTATTGAAACACATTCCATTATCTCTGTCAACATATATTCCCAATTCTCCCGTAATAAAATAAACAGATTGGATAGGGAGTTGTCTTTCAATCGCAAAAAAAGAGCTTTTCGTTATTTATACAACGAATATTTTTAAAAGGAGGTCGTTTAAATTTCTTCGTGTATTTTTTCTACGATTAAATCAAATTTTACCACCCTATCGCGTGTCCACACGCTGTCCCATTTGAGCGCCGTATTTCTATACATTCGACATTAAACTCAGCATTTAGCATTTGTAATAATAGATTTGGTATGTACATTAAACTGATATAGCTTGGCATGCAAAATTTTAAATAAAATTTTTGTGAATGTATTGTATAATTTTAAAAAATACGCAATAATTTATTGTTGTTTTTTATAAAAGCAGCTGTACCGTTTGCTGTTGTTTTTTTTTTATTTTAGTATAACAATAATTATTAGATAGTATGTAGAGGCCAGTCGTGGCGCAGCGGCATAAAGTGTGACTGAAAAATCGACTGATTGTGGGTTCGCTACTCACTCGAAGAGATCAAATATTTATTTAAATTTATCTCTATTTCTTCGTTCTGGTTCGAGGCAAAGGGCAGCTGTTTCCAGATTTCGGCGGAAAGTGGGGAAGAGAGTGACTTAACATTAGGTTCCTTTGTCCCTGCTGTGTGCGGGATACAGTGTAAAGCTGATAAAAAAATCAGACATTTTAAGATATTGTTCGGTCACTTAACACATATGCAAAGGCACTATAAAGAATATAAAATTATTGAAGCTTTTAAATGATATTTTAAATGATAATATTATGTTAATAAAGTCAAATAAGAATGAATTCAAAATACAACAGTGTTTTTTATATAGTTGTTAAATTTTGTCACGTCTGTTTGTTTTGAACAAACAACTCGTATTCGCAATGTTATTGTAATATTTAGATTAAAAATGAATATAACAATTCAGAATTTCGAGTACTGGTTAAGTGGTTACGGTAAAGTTTGATGTTATAATATCGAAACTAAAATATATTTCAAGAGACGATGACTATGAGTTTAATTAATTAGATATTAACAATTCATTTTGATATAATATAATAGGTATATTGTATATTAGAAACTTTATAATGAATATTTGATACGTCATGAATATTTATATCCTCATATAATAAATAAATCTATATTATAGATTTATTCTACTGTTACACCGTAAGTTTATTGAAAAAAAAAATCAGTTTGTTTTTTTATAGTGCTTCATACACGTGTATGGTTAAAAGCAAGCGTTTAACGTATATTTACTATTATTATTGTATATTTAAGGAATCATTTGATGGCCCAGATTTATAATATTGGAAGAAATAAAACGAAAAAATATATTATACATTGTAAAATAATAAAGCTGAACTGAAGTTACTTAAAATAAAAACACACATTTGTCATATATTTTTTGTATGTGTAATGTTCATAGATTGGCGAAAATCAATAGAATATATGACAATAGAAGCCAATTTCAACGATTTTAGTGGCACACAATCATGTAACATTTCGCAATACGCGGCTCGGTGAGTAAACATTTTCTGTGAGTGCAAGTGAATTCTGCGATAACTCTGGCTCGAGTGAGCACTGCTAAATTTCTTACTTTAACTGGGAGCTTTGTACCGTGAAAATATATCCATTTATCACGTATAGACGCATAAATATCAAGTGAAGACTGGAACTAATTTAACATCAATTTTTAATAATTATCTATATAAAATACGGATCCTCCTACGGATTCAAATAAGAGAATACTAGCGGGCGAAGCCGCGCACGCCCGCTAGTATTCTCTTATTTGAATCCGTAGGAGGTAAATTTTTAAAAACCATGAAAAACGTGTTAAATGAAATATTTTTAAGAGTCTGAATTTTAAATTTTATCAAAATCGGTGCCGATTTAAAAATTTTTACATACAAACTTTCAACCCCTATTTCATCCCTTTAAGGTTAAAATTTTTCAAAATCCCTTCTTAGTGGATGTCTAGATTATGAATATAAACATCTGTCCAAACTTCACATTTCTACCATAAGCGGTCTCACTAAGTTAAGTACCATCTACGGAATCTCACTAAGTTCTTTCTGCCTATCCTGGTGCATATGCGGGATACAGCTTAAAGCCTAAAAATTGTATATATTGTAAAACATTAGATATATGTTTTACAATATAAGATAGGATATAATAGTAACATTGATTAGATGTAAAGTAGACATTTAAGAAATTCATATCTTAAATATAAATATGCCACGGCGAAGAGTTTAAATCTGCAATCTAGGCGTGCTACTGCAAATAAATAAGCGGTGGTGGTAATACACCCCACTTTGCCACGTGTATACGTTCTAAGTATTGTTGACGTGGGTTGGGGTATCTTGTAAATGTTGATATTATACTGTTGTTGCGAGTTATTTTTATAATAACTCGAAAGAGAAATAGAAAATTGTATATTTCAAGATTAAAAATAATTCTGAAATATACAATTTTCATATAGAATTTTCTGTAGCACACTATCTGAAGTCGAATGTTAATAGCTCAATTTATATTAACTATAGCCATAGCCATTGCGCAAACAGCGATAAACGGTTCGTATAATTTGTTTAATCCTTCATACTGTATAATTAATGAGATCGCATTAGGGTTTAGTATTTACATAGTATTGGGAACAGATGTGTATTCAATTCTGCTTAGAATTCTATACTGTACAAATCAAAGCTACTACTACAAAAACTAAATTTAATTAGTTTTTAGATCAGTATGTAAAATAATTGGCAGTGCCTCCTTGAATAAAATTGTGATAAAAGTCAGAACTCCAGATAAGAGCTGTAACGCTGTTATTATTCAGCTAGTCATATATTTGTAACATCTACAAGATTTTCATAAAGTATTTTAGATATTATATAACAAACAAAATAAATTAAATATATTTTGCTTTTTCTCCTATTTTATAGTCTAAATCTAGGAATAAAATTCTGTGAAAAAGAGCTTTGTAGCTGATCGGGTTAATGCTGGCAGTTAATCCAATCCATATCAGTGATAAGCTTTACATATGACAAAAACAACGGTTGACGCTTTAAAAATACATGTAGTATGAAATATCGCATAAGTTCACTCTTTTTTGTTTCATCAAAAAATACTAAACTACTTTTATTTTGTGTTTTAATAAACATTTCTTGTACATTAATATATTCAAACATTAATAAAATTGAAATTATACGTAATACGCAATTATACGTTAAAATAAGCTGAAAATAAAAAAAATTAAGAAAATATGTTTTCGTACTGTATTTATTCTGATACTATAAATGAAGTCAAGCATTTCTGTCTCTCTAATGGAACTATAGTTTTCAATTGCATGATAAATATGATTTAAGACTATCAAATTTCACTATAGAGAATATTCGTAACCTAACGAAAACTTGAAAATGGTGTTAAATATCAATAGAGAGAGCAATATCGCGAATACGAGCGGAAGTCGAGAACAAGGGTGTAATTCCATGAAGCTGAACGAGAATATACTCTTTTTCCCTAATTGTAGGAATTAAATACGATACATAATAAAGACGAAATATAAACTTACCGTACTGGCATTGGGCTCAGGCTCGTGGTGGTACGTGGATAAATGTCTTATTGGACCCGCCATACCGTCACTACCTACATTACTCCCATTATTATTTTTAAAATATTACACTCTCCATTTTATACACCACATTGTGAGTCTAGTACATGGATGACATTTATAGTGATCAAATGAGTCGTATAGCGCTGTGTGAAGGATTTGGTACTAGAATTATGCTTATTATGTTTAAAACAAATGAATTTTGCTTATAATGGGCTTGAATAGCACATACAATAATTAATTTGAAAATTATTTTGAAATAAAACTGATTCATAAAAGTATGAAGTAGAGTACTTTCACATGTTTTAATTATACGAATGTATTTAATTATATTAATATTTTTAAAGCTTTGCAAATTTTTGATTCAGTTCTTGATCATTTTCGCCTTTCGTATGTGGCAGTTGGCATAAAATCATAAGTTTATGTACAAGTATATAGCAAAAATATTATAAAGCTTATAAATTTTAAATATTCAAATAATTAAACAACTCACATGAAAGAAATTTTCAATTGTAACTTTATATTAAATATTAAAATATTTAAGATGTTTGCTTGTTCTAAACAAATATAAATGGAAGAAATTTCATAGAACTTTCTAAGTTTCCATTTCTTTAGGGACATGTGATAAAATACGTAAGTTACAAGCTTGCAAAATAACATACGTATTGCTGTGTAAATAATATAATTTTCAAGTTGAAATATGGGAAGTTTTCAAGTAATTTTAAGTAGTACATATAAAAGCTTCTTTTAAACATAAAAAATATTTTTATTATTATCTATGAATACTTGTACATAACGTTGTTTGTTATATATTTTTTATTGATAAAAACAATATTTAAGGTAAATACTTAAGTGATGTTTTATAGCATTGGATATTATCTATTCGAAATAAATTTCAAAATAAGTAGTGTTTTGTTTAATTAGTCATCAAATATCGTATATTATGTGTATAATTTTATATATTATATTATACTGTACGAAATGTTTTCACATTAGTCATAATGTTGTGATATTTTCGATAGCATTATTATTCAGAATAATAGAGTCTTACTTAATCACAATGCCCTCATTAAAAATTACACTTTAAAAGAATGTCTTTGTTCACTGTATTTCATTATGTGAATATCCGACCGCCTTTTATTTAGTATGTCGTAAAATCACATGAGATATTCTCGTTAGTTAAAACTTACTATGTACAGTTTTTGACATATAATGATTGAATTATAGCACAAAAATGTATATTTCTTTATCGATATCAAAATCACGAAAATTTTATCAAATGGACAGGGCCGTTTGTCATAATAAATAAATAAAAAAAAGAAAATATTTTTATACCCAACTAAATCCTGTGAATAAAAAATATTATCCTATACCAAAAAAATAATTTATTTTTCAAAATAAATTATTTTAATAAATATGAAAATTTCTTTTAGAAAAAATTACAAATTCAATATACGAGTATAATATAAAAAAATAATAATACAAATCATATAAATTGGGTCACGCCTACACAGGGAATCCTGCAAAATATTTATGATAGCGAAGTTCGCGTGGTGCCATGTGCTTGTCGTAGCGCGTAGCACTCGTAGCGGACCGCCCGTAGCTAGAGCGTACCGGCTGGCGTAGCGGCCGCCAGCGCCCGACTGCCGCCCGACCGCCGCCCGACTGCCGCAGCCCGCCCGCGCATTGGACGTGATAATGATTGACAAAATACTTCACCTGTGTTTTCTTAGAACACGTAAACAGGTGGCGGGAAACGTGATCCAACAATTGGAGTGTATCGATGTAATATCATTTACGATTTTTTTTGTGGCTTTATTAGATATCTTCTTGCCGAGAAGGAAGGTTGCTGGTATTTAACAGTAAAATACCTAATTGAAAACTCAAGAAATTGATCGTTTCATCATCATTGTTTTTGTTTTTTTGTAATTAGTAATTTATATTTGCCTTATTAATTAATATTCATGTATATTAATTGATAAATACACATAATATATTTTATAACAAAGTAATTTAAAGTTAATATATTCCGGGTATATTGAAAAGTCAAGCACAGGTTGTACGGAAAGTTTCAACAACGTTCACAAATATTGTTGTTCAAAGTTTTCCCTGTAATTGATATTGACGTGAGCATTAAAATTCTAGCGCAACCTGTTGAAGTCTAAACAAATACATGTTAGACGTTGTATAGAAAGTTGTGTTATATAAAATGTACATTTATTGTTAACCTTATGGGAAATGTATACATATGTCTCAATTAAATCTTAAATCCTGCCTTTATTTAACTTATGAAGTAGATAAATAATTATGTAATATGTTGTGTTTTTTATAAATTCTGTTTTTATGATAGACCATTAAATTTGACTTACTTTTTTCTCAAGGTTAACCTAACTTAAGCTAATTTGTATCGGTATATGGGTAGAGCAGATATTGTTTTTACAAGTTCCTATAGTTATTTACACGATACTTAAACATAAATAGGACTAATAACGATTGATAGAATGAATTGTGAAGTAACACATTTGTTTTTTTAATTTAATAATGCATGTATGTAGATAAAAATCAGCTTCACGCTGTATCGCGCACACAGCAGGGTATAGTATGTAGATTTTCCAGGTCAATATGACATGGGTACCTTCAAAAGGCGCGTCTATCTCCACCTTAAAGGCCGGCAACGCACCTGTAGCTCCTCTGGTGTTGCACGGGGTCGTGGGCAACGGTAATCACTTACCATGAGGTGACCCGAACGCTCGTTTGCCTTGTCCTTCTCCATAAAAAAAAGATAGTTATGAAATAACTAAAATCAGATAAAATCGCAAAAGATGTAAATTACGATTTGTGAAATGTATAAGAGTAAAGATAGCTATACTAAAATAAATAATAAATTTTCCATATGTAACTTATATGTATACTTCAATCTGGTGAAGCCGCGCGGGAGCTGCTGTAGCTTATTAGCTAGCTAGGTTTTTATATTTAAAAACTTTAGATTTTATTACAGAATGAAATCACCCGCATTTTATGGTTTCGAATCATTTAAAGACATTTAATTTTCAAGAGACTAAGTAGCGTTTTTGGCCTTATCCAACTGTACAAACTTTATTTAATAAATATGAACGTATCTATGGTAATAATATTGAATTTATTATCACATACAACTATGCTAATAAATTAAAGTATGCATATTTTATTTTATTAAAGAGCAACAAATTTCGTCCATATTTAATTAATAATCACATTCACGCTGTATCCCGCAAGTAACAGGGTAGACAAATGGAATCTAGTGCTAAGACACTTGGTATTCCACTTTCCGATAATTTTTTTTAGATATTGCACGTTGAGTGGCGGAACTGTCAACCGTTAACCAACCATCAACACTGGGCCGTCTTAGTACAAGAGAGAGAGAGAAATGGAAACATCAATAAATAATCCTTCCTTCCATCGAGTGGAGGTCGAACTTACAACTGTCGCGTTACAGTCACATCCTAGTGTCCCTGTGCCACGACGGTCTCAAAATTTAAGTAAAATATAAAAGAGGCATTTCATAGGCATTTCGATCAAGGCTCGTATTAGTTAACATTAACAGGCAGGCATATTGAAACCGCTGTAAATTGAATGATTCTCGTAAATTCAATCAATGTGAGTATCCTAATTGTATAGCTTCATGCAACGTTCGGAGCTCATTTATGATATAAAGTGGTCTCTATTAGGAGCATGTTATTGTTATGTTTATGGTGATAGTCTTTTTTGTTATTTAGAGAAAACGAGGAAGTACCACATTACAGAAAATTATATTTTTATGGCTTTATTTGAAATACGTAAGATCATAGGCATGCGATATAACGAAGTTTATTTTTATACAACTTCACGCTGTATCCCGCACACAGCAGGGTATGCAGAGGCAACCTAGTGTTAAGACACTCTGTTCCCTACTTTCCGCCGAAAGCTATAGGCAATGTATATTTAGTGGCGGAATTCAACGCCACCCTTTGCTTCCACCTCAGAGCGAAGTAATGGAAATATAAATTTAAATAAGTCATTTCCTCGAGTGGGCACCGAACTCACAACCACTCGGTTTACAGTCACACTTTGTGCTGTTGCGCCACGACTGGCCTTACTTACACAACTTTATACAACTCCAGTACTAATGTTCAACGTTGATATCTTTTCAAAATAGAACATACAATTTTTAACTAAATTATATCATTTTAAATTGTGATATTTAATTTTTGTTAATATTCATAACAAATTTTCAATGTGGCCACAATAACAAGATAGCCAATAAAACAATTTACCCGAAATGTAGTGGTAAATTGGACACGTCCATCATTTGCATTTTGACGGCATTTCACTTTATTCAAAATAATGTGTCTCTAGGAATTAACCGAGAGGCAATCATCATTTTAATATGATTTTGCTCATAATAAAGATTGAAAATGTGTTCGTCTGTATATTTAAAAGCATGTATAAGATTTTAAGATATATTGATGTTATTCACTTGAATACGCAGCATATTATGTATGCATGTATATTCTAGTACATTTTTATATAAATATTTTTTTAGCTTCACATTGTATCGCACCCATATCATAGTAGGCACAAGGAACCTAGTATTAAGACACTCCGTTACCCACTTTCTGCCAAATTCTAGAGGCATTGCGAGTTAAGTAGCGGAACTTGAGTTCCTTTGAGTTTGAGTTTGAATGTGACTTGGAGAACAGGCGTTGACGCCTGCTAACCGAAGCGAAAGCAATGAAAATATTAAATATTTAATTTCCTCGAGTGGGAATCGAAACCAGAACGTGTCGCGATTACAGTCGTACGCTTGTTTGTACCCCTGAGCTACAACGGCCTCTACATTTTACATAAACCTACTTGTATATATTCAGGTAAAAATATATATTCAAAGGACTTCTTTATATATGTGTCTTTTATTTAACTTTAAAACTTAAATATATTGTTTGATAATGACGTGACATTTTTACATTTTCGATAAAAAGAAAAGGTGTGTAACCTAGAGATATAATAAAAAAGTGTGTTCTCCATCCAACGTGACATTAGTGCTGAACTGGCACGCTTGGAACACCAGAAACAAAGAACTACAACAACATCATATAATAAAACTTTCATTCAAGGATCAAAATCACATTTATATGAATTCAATATGATCTGCAGATTACTGAAGCCAGTGATCAGCATTGCAGTTATTATCGATTACATTCTACATGAGTGGGCGTTGTGATAGCTGAGATCATCTTACAAAGTTTAACATCTTGCCATTTTTTCTAAATAGATAGAGTAAATATTAATTGAAGAACACCTAAAGTGTCAATATATATATACACTTATTTAAACAATTAAATTATTATATATAAAAAAAATAAAATACTGTTTGTGTGTTTGATGAATGATATGAATTATATATGAATTAAATGAATTGCGCGGACGGATTCTGAAGCAAAACAAAAGCTATCGTGACAAGTAGAGCTATAAACGAGGGCGATATTAAATATATTTTTTAGTTATATTTAACATTTGCTATGGAAATTGTGAAATTATATTTTGTATTGCTTAAAAACTTGCTCTATCCTATATAGCAGGATAGGCAGAAGTGACCCAGTGTCAAGATCTATATACCAATACATGCTATGTTTCATTTACAAAACAAACAGAAACTACCATAGATAGACATAAGGCTGAATAACGACGGTATTCCATATTTTCTATTCCGACTCCAAACGCGCTTAATATCGCGATACAACGGTAAAGTAGGTCATTGTTCTCGGGAAGTAGACCTATATACATATAAATAATATTTCAATTCAGTGGAGTCTTAAGGAAGAAAGCCTTATTTTAAGTTCTCTTTCATTGAACAATATGAGATGAGCATTGAATAAGAGATTCTGTTGACTGTTAGAATATTTTTGGTTACATTTTCTTTTAAATATTTTTTTGTGTTGGATATTTCATTAATTTTTAAAACAGACATTTAAACACATATTAGTCGTGGAATGTAGCCTTAAAATGAGGAGAATATCGTTTTTTATTCTTCTATCCTATCCTTTCTTTAATAATCCTTTAATATTTATTAAAGTAATGATGTTTCTTTCCTATTATAACAAAACTACATTTATCAAATATAGTAACGAGAGCCTAGTATTAAGACATTCTGCTTTTAGTCCAATTTCGAGGCATTACGATTAAGTAAATGAAATGTAACGCCGTGTTTCATTTTGTTATAGCGGAGAAATGAAAATAATTTGAATATTATTTCTCTCAGTTATCGAACCCACAATCATTAAAATATAACATTTCGTCGCAACTGCCTCCCACAAACGAATATGATTATAACCATAATAAAATTGTACACTCTTCAGTGTACATGTATACGAGTATGAATAGTTTACAATCTTATTATACCTACATATATATTTCAATTTTATGCATATATATATATATATATATATATATATATATATATATATATATATATATATATATATATATATATATATATATATATATATATATATATATATATGACTACAAAGAGACTATTAACAAATCCACAAATAAACTTTCGGTTTATGTATGTTTTTTTATTATATGTTTATTTAACCGCGGAGTCGCCTTTAAAAATTATATCTATAATTTTAATAAAATTAAAAGTTTTAATATATACAAATAATTTATCAATCAGTTTCAAAAGCTCTTTTCAAAAGAGCTTTTGAAACTGATTGATAGATACGGTTAAAGACATTTATTTTCTCAAAAGATTTACATATAAATCACTTACAGAGAAAATTACAAAAAACATTAAGTCAACAAATTTATATATCGAATAGGCGTATACAATAATAAGGTAAAATTTACAATAACCTAATAATATCACTACAATGCAAACAAATAGGAATATTTTGTGATGCGAGGGTAGTTTAAGAAATTAATAGTAAAAATGATAGCAAATGTACAAAGTAATGTTACTAAGGTAGGTGACACATTAAATGTTTTAATATAAAAAATTTATACAAAAACATCAATTTATTTAAAATTAATTGATGTTTTTAGATTTCGTTTATTTATTTAATGTGGTTTTTTTTGTGTTAAATGTTATATTTTCTAACACTTATAAAATAATCATTTACTTATACTATTTACATCATTCTTATTCAATTTTCTTATGCTTAGTATCTTATCTCGTAAAGTATATTTTATGAGAAATCCTTTAAAATATGGCTTTTTAGACTTTTTTGAAAACTACAAAGTGTTTTTATATCTTTTATGTCCTTGGGCAAATTATTGTAGGTATAGGCTCCTTCGAACAAAATACTTTTCTTGCCGTAGTTTGTCCTTGATGTCCCTAAGCATATGTTATGAGCACTTCTGGTCATTCTTTTATGTAAATTGATTCTTTTCGTGAAAGTTATTTGAGAGTGTATATCTTTTGTTAGTATTTTTCTAATATGAATGCAAGTATTATATATATATATTTGGGTTAGATTCATTATTTTCGTTTCAGTATAGATTTTAGTTGTAGGAGTAAAATAATTATATTTAAAGAGAATCTGGATAAGTTTATTTTGTATAGTTTGTAACTTTTGTAGGTTATGTTTAGCTGTTGAACCCCAGATTTCAATTAAATAGTCCAAATGTGGTTTGGCTAACGAATTGTAGATAGTATAACATATATTTTTCGGAAGGCATCGTACTATACGTCACACAGCTCCTAGTATTGATTGTAGTTTTTTACGAGCTTTATCGATATGGGGTATCCACGTTAGCTGATTATCTAGGATTAAGCCTAGATATTCTTGTGTATTGGCCCTAGTTATTGTTATTCCATTGATTGTAAGTGGTTTGAAGTTGCCTATTTTTTTATTTTTCGCAGCATAAATTATATAATTAGTTTTAGATGTATTAATAGTTAATAAATTACATTTAAGCCAGTTATTTAAAATATTTAAATCTTGTTGAGCCTCACTAATTACAGCATCCATCGAATGTCCATAGTAAAACAAACTGGTATCATCAGCATACAAGGTAATATCTCCATTCAGTCCGATCTCATTTACATTATTTATGTAAATAAGAAATAGCAACGGACCCAAGATTAATCCCTGTGGAACGCCGAAAGTGATTATTTGAGGCTTACTTTGATGATTATCTAGTTAAACAATTTGCGACCTTTTTGTCAGGTATGAATTTAATATTTGATAAGCTTTGTCCCTAATAACCAATGCGTCTATCGTCAACAAAATAATTTTATGGCTTACTGTGTCGAATGCTTTTTTTAAATCAATGAATATTCCTAAGGCTATTTTCTTTTTATCTATGTTAAGTCTTATATTTGTATCTAGATCGACAGCAGCTGACACAGTATTCGATTTAGGTCTGAAGCCGTATTGTTTTTCGTAAAGACACCCAATAGAATTAAGAAATTTGCTGAGCCGGCTATGTATAGCTTTTTCTAGAATTTTTGACATCACTGGGAGCACTGAAATAGGACGGTAATTGCTAGGATCAATTTTGTTACCTGATTTAAAAATAGGGCGAACTTGAGCGATTTTCAGTGATAGATTATTTTTATATATTAAAACTTTTAATTTTATTAAAAATTATAGATATAATTTTTAAAGGCGACTCCGCGGTTATAAATATTTAAAACATATAATAAAAAAATATACATAAACCGAAAGTTTATTTGTGGGTTTGTTAATAGTCTCTTTGTAGCCATCATATAAAAGTTTTAAATATTTATTTGTCTTCAGTCTTGACTGTACTTTAGAAAATATGTGGACAAAAATCCATAATTATTGGTTACATACAAATATTTTAGATAAGGTAATCTTTGTACAATTTTATAATTGTAATAAATAATAGTAGAATCTAAATAAACAACATTAAAGTTAAATAAATAAACAAATCAGCTTTACGTTGTGTTTCTGCACACAGTTTAGTACGCAGAGGGAACCTAGTGTATGACACTCCGATCTCCATTTTTCGCCGAGCTCTGGAGGCATTGCGTGATAAGTGGCCCAACTCAACGCCTGCAATAAAATATCTCACATTTAATGTATTAAGAAAATTTTCAAATGTTATCTCTAATTTTGTCACTAACTACTTTCACCTACGCTACGTTGAATTTCAGTTTTCGGAAATTGAAATTCTCATTTATAACGTTCACACGTAACCGTTTAAAATGCGATTACTCTCATCTCCGCCAGCAATTCCATCGGCTGCAATAAGATTGCATTAAAGTTCAAATTGATACACTTCCATCTACCAATTGAAAGTTGAATGTATTTAAAAAGCAAATCAAACTTGAAATATTTCTACAGGTAAGGAAACTAGCAATTTGCTTTCTTTCTCTCCTCTTTTTATCACATTTATCTCGATATTACGATAAAATAACAGTTATCCCGCACGCCGACAAATACTCCCCATCCATTTCCCTCCTATCAAATGTCAGCAAATGTCACAAGTATAAAAACGCTTTTAGATTTATGTGTAGGCCTCGTTGTGTGGGTGTATTATATATAAATTCATATGTATTTTGGTATTATAGGACAGTTTAGTAAACGTAAGCTACAATAATGGCTCTATTGCATGATCTGCTAAGTGCTATCCTGTCAAGGTTCATTATTTTATGAAGTAAAAAAAAATAAAAAATCCCGCACACAGTAGGGTAGGCAGAGGGAACCTAGTGTTAAGACACTCCGTTCCTGACTTACCGCCGAATTTTGGAGGCATTGCGTGTTGAGTGGCGGAACTCTGCGCCGCGCTTTGCCTCGACACCAGAGTGAAGAAATAGAAATATAAACCAAATAAATATTTAATTTCCTTGAGAGGGGGTTGAATCCACAACCAGTCGCGTTTATAGTCACAGTTTGTGCCCCTACGCCAAGACTGGCTCTTCAAAAAAAATTTTTTTTCTCATAAGTGTTTATAGGTTGTCTATATTTATATACATTGTAATAAAAACTGGTTAACAGATTAAAAAAATGTATAAGAATAAATGTGTATATATATTTTTATATTAACTAAGACGAAATAGACATCATATTCAAGTAATTTCGTTGTTCTTGTTTTATTATTCAGCATCTCCTATAATGATGGGAGATTATTTATAGTGCAGGCTGTTTCACTGTCAGCTGACCTCGCTTCCCACAAAGGAAAAGCTAGATGTAAAATAAATAATTGATATTTTTATCTCATATCAGTATAATACCGATTATGGTGAACTCAAGTATTTCGATAAAAAAATGTAGTTCATGTAAATGTTCATTCACTCTAAAATGGACAGTATAGTGCATATTTATTTCTTATATCGATTTTTTCATTTTCGAGCTGTATCCCGCATATATTAACCGGAATTCAACGCCGCGCCTTGCCTTGTTACCAGAGCAAAGTAACATGTTTTTTTTTGTATGGAAAAGGCCCGGCAAACGAGCGTGTGGGTCACCTGATGGTAAGTGATTACCGCCGCCCACGACCCCGTGCAACCCCAGAGGAGCTACAGGTGCGTTGCCGGCTTTAAGACAGGTTGGGCGCCGGGGCCCGGCATTACCTGATGCGAAACGCAGTGGCATAAAGCCACTACTTCACGCCGGTTTTAAATGCCGGGGGTGGTAATGATCCGATGGAGTCTGCCCATGCGTGTTGCCATTGCTGGCGCCGTGACTCTACCACACGTACTTTAGTCGCCTCTTACGACACCACCAGTACCAGGATGAACCTATTCTAAGCCGGGATCACACGGCTAAATGTTAAATGTGAATGTTAAATGAATTATTCATTCTCCCGAGTGGAGATCGGACAAGCAACTATCGCGATTACAGTCATATGCTCATGCTCCTGCGCTACGACGGCATAATATCTATATTAACATCGAATACAATTATTTAATTGCTATATAAATATTTTATTAAAATAGTACTTTCATCATCAATAGTAATTTCATCGTTTTCTTAATAAAAAATCGAATATTTAATTTGTTCTTTTCTGTATTACGTAGCAGTAATAAGTAAAATAAAAAGGTAGATGTTGATGTTAAGTCAGCAAAGCCCGAGTCGTGTGGAGCGTGGACTTTGTAGGAGTCCTTTGTTGCACCAAAAGCTCGCTTTTCAAAGACCGATAACATTATTAGCGACCTTTGCTCAACCCCAAATTAGAGTTGTTAGTTTCGCTCATTCTCCAAACTTTTAGTCTGTACATTTTGGACTGGAATAATAAAATTGTTTGTATTATTCAACACTTGAAATTAACATCTCTCGTCTATATAAAATATTGTAAAATTTTATTTAATTTTTTCCATTATTTTATACAGACGAGATAACACTTATAGCTGTGATTTAAGATTATGAACACGACGTGAAGCCGTGAACACGACGGCGGTTATGGGTTCGATACCCATTAGGGGAATGAAATATTTTATATTTTCACTTCCTTGCTGTGGTAACGAGTCAAAGTGCAACGGTAAGTTCTGTCACTCAACACGCAATCTTAACGGGGAACAAAGTGTCTAAGCACTAAACCTCGTGTTACCAGGGAACCTCACTTTGGTTACTTTTATCTGCTATTTGCGTGTAACTAAAACAAAAGATTAAAAATAGAGCGTGAAATTAACATATGCAATCAAAATACCACATACCAAAAGATGAATATCTGTCATTTAAACAAGCTCCACCGTCTAATGGCTGCGTGTGTGCACAGACAGCCTTGATTAGTTATTCATTTTAGTTATTAAACTCTCAGCGTAACCGATTATGTGCAGAATTAGTAACTTAATCTACAGTAACGAGCGTGCTCTATTTCAGGGCTATGTAATTAAGATAATATTTCTCGCCTTTATGGCGCAGTAAATGACTGTATGCGGTAGAGGTTTGGGTTCTTATTCGGATTATTTTTTTAAACTTCACGCTGTATCGTGCCTAAAGAAAGATATGATAAAATATCTTGCTGTTAAGGCACTCTGTTTCCCGTTTTCCTAAATTTTCAAGACGCTGCGTGTTGAGTGGTGCTTAGACAAATGTTTACATTTAAAAGTTAAATTTTCGTTTTGTGTTATGGTGAGGCATAAAATTTACAACTGCTAGGAATATATGTATGTATATTGGTATTACTTTGCAATGTTCGATTTACCAGAGCTAAAAGGCATGCTAGGGTTTTCTATTAAGAAATTGCCATCTAAAGTGATTTCCGATAGGTTGGCGGTTTCATACGAGAATGGAAGATATAAGGATATCGAAAGAATGACTCTTATGTTTTCAGTTATTTGAAGAAGGAACTAGTGAATCAAAGACAAATTTATGAAATGTATATTGTATATATGTAAATTATATATACATATATACAATATACATATAACTATGTATATTGTACATATAACTATCTATGTTGTACTGGCCACGACGATAGTGTGGCGCAGGCACACGAGGGTGTGACTGCAAATACGACAGGTCGTGGTGTCGAATCCTACTTAAGGAAATTAACAATTTAATATTTATATTTCTTCGCTGTGGTGTTGATGCATAGCGCGTTAACTACCACTCAACACACAATTCGTATTATACGTAAAAATTTAAGTACTAAA
The DNA here is from genome assembly GCA_917862395.2 of Heliconius sara. NCBI lineage: Eukaryota > Metazoa > Arthropoda > Insecta > Lepidoptera > Nymphalidae > Heliconius > Heliconius sara. The sequence continues at coordinate 16,623,228 of OU860789.1, read as the reverse complement.
GTACCATGACAAATATAATTAAATTATATGAACGTAAGACTTCAACCGCAGCACGTGACTATTGCAGTAACGTTCTCATTTACGCAACTGAAGGTCCAGCCGCAAACTATACTTGAATTAATGAGCGTGTCTTGGGCAGATTTAGGTTAAACGACCATCACTCTAACTTCCAACGATCACACTTGGTTAAACTTATATGTGGGTTGTAAACTTTTGAATGTAGCTTATCTGTCTGTATACTTGGGTTATTCTGTGGTCATTAAAGAGGCAGAAACGGATTGACAATCTGAATACATAAATCTTTAAAATACATTTTTTAAGTTCATTTATAAAATAATTTGTTAAACGGTTGTTGTAGATGCGGATCATGCCAATTTAATTGGAACGATTGCAAAAATTACAATAATTAAAGCATTTCCATCTCTTTATGAATGCTATTTTTATTTCAATCCACCGCCCAGTAGAGGCCAATTCTGGCATAGGGCCGCAAATGTGTGACTGTTAACGCTGATTATGGGTTGGGTATATGGGTATTAATATTTTTATATTTCTACGCTTTGGTGTCGGGACAAAGCGAGGTTTTGAGATCCGCCACTCAACACGCAACGTCACGTGGGAAGCGGAATGTCATTACATTAGGCTCCCATTTTTACTCTGGTTCATGCAGGATACAGAGTGATGCTGAGAGAAAAGAATTCACCACTCAAACACACTTGTGAGGACAGATTAAATGAGGAGATTAGTGTATTGTATTGTATTGATTTATTGGAGATTAGTGTAGTTTTTCGTCTGTCTATTAGGTTACAGACATATATATATGTATGTATAAATATTTTTAATACAATATAATGTAAGTTCAATAAATATCGATTTTAAGAAAATATTTATTTCATTCAAAATGAATGAAACGTATTTCAATAAAGGCGAGGGTGACATCTATAAATTTTAAAAATGATTCTTGAAGTTGTTGAAAGCTTTTAAATTTTCATGTTTAATTTTATACTTTGCAAGAAGAAATGGCGAAACTTTTCAATGAATCTGTTAAAATAAATATAAATACAATATTTCTGAAAAATTAAAATTTATTATATTATTACATATATTTATAGTTTATTAATATATGTACATATAAGTTTAGGAAAAAAATTGCGGATATTATAGTAAAAGTATGATCCATACTACATATAAATTATATATACGTAAGTTACTCCGTCTGGCTGTCTGTCTATTTGTGACGCAATCACGGCCAAACCGCTCATCCTTAATTTAACTTAACTTAGCTTTACACTGGATCCCTAGCGTAGTAGTCAGAGAGTATGGAGCGCTAAACATTACGGTCTCTACATACCATTTTCGCATCGTCCGTCGTCATCCGCATTGAAGACTGAAAATAATTTGATAAATATATTTAATTTATATTCCTATAGTTCAAGCGGGCGAAGTCGCGCGGGTCCTTTATTATTACACAAATAAGTTCACGTGAATATAAAGTAAGTTCACGTGGAGATAACGGAATGTCAGGACGCTTATTTGTAGTGCACGGTTCAAGGTGTATTTGTTGCAATGTATTTGTTTGATGTAGTATTTAATCAAAGTGTATTTAATTGTTTTACTTTTTTAAATACAATTACTTAATTCCTGCAGAAAATAGGCGACGATTCCTTTCCCATTTTCCTCACTATTTTTACATTATGTGTTGGTTGATCGAAGGTAATCCCGAGAATTTTGGTCTATTAGATATATATTAATTATATATATTGAGTTAAGTTTATCTAGAATATTTATTAATAGTTTTTGATAAGGCAGTTATTTTGTTAAAAATGTATGTAATTTATATGAACTCTTAACTTTACTCTAACAACTGACACACGACACACGTACAAATAAATTAATATCTCCCATTGCTATACGTTGAACAGTGGCAGTTAAAAAATAAATAAAAGCAAAAAAAAAACAAAAACAAAAGAATTCATTCCCCCAGATTATTAAAAGTTTGCCACGAGGAGTTTCTATTGCAGTACTATAAATATACTGTTTTAATAAAGTCTTGCGAACGGCGAGCTGGCAGGCGACGATGTGGAACGAGGTAGGAGTAGCAGGTCGACTAATCAAACAACATGGGCCAATCGTTGTGTATGTGCCACTGGGCGCCGCTGTGCTTTATAACTACTGATCCGAAAACACATCACTGACGGCCGTTGGGCCCTCGAATGTAAAGTTTACAATAAAAGTATAATTTTGTATGCTAGCTTTATTCGTATGTTCTGTGAAATTGAAATTAATTTATGAGAAATCTTGGAAAATTCTAAGTGAGTTTATAATAGACGAATAATAGGATAATCTGAATCTATAAGTATTGGCAAATATTGAAGAACAATGTCTATAGGTAACCGTCCAAGCTCTCTGATCACTGAGCCATACGATCTCATCAAGCCACGTGGAAATCTTCATACGCTTGTACTTATTCATTGTTAACACTTCTGTAGGGAGAATTTTACTTTCTGCTATACAAAGATAATTACTTAGAATTATCAATAAATATTTTTAATTTTGTAATTGTTAATTCACATCTAGAAAAATAAAAAAGAAAATAGTTCTAAGAACGAATATTTTTTCCAATATTACATATATAAATTTCCAGTACGCCCTTATATTATGACCTCAAGGGAGACATAAATTAGGCGGTTCTAAAAGAGTAATATTTTGTAAAATATGGGGTGCTAAGAAAGTTATGACGTGACAAAGCAGTCATAAAAGAATTAAATGGGCTATTTGATGAACGTCTCATTATTTAAAAATTTGTTATTGAGTCCCGTAATATATATACCAGCTGGAAGTTAAAATTCAGTGCCAAAGTAATAGCTTCACGCTGTATCCCGCACACAGCAGGGTAGCAGGGTAGCAGAGAGGCGGAACTCAACTTTGCTTAGCTTTCAACACCAGAGCGGAGAAATGAAAATATAAATTTAAGTAAATATTTTATCTCCTCCTGTGGGGATCGAACCCACAACCAGTCGATTTTACAGTCACACGTTGTGCCCCTGCGCCGCGACTGGCCTCATGGTTTTATAAAAATGGAAATGTAGTCTTTGATCGAAATTGTGGTCCTACAAAATTGCGGTCAATAAGATATGATATGATGAATCATTTTACTCTCCGTAAAAAATATTTGGAGGATGGTAATGATAAATTAGTAATAAGAGCAAAGCAACTAGAGTAATATATATATATATATATTTATAGAGTCATATATGTATATTGTAATCTATACACCCAGTTTTTTGTATAGATAATGTGATCTTGTTTCGATTTTATTTGTAAAGCTAATTAACATATATTTTTTCTGTATATCCATTAAAGTCATCGTTATAGGAAAACAACTGATTTAAATACATTATCATAAAAGCAATTGCAGTCGAAAATTTTTAAAGTCGCGTGACGGGTGTCAAGTGTCAGATCTAACAATTTCAACAGAAATTAATTTTGCTTGTTGACTAAGACATAAATTCATATTATATTTTACAGTTTCATAAAAGATAAATAATATTTTCTATTTATTTTGTGGTAAATATATTTAAGCGGATTTGAACCCATAAAACCTCTAGAATTAGTACAAGAACTCTGACTGTCAGAATAGTGGGTCTAAATATTTTTCTTTCTTAAGTACGGAATTCCAATTAAGAAATATATTGTGTTAATGAGTAATTGAAATGTTTTATAATAGGTAATTATTGGTAAAATTTCGCTACCGAAGTAGAATGAACATTGTACGTATATGTATAATGTTACAGAACATACAAGTAAAATATATTTTATTTCATCAAAAACATATTTCACTCGTGTAATCCGGAAACTACAAAGAAAAATAAATACACAATTTTATACTCCCACAATCTAACCGATTTGAATTAAATTCTTTGTGGAGCGCGACTGCATGATAAACATAAAAGAATAATGAAGTACCTACTTAAAATACGGTTTTATACGTGCATCTTTCTTTTAGCGAGTTCGTTGCAAATTATTATATGGACGTTGACATAATTAAAATATATATATATATATATTTTACAATGTTATTAGAATGCAGTGTTTTAAAAGTCATTACACGTACACTCGTACATTTAAATATTTGGTGAATAATTTTACTGAGTAAAAGAGGAGAGAGAAAAGAGGTTTCATTTATTATAATAAGTAATCAATTTTAATTTTGATTACGGCTTAAGATGTGAAAAAAATATGTAGGTCATGTTAATCCAAAACAGCATACGAAATTTGTGATAAAAAAACATTCTAAATAGTAATCATTATCAAATAATTTACACTTTGTTAGTAGTTAGTACCTGTGAAAAATAAGATATATTAGATATTATAAAATTAGATAGAGAGTTGTATAGAAAATATTAAGCAAATTTTTATAATAAAAATTCCACCATAAATTTCCAATGGCTGCGCCATCACGAGCGGTGCTTTTACAGCGCGAGGAATATTTTCGATTCAGTTAATTCGATAAGGTGTGATTGATTGACGTAACGCTTAATGACTTCAAGTTAATTACCCGCACAAGGATTTTAATCTCTTCTTATTTTAAAGTGCTTAATTTTTGTTAAAAAACTAATTGTATCACAATACATTTCACTAAATATCAAAATTAAATTACCACAATGTTTTAGTAGCCGTAGTTTTAAAATTGATAGTCACAACAAACACAACATCAACAAAAATAAATTAATTAATTTCATGCTGTGTCCTACATCGTGACTACATTGGGTTAGGCAGAGGGAACCTAGGGAGGAGGGGGCTGAATTTCTGAAATTTATAGGCATTGCGAGTTAAGTGGTTACCACTGGTGACTTACTAGAACAAAGAGATGAAAATATTAAACATTACATTACGTCGAGTGGGAATCGAATCCACAACCTGACACGTTTATAAAAGCACGCTTGTGCCCCTGAGTCACGACTTGCCTTTTTAACTAGTACTAAACATATAAATGTTTTACGAGCTCTCACCCAATTTCTGTAAGGAAGGAAACCTTATTAAGTAGGCAATTTAAATGCTCTTCATGATACGATGTAAGATTATATATAATGGGAACTGTTACACGAACTTTTTGAAGCGAGCTTTAGTAGACTTAGCAGAATGTTTGAAAAACTTTGAAGCATGGCGAAGATGTCTTATAAAAGTTTTCTGTTTACATTTCTGTAACAAATAAATCTCTTTCTTTACCAAAGTGTTAAGTAATAAATAATACTTAGTGTTTTGTATTTTTACTGTATAATTTAAACAGTCAATAAAAGTTGTCGATTCTATGTATTATTCTATGTATTTATTTATATATTTAAACTGTTTCGTTAAAATTAATCAAATAAAATTTTATTTTTACAAACATATTATTATATAAGCAGTATACGAGAAACTCTTTAAAACATTTATTTCATAATATAAAAATATATAATGATTATTTATGTAGAAAAGAGAAGATATACTCGTAAAGTAAATACCTACCCCCCAAAATGGGGTTGGTATCCTCGAAAAACAACATTCATTTGAGCCATTCAACTCAACTCAAATGTTTCCAGAATTCAGCGAAAAATGAGAAACGGAGTGTCTTAATAATAAGTTCCATCTGCCTACCCCGCTAAGTGTGGGATAGACCTTGACGCTAAAAAAATGTAGCGACATCTATCTCTAGTTTCTTGAAATATACAGTCCTTACAGGAACTCTTTACAGCTATATGAAAATAGTGTTACATCTCAGTCATTCAGTATTCGCTAGGTGGCGTTCACTGCAATGTAAAAACGAGAAAACCTAATTTTATTTTGAATAAATTATTTTATTTATTCTATTAAAAATATTATTTAAAAATTGTAAATTTTCTAAACTTTGATATGATAAAAAAAAATTATCACAAAAAAATTGCAAAAAAAAATTACCAATATTAATTATGCTTACGTCATTGCGTTTAGTACCCATCTTATTATTCTATATTCAAATTAAATTATAAGAAAATACTGAAGCATTACATTAAAGGAGCTAATAAATCTAACGGCGGGACGTCAGACGACCGACTCATTTTTTCCGCTTCGGTCGGTACGGGGTCTGGCGAGTAAAAAGGCTGTATATCAGTCAATGTCCGGCGGCCATTTTAATTGTAGACCAATTTATTGCCCTTAATAGGATGTTACGGATTTCAAATATATTTGAGACTTGCAACTACAGTCTAATTCTAGAAGTAGATTTTTGGATAAATTGATTTCATTTTTTTTCAGCTTCATGCTATATTTTGTGTACAGTAGAGGAGGTAGAGGGAACCTAGTGCTAGGGCACTCTGTTCGTCACGTTTTGCGTGAATTCGAGGCATTTGCCTGTTGAGTGGCGGAACTCAGCGCCGCACTTTTGTCCCAAGGCAAAACGGGAAGAATTCATGACAATTTTCACACTATTATGGGCTTAAAATCGTTTTTATGTTAATTGTTAACTTTAAATTTTTACTATCTTTATACGAATATAGTTTTTTCTGATATCAAATTATATACATGATATGTATATTATTATTATGTGTATGATATACATACCTCTTTATATAAAATAAAATTTAATAACAGTAAAATATAATTTTATTCGTGATGTATAGGAGACATTTAAGAAAAAGAAGTGCACGTTGTGTAGAAATTTGAGCGTTAACTTTATACCATGGAGAAAGAATATGGCGTAATTTTAAATACACATACTTGTATGTGGGCTTATTTTAATTATATAATAAGCCTACTTATATATATGGAAAAAAATCATGGAAAAAAATGAATAATTTTTATTTTAGTGAATTTATTCATACATTCACGTACATAGTTTTTGACAATATCTATAATATCGCTTGAATAATTTTCAGCGTCATTATAACACGTTATTAAATCAGATTTTGTTAACTCACTCGTTTTTATATTAATAAAATCCTTAATTTTAGTCGCGATATAAAAATAGCCTATTCCTTTCGCGTGATACATAAAAATATATCGAGCTTTCAGATTATTAAAAGAAACGGAAATTAACGATATCAGAATTTGTGTATTATTTCCACTAATTTACTATATGAAAGTTATAGGAATAACTTTCATATAGTAAAATAATTGAAAATAATATTCATGTTTTTACCCCTAAAAAAAATATGCACTAGAGAGAGAGAGAGAGATAAATTGTATATCGATTGCACTCCTGTGCAGTGATCCTGTTGAAAACTCCTTGTATATAGTGACAATTTTCACTTAAAGAAATATTTTCATTTAGTTTGTTCACAGTATCCCGCATATGAAGGTGTAGACAAAAGGAATCTCATATTAGACATTACACATGATGATTAAAGTCTCTATAAAGTTGAAAAATCACTTTGTTCGTATGGGCGCCCCCCTTAAATATTTGTTTTATTTTAATAAATAATTTTAATTAAAATAAATAACTAGATATTCTGTGAATATTTTAAATTAATGAGATGTAAATTTTATAAATATATTTTTCAAAATAGTTATCAAAAATATTTATGAGATACAGCTTGAAGCTAGTTTAGTTAATTTTTAAAAATATTTATAAGCAAAAACAGACATAAAAATCATTGGTAAAAAAATTCACTTTCAACATCGATCGACCACACGTCTACCTTAAAAACCAATAAGAACTTATATTTGTGGTCTCAAAACATAAATACTTACTAAGAGAATAATTTCTTTCTTACGTCTATCGGTCAGACATACACAGAACTGCACAACAACGATCGTCGTCGTTCAGTAGATACATACATACATTAATGAACTGTTAAAATATGCAAACACTTTGCATAATGGACTCTCAATTGTGATTAACGCATTTGAATATTATATGAATTAAAGTCTCAGTATCCAGAGTATATAATGTTTTATATAACTTATTCAAATATCCATAATCCGTTTGGATACGTCTATATTTTATAGCCACATGTTGCCACTTCATAAATTTGAAGGCTTAGCCGAGTAACGGACCTTAGTAAGTTTTGTTGGGGCATTACCCACTTGCTGAGATCCCTAAATAATTCAAGCTGTCTCATTCATAATCCTTTTGTGTAAACGAGACAGCATATAAATTTATGTTTGGAATATAACCATTTGCTGTAAGGACTAATAGGTTGGCATTATTGCTCTTATGCTAATAAAACTGTATCACTAATGGTTGATTCAGTTAGGATATATTATACTTATTTACAAAGGACTGTGGGAGTTTGGAATACTTAAGATTAATAATCAGCCTAGTTAGGTTATACTATGGTTTTTTTAAAGTGTAAGTAAAGGGAAGCTAGTGTTAAGACACTCCGTTCCTCACTTTCCGCTGAATATTACAGGTATTGCGTGTTGAGTGGCGGCATTTGCCTTGTTGCCAGAGCGAAGAAAAGAAAATATTACTGTTCTATTGAATTCGCAAAATCTTTAGTTTTCAATGATTTACTATTTGATATTATTTGTAAATTGTTATTTGTATGATGATAGAAAAACCACCAAATTATATGCTTATAAATTAGACCAAGATTTAGGAGTGTCCAATTTAAGTTGATATCTTCTCACGCAATAGTCTAGTGCTTGCATTTTCTCACTGATAGATATAGATTTGTGGAGCATTATATAATCGTATGTTTTAAGTTGCGAAAAACAAACTACGTTTGCAGTGTCCACGCAGTTACGGTTTACCTAGACAGATGAGAAATAACTAAACATCTTCAATAAATCAATTCCCAAAACATGTAAGTTACGATTTATTTAATGCATAACCATATAGATACCCTAACTAAAATAATTTAATCATTTTTAGGGTTTTTACCTCAAAAGAAAAAAACGGAACCCTTATTGGATCACTTTGGTGTCTATCTCTCCGTCTGTCGAGACCATTTTACTTAAGATCGCGTTGAAGTTTCAATCTGGAATCAATCTCTCCGTATAAATCTTCCCGTAGACTTACAAGTATGAAATTTAGGACGGAGTACAATACAAATAAAGAAAAAATCCGAAAAATAAAAATTTATAGATTTTTCTTTCTTTCTTTAAATTTATAGATTCGAGCGAGCGGGAGCCAGTCTCGCGCTTGGCCAGTTTTTCTTAAATACACTTACATCAACATTCGTATATTTCAAACGGGCGTAGTCGCACGGGGGTAGTATTATAATATTACGTCAGATGCTTAAAAAGTTTATTTAAATAAAAATAAAAAGTTAATAGTTTAAATTTCCAACATCAAATCATCCTAAAACTATTATAAAGCAACGCTAAAAATAAATCTAAAATAAGCCATCTCGTTCTATTTGAAATTATAACAAATTATTGGATTTTGGAGACCCGAAACCGCCATCCCACTTAAACTAGCTGATAATTGAATTGTAAATGTTGCAGTTATTAGACCGGGCCGCAGTTACCTAAGTGTTAATATCAATTTAGTCCTCAAACACGAGGAGCTTCATAAATCAGTGTCTGCGCGATGTAACCAAATTGTTATTTATGACATTATGGCAGCGCCGCCTTGTGTCAGCCGCATTTACGCTTGATGATAGATCTAGGCTTACGGAACATCACGTTCTCCAACAAAGACTGGCACTTGGTATATTGTGATGATGGACATACGTGATAGCAGTTATTATTCTTAATGGTAATTTTATGGCGATTAAATAATTTATTAATTACAATGTAATTTTACTAATTTCTAATACGATATTTTGGTGGGTTTTCTCTGATTATGTAGGAAATTATATTTTGTCGCCACATTCTTTTTTGTTTCTATGGCATATTCTTTATTTTTTTCGTAAAGTTGCGCGATTATAATATTTTCACAAAAACTTCTCAATACATATTTGATAGATAAAAATTAAATATTTAATAATATTAGAAGATTCTTTGGAACACACTAACACACACACACACACACACACACACACACACACACACTTTGTTTTTTGTACACTACCACACTTTGTTTTTTGTACACTACTTGTCATACCACTATGGCAAGAAAAGTATTTTGTTCGAAGGAGCCCATACCTACAATAATTTGCCCAAGAACATAAAAGATATAATAATATTTTATAGTTTTAAAAAAAGACTAAAAAGCCATATTTTAAAGGATTTCTCATAAAATATATTTAATACAAAACATAACAGTGTTCATAACTGAAATATGTATTTATTACAATACAATGCTACACTTGGTAAATACTCCACCTAATAAGATACTAAGCATAAGAAAATAAAATAAGTATAATGTAAATAGTATAAGTAAGTGATTATAAGTGTTATAAAATATAGCATTTAACACAAAAAAAATAACATTAAATAAATAAACGAAATCTAAAAACATCAATTAATTTTTAAATAAATTTATATTTTTGTATTAATTTTTATATTAAAACTTTTAATGTGTCACCTACCTTAGTAACATTACTTTGTACATTTGCTATGGTTTTTACTATTAATTTCTTAAGCTACCCTCACATCACAAAGTATTCATACTTGTTTGCATTGTAGGGATATTATTAGGTTATTGTAAACATATATTAGGTTATTGTAAATTTTACCTTATTATTGTATACGCCTATTCGATATATAAATTTGTTACTTAATGTTTTTTGTAATTTTCTCTGTAAGCGATTTGTATGTAAATCTTTTGAGAAAATAAATCTCTTTCACCGTATATAATTCTTGACTATATAATTTAAGAACATTTTATCCATATTTGTACCAAATTCTTAAAATGAAAACTATTAATCTCCCTATTTGGAGTTCGAACACAGTAGATTATGATCAAGATACAGCCTTCGCATATATAGTCAGTTAGTATGCCACTGTACCTGTATGGCCTTTCTTTTGGTTAGTATAGGTTTGTTTAAAAACTGCTCAATAATACCAATTGAGATTTTATTTATTTTCCAGATCAAATTATTAAATATTTCATTTCCTCGAGTTGGAATCGAATCCACAACCTGTCCCGCTTACAGACACACGCTTGTGCCACTGCGCCACGACTGGTATAATTTCTAATGCGTGAGCTCGTTACACGGTCGGATAAACGATAAAAGCTTGTAGCGACAAGTTACTTATTCGAACTTCTGAAAGGGACACATCCAAATTCAAATTAGGAGCTTGTTTCTATATAATATATCTACTTAAACTAGGACGTCTCCATATTAAGGTTCCCACATAATCGTGTGGCGCAATCTGCCAATATTAATGTTTGAATTTACCCTCTAATTCAAAGAGATTTGTCGGACTGAGTGCGTCCTCGCTTCAATAGAGTGTAGGGTTTTATTGAAGCCTGTTGGCTTTTGCCGACTGTTTGAAAATGTATTGTTTCGTTTTTTGTTACTTTATAGAACGATCGTTTTCGTTTTATATTGTATTTAAGATAATGGAAATATATTTAATGTAAAAAATATTTATAATCAACAATAACTCACCAATTCTACAATAAATATATTTTTTCATACCAAATTCCTATAGTTTTTATTCGTAATATGGCTGATAATATACATTTTATAAGCGCAACTATTGAATTTCTCTGCCTGCAAAATCGGTAACAGTTTTCCAAAGAACTGAGATTATTAGCATAAATTAAAGGTACAATGGAACAAGCGTGGAAATCAACACGACATTGGTAAGTTCAATACCCCTTCGGGATAGTTAATTATTATTTATTGATCTTTTAATTTATTCGTTTTGATAACAAAAGTACAGTTGAGTTGCGCCACTCAACAGGCAATGTGTGCGGGATACAACGGAAAGCTGAAAAATAAATAGTGACAAAAAAGACCGACTTCAAGCAATAAACTAAAATGTAAAAAAATAATTTAATTTACATAAAGTAAAACGTACTTTGTATTTGTTAATCAAAAGTAATTAACGATACATTTTATAATTTTGAAGTAGGAGGTGCCAAGTAAAAGAAACAGGCTTATTGGTTTGATATTGTAGTGAGCCTTTCCTATACAAAAAGAATAATTGGAATCGGTTGGCGTGATTAATAATAGAGTTATAAACTCAATAAAGTTATTCGTTCATTTGGCGCGCACTATATATATAATGCATATTTAAGACTTATGTGATTTTCTCATAGATACCATATTAGAAATGGAGCAAATAAATAGGATTACACGGCTAGCACTAGCGGTCAAAAGTTCTGAGGTAAGGAACATAAAAAAAACAGCCGAAATGATTTTTGATTTGGATTGCATAGTATATATATATATATATATAATTCTTACCTACCGTGAAGAAACGGTAGCTCAACCAGCTCAAGTTCGGAAAGCTTTCATTCAAACTTGTCGTTCCAATGAATGGTGGATGGCTCAGTTCGTCCCTAACTTTGCTGATTTAACTCTGTGTGATTGTTTCTGCCTTAGCTACGCTTTGAGTCTAACTAATAATGTTTTATATGAAAAAAAAAACATTATCTTAATTTTCTTATTTTATTTACGAGGTAAAGCGCGACGTTGAGTTTCTCAACACGCAATTCCTCTAGAATTCAGTGGAAAGTGGGGAACGGTTTTCGGAATCGGAATAGAGTGTCTTAACACTAGGTTCCCAGGTCTCTGTCTACTCAGCTATGTGCGGGGATACGGCGTGCAGCTAAAAATACTTAAATATGCTTTTATTTTTATTAAGAAATACAAAAAAATGGATAGAGTTTTTCTATCTGGAGACGTCCATTTTATTATAAACTTTCACTAATATATAATATATTTCACTTATTGTCTAACATTTCTTTTCTATAAGTTACTAAATGATCATTACGTCTTATCTTATTCTTTGAATCGAGAACACGGTTTTTATAAGTAATCAATATTCTTTACAAGTTATTACTAGCTCTAAGAATTTGAACCACTGATTAAATTTCCTTCGAAGCTGTATCATAATCGAAATCTTTCGCAATAGCTTGTTAATGGTACTAAATGATAAAACGCGTCACAAGATGGTATATTTTGGGTAGCTTGACTTCATAACTTATTTTTTTCAAAATAAATCTTTGTATGTATATCTTTGTATGTGTATCTTTGTATATAAATAAGGTCACAGAATTAAAATATTTCAAGAAACTCATTTTAATATTTAGACAATTTTATAATTACATCAGTATTTCTACTGGAAGTGCTCTACAAAGTTCTAAGTTTTCTCAACTTTAGTAATAAAACCCGCAATCATGCATTTTTTTTACTAAAAGTTGAATAATTTCTTAACCTTAATTCTATTTTAAACTAATCAATACGTCGTTTCGAAAAACAATGCCCTGCATATAGCAGGATAGGTAGACGGAACCTAGTGTTCACTCTGACAGACACTCTGTTCCTCACTTTCCGCTGATTTTTAGAGTCTTTGCCTGTTGAGTGGTAATACTCAACGCCGGGCTTTTGCCTTGGCGAATAATAATTTATTTCATCGAGTGTCGATCGAACCCACAACCATTGCGTTATAGTCACACTCTTGCACCCTTGTGCCACGACGGCCTCTTGGCAAAAACAATATTAACTTAGAGATTATTAAAAAAATAATATTTTTAATACTCAAATTGTATTACAATTAAAATAAACTTTTTTTTTATTTCAATATGTGATTACAGAATAACTACATGGAGGTTCATATAAAAATAAACAGTGAAGCCTCTTATCATTTATGTACACGTAACACTACAAGTGACATTGTGGATGACAGGTGCTTAAGGTTATCCTTATCACATATTGACAGACTTTTCCACTATTTTTTAGATTTCTTTGTCCGATAATAATTAATGCAATAAAATTTTCTTGATAAAAAGTATAAAAAATTAAATTATATATTAAAAATTATATTTCTTTATATTTTTAATATATATTATTTTGAGGCCACTCGTGGCACAGGGACACAAGCATGACTGTTTACGCGACAGGTTGTGAGTTTGAATCGCACTCGAGGAAATGATATATTGAATATTTTAATTTCTTCGCTTTCGTTTTTGGTGTCGAGGCATTGCCTCCAGAATGCGGCGAAAAATGGAGGACGGAGTGTTTTAACATTAGGTCAAAAATCACACGTCACATCTAATTGATGCGAAGTATCATTTACAACAGAAAGCAAATTATATTGCCAAAATTTATATTTACTCTGGCGATTTATTTAGAGTCACGTCACGATTGTACCGCTGTATCTGGCTTTATTCACTGAAATGAGATTTAACCATGCATAATTTACAAATTCTAGTATTAAATATTTATTAGTAATCTCAAAATAAAAGCTCCAATAAATAAATTAACACAAATAATTCTAGTTCAATTTTACTGTTATACTTTTACAACAATAAAAACATATAATTTCTAATATTATTTTCAATGAAAGGAAAAAATATTAATTAAAGTGTATAAAATGCTTAAGTTTGAGGCCGTTGTGGCACATGGGCCAAAGGTTGCGACTGTAAACGCGCCGGTTTTTGGGTTCGATACACACTTGAAAGGAGCTTCCTTTCTTTGCCTCGCTCTGGTAACGAGGCAAAGCATGTTCTGCCACCAAACACGCAATGCCTCAAGCATTCGGCGGAAAGTGGGCAACGGAGTATCTTAACACTAGGTTTCCCAGATTCCCTCTACCTACTCTGCTATGTGCGGAATATAGCGTAAAGCTTGATAAAATAAATAAACTGTATAAAATGTCTAAGTTGAGGCTATAAACGCGACGGTTATGAGTTCGATTCCCATTTCTGAAGATGAAATTAAAAATAGTTTCTGTAACTTAAGTACTTATAAAGTAACCTTAAACACCTCCAAAACGTTTCCCTATCTTCCCAAAACAAGTACATTAATTTACGTCATTTAACATGACGAAAAAAGGTCGTATAGGCTTTGAAAGTTGCAAGATTTGAAAAACCGGAAAGGTCTTAGAGATACGAGCTTACCGAAAGCCGTTAAAAGGGTGAGCCGTGAGGCGGTACGTCGATCCGATATCAGAAGCAAATAAATAAACCTTTTTAGATAAGGTGCTAACTATTTCATTAATATTGGGTTTTCACACTGAATATGATTTACTTTTCTATATATGTAGCATATTTTCTTGTTGATTTAGGTATTTATGCCTCAATAACAGTTATACTTTAGGTCTGTTCATAATTTATAAAGCAGTTCATAGAAAAAAAATTAAATCGCTCGTCCGTCGTTCTTTAAGGACATTTTTTTAACATCAAACGAAGCGAGAGAGTCGTAGGCGTTCGAATTTTGCAGAGTGAAGCACCTTACAAGCGTTTTTATTATTATTTTTATCTACTTTTAAATAGTTTAATTAATTAGATTCAACAGAATCAATAAGTAAATCGAATGCCTTAAGTTTATTTATATTATTCTTCAAAAGATATAATGGTCATTAGAAAAGAAAATGAGGTATAAAATTCTTGACGCACAAATATAAGAAGATTTCTTAAAATAATCTGATAATTTAGCTTTTTTAGATAAATCTTTCTATAAAAATAATATAATAACAGCGTGTCGCCAAAAGTACCTAAATATATGAATAGTGAAAAGGCAAGTCGATTCGTTGGTTTTAATAATGCAGCAACAGCGAGGAGTGACTCCGAGGACGTTGAATTATGTAACGCGTTCCGCTCACTCGCTATGAAATTTGTGCTATAAAAACATGCATATACTAAACTAGTAGCTCAAATCTGGAAAATAGACAGACAGGATTTTACGTTAAGCGACGAAGTGATTATAATTCTCCTTTTAAATTTTTAATTCGAGATATTATTTATAATAATTTAATATAATTTAATTTTTTTGTACGATAAAAAATTACAAGTAGAAAAAATTGAAAATATAAAGTTATATTTATTTTTTTATTATTTAATATTTATTTACTATTTTTGCTGTAGTGTTACCAATAGTCTTATGTATAATATAGATACCAAAAATAAGAAAGCCTTTTATGGACGTCATAAAATAAATTTAGATTATCGCTTTGATGAAAATACAATACAAATAATAACCATTTAAATACATGGCTGACATATTGAAATTTTATGATTGAAATTAACATACGAGTAGATGCTAATAGAATATTAATTAAGTTGGACTGATCATTATGGAAACAGTCAATATTACGATTGTCGTTGTAATAATTATATATGATTCGGAAATGATTATAATTATGGATTTCAATTAAATGCATTGTTTTCATGATTGTGATTTTTTTCGGTGGAACTCAAGGTCGCGCTTTTCCTCGTTACTGGCGTCCGGAATTGGGATTTTTAATATTTTATTTCCTCGATTGGGAATCGAACCCACAATCTGTCACACCAAGGTGCTAACTGGGTCACAAATGCCAACAAACACAACAAATGAATTTGTTTATAAAAATGAAATATTTCGTTCGGGATTTATTTAAAAGTATAACGTGTTGTTTTATTTCACGTTATTGAATATTATTATTAATAGTAATTACATATATAAAAACTAATTATAAATAAGTATAATTATTTCATCTAACAAAAAATGTAGGTTAGGTACCGTTGCCTACATATTTGAATAAACATGACAAATGTAAGTTCAAATTACACCAAAAAGCAAGCTTTCACAACTTTTTCCCATAAAATCCCGTGTTACTTTGGTTACACTGAGTTCATTCTGTCATCACGTCTCTAAAAACCAAGGCGGCGAAGACGGTTATTTAGACAGACACATATAAGAAAAAAATCTGTTCTGCTTTCTGCTTTGTGCTTTCTTTGCTTTAATCTTGGACTCGTGAGAAATGTTAAGAAGAAAAAAAAATTAAATGTTTTTAATATAACTGGAAATCATAATAACTCACCAAAATTTTTGTTTAAATAATAATAGTTGGTATCGTAATATTTTCCTCTATTCTCATATAGATAAAATTTATCATTCATCCGTGGTTTATGTTGACTATTACGTTGATAACAAACTTGATTGCGTATTTCGATTTTATTATTTGTTGACCGTCTGTTATATTTATGGAGCCTTATTGCCTAATTAATTACGAGTTTAATATGATCTGTTTACTATTACTAGAATAGATGACATTAAAATATAGTATTTATTACGACATATTACTTATACAGCTTCACGCTGTATCCTGCAAATAGCAGGATAGGCAGAGGGAACCTAGTGTTAAGACACTCTGCTTCCCACTTTTCGACGAATTTTTCGAGAATTAAGTGTTGAGTGGTGGAAAAAAACGTACCGCTTTTGCCTTGGTGCCAGATTGAAGAAATGAAAATATTAATAAATAATAATTTATTCCTTCGTGTGGGGATTGAACCCACAACCATTGCATTATAGTCTCACCCTTGTGTCTCTCCGCCACGCCGGCCTGATATTACTTATGTTTTAATATCTATGTAATATACGGGAACAAAATTCTATTAATCAAAGTATCAGTATCCTTTACAAAGAACTAACCTGATGCCAATTATAAAATATTTGGCGCCAATACATTATTTACAGACAATAAATACAAATAAGGTTATTATTATGTCCATGGTATGTATTGTAAATACAAGTTAATATTGTTCTTCTTATTAGTCCTTGTATAATATTCAAAATATTATGTTGGTAGCTTAAAAGACTGGAGGCTATTTTGTTGGCAGCCATGTTTTGTACATGAATTGTAGGCTATTCTGTTGTAAAGTGGTACTGTCTGAAGTGAGCGTTTGTATCTGAAATCTACTAATTACCTTGACAATAATGTCTTGTCTTTGTTTTGTAAGAATATATACAAAAGATGAGTCATTAGATATTTAATGCTGGTTAAAATTACCAAGATGTTATATTAATATAAATATATATATCCATGTCCATAATATGTGAGTGAAAATGTATGACATAACGAAACAGTGAATTTTTGATGAAAGGACCCTAAAAATTGCTATCAAATTCCAATTATTTACTTAATATATTTCCATATGACTGGCTGCCTGGAATTTCATTTGCGGAGACTTTATAGCCTATGCTATGCTATTTTCATATATCACTCACTCTTGTGATTGCAACGTGCAATAAGTAGCAGGCAAAGATAACTTAGTATCAAGACTCTCTGTTTTCCACCAAAATTCTAATCACTTCGTATAGAGCTGCAACTCAACCACGCTTTGTGTTACAAATAAAATAAAATCTAATAATTCCTCTGAATGGGAATCAAATTCATAAACATCGAAATTACAGTCAGACGCTGTAATATTACATACAATTTTCTATATTATTTATTATAATTTAGCTGAGTTTTACATTAAAGTAAGAAGGTTGTTACATTAAAGTAAGAAATTAAAGTTTTTTGTCTCCATGGAAAGCATTTGTTACGTTAAAAAAATTCTATGAAGGGGGCATTTCATTATTTTTTTATTTAGCTTAGCAGGACTGGTATGGTTATTTATCAGATTTTTATATGCCAATGCAAAATGGCCACCACGCACAAAAACTTGTTTTAAGGCGGCGTTCTTTATATCTTATAGTTGGACTGCTATGGTTGTACATCAGATGATCCAGATCTTTAATTTTTATATGTTATATGTCAAAACTTAATTTACCCTATTAATAATTTCTTTTAGTTTAGTTCAACTATTATGGACCATCAGGTGTAGAAGTTTTCAGAATCAAATAAAGTTTATATCCTGCCCAGGCCTTATGCTGTAAAACAAAAACCGCCCACTAATTGACAAGGTGTGCGTGACATACAACAGACCGACAATCCTTAAAAATCCTGGATTAACGTTCTATTAGTATATTAACTTGAATATTTTTTTTCATAGTAATATTTAATGTAAACACATAATTTTTTACTGTTTTTTATAGTATAGACGATATTATTAATATTCAGATAAAGGACATATTAAAACGAGAGACTGTCTATCCTACATTATCCTATAGTAATAATTTTAATTAAATATTTTTAATCAAGAGAACTCCCGACTGATTTATTTTAAAACACCATTACGTAAGCTTAATTGTTAAATTAAAATTAAATTATAATGAATTCACACAAAATGATGACGATTTTATGATTTCACTCAAATGAAAACTGATGTAATATAATGACGAGCAGTTTTCAATAGTAGCTACGGCTATAACATATGTATCTTTTTTTAGTTTCACGCTATACCCTGCACATAGTAGAGTAGGCAGAACTATGGATACCTAGTGTTAAGACATTTCGTTCCCGTTCCTTATTTTCCCATTAATTCTGAAAGCATTGCGTGTTGAGTGGCGGAACTCAACGCCGCACTTTGCACGAGCAAATAAAACTATTCAATATTTTATTTCCTCAAGTGCAAATCGAACCCACAATCTTTCGCGCTTACGGCGTGCCACTGCGCCACGTGTGGCCTTTATTTTTTATCATTATCTCTATATATATTTTGTGAATATGTAGAAATTATATACCGGATATTGATTATATATATATATATATATATATATATATATATATATATATATATATATTATATTAGATATTGATCTTGCTCTACTTAACTTAACTTAACTTAACTACAACAACATAAACAATCATTTACAGTTCCCATAGTCTGGATGATATTTTATATGAAATTACGTTCTATCATTCGTAATTATTAAAAAATTAATGCCGTTGAATGCTTAAAGCTAAAATATTACTATTTTATAATAACACAACAAAAAAGTTAAAAATTTGTCTATTTTCACCGTTTACAAACTTATTTTGAGCTACTAGATTTGATTGAAACTTTTTTTCGCTCTGGTAACTAAGCAAAGAGCGGTTTAGAATTGAGCGGGAAAAAGAGAACTATCTGGACTGAATGGAAAAGGAGTGCCTCAACACTATGTGGTCAGGTTTCTTCTGCCCACCATGCTAAGTGCGTCAACTTTTCAAATAATGCTACCATATCAGAAGATATTTTCGGATGAAGGACTTCGTGGCCCGATGAAACAGCGTCTGATCGTAAACGGGACAGGTGTAACTTCAATTTCTACTTGTTACAATGCTCATATTTAAAATAGATAGACCAGGGCGGATAAAGTAAATATACTTTATCCGCCCTGGTAAAGCAAACTGCGGCGTTGAGTTCCACCACTCAACACAGGCTGATTAAGTAGTGTGGAAATGGTCATAAATTCGACACAAATAAATTTGCATTGGCTATAACTACCTACAGAATGAATAAAAATTTTGAGTTTTCATTCGACTTTGAGCTTTATTAAATGTATCAGTTAATTAATAAAAAAAACAAGAAGATGGTCACGAAATTTGCGATAAATTATTATAATTATTATTATTACTAATAATAATTATACTTTTTAAGAATTTTGAGTATAACATTTTGGTCGGTAATACGACTTGTATATAAAAATATTTTTGGTCAAAATAGTTGGTGATTAACGAAAAGAACTATCGAATTTCCATTTCCTTTTATCCCGTTCTCGGGTACCAAAGTAACACATGTGCGGTGCGGTAGGCCCCGAATGCTGGCAAAACTTGAATAGATTCTCAGAACCAATTACAAATTTTCATGTTTTGGGTTACACTTTAAATTGCTTTTCAATTCTTTCATTTTAAAATTTTTGGTTCTTAAAGTTCAGAAACTGAGTTCGAAATAAAAAAGACAGGAATCACATTGTATTGTAATTACATAGGCATTTTCATTTATTCATTATTCGATTTAATATCAAAATCAGGCGACTGTTTTTTTAGCTTAACGATGTATTTCGCATGTAGCAGGGTAGACAGTGGGAGCCTAGAGTTAAGAGAGTTAAGATACTCCATTCCCCACTTGCCGCCGAACCAGACGATTGCTAAAAAGAAATGAATTCAAATATAGCCTTGCTCAATATTTGGAGACAATTCTCGTTGACATGGTTTTGAGATTGACGAACCTGTCATATATACTCGTATAAAATGTTTTCAAAACATATAGTTAAATATGGGCTTAGGAAATTATTAAGAAGTAGTAAAAATATATTAAAACATTTTTAAAGTGTTATTCCACGGTAAGGATACAAAAATATTTTTAAACAAGTGTATTAATTGAAAGTAGTTTAGATAGTTTCGAGTCCTGGACGATGTTTCCTTTAACTATTTGTTTTATTAAAAGTTACAAGTCAGTTGTGTCTTTTTTTTCAATTATCATAAAAAATGTACGTTTTATACAAAAATTTAGAAACTACATAAGATAGATATTTTATTTTATTTCCAATTTAGCTTTACTGGACTTACTCTTACTCGCCCACCGAGACTTTCATACTAATTTCAGAATTGAAGGTCAACGGGAAGTACAATTTATAAAAGATGACTTAAGTTACATGCAAACTTAAGATATGCATATTTAGTATGAAATAAAGTACAAATATAAATTTGTAATGATTTCTTTCTAAGAAAATTGAACGTGATAACAATGATTTTTAAAATAAAAAATATAAAACAACTAATTTTACTATAAAAAAATTTTTTTTGTATCTAAAGCTTGATTAAATACAAGCTTTTTACAACTGCGCTACAATAGTGAATAAAAAATTTTAAAAAGTAAGGAAAGTTAGTAATTTAGAAATATTATCTCAAAAAACCCTTTAATAATAGGATATTTTATAATCAATTGGATTATGTAAGTGCAAGTTACATTTCGCTATTCAAGCCACTGTTCTAGATTTCGTGGGTTGAATTTTAAGAAGGATATTTCCATTATTACGTTTTGAATAACCAATTGTTGTCAAATTTTGATAATAATGTTAAATTAAAATTTCTTTTCCAGGCCAGTCGTGGTGCGAAAGTACAAGCTTGTGATTGTAAGCACGACCGACTATAGATTCGATTCTCACTAGAGAAAATATTTAAGAATTTCATTTTATTCGCTCTGGTAACTAGGCAAAATGCAGCGTTAAATTCCGCCATGTTAAAACTAACAACACGCATGGGCAGACTCGACTGGATCATTACCACCCCCGGTATTTAAAACCGGCGTGAAGTAGTGGCTTTATGCCGCTGCGTTTCGCATCAGGTAATGCCGGGCCCCGGAGCCCAACCCATCTTAAAGGCCGGCAACGCACCTGTAGCTCCTCTGGTGTTGCACGAAGTCGTGGGCGGCGGTAATCACTTACCATCAGGTGACCCGCACGCTCGTTTGCCGTGTCTTTTCCATAAAAAAAAACATATCGGAATTCAACGCTGCGCTTAATGCAATGCCTTAAATTCAGCGAAACGTGGGGAACAGGAGCGTAGTATCTCAACACTAAGTTCCCATAACTCTCTGCCTATAAAGCTAAAAAAAATCTGATCATGTAAATGTAATTTTTTACATATTTCTTTTTATTGTGGTTGAACTAAAAAATCTATTAGAATATCAGTATCATGAAACTATAAATGCTTCTAAAGTACAATAGTAAAACGAAATTGATTTAAATTTAAACTCAGTCAACTAACTACGACAACAATGCCATTGTAGTCCGGTATAAGCCATAAGAAATGACATTTACACTAACATTTAAGTCGAGCTGTAGACGGTTTCTATGTTTAGCTCTAAGCAGTTGGAACAAATGGAGGATATCTGAAACACGAAATGCCAAGATATTTACACAAACGGCTCTGGTAAGAGGCTGTAACAACATGATACATTGGAGGTTTCCAAGCGAATGATATTCGATTTGTTGGGTGTAATGTAATACACGTTTCAATCATATTGATATTCTAGATGTGAATGTAAGTTACGCTTTCACGCCAAAACTACTGAACTGATTATGTTAATACTTTGTATACATATTCTTAGAAGTATTAGTACATTTATTTTAAAAAATATATTATTTTTTACCATTTTATAAAATAAATTTAAGCAAGCTAATATATGAAAACAACAATACAATTATTATTATCTCTTTAAATGAAATCTTCAGATATAGAAGAGTTAAATTTATTTATTTATATGACTAGCAATGATTCAAAGTCATCGATTCCCGAGATTGTTTGCTGTAATAATAATAATGGACAAACATATAACTCAATCTACTCTTGCTCAGATGTAGACAACCATAGCATCAATCTTGGCAGTGTTTTAAGCGCAAACATTCAAAATCCAGTAAAAGGATTAAAATAGCACTATTTGTACAGTTTGTCTTATGTTTAGTATTAATAAAAAATACTATTAAATATAATATTATTAAAAAATATTAACTTGTTTGTTTTCTTATTTAATTAATTATTTATATAAGCTTAAACGTGTATATATGAAGTACCTTTCACGTTTCCAGGCTCGTAAAGTGTAATTCATACATACATTGTATTTTTATTTTATATCTTTTTCGTAATTGAAAGTTGACCCGAAAAAATAAATCACTCGAGGATGAATAAACACATGTCAAATGACGAAGCACTCTAGTTTCCCTTTCAATACTTTTAGACGTAGTGTATATGTAATGGATACAAAAATGTAAATGTATTTCTTTTTTTTTTTGGCTTCATACTGTATCCTGCATATAGTAGCCCTACTAGGCAGAAAAACCTGGAATCTTAGAGTTAAGACACTCGGCAAGGAAATGAAAATATTTAATTTCTTCAAGTGGGAAATCAATACAAAACCTGTCTCGTCTACGTTTGAACACCTTTGAGCACCCCATCTGCACCAATACTGGCCTCTGTGATATACTCACATTTTTGTTAAAAATAAAATCTAACAATATAAAGATAACACGATTGTTAGTTTAAAATAATTGATTTATGGTATAATCTAGTTGAATTACTTACCAAATAGAAAACTTCAAAAGAAGATATTGTGTAAATTATTTACAATAAATTTTACACGTTATAGTGTAAACGATTGAAACGCACTTTTTGGCACAAGAATTATTGAGATAAAAATATTTCATAGTTCTAAATTATATCTGCCTCTGTCTTGATCTGATTAGAATAGCATTTCGCCTTGTAAACAATTTAATTTACTATTTGAATATAAATACAATATTTCAGAAATGTAAATCATTAATTATGAGCCGCTCACTTATTAATATTTTTTTATATATTTCTAATACCTTAAATATTACAATACCATTAAGGCCAGTCGTGGTGTAGGGGCACAAAGTGTGACTATAAACGCGGCAGTTTGTGGGTTCGATTCTGACGGCAAGAAATGAAATATTTAATATTTCCATTTCCTAATAATTGTCTCGAGGCAAAGTGCCGCTGTGAGTTCCATCACTTCTCACGTCTCTAGAATTTGACGGAAAATAGGGAACGGAGTGTCTTAACACTATGCTCCCTCAATAGGGTAGGCACCCTATTGTGTGGGGGATACAGCGTGAAGCTAAAAAAATATTTTAATATGTATCCATATGTATTTTGCATTTATACAAAACTAGAGGCCGCCCGCGACTTCGTCCGCGTGTAAACCCTATGATAACGTAACAATATTATCAACATAAGATATATGGAAACTATGTATGGCAAAGCTCTAATTATAAGTCTATTGGTAGCTGCATACTACTACATTATAAGTCTACTGTATACAGTATGCTCCTATCGTTAGAATGAAAAAAATGAAGTACTTTTCTTAATAAAAACAAGAAATACCTTTAAAATGCAAGACTTATCTATTTTATTAAAATTATAGCTTAATAATAATTTAATAGGCCACGTGCACCCCGAGAGAGCGCACTGATAGGGCGTCCCCCCAAGGCGACGCGCACCAGTGCGTCCCCGCTGGTGTGACAAGTGGCGACGAATGCGGCGTTGGGGACCGCCACCCAACACGCCATGTCCGGAACGGCGGGAGGTGGAGGACGGAGCTACAAATAGCTACGTGGAATGTAAGAGGAGGGATGGAAGAAAAGATGAATGAATTATTAGATGTGATGGATGATAGAGATTTAGATGTCATTTGTGTGACTGAGACCAAGCGAAAGGGCAATGATACAACTGATTTGCCGGGCAGTCGGGTCGCTTTCTGGGCTGGCGTATCAGAGAGCGAGCGGGGCTGTCAAGGTGTAGGTGTATTATTGTCCTCTCGATTGGTTAGTGCAACGGTTGAATACAAGGCGATCAACCCGAGACTGCTCTGGGTTCGCTTCAAGCTGGGGTTAACAAGAGTATTCTTGTTAGTGGCGTATGCGCCAGTATCCTCAGCTCCATTAGGCGAACTCGAGGAGTTTTGGGAGAGTGTCAGGGATGTTCTAGGTAGCGTTAGAGGGAATGAAAAATTAATAATATGTGGCGATTTGAACGGATGGGTCGGAACTGCGCGAAGCGGTTACGAGGGAGTGCTAGGTCAGTATGGTGACAAGAGAATAAATGAGGCTGGAAAGCTTATATTGGAAATTTGCAAGGAAAGGAATTTGTTTGTGGCAAACACTATGTTTGACCACAAACAAATTCACATGTATACATGGGAGCGAACGGAAGAGAAAAGTATGATTGACTTATTCCTAGTGGATCAGCGTATTCGAAGCCAAGTCATGGACACACGAGTGTTTAGGGGTTCTGATCTGGGAACAGACCACTATCTAGTAGTTGCTAGAATAAGGGGTCTGTTCACGGGCTGGCGCAACTACACGAGGTGTCCAGACTTGGAGTCGAATTATCGCATAAGAAGCTGGAAGCTTCAAGATCCACCAACTAGAAAGGAATATCAAGAAAGAGTTTCCAAAAGGCTAGACAGCAGTGAATCTGGAAATGGAAATATTGAAGTATGCTGGCAGAACCTTAGGGATTGTATGAAGGAAGCAGCGATAGAGGTATGTGGTAAAGTTAAAAGGGGCTTTAGTAAAAAGCGTGATGAATGGTGGGATGATGAAGTGCAAGATGCTGTAGAAAGAAAGAAGAAGGCATGGCAGGATTATAAAGCCTGTGGCAAGGATAAAAGTATGAGAGAGATAAAAAAGAAAGAGTATAAGCTGCAAAAGCACCAGACGAAAGTACTGATAAAGATGAAGCGCGAAAAGGCAGAGAATGAAAGAGACGAGAGGTTAACGAACAACTTCAGGGAAAACACGAAGCTTTTCTGGCGAGAAGTTAGTGTTTCTCGAGGTTGCTCGCTAACTTGTAGAATGAAAGGGGTGCTTTCGAAGGACGGTGAAATTCTAACAGAAAAATCACACGTTTTGCAGCGATGGGCGGAATTTTACAAGGAGATGTATGAATGTGATGACGCCTCAGTCTCAAGTAGCAGCGAAACGCTGAGTCTTGATGTAGCTGATGGCGAAATCAGTGTAAAAGAAGTTGAGTGTGCAATACGAAGTCTGAAATGTGGTAAGTCAGCGGGAGCAGATGGAGTTACTGCCGAGATGATCAAATATGGTGGGCCACAAGTCTTGGACTTGTTCTGGTTTTTGTGCAATTTATGCTGGAAATCAGGGGAGGTCCCAGACGATTGGCGAGGTGCGGTCATCGTGCCTTTGTATAAAGGCAAAGGTTCACAGATAGACTGCGCAAACCATAGGGCTATCAGTTTGATTAGCTTAGGTAGTAAAGTTTATGCTAAAGTTTTAGCGAGAAGAATGCAAGAGAGATCTGAAAGGCTGTTATGGGAGGCCCAAGGAGGCTTTAGACCTGGAAGAGGGTGTATGGATCAGATCTTTTCCCTCCGCATGATCACGGAAAAAGTTTTGGCCGTTAACCAAAAAGTTTTCTGTGCTTTTGTGGACTTGGAAAAGGCGTTTGATAGAGTTGTCAGAGCGAAATTATGGGAGATACTACCCCGGTACAATGTGAGTGGACCCTTGTTGCAGGCTGTAAAGTCTCTTTATAGAGACCACTCAGCCTGCGTGCGAGTAGGAGCTGGCATGTCGCCCTGGTTTGACATCCGATCGGGTGTTAAACAGGGTTGCGCCATGTCAGCTTGGTTGTTCAATTTGTATTTGGATAGCTGTCTCCAAGGAGTGAAACAAAGTGATATAGGAGTGAAAGTAGGTGACCTGAATGTGAATTGCCTGCTGTACGCAGATGATGCAGTGCTTATTGCATCATCAGAGTGCGAGTTGCAGGCATTGGTCACCACTCTGAAAGAAGAGTGTGAATATAATGGTCTAAGCCTCAATGCGAATAAGACAAAGGTTCTGATTTTTGAACGAGATGAAGAAAGGACGGAATGCAAGATCAGTGTAAATGATAAGATATTAGAACAGGTGAATGAAGTGGTATATTTGGGAAGTATGTTCAGTAGAGATGGAAGATACGAGATGGATGTGGAAAGGCGTATTGCTGCCGGTAACAAGGTTAACGGAGCCTTGGCTGCATTGATGAGACGGCGAAACGTCAGCACAGCTGCGCGTTTGGCCGTACACAATGCAGTTTTGGTACCGACCCTGTTATACGGCAGCGAAACGTGGGTATTACAGAAGAAGAATGAAAGAAAGATGAATGCTGTGGAGATGCGATCTCTTCGTAGGATATGCGGAGTCAGCCTAGCTGATCGAATCCGCAATGAAGAGGTACACAGAATGGCAGGTACCAGCGAGGATGTCACGGTGAGAATGAAGAAGAACGTGCTCAGCTGGTTTGGGCACGTCGAACGAATGAGCGAGGAAAGAATGGCAAAAAAGATTTATGATGGAAAAGTGAGTGGTAAGAGAGGTAGGGGGAGACCTCGGTTGACCTTCGAAAACACAGTATCAAAGATACTGGAGGAAGGTCACGTAAAAAGCATGAGGGTCCCCCGGAGGGCATGTATGAAGAGGTTGATGACAGTGGACGAGGCGAAAGAGGTATGTAGAGACCGTAGCGTTTGGCGCTCCGTTCTCTCTGACTACCCCGCTAGGGATAAAGCGTGAAGTTAAGTTTAAGTTAATAGGCAAAAAACAATTCTAATTAACCAATTTGAAAACAAAACCACGCTTCCATGAGTGTATTAATTTAAAAAAAATTAGGTATCATACAAGAAAATCTATCTGCTAATAACCTAACCTTGGCCCTATATATTACGTCAAGGCGTGAATAACAACTGAAAATTCGCAAAACGGACACAATGGATAAATGTATCTATGTTTAATTAGGAATCAATCCCGTGGGAACTCCGGGATAAAAAGTAGCATATATGTTATTCTGGGTCTTCAGCTACCTACATACCAAATTTCATCGTAAGCGGTTCAGGAGTATTTGCGTGAAAGAGTAACAAACATCCACACGTACTCACTAACTTTCGCATTTATAATATTAGTAAGATATAGGTATGATCATAAGAGCTGAAAAGATTAAGGACTTAACTATTTTAATATATTTGTATTTCAAAGTATCTTCTAAAACAACGATTTTACGTTTTTTTTCTAATTGGATAATAATAAAATAAAATGTTTATTTTATTATTATCCAAATAGAAAAAAAGCCAAGTTTGTGGAGCCAACTTAGAAATGAAACCTTAGATTGCTCCGATTGTTTTTGTTGGTTTCCATTCACTCCAAACTTACTTTGAAGCTCAGGCATTAGTGTCTTATTACATTTGGAAATGATTTGTTAAAACGTCTCCTTGCACGAATTAATGAGTTTTCTTAGCAGCTTTCGGAATATTACTATTTTACTTTCCATAGTTAAGTTAAGTGGTTTGGAGGGTAGTTTAGAAATGTTATGTTATATTTAAAATAATATCTATTTAAATAGCGAAAATATTGTTTATCTGGTTACCAGCAGATCGAGGAAATGAACGTATTAGATATTTAATTTGCTTGATTGGGAATCGAACCCTCAACTTGTCGCGTTTGCGCGTGTAAGTCGTACGCTTGTACCCATGCGTCGCTACAGGCCTTTTATTTTTTATTTTTATTGAAAGTTAAGAGGTATAGCCATAACTTTATAAAATAATTTTATATTTTATCATGAACAAGAGTGAAACAAGGTTAGCGTGAGCTCTTTGAATAGACGTCAAATTATGCGTAGTATCTGATGACCTTTCTATCCTCAATGTGCATTCACTCTATATAGAAAAGGATATTTTGGATAACGGGAGTATGACGAGTTCCTTTTGTAACGAAACCAAACACCTCGAGGCTTTTACAGAACCTACATTTCTTCAGTAAAATACTATTAAGCTTGTACAATTTCTATATTAAATTCTAATGCAATATGATATTCTAGAGGACCTCTTTCTTCTTCCGCTCCATGTCTAAAAGTGTCTCTCGAATTTCCGATCACATAAAGTGTAATTTTAATAGTGTCTCTGGTGATAATTTTATTAACTTATTTTAATCATTTCAAAAACATCATTTTATTAAACAAACATTACAGCTTAAAACGCTTAGGTGTCTAAGTAAGAAGACATACACACGACTTCAGAATAGGTACGACAGAAGGTGCGGCGAAGAAATGGTAGCAACCCAATAATGAACACAACAAAAACATTATTTTTTTATTATGTTTTATATAGAACTTCATATGGATTACCGTTTGTATTCTTCAAATTATTCCATGTTTTATATTATTAGTTATAAATTAATTTTTAACAAAAAACAAACCGACCCCAAATAAAAAAATTAAAGTGAAAAATAAATTTACTTAACATAAAGCAAAACGCACTTTAATTTTGTTAAACAAACATAATTAAAGAAAGATTTTATAATTTTGAATTAAAACACGTCAAACAAACAGGCTTAGTCATTTGATATTGTAATAAGATTGTTGTAGCATTCATAAGCTTGACATGCTTCTCGAACGAGTACGTAGTGGTTGTACTATTACATAGTAACTTCAATCTTAATTTAGCATATTGACAGGAACACACATAAATATTCGGGCAAATTGAGAACCTTTCCTTTTTTAAAATTGGCTTAGAATGAGAACATCCTCATTTTTGAAGTTGGTTAAAAAGAAATGCAACATTTGAGAAATTTCTTTTCTGGCGTAAAGTTTTAACCATGTTTTTTCGTGTAGTCTCTACAAAAATAACCAAATCATTGTGTGCGTATAAAATTTAAAGAGTTCCCTCTGTTCTTCCAGGATCCTATCATCAGATGTTGGATATGGTAACCAATGTGACCACCCTTGAGGTATACCCTTTAAAAGAAAAAAGAATTACCCAAATCGATTCAGGCGTCTTCGAATAATCGATGAATATATATAAAAAAAAATTATACGAATTGAGAACCTCCTCTTTTTTTGAAAGTAAGTTAAAAAGTAATGAAGATGAAAGGAGTAATAAGAAGAATAAGATTTATCACGATTATTTACGAAATCGAATGTACATTTTTTGTTAATGTATTTTTCTATAAAAAAAAGCTAATATGTTAGATTCCATTGATATTAAACAATCACTTAATAATAGGTCATAACTTTTAATGATAATGGTTCCAAAACTGGCCAATATTCAAGAACAAGCCCATTTGATGTTCGTTCCGTGGATTTATAATGCAAATTCCTTTCAGCTGTTACCGGATTCCCCATAAAAGCCGATCCTTTGAAATTAGTAAGCCTCGAAGAAGAAAATTTTTTGATCACATCTTGTAAAAACAAACTATTCTATATCTTTTATAAATCTCTTGCATATTGAAATAATTTTTAAGCTACAAATAAAATATTCTTGATAAGAAATGGTTTAATATTTATTTTTATATGTTATATCCTACGTTACTTGAAACATTAGTTGTGTTATCTATTATAAAATAAGAAGCTACATATTAATCTTGCTCACTTAATTAGATAATATATATAATATACTACCTTAACTTTTTCATTTATTTCTTCAGTTGAAGCCGAATGATCCGAAATAAATAAAACTAACATCAACAAAAGATTGTTACATGTTACAGCCAATGGCTATTGGATCTCGAGACCGTTTCGTAATCGACTTCAGAAACTTGAGGCCATAAATTGCACCTTTGGGATTACACAATTCCGTCAAATTCAGAGCCTGTGCTATAAAGAGTGGATAAAGCCATTATTCTTAGTCACGCGTACAGTTCCAACCGAAATTAAGTAAGAAATTGAAGTGTTGTTATATTTTTTTTTCATGAAATATATCTATGTTTATTTTTTATTTTTTTTTGTAACAAATTATAATTTTAGTAACTTAAAAAAAAATTAAATTAGCTTCACGCTATATCCCGCACACAGCAGGGTAACCTAGTGTTAAGACACTCCGTTCCCCACTTTCTGCCGAATTTTGGAGGCATTGCGTGTTAAGTGGCAGAACTCAACGCCGCACTTTGCCTCGACACCAGAGTGAAGATATGGAAATATAAATTTAAGTAAATATTTCATCTCCTCGAGTGGGATCGAACCAACAACCAGTCGGTTTTACAATCACACTTTGTGCCGTTGCGCCACGACTGGCCTTTTTAAATTTATGTAATAAGACTTACCAATAATTAACATAAAAACTTTTGTAATCTAATCTCCAATGTTGCAAGCGGTATTCACCTTAAAAGGTAATTAGGCATTTAGTGATAAGAAATTTAGAATTAAAAATATTATTGTAAAATTTATGTAATTACCACTGGTGAATCTGAATAAATAAATAAATAAAACATTAGTATAGGTAAAAATACAATATAGATGTATAAAAAATCGCAAATAAATCTATTATAGCTATTTATCTTAAAAAACATTTCATCGTTCTTCAACTGATCTGAATTTGAATGTTTACTTTTGTTCTTACTAAACGTATAGCTATTATACATTTCCATTCTATCGCTATATTTTATAAGATATTTTATGAGAAAAAAAGTGTGACATTACCTACTTCTGCAAAAAAAAGCAAAGGTCCATGACGGCGAAATCTTAGAGCCTTAGTACTAGTGAAATATATTTACTATCTTATAAATATATGTTTCAAGCGGTAAAGTTTTGACAAAGACAATTTTGCTATTATAATACAAAGCAGAAGATTTATGAGAGAAAAAAAAATTAAAAAAATGTCTGGGTTTTTACCTTAGAAGGATCTTGTTGGTTGCTCGTCACGTAAACTGATGCACGTCGACCCAGTAGAGTCCTACTAACTATGGAGCTACTGCGGCGTCCAGACAACCGGTCTTGCGGTACTGGCAGCATATCGACTTCACTTTAACACTCGATCCAATAATGATTGACAGTTACGTGTTAGAACATGTGCATTAACTTCAGTTTTTTGAATTGGAAATACAAATTTTCTATGCCATTATATAAAAAGTAATTATTGTTAATAAGTATATATTTATTCTTAATCCAATATCACCTTACTTCTATAGGCACGTTTATTTAATTTGGTGTTTTATTTTACCCTACTCTATTACTTTACTCTACTATTTTACTCTTTGTGTATAAACAATTTGTTTCTCTCTTCGCTATTGTTTACAAAATCTGAAACAAAAATAATAGTTTTTTAACATCTGATGAAGAACTTATGAAGATCTGGAACATCTGTTAGCTGGACTACTATAATTGTTAACAATTTAAGCCTATTTAAAAAGCTGTCCTACTTAAGTCAAAGTAAATGAAGGTGTCCAGTAAAGACTATATTTAATAATGGGTAATTAATAAAGCATGGGAAATCTGTACTGGCTTCTTATGAATTATTTTTAATATGATTGAAATAGCAAAACACCATTTTTTTTTACTCTAACTCCCTTATAGTAAGGGAGTTATGGGGGTAACAACTTAATGATAAAGTTTATTTTCTCGGTATCTATCAAAGATACCTTAATGAATATTTTTTTTCCGAAATTCTGGAATATATTAAATTGTAAAAAAATATTTTTATTTTTTGAGGCCACTTTTAGATTCCATGGCGTGAATTGACATCAACCAAAATTATATATATTATGCACATATTAGTTAGCAATCTATGCTATAAAAAAATCGAAGTAATGATCGTCATTATCATAAGTACGGCTTTTTTTCAACATTTAAAATTATGTTCATTCTACATAATTAAAAATTTATAAATACTTCTTTACATTTACGTTATTTTGCACAATTTTTATTTAATATTCTTTACAGATCAAATTCAAAAATGTGATAAATATAAAATACATCAAATATCTCATATAATTTCGTTACAGAAGTTTGCAATATTACATATATTTGGAGTAAAGAATAAAAGCCGAAGTGTTATTATTAAATCTTACTCTCGTAATACGGCTAAGCCTGGGCTCTAGCTAAGGATAATATGAATCTCATAATAGGCCTTTGGAAAACCTAAAAATCCTTGTTCATGGTATAATATATATTACGTTTATAAATAAATGCCCCGGAAAGATGTCCAACATTTTGAAATAATGTGTTTAATATATAATATAAAATCTATAATAAATATTTTCTCTTTATAGGATAGTAGATGCCTATTAACGTAGTAAACTAGGCAGAGAACCTAGTAATATAAAAGTTTCTGCCATTTAATGTGGCGCAATGGAACGAGCTGTAAACGCGAGGGCTGTGGGTTCAATTTCCATTCGAGAAAAATGATTGCGAGTGATAAGAACATCCAAATCTATTAAGCAGCAGATAATATATTTTACAATAACATATTTTACATTTTTCAAGATTTTTTTATATCTAGCGACATTCAGTTATTTCTAAATTGAGATATATTTTTGCATTGAAGTTAGTGACACAAAATATTAGAGCGCCGAATTTCTTTAAAAAAAATTAACGAATTGACATACACTGCAAAATGTGGTAGATTACATAATATGCTTAGTGCATTCACTAGCTGACTAATCAGAATTTGGTTTCATCAAATTTGAAGAATACATACATACATGTCTTCATATAAGTGTATACGGAAACTTAAACTTTGGAGAAGCTTGTGGTTCGGACTTAAATAGATTAGCTACTTCGGTTCCTCCTTCAGAGGAAATGTGGGAAATTTAATTTCGAAAACTGAATGACTTAGTCAAATAGGCCTTGTATTAGGTAAAAAATTGAAACTGATTTTAAAAATGCTTTTTTTGCTCTATATTGGTTATATTTTGCTTCTGAACTTGTATTTAAATAAATAAAACAAATCAGCTTCACACTGTATCCTACAAACAGCAGGGTAGGCAGAGGGAACCTAGTGTTAAGACACTTCGTTCCCCACTTTCTGCCGAATTCTGGAGGCATTGCGTGTTGAGTGGCAGAACTTAATGCCGCGGTTTGCCTCGAGACCAGAGCGAAGAAAATGGAAATATAAATTTAAGTAAATATTTCATCTCCTTGAGTGGGGATCGAACCTACAACCAGTCGGTTTTACAGTCACACGTTGTTCCCCAAGCGCCACTACTGGTTTTCCATTTAAAACAAATAAAATCTGTACTGTTATTTCCCATTTCGCTTCACATGTTACATAAACGAGAAATAAATATTTGTACATCGTTATGGTGCAGTGGACTCCAACAGAACATACAAACATTGATCTGATTATTTCAAAGATGGATGCTGCTTTGATGGATTTGATTGATTAAATTGATAGAGAGGACTGAATTTTCCCAATATTTTCGTAGTAAATTACATTAAATATAGCTTACCTTAGCTGTAATTTATTTTAAATGTAAATAAATAATGGCAAACAAAAAATCTTAAAAAATCGTAAAAAAATCAAGAAAAGAAAGCGTGCATATTTACTACGATTTAAATATCTGTATATTGAATTGTATGTATGAAGCGATATAGGCTACTATTGTTTTACTATTACTTGCTACGTTAGAAAAAAAAGGTGATAGATGGCTCTCATTTTTCGCTGTAGTTGTATGAAGTTGAAAACTATATATAGTATCTACAGAATTTGTTATGTTCTAATAAATATATATTGTAGAATTTTAAAAACGAATTTTTCATTTAGCAGCATTTTTTATCAAATATAAAATTATATGTATTATTTTCGGTATGGTTTTGGAATGCAAAATTTTTACATGATAGTCACACAGTCATAATATTTACCACTGTAATATTTTACTATGCATTTTATTATTATTTCACAAAATAAATAAAAAATCCGTTTCGCACTGTAACCCGCAGACAGCAGGAAAGGCAGAGGGAACCTAGTGTTAAGACCCTCTGTTCCCCACTTTCCGACAAGTTCTGGAGGCATTGCGTGGAGTGGAGAAACTTTGCGCCGCGTTTTGCCTCGACACCAGAGTGGAGATCGAGCCCACTACCCCTCGAGTTTACAGTCACATTTTGTACCCACGACTAGCCTCTCTAGATCTCAAATATACTCATTAATAAATAACTAAACAATCAATACCCAAATTTTTGACATACAGATTTTTATAATTATTTTTTATCGTCACTCTGTTTCCGATACACAGCATTCTAGAGGGAATCACAGCATTCTAGAGGGAGTTAAGACACTCCGTTTCCCATTTTCTGCTGAATTCTGGAGGCATTGCGTGTTGAGTGGTGTAACTCAACGCAGCGCTTTTCCTCGACACCAGAGCAAAGAAATAAAAATTTAAGTAAATATTAAATTCTCTCAAGTTGGAATCGATCCCACAACCTACATATATAATGCAAAAAACCACGAGATACGACATTGAAACAAACAATGTTTATTTTTAAGAAAAATCCAATATAAACATTTTGCAAAGCTCCTAAAAAAAGGAGTGGAAAGAAATACAAAGTTAATTATACGCCAATATTTTATATCTTTCGAAAGGTTTAGATAATCCTGAAGAAAAAATAAGACGTGAATTAGTCATTTAAATAGACAAACACAGGCGGCGGCCTGTGTAAATAAAATAAAATGCGCACTTAGCGTGGAAAGCGGACGTCTCCGACGTGACGAGAGCAATGTTTTTGCGCCAAGGGTTGCTCCAGAGCAAATGGGCTTGAAAGCTTTTACACAATTAATTTGACTTGAAGTTTTCTGAAAAGATTAAATAACAAGATTTAAATAAAGTAAGTGAAATCGTCTTCGCTGGAATGAGCAAAATAGTCTTCGCTGGTTTTGGTGTTTATGCTCATGTGAGTGTACGTATTTTTTACATGTTTTTTCTTTTACTTTCTGAATATGGTTATGGTTAACCATTTTCCGGAAGATTTGCTTTGAAATCTTCAAGTTTGCTGAATTTATTTTTAATTTCATAATTACTTGTTTCGTAAATTTAATAAGTTAAAAACCAGATAAAATAAACGAGAATTGGTGTGCGATTTGGGAGTTGCGAGATATTCCCAACACAAGTGTCTTCTGACTACTTACTGGGAGGTCTCAGTGCATGTAATTTGTATGTTATATTTCTAAATGAAGATTATTATTATTATTAAAAAAAATAAGTTAGTATATTCTTTCCTTAAACCTAAATTTATTATATGCACTACTTACAAAATAATAAATCACATAAAAATATTATTAGTCCCGTTTGCCGAAAATTATTATATATTTTCCAAGATTAAACGACGTAATGCGTATTTTACTCGAGTTCAATATAAGATTAAGGGTAAAAAGGGGACGCCGAGTCATCTGGCCGTCAAGAATATCTCTCCTCAGCTAGCTGAGGCTACGCGTTAATTATTCCATGACACATCTCCGTCGCAAGATTATACTCGTGATTAAGAACTTACATCTACGTTTATATTAACTTAATCTGGATTTTTTTATACACACATATATCAACGTATTGAAAAAGTATAGGTTAACTTATTTTTAGTTATTTTTTAAACATTTTTAAAGTGTTAATCCACACTTAGGAAAGATAAATACTTATTTATAAAACTTATAAAAATTTTAAATATTACGTTTTCTAAATAAGTATTTATCTTTTCTAAGCGTGGATTAACACTTTAAAAATGTTTAAAAAATATTTAAAAAATAGTATTCTCTCTTGCCAAACGATAATTCTTAGTAATTATCTTTGTGTAGCGGAAATTTGTAAAAATCTCCCTACAGAGATGCTAACAACATAAATAAGTTAATAACATAAACGTATAAAATACGCTTGTTAAAGCGTATTTTATACGTTTTCTAAATAAGTATTTATTTTA
The DNA here is from genome assembly GCA_917862395.2 of Heliconius sara. Taxonomy (NCBI): domain Eukaryota; kingdom Metazoa; phylum Arthropoda; class Insecta; order Lepidoptera; family Nymphalidae; genus Heliconius; species Heliconius sara. The sequence goes on along the minus strand of OU860789.1, from coordinate 16,586,388 downwards.
ATTTAATTTCTAGAAATAAGCGTAAATCTTGGTGAATTTCATACATAATGCAGCAAAAAAAGGAATATAAACGTTAATGTTTCTATATATTTTAATTGTGTTGACCTAGAATTTTATTTTTTGTGTGCTTAAAGGACTGTAAATGTATCCCGCACACTACAGAGTAGGCAGAGGGAACCTTGAGGGGTGTTAAGACATTCCGTTCCGCACTTTCCGCCTAATAAAAGAACTGATGTGGATAATTCATATTAATTTCAACTTAATATTTCTACGATCATTATGTTGTTGAGATAAATAATCTTTATAGAAGGATAGACAGACATACATACAGACAACAAATAATCTAATAAACAAATCTTATAAGGATCCCGTTTTATTGTTTTCAGGTACGGAATGCTAAAAATATAAAAAACAACGTTAACGAACATTTTTTATATAAATATGGCAACATATAGACGTGTCTGTTTAATGTTAAAAGCTAAATGTGCGTCAGTGGAGCACTTTCTGTCAAGAATATCTCTAAGTAAAATCAGTTGTAGATAACACAAATCAGAACAGAAATTCCGGCACATTTCACATATCATGTTTAATGTTAATGATACATTAATTTCGAAGTATCTATCGGCTGTCATAGAGTGGTCAAATATTATAAATTTGTTTGCTATATTTTGCTAAATCAATATAATCGGATTATAGCCCTCAGAGTTAATGCATTACCACACCTTTTTTAATCTAATATTGTATGTAGTAAATGTATGGTTGTACTTATCTCATTAATTTAATGTATCTTTTGCTCATTATTCATATATTTCATACTTCTCAAAGGGGACACAAAGTTTATGCTTGACGTATGTATTATATAAATTCATGTATTTATTGTACGTAACATAAAAACAGTTACAGTACAAAATAATACAGAGTCGTCTGCAATATGCCACAGCATATTGTAAAAAAAATCTGATAAGTGCGAGTCGGACTCGCCCACTGTGGCCCACGTACCAATTTAAGTATGACGGATTTGTCAACGAGAAGTCAAGGGAAATATCCCTTAAGTTTTGATTACAAGGTGAATTTCATTAAAAAATGCAACAAAATCAATGTATTAATGTTTGTATTTTTGATTTCGTCTTCGAAATTTTAGTGTGAAAGATGAGGTTCGTTTGCCCTGCCACAGAAAAAATCAGTGCCATCTTTGAGAAAGTGGAGCAAGATCGATATATTAGTAGCTACTACAATTTTGAAGAACTGGGTGTTGATCATAAAACAGTTTTACGTCATTTACAAAAGTCTGGGTACAAGAAAAAACTTGACATTTGGGTACCACATGATCTCATTGAGGAAAACCTAATGCAACGCGTATCCATTTGCGATTCTATGTTGAAACAGTTGATTTTTTCGCAAATTCTTATCGTAGGTTACTAAACGAAGCATGGAAAAGCCCCACAGAACGTGGCAAAGCCCGGCATGACTCGGAACAAAGTGATGCTATGTGGTGGGATTGATAAGGAATCGTCACTATGAGCTTTTTTATCTAACTGTCGATTTTATCTTCTACTATCAGCAACCGATAAGATTTATAAAAGCTATTGAGAAACACCCGCCGGAGGTGGTGAATAGGAAAGGCGTGGTGTTGCACCATGACAAGGCCAAACCGCATTCATCTATAGCCATACAGCAAAAATAGAGAGAGCTTAGCTGGGATGTGTTGATGCATCCTCCGTATAGCCCTGACCTTGCTGCATCAGATTTCCACCTGTTTTGATCATTACAGAACTCTTTAGGAAACATAAAGCCAACCTCAAAAGAACACTATAAAGACTACCTGGCAGATTTTTTTAATCAAAAATCTTAAAATTTCTCCAGGAACGGGATCATGGCACTACCTATAAGATGACAACAAGTCATATTACAAATAAATAAAATATTATACCTAAAAAATGTTATCCTTTGTACGAACAATACAAAAATACTTTTGCTCCGACCTTATATAACATACGCAAATACATATTACGTAAATTTGTAGTTATATTTTCACCACACGCAGTGGCGCTAGAATGAAGCTCGTCTAGAAAACACATTTTCTTTAAATATATCTTACAGTTTCTCATTATTTACATTTTAATAAGCTGAGCTCCGTTTTAAAGGCTGAAAAATAACAAATAATAACAAAAACTACTTTCCTAAATGTCCACCAAACAAAATTTTAAATTAATTAAGGTTTTTCTGAAAATCTAGGTCGCGTTGGAAAATGTTTGTGGCTTTGAAAAATAAACACTGACGTTCTATGATTTCAAATTGCACCAATTGGATTTATTACTTTATTGTACAGCACTAACAGGTGCAGCTCGATTTATATTTCATAAACGTACACATATGTGTGTATATTTGTACAGCAGCAGTGACGCATTGGGTTCTTTTTCATTTTTTTAACATATTATATTATGTATATTACAAAACTTAAAGGCGAGTTAGTAAGAGTCACAAGCGTGTGTCTGTTAAATCGGGTGTAAGTTCGATTCTCACTCTAGTAGACGAAATATTTTAATTTCTTTGCTCTGCTAGGAGGTAAAGTGCAGCGTTAAGTTCCACCTCTCAATACATAATTGCTCCGGAATTCGACAGACCTGAATATTCAAGATTAATTTCAAACTTGATACTTTCATGCGCACTCAAGTAAAATGGTTCTGACAGACAGACAACAAATTGGTCCAATAAGGATTCTATTTTTACTTTTTAAGGTACGGAATCCTACAAACACAAAGTAACGTATACACATAAAATGTAAATATAACATGTGCAAATATCTTGATGAATTTTGCAAACTCAAAAGAGAAAAGATGCTTCACAACTAAAATTAATTTTCTAAACGAGCGCTCCTTAGCATATTTAACCTATTAAGAAGTTAATGGGATGTGCTGGCGTTGTAAGTTACTGGTCTTAGCAGGCTTTAACGTCTTGTATTTCTAAGGTAACAAATCTGTACAAACATTATGTTATCATGTTTCACAAGAATTCACTATGATAAGATTTATTGTATTCATTTTACACAATTCCATTATTGATAATTATTTAAAAGTTAGTATATGAATATTACAAAAATAATTAGTTCTGCATAATTGTGGCTGTATTGTGGGAGACGCGTGCCATGGAAGGGCTATGCTTACAATATCTCTGAAGGATCGAATAAGAAATGAAGTAATCCGAGTGACTGAGAACCAACGTTATCGTAATAGCCCAAAGGATTAGCAGGCTGAAGTAGATGTGGGCTGGTCACATTTGTCGCAGAACCAATGGCCGTTGAAGTAAGCGCGTTTTAGAGTGAAGACCACCCCTCGGCAAACGTAATGTGGAACGTTCTTATGCGGTAATTCGACTCCAAGCTTGGACACCTCGTGTAGCTGCGCCAACCCCTTATTCTAGCAACGACTAGATAGTGGTGTTTTCCCAGCTCAGAACCTCTAAACACTTGCGTGTCCTTAACTTGGTTTTGAATACGCTGATCCACTAGGAATCAATTAATCATACTTTTCACTTCCGTTCGCTCGTATACGCTCCCAGCATAATAATTTGTTATGAGATGATTTGCTTGAATACGAGAGAGTTTGTATTTGAATACAAAATTATGAAATGGTCTTAAAGCTTCAAGATTTGTATTGATACGGTTATGTCAAAACTTAGTGAACAACTTGTATTCTCAAGGGAAAGCAAGCTGGGTTGATAGCTGTATCGAAAACTTATTTTTAAGGCGATATTATAATTTTCATCACGTAAATATATTATATTTATAATAAAAAAATTTCGCTTAACTCTTTATTAATTCTTTACTTTACTTAATCAAAGACTCGATTAGTTTTCTTGGCAAAATACGAAGATTTATAAGGATAAGAAATTGGGATTAATTTTCAATTTTATAAAGCTCCTTGGGAAGGTTTGATTGGTAAGAATGGGTCTCGAATGTACACCGACACCATACAGGAACAAACAAAAGAACATACATATGTATTATAAATCCAAGCATACATATAAGAAGAATTTTTTTAGTCTAGTACGTATCTAATTCTCTTTTACGTCGTGAATCAGCTAAAATGAAATGAATGCGCCGCAACAGCTACTTTCAAGAGAAACAATTTAAAATATTGGTAAATACTATTTATATAAAACCAATAATAAAACAAATAAAACTAATAGTACAAAATTATTCGTCATATTATGTTTTGAGTTAGTGTCACTCTTATCAACTATGATTTTTACTTGAAAAAATGTCTAAAAGGCCTAATCCTTTAAAGTCTTTACATACTATAATTACACAATTTTTTTATACAAAATTTTTGACTAAGATCTATGATGCGTAATTTACAAAAATCAAAATCTGCTTCACGCTGTATCCCTCACACACAGCACAGTAGGCGCAGGGAACCTATTATTAAGACTGTCTGTTCCCCATTTTTAGTATTTCAAAACAATCAAATATTTACAAATTATTTGCACGATTTATACACATTATCTGTTCACTGGGAATACATATTGTATTCCCTGTAGAGTGTGATTTTTCCAAGGTTAATAATTTGTACAAAAAATCGCAAAACATTTTCGTCCAGTGTTTGAGCGAACGGGAATCACATTTATATTTTATGCAGCATAAAATACAGAGTGCTGTAAAAATGCACTTATCTTAAATTCAATTTTTAGCGCACAAACGCAAATATAGAAATGTCAAATAAAAGGTCTTCAATCCAGTCGCATATAAACGAAAAAGCAGCAATTTAAAATCGCATATTTATAGGTGATAAAAATATATGATTTAAAAAAACATTGTGTTAATTTCTTTTTTTTTTCAATTTCACAGTGTATCCTGTATGTAGCAGGACAGAAAGAGTGAGGCTAGTGTTAAGACACTCCGCTCTCCACTTTCCACCGAAATCGGGAGTGATTGTGTTTTAAGTGGGGAACTCAACACCGCGCCTTGTCTCGACACCAGAGAAATGAAATGAAAATATTAAACATTTTATTTCCTCGAGTGGTAATCAAACCCACAACCTGTAGCGTTTACAGTACATACGCCTGTCCCCTTGCGCCACGACTGGTCTTAGTTAGTCTTACAGTTGTGTCAATTAGTCTTACTTTAATTCTATACTAGAGAAGTAACAGAAGTAAGTGTAGCAAGCTCAAATGGCATAAATAGGAAATTATGAATGATTCATCTCAATTCGTGTTTCTGACGGCTACATTTCGGGGTGACCTAGTTTTAGTTTCAGGAAATCCAATAAGCTTATTAAGTTATTTTCGTTTTATTTTTTTTAAATCGTCCATTCGCATTGTGCTGCGGTGAATCTGAAATGCATTTATCTACTCTTATTCTACGTTCTCCTATTATAGCATACTAGCTTTTGTGTGGGGCTTCGGCCGTTATGATAATAAATATGAAAAATGTATAAACTTATAGTGCCTGAGGTACTCTAAATACAGATATAGTGGATTAGGTTGAAATGAAAATGCCTTCTCTGTCCCTTTTACATTTTTTAGTTTTACACTTTGTCTCACATATATCAGAGTAGACAAAGAATGTCCAATATTAAGACACTTAGTGCTCCGCATCCCACCTTAATTCGAGACAACGTATTAAGTCGCGAATGTTAAGACGGAATTTTCATTACCAGAACTCAAGGCGGCACTTTGTCAACCAGAGTGGTGAAATGAAACTAATTCATTCCCCTTGCTGGGGTCGAACTCTCAATCGAAGTAGTAAGTTACTGAGCACGTTAAATCTGTGCGAAATATTGCATTTTAATACTTTTATTTAAAATATAGAAGTAAATACTTTATATGACAGACAGCACTATAATTGTCTCATCAAATACATATGTATATACTTACTAATATTCGCAAAAAATTAAGCTCCAAAATTTTATTTAACTACGACAACAACAACAACAGTAAACAATTAATCAAAGAAAAAGCAATAATGGGATGAAAGGGTTAATTTAATGAACGCTTAATTGTTTTCGTATATCAGGAACAGCCGGAGCCATTACTTAATGGGAATTGCGAGTTCCGTGTACACCTTCATAAATTATTTGGAGTATACTCCTATATTTTTATGTAAAAAACTACTTTATTTAAATTCAAATACATGTTTCATATGGTATCGGTACTTCACATCGTGCTTCATACTTTGTAAATACATTTTATGTATAAAAGTCGTTACTACTAAGTTATTTTTTTCATTTCTACTATTATATACTAGCGGCCCGCCTGTGGCTTCGCCCGCTTAAACTACATGATTATTGATCTAATATACAAAATTTATTGACAACTAAAAAAAATTCTGATATGATTTTTTATTACTTTAATCTGTAATATCCTAATATGATTATCTTACTACATTATCATAATTTCTATAAGATTTTTTAATGTTTTGAACTAAAAAATACGACAAATGTTAATATTAGATATTTATAAAATATACAAAAGCCTAATTATTTATTATAAGTATATATTCTTGAAACATTACGTTCTTTTTACCGATGTTATGTTTTCGAGAACTCTGTTAAATGTGCTGATGTCAGTGAATAATGTAATTTACTGCTTCAGAAACAGCCTTAAATGTTAATTTATTGATTTGGGTAAGGATTCATAATATTCCTTGTAAAATAACTGTAATGATTGCATATTAACTCCTGTACGGTTTTTAAATTGATACGTATGTAGTTATTACAGAGTACACGTAGAAAGGATGTTTTGAGGCATTTTTATATAGATTTATTTCAAACGAACAAAGAAAACAAAAAATCTATGTATTTACTTAATATTTCTTTGAAGATCAAATCGTTCTTTATCTCTGTGTTGAATTACTTACGAGTTAAATTTTACAGTTATGATTTATGAAGGTAATCTCCACTAACAATTCAATTTTGTTTACTTTATTGTATGAAATATTGTGTAATAGTGCTTCAAAAATATATATTTTTATGAACAGTCATATAACCAAGACGTTTCGAATGTCATTCTTTAGCCAGGAATCTTAGCAGCGCGATTGCTATATAATATTCGCAGGCAAACTAATGCCTTGAGTTCATTCAAATGACGATTACTTTTTTTTAATGAACCGATTTTGATGAACCATACTTTAGTAGTTAAATTGAGTTAAAATAAAGCTATTAGTGAAACTTTTAAGTAAATCGGTTCAGTACTTTCAGAGAAAAATGTGGGCAAAAATATATCGACAGACAGACAGGCAAGAAATTAAAAAAAAGTTTTTTGCTTTCTATTATTCTTTTTAAGTGTCCCTCTTATCCATTTCAGTCAAAATTACTATTAGAGATAACAGGGTATAGAAAACCTGACTAAGAAGACTGTGGATATTCTTTGTTTTCGTTGGTTCGTTCTTTTTCCATTAAATTTAAAAGACAATGAATATTTGCGGACGCAACAAGACGCACTTTGGCTTGTCGTTATTTGTTCTTGTCAATCTAGGGACTAATTTGTTATTGTTTTTTGTGTTTTATAAGCAAAACCACACTTATATTATGTAAAGCATCTCTACCATTTTTATATTTCTAACTACTGAAAAAAGCAAGAGTAGCTTATTTAGTCCTGTATTATCAAGTGTCAAGTATTAATAAGCTTTTCTTGATAAGGATACTTTATTTAAGGATGTGTAAAAAAACACAATAATCGATATCTATCATATATTATCAAAATATGAGGAAAATATAAACATATTTATTCCAAACAAAAAGCACTCGTCCCAGATCACATGATCCAGTAATATGTTTTGAAAGAAATGCCTCCGAACAAATTTGCTACACGTGTTCAGGCGAACACGACATCGCTCATAAAATTTTCTTCCAATTTTCTTTATTTACAAAATGTTAATATTTTCATTTACGACTGAAACTTGTTTGTGGATCTTGCGGGAATTGATTGGTTGTAAAATCTATTTTGATTCTCTTATATAGCTTGCGCTTTTTATTTGTGTTTTTATAAAAAAATAATAAATGTGTATGGTGGATAATGCATTATATAAAAATAACTTGAATTAAAAAAAAAAATTAGATTTTATCTTGAACAAAAGCTATCTATCTATCTATCTATTATATCTTTCATTTTATAATCGAGGCTGTCTAGGCCGGCACAAGGTTGTGACTGTATCGCGACGGTTGTGGGTTCGATCCTCACTAGGGGAAATGAATGAATTATCTATGAATACTTTCGTTTCTTCGCTCTGATACCAAGAAAAACCGCAGGGTTGATTTTGCCACTCAAAACACAATGCCTCAAAACTTCGGTGCAAGGAGGATTACAGAGTGTCTTAACACTAGGTTCCCTCTGCCTTTCATGCTACATGCGAGAAACAGAAAACAAACTGTTAGGTTACATTTATACTTAATAACGTATTTGTCTGTTGGACTAATTCTATATGCAGTAAACATCATATAAGAATACAATGTATATGAAAATAATCAAATCAAATTATTTAAACGTGAATTTAAGTAAAATATTGAGTACACAACCAGTTCTACCAAGAGCAGGTGTAAGTACCAACCTCAAATTAATTTTATCGTGGTGTTACGCGCGAAGTATGTTTCTACATCTTAATTCATTCATGAAAACTGGTTTGTGAATGAAAAATTTAGATTACCTCACGCCTATTTGTATATACACGTCGTCAACAGGCAGCTAAAGTTGATTGTAAACTTTAAAAGTATATCTTGCTATAAGATGGATCTTTTTTCAAACTATCGAGAGAGAGAGAGATTTAATATACTAAAGTTAAGACTCTAAATAGAACTCTAAACTCTAAATAGACTCTAAACAATAGAATTAGAACAGTAAATAGTAACATTTTATTAGTTAAATTTGTCAGGTTTCCAAAAATGTATAAAAATACAAAATATACGTAATTATTCCGGCTAAAATAGTTTCATTTAAAATATGTTATAATCGTGAAAATCAAAGAACTTATTAAAATGATATATATATATTTTTTATTCATACTTTTATTTTAATTTTTCATTATATTAAGTAACCATGATGTACTTAATACTTTAGTAGACCGATATTTGGAAACATTTATTTAATTAAATGGTTTATTCGTTTTAAAATTATAATTAAAATGAATATTAATATTTAGAAAAGAGATTCAGCAAAGACAATATCATGAATTCATTATTTCACTTAAAAACAAAAATTAAATCATCTTTACATTTTTTCTGTATGAACTGATATTTAAACGGATAAACAGTTAATATAAAGATTGAATTTAAGATTGACTTTCATAAATTATATTTTTTTACGATATGATATTTTATGTTTTAAAAACATAAGGTAGACCACGCATTTCGTCTATTTTTCTCATAGTCAACCGCGACGGAATAAAATATTATTTAAATGACGGTAACCTCTGCTTGCGGCAGTTATTTTACATACAACCATGTGTTATAATGTTGACAAAAGAATAAGCTTTAATTTGATATATAATTCACTTAAAATCACATGAGTACAAATTATCACCTGCTTAAATCTGGCAATCCTGAGGTTGCGGCAGACTGAGAAGTGGCAACCATTGTTTTTCCAATTCCTTATGCGGTTTTCTTTTAAAATATGTTTCATTCACTTAAAAAAACATATGGGTGCAATTTTTTAACAAAAACTAATTTCATTAAATTAAAGGTGATTTTTTTTAATGTGATTGCGGCACTATTATTTTAGGCAGTCCTAGTGTAATCTATTTGACTATCATGTATCATTCTTAAAAATAAGTTTTCTTTTAGTTAGTTAGTCTTAAAAAAAACATATACTTACAGATTCATGTAATGGGATCTTAGGGAATAGTTATATAGGTATAAGTAAATGACAAAACATATCCCATTTACGGGTAAGAATGAAGAAAATATTTATAAGGCCGATGACGGTGCAGGCGGCGCGGCGTGATAGCAAGGATTCATATTGAAGCTACTGTCATAAAAATGATATTAACTAAACGTAGTAAATTCCACAGAAAATTATATTATATATAAACTTTTAAACATAAGTAAAGATATACATATATGGCATGTAAATAAATACCTGAAGCGAGTCGTTGCGCAGGGACACAGAGTGCGACTGTAAACAAGAATGGTAGTGGGCTCGATCCCCACTCAAGAAGAATTAAATATTTATTTAAATTTATATTTCCATTTCTTTGCTCTGGTGTCGAGGCAAAGCGCAGCGTTGAATTCCGCCACTCAACACGCAATGCCTTTAGAATTCGGCGGCGGAGGAAAGTAGGGAACGGAGTGTCTTAATACTAGGTTACCTCTGCCTACCCTGCTGTGTACGGGATACAGAGTAAAGCTAATTTGATTTGATTTAATAAACACTTAATAAATGTAACAAATTTTCCTTTCGTATTTTATTTATTTCTGATATAATTTACGAATGTGACTACGAATCCTAAGCGTGTGGATAATATATTAAAACGTTACAAAACTAAATGAGCATCGTTTGCGCTACAATATTATTTAAAACTTTGTAATGCAACGAGTTACATTTTGTGAATAAATTAATGTATTACAAAAATAGAAATTTTTATTTTAGTGTTGATTCTTATGTCCAATTTTACTGTTACATACAGAATATAATATGCGTTCAAATGTTAATCTTTTATTTTTTATAGGGAAACCTGTGAATCTATTGTTAAGATACTCCGTCCCAATTGTTACACTTTCGACACTTTTATAATGATTATTAGATCATTAATTACCTTAGTATCTAATAACCATTTTGAAGACAATATCTATATATTGAAAACTAAAGTATCGGCCAATTCAATAGATTTTGTAGGCATTTAGTCAAACAAAATACTTGATATTGATGTATTTTTTTTAATTCATTTAAATAATACGCTATATGTTAATGGAAGTTTTTTAAAATAAAATATTGAAAACTGCATTATAATTTCTAAATGCTAGTTTCGTTATTAAACAATAATTTGAGCGAATTTATTTAAAAGTATCAATCTTTATGAATATATTATATGGTATGTGAAACATTAATATAAAGTATATTAAATATTTTTTTAAATGCATGATGCTATGAAATAAAATAAAATAAATTACATCATGTTTTTTAAGAAACGCTTATAAGAGAAGGTATTTTTGACTGTCATGCCTAATCATCTCTTGGCGTCGCCTCTTTAAGAACAGGCATCTTCGCATCGAAGTAAAGCAAAGTCATTTCCCTTTGTGATATTATAACTAAATATAAAAGGAATATTCTTGTTCGTATAATCTATTATGGTATACCGACGACATTTACTAACAATGTAATGTTAATTTTAATGTACGTACTTGTCTCTCATTTGATATCTTATATAAAATTACAGTGCCCAGATTTGTGAGCTGCCTTTTTGTCCGTCAAACTTAAAAAATCTAAATCAGCTTCACGCTGTATCTCGCACACAATAGGATAGGCAGAGGAAGCCTAGTGTTAGGACTCTCCGTTCCCCACTTTCTCAAGAGATTCTGAAGGCATTGCGTTTTGAGTGGCAGAACTCAACGCCGCGCTTTGTCTCAACACCAGAACGAAGAAATTGAAATATAAATTTAAGCAAATATTTCACCTCCTCGAGTGGGGATCGAGCCCAACCAGTTGGTTTTACAGTCACGCTTTGTGCCGCTGCACCACGACTGGCCTCAAACTTATATTGAATTAAAATATAGCACCTACATAAAACATATGTAATATGAGTTTTTATATAAAATAATTGGCTCTACTACGTTGTACTTTTTTTTATTGTTTTTTTGCCCGGCGTTGAGTATCGACACATACGCTTTATTAACTCGATTCATAAAATGAAACAAAAAAATAATTAAATTATTATGAATATTATTATTTTTAGAAAATAAATAATATATTTCAATTCCATTTATCACACGATGTTCAATATTGTATTGAAATTTTCAAAACTTGACTAATATGACTTAACTTAAATCTTAAGTCAAATTAGTCTGCTAATTTAGATTTAATGCCAATCTACAGTTGCAGCTTATACACACAAATATAAATATAATAATTTGTGCTCAAATATAAAAGTTTGACGTAAATGTAATAAGATCTAAGATAAGAGATAAATATAGATAAGTGATAACGTATTCTGCGAGCTCATTCGTACATTTTTCCAACATAAATGTGACGTTGTTAAGGCGTAATAGACAAGGAGATATATGTATACTTTCATAATATATATACGGGTTAGTTTTTGTGAATACAGAATTAAGAATTTAGAACAAACATTTTAAATATCGTTACGGTTAATAATAATATGGCAATATAGAGGCTTTTTCGTTTATCTGCGAAGTATTATAGTATATAAGATAATGATCATTAATGACTGTTAAGGTTTTGTAAAATTAAAATTACTTATTCTTAGGTGATTAAAATGGAAAAAGAATTTTAACTTAATCTGTCAGAAGCTAATATACTTTTTTATTTAGCTTCTTACTGCATATAGTAGGGTAGGCAGAGAGAGCCTAGTATAAGATACTCTGCTCTCCGCTTTCTGCTCAATTCTGGATGCATTTCAACGCCTTGCCTTGATCAATAGAGAGAATAAATGAATTTGAGTGGGAATCGAATCCACAACCTGTCGCGCTTACACACTTTTGCCCCTGCGCCACGACAAATATACATAAGAAATAAAGATAATGTATTTTTATACCACTATTTTATATAAATATATTTTTATACATTATAATGAAACATTGTCACGTTTGCAGGTTGATTTATAGTTAAATTGCTAATTTTACGATTCCTCTGCATAATAAGTTCGTGAATATTTTTACCCTTCATCATACTTGGTGTACTTAAGTAGGAGGTATGTCGTGTAAAGAGAAAATTAGATTCGTTTCTTACGTTAGCGTATAAATTGAATACGAAAGAGAGTATCATTTTAAATGTGTCTCTGAATTATTGTATAGAATATTTATTTTATCACTTCATGATTGTTATATTAGAATTTCGAAAATTAGATTGTCTTTTGAATATGTAAATAATATTTTTTTACTAACTTCTAAATAAGTAGGTTTAAGAAGTTAGTAACTGCTTTGAACATAGGATTATATGATATTATCGAAAGCAAAAAAAAACAACGTAAGAATATATACATATAGTTAGCTTATCTTACTGTAATATGTAAATACAATGATTTTAAATATTAATATAATTATATATATATATATATATATATATATATATATATATATATATATATATATATATATATATATATATATATTTATTTATTTATTTATTTATTGGAAGTAGTTTAATTTATTGTAGTTTGAAAGATATATAAACCGTTCTTTCGAAAGTGTAAAAAAACAGAACTATGAGAAACACTATGGTAGTTCTTAAGGCAATGCTTACATATCATATGCAGTGAAATATTTATATTTGTTCTATACTAAAACTAGAAAACTCCGGTATGAAGAAGTAGACTATATATCCATTGTAAAACTCGCATCTTAGAACAAAAAAATCTTTGTAGAGAATTTTTCAGAAAGGCATTGTTTTTACATGGCACCACTTCGCAAGGCTAAACGTTGAATATGCATATATTTATATTCATTTGCAATAACTGCTCTACTTTTATATAATAAGGTTATAAAGATAAGATTACTCTTTAAATTTCTTTCTGCTTCACCTACTTCTGTACATACGACGAAATCGCACCCAGAATTTCTTGTATAATTTTTTTTGTGTGTATATCAAATTGATATTTTTTGTTGCTATATTTGTTTATTAAAATTAAAATGCTATTAATACGTAAGTTGTACATAAAATAACACATAAAGAGTTTTACCTTTTTATAAATATTCCGTATATTGAAGTAAATAATGAGTTTCAAAAAGATAATAACCTCGTGGGACATTAGAAGCCAATCATGTTCACCGTCTCCTTAGCTATTAATACCTATACGATTTCCATCGACAGGAAACTATATAACTGAAGAATAACTCGAGATCGACAAATAATAAGAAACTACCGTTAATGGCTTCCTTTTTTCGATTACCCAATTCTATTGAGGTCATCTCTTCTACCGCAAGTACTTGTATTTTTTTACGAAAAGAGTCAAATGCCATTTATCAGACCTGTGAGACACTTGTAGTGGAACCAACCGTAATAGTATATTTATTCCAATGGCCTGAATTATGTAATCATTTATCTTAATGTCAAATAAGTATAATTTTAACCTTAATCTCATCTCAAGGACAATTGCGTTAAGTGGTAATTATTGACTTCATTATAAAAATTCTTATTATATTACGAATAGATATCTAAGACTTTTGCTTTTCTTTATTTTTAACTGCATTCAAAATTGAATTTTAGTTTTCCTTTATTGTAAACAGGATTTTTTTTAATATAAAGTAGCAAACGTAGTAGAGGGTAAATTGTGGTCATGTAGATCTGTATTGATAAGTGAGTGAAATTGTGATAAACGTTGTACCGCCATTTGATGTCCCTCAATTCTGTCTAGTTATTATTGTAGATAAAATTTTTCAAAAAAAAAATATTTCTATTGATTAAAGATAAAATGAATGCAATTTTATGTCATTTAAAATTGCGAGAAATGTTAATCATAATGCAAATATTAACTTTTGTTTATTATTAATTTTTAAAGCTTTCAAACGTTACTTATTTACGACATAAAATACTCAATAAAATTATTAATAAGCAAAAATGAGTCGAAAATAATTCTACTAAATTCAGAAATAGTTATATTATTTACTTCATTTAATCTATTCAGTTGGTTAATATAATAAAAATACTGCATAGGTACATCACTAACACTTGCCTTAAATATGGAGAAATTCCATCACCAAGAATAATGCAAGGCCAATCAACTCCATCGGAAATTTCTTAAACTAAATGAAACTCGACGGAATGTCGGAAGACGTGCGCGGCCGTCACTCGCGGTCCGCGGGCGCGAACTGGCTACGAGCTACGAGCTACGCGCTACGCTTATACGTACGTACATAATATGTCATTTACTTCAGCACGATATGGATGTACGTTTGAAGGTATGGTAAGGTAACTAATGACAGTGACTAAAATTGATTTATTTTATTCATATTATTTAAAAAATAAAATATTTTTATAAATTGTGGTTCAATTATTTAAATTATATTTTTTTTAACAATTTCACGCTGTATCCCGCTCAAAGCAGCTTGTTGGCAAATGGTGAAATAAGAGAGTAAGTCATATATGTTTACCTTTGGGTTACCTCTACCCTATCCAAGGGAAAAATGTATGTAACCAAAAAATGTGCGTATCAAATATAAACCTCCTCTGGCTTTTTAGTTAATTTAAAAAAATATACCCACTATGGGTAATGACTATTGACTTGATGTTAATTCTCATACAAAAAAAATGGGTTTTTTTTTTATCACAACAGAACACACAAAAATATTTTTATATATATGTATTTGCAGTAACAAAAAAACCCATTTAATTTAAAAATAGATACACACACCACACGCCACATAAAATATCCCTCCACAGACTTATAATTTTAAAAGTGATACATGTAAATATTGTACTAAAATGAAGCGCGCTAATGATTGTTATCTATGTGTGGATATGAAGTGAACATGATAAAGTAAATAATTTCCTGCGTTAGATAAACGACAGAAACATAGAGTAGGTTTGTGACGTGTTCTTGTACTGTACCTATCTGTACCTACCAGTACCTACTGTTTTTGAACTTTTTATTACTGTGATGGTACCACCCACACAGTCACAGACAATAAGTTGCGTGTTATTATTATCTCAAACGATCTTAATTAAGCTGATATCAATGTCCGACCTTGTATATTTTTATAATATTATAATCAAAATACGTTATTATTTACGGCTTACGTTGTAACATATAATTCAGATATGCTCGTTGTAGAATGACAATATAAGTAATAAATATAAATGAAAGCTACAATTTGAGGCCAGTCGTGGCGCAACGGCAGAAAGTGTAACTGTAAAACCGACTGGTTGTAGGTTCGATCCCGACTCGAGGAGATGAAATAATTACTTAATATTTACTTAATATTTCCATTTCTTCACTCTGTTGTCGAGGCAAAGCGCAGCGTAGAGATCTGCCACTCAACACGCAATGCCTCCAGAATTCGGCAGAAAGTGGGGAACGTAGTGTCTTAACAATAGGTTCCCTCTGCCTACCATGCTGTGAGTGGGATACATCGTGAAGCTGATAGAAGGCTACTTTTTACTATTTTTCCTTAATTTGTATTAAATGTTCTCACTTCGTGCCAGGTTTCATAACTGTAGGTCCACATGGATGCATAAATTGTATGTTTGTATCTTTTATTTGCTTTGAGTTAGACGACAGAGAGAGGGTTAAGTTTTTACCTTTTGAGGTACGGAACCCTAAAAAGTAAATTTAATAGCGTCAAAATATTTAATTAAGAAACAAATGAAGAGCTTATCAACCATTTGATACGAGAAACTCACGTTATCCAGTTCTTTGTAATGTGATCATGCAGAACGTGTAATAAAATATTCACATACGACTATTCTATGAGGCCTGTCGTGGCGCAAGTGTACTAGTGTGTAACTGTAAGCGCAGGTTGTGGGTTCGATGTTAACTCTAGGAAATTGAATATTTATTTGAATTTATGTATTCATTTTTGTCGAGGCAAATTCTGTCACTTAACACGCAATAACTTCAGAATTCGGTGACAAGTGGGGAACAACACTCAGTTCCTTAATACTTGGTTCCCTCTACCACCGTTCCTTAATACTAGGTTCCCTCTGCCCTACCCTGTCCCGCACGCAGCTGGGTATAGCGTAAATCTCATTTTATTTTCAATTCGTTTTGATTATTCTGTGATACAAGTTTCACATTGAATAAATAAATAAAGTAAAAGTGTATATAATAAGGTTTTTCAATCTGAAGTTAATGGGTAGATTTCACAAACGATTCCACTTACCGCAGCCCTCGAGTAAAGGGCTTTGTCCGTTTTATTGGAGCTAAAGTTAAATAAAAGGAATGTGATGGGTTTTCTGGTATATTGACACTATCTTGATTACAACTAATTTAGGTTTTGTCATTTCTTGTTAATTTTTTTTAAATCCATTTGTTACTATTTCAAATGAAATTAATAACATACGTAATACATAGATTAGAAATAAAGCAGTAATAAAATATCGTACCGTCTATCAGACGCTGTTTACACGATGGTGTTGAATTTGACTCGGATGAATTAATTATTTTTAGTTTCCCGTTCGTTTTTCTGAAAGATAAAATGCGATATTGAACTCAGCTACCCAACGCGCAATGTCTCAGTACTCGGATTCATGTGAAAAGCGAAGTATGAAGTGACTTGACACTGTATTATCTCTATCTACCCTGCTATTCAAGAAAAAAGCAAGAAACTGCATTAAAAAAGCATTAAAAAAACCGGTTAAGTGCGAGTCGGGCTCGCCCATCGAGATTTTGATTCTAAGCCAGTTTCGGCAATTGTCGGTCAAAGGAAAGTAAAATTTATAAAAGTTGAAGAACTTAAATTTACGGTCGTGTGCACTTATTTTATATGAAATTAAATAAAACGAGAATTTGTAACAGATTTTGTCTATAATATATGTAAATTTCGGGTTTGGATTTTACCTTTCTTTGTACTGCAACTTCTAAATTCTTAATACCTCTAGACGATCTTAATAAAGATGAGCTTAACAGACAGAATAACAAACATACACAAAGTGATCCTATAAGGATGATGGAAAAAAACGGAGAGTTCTGTCGTTTTTTTTTTGAGATAAGAAACTCTAAAAAGAATTGACATTAGATAAGATGCAGAAAATAGATTTGATCGTTGTTAGTTATATGTACTTTCCGCAAAAGAGCTTATTGCCTTTTGATCAGAGCAGCTCTGAATGCATATTCATGTGTTAGTGTTTGCGCCATCGATACAGGGCGCGGTAATGTATGACGCTCGCTTCTATAAAACCTACTTATACTTTTGATTGGTTAACTACGTGTGCTCCACTTTTGCAGATCAAATAACGTATTCCATTTTCTTTTTTTTCTCAGTTTCACGCTATATCCCGTAAGAAATTCAGAAGAAAGAAAGAATTTTTCAGCATTCTGAAAGCATTGTGCGTGTTGAGTGGCGGAACTGTACTCCGCATTTGCCGCGACACTATTTTGTACATTTTACTATATTATAAGTGGGGAACGGAGTGTCTTATTACTAGATTCCCTTTGCCTACCCTGTTGTATGTGGGATACAGCGTGAATAGGATTTATTATATTTTATATTTTTCTACACTTTGAATTATATCCAAAATAGTAGATATCGTTCATACTAATACTAGAAAAAGTACAAGTCGATTTGTGAAAAATTCTATTGGAGAAAACAATGAATAAATAAATACGAAGCCATCGTAGAATTTCTAATTAGTGTCATTAACAGTAGCCGACAGATTTTTTACTACTTTATATCCTCTCGCAAGAAATACAGTTTTATAATAACATATTATAATATTATTTATAATTCAATTAATTCATTCAAGTACTATCGAAAACACAAATCGATATGTTTTTGTGTGTATATACAAAGAAATAGCTTTAAATTATTTACATTGAGGAAAAAATAATGACTTTTGGCGTTTGATTTCCATTGATTGAATAAATGATAGTAAAAAATATTTTATCTTATAATATAAGATTTTTTAATATCAATATTAGACCAGTCGGCGGAGATGCAGGGGCACAAAGTGTGACTGTAAAACCGACTTGTTGCAGGTTCGATCCCTACTCGAGGAGATGAAATATTTATTTTAAATTTATATTTCTCATTTCGTCATTCTGGTATCGAGCAAATCGCGGCATTGAGTTCTGCCACTCAACACGCAATGCCTCCAAAACTCGGCAGAAAGTGGAAAACAGAGTGTCTTAACACTAGGTTCCCTCTGCCTGCGGGATACAGCGTGAAGCTGATTCAATTTTTTTTTACTATAATTAAAGGAATAATAAAAGAAAATATTAATAAAAATGCAATGACAAGTTCACTCGTCGCCGGCAAAAAATATTGTAAACTAGACAATGGATTAAAATTAAGTATACACATAAAAGCTTACTTACGAAAAAGTAATAAATATAATCCTAACATCCAACTTAGGGTGTATACGTTTCAGTACGTGCTAAGATAAAATGTAAATTATTGCTTCCTGTTACAATGTTTGACCTCACTTGAAAAAATAAACGCAGATAGAACATTCAAGTTAAAAGATTTATTATTTTTACATACAGTTTTTTTTAATCTATAGAACCATTGAATAATTTATATTGGCTTTTGATTCGTCATTCGTAAAAAAAAACAAAATCAAATAAAATTGGTTTCATCATCATTTTACAATATAATGTATAAAATTTAACTATTATATTTTTTTGACAAGATTTGACTATAAACGCAATGATTATGGGCTTGATCCCCCCTGACAATAATCTTTCACACTGTAACACACTGTATGCACAATTTTTTTGGGACAGACTGCGGGACTGAATTCCGCCAACCTATCTATCCTACCTATCCGTTGTCTAGTGTCCACTAGAATTTACGACATTTGCCTCATATGCAGGATACATAATGAAGCTGAAAAAAAAAGTTGATTAATCATCAAATGATGTTGTATTTGTAATATAATGATATTAAACTATATTTAGTCGTCAACCAGCTGTTTGATATGGTGGAAAATGGTCTGAAAAAATTATAAAATTTACAACTTACTTAAGTTTCACTTTAACAAAGGAAAATGAAACTGCGCCAATGCCGTTTACTGCGTACGTGCGTAAAAATGCGTATATTTTCTGGCAAATGTTTCTTATATGCTCACATATGATTGAATTCTATTTACATAGTTGACTTTCAGGAAAGTATATTGTTATATTATAAATGTTAAAGTTTGTCAAGAGAGTTGTTTGCCCTACATTCATGCAAAAAATACTGAACCGATTTAGATGAAACTTTACAGTAATATAGCTTATACATCAGAATAGAATAAGCTACAGTTTATGTAAAGGTTTTTTATAATTTAAGCTGGCGATATTGCGTTTGGTCGCTAGTACTATACACATAAGTACTATAATGTGTAAACTATTTACAAAATATATATAAATAGTTAAATGTAACAAAAAAAACATTTCCAGGAAACCAAATGATATAAAACAAATCAAATCCGAAAATAAAGAAATTGAATCGGAAATACTGTCTCATAATATATTTTACATATCAGATACAGTCCTTCGCTTCGCGTCTTATGAGACATGTAGCCATCAAAAACGAATGTCCCATTTATATGAAAGCTATAAATTTTTATTTTCGCTTCTTATATACACTATAGTTACATGTTAAAGTCGCGTTTCAGGTACTTTGTAATGTAAAGCAAGTGCGTAGCACTGCTGGAAGAAGGAACTTTTATGTTCGTACTGGCGTTTTAATGCCACAAAGTAAAGCCTCATGTGATTAAGCTATTATACAAAACATATGTATAACTAATTTTTCTTCTTTATGTATATTTTTACTATTATGGTAAATATATGGTAAGTTGAGGCCAGTCGTGGCGCAGAGGCAGAAACTGTGATTGTAAACGCAACTGGTTGTGGTTTCGTTCCGCATTCGAGGAAATGAAATATTTATCAAAATTTATATTTCCATTTCTTCGCTCTGGTGTCGAGGCAAAGCGCTGTATAGAGTTCCGCCACTCAACACGCAATGTCTCCAATATTCGGCGGTAAGTGGGGAACGGAGTGTTTTTACAATAGGTTTCCTCTGTCTACCCAGCAGAGTGCACGATACAGCGTGGTTTTATATGATTTACCTATTCATTTCAATGAGCTGCATAATTTTGAGAAGATTATGATTTTAAGGGTTCCGTATCTCAAAGTATAAAAAAACCCTTACAGGATCACTTTGTCGTCCGTCGTCAAGACCATTTATCTCGAAATCTCGTGGAAGCTCAAGCTGAAATTTATATCCAATATTCAAATCTCTAGAAGCAGAGATCAAGCAAACAAAATCAAGCCTATATATCAATGCAATTTATGCATCGATTTTGCTACAATTTTTATGAAATTAACCGTGTAATCAAAACCCGTACTTCCAATAGATCTACATTTATGAAATTTGTTACGAAAAAATATTGTTATTTCATAGAAAAAAATCTTCAATGAATCTTATATTTGTCCATGTTTATATAAAATGAGTGCATATGTTCGCAAACGTGAGTTTGTAAGATTTTATAAATTGTACTTCCCATGACCTACAATCACGAAATTGGTACGGAAGCCTCGGCGCATGAGTCCGACACGCACTTAACCGGATTTTTATATTTTAGAGACTTATAGCTCTAGTAACTGGTAAGTAAACCTAATACTTAATACCTTATCTAACCTTTCCAAAGAAAAGAAAATATTTTTTATATATAAAAATACGTATATCTATAGTGGATCCACTTTACAAAATAGCCTAATGCGTTGTTTTTTTCAAATAGTATTTAAATGTGTTAATTAAAAGTTTAATGCGATGGTACCTACGATATTAATATAATATTTTGCCTGTATATCATATTAAAAAACTATGAATAATCCGGTGTGTAATTATATGAAATGAGGAAAAGGAAATAAGAGAACGGCAAGTTCACGGCCTGCTCTCTCATTCTATACACGCTTCGTTTATTTCATCTGAAACGGGGAAGAAAAACGCGATTATACGATTCACAGAGTCTCAATCAGGTTTTTATTGAATAAAAGTATCCCTCTTATATTCATAACAAGATAAGAAACAAAGAAAATTAAAAAAGTAACCATTTTGTTCACGGAATTTCCATTGCTGTTGTCTCATATGTGTAGAATACTCTGTATTCCTGTAATTCCTGTAAATGCACAAGAATTTTCTTTAACACATTTTCCTTTTAGTCGAAATAAATTCGAATAAAGCACTTATTCCAATATGTGAAAATGTTCTTTTTAATATGTTCTACAATTCATTTAAAATACTTGTAACTTTTCTAAATATATATATATATATATATATATATATATATATATATATATATATATATATATAGTGTTTGACTGTAAATGTTATGAATTATATGAATACTAGGGCTATGATTCTTTTTCTCAATGGCGTTGAGTTCCGCTATTCAACACGCAATGAAATGGAAAACGAAATGTTTAACCACTACATTATGTCAAATTACAATGCAATTGACCCGCAATCTTAGGGAGCCATAGCACGTCTTACTGAAAGTGTATATCTAATCATATTGTAAGTGACAATCAGTTTCAAAGCCTAGATTCGTCTTTGTAGTTGGTAAAATTGTTTTATATCTGTTGCCAATAAAATAACGGTGTAATATAGTTTGACGCTATATGAAAAATTAATATCTAAATTGCAGATTCACATATTTAATATAAAAACTATTAAGCATAATTAAAATTAAAAGTAGACCAAAAAATTTTTTTCTTTCATAGTAACTCTGGCCGTATTATCAAAAGAATTGATAATTACAAATTGTCTTGCATTTTGTTTAGGTATACAATGCTAGCAATATTTTTTAGACTTTTTACACTTACCTCAAGTATGGGCCAGTCGTGCCGTATGTGTAAATGTGACAGATTGCGTGTTCGATTCCCTCTCAAGGAAAAGAAATATTAAATATTTTTTTTACTCTGGTGCCAAAAAATAATGACTTTCTGCCACGCAAAGAAAGTGCTCAGCGGCATATCTTCACACTAGGCTTCCTCTGCCTGCATGGTAGGCAGGGGTAGGTACACGCAGGGTACAATGTGTAATAAAAAAACGAAAAAAAAAGGTTATATTCTTCTTAAACTCACGTAACAATTCACGTAAACTTCGTTGAAACGGTCACGTATTATTTGGTAGTAAAGTTTTATCACTAGGAAAAAATTGTACGTTGATTGCTGTGCGCTGACCCTCACGTTACATTGTTAACTTTCAATTCAGTCTCTCGGCTCTAACATTGGTTTATTGTTTATATTTTTCTACACAAAAAAAAATACTTAAAGTTTTGCTAGAAATACTCTCCCTGGAAAAAATATAAAGAAATTAAAATTAAATTTGTAACTACGTACATGCGAATAGTCGATAGATTATCCTTCAAAAATGTCAAGTTATTTGTATTTTTAAAACATTGACCATATTACAATATATCATATTTGCGCTGTTTTATAATATGTAACGAAATATTGATTGAATTGTGTCTTATCTCCTTAAAGAAAGATATCTAAGTCATTTTCAATTCAAATATTAAATGAAGTGCCTAGTACACTATTCGTATATTTTACTATTTAATTTTAATTTAAAAAAAATATTTGAGGCCATTCGTGGCGTAGAGGCACAAAAGTGTGACTCTAAAGGTGATTTTTTTAATATTTTTACATTTTTAAGGTGTTATTTCACACTTATTAAAGAAAAATACTTATTAAAGAAAAATACTTGTTATATAATAAATGTAATAATATTTAAAAAATAGTATTCTCTCAAACGATAATTTTTAGTAAAATTATCTTCGAGTAGCGGATACTTGTAAAAATCTTCCTATAGAGATGCTACCAACTATACCAAATAAGTTGAAACAAGCGTATTAGAATTTCGACGTAGCTCGATGAGAACGTATGGGTTAGTTGGTCAGAGCGCTTGGACAGTATCCAAAGAGGCGCGGGTTCAAATCCTGCAACATTCAAATTTTTATACGTTTTCTTAATAAGTATTTTTCTTTCCTAGGTCTGGAACAACACTTTAAAAATTTAAAAACTCACTTTTGACTAATAATATTTAGTATGAAGTGAATTTTAAAGGCGTCCATATACTATTACGGCAGTTAATGTTAAGAAAAATTGGATTTATTTATTAATATTTTAGGAAAAGTAATTTGTTCATCCATTTTGGTAAGCGTGTCGAATATTATTGATAGTGAAATACTCGTAGGTACATTTTTGGGCGGCGTTTAAACACAAACCAAAAAATATGATAGTTCATATCAAGCTTACAGATATCGTCAATATTGAGTTATAGGATTTTTTATAATTCCCACATGGAATAGTACATACAGCTGTTTTGATTTAGTAGTTGCAGGTAGTTTTCCGAATCAGTGAGCTGCCAAGTAGTTTCGCTATTAATGAGGGATTTCACAGCGCGACAGGTACATTTTAATATCACGTGAATATTACGTGGGGCTAGAATCGAATGTTATATCAAACATACAGTACAATTACTGAGAAAACTAATAATTCCATTGTAACGCAGTTGCGAAGTACTTACAAATAAGATTATTGTGGTTATTGTGGGTTCAATTTTCACTACTGCAAAGTCTGGTAGATCATTGCCGTCCAATATATATAGGCATATTTTTTTTCATCTTCACGTTGCCGCTTCGCACTTTCCGTCGAATCTGAATATATTGCGTATTAAGTGGTGGAACTAAACGCCGCACTTCGCCACCTGAGTGAATAAATAAAATTTTAAATATTTCATTTAAATAGTTACATTAGTTTTTACTTGTCATAATGGCGATGTATGGTAAAAATATTAAATATATTTTGGGCTTTAAAATTTTTTTGTTCTTTATTTATAAATAGTAAAATTAAAGCTGACCCCGACAATGAAATTCACTTCACTTCACTGATTGTCATCAAACATGTTAATACGTATGCATGTAAAATTCGAATGTATTTTATTAAAGGCTGATTGATGGTTATTTATTTTCAATTTTCTGTTTTTTATATGTGAAATTTTTTGTGAAATTACAAAAAAAAAAGAAATCAGCTTCACGCTGTATCCCACACACAGCAGGGTAGGTAGAGGGAACCTAGTGTTAAGATACTCTGTTCCCCACACTTGTGTGTTGAGTGTCGGTACTCAACAAGAATTTATAGAAAGTTCATTTCATACATAGTGAATTCTGCACTTAAATTTGTCAATTTTCAATAATTGTACTTCCTGTTGATATACAATCCTGAAATTGGTACGGAACCAACTATCGGTATGCGACTTCGACTTGCATTTGAGCAGATTTTTTGTTCCTGTATGTAAAAAATACAATTTAATTTGTTACACACTGGATGTAAGCATCTGCTCTCCTTTTATTTTTGTCAAATGGCTTTTATCCATTGCCATTTTATTTTACAACGATAATTTTATTAATTGTTTTGTTTGATTTTTAAAAAAATCTCTTTTGTTTTTATTGTATTAGGTATAGAGTAGTTGAAACTGTGGCTTCATTTAAAATAGTCATTTAGCATTTTTTTTAAGTGTATCGACATGATTATTATAATATTTTTTCCAAAGTTATATCTTTTTACTATTCATACACACGATTACGTGGCCTTCAAAAAAAAACAAGTGTAGCAAGACACAGAATTCCAATATTATTTAATATCGTGCTCTTGTAATATTTTGACGACATATTCAATATATTGTATTAGTCACACATCCTAGCACAGCTGCTGGCTGCTACGAGTGTCATTTACGTATACATTGTAACAATACATATATACATTTTACTATTACAACATTTTTATTTTGATCTTTTTAATAGAACATATAAAAAGAATATAATTATTTTCAAATACGAGTATGTATAAAAAATTAAAAGATTTAATTGAGAAATAACGCCGCTGCGCGACGGGAGTTCGAGTGCTTACCCAAAACAATAACAATGCAATATCCACTCATCGAAATTAATTATTTTGAATTTCTCGCTGTGATAAGTGGTAAGAACAAAGCGCGGCGTTATGTTTCGCCAGCCAACTCATTACGCCTTATCTCAAATATTAAACGGAAAGTAGGCAATCGGATGTCTCTGGTAGTGAAAAGATTTTTTTAGCTTTACGCTGTATCGCTTATAAACAAGTTAATAGCTATACAATAAGAAAGTTGAATTCAAATCGTTTTAGTTATTCTAAAAATCTGCTATTTAAACTTACAAACAGATAAAACACCAAAGTTAAAATATTTTAAGCAAAGACACACTTTTTAAAGTAATTTTTAATATTATTCATGTAGTATATATATAGAATTTCTATCTAAATAGGTACAATTTTGTTTTATTTACAATTTTAATAAGAAAAACCGGACAAAAATTGGAAGTCGCGAAGCCTTTTCCACTGATAATTCACTTGAACTAGCAGTTTTTTGCCCCCTTATAATGCTATAATTTTTTAGGATTTTACCACAAACGTATAGTTTGTAGATTTTTTCCTAAACTAGTACTATATGTAGATGCTAGGTGCTAAATTTCATAATTCTAGTTGAATCGGAAGTACTCTATTAATTTCGATTCCTTTTATAGCGTCGGAATATGTATTTTTTTAAGTAAATGTAGTAATATTATTTTTTCAGGAAATCAAGGGACCATAGACTTGAGTATATGGTTTATATTTCAACTCGATATCTTCAAGTTTTCCTGAAATAAAGGCTTTTGACAAACATACAGACAAATAAACAGACGGACGGACAACAAAGTGGTCGTATAAGGGTTCTTCCTTTTTTCCGTAAAAGGCACAGAAACCTAAAAATATCGTTTACAAAACTGTACCTCTTACTAGAGATACAACGTGAAACTAAAAAATCTCGATAAAACTTTGTAATCATTTTGAGGTATAAATTATGTTTTGAGAGTCACAAGCGTAAATCGAGGTCGAAAGCTTCACCGCAAAGTAAAGATTCTTGTAATAATTATGTTTGGTATATAAATAAGTACTATACTTTCTTCTTAAAAACGCTCTATATTCTAAAAAAAACTTTAGCGGCAAGGCAAGTGATTCATTATTATATTGTGTAAAGAAAAATAATTGAATTATATACAATAATAAAATAAGAGGCCGTCGTGGCGCAGGGGCACAAGGGTGTGACTGTAACGTGACGGTTGTGGGTTCGATCACAATTATAAACGTATTAACTGTATTCACGATGCGACCAGAGCGAAATTCATCACATACACTTTAAAATAGAACTGTCATAATATAAAGATATTTTTAATGTAAAAATTCCCCTCTGAAATCTATAAAACAAAAAATAGGAATATATAGAAATAGATTTGGGAGTTTCTAATATCTATTTTGTAATAGCTAAATTCCAAAAGATTAAATGCCTGATACATATTTCCCATGTTTCATCGCGCTGATAAAATTCACACGATTCCAGTATTCCGCATGGCTGCGGTTTCTCAAAGGTTTTTACATAGAATAAAAAAGAAAATCCCTTGGTGTGGATTAAGCAGATTTCCTCGGTAATAAATGGGCCCATTCCAAGGGCAACGCTTTAAGAAGTTCACTGTAGCAATAGCTTAAACATTTTATACTTGCTGGGAATCGCTAACTTCGTCCATCAAAACACAATTTTTGTTCAAATCTGCATTATGAATGTTTATAGGGTCGTTGTGAAAATGACAAGTACTTCTTTACGGTCATTACATTTTAATTATGGAAATGATAAATTGTGCCAAAGAATTTAAATATTTCAGTATATTATACGTTTTTTGTGACAGTTTTAATTTTAAAGTTATATTTTTTTGGTATTCCATACTCATTTTGATTTAGCTTAATATATGTTTTTTTAACGCCGCCGCTTGCCGTATCCCGCACACAGCTGAGTAGGCAGGAACCTTGTGTTAAGACACTCCGTTCCCACTTTCTGCCAATTTTTTCTAGGTATTTTCGAGTAGCGTGTTGAGTAGCGGAACTCAACGCTGAACTTTTTGCCTTAGTGCCAGAGCGAAGAAATGAATGAATAATATTTTTTTCCCTCGAGTGGTGATCGAACCCACAACCGTCACGTTACAGTCACAACCTTGTGCCCCTGCGCCACGACGGCCTCTTATTTTATTATTGTATATTTTCAATTTTCTTTTCATATTATTATATAGTCCATTAGTAAATATTTTACAATATATATTAATGGACACACAAGTTATCTTAATAATCATAGTAAATGACAAAAGAAAGTATTAACGTCATTGTAGCCAGCTTGGAATTTTCTGGTTGTACATAGGATATTGTGGAGTTTCACGCCTACGCCGCTACCTTTCTGAAACGAAAGGTAGCGGCAACCGTAGTATGTTTTATATAATTCACCACTTAAGTATGTTGCTGTGTTACCTGGTATTTTTTGTATTTGTAAGACTAAAAGACCAAACT
Organism: Heliconius sara; assembly: GCA_917862395.2. Taxonomy (NCBI): domain Eukaryota; kingdom Metazoa; phylum Arthropoda; class Insecta; order Lepidoptera; family Nymphalidae; genus Heliconius; species Heliconius sara. Next base: position 16,558,175 of record OU860789.1, on the reverse strand, counting down.
CTTTAACATAATACAAATAAATAAGGTATTCAATACTCAATATCTATTAGCCTATTTTTACCAAGATCATTTTGGAGCACATTAAAATCTCATTTAAATGTAATCAATAAAACATTTCTAACGTAAAAACATATTATATTGGTGATAAATTAGAATCAATTTAAGAAATTTTTGATACTAAAATAGTGTATGATTCAGGCCAGCCGTAACGGAGTGGCACAAAGTGTGCGTGTAAAACCGACTGGTTGTGGGTTCGATCCCACTCGAGGACATGAAATATTTACTTAAATTTATATTTCCATTTCTTCGCTCTGGTGTCGAGGCAAAGCGCGGCATTGTGTTCTGCCGCTCAACTCGCAATGCCTCCAGAATCTCTTCCGGCAGAAAGTGGGGAACGGAGTGTCTTAACACTAGGTTCCCTCTTCCTACCCTGCTGTGTGCGGAATAAAGCGTGCAGCTAATTTAATTTTTTGAATTTTAATATATATTTAATTATTATAAAATTGTCATTTTACTATATAATATGAAACGACGAATATTTCAAAATTAACCTAACCATTATTCTAAATCAAATATTTACAATTAAAATAGTGATAGATACGAGCGTTATCAAATTTTCTCTTGGTGAAGAGCGGGATTTTGGAAAATTTATAAGTAAAAAAGCGGAACTCTTTCGGCAAAAGCGAGACAAAAAACTTAAAATAATGAAGATTTAACTATCGATTTATTTCAGTTTTAAATAAAGCTTTCAGTGGTGATGGATATCAATTTAAAATATTATTAACAATTATAAACTGTTACACTGTCTCCAAGGAGTGAAACAAAGTGATATGGGAGTGAAAGTAGATGACCTGAATGTGAAATGCTTGCTGTACGCTGATGATGCAGAGCTTATTGCATCACCAGAATGCGAGTTGCATGCATTGGTCACCACAACTATATAATATATATTGGGAATAAACAGCGAGCGGTTTACGGAACTAATGCGGTATCAATAAAAGTAGCACAAATGTGGTGCAAACGTTTCAAGTCAGGATATTTCAGTGTGAAAGATGAGGTTCGCTCTCGACGCCCTGTTACAAATAAAATCAGTGCCATCTTTGAGAAAGCGAAGCAAGATCGACATATTAGTAGCTACGACATTGCTGAAGAACTGGATATTGGTCGCAAAACAGTCCTACGTCATTTACAAAAATCTGTGTACATCCACTATGAGCTCTTGCCACCGAGTAAAACTATCGATTTTACCTTTACTGTCAGCAACTGATGAGATTAAAAAAAAGCTATTGAGAAATATCGGCCACAGCTGGTAAATAGGAAGGGCGTGGTGCTCCACCATGACAACGCCAGACCGCACTCATCTTTAGCCACGCAGCAAAAATTGAGAGAGCTTGGACTAGGGATGTGTTGATGCATCCTCCGTATAGCCCTGATCTTGCTGCATTAGATTTCCACCTAAAAAAATATTTTCCTTTGTATGAACAATACGAAAATATTTTTTAAACATTTTTAAAGTGTCAATCCACACTTAGGAATGCGGGACTCGAACCCGCGCCTCCTGGAAACCGACCAGGCGCTCTGACCACTGAGCCATACGTTCTCGCCAAGCTACGTCGAAATTCTTATACACTTGTTACAACTTATTTATGTTGTTAGCATCTCTGTAGGGAGATTTTTACAAATTTTCGCTACCCAAAGGTCATTACTAAGAATTATCGTTTGGCAAAAGAGAATACTATTTTTTTAAATATTTTTTAAACGTTTTTTAAAGTGTTTCCAGGTTCGGTCGGTTCAGTCGGTTTCCAGGAGGCGCGGGTTCGAGTCCCGCTACGTTAAAATTTTTATACGTTTTCTAATTAAGTGTTAATACGAAAATATTTTTGCTCCGACCTTTTATAAAATGTTTTTAAATGGAGAAACGTGGACTTTGATTTGGCCAAAGCGAAGAAGTGAAAATATTAAGAAATAATAACACATGCCCTCGCGCGGAGATCGAACTGACAACCGTCGCGTTACAGTCACACCCTTGTGCCTCTGCGCTACGACAGCCACTAAATAAATATTCTTTCTTATGATTAATATTATTATGTACATACATACCTGTATAGAAATAATAACATTCTTCACTAGCATTACATTCCCATTTAGCAGTAATCAATCATTTTGGCGTAATGTATCTTGTCTATCGAGAATAGCAAGAAAAATTTCATCTGGCGGTTACTATTCATATGCATTTTATAATAATTGCTGAATCAATTAATTGTGAATTAATTTTAAAATTAAACTAATAAAAAAATAGTTAGTCCGTTCCCCATTTTTCATCCAATTCTGGAGGCATTGCGTGTTGAGTGGCGAACCTCATTATGATTTTCTCATGTCCACCTAAACATGAGGTAAGCAGAGAGAGAGCAAATTCACCATTTTTTTGTCCCTTTTTATTGACATAATACAAGTTTCTCCTACATAACTCCAACGGTGAGAGATCCTTACCTTATGATATGCGATATGACACGCTGCATGTAAATTGTCTATTTTGCGACTATCCTCACATACTAAGCTGTTTATTTGTTGTCAATATGATCACTGAAAGCAAGAATTTGATGACATTAATATATAAAAAAATTAAATACTTTATGTATTTACTACTACTGTTTTAAGGGTTAATACTAAAATATTTATCTTTTTTAGATTAGATTTTGTTTTATCTTTTTAGGTATACAAGTACATTTATTTTTTGCAAAAAAAATAAAAATATTCAGTAAAAACACGAGCATCTTACACCGATATAAAACTATTCTTTACAAAACTGCTATTACTTCGCCGCTTGGAAAAGAACGCTTTGATTTACTATTCTTGAAATTTTATGCCCTATGCGCGGACTTATTAACTCTTGAAAGTAGCATGCGTAGGTAGTGTGTAAGTAGACAGCCTAGGACTTACAGCTGAACAACAAGACTACGTACACGATGTGCTTATAGAAATAGACAAACTGATTAACAAACATTCCAACAGGTACAAGTACTTTGATTACTACACAACGTTGCCTTACTGCCTTACTGAGGTCAGTCTAGAGTGTTTTATAATTTTTTTTCATTCCTCCCAGGGAAATTTTATCACCGACTTTAGTTGAAGTTCACTAACTAGACTTTATCAATTGAAGAAATGATACAATACATCTTTATATTCTATATTTAAAGCTGCATTTTCAAAAAGTTATGTAAATATATAAATTTTAAAATAAATTGAGAAGTCTTTTCAGTAGAGATAAAAGATACTAAATGGATGCGGAAAGGCATATTGGAGCCGGTAACAGGATTAAAAGTGCTTTAGCTGCATTCATGAGACGGCGAAACGTCAGCACAGCTGCACGTTTGGCAGTACACAATACAGTGTTGGTACCGACGCTGTTATACGGCAGCGAAACGTACAGAAGAAGAATGAAAGAATGATGAATGCTGTGGAGATGCGATCTCTTTGTAGCTCAGCTGATCGAAGCCGCAATGAAGAGGTACACGAAATGGCAGGTACTAGCGAGGATGTCACAATGAGAATGAAGAGGTACACAGAATGGCAGATACTAGCGAGGATGTCACAATGAGAATGAAGAGGTACACAGAATGGCAGATACTAGCGAGGATGTCACAATGAGAATGAGAGTAACGTGCTCAGCTGGTTTGGGCCCGTCAAACAAGTACTGATGAAATAACGGCAAAAAAGATTTATGACGGAAAAATGAGCGGTAAGAGAGGTAGAGGCGGCCTCGATTGACCTTCGAAAACACAGTATCAAAAAGATATTGGAGGAAGTAACTTAAAAAGCACGAGGAACCCCCGAAGGCATGTATTAAAAGGTTGATGACAGTGGACGAGGCGAAAGAGGTAAGCGAGACCGTAGCGTTTGGCGCTCCGTTCTCCCTGTCTACCGCCCTAGGGATACAGCGTAAAGTCATTTTAGTTTAGTTTTAATCTGTAAATGTATTTCTAGAAAGTGCAGTGATGGGTGGCCGTTTCCTGTATTTAAATCTCTGATAACTTGGTATCGGGGAATTATAATCTACAGAAGATGCACAATACCATTAATGGTTATTAATTGGATAAAAAATAATACTACATTGTTCAAAAGATAGATTTGAAAAGGGAAACAATTCTATGTTACGTAAAGTTAACCCAACTTTAACCGCTTAAACTCTCAAGCGCTATACTTTCTACATTAACACCGTTTAATATAATTTTTTTACTGATACTCCACGTCTATTAGCCAAGAACACAAACATTAAAAGTAATTATTTTGTGAAAGCTTAAAATATTTTTTTTGTAAATTTTTTAAGTACATAACTACGGAGTATAATGAAAAACTGTAAATTATTTAGTTTTTTTTCCCAGAGAATAGAATATATGGTTACAATATGATCCTGTGATGCCTAACGTTGCGTCAGTAATATAAGTAGTCAGTGCAAGTCCCTTTTTTCTTTGGGCATTTATATTCCCCTTTTAAATGCCAAAATGAATTCACATTCTATCAACCTTTCACCTGCTGGAGGCACCACAGGCTAAGCTAACGAAAATAATTACCATATATTTTTTATATCCCAATCATATTCTTTGATAAATAGTAACAAAATACTGAACAAGAAACGAATAATCGATTGCCATTTCCAATCATCCTTAAGTTTTCAACTCGATTAAGCCCAACCGTTCCTTCAGAACTCGATTACTTTTCAGGGAGACGAGTTAATGAAACAAGGCAGACCTGCAACCATCCTTGACTGCGCTGATATCATTAATTGTTTAATACGTCTCGGTCTAGTACTCGCGATATTCATTAATTGTTTCATCATCGAATATTGTTCCATTTGTTCTATGTTATTCATGTTGGATGCCAATTTATAATTTTTTTTATACATTCGTAAACTAAGAATTTAAATCCTTAAAGCAAGTTCAAATCCTAAATACTTTAAAAAATATAATTTATTTAACAAAATATGACGATAAATAACTACAATATAATGAATGTATATATGTTTTTCCTTTCAGTATTAATATTTTCAATCAAAATTGTTGCAAAGTCTTAAATGAAGCTTAAGGATAAATGCTGGGAAGATTTATCCGTTTTTATACTGAGATTAGACTGTTCCCCGCAAAGCTTAGTCGCTTTGTCTAAATTAGGTTTTTATTATTATTGTTAAGCAAATATATTGGGAATAAACAGCGAGCGGTTTACGGAACTAATGCGGTATCAATAAAAGTAGCACAAATGTGGTGCAAACGTTTAAGTCAGGATATTTCAGTGTGAAAGATGCGGTTCGCTCTCGACGCCCTGTTACAAATAAAATCAGTGCCATCTTTTGAGAAAGCGAAGCAAGATCGACATATTTAGTAGCTCTGACATTTGCTGAAGAACTGGATATGGTCGCAAAACAGTCCTACGTCATTACAAAAATCTGGTGTACATCCACTATGAGCTCTTGCACCGAGTAAAACTATCGATTTTTACCTTTTACTGTCAGCAACTGATGAGATTAAAAAAAGCTATTGAGACATATCGGCCACCAGCTGGTAAATAGGAAGGGCGTGGTGCTCCACCAGACAACGCCAGACCGCACTCACTCTTTGCCCACGCAGCAAAAATTGAGATTGAGAGCTTGGATGGGATGTGTTGATGCATCCTCCGTATTAGCCCTGATCTTGCTGCATTAGATTTCCACCTAAAAAATATTTTCCTTTGTATGAACAATACGTAAAATATTTTTAAACATTTTTTAAAGTGTCAATCCACACTTAGGAATGCGGGACTCGAACCCGCGCCTCTGAAACGACCAGGCGCTCTGACCATTGAGCCATACGTTATCGCCAAGCTACGTCGAAATGTCTTATACACTTGTTACAACTATTTATGTTGTTAGCATCTCTGTAGGGAGATTTTTACAAATTTTCGCTACCCAAAGGTCATTACTAAGAATTATCGTATTGGCAAAGAGAATTACTATTTTTTTAAATATTTTTTTAAACGTTTTTTAAAGTGTTTCCAGGTTCGGTCGGTTCAGTCGGTTTCCAGGAGGCGCGGGTTTCGAGTCCCGCTACGTTAAAATTTTTTATACGTTTTCTAATTAAGTGTTAATACGAAAATATTTTGCTCCGACCTTTTATAAACATGTTTTAAATGGAGAAACGTGGACTTTGTATTTGGCCAAAGCGAAGAAGTGAAAATATAAGAAATAATAACACATGCTCCCTGCGCGGAGATCGAACTGACAACCGTCGCGGTACAGTCACACCCTTGTGCCTCTGCGCTACGACAGCCACTAAATAAATATTCTTTCTTATGATTAATATTATTATGTACATACATACCTGTATAGAAATAATAACATTCTTCACTAGCATTACATTCCCATTTAGCAGTAATCAATCATTTTGGCGTAATGTATCTTGTCTATCGAGAATAGCAAGAAAAATTGTCATCTGGCGGTTACTATTCATATGCATTTTATAATAATTGCTGAATCAATTAATTGTGAATTAATTTTAAAATTAAACTAATAAAAAAATAGTTAGTCCGTTCCCCATTTTTCATCCAATTCTGGAGGCATTGCGTGTTGAGTGGCGAACCTCATTATGATTTTCTCATGTCCACCTAAACATGAGGTAAGCAGAGAGAGCAAATTCACCATTTTTTTGTCCCTTTTTTATTGACATAATACAAGTTTCTCCTACATAACTCCAACGGTGAGAGATCCTTACCTTATGATATGCGATATGACACGCTGCATGTAAATTGTCTATTTTGCGACTATCCTCACATACTAAGCTGTTTATTTGTTGTCAATATGATCACTGAAAGCAAGAATTTGATGACATTAATATATAAAAAAATTAAATACTTTATGTATTTACTACTACTGTTTTAAGGGTTAATACTAAAATATTTATCTTTTTTAGATTAGATTTTGTTTTATCTTTTTAGGTATACAAGTACATTTATTTTTTGCAAAAAAAAATAAAAATATTCAGTAAAAACACGAGCATCTTACACCGATATAAAACTATTCTTTACAAAACTGCTATTACTTCGCCGCTTGGAAAAGAACGCTTTGATTTACTATTCTTGAAATTTTATGCCCTATGCGCGGACTTATTAACTCTTGAAAGTAGCATGCGTAGGTAGTGTGTAAGTAGACAGCCTAGGACTTACAGCTGAACAACAAGACTACGTACACGATGTGCTTATAGAAATAGACAAACTGATTAACAAACATTCCAACAGGTACAAGTACTTTGATTACTACACAACGTTGCCTTACTGCCTTACTGAGGTCAGTCTAGAGTGTTTTATAATTTTTTTTCATTCCTCCCAGGGAAATTTTATCACCGACTTTAGTTGAAGTTCACTAACTAGACTTTATCAATTGAAGAAATGATACAATACATCTTTATATTCTATATTTAAAGCTGCATTTTCAAAAAGTTATGTAAATATATAAATTTTAAAATAAATTGAGAAGTCTTTTCAGTAGAGATAAAAGATACTAAATGGATGCGGAAAGGCATATTGGAGCCGGTAACAGGATTAAAAGTGCTTTAGCTGCATTCATGAGACGGCGAAACGTCAGCACAGCTGCACGTTTGGCAGTACACAATACAGTGTTGGTACCGACGCTGTTATACGGCAGCGAAACGTACAGAAGAAGAATGAAAGAATGATGAATGCTGTGGAGATGCGATCTCTTTGTAGCTCAGCTGATCGAAGCCGCAATGAAGAGGTACACGAAATGGCAGGTACTAGCGAGGATGTCACAATGAGAATGAAGAGGTACACAGAATGGCAGATACTAGCGAGGATGTCACAATGAGAATGAAGAGGTACACAGAATGGCAGATACTAGCGAGGATGTCACAATGAGAATGAAGAGTAACGTGCTCAGCTGGTTTGGGCCCGTCAAACAAGTAACTGATGAAATAACGGCAAAAAAGATTTATGACGGAAAAATGAGCGGTAAGAGAGGTAGAGGCGGCCTCGATTGACCTTCGAAAACACAGTATCAAAGATATTGGAGGAAAGTAACTTAAAAAGCACGAGGAACCCCCGAAGGGCATGTATTAAAAGGTTGATGACAGTGGACGAGGCGAAAGAGGTAAGCAGAGACCGTAGCGTTTGGCGCTCCGTTCTCCCTGTCTACCGCCCTAGGGATACAGCGTAAAGTCAGTTTAGTTTAGTTTTAATCTGTAAATGTATTTCTAGAAAGTGCAGTGATGGGTGGCCGTTTCCTGTATTTTAAATCTCTGATAACTTTGGTATCGGGGAATTATAATCTACAGAAGATGCACAATACCATTAATGTTATTAATTGGATAAAAAATAATACTACATTGTTCAAAAAGATAGATTTGAAAAGGGAAACAATTCTATGTTACGTAAAGTTAACCCAACTTTAACCGCTTAAACTCTCAAGCGCTTATACTTTCTACACCGTTTTATATATTTTTTTACTGATACTCCACGTCTATTAGCCAAGAACACAAACATTAAAAGTAATTATTTTGTGAAAGCTTAAAATATTTTTTTTGTAAATTTTTTAAGTACATAACTACGGAGTATATGAAAACATGTAAATTATTTAGTTTTTTTCCAGAGAATAGAATATATGGTTACAATATGATCCTGTGATTGCCTAACGTTGCGTCAGTATATAAGTAGTCAGTGCAAGTCCCTTTTTTCTTTGGCATTTATATTCCCCTTTTAAATGCCAAAATGAATTCACATTTCTATCACCTTTCACCTGCTGGAGCACCACAGTCTAAGCTACGAAAATAATTACCATATATTTTTTATATCCCAATCATATTCTTTGATAAATAGTAACAAAATACTGAACAAGAAACGAATAATCGATTGCCATTTCCAATCATCCTTAAGTTTTCAACTCGATTAAGCCCAACCGTTCCTTCAGAACTCGATTACTTTTCAGGGAGACGAGTTAATGAAACAAGGCAGACCTGCAACCATCCTTGACTGCGCTGATATCATTAATTGTTTAATACGTCTCGGTCTAGTACTCGTCGATATTCATTAATTGTTTCATCGAATATTGTTCCATTTGTTCTATGTATTCATGTTGGATGCCAATTTATAATTTTTTTTTATACATTCGTAAACTAAGAATTTAAATCCTTAAAGCAAGTTCAAATCCTAAATACTTTAAAAAATATAATTTATTTAACAAAATATGACGATAAATAACTACAATATAATGAATGTATATATGTTTTTCCTTTCAGTATTAATATTTTCAATCAAAATTGTTGCAAAGTCATTAAATGAAGCTTAAAGGAATAAATGCTGGGGAAGATTTATCCGTTTTTATACTGAGATTAGACTGTTCCCCGCAAAGCTTAGTCGCTTTGTCTAAATTAGGTTTTTTATTATTATTGTTAAGCAAATTGCTATTAAAGTGATATATTTTATTTATACGATTTTACTGAAAGCTGAATCCCGGCTTAAAACAAAATTTTTAAGTGAATGTGCAAAAGAAATAATTTAACAACGATTTAACAAAACTCAATTAACTATTTTCAGTCTGATAAGCTAAGCATGTATAAAGGGTAAGTAAGAAACATGAGTTAAGTCAATTTAAGTGTCTGCTGAGACAAAAGTGGAGAGCTGAGAATATGAGAAGAATATTAAAAAAGTATATTAAATTATGAGGCCGGTCGTGGCGCAGTGGCACAAAGTGTGACTGTAAACCGACTGGTTGTGGGTTCGATCCCCACTCGAGGAGATGAAATATTTACTTAAAATTTATATTTCCATTTCTTCGCTCTGGTGTCGAGGTGAAGCGCGGCGTTGAGTTCTGCCACTTAACACGCAATGCCTCCAGAATTCGGCAGAAAGTGGGGAACGGAGTGTCTTTCACTACGTTCCCTCTGCCTACCCTGCAGTGTGCGGGATACAGCGTGAAGCTGAAGCTGAAGCTGAAGCTATATTAAATTATAGAAGAATACACATACACATATTTTTTCGAAAAAATATTATGATGTTTTCTTTTATTTTGGTTTAAAAAGTTTAAAAAACGAAATATACGTAGTATATTTTATATATCATAAAATATATTTCATATATGATTCTAACAATAGCCACTATAAAAGAGTACGAATGCATAGATGCCAGAAATTGACTTGCAAAACAGTCCCGAGTAGCGAGCCAGAGACACTCGCTCGACGTTGTGACAACTGCCTGCTAGTTTGCTGAAACTGTATTCTCTAAATTAATGTATTTCAGACATTAGAAGTATTGTACGGTACATGGACAATATAATAAATATAAAACTATCCTGGTATTACGAAGGACAATTTAGAAGATTTTGTTGGGCGTAACAGTGACTACTACGACAATTGCAATAATTAAAAATCTTTTTTTTTTTTTTATGGAAAAGACACGGCAAACGAGCGTGCGGGTCACCTGATGGTAAGTGATTACCGCCGCCCACGGCCCCGTGCAACCCCAGAGGAGCTACAGGTGCGTTGCCGGCCTTTAAGATGGGTTGGGCGCCGGGGCCCGGCATTACCTGATGCGAAACGCAGTTGCATAAAGCCACTACTTCACGCCGGTTTTAAATGCCGGGGGTGGTAATGATCCGGTCGAGTCTGCCCATGCGTGTTGCCATTGCTGGCGACGTGACTCTACCACACGTACGTAAGCTTAATGAACAATATTAAGACCATACGTGGCGCAGGGTCACAAGTGTGCTTCGATTCCCACTCGAGGAGTTGAAATACTAAATATTTTCATATCTTCACTCTGGTATTAAAGCAAAGCGCGACGTTTAGCTCCACCACTCAACAAGTCAACAGTCAGGTGGGGAGTGGATTATCTTAACACCAGGCTTCCTCTATCTATCCTTAAAATATGATTATATAATGTACCTACAACATCAATACAAGATGTATATATGCTTATAATATGCATATAATAGTGGTTTAGTATAACCGATAACTAAGGAAATACGTACATACATTACATAAATAGTGTGTCATTTTCTAGAAAATATAGTTCTAAAACTCGAGGGTACACAATACAATAACTATATAAAGTCTAAATAATTTATCATATTACGTCAGGGAGAGCGCAAATAAAAGCTAATATTGACGCCTCGAACACCAGGCACTCCGCAGGGACCGCTTCCGTTCTAACTTTTGAGGAATCCTCCTCCGCTTTTATCATAATATTTATATAAGTTTGCATGCGTTAATTAGAAATGTGTGTATTTTTTGTATTGACATACTCGTACCGATGAGCCTTAAAAAGATGTTTCTTCACATGGCCTTGAAATATTAATTATTATATTAATTATAAAATATCGTCTGAAGTTATTTTCAATAAACTTATATTATCTTAAAATTTGGTTTTATATATCCACGTTTCTAGGGAAATTCTAAATAAAGTCAGAATATACATAAATATTTCATAAAAGCTTATTATAAAAATCATTTTCACGCTATATCCGGCATACAGCAGGGAAGCAGAGGGAACATAGTGTTAAGACACTCCGTTCTCACTTTCCGCCGAATTCTAGAGACATTGCATGTTGAGTGGCGAAACTCAAAGCGAAGACATATAAATTAAATAAACAATTGATTTCCTCGCGTGGAGATCGACTCCAAAAACCAGTCGCGCTTACAATCACACTTTGTGCCCTTTGTGTGCATTGAGACTGGCCTTAAATTTATTATATTTCATTCAAATTTTAGTGCATTCGAGACAACGATAAGACGGCTTATACATTATCTTGGTTTATTTTCTTCTTACGTAGATTTATCATCAACTCAAAATGAAGTTGTTGAAGCTAATCTGCAATCCCTTTTGCCACTTCGAATTGAGAGCTTTATTTTATTGCTAGCGCGGGGAACCGTGTGATTTTGTCATAATTTACAGCGCTACTCTAACAGTCCTTTTATTAAGGTTCCGTAGCCAAATGGCTAAAATATAATAATTTATGATATTCTAAAATGGTAAAAAGTGTGCCCACACCACAGTTTTAAGTACTCTATAAAAACCTAATACAATAATTTATTTATATTTTTTTTTTAATGAAAAAGTGATTTTTTCAAACATAAAAAATAATGAAATTAATGTTGTAAAATAAAACGCCATTTATCAAGTACGACGTACGCAGACAAACTTACCAGAGGGGAAACCGCCGCATACGCCTCATTCCGAAATCGAATATTAGCGACAAACTTCAAAGTTGTTTAACCTGTAGTAGTATCTTTATAGTAGTATGTGTCTACGATATTGGTAGAAAATAGATATATGTATAAACATCGTGAAATGAAAAAAAAATCCTACGTCTAAACTGTTGCGGTATCCAGATCAATTTCTTTAGGTATGGATTTAAAATATTTTACCCTATATGCTGTTCCCGTAAAAGGAGCGCTGACACTTCCATACTGTAAATTGTATATATTTTGTAGCTACGAAACCCAGTGTTATAGGTTCGATGCTCAATCATTATTTTCATTTCGTCACTTTGGCGAGACAAGTTTTTGAATTCTTAGAATTTAAATTAGCATTAAATGTCTAACGAAATGAAAAACTACTATTAATTGTTGTGGCATTATTCTTTAATGCCTCACATATTTCGAAATATATAAGTTATAGTAATAAATATATGAAAAAGTTTTACATTTTTTCTTTTTCCTGTATCTATTAATTGAATTATATTTTGGACAGGGAGAACCCAAGGGCAAGTATTTAGTTTTTTATTTTCCACCCGATTGTGGAGGCATTGCAAGTTGAGTGGCGCAACTCAACTCCGCGCTTTTGCCTTTACACCAGAGCAAAGAAATGATCATTTATTCTAGTGGGAATCGAACCCACAATTTGTCGCCTTTACAGTCACACCTTTGTGCCCCAGCGAAAAAAGTTTTTAAATATAATGATTCAAGTGACTCCTATCATATTTATAGCCACACTCTTTACCGATGTGCCAATACGGCCTCATAAATAAATATTTTTGTTAAAAAAAATCCGAATAAATAACCTCAATATCCTCGAAAATAAAAATTTAGGCTAAGAAAATTAAGCAATTTTTCCTAACAACATTAAGGTCTAATTTCACTTAGTAATTTTAATTCTCAGTGAGAAGGAAAAAGTTCAAATTAACATCTAATTCTTTCGTACTTTCATTGGAACTTAAGCTTTTTAGACCAGCAAGGAAACATAAAACAGAAATTAATTTCATAATTTAAATGTTAATTTATTTCGTTCTGAAAAGAAACAGAAAATAGTCGGAAGCAAATCTTATCGTAACTGTAAATGTTGATAGGTTCTATTCAAATATTATTGCATCCGTTTCATTGCTAGTTCCTTTTTCAAATGCTTTCTTTGAAAAAAATTAAATAACATTTGGTTTTTGCCTCCATCAAAATTCTTTGTTATATAAAAAGATATGTGACTTATATAGGCATAGTTAGAGCTTAAAAATTACCTTAATATAATAAATAGATAATTTAACAAATTCTACAGTATTTTTGTATAAGCACTTTTCGACCTCGACGCAGATACATAAGTGACACGTCACTTATGTTTTTAATAAAATTTTGATAATAGAACGTCAAGTTTCCACCACTTTACTCAGAACCCACAATCGTCATGCTCAATTATCATCATTATATATTGAGCTCGTAGTTAAATTCTGGAAGACTTAACATTTATTTCATTAACAAATTTCATGCAGAATACAAATACCAATAGATTTAAGATTTCTTTTCACTCTAATCTATAGATTCATTACACTCCACTTTAAATTTATTCATTTTATATTGGCGCAAAATATCTTTTTTTTCTTTTTTTCTTTAATTATAGATTGCATAAATACGCTATCATCGTTATCATTATAATTACCATTTGTATATTATAATTACCATTATAATTACCATTTTAGTTTCTAAGGTTAGGAATTAAGGATTTTATGTTTATAAAAACAAATTTAATAAAGAGATTTAAGGCACTTACTCTCCAGGTGAAGTCAGGACAAGAAATAAGTATACAAAGTAATCTAAAAATAAATAGCCGTCAATTACTTTTATCTGTACCAGACAGTATCAGATATGTCGTTCGACAAAAAAATGTGTTGTTTCGCTTTTATTGTAATAGTAATAAAATAAACGTGAACTTTATATTCAACATAGCACATTGAGGATTATCCCTTGCCAATTATTCTTCATATTTTGATAACAGCCAGGCCTATTGGAACTGACATTTTATTTAGACATTTTAATATCAATATAATATATGGCTATATTATAACAATAACCCGTAATTGTCGCCCGTAACTTCGTTTACGTAAACCTTTTTTTTCTACTTCATCCTGTATTCCGCATACCGAGGAAATCAATTTCTGCTTTCTGAATTTTCGAGACATTACGTGTTGAGTGGCGGAACCTATGGCTGCGCTTTTGCATTGGCACCAGAGCAAAGAAATTAAAATATTAATAAATAATACTTCGTACGTCTCGAGAGGGAATCGAACCCAAAACCAAAGATAAAACGTAAAATTTCATCTGTTCTTATTCCTGTAGGAATTTTGGACAATTGTCTTCTAGAAAATCCTCTCTTAGGGGACCCTCCTCCTTTCCCTTCCTTCCTTATATAGGAATACTCTACAATCCTCAAGGACACTAAACGGCAGGCTTACACCTAAAAAGTTCTATCATTACTAACTTATCTATACTGCGAACAAGTTGTTTGAAATTCTCATAAATTTCCACAGAAATTTTCATAGTTTATTTGCCAGTTGCATCTCAGCGTCGCATAGCATTTTCATTTTACTGATTTTGTTGTAGTCAGGTTGCTGTTTACACAAATTTCTAAAAAGTAAAGGTAAAATAATACTTATATATACAGAGTGGTAGTGTCAGCACCACATTAAATAAAACTACAGTTTTAACTACTCTATAAAAACCAACACATATACATTTAAAACAAAAGAGATTTTCCAAAAATGAAAAAGTTTTTTTTCAAACAAAATAATTAATAATTTTTTTCAAACAAAATAATTATCGTTGTAAAATAAAACACAAAATGTACAGTGTCATAATAAAAATAGTGATATACATACGATAGGAACGAGGAATAAAGATAAACTTGTTAGGCCACGTTTTCGCCTCCAAAAAGTTAATAAATCTTTAATGGGTCTGAGTATACGTGTATATAATAAACTTCCGCAGTGTATTCCAAGTTTACCACCACATGACTACCACAATGTAAAGTAACTTCGAAAAAATACTAACAAGTAGAGCTTATTACACTGTTCAAAAATATTTAGATGATAAACATGTATGGAATTAATGTCTTGAATGTAATGCAGGATAGGTGCTAGATAATGTAATATAATAATACAATTGACTTTAAAAAGAGCAACTGTTGAGTTTCTTGCTTGCTCTTCTCAACAGAACTGCCTTCCAAACCGGTGGTAGCTTCTTTTTTGTTATATGGTCATTCGACGATTCAAAAGAGCTTATAAAAGTTTATTTTTATAAAGAATATTTTGAATTTTTGATTTTTTTTTAACGCCATTTGCCAAGAATGACGCACACAGACAGCGTAAAATAAAACGAGAGATATCCTTTCCTCGTTCTAGTATGTATTTTGAGATTGAAAAGCGGCAGATCGGCAACATTTAGTAGTATACTTGTATTAGATGTTTAGGTTATTGGTATGTATTCGTAATTGCGTCACACGAAATACAGCTTAGATAAACATAGTGAAATGAAAAAAAAAATCCTACGTCTAAACTGTTGAGAGATCTTTATTCTTCTTCTTTAGGAATGGGTTTTAAATATTTTACCCTATACGCTGCTTCCGTGAAAGGAGCGCACGCTTCCTGACCCTGACCCTGCATATTATAATAATAAATCCGTCTTCTACACATAGATTAAATGTCCTTCATTCCATTTAAATAATAGAAATGGAAACGAAGAAAACTATATATATATTTATACAATAAACATAAAAGATATATTTACATTTAAAAGAATAAGCAGTAAATTCTAAAGTCGAATCTCTCGTTGAATTGAAAGATTAAATTAAGATAAAAAATCCTTTCGCAAAAGGGACTGATCTACTGTCTTCACTAGATTCATTTCCAACTTCCAAGAGACCAGCTATAAAATGTGCTTATTATTTTTCATCATAAGAGTAAGAAAATTTGCTTAACACTTAAATTAAATCTTCACCTAAATAATGATTACTTGAAGAATTCCTATCTAAATTCCTTCTTAAAATACATGTTAGGTACAACGTCCTTACTTCGATGGTACTTCGAATCCTCGAACCTCGAATCGCTCTCCGGTCTTCACACGCCATCCAATTTTCCAGACATGGCTGACGAAAGTCAACGCCGCGCTTTTTCTTGTTGACAGAGCTCTGAAATGATAATAATTCACTCTCTCGGATGGTGATCGAACCCACAACCTTCACGTTTATATCAAAATACACACATTCATAAAAACGTTATCTAAACAATAAAAGAGTAAATATAGATTATAAAAAAAATAAAAAATGTTGTCATACAAGATACCAAAATACAATAATGTATGTGATGGAACAGGACGGGAAATATTATGGAGAGCGGTTTCCCTGAGGACAAGTGAATCTCTTGTTCATTACCCCACATGTGTCGCTCGACGTCGCGGGACATCAAACCATCGAGCTGGAAGAATCTAATCTCAGTTTGATTAAACTACGTAGATTGAAATAAAGTGACGACCGCCCTTAATACTGTTGTTATTATGAGTTAGTGTTAGCAAAGACTAACTTATATGTTTTTCAGCTTCAAGCTGTATCCCGCACACAGAAGGGTAGGCAGAAGGAACCTAGTTTTAAGACTCCATTCCCCTCACCCTATCAAGATGCGGAAAAATCTCGTTTGTCGTGCGTGTGTATATATATATATATATTTCATTACTATATAGGTGGATGGAAAACACAGTTTGGAGATCTTCGTAAATATTTGTTCCAAGAAAGATAGAAAAAATATTGGTGGACCTAATGGTTGCTGGCACTCAACTAATACAAACACGTTAATGTTGTTATATTATATGTATTATAATGTTTGTTTAATTCATATTTCCGGATATGCATTTAACAAGCAAATACAATACCCTACGCCTTACGATTTTATCATGTTTGTTTCATTAAAAGCTGGTCAAGAGTAAAATAAAAAACGAATTATTAATATAGTAGTTATGTATTATTTATACATATATTTATAATACAGTATTAGGTTTTGCTTAAATAATTAAGAAATAATGTTTGGTCACAAATTAAATAACACAAGTTACATTAACCATACAAAAAAAACTTACAAACTATACTACAAAAAACCATACAAAAATAGTAGCTGTGAATACATAAAAACATACTGAATAACGTGTTAATATCAAAACAAACTACTTCGCGTTCACATCTCGATGACAAAGTTACCGTAAAATTCAATGAGCCTCTATTGCGTATTTAGGGTCCATGCCGATAATGTGGGATAGAAGCCGATAACGATGTGAGTTTATTGATGAGGCTAGTACACTGATAATATAATATTTTAAAGATTCACTTCATATATTTATACTATTGAAGAGAATTAAATGTTACATTTTTAAATAAAAATATATATATAAAAAATACATTTAAAAATATATGTAAATGGGACAAGGGTTCGAGACATCGGCGGCTAGGACTCCAAAGAGAGTCACCTCCTCATAATACACGCCGTCTCAAGTAATACTGCCGTCTGCATCTAGTCCTTAAGATGTTTGTTAAAACGGTAACTGAAAGTACTATCCGCACATTGACATCCCACATGGTAGTATTCTCTGAGTAGTATTCTGGTTAATTCCAAATAGTTGGATACTTTTTTTCTTTTTCGGCCTTGACGAGATTGTCATCATGTGGAATAGCAATTCCAATCACTGCGTGATTCGCTACTCTGTATACTAGTAGTGTATCAGGTTTGTTGGCAATAATAAACTTTATACCTCATATTGATAATTTGTTAAAACCTCACTATAACAATAGGTTTTATTATAAGAAACAGTAAAGAATTTAAGAAATCAAAGACTAAACTAATATTATTTATTTCAATGGTGAGAAGTAAGCTAGAATATTGTGTCACTGTTTGGAATTCTTACTATCAAATACATATAGACAGAATAGGGAGAGTACAAAAGAATTTTTTAAAATATTTAAATTATAAAGATAATGAGATAAATTAAATAAAAGATACAAGGATATTATAGAACGCTTTCCCTATCCAGCCGTAGAACCATGCTAGTTAATAATATTTGTTTTTTGCATAAACTTGTAAATCTAGAAGTGGATTGCAATAAACTACTTGAAAGTATTATGTTTGCTATACCGAAGCAGAATGCAAGAGTACAAACAAACAAAGAAAACATACACTTTTCTAAGTAGAAAAGTAAAATCTAACTTGGGTACAACTGCCCATATAAACCGAGCTATGAGAAACTATAACTCAATTTTTAACATGGCAAATATTGATATTTTTAAAGACTGCAGCACATAATTTAAATATATATATATATATATATATATATATATATATATATATATATATATATATATATATATATATATATATATATATATATATATATATATATATATATATATATATTTATTTGTTACAGTGTGAATAGAGAACTGTTTTTGTAATTATTATCAATTTTTATATATTTTTTTTGTTAAATTTTTTTTATTAATATGGTTTTAGAATAATTTTCTTTTTATATTATATTGTATTACTAGTTGGGGTTTTTTTTTATTTAGGTGTAGGATATTTGGTTTTAGAACACTTGTTTTTATTCATAATCATGAATTCAAATAACTCAAATAATATCCCGATCCCAACTACGTCATTTTAAAGATTATTATTAACCTTTTAAGATTCAGTACTCGTCGTGTCATCAATGCACCTACGGCACCGTTAACCCTGTTACGCGTACGCGTATCTCGTATTTTCTATCTCTACTGAACATATTTTTCAAATATACCACATTCACTTGTTCTAATATTACAACCATTTATATTTACTAACCCTGCGTTCCATCCTTTTTTTTCATTTCTTTTAAATACCACACCCTTCTTTCAGAGTGATGACTCAATGTAATTCTGATAATGATTGCATTATGCATTGCATCATCTGCGTACAGTAGGCAATTTACACTCAAGTCACC
Source organism: Heliconius sara (assembly GCA_917862395.2). Lineage (NCBI taxonomy): Eukaryota > Metazoa > Arthropoda > Insecta > Lepidoptera > Nymphalidae > Heliconius > Heliconius sara. The sequence goes on along the minus strand of OU860789.1, from coordinate 16,538,928 downwards.
TACTTGAGTAAACTGTAAAATCGACTGGTTGTGGGTGGGTTCGATCCCCACTCGAGGACATGAAATATTTATTTACATTTATATTTACGTTTCTTCGCTCTGTTGTCCATGCCTCCAGAACTCTGTGGAAATTGCGGAACGCAGTGTCTTAACATTAGGTTCTCTCTGCTTACCCTGTTTTTTATTTTCAAGGTGACAGGTACATCCGAGATGTCAAACCAGAGCAACATATCAGCTCTGATCTCGCATGCAGGCGTAGTGATCTCTTTAAAGAAATTTTACAGCCTGCAGCAAGGGTCCTGCTTACGCTGATTCATACGGGATACAGTATGGAGTTAAAAAATATATGTCACAAGAATTTTTAAAAAAACTTGACTTTAGTACAATTTTTATATACGTTTCGATTAAATATGATACAGCAAGAAACGTGTCCTGATAACAAAAATAAAAATAAATTACTTTTCTTTTTTAAAAGAAACTGAGATTGTTCAACATTTCTATAGAGCAGCGGTCAAATGTTGGTCGGTCATTGCGGCGGATCCGAACCGCTAGTATTTTCTAACGTAATAAAAGGATATTTAACTTTTCCTTTTTTAAGTATTAGAAATTGAGACAAAATATAATCTTCAAATACCAATGTTGACGCATTTCAGAGATAATTAATTTTTTTTGCCCGAACGATAGATAAGAGTTCAATTGCTATTCCGATAAATAAGTAATATGTACGCGTTATTAATAATACCTAATATCATATTTTTATAATGTATTATATTTTACAAATCGAGCCCTTTCATTTGGTTTTGTACAACCCACCTAAAATTAGGTGTGTTGTGCAAAAAAATTGTAATCCACGATTTTGTTGCGACGACTATTTTGAATTAACAACAATTTTGATTATATTTAATTCCACGGCATGGCATCATAACGAAAGACGTAATCAAAATTTTTGCAAATTGAGTTTGTAAGATTTTCCATACACTAACACACTAACTTACTAAGACAGTAAGTTAAATAAAAGCTATAATAAATAAGTACTCGTATATACTTAAAAAAAAGCGAATTTATAGAAAGATAGATAGATAATAAACTAATTTTGCTACATTTTATGATAGTTTTACAGATTATTTCAACGTTACATCATACATTTTATACGGGCTGAGCATTTAAAATGGTAATTTTCACATGCATCACGCAAAGAGCAATGAACTAATTTTAATGAAAATGTACACTCTATTATTGTGAAAGCTATAGCTATATTATAATTTCACAATACAATTATTTTATAGATATTGTGACAGACAAATTAATAAAAAAACACTTTACATTCATTCATATAACGAAATAATATTTCTGTAAAACTTTCCGTCGTGGTGCAGGGGACCAAGCGCGCGATAGTACACGCGACGAATGTGGGTTCGACTCCACTCGGGGGGAAATTAAATATTAAATATTTTCATTTTCTCGATCTGGTAGCGAGGCAAAGCACTGTGCTGCAAACAACACACTCGCTATATTAGTATATTTCTTTACTTTGAAGTACTCGAAACCACTCTTTCACAACATACGAACGTACACATATTCCGTTTTAAATATTTTTATACAGATCTATAAATAACACCACTATAAAGATAAAAATGCATTTGTGTAGCGATAGTTTTAAAAAAAAATCATTTGTATTACTTACATTCCCAAGTAAGAGCTGTCACCGAGCGGGAGAGCTTAGTCATGTGAGATTAAAACTCTAGAATGCCCTAAATCTGGCACTCACAGTTGCTGAAATGTTTGCCATTTTGTAATTCCATTGTTTTAAGGGGCGAATACATCTGAATATTTTGTTAATTCTTCCTGGTATAAAAATAGTTTGATTTTTCAATTTATATTTTGTAACTTCACACTGTATCCCATATATAGCAGGTAAGGCAGGGAGAATCTAGTGTTGTAACATTCCTTTCTCTACTTTGTGCCTATTTTTCGAGATAATGCGTGTTGACTGGTTCAATGTCGCCTTTGTTCTTGTTACCAGAGCCAAGAAATGAAAGGTATTAAATAATTCATACGAAATAAATATTAATATGTACAGAAAACATCATTAGCCAAGTTAAAAATAATATAAAATTTAGTGTACCAAAAACATTCTCATTAAGTATTCTTTTATCTACTTTCTTTAATCACGCAATATTTTCACTAACATTTAACATCTTGCTGAAATTGTCATGATACTTACAGATATATGAAAACAATTACCTTTTATTACTTAGTGCTTTGTTACTTTAATAAATAGAACTTTGTATAATTTGCCCATTTGCCATTATTTTTAGTATTTTTTGTGAGCATGAGTTTAGGAATAAGAATAGCGGAGGTCCAGGTAGTCGGTGCCCACCCCCGAAATGTTACTAACTAGTGGGCGCGCGCGGCTTCGCCCGCTTTTACACCCTTACGGATGAATTCTAAAAAAACCACGAAACGTGTTCAATAAAATATTTTTAGTAGTTATTTTTATAAAAATCGGTGGCGATTTAAAGATTTTTCCATATAAACTTTCAACCCCTTATTTGAACCCTTAGGGGGTGAATTCTAATAAACCATGAAACACGTGTTCAATGAAATATTTTAAAGAGTCTGAATTTCGAATTTTACAAAAACCGGGGCTGTTTTAAAAAAAAAATACATACAAACTTTCAATCCCTATTTCATCCCTTTAGGATTAAAATTTTTCAAAATCCCTTCTTAGTGGATGTCCAGATTATAAAAATACACATCTGTCCAAATTTCACGTTTCTCCCACCAGCGGTTACGGCTGTGCGTGCGTCTTACCTCAGTCAGTCAGAACAAGTCCTTTTATATATATAGATAAACAAAGCACCCTAAAAAATTAAAATAACCCTTACAAGAATAGATTTGTTCAAAGCTACAACCCAGCCAGTCCATAGAAATTATAACTAGATACACCTATGTCAATGAATTATGTTGGGAACTAAGCATCAGCAATATAAAAGAGTACAATTAATCTTTTTTCAGTGAGTGGTAAATAAATTAAAATTATTGTATAAATTTGACACTCACCAATATTCGTATGTATTATTTCTTTAGGTTTAGATATATTTGTATAAACAGCTACCTGACTGGAGCAAAATCAACAAAAATGAAAACGCTTTGCGAAATCTATGTAAATTTCTGTGGATATTTATGAAAATACAATTTAGTCTCAATACAGATAATCATGATAGAACTCTCCTCTTTATTCGATTTTAAACGAAATGCTGATTAGGAGGAAATCTTTAGATTTGATTTTGATATACTGTTATCTATCAAATTTTCAACTATATTTAAAACAAAAATAATTAGATAAGTAATAAATGAAGTACTCATATTATTTTTGCCCCGCTTTTTTTTAAAACGTTTAAATGTCCCGTTTTTCCCCTATATAAACTCTGGCCACTCTACTAGGAATGCAGTTTTCCGTGCTGCTTAAATAAGTTCTACATGAAGCCAACTCTAATGGCTTAATTAAAACGCGCCTTTTAGCAACAATGCAAGCGTTTAACGTAATTTCAGGCAACAGCTGCAGTTGCACTTGGTCCAGGCATTTTAGAAGATGACAGTCATTACAGACGCTCATTAGAAATTCCAAGATCTTTTGCCATTAAAAGAACCATTATCTCGATGATATCTTTGTTGCGCTTCATTGCAGTGTGTGTTCACTATCGTATAGTTTAGTACTTTATAGAATACTTTTATACAAAATAATTTATTTGGAAATATTTAGAAAACTTGAATTGAAAAAGTAAATTTAAAATAAAAAAATAAACTATCGAATTTTGGATGACAGAAAAAGTTAATGCTTCTAAATTGTATAAAGTTCTCAAAATTTAGAATAAGTTAGCTAGTTAACAAGATGTTTTTATGTTTTAAATAGATTTTCTATCATCGGCTTCTAAATACAATAGCGCATTAACACTAAATCATTTACAGATAATAAATAAAGAACATTTAATAAATAAGGCCATCAATTTCTATCAATGATACTAAATTAGTCCTGACATACATCTTCCTACCCGGTGGCGTGGCTATCTCACACGCTTCAGTGCGATCAGGCAAAACGGCTTTCCAGTGATAAAGCTACATTCATGTTGGTTTTTACAGTCTTTTTTTACGGTACATTTAATCTGCGCGACAACTTAACTGAGATCACAAAAAGATAAGTCAAATAGACATGACCTTTAATCCTTGTTGTTTCTCCTTTTAGCTAAATACAAAATTATAACAAGCAATTTTTTAATTTTCTTTATTTATTAGAGGTAGAGGAGTTCGTTAAGGAAGTAGAGTTCCGGTATTATGCTTGCTTTATTTACGAAGTAAATGTACAGTGATAAGACAGGACAAAATTACTATATGAAACCAGAAAATTCAACAAAAAAAAAAACATTAGTTACTAAGAATATACATTAGGTTAATTTTTTAACTCACGTTCTAATCTAAAGCATACTCTACATATATAAAATTTTGCTAGATTGATTTCATGTTAAAATTTTATCGCAGTTAACCATAAAACGGCGTTTATTATTTTGATAATGAAACGTCTTAATCTTAAACGCATGCTGAATTATAACAAGAACAATAGCACAGGGATATGTAAATAGTATCTAATGTAAAAAAGAGTGCTCAATGTAAAGTAGACAATGTAAGAAAAATATTAAGAGATTTAGAAAGTGCCTCAGGCTATTATTTATAGTCCCGATTTGATGATCAAACCACTCATCTATTTTTTGGAAGATGTCTTAACAAATATTTATTTTTTAACGCTTTTCTAATTATTTTACAACAAGAAATCCGACAACAAAGAGTCCCGATAACCGTTCTCGAAAGGGAATAAAACCCACAACCTATCGCGTTTACAGGCCACACGTTTGTATCCCTGCGGAAATAATTCTCTAAAATATGCAGACAAAGCCACCTGTTTTAAGTTATCTTAGTTTATACACAGTTTAGTGATGCAATTACTTAATAACTATTAAGCATTGCAATAAAATCTTTGTAATAAGCAAAAAAAAAATATACTTTAATTCAAACTTTACTCTTTGAACTATATCCAAAATTTTCAAAGTGATCAACAAAAAGTAAATTACGTTTGTGCTATTACTGGAAAAAGAACAAATCAAATTGGGAAAAATTCTATTGGAGAAAACAACAGGGTAAATAAATACGAAGCTGTCGTAGAATTTCCAATTAGTGTCATTAACAGTAGCCGACAGATTTCTTGGTGCTTTAAACCCTTTCGCAACAAACGCGGGAAGCGCAGTCTTTGTAATATTATTAATAATTGAATTCGTTTATTCATGTAGTTGTATTGAAAACACACATCGATATTTTATTGATTTGATACATGCTGGTTATAACGTTAATCTTAAAAATATAATCATTAAACATGATACACCTTATGATATTATCATTCAATTCGTGCTTTGTGTCAATTATGAGACATAAAAATAATGTTTTACAAAAATATTGTCGTTTAACAAAATCTATAAAATAAAAAATCTATTAGATTATATTATTAGATTTTTTTAAATTTCTTTGTGTTGTTTAAGTCGTTGGCCCTGCGCGGCATTGCTCGGTACTTTTTTTTAATATTATTTAAATATATTTAAGAATGAATTGTTGGTTATTTTAGCTCGGTTGGATAGTTATCTATACCGTTGTTATAACATACTTAATAAATCGTAATTTTCATCTTATGGGATTATATTTGCTATTGCTCGCAAAAAATATCGTACTAATATAAAAAAATACAGTCGAATTGATAACCTCCTTTTCTTACAGAAACACATTCACATTCGACATTTACAATGAGTATAAAATGAAACTCACTATGGCCACAGTGGTTAGTAAACTAATCACCATATAATTTCCGTTATTTATCAGAAAGCAAAATAGAAAAAAAAATATTACAAATCATCTAAAGTAATACTAAATAACAAATAAATACTATCATCGTTACAAAATAAACACACTTACCTTAATTATTTAATTTCAAAGTTTCTCGGTAAAGAAATGACACTGCACAAATTTTTCAAAAATTACTGCCGTATTTGATTTCTAAAAATTCTGCAAAATTCTACTTAAACATTCATAAAAGTATATCATATCATCAATGGATATAGTGGGAATATATCTAAAATGTCCTCGAATAAGTGGTTAGTAAACCACCCAACTTGAAATAGTAAAGGCGTTCGAAATGCTATAATCAAAGAACAGAACAGAACAAATATATTTGTTTTTACACTTTTTTCATGTCGCTTTTTTGTCAGTATTTTTCAAATTGTGTCCACTGTCCATACTCCATTATATTCCCTCTGCCTATCCTGCAGTATGCGGGATACAGCGTTAATCTGCAAAAAAAGTTATATTAATTAAATATTTAGGTATATATTTAAAATAACATCTTCATATTTATGATTATAAACCAAGCGTATACATAATACACAGCGAATTTATTATATTTAGTAAAGTAGTGCTTCCTATCTCATATACAGATATAGTTATACAGGATGGAAGTGTCAACACTACTTTAAATGAAACCACAATATTAACTACTCTATAAAAGCCTAATACAATGAAATATTTTTTTTTTTTCCTAAAATGAAAAAGTTATTTTTTCATACAAATAAATAATAAAATTATTGTTATAATATAAAACGTCATTTGTCAAGAACTTCGCACGCACACATAAACCATCAAAAGGGAAACTGCCTCATACGCCTCATTCCAAAATCGAGTCGTCGTATTGGCGGCAAAGTTCAAAGTTGTTATCCTTTAGTAGTATTTCGTAGTAGTATGTGTTTACGTTAGGTATCTATGCGTAACTGCGTCACATGAAATACAGGTACGAATAAACATCGTAAAATTAAAAAAAAAATCATACGTCTAAATTGTTAGGTAGTTTGATTAATTTTTTTAGGTATGGGCTTTAAAATATTTTACCCTATATTCCCGTAAAAGGAGCGCTGACACTTCCACCCTGTATATAGAAAAGTTATAAAATTCATATAATGGTAATTTAATAATGATACGATTATCATACAAATTGCGCTGACAGTATGTGGGTAGACTTAACGGAAGTTGTCGTTTGTCCTTCAATATATCCTCATACACTGGTATATTTTTCAATTCTCACTTCATATTTCAGATTACTACTTGACAGTTATAAAATGTTAAGAAAATTATATTTTTTGATAATGTTTATATTATTATTATTGGGGAAAGTTTCCGCAAACCTCGTCGAGCATGACGTAATTAAAAGGAAAGCTGAATTTGACGATCCTCTGGTAGTGAATAAAAAGTGCCCAAAAGGATATCAGATGGATATTAACAATAAATGTCGAGAAGCGTGGTAAAACTATTAAGACTTTGTGACCAGGAACAGTTAAGATTACGAGATTTTGTTATATAATTAACAATAAATATTATGTGAAAATAATTTTGATATGTGTTTTGTATTTGTATTTATTATATAAGATTTAAAACCTTAAAATAATAATTTAATAAGTAGGCGCAAGTGCACAAAGTGTGACTGTAAACGCGACGGGTTGTGGGTTCGATTCCCACTCGATGAAATGAAATATATCTATATCTATACTTCTATACTAATCTATACTAATATTATAAAGCGGAAACATTTGTGTATTTTTGTATGTATGATTGTATTGTTTTCACACAAAAACAGCCGGACCGATTCCGAAAACTCTTTTACCATTAGAAAGCTACATCTTTACTGGCAAACATAGGCTATATTACATGTTCAAAAAAAATTGTTATTATTAACATATGTCCAACTGCTGTAGTTATAGATAGAAGTGCCGCCAATAAGGAAACCAGAGGTATGAATATCATACCTCCTGGACCTCCTCTTGGACAGTCTCCAATGATGCGCGGGTTCATATCCTGCTGCGTTCAAATTTTTATAAGTAATTTTTCTTAATAAGTAAACTAGAAATATATTACGTTTTCGAGTTTGTAATATCTATTTTCTAGAATATACTAAATTTCAAAAGATTAAGTGCCGGACACCCGTTTCCCATGTTTCATCGCGCTGATAAAATTCCCACGATCGCAGTATTCCGCATGGCTGCGGTTTCTCAAAGCTTTTTTACATAGAAACAAAAACGAAAGTCCCTTGGTGTGGATTAAGCAGATTTCCGCGGAAATAAATGGGTCCATTCCAAGGGCAACGCTTTCAAAACTTTACTGTAGCTTGAATATTTTATATTATATATATAAAGTATACATACTTTTTTCTGTAAATCTGCATTATGGATGTTTATAGAGTCGTTGTGAAAGTGACAAGTACTTATTCACGGTCATTACATTTTAATTATTGAAATGATAAATTGTTTCAAGGAATTTGAATGTTTCTCAATCTACGTTTTTGTTTGTGACAGTTTCAATTTTAAAGTTATATTCTTTGTGTTCCACACCCATTATATATATATATATATATATATATATATATATATATATATATATATATATATATATATATATATATATATATATATATATATATATATATATAATGTATATATGGGTATATATATATATTGCGCATATATATTCCGCCACTCAACACGCCACCAGAAATCAGGAACGGAATGTCTTAGTACTAGGTACCCTCTGCTTACCCTGACTGTTGTGTGCGAGGTACACCGTGAAGCTTTGATTTTTTAAAGATTTGATTTTGTATTTAATATCTAATAGCCTATTTTTACAAAGAACTTTTTGTAGTATTTTAAAATCTCATTTAAATCATACAACATTTTTTATTTAAAAACATATTATATGGGCGATAATTTAGCATTCAAATTTTGATAATAATAGTGTATAATTTAGTATACCATTTTACCATACAAATCGAAATGACCAATATTTCGAAACTAAATTATACAGAGTAAGCAGTAGGAAAGAGTAGTAGTAAGTATAAACTTAACGCCGCACTTTTGTCTTTGATATAAGAGCGAAAAATTAAAATTAATATTCTTTCCCCGAGTGAGAAACAAACCCACAATCGCCGCGTTACAGTCACACGCTTGTACCCCGACGTCACGGCGACCGCATTACCAGATCATACTAAAATTATTCAACTTCTCAACTTAGAGGTACAAGTTGATTTTTGGTGGTTACCTTTTAGTATATAGGGTAAGAAAAACTGCGCTGTAATTTGTATACCTAAAAGTAATTTCGTTCTTGGAAGCTAAGGTAAGCTAAGCTTCCAAGAACAAATTATTTTTTCACATACACCGAAATATATCAATATCTGAATAAATATCTGAACTATATTAATTCAAATATGGCAGGATTGGCAGGCATATAGTTTGACCCACATGAATGGAAGGTAACGCTCAAATTACCGAGGTGCAAGCATTCCTCAAATAAACGAATAATGCCGAGCCTTAGGCTACAAATGCGAATAGCTCCTGCTCTCGAAAGTTTTCAGGTCACGTTCCTCACTTAATACTATTGACCTTGACTCCACATCGGTGAAACGTGAATGTAATACTTGAGATTTCATAAACTTTAATTTTCATAATAGTATAGTGTTTGTTTAAGCATATTCGTATCCAATTCGTTCATGAAACTATTGTTAAAAACAAGAATGATATAATCGAATCGAATCGAATAAAAATTGTTTTGTTTTAATTTCGCTATTAAATTCGCGGCGTTAAGTTTTGCCACTCAACATGCAATGCCTCCAGAATTTGACGGAAAATGTAGAACGGAGTGTCTAACTAGCAGGGTATACGGCGTGAAATTATTAAGAATAAGTTCCTGGTATTTTTTTTTTCGTTATGATTAGTTTTATTATGTACATACTTGAATATAAATTATATTCTGTTAGCAAACTCGCAAAGCAATGGAATAGTGTCTATCAGGGACAGATTCTTGTAGACAACGGCCTTTATTAAAAGGAAACTCGTGTGAAGTAATGTTATTGGTTGATACACATATTGCTATTACGTATAATCTATATTGCTATTACGTATAATCTCTTTCGGAATAATTTACTTACATGTGTTGCCTTGTTATGTAAAAACGTTAAGCACTACCGATTTCTAACAATTCTGTCTTCGTTCCATTTATGAATCTTTTCACGCTGGTCTTTTTCAGATATCTGTATAACTTTAATATTCATTCGTATGCTTTTCCTTCACTACCATTTAAACTGCTATTAAAAAGTAATCAATCATTTTGGCGTAATGTATCTTGTATGTCCGTCGTAGGTTTATCGATAGTATCAAGAAAAATGTCATCTGGCTGTTACTATTCATGCATATTAATTGCTGAATCGATTATCTATAGGTGTCGTAAATTAATTTTAAAATTAAAAAAAAAGAAAACATAATGATATTCTCATGTTCAATAATATATTATTTATTTTTTATCTCATGTATTTCTCATGTTCACTAATATATTATTTATTATTTGAACTTCAATTTTTTCACCCTTTTTTTGACGTAGACAGAAAAAAAAGCTACATGATATATTTAAACCAATTTAAAAAGCTAAAATAATCTCCAAAATTCAGATATCTCAAAGCTATAACGGTGAGAGAGCCTTACCTTATATTTTTAGGTTATTTTGTGACTCCTTACATACTGAGTTGTTTATTTGTTGCCAATATCGTTACCGAAAGATGCTTATATATGAAAATATGGTATGATTTGATGACAATAATACATAAAATACTATGACTTCGTGTACTAAAATTGTTTTAAAGATTAATATTAAAATATCTTTATAAATGCAGCCTGATCATTTGATTTTATATTTTTATTGTATAAGTATCTATTTCTATTTTTTGCAAAAAATAAAAATATAAAGTAAAAACGCGAGAACATTCATTCTTATACCGATATAATACTGTTCTCCACAAAGCTGCTGTTACTTCGCCGCTTTGAATCGAAAGCTTTATTTTACTGTTCTTGAAACTTTATGCCATTGTTACTTAGAAAATAAGTAATTATGTCACGAAATCGTATTTATTGTTATATTGAATAACTAGATGCCGTAAAAAATTGAATTGAATAACTAGATATAAAATAACCTAGAAAAGAATACTTGCATAACAATTTAACATAATTATTTGTTTTTTTTTCTGGTTTTAATCCCAGGTTTTATCATGGTCTGCCATTTATCACTCTATTCTAAACGAACCATTCTGTTTTACACTATTAACTTCAAGAACAGCGTTGTCGACGATTTTTTTTTTCTGCTTTGTAACATATGTTTCCATTCTTATACAGTGATAGTGACAACTTTATGTTTTACTTTTAATGAATCGAAAACTAAAATAAAATATTAAGAATTAAATCTATGACGTTGTTATAAATTTTATTCTTAATATTGCCGGCTAGTGGTCAAGAAGCAGTATGAACCGGTTTTGGCCAAGTGAAAGATGCGCTGCGCTTGTCGGCAGACGTCACACTTATATTATATACGAACACTCACACAAACTCAAAGCTCAGTTAAGTCCTCGCGGACAGTATATGTATTTTTAAAACTAATAAATATCAAAAATTGCCAAGTGTCATGTCCAAAACCATCTTTACAAAGGTATGTAAGTAATAATATATGGACTGACTCAGCAACGGTTTAAATAAAGAAAAACAAGATGAATCGCTTTTCTTTTTCATTAGTAAGTAAATATCGTCGATCATTTTTGTTAAGTTAATTGATGATACGAACATTGGTCCGACGTTCCATGTTCTGGCGAAGCGCCAATAATACATCGACGTAAATTATATTAAACATACTTCGCATTTTTTACACCTATATATAATGATAAGGACAATAGGTATATAGGTATATAGGTGTAAAAAGAATATTGTTATTCTTTCATTTAAATATTGAAAAAAATGTATTTGGTGTCAAATCTCACTTGTAATATTTGAGTAAGTAATACATTTGAGTAAGTGTGTAAATACGTTTTAAAAAAATAAATAAATTTGCTTCACGCTATATCCCGCACACAGCAGGGTAGGCAGAGGGAATCTAGTGTTAAGACAATGCGTTCCCCACTATCTGCCGAATTTTGGAGGCTCAACGCCGCGCTTTGCCTCGACACCAGAGCGAAGAAATGGTAATATAAATTTAAGTAATCTCTTCGAGTGGCGATCGAACCCACAACCAGTAGGTTTTACAGTCGCACTTAGTACCTACCACTGCGCCACGACTGGCCTATAATACGTTTTATATTTAAATAATATTTGCTCGACGTTATAATTTGAAGAAATCTTATAGGTAAAATAAAATTGAAAATGTTTAATAACAGTAATTAAATAATAATTAATATTTTAGACGTAAAAAATCAGCAGCGGACTACAACAACTCTGTTTCCTGTAAATTTAACCTAACATTAACCGTACTGTTAACTATATTATCACTCCACTTCTAAAGCCAAGAAGACACGTATTACATGTAATTAATTTGTGAACGCTTGAAATATCTATTTGAATTTTTAAGGTACATATCTACGAAGTATATGAAAACTTGTAAATGTTTTAGTTCTCTTTCGGGAATATGGTCCTGTGATTGCCTAACACGAATGTTGCGTCAGTATTTGCAAGTCTCTTTATTCTTTGGCATCCATATTTCTCTTTTAAATGCTGAAATTCTTTCAGAATTTCAAAATGCTTTCATATTTCTGTCATCTTTCATCTGCTGTAGCACCACCGTTTAAAGTATGAAAATTATTTTCTATATTTTTTTTATATTCGAAGCATATTTTTTTAAATAGTAATAAAATACTGAACAAGAAACGAATAATCGATTGCCATTTCCAATCATCCTTAAGTTTTCAACTCGATTAAGCCCAACCGTTCCTTCAGAACTCGATTACTTTTCAGGGAGACGAGTTAATGAAACAAAGCAGACCTGCAACCATCCTTCGCTGATATCATTAATAGTTTAATACGTCTCGGTCTAGTACTCGTCGATATTCATTAATTGTTTCATCAAGTATTGTTTCGTTTGTTCGGTGGCTTCGTATTGGTTGACATTTTATTTTTCTATTTGTTAAAAATTAAGAACTCAAATTAGGTCGACATGGCGCAAGGGTGTGCGTGACGCTTGTGAGTTCGATCCCCACTCGGGGGGATGATTTATTATATATCAATATGTTTATTTCCTAGCTTTGCGCACCAAGGCTCAGCGTTGAGTTCTACCACTTAACACGCAATGACTCGTAAAATTCGGCAAAAAGAGTAAGGGGAACAGACTGTTTTAATAATAGGTTCCCTCTGCCTACCCTGCTTTATGTTGGATACGGCGTTTAAAACTGTTTTAAGAATTTTAATTCTAAAAGTAAGTAAGTTCAAATTCTAACTGTATTAATTTTACAAATTTAATATACTCTGTGTCAAAGTAAAAAATATGAAATCATATTAGATTACATTTTATTTAACAAAAAATGACAATAAATAACCGTAGTATAATAGATATATATTTTTTCATTTCAGTACTAAAAATACTTTCAATCAAATTGTTGCGAAGTCAATAAATAAAGCTTTAAGGAATAAATGCTGGGGGACATTTATCCGTTCTTATACTGAGATTAGACTGTTCTCCGCAGAGCTCAGTCGCTTTGTCTAAATTAGGTTTTTTACTATTTTTAAGCAAACTGCTATTTAAGTGATATATTTCATTTATTTAGATGAATTTACCAAAAGGTAGAGACACCTGTAAAAATATTTTCAGTCTGATGAACTAAGCATATAATATAAGGGTAAGTAAAAAACAAAAATGGCTTAAAGTGGCTGCTCAAACGAAAAATGGAGAGCTGATATTATATTTAAAAAAGTGTATTTAATCATAAATGAATACATTATATTATAATTGATATAATAGTATGATATTTTGTTTTATTTTTATAACTTTGTATTTGCTTTAAGTTTATAATTCAGTTACACAACAAACGCATTTTTTTGCTTCAAAATTATAATATAAATATAATATGTCGTAAATTTATTATTAATAACATAAAATATATTTCATATATGATTCTAACAATAGCCACTACAGGGGAGTACGAATGCATAGATGCCAGAAATTGACTTGCAAAACAGTCCCGAGTGGCGAGCCAGGGACACTCGCTCGACGTTGTGACGACAGCCTGCTTGTTTGCTGGAACTGTATTCTCTAAATAAATGTATTTTAGACATTAGAAAAATATAACTACAAACAAAGTTATCCTGGTATTACTAATATGAAGGATAATTTAGAAGATTTTGTTGAGCAAAACAATGATTTACTTCCGCAATTGCAATAATTAAAAATCTCAAGCTTAATGATATTGAGACCAGTCGTGGCGCAGGGTCACAAGCGCTCAGCTTTAAACACGATAGGCTATGAGTTCGATTCTCACTCGAGGACATTAAATATTTAACATCTTCATTTCTTCGCTCTAGTATCGAATCAAAGCGCGGCGTTGAGTTCCGCCACTCACGCACACAACCTCTAGAAATCTGCGGAACGCGGGCGATGGACTGTCTTAACTAGCTCCTTCTGCCTATCCTGTATCATGTGAGATACGGCGTAAAGCTAAAAAAAAAAATTTAAGGTGTTCATATAATATACACCCACCTCAATACTCAATATGATTTAATAAAAGAATATGCATTAAAAATTCAAATACATCGCGTCCATATATAACAAAAGATGAGAGTACATTACATAAATAATATGTCATTTTCTAGAAAAGACAGTTCAAAAACTCGAGAGTAAATAATACAATAACTATATAAAGACCAAAATATTAATCATATTATGTCAGGGAGAACGCAAATAAAAGTTAATATTGAACCTCGAACACCAAGCATTCCGTTGGGACCGCTTCCGTTCCAACTTTTGAGAAATCCTCCTCCGTTTTGATCATTATATATATTTATATAATATATGTGTATGTGTTAATTAGAAATGTATGTATTTTCTGTATTGACACACTCGTACCGATGAGCCTTATAAGGATGTTTGTGCACATTCGTTTGAATTGTTCATTATAATATCAATTACGAAATATCAATCTCTTATTTCCCAAAGTGCAGTTTTGAGTTCCTCCACTCAAGACGCAATACCTCTAGAATTTGCCAAAAAATGGAAAACACACCCCGTCTCAATACTAGGTTTCCTCTGCCTCTCCTGCTGTGTGCGGGTTCTTATTTTCAAGGATCATGTTGAGTTAATGTTATGCAATTCACATAACGTCTGGATATATTTTCAATCTGCTTGTATTATCAAAAAAAAAATGTTTTTATTTAGTTTGTCTTCGAGTTTTTATAAAAGTTATGAATAAATTCACAACATTTCTATATATATTTTAATATTTTACTAAAGTTTATTATAATTAATTCCAACTGTCATGCATTCGAGACAACGATAAGGACAGAGCATATACAATATCTTGGTTTATTTTCTTCTTATGTAGATTTATCATTAACTCAAAATGAATTTGTTGAAGCTAATCTGCAATCCCTTTTGCCACTTCGAATTGAGAGCTCTATTTTATTACTAGGAGGAGCTTGCGCGGAGGAGAGGACCCGTGCGATTTTCCCATAATCCACAGCGTTACTTTAAGAGTCCTTTTATTAGGGTTCCGTAGCCAAATGGCAAAAAAACGGAAACTCTTATAATTTTGTCATGCTCGTCTGTCTGTCCGTACGTATGTTAAAGTCATTTTACTCGAAGACTATACATTTATGTATAGTTGAAATTTGAAGATAGGGTGTAGTTTATGAACCCCTATAAAAAACTTATGTAGTGTGGTTTTAAATATTAAGAGTAGCTATCCTACACATTTACATGTATACTCTACTCCAGGCAAATCCGAGTCGATATTAAGATCAGCTTAAATTGTAATCATATATATTTACATAACGTAATTTAAAGCTTAATTACTAATTTCATTTCACCCACATAGAAAACTACATTTAAAGAATAATTGACAAAGACAAAATTACTTTACAACACATAGTTATATTTTTTTTAAGTATAAAAACGTATCTCTACGCTTAATTTTTACATATACGAGGGTAGATACATTAAACCTAGTGTTAAAGCGTGATTTTTAAACATAAATATAGAAAAAAATTAATAAAAATATTAATGACGGGACTTTTGACGTGATGGTTTATAATTAAATAAGTATAACAAATTACCATTGAAAGATTATAATGTTTTATATTTTCTCAAAATCTTAAAAAATGAGGTTTATATGAGGAAGTCATAAACAATAAAATGGTCGTTTAGTCTCGAATCGTAATCGATGGCAAGAGAAACAATCTCGTCTCCAGTGCTGCTATCGTAGAGCTGCTATAAAACCCGACGAGCCCCCATTCCATATGTATTTATATAGATTTCCAATCTTCATAAGATGACAGTCAAATTCTGGTAACATTAAGGTCAATGTTGTAACACCACTTTTAGCTACTTCCTGGACGTATCAAGATTAACGTACTTTTATATTTATCTAACAATTAAATTTAGTAATATCTCTAATTAAGTATTTAAATATCTCGAGATTTGTTTTTTTATATTTAGATATTATCGGCTTAGATAATACGATTTTTTTATTTAAGTGTATTTTAGAAAAAAAATAGATTATTTTAATATAATTATTGATATACTATATATACTTTGATTTTGTTATATAATAGAAACACAGTACATTCATGTACAGAATTTGACCTTTCTTTATTTTACTTTTACTTATTATCTAGGCGAGGATGTGAAGGATCAAGGAAAATATGATATACTTCGTATGAATAATAAAAGCATAGCCTAACTTTATCTCGGCCATGTACAGTTACTTCACAGGATTCACCACAAGAGATTTATATGAAATGATATTCTTACTTCTGAGTTTTATGATCACCATATCATGAGAAAGGGTTCCGTATAGTCTTATAAAATATTACATATACTGCTTAGTAAATAGTATTAGTATTTAGTATATGAAATAATTGAATATAAGTAGATATGTGATGTGCTTCATAAGGCGATGAAACATTCCAATTGTAAGGTATTAGCGCAATTGTCGTGGGTTCGATGCCCACTCATTATTTTCATTTCGTTCCTTTGGTGAGAAAAGGGGTGGCGCATATTCCACTACACAACATTCAATGTCTCTTAGTTTTTAAATTAACATTAAATGCACAACAACATAAAATAACGCCGCGCTTTGGCCTCGACACCAGAGCGAGGGCATGAAAATATAAAATATTTAATTTCTTCGACTGGAAATCGAACCTAAAATTTGTTGTGTTTACAGTCACAAGGTTGTGCCACAGCGCCACGACTGACCTCCAAAAAAATACCTTTTAAATATAAAGATTTGACCTTCAACCGCTCAAGTTTACAGTCAGACTCTTTGCGCCACGACGGCATCAATATTTTATTATGTCATAAAAGTTTCGAACTAATAACCTCAATATTCTCGAAAATAAATATGTTGATGAAGAAAATGAACTAACTTTTCCTAACACCATTAAGGTCTAATTTCACTTAGCAATTTTAATTCTCAGTGAGAAGAAAAAGTCCAAATTAACATTTAATTTTTTTCGTACTTTCATTGGAACTTAAGCTTTTTAGGCCAGCAAGAAAAAATAAAACAAATTTCAAGCAAATTTCATAATTTAAATCTTAATTTATTTTTTTCTCAGAACAAACAGAAAACAGTCGGAAACAAAAATCTTTTCGTAAACGTAAATATTGTTAGATTCTCTTCAAATATTATTGTATCTATTTCAATGCTTGTACCGTTTTATAATGCTAACTTTATAAAAAAATTGATAACAGTATATTTTGCCTTAATCGAAATTCTTTTTAATGTATAAAGATGTGTGATCTAGATACAGGCATCCGTTACATCTGAATATAAAGGGAATATTTAGAAATAATGCACTGTATAATATGTACTAACATTTATGAGGAACTTCTCTCAGATAAAAAGATATGGAAACTACGGAAATTAAATTTAATAAAAAGATTACAAACACTTACGAGTACACTCCAGGTGAAGTCAGGGTAGGAAGCAAGTATTATAAAGTAATCTAAAAATATGTATATATAGATTTTTTTTTTATATTATATATATATATATATATATATATATATATATATATATATATATATATATAAAAAATTAATTTAGATACCTGTCAATTACTTTTATCTGTACGAGACAGTATACCATTTGACAAAAAACGTGTTGTTTCGCTTTTATTGTGATATTAATAAAATAAACGTGGACTTTATATTCAACATAGCACATTGAGGATTATGCCTTGCCAATTATTCTGTACATATTTTGATCACGGTCAGGCGTATTAAAACAGTCATTTTATTTAGACATTTTAATATCAACGGGTGTATTATATCAACTTGATGTCGTCCGCAATTTTGTTTGTGATGACCTTATGTTTTTTCAGCTTCACACTGTGCCCCGCATACAGCTGGGTAGACAGAGGGAAGGAAGCCGGTGTTAAGACACGCCGTTTCCCATTTTTCGCTGAATTTGCGTGTTGAGAGGTGGAAGTTAACGCCGCGCTTTTGCCTTAGTACCAGAGCGAAGAAATGAAAATATTTATAAATAATAATTTATTCCGCCCAGTGGGAATCGAGCCTGTCGCCGTTACGTTACAGTCACACGCACCCGCTCCACGACGACCTCAAACTTTATATAACGATTTAATGATGTAAAATTTCGCCATTTCCCATTCCCGTATTAATTTTCAACAATCGTTTTGTTAGGGAGGAATAGTGGTACAAGCCTCAAGGATGCTATATGACAAATTCCAGCTTGCACCACTACTTAATTTAGACTGTGCTTGGTCTGTCAATGACTTATTTATTTTTTTATATTTAGAACAATCTAGTATTGTAGACTTGATATGAAGAGTATCAACTCTTCTTCTCAAGTTTAAATCACTTTAAAAACGTTACACTCAAGTCATGTGTCGAAACTTAACACTGCAAAAGAGTCCCGCCAGGCCTGAAGCTTAATTAAAATAAACATGTATATATATTATAATGTTTAATTATAGCTTTTAAAAATGTATAAAGATTTAACTTACAAATTTTATTTTTCAGCTTCACGCTGTATCCCGCACACAGCAGGGTAGGCAGAGGGAACGTAGTGAAAGACACTCCGTTCCCCACTTTCTGCCGAATTCCGGAGGCATTGCGTGTTGAGTAGCAGAACTCAACGCCGCACTTTGCCTCGACACCAGAGCGAAGAAATGGAAATATAAATTTAAGTAAATATTTCATCTCCTCGAGTGGGGATCGAACCCACAACCAGTCGGTTTACAGTCACACCTTGTGCCGCTGCGCCACGACCGGCCTCTTATAAAGATTTAACTTACAAATTTTATTTTTATTTATATAATATATAATATAACAATAAGTCAGTCTTATACATATCGATTAAATACTAAATTAAATATATTTTTTTTGTACAACAAATTTACAGCAATGCAATGGAGTATAGGTATTTATATCTAAAAGAATAAGCAGTAAATTCTAAAATCCAATATCTCTACATTGAAAGATTAAATTAAGATAAAAAATCCTTTCGTATAAGGGGCTGATCGACTGTCTTCACTAGATTCATTTCCAACTCCCACGAGACAGTTATAAAAAGTGTTTATTGTTTTTTATCATACGATTAAGACAATTTGCTAAACACTTAAAAAATATATTAATTTTGGCTAAAATATACATGAGATACATGGTCGTTACTTCAATTGTACTTTTTTTACGAAACCACAACCTGTCGCAGTCACTGTCACACGCTCATTCTTGCCCATGCACCACGACTATAATCGGCAGGATTGAATAATGTTTTAATAATATATATTTAGCAGAAATGTAGGTTATTAAAAGTAGGCATCGTACATAACTAAATTAGCGTCTTATCACAGACATCGCGTGTTACGGGACGGAACTTAACGTCACAATTTGTCTAATCCGATAAGAAACTGTCTATAGTTCAAATACAGATTAACTGGTGTGGCTATAAAATTATCTCACCTTTTAAATTTGAATCCGTATCAACTTCAGTGTGATATTGAGTTTCTCACTCAACATGTATGACTCCAGGGTTCGACGTAAAATGGGTACAAAATGTCTAAGTATATTTGAGTAATATTAAATAAATAGTCGGACAGTTTACCTCGCTAGTATATATATATATATATATATATATATATATATATATATATATATATATATATATATATATATATTCATATTACTTTCGACTGTAGCTTTTAATGTAAAAAAAATGATAAAATCGTTAGTAAATGCAATTTTACCGGACATCCAGAAATATGAACTAAACAAATATTGTAACAGCATTAGCGTGTTTACATATATATATATATATATATACTCTACTCTACGTAAATTTTTGTCTCCCACTTCCACCCACTAAAGATTTTAGTTACAATTGCGCGCCGGGTGTCGGAACAACGTCACGTTTTATCAAACCAGAGCGAAAATATAAAAATTTACCTTTCCACGATTTAAATTTGAACTTGAAAACGAAATATATTTTTTGAAATATCTAATAGTAGATGGGAATTTTCAATAACTAACTTAACTTAGCTTCACGTTGTATCCCTAGCGGAGTAGGTCGTCCACTACCATCAACCTCTTCACACATGCTCTCCGGGGGGCCCTCATGCGAAATTTGCAATATATTTCATAAAACAAAAAAACTCAATAACATGTTAATATAAAAAAAACTAGGTCGCTTCCACATCTCTATGACAAAGTTACCGTAAAGTTCAATGAGCGTCCATTGCATATTTAGGATCTATACCGATAATGTGGTATAATGATAATGATAAGGCTAGTACATCGTACACTGATAATACAATTTCTTAAATATTCATTTTAACGCTTTACTTACTGCATTTTTTATAATGATAATAAAAATATCATAACTTGATTTATTGCTAGTACATCGTACACTGATAATACAATTTCTTAAATATTCATTTTAACGCTTTACTTACTGCATTTTTTATAATAAATATCATAACTTGATTTATTTTGGAAAATCAGTTACTTAATGAAAACACTATTAAATAGAAGTAACCAATATTTCTAAACGATTTAAAATCTAAGTGATGATTTTTTTTATACAGTATTATTTAAAAATTTCAACAAAATTGTATGAAACATTTGGTTTGTGTAATTTGCTTAGTTTCTCTTTTAAATTCTGCTCCGAAATCGTAATTAAATACTTGGTTTCAAACTATTATAAAAGGCAATAACTATACTTATACAGTTTTTATTTCGCATCTGTTAATTTTATATTTTTATTTTTTAACTTGTTATAGATTGATAAAATATAAATATAACAAATATATGTATCTTTCACAGCAAAACACGTATCCTGATAACAAGGACAAAAAACACATTACTTATATATTTTAAAAGAAACTGAGATTGTTCATCATTTCTATAGAGCAGCGGTCAAATGTTGGTCGGTCATTGCGGTTGTTGGCGTACCGCCAGTTATTTTCTAACGTAATATAGTAAAAAAGGGTATTTAACTTCTCTTCTTTTTCAACTATACACTTATACAGAAAGATTCTTTTTTGGTATTTTATTTATCTAGCACTTATTAGGAATTGAAACAAAATATAAATGATGACGCATTGTAGAGATAATTAATTGTTTGTTTTTATTATACCCATACAAGATTTTTATGGTGTATTGTATCTTATAAATCAAGAACGTGAATTGGCAGACCGAAACGGAGATGGTGAGACGATCTGGACCATTGCAGGCCTGACTGGTGTTCAATAGTGTGGTAGAGTCACGTCGCCAGCAATGGCAACACGCATGGGCAGACTCGACCGGATCATTACCAACCCCGGTATTTAAAATCAGCGTGAAGTAGTGACTTTATGCCACTGCGTTTCTCATCAAGTAATGCCGGGCGCCGGAGCCCAACCCACCTTAAAGGCCGGCAACGCACCTGTAACTTCTCTGGTGTTGCACGGGGTCGTGGGCGGCGGTAATCACTTACCATCAGGTGACCCGAACCGAACCCGTTTGCCGTGTATTTTCCATAAAACAAATTTAAAAAATGGTAATTTTCACGTGCATCACGCAAAGAGCAATGGACTAATTGTAACGAAAATGAACTCTACATTATTGTGAAAGCTATAGCTTTTATAATATAATTTCACAATACAATTGTGCAATAGAAATTTTTAACAGGCAAATTAAACATTTCATTTTCTCTACATACATTCATATATCGAAATAAATCTGAAATATCGTCGTGGCACAGGCGCATAAGCGTGCGCCTATAAACGCGACAGTTGAGGGTTCGATTCCCGCTCGGGCGAATTATATATTAAATATTTTAATTTTCTTCGCTTTTGTAACGAGGCAAAGCACGGTTAGGCACTCAAAGTACTTACTATATAAGTACGGGTAACTCTATAAGCCTTCAGTTAAAACTTTCAACCAGATCTATATATAAAACCACTATAACAGATAAAATGCATTTGTGTAGCGATAGTTTAAAAAAAAATAATTTGTATTACTTACATTCCCAAGTAAGAGCTGTCACCGAGCGGAAGAGCTTAGTCATGTGAGATTAAAACTCTAGAATGCCCTAAATCTGGCACTCACAGTTGCTGAAATGTTTGCCATTTTGTAATTCCATTGTTTTTTACGGGCGAATACATCTGAATAAATATATTTTTATAATTCTTCCTGGTATAAAAATTATGTAATGTTGTGCCACTTCATTCTCCATTTTCAGCAAAATTTTCACAATATTACGTACTGAGAGGCGTAATTCTACGCCGCGTTTTGTCTCATTACCAGAGCCAAGAAATGAAAATATGAAATAGTTGATACAAAATAAATATTCATATGTACACAAAATATCATTAGTCAACTTAGCAATAACATAAAATGCCGTCAACCAAAAACATTCTCAATAAATATCCTTTTATTTATTTTCTTTATTCACGCAATCCTTTGACTACCATTTCATATCTAAATTTCAACAACACCTACAGATACATATGTAAAACAAAATTATTTTTTGTACTTAGTTGCTTTGTTACTTCACTAAATTGGAATTTATATAATTTACGAATTATTTTAAGTTTTTTTTATGTTTAATGAACTTGGGGTTATAAATTACTTTAATTAGGAACTCCTCCCACTAAGGGTAGTGGCGGGAGTCAGGGTGGTCGATGAACCACCTCAGAAATGTTACCAACAAACAAATCAACCCAAAAAAAGAAAAGAAAACGCTTACATGAATAGATTTGTTGAAAGCTAACCTAGCCAGTCCATGGAACGTAGCCAGTTACTCGATACGCCCTTGTCAATGAGTTATGGTGGGAATCTAGCATCAGGGAAATTAAAGAGGACAGTTAATCTTTTTTCAAGAACTAATAGATAAATTACCAATATTGTCCGAACTTGACTTCTGGCAGAATAAATTTGGCAATATAAGCAAATATTATTTTTACGTTTACTTTTTAGATATTTGTATAAACAGCAACCTGACTATAGCAAAATCGACAAAAGTGAAAACGCTATGCGATGCTGAGATGCAACGGGCAAATAAACTATGAAAATTTTTGTGTAAATTGATGAGAATCTCAAACAACTTGTCCCCATTACGGATGTTGATGCTATCAACATTGGCAACTATTTCTAAAACATAAATAATTGGATAAGTAATAAATTAACAATTTATATTATTATTTTCCGCTTTTGTCAAAATAATCCCGCTTTTTTTAAAACGTTTAAATGTCCCGTTTTTCCTCGAGATAAACTCTGGCCACTCTACTAGGAATGCAGTTTCCGTGCTGCTTAAATAAGTTCTATATGAAGCCAACTCTAATGGCTTAATTAAAACGCGCCTTTTAGCAACAATGCAAGCGTTTGACGTAATTTCAGGCAACAGCTGCAGTTGCACTCGGTCCAGGCATTTTAGAAGATGACAGTCATTACAGACGCTCATTAGAAATTCCAAGATCTTTTGCCATTAAAAGAACCATTATCTCGATGATATCTTTGTTTCGCTTCATTGCAGTGTGTGTTCACTATCGTATAAGTAGTTTAGTAAATTATAGGATACTTTTATTTTATTCCTTTATGCACGTGCACAGTAATGATGAAATAATGATGATGATGATGAATAAAATAAATAAATCAGTTTCACGCTGTATCCCGCACACATCAGGGTAGGCAGAAGGAAGGAACCTTTTGTGAAGGCACTCCGTTCCCCACTTTCCATCCAGTTCAGGAGGCATTGCGTGTTGAGTGGCAGAACTCAACGCCGCGATTTGTCTCTATACCAGAGCGAAGAAATGAAAAAAATAATAAATGTAAATAAATATTTCATTTCCTAGAGTAAGTATCGAACCCACAACTAGTCGATTTTACAGTCACATTTTGCGCCCCTGCGCCGCGACTGGCCTCTAAAATAAGTGATAATAACAAAATAAGTAATTTGGAAATGCGAGTACGTTAATAGTAAATTTTAAAAATGACAAATTTCATAATAGAATCACAGATGACAGAAATAGTTAATGCTTATATATATTAAGTTAATTATATTAAGTTAACTTCATACAATTATATTATATTATCTTATGTGTTTATAATAATTATATTAAGTTCATAAAATTTTGAAGAAGTTGGCTAATTCCGCAGATGTTTTTTTTTATATTTTAATTAGAATTTCTAACATCGGCTTCTAAACACAATACCAAAACATATCCAGATAATAAAAAAAGGATATTGAATAATAAGGCCATCAATTTATATGAATTATATTAAATTAGTCCTGACATGGTTCTTACTACGCGGTGGCGTGGCCATCTCACACGCTTCAGTGCGACTTCAGCCAAAACGGCTTTCCAGCGATAAGGCTACATTTATGTTGGTTTTTACAGTCTCTTTTGTACGGTACATTTAATCTGCGCGACAACTTGACTGTGATCACAAAAAGATAAGTTATATAGAAATGACCTTTAACCTTTGTTATGTTTCTCCTTTTAACTAAACTTACTTTATAACATGCAATTTTCAAATTTTCTTTGTTTAATTGTCGTGGAGGTAGAGTTCGAGTAGTAAGCTCACTTTATTTATGTAGCAAAATGTATAATTGTGAGAAAGGATATAACTACTGTATAAAACGAGAGAATTCAACAAGAAAATTACTTTAGTTAAAAAGAATATACAGTTGGTTACTTTTTTAATCTTTTACAATCGTTTTAACTCACATTTTAATCTAAAACATAGGTACTGCACATAAATAAAATTTTAATCTTATTTCATGTTAAAATTTAATTGCAGTTAACCTTAATTTCATTTACGTGCACCGTCTTAATCTTAAACGCATGCTGTATAAATTAGAAAAAGAACAATAGAACAAGGGCAGTGGTGACTGGTGACATACATATATTCAGTAAAAAGAGACGATAAAGGGTCTCTTATTACCGTCCCGATTTAATGAGACCAGTCTACCAATCTATTTTCTAAAAGATTTCTTAATAAAACTTGCTCGTTTAACGCTTTTATAATTATTCTACAATTATTTTTTTTTAATTCTTTCAAAATGACAAAATTTATTTAAAAAATGAGTCCCGACAATCCGACAATTCATTTTAACAACAATTCTCTTACATCCTTTATAAAAAAAATCATACAGAAATCGTTCAGTTGTAAAAAGTAGTTGAACAAAGAATGTGTACATTATTTTTTTATTTAAACCGCGTCATGTCTGCGAGTAACTATCTATCTACCTACGTAATAAAATGTTTAAAGATAAAATTATTCATATTTGAATTTTTTACATTTGTTCTCGTTGCGTTTATAAATAGCGTGAAGGTAAAAAAAATTAAAAGCAAAGATTTTATACTTTTATAAACGAGAAGATGATAAGAAAAAATAAAAACTAAAACAACGGAACTAAGTTTAGATGAAGATGAAGAATTACTAACTAGTCGATTGATTTTATTTTCTTAATATTAATTTTGCAAACGTCTCCCGATTTACGATCTGCAAATAGTCGTTCTAATTTTATGTTATGACCCCATATAGTTTTATTACTGCAAACAGTTTTATATATTTTTAACGCTGAGATAATGCCTTACATTGTAAATGTAGACGAGGATTTGCTAGCTTTCGCTTGAAACGTTATTTTTTCACCATTACATTATTGTATGAGCAGATAGGTATTTATAAAATTTTCTTACGAAAATGCAAATAAAAAGGAACCGTTATAGGATTATTCGTCTGTCAGTCCGTCTGATACAGACTATTTGCTCCGAAGCTACTGGAGCAAATGAATTATAGTGTTTTGTTATAGTATGAAAACGAATATATACACGTAAACTATGTAATTTGATTTAAATGCACTAATTTAGGTCGCTAAGTCCCTACATGGCTCTTTCGCCTCGTCCACTGTCATTAACCTCCTTATACATGCTCTCCGGGGGATCCTCATGCTTTTTCCGTGACCTTCTTCCAGTATCTTTGATAGTGTGTTTTTCAAAGGTCAACCGAGGTCTCCCCTACTTCTCTTACCACTCAATTTTTCATCAGAAATCTTTATTGCCCAATATCGTCCAAGTCAGCTGAGCACGACATTGCGGATTCGATCAGCTTAGCTGACTCCATTACACACATTTTATTTTCTGTATTTATTTTTTTCAAATCCAAATCATATTTAATATTTTTCATTAAAAATAAAGTAAATCAGCTTTACGCTGTATCCCCCCGCACATAGCAGGGTAGACAGAGGGACTGTCCCAAAATATCACCTAAAATCAATCCTAAACTACCCTAACAATTTTTTTTATGATATAACGGAAATAAATGAAAATAAATGAGGCCAGTCGTGGCGCAGTGGCACAAAATGTGACTGTAAGAACTGGTTGTGGGTTCGATCCCCACTCGAGGAGATGAAATATTTACTTAAATTTATATTTCCATTTTTTCGCCCTGGTGTCGAGGCAATGCGCGGCGTTAAGTTCTACCACTCAACACGCAATGCCTCCAAAATTCGGCTGAAAGTGGAGAACGTAGTGTCTTAACACTAGGTTCCCTCTGCCTACCCTGCTGTTTGCGGGACACAGCGTGAAGCTAATAAAAAAATATAAAAAAAAACGGAAATAAAACACAATTTACAATCGTCCTTTTAGATTTTATTTAATTCTACATAACAAATCTGTCACAGTATAGTTTTGCGTGGAACATTCATTATTATATCAACATATAATCATTAACTTCTACAGTCAAAGCATTCGCAAAAATTAAAAAAATTGCATAATCAAAATTCTAATTTCATATATCGACTTACATATAGTAAGAAAACACGATGAAACGTTAACAGTTTTATCACATTAATAGACAGTAACATACAAAGCTATATAATTATTTCATTACATTCCACTACATTAAAATTTAATTTAATTTATGTAATAGTTTTATCATCCGTCAGTTGATCATCAGTAGTTACTTCATCTTCCATAGACGTTGATTTGTCATTTGTCACTGTTGTGGTCTACAAACAAATAAATAAATAAGTTAGCTTCATGCAAACATAGAGTGTCTTAACTCTAGGGAAACATAGAGTTAAGACACTTTGTTCCCCACTTTCCGCCCAAATCTCGGGGCATTGCGTCATAATAAGACAAAGCGCATCGTTGAGTACCTCCACTAGGCACGCAATATCTCTAAATATCTTAAAACTAGGTTCCCTCCCTCCCTAGGTTAAGCAATCTGCTGTATACAGAAAACATGAAAATTATAGATAGTTTCATAGAGTTTACCTCAGCTTTCTTTGCATCCATATTGTCTGTCTCCATTTTATTCGAAGTTCTCTTTTTCACTCTCTCTGCAAGCTTAGCTTCAAACTTCTTTATAAAATCACTTTGGTTCACATAATCTTCAGGTGTCTCTGATAAATAACCTGGATGTAATGTAATGCCTGGAAACAATATTTTCATTCCCATTACTTTATTTAATCAAAATCTATGGATATTGGGTATTTATTAAAATACCCAATTGTTAACAGGCTTGTTTTTATATTTTATTCACTGTTAACAACATGAATAAAATATAAAAACAAGCCTGTTAACAATTTCGACATAGCTTGATAAGACTAAATGGTCAGAGAGCTTGAAATGTTGAAAGAAAGGGTTACCTAGTCTCGCTACATAGAAATTTTTATACATAACCATAGCAATTTAAAAATGTAAAAAAAATATTATTTTGCAAATTTTCATACATCTGTCGCACTCTGCAAGAGTGAGAATATTGTCATAATTAAACAACTTCCGTTATAAATTTTTAGTTACAAGCTATCCTGCCTATAGCAGGCAAGTAGTTGAGAGATCCCAATAACAAGCCACGACCAGCTGTCACAAGAACGGGAGAAGGTTAAAAAGTTCCATGAAATTTATATGACATTGTTTGAAAATGGCCATTATGGCCAAAAACATTATAAAAAATGCTATATTTACCATCTCCAAGAACTTCAGGTATCATATAAGGATAAAGCCAGCCGACTAAAGGTGTTTCTCCCGCGACGTAATGCGCCTTCTTGTGGTAAAAAAGCAAACCATCCAATGGCGGTAAGTTGTCTTCAAATTGGGGATATGTGCTTAACAAGCTGAAAATATTTTTATAATTTTATATAGTGCTAGTGACCCCAATCGCGGCTTCGTCTGTATAAACTACGCAACTATTTATTTTCTTAGCTGAATAACTTTCGTGATCTAATAACATTACCATTTTAAAGACAATATTAACACATTGAAAGCAATTTTAAACAATTTCAATATAACACTTATTTTATAGCAATATTATCACATGTTACTCTTTATATTAACTTGACTTTTTTATTTATGAACTAATTCAAATCAATCAAACACAAAGTATTAAGGGAATCTTTTAAATCAGTTAAGCTGTTTATGATATTAGCGATAATAAGCGCACAGACAAACAAAAAAACAAATAAGACTTGAATAAACTTGAAATAATTGTTTTGGATTCTATTGCAGTATTAAATTCCTTCTATGTACTGCCAGCAATCAATAACAATGTCATTATAAGTATAGATATGTATAAAGTTTTCACATTTTTATAAAAATAACAAAAATTGTGACAGCTACCATACATTTGTCCAAATTGAACCAGTTTAATATCGATTGAAAGATAAACGTCACATGGCTGCAATACTATGGTTGTAAGTGACAAATCTAGATACTTAGAAATAAAAAACAATTCTTAAAGTATCTATAGACTAAATTAACTTAGAATAAAAATAGTACATATAATATTATTAAAAAACTTACAATGTCAAAAAGTGATCTGTGCATGGCATCATTGGTAATATCTTAATAATTACTTTATTCTTTTTACTAATTGTTTTGGTGTCAGGAAAATCTTCCAGTTGTGTCTTCATCCAGTAATGTCGAAATTCAGTCTAAGAGAGAAGAAAGAACCATCATTGTTGAAAAGAAAAAACATATATTAATATTATAAGACAATTGTGGCTCATTGGCACAAGCATGTGACAGTTGTAGATTCAATTCCCAAGAGAAAATGTATATATGTTTTAATATTTTCAATTGCTCATTTTATCATTATTAAACAAAAAACAAAATGAATATTTTTAATCTTACTATTTCAATTATATTTTGCCAGTGTTATTCCATGCTTAGGAAAGAAACAGTTAAGTTTAAAAAAATTTAATACAGCGGGCATTTGAATATTTTGGAAATATTCTATGTCAATTATTTTGATTAATTATATAATATTCTTTAAAAAGTACCTCTCCATCTGTCATAGGTTGATTATTCCAAGCAAGCAAGTCTAATAAGAACAATGTATTAGTCTTTTCATAATAAAAGCAATCCAGTACACAACAATTCTTGCGGAAACAATTGTAGGGGCTGCCCCCTGGCAAACCAGTGTGACACTCAAACTTAAAATGACCAAACTTTGTATAGAACTTTGTGGTACCCTGAAACAGAAGTTGTCATGTATTTTTTTTATATAAAAGTAAATTATTACAAAAAGCTAAAGAATTTACTACAGAAGTCATCAGAGCCCAGTATCTGATTGTCAATGGTGTGGTTATGGGTTTGATTTCCACTTTAGGGAATGAGACACTTTTCCTCCCTCTGGTAGGAAGACTCAATATAAAATTGAATGTCTCTATATACAATATTGGAAAAGTGTAGAATTAATGTATCTTAACACCAGGTTCCCTCTGCTTTTCTAATTATATGAGGGATACAGTGGGAAGTTAAAAATAATTGTTTATTTTTTCTTTCATGGCCTTTTATTCATAAGTGACTTGTAATTTCACAATAATTTTCTTAGGGAATATAAACACTGAGCTAATTAATCTTTTTAAATAATATATTTATAAGCTCATATGTATAATTGCAGCCACCACAGCTCAACAATACTAAGTCTGGCTCTAAATGCAACCATGGTGTATTCAATACTACCAGAGAGCATGAAGTATTTTGATTTCCCTGCTTTGGTAAAACTGCAATATTGAGTTGTCACTCTACTCAATGTGTAAAGAGGAGAACAACATTCCTGGACACTGAGTCTACTGAGATACAGAATGAAGCTGAAACATTGTTAAAAATTATATAAATTAAATAATATAAAACTTACATGATTGGCAATTGCAAGTAGCCTTAATCCTTTGGGACATGGGACAACATACCAGTTCTGACTAAAATCCCCTGGCTTTTCAATCATCCATTCTGATAGCATCAAAACATTACTGTATGTCAGACATGTCTTATGAAATCCAGACACATAAATATTAGGTTTGTATGGTACCTGCAAATCAAATTAATTTTAGATTTTGAGGTTGAGGTATAATTACTTTACTTTGTTGTATGCTTGGTTCTGTTATAAACTAAAAGAACCAATCCCAGCTAAATAATTAAAAGGCATGCGTAACACAAAAAAATACATTAAATCACAATTAAGCCACAGATGGCTCTGACTCTGTTGTGGTGCAGGGGCACAAGCATATGACTATAAATGCTACATTTGTGGGTTCAATCCAGCTTGGTGAAATGAATTATTATTTATTAATATTTTTACTTACCTCTTAATTCAGTTTCCCCACTAAACAAAATGCTTCTAAAATTTGGCAGAAAGTGGACAATGGAAATGTCTTAAGACTAACCTCTGCCTACCATGATATATACAGAAGCGAAAAAAAAACCATACTTCAACATGGATTAAGTGTATTTCAATAAACTTACCTTCTTATAGGGTTTAAATAACTTATTATCTTCAACAGAGTTTGCAAGCTCCAAAATGCCTCGGAATTTATCTATTTTGTTGTTTCTATTGCTGTAATGAATGATATGCACTATTGAAATGGTAATAAGCAAACTAAGTTTCACTACACTAAATTGTTTTATACACTACAGAAATGAAATTGTTCATATTATACAGTACATATTATATAAAATATTCAAATATTGTTTTTAAATACTAAAAAAATGATTACCTCTTTTGAATCTCTAAAAGATGTTTACGCCTTTCTTCCTGATTTCCTAGCTTTCCCCAGTTTTTATAAAGGCCTTCATAATTGCTGGCTTGGCTTTCTTCCGTTTCTGTGGCTTCAAGGTTCAGTAACGCTTTTTCTAAAATTTCTAAATCTTCTTCCATAATTTCAAAGAACAGGTAACGGCTACAATATGAAAATTCACTTTTATTTTACATTACAATTTACCATACAATAGCCGGCATGTATCGCTGAGCCACTTTGACTTGACAAGTTGACACTTTCGAAATGTAAACTTGTCTGCTTGTCAAATTGACACTTAGATTACTTTGACATATAAAGCCAACCATACACTATAAAACTTCCGCCCTGACGTTAAAATTGTTTCCTCACAAGTAGCCACATGGTGCTTGCATTTCTTCAGGGACAAAGTACTGTCTTCCCTACCCAACCGGTGTCGTTGTAAACGTCAGTAAGGCTAACAACATTAACCTCAAGTTGGAAAAAATAAGTAAAAATTGCTGCACCTAGAAGCTATTAAATCTTTAAACGTCCTGTAGCTATTAAGTACTTTATGAGATGCACAAGCATTTCTAATTAAATAGATATAAATATTTCCTTATTATTTTCATTTCTTCGTTGTGGTATCGAGGCAAGGCATGGCGTTGAGTTCCGCCAACTAATACGCCTTTATGCCCCTATAATACAATCTTACAAATCTTACATATATATTATTATACGAATTATAAAATAATTTCAAAATAATTACGTATCAAGCTGTGTAAATATTTTCATTAAAATTAACACTTATAGCTATCTATTAAAATTTGATTTAAATTTCGATTTTAATCTCTATATACCTACATACATATACATTATTGCCGACAAAGTCAGTTGCCTAGCGTGAGACTTAAACCCGTAAAATACATACCTAACTATTCTTCTTATTTGAATACAACATAAAAACCGTACAAACAAAAGTAAAAGTAATAACAAGTAAAATTAATAATTAATTTTAAAGGTATATAAAATAATATAGTACATATTTTAGATTATTATTGTGAGAATTGAACACGACAAAATATCAACTTACTTTAAATTAATCGATAAAATCAATACGTATACGACATTAATAAATTAAACTACGTTAACGTTAAACATGCAGTTTTAATGATGAAGATATTTATAGAAAAAACTTTGTAAAATTAATACTTAATAAGAATGAAACTTACATGTATAGAGCTAATTTCAGGGATACGTCGTATTGTTTCTATTTTTATTTATATTCCACTGAGGCTATATTGCAAAGCGCATGCGATTAGACATGCGCGCGAATGCAGGTGGCTGC
The DNA here is from genome assembly GCA_917862395.2 of Heliconius sara. Classification (NCBI taxonomy): domain Eukaryota; kingdom Metazoa; phylum Arthropoda; class Insecta; order Lepidoptera; family Nymphalidae; genus Heliconius; species Heliconius sara. Next base: position 16,505,983 of record OU860789.1, on the reverse strand, counting down.
AACTTAACATCTGGTATATTCGATTGTAAACCAATCATTCGATGTTACTATGACGTTAATGATCACGGTATTTTAGATTTTAATAATATTATTATAAGTTTTGTTTTTGCACAAAATATTGTGGGCGATCATGAATAAGCAATGGACTACTGTAACATTATTCGTTTCAGTGATACTATGCATGAGCTCTAGCTAAGTAGATATGTATTTTCAGGATTCTAAAAGATGCAATTCTGCGTTATAATTTTGCAATACTGCTATGAATTATTTATACCACTAACGTACATTCCTTTTTTTTTATTTCGACCCAACACATATCAGGGTAAACATTACAGAAGGAACATAAAAATCTAGTGTTAGGATGCTTCCGTTTCCAATTTTCGTCGAATTGTGGCATTGCGTTTTCATTGGCGGAATTCAACGCTGCCTTGCATTGTTATGAGAGCGAGAAAATGAAAATATTATTTTTTTTATTCCCCTGAGTGGGAATTGAAGCCATAATCGTTACGTTTTCAGTCGTACGTACGGTAATGACTCAGTGCCACTACGGTCACAAGTTTGACTTATTTATATTATTGTTGTGTATTTAAATGTCCAGTTCCCAAAATATTACTAAGGTGATAAAATTTAAAGTATGTCCAATAGATATTTTTATATAATTACCACCCGCAAAGATTTTCATATAGAACAAATGCGTTTACAAGTTCAGTTCAAATTCATAATATTCTTTATACGCTTGCAAGCACTAGTGAAACGTCGAATGAACATAAAGTTACCACCGAGCACCGGTGGCTCGGATGGCAGTTCTACTGAGAAGAGCCGGCAAGAAACTTAACTGTTTCTCTTTTCTACACGGTATAGGATACCCATAAAAGGTTTATTAACTTTTGGAGACGATAACTTAGCACTAAAAACTTACGTTTCTTTCTCGTTCCTGTCGTATAGTGTCACTATTTTTATTATACCTAACATTGAATATGTATGTCAAAGGCTGTGCCGCTGCGACACCACGGCCTCATAAATTCAATTACTTTCAGTTTCAATTAATAAATAAAATATAAAACATATCATACCTAAGTACTAGTGACTGTCCGCGACTACTTTGACCTGCACTATTATTTATTTAAGGTTAAGAAATTAATTTCACAAAACCTACAGTAGGTTTAAAGTGTTAAGATATTCCGTTCGCCACTAAGTATTCGGCGAATTCTGGTGACATATCGTGTTGGGTGGCGTTACTCAACCCTGCGCTTTGTCTCGTTACCAGAGTCAGGAAATGAAAAAACTAAATAATTCATGTCCTTGAGTGGGAATCGACCCCTCAACCTATCACGTTCACAGTCGCATGCTTGTGTCCCTGCTGCATTACAACGGGCTTCAGGCGGAATTTTAAAGTAATTTTTTATTATTATTTTATAATCCTTCTAATTAATCTCTGATGTTTCTAAAGTAATATGCTGTAAACGATAATTAATATGATCTACAGTGAATTAGATAAGGATATATATATATTTAACTATTTAAAATAGTGTCGTAATCGACTCTTTATATATATTTTCTAAATTATATAAAAAAAATTAAAAGGGTTACTGTAACAAAATAATATAAAAATGTCCGTTACTTCTAAACAATAATCATGTATAACGGAATATAGACTGCATTATCGTCGTGGCGCAGGGGTACAAGAGCGTGAATATAATGCGACGCTTGCGGGTTCGATCCCCACTCGAAGAAATGAATTATAATATTCTAATATTTTCATTGCTTCGCTCTTGCACCAAGGTATAACACCTGACATGAAGTTCCGCCATTCAACCCGGAATGCCCGAAGAATTTGGCTAAAAATGGGGAACGGAGTGTAACTGTACCTCTGCCTATCCTGCTGTGTGCGGGATATAGCGTGAAGCTGATTTAATTTGATTTTTGATTTTTTTGACTTTATATTCCATTAAACATGATTATTATTTTTAATTTCTCCTCAGTTTTATCACATTTTCAGACATGGCTGAAGACAGTAACTTGAATTATTGCGTTATTTAAATACACTGTAATATAATTTTAAAGATAAAATGTTTTTTGCTTAACTTTTTTTTATTATATCTATATGAAAAAAGTCGGCGTAACCACTGCTCGGTTTACTGTGCATATCCGCCCTCTGCGCTCGCTCTAGCGTAAGTAAAAAAAAATTGAAGGACAATATTGTAAATGGTTTTTTTAAATTATAATATTTACAATAGTGCGTCGTCTTACACCGTTCGTGTTAAAGTTTACACTGCTATATTTAAAATACACTCACTAAAATCTTTTTATAAAACATGGAAATTTAACTAAGTAATTATATCATATCTATGCGAAACATTTCACTTATAGTAGGTACTTATAATGTAATTCATAAATATTCATTTCTATAAACATTAAAAGATAATGTTTCAAACTCTCTAAGCAAACAAATGGATAAGCCGTGGTGGAGCAGCCGTAATGGTGACAATCCTTCCTTGATTTTTTTTTCGGATTCTATACCTCAAAAATAACCGATAAAGTGCGAGTTGCGGCACGAGTATGATCTCAGAAAATGGCTTACCTCTCGGCGGTACAATGTTATGCAAACAAATTTGCATTTTCACTTGATATTTGCTATATCTATAATCATTTCTCCACTTAAAAAAAAGTTCATTTTGTAGACTTTTTTTTATTATAGACAATTAAAGTAAAGAACTCTTTCGAAACCGAAATTTACTCGCACTTAAAAATATCTTAGAAAAAAATATTAATCGTTTCTATTTTTTATATTAGAAGTTATTTGTTTAACTACCACTGTAGTTACAAATAAATAATAAAAATATCGTCGTAAAAAAAACCATTGACTGACTGACAGGAATGATGTACAGACATTAACCTACCAAAGCGACATCGTTGCACACGCCTCGTTCACGAAATGGGGTCGTAGATATTGGCGGTGAAATTGAAAGAATTGAAAAAAAGTATTTTCGGTTATTATACAAATTATAGGTTTTTTAAGTGCGTCTTTGCTACACAAAGGCGGGTAAGGGTGTATGGATATGTGCGTATGTTGCATTGTAGAGACGAAACGCCTTGGCAATATATATTTCATAATTGTTGAGTTAATCCATCTGTCTTAGCTAGCGAGTGATACTAAACACATGGCAGTAATTAAAATTCACCATATTGACAACCAGTCATATTGTCAAAACAAAAAAAAATCGACAAACTACGTCAAGCTTATGATTTTTCACTTTAAGTAGCATTTTACGATATATAAAGTTTTAAAGTAATTTTAACAACCATTCTTGCAAAATTTCAGATGGTAGTAGAAGCGGATTCAAGTATGAAGGGATATTAAAGTTAAGAAATTCTAAAAAAAAATATGAAATGAAAGTAATATTATTAAAAAAAAAAACAAAAATCCCGACTGCATAAAATTAAAAAGAATAAAACAGATGTGCAATAGTTCATTAAGATTAATTATAAAATTTACGTGGAATTTTATTCGAAATTGTTCGAAGGAGGTCCCGACTGTTAATCCTAATAAACTATTGCACATGCTTTTGCTTAGTTTTATGTAGTTGGGATATTTGTTTTTTTATAATATTTTTTTCTTGTGAATAATGTTGAACATAGTTTTAAAGTTTGAATAATTCAAAGTGTCATTTTAAAACGGACCAGAGTAAGGAAGCCGCATCGTGCTTGCGCGTGATCTGTATTTACGCATTTTGCGGCATAGACAGAAAAACTTATGGTAATAATGCTTTACATACAATTTTCTATGGAGACTTTGTTGATGCTGTTTTTATATTAACTTTTAACTGTATCTTAACATTTTTATCGTATCATTTAAATTTTAAAATTACATACTTTATTCGTAATACGCAATTACGTATCCATCCTAATATTTATCTTTTCAACTGCTGAAATATCTCATAATAAGTACGAGTAAGTAATCGAAACATAAATAATAATCAAAAGTTAAATTTATTTAAAAATATAATTCAATATGAAAGACAAATATATACTTATCAGGTACATCAAATATCAATACTACAAAAGATTTTTTTCTTATTACACTATAAGATTAATATTATAATTTGTCACTGAGAAATAGTGAATCATAATTCATAATACAGTAATCAACTATGATCATTTGTAAATTACGTTACGATTTGACCTGCAATGATTATGTCAGTTTAAAATTTCGAATTTCCCGCAATATTTTATACTTCATTACTATTTAATTGATAACAGGCAAATGTACTCAAATATTCATTTTAACTAATAGGTAATAAATTTCATTGTTTTTCCTCAAATATCATGATAGTTATACTCGAAAGATAATGAAAACTACTTTTAGATTTACCATAATATATCTTGTGCAGTTTTAACAATATTGCCATATAGGTTTGATGTTCCCACTAAAGTAGTTATAATTAAAATATATGAAATATATTTTTGAAAGTGTAAATATAAATACCCTATATTTTTACTAGTATTAATAATATTGGTCTATAATGGAAATATTTATTTATTATAATACATTTTCATTTCAATATAAGAAGATTTGAATTATTATTGGCGGAGAAAGAAAACCACACAATCAGATGGGAGTAATAGTGCGGAGGAAAAATACAGAGGGACTTTTGGCATGTTCTGAAAATACCTTCGTACCTTCTTTATAATATTATAAATATGTATATTTTTGGACCATGCAGTCAGAGCTGCTTCCTTAATATTCAAAACTATATTTAACTCAAATTAATATTTACATCATAATATTGAAAACGTTTACATTCTAATTGATATATTTAAAAAGGTTAGAATGAACGTATGTGCTTGAAGCTAGGGAGTTAAATGATTATGGGATAGCAACATTATAGTTAGTTCCGAAGTTTGCCGAGCGTTTTTCTATTGGAGGCCGAGAACATCCGAATGTATGATTAGGTCACGTGGTACTTTTGGAGTCTTCGTGGCGTAGCTTGTTCAGCTGCTCGTCGAAGCGGCTGTCGGACGGTCGCCTCTCAGCGAGTCTGCGTACAATGTAGCAGCCATTTTTGTTCTTGTTCATAATAGCGTGCGCATATTTTAATGTATTTAGAGGGATATATAGGAATTTTTTCACGATGACTATCATAGTCTTTTTAATAGATACATCTGCTTCTATGAACCAAAGAGCTTATTTGGGCGGACGCCCAACGTTGCTCGATGTAGCCAAGGGCGCTGTGGAAACGTTCGTAAAGGTACGTGCAGTGTCATCGACTCCTCAAACCGCCTCGTTTTGTGATCGATTTGTTTATCGCGTGTATAGTGTGTGGAACTTATTAATATTATGTCCTAGGTTCGTCAACGATCTCCTGAAAGCAGAGGCGATAGGTATATGCTCCTAACTTTCGAAGAGCCACCCGCGAACATCAAGGTTAGTAAATCAGAGTGAACACGTTTTTTGGGGATATTCTTGTAGTTTAATCGTGAATAATGATAGCAAAGATTGTCCTGGTGTGTCTTTATGGAATGCACTGTGATCTGGAAACTAGAACATGATCATACGTTGAAAATACGAATTTTACTGAAATATAAAACACGACGTAAACAGGACGAACCGCTGCCGTTGCTGCCTTCGCGATGTCGCTCGCGACTGCGCTTTCGTCGAGCGCTCATTGGTCGAGAAAACGTATTTAACGAAATGGCGAATTGGGGGGAAATATGAAAGGATGAGTGCAGGAATGTGTTATATGATTGTGGTTTCGTTTTGTTTGATAACGATTAATGATATCGAGGCATGTTTATTACCTAAATAAAATATACTTTTATAATTATTTTATTTTATAATATTTTTGCAGGCTGGTTGGAAAGAGAATTTAGCAACATTTATTAATGAACTTAAGAACCTGCAGTGCCTTGGATTGACAACAATGGGTGCTGCTTTGAAACATGCATTTGATGTGCTCAACATAAATCGAATGCAAACTGGTATAGATACCTATGGTCAAGGTAGATGTCCTTTTTACTTGGAACCATCTGTCATTGTAGTCATTACTGATGGAGGAAAACTGACAAGCAATGCAGGAATTCAGGAAGAAGTGAGTATTACTTTGTGCTTGCTTAAAAAATTGTCCAATAGTTTTTCTTATTAGATTTTTGTATTTTTTGTATTTATAATTAAGATTACTTCCATTGTTTATAATACATATTTAGTGTTTTATAGTACAAATTTCATATTTACTGATTGTGATTCATCTTTCATAATAAATATTATACTAATAAATCCACAAACAAAACTGATATAATGTAAACTCCTTAATTTCATAGATTGCGTCCCATAAAATTTTCTTATTTGTTGGTTTAGCTATGATGCAAACATTTACTGATATCTTATCTATTTAGTTTTGTTTGGTTACAGGTTAAATTAGAATTTTTCATACTTTTTATTTCAATGTTTTTGAATAGGAAAGTTGAGAATATATAAAATTATATACAATATATTAATATTATAATAACTCTTAAGACAGAGTCTTATTAGACAGTTTTTAGGGCTTTGCAAATAATTAATTACAGAGTACTTTAAAACTTAATTACATGTTGTTTAATTTTATCACATTTTTTTATAAAATCATATATTGATATAATATATGTAATATTTTAAAATATAATTATGTAAATATATTGAGATTGAACAGAAAATTCAATATTGTAAGATTCCAAAAATTAATTGCAGTTTAATCTACCTATGAACTGTCCTATACCTGGATCCGAGTTAACAAGAGAACCATTCAGGTGGGATCAGAGGTTATTCTCTTTGGTGCTGAGGCTAGCTGGCACTCCTGCAGTTGAAAGAGATACTGGACTGGTACCATCTGATTCATCACCTATAGATGCAATGTGTGAAGTTACTGGAGGTTAGTATTAATTAAATTGTAATAGGTTATGTAATTTTTTATTTTTTTGTGAAAAATTAATTATATGTCAATAAAATAAATATACTTTTAGTTTAGTTGTTTAGTTCTTTATTTATTTTATCTGATAGCTCACAAGTTAACCAATAAAAGTAAGTCAATATTTTATTACTATTATTTCTCAATAATATTTCACTTATTAAGTTTTAAAACTAAATAAAATCTCACCAAGATTATAAAAATCAGAAGATATATTTATCAATTTACTTACATTATTATAATTATTTTTAATAATCTGATAATTTACTTATTTAGAAAATGTATAAAAATTTGAACGTAGCGGGACTCGAACCCGCGCCTCCTGGAAACCGACCAGGCGCTCTGACCACTGAGCCATACGTTCTCGCCAAGCTACGTCGAAATTCTTATACGCTTGTTACAACTTATTTATGTTGTTAGCATCTCTGTAGGGAGATTTTTACGAATTTCCGCTACCCAAAGATAATTACTAAGAATTATCGTTTGGCAAGAGAGAATACTATTTTTTTAAATATTTTTTTTTTAAACATTTTTAAAGTGTTAATCCACACTTAGGAATGATAAATACTTATTAAATTTTTATACGTTTTCTAAATAAGTATTTATCATTCTTAAGTGTGGATTAACACTTTAAAAATGTTTAAAAAAAAAAAAAAATTAAAAAAAAAATCTGATAATTTATTTGAAGCAAATTTTCTTATTGTAAATTAAGCAATCACTCCTTGCATTAAAAGTAGTTTTTACACAGTACATATTTGTATTTATTTATTATGCTAAATAGTTAGTAAACAGGGGTGACATTATAGGCCCTTTACAAACCAGTATATCAAGTTTTTTTGTATAGAATTCTCGTTGAAAATTCTTGCAACATAACACTTTATTACAATAAACTTACCTTAACTGAATATTATATGTGTAAGATAGGCTAAGCTCTGTGTCGAACTTGAACAATTTTAAGGAACTGCTCTGAACTACCCAATATATTTGAAATAGTATTTCTTCTATATAAAATGATTAGTAGCATATTTTAAGAATTTGAATTAATGAATAAAAATATATTATAATATCTTCAAACACTGTGACACGGTTAAGGGTCTGGTTGTAAATATGATTGTAATGGGTTTGATTCCTATTTGATTTTTTTTTTCCAATCTAAATGTCACAAAATATAAGGTACATGTATTTTGTGGCATTTTTCATTCTGGTAAGAAACAAAGCACCTCATTGTGTTTAGCCACTCGACACTCGACATCTCAAAAATTGGGCAGAAAATCAAGAATGAAATCTATATTATTACTAGGTTTCTTCTACATACAATCTTTTGCGACATGTAGTGTGAACAAAAAAATATAATAATAATAAAACAAATATATTTTTCAGGTCGTTCCTATTGCATAACATCGCATCGTATGCTAATGCAGTGTATCGACAGTCTAGTACAGAAGGTCCAGAGTGGTGTAGTTATTAACTTCGAGAAAATTGGCCCCGACCCTCCTCCAATAGATGGTGGAAATAACAGAGAAGGCGAGGAGGATGTACCAGAAGGCGATAAGGAAATGGATGTCGATGGAGATAGAAATGGAGTATGTATTTTATCTAATTTGATTTATCTTTTTCTTTTTTATACAATGCGATACAAAGAGAAATTATAATATTAATTTATGAATCTGGGGACTGGTTATAATATATTTGATACAATTACATTAAAAAAGATATTTAATCTTATGTACAACCCAGTGGTTTTCGAACCTAAATTACACATTGAGCTTCAACAAAATACTTTATTTGTAATATTATATGTATTATTAGTGTTCCGCTAAAATAAATAATAAAATAAAAAATAAATCAGCTTCACGCTGTATCCATCCCGCACACTGCAGGGTAGGCAGAGGGAACGTAGTGAAAGACACTCCGTTCCCCACTTTCTGCCGAATTCCGGAGGCATTGCGTGTTAAGTGGCAGAACTCAACGCCGCACTTTACCTCGACACCAGAGCGAAGAAATGGAAATATAAATTTAAGTAAATAAAAATAATAATAATATAAATTTAAGTAAATAAATAAAATAAATAATATATTCATTAATTTAATATTAGGGCAGTCATGCTGCAGAGGCACAAAGTGTCATTATAAAATCTACTTACTGGTTGTGGGTTCAATCCCAACTCGAGGAAATTAAATATTTAAATTTATATTTCCATTTCTTTACTCTGGTATAGAGGCAAAGGGGGCGTTGAGTTGCGCCACTCAACACGTAATGACTCCAGATTTCGGCGGAAAGTAGGGAATGGAGTGTAACACTAGTTTCCCTCAGCCTGCTCTGTTGTGTGCGGGGTATAGCGTAAAGCTGATTAATTTTATATTAAAAATATTTACTTCCAGCGTTGGAATGGAGGACCTTATCAAACAGGAATGCCCAATCAAGCGACTGCACCTCAAGCGTGGCGTTCATGTCGGCGTCTCATCTATGTACCACGTACAGTGTCGCAGAAGGGCTTTGCTGTTGGTTTCTGGCCGATACCCGAATCATTCCGACCTGACCCCAACGCTCCATCTTTGGTATGTTTTATTTATTTTGCTTACATGATTTTTCTATCAGCTTTACGCTGTAGCCAGGCCTCTCGCATATAGTTTGGAAGAGTGGCGGAACTCGTCGCTGCGTTTTTTCCTCGGCACCAGAGCGCAGAAATGAAAATATTAATAAATAAGAAATTATTTCTTAAGTGGGAATCAAACCCACAATCGTCACGTTACGGTCAGAATTCAATATTTCTTAAATATTTATAATAAAATGTTATTTGCCAAGTAGCAGTATACATAAAAAAAATCTTAATATATGTTTACTTTCATAGTGTTGGAGTTTCTATACATTTTATTAGTAGCTTATGATATGTTAGCTATTCATGCGCCTATTTAAATTAAAAAGATAAATGTGAATACATTTGTATGTAATTAACATAGCAATATATAAAGAAGAAACAATCAACTCTGCTGAAGATATCCAAATGATGGTCATGCATATTTATTCCATAGGACGAAACATAAATTAGCATATGTTGAATTGTAATGTAAATAGTTTTTGTGTCGCTAGCTGGAACAAAAAATAAGACAAGCAATATATTGTAATTTGGGATCGAAACATTTAGTAAAAATGATTTCTCTCTGATGGTTTTGAATTATTTAATTTAAAGTTAGTAGAAGTTGATCAATAAAATGTATAGTTTTTGTTAAACTATTAAATAAAAAATATAAAAATACCGTATATATTTACATACATAACATAAATTAGGGAATATATATTTTTGAACAGTTTTATTAAAGTGTTATTCCACACTTAGGAAAGAAGGCGCGGGTTCCAGGACGCGCGGGTTCGAGTCTCGCTACGTTCAAATAATTTTATATTTTTTCTAAATTAGTATAGGGTATATATATATCTAGAATTATTTTAATATTTTTTTTTAATAACACCCGCACACTACTAAATTGAAAATAAATCTTTGTAAATTTTTCTGTCGTAAAAATTATAGCTAAACCGCTAAGCTATTAAATTAATTTATTTAAAAATTATCTTTCAGCCTCCACGATCGGCACATCCCGTAGTAAAATTCACATGTTCATCTCAAGAGCCGATGGTCATCGACAATTTACCTTTCGACAAATACGAGCTCGAACCCAGTCCTTTGACCCAATTTATATTGGCAAGAAAACAACCTACTATATGTTGGCAGGTATGTACTTGAATTTGTATTTATGATTACTGTATTACTAAACTGTAATTTTTAAATTATCACTTTATGTTCCACATAGGATAGGCAGAGGGAACCTAGTATTAAGACGCACCATTCCCCCCTTTCTGCAGAAATTTCGAGACATTGCGTATAGAGTGACGGAACTCAACGCCGCGCTTTGTCTTGGTACCAGACTGAGAAAATGAGAATATTAAATAATATATTTGATACCCTGAATAGAAATCAGACCCTCAACGGCTGTGTTTATAATCAAACACTGTGCCAGGATTATATTATATGTAGTAGTTATTGTAAAACAATATAGGTATTTTGTAACAATACATTTAATTTAACTATAACAGGTGTTAAGTTAGTTGTTCACGCTATTTTTTTATATACCAGAATTCAAACCCGCTCATAATAGTCAAATTCTTTACAAGGAATATTTTTAATGTTTTTAAGAAAGTCCTTTAAAATAACTAAAACGTTCTCTTTTCAGGTGTTCGTGGCTAACAGTGGCTGTAAAAATTCCGAAGTCAATCATCCGTTTGGTTACCTCAAAGCGTCAACAAATCTCACTTGCGTCAATTTGTTTGTGCTACCATATAATTATCCAGTTCTATTGCCGTTATTAGACGATTTGTTTAAAGTGCATCGCTGTAAACCAACACCCGAATGGAAATTGGCATTTCAACAGTATTTGGATAGGATGCCTTCTTATTATGTTACGGTAATTTCACAGAATGGAGGAGTCGTGGCCGCGCTGAAGTTATATTTTCAGAATTTTTGCATATATACTTGGGATCTTCAAAAGTAAGAAAAGTCCAAAATCAAATCTATGCATCTGTCTACAGCTAAATTTGACAGGGCGTCCACGACTCGTTGACCGTGCTATATATGTATCTATTCATGTTTCTAATGACCTCATCGAGAAGTAATGGATAAGATTCTATTAAGAGAGTATATTAAATAAATATTTGTTTCAAATAAACGCGACGGTTGTGGATTCCATTTCGCCTATTATTAATTTTAATAAGCGAAATGCAAAGTATCTAAAGTTGCGCGTTGTAAGCTGCGCTTTGAATTTGTAAAATGAAAAGAATTAGAAATAAAGTTTATTATTAGAAAATCCATTAAAAAAATAACAAAACTTCTACACCAATCACTACCATCATCCTCATAAATTTTAATTTTGCTTGTATAGTTAGAGTTTATAATTATTATCTTAGTTTTATTCATAACTGGCTTTAACCACGCTTTCCTCACAGTGGTTTAATGTAATCATTCTATAAGAGGGTTCTATTGATATCTTTCCTTGATATATAGAATATTCAACACAATAAAAACCATTCCAACCAGTAGTTTCCGAGATTATCGTGTTCAACCAACCACTCTTCAGCATTATAATATCAGTATACATTACTCTAAAATTATTTAGTTTATTTTCAATATCATATTTTGTAAACAAAACATTTTCAGTACCTACTTGTGCGGATCTTGCTTCACTCTGGCATTCTGCCAACACTAACTTCTTCACTGTCTTAAGCAATGCACATGTTTTAGTTATATTATTTCTATTTGAATTAAAGTAAAAAGATATTAATATTTAAAATATTATGAACAACCCAGTGGGTTTCGGACCTACATCATATCCCATGTGAGATTCAACAAAATACTTCATTTGTAATATTTTATGTATTACTAGTGTTCCGATAAAATGAATAAAAAAAAATCAAATCAGCTTCACGCTGTATCCCGCAGGCATCAGGATGGGTAGGCAGAGGGAACTTAGGAGCAGGAACTTTAAGACACTACATTCCCCACTTACCGCCGAGTTCTGAACGCATCGCCTGTTGAGCGGCAGCACTCAACGCCGCCCTTTATCTCGACACCAGAGCGAAGAAATGAAAATATTAATGCAAATAAATATTTCATCTCCTCGAGTGGGGGTCGAAGCCACAACCAGTCGATTTTACAGTCACACTTTGTGCCCCTGTGCCACGACTGGCCTCGTAAATACTTAAATATTAATTAATTTAATATTAGGCCACTCGTGGCGCAAGAGCAGTGTCATTGTAAAATCTACTTGTTATGGGTTCGATCCCCATTCGAGGAAATGAAATATTTAAATTAATATTTTCATTTCTTTGCTCTGGTGTCGAGGCAAAGCGCGGCGTCGAGTTCCGCCACTCAACACGAAATGCCTCCAGAATTCGGTGGAAGGAGTTTCTTAACATTAAAAAAAATTTAAAGAACAGGCTGATTATATGGTTGATGAAATCGCTTGATTCAAAGCTGTTTTTTCGACTTTATAATGGAATGATAAGACGTTTATTTATTTTGTTATTTAATTATTTATATTATCCTATTAACACATGTTATGAAATATAATAATATTGTTTTATTTATATATAATCAGCGTAATGCGTCACAGTGGGTCAGTTTCTGACTCCATCCTCAATTAATTGTAGATTTAATTCCCACTCAACGTGATTATGATAATTTAATTATTTTAATATCCTCGCTCTGGCTTACCTTCTTTGACACTCTGCCTGTCCCTGCTTCACCGTGCTATAGGAAAATATTGAAAGTTAAATGAAACAAATATTGTTATTTCATTTGTTCTGTGAATAACAAAACTGTTATATATTTAATGATAAATATTTTCACACTAGAAGCATTTTTCCAGCCACTTCGCCGAGCTCTCACTAAGATGGGGGCGTCAACACCGCTGGTTCAAAGTTTGATTCCCGACACTCAAGATAACTCGCTCAGCTTCTCTGTACTGAATTATCTGAAAAGACTGAAAAACCAAGCTAAGATTGAATTTGAGAAACTGTGCGCCGATGTCATTAATAAAGCATCAAGTGGGAATAATCAGAAGGTACGTAATTGAGAAAAAATATATAGTAATTTTTTTACAGCTACATTCTGTATACTAGGGGAACCTAATGTTAAGGCACTCTGTTTCCCACTTTCTGCCGAAATATCATGACATGCGTGTTGAGTGGCGTAACTCAACACCGCGTTTTGTCTTTTTACCACAGCAAGAAAAATGAAAATATAAGAAAAAAATATCAATTCCCGAGTGAGAATCGAAACCACTAGCGTTGCGTTTACAGTCACACGCTTGTGCCCCTTCACCATGATGGAATCAAAAATCAATATAAACATCTAAAAATATTTTATCTTTCAAAACGTAATATAAACCAATATGCCTTTCAGATAGCAGAGAGTGTCCGTGTAATGCCACGTTCGCCTCTCAAAAAGGATCTCACAACGCATCCCAGTTTACAAGACAAGTTCACAGCATTACGAGACCAGCTGAACGAGTTTGGTGGTTTCGTAGTGGGTCTGTCCCGAGGCAGGCATAAAACCCAAACCCACACGTATAGGAACCCCTTCGATATACAGCGGCGTGATTTGCTGGATCAAGTTAGTGTTGCTTTTTCTATATTACGGTTATAACATATTAGGATTTATTGTTTTAAGAAAATTGTATAAATTTTTGTTATACTATTGACAATTATATTATTTTAATTTTTGTCTCGAATTTTAGTGGAGTGTTTTGATGTCTAAGGTGTCTGTCTCTGCTTGTTGGCAGTGAACATCATCATGTACCTTTTGTTGTTTTTTCTTTTTAAAACTCAATGAAGTGCCATCAGTCAACAATACTGTCTCATGATTCTTTCTACCTATACCCTATTCACGAAGACATAAAAAAGGTTATTTTATAGGTCACGATTGATGGAGCTTAATATTTTAATAATAACAAATAGAACTTATTGGATCATAATAATTATAATTTATTGATAATTAAATTAGCTTCACGATGTATCCCACACACAGCTGGGTAGGTAGAGGGAACCTAATTTTAAGACACTCCGTTCCCAACTTTCTGCCGAATTTTGGAGGCATTGCACATTGAGTGGCACAACTCAACGACGCGCTTAGCCTCGACACCAGAGCGAAGAAATGGAAATATAAATGTAAGTAAATATTTCATCTCCTATGAGTAGGGCGAGTAGGGATCGAACCCACAACCGGTTGGTTTTTCAGCCACACTTTGTACCACTGTGCCACGACTGGCCTGATCATGAAATAAAATCAGTTTCACGCTGTATCCCGCACACAGCAGGGTGGGTAGGCAGAGGGAACCTAGTGTTTTAGACACTCCGTTCCCCACTTTCTGCCGAATTCTCGAGGCATTGCGTGTTGAGTGGCAGAATTCAACGCCGCGCTTAGCCTCGGCACCAGAGCAAAGAAATGGAAATATAAATTTAAGTAAATATTTCATCTCTTCGAGTGGGGATCGAACCCACAACCAGTCGGTTTTGCAGTCACACTTCGTGCCGCTGCGCTACGACTAGCCTCTAACTGACTGATCATGAAATGATTTTACTAATTATATTTTAAAACTTTATAAAATTGCACATGTACAATGTGCAATTTTATAATGTTCTTTACATTAAATCAATACATAAGATATTACACAGACTAACATTAGCGTTTGACAATATACACATTTGTATTTATAAAGTGATAAACACGTCGTTATGGCAACGCGTATTTTACGCGTCAACGGGTCCTTTATTATGTTTAAATTTTGTAAGTAAAAACACCCAAAAATCACAATCATAACGTCAATTACTATAATACATTAACGTGTGTTTTGTCATCGGTCAGTTATTATTATTATTACTATTGGTCAACCTGTGGATAAGACGGTGTTACTTTTATTGTTTTTATTAAGTTTCTTATTTTGTGAAGTGTAAAGTTGGTTCCTGTTATTTTTTGTAATATTTTTTTTTATATTTCAAAATATGAATAAATCCACCAGACTAAACCTAAAATTACATAAAAAAATTGCAAAGAAACGGTATATTTTTGTTATGATAAAAAAAAATAGACCCCTGTGGTGATTAAAAGGAAATTGCCCAGGAAATTTCTTACCATTCACATCAAACGGCGAAACCTATTAGCTTAATAAGAGGTCAGAAGATTGAGTACACGTCTTATTGTGCCTTAATGACGTAGATTTATGAACAATGTTGAGTGCTGCATGCAAACAAATGCTTTGGTGCCAAGTCACAGAATATGCCAAAAACATCCTGTGGTTTTCCAATTTGTTTTGTTTCGTTTGTCCCAAGCTTCATTTTATACTCTATAAGATCTATACCATATTATACTATACTGTTAATTATGCATACAAAAAATATAAAAATATATATAAATACTAATTGAGAGTACTATAGAAACAGATACAGGTCGATCGTTGAAATCAGATATAGTTCCCGATTTGAATATATGTAGATATTATGACTTTGTCAAATTTCATTAGATCGGAAGTTACACTATACTTTTTACAATTAATTATTAGTAAATACATACTAATTATAACTTAACTTCGCTTTACGCTGCATTGCTAGCGGGCTAGCGCCAAACGCTACGGTCTCTGCATATCTCTTTCGCCTCGTCCACTGTCATCAACCTCTTCATATTTATCTTCTGGGGGTCCTTATGCCTATTATGATATGTTTTCGAAGGTCAACTCAGGTCCCTCTACCTCTCTCTATCTTCTAGCCGCTCACGATTCATAAATCTAGAACTAAAACAAATTATATGTTTGTTAAAATTATATATTAATAATATAAATAAAATTGCAGGTAGTAAGAATGCGCGCGAACTTCCTCCAACCGTCGCTGGCGCACACGCGCCTGGTGGACGAGGACAGCGTGCACTCCATGCCGGTGGCGCAGATGGGCAACTACCAGGAGTACCTCAAGCGCATGACGCCGCAGCTCCGCGAGATCGAGTCGCAGCCTGTTAGACAGCACATGTTTGGCAATCCGTTTAAGATTGACAAGGTGTGTTTGTGTTATATACTACCGTGTACAGTATGGTTGACGAGTCGTGGCCGTTCTGAAGCTAGCTGTGGATGAATTTGATTGTTTGAATTTTTCTTACTTTTGATTAATTTCCTCTAATGAGTACAATGCACAAAAAATCAGAAAGCCTAACTTTCAAGGTCGTCCTGAAATACTGAAATACGAATTTTATTTCTTTTTATGGTGATTGGTAGAACTTATTATGAAATAATGATAAAAAGTATAGAAATGTACTATATAAGTATAACTATATAGTATATGAAAAACTATAATCTAATAAATTTAAATATGCATAAGTAAAATAGGCTTTTGTACAAAAATACTTTACAGAATGATTTCTAAAAAGTATAATCTTTTTTAGTATGTTGAAATAAAATGAAGAACGTTATAAATATAATGTTTGCAATTTTCAGAGGATGATGGTAGACGAAGCGGACATAGACCCACTTGGCGCAGTGCGAGGTAGTGGGGGCCCCGGCGCGGCAGGGAAACGGGGCTCGGAGAGTCCTCGGGCCGTGCCTCCCAAACGCAAAGCCGGGCCTCTGCCCCCACACATAGTGGCGAGGCGGCCGTCCACCCCCGCGCCAGTGGTCACGCCGCCAGTGACGCCAGCGGCGCCACTGAGCCCGGTGACGAGGCCCACGTCGCCACTGGCCCCTGTGCCGACGGAGCTACCGTCTGGAAGACCACCTGAAGTAAGTTTATAAATTATTTTTGTAATTACATGGAAATGTATGAATTATAAATATTTGATACATAATAAAGATAACAGTTTATTTTTATTTAGAACATATGATGCTTTAATTATATTTGTGATTATAAATTTATGAAACCTGGACCAGACAAGTAGTATGATATTTTTAACTTAACTCCAATTATTTGTTTATACTATAAATAGATATTCCGGCTTTAGTAAAGGAATTATATGTTGTGAAATTGTTAAATGAGGAAAAAGTCGAGATCCATAGTACTGTCACTTATTTCTTTTAAATCATATCAATTCATATTTATATAAAAAACACCAGCGTTACCAATAAATCATGTAAAAAATTATGTAATTTTATTTATTTCCAGGAACCTCCAAACGTGGAACCGGAGGGCCCTTCACCTCCACTGTCTCCGCAGCCTGCCGCACCCATTAACCTGCCGCCCGTTATCAAACCCTTTCTCAATGGAGGTTCGTTTATTAAGTTGCCGTACAGCAGATGCCGTGGTCGTCTTGAAGTTAGGCTTGCTGTACTTTGTGTATAGTATACTCTGGAAAAAAATAATGGAAGATAAAATTAAAACTGTAACAACAATTGACTTCACGAGCACGACACGGTATTATTGGGTCTCAGTGTTCTCCAATTTTTTCATATATATCTAACAAAATTTAAAATTATAACGAAATGGCTAACAAAATACCTTAAATAACTTGGAAATATTAGATTATTATATAATTATCACATTCAATCATTTGAGGCAAGTCATGGCAGGTTGTGGACTCGATTCCGACTCTCGTTACCAGAGAGAGGAAATGAAATATTTAATAATTTCACTCAACACGCAAGTGCTTCGTTTAATGGTAAATGAAGTGTCTTAATAGAAACAAAGTTTCTTAACACTAGGTTACCGATACCCTATTGGCTACCCTGCTGAGGCTAAAAAAAAACTACAAAACTTATATGTTTAGCACAACCAAAGTAACAAAAGAGCTCGCCCTACAGATGCGTACACAACAATGGGCACCAAGATGCCGCGGTCGCCGTCCCCGCCGGCGGAGGCGTGCGTGCCGCTGCCCTCGCCGCACGACACGCAGGAGTTGCAGATCAACGCGATACTGCAGGGCATCGCGGCCGAGAACAACTTTATAGCGAGGAATAGACGGAAGAAGCCCAAGGTACATACGTATCTCATTGTAGCATTTATAAATGATATATGCGGGATAAAGAGGAATTGTATCCCAAGCATACGTGTTATTTTTTCTTATAGCCAACATATTGCTTATTTCAATACTCTTGTATAAATAACATCCTTTAGCAAACAACACCGCTCATGTCGTTACGTGAAAAAACCTACCTATTTCAAAAATAAGTAATTTTTATGTATTTATACTTATTTTATAATATATTAACTTATAATTTAGTCTTATGTGTTACTGATACTTTATAAGATCTAGGTTGTTTTGTCTACAGTAACAGACTTCTGCGCTATCACTATTTATCGAATTATAGAATACGCGGTCAAATATAAATATGCTCTGATAATTGATTGATGTAGTCAAGTGTATATTTTTTCTTACTATTCTAAGCGGGATCTATCGTGAAGCTTTAAAAAAATTGCTAAAATAATAATTAATAATTTACTTTTTTTTAAAAATTCCTTCATTATTTGCTAGTTTAGCTTTAGTTATGGAAATTAGTAAGTCTCGAAAATCGTTCGGAAAATTGAGAATGTCATTAGGTTTCCTCTACTTATTCTGCTATATATAAAAAAACTTTTATCTTTTAGATGATAAATATTTCAATGTAATTCGTTGTTTTTACAGATCGAAAAGCAAGAACCAATACTGTTACCACCTCAGCCAACCCGCAAGGAATTGGCGGAGATAAGAAAGCATAATCTTGAAGTACGTTCTGAAGTGTATCGGGCAGTGAGAAGGCCGGGTAGAGGTATGTATTGTTTTACTTTTATATTGTCGTATTACCTAGTCATATTAATGTCAATGACGAATATCATGTCTTCTTTATTCCTTTTTTTATTATTTTGCCTTAGTGCATTGGATGCATCTATTATTTCACCCTGTCATTTAGTATTGCAATGATATAAACATGCATCTGATTTGAACCCACATTTATATCTTATATTTTTATCTATTTGTCATTGAGGTAAACTGAAATTAATCATATTTAAAATTTTTTGGTGTGTCATGATGAATATAACAACCATTTTTAATTGTATAATCTTGATAAGAAGAAAGTATTTAGAACCTTATTTTTTATATGTTAATTAATTGTTATTTGTGACATGTCATATAATATTGTAATATAAAATTTCTTTATTTTGACATCAATCATATGTGTGTTCATCATTTACTGTTAAAACATATTCGTCTGATTAATATTTATGTTTATAATTAATTAGAAAATTGCGTTGCTTGTTGTGTTGGTGACCTATGCTTAAAAATGAAAGCTTAATAAATATAATATACATTGATTAAAATATAATATACATTTCAACCTACAACCATAGTCTGCGTCATATGATAATTAAGCAAAAATGAATCATTTACTGCTGTAAACTAAAAACTGTATGTGTTATCGCCTAATGGTTTCTATAGTTGGTGATAAGGAGTGTTAAAACAAATATGGTAGTAGAAATATTATATGCCTCCGAAATTCGGCAGAAAGTCGGGAACGGAGTGTCTTTCACTACGTTCCCTCTGCTTACCCTGCAGTGTGCGGGATACAGCGTGAAGCTGAAATATTATTATATTTTTTATTCTACTACAGATGCGACATAGTGGCAGGTGGTCACTTTGTCTTCCTCTAATTTTTGACCAAATTTGATTGCTTATACTAGATTAGGCAAATTAAAATAATATTATCATTCTCCCAAGTGGGAATCGAATCTGCCTTCGACAACAGTCGGATATCGTAACCACTGTGCCACAATGGCGTCACATTATTTCTTACAAATACTAAAACATACGATTCTTCCCAACAGATTTCACGAAGCTGTTCGAATACTTAAAACAATTGAAAGGTAGTGTGGATATTAAGAAGGAAGTGATACGTGACGTTATTAGTGAATCGTTGCGTTTCAAGCGGAAAGCGCTCGCGAAACTTCTAGAAGACTTTTTAGCGGGACTAGAGAAGAATGGAAACAGTGCCTCAGTTAACTTGAAAAGGATAAACACAAATAGTCATAGTTAGTGGTTTGTGAAATGAACTCGAAGACTCTGTGTTCGTATATGTATATGTAATGTCACTTAATATTGTTATATATTATATAGATGGCGCTGCCATGGAGCTGTCGGTGTTGGATGGTCGAAATGCATTTTTGTTTATTATACGCATAATATTTTTTTTTATATAATATTATGAATTTTTAGTAATATTAAATAGGCATGGATTTTTTTCAATGAGTTTTTTTTTTGAAAGATTTATCATATAACTATGCACCAATTAAATAGGAAATACCAGGTTTAGTCTGACCAATTAGTTATTGAATTTTTAATATAATCTACTACTTTACAAGTGGAATTGCATTTTAATAATATTTTATAGGTTTATATATATTATTTTGATAACAAAGTATATATTGAATAAATAAAAAGTAAACACCACTTTTACACCGACAGCCTCAATTATATAATTATATAATTTGGAAACAAGCTATTTGGGAGATGCGTCGTAATCGCCTCGTAAGGCTGTGAACATTTCTATGTACAGGGCGGCTAAGCAATAGTGAATGTTATAAAAAAATATTTACACGCATTCATGTTTATTGTGATAAATTATAAAAATGAGATTTTAAATGTCGTTTTTGTTATTGAACTTTGGACTTTTTGTGATACCGCCACGTTTCCGTTACCACGTATAAGCATTTACATAGCATCGAAATTGTTTGTAAGGAAGAGTCTGGAAATGATATGGGACAGCAATATGAAATGTATTTTGAACTGGGACGATTGATTGTGTTTGTTTGTTTGTAAATAGCATTGTAAATATTAGCATACGATTGGATGTAGGATGCTTTTAGGCATCTCTGAATACGACTTTTAGTATGACCGGGTAATAAAAAAATCTAATTGAAAGCAACCATAGTATTATTTTATAACATAGTTCTAATATAGCATATGTATTGGTAGGAAATTATATTTTAAAAATGCTAGATCATTTTAAATTACCAAATGCTTTGATTGGATTACAATAAAACCCTGTCGCTTTAAAAGTCGTTTGGTCAATTGTAAAGTGTATATATCATTTTATAAATAAATTATGATCCTTATTGGATTTTTTATTTTGTGTTTTATTGTCCTTTGTTTTGGGTTAGTGTAAGTATTGTGGGTCTAAATCAATAAGAAAATACGTAATTTAGAATTTGAATAGTGCGTTATAGACATATTGGACTCAACTCTGAAAGGACACATTGAAAAATGGTTTAAGAGGAGGCAAATACTAAGGAGATTGCACAGAATTTGTTTCAGCTGTGTGTTCAGCAGCTTCTGGAAGTAGCCTCTCCGTCGTTTCTTCACAGAAGCATGACTACAGAGCAGCGTGCCCTTGCGGGAGTCTTTGACGCAAATACATTTTGCGGTATTTTGCGTCACTCACTCCCCTCCACAGTTTCAAGCTTATCATATAGTGCTGATAAACTCACTGCGGGCTCTGGCTACAGCTCTTTTGCTGGAACGTTTCGCTACTATGTATCCCAGTCTGTCTTCAGGAGAGTTGGATTGCCGCCACTCCTCAAAGGCAGCCTTCTTTTCACAGAGCATCTTGTTACTTCACCACTTCACTTCGATGACACGTCCTTCTTTAGAAACGGCAAGAACTCGCTTGCCCTTTCTAATTATTGCTAATTGCGCTCGATTTTTTATTTAATTCTTATTTAACCCAACCCATTTTAAAGGCCGGCAACGCACCTGTAACTCCTCTGGGGTTGCACGGGGCCGTGGGCGGTGGTAATCACTTACCATCAGGTGACCCGCACGCTCGTTTGCCGTGTCTCTTCCATAAAAAAAAAAAATAATTTATAAATATCCCCCTTGTGGGGATCAAACACAAGAGCGGCACGCTTACTGTTCAATGATGTCCCACTGCACCACGACCACCTCGACATACTTTTGACGATTATGAAAATATTCCCTAAAAGTTCATATGCATTTACTTTTTACTATTTACACGAATATAATTTTGAATTTTAATTAAATAAAATTAAAATATATTGAATTTTCAAAGGATAAAATATGTGTTTGGTTCATTCTGTATCACTCATATAGCGGAATAGGCATAAAGAACCTAGTGTCAAGACACTCGTTGAGTTTGGATTGGTGGAGGCCTTGAATTATATTTTAAGTGTCACCAGTAGTAGAGTTTGTCGGTATGACATCATTTTAATTTCATTTAGACTTTCCATTACAACGTTCATGGGAAAACAATGCAGCGATTTCCCGTTGCCTTATGCACAAGACATTTTTAGTGAACATTTAATCCACATCGCTCGCTCCCTCTTCCATTTCCAAGCCTCTTTCCACATACAATCAAGAAATTGTTACGGAATACTTGGCGGCCGAGACTATCTCGTACTTGACGGGTTTATAAAATATACGTAGATAGGATACTTGATCATCTCGTACTTACAATGTGGAAGATTTTAGACTATGATCCTTAAGAAGAGTTTTACAACACAAAATATTATAATCGAATAATAAATAATTCGAATGAACATAAAGATATCAAGGCAGTTCTGCTGAAGAGCCGGCAAGAAACTTAACAGTTGCTCGTTTCAATATATGTAGAGGTTACAATTTTATTCTTTAATAATTCTTTAAGTAGCTTCACGCTGTATCCCGCACACAGCAGGGTAAGCAGAGGGAACCTAGTATTAAGACACTCTTCACCACTTTCTGGCGAATTCTGGAGGCGTGCGTTGCGTGTTTAGTGGCGAGAGCATAACTCAACGCCGTGCTTTACCTCGACACCAGAGCGAAAAAAGGCAAATATAAATTTAAGTAAATATTTCATCTCCTCTAGTGGGGTTCGAACCCGGTTTTACAGCCACACTTTGTGCCCCTGCGCCATGATCGGCTTCAACTACAATTTTATTGTGTACTACAATAATACTCGTACAATACTGCATGAAATTCAAATAGTCTTAAACAATTTTTTCCTTCAAATGTTTTGGACTGTATAATAAATAAGCTTTACTAATTAATATTATTTTTACAGCTATTTTAAATCTCTGCAGGGCCAAATATTAAACACACTGCGGAGTACTATTATAGACACGTATTATGACTATACTATGCTCATAAATGATATATTTACTTTTTGGAGGCGATAACTAGGTGTTACAAGTTTGTCTTTACTTTTCGTCACTATAGTATGACTATCACTTTCTTAGTATAGCATTTAATACGATGACGGACAAACACAACAATTAAATTTGCTATACTTAATTGTGTAAAATACGAGCATACGCTCTAATTAATCAATGGTATATTAATTATTATTGTGTAAGAACATTACTCTGCTTTGATTAGTTTAAAATGTTTTAAAACGATTTCACCATTGTAATAATAACTTACGAATTGACAATTGTAGAGGTAAGGGCAGCAAAAACTTAACAGATTGCAGCAAAAACTTAACAGATTGCAGCTGGAGAATGTGGAAATCAGCCATCAGGCCAAACGGAACTCTCGATATTATGCATCGACTAATATAATCAAATTTGCTAGTATGAGGTTATAAATTAGCAAATAATAAAATAATTTAATTAATATAAGACCACATCCCTGTGGTGTTTAATCGAACGTAACAGTTTATTTCATTTCATTTATCTTTGTGGATTTAACGTGGTTGTTTCTGAACCCAAACGAAATTGGATGAAGCTGAAAATTAAAATGTGAGAACTTTGTGACCGTTGGATTTATTAAAAAATTGAGAAAAAACTGAACTTTTGGTTTTGTTACTATTAACTAGGTACTAAAAGAATATACATCGTAATTATGTCAATTAAAATGATATTCGAAAAAGCAATAGAACGTTTTTTATATTACCTATGATCAATATTTAAGTTGAGGCCAGTCGTGGCGCAGTGGCACGAAGTGTGACTGTAAAACCGATTTGTTGTGAGTTCGGTCCCCACTCGAAGAGATGAAATATTTACTTAAATTTATTTTTCCATTTCTTCGCTCTGGTGTCGAGGCTAAGCGCGGCGTTGAATTCTGCCACTCAACACGCAATGACTCCAGAATTCGGCAGAAAGTGGGGAACGGAGTGTCTTAACACTAGGTTCCCTCTGCCTACCCTGCTGCGTGCGGAATACAGCGTGAAGCTGATTTATTTTATTTATTCAATATTTAATGTAGGTATAACAATATGGTATATCCCTATATAGGTACATGATACATACCTATACTTGAATCTTTTGCCAAAAAAAATATGAAACAAGGCCAAATTTCGTTTTATTTTTTCAATTTCATAAATTTGTGTCTATATTATCATTTTTACGAGTAACATGAATATGAAGACGTACAATTCAAGACCTTGGAGACCCTTATCAAATGGTTGTCCACTTTGGATTTAATGTTTAAATAGAATATATAATGGGAGTAACGATACCTATCTGTTTAAGGATTTGTGTTATGCAAATTTTGATATGTACTTTAGATTCTATATTAAATATTTAGAGACTCAATATTTTGTGCTTGGGTTTGATCCATTATTAATTTAATATGATTATATTGTAGGGCAAGTGGGAGTCGATTTTTTTTAAGACTAGTATTTTTTTGTTAATTTTAAAATATTCAATGTAGCTGATAGAAATGGCCCGGGCCATCCGGCTCTTCCTATGGCCATGAATATAATATAAGATAAAAAAATTAAATCAGCTTCACGCTGTATCCCGTATGTAATCATTATAATAGAAATGTGCATGAAACTTCAACAAAACTCTGGATAACATAAAATTAGTAATCATCAGCGTCTAACTATATACTACAATTATATAACTACATACTTATTTTTTACTCTATCTTTCCCTACATTTGTATTAAGCTTTCAATTTATAATGTCTAAACTTATTTGTAAAATTATACGCAAAAAATGATTAAATAAATCAGCTTCACGCTGTATCCCGCACTCAGCAGGGTAGGCAGAGGGAACCTAGTGTTAAGACACTCCGTTCCCCAATTTAAGCCGAATTCTGGAGGCATTGCGTGCTGAGTGGCGGAATTCAACGGCGCTCTTTGCATCGACACCAGAGCGAAGAAATGAAAATATCAATGTAAATAAATATTTCACTTCCTCGAGTGGTGATCGAACCCACAACCAGTCGATATAATTATAGTCACACTTTGCGCCTCTGCGCCACGATCGGCCTCTAAAATTATATGTGAGTGATATAAATTTATACGAAAATATAATTAATATTACGTGTTAATATTAAACAGGTAGCACATTAGGTTGTAAAAGTTAATGCTTCAATTAATTCTCGACCTACATTCTGTATAAATTCTCTCATTCAAGTATAAATTTATTTTAAATTTTAAATGTGTAAAACTGGGAAGTAGTCTGTTATCTGGCAACATTGTCGCCAGCTGGAATAACTTGAAATAACGTAATACACATGTGAACCACAGTAGGTATTTTTACTTTATTTTTTACTCGTTTTTGTTGACGAATGTACACGGCAGGGACTTTGTATACGGTGGGTTGGTACAAAAAGCGTTTCCAAATTTTATTTTCTTTTAAGCATTATGTTGAACAATATATGAAATCATGAAAATTGTATTTTTCCATACTAGCTTTTATTCAAAAGTACGTAAATAAAAGAAATGCTTTCGGTGCTCAGTGTGCACTGCATATTTTGCTTGCACAAAGTAACTGTATTTATAAAAAGAAACAAATAAAAAGTAATAATTTAATTTGCTCACTAAATATGTTTTTATTTATTAAATGATTCTTAAATATCATAAATATTGTCTTTTTGATTCTATTTATCATAGATTTTTTATATATTATAGATACTTTCGATTTTTAAGGGTAGAAATAAAGTATAGGGGAGAGCGGGGCTGGAAGGGCTGATTTTGATAAATCCTGAAACCAAGCGCAACTACTATGTTTGGATGTTATGGTTCGTCATAATTTTAATTAAGTGGTCAGTTTATAACAGTATGTATCTTTAATAAATAAATAAACAAATAAATAATTAAAAAATAATGTGGCTAGGCAATGCACAAAATTAGCATTGTTAATTATGAATAATAAAATCAACATATTTTCAATATATATTGATTTTATTATTCATGATTATTATATAAAAAGTATACTGTTGGTGCATGCTGTGTCTATCTGTAAGGGAATAACACTTTGTAATGTATTTTTTATTCGTTCATTAGTTCATACGGAACGGTTCATTAGTTCATCATAATAGAAATTAGAAACGATAAATAGACAATAATGTTTATTCTACTTCAAAGCTTACTTCTGATATAGTATGTATGATAAAATACCATTCTGGTTGATCATCGTCTTCATCAGTGTCCCTACAATGCTATACGGTGCTCGCCACTGGCATAATTAAATTGACCACCGCGTAAGCTAAAACTGTTTCGTATTACACGACACAATATGATAGTGGCGTAACACTAGGTTCCCAAGTCCTCTTTGCTTACCATGATATGTGCAGGTTACAGCGAGAAGCTATAAAAAAATAATAATGATATCATAAGCTTTAAGTGTTTAGTAGAATATGTATGAGTCTTAATATTATTTTTACGATTTATTTTCTTACAAATAATAAGAAAACTTGTAGGTATTAGCAATAAGTATGTTGCAAGTATTTGCAATTTACTTATTGTAGAACACACTCCTCATGATTTGCAATATTATGAAAAATTCTACAATGGGTAAAACCTTTTTTAATTGGACGTAAAACATTGAATTGTATATGTAACATCGTCTGTCTGCCTATTAGAGTTGACATGTCGAGTTGTTGTGATATGTTGTATTTTTTTAAATTATCTTCTTCGATAATTTATAGAAGTAACCCTTATAGGATCACTTTGTTGTATGTATCTCAAGATTTTATCTCGAGATCACGTGGATTAAGGTAAAGGTAATCAATTCAAAATAAATTTATACGACACCTTTCGTGGATCTACTGTTATGAAATTTTTACAATTGGTACAAAGTGAGGTACAAAATTTAGAGAGAATTTCAAAGAAAACAAAACATTACAAACTAGTTGTAGTTAATTTGATAAAAATTAGTGAATACGCCTCGATCAACCTCGATCTCGTAATCAACATATAGAGGAGTATCCCGTAGACCTTCAGAGAGGCAGAGCGTTGGCGTTGGCAGAATTCAACGCCACGCTTTGCCATAATACCAGAGCGAAGAAATCAAAATATTCATAAATAATAATTAATTCCCCAAAGCGAGAATCGAACTTATAACCGTGACGTTCACACGTGCCCTTGCGCCACGAAAGCCTCAACTTACATTGTTATGTTCGAGAATTAAGGTATAGATATAGCAGTTATAGGTTTGTGTGGTACAAATTTCCTAAAAATGTACAACCATAGACAAATTCTTTATAAAATTCTGAAAGTTGATGCATTTTAGGCATCGTCGTTCTAGAACTACACATCCAAACTCACAAGCCAATTAAGCCAGACGTTTACGTCAACTACAGTAAAATTTCTATGCCGCCAGCACAAAACATTTTATAAATACATACGATCGCTTTTCATGAATATTATTAAATTTTTTCCTCTTAGCTTGAAAATATGAACATGATTATTAGATAAGTTACACCTATATAAATGTATTTATATACATAACTTAAGTATATATATACATACAAGTAAATAGGTGACGCCTTTTAGCCTTTACGAAAGAGTGTCAAAGAAATTATTGAAAAAATTCTTTCTATGGACGGGGCCGTCAAAATACCACTTGAATTTCATAAATTGCGACCTACATTTTATATTTATGTTGAGCATTTGTGACATTTCTACAGGTGATATACCGGTGAGTGTCTCTAGGGGTATGTAGAGTATTGAACTGAATGGTTTTTTAGGCTTTCCACAATATGCAATAAAAATAATTATTTTATTGTATATTTTTTTACAAGAAACATATAAAGGCAAATGATGTTAGGATAACAATTTAATATACAATCAAATACTGAATAATAACACTGGATGCTCTAAAACGTACATTTTAAAACGTTAATTTCTCTTTATTTTTAGTGTTTCACATTTTGTTTGATTTATAGAACGTTGTATCGATTGGAAAAACAGTTCCTTATTTTATTTAAAATTAAATAAAAGAATACATTAATTATAAGAATGCACATATTATAACGTTATATAATAATTGGCAATAATGTCTACAGTTGTTTCCAACTACTATAGATAGTATTGATATAAGTTTGTACCGTATAAAGGCTTAATTTAACTGGGTCGCCAATAACTCTTGCGGCCACCTAGGACGAATCGCCATGTATTATTGTTATATATATTGCAAACATCACTACGGAGAAGCAAGACCCCAATTGGAAAGACTTCCTGTGGAGTAGTATATAAATGTAAGAATTATTTTTATGATATAATTTCAAT
The DNA here is from genome assembly GCA_917862395.2 of Heliconius sara. Taxonomy (NCBI): domain Eukaryota; kingdom Metazoa; phylum Arthropoda; class Insecta; order Lepidoptera; family Nymphalidae; genus Heliconius; species Heliconius sara. The sequence continues at coordinate 16,477,090 of OU860789.1, read as the reverse complement.
CCAGTTTCGAAGTAGTTTCATGATTTAGACCTATTAAACAAAAATGTTACTGTACTCTTATGCTTGTCAGTTACACCTTATCTCTTGATTGTGGGTTGAATACAGTAAATTGTTACTATCATTCATCTTTTTAAGTTTTTTTTTATAATTCAAATCAGTTTCACACTGTATCCAGAACACAGTAGGGTAGGCAGAGGGAACCTAGTGCTTAGACACTTCGTTTCCCACTTACCATCGAATTTTAGAGGCAATGCGTCTTGAGTGACGGAACTCTACGTCGCGCTTTGCCTCGACACCAGAGCGAAGAAATAGAAATATATAGTTAAATAAATATTTCATTTCGAGTGGGGATCAAACTCACAACCAGTCTCCACTCTCCTTATGTGCTTTTTAATCAGTAATTGAATATTACAAGTTGAAATATTTAATTTACACATTATACTTATAAATTGTATTTTGTATCTATTAGTACCTACTGTAGCTGTAGATATACAGCAGTAGCGTCGCTAGCAAAGATACAAATTTGCGCATCCCCTAAACAAAGCGAGTACAAAATAAAAATGTAATATATTAAATACTCGGCAATAACTTTTCAAGATTTAATTTTATAATATTACGGTTAACATTTTCTGATATAAAGGTTTTCGTGCCCGTAACATCGTGCATCGTCGCTTCTTGTCCATTGTGCTGCTATGTTATGAGTGATATATTAGAGCAGGTCTACATTGTAAGACGTTGTACTTCATACTTTATGTCAAAAGACTTAAATTTACGACCAAATTGTTTTTTTTTTTCTCAAATAACGGAGAACGTAATTTCTTTGAACCGCGTGAAAAAATATGTGGTTCTTAATTTTTTTTCTTATACGCCAATTAATTTATTCCTATTTGAAATCAGTAAATGTATATAGCATCCTACTAATATTACGGTTCCGTACGTCTTAAGGTAAAAACGGAACCCCCTTACAGGATCTCTGTGTTGTTGAGATTGGGAGGTATTAAGCTGAAATTAATATTAAATATTTAGGTTTATGGTCCTTTGAAGCATAGAAAAAATCAACCTTCTAGGTCAACGCAATCAGAAGAACATTTATGCATTGTTTTTACTATATTGTATAAAAATCAAAATTTATAGGGTACTTCTCATGAAACTACAGTTATAAAATTATGCTAGAAATGAGAACTTACAATAGATACAATTAAAGGAAAAAGTCCGAAAATTGAAAATTTATAGATATTTCATAGAAAAAAAATATTAAAACTAATATTTGTACTTAAAATGAGTGCATAGCATGTGACACTTAAGTTTGTCTTCTTTTATAAGTCGTACTTTCCGTAAACTTACAATATTGAAATTCTCTTGACTCACAATTAACCGGTTTTTTTAAACATGTGAGATTGCACATTTTTGACATCAGTAAGTAAAGATAGAATTTTTAAAATGTATATATAAAATATATAGTAGTCACCCATATATATTGTGTGCTTTCAAAGACTCTTTGATGAGATTCTGTCGCTACGTTATTATTGGAAAAACGATGTTCTCAGTTCTGAGAAATAAAAATTTTCTTATAGAATTTCTATTTTTTTATATGATCATTTAATAACGGTTTTAGTCTGCTTAGTGGAAAATATTAGTATGGAAGTATTCATTTCTATTTCTAACGATTGATGCATTTGTATTTTTCATTTAATAACGACGTATTACATTCATTCCATGGAACTCTCTTGAATACTGTAGAAGTCTGATAAAATCAAGACTATCAATGTAATGTAAAGTTATCATTTTTCAGCTACTCAGTTTATTTATTTATTTACATTTATTTACATTTTCTGGTTAGATTTAATAAGAATGTAAAAAAAAATCAACACCACCGTGGCGAAATTGGGAAGTGCTTGACGCGCGCATTTGTAAGAATGTTTTCATTCTTTGGTCAGTCTACTCCTAATAAAGGAGGTTTCGCTTTTTAGTAAGTGCCAAATGTATCCACGATGAGAGTCCATGTGTATACAACTGTATTTTATAATTGATATTATTCCTTGAGTAGAATAAAAATAACCATAAATTAATAAATAAAAAAATATTAATAAGCATAAAATATTCGTTTGTCAAATAACATCAGAATTCGATGTATCATTTTTGACTTGCAAAGGAAAAAACAACTATTCAAACATATAAAATTTCACATTTAAAACATCAGGATTATAAATAAGAGATTTAGTACGAAAATTATTATATATATACCACCCGAAAAGTTCGAAGACCCTAATTTAATGTTTGGCCTCAAACGTTAATAAATACTAATCTGTCGTAACCCTTTTCTATTAACATAGCTTCTGAAATTATTGGGTGACTAATATAGCCTACATGTTATATTTTGGAAAATATTTTAAGTAATTGATTTAGTATTAATTATAAAAAAAAATCAGCTTCACGCTGTCTCCACACAGACATCCACGCATACAGCAGGGTAGGCAAAGGGAACCTAGTGTTAAGACACTCAGTTCCCTACTTTCTGACAAACTCTGGAGGCATTGCGTGTTGAGGCATAGTATTAATTATAGTTGATTATTTTCAATATTTTCAAATCCATAAGAGTCAATTGTTGTTGTTGTTGGCTTGGACTGTGAGCTAATATTAAATATCAAAAAATTTACGCAACCTTCTAATATATAAATGATTATTAATTAATTTAATTTAAATATTTTTAACATTTGTACATTGTAATTGATTTCATAAAATTAAATTAAAATTATTTTTTTAATTATATCTACATAGATGATATTTGCTATTTAATGAAAAAAAATCTACTATCAGAAGATTTTTCATAAAAAAAAAATAGTTACTTATTGCTAGTTAATTTATTTCATGCAAAAAAATGGATATTTATTTTTATCTAAAATGCTAACCAAAAATTTATTTTAAGTTAATAAAAATATATATTTTTTTTAATATTTTGTAATAGCATTGTCGTTAATTAACAAATCTGTATACAGTCCACGTCGATGGGACAGTGTCTTGTGCCGGGCAGTAATTCAATCACTCAACGTGTTCCCAACGGACTGGCTAGATGCTTTCGTTCAGACGTACCTATGTAAATTTGAGTTTTCAAATAATATACCGTGGTGTAAATAAATTATTTTTATTAAAATTTTAAACATATGTTTTTTTATTATATTATTTATTTATCTTCAGCCCACACATAGCGGGGCACATAGAGGGAACGTAGTGTGTGACCATTAATACTTTCGTTCTCCACTTTACGTCGAATTCTTGAGCCATTGCGTGTGACACTGCGCTTTGCCTCGTTACCAGAGCGAATATTTAATATTGTATTAAATATTTTCTTCTCCCGAGAGAGAATCGATCCCACAACCGTCTCGTTATTCTTATAGTTTAATTTGTATTATACAATTTATTTACTTCATAAAGAAGAGATCTAAATAAAAAAAAGTATTGAGTCGGTGGACAGTTGGCAGAAGTCAACTTGCATCTAAAGGTATATAATGATAGTATAATTAACGCAGCTATTTTTATTCTGTATTTCTTTTTTAACGCAATCTTTTATTAACTTTATTACTTTCTTTTTTATCGATAAATTTCCTTTGTGTGCTATTCATACAACATGACACTGGCGAAGTGCACAGACGTCGCTCGAAGCGCCATGACCACAGAGCTGAACTGAATTCATAAAATAATTGAAAATATAAAACCGATAATATGAATTGTTTTCTCCAATTTAAATAAGCAGACATTGCTGTAAGGCATCTTGCCAGGATCCTGTAACGATAAATCTTTCAGAATTCCCAGTGAATGGGACGACTTGCGCAAATTATGAACGCCCCATTAGTTTCAACCAAACCTCTTGCGTGGAATCTGTACTCAATATGTTTTGTTATAAATGTATGTATGTATAAGTAAATTTAAACAAGCTGTAGTTCAAAAATATCGTATTTAAGTTAACAAAAAAAAAAGTTTTTATGTATTTAATTTAATTTTAACTACCTTTTATTGCAATATTTTTATAATTTTTTCACGCGGTATCCCGTACACTCATTTACGCCGAATTCTGAAGGAATTGCACTTCCGTTGAGTGGTGGAACTCAACACCACGGCTTACCTCGTTACTAGAGCGAAGAAATGAAAATATTAAATATTTCATTTCTTCTAGAGGGAATCGAGCCTACATCCTGTCGCGTTTGCAGTCATGTTTTGTGCCTCTGCGCCCCGACTAGCCTCGTGCAATGTGTTTTCAATATTTTAATATAGAACCATAAGAAGAGAATATCAAATATACATACATATATTTAAATGTATATGTACTTAGCCATGCTAGTAACCTCTAAGCACCCGTAAATAATTTTGACTAGCCGCTCTGTAAGCACTAAAGCGATGAATTACGGTTTGCTCGTCCTAAAAGTATTAGGCAGACATCTAAATATTTACATAGAAAAAATATATTTGTATATTTGTTTGTTACAACTATGATTACGTAGGACATTTACATCCTGTTTTAGATACATGCTGTATCCCACACACGACGGGGTAGGAAAAATAAACCTAGTTTTAATACACTCCGTTTTCTTTCTGTGCGAAGAAATGTAAATATTAATTAGGTAACTTGAAGTTTCATTACTTCAAGTAGGAATCGAACCCACAACCTGTCGCGTTTACAGTGACACTATTTGTACAGTTTCCAAATTTTATCTTAAATTATCTTTTGTTAGTTACAAGCTAATTGGTATCTATGTGAAGTAAATCTTGTTAGTGAAAAACAAATAGTTTTAATTGATGGAATCGAATTTAACAATAGTCTACACACGAAATAATAGTATTTATAGTTATGAATTAGATTTAGTATTTATTGGCTATTCTTTTAGTTACTTCCTTTCATGCAAATTGCTCATTCCACGTGGTGGCAGAGGTCCCTCCTTGCCGTTCAAACTTTCTCGAAATTTGGCGTGTTGGTTGGCGGAATTTAACTCTGTGTTTTATTTACAAGATGGAACAAACGGATTTTTTTAAAATTAAAATATCCTCCATAATTGTGATTAAACCTAGAACCACCAAACCACTGTGAACATAATATAACACTCATCAAATAAAGCTTAAAAATGTTGTCTAGTATTAACGGTGTCCCCGGTGTCTTGAAATGTTTCAATTTAAAAACCTTAATTGGATCGTTGCTTTAGTACTTAGAAAGACCTTTTCAACTAACGTCTCTTATAGATGAATGTTTGGTAAATAGTTTACTAATGAAAAGGAAAGCTTTTCAGTTTGTTCGACGAAAAAAAAGTCACATCCACTACTTAGTTAAAAAAATTAAAATCATTAACAGTTATATGCAAATATGTTTTTAAAATTTTTTGCACCATCACGCTGTATCCTGCGAAAACAGAGTAGATAAAGAGAAGTTTGTGTTAAGACACGTAATTCTTTTTTGAAGCATTACGTGTTGAGTGGCAGAACTCAACGCCGTGTTTTGAGAAATGAAGAAATAAAAATATTAATAAATTCATTTCTCCGAGTTTGAATCGAATCCACGACCGTCGCACGTATTATAGTTATACGCTTGTTGCTACTACGCCACGACGGTCTCAATATGCAAACTTTATGCTATGTTTTATTTAATATCGTATTAAATAAATTAAAAGCTCGTATCTTATAATCTCACTGCTCGGCCAAACATTTAATTTAATTTTCCAATGTAAATTTTAGATAGATAGATAAAATTCTTTATTGCACACACAAACTATAAGTACATAAAAACTAAATAGAATCCTTAATTGTAGAAATATAACTAGCATGCAAAGGCGACCTTATCACTATTAGTGATCGCTTATAGGTAACCTTGGGCGTAAACATTTACAATAAAATAATAATATAGAAACCGTGTAGTGCACAAAAAGTTTGTTAATAATAACAATATTTATGAGACCCAAAATAAATATACAACATTATAGGTGTGATATAGTTTACATATAATACTTATATAATAAATACAGAATATATATATATACACACACACACACACACATATATATATATATATATATATATATATATATATATATATATATATATATATATATATATACACATATATACACATATATATTTTAATATTAATATAGGGTCAAATTTAAATATAGGGTCTCCCTCTTGTAGAGGTTATATTATAAAATTAAGAAACATAACAAAGTATTTCTATTATAAGGCTTATTTCAAGGTTTACAGTTTAGATTCTGGATTTGGACTTGGAACCACTTTTTAACACCGGAACGCTTTTAACAGACGAACAATCGTCTGTCAAAAGCATTATATCGAAATCGCGTGGAGGTATTAAGCTGAAATCAATATCAAATATGCAGGTTCATGGTTCCTTGAAGCACATATAAAATCAAACATTATTCATCAGCAAATGATACAAGCATTCTTGCATCGATTTTGTTGTATTTTGTATGAAATTGGTGGACCTACAGTTGTGAAATTTGGCACGAAGTGAGTTTTTACAAAATAAACGAAGAAAAAAAACCCAGAAAAGTGAAGATTTTTAAGTCTTTATAGAATCATTACAATTTTTTTTTGTAGTCCATTCATGCAAAATTAGTGTATACAACCGTAAACTTAACTTCGTCAAATATTTATTAAGAAAAGGTATAAAAAATTAATTAATTATTAGTAATTTAAATTTCATTAGGGAAATAACTACGAGTATATTTACAATACACTGGCTTTAACCTGCGGCTTCGCCTGCGTGGTCAAATGGAAATAGCAAGAGGTGTGTATGACACATAAAATATTGTAAGTACCAGGAGGTAATTCTGACCGCAGGTAGCGTGGGTTACATCTAATAACTAAAATTATCGGTTTATAATATAGACTACTATCTACTACTACCTTTCTATCTCTTGACTATCGGTTTTTGATATAGACGATAAATGGCAGCAAAAATATTTTTTTTTTATTTAAACGAGCAGTTACTGAGATTAGACCGTTTCACAAAACAAATTCTTAAATTGCATACTATTAGTATAATTATATAAATGTTTCTTTGATCTGGTTAGACAAAAGGTAATATTGGGCTCTGTAATAGGTTACAATAGGTTGTAATAGGTTCTGTAATAGGTTACTTAAGTTAACTTAACCTCATGTTGTATCCCTAGCGGGGTAGTCAGAGAGGAAGGAACGCCAAACGTTACTGTCTCTACAAACCTCTTTTACCTCGTACACTTTCGTCGACCTCTTCATATAGCCCTCCCGGAAGTCCTTGCGGTTTTTACGTGACCTTCCTCCAGTATCTTTGATACTGTGTTTTCGAAGGTCAACCGAAGCCTCCCCTTACCTCTCCTACCGCTCACTTTTTGTTCGTAAATCTTTTTTTGCCATTTTTTCGTCACTCACTCGTTCGACGGGTATAAATCAACTGAGCACGTTCTTCCTAATTTTCACCGTGGTATCCTCGCTAGTAACGAGTGAGTTGGGTACTAGTGTAAATATATCAGTGGATGCGGAGCTAATCGCTCCTCTGAGCCTAAAATATTTTTTTAAGGTTTTATTAGTATAACTTGTCGATAAAAGTGGACTTTTAGCCATTATAAATTCTTTTATTCTTTCGTCTAAACCGTCAAGTGAAAAAGATGAACTAGGAAACAAAAATAATATTAATTTAAAAATTTGAATAATAGATTGTCGGCATTGTTTCAAAGTAAACAAATAAAGATGTCCATTTACTTAAGAAAAAAATAATAAACTAATTAAAACTTGAGGCCAGTCGTGGCGCAGGGGCACAAAGTGTGATTGTAAACAGTGTGAGGAAATGAATTAAAAAAAATAAAAAAATTAAAAATTAAAATTAATTAATTATTAATTATTTAAACTTTCAGAACTTCGATCTGGTGACGAGGCAAAGCGCGGCGTTGAGTTCAGCCTCCAGAATTTGGCACCCAGCTGGGTGCGGTATACAGCGTGAGCTGATTTAATATATATTTTTTTAAAAAGTGACGAGATATTTTTTCAATTATTCCTATTTTGAGATAACTGCACATCTTAATTTTACCGGATTTAATAGCCTTTTACACATAACAAATCGTTGGGATCGTATTACTTCATGCGTAGATTTATCGATGCAAGCGGATAAGACCCCTTTGTTGGGTTTTATTATAAATCTTTTTCGTATTTCGTCGCTTATTCAGACACGATGGTTTTTTATTTGAGTAACATTTTTGGAAAACTAAAAATGTAATATATAGTGTATATATATATATATATATATATATATATATATATATATATATATATATATATATATATATATATATATATATATATATATATATATATATATATATATATATATATATATATAAATAAATTTATTGACTTAATAATGTAAAGTAGACACTATTAAGACAATTTAATATACAAATGGTGATTTCTTGTTTATGTTACGTTTTAATATTGGTTCAAATAATTTAGCCGTAGGAAACTAACTACTTTTAACAAGTTTACTACGTTGTGTTGAATATTACGCCCGGCTGAACCTAGATGCTAAAGTTTGTAAAGCGAGGTATCAGGTGAATGTTTGCTTTGTATGTAATATTAAACAGATTTAAAGAAATCTGTAGAGATTGATTAAATTAAGATGGTTTTTTGGATCAACATTTGGCACACTTGGTAAACGGGATAACACCATGGATGGATGGTTGTAACTATATTTGTCAAATTTCATAAATAAAGAGAAGAATACTGTTGAGACCAGTCGTGGCACAGCAGCACAGGTGGCTGTAAACGCGCCTGGCTGTGGATTTGAGCCACATTCGAGGAAATGAAAAAATATTTAAATTTATTTTTTAATGTCGTGTCGTGTCGTGTCGGGTCTGGTGTCGAGACAAAGCGTGGCGTTGAGTTTCAGCACTCATCACGCAATGCCTCTAGAATTCGGTGGAAAATAAGGAACGGAGTATCTTTACATTGGGTTCCCTCTGCCTACCCTACTATGAGCAGGATAAAACGTAAAGCTGATTTACTGTTTACGCCTTTAAGTTGATTTCGTTGTGCTCACTGCCCAGGCATCCATTGCATTTTTTAGCTTTAACTGCTGTATCGCGCATATAGAAGTGAGCGGAAGAAACAGGTGAGTGGAACCAAATTTTAAGAGTAAAGAGAAGAGAAAAAAAAGAGTCCTTTCCCCATTTTCCGCCGATTTTTCGAGACAATGTCGTACTTTGTCTTGTTACCAGAGTGAGGAAATGCAAATATTAAATTAATAATTCCCCGAGTGGCAATTGAACCTTCAATCGTCTGTGTTTACAGTCACACATTGTGCCAGTAGGCCGTGACGGCATCCACGTAAATACATGCACGGCGGCATGAATTATAATATGAAAAAAGGGTTGTTTTCTTTTATTGATAGGTGAAATTAAAAATAACAATCTTTAAATCACGTACATATGACGAAGCCTTCAGAGGACAAAAAGTAACTGTTCATTCATATATACTTTGATATAAATGTATAATTCAGGAATTTCTTTTAAGTACTACATACTTCAAAAGGAAAAACGGAACTCTTATCGGATCACTTTTTAGCCCGTTTGATTGTCTCGAGATAGTGTGGAGGTATAGAAATAAAATTGATATCAAATATTCAGGTCCCTTGGATCACAAAAAAAAAACAAGGGAACTCAATAAAAAATACAAGCACTTATGTATGTATAATTTTTGCTGTATTTTGTAATCAAAACCTAATTAATGGCCGTTGTTTATGCCGTGTGATCCCGGCCTAGAATAGGATCATCCTGTTACTGGTGGTGTCGTAAGACTAAAGTACGTGTGGCAGCAATGGCAACACGCATGGGCAGACTCGACCGGATCATTACCGCCCCCGTATTTAAAACCGGCGTGAAGTAGTGGCTTAATGCCACTGCGTTTCGCATCAGGTAATGCCGGGCCCCGGCGCCCAACCCACGTTAACCGCTGCTGCACGGCTGGCAATGCACCTGTAGCTTCTCTGGGGCTGCACGGGGCCGTGGGCGGCGGTAGTCACTTACCATCAGGTGACCCGAACGTTCGTTAGTCGTGTCTCTTCCATAAAAAAAAAAGATACTTCCTGTGGACCTACAGTTAAACACACACTAACAACAGAAATTAACACAAAGTTAGAGCTATATAAAGAAAAAAAAAAATAAATAAATAAAAAATCAGCTTCACGCTGTATCCCGCACACAGCAGGGTAGGCAGAGGGAACTTAGTGAAAGACACTCCGTTCCCCACTTTCTGCCGAATTCTGGAGGCATTGCGTGTTAAGTGGCAGAACTCAACGCCGCGCTTGTCCTCGAAACCAGAGCGAAGAAATGGAAATATAAATTTAAGTAAATATTACATCTCCTCGAGTGGGGATCGAACCCACAACCAGTCGGTTTACAGTCACACTTTGTGCCGCTGCGCCACGACCGGCCTCAAAGATAAAAAAGTATATAAAGAACAAAAACTCAAAAAACGGCAGGAAGTGGTGAACGGAAGTGTCTATATGGGGATAGGATTGTCTAATTACAAGGTTTCCAAATACTCTCTACATATCCTTCTACGTGAAGGAAACAGCGTGAAGCTAAAAAATAGGTATACATTATTATAATGCTTTTATGTAACATGAATATTAATACTATATTTAGAATGTAAACTTCGTCCTTGGTCGTTACAATACATGGACATTAACGAAGAGCAATACTCCAGCAGTGTGCGGAGACCACCTGAGGGCCTCTTTTCTCACATACTGTCCGACTAATTAACGAGCCAAGTTACAACAACTACCTAACTTAAACCAACTGCTTCATTACGTTTCGCAGAAATGAAACCTATTTAACTTACTTTCCTTAGAATATTTGTGTACAATGAAATAGTTTAATCAAACTTAAAGGCCGTCGTGGCGCGAGGGCATTTTAAACGTGTGGCCTGTAAGCGCGAGGGTCAGAGGGTTCATTCCCACTTGGAGGAAAGAATCATTTTTTCTTAATATTTTCATTTCCTCGCTCTGGTAAAAAGGCAAAGCGCGGTGTTAAGTTCCACCACTCAACATGCAATGCCTCAAAAAATCGGCGGAAATGGGAAATGTAATTGTCTTAACACTAGGTCCCCTCTGTCTACTCTGCTATATGAGGGCTACAACGTGAAGCTGAAAGAAAAAACTTTAACTTTATCGTGCGTGATCTTAGGTTTGGCTAGTGATTGTATCGATGTGTAAAAATTTATGAATACTTTTTCATAAGATAAGAATTACTCTTGTATTGTCACGATTATAATCCAGATTAAATACAATATTGACAAAGTCATAACGAAAATCTCTCGAAGCCGGATCTCGGCTCTTTTGCCCTGAAAAACAGGGGTTGAAATTAAAGAAAAGATAAGTAATTCTCCATCCTACTTCGAAGTGAAGTGGCGCAAACAATAAATCTTGTCCATTTTCTTCCCGGCCGCGGCAAAAACATATAATTAATTACCTCACTCTGACGAGGTCAGCTTTGGAAAATCTAATCCCTGCTTTTGACTTTTTTGGCAAAATCGCTTCGATTTCTTACAATTAATTGTTAAACTTTTTTACAGGACAAAGTATCGCAATGGCTTTACGGTGACTGACATTTTTATATAAGTCTTTATTTTCGGTATTTTTTTTTAAAGGATTGCTTGAATACGATCTTAGACATGTATATTTAATTGCCTCTATAAATATATCGATATTATGAGTATGTAGGTTATAGTGCATGAAATATTCAGCATTTTTCCAGAATATAAACTTACAGAATTAAAGATCGATTCTCTTACATTTGCATACGAATTATTTTAAATCGAAAATTTTGCTAATATTAAAATATACCAAAAATTTAAAAGATAAAAAACTAAAATTACAATTACATTAATAAATATCAAAATAACAACAAAATATCATCCTTAAATTACTTACGTTTTCCTTTCAATGAGCAGCTTCCGACGGACGACTTAGTTGCTGGAAATACGAGGCGCTTATCTCCTTCTCCGGAAACGGACTTAGCCTGTGAGATCTTCGCTTCCTGCCCGTAAAGGGTCTACGTAAAATTTTCTGTTTACGTTTATGTATTTGCGAAACAAATATTAGAAGTATATATTATTTATAACTTGGCATTTTATGAAAAAAAAATATTGTTTTAAAATAATGCAATAGATATATTAAAGATTGTCTAATATCATGAAAATGTAGGTCTGAATCAAGTGGTGCAAGAGTGCGATTCCAAACAAGACAGCGGTCTTTAATATTTTAATTACTTCGTTCTGACAATAAGCCAATGCGTCTCCTGAATTCGATGGAAAGTAGGAAACAGTAGTGTATTATCAGTAGGTTCCAAGGTTCCTTCTGCATACCCTGCTATGTGCAAAAGGTTAAAAAATAAATAAATATTAGTCAGGCATAGAAAAGATATTTAATAAGTTGTAAATTGTAAATTTTTGTAAATAAAATGTAATAGATTCTATTACTTTCTTGAATGTAGGTACTTGTATATCATACCTACATTTGAGAAAATAGGAGTATATTTTTCTAATATTTATAAACAGAATATCAAGGTATATTTTTATGGGTCCTACCGTAAAAGTTTTTTATGTATAAATAAAAATCAACAAAAATTAAGATAATTTATCTCTAAGTTTAAAAGTTCATTTACCTAAGCCACCTTTGCATTGCTACTGAATGGATAGCGTTTGAATCAAGTAATTAATTGTTAAAAAACATAAATGACATAATTGTTAAAAAACATAAATGACTAAAAAACATAAATTCGATGACATGGTAGTGCTTTCCAGAATTTCGGCACTTTCCTTGGTTGTATTTACCAAATTTTAGCGGAGGCTTAGCAAAAGAACTCAATCCTGCCGGTCACATCTGAATAGCTGTGTTGAATCGTCGAAGCGTTAAGTATAGAGTTCAAAATCGATGGTCTGATGGTCTAGTTTCGGTTCCAGCAATTTGTGATGGATAATCCCTTGCCAGGTCCTTGGCATGCATATAGCTTTAGTTTATCATACAAGTTGGTTGACGTGGATGGAGTTCTTGTCTCGCGTATGCTGTGATTAGTTAGCGAGTCTGAATATTTGAATTTGTTGTCAGTTTTAAAAATAAACAGTAAAAAGTTGTTAGTACTGATCAGATTAGGCTTTATGATTTTCTTCTTGTTAGTTAATACCAGAAAGCCGCTCGTCTTATCGAGATCGCAATACAGTCACAAAGGTTTCTTTTTTACAAAATATTTTTAGCTAAATTATCAAAATAACCGTTACCAAACTACTATATCTTATTTTCTATAAAAGCAGAGTACCAATAAACACCAGCCAACAAATTAACTAGCCAAAACCGACATAGTTATTAAGCGGTAAACCACATATCAATATACTGAAAACTTTTGATTCAGAAAATAAAATACACATTCAATAACTTTAATAGTATGATTGCTTTTATTCTGTGTGAGTTTTAGCATTCCTAGTGAATTTCAAATTAAAGTCCATTTTTCAGTATATAATTCCCTGTAATACTTAGAAAGTATATTATATTATAATTATTTTGGCATAGTGTAACAAAAATGTATACAAGCTGAAATATCCAAATCGAAGTTAGACGTAGAAAAACCTTAGCAGAGACGTACGTTACTTTATTTTCCAGATTTGAATCTGGTTCAAACTTTCCTTTTCTTAAAAAACACAACAGCCAGCTCAAGCTAGGTTTCTAAGCCAGACATTTTCAGTTTGAAACTGTATATTAGTGACATACATGTAGTACCTAATAGTTTTTTAAGCTGCTAAGGCAAAATGGAATATGCAGGTAAAACGGAACTGTTAAATTAATTATTATGACTTTTTATATTACCTATAACTTGTTGATTACAGGTGATTATTGCTTATGTATACCTATAACATTTTGCCTTCTCAGTACATATTATATTTTCTACATACATCAATTAGCCGCATGAAGCATATTTTTTTACGATTTACTTAGGTTAAAAAATTAGATTAATTTATCCGTAGTAACAATACTAATTATGCTGTGGTAGTGCTAGTATTACTCTAAGCCTGAACTGAATGAATACCTAGAACACTTTTTTGTCTTTAAATGTGACTAGACTTTTTGTCAAATATTTTTACTTAAGCGTTTCACTCAAGACTATTAAGCTTTTTTTTAACAGTATAAACGAAGTATTTCTTTATAATAAAAATTATTGCATTCCGGATCAATTGAGAAACCTGCAATCAAGTTTTATAAGCGTAGCAAGTTTTTTACTATGAAAATCAGGAAATTGGCCGGCCGTGGCGCAGTGGCACGAAGTGTGACTGTAAAACCGACTGGTTGTGGGTTCGATCCCCACTCGAGGAGATGAAATATTTATTTAAATTTATATTTCCATTTCTTCGCTCTGGTGTCAAGGCAAAGCGCGGCGTTGAATTCTGCCACTCAACACGCAAGGCCTTCAAAATCGGCAGAAAGTGGGGAACGGAGTGTCTTAACACTAGGTGCGGTGTGCGGGATATAGCGTGAAGCTAATTTAATTTAATTTAATTTTTAAAATCAGAAATTATTTTTAAATAAATTTTTTAAATGGCAATGTCTTGAAAAAAATCCTTGTCTTTCATATTTTTTATATTTTAGTATAAACGTAGTTGTATGTGTAACTTAAGTGTACGGAAAATCTATTTATGTATACGTGTTTTATCTGTATGTCCTTCTGTGGTTTTGTAGCTCTCAAACGGATGAACTAATTTTGATTCATATGTTCAACAGTTTGAACAGTATCAGTTCTTTTATAGTTGTGTGCTTAACACTTTTCAAATGTTTTTATAAACTGAGAAAATTATTAATTATGGACATTTTGATACTACTAGCTTCAAATGCTTTTCTTGCTTATAGTTAAAGAATATACTTATACTATTTATTCTACATTGTATTGAAATATGAACTGTCAGTTGAATGACGCAACTGTCGCCGTGTTGATAGATGAATGGAACGTTTGTAGAGTATTTTTTAATAATAAGATAAAAATGCATCGACATTTTTTAAATTGTATTAGATGGAAAGTTAGAAGGTGTGTGCAAAAAATATAAAAAAATATATATTTTGTCTATAGATTTTTTACACACACCTAACATCTGTAACAAAAAGTAATTTCTAGGAAAAAAAACAAATTATATATATATATATATATATTAAATTAAAAAAATATTGTTTTATATATATATCTCTTTAAATTTATTAACTGATAAAAATAAAAGAAACGCCTACTGTTACAGTAAGATGCTAAAATAAAATATACGAGCAATAATCAGAATATTTAGTGATTTATCACTATATTTGGTGATCACTTTATTCAAATCACTATTTTGTTTGTGCTAATTACCTAGAACTTATTGGTAATTAGCCGAACATAGCTAAAAGGCATAATCCATTGTATAAACGACAGCCACGTTAGGTGCATTGTATGCCGAACATCATCGATTTACTGCGTCTGCACTGCAATGTACACATTCCGCTTATTGCTAGATGAAGCGTATATGGGAATGATTCGTATCATCCCGATATCTGGAGCGGTAGCAGTAACCATTTCACCAATGTGAGTGAACACTAGGACTGACAATAACGTTACTAGTTCATACAGCTTGAATTTAGGTCTTGTGTTTTTTTTTTAGGTTCACACTGTATCGCCCACAACATAGTAGGCAGACGGAACTTAGTGTTAAAGCACTCCGTTGTCTATTTTTCCGCTGAAATTTATTAGTATTGCGTGTTGAGTGGCGGCCCTCAAAGTCTCGCTTTGTCTTGAAAATGAAAATATTAAATATTTCATTTCCTCGAGTCGGGATTGAACCTGATCGAAAATTAAATAACAAAAAAATATCATATAAGAAAATTGAAGAAAGTGAATGATAGAATATACATATTTTTTAAATATATTTTTTAAGAGTTATAAACACACAACATTAAAAGTATAAATATAATAATTTTATCATATAAATCAGCTTATTTCGCTGTATTCCGCATACAGCAGGATAGGCAAAGGGAACCTAATGTTATAATACTCCGTTCCCCAGTTTTTACCGAGTTTGTATTTTTAAGGCGTAGCGTGAGTGGCGGAACTCAACGCCGTACTCTTGACTTGGTGCCAGAGGAAAAAAATAAAAATATTTATAAATAATAATTCATTCTCTTGAGTGAGAATTAATTAACCCACAACCATCGCGTTACTGTTACACCCTTATGCCATTGCGACGCGACGACCGCACGACGGAGATAAAGAACTAATAATTTCGTTAAGTAGTAGTAGTTAGTATTTCCTAATTATGATTTAAAGATTTTTTTTAGTAGAAAACACTTTCAAGACAATTTCCTCTTCTGCAAGTCATTACTGAAATCTTCAATGTTTAATAATCTTGATTCAATATCAGAAGATGTCGAGAGTTTTCAGTCCTGGAACAATTTTACTTTAAAATTTTATTTAAATTTAATATTTATTGTTTTAAGAGTCGATGAAACAAATTATCCTCTAATTTGTTTTTTTTCCTAGAAATTACTTTTTGTTACAGATGTTAGGTGTGTGTAAAAAATCTATAGACAAAATATATATTTTTTTATATTTTTTGCACACACCTTCTAACTTTCCATCTAATACAATTTAAAAAATGTCGATGCATTTTTATCTTATTATTAAAAAATACTCTACAAACGTTCCATTCATCTATCAACACGGCGACAGTTGCGTCATTCAACTGACAGTTCATATTTCAATACAATGTAGAATAAATAGTATAAGTATATTCTTTAACTATAAGCAAGAAAAGCATTTGAAGCTAGTAGTATCAAAATGTCCATAATTAATAATTTTCTCAGTTTATAAAAACATTTGAAAAGTGTTAAGCACACAACTATAAAAGAACTGATACTGTTCAAACTGTTGAACATATGAATCAAAATTAGTTCATCCGTTTGAGAGCTACAAAACCACAGAAGGACATACAGATAAAACACGTATACATAAACAGATTTTCCGTACACTTAAGTTACACATACAACTACGTTTATACTAAAATATAAAAAATATGAAAGACAAGGATTTTTTTCAAGACATTGCCATTTAAAAAATTTATTTAAAAATAATTTCTGATTTTAAAAATTAAATTAAATTAAATTAGCTTCACGCTATATCCCGCACACCGCACCTAGTGTTAAGACACTCCGTTCCCCACTTTCTGCCGATTTTGAAGGCCTTGCGTGTTGAGTGGCAGAATTCAACGCCGCGCTTTGCCTTGACACCAGAGCGAAGAAATGGAAATATAAATTTAAATAAATATTTCATCTCCTCGAGTGGGGATCGAACCCACAACCAGTCGGTTTTACAGTTACTAATTACAGGCTAATTACCAATATGTTCTAGGTAATTAGTACAAACAAAATAGTGATTTGAATAAAGTGATCACCAAATGTAGTGATAAATCACTAAATATTCTGATTATTGCTCGTATATTTTATTTTAGCATCTTACTGTAACAGTAGGCGTTTCTTTTATTTTTATCAGTTAATAAATTTAAAGAGATATATATATAAAACAATATTTTTTTAATTTAATATATATATATATATATATATATATATATATATATATATATATAAAATGTTTTAATGTTTATGTAAAAAATGTTTTTCAAACTGGTATTATTATTACAAAACGAAAGTAATACAGATAAGTAAATTAATAATTACATAGTTCAAGCGGGCGAAGCAGCGGGCGGGTCGCTAGTTCTCTACAAACATTTCAACAAGACAAGACAAGGTGAACGATGTTAGCCTTAACGTGAAAATCAGGCTAAATTATTTATAAATCACTGCTCTCCGGGGATTACCCACTAATTCCCGGTACTCTATTCCATTGGGCATGCAGAGCGAATCGCCGTACAGCGGTAAAATAACAGCTCAACTTTTTCCCAACAACACCTCGATAGTCAATTTTATTTTCACGCCTGCACTCTACTGATACGATGAAACTTTCATCACAGGCTTTCACTAGACATGTATCAAATATAAATTGTTAATGGACGACGGATGGAGTTCTATTTTAATACTTTTTAATATCATTAGCAAGTAATACTGTATAATGAAGTGCATTTGAGGCCAGTCGTTGCCTAGATGTACAAGGTATGAGTGTAAACGTGACGTGACTAGTTATGGGTTCAATTTCCATTCGAAGATAGATATATTAAAATATTCAATATTTTAATTTCTTCGCTTTGGTATCGAGGCGAAGCGTGGCGTTAAGTTCCGCCACTCAATAAGCAATGCCTCCAGAATTATGAATTACGTAAAATGGTAAACGGAGTGCGTTAACAGCTTAACTTAAGTATATTTATTCAATGAAGGTTTGTTATGCATGTTTGTTAAATTTTCGCTGATTAAAAAAATATATAGTGTGGTTAGAATCCGTTTTTTAATTAACTTTGTAAAGTTAGTTTGCTATAGATATTTTTGGGTATTAAATAACGAATCCATAACCATCTTTTAAAATTTTATATGAACTCTTATAAAGCGCATAAAAGATTGACTTTAGCAGGATTTTTATGTTTTCTAAAATACTATTTGTATTTCTTCAATGTTGAATAAAACAAAAAAAAATTTTAAAATATCAATATCAAAAAGTTGATATATTTTCTTTCTTAAGTGTGGAATAACACTTTAAAAAAGTTAAAAATATCAGAATGTCTATTTCCTAATAAAAATGGTTTCCAAAGTATAAGAGAACCTAAATATAAAAAATAAACAATAATTTTAGAAAACAAGTTAATGTACAATCCCAACAGCAACGTCATTTCGATGGCAGACAGACGGCAACGAATCTGAGCTGAGCTGACTGAGCCAGTCTCTCTTAATTGAAATGTGTCGCACGGAGTACATATTACACTCGCACTGTGCCCGCATCCGCCTGAGCATCTTGAGCGAATTTAGATCTGTGTACGTAGAACCAGTCAACGTGATACAAGGGGTGTTAATTAATGAAACTTCCCAGTGTAGTGTTTTCGTATGTAAATTTTGGTTTATTTTAGCCTCTTTCTGTATGTATAAATGAGATTATTTAATAATTCTATTTGGTATTTACGGGTTTTAATTTTATTATTTTGCTTATATATTACATTAGTTTTATCATTCAATTATTCTTATTAAGGAAGCCTATAAGAGAACTGTATGTACTGTATGTATATATAATGTTGACATTTGTCGACATTGTCAATGGCTTTATATGCAATACTAAATATTGTAAATATCTACAGATTTGCTTTATTATATATAGAAAAAGCAGTCAAATGTAAGACTAACTTGCACATCGAGGGTTACCTATCAATTTCAGGGTTGTCGGCCAACGAGAAATAAAATTATAAAAGATTACAAATTTATTTGTTTAAAAAATTTCTGTAATATATATAAAAAATTCTGCTTTTCGGATTTAATTTTTTTATTCGTACTCATACGTCGACATTACGTCTTGGCCATAATAACTAGAAAAAGCCAGCGTTAAATTTTTCCATTTATCTATTGAGAACTATTTTAGTGAGATTTATTTTAAAATGTGTTTAATATTTTATTGTAATTCAAGATCTCAAAGGTGGTTATGGTGGTGGGATGTCGATAAAAAAATTTCAGATATTTATCTTATGTCGATATACACCAAACATTTTTACTCATACGTACATTTTTATCGACGAAGGCAACAGTAAACGATTTTTTTTAAAATTAAGAGTCCGAATCAATCTGATTTTTAATATTTTTATTCTGTGGTAGGGAGCTTAAATGAGTGAGAACGATTTTTTATATTTAAAAAATATAAATAATTTCCACTAACATTCCATTTTGCACTCAGCTTTAAATAATACCTCCTTTTTTGTCGTACATCAAAACGGTATATTCTAACACAATGAAGCTCCCAAACGGATGAAGTGATTTTGATTAATATGATCAGCCGTTTGAAAATTATCAGCTCTTTTGTTGTTGTTGTAAACGGTGGCTTTGGATATGGATACCTTGTTACTGATAGCTTCAATAGTTTGCTTGCCTATAATTCTAAAATATATATTTATACATTTTAGTATACGTTGTATTATAAACTGTTATATGAACTGTCAGGTGAATGACGCAACTGTCGCCGTGTTGGTAGATGAACAGCACATTGGGAGATTATTTTTAAATAATAAGATAAAAATGCATAGTTTTTTACATTGTGCTATTTGGAAAGCTAGAAAGCGTGTGCTTTCTTAAAACAAAATCGAATTGCATAAAAGTATTTCTAGTAAAAAAAACAAATTATACTCCATCGACTCTTAAAATAATAAATAAGTATAAAAACTTAAATAAAAACTATAAAATTTTATGCTAAAATGTTCCAGCATTGAAAACTCTTGATATTGAAAGTATATTAAACATTGAAGATTTCAGTAATGACTTGCAGAAGAGGAAATTGTCTTGAAAGTGTTCTCTACTCAAAAAAATCTTTGAATGATAATGTTATAATTAGGAAATATTATATACTTAACTGGAATCTTTGTTGTTTATATTAAAAAATATGATGTTTATACTCTTAATAATTTAATTTTCATCTCTAAATTACTCCTTTTAACTCGTATCGAAGCGTCCCACTTTCTATATATATTATTCTCTTGTAAACAAATAGATGAGTGTCTTGCAGGAATTAGCCTGAACAGACCGCGGAAACATTTATATTTTAATGCTGGTTGGACAAAGGCAGGTGTTGATTGAGCCTTGTTATGATATTTTTAAGTGATGGTAATTAAAGAGAACAAACAGACAACCCAGGTAAATATTTTTATAAAACTTAAAAAAAAACCGGACAAGCCTAAAGTAGGGCTCCCCTACCGAGAGTTCCATTCAAAAATTGGAGGACTCAATCTTTATCTGAAATTCAAGCTTGTTTACCCAGAGCCATTGCGTCTGATACCTCAATTGAACTAGCGGCTTTAATATCAAATTGTGTCCCCCTTTTAAGGGACTTTGATCTGAGCATATATGGTTTGAACTTCATTATATCTATTTATCGTTTGAATTTCATTATATTGTATATATATTGATATCTCTAAATTATTGAGATAAAGGCTCTCGATAGACAGATAGACAGACAGACAGATGGACGGACAACAAACTGATCTTTTAATGGTAAAATTTCCTTAAAAGGTACGGAACCGTAAAAATAAATTTTAACAAAAAAAAATCGTTTTTTCTACTTGCTTTATTTTAATTTACATGATTTTGTTATTTCAGCATGCTTAATTAGGTTATATGTGTAAGGCTCAAAGATAAGGATTAGAAAAAGCTTATCTTGAATCCATCTATTATGTTACATTCACAAGATTAAAATTCAAGCTGTATGAACTAGTAACGTTATTGTCAGTCCTAGTATTCACTCACATTGGTGAAATGGTTACTGCTACCGCTCCAGATATCGGGATGTTACGAATCATTCCCATACACGCTTCATCTAGCAATAAGCGGAATGTGTACATTGCAGTGCAGACGCAGTAAATCGATGATGTTCGGCATACAATGCACCTAACGTGGCTGTCGTTTATACAATGGATTATGCCTTTTAGCTATGTTCGGCTAATTACCAATAAGTTCTAGGTAATTAGCACAAACAAAATAGTGATTTGAATAAAGTGATTACCAAAAATAGTAAAAATAGTGACAAATCACTAAATATACTGATTGCTTTAGTTCTATATCGTATTTTAGCATCTTTCTGTAACATTAGGTCTTTCTTTTATTTTTATAGTTTAACAAGTATTAAAACTGTGTACCAGAATTATGGTACCAGAATTGGCTAAAAACTTTACTTTTCAATATAGATACCGTATTCCAAATTCATATTATTATTACATTCGAGCGGGCGAAGCAGCGAGCGGGGCGCTAGTTCTCTACAAATATTTCAACAAGACAAGACAAGGTGAGCGATGTTAGCATTAACGTGAAAATCAGGCTAAATTATTTATAAATCACTGCTCTCCGGGATTACCCACTAATTCCCGGTACTCTATTCCATTGGGCACGCAGAGCGAATCGCCGTACAGCGGTGAAATAACAGCTCAACTTTTTCCCAACAACACCTCGATAGTCAATTTTATTTTCACGCCTGCACTCTACTGATACGATGAAACTTTCATCACAGGCTTTCACTAGACATGTATCAAATGTAAATTGTTAATGGACGATGGATGGAGTTCTGTTTTAGTTCTTTTTAATATTATTAGCAAGTAATATCCTAATAAAAATGTCTATTTCCTAATAAAAATGGTTTCCAAAGTATAAGAGAATCTAAATATAAAAAGTAAACAATAATTTTAGAAAACAAGTTAATGTACAATCCCAAAAGCAACGTCATTTCGATGGCAGACAGACGGCAACGAGTCCTGAGCCAGTCTCTCTTAATTGAAATGTGTCGCGCGGAGTACATATTACACTCGCACTGTGCCCGCATCCGCCTGAGCGTCTTGAGCGAATTTAGATCTGTGTACGTAGAACCAGTCAACGCGATACAAGGGGTGTTAATTAATGAAACTTCCCAGTGTAGTGTTTTCGTATGTAAATTTTGGTTTATTTTAGCCTCTTTCTGGATGTATAAATGAGATTATTTAATAATTCTATTTGGTATTTACGGGTTTTAATTTTATTATTTTGCTTAGCAAGTAATACTGTGTAATGACGTGTAGTTGACTCTATTCAGAACCTGTCGCGTTTACAGTCACACTATTGTAGTGCCCCTGCGTCACGACTTTTCTCAGTTAAAAATATAAAAAAAAAACTCAATACCACCTGTGCTTTGCATATACATACATATGTACGCCGCATTAAAAATATATTGTAACAGCTAAACTAAAAGGACTGTGACGACTAATAAAACTAATCGCTTCGAAATTTTTCAGTAGGCCGCCGCGCTGACGCACGAAATCGATTTTGAACCTCACTCAATTTATTTTAGAAGTTTAACGTTTTTAGTATGTTGACATTTGTTGACATTTTCTGTGGCTTAATATGCAATAAAAAATATTTAGATTTGCTGTATAGTTGCGAAATACGCGTTATTTGCGATATAAACGGCCATTT
The DNA here is from genome assembly GCA_917862395.2 of Heliconius sara. Taxonomy (NCBI): domain Eukaryota; kingdom Metazoa; phylum Arthropoda; class Insecta; order Lepidoptera; family Nymphalidae; genus Heliconius; species Heliconius sara. Next base: position 16,453,929 of record OU860789.1, on the reverse strand, counting down.
TTTAAAAAGTAAATGTAGAAATTTACTTTTTAAAGAGACATTTTTTCAGGAAATAAAGGGGCTGTAGATATGACTGAGTATATAGTTTAAGTTTCTACTGGATATCTTCAGGCGTTCCTGAGATAAAGGCTCTTGACAGACAGGCAGACGGGCGGACAACAAAGTGATCTTATAACGGTTCCTTTTTTTTAAAAGATACGTAACCCTAAAAACCAGCCGTCTCGATGAAGCTGTTTGTTTTTTTTATAAAACGTAATGGAATCTTATTAGACTTGCTTTTTACCTAGGTAAATCTAAGCGATCGATTTTTTACAAACAGACAGATAGTAGTTAGTAACATAGAGAGTTATACAGATATTCGGTTTTTATTAGGTTCCGTAACTTAACTTCTGTTCCGTACCGTAAAAAAATCCTCAAAAAAAGTTAAAAACAAACAAAAATTAACAAAATATATTATATAGCATAATTAAATATATTATAAATAAAAAAATAAATTAATAATAATTATTACATATATTAATAATTAAATAATTATTAATAATAATAATTTAGTGTTGAAGCACTCTGTTCCCATTAAGACACTGCCGTTTCCCATTTTCCTCCGAATGAATGTTAATTTGCACAATATATATTTATTTGTAAGTGAAAAAGTAAACCAACAATAAATCTCGTGGGAGCCATATGGTTTTTGGAAAAAGTCACATTTTTAGATGCAATTTATATGTGCTGTAAGTCACAAATTACACCACATTGCATCGGTTATTGTCATAGTGGTGAAAAGTGTGTTTCGTTGTAATGTAACTCCTCCTAGACCGTTCGACCTACAGTTCTAAAATTTTGCAGGAACGTTGTGGACGATAATTTGATGATGAACCCATCGAAGTTTGGTGATAATTGTAATTGTAGTTAATGAGTAAATGTTCAAAATGTGTCCCACAGAGTTAAGCTGTGGAACGTTTAGAAATTCACGCGATTGAACTTTGACTAACCCAGCGCGTGCGGACAAAAAAAAATAACTAAGCAAAATTTTGCGCAACATAGCTTCGCTCACCTCCACCCGCCGTGAACAGCATGTGGCGATCCTCGTGAAAATTGCATTAAATTTATTGGTCCAGATTTTTGTTCCTTTTGATCATAATCAAAATATATCTGTTTGCTCGTGTTTGTACTTTTGGGTTTTGACGAAATTATTTCGTATTTAGCTATAATTCATCAACATGCTTAACTAAAATTGTTTCATATAGATGCATTTAGCCCGGAGAGTGTTAATTTTATGTTGAAAAAAATATTCAAAAACAATTTTTGAAAATATGTTGCTGAGACGATATGTTTATAATAATGAAGTTTGTATGAACGTTTTTGTTTCTTTGATAGCTTGAAACTTTGTGCAAATATTAATAACCCACGAGAGTGACGTCGTTAGTGGAAAGTTACCAGGCAAGCAAGCTGCTATTACGACAAAGTTATTATAAAATTAAAAATGTTAAAAATAGTATATACTGTTACATTCATTTTAGACAAAATATATACAAAGACCATTTTTTACTGTATACTTACTCGTTTCTTATTTTCAAAAAATAAAAGGCTTCGCCTTTATAGTTGACTTTATAGGTTATATATTGACTTCGTAGGTAATTAATTGAAATTTCCAGCAATAGTCTTCGTTGAAAAGAATATTATATGTCAGAGAGTTACTTTAAGTTACTGGAATTTGTAAAGGATCTAATTCTTTCTATCTGAATAGCGCAATTCTTTGCGTCATTTTCTATGAATGTAATATTTAATTCAAGTATAATTTCAACTGAATGTCAAAATGTAATTTTATGCATAAATTTGCCTTTTCCTGCAGCGTCTCTGGAGTTTACAAATTACAAACAAACAAAAAAAATTCGAATCAGTAACCCCTGATATTAGTGTATTAAACTAGGATCACTATGCACAGTGGGTGGAGTTGAGCGAAGCTATGTTGCGATATTTTCTGTTTAGTCCGCACGCGCTGGGTTGGATTAGTGAATGTTAAATCTGTGCGCGTAAATTTTGACTCAAAAGAGAATCTCAAAAGAAAGATTATTTAGTCAAAAACTACAATTACATTTATTACCAAACTGCTTATCTGGGATCACCGTGTCGTCCACAACGTTCTTGCAAATGAAATAATGAACAATCTTCAGTTTTATAAAATTAGAATTATCACTGAAAATAAAACACATTTCATAATAGTTATATTTCTAGCTTTTACTATATCAATATATGCATACAATTCCGAGCGCGATCAACTTTTTATTCTTAAAGCACAGTATCGGTACGAGCAGGACACTATATACCATCATATTAGTAGCTATCCTTTTTACTTCTTACTACTTCTGTACTGATTTTCGCGGTGCATTAATGATCGGAGACGCAAAAACACCTTTGATTCCATTCAGCTCACATATCCTGAAGTAACAGAATGATTCTTTTTAAATTGCGTATTCAGAGCCGAAACTTAACATTTCGCTTTCTCTTATCAGGCTAAACATATATATGAGTGCGTTCTCTATTAAATGCATATATGTCGGAGTAATGTATTTCTTTATTGAAATAAGTGAAAAAAAACCACACACAAACACACACACACACACACACAACCAGTACTAGCTAGTAGTATGAAGTGAAATGAAATGAAAATTTTATTGTCAAAAAATATATAAGTACAGGAACCAGATACAATAAGGTAAACTAGAAAAAATTAGATAACACTTAAAAATGGCTTAAAAGCAGTTATCACTTATATAGCTGCTTTAGTATAGAAAGTAAAAAGTGTTACTAATATAACGTAATTTCAATTTATTTTTTCTAATATATTTTCATTACAATCATTTTTTTTTTCTAATTAATTAAATAAATATACCATGTTTTTTCAGTTTCAATATAAAGATATTTATTCTCAATAAGACTTGAGCCTTAAGACCTAAGCCAAAGTGGCGTACTTGAGAACATTATTTTAAATACAATAGTTAAGTTGTTGTTGTCAGTTGTTACATTTAAATTTACATTTTCATTTCATTTCAATTTTTAGTGAAGTTATTACATTATAGTTATTATATATATATTTTTTTGTTTATGGAAGAGACACGGCAAACGAGCGTTCGGGTCACCTGATGGTAAGTGACTACCGCCGTCCACGACCCCATACAACACCAGAGGAGTTACAGGTGCGTTGCCGGCCTTTAAGGTGGGTTGGGCGCCGGAGCCCGGCATTACCTGATGCGAAACGCAGTGGCATAAAGCCACTACTTCACGCCGGTTTTAAATGCCGGGGTTGGTAATGATCCGGTCAAGTCTGCCCATGTGTGTTGCCATTGCTGGCAACGTGACTCTACCACACGTAACATGACTCTACCACACGTAAAATTACTAGAGGGCGCGTGCGGTTTCGTCCGCTTTTGCACCCTAGGGGGAATTCTGAAAAAATCACGAAACATGTGTTCAATAAAATATTTTGAATAGTCTAAATTTAAATTTTTATAATAATCGGTGGCGATTTAAAGATTTTTCCATATAAAATTTCAACCTTTTAATTGAACCCTTAGGGGGTGAATTCTAATAAACCATGAAACACGTGTTCAATGAAATATTTTAAAGTCTGAATTTCGAATTTTATTAATATTGGTGCTATTTAAAAAAAAATCCATACAAACTATTTCATCCCTTTAGGGTTAACATTTTTCAAAATCCCTTCTTAGTGGATGTCCAGATTATAAAAATAAACATCTGTCCAAATTTCACGTTTCTACGCACAGCGGTTACGGCTGTGCGTGCGTCTTACCTCAGTCAGTCAGAACAAGTCCTTTTATATATATAGATAGATTATTTTAGTATTTTTTACATCAAATCAAAGCACTGAGGCAAGAAAACGCCGATAAAGTAAAATGTTAAAAGTAATTCTACGTCTTTAACTTTTATAGAAAATAAGCTCTAACTACTGGAAAGATTAGAAGGCGACTGAAGCCAAAAGAAAATGGCGAAATATTTATTTTTACATTACATTTAATCTTTATTTTAATTACAATTAAATCTTCACAATTACACTATATTTTATTGAATATATTTTATTAATATAAATATGTATTTTAAATGAATATTATTTAACAGCTATCATTTCGTCTCTTTATAAAGAAAAAACAAAAAATAACAATTAAATTCACAACAATTGTCGAAAGTATCTGCAGACGTAGAGCGAAACGGCCCGAAGCATTTATTTCGATTGTTAGCGATCTCTCCTAAAACGGCGAGCCGATGTCAATGTACCATAGGAGCGTACCCGTGAATCCCCGAACACCAATGAAATATCAGCTCGACTGTTCCCAAACAACGGCAGATAGCCGTATTTTTGAAAGCCCTCAGAGCGCTACAATTTTATTTTTACGCCTGCAGCACGCCGATAGGATGAAAGTTTCATCGGACGCTTTCACCAGACGCGGCTCAAACGTAAATTGTGGCCGGACGCGGTGGTGGGCAGACTGAATTCTTTATTAATATGCATTAAAATGTAAAAGTAGGTGCAATATGCAAATTTGAATTAGTGTTGTATGGAACGAGTCTAGCTAAAATGTTCTATTCTTTATGGTTTTAATAAAATATGTATATTCAAAATTTATATAGTTAATTTGATTATGTACAGAGTATTATGGTGTTCTTACGACATAATATGTAGTCTATATACTAATAAGATAAAACATCAATTACTTTGACTTTTAAATTGTATAGCATGATGATATATGTACTGGAATATTTTGTAATGAGCAGTGCAGTATTAGTTATTTAAAATACAAGATTTATATATTAAATAGATTTATATATTTAGGCCAGTCGTGGCGCAGGGGCATGAAGTGTAACTGTGAAACCAACTGGTTGTGGGTTCGATCCCCTCTCGAGGAGATTAAATATTTACCTCTATTTATATTTCCATTTCTTCGCTCTGGTGTCGAGGCAAAGCGCGGCGTTAAGTTCTCGCAACTCAACACGCAATGCCTACAGAATTAGACAAAAAGTGGGGCAACGGAGTGTCTTAACACTAGGTTCCCTCTGCCTCTGATATTTTTTTATATATTGAAAAATAAACTTGTGTAAAATATAAACTTTAAAATAGACTATTCCGTACTACGGTGATTAAGTAACTAGAGAGTAAATTTGGGAGTTTCTGTTGGAAACAATCGTTAAACTTGTCGGCAGAATTAATTGCAGGTACAATATTATAAACCGCGCTCTTTCAAATTAATTTATTCCCAAATCCTAGAGACCTTTTAACAGCCTTTAACTTTGTTATCATGATGAATAATAATTTAACCAGAAAGGAATATAAACAGCAACAATTTATTTTAACATCTCCGAAAACAATTCATTTGTTATTCATGAAATTGAAATTATAGACAAAAATACCGTACTGTAGTATTTTTCTTGTTATATTTTTTTATATTTAAAATAAAAAAAAATAAAATTAAAAAAAATTAAATTAGCTTCACGCTATATCCCGCACACAGCAGGGTAGGCAGAGGGAACCTAGTGTTAAGACACTCCGTTCCCCACTTTCTGCCGAATTTTGGAGGCATTGCGTGTTGAGTGGCAGAACTCAACGCCGCGCTTTGCCTTGACACCAGAGCGAAGAAATGGAAATATAAATTTAAGTAAATATTTCATCTCCTCGAGTGGGGATCGAACCCACAACCAGTCGGTTTTACAGTCACACGTCGTGCCACTGCGCCACGGCCGGCCTCATTATTTAAAATAATAAAATATAATGGTACTTTGCCTATATACAAATTATGTAATGACCTATACGTAATTGTAATAAAATATACGATTTATTGCTATATATATCATAAGTTATAAAAATATATATTATATAAATATTAATAATAACATAATATTATTAATATAAGGTTGTAGAATGTAAATTAGAAAAGTAAAAAAGAATAATAATGTATATGCAAAACGCCGCGGTTACTGCAACGAACAACCGCGACGAAGCAACGAAATAAGTTGAATTTATCTACAACTAGCTCCACCGAGGCTGGCAAATCCCTAGCCAAATTTAAGAGGAAGCGTGAATTGGCAAACTTTAATTGAAATAAAGTTAATTTCAATTTCGACTCGTATTTAACTGATTAAGTAATTTATTTGGTGCCGGCTCAGCTCATTGGATGGAGGCGGTGGGTAACACATAGCTCTGCAAAGCATTTAGCACGAATTCGATCGCACTAATACCGCCTAATACCGCCTGACCGGTGCCGGTGGCGCACAAACGGGTTGCGTTGTAAAATGCCTTATGCAAATCGCAGCTTGTGATTGATGATAATCCCAGCACATCTGCACTGGGAAACAATACACTTTCGACGCTAGCTCTTGCAATTTAATGGGGATTCCCGGTGGAACAACTTTTATCGTATTTTTACAAATGCTCGCTCGTATATTACTATTAAACTACATTTGGTTTAGTGTATTTACAGTTTTCCTTTATTGCGGTTAGAGTAATTTCGATGTGATTTTTAACCATTACTTACAAATAAATTCAATATAAATATTGTTTAATATTAAAAGATAAATTTAGATGTCTATTATTATCGAAAGACACTATAAAGAAATATTGTTGACATTCAAATTTATAAGAAAGTTCTATATAAATATTTTTCTTTCTCTTATGAATTGTACAAAAACGGATTTTGTGAAAACCTTTCCCTGTACGTACTACTTACTCTATATGTAAATATGGTAGTTAGGGCGTGGAGAACCGGAAGCTAGCCCCATTTTGTTATTGTCCCATATGGCGGAACATAGAGACAAGCAAAATGAACACACTTTATAGTTTATAATTCCCCCCTGCCTATTAACTTACTATACCATCACAAGGCACGGTGCCAATGCTTTACAAACTACATTTTTTTCGACCGTGCTTAGTTGAAGTTCAATTACAAAATAAAATAGATTTTTTACTTGTTTTATTATATTTAAAGTGTTATTCCTCACTTAGAAAAGAAGACGTATAAAAACTTAAATTGTTATAGATTATCTAGAAAAAAAATCACTAAATTAAGTATGGTACGAATATGGTAATAAAAAGTAAATTAGTATGGTAGATAAACATAATAAAAACTAACAATATACAAATTGTAAACTAATTAGATATTTATTTCTTTTTAAACTTGAACTTGAGACCGCTATAGAAATGATGGTTGAATCATTTTATAGAGAGTGATTTGTTCAAATTGAATTAGCTGTTATTATAAACTATAACTATAACTAACTTAACAGCAGGGTAGTCAGAGAGAACGGAGCGCCAAACGCTACGGCGCGTAATTATAATAAAACATAATATATTTTTATATTATAGTTATTGATGAAATAACTTATGAAAATGTAAGTTAAGTTTATCTCAATAGTACTTACTATAATCTTCCCTGTTCCCACCCTGCTATATGCGGGATATAGTATAAAGCTAAGAAAAGTCTCCACTTATACAAGTAAGACTTCCCAACTGTTGCATTACCGGGGTTCGATCCCCACTCGAGGAGATGAAATATTTACTTAAATTTATATTTCCATTTCTTCGCTCTGGTGTCGAGGCTAAGCGCGGCGTTGAGTTCTGCCACTCAACACGCAATGCCTCCAGAATACGGTAGAAAGTGGGGAACGGAGTGTCTTAACACTGTGTTCCCTCTGCCTACACTGCTGTGTGCGGGGTACAGCGTAAAGCTGATTTTTTTTTATATATTCCCCTGACATAATTCGAAAAATATTAAAAATATTATCAGATACTCGGTCATGTAAAATGAAAGATATTTATTTATGTTGTTCTTCGTAAAAATACCACGTTGGTAAAAGATTTACGTAGCTACGTGATTTTAGTAAACCACAATAAAATATTAAAAGCAGCATTCTGAATAAATGCCCGTCAGTGTGTAGCGCGGTGGGGCGGAAAGGCGGAAGGTACGCCTTCGGAAACAGGATGGTGTAAGATAAAGAGAACATTTCCTATAGAACATCTTGGGAGAGATTTAGCAAAATTTCGACGACCTCGTTCCTTTAACGCGCCGCCGGGTAAATACAATTCGTTGTTTTTCATATAATTTTTTAATATTTTTATCGGATTGTTTTAATTTTGTCAGCTGCCGTAGGTACCTATCGTTAGTTAGTGTAATTGTGCGAAATGCTCGTTAAATCTGAATTAATCTAATCTAGCAAGCCCACAGCTGGCGATGCTGCGCTCCAGCTGCTAGGATAACGTTAAACTTCATTAAGTTATTATATCTTTGTACTCGTAGACATGGCAAGTTAAATTTATTTTAATAATTTTTATACATATCTATGTTTTATTTTAGTAAATATATAACCTCAGAAAAAATGTATCTAACAATCAATATTTTTCTCACATGACCATATAAAGTGACCATATATATATATACATATACTAGTAGCTTATCGGAGCTTAGCCCGCTAAAATAATACGAATATACATTTTATAATATTCAAAGCACTTACGGATTATTGACTTTTTTAGTATACCAATACTGTTTTTAAACACATCATAAACAGTAATTTTAATCAATACTTATTCAGAAAACGTGTAAAAATTTGAATGTAGCGGGACTCGAACCCGTGCCCCCTGGAAATCGAACAGGCGCTCTGACCACTAAGCCATACGTTCTCGCCAAGCTACGTCGAAATTCTTATACGCTTGTTACAACTTATTTATGTTGTTAGCATCTCTGTAGGGTTCCTAAGTGTGGATTAACACTGTTTAAAAAAAAAGTAATTTTATCGTTTGTGATTTTTATTTAATTGTTTTAACAAAAAATGTCGTATTTAATACAAAAATGTAGTTATTTCATATCTATTTAGGTAAGCACGGTTATTTTAAAATCACGGCTGTTTGTAGTGAAATGAAATATATATATATAGAGATATATAAATGAATGTTCTTAGTTAAATACATTTCTTAGTTGAACCAAATCACACACATCATAATCACAATCACTACTATTTGTTTACTTCACAATACATACACAAACACACACACATAGTATCATGTTGTTCATATTAACATACCCTAATATAGCCCACTCAATACAAATCCCTACAATCCCCTAAGACCGCGCACACGAGGTTTATTACCGGCGCCATTGGCTTACTTGTCTGTATATCATTGGGTAGCTAGGCTCTAATCATATTAGATGGCCTAATGTTCAGGATTATTCCAAGTGCTTAATTAAATCGATGTAAACTTATCATAATAGTTTGTGGGTTTGTTATCACTAGTATATATTATAACATATGGCGGCGCAAGGGTATAAGCGTGTGACTGTAACGCGGCAGTTGTTGGTTCGATGTCCGCTCGGGGGAATTAGTTATTGTTTATTAATATTTTCATTCTATCGCTCAGGTCCCAAGGCAAAAGGCGCGGCGTTGATTTCCTTTTGCCACTTAACACGCAATGCCTCGAAAATTCGGCGGAAAACGGGGAACCGAGTGTTTTAATAGGTTCACTCTGCCTCCACTGTTATATGCGGGATACAGTATGAAACTGAAAAAAAAATCCAATAAATTATATTAAGATGTTAGTTAATAAACAAAAAAATTAAAAATATGTATTGAAAAATTTTATATAATTTGTATTGTATGCTATCATTAATTGGAATAAAATGTATGTTACATTTTATTGCTGGTATAAAGCTAAAATTATTTCAGCACCACTGAATTGAATTCGTACGCTTGAGTAATTAGCAATCGTAGCACAAAGACACAAGTTTGTGACTGTAAAGGCGACGTGTTACGAGTTCGATTCCCACTCGAGGAAATTAAATACTTACCTAATATTTTCTTCGCTTCGGTCTAATGTCGAGGCAAAGAGCGGCGTTGAGTTTCGCCACTCGGCGTTGAGTTACTGGAGTGAACAAATAAAATTAATAATCTATTCCCCCGAGTGCCAATCGAACCCACAATTGCCACGTTACAGTTATACGCCTGTGCCCCTGCGCTACGTTAGTTTAGTGAGGTAATATTTTTAATTGATTATTATGAGAAAAATGCTCTGAATATAGACTCTAATTAAGGAAAATTGTTAACTAAAACCTATATTTTTAATACAGAAAAGAAATTGAACAAGAAAAATTCTAACGTTGGTATTTTCTTTACAAATTCGAAACAATATAGAGCTATATCTTTACATTTTCTTCGAATGGCCGGTGGTATTTACTGAAAAACTTGAGCTTTTACGTCACGATGAACAAAAGCGGCCGTAATAAGTCTGCAGAACTCCGCGAAACAACAGAAACTACCCCCAACAAAAAATGAAAAAGTCTATTGATGTCCAAATAAAATCTAGTTGTAAAGGAAACATTATTGATATTGTGTAAAAGCTATTAAGTACTTAAAAAACCTTTTAGTTCCAATTTATCAAGCAATTTTGATTAATAGTAAAGACAAAAATATAAACAAATATTTATTTTATTACAGTTAACTCTACACTGTTTTATTGTATGTTATAATTGTCCACATTTCAGTGAAGTTCTGTTTAAGTTCCCAGGAGATAAGATAATGCGGCCTCTAGTAAGATAGCTCTTATTATTACTAAACACTTTGTAACTCACTAGCAATATATAATATCAAAAGTATCTGTTTTTCATAAGTAAGCTGAGATATTACAATTTGTGGTAAACGAAATTGAATTTAATAAATACAGGCATTTGTGCTTGCATATTCGGAGAAGAAGAAAAGTCTTCGCCTGATCGGTATTAAGAGAATGTTAATTTAAATACACTTAGTATCTAATTACATATATATTTTATAAATAATATATTATAACATCAATAAATTACAAAAGTTATTAGCACCTATAACAGAATTTATATTTCTGAAATTATAAAGAATTTTTCCGCTTCATAAAAATGATAAAACCATAAAGTCAACGACTGTTTTTAATGTATATTAATTTTGTTACGATTATATTAAAAAAGCAGTAGAAAGGTCTTTTACCGGAAGCCAGCGACATCAGTATTCGTCGTAGTACTCGACTCGGGGAAACAAATTCCCAAAATTGAATTTTATAAAACGAGCTGTATACGAGATAGATAGAAGTTTATACTTGAAAAAGACATTTTTATCCAATGATTTAATTTTAAAGATTTTAATAGGATTATATTTGTAAGCTTGTGTTTTTTTTGCAATTTTTTGTTGTTTTCCATTTTCTAATTCTTTCATGATTCTATTAAATGTTTGTAGTTCGATATTTTTTTTCCCAAATTAATAATATCTAGGTATTTTACAAACTATTTGCACATAGAAATTACAATCAAATATGAATTCCTAATGTTTTGCGTTGTATAGAAAGCGTATTAATTACTCATTTAAAAGGTCAATTTAAAGTCTGTTATATTAAAAAAATTCGCACGAATTTTCATCATAACGGTAATTCACATTTTTTTAAATGTCCTATTATATAATGAATATATCTGGATATTATAGGCAAAATAATAAAAAGTAATGATAAATACGATAAGTACCAAATGATTATTACAAAATTGAAGCGATGGGTAAAAATATTAAATGAATAGTTAAACGTAGAGATTTGTGACCTAAAAACAGGATCTCTGAAATATACTGACGTCAATAAAGTTCAGCTAGACGTTTCATATCTTTCGAATGCAAAGATTTGCTAACTTGCGGTTCTTGGTTTGTGATATTGGCGTTTGGATTCAACTCCGCCTATGTAAGTCGTTTTTTAAACGTTTTGTACGAACTCGTTGAAGTGAATTGGAATATTGTAAGTACTTGTATATACACAAAGGTTTTTTTGATTTATACTGTAAAATACTAAATTATATAATAACAACATTTAATTGTAGAGTCTGTCTGTAGGTCTTTCTGTTTGTGCGGAATAATATTTTTATAGGGCTTTCATTGAAAGATATAGAGGGAGTAGTCTAATTATATAGTCTAATTATCATTCCGGAATTCCCGCGAAGTCGGGATTTCCTCTAAAACAACGCTCATATCTACCGCCTACCTATATAGATATAAAATAATTTAACATTATAAACAACATAAATACATATTTCCTTAATCTTTATCTTCGAATACTTACAGCATGAAGATATCAATTATATATAGAGGTTATAATTGTTGAAATTTTTTCTACAAAATAAAAGAGCTAAGTTATAAATTACAAAAATATGTTTTAAATTTATTCGAGATATGTTCATTTTGCACCTGCAGACTAGGTTTGGTACTGGCTGTATCACAGACGGCTCGTTCTCTGAGATTCAATTTTAAAAATTTGTTCCTCTCACTGAGACGCACTCTGAATACAAATAGCGCTGAGATATTACTAGTGTTGGCCACATTTTTAAAGTGAATTTGCTTTGTTCAATGTTGTATATTATTTCAGTTATCCTCGGTCAAATGTCGTTACTCAGCTTTATTGTATAGAACTTATTCAGGAAACTTTCAAATATATTTTGTATGTAAATAACGTGAAGTAGGTAGCGGAAAGTTTATGTTATTTTATATTGGAAGCGTTACGCTAAATATTTATACACATATGTGACATACAAGAATCCTTACTATCTGTATATACTCAGATAGTGAGGTTTTTTAAAATACGAGTAGATTGATTAATAATTCCTAGATTGATTAATAATTCCTAGATTGATTAAGTTTAATCTATATGGAAAATATATGGCTATTTAATAATTTATTTATTATTTAGTAGACAATATAAAATATAACCCTACACCCATATTATATAGAAATATGATAGCTTCAACGTATGTATAAGCATTTCTAGCAAAATTATAAATATATGTTTGTATATGTATTTAATTTAATAATTTATTCATAAAAACGTATACCTAAAAATTTTTAAAAAAATCTATAATAGTTTATGTCATTATTTGTTGCGAATAAATATACACTCAACCATAATAAAATCACCTGCATAACTCTCTAAGACTATGTATCAGTGAAATGATGAAAAGTAAATGTGTTGTCAAGAAAACGTGACGTACACCCTTATCGCTTGCAAATATTTGCGCTTGTGAGCGCTCGTGTGAGCCGAACGCAGCAGAACGTGAGATATTCAAATTATTATTTTTTAGAATTATTCTTCATACTTGCCTGTCAAAGGATGGGGAAAAGTGAACTATTAGAATTGATTTATTCCACTCGGACACGTAGGACGAAAAACTTTCAGTTGACGGCTGTGGGTGGTCTTACTAAAAATGCATTATAGTATTATATTATATAAATATATAAAAATATGTTTAATTCTTGTAATTTTGTACTTTTTGTTTCAGCTTCACTCTGTATCTCATTTGAATTATCTATTAATATAAACCAAGCAACCGTGGGGTTGCGGCAGACTGAGAGATGGCAACCATTCTTTCTATATTTTTTTATGTGATTTCCTACAAATGATATTGGATTCACATAAAAAACGTGTGAGTGCTGCGATGGTTTAATAAAAACGAATTACCATAAATTTGATTAAAGGTGATTCTTCTAGGCAACCCTGAATCTAACCTACTATCATATATTATGATACATTATAATGATATACTACATGTATTTAAGAATGCTTAATCTTCTAAAGTTTCATTAAAAAAAAACAGATACTCGCAGATTCATGCAATGGGATTTTAGGCCATTAAAATTGAGTTGTATTTAAATGCATAAAAATTTATGAAGGAGCTTTACATTTTAATCTTTTGCTAACAAAGGTACTGATATTTGATATTCAAGAAAATATACATTAAAGAAAATTCTAAGATAATTCCTTCCACCTAGAAAACTTTACGACATATTAGTTTTCTCTACAATTTTATTTTCTAGCTCTATGCTAATATAATAAATTCAATTCGTTTCATTTCTATATATCATGGTATAGAGAAAATCGCTATCCACCACATAATATAGATCAGCTTTCCTTCGAAAAATCCGGCGCTTAATACGAATATAGTTTATCAGGCATTTTCATTTGGTCCAAATATATATAGAGTGCGGTCCGCGTACACGCTGCCAACGGAAATTGAACGCGAACTACTATCGGGTACTATCGGGTATGGACAGCTCATGACAGGGTGGGTATGTACATTGTACGTTGACTGACACACTATCTGCCTATCAGTTGCGAGCACAAAGACATCCATCTCGCGCTGCAACAACTTCCGCTGACGTATTTCAATTACGTTCAAAGTTATCGCTGCGCTACATTCGTTTTGATTTCGGTGATAGAGTTATAGAGACAGATGTATGGGTGGGATAGATTGATTTGGAGGTGAAATTTATTTGTGTTGTTCAAATGAAAGAGGATTGTAAGTTTTTGAATTTTTGTCAGCACTAAAACTATATCTTGTCAGTAATTGATTTTTGTTAAGTTCGTTATAATCCTTTTATACAGCAATGAATAAGACTACACATTAAGTTAAATATATATGTACGTATATATGTATATATATATTACCTACTAAAATTTACTAAGGCCGTCGTGGTACACGGGGCCTAAAGTGCGACTGTAAGCGCGACTGGTTGTGGATTCGATCCCCACTTGAGGGCATGAAATATTTATTAAAAATGTTAATTACATTTCTTCGCTCATGTCGAGGCAAATCGTGGCGTTGAGTTCCGCCATTCAACACGCAACACCTCCAGAATTTGGCAGAAAGTGGGGAACGGAGTGTCTTAACACTAGGTTCACTCTGCCTACTCTGCTGTGTGTGGGATACAGTGTGAAACTGAGTAATGTTTTGTGCATTATCTCTTGTAAACTTTTAAGCAAAGGAAACTTGAGAACCTCGTATTAAGGCACTTCGATCCAATTAAGGCCTTTGTTTCCCATTTGCGCCGAATTTTGGAGCAGTTGTATTGTAATCTCCAAAACTAATTTAGTCTAAATCTTACACATGACATAACATAACTTAGTTAAAATTTACCTAATCTATATAATTCTTTTAGGAGATAAATAAAAGAATAGTTTTTAAGGAACAAATCTTTTCTCTTATACGAATGATGTAGAAGTTTTCTATATAAACAAAAGTTACGACGGAAGCCACGTATCAGAGCAAGGAAAGATTCCCTAACTATCAACAACTTTCGATAATCTCACTAACTTCATTGTAACGAACGTTATTTTGGCAGTTAACTAGCCTTTCCTGTCGTCGCCATAAAGCCATGGTATCAAGAGGAAAATAAATTTTATACTAATTTCTTTAATATGTAGCTTTTATTGTCAT
Organism: Heliconius sara; assembly: GCA_917862395.2. Lineage (NCBI taxonomy): Eukaryota > Metazoa > Arthropoda > Insecta > Lepidoptera > Nymphalidae > Heliconius > Heliconius sara. The sequence continues at coordinate 16,438,666 of OU860789.1, read as the reverse complement.
TTTAGAACTAAGTCTCGTTTTGTTATAACGTTGATTTGTGGCTAAAATGTAACAAAGACTTGATTTTTCATAGCTTCACGCAGTATTCCGTAGCAGGATAAGGGGCCCTGGGGAACAAGTGTTAAGACACTTTGTTTACTCATTAGGTTACTCTTCACTTTCAGCCGAATTCTTGAGGTATTGCATGCTTTACCTCATTACCAGAGCGAGGAGATGAAAATATTCTATATTTCATTCTCCTAATGGGAATCGCACCGTCGCGTTTAGAGTCCCACGCCTGCACTCCCATGACGGCCTCACAAGTACTCAGAAAATTCTAATATGATCATGTATTTTATCATTTAAATAGAGGTTACAGTGAATAAGTAACTATAAATATATTCATTTAGAATTTCTAATTTCCAGTCATATAGTTATTATTAGACACTTGTAATATAACTTTTCTCAATATTTTTTTACCCAACATCAATTTAAAAATTGTAATTTTTTTTATACTCAATTCAAAATTCAATCAAATATCACATGTGTTTGATTGAACTTTGAAGTCAAACGTGAAAGCAATTAATTAAGTTAGCATCTCTTTGATGCCAAAATAGATTTGTTCGTAAATGTTACTCAAGAATTAAGGGGATGGTTAGTGACGGTCAGTGTAGCTTTGTGTGATTTGTATAATAAACAGTTGATGGAATATACATTATGCACTGTAGGGTTATATACTTATTTATTTATTTATTTATTTATTTAATAGGAAGCCAACATAATATACAGTGCATTTTATCCCTCATACATAGCTTAGTATAGAACATTTTATTGTACACTATAGACTACACTTAAAGGCTAACTTAACATGTAATACATATATTTGTTCCAAAACTTACATTATTCTATGTAAAATAAAGTAAAGTAAAAAAAAAATTAAAAGAATAAACAATTGCGAAAAAAAAAATGTATATAAAAAAATAATAAAAATAATAATGCTAAGGAGAGTAGACTTTTACTTATATTATAAATATATATATACACACACACACATACATACATACACATACACATATACACATACATACATATATACACATATATATATATATACATACATACACACATATACACATATATACATATTTAACTACATTAAAAAATTAAAACTAATACTACTAATAATTAAAACCAATAATACTATTGTAAAAAAAAAAAAACTTTGTTACAGTAAATAGTAAAAGGTAAAAACGAGGTTTTTAAGACTAATTGCATAAAATCTTAAAACTATTAAAAAATAATTTACTGAGTATAAAAAAAACGAAAAAAAATTTAATAGTTAAAAACAAAAACATTTAAAAAAAAAAACAAAAAATAATCATAGTAATATGTAAATCTTATTAAAAACTTTAAGCAATTTACCTCTATAATTATAATATACTAGTAAAATTTATTAAATATGTATAATATACAAAATAATCAGACACTAAATAGCTAATTTTCAAAAATACATTTGAGTTTTTCTTTAAATACTTTTCCAGAGAACCTAAAAACATCTAGCTCCTCCTTACCATTTGTAATGAGATTATATAACTGTAGAATTCTATTTAAAGGTGCATTGAGGCCTAAATTAGTTCTAGGAGTCTTACTTATAAAAGTTGGTTTAGAACTGCAAGTCCTTAACGGGTTTCTAGGGATTGCCAGTCTTATTTTTTGTACTAAGTCTGGGCAATCAATATCTCCATTTATAATTTTATTCAAAAAACAAAGATCTAAAACATTTCTTCTTGTAGATAGTGACGATATTTTATAGTGTTTCAAAAGATTATTGTAATTATAATTTAAGTTATCCTTATAGCATAATGTGCGTAACATTCTTTTTTGTACTCTTTCCAATCTGTTTTTGTGAGTTTGGTAAAATGGGTTCCATACAATGGAACAGTATTCCAATGTGTTTCGGACATATGAATTAAAAAGTATTATCTTTGTGAATGATTTTTTGAAATCTTTTGTAGTTCTTAAAATAAATCCCAGCATTTTGTAGGATTTTTTAATAATGTTTTCTATATGCGAGATAAAGGTTAGTTTTGAGTCGATTAAAATACCTAGATCTTGTATTTCATTCAAGTAAGCTAAGTTGTTACTTTCAATTTTATAATTATATTTAATGTTTCGAGTTTTACGACTAAATGTAATGCTATAACATTTTTGGTGATTTAGATTAAGGTTATTATGCTTACACCACGATACAAGTTTTTCTAAATCTGCTTGCATTTTAATTGAATCGTCTATTGACGAAATTTTTTTAAACATTTTTAAGTCATCTGCATATAAATATATTCTACAATTATCAAAGCAAGATATTATGTCGTTTATGAAAATTCCGAATAATATAGGGCCAAGATGTGATCCTTGCGGCACACCGGACGTTGCAATAAAAGTGTCAGACTGATTTCCACCAATTACAACGTTCAATTCACGATTGTCCAAATATGATGCAATCCAATCAATAACTTTCCCACAAATACCGTAAATTCTTAACTTATGTATTAGAATACTGTGATCAACAACGTCAAAAGCCTTAGCGAGATCAGTGTAGATGCAATCTACTTGCCCGTTACTGTCCAGCACTTCAGATACATCGTTAATAAATGAGACTAAGTTAGTCATAGTTGATCTATTCTTTAAAAAGCCATGTTGACTTTCAATCATAAAAGGTTTTACGTACCAACTAAGTGATCTGCACATAATTACTTCGAAGATCTTTGAGAAGACAGAGAGTATACAAATGGGTCTATATTTAGTTATATCTTTTTTGTCTCCGCTTTTGAAAATAGGTACGACTCTAGCCTTTTTCCATAAGCTTGGAAATATACCGTCTTCTAGTGACTTTTGAAATAAAATAATTAGTGGGTTTGCCAGAGATTTCGCACATTTTTTTGCAAAAATAGGTGGAATATTATCAGGGCCTGCTCCCTTGTATATTTTAAGTTTCTCCAATTGGTCTATGATTTCTTGTTTGTCAATAAAAACATTAGCAAGTTGTAAATTAAAATTAGAATTTATATTTGTAAATGAATTTAAGGTTGAATTGTCATATGTCCGATAGGTATTAGCAAAGTGAACAGCAAATTGATTACAAATATCCCTGTTATTAGTAAATTCACAATCATTAAATTGCATTAGAGCAGGATAGTCACATTTGTTATTTCGGATCTTTTTTAAATATGAATGAAAATACTTTGGATTTATTTTAATGTTATCTTCCACTGCCTGTATATAGTTATTATAATCTAAGTTTATTATAATTTGACACCTAGTCCTAAGTAGCTCGAATTCTAATTTATCAAGAGGGTTCTTATACTTTTTATACCAAATTCGATATTTATTTTTCTCAGCTAGTCTCTTAATTAACTGCTTTGAATACCAGACTGGATATTTCTTGTTAATTTTTGTAGTATATTTTGGTACAGATTCTTCTATAACCTTACGCAGTTCTATGTAGAATATATCTATCATTTGATCCAAAGTAATCCTTTTGTTAAACAATTCAGTCCAATTTATATTATTTAGTTTTTTATTGATGGTGTCATAATCTGCTTTCATAAAATTAAATCGCACTGTTAACTCAGGTGTTAATAATATTTCAGGCTCATAATCATGGTAAATTTCCACAGATAGGGGTGGATGATATTTGTCAACTTTACATACTGAAAAATCACTGTCCTCAACTGTAATATTACTTACATTACTAAAGACTAAATCTAAAGTTTTACTAAAAGAATTCGTGATACAATTATGTTGTTTTAATCCTGATACGCACAAAAAATCGCTTATTAACGAACTAATTATGCTAAAATCACTAGGAATCAAAATATTTTTACATTTAGCATCCGAAATCCATTTAATTGACGGTAAGTTAAAATCTCCTACTATCACAGTGAGTGTTTGCTTATTCATAAAGTTTTCTGTATTTTGTATAAAATTCTCTATTGTGTTATGTTTTAATGGTGGTGGTAAATAGACACCACATATCGATATAGTTTTTGACCCTAAAATTATATTTATCCAAAGATCTTCGCTATTCGTTTCCCAAGAGTTTACCCTATAGCATTTATACCGCTTGGAAACCGCTATCAAAACTCCTCCACCACCCAAACGGGAAGAACTGGTAGTTTCACGATCTCTGCGAAACACATTATATCTGCCGTCAACAAACTCATTACTAACTATACTATTATTCAGCCAAGTTTCCGTAAATACTAATACGTCATAGTTTGAATTTAGCACGGATTGATAGACTTCAGAAGTTTTTGTTCTTATACCTCTCACGTTCTGATAGAATAATCTTAGGATACTTGTCATAATAACAAATCGAAGTTTAGTAAAACAATAAAATACACAAAAAACAAAAAAAAAAAGAAGATATTGTCTTATAAATATTATATAAGAAGAAAATGCCTTAATTAGATATTATTGGTATTATGTAGTAAATTATTCCAAAGATTTTAATTGTTCTTTGGTCTTAACTAATATTATATCACTAGATACAGATTTTCGTAAAAAGACTTTCCCATTACGAGTCCATACAAAACGATATCCTTTTTCTTTCGCAAAGATTCGTGTTGCACTGTGAACTTCTTTGGCAATTGCTGTTAAATTTTCCGAGATATATATAGGCGCTTTATTCCCTGATATTCCAATATGTGCTGTGTTTAATTTGTTCTCCTTATTTGACTTGTTAAAGTTAATAACGCCAGCAAAAAACTGATCTCTGAGAAGTTGATTGGCAAATTTGATAAGGACCGATCTAGGACGAGCAGAATTTCTATTAATTTTGGCTATTCTTGTGCACTTAGATATATGCCCTTCCAGGATTGGAACATTTATTATGCTGCCAATTTGTTCTACTACTTTGACCAGATTTTCACTCCTAAACTCTGGTACACAGTGCAATTCAATATTTTTTGATCTTGATTTTCTCTCCAATAAATTAATGGTGTTATTATTAGTTGTTATGATCTCTCTGAGGTTTCTATTCTCCTTCTTAAGATCAAATATTTCTGCTTTAGCTTCTTCTAATTCTTGCTTTACGTTGTCGAACAGACTCGACAGATAATCTATAGATACTTTTATGTTTTGTAGTCCACTCAGTTCCTCGCGAATTTTAGAGAGTTCGATTCCAATAATATTAGACACAACTTCTTTAACTTCGTTCTTAATTGCTAATAGTAAATCAGAATTCTTATGAAGGTACTGTAGTTCCGCGTTGGAGGTACTAGGTGTTGGAAGTACCGGATTAGTATTATTTTTGTCTTTGTTTATGTGTCCACTATTTGGAGATTGAGTATAGCTTCCTCCTTTATTTGCCGAAGATGTACAGGAAAAACACATCCACTTTCCCCGGGATAGTACCGATTTATTATCGGATGTTAAGTTTATACAGTCCAAGTGACATTGAGTTTGGCATTTTATACATTTAACTCTTTTTTGTGTAACTAACACAGCAGATTTACAAATGCAGCACTCATTCAACATTTTGTCCTCCAATTTTTCCCCTTCTTCTTCTTTCTTTTCTCTCTCTCAGTATATGAGTATATCAGAAAATCTAATAATATTTAAAAATATATATAAAAAAAAAAAAAAAAATAAAAAAAAAAAAATTGGAAAATGAAATAAGCACGCCCGACAGGTATAGGCTTGATCTCTAGTCAGTTGATATGAAAATCGCAGTTATTCAACGCTCGGCATTAATGTTCTATTCAAGCTCAGTACGCTAATGTTCAAATACGCGTCATAATACTGCTTGATTAATGACTTTCAATTTCCAACATATTATTTATTTATTGTCGGTGAAGGTAGTTTTGTTTTGTCACTTAACAACACATTCCCACTTAAAAGTTTTATTTCCGATTTACATGCAATATTACGTACAAAACAACTGTGCACAATTATAGAAATTATTCCAAGAGTCAAAAGTTCACTTTACTTCACTTTTTACAGTTATTATATCAATTTAACTTTGTATAAATTAAATTTAAACACGAGAAGTTACGGAACGACCTCTTTCTCATACATCCATACGATGTATGAGAAAGAGGTCGTTCCGTTCATATACGTTGTAAGGTGAGGTTGTGGGTTCGATTTTCACTTGAGGAAATCTCAAGTATAGGTCCACGACTCAACACGCAATGCTTTCAGAATTCGACCGAAACTAGAAAGCGGAATGTCTTAATACTAGGCTGCATCCGACTAACCTGCTGCATGTGGGGTACAGCGCAAATGTAAAACAAGGTAACATTTTATTATATTTTTAAGGTTAAATAATTGCAATACATATGATCTTAATTTATTGACTAAGTAGATTATAATACAATAGTATTTCTTAAGTAAAAGTAGATTTTTGTGCATTTACACCGATTTACTGGTCCTAAGAGATTATGTTTACCACAATGTAAAAATTACAACATATTAAAATTACGTCTCACTAATAACATCTTAGATTTTATCATTATGTATACCTTCTTTGTTATTGTGAGAATATATACTATCTGATATAATCACGAAGAAGAAACCAAATTTTAGATATAGAGAGAGACATAGGGTTTCATTTTATTAAAGTCGCTCATAGTATTACTATACTATACTATCTATACTTATAATAAAATGGTAACGGATCGGTGTCTTTACTCGGAAGATATATAACAAAAAATGTTATTGTATAGTATAATCATACTAACAAAATATGGAGATGTGTCTGAAATAAAATAAAATAAATAAATAAATAAATAAATAGAACGCAAAACATTGATTTGTAATTTTTTTGTCTGTTTGTCTGTGCGTGCGTTTCTTTACGTTAATCTCAGAACCGGCTTAATCGATTTTGGCAAGCTTCTGTTAACATTAAGAGTTTGTTATATTAGAATCGGTTATTTAATAAAAAAGTTATATCAATTTTAAAGTATTTAGTTCGACAAATTTTCTAAATGCTGTAACTTTAATCTTTAGCTTTAAATTTGTATGATGATAGAAAAATCGAGATTTCAAGATTTCCGATCGGGCTACCTAAATACAGTATGGTTCTATATTTTCCTTTAAAAGTAACAAATTTTTAAATAACTTAATGAGGTTATCGTGGCACAGTGGTACAAGAGTGCGACTTTAAACGAGACGGTTCTGGATTCATTTTCCACTCGGTTAAATTAATTACAATTTATTTATATTTTTATTTCTGTGCTTTACTTTTTTTACTAAATTCTGATTTAGGTTCAGTTTGGTAGAACTTAGAGACATATTTATAGTTAAAATAGTATTATTATTTATTAATATTTTCATTTGTTCCTTCTGGTAACAAGATGGTAACAAGTGCGGCGTTGAGTTCCACCATTCAACACGCAAAGCCTAGAAAGCTTGCGGGAAAGTGGGGAACAGAGTGCCTAGCACTAGTTTCCCTCTGCCGACCCCGCGATGTTCGGTTTAGACCTACAAAATCAATAAGGTCCGTGAAAATAAACGAATATATAAAAGAGGAAAAATGAATTGAAATGATTTGAATTGATTGAGAACGTCTTTTGTTATTTGTATAAATCTCATCCTTTTTGCGAGGTTAAGTAATATCGGGGATAAGAAAGATTACTCTTCGAACAAACAGAGATGCAGTCAGAATAATGAAGCTGTTATCAATATAAACATTATTTTCAGTAAAATTATATCGTGCGAATTTCTTTAGCGGTCTTATTCTAATATTAATAATCGATAATCGATTGTGCTTTGGTGTTGAAAGCGCTATAAAATTTGATGTATAATTTATTATAGGTTTATTGAATGTAGTTTATGTACATATGTATATTTTTTTTGTGGTCTTAATTTAATGTTTTTCTTTGAAAAGTTGTATATAATTAATAATTAATCAATTTTTGTTTAATATAAGACATATTTAATGTTAAATAAACAAAAAATTATAACTTAGAAAGAAGGAATTATATGAAAAATGAACCTTCAAATATGACGCTAAATATAAGGGATCTCTAAGGTATATAAGGTTTGTTGATTAAAGAATTAAATCCTGGCCACACACTTAAATTAGAATTTGTAGAATAGTAGCGCAATACAAAATTAAAGCAAGTTCATAATGAATATTTATAGCTTTAATATCCTTCGACTGGCTAGTGGAGCTAGTCGATTAACAATTCCAGTTGTATGCAGAAACGGCTATTTTTATTGTGGGTGTTCGTTTTTGTTCTTAATAAATTTTATTTTTTTGATATAAACGTTCGGAAAACTATAGCGATTATTTTTTTATTTTCAACTCATGCTTAGAGCAAGGAGGAGGAGAATAATCATAACTAAACTCATTTAAAAAGCTTAATTTTAAACACTTCTAATTCGTTAAAATGTGCATTTTGTAAGGAGTCTTTTAGCCTACACTTGGGCCGCAAGTCTCAGGCACTCTCAAATCTCCTCTCCCTACAATGGACAGAAAATCCAAAAAGCTGAGAAGTTTCTTCTTATCTCTCTTTGGTAGCTTCACCTTTTCTCACGATGGGGTCCGAAGGTGAGAAGGTAAACTCTTTAGTAAAACTAAGTAAACAAGCATTTGGGCTCGTAAGACATATTCTATTTGTTTCTCCTGCAATAAGCATTTCAGCAAAGACAATTTTGTAATTACAGTATGTATGTACGTTCCGAGATTTACGCTTACCAATGCATATTTTCGCTAGTAAACTATGTCATAATATACTACTATTTGGTGCCTGACGACTGGCGTGACTGTTAACGTGGCAGTGGGGTGTGGGTTCGATTCCCAATAGATGAAATAAAATATTTAATATTTTTATTTCTACGCTCTGGTATCGAGGCGAAGCCCGGCGTTCAGTTCCGCCATTCAACACGCTATACCTCCACTGTGGGAAGCGGAGTGCCTTAACATTAGATTCTCTCTGCCTACCCTGCTACAACGTCAAGCTCCTAAAAAAATACTAAACTCTAATATAACGTTTAAGATATTAAGCCAGGACAAAATATGAAATAAATGCATAAGATATTCGTTTCTTCAACAATATATCCAAGTCTCGTGCACATAGCAGTACATTCTAGAGCGCGGTGCAATATGTTTGTTTGTTCCGGACCGTATTTTCCTTTTTATAAGATGTCCCTACGAGTCAAGAGTTACGAGTCGATTCACCCTATAAAGTTTACAACTCCTTGAAAGCTAATACTTTGGTCTTAAGCGCTGAGCGCCCACAATAAGTGTCCTCGGAGATTCAATGTAGGTAGTGTATATAATATTAGATAAAAATATACTTATTTATATAGCTATTTATATTGCTTGAAAAAAATATGATGAATTATTTATTAAGATTTTAATTTCTTCGCCCTGGCACTAAGGCAACATCCCGGCGTTGAGGTCCGAAACACAACACTCAATGTCTTTTAAAATTTGGTGGAAAGTAGGAAACGGAATGTCTTAACACTAAGTTCCCTCTTCCCTTTATAACATACGGGATATAGAGTGAAACTGAAAAATAACCGAAATGTATATACTTACTTCTAGTACGCAGTATAGTACCTACTCGTCAGAGTCCAATACTATCAAGAAAATGAAGAGGGACGATAAATTAGCCTTTCATAGGGGCGTCGCAACTACTTAGTTACGAGCTTTTAATGAAGCTAGTGTTCATGGAAAAAAATAAAGTAGTAACCGTATTACGGTTACTACTTTATTTTTTTCCATGAACACTAGCTCCATTAGTTATATATTTGTATATATTTTTACTTATTATGCTAATATATGGAATATTTTTTTTTTTTCAACTTTACGCTGTAACCTTGCATGTTAACACACTCCGCACCCCACTTAACGTCGAATTCTAGAGACATTACGCGTTGAGGAGCGGAACTCAACGCTGCACCTTTGCCTCAACGCCAGAGCGAAGAAATGAAAATTTTAAATAGTTAATCAAAGATCCAGGATCAAAGAGGCCAGTCGTGGTGCAGGGACACAGTCAACGCGACTGGTTGTGGGTTCGCTACCCACTCGTGGAATTGAATATTTATTTAAGTTTATATTTTCATTGTGCGGGATACAGCGTAAAGCTGATTGTTATTTGATTTTTATTTAATTACCTCGAGTGGGGATGGAAAAAACAACCTGTCACACTTACAGGCTTGTGCTTGTGTTGAATCGCATTTAAGCTTTTGCTAAGTTACATTTAGAAAATTTGATATTCAAGAAAATATACATTCTAGAAAACTCTAAGATTATTCCTTCAACTTAGAAAACTTTACGACATATTAGTTTTCTCTTATACAATTTTCAAGCTTCATGCTAATAATTTCAATTCGTTTCGTTTCCCTATATATTACGGTATAGAGAAAATTGCTATCTAAACTAATAAAATAGTGGTCTGTCTGTGCTTAGATAGCAATTTTCTTCGAAAAACCCAGCGCTCGACACCAAAGCGAAGAAATGTAAACATTAAATATATTATTGGCTCAAATGGCAATTGAATTCATAATCTGTCGCGTTACTAAACACCAACGACCAACACCAATGATCGATTTTATTTTATTTCTTGAATATAATGATATAAATAAGAGCAAAAGAATAGTGAACACTATTCGTTAAAGATGCAGGTGATGCAGGTGAATTGAAGCTTACATAGTGTAACGAAAATGGATGGCACAAGTACTTACTTTATTAGGGCTGAAGAAAAATAATAAGCGTTGATAATCATTTGTATTTCAAAGTTTACAAATACGTTCTATTTTATACTTTCTCTCTATTTCAAATAGAGACTTAGAATTGCCGTTTTTTTTAAACACGTTCATTTTTAAATACTCTTCTTTCTGCCGAATTTTCGAGGTACATTGTAAAATAAAATTGTTTTGTAAAATGAAATATGTTAAGTCTCTACTCCTAGACGAGGTGCTTTTAAAGCGTTACAACAGATTTTTTATTGCTAGCTTAACATAAACAATCATAATTTAATCTCTAATAACATACTCGTATATACTAGCTTAAATACCGTAAGTAATGGTAACGTAACTTACATTTTAAAAATATAAACATGATCTGTGCTTCTAAAAGCTTTTAAGCTCAAGCCGTTGATATTATAGAACTAAACCAGCTCTTAAGATGATTTCATATACTTTATGCGTCATACGCAAATGTGAGTAACGTTTAGTGTCGCTGAAGACATACTTATGTTTATTATAAACTATCCCATTCCTTACTTTTATAGTTAATCTGAGTGAAACGATTTCTATTTTTTTTTCTCTATGTTTTTTTATTTAATCTACGAATTTTTTATATATTTTTTTCGCATGAGAACCGTAGAAGTCTAATCTACTGGATATCATTTGTCTCCTTCTAATGGTTGAAGTCAGCTCATCGTGCTCTTTGACCATCTCAGTGGCTGACGGGAGCTCGCTGATGGTGCTTGTACTATTGAAGTAAGTACCGCTATTTTTGATTTATTGAAGAATACGCCTGCGAGACGTATGTTTAGGCTTTGTATAACTTTTAACTAGCTGTGTTATTTTTCTTTGTTTTTCTTATATTTTATGCCTTCGGCGTAGTTTCAGGTAAAATAAGTCAAGGTCGAGTATTACACGAAGACAATATTATTGTAATTGTAAACTAGAAAGATATAATCATTCTTTGGACAATTCAGATTCCGAAGTTTAGAAAAACCAGATTAATGATGACGTTTAAAGAAATGAGGAAAATAATTATGTGATTGAAAACGTTTTGTCTTTACAAGAATCTGGTCCCGGGGCTTTTTGCAAAAGCTGATCCACCGTCTGACCTTCCAATTGTTACCTTCCAACCGTGTTGTGGTAATAATCTTTGAGGTAACAATGGACCCATTTCGTCAACTGTTGAAGCTCAATCAACTCACAGAATTGCAGTTCAAGAAACAAATATCGCACTTCTAAAGATCCAGCTAGCAAGTGCAAAAATATGTTGGTACGTGAACCAACTTTTATTTTATACGAAGCAGATAAAATTTTATCTCAAATTGTGAAATGAATTAATGTTAAAATATAAGCCAAATTATCGTAAAACCTACTGAATCAAATAATGAAAACCAGGAAGAAGAACTCGAGCCATAAAAACGTACAAATACTATACCTCTGGCTCTAATGTTTTGTGCCGTGTGATCCCGGCCTAGAATAGGATCATCCTGGTACTGGTGGTGTCGTAAGAGGCGACTAAAGTACGTGTGGTAGAGTCACGTCGCCAGCAATAGCAACACGCATGGGCAGACTCGACCGGATGTTTACCACCCCCGGCATTTAAAACCGGCGTGAAGTAGTGGCTTTATGCCATTGCGTTTCGCATCAGGTAATGCCGGGCCCCGGCGCCCAACCCGTCTTAAAGGCCGGCAACGCACCTGTAGCTCCTCTGGGGTTGCACGGGGTCGTGGGCGGCGGTAATCACTTACCATCAGGTGACCCGCACGCTCGTTTGCCGTGTCTTTTCCATAAAAAAAAAAATAAAATAAAAATAAAAAAAAATAATAAAAAAAAGAAAAATGTCAAAATTTAGGTGTTATAAATGGAAAAAATTTTGTGTTTTTTCTAGACTCTTTAATGTAAAAAAATGTGTATTTGCTAAACTCTTACAGTTTTGTTAATTTTAATATTTGGTCTAATAATAACTAATAAACGTTAAAAACAAAAATAATTCTTTAAAAAAATATGTTTTGTGATTGATTTTCCAGAAGTTATTTTTTTATATAATATGTGATAATACATAACAGTGTAGTTTTATTATTAGTTTATATCTCATATTTAATTTCCGCTAAATAATATTATATTCTAAAGTAAAGCTACTAATGCATACAGATTGTAATTAATACGTGTACACCCCTCAGACGTATAAGTTAGATCAGGCTTGTATGGTTAAAGCACTTCGGTTCTCCATTTACCGAATTATAGCGGAATTGCTTATTAAGTGGCGGAATTTAACGCCGAGCTTTGTCTCATTACCACAGCGAGAAAATGAAAATAAGAATATTTCAACATTTTAAAACAAGTAAAATACTTTTTCTTTAATAATAACATTTCAATTATTTTGTATAATCTAAATAAGTTTTATTGAATATTTATTATATATAATTGAGGCCAGTCGTGGCGCAGCGGGGTCCCTACGAGGCGTGTGAGGTCCCCACTCGAAGAAATTAAATATTTGATTTTTTTCTTCTGGTGTCAAGGCAAAGCGCGGTGTTGAGTTCCACCAGACCAGAATTTGGCGGAAACTGGGGAGCGGAGCGTCTTAACACGAGGCTTCCTTTGCTTACCCTGCTACATGCGAGATATAGTGTGAAACTTAAAAAAATATATTTATTATAAAACAAAGGCACGGGCTACTCGTGGTATATGTGTATATTACCATAATTTAGGCCCCCATCCGTCCATCTCAAGTTAAGTGCACTCCAAATGGCCGTTAGTCATAAGTACGTTTTATCTTCTGATATTGACACTAATATTCTACTCTGCATACAACGTGTTATACCCGTAACTACTCGTAATATGTGTAGGTACTCTATTAATATTGTTTCTATAAAATCATCTTTACGCTGTATCCCGCATACAGCAGGGTAGGCAGAGGGAACCTAGTGTTAAGACATTCCGTTTCCCACTTTCCGCCGAATTCTCGAGGCATTGCGTGTTGAGTGGCAGATCTCAACGCCGTAGTGAGCCTTGACACCAGAGCGAAGAAATGGAAATAAATATTAATTTAAGTAAATATTTCATCTCCTCGAGTGGGGATCGAACCCACAAGCAGTCGGTTTTACAGTCACACTTCGTGCCGCTTACACACTGGTTATGAAAAATTACATACTGGTTATGAAAAATTAAATGTTTACATAAAAATATAATTATTTTCAATATGTGCCGCGTAAGCTTATGAATTTCGTCGTAAGAACTTAAATAAATAATATTTTTTAATACTAAATTAAAAGAACCCACCGGATTATTAAATTGGAAGCTCTATTATTTCATACTATTTTAAATTTACAAAAACACCAATATCTACCAAGGATTAGCAAATATCGAGCACAATGTGCACATGTGGGTTTGACGGAACGCACCCATCGTACAGCAATATAACGTGATTTTCTAAATCGGACCGCTCTTCTCTCTGAGTGCTCTCTGGCGAGTTGGTAAAAGGTATTACATTCTGACCCTGCCCCTTGAAAACGTGATGCCGATATGTTTGGTATGAACATGTGATAGATGGCTATCCTCGCTAAGCTTGGATGTTGTCCAAAGTTGCGTAGTATTGACTATTTTACTAGTTAATGTTTAAAATATATATATGGATATTCAAATACTTCAACAAGAAAAAAATTATTAGTCATAAATATTTTTTTCAGCTTTACGCTGTATTCTGCTTGTAGGGTCGTCAGAGGAAGCCTAGTGTTAAGACACTCCGCTCCCTAGTTTACGGCACATTCTGGTCATTGCGTGTTGTGTGGCGGAACTCAACACCGCGCTTTGCCTTGACACCAGAAGAAAAAAATAAATTCCGCCGAATTTCTAAGAGCATTGCGTGTTGAGTGGTGGACTTCAACGCCGCACTTTGCTTTCACACCAGAGCGAAGAAATAAAAATATTGAATATTTTTTTTCTAAAATGGAATTCAAGGCTATAACCCGTCGCGTTTCCAGAGTCACACGCTTGTGGCCCTGCGCCACGAATGGCTTCATGGTTATCTTCACATGGACGTAATTCGAGGTAACGCAAATGAAGCTGCAGGGACAAGCTAGTAGATTATAAAGTATGAAAGAGTATCATCAATCTTAAGATATTTTTTAGAGAAAATTACGTATCTGCCATTCGACTTTGCATTTATATTTCACTGACTGTACGGTCAACTAAAAGCGAGCTTTACATTTTCATAGAAATAATATTTTCTTTGAAGTATTGGATACAATTGCCATCGTCGATATACTACGAGTTTCTACTATTAATGGTCAGTACACCGTTGTTATTGTTATTTATATTATACTTTTTTGTTTTTTAGCTTCACGCTACATATATCAGGGTAGGCAGAGGGAACCTAGTGCTAAGACTTCCACACTTTCGGCCGAATTTTTGAGGTATTGCATGTTGAGCGGTGGAACTCAAATCTGCTCTTTGCGTAGTTACCTGAGCGAAGACATAAAAATATTAATTAATAACTATTCGTTCCCCCGAATGGGAATCGAACCCACAACCGTTGCGTTTACAGTCAAACGCCTGTTCCTTTATACTTTAGAAGTTTCAATACCATTTTAATGATAATGTACAAATACTTTTTACGTATTAGAGCATTTTAAAATGTTTTTAAAGATTTAAGAAGAATTATATAATATTAGCTCTTGGCATAACAATAAAATGAGTATTCACATTAAACAGGCACTTAACATTTTCATAAACCATATTCACTAAGTTCTTTAAAGTGGAACAGTGAAACGACTTTTTATTACACAAAGCATTCGTAGAATATTTTTTCTTTGCTATTAACGCTGTAACATCAAAAATGGGTTAATGGAGGGCAAAATGACGTCATTCATCTTAGTTGGATTCCTCTTAACTCTTACGCGCCGCTCCCTACTACCTAATTTCCTTCATTATTGTTTTTTTCATTTCGCACAGGAAACAAGGATGGTGTAGTGATTTACTATGTTATAACGACTACGCTTGCCCCTTATTTATATTTTCTTTGTATTTCTTTAGTTTTGTTTGAGGGTTGGGGTACTTTTTTAGAAATTTCTTTTGAGGTTTCACATATTGGATTTGGATAGAGAAATTTAAAATTGAATGTGTTCTATTTCGAATATTCTTTTTTAGCTTAGCGTTGAATTCCGCACTTACCAGGGTAGGCAGAGGGAACTTGCTAACTAAGTGTTCCAGACACTTCCGTAAGTTATTTTTCGCCGTTTTCTGGAGGCATTGCACATTGAGTGGCAGAATTTAACGCCGCGCTTTGCCTCGACACCAGAACGAATAAATGACAATATTAAATAGTTCATTTTCTCAAGTAGGAGACGAACCCCAACATGTCGCGTTTACAGTCACACGCTTGTGCCCTGCGCCGCGACTTGCCTTAATAAAATAATTTACAAAGAAATATTTGTTTGCAAAAAAATATTCATATTTTTTTCTACTGCCAAAATTATAGATAGGGTTATAGTTTATAGTACATTATATAATTGTACCATAAATGAGAGTTCATTTGATACAGCGTAAGAGTTCAGAGCAATATAGCTCAAATTTTACATCGTCAATTTACTAGTAATTCGTAACCATCAAAATGAATTAAAAGTTTAGCTTTGTTTTATTTGTTTATTTTATCATATAAAAGTTATATTTTCTTAATTATTTTTAATGAAATTATACTTAAATAATTAGCTACAGGAGAGCATCCTTAGCCTGATTTGAATTCTTAAAGTAATCTTATACTATAAGAGTTTGTAATTAAATATGAAAATATTAATTTGATTTGTTAAAAGTAAATGTTCAAATTGTTTCGATAAATTTTAATATGGTTGTAATTTGAACACAGAACATGTTATATAAAATAAATTAAAAATAAATTAGCTTCACGCTATATCCCGCACACAGCAGGGTAGGCAGAGGGAACCTAGTGTTAAGACACTCCGTTCCCCACTTTCTACCGAATTTTGGACGCATTGCGTGTGGAGTGGCAGAACTCAACGCTGCGCTTTGCCTTGACACCAGAGCGAAGAAATGGAAATATAAATTTAAGTAAATATTTCATCTCCTCGAGTGGGGATCGAACCCACAACCAGTCGGTTTTACAGTCACACTTCATGCCACTGCGCCACGGCCGGCCTCATATATAACTACATGTTATATATAACTACATATTATTCACATTAGCTTTTTACTGTTCATCACTGGTTTCTTTGTCGCTTTTGCTTTGTGAGATGAAAATAAAGATTTATTAGTATTATTAATTATGTACATAAATGTAAAATGAGTGCCAAGTTAAATGTTAAGTAATGCGTTGTTCGCGACTTCACCGAAAAAGAATGGGAGATTATTAGAAATTATTAATTTATTTTATTTTATTTAGAATTATTATAAGGAATGCCGAATTGTAATTGTAATTAATAAATATTGTTATTATTTTATCTCCAAATTCCGATAAACTAATACGATAGAACGATACGAACCGAAGAAATCTCACCAGTATTACAAAAGTAAAAGAGATTGCATCTAGACTTTGTCGCCATAGTTCATGACTCGCAATATTGAACTGCCAAGTACCGATTCACAATATCTACTTATTATATCCCTTTTTATTCTTGTCTTTAGATCGGAACATTTATTACTGTCTTATTGCTTGTGGAGTGCTTGGGGCTGAGAGAGTGTCAACAACGGGTTATTATGTTGAATCTGGCGAAATTTAACAAGAAAAGAAACGTTGTGGTGCCAACATTTAGACAAACGTTTGTCTTGTGGAAATGAGATCTGTTAAAATAATTGTAGTAACATTTAAGCGTTTGAGACTTTGTATCAAAATATATATTTTATAATTTTATTTTTGTCATTATAGCGAAATTGTAATGAGTCTTTCGGTATACTATGGCTGTGAGTTCAAAGCCTATTCTGTGAACATTTGGTGCTAAATATAGAATTATTACGCATACATATAATTCTATATTTAACATTTAAATGTATATATAGGTAAATGTATATACCTTCATAAAGTGTATGTTGTTTAGATGCTATTTCATACAATACCAGAATAAATATTCAAATTTTATATTATATTTATTCTGGTATCCTTTTGTTTCGTTCGACGTCCTGGGATTTCACGTCATATACAATGGAACTTTAATTTTTGAATGACCATTAGGAAAGTACTCATAAGGCCGAAAAACATTTTCTAATAAGGTATATTCATCTTGCATAAGACTTACTTGGGCTACTAGCGTTCCATATCAGATTTTAGTATTTTTATGACTACAAAAAGACCTCATGATACTGACTAACTTTCTCTAATTTAATTTCTATTAATATCTCGTATAGATAAGATGGGCAGCTAGGGTTTCATATTAGATATTAGGGCCTTTGAACTAGATTACAGCCCTCATTGCCGAAGACTAACAGATATAACAAAAAATACTTTTTAAAAGCAAGCATTAGAGGTAGCTCTAATGCTTTTTGCTGTATTTACGGTTTATATTGAATTTTAAATTTCAAATGAATCGTTTAATTATTTAAATACCTTGAATTCGACTCTTAATTGGTCATACAGATTATCCTTGGTCTCATTAAGATTAAATATACCTTTTGACGACCGTCGTACATTAATAAAATCTTCTTAAAACGGGATGAATAATGAATGGCTGATCAAATTATTATTTCCGTTTCATGGATATATTCGTTTACCATCGGGGGGAAATATTTGAATGAGGAATGGAATGTTTTATTACTAAAGGTTACCAGGTTCCCTCTGTGTGAATACAGTGTGAAGTTAAAAATTATAAAAATATAGTTATATAAATATCGGGGACTAAATAAAGGAGAACACTAGACATGCCGTTCCCCAATTTGACTCAACGCCACGCTTAAGCTTGTTACTAGAGCGAGGATATTTTATATCTAATATATATGAAATCATTTATATCTCCAGTGGGAACCGAATCATAAACTGCCGTGTTTACAGTCACATGTTGTGCCACTGTGCCACGACGGCCTTAAGTAGAAAATAATGAGTAGATGAGTAGTATAAAATAATTAGTACCTGCTTTATAATGAAAGAGCAAATATCTATTATAAAGTTATGTATAGGTATTCCATTCCAAATGAACTAAAGTGTAAAATTATAAAGCACATAAATAACACAATAAAACACAAATAATCGGGCAAAAAAGGTGTCTTTTCACAGATACAAAGTGTTGGGAGGCAAATAAGAATTCTTGATGTAACAACATAATGTATATAAAGGTACTTTTAGAAGGGATTTATGGAGAAGGCCTCGGTCGGTTTATGACGACAATACCGCCGCCGAGTGCCGCGAGCGCCACCTCATTTCCTCACTGAAAGTTATAAAAACATATTGAAAATGAGATTCCCGTAGAGGATGTCCCAGCGAGTATTATCTTGTTTGTGGTTTGCCTGTTTTTATGCATGCATGAAAAAAATAATTGTGTTCAGATTCAGTCTTTGAGTGAAAAGGTGATATAAATACTGCTGATTTTTTGTAATTATTAATTATTTGTCAATTTGGCTTAAGAGGTAACACACTATTAGGTGAGAAAGAAGATGCTGTGTTCCTTTCTTTTCAGTTTCACGCTATGTCCCACATTTTGCTGACTGGACAAAGAGAACCTAGTGTTAAGACACTCCCTTCCCCATTTTTTTTGAGGCATTGCTTGTTTAATGGCGGAAATAGCAACCCGCTTTGCCTTGGTACCATTGCGAAGAAATCAAATATTAATAAATAATAATTGATTCTCCCGAGTGGGAATGAAACTCACAATCGTCACGTTTACAGTCTACACATTTGCACCCCTGTGCCATAACAACCTCTGACCATACTATCATAACCATACATTATTAGAAAAATTGCTCTACTTTTATATACATTTATGGGTCACATTTATATTATGTACTGGTAAAAACCTTTTTTCGGTGTTTGAACAACCTAAACATCTAACTGTACACGTATATTCGCAGTTACAAAGAGAATCACTTCAATGATGGCATCGTTGAGACCCTATTTTCTTTCAGGTCGCTTTGTTTTCAGCTTATACCTACGGCTTTTGTCTAAATCACTTTGTTGCCAGTTTGTCGAAGATAAAAGAAAAAAAATAATTAGTTTTACGAACCTTTGTATGTTTATGTGCGTTCTGAATTTTGTTTTATTATAAGGATTTTTTTCGATTTTTTTTTTCAACAACGATATTTTTTATTTCGTTGGTATTTTTACTGAATAACGTTACACAAATGCGAAAAAAGTTTTTATTAACATTTTAAATGTCATGTATTGAACAATCAGAAATTATTATCGAAATGTATACATTTATCAAATAAAAAACTTAAAAGGGAAAAGTCAATCACTGTTCCATATAAATGTGTAAAATATAATTAGTCTCATAAAAAATATGCAGCGGTTCAAATTAAATTGTACATCGAAATAAAACAGTTTCTGTGAAACAAGAGAATGTTTGGCTTAAGCGTTATCAAAATACACAATTTAATTGAAAGAGGTTAAAATTCGAAACTACTAAACCAAATAATTTGGTTTTCGTTGTTGTATTCATTTATATTCAATATACGATCGACATGACTGTTAAATGAACAATAATGGCCGGTGGTTCTTTTTCAACAAGCTTGACATGCTTTTAAAATAACTTTTTAATTAGAACTATTCGATAGGGTAATTTTGTACATCCTATATTAATTCTATTTTAAAATCAATACTAGTATGCCGAGGTTCTATTAGTTTAATATTAATTAATTTTTCACTTGTTGTGTTTATGGACGGTACGTTTATGCGCGTTTTTAAGGCATATAGATATACAAACTTGTAAATATAATCTTTAATATATATAATTTTTTTCTTGCATCTAACGTGATAAAAAAAAGGTTTATTTTAGTATTATTTTGACATCTCTGACATTATTTTTGATATATTATTTTTATGCCTTTATGTAGTGTCTATTTGTGATTGATTCTTAACTCTATTTTAGAAAGAGCGCAAGATCACATTCTTTTCTAAGCGAGAAATATGCAATACTAATTCTACTAGTACTTATATGTTCTTAGACAACGATTCACTATTTACAAATAATAAATACCAACCCTATATGTATTACTTCACTATCGTCAAGGGTCAGTCGTTAATGTCGTCGCATCTAAGTTATTATATTTCATTTATGATCACACATTACCGCTCAAAGTGCTATTAAGCCCTGAGGGGTAATTCTGGGAATAAATAAATCCACTAAAACTTGAAATGATGGACTCCCCTAGCTTTACCCTGCGGCGCTCGCTGTGTGTAAATTAGAAAATTTATCTGTTGACAGCAAATTGTTTACTGTTTCTATTTGCTCTGACAATATTTTATTTGGCTAGTCATGGTGCAAGAGCACCATTGGTTGTGGGTTCGATCCCTACTTGAGGAAATTAACTATTTAATATTTGCAATTCTACAGTATCGCCACTCAACACGCCTTCAGAATTCAGCGGAAAGTGGGCAGCGGAGTGTCTTAACTCTAACTACTTTCCAAATACTCTGCTCTACATGCGGGATACAGCGTGAGGGTAAATAAGTCTTAATTACATCATCCCTTTAGTTTACTTTAGTATTAAAGTAGCCACAGGAAAGCTAGAAATATACTGTCAACATTAATATGTTGGCTTTTGACCTACGAATTGAAATCAGTAAAATTCTAATACTAGCATATCTACTGTAATAAAAGTAATATTAAATTTCTTTGTACGACATATAAAAAAATAATTTAAAGTACTTAAATAGTAGTTCATTTCATAAAAGAAAAGGTTATATTATTAGGCAAATTTTGTGTATATTCTTTATAAAGAAATGAATTCTTATTCGTTTTTTATTAAGAAAAGTACAACTTTTACGAAAGAGACAACAAAATTATAATTAACACGCAACAAAGAAATTTATTTTAACAAACATATTTATTTCTTTCATAATAAATAAAAAAAAAGATTGTATTTAAAGAACTCATAAAAAAACGGCAAATTCCTTTGATACTTACTTATATTTCTAGCAAATATATAAATGAAAATTTTCAAAAGTTCAAGTCTTTAATAACATTAACATACTCTTCTCTATTCTTCTCTATGTCTATTTCCCTAATAAATATTATTATTATTGACCGAGGAATTACGAGAAAATTCTCGCAGTGCTAATAATTATAACTTAATTATATTAATTTGAATAATAGAAAGTGTAAGGAATGTACGTACCGTTTAAAAAATATAATTTGCTATCAAGTTAGTATAACATATACTCCCGTACCCATAACATTTTTAATTAAACTTGAGAACAAATAGCTTAGTTGGTCAGAGCGCTTGGACGGTATCCAAGAGGCGCGAATTCGAATCCTGCTACATTCAAAGTATTTTTCTTTCTCAAATGTGGAAAAACATTTTAAAAATGTTAAAAAAATATATTCAAGTAATTGGTTGACTTGTCAACTACAAGTGGTGTGGGGTAAATTTTGTGATAATGTACACTTGGAAGTTTTACATAGTTGTCCTGTTGACGCTTGCATACTGCTATGTGTTACACGTGTAATAGTTTTTCGAAGAAAAAGAAAATGAAATTAAGTATTTAAGATATTTATGTTCTGGTGTCTAGGTAAACTCAACTCAGCACTCAATATGCAATGCTTCCAGAACTCGGCGGAGCGAAAGAGGAAGAGGAGAGCGAAAATGTCTTAAGAGAAACGGAGTGCTAGTCTTAACGCGAGGTGCCCAGGTTTCCACAGAAAAATAAGATAATAAAGAAAGGGTTAATAAAGAAAAATATTACACATTCTCTCCATAATAGCTGTATAATGTAGCAAAGTTCATACTCCTTCGACCTCATATTTCAGTAAAAAGGAGTTAAAAGATTTTCCTTGCCGTATTATTATCATAATGATAATAATTATATTGGACTTTGGAGGGATTCACAATTCCACTGAAGCACTATTTGCTTATTATTTATTAAGAAATATGTATATTGAGGATCACGAGAACTGACAACTGTAGAATTTCTCTCCCCTATCTAAATGTACCATAGCCCTTAGGCGTTTATGCGAGCTGTCAAGGGACACTGTACAATAAAATAGAATAACAAGATTGTTATTTATTCATAAAAAATGACAGTGGTGCTTCAAAGTCGAAGTGACAGTTTACTCAAACTTGGTTATAAATAAATTATACATCATAAGTAGTATGCATATTATTTTATTTTATTGAGTTTATTAACACAAGTATTTATAATGAAAATTATTACAAATTTGCCATATGTAAAAATAAAATGGTATTAAATTTTCATTTTTCTTACTTTGAATAAATAGGCAGAAAGTAGTAGGTGTCTCTATTTAATAAAAAAATAGCTTCATCCTGTATCCCAAACACAGCATTGTAGGGCAGGGAGAACCTAGTGTTAAGACACTCCATTCCCCACTTTCCACAGAATTCTGAAGGCATTGCCTGTTGAGTGGCGGAACTCAACGCCGCGCATTTACCTCGACACCAGTGTGAAGAAATGAAAATATAAATGTAAATAAATATTTTACTAGCCCCAATTAAGTAATGTTATGTATAAATATGTAAATGTGTGTAAAATAAAATAAGTGCGTTTTGAAAAAAATATATTCATGTCGTTAAAAATAATCTTATTTTATTGCTCTATCAGAACAAATCGTTTTATGTTAGAATTTTAATGTTAGTATTTCAGAGGGATCTAACATCCCGCGTGTAATAAGATGATCTTTTTATTACTTTGAACCCGTCTAATAAGCGAACACAGTTGTTTACGCACAAACAATGTACACCTATATTCGCGGGATGCGGCAGTAAAACAACAATAATTATTATTTGCAATTTATGATTTCATTAAAATTAGATTTATGTTAAGAACGATTATAAACAGTACCTACGGTTTAGTAGGGCGCGCAATGAAGATATACACATAACAGCAAGTCTTCTTCTTCTTCTTGTATAAAAAGGTCCTCGTGATACATAGTTTAATTAATTTAAAATATATGCAATTCTATTTTTTGTATTAGACACTTGCCATCTTCGCTGGATACAATGGCTGTTATTCTTTCGTAACGAGTTTGTCACCCTTTTCCTGTTCGGAGGGGTGAAAATAATGCATTTGGCTTCTACATTTGTCAGATGTTTAATATAAGATGCAAATATAAAGATATTTTTAACGAATCTAGTGAAAAATCACTTGCGTTGGAAATATCCGGTGCGCTTTAACTTATCGGATCGGGACAACGAAAACAATTTAATAATAATCGTTTTTTGACGTAAGTATCGAACTTACAACTATCTCATGTGCAATAAAGCACTATTATTTAGAAGTTAACTTTTTTATGTATTGAGCTGAATGTTAAAAGTATTCAACAAATGACAACGTACAAAATGAAAACAAATAACGTTTGCGATCAAAACTATTGAAATCTATATTTATTAGTTATTTTATTATACCGATACAAGCAAATGTCATGTTTTGTAAATTGATATGAACATTTATTTTTAATTTAATTGACAAATTTAATCAAAATAAAAAATTAAAAACAATTTAAGGCTGTCGTGGCGCAGGGGCACAAGCATGTAACTGTAAATACAATGTTCTGGGTTCGTTTGCCTGAATGAAATATTTAATATTTTAATTTCTTCGCTCTGGTCGCTGAAAAGAGGAGAATGGAAGGATCTTAATGGGAAACAGAGTGTCTTAACACTTGTTCCCAGGTTCCCTCTGCCTATTATGTATATTCAATGTGTAGGATACAGAGTGAAACTATAATAAAAGAAAACAATTGAGTATTTGAATTGTATAGAAATATTTAAATATTTAGTTGTTTTTCTTTCTACTTATTTTAAAATACTTTTATATTGTTTTCATTTTACATAGCAATAACTTTTAAGTAACGAGTTGTATCATTATTTAAAATAATGGCCACAAAAGAGAATAACATTTTAAAATAAATTTTAAAACTTTCTTATATAAAACTATATACATAAAAAAACGAATACATACTTTTTTAATATTATTTTCATAGTATTTGTAAATCATTGTATACGAAGTTCATCTGATCAAATCAATATAGGAGTAATTTGCGAGAGTTTACGGTCCATTTCAACAAAGAACACAATACCGTCAAAATCCTCACAGCCTTTATTTCAAGACCCTTTAGAACCATACTTGAGAGTCTGAGCTTCGCCTTTGGGGCTCCGCTTCCGCCCCTCCAAGGAATACCCGAGATAAGAGGAACGCTTTGGCACCATTCATGTTTATAGCAGGCCAAATGACCCTAGAATACGACGCACTTATTATAAACAAGTACACACAATATATTTAAAACGGCTTGACTGAACCCTTAGTGCATTATAGTAATGACAGTGAATTCTTAAGTAAATTAAAAATAAGGAATAGAGTTGATAGGGTGGTCAAATTTAGTTAAATTTTATCGATGTATTTATTTATTTCATATGATTAGAATTGGTTCGATAAAATTAGCATTTGAAATTTTTTATTCTTTGTCTGTAATAATAATAATAATTTAGTTTGCGAGATTTTGCTTTTTTTTATGTAAGTTTAGAATATAAGTAAGGAGAGACTAGTCGTGGCGCAGGGGTACAAAGTATGACTGTAAAAGTGAAGCTGAATATATATATATATATATATATATATATATATATATATATATATATAAGAAATTGGGGTGGACATGCCGCAGGGGCACAAGAATGTGACAGTGACGCGGCGGTTGTGGTTTCAATGAATTATTATTTATTCATATTGCAATTTCTTCACTCTGACACTAAGGGAGAAGCCTGGTGTCGATTTCCGCCGCTCAATGCCCGAAAAAATACCCAGGTCCCCTTTACCTACCCTGCTTTATGCGAGATACAGTGTGAAATTATTTAAAAAAATAGGTGTTGTTTTTTTTTAAATAAATTATATTGTACAATTATATTATATATACTGTATAATGACTAAAATTAAATACTCTTATAACAAGAGAAAACTGATTCCAATCAATTAAGTACAACCAAATTTGCCAATTGAATTTCTGCTCATTTCATGTAATTGGAAACATTGAACAAATTTATAATTATATTTTTGTTGCATGTGTTTCATTTATTTATTTATTTATTTATTTATTGACACATCAACAATACATGTAACTTGTAATATTCAAAGAAAATTCATATATAGGTCTGGTTCTGTTACAAATATCAATTACAGATATGTACAGCATTCACAAACTAATCCCGATTAATCACCAGTCATAATTAAATTACAATAGTTAAATTACAATTACAAATAAATACAATTACAAATAAATTACAATAACAAATAAATTACAATAACAAATAAATTACAATAACAAATAAATTACAATAACAAATAATTTAAATTACAATTTAGACAATACAGTTGGACATGACAATTAAAAACAGTTAAAAGATATAATCATTAAAATAAAATAAAAACAGTAGTTATTAAGAAAAGACAATTCATACAATTAGAATAGTACGATAAGCCACATAATAAATTACAATTAGAATTCATGCAGTTAAAAAAATATTTAATTATGCAATAACTACTACGTTATATTATATGTATGTATATCTCAATTTGTGGTTAATTTTTTTTTTAAAATCAATAAGTGTATCATAGAAGATATCGATATCATGGTCGGATAGATTGTTATATAGATTAATAATTCGGTTAATAGGTGAAAATTTGCCAAGATTACTTTTAGAAGTGTTGGTTAAAAATATATTTTTAAGGGGATGTCTGGGAGCGAGGCGAGGTACGACTAAGTTAACCTGCGATAGTAAGTCTGAACAATCCAATTTACTGTGACAAATTTTGTACAGTGTCACCGAATCAGCCACATGCCTACGATTTTCTAGGGACTGTAGATGAAAATGACTCAGGCGTTGTTGATAGTCCGCTCTAAATGGGCAAGATTTGTCTTTAAAAGCCAGGTACCTTGTTAAAGAACGTTGCACTTTTTCTATTCTATTGATATGGGACTTATAACAAGGATTCCATACCGGGGCCGCGTATTCTAAAACACTCCTTACCAACGCGTTAAAAATAGCTATGATAGAGTCGGGTCTCTTGAACTCCAAAGTGCTGCGCTTGATCAGGCCCAGCAGTGCCAAAGCTTTAGAGATCATATGATTATAGTGAACAGTGTAAGTGAGCTTACTGTCCATGAAAACACCGAGATCTCTTATCACCGACACTTCTTGGAGCTCTTGATTATGTATGAAGTATTTAGAACTGACCACTTTCTTTTTCCGGGTGAACTTAATGTGTGAGCATTTCGATGCATTAAGGGATATTCTATTGTTAGTACACCATTCTTGGATGGAGTTAAGATCCTCCTGGAGTAACAAACTATCTTCGATAGAGCATATTGTGCGGTACAGTTTGAGATCGTCCGCAAACAACGAACAGAAACTGTGTCGCACGTTGCGTGTTACGTCGTTTATGAATAGAGAGAAAAGGATGGGTCCCAGGTGAGACCCTTGAGGTACTCCTGACGTAGCAATGTACGGGTCCGAAGTATGCCCCTTGACTATTACCTGCTGAACTCTATTTGCAAGATACGAGCGGAACCAAGATAGTAATGGGTTACAAATTCCATACGCACATAGCTTTAGAATCAAGATTTCATGGTCCACTTTATCGAAGGCACTAGTAAAGTCAGTATATATAGTGTCGACCTGTTTCCCACTATCCACCTGTCCAGATAAGTAAGAAGTATAAGTAACTAAGTTGGATACTGTAGACCTACCAGAGACAAAGCCATGTTGATCAAGTGAAATTATATTTTTGGAATAGAGAGAGAGAATAGGACACACTACACTTTCAAGGACTTTGGAAAATGTATTTAATATGGATATAGGTCGGTAATTACAGACATTATCTTTATTTCCTTTTTTATAAATAGGAAGAACATTAGCGAACTTCCAAGCTCTGGGAAAGGTAGAAGTTTCCAAAGACTTATTAAAAATTATTTTTAACGGTAAAGTTAGGTATTTTTGGGTCATCTTAACAAATAGTGGCGGTATACCATCCGGTCCCGCACCTTTGCTAGAGTCCAAAGACTTTAATACTTTAGCGATGTCACGCTCAGTTGTGTGAATCTTTGATAGAGACATTTGTGGGTAGGAATCCTTTGGCGATACTTTTTGGCGAGGTGTTGGAAGATTAAATATCGAAGAGAACTGTTTCGCAAAAAGATTACTAATATCAATTCCGGAAGTAGCCTTTGTGTTATCAAGTATCATTTCGGAAGGAATTTCACATGGTAAAGCTTTACACTTTTTCATATGAGACCAGAACTTCTTTGGTGTACGTACTAGGGATTCTTCAGTGTGTAACATATATTGAGAGTAACACTGCTTTAATAATGATTGAACTCTACTTTTTGTGAGCGTGTATTCTAATAGATCTCTAGGATTGTTGTAAAGCTTTAGCTTACTTCTAAGTTTTTCTTTTTCAGCAAGTAATTTTAACAGGTTTTGTGTAAACCAGACCGGATATTTTAAGTTTTTTTGCTTTATTTTTGGAACTAAAGCATTTATAACTGTGCGAAGAATACTGTAAAATTTTTCGACCATACTGTCAACATCAGAACATGCTCGAAGTTCGAAATCCCAATCGACTTTATGCAATTCGGAGTTGACTCTATTATAGTCCGCTTTTTTAAAACAATGAGTGGCAAATGTAGTACTATTTAAGTTGGGTTTGCTGTGGACAATTTCAATTTCCAGCACTGGGTGATGGGGATCTAATTTGCTTAAAGTATCGAGGGCTTCAGTTACCTTAATATTATTAAAATTTGATAATACTAAATCAAGAACGCGACCGTTGTGATTTCGTATGCAGTTGTGCTGATTTATATTATTCAATGAGAGAAAGTCCAACAATGCGTATCCCAAAGAATTATAAATATTATTAGGAGTGGTCACATGGGAGTTGTTAACATCTCGAGTCCAATTTATGAAGCTTAAGTTAAAGTCACCTAGGATTAGGATGTCTCCACTATAGGATTGTATAACGGAGCCTATATTATCTAAGATAGAGCTTAAGAGGTCACAAGATACAGGTGGTGGTAAGTATACGACACAAATTAGAATGTTTCTATGAATACCACTGCTTTTAAATTTCACATTAATCCATAAGTCTTCATAAACACTTTCATAATGACTTATTCGACGTGATTCAAATTTTTTAGACACAGCAAACAGTACTCCACCGCCCGTTTTATGGGATAATGACGTGGTTTTACGATCTCTTCTGTATATGTTAAAACAGTTAGAAAATAATTCAGAGTCAGCTATTGTTTCATCCAGCCAGGTTTCCGTCGCTACAATCATATCGTAATTAGTTTGCAATGTGGCCATGCGAATACAGCTGAGTTTCGTTTTCATTCCACGAAAATTTTGATAGTAAATATTAAACATGTTGAATTAAGGATAGTGATAAAGCGGTATTGTAATTTTGGTTTTATAAATTAAAGTTGATTTAATGACTCGTAACACTTGATTTGCTTTGCTGGAGACTGGTCATCTCTTCGAGTGAATATACGGCCATTCCTTATCCATACGTAACGGATGTCTTTTTCTTTAGCAACTTGTCGAGTGCGAGCATGCAGAGATTTAAAATATGGGGAGAGATGTTCTGAGACAAATATGTTTGACTTATTCACACTGTAACCCAAGTGACTTGAGTTGAGTCTGTCGTTCGAATTTTTCTTGTTAAATTTTGACACAGCCGCTATGATGGAATCTCTGACCTTAGTATTTCGTAATTTTACTACTACAGTACGTGGTCTCTTATTAGTATTGTCTAATTTGCGTACTCTCGAGCAGGACAGTATATCGGTGTCCTGTATTGGATAAGAGACGACATTGCCTAGTTGGCACATGGTGTTGTAAAGGTTCTCCGATTTGTTCTCAGGAATACCGTTTATTTCGAGATTGCTCTCTCGGGAGTGTTGTTCTATGAGATGAAGTCTTGTAGTTAGAGATTGTATACTTTGCTTGAGCTCGGTGTTATCTGTCGTTAGAACTCGTATAACTTCTTCAGAGTGCTTAATGCTGGAGTGAAGGCGGTCATATTCACCGCTAAGAAATTCTACAGACTCCTTTAAATCGTTCATCTTCTTTAGTTCTAATTTAATATGTTCAAATTCTTTAGAAAAGAACGACTCCATGGCTGTCTTAACAGCTTCGTTGACAGCGAGCTGAATTTCACTTTTAATAATAGCCATCGTTTCCGAGCCTAAGGTTGGCGCACTTGACGAGGTTTGTTTAAAGTCTTTAGTTTTCTTGCGCTGCGTCACGTTGCTACATAGTATACTGTTGTCGCTCTCCGAAGAAGAGAGATTTTGGGACACTTGGGTAAATCGTACAGGCGTATTGGAATTATCGGTTCTCGGGCGTTTACTACGGCAGCTATGACAGATCCAAGCACGCTTGTTCTCCTTAGACATTACATTGAAATTTTTTTCCGGTATATTCGCGCACAACAGATCGAATGTTTGTTTACACGTTGCACATAATAAGAATTCCTGGGTTTTAATAAAATTGGAACACCCCGCACACGTAGTTGAGGTATTTTTACTAGCCATCGTTTAATTGTAATGTTTATAATTAAATAAAAAATGAAGAAAACTTGCACTTTAAAGTGGGGTTTGAACCGGCGTCAAGAAAATGAATCCATAGCGGATGCCACAAGACCAAGTTATCTGTGACGACACACGAGACAATAAGAGGGTTATATATGATGCTTGTTAACTATTCTGAGAAGACGTTTTATTATGCAGTTCCATCTATTAGTATCTTGTTGTACTACACAGTATAATACAATCAGTATCGATCATGCAGAAAAAAGTTTTAGAATATGGGTAAGTTCGTGTCCTTGCGTATAGGTGGCCACCATACACACTATCGCCGTTGCCGTTATGATAATTTGAATAAAACAGTTAGTAGGTTAAGATTTACAAAGTTAGTTTAATATTCATTGTTCACCACTGATTTTATAAATAACTTATTAAGTCGTCTAACAACCATCAAAAGCACTGAGTTTTAGGCAGGAGATTGGCAAAATTGTTGACATAAAAGCACTGATATGATTTTAAACAAAATTGTTCCGAACAGTCTTTCTAGTCCACCGATCGTTGAGAAAACACTACCACAGTATATTCACATCCTTAATAACTAGTTTCACTTAAATTTAGACTGGTAACTTAAACTTGACAAAATTTTAACAAAATATTCACAGGAGCAGTTGTTTAGTGGCGAAGGCGCCATCTATCCTATCTATTTCAGCATGTGCAACAAAATTATAATTTCAAATATATAAAGATATATGTAGTTGCAAATAAAAATAAATATATATTTCAAAATTTAAATATATAAAGATATCATTATTTTAATATGCAACGCCGCAGGCTATCCCAGGATATAATATATATAAATGAGGAATATTATGATAACTAACATTTCCTTTTAGAGGCCACTATTATTTTGTGAGGCTAAAGGACAGGGTGGATGGCTCTATTGTGTTAAATACAGAACCGTAAACAGTTATGGCAGGGTAATGTAGTCCTTTCCAGTGAACTGAATTTAGTAATAAATCTAATATTTCTTAATGTTAAGTATATATATTAGTATTTTTAAATTACATATATAATAATTAAATATATTTATTTGCAATTTGCTTAAATTTAGTATAAATGACTATTTGATAAAAAACCATTCAACGATTTTCGATGTATTGATAATAGATTTTTTTTACCTCCACGCTGTATCCTGCGCATAGCAGGGTAGGCAGAGAGAACCTGGGAATCTAGTGTTAAGACATTCCGTTCCTCAATTTCCATCGAATTCTGGATGCAATGCGTTTTGAGTGACGGAACTTAACGCTGCGCTTTGCTTCGTTACCAGGATGAGGAAATAAAAATATTATACATTTTATTTCTTCGAATGGAAAACGAACTCATAACCTGTCGCGTTTACAGTCGCACGCTGCTTACTTTAACACGAGTAACTTCAAATTCTATTATATTAATTGATTTTCAATTGCATAGATATCTTATATTTATATACCCATTATATTTAAAGTGGTAAACGTGTCATGTTGGTAACAACAGAACAAAAACGGCACGCTGCGAGGTCTGGGCGTCTGTCCTCAGGGGAACTTGCCCAACAACTTTTTGTTTTATGAAACTGGCAATACTAATTTTTTGTTTTATTGCTCAAAATCTCTAGAGATTTATGACCGGAAAATTTGCATTAATTTCACATTTATTACGAAACCAGCTTATGATGTATTTGGTGTGAATTAAGTGCGAGCCTAATAAATTTTAACTCGTGGGACCCGCTGATTTATCAATGTGTACTTATATATAAGATAATTATTATATAAAAATTGACTTATATATGAGTCCATCGTGACGCAGGGGCTCAAGGATATGACTGCTACGCGATGGTTCGGAGTTCGATCCCCACTCGAGGGAATGTATTATTTTTTCTTAATATTTTCATCTAACACCAAAGCAAAACCCAGGCAGTGCGTTCCGCCACACAACACACAAAGCCACGAAATATAGCGGAAAGGGGGGAATGGAATGTCTTAACTCTAAGTATATAATATTATATGTTCTATATATCCCTATATATCCATTCCATTTAGAATGGTTCTATATAATCGTGAACATATATATATTTAAATTAAATTAAATTAAATTAAAAAATTAAATAAAAAAAAAATAAATTAAATAAAAAAAAATTAAATAAAAATTAAAAAATTATATATATATATATATATATATATATATATATATATATATATATATATATATTATTATGACGTTGTCGCATGTCGGTGCGGTACACTAATATGACTTCATTAGCCGTCGCTCATTCGCATCGTATTGTGTATACAACGTTTTGTCATCAGCAATTAATCTTCACTAATGTAAACGTTCCGCGGTTGGAGGCGTTACACCGGTAAGTTCAAAGTTAAACACAAATATCTCGAATATCCTATTGTTTGGGAGATTTAGGTGATTTTGAAGACTGTACAAGAAAGGAACTAGTTTTCTGCTTTACTGTGCCTGTATGCAGGTTAAACTACTCATTAGTGTGTGTATATTTTTTGTTTTACGTACCTAGTTGGGTAGGCTGACGTAACATGGGAACCTTGTATTAAGACACTTTACCATTACGTACGTACGGTACGTTTACCATTTTTCATCGAATTTTGGAGGCATTGCATGTTGAGTTGCGGAACTTAACACTGCGCTTTGCCTCATTACCACAGCGAGGAAATGAAAATGTTAAATATTTTACTTCCTCAAGTCGAATCCACAATGTATCGTGTGTATAGTAACACGCTTGTGTGCCACGACTCGTAGCCTCGTAGTGCTATTTTATAAACATATTTGGTTGTTTTTATGTTTTAATAGCCTCACAGGGTGAGTTACAACTACAATTATATGTAAAAACTATATTTTATTTATATGAAACATGAAGAACGTATACATATCTAAAATACCATTCCAAAATCGTTCTTCAGTTTCGAAAGCCAGGATAACGGAGAAACATTTATCTAAAAGCCTCTCCCTTCCGCTATCAAAACCGAATCAAGTAGGGCGCAAGACATAAATTCGACCGCCCTTGCAGTTAGATAAAATGTAAGGGAATTTTGACTTACTAGTATGACAGCGCACGTACTTGGTCCCATACCGCTCGTCAACGGTCTCGTAACGACATCTTCGCAGAATAGACTCCTTTTCTATACTAACCCTTATTTAAAATAAAAAAAATCAGCTTCACGCTGTATCCCGCACACTGCAGGGTAACCCTTATTTAAATTAGTGTATTTTAAATATAAATATATTTTATTTATAAGACGTGATAGTAGTGAGTTTAGATCAAATATTGAAACTTTCTTATACAGTTTTATTCATGGATACAGTTTCATTTGTTATAAACTTATAACTATACTAGCGGACCCACGCGGCTTGGCCCTCTTGAACTATACGAGTATTTTTTAATTTATTTATGAAATTATTTTCAATTTTCAATAGGATTAGTAAGAAAACATAAGCCGCGAACGAATAATAAATAGAGAAAAATCTTGTTATTAGAAAAATCTGAGTAATTGAAATGAATAAACAAAATAATTAAAAGTAAATAAAGGAAACTCTTAATAATAAATACAATACTTAAGTAATAAAAATGAACATTATTTTTGTTCATAATCGGGAAAAACGTTTTTAGACATTTTCCAGGTACGCATACGTAGATACTATATGAAATAACTAAGCATTTACTATATTAATATTATAGCTAACAATAGTAAATAAAATCCCAAAAGATTAAAATTATGATTTATATATATAGATAACCAATCAACCGAACTAAAATAACCAATCATTCTTTCCTAAATACACTCACTTACTTCGACCACACCAAAAAAAAAATTTACTAATCTACTACTCGAATATCTTATATAATAATAGAGAAGAGAACCTAAGAACAATATAAATTAATAATAAACAGCAAATAACTACATAAAAATTAACAAACAAAATTTACAACGTCTTCTGCCCGTTCGGGTCAGTCATACCGTGCGGCTCGTAAGCGGTGGTCATTTTCAATCAGTGATATCCTTACATATTTATTAGAATGATGTATAATATAGGTATAGATAAATCGAATAAAACGTAGCACATTTTAGATAGCAAATAGATCTTTTCATTGATTGTACTCATCTACTGTTTTTTTACAAATAATAAAAGAAAAGTAAGCTTTTGTAACTACATTTAAATTATCATAAAAAAACCAAGGCTGAAAATCTCCATCAATACTATGTCTCGAAGTGAAGACGAAAGTTACATAATATCTAACATATATATAACAATAGCAGGTCCAAATTTAAAAAGTAAATCTTAACAAGACATAATTTGTACAAGGTGTGGGTTCATCTTGAGATAAGCGGGAGCAAACAGCTGGTTCAGTAATTAAGCGCATCTGCCTACATTCAATTTTGAAACCCGGTAGACGGGAGTTAGCCCGCACGACGTAGCGCCGGGTCCATTTGGGAGGGTAGAGCAAATTGCTAAACTTTCAATTAAAGAGTTGTTATTCAAACCGCTCCCGGTTCCTCGACGGAATTATGTTTTATTCCGAAGCGAAAACTCTGATGGATACTTGTTCCCATTATACTTAGCACCAGTTTCGTTCTCAAATAGAACAGTCGCGATTATTTCCTTTTATAATTGTCAATTTCCAGTTGGCCAAACTGTATTGTAAAATAGAAAATTCGAGTGTAATTTTCACACCAATATTTCAAGTTGCTAAATGCGATTAATAAGTTGCTAAATGCTATGAAAAGTGAATTATACAAGTACTTGAAATGTATGTAAATATTATTTAAATTGATAGTTATTTGTGGCGGTTGGGTACAAGATAAAACGTATTTACGTAGGACTATGTACCTAACCAGCGACCGGCTCGCGGCTTCGTCCACTTATAAGATACAGTTATTTATTTAATAAGCTAGATTACATTATCATTTAAAGACAATATTCTTAATCGAAAATAAATTAAAATTACTGTCAATTCAGTAAAATAATTGTTTTGTGGTAATTTTGTCGAACAAAATACTTTATATTGATATAAGTTTAGTAATAATAATATTATTTTACATTACATAAAAAATGAAAAGAGAAAGAGGGAACCTAGTGTTAAGTCACTTCGTTCCCCACTTTCCGCCGAACTCTGGAGGCATTCCAGCTCATACACCAGAGCGAAGAAATGAAAATTTAAATTTAAATAAATATTTCATTTTTTAAGCGGGGATCAAACCCACAAATCAAACAAACAGTCGCGTTTACAGTCACATTTTGTGCCTCTGCGCCAAAACCGGCCTCTATATAATTAATAGTATAATAGATATTCTCGTATATTTTTTGTGTATAGATTTATAGACGTGACATTTTTTTTATAACTTTGTATATATAGATGTGTTGTGTATATAGACTTAACACCCACTATATGCTTTACTCATAACAAACATAATAATTTTACAATGCTAAAAAACAACCAACAATCCCCAACACGTATAAAACACGTATCACAAACGCAGTCAGAAATTACTTTCATAAGCAATCAAAAACGAAAACACAAAACCACCCCATCCCTCCCCCCACACACACACCCCAACACAGTAATCTAAAACAAAAACCCAAAACACAAAACAGAAAAGTTTATAAGCGGCCTGATTCCAAAGTGGCGAATACCGAAAAGCGCCAACAAATGCAGAACAGCATTCGCATTCGCTGAAAGTGTAAACGGATAGTTTGCGGCAACATTCGTGTCCGAGTTAACAGTTACATAGCGAGTGAATACTAAAATGTAAATAGGGATGAAGGTTCTCATCTCATGTGAGAAACGCTGGCCTGTTTGCTCGACGACGACGACGACGCGACGTTTACATACATATCCTATAAATGTAGTACACTACACGCCGCCCTGTAATATTAATATTGATATACGCTTTTGAATGTGCATTTCTCATAACGTTCACATAATCTGTTTCCTTAAATGTGATGGGTGGTAAGATATGGGTATCAGTGTTGGGTGTGTGTGTGTATGTTCTTCCAGTAAAGGATTTAATTTAAATGATATTGATATACTGATAGTCTTTGTATTGATTTGATTGAATAGCGTTTGGTGAGGCTTAGTAAGGAATAATATTATACAATAAATTTGAATATTTTTCTGTGCATCTTAGTGTTCGAAATGTAATTGTGTAGAAAAAGCGGAATTTGAACCCGCCTTATTGAGAAACTAATCCCTTTGACCACTAAGCACTCTGTTTATTAAGCTAATATAGCATTATCTCTTGCCAAATAATAATTTTAAGTATTTATCTCTGGGTAGCGAAAAGAGTCTAGTCCAATAAGCATGGGAATAAAAGCTGAAAGTTACATTATTATGATATATGAAGGTATATTTGATGATTTTAATAGAACTTTCTTATGCGCATAGACGTAGTCTTGAGGGTTTTTACTATTTTGAAATATGTTCCATTACTTCGACTTTTTTAGCATAGCTGCCTAACTATTGTATATATAATTTTGGCTGGTGTCAATTAACAGGTGTTATATAAAAACGCCCTCAAAAAATAAAGTTAACATTTTTTCCGACTTATAATTTTCCAAAAAAATCCGAAAAAATAGATAATTGATTCATAGATTTCATGAAGATATCTTCAATAGATTTCGAGAAAATAAAAATTAACGTTAAGGGTCATTACCCCATAATTCCTTTTCCGTAAGGGCTACAGATAAAAAAAATGTAACTTCAGATATAAAGCAACAAAATCATATAAAAAAATATTCATAAGCAGCTTTTTTTTTCCAACTTATAGGCCTTACCTTTGTAAAATTCGAAGAATTTCGACGTAGCTTGATTGGAATGCATAGCTTAGTGGTCAAAACACTTGGACAATTTTCAAGATTTTAAGTGATTTTTAAAAATTGCTGCTTGGTGGATTAGATCTACGCCCACACTAAAAATAAATATTATTTATTCAAATATTGGAAATATATTTTAATTATACACATTTTTCGATAGTTAGAGAATTTTAAATTTGATTGATCTATTTATTTGGAATTTCAAAACTCAACATAACTCTTTAGCATTCCATACTTTTTAAGGAAAAAAGGAACTCTTATAAGATCACTTTGTTGTCCGCCTCTCTGCTTTTCTGTTTGTCTGTCTGTTAAGAGACACTATAAAGGGAGTCAAAATTAATAGGGTATTTGCTTTTTTTTTTTTTTTATGGAAAAGACACGGCAAACGAGCGTGCGGGTCACCTGATGGTAAGTGACTACCGCCGCCCACGACCCCGTGAAACCCCAGAGGAGTTACAGGTGCGTTGCCGGCCTTTAAGATGGGTTGGGCGCCGGGGCCCGGCATTACCTGATGCGAAACGCAGTGGCATAAAGCCACTACTTCACGCCGGTTTTAAATGCCGGGGGTGGTAATGATCCGGTCGAGTCTGCCCATGCGTGTTGCCATTGCTGGCGACGTGACTCTACCACACGTACTTTAGTCGCCTCTTACGACACCACCAGTACCAGGATGATCCTATTCTAGGCCGGGATCACACGGCACGATTGCTATTTCTAGGTTGACCTAGAATTATGAAATGTGGCAGCTAGTATCTACAGGTAATAAAAATTGAAGTGAAAATCTGTAAACTACTCAGTTGCGGTCTTCTTCTTCTTCGTGTCAATGCTTGGAAATTCATATAATATTTTGGCAGTGTTTAGCCACGTTGACTGCGGTATCTGTTGCCCTGATCAAGTCGTCATATGAACAAGTGAATGGACGTTTGGAGCAGGAAAGTAAGTGTGCCATCGTTTGTGGGTCGGCGCCACAGTCGTAGGTTGATTCATCCCCGTACCCCCATTTCACAAGACGTTCCTTGCATCGGCCAACCTGGCTCCGTAAACGATTAAGCGACTTCCAGGTGGGCCACTGCAAGTTGTGACCTGCGGGTAAGCACTCTTTGGGAGGGACAAAGCCTGAAGGTGGTGGGTGGTTTGTCTGCCATAGCCGTTCCCTAGCACGACTCCGATCTGAATCTAAAGCTGTGGTCGCTTTTATAAAACTGTGGCGACTTTTCAAGCGGGCACGAGGTGCGGTGTAGCCATAAAGTGGGTGCCGGGGATCTTTTTCCTGACGCAATTTTTCCACAGAACATGCCACCTCACGTCGAACCCTATACCAACCAGAGGGTAGATTTTGTATAATGGTGTGGGCTTAAGGCAACCAGTAATTATTCGACAGGTCTCATTTAGTGCTATGTCAACCTCCTTCGCATGAGCGGAGCGGTGCCAGACTGGACACGCATGTTCACCCGCAGAGAAAGATATAGCGAGACCTGTTGTTCGAAGTACATGCGGAGCGGGAGTTTCTTATACTAACTGCCTACCCTGCTAGATGCCGGATACACTAGAAGATTTAATGAAATAATAACTTTGAAAGTAACACTTCCCACGAGATGGTACGTCACTTTCTAACACAATATTAT
The DNA here is from genome assembly GCA_917862395.2 of Heliconius sara. Classification (NCBI taxonomy): domain Eukaryota; kingdom Metazoa; phylum Arthropoda; class Insecta; order Lepidoptera; family Nymphalidae; genus Heliconius; species Heliconius sara. The sequence goes on along the minus strand of OU860789.1, from coordinate 16,399,809 downwards.
GCAAGTTTCGAAGACCCAACAATCCGGATGCACAATATGCATTGTAAAGTTCCAAACCACTATTATCTTCGACCTTTACGCAAGAGAAGTTAATTTTAAGTCAAAATTTATTGTATAATATATAAATTTTCTTAACTTAAATAAGACTCTCTTGTCATCTTAATTATTTTACATGAAATATTCTGATATAATTAATTTTTTTTTTAAAGTTTTTTATCAGCCTATTGAATTTCGCACACAACAGGATAGGTAGAGAGAATCTAGTGTTAAGACTCTCCTCATTTCCACCAAATTCTGGAGGAATTGCGTGTAGAATGGCGGAATTCAACGGTGTGCTTTCCCTTGACACCAGAGCGAAGAAATAAAAATATAAATTTAAGTAAATATTTAATTTGGTCCAGTGGGGATTGAACCCACTACCAGTTGCGCTTACAGTCACACACTTGTGCCTCTGCGCAACGACTGAACTGGCCTTTTAGAAGTTTTAAGGTAATGAGAGTGCTTACATTATAATTTTTGCAAAAACGTAAACACGGAAAGTTTCGTCTAAAGCTGACCGTTTTACATTTATCGCTCGTCTATAAGAAAGTTGAATGCTTAATCCCAAAATATCTTTAGCGCGCGGCCCCTGTTGTTTGCAAATAATAATATTAGTCTCGGTAAGTTCGAAAAAGATCCCGTTAAATTTGCATAAACCTTGAGGCACTGTGTTCACTCATTTCATTTTTTACTCATCTCGAGAGTTTTGCAAATTTCTTGATATAACTTTATACTACTTTAGAAATTTCGCAAAGACAAACAAACATTTTAACGCCACTATAGGTATTTTAGAATTATTCTAGCAATCTAGTCGTGGCTGCGCCAGCATAAACTATGTTCATTTTAATATGCAAACGCACTAAGATAAGATTTAACAACATTAAACTACCAATATTTGATATTCTTTGCATGAGCTAATTACAATATGCTATATTAACCCTTAAGAGCTATAATAAATTACATAACACATTACGACTAAACTAAATGTAAAAACAACTTATTGTTAAAAAAAATTAAATTATTAATTATTTGTAAGAAATTTTGGCCAACTTACTTTTACCAGGTATTAAATATATTATTTAGTTTAGATCTATGTTAATAAATATATTATGTAGTTATTAAATAAGGTTTAAACAGCTGACTATACAAGAGGGGACCATTATGTTATCTTTTTTATAACAAAATGAAATCCAAATACAAATCATAGTTTTCAATTCGGTTAAGTACTGTGTATCGTCTTTAACCTGGCCAAGCTTAATAATTTATATATTAAAAAAAATATTTAGAATTTTTATACTCACAAGTGTGATAAAAAACTTGAAATTCTTAGGGATCTTTTAGTTTCTTAGTCATTTTCAAATATTTTTTTCTACTTTCTTTTACAAAGTCTTCTCGTAGAAATGAGACAGAAGTTCTTCTCAATCATCAACAATTTGAAGATCGTCTTGATGAATATCTTCTTTTAATAAGTTTTCTTCGTCAATCGCCTTGTAGGCAGATGCTAGTATAGCTTTGATTGTAATTTCTTGTAGATACCAGTTACTACTACTATCGCGGACTAATTATCCAAAAAACCATCCCCATTATGCTTACTAAACCTTTATTTTCTAATAAAAATCACAATAAAGGTCTACTGAACTGAAGTTGTTCATAAATAGAGCACTATGACCATTGTGGGTGTCGATACACCCAGAAGGCAAGCGTGTGTTAAAAATTGTGCGTCGTGAAAACGACCTCTTTTATCGCGCTTTCAAGGGTTACATACGACTCAGGAGGATAAACAAAAGTGCAAAACGCTATGACAAAAATTAAAGAGCTACACTCTCACGACTAAATACCAAATTTACCTGGGTGTTTTTACACCTATATATCCTTTGGGGGTTAAATATTTCATATTCCCTCTGAGTGGAAATCGAACACACAACAATCGTTTTTACAGTAGTAAGCTTGTGCCTCTGTGCTACGATGGCCTCACAATTATCGAGTACATATGTATAAGACGATTTTGTTTTATAAGTAAATACTACTCCAAAATTATCAATTTGTTAAGCCATCATACAAATGCATGTATTATTCAAAATAACATTACAAAATTTGAGATGAACTTTATCAAAAAAATAAAAAGGGTGAGGTGTTATAGAAAATAACTATAAAAAGTATCGAACATTGCCTTAGTGAACTTACAACTGAATCCCCAGAGGTTTATGTCTTTTCGGATCAAGCGGCTTACCGAAGGAGGCGAGAGGAAACTCCTTTCCCTCATAAATATTTACTTTATGAAATAACGCGTCCCACGCTCAGCTTAGTATTACATACCGACTGGCAGCAGGTGATAAGTGCCATACGACAAGTCCTCTCTAAAATGAATTATTCCTTCGGAAAGTAATTATTAATATCGTCAGATAGAAGGTCTCGGGCAGATTAAATAGGTAATTTCTTTCTCGTTTGCAATTTTGCGAAAATAATTCGTATCTTCTATGAAAGAAAATACTGTAAGGTGAACACTGAAATCTAATTTCAATTATTATTATTATAATTTATTTCATTTTACTCAGTCGGAGTTCAGTCTTGTTAAAAATAATTGCTGAAGTAAAAAATGTTTATACTGTTTCGGAGTTATCAACAAACAGATCATTATCATTTCCTAAACATTGTCAGAAAAATTAAATTTCTCAACGAGAAGTCTTTTTAATTTATTTATTATAAAACCAATTTAAAAATATTAACCATTATAATAAAATTCTTGAAAAAATATTATTAGAAAAGTTCTCTAAAATAACCTACATGATCATATTTTTCCCTTAATTTAAGTTTTTTAATTAATTTTGATTTTTTTTTCTTGAGTATAACTCTTTATCCCAAGATATTAGATTTGAATTGCTAATTTTAGTAAGAGGAATTATTAATTTATTTTGATTTGGATGGATGGATTATGTATTCAATAGAAAATATACCTAATTTATACAAATAGTTGTCATAATAATAAATTATTGTTTCACTATAGAATATCCATATCTTGTCCTAAATCAGTGAATTGATAAACTACTTATTTGTTTTATTTAAACTTAAAAAATCTACTAATATAAACAACCTTCTTGGGCCACGCAAATTGAAATCTTTACGTTACTTTTCTCTGCTTCTTACGAAGTGACAGTAACAAACCCAATAATAACCTTATATCCGCTTAAAGAATTTCCTTGTATTTACAGTAGTAACGTCAATTTTTGTTGCTATAAAATGGAATATAAATAAAGTTACTAGTTACATAGTTCTATGTATTACATACATATATTTTAAAAATATTTATTAATGTCAATCATAAGACTATTTATATATAAAAAAATCAGTTTCACACAGTATCCATACAGTAGGATTAGGGGAAGGCAGAGGGTATTTAGTGTTAAGACACACCGTTCTCCACATTCTGCCGAATTTTTCGAGGAACTATACTCCGAGTTTGCATTGGTGACAGAGCGAAGAAATAAAAGTATAAATAAAAACACATTTCCACGATTGGGAATCGGACCCACAACCGTCGCCTTCCAGTCACAGTCTTACGCCACGACGACCTCTACTATCTATATTTTTATGTAAATTGCCTAACTTTACTTATTTAATAATCATGAAACATTCTCAATACAATAGTTAAATATATAACCACAAAATGGAGCACATCTAATTGTATTCAATATGTAAAAGTACTAAAAGCCAGTAAAATGCATTACTCCAGCATCACTCGAGGTAACACTGACGCGGCGCAGTCCCCGTCGTGTTTTAATTTAATATTCACGCGATGTAACGGATGAATATAAAATTAAGTATAAGAGCTCAGCTTTAGTGTTTTGCTTAGTGTACATTTATGTTATATTTTGATATTTAATTTATTTGAAATTAATTAGATGTTGAAGTTATGGATTTGATTCCTACTCAATGAAATGAAATATTTAAATCGTTTCGTTTTACTCACTCTAGTAACGAGGGTTGAGTTTCCTCCATTCAGTGGAGAACCGAAGTGTCTTAACACTAAGTTTCTCGGTTCTGTATGTCCACTTTACTATGTGCGATATATAGCGAGATGCTAAAAAAATGTAAAAGAAGCCTTAAACTAAATAATAAACGGTGCAGTGAGGTATAACAACAACTGCCTCCGGTATTATTTGTAATTTTGCACATTTAACAGTCAAGGTAAGTACTTAATAAAATTAATCAATTAACATACATTTGTCGCTTACGGTCCAACAGTTAAGTAAGAAAAAATGGTTTCGTCTTTATAATACAAGTACTATAAAGAGTAATACAAATCCTTAATTAGAAAACGTATAAAAATTTGAACGTAGCGGGATTCGAACCCGCGCCTCCTGGAAACCAACCAGGCGCTCTGACCACTGAGCCATACGTTCTCGCCAAGCAACGTGGGTTCTACCTACACAGTTATCTACCGTTGGCAAATCTTTGTTTTAGAGAGCCCACCACCTCTGCGACGCTGAACACCTAGGGGACGAGCTTCGCCAGGTGAAGAATACTCTTCATCAGAACAAGCTGCCAGTTCCCCGCCAGCGTTCTCAGAATACCAACAAGCCACCCACAGTAGAGAAACAGCCGGCATTTCTACCATATGTGAAGGGGGTTACAGACAGGATTGGCAACATTTTAAGAAGAGCTTCAATAAAACCCATATTCAAGCCTAACAGGAAAGTGAGCCAAGTCTTGAGACCAATAAAAAGTAATATTCCTTTACAGAGTGCAGGTGTATACAAACTAGACTGTGATTGTGGCTTATCATACATTGGTCAAACAAAGAGAAGCATCGGTGTTAGGGTGAAGGAACACATCTCAGATATCAAGAATGGGCATGTATCGAAGTCAGCTGTGTGTGAGCATACTGCGGATAAATCTAGCCACTACATTAGGTTTGATAATCCTCAAATCCTCGCTAAGGAAAACAGATTCATTCCTCGGATGATCCGTGAGGCTATTGAAATACAAAAACATCCTAATTTCAATAGAGAGGATGGCTGGAAACTTTCTACCACCTGGGACCCACTCATAAAATCATTGAAGTCTTAAACCCACCATACCAGAGGGCAAGATACTATCAGCTCATTCTGCAGGAATCCAGGGCAGTACGCCAGGCAATTAAGAAATCGCTGGCGGTAGTTTGATATGATAATTATATCAACTGAGAGACGAATGCAACCTCAGTCTACCCGTGACCACGGACTACTGTAAAGTGTTCGAAACGTCGGGTTTCCAAGAGTGGCAAAATGTATAAAAAATATTTAAAAAATAGTATTCTCTCTTGCCAAACGATAATTCTTAGTAATTATCTTTGGGTAGCGGAAATTTGTAAAAATCTCCCTACAGAGATGCTAACAACATAAATAAGTTGTAACAAGCGTATAAAAATTTCGACGTAGCTTGGCGAGAACGTATGGCTCAGTGGTCAGAGCGCCTGGTCGGTTTCCAGAAGGCGCGGGTTCGAGTCCCGCTACGTTCATTTTTTTATACGTTTTCTAATTAAGTATTTATCTTTCCTAAGTGTGGATTAACACTTTAAAAATGTTTAAAAAAAGAGTAATACAAGTTTCGGCTTTATAATAAAATTATCAAATTTAAAATCTTATATGTATAGCCTTAACATAAGTGCATTGTTGTAATTTATACTGCAATTTTCTTAAAACTACAAAAACACCAGTCGTTTTTCAACTTACGTTCATTAACTTGTTATTCAAAAGAACTTGTGTTTTTTCACAGGATGCTGAAAATTAAAAATGGAAAATAAATTCCAGCCACAAAAACAACTACAAATTACGTAATGGAAGAAGAATAAGGAAATAGATAGTAAAAGGAGAGTACCAAATTTTTAGTCTTTCTATATCACTCTTTTGTTATACTAAATAAATACTGTCTAATAGGATATACTTCGTTTTAATTACACATTAAACACATGTAATATATCTACAGGTTCCACAAGGAACCAGAATAATGAAACATAACTAGAAAAACAATGTAATTACCGCTTTTACTTATAACATTTCATAGCAATGGCTTATAAAAACAATCATCAATCATGCTCTCAGTAACATCTGCGTATTAGAGACTGAGCATATTAGAGTGAACGATAAAAATGTACTGAAATTTGCACGGTGTATAATGTAATAAAAGGCGTAAAAGCGTGGTTCCTCCGGGTACAATGCTCAACTGCCATACAAACCCTACCACGTTTTAATTTTGCATTTACGCTATATTGTAATGGATGCATATGAAACTTAATTAAAAAACGTGGTTGATATTACTTAGGTTTGGCTTCTGGTACTTTTAGTATCTAAAGTATATAATGTAATATAATAATATGTTACATCGTTACTTATTTTGATAAGTAGGAGGAGTTTATATTTCAAATTAAATAAAATCAAGAATATATCAAAAACGTGCTTTTTAATAATTTAACCGATAAATGTTTATATTAAAGATATGCCGTTCAATAATCATAGCTCAGTTCTCACTATCAAAATCTCTATAAGCGAATCATTTCGAAATTATAACGTTTTAACTCGTCGAACATTGTAATTCAGAGTTTGTGAATCTAATAAGCAAAAATATGACCTCCTCGAGTCTTAGGTCCTTCGTCTCAATTTAATGGAGGTACCGCAGCCATTTACATTTATTACCGCTACCGCAGAACGCCTTGTTTAATCTTAGTGAAAATAAAATTTACGATCAGCTCTGTCAAGTTGCGAACAATTACGGTTCAAATGTATGTCATCATCTCTCCCCCTTTTGTAGTCGATGAGAGAGTTTTATTGCGTTGGAAATCGCCGATCAAATCTTTTCATATTGTTATGAATCTTTTCATATGTTGACGAAGATTTTGTTATTCTTTACGTTTGTTATATAATAAATCAGCGGAAGAATGTTTTTTTGAAGCTATTGTTTTAGTAAGACTGTTAAATATATTTTTGGTTTTGTTTTGTGGTTTTAATTACGCGGTGAATTTCAAACAAAATGCGCCAAATATGATGTACGAGTATGAACGGTCATTTTTGATTGTGTTGACTTTAGACGCCCAAATTTTATGTGCTCCAAGTGACCGTCCACTCGATATTAATTTTAACTTGATTACTTCTATGCGATCTTGAGAACCAGATATACTTAAAACAAAGTGATCATACAAAGGCTTCATTGTTTTGAGGTACGAAACCTTAAAAGAACAAAGAAGGGATTTGTGACAAATAGGCATAAAATATGCAAAATTAGCTAAACTGTATTAGGAGTTTAATTTATTAGACATAATTAGGACTATTGAACTTTAATTGTTCAAAATATATTTTTACAGCGTAAATATAAGTAAGTATGTATATGAAAATACAAAGATAACTTAACGCTTTCATAATAACGCCATATACAATAGAACAAATCTGCTTTAACAGTGACAGTAATAAAAAGGAACAAAATGTAGGTAGTTGAGCAGCACAATAACGAACCTAGATTCAGTGTCAAGCACAGAAAATTATATCTATTCACCAGTTGTGGATTAAGTGGAACGAGGACGCATCTTTACTCCGACTTACGACCCCGGGTCGACGACAAGCTTAAGCATCTCATTGAAAACATAATAAACACTGTGCAGTTTATATAGATCAGATGCTATAAAATGAAACGTACTTCAACTTAGATTGTATTAGCACGAATAAAAAATATATATGAGTATTATTGGTTTGTAGGGAATTAATTAATTGAATCGCAGGTATAACGTTATCTATGTATGATATTTTTTATTTTTTTATCAATGGTCTGTTTTTTGTGTGGTGATTAGAAAGATATATTTTTTGTATAGGATATTATGGTTTTTTGATTATCTAAAGAGTATAATATTTACGTGTAGATAAAGCGCGGAAATGGTTTAATGCTTTGTGTTCCAAGATCGGAGAAATTTGATCTCGACACTATCATCTCTAGTGAATCCAGAACGATGTGAATAATTGATAATGTTAATATCATATTTATAACTATAATAAAATAAATATTAATAAAATATTTGCGTATATACATGCCAATCTAAAAACATATTCATTTTTGGATAGCAAAATACAAATCCAACCGAACATTTTGGATAAAATCTCTAGAGACAGTAAACGACGTGGACAATGCCAAAGTTTTTGAAAAAAAGTTAAGGCGCATTAAGAGTTAAAACGTATAATTCAAAAAAGAGATCCGAATAGCGGAGACAGAAGTAAGAAGGGGCTGGATAATGTCCTCTGGCACTAATTAAAACTTTCAAAAGAGCAAGAAAAAGGGTTGAGAAATATGGCGTTCGACGGATAGTAATGATGCTCTTCGCGTACTAAATTTCCTTAGTTTTTCTTTCTACAGCTGCGGTTTATGATATTAAGGCCAGTGTAGATGTCCAAGCGTATTAAAATGTTCAAACGGTTCCACTCCTAGATTTCAAATGGTATGCTCTGACTTTTAGTTAGTTTTTTTTAGTTTGGATTTTTATAAATCAGTTATATATTTACTTTAAGATTGTATTTTTTAATTTTGTTTTGTTGTTATAAGATAATTGCTACGGAAGAAACAGAAGTAATTAATATGTCATGTTATTAAGTAGTATTGTTGTCATGTTATTAAGTAGTATTAAGTTGTTAATGTTAAAGTCGTATTGGTTCTAATCCTATTATGTATTTTGAAGAATTTTAGATTTCTTAACAACACTACTTCTATTTCGTGCATTAATAGACTATTTAAAAACATTTTTATTATGAAAAATTGACACTAAATAAAAGTTAAAGTTAGAAATAGATAAAATTTCAAGTTAAAGATTTTGCTTTGTACTTTTTGCTTACATCACGCCTATTGTTTCCAATATTTTAATCTCAAGGTAGGCAATCGTATTGTTTTTTTCTGAGATCAAAAAGGAACTGACGTATTAATTAATTCCCTCATCAATCATTGTCACTTTCTCGTTGAAGCTAACGTCATTCGCATTGTTACAAGTCAACAAAATCTGGCGTAAAATAAAACTTTTTGTTGTTGTTTTTTTTTCTATTAGATAGCATGTATTAGCATATATTTGAAATAATATTATTTTATTATAAAAAAAGAAACCTGTTTTTAGGTTCTTTTTATGCAAAAAAATATTTCTAAATCTTTTACAGTAGTCTCAAAAATAAAAAAAAAATACTAAACCTAAAAAGAAATTTCGACAGCAGATAATAAAAAAATAATTACGAAAACACCGCTTAAAGATCAAACAACAGGTTTTCCAGTGAAAGTAATTGAGGAAAATCAATAAGATCTCAGTAAATGCTTATGTCGGTCCCTATGGACGGACAACGAGATGGGATGGAAACGTTTTGCTATTTCAAGGCAATCTTTTGACATCCGGTCTAAGTATCATGTAGGCATTAATTGCCTGAACGGGAAACTTAGTAATAGTTTGTATAAATGTTAACGATTTTTAAGTTAAAATCTTATTTGGTTATTCGTTTTACTATAGTACCTTTGGGATTTAATATAAATAATTAAAATGTTATCTATACTCTGGTTTGGCTTTTTATATATTTCATGCGTTTTCAACTTCAAATAAAAGACCGCATAGTGAAATATATGAATTATTATTTATCATTGAAATACTAATTAGAAAATTTTACTATACAGATTGTTTCGAATTGCTTTTACAGGTTGCAACAGTATATAAATTAATGTATTTTTATACGATAGATTTTAAATCGTAACTTATGCATATATTATATGAATAAACGAATACACTATACCAAATCGATACTTGTGTCAAGCACCTCTAGACACATCTTTAATGTAAAACAAGTGTAAAAGAATTAAAACACCGTAATAAAAACATAAAAATGTAAATTTTGTTTTTCATCGGTATGTTTATTGAGACATAATTTCGAGTTCAATTACTTTTACCCCAAAACACAGGAAGCTCCGTTAAGTTTGTTTAAACCAAACAAGGCGCCGTGTGAAATCTCATTTGCGCAAAACCCTCAGAAAACTTAGGGGAGGCGGCGTCTTTTGGAAGCATTAGGTAACAGGTAGGTGAAACGATGTACGCTAACCTCTTACCACAATAAACTGAAGAGAAAGACTCTTATCTTCTTTTATATCAATTTCCTTAAATTTTATCTTACTTTTGTTTCATCTGTATTCAGATAAAGTAAATCCATCTAAATTATATTATTTAATTACGTGTGTTCATTAAATGTAAAAATCGTTAACAATATAACCAATAATTCAAATGAAAACTTACAAGTACAAATTTATATAATACACTGTATTAAAACTGGAAAATACGCTTTAACAAACAGCTGTTTTAGTACATTACTTAAAGTAAATTATATTATGAGGTGAAGTGGGATTCTCCGTCACGCGACCTCTAATGGCATAATAAAGTTACCAGAAAGAAAACTTCGTACCGCAGCAAGCTCTTTTAAGTATTATTAACGGGGCTAGGACAGATTCTTGCGTGGTTGTAGATTTAACTACTTACAAGTTTTAGACTGGTAGAAATCATTTGAATTAATGAAAATTGAGATTTTTATATTATATTTAAAAAAAATATTCTTTTAGGCTTTGAGAACGTGGGCTTATTGGGACAGCATTTGATTGTTAAGGACGGTTTTGGATTCGATCCTCTTTTTTTTTTACTAAGTGGCGCTGCGGTTCGTCTCAAATACGCATTGTCTCTGATTCGAGTGAAAAGTAGGGAACAAAGATTGATTCACATTTTTCTCTTTTTCTTTCTTAAGATTTTTTTCTCTGGCTGGAACAGCGTTATGCGTGATTGTAGATACTTTCGTTTTTACCTGTATTAACCCACAACGGATTCCCAAATGGCATCCCAACTCATACATATAATATAAGTATTTGGTTGCCAAATAATTAAAAAATCTGATAGAATGCGTCGTCACGTAAATGTGATAAGTGGTGGATGGAAAATGTGATATCACTCACTTGCACGTGAGCCACATTTTTCTTGAAAATTTCGCGTCTTACCTCATATAAGACTGAAAAGATAAACCAGTATATGTTGCTTTTGGACTTGATATTAATAGATGCCGCTTTAATTTACATTATTGAATGTCTACTAATCAATATCTTTTTTTCAGTTTCACGCTGTATCCCGCACATTGACAAATAGGGAATCTAGTATATATATAAGACACTTCTTCGTTCTTCGTTCGTTAAATGGCGGAATTCAAGCCGCGCTTTTTTTTTAGTACCTAAATCAAGGAATGAAAATATTAATAAACAATACTCCCGAGTGGAAATCGAACCCACAACCACCACACCGGCCTCTATTTTGTTTTCATATTTTATTATACATATAAATAAGGTCGGGGCAAAAGTATTTTCATACAAAGGAAAATATTTTTTTTAGATATAATTATTTATTTATTTATTTACAATATGTATGTGCCGTTTTGATTGATGACTTGTTGATATTATGGGTAGTGCTATGATCCCATTCCTGTAGAAATTTTGTGATTTTTGATTAAAAAAATCTTCACGAGCTCCGGTCGGTTTTTCTCAATACCTTTTTTTAACCTCATTAGTTGCTGACAGTAGAGGTAAGAATCGATAGTTTTGCCTGGTAATAAAAGCTCATTGTGGATAATTCCTTCCTTATCCTACCATATACATAGCAACACTTTGATCCGGGTCAGGCAGGGCAGTGCCACAGTCTACGGGGCTTGCCCATGCTGCGACTATGATCTTTTTCATACAATCCTATCGTAAGTCGACCATTTTTCATTACCAGTAATCAACTGTTAAAGAAATAATTCGGAATTGTTACATTTCCACAAAGAATCGCAAATGGAAACACGTTGTTGAGATCATGTGATACCCAAATGTTAAGTTTTGTTTTGTACTAAGATTTTTATAAATGACGTAAAACTCTTCTTCATCAACATCCAGTTCTTTAATAATGTCATAGCTACTAATGTCGATCTTGCTCTACTGTCTCAAAGATGGCACTGATTTTATCTGTGACATCTGGGAACGTCATCTTTTACTCTAAAATTTCAATACTTGAAACGCTTGAAACACATTTGTGCTACTCTTATTAATACCGCATTAGAACCGTTAACCGCACAAATTTTACTTGCAGCGTTCAAATTTTATCTTTACCTTTTTTTGTAAAAAAACTTTAAAATGTACCGAATTTCTTCGTCATATACGTTAATTTTGCTTACTTGAAAAACAATTGAAAAATGGCGGGATCTAGTTTTTTTTATTTATTGCATCTTCAGAATATCACATTTAATGGTATTAAAACTAGCCAGTTACATGCAGTACAGCCAAAGAGGTTTGATTAGCAATAATACATTCAAATTACGAAAATACTTTTGCCACGGCCTATTATATAGTTTCGCTACTACAATTAATTAATAATCTTATATATCATTGTATCAGTATCGTTTATATATCCGATAGGTATGTTACAAATAATAATAATTATTGAGCTACCTTATTTAGTTCTTATTGTAATCAATATCATATTTTTTTCTCTTAACGTCTTGTTTACAAAACAGTACCTTAGAAGTAACAACATACAATGTAACATGATACTTCAATCATGATAGGGGTTGTGGCTTCTAATCCTAATCACCGGATTGTTTTGTTAATTGCATTTCCCTACTATGATACGCCAAAGTGCATTTTCGAATTTGGACGAAAGCGATGCAAAACACGGAGTGTCTTAACACCAGGTTCTCTCTGTCTATCCTGCTATAAACAGGATATAGCTTGAGGTTTCTACTATATATAAATTACACCTTATTATACGATATCTATATATATATCGTATAATAAGGTGTAATTTGAGGCCGGTCGTGGCGCAGCGGCACAAAGTGTGACTGTAAACCGACTGGTTGTGGGTTCGATCCCCACTCGATGAGATGAAATATTTACTTAAATTTATATTTCCATTTCTTCGCTCTGGTGTCGAGGCAAAGCGCGGCGTTGAGTTCTGCCACTTAACACGCAATGCCTCCGAAATTCGGCAGAAAGTGGGGAACGGAGTGTCTTTCACTACGTTCCCTCTGCCTACCCTGCGGTGTGCGGGATACAGCGTGAAGCTGATTATATATATAAAAGGACTTGTTCTGACTGACTGAGGTAAGACGCACGCACAGCCGTAATCGCTGATGGTAGCAACGTGAAATTTGGACAGATATTTTTTTTTATAATCTGGATATCCACTAAGAAGGGATTTTGAAAAATTTTAACCCTAAAGGGATTAAATAGGGTTGAAAGTATGTATGGATTTTTTTAAAAACAGCACCGATTATTATAAAATAAAAAATTCTAACTCTTTAAAATATTTAATTGAACTTGTGTTTCATGGTTTTTTAGAATTCACCCTCTAAGCGTTCAAATAAGGGGTTGAAAGTTTATATGGAAAAATCTTTAAATCGCCACCGATTTTTATAAAAATTTAAATTCAGACTATTAAAAATATTTTATGGAACACATGTTTCGTTGTTTTTTAGAACTCACCCCTAAAGGTGCAAATAAGTGGGCGAAGCCACGCGCGCCCTCTAGTTTAAAATATAATCGTACCGGATTAGTGTATGTGCATGGTAGATATATCCAACCTATAAAAATAATAATGTTATTGGTGCCTTTAATAACAATATAGACCCAAAAAAATATTTATATCTGGTTGTCTATGTGCTAGTTCACACTAATCTTAAATGACTTAATCGTTTTAATTGCAATTTACACTTTTATATTTTGGCAAGCTTCAATTTACATATCGTGTTACTTTTTTCCGCCAGTACAATTTTAAAGACTGGTGTTCTATATAATTGCTATAAATAACTGATTTATTGAAATGGCTGAAACTTTTCAACATAGGTATAGATATTGTTTTAAATTTATATGATTATTAAATTGATTGAGGCCAGTCGTGGCGCAGGGGCACAGTGTGAAATCGACGCGTTTTGTGTTCGATCTCCACTCAAGGAAATTAAGTATTTATTTTAATTATTAGTATTTATTTTCATATCTTCACTCTGGTATCGTGGGAAAGCACGGCTTTCATTTCTGCCACTCAACACGCAATGCTTCCAGATTTTGGCGAAAAGTGGGGAACAGAGTCTTTTAACACTATGTTCCCTCGCCCTTCCCTGCTGTGTGCAGGATACACTTTGAAGCTGAAAAAAAATGATATTATCATTATAAAACGAAAGTTATGGTGATTAGTAAATAAATAATCATGTAGTTCAAGCGGGTGAAGCAGCGAGCGGATTTTGTGGGTTGCGGAGATTAAATGAAATAAATCCGTTATATAAAATAAATAAAATATAAAGTAATCATTAAACATAACCTATCAGTAGTCAGTGTAAATATAAATATTCACTGTTTAGCCATCAGAACTGCGTCAGTAATTATTAATTAGATATACGACGACCTATTTCCTAATAAAGCGTTTCGCGATGGAAATATTAATAAAAGCAGCGTGCACCCGGAACTCGCTTCGGAACTGCGCCGGCCGGCTCGCCTGATGACAAACGACCTATAACTTTCATTTAGGATTCATTTAAACGGAATAAGCAGACACTGTCCAGTGAAATTCAATTGTGTTTTACAAATCCATAGTTTTATTAAAATTTTAAACTATAGATATCGACTCATCCGAAGAATAATGTCGTATTTGTCAGAGCCCGTAGACTTGATAGTAGAACTTGATCGATCTTTTTTAAGTCCTTTAAGCAGTATAAAATTTAACACAGAGGAGTCAAAAATATAAAATCGTGCGACGAAGTAAAGAAAAAAATATTATATTATAATATTACATTAATTACTGCCTATAATTAATGTAATATTATAACGCAATATTTTAAAAAATCGCAATAACTTAAAATTCTGTAGACTTTGCAAATTTTTTGTTCCTGTACATACTCTAAGGTTAGAACAACAAAAACGCTTTCCAAAAATCTAGGTATAAAATAAAACGAATTTTCTTTCTGAATTGATATTTTTACCTTTCCCGATGAGAAGTACTTTCGGTTTTCTTATGATTAGGCCATCTAATATTTTGAGGATTAGCCTTTATAAGTCTTCGACCGCTAACATAATCCGGCTCCCTTGTATTCAATCTTCATATATTATATTATTTCATGTTAAACGCATGACTTGAAACGAATAATATATAAAAATAAAATAAGTAAATAAGCTTTACGTTGTCCCGCACGTAGCAGGATAGATAAAAGGAAGTTAGTTTTAAGACACTCCGTTTCCTACTTTTACCAAATTCTGGAGGCATTGCCTTTGGGTAGCAAAACTAAGCGTCCAACACCGTGCTTTGCCTCGACGCCAAAATGAAAAAACGAAAATATACATTTAAATAAATATTTACTTTCCTCAAGTATCGAACCTATACCCAGTCGCGTCTACAGTCACACATTGTGCCTCTGTACCACGACTGGTCTGGACAAATTATATATCTCTTTATAAATAAAGTTTTTTTTTTTGTATTAAAATTTCAGATTCATATTCCGTTCTTTATTGAACCTTGATTTTCTTAGAAATAATACTAAATGTTATACAACTTAGGTTTAATAAAAAAAAACACTTGTACGGGTTGTTTCAATGTGAAACAAATTTTTGAAAATCAATAAAGGCTGTCTGATTGAAATAGAAAATAGCGTGAAGTTATTATATTGGAAATTCTGACATATTTATAACCATAATTATAAAAAATTATAGCCATTTACGTCACTCGGAATAACAATTTATGGTTTATATAATTACAATAATTATATTAATATTTCAAAACACTCTACATTTACAACATTAACTGAACATAAACATTTAATATATTCTCATTTGTGCTATTTAATATTATTTAATTTATTATAAATTATAGATAAGCTATTATAAATTAAAACTTTATTAAAAAAATGAATTATTAGACTATAAAGTAAAAAAAAAAAATTACGAAGATTCTTTAGCGTTTATATCGCCGTGCTGATTTATCATTCGGGTGATGGTCGACATAGCGAAGTGCTGTCTCCCGAGAATATATGGCCTCCTTGAAGCGCAGAAAGATGGGTAATTTCATTGAATTTATGAACGTATCACCGTAGAAATTGCTGGGTTGAAAATTTGGATGTGAAATTGTGATAAATATTGCCTTGTGTTCTAGTCGTCTTGTAATAATTATAATGGAATTTAAATTTATATTATGAGTATATTTTTGTAGGAGTCTTTTTTTATTTTCTGTGTTGACTGTGCTCCTGTAGTTGTGCTTAAGTTTTATAATAGTAAAATAATTAAATTATTATTAAAAAAAATAAACACACAATAGGGTAGGCGGAGGGAGTATTATGCGTGGCTCAATGAATTGAACCTAAAATACAAAGTTAATAAAAGAAAAAATATATATGTAATGTCTCATAGGGGAACCTAGTATTAAGACACTCCGTTCCTCACTTTCTGGAGGCATTGCGTGTTAAATGGCGGAACTCAAAGCCGCGTTTTGCTTCGACACTAGCTAGCTAAGAAATGAAAATATAAATGTTAATAAATATTTTATTTTCTCGAGTGAGGATCGAACCCACAGCCAGTCAATTTTAGTCACACTTTGTGCCCCTGTGCCACGACTGGCCTCTGGCCTAAATAGTTATTATTTTATTTAAAAAGTTTTTGAATTGATTATGATTATTTTATTTGTTCTTAACATCAACAATCATCAACCGAAAATTCTTCCAGTTAGAAGTAAAGAATTGTTATTTTATCAATTTCACTGTAACTTCACTGCTTGTATACATTAAATAGGAATAATATTTATTATCGAATTTATTCACCAATTTAATGAATTTGATGTTTTTTCGTATGATACTCGTTATATATAAATTTGCATGGTATTCTGTTTTTGAGAATCTCTCAGGCAGCCACGTAGTGCTTGCATATCTTCTGGGACAGAGTACCCTCTTCCCTACCCAAACGGTTTCGCTGTAAAAGCCAATAGGGCTAACAGCATTACCCTAAGGTCGAAAAAAAAATGTTTTTGAGTGGTCAAACAGAACAACGAACACAAAACATCTTTAGAGTTTCCTGCGCCAGTTCTTCTCAGGCCTGATGCCTTTACTTTAGTAAACTGACGGTAAATTATTTAACGTTCGAAAAATTAAGCATAACTATCTATTATTAAACGTAACTATGATTAAACGTAACTTCTCGTTTTGAATAAAATTATTTGAATTTGACTTGATTTGTCTTTGTCTAAATTATTAGTTATGTTAACAAAAGGCTTACACAATAGAATAAGATCGATGATGTTTATATACATGCTGCATTAACTATTTTTCATAAAAGCATATTATCTTATTACACTGTTCTTTTAAAAAGAGGCGCAACTACAATGTTTTTGTCCTAAAAAATATATAGGTAATTGTAAGAAATTTTAAATTCTACATTTTAATCATAGTGGCGTTATAACGAAAAAAATACTTATTACAGCACTATAATAAACACAGCTTATTCATTAACGTTGGAAAATTTCTGAATATTTTAAAACGTAATTTTTTAAAGATAAAAAATTAAATCAAGCAACAAAACTGTGTCAAGACCCAAGTTACAAAGAGAGGTTAAAACTAGTTTATAATAAAATAAAACTCGTTTAAGTTGCGCTAATCGCTTTGGAAATTCATAAGCACTAACACTATTATGTACATAACACTATTATGTACGTAGGATCAATATTACAGGCGTGGGAGCTAACAATTTCGATTTTACACTTTCTTTCACTAAATTTATATTGTTAGTAACTCTCTAACTCTCTATTTTTATTTTCGATTTATTCATATTTTACCCTCATTATTTTCTAAAATGTCTACAATTATATATATATATATATATATATATATATATATATATATATATATATATATATATATATATATATATATATATATATATATATATATATATATTTACTAATCTTCCGCATTGTCGAAAAATGTAATGAAAAATGATAACAATCTAAACTTGTTAGTTTCATATTATTTTTCAGTACTGGATATGAAATCGGACTCGTCGCATCAGTAAAATGTTTTCTCCTGGAGGCCACGATTGTCTGTATTTAATTTCCTCTTTGTATTCTTATCTGAATATTGTGTTATCTAGTGGAGCCTGGTTCCGAGTGAATTATATTATATTTATTAATCATGGCGCTGTTGGTCAAGATTTGATTATCTTTTCTCGCCCTCTACTAGATAAAGCGTGGTGATGAGTTTAACCGAGGGCCGGCGTTTCTTAATTCTAGGTTCCCCCTGTCTGACACTACGCATATATTTTACGTTCAACTTATAATATATGTAAAAGAATCACTATATGGTAACATATCCTAATTATATATAAAATTTTACAGAAACCTCAAACCGTAAAAAAGAAGATTAACGACTGTATAAACTTAAATGACTGCAGTGTTGTGCCGCTGTAAAGATACTTTAACATGTATCACGAGGCCTGGCAAAAGAAAACAATGTACATTTCTTATTGTTGGAAAATAGCACGTTATTTAACACTAAGCTGCAAGCTGTTGCGCGCCATTTGTTTCACTGAGAAATCTTTGCCGTTTTTTTCTAAATGCGCTGTTTTAATATTTAAGATTTTTTGCTATAATTTATTTGATCATACTTTTCATTTAGTTCATTCATTCGTTCTAATTAGAGTAATAATATTTTTTTCACAGAATTTTCAGTAAAAACCTCAATACAAAAACAACATCAGGAGGTGACCTAAATAAAAGTAAGACGTATTGTATGTATTTTACTACGGCCCAGTCTGTGGCGGTATTGTGGACACTGTTGTTGTAGAACGACGCTTTTTACTGCCTTCAACGCGACCATTCAGTAATATTATGTGCCCGCCATAGAGGTCGTTATACGACGGCGTTATTCAAACATGTAATACCCACAAAATAGAATACCGATACTGAATATTGTAATATTTAAGACATCCGCTTCCGTTCCTTAAGAACACGATCAAATGGAACGTGTGTTTTGCGTCCTGTGATTTTGTTAAAATTTATATTTCTACAATTATATTTATACAAATTATTTTTTGTTGAAAGTATGTTCTAACTATGAGTTTCTTAGTTATATTCGATTTCGTTTGAACTCTTCTCTATTCTTCACTCTTCTCATCAATATATAATGTTGTGTATTACTTGTTCTTTTGGCAAGAAGCACATTTTGCCATCAAATACTAATTAAAAGAATCATTATTGTAAAAAGTTAAATTAAAAATTTTGATTACCCTCTTGCCAGTACTTGTGAATTGTCGAATAAACACAAAGGTACCACTAGCTCGGA
Source organism: Heliconius sara (assembly GCA_917862395.2). Taxonomy (NCBI): domain Eukaryota; kingdom Metazoa; phylum Arthropoda; class Insecta; order Lepidoptera; family Nymphalidae; genus Heliconius; species Heliconius sara. The sequence continues at coordinate 16,380,421 of OU860789.1, read as the reverse complement.
AGCTAGTACGTCACGCGTAAGGCAAGATGCGTCTAAATGTTTAATGTTTTAAATAAGAAAACGTTTAATTCAATTGAATTCAAAACATTTTATATAGAGAGGGCAATTTTTATTTCTTTAGCTGAAAAGGTTTCACAAGATAGCAGTGGAAAATTTGAGTGAAAATTGTATACTATTTGAGGTTCAATTTGAAGCCACTTTGTAGTCTATAATGTTACTTGCAAAACGATTTTAAAAAATATATCACTCGATTTTAGGAAAAAATATTCTTAATATATAAAACTAGACAAGGCCACAAATTAGTCATATATGTAATTTATGAAAGTATATATATTAGTAATCTTTGAACTGATACCATCGTATCACGTTAAAAAAATCTGAATTAAAATTCAGATCTCATTACGTTAAAAAAAATATATGTTTTTTAAAAAAGTATATTTAACACATTTTTTTAGCTTCACACATCAATATGCTTGCTTATGTACTCATATAGAAGATAGGACCAAGCTTTGTTACTTGGTTTTCCATTTAATTTTAGATACATTATTAGTAGGTATATGTACACAATAAAGTGGAGAAGAGGTTACATTTTTCGGTTACGTGTAACCATCGTAGAAGAGCGGAACAATACAAATGGAAATATTTTAAATATAAAGTGTTCCTGCTAACTTAAGTAATATATATATATATATATATATATATATATATATATATATATATAAAAATAAAAACATTCATCAAACTGCGTCATACTTTTATAAATCCAAATGAAATTGAAAGAATTTAAAAGAAGAAATACAAAAACAATTTCTGAAAAGTTCGATACTCGTGCTCAATAAGATGAAAGGAATGCGTGGAGATAAGGAAAATCCAAAGAAATGCCGATCAACTTAAAAAAAAATGTTAATTATTAGAACTCTATATAAGCTTCGAAGGTTGAGTGGTTGATTTGGCACGATCTTACAAATGCAGCTGACAGAATCAAGCGTGCTACAATAGTAAGATAACAAGTTGCAGCGACATCGCAGATAAGCTGGAGCCGAGATACCGCAATCTTGCATTTCGTTTCCTTTGTAAATTTGTTTGTTATGCTATGTATTCCATAGTTGCTAGTATTTTGTTAAAGTAAGCAACAAGACGTGTTTTAGGGTTCCGTACTTCAAAAGGTAAAAACAGAACCCTTGTAGGATAGGATTTTGTTATCTGTTCGAGATCACATGGAGGTACCAAACTCAAATTAATTGTAAAAATCAATTAAAGAAATGAAGCTTCTAAATGAACACAATAAAAGATTTTTGCAGACATCGTTTTCGCAGTATTTTGTACGTAATCAAATACGGTACTCCCGCGGGCAGTTATGAAAACACATGCATACGCCCGCAAACTTAGCAGTCTCAATTTTATTCGCGGCATTATCAAAATTTGTAGCGTATACTCCGTATACTTCCAATTATGAAATTTGAAAAGAAGTCAACTTGCAGTACAAATAGAGGATAAAGTCTGAAAAAAAATTTTATATTTATATTACAGATAAAAACTATTACAAATTTATAATTGTAATTTATTTCATACAAAATGAGTGAACACGCCCGCATATTTAAGTTTGCAAACTTTGAAAAATTTAATTTCGTAGCCCCCATAGTAATGACGTGGTCAAATGGGATTGTGTTTGCCTGTTTTATAACTTTATATACATACATACATACATATATATATATGTATATATATATATATATATATATATATATATATATATATATATATATATATATATATATATATATATATATATATATATATATATATATATATATATATATATATATATATATATATATGTATATATATATATATATATATAGTAAACGTGTGTATGAATTTGTGACAGTATGGAACGAGCGAACGTATGACGGATGAGTACATTCTCGTCTATTTCAGGCCTCATTTGTTTTTGTTTTAACAACAATGAACTAGTTTATGATATAGATCAATAAGAACATTTATTTCTTCGAAAAATAGGGGAGAAGAGAGTTTTAACATTATGTTCCCTCTGCCTACACTACTTTACGCAAAATACAGTGGGAAGCTGAAAAAAAAAATTTTGCTGAAAATTTATAAATATATTCTTTTATTACAATATATTCCTACATACTACATACTGTTATTTTATTTTTTATTACGTTAGTTACTACAAATATCATATAATAGTTATTAACAGTGTATGAATGCATTTTTACTAAATTATTTTTAAATGAAAGTAAATATTATTGTCTAGCATTTTTATTCTATCAAATATATATGTATGTATAACATACAACAGGTGTTAGTCATGCACTAATTAAGATTTCCCATATATTCCCTGACGGCCTTATTGCAAATGGTTCAGTTACTGCACTAAGTATCATGTCAGTCAATTTCAATGGAAAAATTCTCGTCTAAAATGTAGGTGAACTGTCCGTCGAAATTCCTATAACGATCCTATGTTGCAGTGTCAGTCACTGATAACTGACAGGGCTTCAATAGGTAGTAAATTGTTTGGCATAAGTAACGAATACCGTTCTAATATTTAAATGTGACTAATTTCGATTAATAAATAAAGTACAGCCTGATTACCCGTTCGTATTTATAAATATATGTAAAAAAATTTTGGCTTCAAGCTGATTCTTGAATGTAGCAGGGTAGGCAGAACCAGCTTAGTGCCAAGGCACTCCGCTTCGCTTGCCGCCGAAGGCGTTGCGTGTTGAGTGGCAAAATATATATATATGAACAAAAATATAATATGGAAACTAAATTTACTATTTTTATAATTTTATAAATTATATATTTAAAATATTTTTATGAAATAAATTTTATTTCAATTTTTTTTCATAAAACTATTTAGAATTTTACATAGTCATAGTGGTCTAACCAATCAAGCTTTATATTCCTATACCAATCCCATCCCGACTAAACTTCTATACAGTAACGACGTAACAACTTCTGATGTTAACACGGAATTTCAATATAATAATATTATCTGTAGAAACTTATCTTATATTCGGTGTTAGTGTAATATAAGGAGAAGTCTCTATGTAGTCAATTAAACAATTAATATAATTAAAAACGATCTAACTAATATATAGAAAAATGTATCTCTTTTTTTATTGTGTATGAATTTGGTACAATCAGGGATTTACAATTATATTAACTATTTAAGTGCCGGTATTCAGTTTTGGATCGTTTCAGAAAAACTTATGTGAATTTAATCAGCTTCACGCTGTATCCCGCACACTGCAGGGTAGGCAGAGGGAACGTAGTGATTTTAATAAATTCACACTTTTAAATGAAAGTTAATAATGACAGTTCCATGTTCAAATTCTGGCCAAGGCAAAGAAATCAGTGATGATAGAGCATAATTTAACAGCATCTTTTTTCTTTGCCACAAGATTTTCCTATTAAAAAATATAAAACTAAAATGATAACGCTATGACCATAAACTAAACCACTTGTAATAAGCTATTAATGACTTTTCTTTAAAAAAGATAAAATACAATATTTATTTATTCATTTTTGTTTAATTATGTTGTAGAAGAACTTTCAACTAAACATTTCATTAGTCCTCATTCATAGAGCATTATTCTATTGTTTTCAAACATATTATATAATATGAAAATCTGTATGACCGCATTTGAACGCTACAATGAACTGTGCGACCACTATTTCTGGATGAGTTTCACGTTCAGTATTGTTGAAAGTTTGCCGTAATTAGTAGAGTTCCCCACAATATGGAACAGACTCCTTCCATTGTACGAACGCTTTAAAACACTTGAAGAGGATCGCTAAAAATTCTTTTGTGGAACTAGAAACTTTTTAACGGACACTCGTGGAAGTTCTGATGTTCCATTAAAGGATTACTTACTTAAAGTCCTGAATATATACGTATGCATATTTATGTTAAGAGAGATTCGTTCTGGAATTGAAAATTTTGCTACTTTTTCTGTTTAATTATTAGGACAAAAAATTATAAAACAAAACATCATTAATTTCTTAAAACAACAAAATGAGTTTAAGAAATTAAACAACTTTTTGTTAAATCTATATAAACAGATATTTTATAATGTAAATAAAAATACTCAAAATGTATTATTGTCTTGTTTATAACAGCTTACAACAAATAGAATTTTTGACGCTAATGTTAGAAAAAAAAAATTGTTGTAGGAATTAATGATTTGCTTACCTTGCTGTATATAGTAAATTAAGTTTATTTTTTTAAGGTAACAATAAACTGTATATTTTCTGCTCATAACTTTTATTAAATTCTAATTATTAACGCACATTAAAATTTAAAATTAGAAATATTTTTACATAATATACTTTCAGAAATTGTTTAATGATAATTTTGTAATTGCCAAGAAAAAATATTTGTTTTTTATATAAACGATAACCCGCAACTAACACTTGACCATCAATAAAAGTTTTCTAAACGTAGCATCCAGGAGTACTAAATTCTACATCCGGATTGTAAAAAAATACAGATTTAAGAAGCTACTCTCGCTGACTGTTATGATTTTATATATCTTTTAAGAATCATATTATGATATTTATCTTAAGTCAGATTGAGTGTTTGCATTTAAATGTTATACATTTATAAGAGACCCATACACAGTCGGCAGATGCTAGGAGTGTTTTAAACAATAGAATTTAAATTTATGTATATTATAGAAAACTTATGATTAGTAGCAATATAAGCATTTCGGTAAAGCATTAGGAATAAAAAGAAACAAATTACAAAAGCGGGTGTAAAACTCTAGGTGTCTGTCCGAAGTTTAGACATTTTTCATAAAACTTAGCGGCAGGAAAATGGAATTCTAATATTAGGTTTGAGAGCAAATGTTTTTAACAACAAATTGTTTCATAAGTGAGTTATAAATCACCCAAGCAGTATAATACCTTACAAATATCCGCATATCTATAGATATTTTATAAAATATCCCTTCGATATTTAAAATAATAGTAAAAAAAACAAAAAACCGGACAAGCGCGAGTCGAGTTCGCCCACTAAGACTTTTTTTCAAATTAAGGCATACTTTAGCTAGAGCCCTCTCATCTGATACCCCACGCCTCGCTTTAATATCAAATTTTGCACCAGATTAACACATACCCCAAGTTTTTAATTTTTTTTTTCAAATTATTCTTAATTAAAATAAAAAAAATAGATATCTATAGTAAATCGTATTTTTCAACTGTTATTTAATTCTTATTTATTAATAATTTTTTTTATAAAAGGATATGTATTAGTTTTTAACTATTATTTATTATCTTTTGCATCCTCGCAAGACGAGTCCCACCAGCAGCTCTTGATCATTTTTTTTTCATAATATTGTATTGTCATTGATTGATCTTAAATAAGTATGCAAATTTCAAATTAATCGGAATTTACAAAGTTAGTCAAAATCACATTCGAAGTTTCAGCTATATAGATACAAATGTACATATATATATTCAACCGAAGTGAAATGTTTTAAAAAGATTTTTTTATAGTACATTAAATGTATTATATTTTTCTAATTTATAGCTTAGCGAAAAAAATCTCTTAAAAACGAATATTTTTTACTATTTTTTTATTTAAAATATACATATAGCTATGTGGGCAGAAAGAGCCTCTGTCGATGTGTTCACACATCCAGAGCGGGGAAATGAAAATAAAATCCCTCATTTAGAATCGAACACATAACTATTGCGTTTAGACTTAGATGATGTTCAACCGCGCTATACCGGCCTTTTTAAATGTAATTAAACTATTTTAAATGTATATTAACCCCATATCTATATAATTAAGTTTTAAATGTAAACTTGTTTAAATTAAATAATGAAATGTAAAAATAAAAGCGTAAAAAAATATATAAGAACAACTTTTATTCGCTTACTCGCGAACTTCGATTGGCATCAACCAATTTTATGTTAATTAATTTATGTCACATAAAAGACTACTATAAATATTCATTTGGAGAGCATTTTGTCGCATCATTCTTGCGGTTTTATTTTAAATTGTGCAATATGCTTATCCGTATATACATATAATAATAAATGTAGCTTAAAACTTAACACTTTAAACTTATGATATTGGCCATTACTATAATATGTTTAATTTTTATGTATAACGGCAGCTTTTAATATAAATGTATATGTATTAGTAATAAAAATAAAGAGCAAAACCTTCTAAGTCACGAGATTTACTACAAAATATTGTTTTTATTGTGAAGTAATCTTAAGAGATATAAGAGAAGATTTATTACCATTATTTTTCTCAACGAAGAGGATCTTATACTAACAACCTTAATTTGGGGAATCTAAACAGCACAAATATAATCAATTGCCCCTGTCAACTGTTCAACAAGTGCTTTTTTTGTGTGACGCGTCTTTTGAATTAAATGTTTCTGTCTATCTGTATTTACATGTATGTATTTTATATCATATATTAATAACAATATACTATATTGTTTTAAATTTAAGAATTTCATTAACTCAACTTAATTTAATTAATTAATTTTATTTCATTAAATAATTTTGTGATTAGAGGATTGAGGCCTCAAAAATTTGGCGGAAAGAGAAGAATGGTGAGTAATAGTGTCTTATCACTTGGTTCTCATAGCCAACCCTGCTATGAGCGGATACAGCGTTAAGCTGAAAAAAATTATGATCGATTCCATTAATAAATAAAAGAGCAAACGCCAATATTGAAAGGTAAATAAAAATCAAATAAAGCAATTCTTGCGCAGTACCGCTCCGGATATGCGAAAGGTATTTCTCAGCTTGTTCTGATTTCCGAGGGACCTTAATACTGAAGTCGAATATTAATTTAAAGTCGACATATCAACGATGCGATTTTTACTCTTTCATCGAATTCGGCTCAGTACAAAGAAAAATTTTTGTTAGTGTCATCAAATATACTTATGTACATATACTTCTATATATTTAAATAAAATGAAAGTCTACAGTCTGTGTGTCTGTTCAAAGTACTGATGTTTCAAGTGCATATACTTAGTTATATGATACTAAAACACAAAAAAATCAATTTTAAGATACTTATCTCTATATCTGTGTCTGTTTTTCCGAGATAAATTTAATTTCTATTATTTCCTATTGCAGTTGGCACTATGATTGACGTGAGAGGATTTTAGGCTTATAATTTAATTGCAGACGTAGTAACTTTATTACTACGTCTGCAATGAAATGATTCATCGCAAGATAAAAAAATATATATTTATCCAAGTCGTTGTTGACGCCGCGTGTCTCTGTCAGTGCCATGCCTGTGCCGTGATAGCGTTAGTTTTAAAAATCATAATTTATATTCAATTAATATCAAATATGTAATTTACTACCTGTTTTCAACACTTTTCGTATAAAATACATGATCTCTTTAAATTTTTCTTAAAATATTTGAAAAATGTCTACTTTCTAAACTCTACTCTAGCCAAGAAAATCCCGTAGAAATCATTTAAGCGATTTCGATATTGGCTTCGATAGTTCGTACAAGTTTCACCTTTTTAAGTTCATGATATAATGTAATAGAAAATTTTTAAATTTCAACGTTCGTTGACATTTTTATTGTATGTTTATTGTTATGTTTGTATAAATAAAGGTCAACTAATTGATATGAGATCAGTCGTTGAGGAGGGTCATAACATTGCGACTGTAAATGTGTCAGGAAATTCCAAGAAATGTAATGTTTAATATTTTCATTTGATTGCTCTAATAACGAAGCCAAGCACGACGTTCTGCCACTCAACACGCAATGCCTTCAGAATTCGACTGAAAGTGTGAAACGACACTACATCTTAATGAGAACTGAGTGTCTTCTACTATGTTTCCAGGTTCTCTCTGACTACCCTGCTATGTGCGGAATACCAGTGTGAGGCTAAACAAATTAATTAATAGTGACTTTTTATTTGACTGTAAACGCTATGACTGTTTATAGACTATATATAATTTTAAAGACTATATATAAAATATATATAATTTTATATGCCATCGAGTGGATTTTGACATCAGAAATATTGCTTTTTGTGAGAACCATACCAACTGCTATTAATAGGCGCTATTGAGCAGTCTAATTTTACTGATTACAAGTTCTATTTATGTTTGAGACCCTAGGTAATACCATTACATTATTAATTGCAGATAACATCTTGTAGGCATATATGTAACTGATTTCAAACCCTCTTGGATTATTAATTCATGGTTATATCCTGGATAAGCAGTTCTTAAATTGAAATTGATAAGATGAAATTAAAATTAAATTAGGTTCACGCTGTATTCCGCACACAGAACGGAGTGTCTTAACACAAAGTTCCCTCGAACTTTGTGTTAAGACACTCCGTTCTCCACTTTCTGCCGAGTTTTGAAGGCATTGCGTGTTGAGTGGCAGGACACAACGCCGCGCTTTGCCTCGACACCAGAGAAATATTTCATTTCGACGACAGTCGACAATATTTCATCTGTCTTCGAGTAGGGATCGAATCCAAAATCAGTCGGTTTTACAGTCACACTTTGTGCCCCTGCTCCACGACTGGCCTCACTCTGTATACTTTTTTCTATATATGCCTATAATAAAAAAATGTGTAAAAATTGTAGACACGTCACGTTCAACACATTGTAGAATTACATAAATATTATGGAAATTATAATATGAAAAATGTTTTTATATTTTTCATTACACTAGATCTTACATTATCGTATACTTTTCGATTAAAAAAAGTTTACATTATTATTATTTCGTTTATAACGATATATAATTGCACCTCACAAAGATGAAATTCAGATATTTTTAAAAAAAATCTATATATCTAAATTTTAAACCTTATAAACATTACATTTTAATGTCTTCTAACCGTTCACAAACAAGCATATCTAGTAAATTTTATATTTGTGTTTTTGAAATATAACATAAAAGGCAGTAAGACAAAGTATTCTAAAAGACGGAAGCTAACCCTGTGCGATACAAATTAAAAGACTAGATTCCCCGAGTGAGAGTAGAACCCAAAACCAGCACATGATCTGCCAGAGTCAGATATTTAAAAGAAAAAGAGAGGAATTTTACATTTTAAAGAACTTTATATTTGGAAATTTTAATAAGTAATAGTTAATTCCGTCGAGTGGGGATCGAACCTACAACCGTCGCATTAAAATCGCGCCCTTGTGCGCCTGCGCCACAACTGCCTCTCCAGCCCCACGACTACCTCCCAAAGTATAAAACAAATGAAAAGATGGAAAAAAAAATAAAATATTATACAGTAGTCGTGTGGTTTTTACACTATAATAAGATAATGGTGGATTAATTAAAACTTTAAACTCTTACCCTAGTTACTAAGTCGTACGGCATCCAATTACTTAACCCTAAAGTTTAGATAAACCTTCAATATAATATTGCTAGTATTTTGCTTAGAATTGTGTTGAAAGTATGTATGTATGGAGTAGGTATGTGTGTTGAATGTATCTGTGTATTCTCCATACAAAATATTATGTAAATGCTATTTATTTTTAATTAGAAGAAACACCTATGAATAAGTATATAAATATATTTTTATTTAATTTCTATATAAATGTATTATATGGAGTCCGTCGTGGTCGTAAAACAATTATTTAAATAAACTTAAATATGTTCCCAAAAATATTTTTTGTGCTTATATTTTACTATACTATCCACTTAAAAAAATATACTGATTTTTTTATTTAAAAAACAAAAGATAACTGTTTAACATTTTTATTAAGAAAGATATAGAAAAATATCATTAATTTGTTTTGAACCTATTTATCTAAGCAACTGGGGATTTACTTAGAATATTATTGGAAAAATACTTATTAAGAAAACGGATAAAAATTTGAACGTAGCAAATTAAACGTATAAATATTTTTCTTTCCTAAGTGTGGAATAACATTTTAAAAATGTTAAAAAATATTATTAGAATTAAAACTCGAAATAATCACAATATCGTATGTGTTTTTAAGTTAAATCATCATAAAACATCACCATTTGCAATCTCAAATGACGCTCTAATGAAAGCAACCAGAGCTCTATGGCCAATTAAATTAATCATAATTTAAATCAACTTATATAGAAATCACAATGGCGTCGTTTGTGAAACACATTCCGAACACAAAAGCGTTAATCGAACTAATGAATTGGGCGCTATTCACATGAACCTCTTAACTTTAGAGAAGAAATTCGAATCGCGTTCAATTCTTGTATAGTAATTTATTACCAGATAACTAGAAAAATGAATGAATTGACAAAATATAGATTTTGTCAATTCGAAAGCACTCTAGAGGTTTATCTTGTAAGTTTATACAGATTGTCTTTTAATTTTTTTAGGACAATAGGAATATTAATAAAACAATAAAAAAATGTAATCAAATTTATTTATTTAAATCTAAATTTAATAAGCAATTGTAATATTTTTATAGTCATCGAAAACATCTAACCGTTCACGTATCTGACTAGAAATAAGCTAAATTATTTTTAGCTCATCTGTGTAGCTCAGCACATAGCGGTGAGTTCGAATTGCTTATCAGAATTTACTAAAAGATTACTACAATTTATTGTATTTGAGACTTAACTAGCCATCAAATATGTAATTTTTCCAAAATGGCCGGAAGCTGGAGCTTCGTCATAATATTTAGAAATCAAGGTGATGATACAAAACGTGCATAAGACCCATTCACACCTATGTTAGTGTGGTGTTCGCAGTCACAAAATAGACGCCTTTTAGAAGGTACAAAACAAATTCTTACAGATCGCATCAGATTGCACCCGATTGGACTACATGGAGACGTCGAACTGAAATCCATTCGAACGCACTCTAAAGGCTTATCCAGGCGCCACTTTTAGTGTGCATTGCGATACTATACAGCCATGTGATTACACCACTGACGAGACCCAAGTTGAGACATCGCCATTACAATCGCTAATGCCTCGTAGTTAAGAGACCGTCGTGGCCCAGTGGCACAAACGTGTGATTGTAAATGTGGCGGTTTGATTCCCGCTCGGGGAAATGAATTATTATTTATTTTTAACATTTTTAAAGTGTTATTCCACTTTTAGGAAAGAAAAATAATTATTTGGAAAGCGTTTAAAAACTTTAAGCGTAGCGTAGCGGGACTCGAGCCCGCGTCTCCTGACCACTGAGCTATACGTTCACGTATGTAAAAAAAGATTCCTACAAATACAAGCACAACACCAACATTATCGACGACGAACTACAGCTTATTTGACGGCTTGATTGCACGTTGGCGTGGCTGAGTCCAGCGGCTAGCGATTGTTAAGCCATCTTAGATTAGTTTAATTTGTCCCCAGTGGCTTCAATAGGTCGGGCGATTTACTTAAAATAGGGAACCCATCCTATTCTTAAACCTCCGCATTCCTAAGTTCGAGTCCCGAAAACGAGGATCTTCCTGCTTTTGGTGTTGAGGTAAAGTGCGGCGTTGAGTTCCGCTACACTAACATATAATGAAAGTGTGAGGTGGAGTGCCCTAACCTCAGTCTACTGCGGGATACAACGTGAAGTTGAGAAAAAAAATATTATAAATTTAGTGAAAAACCCTAATGCTTCTGCTTCCACAATAATGAACATATCAGCGACGCAAGCAGCAAAATATATATCCCAGAAGACAGCCGTGTGCTAAATTTAAAAATGCAATGAATCTACTTGTCAACGATATTAAATTTAAAACTCGTTTCAGCCTGTAACACTATTATTAAATTTGTTCGTGTGTTTTTTTATGTAATAAAATTGTAAGTGAATAGTTATATTGCTATAATCATGTTAAAAATAAATTTGAGGCTATATGGTACTGTGGTTAATTAACAAAGAAAACTTAATGATATTACTTTTTTTAACCTCTTTCTGAATATTTTAAAAATATTATGGGCTGGGTAGCTAGCTATAGATATATCTTTACAAAATTCCATAGTACCTATGCCGTTTAATTAGTTATAAAGCTAGTAAAATAAGTAAAAACCGGACAAGCGTGAGTCGAGCTTTCTAAAATAAATATATATTGGAATCCGCACACCAAGCCCCTAAGATAAAGGCTCTTGACAGACAAACAGACGGACGGACAACAAAGTGATCTCATACGGGGTTCCTTTTTTTCTAAAAAGGTACGGAACCCAAAAAAAATATTTGAAAAACATTCTAAGCTCAACTGAAGAAACATACAAAATTTATATCAAAATATAGAAACATGTAATATATTAATAGTAAAATTAATTTATCTTATCTATACAAATAACCTAAAAGCAAACTTATCTAATGTTCACATACGTGTAAGGCCTTGCTGTCGCAAATCTTCAAACGGCTTAATCACTCCGCAATACGCATTCCGGTCGTCTCTCTAATCGCTACCAATCAGTAATCAGATACGAGGACGTCTACAGACATCGGTTGGATAGAGATTACAATATAATGATAGGATAAGAGCTTTTTTTTCTATTTAAATGGATATTTTAATGTAAGTGGAATTACATGTCGTGCTTTTGTGGCGACTATTTATTTTGAAAATAATCTTCAAAATGTATAATAGAATATAAGGTGTGAATGGAATATATTTATCTATAGTTAATTAAGTTAATAAACATTCATAAAATTCTCAGTATGGATTCCTTTGACTTAGTAATGCTTATGCATGAATAAATTTATTTCAGTATTCTTTGTATACACATATGAAAAAAAACCCCGTATATTTATACATACATACATCCACGTTATGATGATCGCGTTGACTGTAATGACTACAATTACATGGTAGGATTTAAAACGTTTTATTTCACAAATTAATTTGCTGTGTGCGGGATACAGCGTGAAGCTGATTTGATTTTTTAAAGAGAATTTACAGCCTAAAGTAGTATCTCCCATAATTTCGTTCTCACAACTCTATAAAGCCAAGCGTTCGGATTTTCCTCTGATTTCCAGTATATCAGCTTTACGTTTCATACCGCATACAGCAGAGTAGGCAGAGGGAACAAAGTGTTAAGACATTCCGTTCCTCACTTTCAGCGTTTCCCTGTTATTTGTGAGAGGCATCATCACATTCATACATCTCGTAGTAAAATTCCGCATATCGATGCAAAGCGTGTGATTGTTCTGTTAAAATTTTACCGTCCTTCGAAAGCGCCCCTTTCATTCTATAGGTTAGCGAGTAACCTCGAATAAAACTAACTTCTAGCCAGAAAAGCTTCGTGTTTTCGCTGAAGTTGTTCGTTAACCTTTCATCTCTTTCATTCTCAGATTTTTCACGATCACGTTTATTAGTACTTTCGTTTGATGATTTTGCAGCTTATACTCTTTCTTTTTTACCTCTCTCATACTTTTATCCTTAGTACTTGTTTAGAAAACGTATAAAAAATTAAACATAGTACTTTTCTTTCCTAAGTGTGGAATATTCTCTCTAACGCTACCTAGAGCATCCCTGACACTCTACTAACTCTAACTCCTCGGGTTCGCCTAATGAAACTGAAGATACTGGTGCATACGTCGCTAACAAGAATACTTTTGTTATGCCTAGTTTGAAGCGTACCCCTAAGCAGTTTTGAGTTGATCCCCTTGTATTCTAGCACTGCACGAAACAACCGAGAGGACAATAACACACCTACACCTTGGCAGCCCGAAAGCGACCCAACTGCCTGGTAAATCGGTCGTGTCATTGCCCTTTCCCTTGGCCACAGTCACACAAATAACATCCAAATCGTTCTCATCCATCACACCTAATAATTCCTTTTTTCTTCCATCACTCTTCTTATATTCATTCATGTAGCTATTTGTAGCTCCGTTCGTTCGTCGTCCGTTTCGTTTGTACCTCCCGCCGTTCCGAACATGTCGTGCTGGGTGACGGTCCCCAACGTTGCACTCGTTGCCATATATAATTTCTTAATCTATATTTCATGCCTTACCTAGGAATGAGGAAAAAGAATAACCAATTAAAACTTGTAAAAAAATGACTAATATGAATAACTTTATATTATGTATGTTCTTACGTTGTATACACAAGGCTTTCAAAATATGTATTAAGGCAATTATTTTAAATTAAGTAAAATAACTTTTATAATACAGGTCATTATATATTAACATGAAAACACTCGCGGCTTCGCCCGCATACTATCAATAATATTTAATTATGCTGCATTTGTCAACAGATTGGTACATTCTGCCATAAACTACTTGTTCTCATAATTCTGAGAAAGTGCAACTACGTGGCTGTTTGAGATAATGCCATCGGCGGCAATCGCGCCTCCGCAGAATTCGAGCCTAGGCAACATTATATACATTTTCTCGAAAAGTATATGCCCAAATAATATACAGTAAAAGCCGAAGCTCATCTTCATAAAATTTTATTGATGATAGAATAACTTTCGCTTGTAAATTTTAATATGTATGTTAAATAAAAATCGGGGAAATATCCTTGTTATTTTCAACTATTTTTGTTGTGAATAATTGTGCAATAATTTTATATATATATATATATATATATATATATATATATATATATATATATATATATATATATATATATATATATATATATATAAATGTATATATATATATATATATATATATATATATATATATATATATATATATATATATCAAATTAATGCCGTAAGTGTATATATATATATATATCTACGGTGTCTCGGACTTTTTTAAAAACTACTAAAATAAAATATTTCTGCCATACAATGTACTGACATAATATTTAATTATTTTGCAGGGCACGCACGATGGCTTTCCTTTTATTCCTCTCCGATCGCTTTCCTATTGTTATTTAGTCAACTAAGACTTAATGTTATACAGCTTATAACAATCGTAAGGAGTGAGGAGTTGTCATACAAAACTTTATTATATTAGTAAATTAGTAGTATATATGAATTATGATAATGTGATGAAAATGACCGCGTGTAGCAGTGCGACGTTTGCTTTATAACTCTTCACTCAATGTCCCGAATTCAAGTGGAAAGCACGCAGTGTTTTGACACTAAGTTTTCTCTGCAGAGCGTGCTGCTAAAACTTAGTGTCATCACACTAATATTTCTCTGTCTGCTAAAAAAATAATTACACGTCAAGATGAAGAGCTCAAGTGTAAACATTGCATTGTAAGCTTATGAATGGTGTAACATTTGTCAAGGGCTTGCGTTGGGATACCATAAGCTATACAATCCGTACATGACGTTCCGTAATTTTATTTTTATTAAATATTAACCTTATTGTTAAATAATTTCGTGTACTTAAAAAATCTGTAACTGTAATATCAACTGGTTGCAGGTTCGATTCCCACTCGAGGAGATGAAATATTTATTCAAATTTAGATTTCCATTTCTTCACACAGGTGTCCGGGCAAAGCGCGATGTTGAGTTCCGCCGCTCAACATACAATGTTTCCAGAATTACACTAGGTTTCCCCTACCTACCCTGCTGTGTGCGGAATACAACGTGAAGATGATTCATTTATTTATATACTAGAAAAATCAGTTTGCCGCTGTATTCCGCATGTAGCAGAATTGGCAGAGGGAACCTAGTGCTAAGATTTTTCTACTTTCCGCTGAATTTTTCAAGGCATTGTGTGTTAAGTGACGGAACTCAACGTTTTCCTTGATGCTAGAGCGAATAAATGAGTTTCATTCACCTAATACTTATTAAATACATGTATCAGCTTTACCTTAAATAAATAAAATCAGCTTTACGCTGTATTCCGCACACCGCAGGGTAGGCAGAGGGAACCTTGTGTTAAGGCACTCCATTCCACACTTTCTGCCGAATTCTGGAGGCATTGCGTGTTGAGTGGCAGAACTCAACGCCGCGCTTAGGCCTCGACACCAGAGCGAAGAAATAGAAATATAAATTTAAGTAAATATTTCATCTCCTCGAGTGGGGATCGAACCCACATATGCATTAAATAAAATAAATATATTTATATTATTGATAACAGTAAATATCTTCTTTACCTGAACCTGCCAGTAAATATATGATTCAGCACAACTGTTCCGTGCAAGCTGTATCCGTTAGCAAACATAAATTAGCAAAATGTTGGTAGAACTAAACAGAATTACTTAGAGCCCGTCGAGCGTGTTTGAACGTACCACGTCACTATTCATTACTTAAAAGCACATTTAAGAACATATATTCTAAGTTTAGAAAATGTATTTTAATAAATTAATTTAAATATTGATTTTATATAAAAACAAACTTTATATACCTTAAATTTAAAACTATCACTTGTAATATCAGCTTCACTCAGTATCTCGCGTATAACAGTGTAAGCAGACTGAACTGGCGAGTGAGGATCAAACCCACGACTGTATCATTACAGTCACACTTCTGCCCCTGCGCCACGATGGGCTCTATTTAAAATTTTTGTTACAATAAATATGTTTCAATATTATATTATAAATGCTTGTGAATTTATATCAACTGCTGTATAACTGTAACACGCATGGATACAAATTGAACTATCTTTTTCACCGTCGACCTAAGTATTGTATATCGTACCGTAGCACTGTTAAGTTAAATGTTATGTAAAATATTTTATTTTAGACGCAGCGTTTGTATTTTTATTTAATAACTAGCGATCTGCTTGCGGTTTCACTTACTTAAACTACTTAATTATTTACTTCATACACAGAAATTCGTGTTTTCATATACCTATAATGTATGTTTGCAGCGCACTTAAGATTTCTAATGAGAAAATGATTAAGACTTTAAGTTGCATTATAGTAATTCTCATAAGAATATTCAATTGAATGTTTGAAAAAAAAAAAACTACTTATCGATATATACAATAAAATTTTAGCTCTTCGGTGTCTGTACATGAAATATATATTAGGGAATTGTTATTACGGGCATTTAACAATGTAATAGAATTTAACAATTGGTCAGTTTGTTTGTTTGTCTGTGCGTTTGTTTACGCTAATATCAATTTAAGTGCAAGTGTGTAGTGTATTTTAGCAAAATTCCCTTAATAAATTTTGTACAGTAAGTAGAGTAAGTAAGTAGAGTAAGTACAGTAAGTATTTGTTTTATTTTAATCGGTTTATAAATAAACACTGGCACGCTCGCACGGACGCTGTATCCCACCTATAGCGGGTTAGGCAGAAGGACCCTAGTGTTCAGACACTGCGTTTCCCACTTTCCATCGAGTTTTTTGTGTTAAGTGGCGGCCTTGGTGCCAGAGGGAAGATATGAAAATATTATTATAGAGTCCCGACAAATATACCCATATAGAGAGACTCGTACTCGTATATTTGAACGTTTAAAACAAAATAAGGTAGACTGAAAAAATATTATTTGTACTTTTTTCTTTTAAATTGTTGGTTAATAAAATAGGAACATAAACTAATATTTATCAATAAAATTATATAACTTAGCTTTACTTGCGAGTAATCAACATATTTTGATTGTGTTACATTTTTATTGATCGACTTCTGTTAAAGGAGCAGTTTATCAATTTGACTGTATTTTTTAAATGTTTTTTACCTTAGAATTTTTGACTGAGTGAACCGATTTTGATGACTCTTTTTTTATTTAAAAGTTGGTACGTCCTGTGTGGCCCCATTTTAATATGGTCCATTTCTGCCAATAGCAACAATTGGACGAATAATTAATATCAACCCAACCGATTACGATGTTTTTTTTATTGGATTTCTTTTGTCTTATTTTTTGCTGAGTGGTTAAAACCACTCAGCAAAAAATCGATAATCGACATGTTACACATGTACAGAATTGACTTTCCTATCCTATCCTATATATATAGAGAATAAAATTATAAAAATATATAATTGGGGTCAGTTGTAACGTAGGAGCACAAGCGTGTGAATGTAAACGCGACAGGTTGTGGGTTGATCCCCACTCGAGGAAATGAAATATTTTCATTTCCTCGCTCTGGAGTCGACGCAAGCTGCGGCGTTGAGTTATGCGGTTCTGCCGCATACAAAGCCTTTAGAATTTAGTGGAAAGTGGGGAGCGGAGTTACTTAATATTAGGGTCCCTGTGCATACACAGGAACATGCGGGATACAGAGTGATGATGAAAATAAATATTAATAAAATAAAATATTTCAACTTATCATAAAAAAATTATAATTACAAAATGAGTGTAGATGCAATGATAACATGAGCTAACGATATTTCAAAGCCTTCGACGGTAAATGAATCCGCCCTCCGCTTCGATGTCAGGGACTGAAGTGTCAGATATTCAGAATATGTGCTAATGCCACACAAAAGCAGGAACAGAGTTAATGATGCGAACATAATTCCCATTCATCTGCTATTCGATGGAAAATTCCTAACAATACTTCACAAAATCTACCGCTTTATATAGAATTTATTTCAGCTACGTTTAAAAATTGTTTTAACATTTATGAAAGGTTTAGTCAAATAATCTTTACTTACTTATAATTTGTTTTTGTTTTCATACTGCAAAAAGGACAAAATTTTACTCTTACAGGATCCAGTTGCTGTCCGTCTGTCGATAGTATTTATCTCGAGATCGCATGAATCGCAAATGGATCGCAAAAGAAAAAAATAAGCTAATAAATCAAAGCATTCGAAATATATGAGAACTCATATATCGTTTTGCTGTATTTTGTAAAAACTCACTGTATAATCAAAATCTATAGAGTACTTCTGGAACCTATAGTTATGAAATTTTGCAAGAAGTGAGAACTTGCTGTATAAGGAAAGTTAAAAGTTAAAATGTATATATAATTTCACATAAGAAAAAACTATATAAACTTATAATTATAGTTCATTTCATACAAAATGAGTGCATGCGTCTGCAAACTAAAATTTGTCAAAATTCATACATTACCTACAATTCTGAAATTGATACGGAACCCTCGGTATGCGAGTCTGACTTGCATTGGACCGGTTGTTCTTACACAGATCCAAAATCAGGCTAAGTAGATGGAATAAAATTTTATTACAATTTTCTTTATCATTTGCCTATTTCAAAGAAATTACGTCTCCATGACGTAACTTAACACCGTGCACCGTAAACATATATCTTAACAAAAATAATAATAACATTTGATGTCCTCTTTCGAACGGAGGCGTTAATAGTATAATTTAGGCTGAATCTTTACTGTTCATCATAAATTCATTTATATTGAGTTATAAAACACGCAGGGAAAAATGTGAAAAAATATTACATGACGTCTTTATTGCCAGCTATGATCGTTTTATGATTATTTGAACGTAAAGGTGGAATCAAATTTAAAAAGCTAATTTGTAGGCGTGTAATATTGTATATTTTTCCCATGTTTATATAAGAGATGATAACCCTTATAAAAAACGTTAGTGAATTTATAAAAGTTGTAATATTTTTGGAGTACCTTGTTATAATATCATAAAAATATTATTACAAGGACAACAACAGGACTCATCCTGCCACGTCAGTCGCGTGTGTCGTAACTTGCGCCACGACTGGCTTCATACTAAACTTACTTTATATACACTGCATCAGAAGCCCAATATGTATCAAAATAGTGTAGAGTAAAGAGAAAATAATGTGTCCAGCACTGCGTTTTTATGGCGGCAAGTACAATACAAGTAAGTTTAACATTGTTTACTTTAGTAATTATATGTATTGTAAAAATTTTGAACATTAACTGTATGAGGTTTCGTGAATATACGTACTGCTTATGATATATTTTCAGGGCTGGCTCAGTGGCATAGTATGTAATAGTAAATGCGACAGTTGTGTCTTCGATTACCACTTAGAAGAAAAATTATATTCATTTTGTTGCTGTGGTAAACGAAATCTGGCGGAAAGTGGAGAATGAAGGCCATGGCACTCCGTATCTTTCTTATTATCTCTGCTATTTGGGTGAGACTGGAAAAAAAAAGATTTCTGTAATACAAATTTTCACGACATAATTATAATATAATACAATAATCTATATATATAAAAGGACTTGTTCTGACTGAATGAGGTAAGACGCACGCCTCAGCCGTAACCGCTGATGGTAGAAACGTGAAATTTGGACAGATGTTTATTTTTGTAATCTGGACATCCACTAAGAAGGGATTTTGAAAAATTTTAACTCTAAAGGGATGAAATAGGGGTTGCAAGTTTGTATGGGAAAAAAATTAAATCGGCATTGATGTTTAAAAAAATTAAAAAAATTAAATCGGAATTTGAAATTCACAGTCTTAAAAATATTTAATTGGACACGTGTTTCATGGTTTTTTAGTATTCATCCCTTAAGCGTTCAAATAATGGGGTTGAAAGTTTATATGGAAAAATCTTTAAATCGCCACCGATTTTTATAAAAAAATAAATTCAGACTATTAAAAATATTTTATTGGACACATGTTTTGTGGTTTTTTTTAAATTCACCTCTAAGGGTGCAAATAGGCGGGTGAAGCCGCGCGCGCCCTCTAGTTATAATATAATACAATTAAACGCTACGAACAACATGAAGCCAGTCGTGGCGCAGCGGCACGAAGTGTGACTGTAAATCGACTGGTTGTGGGTTCGACGCCCACTCGAGGAGATGAAATATTTACTTAAATTTATATTTCCATTTCTTCGCTCTGGTGTCGAGGTTAAGCGCGGCGTTCAGTTCTGCCACTCAACACGCAATGCCTCCAGAATTCATCAGAAATTGGGGAAGGGAGTGTCTTAACACTAGGTTGCCCTCTGCCTACCCTGCTGTGTGCGGGATACAGCGTGAAGCTATTTTTTTTAACAACATCAAAGCTCTTTGAAGAATATCAACGTAAAATTATGTATATTTATTCAATAAAGGTTTCAAAATATTCGCTGATAATACTTATCTGAAAAAAAAATAAGCAATATTTTTACTTCATTTTGTATGTCACATAAACGCTTTTGACTATAGAAATTTTTCATTTCAATTTATGTATGTTTTTGTGCTTAGAAAATGAAACGAAAATTGTATATTAAAATATGTTTAATCAAAACTAAGAATTAACTTATATGCAATAAAATATCGGTCTTAGCTAAACTGTATATTTTAGATCATATAAATAGGATATTTACGTATGGATTATCAGTTTTATAACTATCATATTTGCTTGTAAAGACTATTAAATCAGTATAAAATAGATTTTTAACCCTCAGCTAGTTGACTAAAACGATAATTGCTATATATAACTAAACCACTAAACCAAAAAATATATAGCAACCCATAACCATAATAAGCATAGCAGTAAGCAGCTATTTATTTTGTTAAGGACAACAACTCATCATCAGAAATTTATATGTGAAAAGATTATTTAATGAAATTATAATGATCAAAGCGAATAAATTGATATAAGACCGCAATCGTGTTCAGTCGAATGCAATTGTTTGATTTTGTTCAATTATATTTGTGGCGTTGTATTATATTTTGGAACTTTAAAATTGTTAGTTGAATTTCACATACTTATACCAAATGTGAATATAATATTCTTTTATTAGCTTTCGGAGTATCCTGTTTATAGCAGAGTTGGTAGAGGGAACCTATTGCTAAGACACTCCGATTCTCACTTTCTGCCAAGTTCTAGAGGCATTGTGTGTTGAATGGCGGAACTCGACGCCGCATTTTGCTCAGTATAGTATGTAGCTTGATGTCTATATAATTCTTAAAATTTAATCTTATTATAAGATAAAGATTAGTCCCATCTATTTTAAAATTATTATTTCTAAAACTAGTTTCACTCTGTATCCCGCAAACAGCAGAGTAGACAGATGAAACCTAGTATTAAGACACTCCGTTTCTCACTTTCTGCGAAGTTCTGGAGGCATTGCGAGTTAAGTGGTGGAACTCGACGCCACACTTTGCCTGAACACTAAGCCATATTATTTCAATTTTTTATAATATTTAGTTAGAGTGCGGTTTTAAGGCATGTCGGAATGAGCATCGCACCTAAGGACGGAGAGACCCTTATCAAATGCCAACCGATTACAAACGGATTAACCGGACAAATGGAATGTGTAATTATCTGCATGTAACTAATCGCGCGCGAATATGTGCTACGTATGATATTCATATAAAGATTTATTACTATTGGAAAATGGCGGAATAGTGGATTAGTTTGTGAACTACGTTTTAATTCAAACCATGTTAATGAATTATTTTTGGATGCTAAATATCTTCTTTACGTGAACACCGTAGTGGCGCAAAGGCAGTGTGTTTCGTAAGCACGCCGGTTAAGGGTTGTATGCTCGGGGAAGTGAAATATTTAGTATTTTCTTTACCTCGCTCTGGTAACGAGGTAAAAAAATACAATGTTCAGATGCGACACTCTACATGACACGGCTGGACAGTTCCGCCAAAAGTGGTGTACGGAAATATCTATTTTATGCAACCGAGCGTATGGGTCACTTGGTAAGTGATCACCGTCGCCTGCTAATCCGTGTAACACCAGACGAGCTATAGATGCGTTTCCGGCCTGTCAGGTAAAGATAGACGCACTTTCTAAAGGGATCCAAGTCGTATCGACCTGGAAACCCTGCCGCATGAAATGGTTCAAGCTGATACTCCATCGGGTATCCATAGCAGTATCAGCTACGTCAGAGATGGAAACAGAACCCCATATGAGGCTAAACCTAGGCCAGATGATCGGGGTACTGGAAGTTACTTGAAATGCTTCTGATACTAGCCATGGCTATAAGGAAAATATTTAAAAAGACTGGCGACACGAAAAATAGGGTTTTTAGTGATTGACTCGCATTTTTTTTGTCTTTTGGAGTTTGATTTGAAACAAGTTCCGTTCACACCATGAGTAAACATTCCCGAGGGATGCCCCAACAGACGACATAAATTTATTTCGACACTGGTTTCCACTTTCCTGAGAAAAACTTGCGGCGTCGGAGTGAATAGCATCCACTGTGCTATAGTCTGCATAACAATGTATTCTAAAATCCTCTAACATGCCATTGATATAGCACGCCAGCGTTCAACTCGACAGCAACCTTGATGCCGAGCCCAGTGAGAAAGTAGGCGATCTACGTGTATAAATTCTCGGGAAGCCCGTGTGATGGTAGTTTTGGAAGGAGCGCCCCGTTCTATAATCGATCAAAGGCTCTTGCCATGTCTAAGCTAACTGCCAGGCCTTCTCCTTTGCTCTCTATAGCCGCAGCTCAGCGATTGGTCTTAATGGGAACGGGGTGTTTCAACAGCAAGTTCACAGATTCCCATTGTTTACCCTAAGCTAAATATTCGCCTCTCTTTTACTGCTACTAAACCACAATTTTCGTTATTTATGCTGCGATTTAAAAATTAGTATTATAGATTATATATATATTTTTTATTATTTCATTATAGTACTCTTACAGGAACTAAACAGGAAACCTTGTCATATAATTGTCATTGTTTTGTAAATTGAAATTAAAATAATATATAAATTACATAACTCATTTTTATATATCTGATATTATGCTTATGTTCTGATAAAACGGAAATTTGATATTATTGAACATGTAATGAAAACAAAATATTTGCGAGATCTTTTTATGAAAACCCGCGGTAAACAAGGTAGGGTCCCCACTGTATACATTAACCCCTGTGGAGTATTCGTGACAATGAACAAAAACAAGTAAAACAAAGTGAAAACATCGTTGTACTCGCGTGTATTACCTTATTTGAAGTTATTCCAGTACACACCAATGTTTCGTTAGATAACGAACTATGGAGTTTTCCAGTTTTATGCTTTCAAATTTTGATATAAATAAATTTGCCACTTGCAGAATGTGGAACGAGTTCTAATTGAATCCATTAAGCTTTTACGACTTTAGTACGTGTGAAATATATTTGGGTCATCCCACTCTTCATATACGAATATGAGCTGTTGCAAATGTTGTCGTGCAACGTATGAATTTACAGAAAAGTGTACTTAATATTAACTTTATGTGTCAATCTAAATTTGTCTATCCAAATATATATATATATAAGCAAACAAACAAAAACAATATAATAGGAAACATAATAATGTTACAATTTTTCCATATGTATAACGGCTTTTGGGTAGGCTGTGAATAAAAGTAAGATTTAAAAAGAATAAACTAGAAAAATCCAGGCTGTTATCTCATGAAACACTGCCACCAACTGAGCCCGACACAACTTAATCTACGCAACAATAACAATGTGTTTTACTTCCTTTGCACTTATTGTTGCCCGGAACATTTACACGAATATTCTACAGAAATAAAACACGGCTTACAACTTTCACATTTGTTTAGTTTCATATAAAATGTCAAAATGCTTATTTTTTAATATGCATACATTAATATGAAGATTAGAAACGTTATCTTTAAAAGGATAAGAAGAAAATATATCTTTTTTAACGTCACGCACACGCCAGAATAGGCTGAGGGAACCTTGTGTGGAAACCCCGATTTCCAGTGAATTCTAGAGGTATTGTGTGTTGAGTAGCAGAACTCAACGCTGCGCTTTGCCTCGACAGAGCAAAGAAAATGGAAATATTAAATATATAATTTCTTCGAGTGGAAATTCACAACCACTCTCTGTCCCCTCATAACCTGTCGCGTTCACAGTCACACTTTGTACCCCTGCGCCACGACTGGCGCTTAAAACATATCGAAAATATATAAAATCTATTAATATTGGAACAAGAATATGCGTTTCTTTGAATTCTTAGATTGATATTGACTTTGTCTCTTGTATTAGATGTACCTGTGTTGCATATCAGTTGCACATATATAGTAATATCTTTCTTTCTATCTTTCTATTTCCTATATCAAGTTTCATTTAAATTGAATTTATAACTCTTTTCCGGTAATTTAAGAACATATAAACGATAAGTTTTTTTTTCTTGTTTTTAATAAACGTCAACCGTTCCGATGTCTATTAATATAAACAATTT
Source organism: Heliconius sara (assembly GCA_917862395.2). NCBI lineage: Eukaryota > Metazoa > Arthropoda > Insecta > Lepidoptera > Nymphalidae > Heliconius > Heliconius sara. The sequence continues at coordinate 16,355,563 of OU860789.1, read as the reverse complement.
TGTTATAAGCTGAAAGCTTGAAAGTTAGATATTTCACCAATCTGGCTAAAGAACTCGCGACGTCTATTTCAGTATTCAACAAAATATTTCTAAATATATCAGAAATATTGTCCAGTCGGGAGTAGTAGTAGTAGTATTTTATTTTAGTAGTTGTAGTATTTTATATGTAGTCAATTACTAAGCGAATAAAAATTTCATGCTATCTGTTTTCATTTTTTTTTATTTCACGTTGTAAAAAACTGTCGAATGTTTTAATTGAATGTTTTTCGTTCGATTCAATTGTGACGATGTCATAAGCTTTGTAAAACTATGCAAAGAGTTATCATGTTCAAATGACTCATTGACATTTCAATATTATTCGTTCAGAGTAGGTTATTTTAACAAAACATTTTTGTCCGACTGTTAAGGAAGGGTTATGTTTTTCGCGCGTATCTAATATATATATATATATATATATATATATATATATATATTATATATATATATATATATATATATATATATATATATATATATATATATATGTAATAATATATATGTAATATTCTTTATTACCTCATATCTCCAGAACCGCTGAACGAATTAACATATTTGGTATCGTTAGATTTGTATTAGCAGCCCAAGTGTTCTCAGATAGGTGATGTTAAAAAAAATATCATGGCGGCTGTGGGATGCCATTGGACTTAGTGAAAAAAAAAAAATCTTTTCGAATACCACAATATGGATATCAAATTCAAGAGCTCAATACGAGGATTTCAAAAAGGTATATCATGATTATCATTACCATAATAAATCCTAACAAAAAAGTGGAAAATAAAAAAATATTTGTAAAAACAAAAACCCCGACTACATAAAATTTAAAAGAAAATAAACAAACCCTATAGTTTATTAGAATTAACAGTCGGGACCTATAAGTAATTCTTCAATCAATAAAATCTTTATCAGGATCCCCGCGTAATTTAAAGAGGTCCCGTGTTTACTTTCTTTTTAGTCTTATTCAGTCGGGGTTTTTGTTTTTACAAATATTTTTTATTCGTTTAAAAGTTGTCACATGTTACACACAACTAATATTTTTTTCATATATTTAATATCTTTCATATAAAGCGTGAAAAAATGTATGTGTCGCAAAATAAAATCATTATATAAAGGATACAGAAAAAAATGCATCCATGTTCTTATGACAAACTTCCCTTTTTCTGTTTTTTGTGTGTCAATTTCTCGCTCACCACTCTCTCACTACCAAGAACAATAAATAATTATTAATAAAAAACAACACAATGATCACAATACAATAAACACAGTCTAATTATTAATAATTATTATTATCAATCCATTACTTCACTACTAAAGTAGGACAACAAGTAAGAAGTGCATAAGCTCTTAACTGCCCATTCGGAAACAAAGCTAGGAAAATAAAACAATAAGCGGAATTCTAGTCCGCGCTATTTTTTCTCAATTAAACATGAATCGCGATAGAATTTGCAGTCGCGCTTTACTCTTCCTATTCTCTGTGGCGTAGTTATTTTTATGAACATGAATTGTTTCATTATACGAAAATGGTTTCTATTTTAAATTTCGACGCAAACAACAATTTTAAAGATTCATACTTGTTACGTATATATCTGTGGGCGTGGAAGTACTTTTGTGGCACAGATTATGTCTTTTGTGTTATGTTATTTTTTTTATGTAGTACTTTTAGTTCTTTGATAGCTTTTAGTTGTGTCTGATGAACTTTTCTGTTCAAGTTTTTTGGTATTTGTAAAATAATATTATAAATATTTTATTTATAATCGTTATTTTATAAGGTTTTTTATTTTTTTAAATATATTTTTTTAAACGTATCCTGCACATAGTAGTGTAGACAGAGGTCTTATTAAGACACTTCCGTTAACTATTTTTTGGCCAATTCTGTAGGCATTGCCTTCACCCCATAGCGAAAAAAAAACATTCTGTACCACACCATAAATTTAGTCCAACAAATTCACGATTTGGTACAGAATATAGTAATTGGCCATTTAAGTGTGATTTTCGTAGTAATTAAGCACATAAGATAAAAATACTTTTAATAAATTCAACTATTATTTAATACAAAAGGTTAATGATGCTGTATAATTAATAGCATATGCATGCATTCAGCACACACACAAACGCGCACAAGCGCGTGACTGTAAATGCGGTGGTTCGATATCCACTCGGAGAAATGAAATATTATACATTTTTGAAAAACTGGATATTTCGAATACTTTACAGTATTTCGTGATTGCACGTGATTTCAGACAGAGGTGGCATCCGTCTGTCAGTTGACATAATTATTATATGAAATATCCTAATTGCCTCGCGCACTGCCGTAGATTTTCTATTCATATCACTCCAAAACACAAATATTAATTTTGTATTATACCTAAACTATAAATAGCTTTATTATATAATATTTAAAAAAAACAGCTTCACGCTGTATCCCGCACACAGTAGGGTAGGCAGAGGAAACCTAGTGTAAGACACTCCGTTCCCCACTTTCTGCCGAATGTTGGAGAAATTGCGTGCTAAGTGGCAGAACTTAACGCCGCGCTTTGCCTCGACACCAGAGCATGTAAAATAAGCGTCTAAAATACTTTCTACAGATATATTTAAAAATATTTACACAAACAGCTCTGTCATCTCTTTATCTGATTATCTTAAACAAAACATATCAATATTAATAGAAATAGATAATATAAATAGCCAAAATAGAACAAAATGATCTTTAACTGTTGTGGGTGTGTAGCTGAATTTGTAGCTGATTTAGAACGATTCAATTTTCGTTATTCCAAATGAATACTAAATCGGACGTCACGGTTACTATGAACCTATTCGGAATTTTGCTCACAATTAATAGATGTCATTCAATTTACAACTATTAATATTCTACAATAGGTCTTAACTAATGCTTATTATTATATTCTTGTTTTAGAATTGTTTTAAGGTATGAATATTTATAATAACTTGATATTATATTTACTTTAAGTTATTTACTTTAAGAATAGAATCTAGACGTTGATACCGACTATATTGAAGAAAAGAGTTTTTTTTTTCACCGTTTTTAACTTGTTTTTGTTATTTTCAACCTGCAAATCCTGAAAGCTTCAAAGGTTAAAATCCGGTTAACCTTAGGAAAGAAAAATACTTATTTCGAAAACGTATAAAAAATTGTACGTAGCGGGACTCGAACCCGCGCCTCCTGGAAACCGACCAGGCGCTCTGACCACTTACGTCGAAATTACAGACAGACACACTACAGAGACTACAGAGATATTAACAACAGAAATAAGTTGTAACAAGCGTATAAAAATTTCGACGTAGCTTGGCGAGAACGTATGGCTTAGTGGTCAGAGCGCCTGGTGGGTTTCCAGGAGACGCGGGTTCCAGTCCTGCTACGTTCATATTTTTATACACGTTTTCGAAATAAGTATTTTTCTTTACTAAGTGTGTAATAACACTATAAAAATGTGTAAGTTAAAATTGCTTTAGAACAAAATATAGCACAAAAATTTAATGCTTTATTTTATTAATATGATTAGTATTATAATTTAGAATACCATTATTATTTAAGCGAGCAGGAGGGACCGACGGATTATCCTTTAGAGGGCCAGGGGGAGCGGATCCTCTAGGACGTTGGACGCAATTAACTCTCGACATGTTTCAATTTACACTCGCAAATACAAACCCTACAACCGCTATTGTTTGCTCTTATAACCACCCATGTTCTGAAACATCGATAGATAAATGACAATCTTCATTTATTGTATTTTATTATTATTAACGTTATATAAAAGCGCGGCGTTGAGTTCTGCCAACGTTGGAATTGAACCCATAACATGTTTGTATTTGACAAATCATATCAATTTTTACATAGTTTAGTAAGAAATTTGTCTATTTTCTATTTATTTACAATCAAAACTTTAATTTTTAATGTTAATATTCTCTAATCTAATGTTACAATGGCCAGTAAATATTTCAATTACACGAAGCCAGTAAAAAGCCCAAATATCTCACACGATATGTTGTCACAAACACTCGTCCTAAATTATTTAAACATAAATTTTTTAAATACTTTGGCATCATTCTGACGCAAAGGGAAACATTTCAAATCTAATATATGCAGTAGGTTCAAATTATAGTTGTAAAACTTAGGTATAGATATCGTTAATTTATATAATTTCCTAATTTTTATAAATTTAGCCAAGAGTCGTAAAGCAGCGGCACACAGTATTGTGGGTTTGATCCCTACTCGATGAGAAGAAATATGTATTTAAAATTATATTTTCATTTCTTCGCTCTGGTATCGAGGTAAAGCGCAGCGTTGCGTTCCGCCACCGCCACGCCAATGCCTCCAGAATTCAGCGGAAAATGGGGAACGGAGTGTCTTAACATCAGGTTACCTTTGCCTACGCTGCTATATGCGGGATGCAAAGTGAAGCTGATATATTTTAATATTATAAAATTGGGTTTTTTAAACAAATTGTACTTTTCACGTGTCCGAGGAAAGATAAAAAATATGTCAAAAACTTTATTAATATTTTAATTTGCTGATTTTTTTAATATATAACTTTAATTGTTTGTTTACGAAACCAAAGAATATTTGACATTGTGAAATAAACATAATATATTTCATGAACATTTGACGGTATTTGTTTACTTAAGCTTAAGAGTTAATTAAGCGTTTTATTTATGTGCTTAAACCTATATTTATTTTGAAAAATCTGCCAATTTTGTTTTTTATAGTCCCATAGAAATAAATAAGTTGTTAATAGATTTTTTTATAAAATATTATACCATTAATACACTATAAGGTTACTTTATACTATATTTGTATGTCCATCATTGCCCATACTATAGAGCTTAAATTATATTTTTCTTAGCTTCGCGCCATATCCCACTCATATCAGGATAGGCCAAGGGATATCCGACATTTTTCCCCGTATCTAAAATCAATGTTAAATCAGCGATGTTTCACAAAAAAAAATAACCGATATTGTGAAAATAATAATCCATTAATTACCTGATTAGTGGTATGTGACGTATTGACATTTTGCAGGGTAATGTTTACCTACATCAGGACCATTTGCTCATCATTGACAGACTGCAGCTCAATGGCCAGAGTTAATTCGATCCATGACGAGCTATTATTCATTAACATTTATATACGCATATCATTGCGTTATTAATAGGAATAATGTAATGTTGAAATTATTCTCATCAATTTATGCTTCAAAGAAAAATATAAATAATATTTCTTTCTATATTAGTTCTAAATAGGTATATTTATATATTTTTGGACGTGGACACTTTTGGCTTTATTCTCTGCTAGTTTTGAGAAATTGTATGCTGGGCAGTACAATTAGTAATTTATTTGTATTTGAATGTAAAGCCATCGCATTTAATTAAACCTTAGGCCACAATTTAAAAAAAAATAAGTAAAAAATTGGCATATCAGTGTGCAACTGTGTTATTTAGCGATTTTGATGTATTCAAGCTGTTAATAAGTCAAAATATATAAAACGAAGCCATTATTATTTTTAGATTAATATAATATTCGTATCTTTTCAAAGCCACCTTCATGCTTGAGCCAAAAGACAAAACAGAATCATAATTAAGGTAGCCTGGGTACGGATGTAGCAATTTTAATTTTCTCTTTACATAGTTTAAGCATAATCAACGATTAAAGCCATTGAGGTAAAAGTGTAGATAGTTGATGATTATTATTGCAACAGTGTATCAGGAATATCCTATTTTAAAGGAATATGTGTGAGTATTGTTTTCAATCAAATATCAGGGACAATTGTAATATATTATAAGTTATAACACAAAAAAAAATATTCAGGCTGTTACCCGATCTCCTCTACTAAAACAATATAAAAATAAAAATATTAATCAGCTTCATGCTATATCCCGCACACAGCAGCGTAGGCAGTGAGAATTCTGGAGGCATTGCGTGTTGAATGGCAGAACTCAACGCCGCGCTTTGCCTCGACAACAGAGTGAAGAAATGGAAATATAAATTTAAATAAATATTTCATCTTCTCGAGTATAGAGTTGTGGGGATTGAACCCACAATCACCGGTTTTACAGTCACACAGACACAGCTTGTGCCCCTGCGCCACGACTGGCCTCATAAAACTATAAATAACAAACAATATCATTGAAATAAAAAATATATATAAAATATATATAAATATATATATTGTAAATTAAGTTAATTGGTATTTTAGACAAATAAATACTTGTGGTGTCCTAAGTTGTTATTCAGTTCAACAAACTGTAATATTGTAACTCATAATCAAAGTTTGTTGAAGCGGATGCTATAAGTTTACTCAATCAATATTCAAGTTGATGTAGTAAGTTCCAAATTGCTCCGTTATCAACTACTTGAGTACCGCCTGTCGACATTCTTGATCGCCCATAAGATTCTACTTTCTTATAGATAAACTTTTAAAATTATAAAATAAAAAAAAATAATCATCATAAGTTATTAAATAATAAAATTACATAAATATAATAAAAAAATAATATTTTCATTTTCCTTTCTCTGGTAACGAGTCTGGCGTTGCGCTCTGCAACTCAACACTTGTTACCCCCAGAATTTGGCGAAAAGTGGGGCACGAAAGTATCTTAATGGAGAACGGATAGTCTTGACATTAGCTTCCCAGGTTCCCTGTGCCTACTCTACTGTGTGCTCCCTCACATAAAAACATACAGATTAAAAATGTTCCTGTATGTGGTTTAAATTAAGTACTGTAGAGAATATGAAGAATAAAGATTTTGGTAGTTTAAGCACATCAAAAGAAAACTTTTAGATAAAGAACCTGATTCGATGACGCTAGTGCGATAATATATAAAAAATTGCTGCAAATCATATCACATTCATATTGTCATATATGTTGTCTTTTATATTTAATGATTTAATGAAAACTGTAGCTTTAGATATTGTATATATTTAATTAAAAATTGAATTGATATGTAACTAATGAGGCGTTGTAGCGCAGGAGCATGAAGTGTAAATGTAAACGTGATCGGTACTAGATTCATTCAACACTCGAGCAAATAAAATATTTTTCTTAATTTATATTTAATTTTTTACCTTCTGGTGTCGAGGCAAAGCGTGGCGTTGAGTTCCGTCACTCAACACACAATGCCTCTATAATTCGGCGAAAAGTAGTCAACGAAGTGTCTTAACAATAAGTTCTCTTTGTCTTTGTCTTTGAATGAAGCTGATTTAATTTTGATTTTTAAATATAAATTCATATACAAATATTAATATTTTTGAGTTCGGAGCAGTGCCTGGGTCTTGCGACTACAGGTTTAGGCTTCTGGGTCCCTTTTATAGTGCACAAACACTCACTGCTCCAGCCCAATATTGCAAATTAATTCAAATGAATTAAGTATCGATTTTCAAAGATTTATTTACTAACATGGCTGCCTATCAACGAACAATGTAGCCATAGCACACTTGCTACAGATAAGGCTTATTACAGAGAAGAAAAGCATCGTATTATTATCGGTAAATATAGCAAGATAACATATAAAATATATAAATATATATTTAGGTATATATATCTTAAGGCAATGTTCCTTCTAGACTATGTTATTGCATCACTAGAAATACTAAAGTAGATAGAAATTCAGTTGCTAGGAAAGCATCGATATTTTAATATGTAAAGTGTAAACATACATTCAATTCCTCTTTTGTTGTGACTCGTGCGGTATATATATAACGAAAGTGTAGAAAACATGCTTAAATCAAAAGTGGTTTTAGTATAAGTATTCTTGGCATTATTTTTAAATTTGAATTTATATTCCCCTTATAATATATGCTATTTTGACAAAAATGCTGTGCTATATCTTTAAAATCTTTAAACTTTATATAAACATAACGTTTTTTCATTCAAGTAATGATCTAAGCATTAGCAAAGGGTCTTATTCTTAATTGCAAGAATAAGTCCTTTTGCAATTCAAATGTTCACCTTGAACAATTAAATTATAAAAAAATGTCTCATTTGTGGCTCGGGACACAAGCGTGTGACTGTTAACGTGACAGAACCCATAAATTTCGATTCCCACTCAAGGAAATGTAAAATATAATATTTTCAATTCTTCACTCTGTTTTCGATGCAAAGCACAGCATTGAGTTTCGCCACTCAACACGTAATGCCTCCAGAATTTGGCTGAAAGTGAAGAACGGAGTGTCTAAACAATAAGCTCTCTCAACTCACCCTGATGCATGCGTAAACATGAACACAAAAAAAATAATTTAGGCTAATACACGTATCTGATTCTTAGCTACGTACAGATCTCGAAATCGTATGGTGAGGGTTGCTAACAACGCGACTGGCGGGTATTACTAACGGGCCATTAGATCTCGTTCAGGGCGCCGGTGTAGACGCCAGGCTTAACAGACAACTCTCCTCGCTTAACAGACAAAGCTCTTATTCTTGAATTGTTAAATCGATAAACGTTTGACTAATTTATTATTGTACAATCTTTTGTGATTTAGACGATATAATGAAATGTGCTTGTGCATGAAATGGTTGTAGGTTCGAATTCCTCTTGAAAAGATATATATGAGATGTTTATAATGCTATTCGCCGTTCTGATTAAGTATACATCTTTTGACGATTTTTTTTTATTATCTTGTAATCGAATTATGTATATACAATGCAACAGAGTATTTTTTTTTATGGAAAAGACACGGCAAACGAGCGTGCGGGTCACCTGATGGTAAGTGATTACCGCCGCCCACGACTTCGTGGAACCCCAGAGGAGCTACAGGTGCGTTGCCGGCCTTTAAGATGGGTTGGGCGCCGGCATTACCTGATGCGAAACGCAGTGGCATAAAGCCACTACTTCACGCCGGTTTTAAATGCCGGGGGTGGTATGATCCGGTCGAGTCTGCCCATGTGTGTTGCCATTGCTGGCGACGTGACTCTACCACACGTACTTTAGTCGCCTCTTACGTCACCACCAGTACCAGGATGATCCTATTATAGACCGGATCACACGGCACAAAAGAGAGAGTAACATATAGAGAGTATAACAATACAGTTTATATTTCTTGATATATTGGTATATTATATTTCTTAGATACAACAAAGATAAACATACAGACAAATCTATATGTAAAGACTATGAAACCAAAACACTTAAAAGTTTAGCCATTTCACTGAAATCTTAATATTCAAATCCTCATAGTTTAATTCACATACCAAAATACTTGTTATATCTGAGAACATTTTAATATTATTGTTTCCGAACTTATTTACAAGATAAAGTTTGATATGACCGTGTCGTGAAACTTGCTTCACAGGAACATGACCGTAACATAAAATTTTATAAGAGCTTTGGACTGTACGATGTTATAGCTCTCCATGTCTTGTCATTATAATAGTAGTGGGTAATATTTTGGTATGTGGGTAATATTTTGGTATGTGCGTAACTATAATATAGGATTTTTAGTTATTACATAAATATAAATATAGTATAAGAATATCATTAAAAATTTAGTTTTTTATGTTTCTCTTCCAACAGTTCGTTTTGGTTTTGGCTAGATACTGTTTTAAATTGTAAAGTTTAGATGAATTGACTTAACTTTATTTATTTCCATGGAATAGATAAGTCTACATTTTAGGGCTCTATACCTCAAAAGGTAGAAACGGAAGCCTGCCGGGCGGAAACAACAAAATGATCCTGTCATTTTGTTGTCTGTCTGTCAAGACCATTTATTTGAAAAAGATGTGGAGGTATTAAGCTGAAACTAATATGAAATATTCAGGTCTCCCTTGAAATATAGGAAAATGAAGCTTCTAACACATCGTAATCAAAAGATACTTACATTTATATATTTTGCAGAATTTTGTATAACATTCAACAAAACACAAAACCCATAGGATACTTCTCGTGGACCTACAGTTATGCAATTTGATACGAAATGAGAACGTCTAATATAAATTTAAAAAAATACCAAAAGTGAAAATTTATAGATATTTCATAGAAAAAAATCCTTACAAACTTATATTCCAAATATATTCAAGTTTATCCAATTTTTTAAAGTTATAATTCCCGTTGACCTACTATCATGAAATTGATATGGAAACCTCGATGGGCGAGTCTGCACTCGCACTTAACCGGTTCTATTTGTACAGGAATAATATTTTGAAACACAAATTTTAAGCCAAGGTTGCAATGAATAGCTATGGTTTTCTTTGATGTATGTATTTTTTTTTGGCTCTCCATTTATCAGTATCGCCATTTCCTGACCTTCGATTAACTTCACAGGTTTTTCTTCGCAGCAATAATTCTCTTCTCTCACAAGGCTCGTCCAAGCGAAAAGGGGAAGATAAAAAAGGTGATCTCAGCTCTTTTGTCCTTACTATAATAAGTGATTTTGAGCTACCAAAAATAGAACATCTAACATTCATTTGATGTTTAGTAGTAAAATGAAAAGTACCTATATACATTTAGATAAAACTATAGATGCAACGTGATTTCTTTATTAATTAATTATTTAAATAATAATAAAATTATTCAAAAAAATAAAGATATAATGATATGAGGAACATTCAATGGAAATTCACATTATAGTTATAATGATACTTCAATCTATTCATAAATTAGCTTTAATAAAATAACATTAGCCCTGCTTCTATTGTCATCCATTCTATTGAAACGTCATTTGTAAATTGAACATGATAAACATATTAACTGTTTAACCAATCACTAACAAAAGTAAATATCTGAAATATTTAAGCACAAATAAATATATTACTGTAAAACGCATATTTTTGAATTAACATTATCATGGGGCTTAATTATTTGCTCGCTTCACCTATTAAATCTAGTGTTAAGACACTCCGTTCTCCACTTCACCTCGAATGTTGAGTGGCGGAACTCAACGCCGCGCTTTGTCTTGTTAGCAGCGCGAAAAAATGAAAATATTAAGTAATTAATTTCTCCAATTAGTGTAACATAGCCATATAAAAATATTATAGAAATTGATTAAGATCAATTTCAACTTCTTCCTTAGCGTTGTCTCTTAAGTATAGAAATTAAACATTCCATACTTCAATATTTTTGTCTTAATAAAATAATCGTTGCGAATAATAATTTTATCGGATGGGATGTCTTTGTCTGCTAACAAATTGTCTGGACCGAATTGTTTCGTACGTAGATTTATTAGTGCGGACCAGACCCTTTTGTTGGATTTTACTATAAATCTTTTCTTATTTCATCAGCTATTAGAATGAGTTTAGATTGATCTATGATCCCTTTTCCATTTCTTGCTTATTTTGTAATTTATAATAATCATGTTTCTTTTATATTTTTAATAAAAATATTGTGATAGAGTCATATATAGAGCTAATATAGAATTTTATGTATTTCTAGTAAATCTTTAATTTATCGTAAAAAAAAGATATCTGTAGTAAAGATTAATTTTAATTTGCTTTTCTTATTGACCAAATCGAGTAGTTTATCCCTTACTCGTCCAATACCAGAATGTTTATTCTAATAGTTAATTCCACATTAAGAATTTTCATCAAATTTTTCAACAAAAATATCCAAATAGTTTATGAGATTATTCGACGGGTAAAACAAAAATAAAACTTTGTAATGAGCAAATTCAATTTTTAATATGTATTTTTTTATGGCTTGTATCCTAAGAGCTATTAAAATTTTTATACGCGTGCAACCTGACGACGCGACGCGGTCCCTGCAACACGTTGGTTTGTTTTATGACTACTAGTACGTACTTGTACCTTTCTGGCTGTTTACTGATGTAGTACTGATGCACCTGTTCGCGTTACACAAAATTACGCACCTCATAGAAAATTGTTTTAATTAAATATTCATAATATGTTCAAATGTTTTGCTATATTAACTTCTAACCGTATTTATTCAGCTTTTTAATTTGCTTAAACATTTTTGAACTGTATTCCACACTCAGGAAAGAAGAATACTTAGATATACTTAGGAGGCTAGTCGTGGCGTAGTGGTACAAGGTGTGACTGTAAAACCGACTGGTTGTGGGTTCGATCCCCACTCGATGAGATGAAATATTTACTTAAATTTATATTTCCATTTCTTCGCTCTGGTGTCGAAGCTAAGCGCGGCGTTGAGTTCTGCCATTCAACACGCAATGCCTCCAAAAATTCGGCAGAAAGTGGGGAACAGCGCGTCTTAACACTAGGTTCCCTCTGCCTACTAAAAAAAGATATACTTAGAACTAATGTACGGCTTAGTCCGTCAGAGCTTGGACGTTTTACAAAGAGACGCGGGTTCAAATTCCGCTACGTTCAATTTTTTATACGTTTCCTAATAACTATTTTTCTTTCCTGAGTATAGAATAACACTTTAAAAATGTTATCACGAATTTATAATATCAGAATTATCTATGAAATGCTAGCTTGTAAGATTTAAATATGACTGAATATGATTTCATAAATAAATAATACATAAAAATATAAAAATATTCACTGCACTGGGATATTTTCGCAGACTAGGCTTTTGGAGGATAACGAGTTTAAATAAATTATATTTTTTTAAAATACCATTCGGATAAGTTAATTTATAAGTTGTATTATTAAAATATTTTTCGACATAATTTTGTGAACCAATATTAAAAGTTTTATAATTTTTGTTGTGAAAATAAATGGAACTAATTTGATTATTGGACATTTGTGGCTCTATTGTAATCGTGTATGTATATAATATTTACAATTTTACTCACATATCGTACTTAAGTACGATAAGTAATTATATTAATATAATTCGACAATTGAATAATATTATTCTTTTTATTTTTTATATTTTATATAAAAAAGAATATAGTAATTGTATTTATAATTGTATTAAATTTTCCTTCTTTGTTAATTTTCTATTTATTCTTTTTATCATTATCACTCCAATTTTGGTTATACAAAAAAGAGTTTCGTTATTATAATTAGTCACAGTCGATATAATATTATATTTCATAATTCTAACATACATAGCAAATGTTAGAATTATGAAATATTAATAAATTAATAGAGATTTTATGAATATAAAATTTCAATATGAAGGTGAGGTCGCGAATTTGTCCTTTCATTTATTATAATGCCCTACGGATAGATACCCAAATAAACTTGTACACGACCAAATTGGGTTGTTCCCATAAGGGTTTACCTTGTTATGTGATTGAGATTGCGTGTGTAATGCCACGGAGGCTCTACTTCGACAAATTATTATAAAACTTCAAATTAGGATTTTTTATTATATATTTACATATTTAGAAAATATTTTTTTTATTCTATATTTTCCTATGATATCTGTTGTAATTATACTATTGGTTCTGTGGTAATGAAAATCAAAGTTGTTGAAGTAGTTTATTCCAGCACACCATAATGATTTGTTTATAAATTATTATATATATCGATTATGACAACTACGATCATGCTTTTATTTTAGTTATTTATATAAAAATATATAAACGTATAGTTCAAGCGTTCAAGCTAATCTATTTATCTATACTATAATATAATAAAGCGTAATAATATAGTATAATAAAGCAGTAAAACATTGTATTTCAACAATATTGTTCAACCGAGTATCTAGACACTAGTGTCTCGTTGCCTGCTACTTGCTGAAATTCCATCCACAACGGGTGGTATATAAAAGTAGCATTGCGAGTTCACGCAGTTGCGGGCTGACATTAGTATAAGCTTTTAAAATATTGCAAGAGGAAGGTGATACAAATATAAATGTGAAATGATGCTCTATATTTGAATATTGAAAAACGTATCATTCTCAACATAAGAATCGTCTGAAACCGTCGAATCGTCGAATCGTCGAAATCGGTGATAAAGATAGCCAAGTCTTTACATTATATTTTATGTTTTCAATATTAATTACGTTTAATATTTTTTTAATGCATATTATAATTTACCTTCTCCTCTTTAATATATAGTCCATCTTTCTTTTTTTATAAATGTCTTTAAATAATTGAGTACTTTGGAATTTTGATGATTTTTTTAAGTCAGGTGAAAAAATTTTTTAAATTTAAGATTTATGTCAAAATTTTGCTAAGCTTTATTAGATGTATAAAATTTTATGTCCTCAATTAAATAGTTTACAAGTTGTGAAGGGCTCAAAAGTAGCTCGAAATGAGTTAGACATGTAAATAATGTATGGCGTTCTACGGAACAATGCATCCATACGTGATATGAACAATAAGCCGATATGATAAAATATATTAAGAGAATGCGGTGTTGAGTTCTGCCACTTAACACGCAATGTCTCCGGAATTCGGCAGAAAGTGGGGAACGGGGAACTTTCACTACGTTCCCTCTGCCTACCCTGCAGTGTGCGGGATACAGCGTGAAGCTGATTTGATTTGATTTGATTTATTAAGAGAATAATAAAATAATAAACCAATCTTAGATAGTAATGCTTAAATTACCATAATTTTTCAACATTCTGTTTTTTCTTCGTGTTATTTTATTCTATTATCTAATGAGATATTTAATTGGGTTACGTTATTGCAACCTCCATAAGCATCTTTGATTGCTATAAAATACAAACCGTATTTTGTTTTTTAAAGATGAAAAATGTTATATTAGAAGTTACTATAAGTGCGCTGTATTCGAACACGAAAAAAACAGAATTAATAATAAATAATAGTAGTTAAAGGTACCGAGGTCTCGGTCGGATCGCTACTCCTGCTATAGTATTAATGTGAAAGTTTGTGATAGTTTGTAGATTTTTGTACTATTTTCACAAAAAATAAACTGTTGATTGGATTCAGATATAACTTTACAACAATATATATCAGAAAAACACGCAGGCTACAATTTATATTAAGATTTTATACAATTTGGCCACAATATAACAATAAGTTAAAGCGGGCGAAGCCGCGCGTAGGTCACTAGTGTTATATAAGCAATTCGTCATTTTTCACAAGTCACGAGTGATACGTGCACAGTATAAGTAAAGCTGTTTTCGTAACTCTGCTCGTTAATTAGTCCAGCTGTAAGGTATGAATATAGTTAGGAATGTTTTGCTCCGTGTGAATAAATGTCCATTTATTGTAACGTCACTCGAGGGAAAAGTTTAAATTTGAAATCCTGTTTGAACTTCGAGTGTGCCCAACTTACGATGCACACAGTTGTTTTGTTTGGGGATACTCTATCCCGAAATTTAATAAAACTGGACAGATGTGGGCACATTTCTGGCTTGAAAGTTATTCTACTAGCTGTTATATGTAATCCATATAAACATATTATAATTATTAAAGTAATAAATGTATTTTATATACAAAAAATAATGCTTACATTACAAAAAATGAAATGGAAAAAAATATATTTTCTTTCCTTTAAGATTTTATGATGACATGTACATAATCGTCGTTAGTTATACAATATAATGATATTACATAACGTTGTTCAGCACTCTATTTTCTAAAGCCGCTTAAGCAAACGGCAGACGCAATTTTGTGAAAGGATCTAACTTTTAGTGTAATGATTTTGTTATTTTAAAAACTTAATACCGTAATTTGGACTGTTATCTAACATATAAATTAATTTCTCTTTTAATTTTTTTAGGTCTGACAATCTCGATAATGTCGTAAATCGACTAAAAGTGGAAAATTCCACTGTAAGTAAATAAAACTAGAGACGAACGTATTTCGTGTCATATATATCTAAACTTAACATATCATAAGTAAAAACTATCTCCTGACATGAAATGTAATATTTCAAATTTTTAACGTAGATACTGAAAATACTAAAATTAAAATCGAATAATAAAAACTCCAGTAAAAAACCAGAGTTATTATAACAAAACGAGAACATTGAATTTAAAAATATCGTTGAAATCCTAGGATGCAACTTTAAATTGTTCAATATTAAAGTTTGTAGTCAAACATTTACAGGCTTAACAATTCAGATGTTTGGGAGTAAGAGCAGTTGTCTGTCGAGTCTGGCGTCTGCCCCGGCATGTCGAACGAGCTCTAATGGCCCGCTGTAGCAGTTCCGCTGTTAGCAGCCCTCGCCGCACGAATTACGATTTGCTTTTTACTTGGCTAACTATGTACTTAGTAGTTACTTACCTTTACTAGGTTTTGTTGTGGAAAATATTAAAATGGCTGGCATTTTAGTTAGTAAAGATAAATAAAATAAATATCTTCCTTTTTTTTCAGCTTCATATTGTATTCCGCATATAGCAGAGTAGGCAAAGGGACCTAGTGTTAATACACTCTGTTTCCCACTTCCCGAATTTTTGAGGCATTTGCTGTGGCTATATATATATATATATATATATATATATATACATATATATACATATATTAAACTTTGGACGAATAATAGGCCATAACATAATATATCTTACAATAAACATTGATAAAGAATAATATTTTTGAATATTTTTTTCCTACAGAATTAGTATTTAAATGGATATTAACCATCCATCAATCATCCAACCATCCATCAATCCATCAATCAATCCATCCATCCATCCATCCATCCATCCGTCCAACAATTTTTATTTGCACTCTTAGGGATGAATTCTAAAAAAACCACGAAACACGTGTTCAATAAAATATTTTTAATAATTTAAATTTAATTTTTTATAAAAATCGGTGGCGATTTAAAGATTTTTCCATATAAACTTTCAACCCCTTATTTGAACGCTTAGGGGGTGAATTCTAATAAGCCATGAAACACGTGTCCAATAAAATATTTTAAAGAGTTCTAAATTTCAAATTTTATAAAAATCGGTGCTGTTTTAAAAAAAATCCATTCAAACTTTCAACCCCTATTTCGTTCCTTTAGGGTTAAAGGTTTTCAAAATCCCTTCTTAGTGGATGCCCAGATTATAAAACGCGTTTCTACCATCAGCGGTTACGGCTGTGCGTGCGTCTTACCTCAGTCTGTCAGAACAAGTCCAAGAAGTCCAAGAACAAGATGGAATTATATTAAAATATAAATAGATTATTATTTGTGTTCGAGTGAGATAACACTACCAAGCCATACCATATTAAAGTATTTGGTGACATACAAAGATTCTGTAAGATAGACTCACGGAGTTGCGTAATTGTATATATTTTCCGGCAAGCTTAAACCCATTTTGCATTTTGAACTTTCAGTATAAATGAAAATGAATTTCAATATAAATGAAAATGACTTTCATATCCAACGATTTTTGCCACTTCATAATAAATTCAAAGTATTTTAGCGAAAAAGTAAGTAGCTTTTTAACGTTTTAAACTTTTTTTGTACAAGTCATTTCAGTGAGCTTAGCAAATACTCCGGAGGGTTAATATCCATTTAAATACTAATTCTGTAGGAAAAAAATATTCCAAAATATTATTCTTTATCAATGTTTATTGTAAGATATATTATGTTATGACCTATTCGTCCAAAGTTTAATTTATAATCGGTGGTACTTTATTTTTAATTAATAGTAATAAAAAAGTAGTAGCCATGATAGTCTGTGGCTGAATAATAAGAAAAATATATAAAAATAAGGGTAAAGACAAAAGCTTTATAAATTAAAAAATGTAATTAAATATCTAAATGCTACCTACAATCAAATTACAATATAAAAATAAAAACGAAAAACAATGTTAAATTTATTTTAAATTATATTTGAGGCCAGTCGTGGCGCAGGGGCACAAAGTGTGACTGTAAAATTTGAATGTGGGTTCGGTCCCCACTCGAGGAGATGAAATATTTACTTAAATTTATATTTCCATTTCTCCGCTCTAATGTTGAGGACAAGCGCGGCGTTGAGTTCTGCCACTCAACACGCAATTCCTCCAAAATTCTGCAGAAAGTAGAGAATGGAGTGTCTTAATACTAGGTTCCCTCTGCCTACCCAGCAGTGTGCGGGACACAGCGTGAAGCTGAAATGATATTTATTCATTATTTAATGCAATAACTAATAACTGAAGCCGTCGTGGTGCCACTACACAGAGGTGAAACGACTTGTAATTCATTTTGGTAACAAGGCGTTGAGTTTCGCCGCTCAACAGGCAATGCTTCGACAGTAAGAAATAGAGTGTGTTAATGAGAACGGAGTGCCTCATCACTAGTTCCCAGTGTCCCTCTGCCTAGTGAAGTTAGAAAAAAACTCATTACTGTAAATAAAAATTACACTTGTGAGTGCTCAGTCTACATCTTCTAGAGTAACGAACAAACTTAGAAAATTTATAGACATACAAGCTTTAAAAGACCTAAGTTCAGAGGTCTCTAGCTCCTGGGACAACAAGTTTTTTCACTTACATTTCGCAGAGTTTATCAAAAAAGGGGAACTTCTTTAATCTGTATTTGTTATTCTGCTACATTGTTTTATTATTTTTCAGTCTTTAATGTCAATCAATAATTTTTGAACAATATTGAATAATAAAACCCATTCTTGCTATCATTTAGCTATTAATTTAAATTCATCTGTAGGGGTATTGCACAATACTTAATATTGTTCATAAACAACATTTGTAAACATGCTATATCAGCAACCTAAATTTATTCGCTACAAATACAATTGTATCATTAACATCGTCGCGATACCACATCCCACACATCCAACGAATTTAAAAAATTTTACTAGGCAACAAAATAAAATTATATTTTTAAATAATATTAAAATAAAATAAATGTATAAAATATACATTATTATTCAAAACCTAGATTTGAGTTTCGTTCTCTCGATATAATCCCAAGTAAGGAAAGATCGTTCTCAAATTGTTTTCGTTTTCCGTTCAGCGAGAAACTTCCGACGGGCGACTTAGTGCCGAAATTCGAGCCGCTTATCTCTTGGCCCGGAATCGGAGAGCCTGAAAGACCTTCCTTTGCTTTTTACTTATGTATTTCATGAAAATACAAACATATGCATTATCTGTGTGTGGTTTTGGCAATCCAATACAACAGTATCTCACGATAAATTCAAGGGTTGTGGGTTCGAACCCCATAAAGAGATGGTGTATTTTAAAGCGAGACAACAACTTCCATCGCTCTATTAATTAGGTGAATCTAATTGATGTTTTATATACAGATGCATATATAGCTTTATAAATAAAATTTTACCAGTATCTAGTAAGTACACACGTATTATTAGTAATTTGAGTTATGTTTTAATATGAAAGGAGACTAAAGAATTTAATGACTGACGCATAGCAATAAAAAGCAAGACGCAATATATATAAAGTATCAAAATAATATGCAGCACAAATATTTTTGTTTTGAGGCTATTATAGAATGAGAGGTCTGTGATATATTGATATAAACTTAAAAGGCCTTAAATTTCACAAGTGTTGCAATTTTTTTCAAGTTATTTTAAACTGCAACTGATCACTTTTCTTAATTTTTTATTTAAAATATTTTGTTTTGTATTTACATACAATAAAATCAATATTTAAAAGATAAACATATGTGTTTATCTTTTAAATATTGATTTTGTATGCAAAGATATTATTGATTGTGAAGTAATGCACGTTGGGTATAATCCTAATCCTAATCAGAGTCATTTCATTCATTCAACAGACTGCCTTTTTGCTCCCAACTGAACTGTATTACGATAGAGATTTCTTAAATTAAATATTTTTTTGTTGAATTTTATTTTCTTTTATGTCAAATCAATTAGTGGCTATAAAACATTTTGGATACAACTTAGTAGAAGTAGTACAAAGTTACCATAAAATATTTCCAATACTTCCAAATATGTAGATAATGTAAACGAAATATATGTATATATGTATAGTTTAGGTTGAGATGGTCTCTTGGAGCTTAAAAAAAACAAGTTTTTAAGCCATCACATTTAAAAGATATGAGCATTTATGCATCGTTTTTGCTGTTGTTAGATATGCGATTTTGATTTTTTCTCCCAGTATATAGCTATATAAGACATTAAGACCTATTATTAGATCTTTTGTATCTTATCTAGTAACTTTAATAATTACTAATAATAAGTATAATGATAATATATGTATATTTATCATTATACTTATTATTATAATTTATATAAAATTATTAAAGCGAACAATGAAATTAACGTTATTTTAATTTTTTATTTAATAGAAAAGTTGGCGAGATCAAAATTTATAACATTATTAAAGAGCATGTTTTCTGAAATCTAATTAAGAATATTTTAATAAGAATAGTATAACATTTCATTGTGTTCTTATTATAAAAGATCCTCTAATAACCTCTCTAGTAATGTAAGTTGAGCTTTAATTAAACTTTGACGCCAAAAACGAATTATTATTCGCGTATATTTTAAGACTACATAGCTTTTGTTTTATTTTAAACTTAACCATTACATGTAGTGATCGTTTCAATTTTTATCTTTACACGGTTCCGCCCGGTAAAACTATTATGCCAAATTATACAAAATATACATACTTAATTAAATTGTAGCCCATGTGTTTTTCTAATATATAAGCTGTACTAATGTAAGGTTTTGACTTAATAAACAGAAGGGACCTCGGATCCTAGCATGAATTAATGAAAATATTAAGTAGAGTATACCCTTCATGTAACGACTCTCAATATAACTTTTATTATTAGATTTACTCGATTTAGCGAATTTTTCAAATTCCCCTCAAACTGCTCGTTGGAGTTAACATAAAGTATACCTTTACATTAAGAAGACATTTGTTAAAAACCTTTTTGTAACGAATCTTGCAAAATATAAATAGATAAATATAGAATATTGTTTACGTCTATATAACGAATTTCTGTAACTCATAATTTTTACTTATAAGGAATCTTATTCAGTTTACTACATTTTATTTCAATTCAATTAAATTCATGTTTCGACAAGTTTAGATTTGGCGTTTAGTAAAGTTTGCATTGGCTGATAAACGAAAAACCTAAGATGAATATTTTTCTTAACCTTGTTAAAACAAATCGTAAACCATCTTAACCTCTGTATAACGAACCTCATTGTAACAAATTACTCGATATAATGAATATTTTGTGATTCCTTTCAGTATCGTTAAATCGAAGTTGTACTGTATTTTATTTTCTCTTTGTCTATAATATACTAATAACTTTAAACAGGGTGAAGTCGTGTTCGGGTAGCTAGTTTATAATAAATGTAGGTCCAAAATAATGAAGCGCCTATTTAGCGGTAGTCCGCTACCTAACACGTAAACAAAGTTCAAAACGAACGAAAGTACATACATTTCTGTTCTCTCTTAATAATAAGATTTTTTTTACAGCTTCACGCTGTATACTATATATATACGGGTACACTAATTTTTTTTGTCCACTTTCTGCCGTATTTTACTTATAAGTATGTAAGTATTTACAGATTTTTTCATGGGTGTGATAAAATGATAGTTGAGACCTTCGATAAAATACTATTCTATCTTTGACCTTTGCTCTAGTCGCCGATTAGAGGACGCCTACTACCTCACCTCCGCACCTCCTCTCCTATACCTCGACTGTGTTGGGTTGACGTTATAGGATAGTTTATCTTGTTACAAAAGTATGGAATTGTGCTTGCATTATTTTTGTTAAAATATATATATGTTACTTATTTAGAAAACGTATAAAAATTTAACGTAGAATGATTTTTATGTTTTCTTAATAATTATTTCGCTTTCCTAGGTGTGGAATAACACACTTAAAAAATGTCATAATTTTTAGAATAATCCACATTATAGTTTAATTTAGTTTTAGGTTTTCGTATCTTTAAAAGAAAAATGTAACTAACATCTACAGGTTCATCTACAGGTTATTTCAGAAAAAAAATCTGAAAACTTGTTGGTAAATCCTGAAAAATAATAGCTTAAAAGGGGAGCAAAATTTGGTATTAAAGGGTCTTGGCTAAGTTAGGCTGAAATTTCAGAAAAAAATCGAGACCTCCAATTTTTGTATGGACTCTCGCTTGTCCTGTTTTTTAATATTAAGTATATTGTAGATAAACAACTTTAGCGACCAGTAGCGTCGCAGTCAGACAGTCAGTCATATATGTACTCTGAGATTGAGTGTGGAAAATAAATCTGAATTCTTAAATTATGGATGAATATTTGTAATTATTTTTTATGGATGAATATTTGTAATTATTATGCCGCAGGTGGATGGCTAGAGTTCTTCAGTGGGACGGAAGTAAAACAAGAGCAACAGCAACTATGTATAATCGATACATGCTATTTTATACTCTTTTTAAAATACAATTACCCACTTTTACAATTTATTTTTAGACGCGTTTCATTTCTCCATATCAAATAGTTATACTTAGAAATAATAAAAGTACTATACTTTATATGCTAATACAAAATTATTATAATATTGTATTAAATAATTACTATGTAATTATCGTCATAAATTATTATGGTTAGTTAAATCATATCATATTGAAGTTTAATATAGAATTTAATTATATTAAATAGTGGATGGTATAATGCGAGGTATTATATTATCTGTTACAGTATCCCGCACACAGCAAGGTAGGCAGAGGGAACCTAGTGTTAAGACACTCCGTTTTCCATTTTCCTCCGAGTTCTGGAGGCATTGCGTGTTAAGTGGCGGAACTCAGCGCCGCGCTTTGCCTCGACACCAGAGCGTAGAAATGAAAATATAAATGTAAATAAATATTTCACTTCCTCGAGTGGGGATCGATCCAACAACCAGTCGATTTTACAGTCACACTTTGTGCCTCTGCGCCACGACTGGTCTCTCTCTCTCTCCCTCTTTAACTTCAACTTTACAGGAAAACTTAACGGGATGGCATATACCAGTAATAAATATATATAAAGGTTTTATAAGCTAGTTCAACTATTTGTATGAGACTTTTCCCACCCGAGATTTTGAGGGACTACGGCCCGGGTAATTAGTAACGAAAGGAAATGACAACAAAATAGGTTGTTGTCAGTAACCCTTGTCTCACACAATTATAAATAATTATAAATTATAATAAGAATATTTTACATTATAATTATAAATATAATAAATATTACTTAATCAGGTTTGTGTATAGTATTACAATATACATAGGTATATAACTTAATAAGGCTTTATATTTTAAAGTAGTAATAATCAATTACTATACTAAAAAATAAGAAACAAGCCATTGTTTTATAGTGAACTTACAATTTTTGCATTCCTCCTTATATCCTAGTTTGTATCAAAATTGCGATTAGTAAAAGAAATGTAACTATCGGAGTAGGAATCGAGCCCACTACCTGCCGCTTTTACAATCACACACTTGCGCTCCTGCGCCATGACTTACGACTGAAAATAAAATATCACAGATTAATATAACTTTAAATTTAACTTAGGAATTTGATGTCGGTAAATTTGCTTTATTTGGTATATACATACTGACACATAGCTAAGCTTTCCGTTTCGCGCGCTCTATAAAGTAGGGAGCACGTTAACTTATTGCTTACTAAATGGAAATTCCAATGCACGTGAACCCGTGAATATGTAACTGTGGTAGTAACTTAGAATAATACACCCACTTTTACTTACAGTAATTTACTTATCTCTACAACTTATTTCAAGTACGACGGCAATTGTTTAAGAAAAAGGAATTTAAACTCTTTCAGGCATTCATTTCTAAGTGACTAGATATTTACAGTCGACTAAACTTTTCGGTTACCTGAGCGAGCATTATTGTTAGTAAAAAGTAGAATGAAACATAATTGCAAAAAAATATTTGTTTATTTTTGTTTAAATTTTAAATTATAATAAAAGATAAGGAAAGCAATGAAACGAAGAAAATAAAAAAAAAAGATGTGCTTTTTTTGGAATGAAATGGAAGAGTATCTACTCTATAATTCTACTAACAAAAATTAAGCATGAAAAATTCAAATAAACTTTTACACAAAAATATCAGTTGAAGTCGAAGAAGATCTGAAATATATCATAACTCTTTTTCTGATTTTAAATATCATGTCATGCCATGATAAATTTTGTATGTAACCAAGTATGTAAAATAACTGTAAAATAAATGTAAAGTATATGTAATGTAATGTTATGTACCTGAGTCAATATTTGCTAAAAACAAAATTATTGACTTTAAAAAAAAAAGTTATGTTGAGCTTCTTCACCCGGTCCGTTTTAAGTGTAAGGCATTAAATCTATCAAATCGGTTGTAAATAATTTGACGTTAAGAAGATAAAATAAAAGGCCGTTACATGATGATACAGGTGCAGAGTATTTTAAATGTTTCCCTTCAATTCCAACGCCGTACTTACTTAATGTGCTAAGATTATGGTTTTTTTATTTCAACTTTTAACCCAAAAGTGACTGAGTACAGGTTAATTCTTTCTCAGCTCAATATCACAAACTTGGATATAACAAAAATATTAGATTTACATTTGAGAGATAAATTTAGTTTATAGTAAGTTGTTTCATAGTAAAACTAAATAATGCAATAAAGTTAATCCTTAAGGGAATGGCTCAATTTGCTCGAAAGCTAAACTTACGTTGACTATGTCCATAGAGTTTGGCAAATAAATTACACGTGTAGTGTTTGTACTCCCATGTTTTAAATGTTGTTGTTAGTTATAATGAAGAGCTATAATTTATAACATATAATATTTTAAGCATAAACAAATAATATAATAAAATATAATATGCGCAATTATAATTTATTATTATTGTTATTATAATAAAAATTGAGATAAATGTATCAATATATATAAAGAGGCCAGTCGTAGAGCACAAAGTGTGGCTGTAAAATCGACTGGTTATGGGTGCGATCCCCACTCGAGGAAAATAAATATTTATTTACATTAATATTTTTATTTCTTCGCTTTTTAGTCAGTATTTTTTTATATGAATACTTTATTAGGATTGCTGTTGTATATGAATCAATGCCATTCTGCTCATGACGGGCCTTAAAGACCTACGTCTTAGATAGTTCATCAACAGCATTCCATAACATAAATGACAAGATCAGCCAATCCATAAATACTATTGTTGAGCATATTATAGTGGCATAACTAGAGTACCAGTCCAAGTGATGAACCAGAATTTAGGCTTAATTTCGGAATCAGATGAGAATAATGCTAAATACAAGGGTCAAAATTTTTGTAAAATATACAAATCTATACTTATAATAAATCTGTAGAAAAGTCATTTCTGTACATTGAAAATATTAAAAAAAGAATTAGCCAAATTGTTCGAGAAGTTATTCCTCTCACTTCTCCAGTCGCACATTTACCCACGAAGCGAGCAGTTTGGCGAGCGGGTATACCTCTCTGGTTACACTACGCCACAACAGCGATCAACCGAAAGGAGAGTGCAATAATAGTCTTCTTCGACGTAGCACGCGTATTCGACCGTATTTGGCATTCGGACCTACTTCATTAAGTGTTCAGAGCCGGTCCGTCCGTGTCCGATTGGAACATCCTTATTGGAACTACGAAAATGCGGGTTGCATAGTTAAAGCGGGCAAAGCCGCGAGCGGGTCGCTAGTACTAAATATTACGGGAATATCACTAGAATTAGATTATACGATAAGCACTATTAATTTAAAAAATAATAATATTGCTTATCGTATATTTTTGCTTCTCTTGCCTTTAAAACTAGTTTATGATTTTAAAAGTAAAAAAGAAAACAAATTTAATTTTTTATCGTTTCACCGTAATTTTTTTAGACTCCAAACAGTAAGACATACTCGTAAATTTTCAGTCAGCCACCCCTAATTGAAATGTGTCGCTTTAAACATATCGTTTCATTACAATATACATACGTTTAAGAGAAGGTATTGAGCTTGTTTCAGTCGTGAGTCTGTCTGACAATAGAGCTATGGCGAGAATAAATTAAATTATATTTGTAGTAAACTAAAAGTTTTCTTACTATACATTTGCCAAATAAAACAATATAATAAAAAAGTTATAATTTATTGCTACAAAACAATGATTTAATCACGGTACATACTATATTAAAAAAACATTTTCTCGTGGGTAGGCAGAGGGAACCTTCATTGCCCACTTTCCGCCAAGTTCGACTTATGGCGTGTTGAGTGGCGGTACTAAACGCCGCGCTTTGGCACCAGAACACATGAAAATGAAAATATCACACGCTTGTGTCCCTGTGCCTGCAATTTAATATAATAATATAAAGTCATTCTACATATAAATATAAAATATACATATATATAAACATGAGAAATGTAAAATTTAAAATAGTAAATACACAATATATTCGTATACTTATTTAAGCATCAAATGCCACTCGAAGCAAGTCAGACATGAAATTCAGCACTTTGATTTACGATTTCTGCTAGTTCGAAATTTTAGTACATTTGCGAGCGGTTTTACGAGCCAGCTCTAAAACAAGATACATATAAAACAAAACATATTATCCTTATGATAAAACGGTAAGCTGACCACACGAGTGTATTGTGATGCATTTGATTATGAATTCTGCTTTATGGCTCTCGTTTTATAATTTAATTTTGAATATAAATAATTTTATATGCTTTTTGCTTGTTCAGAATTCCTTTTACCGATATATTAAAAATATTATATTAAATAATATATATTAAAATATTTAAATATATTTCACTTTAAATGACAAAATATATAATATATTTGAAACGATATGTCTAAAGAGTTATTAAACTAAACTATTAACTATATTACTTTGTTATACCAAAAATAATATTTATATTGTTCTTCTAATAATTATATACTCTTACTTTATCATAAATCAAATCAGCTTCACGCTGTATCCCGCACACAGCAGAATAGGCAGAGGGAATCTAGTGGTAAGACACTCCGTTGCCCCACTTTCCACCGAATTTGGGAGGTATAGTTAGTAGAGTGGTGGAACTCAATGCCGCTCTTTATTTCGGCACTAGAGCGAAGAAGAACAAAAGAAGCGAAGAAATGTAAATATAAAGTTAAATAAATATTTCATTTCCTCGAGTGGGGATCGAACCCACAACCGTCGCGTTACAGTCATACCCTTATGCCCCTGGGCCACGAGGGCCTCAAATTATTATTCTCTTATTTATTATATATTATTTTAACCTTACAATGAAAAATATTTGGATAGATTTAAAGACTTTTTTATTAATTCAGTACAGCTCAACTTAGACCTTGCGGTCTATGTCTGCACTTTATACTATTACTATTGCGCATCCCGCAGCTATCAGGGTAGGAAGAGGGACCTAGTGTTAATACCTTACGTTCCTATAAAGACTCATTATCATTTAGTATACATATAATTGAGGCCGGTCGTGGTGCAGAGGCACAAAGTGTGACTGTAAAATCCACTGATTGTGGGTTCAATACCCACTCGTGGAAGTGAAATATTTATTTACATTTATATTTTCATTTCTTCACTTTACTTTCGCCACTCAGCACGCAATGCCTCCAGAATTCGGCGGAAAGTGAGGAAAGGAGTGTTACACTAGGTTCCCTCTGCCTGCCCTGCTGGGTGCGGGATACAGCGTGAAGCTGATTTTTTTTATTATTTTTTATTATTAGATAGATTCCTATCTCTTATTAAATCCAAATAAAACAGCATAAGGATATGAAATAAAGTTAATATCGTAATAAAAGTGGTTCAATGTTTTATATTCTTCAATATTATGAAATAAATCCGGTAAACAAATAAGATATTTATTTCTTAAAACAAGAAATACTAATAATCTCTACAACTGACATATTTAAACAGTCGCTAATAATAAAAAACGATATCTGTATCTGGCATTCTATTGATCAAGACGTACGTTTCAACTGATTGTCGACTAATTCCTACCGCTCAAATAGAGGCTCTACAACGCAAATAAATTCCTCGCATTCAAACGAAGCAGCCAAGCGAGAGAGCTGCGATAAAAATACGATTGACTCTCTTGACGATATTTTTTTTCTATGAAAACAAACGTTAATCTCTAGGGACGTAGTTTATTTTTTTATTTTATTTACTAGAGGTTTTTTAGGTTTAAGATATTTATAATAAATTATTCTTATTTTTGTATACATAATTTGACTGTGTGCCATAAAACCAAGTTTGCGTACAAAAATAACATTAAGTGAGGCCAGTCGTGGCGCAGCGGCACGAAGTGTGACTGTAAAATCGTTGTAGGGTTCGATCCCCACTCGAGGAGATGAAATATTTACTTAAATTTATATTTTCATTTTTTCGCTCTGGCGTCGAGGCTAAGCGCGGCGTTGAGCTCTGCCACTCAACACTCAATGCCTCCAGAATTCGGCAGAAAGTCGGGAATAGAGTGCCTTAACACTAGGTTCCCTCTGCCTACTCTGCTGTGTGCGGGATACAGCGTGAAACAGCTTTTTTTAATAACATTAAGTTGGCAGTTGACTAACAAAATCTAAACAATAAAAGTCTAACATTTAAAGTTTATAGCCTCTCGCGTAACGCTGAAGATGCAAGCAGCTGTTTAGAATACGAGATATGACTTGCCTCGCGAAACAAGCCAGATGTGGAATTTGGCATTTTGTTCGACCAAGAATGGAACGAAGCTTACGGCTTGCGCATTTTCACAAAAAAGTTCTTTATATTTTTTTTGAATAAATGATAAGTAGAATCAATTGCGAAATGAGTTTTCGAAGAAATGAAAATTGATAAATACAATTTTTACTTAGAACGTCTATATAAAAACTCGACAAGGATGTATCCATTACGTATAAAGAAGGAAGGAAAACAAGAAAAAATATTACTAAATCCCCTAACTTAAGCCCCTCAACAGACAAGAAAGCCAGTCGTGGCGCAGGGGCAAAAAACGTGACTGCGATCGCGACTGGTTGTGGGTTCGAATCCCACTCAAGGAAATGAAATATTTCTTTATGTTTATATTTCTTCGCTCTGGCACCTCTAAAAGTTCGACGAAAAATAAGAAACGAAATGCGTTAACGATAGCTTCCCTCTGCCTACCCTACTGTGTGAGGGATACAGCGTGAAGCTGATTTCAAAACATTTCCTATTCAATTTCTATAATGGCAATTCATGGAACAGTGAATATCCTTCATATTAAGTAATTTAATATCGACATGACAAAGTTACTTATGTATAACCAAAGACAAAGCTATTAGATATCATTGTCAGTGTGTAGTACAGGTAGGACACTTAATAGCTACCGTCACATCGATTGCTTGTAATTACACAATATTGTTGTTTGCTTAGATCTGGTTTCACCGTGTTGATTGTTGTAGCTGTGGGTATGTGTGGATGTATATTAATAGTAGCGACTCGCTGGCGGCTTCGTCCGCTATAAGTTCACATTTTTTTATTTACTAATCTGAATGATTTTCGTGTTCTAATAACATTATCATTTTAAAGATAATATCTAATACAAATAATTGAAAATTATAGTCTGAGCCAAAAATTAAAAAAAAATTGTAGTAATTTTGTCGAACCAAATACATTATATTGATATGATTTTTTTATTTATTAACCGATTTAAATAAAACACTAAAGTTGAGGAAAATAAGCGAAAATATAATAGTCCGAACTGCACTTAAATCGGTTTATCCGAAAAACAGACAAAAATCACAAAAAAAATAATTGGTGTGGGCTCTATTATTATGCTAGATATCCATAGTAATGGATTTTCTCACATATCTTTCATATATTAATTAGTAACCAATTAGTCACAATTTACTAAATAATATAAAATAATGTTTTGGTGTTGGTATTAATATCATTATATGATGATATTGATGTAATTTCTTTTTTAATTTTATTAAATAAAATTGCCCTTAACCAGCGTAAATTAGAAATTTTGCGCATGTTTAAAAATTATTCCAAATGTACTACAAATTACTCCTTTTATACTTAAATAATTACAAGAATAGCAAAACTTTTCCCAGTAAAGTGGTGTCCCGGAAGATGAAAAATTAAAAGACTAAAATATGTTCCCCTTTTAAAGGATACAGTAGAATGCGAACTCAACGAAACTCTTGCGGTGATCCACAAACGTCATTTAAAATGTAAAAGCGAGGCCGTTACAGTTGGTACAATTTTACTGCGTTTACGTCAAATTAATAAATAATTAACTCTTTTGTTAACAGGGCTGTGTAGCCAAGGAAAAGGTGAACTCTTAATAAGCTATTTTTTATTAGAAGGTATTTTTTTGTACTTTTTGTCAACAAATATGAATTGCAAGAGTTTATAACATTTTATTAAAATAAAGGAATTATTCATTTATGTATTTTTTTATAATTTGCAATAAAAAATGTACCATTTAGTTAGATAATAGAGGACAGTCGTGGTGCACAAGCATGTAACTATAAGCGTGAGAGGTTCTGGGTTCAATTACAACTCAAGGAAATGAAATATTTAATATTTTGATTCCTTTACTTTGGTGTCGAGGCAAAGAGGTGTTAAGTTCCGCTACTCAACACGCAAGTCCTCCAGAAATCGACGCAAAGTGTGGAGCGGAGTGTCTTAAGGGTCTTGTGGAATGCAGCGTGACACCTAAAAATAATTACATAATATTTAATGTAAGCTGCAACATGAAAGCTAGTTAAAATAATGAAAACATTACTAAGCAACTCTAAAGCAGTCCAACGAAGCGGTACTAGAGTGACTCGTAAAGCTTTAAAGACTAAATGTAATGCTTCTGTAGAAATCCTAGGTGCCTTATGTTCGTATTGCAAGTTACCTGATACGCTTTTTGGATGTAATGAAAGTAAATCTTAAAATCTCCTGAAAATTCTTTGGGTTTTTCAGTTCAGTGAAGTACTTAGTAAACAAGTCAGTATTACATTACTAAAGTTGTAGAGAAGAGTTTTATTCTGATTATATCTGATCTTATAATTGATATGTTAGTCTATCTTGTAATAAAAACATATTATTTTGTGAATTTTGTAAGGCTTTCCTATATATAAAAAGACCAATTCTATGATATGAGCCCGTTTACAAAAAAAAATATTTTGTAAAAGTACTATTATAAACTGTTATAAATATTTTCTAATCAATTAAGTTTCATTTTATTACACAAAGTGAAAAAGTTAAAACGATTCATGGAAATTTATCGTCTAGGAAAAAAATAAGTAATTAATCATATATAGCCTTACATAGCGGTGGGCAGAGAATGATTAATATTTATAATTTATTTCTTTTATTAAAGTTTGCCTAGCATATAATTTAGCGTCAGAATTAACATAACAAATAAGACCTTCCGATGCTTTTTATATTACTACTAGAAAGTTAAAAACATTATACACTATGAGTGTATCAGCTCACTCTTAAACGTAACTCTTATATATATATATATATATATATGTGTGTGTGTGTGTGTGTGTATATACATATATATATATATATATATATGTCTCGTATGTATGTGACAGTATCATTAAAATATGTTATAACGAGATTTAATGAGAAAGAGGTATGTAGAGACCGTAGCATTTAGCACTCCGTTCTCTCTGACTATCCCGCTAGGGATAAAGCGCGAAGCTAAGTTATGTTAAGTTAAGTTAAGAGATTTAATAAAGATAAAACAAATACTATTCTTAATAATAGACAAGTATTTGTGTTAAGTAATTTTTTAATCGATGGTAGGACAATGTATTCTAATATATTTGATTATTTAAAAATTAGAAGCATTCTATATAGAAGGCTTCTTAGTTTTCGTCTTAAGCTCTTGCAATGAGTAAGACATTTTTAAGATTTCGACAGAATTTTTGATGGAGAATTCAAGACTGGTTTAAAAGAATAACAAATTATATTTATTTATTAAATACTTTTTCTGGCTCTACTTTTAGTGATCACTAACATAAATGCAAATGACGTCTAAAGGACTCCATTTTACTGCAATTAGAAATTAAATAGTATAGTGGAATGCTTTGTTTTCCATTTGTTCGAGTCGGCCTTATTGTGATGATGAGCGATGTCATAGAGGCAAACTGAATTACGCGTTTCAGTTGCAAGTGCCAATAGCAATTTAAAGTGGCTATTGATCTACAATTGGAAAATAATATTTTATTTTGTTTTAAATTCATAGTAACTGACTGTACACGCATCGATACAAGCATAGATTCTAAGATATTTTCACGGTTTTTTCTATAATAAATTATAATTTATACAAAACGTGGGGTTGAGTTCCGCTATTTAACACAGTCGTCTGTCAATAAGAAAATAGAGAACGCGAAGCACTAAATTCTCCGCAAGAGATGAGATATATAATATAGTATTATTATTAAAAATATATATTTTATATATTGTTACAATACTTGCTATAAGAATAGCCTTCATTTTGTAAATATATGTTATGATATGAACGAAAGGAATGCTTCACGTATGACACCACAATGTACGTGATGTTGGCTTAACGCATTTAATTAAACGTATATATGTATGATACGTATTATTTCAAAATAATATATAAAATTTTATTAACAAGTTTAAAAAAGAGGTTTTCAATTTGACAGTATTTTTTGTTTATTGTTATTTTGATTATTTGATATCGAATTCCTGAGCCAATTATATATTTATTTTGATGAACATATTTTTTTAAGAACAATTAACAGATGGGGAACGGAGTTTTAACGCCAGTTTCCCTCTGCCTATTCCGCTGTGTGCTGGATACAGCGTAAAGATGATTTAATTTTTATGATGAACTTATATGTTTCAGTGTCCAATACATATTTTATGTTTTATACATACTGTAACTCGAACGATAGTTCCAAATGCCTAAGCTTAAAAATGGGCGAAATCAATAATAATAATAATACCCCTGTGTAAAGGCATTGCGTTGCCATAATTCAGCAGAAAGTGGGGAATGGAGTATCTTAACACTAGGTTCCCTCTGCCTACCTTGCTGTGTGCGGGATACGGCATGAAGCGTGAAATAACATTAAATTAGCTTCACGCCGTATCCCGCACACGTAAGGTAGGCAGTGGAAACCTAGTGCTAAGACACTCCGATCTACACTTTCCTTCAAATTTTAAAGGCATTGCGTTTTCAATGGTGGAACTCAACGCCGACACCAGGGGCCGACACTCGACACCAGAGTGAAGAAGTGAAAGTATATATAAATTTAAATAAATATTTTGTTTCCTCGAATGGGAATCGAACCCACAATCTGTCACGTTAACAGTCACACTGTGCACCACCGCTGGCTTCAAACTTAAGTAATACAACCACATTTTTCCTCTCATCTCTCATTTTAGTGACGGAATGAATTATGTCACTTTAATTTTCATTATGAAACAAAAGCTTAAAATATAACTGACTAAATTCCACAGAGACAAATAGCAAGTAAGAATAATTCTAGAACAATACTGTACCGCAAGCTGTACTTGTCACCTGCCGCACTGTGCCCGTCTGATGCAAATCTGTCGCCCGGGGTTGTATGGAATAATTTGTATTTCTACTTGGCCAATGGAATATCCGTTATTATCAATTATGTTATATATTTGTGTTAATTTAAAATAGTTAATATTATTGTTTTTAATATTAAGAATTTATTTTAGTTACTATTATTTATTTTGTTCGTTCACTTCATTTGCTCCTGTATTTTTTCTAATATTAATAATTTT
Organism: Heliconius sara; assembly: GCA_917862395.2. Lineage (NCBI taxonomy): Eukaryota > Metazoa > Arthropoda > Insecta > Lepidoptera > Nymphalidae > Heliconius > Heliconius sara. The sequence continues at coordinate 16,322,084 of OU860789.1, read as the reverse complement.
ATTTCCCTGTCTATATATATGTCTACTTATTATTCTTTTTTGTCTTGTTTTCATTATTTATATTTATATTTTCTTATTGATGCTATTGTAAACTGAAAATAATTTATAAATATATTTAATAAATCGTATAGTTTATTCGAGTCCCTTAGTGTTGTATAATATACTGAATTTACTATTGTTTATTAATTAAAACATAGGAAATATTATGATGTTATCTTATGACTTTTTTGCAGCATTATATTTAGCAGGTAGGTATAGAATATATTGGCACTAAGACCTCCCTCGCTTTAAGGGAGACACGTTAGTGCAAAGTGTTAACTTTGCCCCTTAATTAAAATGAACCTACAACTATCTCGCTGAAACTGGAATGGTGTGTTGCTGAGCTAAGTTAGCCACAAATAATTTAAATTATTTATTAAAGTCAAAACGATATAGGTTTCTATGTATAACAAATGATATACCTGTACCTGTATTTAATGTAAAATAAAAGCGCCTTAGACTGTCATAATATTATAGTTATTATATTATATTATTGCCATTATTTTTTTAGTATGTTGTACTTCTAATATATTATATCTACTTTTTTATAACTTAATTTTAGTATTCTTTATGTATTTATATTTAAAATCACGCTTCACGCCGTATCCCGCACACAGCAGGGTAGGCAGAGGGAACCTAGTATTAAGACACTCCCTTCCCCATTTTTATTTGTACATATTTATAATAACCATATGTTGGATAGCATAACAATAAATTTCAGATCCATAAACTTAATTAATAACAGTAACGAGAACCGATATCATTATATCATTCCACAAGAATGATATTGGGAAAAAAATCATTGGCGTTGAAAATATGAAACGTATAACAAAGGAAAAGTCGAAATTGCATAATTTTTGCCCTACGCTATGTGAACGAGTACATTCGACACCTTATTGAATAAATATACATATTTTGCGCCGTCTGTTTGTGGTAACTTTTGACATTTGATTTTCATAAAGATAAAAATAAGAAAGTATTATTTCAGTGCCTTTTTTAGTTAATGAAGGAACGAGAGCGTCTCCAATCCTAATTTCATATAACTATTAAATATATACTTAAATTAAATAAATCAAATCAAATCAGCTTCACGCTGTTTCCCGCACACCGCAGGGTAGGCAGAGGGAACCTAGTGCTTTTAGACACTCCGTTCCCCACTTTCTGCCGAATTCTGGAGGCATTGCGTGTTGAGGGCAGAACTCAACGCCGCGCTTTGCCTCGGCACCAGAGCGAAGAAATGGAAATATAAATTTAAGTAAATATTTCATCTCTTCGAGTGGGGATCGAACCCACAACCAGTCGGTTTTGCAGTCACACTTCGTGCCGCTGCGCTGCGACTGGCCTTAAATTAAAGATAATATATTTCAAGTTACCTAAGTAATCAACTTTTATCATTTAGCAAACATAGCCTTGTGTAAGATTTTACCTCAAAGGGCATTTTTGGTAAATAACAGTATTGGAAAATGGAGAATACTCCATTCTTAACACTCAACATAATTTTTTATCTAAAACTATCTAAAACTCTAAAATTCATTTATTTGCAGTTAAACATTTTTAAATTGATATTGTAACCATATTTGCACAAGATTGCCTTTTTCATTCTAACAACAGCGTTAAATGATAATAAAGCGATCATGACAGGTAATAAAGAGGGCATGCAATATTTTTTCATATTTATCGCCGTTTGTTTTACAACCTAATAAACAAGAATTTATGATAACGGTAACAGATTTGGCCTAATAATGAATGAATTTTATAGAGTACACTTTTTCTCGTCAAAATAAATTTTGTGAAAAAATGTTTATTTAAAGGCAGTGGATATAAGTTAATTAAGATGTTAATAAATAATCATTTTTGGCAGCTATATAGAACATATACATAATAATAGGAGGAAATATTATAATATAATAAAAGGCGAAACGTAAATAGAACTACAACTTAAAAACAGATAAAAAGGAATCTTTATACTTAAACATGAAAATAGCAGAATATGACAGCCAATAAACCAACAAATAAACCTGTTAACCTCGAAAACCCATACTTACGAAGAGATGAGTAATTTATACAGAATGTTTATATCACCACGACTTTAAATGTAATCACAGTTGTAACTACTTTATAAAAGCCTAATAGATAAAAAAAAATCTCAAAAATAAATAAGTGATTTCTTCAAACAAAATAAATAATAAAATTATCATTGGAACATAAAAAGCCATTAGTCAAGAACGACGCACGCAGACATAAACTTATCAAAGAAATCGAATCGTAGGCATTAGCGACAAAGTTCAAAGTTGATTATCCTTTAGTAGTATTTTTGTAGTAGTATGTGTTTACGTTATTGGTATCTATGCGTAACTGCGTCACACGAAATACAGGTATGGATAAACAACGAGCAATAAAAAATAAAACCTACGTCTAAACTGTTGAGGTATCTTGATTAATTTCTTTAGGTATGGGCTTAAAATATTTTACCCTATATGCTGCTCCCGTAAAAGGAGCGCTGACGGTTCCATTCTGTATATAGTTGTACTAAAATACACAGCTCACTTTTTTAGATGTAAATATGAACAGTTACAGTTATATATGATATAATATAATTATATAAACATCACCTTCACGCCGTATCTCGCACACAGCAGGGTAGGTACAAGGAACCTAAAACACACAGTTTCCCAGTTTTCACCGAGTTCTGGAGGCATTGCGTGATAAGTGGCGGAACTCAACGCCGGGATGTTGCCCTGTTGTTGTTGGCGAAGAAATTAAAATATTATTATGTAATAATTCATTCCTCCGAGTAAGAATCGAACACACAACCGTTGCGTTACATTCACACTCTTGCGCCTCTGATTGCGCCACGACGGCTCAAATAATAATATAATTTGTACTTATTAATAGTATGATTATAGCTTTTATATATTAAGTATGTTACCATCAAAGCTAATTAGCTAACGCAACAACACTTTTATTCAGTTGTTGATTTCAATGCTTTGAATATAACTGTTTATAATAATTCGCGATAATGAGTGACGTAGCTATAGTACTTATAGGATAATATGTTTATATGTATAATTAATTTTATTTAGTTATTTTGTTATTTTTGTTAAAATACAGCTTAGTATTTATTTAAAAATGTTTCAATGTAACATTTTAATTTTGTGCTCCAGTCCGTATATATTTTTGAATAGATTTGTTTTGTATAAATTGTTATATTTGTTTAACATATTTAATTAATCCATCGTGTAGTACATTTTTGTTATTTAGCAAATATTATAAAATAATAAGAACTTTATAAATCCATATTTACAAAATAAAAATTTAGTCACTTAAGCTTAACTTCTATTACTTTTTCTTAGAAAACATATTAAAATGTGAACGTAGCGGGATTTGAAGTCCCGCCTCTTAAAAATCTTTTTATTCGTTTTTTTATGTTTTTTTCCTAAGTGTAGAATCATACTTTAAAATAGTTTAGAATTATTTAAATTCAAAAGTAATAAGCACATTGTTTAATTCGTTTAAAAGTTCAGTTCGTGAACTGTAACTCTATTAAAAGTTTGTCAGAATGCGCCATGTTGCTCTGGTCGCTGTTAGAGCATTGGCAAATATATAAAAAAATGCATAAAACTGCACATAAAGTTAAAATCACATTCAAAAAAATATTTCAATACAGATTCATATATGTGAGGTGTTCGTGGCGTAGGTGCACAGTGACGCTGTGACTGCACTGTGACGCGAGGGTTTTGGGTTCGATCCCCACTTGCGAGAATGAATTAATATTTTCCTTTCTTAGGTCTGGCACCAAAGCAAAAGCCTGATGTTAGTCGCCAATCAACACGCAATGACTCGAAAAATCCGCCGGAAAGTGGGGAGCGAAGTTTCTTACTACTAACTAGGTTCCCTCGGCCTATCATGCCATTTGTGAACACAACGTGGAGCTGATTATGATTTGACGAGTCAAGTTTAAATGTATACTAAATTCATTAATATCATTTTTTTTAATACATTTAAATTGATTTATTTATAATTGAAAGCTTTTCATAGATTTTCTTTAAACACAAAGTGAATATACGCAAGAAATGCTAGATAAAATAGCTTTTTTGCATCAAGTGTATCAAGAGTATCAATTCCATATTAAATCTGTTAACATTAAATTTTAAAGCTAGCATTTCGAGACATTTTTTTTTGCATTGCGAGTGGCAAAGGTCAACTTTATTCTGCCGAAGCGGGAAGAGTCATTGACCTTTTTGAAAATCAAACATACGAATATCACGTTAATAGTGAAATTTGACACCATGACAGTCTTTATTTAATTTTTCAATAAAAATTGCCCCCAATAATAAACAACTTTTGTATATGTGCCATTTTTTTATTTCTGAAACTTTAGCTGGTCTGTTATGTCCTTCGTCAGATGCTTCTGATCTTTAATTGTTTTATGGTAATGTATGAAATCACGCTAGATAACTTTTGCTAAGGCGATATTTCACTATTTCTTATATTTAGGCCAGTCGTGGCGCAGATGCATAAAGTGTGACTGCAAAGTCGTCTGGGGTCGATCGCCACTCGAGGAAATACAATACTTATTTAAATTTATATTTTTACTTCTTCGCCCTGGTGTCGAGGCAAAGCGCGGCGTTGAGTTCCGCCTTTCAATACGCAACGCCACCAGATTTCGGCGGAATGTGGGGAATAGAGTGTCTTAACACTAGGTTTTTTCTTTCTTATATTTTAATAACATGAGTTGAACCTGGTTTTGATTTTTTGCTTAGCACATTCTCCTTTAATATTTTTTGTTAAAGTAGCATTTTATTTTTGCTTGTAGTTCCTGGACTATAGCCTAGATCTTGCCCAGGCCTTATAATTTAACAATGAAAACAATCCTTTGATTTCTAGTACCTTAGAAGATCTGCGTGTACAAACAAACCAAAAAAAAGAAAAGATTGTTTTTTTGTTTTATATTTTTTTATTATATTTTAGAAACAGATAATATCTGATTTTAACTCGTACGATTTTGACTGAAATGCATTTGGTCAATAGAAAGTAAAAATAGCATAAACCATGTCGCAACATCATATTGGTCAAAATCAAATATTATATAGTTAATTAATTATATCACCTTTAATCAATAAAATCTTTTGTTTTTTTTTTCGAAAACACAAGAGGAAAGTGAAATCAAAATGCAGAACACAATGAAGCAAAGAAAAGAAAAGGCAAACAAGGGTACCTAAACCGGATGATCTAAGAAGAGTAACCAGAATAATCTCAATAAATGTGTTTTAAAAATGGCTTAAACTAGTATGAACACTTTAATAAAAATATATTGAATTTTTATATAAAGCGTCATTAGCAGCGTATATTTGTTGACAAGGTAATAAGGGAAAACTACCGCAACCACCAAAAGTAAGTCGGTGTCCAATATCAAATATTTGGTCTTGAATTGACTTACTTTATTGATAAAAGTAAGTAGACTTACAGATTCATTACAAAAGAATTACATATTAATTTTAATAGTTGTTTAAGTCTATAATTCATAATAGGATATTTGAACATAATGTCATGCTTTTATTTCTATTGAATTCTATATTTATTCAACGATATATGTTTATATACATATAAAGTTTATGGCAACAATTAGCATGAATACTACGATAAAAACAAAATACAACTATTCTGTTATAAGTTTAAAATTAAAAAAAAGATATTTAGAATATTCCTATGTGATATTTTGGAATAAATTGAATTGTAAATTTTATCTAAATCCTGAATATATACTGAAAACCTTTCATTTCATTGATTTAGCCAAAACGTAAGTTTAGAACTCGGTTATAACTTTATAAACAGGGAGAAAACAAAAAAGCAAAAAAGCGAACTTAGACAAGTTCACTTTTCTATTTACTTCCTTAAATGGTAGATAAAAATAAGAAAAAAACATAGTATAATTTAACAAATGGTGGCTGCAATTCTTCTGGCCCTTCTCGTATTTGCCGGATAATCAAGTACCTAAATTGTTTTTCAAGTTAGGTGTAAAGCGGTTCCGTACTTCCAAAGAAACAGTGACCGCATATAAGATCACTTGGTCGGCCTGCCAGGAACATTTATATCGAGATCCTGTTAAGGTATCAAAGTAAAATTAATATAAAATATTCAGGTCTACGGTCCCTTGAAGCACAGAAACGCAATCAAATAATACGAGCATTTATGCATCGTTTTTTGCTGCATTTTGTTTGAAGTCCCAAGCGATATCAAAACCTCTAAGGTATATACTTCTCGTTGACTTATAGTTGTAAAATTTGGCACAAAGTGGGAACTAATAAAACAAATAAAGGAAAAAAATCGAAAAAGGAAAATTTATAGATATTTGATTTAAAAACATTACAAACTTATATTTGTGGTTCATTTTATACTAAAGAAATAAAGTACATACGCCAACAAATTTAGGCGTGGTAACTTTATTATCGCGTGTTCAAAGATATCTGTAGAATAATGTTTCTCGTAGACTTATAATTATGAATTTGTGTGTGAGTGAAAACTTGCAGTGCAAAAGAAAGAAAAGATCTGAATAATAGAAATTTATGTTTATATTAAATATAAAAACTATTACAAACTAAAAATTGCAGTTTATTTACTTAAATAATCAAACTTAAGTTTGTCAACTGAGTGAGCTTCACTACCCGTTAACCAACAATCCTGAAAATGGTACAAGCCCGATTCGCACTTGACGATGTTGACTTGTCTACAATTGCATTACTAACAGGGATTAAGCTTAAAACGCTGTATACTTGTCATTTATTTATAGCTGTAGCAATACGTTAGACATAGTAGGATGTGGCGACATTATCAATTCAATGCCTTGAAATGCGAATTTCCTGTACAATTTTCCTTAGTTTCAGCAACTTTCGTCAAGAATACTTGAGTGGATCAAAACGTTTAAACCTATTATTCATTTTATTTACTTTTTCATTTTAAAGTGCCAGATATTCAATCATTATTCGCCCGTTCTTGACGGTATACCGCCTATTTTCATGATCGCTTAAAATACACGGTGCACAAATTGTATGTTCATTGTCGATGGTGGACATAATGCTATGCCTCATTACCTAGAAATATAACCTAAACGCAAAATTTTAACTTGAATCCATATGATCCATAATTTTGCCAAAATAGTTCTTGGCAGAATATTATATTGCGTCTTGATTACATCAATATTTGCCTAAAACAACGTAATTTATAGACATAGTATTTCTCAGATATTGCTCTATAATTCTAAAATATATAATTCATTAGGGAGGGATATTATGTTTATGTATTTAAACTATCTCTGAGGCCCACTTCGGAAGATAAGGGAGCCGCAATAATCAACATAAGACATTCTATCGCCCAACTTAGAATAATTATTGTGAATTCCTAACATGGTCTCTGGCTCATAAGGTAACCTCTACAGTATCGAACTTTGATAAGCAAATGTTCTGCTAACGAGGACTTTAATAACGTATAATATAATAACGTAACAATAAAGTATCGTATTTCATTGTTAACCAACTTCAAAAAAGGAGGATATCATTAAAATGGATATATTTTATGTAATCTTTTTGTTTTGGGAATTATGTATGAATTATAGTGATTCTTTCTTTGTATGATCCCTATACAAATTTTATATTTAAAATGTCAAAAGAAAAGAAGAAAAGAAGGAAAAATTGTCATTTATATAATTATATTTACGTTCGTTCATGCTTACATTTTCTCTTCTTCTTCAGTTAACATTGCTTACTTATTATATAAAGGCGTACTGATGTGTCGGTAGTTTTAGCGAATTATTAACTTTAGTTAATTTTTAACTTTCATAAAATTAGTAATCTTTTTTGTGTAAATTTCTTTATGAAACATATGTACATCATTCACCATGACCGTGTCTTGCTATGTTTGTACCAAGAGTTAGACCGCCTAGATGGCTGGATGTCGTAATGTTAGACCAAAAACTAATTAATTTTACCTATCAAATATTATTAATTTTATTAAAAAAACACAGAAAGTGTCACCTATGCCAAAAAAAATATATTTTAAAACTTTCAGGTGGCCACGAGTCGTGCTAATGTTATTAAAACTAGATAGTTTCAATTACAGTAATCACAATTTAGTTAGAATTCGTTTGTTTAAATATAATGGCGATATGGTTGTAGAGTATGTAACCAATATTACCTATTCTGTACGGCGAGGTGAGTTTCCTATATCAACATTAGTCCCCCAAACTTTTGATTTAGTTACTCCGAAGAGAAGGTATACACTACGTACTTTATAGAAGCCAACATGATATTGGGGTGAATCAATTAATATTATAAATAAATAAAATATTGTACTTTCAATAATTTCTAAAATATTATTTTTTATATTCTAAGTATCGAACATCATCAAGTATAACTCATAAAATAAATGAAAATAAATCAGCTTCACGCTGTATCCCGTACACAACAGTGTAGGCAGAGGGAATCTAGTGTTAAGACACTTCGTTCCCCACTTTCTCCCGAACTCTGGAAGTATTGCGTGTTGAGTGGCAGAACTCAACGCCGCGTTTAGCCTCGATACCAGAGCGAAGAAATGGAAATATAAATTTAAGTAAATATTTCGTCTCCTCGAGAGGGGATCGAACCCACAACCAGTCGGTTTTACAGTCACACTTCGTGCCACTGCGCCACGACTGGCCTCAATTCAGTGGAGTTTACTCATAACAATCTATAATCTGTTCTATATAAAGTAAACCTCTGAAGGCTACGTGTCCTACTTTACACAATCGCTACACATAAAATATCTAATGTAATATCACTTAAAGAATTGCTTTTAAATACTTAATTAATTATATTAATAAGCACACACAGACGATCTATAAAAAGGCAATTACGACTTACCCCATGATAAACAATCAAATCCTACAACACAAGGGGTTCCTTTTGTATAATAGATAATTATATAATTAGAGTTATGACCAACATTATGTCGTACAAACGTGCAATATGAATTTATAGTATTGTAATTATATTATGAAAGCCTTTATTTTACGCTTTATCCCGCATATAGCAAAGTTAAGAGTATTTGAGACATTGCGTGGTGAATAGTGGAACGTGTCTACGTTTGTTTGTTTTGCATAAAAATAACTGATTCCCATCTGAAGATGGGAATCGAACCCACATCTACAATTATTTCATGATAGTATATAGCTATCTATGATCTCAATATAACTATATTATTAGTATAGATTCATTTTACAATATTTAAGAGTATGTTAAAAGTTATTGTTGGGTAGGTTGGTTCTAATTGCATACGATAACTGAGGGTGATGATATATTCTTCTGTTTAGCTTCACGCTGTATACCGCAGGCAGGGTAGGTAGAGGAAGCCAAATATTACGCTCCGCTCCCCCCTTTCCGACAGTTCCGAATTTTGGAGGCATTGCGTGGTGAGTAGCGGAATTCAATGAAGAAATGAAAATATTGAATATTTCATTTTTGGAAATCGAACCCTAGTAGGTTCTCGAAGCGAAGTGTGTCTGTAAACATGACAGTCCTGTCTGGTTTATAGTCATTAACCTCTCCTGCGCCACAAATAATGTCACTGGACTGTGCTACTCAATCATACATATATCAATATATATATATATATATATATATATATATATATATATATATATATATATATATATATATATATTTAAATTACTGTTAATTATTTATATTTAAAAATGTTTCTAGTAGTCTTCATCTTTAAAAATTACCAGTTGACAAACAAATGTACATTAGCAAACAGGTTCTTACGGAATGTACGAACCTACGGAACTCGAATAAGCGTTTAATTTTCTGAGAACATTACGCACAATCTTCTCATAATAAATCATTAAAATATGCTGGTATATTTGAGAAACGTAAATACACTCCTATTTGCGTTATTAAGCTTCACGCGGCGCTGGGAGGAGATATATTTTGGTGTCCGCGAGCGCAGTTGTATTCATTATTCTTCGAGCCGCAGTGGATTAGCACTTATTAGTTACTTTACAAAAGCTTATTGTGTGTGTTATTAATTGTTTAATTTATGAGCTTTTAATGGATTTTTTTACTTTAATTCTAATTTCCATTTTAATAATATATTTGTCTATATTTTAAGAATTTATGTTATAGTGATCATTTTATATCTTTATTTTTATCTATTAAGCGTGAAATTTTGAGTGTCCAACTTAACTGAGAATGTACCTATTTATTATTACTATATACAATCAATTTGTTAGATTTGAACCTTCCACTTTAGTGTAGTCAGACATCCCATTTAGACCTCAGTGGCTTTGTTTATAAAAGTAATAATTTAATAAATATTATTCTCTTTTTATCTTGAAATCCTGAGATGAATATAATTTATAATATTATTTTTTAAGCTAAACGCATTATGTAAAAAAAAGGGAAAAAATCCAATCCAATAGTGATTGCGTGTAATAAATATAATAATAATATTATAATAAAAAAAACAAAATATTTTAATATTATTATTGTTTGGTTATAAAACAAAAGCTACACCACAAACATTACGCCAAGTTTACGCGATACGCTCAGAGTTTCGGCTCGAGCAGAAGTTGATGAAACTACCGTAAATGTTGATACAGGAAACTCTCATCTCAGCGCATTGAATTGATAATGTTGCACTAAGTTCTACTATTTTCACTCAACTTGCTCCTATAGTGCGGTAAGTATTTAAGTATAACAGTATAATATATAACGTGCCAGTTCTTGAACTGCTTCAACTATTCGGGTATTTGTTCTTAATTGCTTGTACTGTTAATGAATATTGTGCAGTGCATTTAAATAGCATTAACGATTTCGCGTTGTAATGGATTCGATTTTCTAATGACTGTATGTTATTCATATTTTTGTTTATATTGGTTGTGAACTATTAAAAAAGTCATATAGTTATTTAAAAAAAAAAATTTAAAGTGAGGGCGGTCGTCGCACACGGGCACAACGTGTGGCTGTAAAACCGACTGGTTGTGGGTTCGAGCCTCACTCGAGGAGATGAAATATTTATTTAAATTTATATTTTCATTTCTTCGCTCTGGTGTCGAGATAAAGCGCGGCGTTGAGTTCTGCCACTCAACGCGCAATGCCTTCAGAATCCGGCAAAAAATAGAGAATGGAGTGTCTTAACACTAGGATCCCTCTGCCTACGCTGCTGTGTGAATCTGATTAATATTTTTTTATATATATATACAAGTAATAGCAGCCTTTTTGTTTGCTATACTATGAACTTAATATAATTTGGATTATTATTTTTTGTCCCGCATTTTTGATTAAACATATGTATTGATAGACTTAGACCTATTTAATTTATATTTTGACCATAGTCTTTTGCATAGTACATAGATATGTACACACAAATTCACTTAAATTAGTTGAAACCTAAATAAAATACATATAGTAATTTATTTATAGTTATATTTCTTTTTTATAGCAGGCAAAGGAATAGACTTACTGTTTCGCAATTTGCGTGTTTGCAGGAGCGCCACTAAACAACGCTCTTTACCTCGACACTATAACGAGAAAATGAAAATGCTAAATATTTCGTTCCCCAAAAGGGAATCGAACTAACCCCAATGTGCCCCTGCGATGTATCATGTCATAAACAAACACTATAGTTATATAAAGTTTGTTGATGACATATATTGCGAAATAATTAAGTTAGTTGATATCAGAATACAAGGCACAGGTGTTTCATTACCTATCGCTGAAGTGTAGTTGAGCTCTCTCAATTCTATTAAAACTTTCTCAATATCATACTGTGTTGTCTATGAACTTGATTTTATATATGACGTTAAAAAATTGTGTTGTTAGAAAATAAAATGAAGTTTTAAATACATATGTATATTATAATTATGTGCTTAAAACTTTTATTATTTGTACCTACTTAAAACTTACCATACGTAGGTAAAAGTTTTAAGTTTATTCATAAGTTTAAGAGGTGTTAGTGTTTTATTAATATATAATATTAAAATAACTGAGATTTTTCTGGTATAGGGACTTAACTCTTAACTAAGTGCGTTGTTTTAAAATTAAAAAAACTTAATATATTTCTCGAATGGAAATTGAACCCACAAAAATCGTAATTATAATGTGATCATGATAAAGATGAGCTAAAATGTAAATTTTTAAACTAAAGCGCGTCTATTATTCTATTCTAATAGTTCTATTTAAGGAACAAGATACTGTTTTACCAGGCTAACGCTAGAGCATTTTGAGGTAGAAAGCTAGTACTATTTAAGAATTTCAAAACGTCCCTCTACACATTGAATTGATTGGGAAACTAAACCCACAGAAAGGTATGCGCGATAATTGCGGGTTCAAATTCTACTAGGGGGGAGAAATATATTAATAACGAAGTAGGTTCCACATATCAGATATGTTTGTAAAAAAATATTCGAAGGGAGAAAATGGATTAACTTACTTAATAGTTACTTTTATAAAATGTAAAGAAAATACTATGATCGAAATTTTTTTAAACATTTTGCGAAATTTTCTGTTTTGTCCGCACGCGCTAGGTTAGGTTAGCCAAAGTTCAATTTGTGTGCGTGAATGTTAAAACGTTCCACAGCTTAACTCTACGGGACACATTTTGACCATTTACTCAAAAACTGCAATTAAAATTATCAATAAACTACTTCGCTGGGATCACCGTTCCGTCCACAAGGTTCCTGCAAAATTTCAAAGCTGTAGGCTTATCGGTCTAGGAGGATATACCGGAGGAGCATTACAACGGAACACACTTTTGACCAGTAAGAGCTTAGCTTCGCTCAGCTCAATAAATTAAAACTTTGCTAGCTATAAAAACTACACTAAAAATTATAGATAATTTAACATCTCGGAATTATAACGAAAAATATAACTGTTATTAGTTAATAAATAAATTATTAAAATCTTATTATTCGTGTAATATCTTGAAAGTTAATAAAGTATATTATAACTTAATTATCTACAAACTCAGTTCCGCTTGCTGAATTTCGTTTATAAAAGTGATTGACGGATCTCGATCAGCTAATTTTCCACCCAATCACTTACTCCGTGAACAAGCAAAATTTCACAGATTATAATCATATTGCCTCACAAATACCATTTTTAAATTAATTTTGTTTATAGTGCTATCATAATTTTTATAATAAAAATAAATACGGGCCACTATTTTTCTCAATTTCACGCTGTATTCAGCAGGTTAGGCAGAGAGAACCCAGTGTTAAGACATTCGATTCCTCACTTTTCTGCCAAAATTTCGAGACATTGCGTGTGAGATGCCTCGATATTACAGTGAACATTTTTTTAATGAATAGAAATGATAATACTTTATGTCATTTAATTAAATTATAATTATAAAATCGGATAGCACCGATGCGTTTACGAGCAAGCGTTAATTGGATTAATGACTCTGCCCAAATACTCCATCAGAATAATTATAATTAATCAATATTTAATATGAGAACGATGGGTGTTAAATAGCAGTTCTATGTAGTGAAAGAACATTTAATATTTTTTAATATTTATGTTGGTAATATTTCGTATAATTTTTATATTTCGTCATAATCTCAGATAAATATTTTAAATAAATAATAATATTCAATTTATATATGTAACTTCTCGAATGCTAGAAGTGACTAGTAGAAGCGTAAGGTGTCAGATGAAATTAAGATTTTTCTACTAATTAATAATATGAAACACACACAACAAAGTAAAAGGAATTTGATTGAAATAAAAGAAAAACAAATATAAATGCTCTTGGTTTTATTTTTTGTAACGACCAGGATATTAACGTATAATGTACAGAAGTTATAGATATATCTAAGTTACATTTGTTATAAAAGCATAAAGTAAATTCAAATACAATATTATATTCAGAATAAATAGTCTATTGAAGAAATATGAAATGCTTCATTATTATAACAACATTTATGTTACTTCAAACGAAATATACAGAATAGCACATATTTTATAGCTTTAAATACTATTAGTAGGTTAGAATATGTTTATATATAAACTTGTCAGTACTGCATATTATTTACAATGAATTTTCAGTATAAATCTTACAATATTACTTAGTAAATAAAGAATTTTCCTTTTCATTGACTCTGCTAAAATTTATACCAATTACACTTTTTATTAGCGTAACGTCCATAATATACTTAGTCCTTTTTTTCTAAAATCATCAATTTAACTTTGTCTAAGTCAATAAAAATACATTATTTGGCAAAGTTATATTAAAAATAATTAAACTATGAAATGTAAAAAAAAATTTTTAGATAATATGAAGAGAAGAAGTAATATTTATGGACGTCAATGGTTACGGAAAAAGATAAAAAACAGTAAAAATTCATACAAAGAAATATATGAGATATATTTAGAATACCTGCCAGTAAAAAGAAACTTCTAGACGTTTCCATAGCAATTTATACATCTCTACACATTCATTGTAAACATTAACTATTTCTGTTTCAATAAGTGATCTTGAAATAGGAAGTACATGGAAATTTTGTTCGATTACATTTTCTATATCCACTTATATAATTATATACAATTTAATACTAATTATTATCACGTTACGCGCTGTTTGAGGCTTTAATAAATGTATCAAGCACAAAATTGTTTCAAATATTTTCTAGAACATTCTATATTTTTATTTTTAGAGCAATATTGTTTCTGTATAAATTAACACATTTAAATGATCTATGTATTAGATTTTATTGTACATACGCGGTAAAAGCATTAAATATAATAATACTTAAAATAAGTAAGTTAATATAATAAGTAAAACGTGAATCCAACTTTAGAGTTTTGTTATTAAAGGTTAAATTAATAATTTCAATTTATTTCATACATAAACTTTGTATATAACGATTTGCGCGCTTTAAATAAATGTTTTAGCTGAATAACTTAAAGATAACGTATGTAATAAACTAAATATTAATATAATACTAACCGTTGCAATAGTAATACAAGCACTGTTAGCCATTATAATTACTTTACCATCGTTTGCGTACCATTTGTTGGCTCTATCTGGGACTCTATTACTTTTTTCAGAATCTTTATCGTCAAAGTCATCATCATAGACTTCTGTGCCATATTCATCATCTGAAGTAGTCCTTTCATCAGGATATTGGTAAATATGTCTATCATTACCTGGTATTTCTATATAAAAAAAAACAATTAATGTGAAAATGCACGCCCAACTTTTTTGTTTAAATTATATTATAAGAACAATATTATTAAAAACAATCTTACCATATAATCTGATCTTACTCTCCACGTCTCCGAGAGAATTTTTAGCTACACATATATAGCTTCCTAGGTCATCTCTACGAATATTTTTAATTGTCATTGACATTTCGGCTTCGAACATAGACTTTTGTCGAACAGTCATCTCGTGATGCTCTGATGGTATTATTAACTCACCTGCGGGACAATTTATTACTTAAAACGTTTGCTTTCAAATCTAATATTAGAATTTCATCTTTCGCCCGCCAAGTTTTATGAAAAATGTAAAAACTTCGGACAGACACCTAGAGTTTTATATCCGCTTTATAATTTGTTTCTTTTATATTCGTGATGCTTTACAAAGTTAATCATAATTCTATTAGCGGCTGTATCCAATTTGCTTACAAACTAATCAAACTGTAATTACAACCATAATTTGCTAAATTATAACTTTGATTGATTTATCATATTATATGTTTGAAACATTGCTTACCAGGATCTTTAACCCAGTAGTTTATAGACTTCGGAGATGATTCGACATAGCATTCGAGTGTGACATCAGTGCCCAACGGTGCTCCCACAAGTTGATTTGGCACTTGAATAACTGGATGAACTATATAGACATATATACATTTCAATATCAATTATACATATTGTAATATTATTATTTTTTTATTGAAAATACAAAAAGCAGTGTTAAGTCCTTAGATAAAGATAGGGGATCAAGGGAAGAATAGAGTACCATATTTTTCGATCCAAAGGTCAACCTATCAACCTCACCCACACGCGAACCGGATCGCGGCATTAGCCATGGCCATAACGGCCTTGGTGTCTGAATAACCTATAATAAGTTTTACAGAACAAAAATTTAGTGTAGAAGGCAAACAGAAACCCCTGCACTATTTTTTCCTAGTTAGCTTCAAAGGCAAAGACACAGTAGCTTCCCCGAGTTCCCGATTCCTTAATTGAGATAAAAATGAAAAGAATCCCCGATCTGAGAGCACTTAAAATACGAATTTAAAATAATAGAAATTTGAAACGGGAAGGCAAACTGCTGAGCTACATAAGGGAATGGATCATTATTAAAACTGTATACCGGCTATTCCATCTAGCATCGGACAGAGCAGAGTTGGAGAAGTTAGCGGCTAAATAAGAAGACATACATTTGTCATACAGAAATATTTTTTATTTATATATATATATATATATATATATATATAAGTATTCAATTTCTAGAAAAAATATCACTTAACCAACACCAAAAGTTTCATAAATTATAAACACTCATTATATAATCATTAATAGCCTAATAATAAAAAACAAATCCAAATAAAACGTTATATCCTCGTAAAAGCTTACCTATGAAGAAACGCGCAATAAAGAAGTAATAAGTATGGTAATTACTTTTCTTTATGTAATCAATTTGTATTTGCTATTTTCGACGAATCTGTTGCCGTAAAAATACAAATAAGAAAAACTGTGTCAATTGTCTTAAGCTTCTGAGTACAAATAGAAGTTCTATTTTAAAAAAATATTATGATCTTATCAGGACTATATTGAAAAAAAAGACGCCGGTATCGAGAGAGGACTCGTGTTTTATATTTTATCAAGGCAAGGCAATTCTTCAAAATATTTTAAATCTTATAAAATTGAGTTTCATTATAAGAATAAAATATTATATTGTTAACTTACAATGTACGCTTATATGAATCCGCTTGCTCACCGACGGCGGCACTCCATTACTTGCTATACATAAATATGTCCCCATTTCGGAACGCGATATCTTCGTCAATTTTAATATTTCACCTTGGTAAGCTATTACTGTAAACATATTGTCCATGTAATACACGTGTGTTTAACTTATTTCTACATAATCATTTATGTGTGACTGTACATGTGATGGGTCTAGGTTCGATTTTCAACTCCATCAACCCTGAGTATCAGACTCAAATAAATACTCTCTGCATACTCCAAAACGTAATATAAATGAGGATAAAAGAATTTTAAAACATATGTATAGTCGATCTAGCCGACGTAAATTATCTTGTTTAATTAATGTAGGTACTATTGTGAAAAATAGAACAAGAAATATTAAATCTTACACCAAGATTTCCTTAAAAGACAAAGGTCTCCATAATCCACGTAAAGAATTTCAGCATTCCTACAATGCGACCTGGGAGTGTACTCAGCGTAGAACTCTACTAATTACGACAAACTTTAAACAATACTGGACGCGAAACTCATCCCGGGAATAGTCGCCGCGGAGCTCATTGTAGCGCCACAAATGCGGTCACACAGACGTTCGTATTATTATACATATTCAGAAAAAAATAATGCTTCCCGTCCTTGCTCTATTCAGATAACTAAGACAAATGAAATATTTTTCCTGCAGCCCGCCCGTTCGCCCGGTTTGTTGTAATTTGAGGTCACCAAGTTGTGCTGCATTTTTCCAATTACCAACAACCAGCCAACAGATGATTTATTAAAACGACAAAACTACTTGATAAATACAATGAAAATATTACTTTATTATGATATGCTGTAGCGCATCATTTCATTTTAATCATTTATTGCGTAATAATTTTATTTTTATTTTCATGAGTAAGTTCTTATGATAATTCAAATGTAGTAGTAAATATATATGTTCAAGAGCTGGCTGTAGTTTTAATTAGATGTAAGATTTGATTTTATTATTACCTAATGCAGTGTGCAATCTCATCAAATAAATCTTAACTATTTATTTAACTATTTCTTATATATATATATATATATATATAATTAATGTAATAGATCCTCCGATTATACACATTATTTAAAATGAAGTAAGTAACATTGAGTGATAAATGATAGACAGATAGAACTTGTCACTTTATAGTTATTTAAAATCATAATAAATACTGTATACCTATATTTCCTTGAAAGAATCTTGATGAAAATTTGAACCTATAGTCAACTCCAACAGATACTATAGAAAATGGTATTTATTTAACTATAATTGAACGATAAAAATGTGTTAATTTGTTTTTAGGTATATAGGAAAATATATAAAAAAAGAATTTTATCGTGGGTATATTTGTACAGGTAAAACACAATAATGTGATATTCAACGGAAACTATTGTATATTACGGCATTTTTATTACAGTTGTAAAGCTTCAACCACGATTTCAATCATACGTAATAACCGAGAGTTCCATGTTATTTTGATTTTATCTTCAGGTTGGCACCATGCGGGGCTTCTAGGTAATTTTCCTTTAGTATATTTTAGGATGGATCTATACTTTTACGACATTATTTTTATTTCTAATATAATATTAACTGTAGAAAACTATGTAATACTTAAACCCACAGTATTTATGAATATTTTATAGATATTTATTACTGTGCTATTCGTTATAAGAAAAAGTTGGTTATATGACTGCTTATATTTTATAGCTTAGCTGGACGTGTATATTATATTTTTATCTTATGATTTGACATGTATCTAACTCATTTACCTTTAGTTTTTGAACCCATATTATCTCTTACGACTATTTCTTGTCCATCTTCTCGTTTCCACATGACTCGTGGTGGGGGAATGCCTCTCGCTCGACATGATACTCGTGCTGTCCCTCCTTCCGGTACCATAGTGTCTCCAGATGTCTCTTCGGGAATAAAATCTGGTGGCACCACTACTTCAAGATATCCCATCTAAGCAAAAAAGTTATGTAGTATAAAATAATAAAATCAACAAAATTATATTTATATTTAATATCCCTTGTTTTATACATTAATTTATTGATAGTAGGGTAAAGCCACCAGTAGTCAGCCTTTTAGTGGAAAGCGCAAGTTTAAATATGTATAGAAAATTATTAAAAATAGTAATCAAAAACTTTATTTACTCATTCACTTAATCATTTATTATACTTTGTTATAAAAGTAACAGATATTATATATTTTTTCAATAAGTATTAAAAATAAAATATTTATCAAAATAAGGCATATTTCCCCAGTACTCAGCCGTCACAACCCAGTATTCAGCCATATTGGTACCAGTAATCAGCCTCTCCGGAGATCAATAGTTTAAAGCTTAATTATCTAGGAACTTAATAAATTTAATTAAATAATAAGACTTTAGTAGGTACACTAATATCATAAAAAACTAAATTTACTTATTCTTCATTAAAATCACAATTTAAAAATTCTCAAGTTCTTCATTTCTAAAGGTCTTATAACTTAATGAGTGTCAAAAACACCTTTTTGAGGGTACTCGGTGAAGTTATCTTGCTGGTAGATGCATTCTTTTTCTCTAAGGTTTTTTGCACGCATTTTGAATAATCTACTGCACTAGGGTCAAATGGCAAAGGCAACACTGGCAACACGAAATCCATTTTGACGACTTCTTTCAGAGATTCCTTACTTAGTACTTTTTTCAACAATGAACAGAGAAGATTTTGTCAATAGTTTTAGCGTTTTGTGGCTGACCACCAATTATGAAAAGTTTTCGCCCATTCAATTTTTACTGCTTTAAAAACGCTAACATCTGCTGGTTGCAAAAGTGCGTACAAAATTATGTTACTGTCGTGGCAGTTTTTACTAAGCTTCATTGTCATGTGAGTTTTGTGGCCGTCGACCAAAACAAGCACTAGTTTTTCACTTTGTTTTCATCTATCCACTTGGATAGGCATCCAGAAATATAATCGTAGAAAATATCTGCCTTCATCTATCCAGTGTCAGATTTACCGAGGAACCAACTATCAGCCTATTTATAACATCTTTGAAGGGTCTGGTGTACGGGAAAACTACACAAGGAGGAATATCGCCTATAAGGGAAAAAAAGCTCTGCTCTCTGAGAGTTTCTCAAACTGCTTTCTAATACTCTCTTCAGTGATTATTGCTCTTGCCTTTGATAGATCTTCAGGTGTTCTTATTTATTTTCAATAAGAACACCTGAAGATCTATCTTGGTTTTCCATTTAGAAAGGGATTGGGCCTGCCGTCTTCAATCATCATGTCAAGTATTAAATACATTGTCAGGTTTCTTTCCAAAACCACAAGTGGCAATGTCTTTCAACCATCGAGGAACCTTTGAGGTTCTACTAGCTTCTTTAATTGGCATGCCATTTCTGATAGCGTCTAAAGCTTGGGTTAGTTTGTCCTCAGAGTATTCAGGTTATTGTATGGGCCTCAAAATAGACATACAAAATATAAACAAATAAAAAATGCCAAAAACTAAGAAATTAATCGGTAGGTGGGTGCTAATTAAATAAATTTGTAAATTAAGCAGCGTAAGTTACTGACTGGCTGAGCACTGGGTCCATCCTCACCAGTACTCAGCCGTGGTTCGAACGAATCTAGTTAGGCGGCCGACTACTGGTTTTTTCATGTAATTATGTACGACATGACTATATTAAATAAAAGGCTAAATTTCCAGCATTAAAATGACACTAATAAGACTTCGATATCAAAAAAAGCATAGAATCCAGTACTCAGCCGGGGAGGGCCGAACACTGGATTATGTACAAGAAACGCATACCCAGTAGTCGGCCACCACGTTATTTAAATAACTATAAAGAAACTGTTCTATTATTTATTTGATTTTGATGTGAAAAATGTAATTACACTATATTTTTATAATCATGGCATTTAAAGTTAATAAGAAATTGCAATATTTCATCTTTTTCTTAGACACTCCCCACTAAGAAAATTTTTAGCGCGCGCGCCGTGTCTGGTCTCGACAAGTGACAATGTCGAAATAAACTCATATTACTATTTTATTCAGCCACCATAGCGTCATTGTGATGTTCCGAACCGACCAATTAGAAGGCAAGCTTTTTTTAAAAGTTACTCAGTGGTTAATTTGCAATAGAACGCTATTCCTATAGTGGAGGCTTTGACTACTGATGCCCCGTACCCTAAATCCTTTTACAAGTATTCACCCGACTACCCACTAAACCTCACGATGCTCCTCTGCGACCATCACTGGTCGGGGCAACGGGAGCCACAAGTCTTTGGAGAACCACAGCGCCAAAATCGAGTAATCTAATTGTCAGTAACGTTAAACTATTAAAAACTTTCATATTAAACTATGGTAAGAATATATAAAAATAATAGATTATTTGGATTTCCAAACCGATTCTTTTTTATTATTAGTAAATAAATAATAAATAATTTAAATTAAGTATTTAAAAAGGTAAATATTTTTTTTCCTTAACTAATTTCATCTATTTCATAATAATTTTACATTATATTATTTGTATATCAACTTTGACATCTAATATAATTGATTGATATATTGAATATGTATGTACTGCAATTTTATCAGTCCAATATACACATAACCAAGTTGGTTTGAATGCATTCCGCTTACGAAAAATGAATTATTTCGTACCGTTTTTCGTTTCGATAATCACATTTTAAATTAATTGAAACCTTTTCAGTTCTGAGCACGATATATTGAAGCGGGCGTCGAATGTTAAATAGGCAGAAGAGGCAATTTGCTTTACGATGCTTTTGAATGGTTACTTTATTATGGGTTCGTTTAACGTACCATTTTTGAAATTAATATACTGCGGTGATATACGTGTGTATGAAAATGGCCAATTTGTGGTTGATTTTTATCGGTGACATTAATTTTTTTCATGTATATTTGCTTTATATTTTTTTCGTGTGATTCAAGTGATATTTATTGAAATAATTAGTATGAAATACTTTGAACGTGTACAGAATATAATAAGCACTCTACATATTATATTGTAATATATAAATATTATTAATATACATATATTGATAATAAATAATATAAACACGAAAGTCGTGGGTCCGATACCCACTCCGGAGAATGACATATTTAATACTTTCATCTCTTCGTAACGAAGCTCTGGTAACGAAGCAAAGCGCGGCGTTGAGTTCCGCCATTCAACATGCAATGCCTCGAGAATTCAGCGAAAAGAAAACGAACGAATGAAACCTCACTATAACTTCCTGCCTAAATAAATAAATAAAAAATAATAAATATTGTAATTTCAATCTTTTTTTCACATCGCAAAAAAAAATGATAATCAAAGATATATACTTACTTGACTCTTCATAGGATCGGTATTGATTTGGCACATATACTGTCCTCGGTCTTCTTCCTGTACGTTCTTGATGTGCAAGTACCAGGTGGAGTGGTCAGCGTGAGACACCGACACGCGGTGGTTGTGAGTGATGACGTGCTCGTGGATTGCTTGAATTGCTTTTGTGTCTGCTTTGACCCAGCCCACCTTTGGACAAATTATTTCAGTACTGACTCTTTATGGTAAACAAATAGAAATGTCTAGTTGAGCTAATTACAATTTCAATATATTTTATTGACTGATGAAATATTTTGGACCACGAGTATAAGATAGGTTGTGTTGTAACAACTGACTGTAAGCGCTGTGGTTGTGGGCCCTGTGTCTCACGAAAAAATATTTTCTTTAGATTCACCTTGTATCCTGTTCAAGGCAGGGAAGCAGTGGGAACCTGGGAACCTAGTTTTAAGGCACTTCCATTAAGACATCTGCACCCCACGGACTACATTCCCACAAGGACTACCCTAATACTAGGTTGGTGGGAGAGGGTTCTCCCACTAAAATTGCTACAGAAAGTCATCATATCCTTAAAAATGATTTATAACTAGCGACCCGCTCGCGGCTTCGCCCGCTTAAGCCACAGAATTATTTGCTTAATACACTAAAATTATGTTCGTGTTTTAATATACCTATAATGTATGTTTGCAACGCACGCAAGTCGCATTTTCGTACCTCCCATAAGAGAGATGCAACTGTCAATATATTAATTTCTTTAATCTTTTGCCTTAAGGAGTCTTTAGAACCTAAGTTATAGTTATAGCTATATTGTTATAGTAATATCGCTACTTACAATAAAATCCTAACTCATCGGTGTCTGTACGTGGAAGATATATTAGAAAAATTATTATTACGGACATTTAACAATGTAATAGAACTTGGTCAGTTTGTCTGTTTATCTGTGCGTTCAGGATAATCTCAGAAAGGGCTTAACCGATTTAAGTAACTTAACCTAACTTTGTGCCCCTGCGCCGCGATGGCCTTTAATATTAATACAGAATGGAAGCGTCAACGCTCCTTTTACGGGGGCAATATATAGGATAAAATATTTTAAGCCCATACCTAAAGAAATTAATCAAGATACCTCAACAGTTTAGACGTAGGTTTTTTTTACATTTCACGATGTTTATCCATACCTGTATTTCGTGTGACGCAGCTACGCATAGATACCAATAACGTTAACACATACTACTATAAAAGTATTACTAAAGGTTAAGCAACTTTGAACTTTGTCGCCAATACCTACGACTCGATTTAGGAATGAGGCGCATGCGGCGGTTTCCCTTTGATAGGCTTATTATGCCTGTTTGCGTGTTTAATGACAAATAGCGTTTTATTTTAATATCAACGATAATATATAATTTATTTTGTATGAAAAATAACTTTTTCACTTTTGGGATTTTTTTATTGTATTAGGCTTTTATAGAGTAATTAACTATGGTTTCATTTAAAGTGGTGCTGACAAAAACACTAATTGAGCATATTTAATATTTATAGTGATTTTTTAGTGAATAGAACTAATAGTTATTACAATACTTGCGAAGAAAGCATATTTTAGACATTTTTTAAATTCTTATACCTTTTGAAAAACTACCAACATTCTTATCGTTAATAAATTATTTTTTTCAAAATCATCAATAGTTTTCGCAGCGCACGCTATGATAGAATTGTTAAGATAAATTTCTTCTCACCTTGGGTTACATTATTGCATTTTTATTAGAGATCTCTATTGTTTTCTTAAATGTAATAAAGCCTATGCTGTTCAGTGAAATTTCAGCTTTCTAATAGTGAAAAAAATATTGAAATAAAAATCGATCCGGTACTTTTTGTGTGAAAACTATATACTTACATCCATACATCCATACATCCATACATCCTTACATACTACTTAAATACTTATATCTTTTGATAGAGTGAAGCTATTACAATGAAATAAACACTAAATGTTACTTTGATTTACTGGTAATTTTTACGTATAAAACTTGATTAAATATATTGTGTACTTTTGACGTGATGCGTGTTCACATAAACAGGAAAACAGACAAACAGACAAAAATTCCAAAAATGTTGGAAATGGATTCTGTTAGTTATCCTTTAACACCGTGGCTAATTTTTTTTTAAATATTTTCAATGTACAGAAACGACTTTTCTACAGATTTATTATAAGTATAGATATAGATTTACTTAAATACCTACACTGTATTAGACAATAATTTCACTAATTAAGCTTTCAACCAATAAGTAGTTAGCTTGAAGTGCCAGTTTATATTAATTTAATTGATAATAATGACTTCACTAAGATTGTTTAATCATCATTAAAAATATATTTTGCATTAAATTGTATTTTTAGCATCATTCTATAACCCGGCGTGGTAGGGGAACCTAGTGTTAAGGCACTTCTGTTTCCCATTTTCCAGTGAATTCTTGTAGCATAGCTTGTTGCCTCGAAACCAGAGCGAAGAAATGAAAATTTTATTTGTAGTAAAAGGACAATTTGTCGCGCTTACAGTCACACTTTGTGCTCCTGCGCCACGACTGGACTCGACAAAACAGTTATTTTTCAATAATGGATATATAGGAAATATAAAATAAAATTATATGTAACGAAAATATTTATATCCGTTTACAATATAATGGCACGCCAAAATTTGAACAGACGGTTTTCCTTTAATCAAAAGTAGCAATTATATTTATTTAACAAAATTAATAATTTTTGGATATTTAATGCTTTTGAAAAAAAAAATCTTATGTATCTATATTATATCTAATTCTAATTCTTCTATTTATTATATTTTATATTAAATTTTTTAATACTTAAAGTAACATATATTAAGCTTATTTATTTCAGGCACGCCAGTATCTTACAATCGTATCTTAAACTTACAATCGTATCAAAAGTCTTTTAAAGAGCAAAAATGAAATCTTTTAAGAACCACAAAATTAAGATAACAAATAGGAACCAAACCTATAGCTGTCGTGCTTTCATTACCTACTGCACAACAGAAACGTCAATCCCTATATAATTCTGTATATATATGTTAAACTTTATTTTATTTAACAAATAGCTCAAATTCTGTTCTGTTCTAAATGTATGGTAAAATATAGGTTATCTTCATCTAGCTCAAATTAATATAAATAAATAAATCAATTCAGTAATAATAAATTCTCTCTTCAATAACGACTTCAATAGCCGCATATACAACACTGGAGAATACGATTAAAATTATCGGTTTCATTTTAACAATTCACATACAAACGATGTATAAAGATTTAAGAACGATATTTTTAGCTTTCTGTTTTATTTTTTATTTACGTAATAAATGAGTATTTAATATGTACTATAAGCGTTACATTCATAGTTTATTGCTGTACCTTTGCTTATCTGTTGTGTACATTTCTAATTGCGATTCGATTACACGCAGTATTGATCTAGAATTCTCTTTAACCGTTGAGGCAATGTTTCTCTTTACACAAATTAATATTAAATATCAAATATCAATATAGCGGCTTTATTTAAGTTTTCATTTAGAAACATGCGATATTGAAAGTTTTTGTTTTAGATTTTTTTTATTATTCAGACACTGTCAATATCAATAAGCATTTTTTGCTTCAACTCACTAAGTGTTCACTTCAGTCAGTGTCCCGCATATAGCAGGATAAGCAGAAGAAACCTAGGGTTAAGACACTCCATTTCCTACTTTCCGCCGAATTTTTCAAGGCATTGTGTGTTGAGTGACGGAACACAACACCGGGCTTTCTTGGACTTGGCTAACATCGACTATATCGACTATATCGACATTGGCTATATCGAGCGAACACTTAGTCCTTATAACATTATAACAAACACCAGGAGGTAAATATTCAAATTTTTGTTTTAAATTACATCATTGAATATATTTTATAAATCACTAAGGTCTATTGATACATTTCATTGCGTCAGTAAACATAAATAGTTAATATGCAATTAATGGTCTCACTGATAAGATAGTGGCTCTACGTAAACAGTAATAACCTGTCAATTTGATGACAGCTCTGTGATTTATTTTTGCAAACTAAATTAACTATAATGCTATATTTATTTAATAAACATAATATATAAAAATAATAAAGTTATTCAATAACAGCACTCCGTTCTTCACTATTTGCCTAATTTTAAGGCATTGTATGTTGAGTGGCGTAAATCAACGCTGCGCTTTTCCTTATTACCAGAGCGAAAATATGAAAATATAAAAAAATAACGATTCATTTCTCCGTGTGGGAATCGAACCCACAGCCGCAAGCTTGTGCCTTGTAATTACTATATATATTTTTTTCGTTAAATAAAAATGAATGACGCGACTGAGGTATGTGGAGATGGCTCTCTGGTTTTTCCGCTGGGCATAAAAATTATAAAATTATATATAAAAATATCAATTCACTCTGTCTTATTATCTAATGTTACAATTGTTGTAAATCTGATAATACTATTTATTTAATATAGGCACTCACTCGATAATTGCCTAGGTTCCCGACTATACACTTAAAGGTCACGTCGCGGCCCACGGGAACCGTCAAATTAGTGATGGGCTCAGCAAATTCTGGTACTTCCACTGCCCCTGTCAACAAATGATTTAATATAAATAAAGATTACTTAGATTACCTAGTAATAAAAAAAAAACTCAAATAGTTCTTTTATTGATGTTACGAATCACACATCATTTATTAATTAATAGCACCTTATCACATTACGCTTTGATACTGTTTTAAATCTATAAAGTACCGTTACATTAAAATACAGCGACGTAAAATGTAAAACAACACTAAATCAGTTAGTAAAACAATGGCTGGCTTAGTATTAGGGCTGATGAAACAGGAAAGGAGTCGCAAGTTTGCGGTTTGTGTGCTTGGTCTTATCTCTGAAGTCACTGTGAAGTTGCTGCTTATCGTTGCACGCTTCATACTGTCAGCTGCAGTTCTAGTTTCACTCAGACCTTGCAACAAAGTCAACTCAATGTTAAACTTGCAACACGCTAACAAATAAGTTTAGTGGAAGCATAATTGATTTTAGGGGCAGAAGTTACGAGATTCTAAGATTTTTAACTCTTTATTTTACTTTAGTTACTCGTTTATTATTTTTATGGGGATATTGAATAAAAGATATTAATTATCTCTGAAGGTGTATCTACGAGAAGTATCTATACAATACATCTTACACCATATTTGGACTATATACATACATACGTACGTACTTTCAACTCATATTACGATTCTGTGACAAACTTCGTCGATGTCCTTCCGTTTTCCAATTCTTTCCCATTCATTCTTCTTGTATATCTTGTGTTGTAAAATATTTTAACAACTTTATACAAAAGCTGTCTGTAATGCAAAAGTTCTTAACTTTTCTTTTTTTAGCTTCGGAGGGAACCTAGTGCTAAGACACTCCTTTCACGATTATTCGCCGACTTCTAGAAGCATTGCGTGTTAAGTGGTGGACCTCAACGCCGCGCTTTGTTCGATACCAGAGCAAATAAATACAAATATTAAATATTTAATTTTCTCGAGTAAGAATTGAAGGCACAGCCTGCGCGTTTACAGTCACACAAGTTATTAAAAACACATTTTAATTACAATAAATGTTAGTTATTTAGTTAAGTAAAAACTAAATGAAAGTTGGAACCGGTCATTTCTCATCGGCCGGGCTGCCGGCGCGGTTCCGAAGCGTATTCCGAGACCACGCTGCTTTTATTAATATTTCCATAGCAAATTCACGCTTTATTAGCAAACAGACGTCACGAGCCTGATAAATTATTAATGCGGTTGTCGCAGCTTGCTGTGTGTTCTGCTTTTTGCGATCGTGAACAATATCCCGTTGGTATTGTGATTGATTATTATTCTATTGCTTTTGTATTGTATTAGGATTTATGTTTATGGCTAAACGTAATTCTGGTCACTTTTGATTGATTATACTTTGCTTAGAACAAATTGTGTTGAATTTGTCAATTGCTGGGTATGGTATGTTAATTATATAGCAGGATAGGCATGGCAGGAGAAATAAGAAATTTTGAAAAAAAATATATAAAGTGCGTTATGATTTTATCTATTTTAGTAAAAAATGTGTAATTTCCTATTTTTATTTTATAACCCTTGCACTCTTTTTGATAATAGAGATACTTACTTTGCAAGATTAGTCACATAACACTGTCACATATTAATACTTATTTAGAAAACGTATAAAAATTTGAACGTAGCGGGACTCGAACCCGCGCCTCCTGGAAACCGACCAGGCGCTCTGACCACTGAGCCATACGTTCTCAGAGCGCCTGGTCGGTTTCCAGGAGGCGCGGGTTCGAGTTCTGCTACGTTCAAATTTTTATACGTTTTCTAAATAAGTATTTATATTTCCTAAGTATGAATTAACACTTTAAAAATGTTTTTTTTTTTTTTTTTTATGGAAAAGACACGGCAAACGAGCGTGCGGGTCACCTGATGGTAAGTGATTACCGCCGCCCACGACCCCGTGCAACCTCAGAGGAGCTACAGGTGCGTTGCCGGCCTTTAAGATGGGTTGGGCGCCGGGGCCCGGCATTACCTGATGCGAAACGCAGTGGCATAAAGCCACTACTTCACGCCGGTTTCAAATGCCGAGGGTGGTAATGATCCGGTCGAGTCTGCCCATGCGTGTTGCCATTGCTGGCGACGTGACTCTACCACACGTACTTTAGTCGCCTCTTACGACACCACCAGTACCAGGATGATCCTATTCTAGGCCGGGATCACACGGCACAACTGCTGGCTTGTTTAAAAAACTGTCACATATTACTATTATTATATTTTCTTTTATTATACTAATTGTTTTTTTTAATTCTATTAAATACGTTTTTTTCTCAAATTCACAAGAACTACTAAGCAATCACCAAAAACATTTAAAAAATATAAAATTAAATAAGCGAAACAAATTTCGCTCGGAGCTATTTTCTTTTTGTCCACAAAATAGACCTGATTTCTCAAAGTCAAGTAATATTTGGTTATTGGGACCGTTCTCATTTTCGGAATCGGCTTATTTATGTTATATATTGAAGCCTACACCGAAGAAAAGGTCACTTTTTCATGTATATATTTAACAAAAATCTAAGTGTCTTGAACACCTACGACATTAGTAATGAGTTCGAATCTGTTAAAAATTACCTGTACGCGTCCGTCAATGCAACTAAGCCCTAGACCTGTAGCTATAAATCGGTCTTAGCTTTAAGATCGATTTTGAGAGACATCTTGAGATGCCGTTTTCATTCATAGATTATTAAAACAGAATCTCAAGATCGATTTCAGACGTAAGAGTGGTTTATGAATACGGGCCTTAGTTTATTTGATAAACTTTACCGGCTAATCTTTTAATTATACATTTTTAGTGCTGTGATAATTAAGAACAACAGGAAAATTACTTTTATTATGCCTATATTTTAGTTCCAAAATATTAATGATAGATATTTTATGATTCTTTTGCTGAACATAGATTTTTTTTCATATAAAATATTCACGCAAATTTATTTCATTTGGATTCATACCTTTTTGCTAAGATAAATGTTTTTTTTTAATTATAAATTTGCATATATTGATTATATTAAGAGCGTATAGATCCATTGATCCACATAACTAATATTTATTTAACTCGAATTTTCATGTTGTCTATATATAAGTATGTACATTTTATTAAAAGTTCTGTATATAGAAAACTTATTTTTGATATTTGGGACATCCTTACTAATTTGAAAAATTTGTTTGTTAATACTACTTCCCTTATTCCTCACTGACCTCCCATTTTTTTTTTCTTTTTTTTATCAGCTTCACGCTGAATCCCATACAAAGCAGGGTAGGCAGAGGGAACCTAGTGTTACGACACACCGTACCCCACTTTCCGCCAAGTTCTGGAGGCATGTTGAGTGGCAGAACTCTTTGCCTCGACACCAGAGCGATGAAATGAAAATGTAAATATATATAAATATTTCATTTCATCGAGTGGGGATCGAATCCACAAGCAGTCGATTTTACAGTCACACTTGGACACGTTGGACGCTTTCCAAGAGGTGCGGGTTCAAATCCAGCTACGTTAATTTTTTTATGTTTCTAAATATGTATGTATTCAAATACTATGCCACGTTCATTCCTCGATTTAAAAAATCTACAGATAAAATATATTTCGACAATAATACTCTACAAAAGTATACGTTTTTACAAGAAGATTAATTTAACCTATTAATAACAACCCCGAGGATAATTAAAGACACTTTTCCCTGTTCCCATTCAGAGATTAAGCCCGAAAATCCTAGCCTATATTAAAAATGTAGACCGGCCTCCGGAGCCAAGAGCAAACTATTACAGTGTTTCACATTTTTTGTAATAATACAGAAAAATGGAAATAAGTAAAACCATTTCATGTGAAAAAAGATTTTATACAAAGGCGGCGTTTAGCAGAAATGAGCGTCAAGACGTCGGATAAGAAACATTAAGAGTACGAGTGTTTTTACTCCAGCATTATACTTTAGTGGCAAAATTTGAAATAAAGCGCGGGTCACGTACGAGTGAGTGATATCACGTCTACGGCTCATCAGCGGCTGCACGTGACGACTTAAGCCCAAACAGATTTTGCAATACTACCAGTGATACTAGACCTCGGCTTTTCTTGCCTATAGTCGAGAAAAAAAAATGCATATATACATATCTCAGTATGTTACTTATCTTATATTTATTATAACTCTACATATGTATATATTTATTTTCAGGATAGGATAGGATTCAAATATATTTTTGTAAATTAATTGAACGTTTTTATGTAAGGAAAACTTTTAAGTTATTGGTATAGAATTGTCAGTAGAATTAGTTGTTCTTGTATGACTGACACTACTGTTAGTAGAGTCAGTCCTTAATGTAGGACTGAAATTTCTATATAACTTGATTCAATAGTGTTCGTAATGGCCTAATTGAATAAAATATATTTTGATTTTAATCTTTGATTTTCATATCATGAAATGACAATAACATGTGGCAATGATCTCCTTAATTTAACTATTATTTTATATTATTAAACATAAATAAAGAAAAAATATAATTTACATTTCAAAAGTAACCAGAGCGGGAGAGCTCTACATCGCTGGCCACGTTAATAATACGCAAAAGAGCCCGCCGCGATACAAAGTTTTCTTTTTGCTAACTTTATTATACCATTAGAGATCGCGTGACGGAGTATTGCACTCTTCCTTCTAATATAATTTACGTTAAGTAGTATATTAAAACAACTGTTTTTCTTTTGTTCAGTTTCGTCCTTAGAGGATAATGTTTCTAATGTCGTCTATTGTTGTCTGTAAAAGTCAGTAAAATTTGAATTTATTATAAAAAATCTTATGTTTTAAATTCTTACGATTACTTTCCAGCTGCACGCCGTATCCCGCACACAGTACTTTAGAACCTAATGTTAACACTATGTTGCGGTGCATGTTGAGTGGTGGAACTCAACGCCGGGCTGTGCTAAAGGGAAGAAATGAAAATATTAAATATTTTATTTCCCCGAATAGTAATCCACAACCTGCCGTGGTTACAGTCACACTTTTTGTCCCTGCGCCATGACTTCGGCGGTCGGCCTCTTTAACATATTCTTATGTATAATATGAAATGTATAATACTTTACAATTTTTACACTTTTAAAATAAGTTAATTTTCTTAAAATAATCAGTTTGTAAAGTTAATATGCGAAGTATTGACGTATTTTGATTGTAATATGTGTTATAAATGTGTATTGTTAGATATATAAATAGATATTACATTAAGAAATACGATAGAAATCACAGCTAGAATTAATGGAGCAAAAATGGAGCTAACCATTATTTTCCATGAAAAATTATTCAAATGTAGCTTAATGGAAATTACACGCTAAGATTCTGCGACGCTGAGAAATGAAAAACATTGTTATTTAATTAAAAGCAAGCGAAAATGTTTCTATTAAAATTAGTTTTTGTGTTTTTCGTAATAAAAATTGACCGTAGCTTATTTGAGATCTTTAAACTTTACTACTAATTAATGTTACATTTTATTTAGAATTTACAAATCAGCTTCACGCTGTATCCCGCACACAGCAGGGTAGGCAGAGGGAAACCTAGTGCTAAGACACTCTGTTCCCCACTTTCTACCGAATTCTGGAGGCATTGCGTATTGAGTGGCAGAAGCTCAACGCCGCCCTTCGGCCTTGACACGAGAGCGAAAAAATGGAAATATAAATTCAGGTAAATATTTCATCTACTCGAGTGGGGATCGAATATGGTGTTTTCTAGGAAATATATCTAAGTTATTGAATAGCTCTCTGGCAAATATGCATATTGTATGCACTTGTGATATGTTGTAGTGATAATCCTTTAGTATTTATTATGCTGGAAGAGATTGTCGTGGTGTATGCGTCCATTGCGGCGAGGACACGGCGCAACACACGCTAGCCGAGTGAGTAGCTCGAGAGGAGCAGCGTTGAGTCCTCACAGGTAAAGTAGGGGGCGATCTGTCGCTGCCCGCCGTAGTGCGGAGGATGGTTGGTAGCGTGGAGTCTTGGGACGCGGTGGCGCGCGCCTCTGAGACGATGCACGAGTTAGCTAACCACCTCGCTAACTCGCGCAGGAGACTAGGCCTGGACAGACCCGGCCAGCACTAGTGAGGGGCTGTGGATGAATGTGGACTCCCGCGAGGAGACACCGGGGTGGTTTTAGCCGGTAAGAGTCCGGCACGCACCTCCGTCTTTCCCCGGGTGGAGGCAGTCCATGAGGATTTCCCCACGTAAAAAAAAAAAAGATTGTCGTGGTGTAGTTGCACAAGAGTTTGATCGGAAAATGTGGGTTCGATTTCCAGGGGAAATTGTTATGATTTATTAATATTTTCAGTTCCGCCAATCAACACGCAAAGGTACCTAAAAAATGGGAAACGAGTGTTTTAAGACTAGGTTCCTTCTGCCTATCCCGATATATGTGAACAGCGTGAAGTTTAAAAAAATGGAAAAATTGTTATTTAAGAATTTAAATTTTCAACAAAATGGGAATCAAGGCAACAATTTAACGAAGCAACATATAGAAAAAATGTATATAGCTGTATTCACTATTGTCTGCTACAACAAAAAATACTAGCTACGTGTATAAACATTTATATATAAATCAATGAATTTCACATAACGTGGATTACAGTCAATAAATATAAATCAGCTTCACGCTGTATCCTGCGCTCAACAGTGTAGGCAGAAGGAACCTAGTGTTAAGACACTCCGCTTTTCACTTTCAACTCGACACCAATAGAAATATAAATTTAAATAAATATTCAAATTTCCTCGAGTAGGTGTTCGAGCCCACAAGCAATCGCGATTATAGTCACACTTTGTGCCTCTATGCCACGACCGGCCTCACTATAAACTTACAATATTACATAGTCGTTTGGTTATTTTATACCAAAATACGCAATCCGTGTTCCTCCCAAATCTTATTACAAATTGTTAGAATAACACCTTTAAAATAATAATAAAAGTGATTTTTTTTGTTGGTTTCATTTAAAAGTATTTTATATATTTACATACATAATATATCTATAATAAATATCTAAAATATACGAAATGTTCACTATACATTATACTTAAAGGTATAAAGGGATTAAACAAAAACAGCAGTCAGCACCACGATTTATAAGGGTACACATTGGCGCACATCTGTCCCCTTATTTATCTAACATTTTCTACAGTTTCATTTCCGAATTAAAGGATTTTCACGAAACAAAATTCCTAATCAATACATTTTAATTTGAATAGACTACATTTTCCTGCTTTTAAGTTAAAAGTATTAAACTGTGAATTGAGTCTCAATAAAGAGAAACAATTACAAGGTATTTCGGTATGTGTTTTTCTATGTTACTCGAGGCGTTTTTGTAAGGTTTTAAGCATTGATTCCGCTGAACTTTTTTCTTGCAGTAAACTGCTTTGGACCATTGTTAATGTGTTTATGTATTTTAGCAGCAGTCACTTTATATACATATATGTAGGTGTTGATTTCAATCAAGAACAGTATTAATTAATTGTTGTCAAAAACAAATGAAAGACGAAATAGGAAAGAGTAGAGAATTTTTTTTTTCTATAAACACATTAAAAGGTCTGTGTTCTTCATTCTTCATAAACCAAGATTTTTCATGTCTTGCGTGAGGACGTAGATCCTCACGCAAGACATGAAAAATCTTGGTTTATGTGTTGAGATCTACTATTCAGTACAACAGCACAATGTTTTAAAAATTCTTTGAAAAGTGGAGAACGGAGTATCTTAAGCTTTAACATTAAGTTACATATGCCAACTCTACTACAATGCAGGCTGAACACCCAAAAAAAGATAAAACAAAGGATTTATAAAGTGAAATTCGGACTAATAGTCACCTATTAACAAACACAAAAATTAATAATTAATGTAAACCTATGTAACACCTTTTAGTCGTATCTTATGCCATTAAAGTTATGAAAGTTAATAATTAATTTACAATAATGACTCATTAAAAGTAATGGACGCCGCTATGGGTTTCGCTTGAGACTTGAAAATTACGTTTACGTCTGTATACACCATCAGTGAGCTTCCCGTACTTAATTGCCTGGATGGTGGTTCGACCGGATGTCAAAAGATTGCCTTGAAACAGCAAAACGCTCCCCTCCCATCTCGCTGTCCGTCTGAATAGGGACCAATATAAACTTTCACTGAGATCCTATTGATTTTCCTCAATTACATTTAACTGGATTACTGTTCAATGTTGAATGATTTCGCTACATCTTTCTAATATCGATATAGTAAAATGGGTCTCTTTTTACTTTTATTACCATTATTACCATTTTTACCATTTGTTCATATTTTATTATTATAGATATTCTTCTTTTCTTTATTTATATTATTCTGAGGAATAAATGCAAATAAGTCAATGTTGTTAAAATTTAACATTATCAAAAGTTTGTACTACAAATTTACACAAAGTAACCGCCTATTTTAACATTTTCAAACAACGACTTAGGAACTACATTATTTTAGCATTCTTGTTCAAATTCCTAAATGTAAAAACTACAGAAATATTATCCATCGAACGCCATATTTTTTTAAACTCTTTTCTCGCTCTTTTCGAAGTTTTAATTAGTATCAGAGGACATTATGGAACTTCTTCTTATTTCTGTTTTCGTTATTAGAATCTCTTTTAAAATTACCATTAAAATTTAACGCTGTAATTTCATATTTATTATGTTATATTTATCTATAAGATGTTGTATTTAAAATGGTAAAATAATATATTTATAATTATTTATACATTTTTTTCTAGTATGAGGACAAATAAATTACTTTGCTTGTAGAATTCATTCAAAAATCCGAATGTTAGTGAAATGATATAATATTTTTATACAATCGATTAATTTCTGTACCTATCAAACAGATTGTCTATGATCAACTTGTAATTATAATTGATAAAGTATAGATTTAGTTAAAATATTTTTTTCCATATGCAACGAAGAAATAAAAAACATCTTGCAGCCTATCTGCAACTATATCTAGTTCTATAAAAAACCGAATACAATCTCACATTTTACGAACGAACCCACAACCGTCGTGTTTACAGTCAGGTGTGCACCTTTTTGTGCCTTTGACGCGACGGCCTAAAATTATTTTTTTTAGCTCCACGCTGTATCCTGTAGCAGGGAAGGCAGAGGGGACCTGGGCACCGAGCATCACTATCGCGTCGATTCAATATGTTTTTTTTTTATGAAAAAGGCACGGCAAACGAGCGTGCGGGTCACCTGATGGTAAGTGATTACCGCCGCCTACGGCCCCGAGCAACCTCAGATGAGCTACAGGTGCGTTGCCGGCCTTTAAGATAGGTTGGGCGCCGGGGCCCGGCATTACCTGATGCGAAACGCAGTGGCATAAAGCCACTACTTCACGCCGGTTTTAAATGCCGGGGGTGGTAATGATCCGGTCGAGTCTGCCCAAGCGCGTTGCCATTGCTGGCAACGTGACTCTACCACACGTACTTTAGTCGCCTCTTACGACACTACCAGTACCAGGATGATCCTATTCTAGGCCGGGATCACACGGCACGAAATGTTCGTACTTAATTCAAAACGTATACAACTATTACCTAGTAGTATAAATTTAATTGAGGCCAGTCGTTGCAGTATTGCGCTATAAACTTTTTAACTATATTTATACAACGCGTGCGATTTTAAAGGTGGCGGGTTATGGGTTCGACTGAACGAAATCAAATATTTTCATTCCCTCACTCTGGGAACGAGGCAAAGAAGAGCTCTATCCCTCAACACGCCTCGCCTTAGTACCTCGAGAATTCGGCGGAAAGTTTTGAAAATTGAGTTGAGTCTTAATGGGAACCGAGTGTTTTAGTGTCGTAACACTAAGTTCCCAGGTCCTCTCTGCCTACCCTGCAATGGGTAAAATACTATGTAAAGCTAAAAAAAATAGTTTTAAATGAAACTCAAGTTATCATTTTATATCAACTTTGTAAGTAAAGATGGCCTCATTTCGGGTAATCCCCTACTGGGTGAATGGACATAATTTTCTGTGCTTGACACCGTGTCTAGTTCCTTCATTGTACCGTTTAACTACCCCCGTTTTGTTCGTTTTTATTACTGTCACTTGAAAAGCTGTTCCGTTCGCATTGTACATGGTTTTATTATTCAAGCGTTATACTGTCTTTGTTTTTGAGATTGCGTTACTGTCTTTCTTATTGTGCTTACGTTTGTTTAGTTTATCAATAGGGTTTTCTTTTTATTTTTTTATAAAGGTTTTTCACTATACATTTTATGGTGGTAATGGTATGATGGATAATGGTATGGTATGATGATGATGGTTGGATTGGACATCGCTTTATATAATTTTTATAGCTCCGCTCCTATAGTTAAAGGGCGGCGTTGAGATCCCTGCCGCCTCTCTACACAATTGGAAATTGGGCGAAAGTTGGGCAATGGAGTGTTTTAACACTAATTTTCTTCTGCATTACCCTATGCCTACTCAGGCATTGCCGGAAAAAGCCTAAAGCCGAAGCCCAGCTATTTTATAATTTTTAGGGTTCCGTTTATAATTTTTAGGGTTCCTTAAGATAAAAAAGAAACGCTTATAAGATAATTTTATTGTCCATCCGTCCGTCCGTATGTCTGTCAAGAGTTGAAACTTAAAGTAGTTCAGGAAAAAACTATAAATTTGTGGTTAAATTCCAAAAAATAATATTTAACGTTACTTGAAAGCACAGGCAAAATTTGGTATCGAGGCTAGTTCAAGTAAGGATACCATGAAAGATATCAAATGAACAGGCTTGGTGTGTATGTAAAACAATACATATTTTATTTATTTTTTATGATGCACTAATGGTACGGAACCTTCGGTTGTCGAGCTCAACTCACGCTTGTCCGGTTTTTTATTATACTCCTGTATTTTATATAAGAGGCAGACAGAATTAGTAATACTTTCACTTTCACAAAACACATAAAATATACAAAATAATTTGACTAGACAATAAAGATGTGATGAAAATCAAATAAAATAAAAAACTCGCTTACATTTAAATTATTTAACAGAATATAGTGAAATTATTAAAAAGCCATTCACTCTGAATATTGATTGTGTAATGTGCTTAATACTTTTATATACAACAATACAAACTGGTTTTAGCAACAGCCTAATGTGTGATACGTTTACAATAGGAAGAAGTTAAAAGTAAATATTATATTTATATAATCTACATACGAATGACAAATTTAAAAATCATGAGGCCAGTCGTGGCGCAACGGCACGAAGTATGACTGTACAACCGACTGCTTGTGGGTTTGGTGGAGACCAAACCCACAAGCAGTCGAACGTTTTTTTTATTTATATAACTAAACTAAAAAAGTAGTTGAGGCCGGTGGTGGTGCAGCGGCTCAAGGTGTGACTGTAAACCGACTGGTTGTTGGTTCGATCCCCACTCGAGGAGATGAAATATTTACTTAAATTTATATTTTCATTTCTTCGCTCTGGTGTCGAGGTTAAGCGCGGCGTTGAGTTCTGTCGCTCATCACGCAATGCCTCGAGAATTCGGCAGAAAGTGGGGAACGGAGTGTCTTAACATTAGGTTCCCTCTGCCTACCCTGCTGTGTACGGGACACAGCGTGAAGCTGATTATAAGAATCATAATAGTTCTTTAAAGAAATTGTGTACTATGAAAACCTATCTTAGTTTTTACGTTCAGCAAATTGGCTTATGAATACAATTTAAATTTGAAAAGATTAGATTTACATAACGAGAGATTTGTACTTCGTAAAGATTATTGAGCCATCTGCCATCGCTTTATTTGCGACCGATTCCTTTTTTCGCAAACGTTTTCTTTATATAACCCCAGTTAAAATCGTTTTACTTTAGATTAAGCTACAAGTATTTGTTTTTAACGGCGAGGTTTAATTGATTAGCTGTACTCGGGTTTTGTGATTACATTTCTTGATTAAAGCTTAAAAGGAAACCGATGAAGTCAAATTTGTAGTTTTTATATGCATTTTGATAATTTATTCGTTTTATAAAAAGTTTGTGCTTTATAATAATTATTTAAAATTATATATATATATATATATATATATATAAACTAAAAAAGCTATGATAATTATTGATTTAAATAAATTTTATTATTTTATAATACAGCAAGGCAATTACTATTAAATTACATCCTAAGGGATTTCCTTCATCAAATTACAGGTATTATTACAATCAGTATTATGCAAACACGAATGTGCCAACAGTGCCATATATAGGTACCTACTTTGTATTGTTGTTTGATTTAAAAACCACAGAGTAACGATTGACATACTCTGGATTAATTTTGTTAAAAGTTTATTTAATAAAACACATCGCGCTTTAAGGAAAGTCGTGTAGCAATTACATTTGACTTTAAAACGGAATAACTGAAATTATAACGAGGCTATCGTGGCATACGCGAGGCAAGATAAAGCGAAGAGTTGAGTTCCGCTACTCAAATAGCATCGAAATCAGATGGAAAGGGGTGAACGGAGTGTCACGGTGACAATAGTAAGATATTTAAATTTCACACTTAGGGTCACAGCCAAAATTCACCCTTTCCATTTTATCTCATATATATTATTAAATATTTACTTATTATATTGTATAGATTCGCATTCGTAACATACTAACATCACGATCAAATCAATATAACAGTGCCTAACTTGTTAAAAAAATCCATCAAACGAAATTATACGGATAAAACATCGATTGGCCATTGTCAGCAATAAAACTCTCGTCGCCCACAAAAGTGTAGATGATATCGTTCGAACCGTAATTGTTCATCTTGACAGATCTGATCGGGAGTTTTATATTCGCTAAGATTAAACAACGCATATTGTTGGGTGATGATGATTGTTGTAACTTATTTATTGCTTGTATTATAATACAATAATATATTTTTTGCAGCTTCACGCTGTATCCCTCGTATAGCTAGCTATCGTATGGTATGGTGGCAGAGGAAACCTGTGTTAAAACACTGCTGATTTTCGAGGCATTGCGTGTTGAGTGGCGGAACTCAACGCCGCGCTTTTCTTTATTACCAGTGCGAAGAAGTGATATTAATAAATAATAATCCATTTTTCTAAGTGGAAATCGAATCCACTAAGTCCAGTTGGTCCAGTCCAACCTCAGTCTAATTAAATGCTAAGTCTTATAAGTTCATATATTGTCACAAACGATCTCTTTACATTAAAAGCGTTAAAAGAATTTTTGAAGATTATTTAAATTAAACAAAGTTATCGTAAAGTACAATATTTCCGTTTTTAATAAAATAAAAAAAAATCTTTGACTACCTATGATATTCTTAATATACTTATATTATTAGAATATACAATCTATTTATAGATAAAACTACCTAAGGTTAATATGTCGGTGGATACTTCGATATGTCCTCCTCCACCTCCTAGTGTTAAGCTTTCTATTTTAGCTTTTATAGAAATGGCTTTTGCGCAATCGTTGAATTCATTAATTTGATGTAGGCTGTTACTATAAAAAGTTTCATTTTTACATGTGATGTGAATGAGTCAATGAATCAGCTTCACGCTGCATCCCGCACACAGTAGGGTAGGCAGAGCGAACCTAGTGTTAAGACACTCCGTTCCCCACTTTCTGCCGAATTCTGGAGGCATTGCGTGTTGAGTGGCAGAACTCAACGCCGCGCTTAGCCTCGACACCAGAGCGAAGAAATGGAAATATAAATTTAAGGAAATATTTCATGTCCTCGAGTGGGGATCGAACCCACAACCAGTCGGTTTTACAGTCACACTTCGTGCCACTGCACCACGACTGGCGTCATACATGTGATGTACTAGAAATAAAAAAAATCAAGCAAATTTTTCCGCAATGTTGTTCAGCTTACAGGTTTTTTAACTACACGCTGTTTTTACATGTACCGAAATACTAGTTTTGAACATTGAAATAGTATACAAACGAGTTTTATAAATAAAACTTTTTGGTACAAAACGGTCATACACTTTTATAAAACGATATTATGGGTTTTATATAAAAGGGGGTTATTTTATATTAAATTTTGAACTTGACTATTTAATACCTAGTAAGAATCCTAACTCATTGACTGTAAAAAAATCAACTTAAAATTATAAAATCAACAGTTATTTTTCATGCAATTTTATAAGAAATTTTATTCTGAGAAATTCAACAAATTCTTAAAAGTACTTCGAGCGGATATTTCTTATAAGAAATTCTATTTTTTTCCTTATAATGTAGATATATTTAAGAATGTAATAGTAAAAATGTTATTTTACATATCTATTAGTAAATAATTTTGTTTTACAAGTTAAATACATTTTTTTTACTAAAAACTTGTTAATTTGCTATATTTATTAAGGAAAAATAGAACCCTTATTTTATTATTTAATCTCTATATTTACTATAATAGAGCTTATAGTAAATATAGAGATAAAAATAATATTTAAGTTCTATATAAAAAAATAAATGTGGTAATTTAGTTGGCCTTCCTGCGTCTTTTACATTCTATCAAATCGATAATCCGAACAATAATATTACAAACTCTTAATCGTCTCGTCTCTCGAATGGAATATAAAAACTGTGAGTTCAAATCACACTATATTATTTCTTTTTAAGCTTCACGCTGTATCCAGCATGACAGGGTACCTGGCAACTTATAATTAAGACCGCTCCCATTAAGACCGTTCCCCACTTTCTGCCGAATTTTCGAGGCAATGTGGGTTAAGTGGCAGAACACGACGACGAGAGCGAGAAAATGAATATCCGAATCGAATCCACTACTGTCGCATTTACAGTTGCACGCTTTTGCCTCTGCGCTACGAGTCAGTTTTTTCAATTTGGAAATAGAATGTTTATAGTCCTGAAACGTAAGAAGCGTAGGTTTCAAAGACTTAAGTGGATCATTATTATTTTTATTCTTATTTTCATTGACAGTGTCTTGATCTGGAGCATAAAATTATTAATATATTTGTCTATCTAGACCTCAACCACTAGAATTCTATTATAAAGTAAATAGTAAAACTGTCAATAATTTCACAGTGACAACGATCGAATTCACTAGTTGAATCGAGTTTGCGCGTCATCGATTTTTGCTAATTGGATGTAACTTTCCACGAGCGCGTCGATTTGGCCGATAGTTGTATAGTCTATCTGTCATTCGAATGGGCGCATGTGAATCAATGTGAATATTATGAACGCCATATGAACAATCGGTGTCTCCTATTCGTTGAAAAGTTAACATTATTAACAGTTATCAACAGTTTTTGCCGTGTGATCCCGGCCTAGTATAGGATCATCCTGGTACTGATGGTGTCGTAAGAGGCGACTAAAGTACGTGTGTTAGAGTCACGTCGCCAGCAATGGTAACACGCATGGGCAGAGTCGACCGGATCATTACCACCCCCGGCATTTAAAACCGGCGTAAAGTAGTGGCTTTATGCCACTGTGTTTCGCATAAGATAATGCTGGGCCCCGACGCCCAACCCATCTAACAGGCAGGCAACGCACGTGTAGCTCCTCTGGGGTTGCACGAGGCCGTGGGCGGCGATAATCACTTACCATCAGGTGACCCGAACGCTCGTTTGCGCTTGTCCTTTGCAAAAAAAAAAAAGTTAGTCATTGTTTATATAAAGGGATGCTTGGAGGGACTATTAAAAATTACATAAAAATTGTGGCCAGTCGTGGTACAGGTACCTCTCGGGGAAATTAAACATTAAACATTTTCATTTCTTCTATCTGGTAACGAGGCAAGCCGCGATGTTAAGTGTCGCCACGCAATGCCTCCAGAATTCGGCGGAATATAGAGAACGGAAATGTTTTCATGGTAACGGACTGTTTTAATATTAGGTTACCAGGTACGTGCCTGATACAGAGTGAAGTTAAAAAATATATGTATAATTTTCTCCTAAAATATATATTTGTAGTCTTCTGTCTCATAATTGTTGAATTCAGGTTAAAAAAAAGGCAGATGTGCATCAAAGTTGTTTTCAATATCTTCTATTCAATCGATTTTTTGTCTCTTCAATACTGATCATTCGAGCAACTCTGCATTGTACAAAGAATCGTTTACAACAAATACAAGACAGTATACGGGTTGTGTTTTGGTGTATTTTATTTCTGTAGATTATGTAACTACGTCTAAACTCTCTAATACAGTATAACGTGTCACCTGATATATTTATTAAGATTTGGAAGGATACATTTATTTTAAGTAAACGTTTTTTATTTGTTATTTATTATATTCATATATATTTTCTTTCTAAAAAAGTATTTTGCTTTTATATGTAAGGAATAACTCTTTAAAAACTTTAGAAGGATTTAGAAAGATTCATACTTCTTAAATAAAGCCCAGATACTTAATAAAATACTAGCGGTTATTGTTCATATATAGTTATTACTACGTGTTTAACGTATTTGTTTTTTATTTTATTATATTAATTTGAGACCAGTTGTAGCGCATGGGCACAAAGTGTGACTGTAAAATCGACTGGTTGTGGGTTCGATCCTCATTCGAGGAAATTAAATATTTATTTACATTTATACTGTCATTTTTTCGCACTGGTGTCGAGGCAAAGCGCGGCGTTGAGTTCCGCTACTTTAGCAATACACACGCAGTACCTCCAGAACTCGACGGAAAGCGAGGATCGAAGTGTCCTAACACAAGGTACTCTGCTGTATGCGCGATACAGCGTGAAGCTCATTTAATATTTGATTTATATTAATAAATACGGCTCAGGTTTTTCAAATTGTTATCGAAAGAACTGTTAGTGTTATCGATTACGAGATCTGAAGTAACCAAATTCTGTTTACCTAAGTAACAAATTGACCAACAAGCATACATAAATTAAAAATATATCTTAAGAAATACCAACTACCTACTCACACATACTAGAACATATATAAATATGTCACTGCCATTGCAAATCTTATACGCAATTTAACAAAAACTTTTTCCAATAATTTGCTTTGTTGTTGACAGCTAAGGAGATAAAGGAATGCGTAGGTACTTT
Source organism: Heliconius sara (assembly GCA_917862395.2). Classification (NCBI taxonomy): domain Eukaryota; kingdom Metazoa; phylum Arthropoda; class Insecta; order Lepidoptera; family Nymphalidae; genus Heliconius; species Heliconius sara. The sequence goes on along the minus strand of OU860789.1, from coordinate 16,278,138 downwards.
TTTATAAATAAAAAAAATGTTTATATTATATAAAAAAGAAATAAATATGTACGTTGCCTCGTGGTTATCACCTGCTCTACCAACTCGTATGTAATATACTGGAGCTCCTCAAGTTATTTCGTAAAATAAATATTTATGAAGGAAAGGAGTTACCTCGCGCTTTATCCATTAGATCGCGGGATCCGAAAAGACATAAACCTCCAGAGATTCAGTTGTAAGTTGACAAAACGAGTGTTGCTGCTTTTTTGCGGATTTCTCTATACACAATGTAAATTGAACCTTTATTTTTTCCTGTGTTATATAAAAATTGGTAAAATTTTTAAATTAGGTATAATTTTGTTTTGTTATACATATAAAATAGTTAACTACTGTATCTCGCATATTTTTCTGTAGAATCACAGTAGTATCCTGTGGGAAAAGGGAACCTAGGAACCTAGTATTAAAACACTCCGTTTCCCATTAAGGCACTTCCATTCCTCGCTTTATTATTGTATAGAATGAGTGTATGGTAAGTTAAGTTCTGATTGTCACAATATACAGTCAATGTGCCAGTGCTTTGTGCCTGTTGTCGCGAAAGGGCACAAAACGTCACTGTAAAACCGACTGCTTGTGGATACGATCCTCACTCAATGAGATGAAATATTTACTTAAATTTATATTTCCATTTCTTCGCTCTGGTGTCTAGGCAAAGCGTGGCGTTGAATTCTGCCACTTAACACGCAATACCTCCAGAATTCGGTACTAGGTTCCCTCTGCCTAACCTGCTGTGTGCAGGATACAAATAAAAAAATAAAAAAGAATCATAATTTACAGTCAATAAATAACTTTGGCGTATAAGTTACTGTTACTTACACGGTTAGTCAAATTTTTCTTACATTACGCATGAGAATGGAGCGGGCTTCCTTCTAAGATAACATTATATATCGGGTACTTAATCGAGTATAAGGTATATCTTTAAAATATCAATGGACTTCGACTTAAAATTTTGTGTTATTGTTGAGTTATATTGATGTATACGACGAGGACATTTAAAGTCCACGAGGTCTAAGCTAAGCTTTACATTTACTTTACAGTAGTAAAAAACAAAATTTTCAAGCTTACATTTTTATCTGATAAAAAAAACAATATATTTGTAAAATTATTTATAATAAAAAAGAAACACATGTGAAGAAACAGATTACGTGTACATATCGTATTTGGAAGTGTATATCTTGACATTTTTGATCCTCCCGGCTCAGTCCAAAATAACATGAAGCTTTACCAAGATATTCTCTTTTTATAGGGTTGACGAATGAATATTTTGAACGTATCTTTTTCTTTACTTCTTTTATTATAGAACCGTCATCTACATTAGTGAAGTAAAATAACAACCTCGTCTTTAAAGTAAGCTCGAGTAACCCATAAAATTAATTTACGGAACCAAGAAAGGAAGAAATTTTTATGCAATGTGAAAAGGAGCGCCTGAGAGGTGAACCAATGAAAAAGATAAGTAAAATAAGTGTACAGGGCTCGGCAAGGTTTATGCAAATTAAACGCGAATTTTTTTAAGTTACCAAGACTAATATTATTATTTGCAAACAACAGGGGCTGCGCGCTGAAGATATTTCAGTAGCTAACTTTATTATAGACGAGTAATAAACGCTTAAATGCTATGCTTGTAGCGAAAAGTTTTGCTTATCTCAACATTTTTACAACACGGCATATTAAATATGATTTTAGCTTATTAATGATATTAGATTCTATTACGTTAGTCCAAGCTAAGATTGTCTCGGGGGATCTAAGCCAGTCTGGAAAAGAGCAATTTAATTAAAGCAAAATCAGGTTTATACCTACGGATCTTGTTAACTGTGAGTCAAAATTACAATATTAAGAGATAGAAAATTGTTGAGGTCGAAACAGGTTTTTTTTATATAAGACATTTTACTTAGCTGTTATAAATTCTAATTTTTATCTCAGTAGAAGTTAGTTCCTCACACAGCTATATAAAAACAATGAAACATGTCACGCGTCTGCAGAGAATGAAATAGAAATTGTATGTAGGAGGTATCATTCAAATCTATATATGCTCACCTTAACTGAAAAACACGTACAATTGTTACTTATAAAAATTCTTAGGTATCATAAGTTACTGTATCATAAGTTATTTAATATTGGTTATTTTACGGAAAATAGGTCTATCAATTATTCATCAATATCGATCTGAAAAATAACATTTTATTACAAAAATATTCACATAAATACACACTGTAGTCACTCTTCTTTTATTTAGTAGCGATTGAATAAAGTTGATAAATCTCGAGTGGGCTTAGTATTATGATGTTTCGTATCTAAGAGTAGAATTGTGATAAATAGTAAAGGTACTTGTAAGGATATTAAACTTGATTGACAACTTAAATTAGAGAACAATTTTTAATTTTAATAACAAATATTTTTCATACTAAATAAATAAAACTTATGAGGCGTTCGATGAATCTTTATGTTCATCTTTTTGTTTTGATTGTTGAAATAAAATTTTTAATTTATTCAAAATGAAAATTTTATTGTCTCTTAGTCATATTAGTCATATTTAAGCAAGAAAAAATTATAATACTATATTTTGATACATTTTTTAAATTTGGTAGTAAATATTGCAATTTCAAAGGAAGTAAAAAAATACTAGGATCAATCAAAGAAAGTTCTATGATGACAGGTAAATTTTTATAAATTTCATGTCCAAAACTCAATTTAAGTGCCTCTAATCCTTAGTGGTATATTATGCTAATTACTATAATAACTTGGTAATGAGTCGTACTATACTATAGGTGAATACTGATTTACCTATATACGCACGCTTTGTACTCGTACATGACGATACGATCGTTAAATACGTAATAATGATTATAGACCACTAAGTCATAGATACTACTTTTACATTAATCAAAACATCAAACATTTCCAATTTGTAAACTTTCTCTACCGTTACCAATCCCTGTGTTTCGTTTAAATTATATTTGTATACTTCATTTTTGCTGTCTCTTTCCTTAATTTCTCATTTAGCTCCATATTTTTTCCGCCAGGATTGGTAGTGTATGTGTAGAAAATCACTCTCCGTTCTCCGAATTCCGGTTGAATTTGAGAATTGCAAAAGTAATTTATAGATACTCATTCTCCCGAATGAGAGACGTTATAACATGATTAAAGTGTTAATTCACACTTAGGAAAGAAAAATACTTGTTCAGAAAACGTATAAAGATTTGAACGTAACGTGACTCGAACCCGCGCCTCCTGAAAACCGACCAGGCGCTCTGACCACCAAGCCATATGTTCTCATCAAACTGCGTCGAAATTTTTATACGCTTGTTATAACTTATGTATGCTAACTACATAAATACACGTTCAATAAGCGTATGATATTAGGTATTATATACTTTTAACAAATTTTAATAGTGAGGTTTTAGTAATTTAACAGCAATGATTTGATTTGATTTAAAATATATTATATACGTATATATGTATATATATACATATATTTCGTACACGACAAAGTTCTACATAAAATAATGTACCAAATAATATATACACTATAATATATGTAAGTGTTATACAAAATGACAATCATAGCCTCAGTAAAAGTAAATCCTGTTTCATGTCACTCACAACGAATGCCTTTCTTTTGAAGAACTTGGCGGAAAGCGGGTGAAGTACCTTAACACTAGGTTCCCTCTGCCTACCCTGCTGTGTGCGGGATACGTGATGCTGATTTTTAATTTTATGTCATTATTTTTAAAAATAGTTTTATTAATGTTATTATTTACAGGTTATTTAGGTTATCTATTAACGTTTATACAAATATATATCTACATACTAAATAAAATGGGATCATGGCGTTATTAGTAATATAGTAGTAAGCAAATAACCGTACGAGCAAATGTAATCTGTGCACGTTATTTACACAATATAATAACTATTTGTTTATTTCAATTATAGAGATTGAAACCAATTAATGCTATGGTTGCCTAACACTATATTATAATATGTATAGAGAAACATTAAAATTACGCAAATATACGTAAATATTTTACTTAAATAAGCTTTTAAGCAATTATAATTAATATTTTGATTAACTTATAATTTCAATTAATTTCTTAATTAAACAATTTGAATATGAATATTATGAATTATTGAGACTACCCTCTACATTTATTCAAAATTGTACGCCATAAACAGAAAATAAATAAAAAATATGATTATTAAAAAATAAATAAATCAGCTTCACGTTGTATCACTTTCTGCCGAATTCTGGAGGCATTGCGTGTTGAGTAGCAGCTCGACACCAGAGCGAAGAAATGGAAATATAAATTTGAGTAAAAATTTCATCTCTTCGAGTGGGGATCGAACCCACAACCAGTCGGTTTTACAGTCACACTTTGTGCTCCTGCGCCACGACTGGCCTCCAATTAGTATATATAATATTTATATATGAAAACCTTAGTGAAAAAATTAACAACTAAATTATAATTATATATCTAAACCTACAAAACAAAATGTAATAACAAAACGCGACATAATTACAAAAAAAATTACATACAGTTAGCAAGCATTTACCGTGCTTGCCGCTGGTAGCCGCCGCGAGCGCAGTGCTAAGTACCAACAGGTGTACGAGCATGCTCCTGTGCGGCGCCGGGCGCGCATCGAGCTGTTAGCGCCTGTACCTCTTACGGCCCCTCCTGGAAACAAAAAACATATGAAAATTTTATAGTGAGCTAAAGAAAGGATTTATGTAGGGTGAAGGCGTTTTTGTTTTGGATTATTATTGTATTTATCTATATATATATAAAGGACATGCAGGTACATGCCCTTTACTGACTGAGGTAAGACAGCCGTAATCGCTGATGGTAGAAACGTGAAATTTGGACAGATGTTTAGTTTTATAATCTGGATATCCACTAAGAAGGTATTTTGAAACATTTTAACTCTAAAGGCATGAAATAGGGGTTGCAAGTTTGTATGGGAAAAAAATTAAATCGGCACTGTTTTTTATAAAATTTGAAATTCAGAGTCTTAACAATATTTAATTGTATACGTGTTTCATGGGGTTTTAAAATTCACCCCCTAAGCGTGCATTGTGTTTGGTGTAATACTAAGTCAGTATTACACCAAACACAATTACGACGACGAATAACTACGACAATAATTAACTTCAATAGTTTTATATCAAGATAGAACAGACACAGAGAGGAAGCTTATTCCATCTATAATAATATTTATCAGATAATATGTCAATTGTATGAATAAATAATATCATTTACTTATGTCCCCGGCGTTGAGTTCCACCAAAGAAAACGCAATGCTATAATTTTTTTAAATTAAAGCTGATTTTTTGGAATACTTATGTATAATTCTCTTTATAGTGAAACCGATAAACAAAAGATATAAAAAGCTACACATATTACAATTATTATGTAAAAAAACTTGATAATGACAACCGTCCACTAAGTTCTTCTACGGACATACGGCTATATAGACGGCTATAGCTATAGTACTTATAGCATGATGTGGATCTAAACAAACAGGTTCACATTTCTTACATGGCTGCGACTAGAATGTGTGCCTCTATTTACATTCTCGTATTCAGTCGCCTGCAATGCAACTGCTGACTTAGGTAGGAATGTTGCGATAGCTTTCTGGACATTCTACGTAACATCTACGTATGTATGTATAAGTATGTTTTTATTATTTTTTAATTGGTTTTTTTTGTGTGTCATAAATTAAATTTATTTTTGGACAGCTTTAAAAAATGACATCAAAATTAGTAATTTATTTTTTTCTGCTTCGTGCTGTATCCCACATGGCTAGGTAGAGGGAGCCTAGTGTTAAGACACTCCCCACTTTTCGCCGTATTCTGGAGATATTCTCCAGAATTCGGAGAGTGGGTAAAGGTAAAGCATATTGAATGGCGGAACTCAATGCCAAGCTTTGCCTCGGCACCAGAGCGAATAAATAAAAATATTAAATATTTAATGTCCTAGAGTTGGAATCGAACTCATCACTTGTCGCGTTTGAAGTCACACGCTTATGTCCCAGCGCCAAGACTAACCTCGTGCTAGTTTAAATTAGATTATTTTAAAAAAAAAACTTATATAAAGATGTTTTAATTTTATTATCAATAAAATCACCTATATGAGGGAATGTTATTTTCTCGTGTAAGTCGTAAGTCTGGATATACTATAATATAGTATGCAATTTGGACTAACTTTCCAGATATCATATTTGGCTGCAGTCGAAATTATAATATAATATAGTGATGAAACATTTTTCTTTACAAAATTAGTCAAAAACAAAAAAGATGTAAATGGTAAATGAATACATAAAATAAAATATAAAGAAGAATATAATTATAGTAACAAATTCAGAAGTATCAATGTTCTTTTATAAATTAAACTGATGCTAAGTAGATGAAAAGGTTGTATCAATAGAAATTTTCTTTTGAGAAGAAAATATAATTTCCGAGAGCTGGAGGCGGTTCAAGTATCAACTCTTTAATTGAAAGTTCAGCAATTTGTTCCACCCTTCCAAATGGACTCGCTTTATGGGCGAACTCGTCTGGCTCAAAACTGATTGTAGGCAGATGTGGATAATTACAAAGCTAACTGCTGGTGCCCCCACTAATCTTAGGATGAATCCTGCACGTTCTTGGAACGATATCGCCAGTACGCAATTAAAGACTTGTGATGCTGTAGTTTAAATGTGGTTTGAGCTGTCTTCTTGTCTCGTTTTGTATTTTTTATAGAATAAAGAGAGTTTAATATGTAACCAACAATATTAAGGCCGTTCGTTGCCTTTTGCAAAGAGTGGCGCTACTTTCCGCGACTCGACACGTCATGCTTCGAGAAATCGGCGGACAGTCGAGAGCGAATGTGTCTTAACTCAGCGTGGTGCTAAAAAAAATATATTGGATACAATAAAAGTGCATTATAGTCTAATAGTAAAATAACAATCGTAATAAAATAATAAAAACACATAATGTGCATGTGACACAAACATAAAAGATTTCAAACTAGCTCAACTGTCTGCAGATGACTAACGATTAAAAATGTGAACAATTCTAACTGAGAAATAATTATATATTTTCCTCAGCGCTGTAAAAAGAAAAGAGTTTTCTTAATTATTACATTTCAAAATGAATTTTCTGAATGAATGTATAATTGTGTCTAAAATACTGAAATATAAAACTTAATTAGAAATCTTCAGGGAAAATTTTAATTGGAATTATGTTAATGGCGAAATATTAAAATATACATCCCATATATTTAAAAATATTTACATCGAATGCAAGTTTACATGTTATAGTATCTTTGAAATTTAATTTTTAAAAAAATTTGCTTCACGCTGTATCCCGCACACAGCAGGATAGGCAGAGGAAACCTAGTGTTAAGACACTCCGTTCCCCACTTTCTGCCGAATTCTGGAGGTATTGCGTGTTGAGTAGCAGAACTCAACGCAGCGCTTTGCCTCGACACCAAAGCGAAGAAAATGGAAATATAAATTTAATCGAATCGAACAACCAGTCGGTTTTACAGTCACACTTTGAGCCGTTGCGCCGCTACTGGACTAGAAATTTTACGTTAAAAATAATATTATATTACACAATCTATATGTAGGTTTTACCCTTTACAATATTAAGTACTGATTTATTAATAATTCACGAAATACATATATATTGTTTTAATTAAATTTTATACTTCACATTTATTGCACAATAATAAAAATCAAATGAAATCAAAAACACTTTATTGTACAATGACGGTATTTCAATTATTATTTTATATTACAACCTTTTCTTTTTAAATACTTACTTAATTTACTTAAAACATGACTGTAACACTATGGTTTTATGGATTCAATCCCTACTTATATCCAGTAGAATGAATTATTATTTATTAATATTTTTATTTCTTCGCTCTGGCACAAAGGTAAAAACTCGGCATTGAGTTCCGCCACTCAACACGTAATATCGAAAATTTTTGCGGAAAATGAGACATAGTGGAACCTAGTGTTAACATACTTAACACTAGGTTCCCTTTGCTCACTCTGCTATATGCGGAATACAGGGTGAAGTTGATTCAATTTCATTCTTTATCCTACTATTCATTTCCACATTAAACGACTTCATTACCCGTCACATTCGTAAAATGATGTGTGCACATCGTTTGTCATCAACAATTAATCTTCATTATTATACGCAGTGCGGTTTACTTAGTCCGAATCGAAATTTACATGATTCCTGTCCTTAACAATGCTTAGATAATGATTTATTCACTTGAAATGGCGCAAATTCAGACGTTTAGTAAATGTTATATATTAGGTATGCAATTTTATGACGGTTACAGTTAAAATTAAATTTTATTTTGATCTTGAAATAATATGTAATTTACTTTTGTGATTAAACTGATTATATTACACGACTTTTGAAAAATAATATCATAAAACCCTATGTTAATATTTTTGTTACTTCAACTTAACTAGAAGTTTTAATAAACAACAGTCTCAAGAAGTAAGTTGGTATAAATACGATAACGCTAGGTTACGATATATGTCTGTAACGTAGCATCATTAACTTGTCATATATTAAATAACAAAAATAACATAATAATAAAACATTTTGTTTTTCAGTGTATGTGGTTGTTGAAGTGTTCAAATTTAATCTTATTTAATTTTAATTTTAGTTCGTGGGTTTCGTTTTATTGTCCATTAATAGTAGCTAAAATTAATAGCATTGACAAAACGGAATTTTATTTTTATTTCTATAGTTTTTGGCCAGTCGTGGCGCAGCGGCACGAAGACTGTCAAATCGACTGGTTGTGGGTTGAAATTTCCATTGCTTCGCTCTGGTCTAGCCTCGACGGCTAAACGCGTCATTGAGTTCTGCCACTCAACACGCAATGCCTCCAGAATTCGGCAGAAAGTGGGGAAGTAGCAGAACTCAACGCCGCGCTTTACCTCGACATCAGAGCGAAGAAAATGGAAATATAAATTTAATCGGATCGAATCGAACCCACAACCAGTCGGCGTTTGTTGTTGCCTACCCTGCTGTGTGCGGGATACAGCGTGAAGCTGATTTAATAAAACATTAATTATAATAATAAATGAAAATGCCATTCACAACTATTAACATTTTTAAATGGTGAACGAGGCGTCCAAACAAATCAAAATTTATCAGAGAATCTCACTTAATTCGCGCCAAAAAACGTCACGACTGGGATCTGTAATAAATGCGAAATTAATGCGAAGTGGCAGGTCATAAATCTCGGAGGCTTTCGAGCAATAAAACAAAAAATGAATATTACCAGTTTGATAATACAAAAAACTTTTAAGCAACTGCCCCCTAGAACGACCTAAACCAAGGCTATTTTGCTCGTTTTTGTTCTGGACATTTTCCGTATGTATCAGTTTACACTAGCACAAAGGAATGTCTAGATTTTTTTCCCTTATGCTACCTACGTAGCTGACCGCAAAAGTGTAAAGAGAAAATGAAAAATCCTCCTTTTGAAGTTATTGAACGTTTTTAACGGCCATGGCTTTTGCAAGATTAAAAATGTATGTACGAAGTAATTTTTATATTACGAGCCAACGACCTATTCAACTTAAAGATGATTTCAACCTGTCAATACCACAATTCCGTTCATTATCAATACATTAGATGGTATAGGAACTTTCACAAAAGTCTATATCTTATTACAACACGTCTATAAGGAAAATATATAATATTTTTGTACATTTAATTTAAGAAAATGAAAAAATATAGCACTGTTATTTTTAATTTCAATTCATAATTGAAACAGCTTAGTATTTTCAACAATATATAAAGCTTAAATAGTTTGGGAACAAAGTTTTTATTGCTTAACTTCTCACATTACAGAAAGTTCAAACGTATGCGTTCATGTGAATATGAATGGCGTTTCGATGTCTCGCCCTTTTGAATATATCGTGCAAGTGTTGGTACTTGTTTTTAATAAGTGCGCTGTTTTCTAGGGCCATTTGGCCCGCTATAAACATGAATGGCGCCAAAACGTCTCTCTTATCTCGAAATATTTCTTAGAGGGGCGGAAACGAGGCCTTAGAGGCACAACTTAGAAGCTCAAGTATCGTCCTAAAGGAACTTGAAATAAGAATCCCAAAGATCTCCAACAGAAAGCCTCGAGTTCTCATGGCAAATGGATTGTGAAAGCTCGAAGCCGATTTTGATATCGAAGCTTATTTAACCGATGGTATTCTAAAGGTTGGCGTTAATGTCAATTACATTTTGTTTTGAACCATTAAGCAATATTAACCCGCTATCCGATCGATTTTATATTTTATCATCATGTTTTGAAGGATAAATACTTTGAATGAATATTTTTTTAAATAATCTTTTGCTGTTTGTTTAGTTTTAATTTTCTATATTGAATACTATGAATGTCTAAAATATATATAGGTATACCAAGAACCTATATTTAAATGTATTATTCAAAAATATCTATATAAGAAGAAAACGAAATGGAAGGAAAATAAATTTTCTCATTAGCTTTTACAATGGACAAGTGGAAAACGATGCTTGATTCTATGTGTACAAATATATTTTTAGTCACATTAATTATTACATTTGCGAATTGACGTATTTTATGCTTAATTTTATTATAACTATTCTCAAATATATAATATTTGCGAATTTATTTTAATATTATATAAATATAAAACAAATTATAAAAATTAGAATAGCCACAAAAAAGACAAAAAATATATATATTTCTCTAGTAAATGAAATATTTATCTAAATTTATATTTTCATTTTCCGCCATGGTGTCGAGGCCAAGCGCGACGTTGATTGCCGCCAAACAACACACAATGCCTCCAGAAACCAATGGAAAGTGGGGAACGGAGTGTCTTAACACTAGGCTGCTGCGGGATATAGTGTGTAAAAAAAATATATAGCGTGTAGCTGACATTAATAAAAAATATATATTAACTATAAAAAACAGAAAATTCTACAGCATATAACTAAAAAGAAAAAAAAAACAGAAACATTAGTTCATGAAGATTAACAGTCGGGAGCCCCTTTAAATTTTATAACGGGTGTAAACGGAGTTTCTTCTACCTCTTCCTTCCTTCGGGTCTTAAGCTTAAGCAAGGAAAATTTGTTTTTTTTTTAGTTTTATGCAGTTGGGGTTTTTTATAATTATTTGTTATTTCAAACATTCGTCCGATAGTCCGGTTACGTAGGATCTAGACTGAATGATCCCGTCCCCACAATGAATTGGAATGTTAAATATTTGCGTTTAACATACAGATATACCTGATGGGAATCAAATCTACGATCCAAGGACCTAGTTACTGTAAGACAATGTAAACTAGCTCTACTTAACTTTATGGACGTTCTTAATGTATTTAAGAATTTTATTCAATTTCACTATATACAAAACATACAACTACAAGGTCAAATTAATGTCCCAATCTCTACCGAGTATTACATATCTCAGGGCTTATCTGAGATCGTGTCATGTGTCTACATATTCATGAGACGACTCGATGCAGTAGATAAGTCGGTGAATTCGTCACTAGTTTCACTTGAGAGAAGTTACTTGCTCGTGAATATTAAGCAGATAATGCAGTTATTAGACGAGGATTTCAATGTTAATGTCGTATTTAATTATACTTACACCTAGTAACTCCTTTAAGCACTGTAAAAGATATTTGCATTTTCATTCTTTAAGATGTACTCTTACTTCAGCTTCAGCGGTGAGGTTTTTAGTATGCAAAAAATATTAGATTATTTACTGAGCTAAATAGACGATATTTTTATTATTTCATATTTAATTAAATCCTTTAAGTACGTTGTACATTTTACATAGGAACGAAATATTGCTTTAGAGTGAATGACTAAAATGTATATCTGAAAAGTAACATATATAGAAAATTCAGTTGCAAGAATCGCGAATCATAACGAATGGTGGGCTATTCAAACGAGGTATATAATAAGGTATCATCAATACATAGCAGTATTGACGGTACCTCTTTACTATTAATATTGTTATGTCTATATTACTATTATAAAGCACATCTCACATTCATATCGGGAGTTACTATTTTAAATTGGAAGTATCTATTTATGTAGATTCCTAATATATTGAGAAGCTATTGGATCGGTATGACCTATAGAATGGAGGGGCAATAATAAATCACACGTTCATTCATAATAGAAGTCACTATAAATATTTAAAAAAGTGTCACCCTCCGACACTCCGAGTTCCTTAACAATTTTAACGAGAAGTACCACTTATAGATATATATTTGTTATAAACCAAATATACGAGCGAGGAGTGTAATTAGACTGGCTAATTTGAGCGACTACTGTGGAGTAGCTTTCAAGCAATCCTGCTACGATTGAAATATTATTTATTTAATTTTTACTCTTATGAAATATATCGGATATTTTTTAACAGGAAAAATCAAATTTAAAATATCATAAATAAAATTCATATTGATTATAAAAAGAGTAAAAATATTTATCAATCAAGTTCAATTCTTTACGCGAATGATGGCGCATTAAACGCTTGGTTCCGCCACTGCCAACGCATTTTCGTCTCGGTCTACTGACTCGCTTTTGTGATCGTCTTCTATGTTTGATATGTGATATATTACATGTGTCACCGTCGCTGAATTTCTTTTATAACTTATTTTTCATGTATGATTAATATATTATTGGATGTACTTTCTAAATCGAAATCTTTGTCAATAGTATCAAATATGTATATGAATCTTCAACAACTTATTATATATAATCTAGTATATCTTTAAAGAAGAAGGTGGTTTGTATATTTTTTTTTAAATTGAAGGAGTCGGCGAGTACTATTCCTAAGGTGTTATATAGGTATCTTAAGGCTAAGCTCGCCTATTAATGGTTTCATGTTGAACCTTTTAATTTTTATGTCAACAAAGAACACAAATCAGAAACCTAAGACGCTATGTTAACATCATCTACTAGAGGGGCTACTATTCATACCTTTTAAATAATTATATAATTTATTTTGCTGAGAACTAACAGCTATATAACAATTTTTTTTTCAAAACATGTTCAGTAATTATAGCGAGAAAGGCGGAGGACATTTCTTTCATTTCATTATCCTATCTCCAAAAATTATATTTAAAAGTATGTTTTTTTAGTTTATATAACCCATAACGACACCACCTCCTTAGCTTTAACCATCCAATTGTTTATTTAAAAACATGATTGCGTCCGTGAACTGTTTACATATACAATATTTGTACGGCACTAAAAGTGATTCCTAACATAACATGTTTAATACCATTTACATTATTGTGATTTTTATAATGTTTTTTTTATTATTTTAGGTAATATAAAATATTTTTATTGATGATACATTTCTATTAATAATAATCAAAGAAATCAGCTTCACGCTGTATCCCGCACACAGCGGGGTAGGCAGAGGAAACCGATTGTTAAGACACTCCGTTCCCCACTTTCCGCCGAGTTCTGTAGGCATTGCGTGTTGAGGGGCGGAACTCAACGCCGCCCTTTGTTTCGACACCAGAGGGAAGAAATGAAAATATAAATGTAAATAAATATTTCATTTCCTCGAGTGGGGATCGAACCCACAACCAGCCGATTTTACAGTCGCACTTTGTGCTCCTGCGCCACGACCGGTCTCCTTACTAATGAATACAGATATTCGTATTAGATAAAAGTTAATTGCTTCAGCATCAAAAATATGACATTTACAAATTCGATGCTGACAAATTCCTCCTCAGGGACGCAAAATGTAAAGTAGGTTCCACGTAAAAGAGCCGGACAACAAAATCCACTATTGTGATATCCACAGAAGGTTGTCTCATAGCGTCTGTCTAAACGCTATCACATTATAATAATGAAGTTTTGTAATACAATTTAAATTCAACTGGGAAAATTTTTTCGCTCTTTTTCCTTTCAATTATCTAACTTATCGAGATTTTTTGGGGTCCTCTAAATATACATAAACATAAATCACGTACGAGCATAAAAGTCACATTTAATAGTGTCTACGAAGTGTATCATTCTCTTATTCCACTAAAGTAATGGGGAAGTACTATGACAGGGAAATATATAGTTATAGTAATAAAGAATCATTTGAAGCGAATAAATGCTGTGAAGAATATTACGATATGATACAATTTGATTACATTAACTATATAATAAATAAATTTTTTTTATACAATAAATAAATTTGTTGTTTTTTCTTCTTATTGAGCTATGTAATTTTGTTAGCGAAGCTGGCGGATATAGGTGTAAAATTACAAAATGGGATGAGATTGTTTGTACGCAAACAGGCATTGTCCGCTTATTAGATGGGCCCCGAGTAATAAAAACATCGCCTTATTACACGAGGGACTCCAGTCCCTGTGGATACAGAAATTTAAGTTTTAACGTAAGTTTATTTTCACAATAACATTTTATCATTTACCTTAAGGACAATTAAGTATATACATTTGATATAAATTAAAATTCGAAGAGTACTAATTTAAAATATATATCAGTCAATTCAATCGGAAGGTCCTAATTAAGTACTATAAAAATGTATTCAAATATATTCTTTAAAAAAATTGCACGATTTTGACGAAATTATGTTACTGGGAACGGAGTATCTTAATACTAGTTCCCAGGTTCCCTCTGCCTTCACTGCTATACTGGAGACACAGCGCGAAGCTAAAAAAATCTAAAATATAAACAAACATTTAAATATATAAATGCTAAGAGTGATTTGTCACTAAAATTTAAATGTCTGCAGAGTCTAAGATAATTGTAAAGGTAAAATTCACTTTCTCCAGGAAATACAAAAAATATACACAACTTTCTTTGTAGAAATCAGCTTCACGCTGTATTCCGCACATAGCATGGTAGGAAAAGGGAACCTAGTGTTAAGACACTCCGTTTCCCCATTACTACTTTTTTCTATCTTTGTAGAATATAATAACAATTAGTATACAATTTCAATATTGCTTATATATAATCAACTTGTAAATTCATTGCCATCTTGGGCTTGTTAAAACGTATAACGAAAATTTGTTCTCAACCCCGTAGCTTATAAATATTAATATTTCCTATCTCAGCTGTTAATTACCCAGACAACTACGGATGAACTCCACCCTGTATTCATTAGGCCATACTTAATTAGCTCAGACAAACCCTGGCGACTTGAAGGTAATATTTTGATGAAATTCTATGTTATTATTTTATATTTTATTATTTAAGATATTTTTACACTATAACGGGAAGTGGTCCACGACTAGAGTTTATTTTAAATCCGAAATATGTAGACCGAAACCAAGTAGGCTACATCTAACAATGTAAATTTAATCCCTACTCTAAGAGATTATTTTTTCATATTAGATAAAATGTGGCGTTAAGTTCCACCACAACATATACTTGCCTCGAATTTTGTCGAAAAATGGAGAATGAAGTGGCTTGACACTAAGTTCCTTAGTCTACTGTAAATGTTTCATACTTAACGTAATGCTAAAGCACAGCACAAACTCTTAATTCATATAATTGATTAATTTCGATATTCGGTGAAAAATGAGGAACGGAATGTCCTAATACTAGGTTCTCTTTGCCTACCCTGCTGCGTGAGGGATACAGCGAGAAGCTGATTCTATGTTTTTCTTATATCTACTAGAGATTTTGTGGTAAATTGTAAATTAGATTTGTAATTTAATTATTATTTTATTTACGTTACCCTCGACTTCTGCGGAATGAAATCAAACAGTCGAACGCACAATCAAAGACACATAATATGCATCTACGAGTGTGATGTTTACAATGCCTTTGCAAAAGGTCAATTATTAATAGTACCGACTCTACAGATCAGTCTACGTATATTTCTACGTAATGCGTCTTTTTAATAGAACAGCAGCAGAGATTCAATTCAAATTATCATGTAGTTGATGGGGATCTACATCATTGTAAAATTACACAAAAATCATTGTAAATAAATTGTAATTACAGCTGATATAGCTAGCAACACCAGGTAGCTGTGACTCTAGTAATATGAGATATCAGGCATCAGTAAATCATACATAGTCTTAACGAACCCCGACTATTCTATGCCATATAACATATTAAAGCATTTGTATTATAATATTACCTAATTTCTTCATTCCATTAGTTCAAACATCAGCTTCACGCTGTATCCCGCACACTTCAGGGTAGGCAGAGGGAACCTAGTACTAAGACAGTTCGTTCTCCACTTTCTGCCGAATTCTGGAGGCATTGCATGATGAGTGGCAGAGCTCAACGCCATGCGGTCCTCGACACCAGAGCGAAGAAATAGAAATAAATTTAAGTAAATATTTCATCTCCCCGAATGGGGATCGAACCCCCAACCAGTCAGCTTTACAGCTCACTTTGTGCCCCTGCGCCACCACTAGCCTCTTATATGAGTTCTTTTTTTTTATTCATTCGAACATGGCGGCAAATATAATATTTAATTCTCTCGCTTGCTCTCTCTCACACAGGAGCTTACAAAGAGAACTACATATCACAATATCAATAAAAGTATGACGACATTCTCTATAAATTAACGCTAATTTCCCACACAATACCAAACAAAGACAAGACGCTATATCGTAAAATAACATTTTCATACTTTATTATATATTATTCTTTTTATTGGTTATTATAGCATTCTTTGATGAACAACCAATGAAAAGAATGGGAAAAAAATGTATAAATAGTATCCTGACTGTAATACATGTAGTAGGGATACTATATATATAATTGACAATGTTCAGTTGACCTTTCTAATAAGTTTTACATGCCATGGACTATTTAATTATAATTCTATATTCCGAATAGTGTATTCCAGTAGTATATTCCGAAATAGGAGAAGGCTCTTATCTAACCAGCCTTCAATATTTTTTTCACATTTTGCAATATACACATATATCCTCAGTTTTCATTTTTTTTATGTTAAAATTAAATATTAAATTAATTACAAATGTTTTTAATATGTATTACGAAATATTTCACATAATACAAATCTTTAATAAATTACAGTTTAAAAAAAAAATTTAAGCAACCACTTTTACGTCGCTACTGCTATTCTTCTCTTTCTTTTGTTTGTATTATAGTACATAGACTGCCAGTATCTCATACAGCCAGCTTAATATTTTACATTAATAAAAATATGAATATTTTTTAAATTACAATACATTAGAAAATCTTTTTAAATAAATATATTATTATAATGTACCAGCATACATATTACATCGTTACATTTAACTGCTATTTATTTTACTTTACTTTCTTTTACGTACGTATGTTATTTTAAATACAATTGATATACGTATCACACAACACGTAGATTCTTTTCAGCAGTAACTTAAATTTACAAGCGTATGCCATTTTATAAAAAAAAATAAAATTGCTCATTTTGTAAAAAATGAATAGGTCATTTTTAATTTTGTCATAGTTTTTATCTGTAATATAAATTTAAATTTTCTTTTTGTGTATTTTATTCATTTATTTGCACTACAATTTCTTACTTCTTTCCAAATTTCTTAATCGTAGATCTACAGGAAATATTCAACAGGTTTTGATAACGTGTTAGGTTGATAAACTTAAAACTGCGTGAGCTTTAACTATGCACTCATTTCGCATGAATGAACTACGAATATGTTAATATATATATATATAATTTTTCTATGAATAATTATATTTTTTTACTTTTCAGATTTTTTTCTTTTACTCGTTTATTAAAAGGTTATAGTTTTCACTTTCTGCCAAATTTCATACAAAACGAGGCAAAAGCGACGCATAAATTTTGTGCTTTGTTTTCAGATACGAGCTTGTTTTTTTTTTTCATAGAAACTTGTTTCTTTTCTAGACTTTAAAGGACTGCATACTGGAACACTTGATAATAATTTAAGCTTGATACCTTTACACAAATTTGAGATAAATGGTCTTGACAGACGGACAGACGGATAAAAAAGTAATGCTATCTATCCTAGATATGAGATTACTCCTTTTTTAAGGTACGGAACCCTAAAAAGAAAACTATAAAAATATTTAATAATATTTATATAAATTTTCAATATCACAGATATTTATTAATAGACAATCATTTTAATACTTTTAAATCTAATGTTCTATTATAAAGATAGAGACGATATATATAAATATTACTCGATTTCATCTTGTAGTGTTCTAAATTTTATCGGACTGCGTTAGAAGGGTATTGTTGTTAAAGCGTATGAAGTTTTATTTCTATGGACGCCTAACAGATTAAACAGCTGGATGGTTTGATATTTGACTTCTATATTTTTACAACAAAATTATATTTTTTTGTGTCACCACATCCTTACAGTGGTTAGAAAAAGTTTTATTATTTTTTTCATGACAACGATCTGATTAACGAACTGCCATGTGATTCCCTAGCTGATTTTCTTGATTAATCATCTATTTTTTTTTTAATATTATTTTCTGTGCCTTTTATTTCGATATACTATGAGTACAAAATGGGGACTTACTCATGTTACAAATGTATTGAGTTTCGATTAGCCAGTTTAACAATGTACGAGTACATGAAGTCAATCAGTTTAAGTAAGAAACATACTTCGCTTATGTAAAGGACACAAAGTTTATTACCAACTGACACAAATGTCACATCACAGTTGATGATCTGGTACAATGTTTATGGATGGTATCGATTTAAAATATTATTTTATTTTATAGATTCTCTGCCTACATTTTTTAATTTTATTAAAAAAAAAATCAAATCAGCTTCATGCTGTATCACGTAAACAGCAGGGTAGGCAGAGGGCAATTCACATTTACAATATATTGTGGATTGAGTGGTGAAACTCAATGCTGCGCTTTGCCTTGACACCAGAGCGAAAAAATGAAAACATAAATTTAAATAAACATTTCATCTCCTCGAGTGGGGATCGAACTCACAAACAGTCGATTTTACAGTCACGCTTTATGCGCGAATCGAATCCACAACAAGACGACTGCGAACAACAGACGCTGTGGCGACTGTTTCTTAAATAAGAATGCTATATAAGTACTTTGATAACAATTTAAGAATTAATATAATCATAAAAAAGTAAACACTTGCTAATATATTCAAATTCGTTACGTATCTTTTAAGGTAGGTACTTTACATATCTGATGAGTATTTGGTGAAAAATATAGTGATAATTTTGAGGTTTTATAGCAATATTTTTTTTATATAATTTTCTAAATAATTACAAAATCGACTAATATTTCATATGTTAATTTAAAGGTAGTGTGGGCGAAGAGAGTATCGAGCTTTTATTCAATAAAGCTTCATATAAAACAATAATATTATTTTTATTAGTTGATATTTTATTTATACTAGCTGTTATATTATTAATATATCGAAAAATTAATTATTATTTGATTAATAAATATTTCATTAGAGTGAATACTTTAATATTTTCTTATTTATTTGGCCATCGTGGTACAGTGGGATAATGTCTGATTGCAAATGTTATAACTATACGTTTGACTCCTTCAAGTAAAACAAGTTCGTACATTTAAAATTCAGATTAATTTAAAGATTTACACTTATTTGATTCAAAAAAATATTTTCTATGAAAAGCTCACGTTAAAGACTGTTAAAGAAAGTAAAAAACTTTCAAACTGAATTTTTTTAAAGAAATGTAAGTCAATGTATTTCTTATTGCTGTATGCATTAAACATAAAAATAATAATAGCATTTACATTAAATAATTGGAAACGAAATTTAACGTAAATCAGATTCTATCTAATCAAGTAGACCATAATATAATAAAGACTTGCTGAAAATAAACTAAAAAATTGCTTTTCAATACTCTATTGGATCGCAGAGCAAAGATAGGAGCGTATTCGACTGAAGTAATCTGCCATTAGGGCAAAAAGCTCTCCTCACTTATCTGCGACATCTGGACGATGTTTATATTTTGAGGGTCTACGACAACCTCTGTAACGACACGCTTATCGTCGTCTGTAGGTCCTGATAATCTGAGATTAGCCCTACAATGCAAAATTGACCTTAGTACCTATGCAGAAGAAACTATATTATAATTAACCTAAATGAAGCCCCTGGTGTTCTGTGTGTAGAATCGTAATAGATGTAGAGGAAAATTTATGATTTATTTTTCTACAGCTGGATTTTGCATAATTTTAATAGAATTCAGTAATTTGCATATTTTTTTTACTATAATTTGTATGTAAATAGTAAATTCTGTATATGACAAGGGAAGCCAAATATAAGAATAACATTAAAAAATATGAAAATTTCTTTGTGTAATTTCACAAATTCAATGAAGTTTTCAAATTCTACAATATTTTTCAGCTTCACGCTGTATACCGCATATAACAAGGGGTGATTAGAGAGAACCTAGCATTAATACACTCCGTTCCCCATCTTTCGGCGAATTTTCGAGGTACTGCGTATTGAGTGGCGGAACTCAACGCTGCGTTTTTACCTTTTGATGCCAGAGCAAGGATATATAAAAAATATAAAAAAAAAAAAAAAAATCCTCGAGTGGGGATCGAACCCACAATCGTCGCGTCACACGACTGTGCCCCTGCGCGTTACCATTATTATTACTTTAAAATAACAAAAAAAGAAAATTAACATATATATGTGGTTTGTGCTACGTATGAAAGATAACGCTATTTACTACTACTACGCACTAGAGTGAAGAGACACTATAAACATAAAAATGTGTTGTTACGCCGCAAATTAACGAGTGCACATGGCGACCACTGCGGACGAAATGAGGAGCGCTCATCATGTACACAATACTAAAGCAAGACATCTATATACGAGGAATATTTTATTAGCAGATTTTTGGTCATATAATGGAATAATTATTTAGAAAAATATATATTTTTATAATAGGTAATCGTATGTAGAGATTTTTGAAATATATATTTTTTCAGCTACAAGCTTTATTCTGAATAGCAGGAATAGATAGACCTTAATTGTCAAGAAATTAGGTTCCTGGGAGGAAAAGAAATATTAAATATTAGCAACCCAAACGTGATTTCGTCCTCAAACTTGTTGTTTTATTATAGCCAAGAAATACAAAATTATCATAAAAATCATCTGATGTATAAGGTACATTATTGTAAAGTTTCACCTAAATCTGTTAAATAGTTTTATCATGAAAGTACCTTCTAATGGGAATTGAAATCACAATGCACACTGTTGTATTTACAGCACACACACACACACACACTTTGGCCATGACAGCCTCTTGATAATGATGGCCTTAAATATACATTTTTATAAAATTAACCACTGCAAATCCGTGCACTAGTTCTATAAGAAGTTTTGCTCAAGAAAGCCCGTGAAAAATTTATGATTTTTCTTTTTAAAATATAATGTTGTAATAAAATATTTACAGCAACTGTTATAATTCCTGCAAGAGCATCAACGACACTGAATCGAAAATTGAAATATTCTTGAATAGAATAATAAGAAAATATTAATTAAACATTAACATGACAGTTAATATTAATTGAGGTCACGTAGCCCAAAGGCACAAGCATGTGGCTTATAACGCGATAGGTTTCGATTCCCACTCGAGGAAATGAAATGTTTAATATTTTAATTCCTCCGCTCTAGTGTCGAGGTAAAACCTCCAGAATTCGGCAGAAAGTGGAAAATGGAGTGTCTTAACACCAGTTTCCCTCTGCCTACCTTGCTCTGTGCGGGATACAGCGTGAAGCTGATTTGATTTTTATTTACATACTTATACATAGAACGTTTTGGTCTTAACGAATTTATTTCTTCCTCAAGCTCTCCCGCCGGCAATAATGGCGCCTAAAGCGGTAATGTGTGGTCATAAATTAAACAGTAATAAGTACAGACAACGACGACGCTGTTAACGACTAAACACTCAGCGATAGTGTAATAACGGTTTTTATGTACTTCACTTACTTTTTAGTAGGAAATATAAGTAAATATTTTTGTATGAAAAGTGGAATAAGTTTCATATTTTTAATTTTTTTTGGTGTTACTGGTATGCTATGTTATTTTTGTTTATTGTTGAGTATACATTTGTATTTAAAATATTATTTGCAATTTCACAATTAAATTATAAAGAACATTCTATTATTATATTTATTTAAAAATATCCAACAAACGATAGTAAATTTGGACAGTACTATAAATTAATTATATACGATATAAAAAAACCGTATAAAAATACCAAAATAAAAATTTGATAATCCATTTTTGGAATACTTCACTGTTAAAAATGTAAAATAGATTATAATCATATTTAAAATCATTGATGTTATGTTTCAAATGTTTACAATCTACTACCAAGTAATCTCTTAACCAATTTGAGCACCTCGGAGCTTGAGAAAGAAGTTTTATAGGAGCTGTGAAAGCCGAACCTTATTACAACTCACTAATCTCAGAGGAAAGGAAATGAGTGAAGTTATATAAAATAATAAAAAAGACGTTTCCTCTTTTGGAATCTTTTAAAAGTCACACCCAATATACTTTTTTAATTTACGTCCAAAGTTTTTACGGTAGTAAGATGCTTTTAATCATATTAAAATTTACAGTATTGAAATTAATAAGATTTTATTATTCTTTAGTAAATTTCTTTAAATCTTGTTTTTTTAGAAGCTTGGATCGTAGTTTTAGAATACTTCTTGGATTTGATATGTTTTTCTGTAGTCTTTTTTTTTCTTTATCTTTTATCTTATTATAAGACGAAATTAATCTAACAATTAACGACTGGTAAATTCATTAGTAACCACGGTCATGTCACAATTATTCAATATTCAATATTCAATTATTAAACCTTTAAGTAAACCTTTAAGTTTTATGTTGTCCGTATTATACTTTAAACTAAAACAAAAGAAGTCGTCCACTAATGATTGGCACGCTCTCTCTCTTTTAAGACGATCCGTTCCCAATTAGACACTGAATTCTGGAGGCATTGCGTGTTGAGTGGCGGAACTTAACGCCGCGCTACTCCTCGTTATCAGGACGAGGAAATAAAAACATTTTGTATTTAATTTCCAGAGTAGGAATCCATCGATGTGCACATATATTACGAATAATAACAACCCATTCGATTTCATATTTATAATATATCAGAAAATAATACAAGAAAAAACTGTAATTCAAAGGAAATTCGATAATGGTTCAATAAAGTTGTCTTTTCTTTTTATCCAATTATCCTCCCGATGTCAACCTGATCCTCCATGTTTACTCAATTACATATAAAGAAAGTTTCTATATGTCCTGTATTTGTTAATATTATGTTTCATATTAATTTTGTGTACGAAATATAAACAAAATTAACTATATTTAATAAATATATGAAGATATCATATTATGGTACATGTTGATATCTTTATGTTATTGAATTTATCTTCTCTTTTTTACTAGTGGTTAGTGCTTGAAAATACCTACAAACTTCGAAAAAGCATTCAGTCTTTGTAGCTTCATTGATAAGAAATGATTCATTTATTTAAACAAGACAAGTGTTTTTTAGCTTTATTCTGTATCCCACATACCCAGGTAGTCAGGGGGAACTTGGGAACCTAATATTAAGACACCCCGTGCAGACTTTTCGCCAAATTATGTAGGCATTACGTCTTGAGTAGCGGAACTCAACGCCGCGTTTTGTCTTGCTACAAACACAAAAAAATATAACTGCGCTGGCCCCATGATAACTGATAGTTGACATTTTACATTGTAAGTAAACTTATTTTTAATAAAATAAATATTACTACTGAAAATATTTTATGAACTCCTGCATGTATCGAATACCTATTACTTAGAAATTACAACTAATACAGAAAATAATTTTCTTTTGAAGAATCAATATCGCCGAATTGTATTAATTTGTAATGAAAATAAAACATGAAAAATGTACATTTTTTCCTTTGTAAGCTGACAATAACGAGATTTAGACAAAAGCGTACGTTTGCTCACAAAATAAAGTAAATTGAAAGAAAATTAGGACGTAGAAACAAAGTCATTAATTGGGATGATGTTCTTTGTAATTCTGATTGCATTCGCTGTTACATCGAAGATAGTTAGTTAGTTACTTATTGAATAAGATTTTTTGCGGGAAAAGTTTTATACTTTACTAAAAACCTTGTTAATAATTGAAGACTAATACATTACAAAATAATACAAAACATTATATTAAAATTGAAGGACTTGAATTGTCTTGACATAGCTTGAAAGTTAATTAAATATTTTAATAAAATATTTCTAAGATGGAAACCTATAAACCCTTAATTATAATATAAATAATTAAAGATAATATAAAAAGTAAAGAGTATTTTAAATATTATAAAATGATACAAATAAAAGAAAATACTTACAATTTTTTTCACACAAAAAACCACATATCTCTGCGATCCAATGTATAAACACAATAAAATTCAACTTAAACCTTGTTCAAAACGAAAGCTTTCAGATTATTTTCAAATATATACATTTTCAAGTTTCATACAACGGCAGTTCAAACTTTACGTATCGCCTACAGTCGTTAGAGCGGCTACGAGCTACGGCGTAGCGTCCGCCCAGTTTCGCGGGGCGCGGCGCACTGACGTCGGGCCCTCTTGACAAGACAATCTTTCCCCGTACAGTAGCCCTCAACAGATAACAACTTGTGAGCTTTCACGCGAGCTACGGGACCTTTGTTTTCTAACACTATAACGGGCTAGTCCCTTAAATGATAGAATATTTATAAGTATGTGTTAAAAATATATCGTTTTACGGTTTAGAATGTTTTAAACTTAAAGTTAATTACTAAATTTTAATAGTAAAAAGCGATAGATAATGTCAGTATAAAAAAGTAGGTTCAATCTAAGAATTTGTGAAAACATGTTTTTATTAAATGTTTTAATGTTAAGATATATTCCGCTCTCCACTTTCCAACAAATTTTGTAGGCATTGCGTGTTGAGCTTGTTGACAAAACGCTTTCCCTTCATACCACGGCGAAAAAAAATTAAATATTAAACATTTAATTTCCTCGAGTGTGGATCGAATCCACAATCTGCGGCGGTTTGCATTCACACTCTTGTGCCCCTGTGCCACGACTGACCTGTTAGTATTATATATAGAAAATACTCAAAACGATTGCGACAGCGAAAATCAATTCTTCAGTTTACTCACAACTTTTGTCTCACGCATTACTCGTTCCGAAATAAGATTGTGTTACGCACACATATATAAAGCAGACAGCAAACAAGATAACATAAGCTGGGACCTTCTCCGCGGGAATCTCATTTTCAATATGTTTTTATAACTTTCAGTAAGGAAATGAGGTGGCAGTGCGCGGCGCTCGGAGGCGGCATTGTCATCATAAACCAACCGAGACCTTCTTTATAAATCCCCTCCAAATGTACATACCTTTATGCGCATTAGGCCATAACATAGTGGATTCGTTTTTGCTCGCTATTATTTAAATCCGACAAATAATATACATCCCTTTTTGTATGAAATTATTTATTTGCTCTGAACTTTTTTACTGTAAATTGAAGTAATATCTGAAACAATATACTGGTGGCTGCCTGCAGCTTCGTTTGCTTGAACTTTATTATCATTTATATAAAATAGTTTAATTAAAATCCGTTCAGTATATCCGAAGATGTGAGTGTATAAACAAATAAACAAAAATAAAAAATCAGCTGCACGCTGTATCCCGCATACAGCAGGATAGGCAGAGGGAACCTAGTGTTAAGACACTCCGTCCTTCACTTTCTGCCGAATTCCGGAGGCATAGCTTGTTGAGTGGTAGAACTCAACGCCGCGCTTAGCCTCGGCACCAGAGCGAAGAAATGGAAATATACATTTAAGTAAATCTTTCATCTCCTCGAGTGTGGATCGAACCCACAACCAGTCAGTTTTACAGTCACACTTCGTGCCACTGTGCCACGACTGGCCTCAACAAAAATAATATACCTTAAAAATCTTTAATTCAAGTTCTAATACCGTTTTTTCATTATGGTTGATATTTTTTTTGTAAAAGTATATATTACAGATAGAAGATACATTAATATTATGGCATTGTTATATTTTAAGTAGTTTTCTTCTATTTTTACTTCAACAGCCGTGCGTCGATTGAACTTTTCAAATGTTATTTAAGCTGCGGGGAGAGTATCGTCTTTTTGTTCTAAGCTTTTCGTCTGCAAGACTTAGAAACAATTTATTGTGAATTCATAATATTATACAAAGAGAATAATATCTATAATAAAGAAAATTCACTACAACATTAAACTCTATTCTATATTCACATGTAGAATGTACTTATAGAATACAATTTAAATAAGAATAACATGTTGTTATTTTTTTACATCTAACAAAAAGGTGAGATTAATTTAACTGAGCTTCACGTTTTATCCCTAGCCTATTTATAAATACATATAAGCAGATGAATCTGTTTAAATTAGATTGACGAAGAGATGGCCGAGACTATGCCCACATGCCATATGTCATTCATGAATATCGGCTTTTATGAGAAGATTAAAAACTTATTATATTATATACCTGTTTATCTCAAAAATTTTCTTACTTTAACTTAGCTTAGTAATAACTAGTATAATTAGAACTGCTCTATCAGGTAGTAGTATACATAAAGTATTGTAAACTCTTCTGCGAAATTCGATATTGCGTCTCGTGAATTCAACAGACAAACTCCGCGGACTTACTTGTGATGTGGTTTTATAATGCTGTCTTTGAACAGTTAAATAAACTTATACTAATGTTGAAACAAATAAAAAATATTTATTTGTTTCAACATTAGTATAAGTTTATTTAACTGTTCAATATAAAAACGTATTTTAGTTTTACTTTAATATATATGGATATACATTTTTAATTATGTACTTTGTTATACATATTTATATAACAAATGTCAGAAGTCAAAAATAAAATCCATCTGTAAATATATAAAAAGAAACGGCTA
The DNA here is from genome assembly GCA_917862395.2 of Heliconius sara. Lineage (NCBI taxonomy): Eukaryota > Metazoa > Arthropoda > Insecta > Lepidoptera > Nymphalidae > Heliconius > Heliconius sara. Next base: position 16,251,167 of record OU860789.1, on the reverse strand, counting down.
GCGGCTTTAATACCAAATTTTGCCTCCTTTATAAGGCTATAATTTTTTAGGATTTCGCCATAAATTTAGAGTGTTTTCCCTGAACCAGTACTACCTGTAGATGCTGGCTGCAAAATTTCATAATTGTAGGCTAACCAGGAGTACCAACTATTAAGGTTTTTAAGTAAATATAAAAAAACGTTTTTCTTTTCAAATCATGAACGAATCAACCTGGGTATATGGCTTGAATTTCAACTTGATATCTACAAGCGTTCCTGAGATAAAGGCTCTGGAGAGACAGACAGATAGACGTTCAACAAAGTGATCTTATAAGGGTTTCTTTTCTCCTACGGTATCGAACTTTTACGTAAATATTATTTTGTATTATTTATATATTCTTCGAATTAATTATAATAGTTTTTTCTTTACTTTATAATTAACGTAGAAAATTAAAAGTATATTTTAGTACGGAATTGTAAAACTAGTAAATATTACAATAGTACATAACATTATGTTCTCTAAGTAAAATCTTCGGAAATAAAATGGTCTTGAGTAAGTCGTTCGCTCACTCCTTTCTTGTCAAACTAATACTTAGCTTAGTTCTAAATTGTTTTCGAAGTCTATACCCTATTGTAACTAACAAAATATCTAGCAAGACTCACCAACGTATTTGATCGAAAGTAATATTGAAATATTAATTAGAAATTCTATGTTAGTTTATTTTGCTTTGTAGATTAAATAATTAATTTAAATATATTTGTATAAAATATAAACTTAAGTTTCTTAATAAAAAACCATTTTTTTTAATCTTAATATGTAAAAATGGAAATTTATTGTTACATAAATTAAGATACTAAAATATGAAAGACATTTAATAAACGTAACGCACATATATTTTTCATACGTTACACACGAGTTTCCATTTAATATAAAAAAAACATACAGCATAAGCCGAAAAGCTTTCCTATTCTAAATAAAATATTTTTATAATCACAAAGGAAAATAACCATATCGTAGATGAGGCTTAGCATTGAAATGAAAGGTGTTAAGGTGAAATATTTGCGCGTTTTTGTCGGTTAATGGAAAATCTTTGTAGGGATATTCCAAGCGGACGGACGGTGCGACTTTGGAAAATCCGTTTAGCGACGTCGAGCATAGAGTGCGACAGAATCACCGTATATTCTTTTAAGATAATTCTGTTTAATTTTTTTTATATCTGAGTGCGATAATATGTTATATTATACGATTATAATGTGTAATAATATATTTTTACCAGTTGTAGCACAGCGGCACAAGCGTGCGACTATAAAGGCTATGGCTATGATAGGTTGTAGGTTTGACTTCCACTTGACGAGATGAAATATTTAATATTTTAATTTGTGCTGTGTGTGAAGCTTGTTCAGAGATAGTAAAATAATGGAAACATTTCGGTATAAGTAGATAATTCCCTTAGAATAATAGCTATTTAAGAAACGTGTAAATAATTTGACGTAGCAGGATTGGAACCCGCGCCTCTTAGAAGTCGTAGAAGCGTTCTGCCCACTATTTGAACGTATGGATTAATGGTCAGAGCGTTTGCACGGTCTCCAAGAGGTGCGGGTTCACATACCGCTACGTTCCAATTTTAATATGTATCTTAATAAGAGTTTTACTTTCCTAAGTGTTCACTTCAAAAATTTTAAAAATATTAAGATATTTCCTATATTTTCTTCTCAGATTTATTGTAAGGAATAGAATCTGAGAAAAAAATTTCATTTAAACAGTCAAGTGTAGTAGTTAAAGAGTCAGTCCTTGACTTTCACAAGCAAAATTTATTTAACGTCTATATTGTTTCTTCTAATTTCTAATACTATAGTATGTGGTATAAGAAAAAATAGGAATTCGTAATTTTATATATACCGCTTACATCTAATTACATGTGAGCGATTTTTTATACCATCGTAATTATTTTTTAATTAAATTTTAAATAAACTTTTTGTCTTCTATAAGCATTTAGCATACCAAATTGAACCACAACATTATAAGACTATATCAGATAAACGTCTAACTGGTGTTAATTCACCGCGGAAACTACCCTATGATAATATTAAAAATGTCAGTTTAAATACATTCTATAACCTGTCATATAATGTTTAAGTTTACTTTAGTCATGACTGTGCACAACTTACGAGCGTACTCCCTTAATTTACTATAGTAGTTACGTTCATCATTATGTCAACGCAAGCAATATCGTACATCGTTAGCATAGTGCACTCTATGTAAAGTGTCTGCTTAATATTCTTCATCTTAAAGATGCTCTTAAAGGTAACACAATGTAAGATTACCTACCTTTGCGAACTTTCATAATGCATGCACACAATTACTAATATATACATACTTACTCACTGCTTACTTATATATATGTATACGGTTTTTTTTTAAACAGTTTCTTTAGAATTATTATATATGTTTTGTGATAAAACAGTAAATTAATAAAATGATTATATTTTCACAATGAAAACTGTCTACTATAATGAAAAAATTTTGCTAATTATTACTTATATCTTTAGGTGAACTCGAGATCGTGTGAATATCTCCACACGATCTCGAGACAAATATCCTTAATAGACGGACAGACAGTCAACCTTAAATAAACGTACATCACATTATCTTCCTTAGTAAAACTTAAGGCGTATCTTAGAAAAAAACATCGTGTATCACAAAGCATTAGCTAAAGTGAATCATGGAAGAAAACAGGTCTTCGTTGTTGTAAGCTAAAAACGAAAAATATTGCCTTTTGTATTTTAATTTTAAGAATTGGTATTCTGTTTCAACTTATTAACAGTGTTTACCTCTTTCAATTTCAGGCTCTTATGATATAAGATTGCTTGAATAATTTAAATTGAGTTAAACATTCTACCCTGTAATTAAGATATAAAATGTTAAACGCAATTTAGTGGTATATTATTTAGATCTTTATTTTACTTAGAATCGTATCGTTTTAAAACAATTTTCGCATCAACAAGAGCGAGGACGATAGAATTTACTGATTAGTTTGTGAATATTTAATTTAAGTTTTCTGTTTATAGATAACTATTTTAGTTAAAACGTGTTTCTGTTTAATCTAAATCTAATGGAGGTTTTTGGGTATGATATCTTTGACGCAAGAATTTGACAATATTTTTCGTAGAACAGACATTCATCTTTTGATATGCCAAGTACGTCAGAGTCTGCGTGCCAGTTATCATTTATCTTATATACATACTAGTGACCCACTCGCGGCTTCGCCCGCATAGACCGCCTATTATTATTTTATTATGCTGCATTTGCCATAAAATTGATCATATAATTTGTACATTCAATCGTTTTCCATAATTTTGGGAAAGTACAAGCACTATGTCGATGTTTACAGGACGAAATCGGCTAGCAAGGGGGTCCCCCTTGGGACTCGAATCTATGCTTGCGACCGTATTATAATTTAACAAATTATTTTAATTTTACATTTTCTCGAAAGTATACGTCCGATTAACATGTTATGTAAGCCAAAGAAACCTCCTAAAGGATGTAGCTTTCTTACAAAACAAACCAACAAATACAAAAACTCTTCCGCTTTATTATATTTGTATAGATTAGTATAGATTATATATTTGACTTTTGAAAGATCGGGCGGACAAATGATAAATATTACTTTCGTATTCGTTTCTAACTATTTTTCATTTCTTAGCTAAAATTGTCAAATACAAGCGATAATTACGTGTTCAGTGCCTCTAGGAGAACATTTTAAATTATGTTTTATACAAAATTTTGCACGAAATGTATTTAATAGTATGCACATCATTTCCAAAGTGAAATTGTGGAGGAATGAGAAATAAGAAGTCTTCAATCTATAAATTATTTTCAATTTTACGCGTAAGAAACTGCCCACACTAGCATCAATGGACTATAAATAGTGTAAATAAGCATCATAATATGGACTTCATCATCATAATGGTTAATAGAAAAACTGCTTCTTCAATGAGACGATAAACAATTTGGATAAATTCGTCACTTACACGCAACTGTCCCCCGATTGACACAATTCTACTGCTTTAATAATTATTTTCACCTAAATCTACCCTCTTTTACACGAGTACGCTAACAATATAATAATTCATTCACTCGAGTGGTAATACGCCACGACGGCCTTAATTTAAATTAAATATCTAATCTAATTTCCACTCTTCATTGGTGTCCAATTTGAACGTAATATCTGAAAACTTCAAGTATAGATATCACCATCGTAAATGTGAAAGAGAGGGCAACGTGGCTTTTCTTTTCTTAGGGAAGAGCACTTAGAGCGAAGACCGATTTAAGAAATCAGGTTACTGTTTCCGGTGATACATTTGCCACGTGTTACAGTGGCTAAGACTTGATAAAAATGACATTTAAGTTGCTTAACTTTATTGTATTTTATATATTCTGTGTAGTTATTTGAAATCCATTCGGAAAATTATTGTATTGTGTACAAAATCTTTAATTTTATTCTGTCTGTTAGTGTTTTGATTTTAATATGCGTAACTTTACCTTACTATATTACTAATCTGACACTGCTGTGACACTAGGACATATCTAAAAAAAAATCAGCTTCACGCTGTATCCCGCACACAGCAGGGTAGGCAGAGGGAACATAGTATTAAGTCATTATGACACTCCGTTCCCCACTTCATCTCCTCGAGTGGGGATCGAACCTACAACCAGTCAGTTTTACAGTCACACTTTGTGCCGCTGCGCCAGGACTGGACTCATATCTGAATATATGTGATAATCGTGGATTCACGGCGTGGGAGTGTTTTTAGGATTAATTACTTTAGTTCCACTGCATAACACAGTTAGAAACAATTAGAAAACGGAAGGACATGGCACTACGCCCTCCTAGTTATTTCTTAGAAAATATTTTGGTTAACATTATTCACATAAAATATTTAAAGCATTTTTTATTTTATAACCATTTTTTGATAAATTTTAATATGGTTAGTTCTATATATGCATATTCTATAATTTATTGTACCGTAATGAATATATGTGACGATATTAGTGGCAATATCAGAAGCCAAAACATACTGCGACTAATGGCCCTTGAAGAGTACTTAAGGTGAAGATGACCAATGAGTGGCCTGAAATATAATACCCACACTGTGGTACTAAACTAAATTACTATAGAGTAGTCCTTCACTTAACACATTTAACGTATGAATAAGGCATTTTATGTAATAGTCCAGTCGAGTCGTGGCGCAAGGCTACAGGCGTTCGATTGTAATTTCGACAGGCTGTGGGTTCGATTCCTACTAGACGAAATTAAATATTAATTATTTTCATTTCTTCTTCCAGTAACGAGGCCATCACTCAACACAGAATGCCGCCAGAATTCAGCGACAAATGGCAAGCGGAGTGTCTTAACATTGGGCTCTCTCCTCGTATATGCGTGACATAGCTTAATAGTTATTAATATACATATAATAAAATTGCAATTGATCGCTGTCTCTACATGGGAATTATATGAGAAATATGTTATTAGGGGGCATTTAATTGTACAATAGAACTCATAACAATGATTTATTATATTATTTTACCTGGTTGTCAGTTTGTCTGTGTATTTATTCACGCTAATATCGGAGTCAACTTAACCGATTGTATAGCTTTCACCATTGCATTCAGGCAAACTTCCTTTAACATTTAGTGTGGTTTTATTTCATACGGTTTATAAATAAAAACGATTTATGATGTTATTGTACTTGATTCTACAAATTGCTACTTTACTACAGAGATATTGCTTTGTATTTTAAAGTGATAATCTTATAAAAATACGAAAGTTACGAAAGAAAGAAAAGAAAATTCACAATAGTATTAAACGGTGTAGTTCAAGAGGCCAAAGCCGCGAACAAGTAGCTAGTATATAAACATAATGTAGCTAAAATGTCACTTTTATTTAGGTAATATAATGTGTGAATACTGTTTTTATATATATTATAAGGACTTCATAATTGACACGCAAAAATATATATAAACGTACATTTTCATATTACTAAGATTTCATACTATCAATTACCTCCTTAAATTGATTCAATTCAAATTAAGACATCACTTTACATCAATAGAGTAGAACTCTCTGTATGAAAGCTCACAAGCATTAGGGCAGAGAGCTAGTAAATCACATTATATCCCGAACTATTAGGGTGTCCTCGTGTGCACGCTCAAGTATATTACAGGCTATTTATCGTATCTTTCACTCATCAAGTCGATGTCATCAAGGAAATGACGGACGGCAAAATTATCCAGTTATGTGATTACAGCCACTCACATGCACTAAGCCCATAATGAAAAGACTCTTAATTGAAAAAAAGAGGTTCTGTAGGAAAATATTTTCTTATAATATTTTCTTCTAAACAGTTGTTAATATTTTCTTCTAAACATACATAAATTGATGTTTATATGATGCATATGGAGATACTATTAAATTAATTATGTTCGAAAAAAAATCCAATTATTTTACTGGAAACGCATTTTATTCACTATAATATCATACAAATTTTGTACGTAATTTAAATATATTTATAAAAACATGTTTTTTTTTAATATAAAGACAAAACAAAAATATCACCATACTCTAATACACTTTGCAGCGTTATAGTAAACTCTACAGTTTAATACAGACGAGACCCATTTACAATAGCTCAACTATATTTTTATTTACTTACAATGAATCAAAACTAACTTTTTTATTCAACACATTTCATGAAATACTATTTTCAAAGCAATAGTATCAGCGAATTTGTTTGTATAAAATACAGAATTTTAGAAATGTATGTTTTTTTTTGTTTAAAGTAAAAAAGTGGTGTAGCGAGTTATACAATACAAGCATTTTTAATGGGAAAATACTGTAAAATACTGTACTTAATAGAATAGAAATAGCCATTCGTGGCGCAGGTGCATACAAAGTATGACTTGTCAAGCGACTGGTTGTGGGTTTGATCCCCACTAGAGGAAATTAAATATTTATTTACGTTTATATTTTCATTTTTTCGCTCTGGTGCCGAGGCATAGCGCGGCGTTCAGTTCAGCCACTCAACATCAATGCCTCAAGAACTCGATGGAAGGTGGGAAACGGAGTGTCTTAACACTAGATTCCCTCTGTCTACGCCGCTGTGTGCGAGATACAGCGTAAACCTAAAAAAAATAGAATGTAAAACATCTATAAATTGACCTACAATAATAATGCAATTCAAAACTCAAAATTAAAATTAAATTGTTTTATCCAATAAACCGTATTATATTATTATTTCTAATAAAACAACACGAAATCTATTGGTGATAGAGTTCATTTCGTTTCTTTGAAACGGCCTGAAGTCATAAAAACGACAATTATTGTAGCAATTTGTGCATACAGTGGTGATTGTTATTCGGCTAACACAGCGCGGGGCTGCCTAGCTCGGAGGTATTAAAGCAGTAAACTTTCATTATGATCTCGACTAAATTTCGTATACCATTATTTTATAACGTTCTATTCAATTAAGAGGAAACAACTAAACGTCAATTATTAATTGGCTATTTTTCTAAAGATAGTCTAATTTTGATTCTAGTCGTAGCGCAGTGGCACAAAATGTGACTGTAATATCGATTGGTTGGTGGTTCGATCCCTACGCGAGGAGATGAAATATTTATTTACATTTATATTTCCATTTCTTCGCTCTGGTGTCGAGGCAAAGCGCGGCGTTGAATGCCCCCACTCAACACGCAATGCCTTCAGAATTCAGCATAAAGTGGAGAACGGAGTGTCTTAACACTAGGTTTCCTCTTCGTTCCGCTTTTATCCTAGTTATAGTTATCCTATATTTCCATTTCTTCACTCTGGTGTCGTGGCTAAGCGCGGCGTTGAGTTCTGCCACTCAACACGCGATGCATCCAGAATCTGGCAGAAAGTGGGGAACGGAATTTCTTAACTAGGTTCCCTCTGCCTATCCTGCTGTGTGCGGGATACAGCGTGAATCTGATTTAATGTTACTATTATGCAACAAATATACATTAATTGTAAGCATAATAACATTATTTATTAAGATTTCATTTTCTTATGTAATCTTTTATAAAACTGTATTATTTTTTATGTATATTATTATTTTTATCATTACTTTAGGTTTTTATACGAGAATAATGTTTTATTGTTGAACAATTTCTGTTGAACCCAAAAGTGTATTTTCCGTAACATTTTTATAATAACAGATTGCCGTAAAAGTCTAAATTAGAGATTCAATTTCCTCTGTTTATACTTGTCGAGGCTTAAACAAATCACTGTCGTAATTCTTGAACAAATCCGAGGTCAACCTATTGTGACTTCAAAGAGGCGGCGACTTAATTAATTACTCAAACGTTTGAATTCGAAGTTTCATCAAACACCACAGCATATAAAACCAAATTGACTTTGAGATTACTTAGTATTTCTAATTAAAATTTAGAAATTCAATATTAAGATCAATAATAAATTGTTTTTGTTTTTTTTTTTTCAGTCAGTCAAAGTCAGTACTATCATCCGTCTGACCCATTATTTATTTCAAATCTAGGGTTGTTTTTTTTTTTTAATAATAATTTGCGTAAACACAAGCATGCAGTTACTTAAGCAGTCTATATGAATTTAGATAATATTAAATTAGGTTGCGTAGCGAGCGGTATTGCCCTTTTCAAAAGGGCCCCTTAAACCTACACTTGGTTGCACTACTCACCCTGTACCACGATGGATTCTTTACCCATACAGTGTATCCATGGAGTGCAAAGTAGTTCCTTTACTTTCTACGTCTGTTATTCGTCGGAGATGTTGGGTAGTAGAAACTGACGCCTCAAATATAATATTCGGAATTAGATTCTAATCTTCAATCAGCATCTGAGCACTACATTTCTGCGTTTTAACATCATATGCCTTTGTACTTAGAAATTTACGGAATAATTTTCTCGATAAAATAAGTTAAAATTATTTCAAACACTTACATGTTTCCGTTTACAAAAGATATGAGATAAAATGAGATAAACAACTTGTGCATCTGATTAAAACGAGATAACTCCAGTGCAAAAAAATCTATACGCTGTATATCGTGTAAAGGATAGGCAGAGAGAATCTGGAAACCAGTTAAGAAAATCTGGTTTCTTTACGACACATCCGTTCCCCCGTTTCCGCCGATTTCTTAACACATTGTGTGCCTCGCTATTTAAAGGAAAAATGAAAATATACAGGCGTTTACTGCGGCACCGACTATCCTCAAAAAACATAATTATTCGCATTTTATTCTTCTAATACAATAAAAATATTTACCCACCAAATACTATTCATGATTTCAATACAATTTTACTGTGCAAATAAAAAAATACACTGATCCCGTCAAAATTGCAGGTAACTGGAAATACGTATGTAGCTTTCAGATATTGAAACATGTCGACGTATGTAGCAACAACGTGTGATAGATATCTTTGCTGGCCGATAGGCAGATAGTGTCAGGGTACATTGTACGTCCACCCTGTCACACTCCATACCGTTTTCAATTTCCGTTAGTACTACGCGAGAGACGAGCAAATGTATATCATTGATTAAAATAAAAATGCGTGGAAAACCGTTTTCATGTTTCACGCTGCAACTGTCAGTGTGTAGGCTGGTCGGTGTATTGTGTGTTACGAGGGTTGTTTATGACGTACGGTTATTTTATATATGGTTTTATTGCGGTCACGCTGTATCCCGCACACAGCAGGGGAGACAGATCGAACCCACAACCAGTTGGTATTACAGTCACACCTTGTAATCTTGCGCCACAACTGGCCTCAATATTATTTTAATAAGATATTATATTCTTATTATTTTGTTTTACATTTATGTTAATATACGATAGTTAATTGTTTATTTTTTTATTACTTTAGAATAACTCACCTTTTTTATAATCTGTCGATGCATTAAGGACCATGGAGTGCTTGTGCATGGAATTATAAAGAACATAGTGCCACACTATATCTATATCAGATCACGAAATTATATAGCAATCACATTCTCAATAAATATAAATATTTCCTTAGAACAAATTTAGCCAAAATCATTAGGTACTATCAATTAATAATTACATTATAATTAGCTTAACGTGTTTATTACATGTTGATAAGCGATTTTTTTTTTGTCAAATTAACCTTACACTCTGTTCTCGGGCATTGCGTGTTAAGTGGTGAAACTCAACGCCGCGCTTTTGCAATGGTACCAGAGCAAACATAAATAATAATCCACTCCGCCTTATTGAACTCACAACCGTCACTACACAATGCTGTCTGTATTTTACGTTAATAATCTAGCAGTAAATGTACCTCGCATCTATGGTTCATTCATTAAAACACAGATAACGCGTTATAAATTATATTTCATCGGCCCCTTCTTCTTATGTATACCTTCGTTAAGACGATTTAAGATCTTCATTTACCTCGCAAAGTGAAATTAAAGAGCCTGTTAAAAGCTTGACATGACAAAGTGCTCTTATAACTTTAAAGTCCATACGCCCTGCGTGCAGTAATTTTGTTAATTACATACGCCCGTGTGAAAGTAATTTGATACATACCGCTCTCTAGTCTGAGATCGCTCTTGAGATGCCGTTTTCATTAAATATATACTTATGAATGAAAACAGCGCCTCAAGATCAATTTCAGAGTTGGGATCGGTTTATAAATTATATCCTTAAAATAAAATTAGCTTCACGCTATATCCCGCACACAGCAGGGTAGGCAGAGGGAACCTAGTGTTAAGACACTCCGTTCCCCACTTTCTGCCGAATTTTGGAGGCATTGCGTGTTGAGTGGCAGAACTCAACGCCGGGCTTTGCCTTGAAACCAGAGCGAAGAAATGGAAATATAAATTTAAGTAAATATTTCATCTCCTCGAGTGGGGATCGAACCCACAACCAGTCGGTTTTACAGTCACACTTCGTGCCACTGCGCCACGGCCGGCCTCAAATTATATCCTTCATAGTACATATCTTTTTTTAGGAAGTTACAGTTATACATATATATTTATAAGCATACATTTTACAAGTCCAAAGTTAGTTAGTGGCAATAATTTGATGTTTCTTTAGCAAAACATGGTATTAGGCTTTCTATTTGTATATTAAAAAATAATTATTATTTATTGAAAACTAAAAAAATACTAAATGCACAAAATGCTACACAAAGCTTAAAATGCTACACAAAGCCATAAAAATATAAGTATTTTTTGTCCAAATAAATTATATTGTAATTCTCAAGGTATGAAAAGGTATACGATATATGAGAACCCATAACATCAAAAATTATTGAGATCGTAAATAAAATTGTAATTAGACACGCTTTTAGGAAAGTTAATATATTCACCGTAGCTAATGAAACTGAAATGTTATAATAAATTAGAATTGATTTTTTCGATTATGAATAATTTATGCTGTAATTAACACCCAATCAAAACATCTTCTACATCTATACCTGACAAAAAACAGTGAGCTGTACGTGGAAAAAATATGAGAAAAAATATTATTGGCTGCACTTATCAATAGAACTTCACTTCACTTCTATCTTCTGTCACTTTGTATTGGAACAAAAAAAAAGTCTGTGTGTTTTTTAACACTAATCTTAGAAATGGCTCTACGGATTTAGAATTCAGTTTTATATATTGTATTCTTTATTGAATTTTCCTTAACATTTAGTATCAAATAAGTTACATTGTGGTACAAGAGTGTGACTGAAAAGCTACGGCTGTGGGTACAAATGTAATTTCTAAATCACAATACTGTTTATAAAATTACAATGAAACAAATAATAATCATAAAATATAAATGTATTACAATAAGGCGGCCAGTTATGGTGCAGGGGTACACGTATGCACCTGGAAACACGACAGGATGGGGGTTCGATTCCCACTCGAGGAAATAAAATGTTTAATATTTTAGCTTATTTGCTTTGATGTCGTGATGCTGAAAAAAATAATAATGCATTACTTTTTTGCATTTGCCCCAATATTGCCATATTTAAGTAAAAACCTCTGAAACGACTGTTGTAAATTGCACAAAGACTGCAACTTAATACTCTTTAGCGAGACTAACTATGATAAAGACTTAGGCTCTAGATTTAGATCCTTTGCCCGTGTCTTATCACGTCTGACCTTAATCTTAAATGGAATTTGTTATATAGGATTATTTTAATATTACTGTTGGAAATATTTTCCTTTTAGATATATAAATATTTCCTATATAAACAAAAATGTAATGCATTGCATACATCAACGTACATATAAACTAATGGTAAGTAATAGACTACAACAGAAATTTCGAAATAAATGTCAGATATTAATGTACGTACTGATTAAACTTGTACGATGTTTTTGTGTCTGCGTAGTGTCTATATGTGTACGGTAAGTGTACGGTAAAAGTGTCCGAAGGGTCACACGTAAACTGATGTTAATTAATGCATTTATTGTGCGTTGTGCAGTGTATTGAAAATGTCAAATTTGAAGATTTTTCAACTACACTCGAGGAGGAGGTTGAACACAAAAGTTTCCCACAGCGACTGATGCATATACTGAGTGCATAGTGTCGTGTTCTAATAGTACTAATTTGTTATGTTAAAGTTTAAAATTTCCAATTTCTGAGTACGTTATAAAGTTAAGCAAATCTCTTAAATTACACCTTAAATCAGTTCGGTTGAAAGCTCGATCAACAAGTTGCAAAAATTTGTTCGGCTTCCTGCCTATTTTCATGCGCATCATTTGAGTGTATGTGGATGGATAAATTAAGTTTTGGAAAAAATTTTAACATAGTTACTTGAATTTTACCTAATAATAGCGTTATATCTAGCACTAATAAATTTTAATGTCGTAAAAAAGTCCTAGGAATAGAAAATGTATATAAATTAATAGCAATAAAAACATAAACTGGTTTTAGTCTCGTAACGGCCTTAGTTTTTACCTTCAAAAGTATTAATTCCTAAAGAATTAAATTCACATTCACACTTGCTTTTTACCGCATAGTAAGATTACCAAAAATAATCTTATATCTTACAATGTTCGCTTCAACTCAAATTCGAGAATTTGCTTGTCAGTACATTGCGGAACTTAATGCTACGCTTCGTCTTACTAGTGCGAGGCCCATATAGAAGTAAAGGCACCATATATAATGGACATCAATCCATAATTATACTTGTTAGTTAGTTATACGCTGCTCCACTGAGCCCTTATGACCTACAAACTATTGATTATAGCTTAAATTCTTATATTTATAATATTGTTAGAATAAAAATATATCAAAACGTCTTTATAGTGTGCATATCATAGGATTAAGCGTAGGTTAAAAGGAAATTATATACTATATTATTGTTCATATAATAATTATTAGTTTTAATGTGAATTAACAAACGCAATCTATTTCCGTTAAAAAAGTATGTAAAAAAAAACAATAAATAAATAGGTTTTGTTTCGAACTCAGATAGAAGACAGTTCGTCAGTTTGAAATGAGTGTTCAATTTGTCATACAAAATGTTCTTTACGTGCTCAATAAAGTTTACGGCACCAATCAAGCGTTGTATCAGACTGGTTTTCTTTTAAGCTTCGTATACAAAAATTTTTATATTGACAACGTGGTTTTCACATTACTAATTTATTTAATCTCATTTAATTATATTTATTTAATAGTGTTACATTATGTTTAATTTTATTATGTCATATTTTTTTTTTTAGTTTCACGCGGCAACCCGCTAGGCAGAAGAAACCTGGGAACTTAGTGTTAAAACCCCTCATTCTTATTAATGCACTTCCATTCACCATTTTCTGCTAAATTCTGAAATTAGTGGCAGAAGACAACACCGCTTTGCCTCGTTAATAGAGTGCGGAAATGAAAATATTAAATATTTCATTCCCCCGATAGGATTGGAATCGAAACCACAACTTGACGCGTTTACAGTCACACTTGCACCACGACGATCTCAAATTATATTCTTTATTCAAATAACGTTGGGCAGTACTTAAAAAGGAGAACGTAGTTAATATAAAATTTAATCTAAACGCTTTATCATTCAAGTTACAAACATAAGCGGGTGATTCAGTTTCATATGCATTACATAAAATAATCAACATAAAATAAATTTTTTGCTTAAGACATAAAAGAATAATGGCAAAAATAAGAAATATTTATTTCAATAATATCTTAAGATAACTTCAACACCAACGAAAAACAAGACAAAAAAAAGGCAAAATGAAGTCATATCTATTGTGGAAGTGAAAGAAATCTCGTTTCTTTTTCGAGTTTGTGTACTCCGTGTCGTATTCGACTCGTTTCCTAAAATTCAATTTTGGGAATTTGTTTCCTCCCGTTGAATGCTGCGCGGAATACTGATTTCGTACTGGTTTCCAGTAATAAGACTATTTCAACCTACTTTAAATATAAAATTACAGTTTAATTAATTTATGTAGATATATATTCGACCGGTCGTGGCGCAGGGGCACATAGTGTGACTGTAAAACCGACTGGTTGCTGGTTCGATACCCACTGGAGGAGATGAAATATTTATTTTAAAAAAATCAGCTTCACGCTGTATCCCGCTCACAGTAGGGTAGGCAGAGGGAACCTAGTGTTAAGACACTCCGTTCCCTTCTTTCCGCCTAGTTCAGGAAGCATTGCGTATTGAGTGGCAGAACTCAACGCCGCGCTTTGCATAAGCCAGAGCATGCAAGAAATAAAAATATAATTTTAAATAAATATTTCACTTCCTCGAGTGGCGATCGAGGCCACAACCATTCAGAGTTTCAGAGTCGGACCAGGTATTAACAGTCACACTTTGTTCTCCTGCGCCACGACTGGGCTTTTCTTTAAAATATATTAATTCACTTATATTGATTCACGAACATATCGTATTCCAAATATAATTCAACCAACTGTCTTACCTCCATGAATAAATAGGCTAATTAATAACCAGCTTATAACCGGCTTTAAACCTAACGACAAGTCATTTGCAGTACATTACTACCGTGTCGCAATATTATAGTCATCCTTAGCTTTGCTGTAATGGATGGTCAGTACTGACCATCTGAGACTAGTATATTATGTGCTTAATTAATCGCCGTTTAGTGACAAGAATTTGATGCGTTAATTGTATTGCACTGTAGTTCGTTAGATAATATGGCTGTGACTGTTTGTCTATTCGTTGTAGAATATTCCAATCCAATAGTAGATCTGTTTAGTTAAAAAGCACAGTTGAATTGAGAACCTTATGCTTTAACAGAAGTCAGTTAAAAATGTCTGAACGATCGAACCCATTGTCAAATCGATTACATTATATAATTTTTATGATTACATTACATACTTTTTATTGTAATTACAAATTAATTCGATAATGAATATGATATTTTCGCTAAAAAATGTTTCTTTTTTTAGAAAATCTTGTCCAAATCAGTCAAATTTAGGTGATTATATTTTTATACACCTATAAAAGAAGGCTCGCTCCGGTATGGGTATAACGGTATTAAAATTATTTTATTGTAATATTTTATTAATATTATTTATGATTGTAAGTACAAATTATATTGTGGATTATATGAACAAAGTAATTATTAAATATATCTTGACAATTAACACTGAGTTAAAAAGGATGTAAATATCGTATAAAATACTATAATATTGTTGCAATTGCCTTTAGTCTTTTGAACATATGTCACATGTGACATCAGAATATATTCAACATTGCCCAGTATATAAAAAATACTTTAAATAAAGAGGCTCTCGTGGCACAGTGGCACAGTGTGTGTAAGCGTGGCTTGTATTAATTCAATTTCCATTCGAATGATTAATTTTAAATATTTTCTGGCCCTTGTTCTAGTAACAGCACAGAACGTGGCGTTGAGCTCAGCTCCTCAACATACAATGTCGTGTTAGGTTTCCTCTAAAATGTTGCCCTACATGAAAGATAAAGAAGTAAACGGTAAATAAATTTGAGGCGACCAATTTTCCTTTGTAATACGAAAATAAATATGAAATACATATTTTATATTAGTAAGCAAAGAAATCGAGAATCTCTGATAGAATATTACAAGTCCTCCTAGCCCAACAATGTGAAACCCAAGCCCACATTCTCCAATATTGAGGCCAGTCGTGGCGCAGCGGCACGAAGTGTGACTGTAAAACCAACTGGTTGTGGGTTCGATCCCCACTCGAGGAGATGAAATATTTACTAAAATTTATATTTCCATTTCTTCGCGCTTATTTCTAGGCAAAGTGCGGCGTTGAGTTCTACCACTCAATACGCAATGCCTACAGAATGCGGCAGAAAGTGGGGAAAGGAGTGTCTTAACACTAGGTTCCCTTTGCCTACCCTGCTGTGTGCGGGATACAGCGTGAAGCTGATTGATTCTCCAATATTGATTCCAGTGCTATGACTATAAATATAAATTTGTTCTACAAATTATGAAATGAGTCCAGTCGTGGCGTATGGGCACAAAGTGTGACTGTAATCGCGACTGGTTGTGGGTTCGATCTGCACTCGAGGAAACCAATTATTCATTTAAATGTATATTTCAATTTCTTCTCTCGGCGTGGCGTTCAGTTCCGCCACTCAACACGTAATCTCACGTAATTTTATCTCAAATTATATATATAATATTTTTTTTAACAAATAAGTTTTCATGTTTCTTATCATAATATAAGATATTTTCATTCTTACGAAGTTAATGTACGATTATTATAAACACATAGACATATTATCTAATCTTAGTAGGTACACTTACACAAATTCATATCGAAGACAGTATTTTAAAATGATCGTGGAAACAGCATGTTTTATTGAAAAGTCCGGAAGCCCTTGTTAAAAGGGTCCCATTGATGACTTTGTGTTAAACCGTAATAATAAAATAGATGAATTGGTATAAAATATATTAATTTAAGTCTATTCTTAATTACTTTTGAAAGTACAATAAAGGAGGGGTTTTTTTTTGCTTCACGAAAAAGGAACCTAGTGCTAAGACTTCCCGATGATTTTTTCAAGGCATTGCGTTTTGAGTGGTGGAACTCAACGCTGGGCTTTTTTCTTAATGTCAGAGCAAAGAAACGAAAATATTAAAAAAATAATAATTAATTCTCCCGATTGGAAATCGAACCAACAAACTATGACGCGGCCGTCGCAGTCGCACCCTTGTGCCCCTGCGCCACTACGGCCTCGAATATTACAACATATAATATTTATTACAAAAATTGCTTAATAAAATGATATTATCTTAATAATCTTCTCAGCATCCGTGATTAACTTGGCGTCGGCGTAACGGGCAGCGGGAGGCAAACTTTCGGTGGCGAGATAAGGCTCGCCATAAACACTCACGTACACAACGTAGTGTCAAATTGTACTCGTAAACTTTATCAGACGAGGGATTTTCGCCGCAATAAAATAAGATAAATTAACATTTAGTACTTTAGTATTAAATGAGGCCGGTCGTGGCGCAGCGGCACAAGGTGTGACTGTAAACCGACTGGTTGTGGGTTCGATCCCCACTCGAGGAGATAAAATATTTACTTAAATTTATATTTCCATTTCTTCGCTCTGGTGTCGAGGCAAAGCGCGGCGTTGAGTTCTGCCACTTAACACGCAATGCCTTCGGAATTCGGCAGAAAGTGGGGAACGGAGTGTCTTTCACTACGTTCCCTCTGCCTACCCTGCAGTGTGCGGGATACAGCGTGAAGCTGAGTTATTTTTATTTTTTTACTTTAGTATTAAAGATTAGGATATTTAGGCCAGTCGTGAAGTAGGGGCAGAGAGTGTGACTGTAAATGCGACAAATTGTGGGTTCGATTCCCACAAGAGGAAATTAAATATTTCATATTTTATACGCTCTGGTGTCGAGGCAAGTCACGTTGAGTTCCAACACTAAATACGCAATGTCTCTAGAATTCGGTGGAAAGTGGGGGCGTTACGTCATGACTAGGTTCCCTCTGCCTACCCCGCCGCTTGTGCGATACGATTAAAAAAAAGAAAAGTAGTAAATGATCGAATAATATTTGCTATTTCCACAGACTATAAAATCAAGCAGCCCTCGTGGCATACTGATGATACGTCATATAGTGCGTTACGTCGTTGAATTTACATGCAACATCCATCGCAATTCATTCTGCACCATGGAACCTGTGACAAATTGTAATTTATACCGAAGCCGCACTGGTATATCTGGAATACAACGCTAGAAGTTCATTATACACTATTCAGATTTTTTTTTCAGAATTATGCAAATAAAACAAAGATATGTAAAAAAGCTTGAGATTTTTTTAATGGTATCCAGAGACATCTACCCTGCTATATCGTAGTTGTAGTCGTCTATTTATCGCGATGAAAGCTAAAGCAATTTTTTATTTATCCGTTTAGCCGTTCCGGAGTTTAGCCCGGACAAACAGAAAGACAGACCAGAAAGAAAAAAGGCCATTTTTTTATTTTGTTTTAATATCGTGTAAATAACTGGATCTACTTGAAAAAAGACAGTTATAATAGAAATTACAGGCAGACACTTAAATTTTATTTAAATGTATACGTTAAATGCAAAATGCTCATTGCACATAACAACATTTCTTTATAAGGCAGCATTAGGCAGCATAGCAGACATATAAAATTAAATAAAAAACGTAAATGTGTTCACTTCTACAACAATAACTTCAACAACTTCTATTACAAATTTTAAAAAAAAATTTTTCGGAAAATATTTTATGTACAAACCTTGATGACCAAATATACAGACAGACCTTTTTTCAGTAATAATAAAAAATTTTTTTACAGTATACCTGATGTTCCATTTACATCCAAAAAATATGTGCACTCAGAAGCGTTCAATTTGCATTCGGCGCAATTTTTATCAACTTCTATATGATAAAAATGCTTTTAGTATAATAAAAAGAAATATTGAACTCCTAGTAGGTTGGGGCAATTCTGGCTCAGCGTATGACTGTAATCGCGACAGGTAGTGGGTTCGATTACCACTGGAATAAATAAAATATTTAATATATTCATTTCTTCGCTCTGGTGTCGAGATAAGCGCGAAGTTGAGTTCCGCTACTCAACACGCAATACCCACAGAATTCGGCGAAAAATGCGCGGAGTATCTTAACACTTGGCTCCCCTCTGCCTACCTTGCTGTGTGCAGGGGACACTGACGTTAAAAAAAAGAAACGTCTAGAAGATGCTTTTAGTGCATTATCCAAAGAATTTATCGTAAGCATATAATAAAATGTGGCAACAAGATGTACCCATAAAATGTTAAGGATGATGTTATGATTTTATTTGAACTGTTAAAGTTAAGTTCAAATATTGAAAGTACTTTAAGACTGCTTAAAGTTTTATACAAGGGCGTATTGTAACATTTCCGACATGAACACTCTTTTATATTACTATATATTGAAACTTTCCAATAAAATCACAGATTGGAGTTGTTTGTTAATATTTGTGGGTTCAGCATATAATAGATTTATTATAATAAAAATTAGAACAGCTTTATTTTGAACATAAATCTTGCAGAAAACTTGCTTTCAACGAAACAGAATAAAATAATAATTATTCAATATTATGAGTTTTCTGAAAAATAATCCCTCTGACCACTAAGCCATACGATCTCGTCAAGCTACATCGATTTTTTTATACGCTTGTTACAACTTATTTTCCTACTTTTACTTTCCTACAACTTGCCTAAGTATGAAATGAATGATTTGAAAAATAGTTAAATCATTAAATTGTTGTGTTGAGTATTTCAAATAACAACAATAAACATAAACATGGTTGAGAAAGAAATATTCATTATAAAAATGGAAACAAAAAAATACTCAACATTTCTACCCCTTACATACATATATTGACAGTTATTTCCACTTTCAACCATAAAAAAGAACTGCTACTGAGAGGTATCATTTATAAAGCTCAATCTTCCCACAGATTAATATTTCGTCCGTCCGTCCGTCTGGTAAGTTTCCTTTGAAAAAGTTTAACCAACAATGTACCTGCACATCAATGGAGTGAAATGCTCAAAGCCGCGGATCTTTTATAAGCTCGAGAACAGGCACCGAAGCAATTCAAATGGAGAATTTTATTGTTCCAGACGAAGAAAGCGACAAACTTCCCAACCATAGTATTGTATCTTAAAGATTGAGCGTGCTCATTTGAAATCGTTTCAGAATATGCTGCAAGAAATTTTAATGTAATTTAAATAATATTGATAATAGAAATCTTTGGTTACAAATTATAGTCCTATTGTACTTTTGCTTGTTATTTATATATATAGTGATATGAAGTGGTTCATGTTGTTTTTTCAAAGCTAATTAATTTTATTACTGTCTTGATAAATTATTTAAAATTAATTGAAACCCTCATGCTTTCCTCGTCCTCTGTCATCAACCTCTTAATAGGCCGGGATCACACGGCACTTTTACTTCATAGTAAAAGTTTGAAAGAGGTTGATGACAGTGGACGAGGATGAGGACGAGGCGAAAGAGGTATGTAATGTTTGACGCTCCGTTCTCTCTGACTACCATGCTAGGAATACGTCGTGCAACTACGGTAGGTTAAGTTAATTTAAAAGAAAACAATGCATTTATATACTAAATTGAAAATAAAAATTAGAGCCCTACGTTCAAATAACAACACTTTCCCAATCGTCTCACCGGAGACGTTGTTCATAAATACAAATTATTATTCATCTGTAAACTGTATCCTATCCCATTTTATCATTATTAAACAAGAATAAATAATAACTATTAGATACTAACGTTAATCCCGACAATTAGTAACTATTATGCGAGTTAAGCCCCAGCAGCGATAATATACAACCGTGTAAGCCAATAGCACTGATAATAAACCTCGTGTGCTCAGTCTGATGGGCTTTAAGAGATTTGTTTCCAGGAGCTCGTATTACAGACCATTATAGGGACTACACCACACAGATGTGACAAGTATTCAAGTAGATGCTAAATGTTATGTATATTTAATGATATAAGTCATTTTTTTAGGACAATCGTGGCGCAGGGGCACAAGAGAGGTTGTGGGTTCGATTCCCACTCGAGGAAATTAAATATTAAATATTTTTAGTTCAGGGCTCTGGTGTCAGTCAATACTTCCGAATTCAGCGGAAAATAGAGAACGGGGTATCTTAAGACTAGGTTTCCACTGCCTACCCTGCTATGTGAAGATGAAAAAAAGTCACTTAGTAAATTATAAAGCATATATCCTTTTTAATAAGATAGAATGCTTTATAAAACCTCATTATTTTAGATTTAAATCATAATAGTACAAGAAAATGTGATCAGTTCGGTAATGATTAATGGCTTGGATAATATTTGTCTTGATAAACTCAGCGATACTTTTTTAATACAGTTCTTTTTTTAGAAATGCTAAAAGTCGTTTTAAGAAAAAAAAATGTGAATTAGTAATAAAAGCCACAGTTAGGAAAAATGTGTCAAGTAGTGTCCAAATTAGACTGCTTTCCGGAAACTAGGTAAAGAAATAGTGCGAATTTTACTTGAGACGACAGTCGTCACATTAAAAGAATGAGGACGTCGGCGTGTTGCTAAATCTTAAGATGTAGGAAATGCTCTCTTTATCTCACTCTATTCTGTTTCCGAAGACATACCTTCCGTTCGTTTCCGCCTGTCGCATTCGTACCTAATTTATTTAAAATTATTTAAAATATAAGACCCTATTTATTATAAACTAGGCCTGTAAACTCGAAATAAATATGCTTATCTGAAATAATTGACCTCAATTACGATCAATTTTGGTTCGATTTCGACTAGAGAAAAAAAACAAATATCAATTCTATTGTTTACCCCCAAGCTAAATTTATCGCAAGCCAATCTTACCACAACTTGTTTTTATTCGTAATTAGTCCTGATAACTCAAAAGGATTAAGAACACACAGTCGTTTTAATCGATCAAAACAAAAGAATTTCTCTATTGCTACGGACAAAACAATATTTTTTATAAATATATTTTTAATAAATATATCCAAACGATACATCAGAACAATAGTATTGATAAAGACTGATAGGAACAATTGATGGTTGAGAAAATTGCCACAGTGGAGCGTATGTTGGAAGTAGTTGTTTTGTGCTGTGTAGATGCAGATTATCATCAATCACCATCTGCGAGTTGCGCAAGGCCTTTTACAGTACACCCTCGCTGTTTGTGTAGCACCGGTCAGGATTAGGCAGCATTACTTGAATCGAATTCTGTGCTGAGCTCTTTGCGGATTTATGTGTTGCTCTGAAACGCCTTCAGCTAACTCTGTATAGATTTTGAAAATTATTTTTGTCCAAATCTTAATTTCATTTTGGTTTCATAAAATATATAAAATTAATATATGAGCAATCAGTAATCGCCCTGAATGGTGCGAGTTCATAGTTCCTAAAGAAATTTTGTTTGATAATATATAATATAATATATATATATATAATTCCTGTGCTGAATTTGTGGTATTTCAAGTAAATATTTACACGTACTAGTGAAACAGAAAGGGAATCTGATAATAGTTTATGTAAAATATACACCAAAGATACACGGTAGTCAGCCATGTTATTTATTACCTTACATTACTATAAAATAGAGTGTCCTGACGAATAATTTCCTTCTCTTAACCTAACACAGGAGGTATAAGTAAATGGAATTTCACTAGCAATAGAGTCAGAATAATAACTACATTCTTTTTTAGCTTCATGTTGTATTCCAGAGGCCAATCGTACGCATAAAATGTAACTATAAACAGTTCTCCAGTTTCTGCCGAATCCTGTAGACATTCGTTTTGAGTGGCAGAGCTTAACGCCGCACTTTGCCTCCATACCAGAGCGAGGAAAAAGAAAATAATAAATAATTCACTCGAGTCGGCCCCTACGATATTCAGATTCGTAGCACAATATGTATATTTTCTTTTGATAATCTTAAATCTACATTATAAAGAAATATATTATTTATACAATTTTAAAGATTAAATGTCTGATATGGCTTATGATAAGATCAAGAAAGGTTAAATATAACGACAAGATTAAGATAAAACCAAAGGAAGTAAGAATACATATACTTATTATTTGAAATTATTATTATTATATTTGAAATATCACAAAATAATTGTTCCTAAAAAAAATATTAAAAAAATTAATGATATATAACATTTAAACTACGTATAATTATATTATACGTATAGCTTACTTGGCAAATTTAGCGTTTGTTTGGGAAGGGTAGCCAAATTAACCATGGACCCGAGCAGTTCACAGTTCATTCAAGTCTTCTTTAATTACTTCCTAATTCAGAGCAGAAGAGGCGTACCCGACTCGAGTAACTATTTAAGACAGTAAATCTAGCCTAACAATAGAACCTAAAAGCGCAACATGCATGTATGTATGTAAATTTTAGTAGGTCATCCTTCGTTAACTCGATCTATGTCACAAGGTACCTCCCTTTCTTGGTAACTTTGTACTTTGTGACGTTAATTATTCAAAGTCCAACTACAGTATTCTTGTAATTTACTTATATACTAAGTTTATATTATATCTTTCGTAACGAGTTTAGAGTAAAGGACAAAATATGTAAAACAACTCCACAATACTGAAAATTGTGGAATGCGTTGAAAAATTTGTTTCTGATACTGAAAGATAATTTACGAAAATATATACAATTGCAAAATTATATTAAAATATAATAATCTCACAACGAGAACCTAGCCAAAGATTTACTTTGGCCTATTCTGGAACTCAAATTAATCCTGATGTTAATACAAAGAACATACTCACAAATCGCAGCGTAGAACGCTGAAATTCAGACTGTAGGTTTCTCGGGGAGTGTAGAGGCGAGAATTTCCCGAATTCGCTATGGAAACCGAAAAAACGAGGATTTTACGTACTATACTCCACGCAAGTGAAGTTGCGATATGCAACTCAATTTTTTATATTCCGACGACCTGTCGCAATTACAGAATTATTTTTTAAAAATATTTTCAATCTATTTCGTTTTTATTATTTATCCTACTGCAATACTTAAATGATATACTGTGTATAAAAATTACGATATCTATAGTGATAATATAGTGATGCAATATATATATTTTTTTGTTTTTACTGTCAAAACATGGATTGAAACACATCTTACGTCAATAGCAACATCTTCGGGCGTATCTTAACAACCTTTTAACCTTATCATTTTGTGAATTACACTGTACACTTACGCGAAGAAGTAAGCATACATACGTATATCATTTAAATTTAATTAAATAAAATAGATAATTGAAGTAATGAATACGAATAATATATATATTTTTATATTTTATCTTAAAAGAAATTTTAAATTCAATATACTTCAGTACATTTGCACATTTTTATAAATAAAGTAGGTAAATGAAGTATTAATTTAGATACATGGAGCCATCAAATAATATAAAATATATCACTTACAACAGATAAATTGATAAGATATCTGCTCGTTTAAAGTCTAATATTTTTAAACCCACGTGTCATATGTATTATACAGGATAGTAATAAAAAAAAACGATGTATATTCTATACATATATATTTTTTAAATTTACGCTGTATTTCCCACATAGTAAGAAACCTCATTTCATTTCATTTCATTTCATTTCATATTAGTAAATAATGAATAATAAACGTGCACTTGCGCTTCTTTCCTTTACTTTCTTTTATTATACACGCAATTATAGTAGAGAGGAAGATAGGATGTGCCCTTGGCTCTTCCTCCGAGGCCTCATGCCTATATATTCGTCATATATTTTTAGATTATAAAACATTAAGTAGTTGACAGTACGGTATAAATACTTCCTTGACTGATAGTCGAATCCATACCCAACGAGGGGGAATTATAAATAATATTATATCAATATAAATTCAGTCTTTATTTCAAAGAATTTATTCGTCGTGTTATTTGTTTATATCAGTTTTATAATACTGTTACTCATAAAACAATACCGCCTATAAATATGTCATTTTTATTATAAGTGATGCTTCTTTGGCCTGATTATACAAAGTAGGACGTTCTAAAAGCTACCATATCTGTTAATGGATGGAAAAGACACACTCCGTCCTCACGTCAAGACACTCCGTCCGCAGTTTTGAGACTTGAATGAGAATGAAAGTGGCGAAACTCAACGCCGCCTTGTCTAGTCAGAGCAGCATAATAAAATTTATTCATTAACGCCAGTGGAGATTGAGCTCACAACAGACGCAAAGACTTTTTCTTACTAAACTATTAAAGAGGAGAAGGAGAGTTAAAAATAATAAAATATGTGAAAAATAATCTCTATTCCCATCCGTCGCGTCCACAGTCTGACAGTTGTAGATTTGATTTCCAATCGGAGGAGGATCATATTATTTATAATCTTTTCCTCGCTCTGGTAACTCGACAAAGTGCGGCGTTGAGTTCCGCCAAAAAACACGCTGTGTCTCGAAAATTGTGTTGAAAATGGGAAACGAATGTTTCTGCTTACTCTATGACAAAAAACCGGTCAGACAACGGCAGCACGCAATCACAACTCAGGCATGCAAAAATATGCCAATATAATATTATGTTCAATCAAAGTGTAATTTTATGCGTGTATAGTTTTTTAGTACGTAACTATAGCAGGTCCGTCCCTCTGTGATTACTTCTTGGAATGTGAAATAATGTAATATATTTTTGTATTAAAACCTATCAAATTTTTATATATTACTTTTGTTGCCACATTTTGCTGAATAGTTCTTATTTACCACCTGCCAATACTACTAGGGGATCTAGTTAAAAATGTGACATACGAGTATGTAAACGCTACTTATTTATTAAATATAAAAATACCTTTAAACGAATTTTAAGTATTTTTGTCGACATATTAACTTACCATTGCACTGGCAATTAATTCATTTTTTATATACCTCAAATTAAAATAGAAATTCAAATATATATAATATATGCAAAGGAGTATATGTTAATACAAAAACTTGAACTAACGCAAATGGTCATCCGTTTTTTTCGTACCTAGTTGAATGTAATAAATAAAACTAAACTTCTAACATGTTTTAATTTTTGCTATTTTACCTATTTTAGAGTGTTCTAAGACCACGAGAATAAAGATTAAATTATACATTAATATTAAAAAATCAATGATCTTATAACATATTTTTTATACTTTTTTGTGAGTTTATAAATAGTTCAAAAATATGTAATAAGTATGTATTCCCACATGTATTTGTATGCATTAACGTATTTGTATATTTTTATTGAGTAAAGTTAGTGACCAGTAACTTTTATCATTGACATAAGACGCTATTTAGTCTTGGGGATTCATGAAATATACTTTTTTTTTGTCAGATAGACAAATGCTTTAGTTAATAATATCATTACAAAAACCGATAACGATGTATCTAAATTGTAAACTAAAATTTTCGCGGATTCA
This sequence comes from Heliconius sara, assembly GCA_917862395.2. Taxonomy (NCBI): domain Eukaryota; kingdom Metazoa; phylum Arthropoda; class Insecta; order Lepidoptera; family Nymphalidae; genus Heliconius; species Heliconius sara. The sequence continues at coordinate 16,224,762 of OU860789.1, read as the reverse complement.
TACAACATATTTAAAATGTTATAACTTTTTTTATTTAAAACCCGATTTTCATAGAACAAACACTATAAAAATAGAAAAAAATGCTATTTAATTGGTTAAATCATTTCTGACATTAGAGTGTACAAACAGACAACCCGACATACAGAAAAAGTGGTTTTTTTTTTAAATCATTGCTTTTGATTCCATTACGTTATTAAGTTCCACCAATAAGACTTCCATCTTTCTTCCGTTACAATTTTATTATAAGTGTAAATATGATGTCAAATCTACTAATCTGTAATATTATTTACTTCAATTTAAATCGATTTAGGTAACATTTTAAATTAATAAAAAAAAAATTAATAAATAAATTAATTTTTAAATTTAAGAACTAAAAATCAGCTTCACGATGTATCCTGCACACAGCAGGGTAGGCAGCGGGAACCTAGTGCTAAGACACACCGTTCCCCACTTTCTGCCGAATTATGGAAGTATTGCGTGTTGAGTGGCAGAACTCAACGCCGCGCTTAGCCTCCACACCAGAGCGAAGAAATGGAAATATAAATTTAAGTAAATTCTCATCTCCACGAGTGGGAATCGAATCCACAACCAGTCTGTTTTATAGATACACCACGTGCCGCTGCGCCACGACTGGCCTCACGAACTAAAAATAATGTATTAAAAATATTTATCTGATTTTCACACAACATTCTATACGAATACGGAGGATTTTCAGTCATAGCGACTAAATAAATCTAAAGAACTCTAAAGCAATTGTATTTCACTAACTGATGCTCATCCACTTTTCAGACAATCTGCCTGCTGATTCATTGCGTATATATACTACACACAAATTTCATAATATTTTGTTTCGTTTCATAATTTTGATATATATTATTCGGAATGTCGGTACATATTTTTATGCGTTAAGTATACAAGTATACAAATTGTTTATTACTGACCATAGAGTAAACATATATATATATATATATATATATATATAATAAATATACTTAATAAAAATAACGGTTAATATCAAATATCTGTGTTAAGGTAATGATTCTTTCGACATTGCGCTGTAACTTTTACAAATATTTTCTATATAAGGATTGCTTTTGAGTTTCGTACTTTTAATATGGGAACTGGTTTGTTTTACAGTTACACAGTTAAGCACATTTTAAAGTAGTTTAGTAATAAATTATTATATGTGGCAATATTTAAAATTTACATATGAAAAATGTAAAAAAAAATTGTAAAATAAAAAAGAAAATAAAGTCAGTAAATGTAAATACTGTTTTATTTTACAATACAAAAAAAATGTATATCAATTATATTTATCACATATTTAAGCCTATACCTCGAACATTAATTGATTTACCATATTAATGTATACCTTACACGAACAAAAAAAAGAACTATTGCTACTCTTTTCTTGCCAGTGGCCTAAAATTCATTAAATTCAGTGAAAGTACAAACATTTCTGTTAAGTAATTAAGTAGTTCGTGCATTTTATAACTTATGCTGAAGCAGTGTTGAATATAACCTGTTTTATATATTGCATCTTACATCAGCCGCGTCACAACACCGCGTACTATACGCTTTTGTTTCGCAAAAACACAATTTTTGGCTGTATATATAGAGTTGTATTTCGTGGTGTAAATATAGGTGTGTATGTTACTGATAATTATCGGTTCAACTCGATGACTCTGATACGATGTCAATCCATTGAAGTTTGTGTATTCATAGTGGACGGTCGTTTACTGTAATGTGTATATTATAATGTGTAGTGATTAAGGATTGAACGCTAGTTTTAAAGTTATAATATTTAAATGTAAATTTGATATGTCTTGATAAATTAGGTAAGAATTTTATATATTAATACTTTCTAATGACAAAATATGACAGGAGATTCCATTATCCAACATTCATATAAGAAGACATTGGAAGGTTCTTTCTGTCAACTCTACAAGATGTTATTGAAAAGTAAACAAAAATTCTGATTATATACTTTTTTAATTACCTATTTGTTATAAAACTGAAAGCTGCAGTTAAATCAAGTAAGCCGTTTCTGATAAAACATTTCAAAATTATTGTTTTGGGGTCTCTTACATTGTTAAATGCATTCAATAACAGTTTTCCTCACATAAATATTGCATCTACAGACAGTAATGCATTTATTTTTTTTATATGAATCTAAAGATTATAAAAAGTAAAATAAATTAATGAAAATAAATTAGCTTCTATAGCACGGTGTAAACACACAGCCGAGTACGAGGTATTTTGAGTTGAATGTTGAAACTTAACGCCGGTGCTAGAGCGAAGAAATGAAAATAATATTAAATAATGATTCATTCCCCCGAGTGGGGATCGAAACAACCATCGCGTCACACCCTTATGTACCTGCGCCACGACGAGCTTATCTATATATATAAATATATATCCATAAATTATGGTTTAATATAACTTTGTATATTTGTATGTGTCGCCCGCTTAAAGCACACTATTATTTACTAGTGGGCGCGCGCGGCTTCGCCCGCTTATTTGCACCCTTAGGGGTGAATTAAAAAAAAACCCGAAAAACGTGTTCGACAAAATATTTTTAATAGTGTGAATTTAGATTTTTATAAAAACCGGTGGCGATTTAAGGATTTTTCCATATAAACTTTCAACCCCTTATTTGAACGCTTAGGGGGTGAATTGCAAAAAAACATGTAATACGTGTTCAATGAAATATTTTAAAGAGTCTAAATTTCGAATTTCATACAAATCGGTGCTGTTTTATAAAAAATCCATACAAACTTTCAACCCCTATTTCATCCCTTTAGGCTTAAAATTTTTGAAAATCCCTTCTTAGTGGATGTCCAGATTATAAAAATAAACATCTGTCCAAATTTCACGTTTCTACGCACAGCGGTTACGGCTGTGCGTGCGTCTTACCTCAGTCGGCCAGAACAAGTCCTTTTATATATATAGACAAGTCCTTTTATATATTATTAACTAATCTGTAATGTAATGTTTCATTATTTTAAAGACTTTATACATTTTAAACTAAAGTTGAGAAACTTTTATAAGTTTTACTTTCCCAAGATCTACAATCCTGACATTGATACGGAACCCTCGGAGAGCGAGTCTGAGTTGCACTGGAGCGATTTTTTTCTATTAATCAAACACACCGTGTGTATAAACACATTTCGTATTACATGATAACATGTAATGCTAAATTTGAATATGTTATGTAGATTTTCACCAACAGATTAACTCTTCTTCTGATAAAATATTGATAGCGGTTTAAACATTCGATCGTTAAAATTTATCAGATTACAAATATTTGACCGACACTTGCTATAGCGGATACACATATGTTTTCTAGAAACATATATGTAGAGGCCAATCGTGGCGCAGGGACACAAAGGGTGACTGTAAAATCGACTGGTTGTGGGTTCGATCCCCAACTCGAGGATATGAAATATTTATTTACTATAACTCTCTGTATAAAACTCACTTTAAGAAAATAAATATGTATGACCTACAATTGTAATACTTTTAATGACGTTTTATCATCACATTCTTGATTAGATATTTCAAGTGAAGTATAGTATAAGTATAGACCTAAGTACTCTAAGGTTTTCTTTTAAAGAAATTCAGAAAATTTTATTATTCTTTCATATTAACAATTACTTGATCCTGTTTGTGGTATCCCGCACACAGTAGAGTATTAAGTAGCGGAATACAACGCCGCGCTTTACCTCTACACCAGAGCGAAGAAAATGATAATATAAATTTTAGTAAATATTTAATTTCCTCGAGTGGAAATCGAACCCATAATAGTCGTGCTTGCAGTCATACTTTGTGCCCCTGCGCTATGACTGGATCCCGATCTAAACCTTGAAATCTCGGTGTTTTTTTATCATACAAATTGAAAGCTAAAGATTCAGCTAATTCAGTAAAAAAGTTGTACGCAATACTATTATTGCAATTAGCAAATTTTTCAAACTAAGAACTTTATATTGATACTAGCGGCCCGCCCACGGCTTCGCCCGCTTAAAATACATGATTATTGATTTAATAAGCAGAATTGATTGACACCTATAATGACTTCTAATTAAATTCTTCAATACAAAATAATAAAAAACCATTTTTTATTACTTTGCTCTGAAATATTCTATCTACGACATTATCGTAATTTCTATAAGAATTTTTGATTATTTCGAACTAAAAAATACGACCAATTGATATTCATAAAATATATATAAAGCAAATTATTTATTATAGGTATATATTTTTGCAACATAGCGTTCTTTTTACCTATGTAATGTTTTTTAAAGCTCTGTTAAATTATTGATTTGGGTAAGGATTTATAATATTCTTCGTAAATTAACTGTAATGATTGCATATTAACTCCTGTACAGTTTTTAAATTAGTTAAATACATTATTAGCTAAATGTACAATTAGTAAATATGTAGTTATTACAGAGTACATTACAGAGTACAGAAAGGATGTTTTGAGGCATTTTTATATAGATTTATTCAAACGAACGAACGAATCAAAAAATCTATGTATTTACTTGATATTTCTTTGAAGATCAAATCGTTCTTTATCTGTGTGTGGAATTAATTACGAGTTAAACTTAACTGTTATGATTTATGAAGGTAATCTCCACTAACAATTTAATTTTGTTTACTTTATTGTATAAAATATTGTGTAATAGTGCTTCAAAAATATTTATTTTTATCAACAATCATATAACCAAGACGTTTCGAATGTCATTCTTTAGTCAGAAATCTTACTATTAGCTGTATAATATTCGCAGGCAAACTAATGCCTTGAGTTCATTCAAATGACGATAGCTTTTTTTTAATTAACCTATTTTAATGAAACAAACTTTAATTGTTAAGTTGAGTTTAAACAAAGCTATTGGTGAAACTATTAAGTAAATCGGTTCAGAACTTTCAGAAAAAAATGTGATCATACATCTCGACAGACAGACAGACAAATATTTAAAAAATATATTTTTGCTTTCTATTATTCTTTTTAAGTGTCTATTCATTTCAGTCGAAATTATTAAATGTACAGACACAATATTTTACTGTCTTATTATATAACAGAAGAGATAACGTTTCTATTTGTGAAGTGATTGTAATAAAAAAATCATTGCTTTGGATTCTATTACATTAATAAAGGTCCCTAATAACCTTTTCTTGTTGTATATCTTCTATGTAACTACTATCCATTACAATTTTATTATAAGTATAGATATGGACTAGCGGCCCATTTGCGGCTTCGCGCGCTACCTATAAGTAATTTATTATGCTGCACTTGCCATAAGATTGATTATATAATTTATAGATTTAATAATTTTTCACAATTTTGAGAAAGTGCAAGCACTACGTCACTGCTTGCTAGTACGAAATCGGCGTCAAGGGCGCGAGACCAAACTTTACACCACACCAAGAAAAGAAGAAGAGAACCAAAGTGTAGTTTAAATTAATTATAAACAGCAAATAATTACATAAAAATTAACAATAGTTCGAAAATGTATGAAAATTTATAAAACCGCCAACGTCATCTGTTCGTTCGCGTCGGTCATACGATGCCGCCCGAAGGCTTGGTCATTTCGAATCAGTGATATCTCCTAAATTATTTATTAGAATTGTATAACATTCTAATAATAACTATAATTTCAATCTAGATAAAATGCTAAAAGTTACTATTATATTTATGTTCATAAATATGAATATCAAAATATAAAAAATACATTAACAAAAACCCAATATATTTAAAGTAAATTAATTAAAATGGTTATTTTTGCTCGACCTTCAGAGATAAACATATACCATCGCGGACTTTTTAAATATTACTTAAAGAACAATAATTTGTTAAACATTGTTTTTACGTATCTCATAAGGTTGAGTGACAAATCTTAATTACAGCAAGTTCATTTTGGGTGACGTTTTCTTTAAACGACAAACAAACTGCAAAACGTTGCTTAGCAACGGTCGGTTGTTATTAACATGGCAGAATAAATTCCATGTCAAATTAGAAAGTATTTTAATATATTATTATATATGTGTAATGTCATGTTATATATATAGCCTATAGCACTTCTGAAGAATGCAGTTTTCATACAAAACAAAAACAAAGTAAATCGGACCAGTAGATCCAGAGGTCTTAGCGTTTAAACAAACAAACAAACTCTTCTGCTTTATTATATATAGATAATAAAGCAGAAGAGTTTGTTTGTTTGTTTAAACGCTAAGACCGTAGTATAGATGTGTGACTGACTCTACTCTGTCAATTTGTAGAAACAAATTCTAGATTTACGCATTACTAAATATGTATTTAATACGAATTTTTATCATAGAACAGAATAATTCGCTATATTCAGAAACTGTATAACAGTAAATGTGACATGTTGTGGGTTCTAATTCCACTCGAGAAAATGAAATATTAAATATTTTCATTTCATCGTTCAGAAAGTGAGGATCGGAGTGTCTTAGCACTAGGTTAACAGGTTCCCTCTGACTACTGCGTGAAGCAAATAAAATAATTACAATTATACAAGTCTTGTAATGTCACGCGAATACAGGATGTACGTAATCTCTTATTCCAAAGGCTATTTCTGTTACGATATCGTTTTCTGAAGACCGCAAAATATAAAATATTTTTTATACAGGATATAGAAGTCGGAAACCGCATAATTGTTAATTATTATTGTACAAAATTATTTTTTTGTAATCTATACTTATAATAAATCTGTAGAAAAGTCGTTTCTGTACATTGAAAATATTTAAAAAAAAATTAGCTAGGGTGTTAAAGGATAACTAACAGAATCCATTTCCAACATTTTTAGAATTTTTGTCTGTTTGTCTGTTTGTCTGTTTGTCTGTTTGTCTGTTTGTCTGTTTTCCTGTTTATGTGAACACGCATCACGTCAAAAGTACACAATATATTTAAGCAAGTTTTATACGTAAAAATTACCAGTAAATCAAGGTAACATTTAGTATTTATTTCATTGTAATAGCTTCACTCTATCAAAAGATATAAGTATTTAAGTTTCCAAGAAGCTTATATTTGAGATAGTAGAACTCGATACTAGAAACGCTATCTCTTTTATATTTTAAGTAGGTAGGTAGGTGGGTAGGTAGGTAGGTAGGTAGGTGGGTAGGTGGGTAGGTGGGTAGGTAGGTAGGTAGGTGGGTAGGTAAGTAGGTAGGTAGGTAAGTAGGTAGGTAGGTAGGTAGGTAGGTAGGTAGGTATGGATGTATGGTTGTATGGATGTATGGATGTATGGATGTATGGTTGTATGGATGTATGGATGTATGGATGTATGGATGTATGGATGTATGGATGTATGGATGTATGGAGTGTATGGATGTATGGATGTATGGATGTATGGATGTATGGATGTATGGATTTATGGATGTATGGATGTATGGATGTATGGATGTATGGATGTATGGATGTAGGATGTATGGATGTATGGATGTATGGATGTATGGATGTATGGATGTATGGATGTATGGATGTATGGATGTATGGATGTATGGATGTAGGATGTATGGATGTATGGATGTATGGATGTATGGATGTATGGATGTATGGATGTATGGTATGTATGGATGTATGGATGTATGGATGTATGGATGTATGGATGTATGAATGTATGGATCTATGGATGTATGGATGAATGGATGTGTGGATGTGTGGATGTATGGATGTATGGATGTAGTGTATATTTTTTTCAATTATTATTACCAGTAAAGTATCGATACTAATGTGATATCTATATAATTAATATATTAAATATTTTTTAGTAAGTTTTATAATTCGAATAGAATTAAACAACTTTATAAAATGATTTTTCCTTGCATGCGTTGTAATAATTACAACATAATATATAAGGTTTTTTATGTTACTTTAATTATTATCTTAAAATAATTAAATGTATTTTGATTAAATTTATTTTCTTAAAAATTAGGAGTGCCCAACAAAGCTATCATTTCTCTATGAAGATATAAATAAATAAATAGTTATAAAGGTCAGTTATTTAATCATTACACCATTCATACATGACGAATATTACAATAAAAACAATTAAGCCGATTGTACCGCTCCCGCACCGCGCTCACGTCTTAGCTCTTTAAATCGCTTAAGTCGTTTCTGAGATAAGCGTCGACTAACAGATAAACCAAAAAACCGACAAAATTTATAAATATTATTGTAGCTGATTCTATTACTTTGTAAATTGCTCCAATAATAATTTGTTTAATGAAAATCGAAAATGTCATGGTTTTAATAATTTTCACATTAGAAATCATAAGTGCACTGCAAGCATACATTATTTATTACAACAGGAACGTAATTCCCTGTACCGAAAAAAACAAATAATTCACAAATTTAAGTGGGTGAAGCCGCGAGCTGGTTGCTGTATTTTATAAAATTTTATGTTGTGATTATAATAGATGGATCACGTGGTGATGTCAATACGTTTTAATCATTGGCATGTAGGTACGTTATATTAATTTATAGTAGATATATTTCTCAAGAGAACTTAATCAAAACTTTGTATATAAAAAAATACATTAAATAATCATGTTAGGGAAATATCAAATTTATTTTATGAATCAATCTTAATTTTATATTTGAAACAAATGAATTGTATGTAAATTTATTAATACGTTTCAAGTATGAAAAAAAGAAAAAATGCAATAAAATTGCGTTTCTGCTTTTCTTTCCAATGATTTATATTTCTATATATGTGGGACGTAAATTAAACAGAGCTGCCATCTTGGTACAGAGTAACCTCTAAAATATATATTTACGTACAGTTAAAGAATAAAAAAAGTGAAGAGGAATGTGTGACTTCTCTATAGAATATATTATTCTACATTATATCATAAAAAAACAGTACATATAACGGTATCCTCCTGCAGTATAATTATTTTCAATCAACATTTTTGAACTTTTAATTTTGAACATTTTAAATATTTTCGTGCCATTATGATGAAAAACTTAGACACTTTTTTAATTTGAAAAAAATAATTTATTAACGATAAGAATGTTGGTAGTTTTTCAAAAGGTATAAGAATTTAAAAAATGTCTAAAATATGCTTTCTTCGCAAGTATTGTAACAACTATTAGTTCTATTCACTAAAAAATCACTATAAATATTAAATATGCTCAATTAGTGTTTTTGTCAGCAACACTTATAATGAAACCATAGTTAATAACTCTATAAAAGCCTAATACAATAAAAAAATCCTAAAAGTGAAAAAGTTATTTTTCATACAAAATAAATTATATATTATCGTTGATATTAAAATAAAACGCTATTTGTCATTAAACACGCAAACAGGCATAAGCCTATCAAAGGGAAACCGCCGCATACGCCTCATTCCTAAATCGAGTCGTAGGTATTGGCGACAAAGTTCAAAGTTGCTAAACCTTTAGTAATACTTTTGTAGTAGTATGTGTTAACGTTATTGGTATCTATGCGTAACTGCGTCACACGAAATACAGGTATGGATAAACATCGATCGTGAAATGAAAAAAAAGTCTACGTCTAAACTGTTGAGGTATCTTGAATAATTTCTTTAGGTATGGGCTTAAAATATTTTATCCTATATACTGTCCCCGTAAAAGGAGCGCTGACGCTTCCATTCTGTATTAATATTAAAGGCCATCGCGGCGCAGGGGCACAAAGTTAGGTTAAGTTATTTAAATCGGTTAAGCTCTTTCTGAGATTATCCTGGACGCACAGATAAACAGACAAATTGACCAAGTTCTATTACATTGTTAAATGTCCGTAATAATAATTTTTCTAATATATCTTTCACGTACAGACACCTATGAGTTAGGATTTTATTGTAAGTAGCGATATTACTATAACTATATATCTATAACTATAACTTAGGTCCTAAAGACTCCTTAAGGCAAAAGTTTAAAGAAATTAATATATTGACAGTTGCATCTCTCTTATGGGTGGTACGAAAATGCGACTGCGTTGCAAACATACATTATAGGTATATTAAAACACGAACATAATTTTAGTGTATTAAGCAAATAATTCTGTGGTTTAAGCGGGCGAAGCCGCGAGCGGGCCGCTAGTCTAAAATATTTTAAGCTCATGTCATAAATTGTGTCAGTGTTTTTATTAAACTATTAATTCATTTTTACATTGTTAGACGATAGTTGGGATGTATAGATATGAATACGGTTATTTTTTGTGTGAATCTCGCTTTTGTTGTCAAATTGATGTAATTTAGATGGTTATTACGAGGCCAGTAGTGCCACACAAGCATCCGAGACTGTACACGCGACTGGTTGTGGGTTCGATTAGCGTATTCAGTGAAACAATGTCTTTAGTTTTATAAAACTATTGTAAATTATTTTCTCATGATTGATCCAAAAGACTGGATACTGCCCTTGGGAACACCGCGATCGACTAAAAGACCCTCACAAACTATCTTACTTAGCTTGACTGTTCCTTTCATAAATTTTATAAGAAAACCTTATGACTATTATTTTGTAATAGAAATTGAACTTTATTTTAATATTTTAAATCAAAACGTTTACGTGAAAACAAAGTATATTCAAATAAGCCATTTATTTATGCCGAAAAATAATACGAGTATAACCAAACAGAAACAATATTTCCAGATTACGGAAGGCGGTAAAATATCACGTTTCTAATTATCAAGTTCAATGTAAACGTCTAAGCAATTTGTTTTCAAGGTTTCTACTGAAAATAGTAGTTTTTTAAAAACAATTATTGTACTTTGTTTTACTGATGAAATAGTTCTAATAATTATCTAATGACCTTTTAAACGTATATTATGTGTCTATGACCAATATATTTTATGTAATATGTCGGTATATATGTGATATACATATATTGAGACGGCATACAAGCGTACACTCATTGCCTCCACAATCCGACGAAAAATTGGTAACGGAGTGTCTTAACACTAGCTTCCTTTTGTATACCCTGCTGTAAGTGGGATACAACGTGAAGCATACCTACTCAGAAGTGAGATTCCTCATCATTGCATTTTTTTTCAACCACCTTCAAAAAAGGGAGAGGTTGCCAGTTCACCCGAATATTTTTATATGTGTTCTTGTCAATATGCCAAAATGTTAGTATGCACAGTAATAAAATAAAATGTGAAGTTTTACATAGGACGACCATTACGGTGAAAAGCATCCTTTTAAGGTCTACTCATCACTTAAAGTAGTTTTTTTTTGGTAAAAAATAATTTATTAGAAACATTTAAACTATTTTTCATGTCAAAAACCAATTGAAAAAACAATATTAAAAAAAAATCCGCATCGAACACTTTCGCTTCACTTAGTACGCAGTGGAGGATGTGCAGAAGAAATCAAGCGACGCATGGCTATTTCTAGATCATCCATGAATAACTTGGGGAAAATATGGAGAAGCAAAAACATCACAAAAACAACGAAAATTCGATTAGTCAGGGCTCTAGTGTTTCCCATATTTCTTTACGCTTGTGAAACATGGACGCTTCGGAAGAGTGAGGAGAAGAAGATAGACTCTTTCGAGATGTGGTGCTGGAGAAAAATGCTTGGAGTGTCTTGGACAGAATTTAGAACTAACGAGTCCGTACTCCGGGAACTTGACATAAAGCAACGTTTGTCCTCTATCGTTAAAGCACGCATTCTCACATTCTTCGGACATATCTCTCGTCAAAGTGATATTTCCGTACAATGCCAGGTGATTAAGGGAAAAGTTGCAGGCAGCAGGCCACGCGGCAGATCCGCCATGCGATGGACAGACCAAGTAAAGGCTGCTCTCAATGGCCCTCTCCACGAATGTACCAGGCAGACAGTCAACCGCGTAGAATGGCGTCGGACTGTGTGGCGCACCGCCAACCTTTAAAAAGGACGACCACGACCGCTCTGCCAAGAGTGAAGCGACAAAGAAGAAGAACGCATTCAGTCTTAACTACACATTAGAATATGAATCCTCCAAATTTCAGCTTTGGTAAAATAACGTAGGCCTGGGGACGATGAGTCTATTGAGTTTCATTAGAATTCCAAAATATATTTTTTTTGATTAAATGACATGTTTGTTGTTCACGGTCTGTTTTTTATGTAAATTACTAAAAAAACGATACAATACAATGCTTGCAATTTAAAACGATTACCTTTAATAAGAGATAATGAGGCCTATGCCACTAGTGGCTATCTAAATTTTCCAGGTGTAATCTATACTTATAATAAATCTGTAGAAAAGTCGTTTCTGTACATTGAAAATATTTAAAAAAAAATTAGCTAGGGTGTTAAAGGATAACTAACAGAATCCATTTCCAACATTTTTGGAATTTTTGTCTGTTTGTCTGTTTGTCTGTTGTCTGTTTGTCTGTTTTCCTGTTTATGTGAACACGCATCACGTCAAAAGTACACAATATATTTAAGCAAGTTTTATACGCAAAAATTACCAGTAAATCAAAGTAACATTTAGTGTTATTTCATTGTAATAGCTTCACTCTATCAAAAGATATAAGTATTTAAGTTTCCAAGAAGCTTATATTTGAGATAGTAGAACTCGATACTAGAAACGCTATCTATTTTATATTTTAAGTAGGTAGGTAGGTGGGTAGGTAGGTGGGTAGGTAGGTGGTGGTGTGGTGGGTCGGTGGTGGTCAGGTGGTGGTGGTTGGTGGTGGTGTGGTGGTGGTGGTGTGGTGTCGGTCGTCGGTGGGTGGTGTCGTGGTGGTCTTAGGTTCGGTGGGTGGTGGTGGTCGGTCTTGGTTGGTGGTGGGTGTGGGTGTCGGTGTGGTGGGTGTAGGTGGTAGTGGGTAGGGGTGTAGGTAGGTGTAGGTGGGTAGTGGGTAGGTGGTAGGTGGGTAGGTAGGTAGGTAGGTAGGAGGTAGGTGGGCAGGTCGGTAGGTGGGTAGGTAGGTAGATAGGTAGGTAGGTAGGTAGGTAGGTGGTAGGTAGGTGGTAGGTAGGTGGGTAGGTAGGTAAGTGGGTAGGTGGGTGGTGGGTGGTAGTAGGTGGTAGGTGGTGGTAGTAGGTGGGTCGGTCGGTGGTAGGTGGTGGGTAGGTAGTGGGTAGGTGGTGGTTAGGTAGGTGGTAGGTAGGTGGGTAGGTGGTGGTAGGTAGGTGGGTCGGTAGGTAGGTAGGTGGGTAGGCAGGTAGGTAGGTAGGTGGGTAGGTAGGTAGGTAGGTAGGCAGGCAGGTAGGTGGGCAGGTCCGTAGGTGGGTAGGGTAGTTGGTAGGTGGTAGTGGTGGGTGGTGGTAGTGGGTAGGTAGGTGGTGGGTAGGTAGGTAAGTGGGTAGGTGGGTAGGTGGGTAGGTGGGTAGGTAAGTGGTAGGTAGGTAGGTAGGTGGGTAGGTAGGTGGGTAGGTAGGTGGGTAGGTAGATGGGTGGTAGGTGGTTAGGTAGGTGGGTCGGTGGTTGGGTAGGTAGGTGGGTAGGTGGTGGTGGTGGTGTGGTGGGTGGTGGTGGGTAGGTCTGGATGGTCGGTAGGTGTTGGTAGGTGGGTAGGTAGGTGGGTAGGTGGTGGGTCGGTGGTGGGTGGTAGGTCGAGGTGGGTAGGCAGGTAAGTGGGTAGGTGGGTAGGTAGGTAGGTAGGTAGGCAGGTAGGTGGGCAGGTGGGTAGGTGGGTAGGTAGGTAGATGGTAGGTGGTAGGTGGGTAGGTAGGTGGGTAGGTAGGTGGGTAGGTAGATGGGTAGGTAGGTGGTTAGGTAGGTGGGTAGGTAGGTGGGTAGGTAGGTGGGTAGGTAGGTGGGTGGGTAGGTGGGTAGGTGGGTAGGTAGGTAGGTAGGTAGGTAGGCAGGCAGGTAGGTGGGCAGGTCCGTAGGTGGGTAGGTAGGTAGATAGGTAGGTAGGTAGGTAGGTAGGTAGGTAGGTGGGTAGGTAGGTAGGTGGATAGGTTGGTAGGTGGGTAGGTAGGTAGGTAGGTAGGTAGGTATGGATGTATGGATGTATGGATGTATGGATGTATGGATGTACGGATGTATGTTTGTATGGATGTATGGATGTATGGATGTATGGATGTATGGATGTATGGATGTATCGATGTATGGATGTATGGATGTATGGATGTATGGATGTATGGATGTATGGATGTATGGATGTAAGTATGTATGGATGTATGGATGTATGGATGTAAGGATGTATGGATGTATGGATGTATGGTTGTATGGATGTATAGATGTATGGATGTATGGATGTATGGATGTATGGATGTATGGATGTATGGATGTATGGAGGTATGGATGTATGGATGTATGGATGTATGCATGAGTGGATGTGTGGATGTGTGGATGTATGGATGTAGTGTATATTTTTTTCAATTATTATTACCAGTAAAGTATCGATACTAATGTGATATCTATATATTTATATATATTAAATGTTTTTTAGTAAGTTTTATAATTCTAATAGAATTAAACAACTTTATAAAATGATTTTTCCTTGCATGCGTTGTAATAATTACAACATAATATATAAGATTTTATATGTTACTTTAATTATTATCTTAAAATAATTAAATGTATTTTGATTAAATTTATTTTCTTAAAAATTAGGAGTGCCCAACAAAGCTATCATTTCTCTATGAAGATATAAATAAATAGTTATAAAGGTCAGTTATTTAATCATTACTCCTTTCATACATGACGAATATTACAATAAAAACAATTAAGCCGATTGTACCGCTCCCGCACCGCGCTCACGTCTTAGCTCCTTAAATCGCTTAAGTCGTTTCTGAGATAAGCGTCGACTAACAGAAAAACCAAGAAACCGACAAAATTTATAAATATTATTGTTGCTGATTCTATTACTTTGTTAATTGCTCCAATAATAATTTATTTAATGAAAATCGAAAATGTCATGGTTTTAATCATTTTCACATTAGAAATCATAAGTGCACTGCAAGCATACATTATTTATTACAACAGGAACGTAATTCCCTGTACCGAGACAAACAAATAATTCACAAATTTAAGCGGGTGAAGCCGCGAGCTGGTTGCTGTATTTTATAAAATTTTATGTTGTGATTATAATAGATGGATCACGTGGTGATGTCAATACGTTTTAATCATTGGCATGTAGGTACGTTATATTAATTTATAGTAGATATATTTCTCAAGAGAACTTAATCAAAACTTTGTATGTAAAAAATACATGAAATAATCATGTTAGGGAAATATCAAATTTATTTTATGAATCAATCTTAATGTTATATTCGAAACAAATGAATTGTATGTAAATTTATTAATACGTTTCAAGTATGAAAAAAAGAAAAAATGCAATAAAATTGCGTTTCTGCTTTTCTTTCCAATGATTTATATTTCTATATATGTGGGACGTAAATGCGGGAACAGAGCTGCCATCTTAGTACAGAGTAACCTCTAAAATATATATTTACGTATAGTTAAAAAATAAAAAGTGTGATGAGGAATGTGTGATTCCTGTATAGAACATATTATTCTACATAATATAAAAAAATAGTACATATAAAGGTATCCTCCTGCAGTATAATTATTTTCAATCAACATTTTAAATATTTTCGTGCCATTATGATGAAAAACTTAGACAATTTTTTAATTTGAAAAAAATATTTTTTTACGATAAGAATATTGGTAGTTTTTCAAAAGGTATAAGAATTTAAAAAATGTCTAAAATATGCTTTCTTCGCAAGTATTGTAATAACTATTAGTTCTATTCACTAAAAAAACACTATAAATATTAAATATGCTCAATTAGTGTTTTTGTCAGCACCACTTTAAATGAAACCATAGTTAATTACTCTATTAAAGCCTAATACAATAAAAAAAATCCCAAAAGTGAAAAAGTTATTTTTCATACAAAATAAATTATATGTTATCGTTGATATTAAAATAAAACGCTATTTGTCATTAAACACGCAAACAGGCATAAGCCTATCAAAGGGAAACCGCCGCATACGCCTCATTCCTAAATCGAGTCGTAGGTATTGGCGACAAAGTTCAAAGTTGCTTAACCTTTAGTAATACTTTTGTAGTAGTATGTGTTAACGTTATTGGTATCTATGCGGAACTGCGTCACACGAAATACAGGTATGGATAAACATCGATCGTGAAATGAAAAAAAAAAGTCTACGTCTAAACTGTTGAGGTATCTTGATTAATTTCTTTAGGTATGGGCTTAAAATATTTTATCCTATATATTGCCCCCGTAAAAGGAGCGCTGACGCTTCCATTCTGTATTAATATTAAAGGCCATCGCGGCGCAAAGGCACAAAGTTAGGTTAAGTTACTTAAATCGGTTAAGCCCTTTCTGAGATTATCCTGAACGCACAGATAAACAGACGAATTGACCAAGTTCTATTACATTGTTAAATGTCCGTAATAACAATTTTTCTAATATATCTTCCACGTACAGACACCGATGAGTTAGGATTTTATTGTAAGTAGCGATATTACTATAACTATATAGCTATAACTATAACTTAGGTCCTAAAGACTCCTTAAGGCAAAAGTTTAAAGAAATTAATATATTGACAGTTGCATCTCTCTTATGGGTGGTACGAAAATGCGACTGCGTTGCAAACATACATTATAGGTATATTAAAACACGAACATAATTTTAGTGTATTAAGCAAATAATTCTGTGGTTTAAGCGGGCGAAGCCGCGAGCGGGCCGCTAGTAAATAATAAGATTATCTATAGTTTCTGATTATGTTTTTTGTTTAATCTTATATCATAGTACTAGCGGACCCGGACACGGCATCGCCCGCTTGAACTATACGAATATTTATTAAATATATATTTTTAAAATTATTTTCAGTTTTCAATAGAATTGACAAGAAAATATAAGCCTAAATAATCAAATTAAGCCCAAAAAGAATAATAAGTAGAAGAAGTTGAAAATTCTTATTATTAAAGAAGAATACCTTACTAATTAAAATAAACAAAAAAAATAAGTAAACGTAATCAAAGAAAAAAATTATGATAAGGATATTAGATATAATAATAAATTTAAAAAGTGTCTGTAGTGTTAAGAAATAAAATAAAAAAAAAAATTAAAAAAAAGAAAAAAATTAACAAAAAAAAAAACAAAACAAAACCAGTTATATTATCAACGTAAAATAAATATTTAAAAGTATTAAAATTAAAAGTAACACGAAATCTATAATAATTTATAATCTAAAGTATAATAAAATAGTAAAAATATAAATAATTCTATGAAAATATATGCGGTTGCCGGATTTTATTAAGATTTTTTAAAGGATTACAATCTGTTAGTTACAACACATGATTTTGTAACCTAAAATATTTATGCAACGCATGACCGGATATATTAAAACTTTGATATCTTCTAAAATATCGATTTCTGTGATATTCTGGGAAACGAATTTTAATCCATATAAAGCGCACAATATATCTAACATATTTAATCGAATAAGGAATAATACTGTATGGTTAAAAATAGTTTTGGAATTTTGCTACTTTATTTTTAATATAAAAATGGTTCCTGTGGACTGTCCTTAAAAGATAAACAAACATATTATGTGCTATAGGCTATATAACATTATAGTGTATTTCTCGTCTTTTGTGTGTTAAGATGTTAAGATACTCCATTCCCATGAACTTTCCATCAAATATTGAAGGCATTGTGCAAGCTGAGTGACGGAACTCAACGGCTCTCTTTGCCTCGTTAATAGAGCGGGGTAATGAAAATATTAAATATGTTAGGAATCTAATCCACAACCGGTAGGTCACATTTACACACACTTGGGCCCCTGCGACAGGTGACTTCACTATACTTTTCATTTACTTAACGGAGGGTATTTCGTTTTTTCAGGAATCGATTGTTTTTATGATTATTTATAATGAAATTTATTGTTATAGGTACAAATTAAATTAAGAAATAATATATGTATGTAATAATTAAAAAAAATATTGAAAAAGTACACAATTTATTGAACGAGCAAGATGTCAAAAAGAAATTCACTCGTTTTGCCGCCAAGAACTGAAATACGTATAAAATTAGTGCCGCCCGATGGAGGATGGGGTTGGATGGTTCTATTGGGAACCGCTCTTTCAAATGTGAGTATAAAAAGAGGTGAAAACGATATTAATTTTATCTTAATCCAATATTTGTAGTGTATGTAACTATTACAGGATTTAATTCTTAATAAAAATATATGTTAAATATTGGAGATTCACTAATTGTATGTTAAATTAGTGATAATTGTTTTAATATTGTTGACATAGATAGCCTATGTAATGTGGGTCAAGTTCAATATAATAAAAATATTATTTTTTTGGGCCTTATAAATAAATTAACTAAACCCACTTAATCGATAAAAATATATATTATATTTAAAATAACAACAAATAAAAGAAATATTCTTAAAACTTTATATTTTGTTACAAACTGTTTCAGATTTTCAATCAGTCTATGTTGTCTCTATTCAGCTTGCTCTATGGGGATGTCATATACTCGATGGGTCATGAAACCCAGGGCGCAGCTATTGTTTTAAGTACCATGTTATTCGTCACCAATTTCGGAGGTCCTATTGCCGGAGCTGTCATAAAACTAACGAGCCCCAGATTCGTCGCTGTCTCTGGCGCCTTTTTCTGTACTATTGGCATTTTATTCAGTGGATTTTCAACGAATTTATATCATTTGATCCTTACTTATGGCGTGTTGCTAGGTTAGTAAGTTTTACTTGTAATTTTGTTTTTGTTTTTTTTCATACATTAATATTTTCTTGTCCTACTATAAATATTGCACCCGTAGAAAGAAAATGACATTGCTCAATTAATGCAATCTGGGTTTATTTTTTTAATTTTTTTACAAAACTAGTTAACAGAAGTTTAGAAACAGTTTTATATTTTATTTAGATTTAACACTTTCAATTCGTATAATTTGTGTTGAATCGGTAATATTTCTAGACAAATAAAGAAATCTTAAAACAAAAAAAATATTTCTTTTTAGGTTTGGGTCTAGGCTTAATACAGAACGCATCGTTTGTATCTATTAATAGTTACTTTAAAATACGGAAAAGTTTAGCAGTCGGACTTGCCATGGCTGGCACCGGTGTTGGACAAACACTCATGCCTCACGTAGTCCGATATTTCTTAGAGCACTATGGATTCAAAGGTGCCTGCTTGTTGTTGGCATCTTTAAGTTTACATGGGGTAAATATCTATAGTTATTTTTGTATTGATTAACGGTAAATAGAGAAAATTAAAAATAAATAATATTTAATAAAATGATTCTTTTAAGAATAAAAATGATATATAGGTATAGTTAGATATAAATTAGATTAGTTAGTTAGTTAGTTATTATATTATATATACTATTAATAAATCGTACTACTTTAGATATGCGGAACAATGCTTCTTCAACCAGTTGAATGGCACATGAAAAAAGTGGAAGAGGAAGTAGTGATTGATGAGAAAATGTACTTATTGAAGGAAAATAATGAAATTTTAAAAAATAAAGAATACAAAGGTATAAAGGACGTCGGATATAAGAATGTAAGGCGTGCTACCGAACCAACAGTTGCAACAGAAAACGGCACCCAAAAATCTAATAACTTAAGTACATTTCTTAGTCAAAAGGAACTAAGTAAAAATGTTGTTTCTAATGAAAAATTAAATGGTAAATAATATAAATAAAATGTTATAATACTTATTTTGAAATTATCAAATGTATCTTTAATTTTATTTGTAATTATGATTTCATAATTGAAATAGAAAACAAACATTTTTAAAACATACCTTACTTAACATTTTATTTATAAAATTAAAAAGATATGATTTGCTTATTACTTAATTGGTTTTTCTAGCTTAAATAAACCGAATAATAATATTTCAGGATCTGACATTCCAAAACCGAAGAAAACGTTGATGAGAAAGATATACGACTTATTTGATATTTCATTGTTATCGAGTCCACGATTTTTGAACGTGATCTTAGGAACAGCGCTTACCGTTGTTTCTGTACAAAATTTCAGTTTGATTTATCCACTCTTCTTACAGGTAAATTAAACTCAATCCATGAATTTCATATCCATAAATCCATTTTTTAAATAAATATTTAAACTGCCACGTTAATGTGCAATATTTATATATTATTATATTACTTATACAGAAATTCGCATCAATGGACAAACAACAAACAGCGTATTGTATGTCAGCTGTGGCTTTTGCTGATATTATCGGTAGGCTTGTTTTGCCGTCTCTGCAGGACAAATACCGAATTGAGGCGCGTATGATGTTGATCCTCACCAGTATTTGGTTGATTATTGTCAGACAAAGTGAGTATCCAGATAATGTCCTCTGATTTGTTTTATAGCAAGTTCAAGCAAGTAAAACGAATATACCGGCAAATTTGTTAAATTATTGCTTTGAAATCTTTATTGTATAATCTACATAAGTACGTAGCTACACCTAACTCTAGATTATTATATTAACTTTTTTGTTTCTTTTCTTTACAGTTTTAGCTTACCAGACAGAATTGTATGTCATTTTGACAATCTCAGTCTTATATGGTTTTGGAAGGAGTATGGTAATCGTGGCAAGGAACATAGCAATATCGGAACAATGCAGAATAGACCAAGTGCCCTCTGCAGTTGGTTTGGGAATGTTGACCATGGGTATTATAGTTCCACCTGTGGGATACTTCCTCGGCTGGATAAGAGACTATACAGACAGCTATGCTTTGTGCATAACTGCACAAAATTTACTACTCGTACTTTTCCTAGCTATGTGGATTCCTGATATGATAATGGTTCACTTCGAGAGAAAAAGGGAAAACCGAAAAAATGTAGAAACCTCGTAACGATTAATTGTAAATCAACAAGAAAGTACTCGATAATTCCCATAATCTACTGTGATACTAATTATATTAAATGTGCCAGTACGATCTTATATGGGGAATGAGGAATAGAGATTCCTTTTCCATAGTAATAAGAGTTTACTTGGCTGTGAGGTTTTATATGTTTGATAACAAAGTTATTCACACAAGTTAGCATTTACAAGTGAACATAGAGGCTGATGAAACCCGTGTTGAGTAGTGATATGATAACCATCTGTTTTTAATGTGCAATATGTAATCTCTAGTCTAATAAATCTGATGATATTAATTTATTGTCATTATATTTACTTATATTATAGTATATTATAGTGCATATTCAAATTCAGTTTTTAAGGTTTTAAACATATATATTTAGTTTAATTGATTACTTCCAATTTTAAATAAAAAAGGTTACGTGCATTATCTATAAAAAGTAGGCTCACATAAGATTATACCTAAATAAATAAAAATAAAATAAATAAATCAGCTTCACACTGTATCCCGCACACAGCAGGTTTTGGCCGTGTGATCCCGGCCTAGAATAGGATCATCCTGGTACTGGTGGTGTCGTAAGAGGCGACTAAAGTACGTGTGGTAGAGTCACGTCGCCAGCAATGGCAACACGCATGGGCAGACTCGACCGGATCATTACCACCCCCGGGCATTTAAAACCGGCGTGAAGTAGTGGCTTTATGCCACTACGTTTCGCATCAGGTAATGCCGGGCCCCGGCGCCGAACCCATCTTAACCGCCGGCAACGCACCTGTAGCTCCTCTGGGGTTGCACGGAGTCGTGGGCGGCGGTAATCACTTACCATCAGGTGACCCGCACGCTCGTTTGCCGTGTCTTTTCCATAAAAAAAAAGGGTAGGCAGTGGGACTATAGGTTTGAGTGAGACACTCCGATCCCCGCTTTCCCCCAAATCCTGGAGCCATAGCGTATTGAGTGGTGGAACTTAACCCGCTTTGCCTTGATACCAGAGCGTAGAAATGAAAATATAATTTTTAGGCCAACATTTGATTTCCTCGAATGGGAATCAAACCCACAAGTTTGAGCCCCTGCGCCAAGACTTGCCTCTACTTTCGTAAAATAAGACAATTACATCTCAGTGTACACTTTACCAAACGATCGGTTCGGACGTCTCATGTATAATTCAACAGCAGAAGCTGGAGATTCGTACGCATCGACGTCGCCAGCAGACATCCACCGGCTCCTGTAGACAAATAGATATTTAGCATGAAAACAAACTTAACTGAGCTGTTTGGTGTTCGTTTTGTATGTAGGTATATATTTAGATTGTATAAAATTTTCTACCATCCTCAAAACTACTTGAAGCCAGTTGTGGTGCAGGACCACAAAGTGTGATTGTAAACGTGACTTGTATTTGGTTCAATCTCCACTCGAGGAAATTAAATATTTCTTCGGAATATATTTCCCATTCCCATCTCTATATCTCACATGTTATTCACAAGTAATATCCGAAATATAGGTATACCTAAAAATATAGGAACCTATATGAGATAGGATTTAAATATACACAATTTTATGTTCGTATATTTATGTAATACTTCGCCAGATTTTGTAATGCTCTATACTAAATATTCAATCACTTTGTTTTTCTACATAATATGTACAGTATTGTCATATACTCCAACTTAGTGTTGGAGTAAATGAAGACTAAATTTTACCTTACAAGATTAAGAAAAAACATTATAAAAACAAACATTTTGTATTCACAACAAAAATAGCAAGAATACGTTATAACCAATACATCCACAAACGCCACAATACATTCTCATAATATAAAATTAAGTGAATATATAATGATGTATATAATATTACATTAACTAAATGCTCTACTGTCGCACTGCAGAAATATGAAGAACACTTTTCGTACGTTTTCGAGACTTGGAAGTACTTCGTTTAGAATTTGTATATTTCATTCTCCTGTAGAGTCGAAACATTATAAGTCAAGCTATTACATATACATAAAGCAGCATTTTTTTATATTATTTTACAAGTAATTAGGACGTTCATTAAATCTTTAGCATTTTGTCATATTGTTCAATACATATAATTGAAAAACATTAAACTAACTACTGTAAATCATTATTGCGTAAATTTTTAGTTTGAAGAAAAAATATATATTAACAAGTCAGTATTTTTTTTTTCATAACCATACAAATTAATGAATTGTAATTATTAATGAATTGTAATTATTAGTAACTATAACCAGCTTCACGCCTTATCCCTAGCGGGGTAGTCAGAGAGAACGGGCGCCAATAAAATGCATAATATACGTTAAATAATAAACTTTTTTTTTTTATGGAAAAGACACGGCAAACGAGCGTGCGGGTCACCTGATGGTAAGTGATTACCGCCCCCCACGGCCCCGTACAACCCCAGAGGAGCTACAGGTGCGTTGCCGGCCTTTAAGATGGGTTGGGCGCCGGGGCCCGGCATTACCTGATGCGAAACGCAGTGGCATAAAGCCACTACTTCACGCCGGTTTTAAATAATAAACATTTACAAATTGTTAAATTGACACATTTCACAATGTATAGAACCTTTATTGAAACAATTGCGGCGCAAGGACACAAGCGTGTGACTGTATGCTCGACGGTTTCGTGGAGAGAATGAATTATTATTTATGAATATTTTCATTTTTTTGCTTTGGTGCTCTATCTGGCAAAGCGCGTGCTAAATCCCGTAACTCAACACCAATGCCTCAAAAGAATCATTGAAAACGTTAGAAACGGAGTGTCTTGACACTCTGCTAAATGCGGAATACAGTGTGAAGATGAAATAAAAACCTTTGTACAACGAAATAATAACAGGAATCGAATTTATAACGTATCAAAATTATATCAAATTAATTTACCTTTACGCTGTATTCCGCACACAGCAGGGTAGGTAAAGTCACCCTAGTGTTAAGACACTCCGTTCCCCACTTTCTGTCAAATTCTAGAGGCATTGCGTGTTGAATGGCACAACTCAACGCTACGCTTTGCCTTAGAGGCCTTTACATCAGAGCGAAACAAAGGAAATATAAATTTAATTCCTATATATTTCACTTCCTCGATTAAGAATTGAACCCACAATCAGTCATTTAACTCAGCGGTTATAATATATATTACTATTTTAATGAAACCTGACGTCATCTACAGGCTGCAGGTTTTTGTTATTTAGTTTCAGCAACACTAAAACAAAACAAGTGCACAGGATACTGAGTGCAGCTGAATACAAATTGCTGTATTAAATGCAACTGTTTTCTCCAAATTAATTACATAACGTGTGTCGTCGAGGCACTCGCTTGGCGTCCACTAATAATCTTTATGAATAAACTGAATATAAAGTACCTATAAACCAAAATAAATGAAAAATAATTAAATACGACCTTTTAAGAAAATGTTTAAAAAAATAAATCAGCTTCACGCTGTATCCCACAGACAGCAGGGTAGGCAAAGGGAGCCTAGTGTTAAGACAGTCCGTTCCCCACTTTTTTCCGAATTCTGGAGGCGTTGCGTGTCGACGTGTTAACAGAACTCAACGCCGCGCTTTGCCTCGACAGCAGAGCGAAGAAATGGAAATATAAATTTAAGTAAATATTTCATCTCCTCGAGTGGGCATCGAAAACCCACAACCAGTCGATTATACTCACACTTCGTGCCGCTGCGCCACGACTGGACTCAAGAAAATGTTTATAAATGAATAATGAAATGAAAATGTATATTATATTACAGTCACAAAGACTATTTCCAACCACTCTATCTATAAAGACAGAAATAATAGAACAAAAAATTATATATTTATAAGGCAGGAAAGCTATTTGCGCGTATTTAGGGCCAATTTATAGAAATAAACAAATCTTACGTACACATACATATAAGTGCAAAAAGATAGTAGCGAAGAGATGAAATAGATTATTTATCAAAAAACAACATATTCTCATTAAAAATATTTAATCTTAACATCATTTACTATCTGAACAACATCATATAAAAATGATACGTTACTTTTCTTTAAGGTTTCAACATCGTTATGTTACGAAGGAAAAATAAAAGCTCAGTCAAAAAAACATCAAAATCTCATTAGTTCCCATTTCATGCCGAAACGACACTACGGAAGCAGTATAACTAATGTACAGTAATAAACAGAGAGGAGAAATGTCGTATTTCTTTTTATAACTTCTCTCTTACATCCATTTGCTGGTCTAAAAGGTGGCGTTGCGGAATAGAATCATAGAATTCCATTACATTATTATATTAATATAGTATCGTAATGTGAAAGAAATTAGTACTAGTGACATTGAAATTAGGGTAATTGAATAATATTAGATTTACTTAATACGCCTATGGTCTCTTGTTAATATGAAAACATACCTTTTGTTATTTACTTTTTTTCTAGCTTATCGCTGTATCCTGTATCCTGTATGTAGCAGGCACAGGAGCTTCTTAGTACTAAGATACTCTGTTTTCCATTTTCGCCGAATCCTGGAGTGGCGGGTTCTACGCCGCGCATTGTCTCGACACCAGAGCAAAGAAATGGAAATTAACATTAATAAATATTTAATTTCCTCGAGTGGGGATCAAACCCACAACCACTCCTTCTCGGATGTATGAATTATTTTCACTCCAACAACCTGGTAGAGTGGCGTTCAGTTCAGCCATTTAACATATAGATATACATCCAACTCAATATCCCTGTATATAATATATTTATATACATATTATATTACTGTAATGTTTCATCTAAATCTATTCAGTGGTTTTTGCTTGAAAGTGAAACATCCATCCTCTTAAACTTTTACTTTTATCATAATTACATTTACAGTGAATAATATAGATAGGGCCCCTGTGACATAATAGACTGTTCCGTGCGGGATACAGCGCGAAACTAAACAAACAAATAATGTAAAGCAGTTTATTTACATTAACTATAATAGTCACAGATTTGAGTTCCACAATTCAACACGCTATTCCTTCGGGGGAAGTGGAGATCGGAGAGTCTTAACACTCCGATTCCTTAGCCTACTTCTAATAAAATTATAACAATACAATCAATAGATGAACCACGATGTGAACCACGTTATTTATTGCATAAATAAGACAATAAAAATTATCAAACAGGCAATCCTCATAAATAGGTTACGAACGAGCTTATCATGTAACACTTTAATGCCACGATAAAAAATATGTTATTCTATTTTATTCGAATCATTGATAACGGGTTCGTATCGTGTTAACGATATTACTTATCTGCTAATATAACATTGGTCAACGCCCTTAGCTGTTACGAAGGAAAGAAATAAAAACAAATCAAATCAGCTTCACGCTGTATCCCGCACACAGTAGCGTAGGCAGAGGGAACTTAGTGTTAAGACACTCTATTTATATATTTTCATATTTTTTTATTTGCTGCATTTGCCAAGCGATTGATACATTTAATGACGTGCAAGCACTACGTGGCTCGCTTACCTTTTTATTGGAAATTTGCTTAAAAATTTTGACACAACCCTACTAATTCTTAAATTGATAATAAATTCGGAAGCAATCATACGTAAATAACTGTCATGTAAAAGTTTATCAACTAAATTATATAATCACTAGCGACCCAAACAGCGGTCAAATTAAACAAAATGTTAACATAGATTGTAGCCTATTTTAAGATATATTACTGAAATTCTTTAAATATTTTTGTGTGCAAGTGAAACTAACATCGATCCTCACAAACATTCACATCCATAATATTATCCTACTAATAGACCTGTTTTGTTTCCCAAATAAATCATTTACCTTCCTAAAACATCGAAACGTGGAACTAGTACGGTCAGAATAATGGAGTTCCCATGCTAAGGTACTGTCTGTCTGTTTAAATTTGCAGATCCTGCTCCGCGTTAAAGAAACTTTTGCTCGTTACTACGCTATTTTAAACTTAGAAGAGATATCTCACCACCGTTAATTTTTTATATTTTAAAACTATTAATGATTGTTAAAACATATTATTATGAAATAGAGAGTTCTATTTGATTTACTTTTTTATTTAACAGAATTTATAATAATTTACTAATTAAATTATACGTAATAATAATAACGCGATTGGACTTGTCTATTACGTTACATTTATAATCTGTTTCAATATTCATAGATATTTTATAATTCTAATGTAAAGTTTTTTACGCAATTAGTACTATTAGAGTATTCTTATAAAACCAATAAATATACTTAATATATGTACATATTTTTAGCTACACGCTGTTTCTTACTTTGTACTTCGTCTCATAAAGCAGAGTAGGCAGAGGGACACTAGAAAGTTAGAGTTAAGACACTCCGTTTCCCATTTAAACATTTCTTTACGCAATTATCGCTAAACTGTAGAGGCATTGCGCATTGAGTGAAAAATATGTATTACCCATAAAAGTATACTATTATATATATATGAAAATAATCTGGTTAAATAGTTTCATATAAAATGTGTAATAATCGCGAAAATCAACGATTTTATTAAAAATTCAATTCCCAAAGTGGGAATCGAACTTACTACAGTCGCGATTACAGTTGCACGCTTGTGCCTCCGCGACATGACGGCCTCAATACACAATACATTCGTCATTATCATCTTATTAAAAATAGATTTAAAGAGAAAGTAACATAAACTTAACATATTTCTAACTGAATATCAAAATAAGATAAATTTACTCGAAAATAGCCGATATATTTGGAGCTTTTCTATAATTGTTTCCTATAGTATTTTGGAACGATAAAAAAGGCGTTAATTGTGTTGGTGGAAAAAAAACACTCAATGCACTCTTAAATGAATGACTCTTTAAATCCCAAAGAAATAACAGGAATAGCGAAACGAATTTCTGTGATGCTATTAGAACGCGACCATACTTTTTGTTTACATAATTTTTTTCTTTACTAGTGCATATTTTGAAGAATATTTTTGTTTATGATATTAACACAAAAAGTAATGGAAGTTGCTGTATACTATATGAGTACTCTGCAATAGTTTAATATATGAGTATATTAAGAATATCATAGAGAGCAAAGTAAAAAATGTTCAATTGAATGTTTTTCACACAACAAGAAATCTATTTTGTCTTTTTTCTTGTATTTTTCCATACAACGAGTAAGTAAGATATCGAAAATATAAAACGTGCAATATATTTTCATATATCATTTTTTTATCGGTTTCTATCGAATAAAATATTATAAAAACGAGTTTTTTATATATTATGAAAATGATGTGAATGAAGCTTAACAATCGATGGTTAACCGTGGTGTTTTACTGAAAACGAGCATCCTTTCAAAGTTGAGCTGCACTGAAAAGCCAAACAAATCCAATCAACCGCGAGCTGAAAAACAAAAAGACCTCGGACTGGAATTTAAATGGTGTTTACTTAACAACTTTTCGAGAATTACGTATAAGTTGGAATGATAACGAGATTTTCGTTTGGCTTCTTGATCATTATCGACCAAGAACTAGGAAAGAATTTCTTATGTCATTAAACTAAGTTATAATATATGTATGAGTAGTATTTATTTGTATAACATATAAAAATGATACAAATTTATATTGCTACACTTTAAAAAATGTAAAAAAAATAACTTTTTCTAGATTATTATAAATCAACAGCAACAATAAAAAAAATATTTATATTAAAATCAATTTATTAGATCATACAACAACAGCCTCAACGCCGCAGTACAAACTATATAAGATTAATTAAAAAATATGTATATGATAATTAAAAATACATCACAAAATAAACTCCACATGTCTCCTAAAATAAAAATAATCTAGTACCTACTAGTAATAACAATTTCATTTTTTTCACATTTCAGTATATTGTATTGTAAATATTTTACATTACAAATATTAATTTTATAAAACTTATTACTTACTCGACGTATGTTTGATATTTGGATATTGAATTTTCGTTGTTGCCTAAAACAGGTTTTTCACGTCACATTGACGTAACCAAATAAATAATATTAATGTATTTTTTTTCAGATTTACGATTTTGGAATGGCAGAGATTATATATTAAACACTCTCCTTTACTTTCTGTTTGAATTTCGCGCAAATGCACAAGGATCCAACCATGTGACTGTAACGCGTCGGCTGTGGGTTTGATCTCCATTCTGGGAACACATTGCTATCTATTAATATTTTCATTTCTTTGCTCGGGATCCAAGACGGGTTTTTACCCGGCGTTGAGTTCCGTCACTCAACACACAATGCCTCGAAAAATTCGGCGAGAAACGGAGAACGGAACGTCTTAACTCTAGGTTCCCCCTACCTGCCCTGCCTGCGGAATATAGCTTGAAGCCAATATTTCTTTTTAATTTTGTCAATTTTCATAATTTATTTGTTCGAACAGATTTCACAGTTAGAGTTATATAAAATAGTGATGTCTCACCTAATTATTTATGTGCAGACAAACAATATAAAATTATCTATTATATAGTAATAAGAAAAAATAATAATTGGTTTTGTGTATACATTTTTGCAATTTACATTTACTGTTCGAAGAGAAACGACGTGGTGAACTCATAAAACCTTATCTGTCTCCTTAAGCAGTGTTTGTATTTTATTGATTACGTTCCAGTTACTGGAGCAAGTATTATATGTTTTTTTTTATAAATATAAATAAATTAAGATTTGCGTCTAATTGTAAAATAAATAAATCAATAAAAATATAGTCAGTTCACAATAATAAATAATAAATTATAATTTATTATAATTACAATAATAATTGATATCTTTTTTTTTTTTTATTGTAGATAGGCAAGCATTTGTCCGCTATCTCACCTGGTGTTAAGTGACGATGCGAACGATGGTGGAGCATGCTTACCTAGATAATGCCTATTCACTCTTGTCTTGAAAAGGGCCAAGTTATACCTGTCGGGGAACAGTTCAGCAGGCAGGGAGTTCCACTCTTTAGCAGTACGCATTATGAAAGTGGAAAATCTTCTTAAAATAGTAAAAAATAGTAAAAAAAATTACAATCTTTGATTATATATGTTATAGGGTCCTTAATAAACTAATAAAATGCAGGTCACCTGAGGCCTCGACACACCACATCAATTAGCTAATGGATCTAAGTTATTGGCGTCGTCGATTCATGAACTGTTGATATGTTCGTAGTCTCTGGGTTCAATTAGAAATTCGATGTCACTCATGCGCTATATCTGTAAAATATATACGTGATATAATGAAATATGCAACACCACTAGATGACTTTTATGAAACTTCTTATTATACACGCGTTAGTTGTGAGTTCAATGAGGAAGTTTACTTACTTTTTTTGTACAGACTTCCGTCCAAAAATATTACAACAAATAAAAAAGCTATACTTTGAAATTGTTTTCAAAAATAAAAACGTGATGTCACATCGCGTGTTTGTTTCGCAAGAATGCAGCTGAATGCAGCTGATTTATGAGTTAATAACCAGCTTCACGGTCTATCCTGCACAAAGCAGGATATGCTGAGGGAACCTAGTAGCGGAACTCAACAATATATTAAACAAACCTTTAATACTATTATAATATCACTTAACTTCGTCATTACTCACAGTGAAATTCTTTAAAATATTTTATTATTATTTTTCTAATTCCGTATCATATTTAGGTTGATGATTGTTGATAAAATATGTGAAACGAGTGAAGTAAAAAAGTAAAAGCCATATAATGATTCCGACTTTTACACAGACAAGTATTTGTGTATGTATATCGATAATAAATAAAATCTACAAACAAATATAGCAACATTAAAAACTTTTGCAAATCAATAAAAAAAAATCACAAACTATACCACTTCACTTGCCCGCTCAAACGCTCCATTAAGAGGGGTTGGGATTGAAGTACCCGCAACAATGACGGTCTTTGCCTTTTGTGATACTTTATTATGTGCTAGCAAAGATCCCCTGACAAAACTTTATTGGAACATTGAGTATGAACACTCAGGTCGATATGAGACACTAGTTATAATGGAGTACCATTTATGATAGAGAAGCCTTATACAAAGAATTCTATCTGTATAGAGATCTTTCTCGATAATATTAATTTTTATAAGTCCCTTTCAATATGATATTCTAGTTGTAATATTGAATAGAATAATACTGATGTTAATAACGTTTGTACTCTCGCGAAGGCGGTGCAATAAAAATAATTAATTGGATTGAGTGGGAATCAAATTCATAATCAGCTCCTACAAAGAGCTGATTATGAATCCACTTATATTATACTTATAAATCCACTGCGCCACTATAGAACATTCAACAGTAACAATAAATAAATTTATAACAGTACGTACGTACGTACGTATAGTATATAGTTGATAATTCTTATTAAGTGTATTCTCTTGTTCTAATATAATCTTTATTATTGTGTCGTTGTTAATAAGACATTGAACAATTAATTGTAATTAGGTCGCTATTTCAGATATTTTTCATTTACTTGAAAAATATTTTCGTATATTTATGGTACTTATTAGTCGTCACCCGCCTTTGCTTGCGTGGACTAAGATGTAAAATGAACATCTAGAAATACTCTCGTAGTTCTCCCCTACACACCCTATTCTACATACTTGTCTTTTTCAAATTTCAAAGTTAAAAGTCAAATTTCAAGTTTCTTTCTATATATGTGGGTCCAGATTTGTCTTTGTCTTGTCTGTCAGTAACTCAGTAGCGATACATAGATAAATATAAATATATAAACGTAACCTTAACAACTACATTTACCTAATGAGTAAAATGTATATAATAAATACCCAAAAGCATTTATTTGTTGAGTTCTTAGTTAGTCACTGTCGATTTATATTTTTGGATGAAATACTCGATATTCAAGTCTAGCGAACTGTACGTACTTCCTCTTACTCGTTAGTTAAGGTTCAATAGATATAACGTTCATGCTAATACACACTTCCTGTAAAATAATCCTTAAGTTTCACGTACCTCTTGCATATATATAGGTTTCCTGGCTTTTGTTCTGCTCAATTCGTTACCTTCATCTTAAGGCATGCATAAAAGTACGTAAAAAATTAAATTTTAATTTTTATGGTTTCAAAGTAATATGAACAATCAATTAAAACGACAATTTGATGATATGTTTCTGTGTACTTAAATACATAATTGCTAATTCTAGCTTACTTTGTGTAGACAAGTAAATAAATACAAAAAGGTACAGTTAAAGAAAATAATAAGATATTAGATTCATAATGTTCCTAAATGATACAAAACCACCTAGTGTGTATTCCGTTATCGTAACGTACACAAGTATCTACCGCATACTGGTCGTTCCTCTTTTCGGCGCCGTTAGGTCTCCGCCTTGCGAACATAAATAATATTATACAACATAAATAATTACAGCATTTCTTATTTATTAATATTTACAATGTACTTATACAAGTGGTTTACAAGTAAAATTGTAGCAAATGGTAGCTGCGTTCCCTATTGTATTACAAATTTGATCCTTTGTCTATTGTAAAAGTTGAATAAGAGTTAGAGGCTCTAGAATGTATTTCGAAGATGTTGTACAATAAATAGATGATTTCAAGCCAAAAGCTAGCTCAACCACCATAAATACCAAAAATAGAAATAAATTATTTTTTGTGTAATAGTATAAAACAAATTCGTTTAATCGTATTTGTCATTAACAGAATAAATTTTATAAAGGTATACGACCTTTTGTATAGCTATATTTATAAATATTGTCGTTATTTTGAAAATAATAGCAATTTCCACAAAAAATATAAAAGAATAAAGTAATTTGAACATAAAACTTCTTAATTTACAACAACATTCGCTACCTACCGACTTACTAGATCCATAGACACGATAATCATTGTTATAACACATACGTCCATTTAAATTAAATAAGCAAATTCATTTCAATACTAATCTGCATATTAAATGGAGAAAAAAATAATAATTTTATAGCAAAAAAATTGTGAGAAAATAATGAAACGACGGAATGTTGGCTCTGGAGCGGCTATGAATAATCCTCCCGTCAGCGCCACGCGAGCTGGCTGCCCAATTAAAAACCTACTCTTTCCACGATTTTTAGATTAGAATATGGTATAATAAGCCAATAAAGTACGCCACTTAACGACCGTGAGGGCTGGCTGTTGAAATATGCACTTCTCGCTTTCATTGCGATGGCGATATTAAACGCATTAACTGCCTCCAGATTCACACTGTAGGTATTGTAATGTCTGTTGAAGTTATTGGATTTAACTTAATAGTTTTGTAAAGGCGGCGATATGATATCTTAGTTTTTTCTTTTGGGCTGTGCGGAGAGATAAAAAGAAAAAGGATATTCTCCTAAGTTCTCCTTGCAAGATATTTTTTATATATTTAGATTTCACTCCGCATTTTGTTTAACTAAGTAAATCAATAAAATGTTGGTAAATATAATCCTGAACGTATTACTTGCTTAATTTTATAATTATTTTGCCTTGTTTGTGATTTTTTATTTATTTCAAAAGCAATTTCTAAATTTGTCTTTTTAAATAAGTTATTCGTTATAATATTTACATAATTATTTTTTAAACATTTTTAAAGTGTTAATTCACACCTAGGAAAGATAAATACCAGGCGCTTTGACCACTGAGCCATACGTTCTCAGTGGTCAAAGCACCTGGTCGGTTTCCAGGAGGCGCGGGTTCGAGTCCCGCTACGTTCAAATTTTTATACGTTTTCTAATTAAGTATTTACATAATTGCTTGTAATCTCCTACAATGTTTCTTTATAGCACATCACATACAATCTTATAGTCATATTTTTGATAATTAAAAAAAAACATCATTTCAAAACCAATTCAAAACAAAAACTCATACCCCTGGTGGGACTCGAACCCACAATCCCCGGCTTAGGAGGCCGATGCCTTATCCATTAGGCCACAGGGGCTAACGAGATCTGAGTTCAAATTATGTAACATTCGAAACTCAATAATATTTAACTACATTTATGTTGTTCCTAATAAAGGTACAGGGCCCTTATTAGAAATGTTGATCCCACCCAAAACAAAAATGTGAAAGGCTGCCAAGTTCAATAATATGGGAATGCTTCACCTATAAAAGAAGTGAGATCTGAATAAGTACCAAATTCCATACACATACCTCAGTTAAAAATAGTTAAGGAATGCACACTTGATTTTCCGCAGTTTGGAAAGTAGATTCTGAATAAATATCATTTTAAATACCTAAAATTCTAATACTTACAGGAACGCAAACCTCTTTTCCCAGCAGTTTCCTGATAACATTTTTTATTATTTTTCTGTACTTTTTAATAATGTTACTTGGCAAGTTTTCACACATCTTGTTATAATAAACCTACTGAACGCAATGAGTCAAGTATATAATTTTCTTTTAATAGAGCAAGTTTTAATAGTGTGTATATTAAAAATAGCTATTTTCTGGCAATAACATCTCCTATACCTATAATAGGTATATTAATGAAATTTTAATTGTATTTATTGTGGGGGGGTCTCAACTGATACAAGATTTGATATATGCGTAAATAAAATAGATTTTGAGTTATAGGGGGGGTCGAAATTGGCCCGAAATGGTTCGTATAATATAACCCACGGCCGGTGTGTCGCTTTTTTTGCTCAAACTTGGCGGACACACTGCCGTGTGTCTAGATGATATAATGAATATCTATATAACTAGTCCCTCCGATTTTTGTGTGATAGAAAAAATATAGAAAAAAAAAAACAAGAAAATCTCCAAAAAAACTTCTCCTGCGTTGAAAATTGCCATTAGAGCTTAGGTGAGGTATGAGGCCTCACCAAACGTCAAATGTCATGATTACTAAATAAATAAAAATAAATCAGTATTGTACTGTACTGTATTTTGAAGGTGTAAAATAGATGATTTCAAGCCGAACGGTAGCTCAACATACTATTAATTAATACAAATCAAATCAGCTTCACGCCGTATCCCGCACACAGCAGGGTAGGCAGAGGGAACCTAGTGTTAAGAAACTCCGTTCCTCACTTTCTGCCGAATTCTGGAGGCATTGCGTGATGAGTGACAGAAATGGAATTATAAATTTAAGTATATTTACTTCATCTCCTCGAGTGGGGATGGAACCCACAACCAGTCAGTTTTACACACACTCACACTTCGTGCATGTCATGATGTGAGTTATGATTATTAATAACTTAATAATTCGTTTTAAGCCAGAGTTGAGCTAACCAAACACGACGAGGTTAAAATTCATCATATTCATTGGTGTCGATCAAATTTATAAATAATGTTTTATTGATTCACTCGGAACAGTGTTTGTGTGTATGTCCATAGCAACTTTACTGTTTATTTATATATTCCTGTTAAAAATATCTTTTTTTAAAGATTTTTACCTGAAAAATATCTATATATCTAATCTTTTATATGGATAGAGTAGCAATTTTCAAGAACAGATGGTTCCAGAAAGGCATACTTATTTCGCCCCAACAATCGCGAAAGGATCGGCGGAAGCTTTTTCCTCGCAAAGTGGCCACCTACGTGGAATGAAAGCGTCAATTCATAGGATTCAAAGAATGGGCACATTATTTTAATCATAAGTACCTTAAAGTATATTAAATGTTATGTAGAATACGTTTAATATGTAACCGATAGTTACATATGAGTCCCGTCGTGACGCAGGGGCACAACGTGTGACTGTAAAATCGACTGGTTGTGTGTTGGATCCCCGCTCGAGAAAGTGAAATATTTATTTATATTTTCGTTTCTTCGCTCTGGTGTCGAGGTAAAGCGCGGCGCTGAGTCCCGCCACTCAGCACGCAATGTCTCCAGAACTCGGCGGAATGTGGGAAATGGAATGTCTTAGCACTAAGTTCCTTCTATTTGCGGGATACAGCGTGAAGTTGAGTTGATTTTTTTTAGTTACTTTTTATATTTTTCCGGTGAAAATAATTTGCAAATATTATTGAACTTCAAATGTTTTCTTTCCCACGTCTACACATTACTATACTCTTTTGTCGAGCGTGTAAACGCCACACGCACACATAGTCATTTAAGCCCGCACATTTAAGAATTATTGTATTAGACATACAAATATCAACAAAAAGAAAGAAATTTATAAGTGTATTACGAGTATATATGTGAAGCAATGTGTCAAGGAAATTATATGGAAACTACATTTACTGTACCCAATTTACATATTATAATAAAAATAACTTTTTTAGCTTCATGATGTATACTGCACATAGATGTGGTAGGCAGAGGGAACCTAGGACTAAGACACTCCGTTGCCATTGAGACACTACCGTTGCCCACCTTACCGTACCTTTCCGTCTAATTCTGGAAGCATTGCATGTTGAGTGGCCGAACTCAACGTCGAACTTAGCGTCGACACGAAAGCGATTCTTCACTTTCAATATTATTCCGCCACTTTATTAACATTCATAATGGAGAAATAGAATGCGTAATCATAATTTAAAATCACACTATTTGACCACACCACATGACCGTAATGAAGCATTAAATCTCTCAATAAGTTAAATTAAAACATCCTAACTAAATTAACAAAATTTGTAAGAAACACCAAAACATTTCCAAGTTCAGATGCTTTTATTTATCATAACTCAGCTAAAAATAATAAAAAATGATACTGTTTATTTGTGTATGTTATTTCGTTGCCGTTCCACAAGTGGTTCACAATGATAAGGGCAACAAAAACATGCTACGGAAGGTTAGAAACAACAAGAACATGGTTGGTATTATTATTATTATGGTATTATTATTATGGTATTATTATTTTCTATAACATTTTTGTTTAACAGCTTAAGGTAAAAAAGAGGGATAACTAAGTGTTAAATTCTCTATTAGTTTAAGTAAATATCACAATAAATGAAACTTATCTAAGTTTAATCAGTTTCATGCTGAATGTGGCATGTATATATGTGTGACCCTAGTGTTGTGACACTCCGCTTCCCACTGCCCACCGAATTTCAGACACCTCAAGATTATTCTTATAATATTATATTAATAGCTCTCTTCACAATTCTTATATAAATTTTAACTATTATTTAAACTTCGTTAAGACTTAAATAATGTTTATAGAAGTCCCGAGTTTGTTTGTATTAAGTAATTAAAACGAATGGAGATGTAAACAAATTATTGAAACACATTGTGTTCCCGTTGTAAGGGCGATGACAGGTTATGAGAATCTGGTGTAATTGTATCTTCCATGAAAAAAGGATTATGTATTTAGTAATAGTTTTTTGTTATTTTTAGTAATAAAAAAAATCACATTCGCTTCCTTTGGTTAATATGATAAATTTTAAGGGGATATTAAATTTTTTTTCAGCTTCACGCTATATCCCAGGCACAGCTGAGTAAGCAGAGAGAACCTAGTATTAAAACACTCCATTCTCCACTTACTGCCGAATTAAATTGAAAAACATTTATATTTATTTTATTAAGTAGTCATCGCAAAACTCATAGGATTCCGAATTATAGTTAAAATTCCGAATTATAGTCAAAACAATAAAGTAAAAAAAAAATTAAGTCAGCTTCATATTGTATCTCCCCTCACAGCAGGGTAGGCAGAAAGAACTTTATGTCCCCGTTCCCTACTTTCCGCCGTTCTGCCTCGACACCAGAGCAAAGAAATGAAAATATATATTTAATTTCTTCGAGTGGAGATCGAACCCACTACCAGTCGATTTTACAGTCATACTTTGTGCCACTGCGCCACGACTGGTTGCCTCATGATTCAGTAAACATTATATTTACGCTTCCTACCTCATTCCTCATTACAAGCTGTGCCGTACGTAGATGTGTGGGCCCCAACGGATCCCACGCGACTGTGTAGAACAGTTTTAACAAAGTTTTGTTTTTCGTATTCATAATTATATTATAATTTTCATAATTATTTACTAAGTTTATTGGGTAAAACACACAATGGAATAAGCTTTCGAAAAATTTCAAAGAAATATTAACTGAATGAGAATTATGAGAAGCCATTTAATGTAAGGTACAACGAACTGGACAGAAAAGAACACTCATTTGAACAATAAAAACAAATTCACTGACTAGGAAAGAAAAAAAAAAATCAATGGTAAATTTTTGCATGAGTGCCGAAATTAATTTTTATTGGCCTTGAAGTTAAAGTGACACCGAACCTTGTACTTTTGGAGGCAGTTTAAATGGTTCCAAGGAACTTTACTATAACCAGTTGTAATTGTAGAAAACTGAACATTTCCTTGAGTAGAAATCGAACCCACAACCTGTCACGTTTACAATACCACACTTGAACCTGTTCCTGCGCCATATCTAGCCTCCCTCACTAATATTTTTTGTCAATATTTATCGCTATTTAATATAAAACGTTCTTCTTGCTCTAACGCCACGCATGTCACACAGATGAATGTCACGAGCACAATGCACCGGAGATGACGTGTTCAAAAAGGCACTTGTAAAATGTAAGTCTATTCTAATATTACAGCTTATCATAGTTACAAGGTAAAGAACTGAAAACCCAAATTTAAAAATTTTTAATCTTTAAAAATAAATAATTTTATCTTAAATATGTAAGTAAAGATAGAAAAAAATATGAACAGTTTACCATCACCATCCTGGCATTGAACTGCTTTGCCTGGCTTATCGCAATTATTAAAGCCAAATTCATTGGAATATGTTTATTCGGTTTCAGTCGAAAAAGTTCAGCTTTAGATACATCCCATAGTGTGAAAAGTTGATAAATAAATTGGAAGTATAGAATAAAATACTATTAGTATTGTATTATATAGAATATAGTATGTACTAGGACCAATGAGATTGTTTTTTTTTTGCTTTACGCTGTATTCTGCATGTATCGAGTAGGCAAAAGAACTCATTGAGTGGCGGAACTCAAAGCCACGCTTATCTTGGTACCAGAACGAGGAAAAGGAAAACATTAAATAATTCCAAATATCGAACCTACGACCATCTCGTTAACAGTCGCAAGCTGTGCCACTCCACGGCTACGACCTCTGACATGTAAATACACTTTTAAGTTACTAATTTTCCTCCCTTATCACATAGAGAACAGTAAACAAGGTGCACGTCATACATTACTTATAAAAAAGGAAACCACGGGACTCTACTTGTTTCGAAAAGGCGGGTCTTTGTGGCATCAGATAACGGTAGATTTGCGGGCTGTTCCATTAACAAATTACCTCTTTACCTACAACTCTTTTATAAGAAGATTTTTCTTTTAAATTATATTACATACTATACATTTCCTTGTAAATATCTTAAATTACTATAAATATTTTATGAAATTGTTAGAAAAATAAGGCTTTATTTTTTTCTTTTCGTTTAGTGACATCTAGCGAAAAATGGTGTTATTATGTCAAGACATAGTACCAAGGCTCACTTAAAATTTCAATGGTTGTGAATTTTGTTCAATCAGCTTTCAAGAAAAAGAAGCTTTCTGATAATAAAATTATATGCTTAGAGATAATCGGAAATATTTTAAGCTTATTAGTCGATTTTATTTTTATCATTGCGTTTGTATATGTTTCTTGTTTTTTTTGCTCATAAAATATATTAATTCTCATATAGTTTACAATAAGAGAACAAATTATAGATTTTTTCCTGCACGTGTAGAAACTAATAGAGAACTTTGCGTTAAGATATTCCATTCTCAGCTTTCAGTCCGAATTCGAAGCCAGTCGTGGCGCAGGGGCACAAAACGTGACTTACAGACTACATACCGACTGATTGTGGGTTCGATCCCCACTCGAGGAGATAAAATATTTATTTAAAATGTATATTTCCATTTCTTCGCTCTGGTGTCGAGACCAAGCTTCAATCATGATGGTTGTGGGTTCGATTCTAATTACATTTAATTTAATCAGGTTCACGCTGTACTCCACACACAGCAGGATAGGCAGAGGGAACCTAGTGTTAAGACACTCTGTTCCCCACGTATCTGCCGAATTTTTGAAGCATTGCGTGTTGATTAGCTGAATTCATAATTCTTAGTACCAGAGCAAGAAAAACATAAAATATTAATAATTCATAATTACAATAATCCATCCCCTTGAGTTGGAATCGAACCCACAAACGTCGCCTTTACAGCTTGTTCACACGCTTGTGCCCCTGCACCACGACCTCCAATGTTATTGCAAACAGATTACTAACAAGTTTTCCAGTAAATGTAAATCTTTTCTGGAATTTATACACGTTCGCATTTCCAGGGTAAAGTACTTGATAGTTAATTTAATTATGCGGCAGTGGCGTGTCCTCTGCAGTCGAATGCACTAAGGCTACACATTCATGTCTCAGTTTATTTATCACGAGCCCGCTTCGCCTCGCATTCGCTTTGAAACAACCCCGATTTTAATAAAACTGGCTAAATAGTCATTTGGATTCAATATCAGTGTTAATAGTAAGAAAAAAATAGTTTTTTCTCTTTTTTTAATACCGTATTATGTGTATTGGAATTTTAAATAGACTCGTATGTGATTACCGTTTTGTTTAAGTAGCATTCACACTATCATGTCATAGTGTTATAGTGGTGATTATGTGAATGCATACACGGTGGTTGTGGGTTTGATGGGGGAAATGTTTATATTTAAATTATTTTGAAAAAAATTAAATAAATAAATTAGCTTTGCAGCAGGATAGGCAGAGTGAACCTAGTGTTAAGACACCCCGTTCCACACTTTCCGCCGAAATCTGGAGGCATTGCGTGTTGAGTGGCGGAACTCAACGCCCCACTTTGCCTTAACACTAGAGCGAAGAAATGAAAATATAAATTTAAATAAATATTTGATTTCCTCGAGTGTGGATCGAACCCACAACCAGTCGATTTTGCAGTCACACTGTGTGCTTTTGCGCCACGACCAGCCTTAAAATAAAATATTTTGATTTCATTAAATTGCTGAGATAAAGCGCGATACTGGGTTCATCCATCCAACATACCAATATCTAAAAATGAGAAATTAATCGAGAGCGCCTGCTCTACGTAATACAAAATGGAGGTCATAAATTACTAAAGTGACAATATATATAATAATAATTAAAATTTTGACATACAATTCAACGTACCTACAACTAATGCACTATATCAGATTATCTATAAACAAGGAAGTGACAATACAGCATACCTATGTTACGAGTATTATTTCAAGTGTTGAAATAATAATGTTTCAACTGCGGAATTCTTGAAATAATAAAATTTATCATATTATAATGTTATTATATTATATATTATTATTATATTAAACAGAGTGGAAGTGTCAGCACCACTTTAAATGAAACCATAGTTTTAACTACTTCATAAAAACCTAATACAACTTTTTTTTCAAAAAAATTAAAAAGTAATTTTTTCAAACGAAATAAATAATAAAATTGTTGGTTTAAAATAAAACATCATTTGTCAAGAACGACGCACGCACACATAAACCTATTAAAGGGAAACCACCGCATACGCATCATTCCGAAATCGAGATGCATTAGCGGCAAAGTTCATAGTTGATTATCCTTAGGTAGTATTTTTGTAGTAGTATGTATTTACGTTATTGGTATGTATGCGTAACTGCGTCACACGAAGTACAGTTATAGGTAAACAACGTGAAATGAAAAAAAAATCCTACGTCTAAACTGCTAAGTTATCTTCATTTATTTCTTTAGTATGGGTTTCAAATATTTTACCCTATATGCTGTTTACGTAAAAGGAGCGCTGCCTCTTCCTAAATCTCTATAAAAGCCTAATACAATTTAAAAATATATTTTTTCCTAAAAAGAAAAAATGTTTTTTTCAAAAAAAAAAACATGATTATCGTTGTAAAATAAAATGCCCTTTATTAAAAACGACACACGCAGACATAAACATATCAAAGGAATGTCTTAAGTAGGAGAAAGGAAATTTATATATGAAACTTTACTACTAGACACATAAACTACTTAATAGAATTGAACACACAAAAAAAATCAAAATTTTAAGCTTTCTAATTATTTAAATGAAAATTAAATGTGATTCAGTGAAGCGTAACTCAACATGACGTCACGTCCCGCGGGGCGCAGGCGCAGCGGCGCCGGAAGCCGGATGCTGCGGTGTAGCGCAATCTGGAGTCGGACGGCGGGAAACACTGAATCAAGTGCAGCCTTAGCTTTCTGTTTTATGTATGGCATTGTAAAAGATAAATGGTTCAGATGAAGGACCTGTGGAAGTAGTATATAGATATGCGTAATATGTGGAGAGTTCACATTTATAAAATAAATTGTTACTAGCTATTTGCCTTTACAAATCAGTGCCTTTTAAATTCTTATTCGACATAAGTAAATCAATTTTCTGTTATGATAATTTTAACTAGTAAAAAATTATCAAATGAATATTTTTATGATATCCTTCCATTGTTGCCGCTTTGCTAATGCTTTGAAAGATTATTTACATAAATATGGGACTGATGAAAAGCTAAGTATACGATGCATACCATTTTCAATAATTATCTAATCTAAGACGTTAGTAAATAGGTATTTTCGTTTTGGTATCCTTTCCGTTGCGGTTGCCAGGGCTAATCCTTAATATACGTGTTAGTGGAATGTTGTCTACGGTCTAGAGGTTTTACTACATTTTATATAAATGTTAATAAAATATTGCGAGGTATGTTAAACATAACTAGAAACCTAAAATGATGAATGTAGATATTTTAAAAATATATACAAGAATAGTTGCACTTTCAGTCCGTTTAAAATAGTTGTTGATATTTAAAATAACAATAAGTATACAATATTATTAATATAAAGATATATTATATATCTTTCGATATAAATTATATACGAAAATTGTAGATTTTTTTATATTATATAAAATTTTATGTATAGGATAAGTTAGGTAAAGTTTAAAGTTCGTACATAAGTAAAAAAGTATTTATATATTTAATATTGTATTCTTGAGACACATGTCGAAAGTTCCTCTTGAAAACTCCATTCGAACAAAGAGTAAATCCTTGTTCCTCGCAACCTGCAAGGCTAGGTTTTATATCAGCTGTTACAGAAAGTAGGTAATGAGATTGCCTCCTGTGTTTCTATATAATTAAACGTTATATCTTTACTAAGGTCAGTCGCGGTGCAGGGGCACAAGCATCGTATGTAAATACGATAGCATTTATCTTGTATAATACGAGGCAAAGCGCGTTGTTAAGTTCCGCCACTTAAAACGCATTGACTACAGAATTCTTAGAAAATGAGGAATGAAAGTGTCTTAGTGAGAACGGAGTATCTTAACACTAGGTACCCATGTCCCTTCTGCAATGTGTGGGATAAAGCGTGAAAGTAGATATTTTTTTTAACAATTTAGCTTTTTTATTTTTCCTATAGAAGCTTCCACTTCTTAAACTGTAGGCTCAAAGCTATTGCTATGCCAAAATACATTCACTTCTATCCATTAGTTATCAGTTTTTTAAGTAAATTGACTCCAGTTAAAATAACGCATACTTAAACGCCTCATTAACCGGGCGCTATTTTATTTTAGCTGAATGGATTTAAAAGTAGAATGATAAACTCACTGGCTTAACTATACATTTTTTCGCTCACTCTCTGCGGCACAATACTTGGTAAGCAGTGCCACCGAAAATCAAAATTCATAATGGTGATAATTTTTATTTCTCGAGCTAAGATATGGACTAGAGGCTAGTCGAGGCGCAGGAACACAAGACTGTAAATACGACTGGTTGTGGGTTCAATCTCCACTCGAGGAAATAAAATATTTATTTAAGTTTCAATGTTCATTTCTTAGCTATAGTGTCGAGTTGATTCCGCTATTCAACACACTATTACGAAAATAGGTAACGGAGTATTTTAACACTGGGTTCCCTCTGCCTACCCTGCTGTGTGCGGGATACATTATGAAGCTTATTTATGTGAACTAACAGTTACTTAACCATTCTGTTTACCGGGGCATTACGCATAGAAATGAAATAGTATTTAGGGCTATTGAAAATATCATCCGAACATGTACAATGCCTTTGCTGGACTGGGGCTGGAACGGTCAAACAATACATTGCCTTTACACCACTGATGCCTTACTGACGCTATAGTCTCTATTATTGGCCGCATCATTTCAATTTCCGATTATTCCCCATACTGTGAGGTACTATTGATGATACGAAACCTAATATGATTCAACAATCCCCATTACAAAGCTTATACGTTTGTCTGTCAGTCTGCATTTATGAAGATTATTATGGAGTATATATTGCTAAAATTGTCCAGAATAAAATTTATTTTTTTGATAATTAAAATTATAATTAATATCTTCTAAATAGACACACATAAAAGCTTTAAATGGATGAATCTATTAAAAAATATAAACTATGAAAAAAAATATGTTAAAAATCTTTTTTTATGTAATAAACCGGGAAAGGTTGTTCGCTGAAACGCTAAGATCTCTGGAACTACTGGTCGCATGAACTTCTTTTTTGTTTTGTATGAAAGCTACATTCCTCAGGAGTGCTATAGGCATAAATAGTACTACAAAAATATTTAGTTTCATAACTTCTAAAAAAATCCTGCGACATCGTTTATCTAATCCCTTATAAATAAGAGTAAAACATTTTGTGAAAAATAAAATAAAATTGCAAAGTTATATATGTAAAACTTACGAACAAAAATCATTGGTGGTGCTTGCACTTCCTCAGGGACAGATTACCTTCCTCTCTTCCCAACCGGTGATCCTGTAAAGGCAAGTACAACAGCATTAATCTCAAGTTTGATAAAAGCGATGCGAAGATTGTAGTATTGTTTTGATGCAGCATAATTAAGTATTATAGGAGATAAACGGACAAAACCGCGGGCGAGCCGCTAGTAAATTATAAATCGCCATATTTATCTTACTACCTAGTGAGTTGAGAGCTATATTATTTAGAATACACACAAGAAAACAGTTTCCTGATGCTATTTATAGATAACCTAGTGCCAAATTACGAGACACGTGTGGAGTGCGCCAATTCCACGCTGCGTTCATTTTCAAATTATATATAGTTGTAATCTCAAGGCCATATCGTCTTAGTAAAACGTCCCATTACACCACAATGGCCTTAAATTGATTGTGTTATTTAAATTAAGAACAATAAATACG
Organism: Heliconius sara; assembly: GCA_917862395.2. NCBI lineage: Eukaryota > Metazoa > Arthropoda > Insecta > Lepidoptera > Nymphalidae > Heliconius > Heliconius sara. The sequence continues at coordinate 16,179,873 of OU860789.1, read as the reverse complement.
TAAAATATTCCTTTCAATTAAACTACTTACGTTCTCTATTATTTATAATTTCGAATCTATTGAACTGTTTGTGTTCGATTAAGCAATTAACATCCAAACTTTAACAACTACAGTAATATCAGAATGATGAATTAGCTCGTGATAATAATAATAACTCGGGCTCGAGACCAAAAATTTCTTATTGTTAATAATTTTAGACAAAATTTTAGATTGTCTTACAGAGATGATAATCCCTTATAATACTAATAAAAATAATGATGGTTTCGCCTAAGAAGCTTAATTTTTTTATACTCCAAGGGTTCGTAGACCTGAATGTTTGATACTAATTTTACCTAAATACCACCTTGAAATAAATGGTCTTGACAGACGGACAACTGAATAATATATATACCCTATAAGGGTATTGGTTTTTTTTGAGGTTCTATTGGTTTTCATTGTCGAGATTCATGAAATATTTAATAAAAAAATGTATATATAAATAAACATTCTATACCAATTTTAAGATTGTTGGTCAACGAAAAGTACAATTTCTAGAAATTGATAAATTTAGGTTTGCGGGCGGGCGGGAGTAACATATACTAATTTTGTATGAAAATAATGTAGTTCACAATTATAAGTTTGTAACAATTTTTACATAAATATATATTTTCATTTTATTTGTACTGAAAGCTTTCACTTCTTGCCAAATTTTATTAATGTAAGTAAAACTACAAGGAAGATACTATAGATTTTGATGACGCGGTAATTAAAATTGACAAACATAAGCTATTAAGTTGATGATTATTTCTATGAAACACCTATAAATTTATATATTTCAGATTTTTTCTTTTATTTGTATTGTAAGTTTTAGCTACGTGTCACATTTCATAACTAGATTCACGCGACATAGTTTTTTTGGGTACTGTAAGGTTTTGGCTATACGACGAATTTCTTATAAAACGTAGAAAAATCAATACATAAATACTGGTATAATTTGACTGTGTTAATTAAGAAGCTTGTTTTTTTTCTGTAATCCAAGAGACCGTAGACCTGAATATGATATTAATTTCAGCTTAATACATCCACGCGATCACAAGATGGATGGTCTTGATAGATGGACAGACGAACAACAAAGTGATTCTCTAAATCAAAGGGTTAAGTTTTTACTGTTTGAGACGAAACCATAAAAATCATTACAAACTTATATTTATAGTTTATTTCTTACACAATGAATTCATACATATTTTAGTAAGTCGTACTTCTCGTTAATTAAGCAACCGAACCTAACCGAAGCAATTATTGGTTTACAATATAAAACTATTGATATATTATTAAAAAGCGGTTATAAAACAAAAGAAATCCTTTCGAAAAACGTATTACACATACAATTAGATAGCCTCAATTTTCAATATGGCCAACCAGATGACGCTCCTTTCAAACGCCTCTCAATTAATAACTTTGGAAATTAGCGAGGAGTGCTAATTATTCTATCTTCATTCCGAGATAGATGCTTTTAAACTAAATCGAATTCGGGTAAAATTTTCTATAACAGACATCTTGAAAGGCCAATGACTGCAGTAATTATAAAATAATCATTATTTTATTTATTTTAACTATTTAGTTTTTAGTTTTTACATCCCGAATAGCGTTATTTATTATGCAAACTAACTGCAATGAAAGTTCAGATATTTAATTAACAGATATAAAATTTTAAAAAGTTCTAACATACAACTTTCTCATGGTTAGATAGATAACTACGCTCCTACATCACGAAACCATTAAAATTTTCCCTATTTTACACTTCTACTGTATTATCAAAGTCGTTAATAGACAGTCTTTGTCTAGACACGTGTAAGCGCGTACAGCCAAGTTAAAATGTACATGAACACCACCTATTTCAAGATACTTTCGAGCCCTTCATAACGCGAAAACTATTTTATTAGTTGTGCTTGAAACTTAGAAAATTTACTGTAACCTTACATGGTAATATATTAATATTTTACACCAATTATTTTTTATATACTCATCGAAAGTCCACATTTTTTGGCAGACTCTCTCCTAAAATAAAAAAAAAAACTACTAACGTACTTCTATGTAATAGTGAAGTAAAGTCAAGTTTCTTGGCCAAATGACCAATTTTTAATCTAATACCAAGGTAGGTTTTTTATGCAAATACTCAGATTTTTTTAGCTTCACGCTGGAACCCGCACATAGCAGCATAGATAGAGGAAATTTGAGAATTTAGTATCCAGAAATTCTGTCTTTTCCACTTTCCGGCGAAAGCTATTAAAGGCGGGCTATTAAATAAAATATGAAGTATTTCATACCTCCAGGTATTAAATCCATTCAAATCACACGCTTGAAAGCACACAACTGAAAATAACTGATAATTACTAATAAGAAAATAAAAAAATATCTAATATTAAAGCTAGATCAAACAACGTATAAAAATAGAGTAATTTTACTTTCAAGAATATTGTTCAATAACATATATTAATGATATCCCATCAAAAAATATACGTGAATTGAAATGAGAGCCAAGTTTAATATTAAATAATGCGTCGTTTTTAACTTCACTGGCAAGAGAATGGGACAATTATATTTTAATACGATTTGTTTCAAAACACATGATGTAAAATACCTATCTTTTTTATAAGCACAGTTCGCGAAGTCTAAGCAGTTTTGCATTTGAATGTGTTTGTTTCCAAATATAGTATAATAGTTCTTAAAGGTTTCTGACAACCAGCCTACAAGTCTTGTACTGATATAATATATAAATATATATATATATATATATATATATATATATATATATATATATATATATATATATATATATATATATATTTAATATTAATATAAATGGACCAACGTATAAATAAATGTATGTGAGCAATAGTCAACTCTGGCATTCGAAAATGTCAGGTTATGGAGCTTATGACTTAACTTATTTTATATATTAATTGTCTTATTTATGATTTCAATAAAAGGAAAATCACACTTAATAACCTAAACTGTTCCGCTAATTTTTCAATCGTTAATTACTAAAGCTAAGAAAATTTTGTTTAGATTATGTATATATTTAAAAAAAAAAATTATGAAATAAAAATGTAAAATAAAAAAAGAAAAAAATAATATCAACAATATAAATATTATATCAATAACAAATAATACTTGTAAACAAATGTTTTTATAATACATTTCTATTTGAAAAATAATATAACGTAATACATTCGTCCAATCAAGTCACTCTAAGCAAACTAAAAATTTCAGTAACTCATTTTAATCTGTGAGGGTTATTCAAAATCTATCGAATCATCTCCTATCATACAGCCACTGCGTAAGAATAACGGGAGTTGAGGTTTCAATGAGTAAACCGCCAGTATGTGGCGCGCACCCGTCTGCACCGATCGCACGCTGCCGCGCGACCACGTGATAACGTGAAACTTTGCACGCAAACGAAGTGATAACGGAATTATATGAAACAAATTTAAATTAAACTTTTTATATTTATTTAGGTAAGTTTATAAAGCACTCTTCCCCATCTGGGTTTCAATTTGTTTATTTTTAGTTCGAAAGTTTTAAAGTTATGAATATGTTCCCAGCTGTCTTTCAGTTTCTTTTGCTGAAGTTTTGTTTGTATTTTCGAATTTGTTGAGACGTGTTGCTTAAGTAATGTTTTGTATACGCGCTTATTTTAGTTAAGTATGGCTTTATTTTGATAATATTTTGTTGTACTATGCCTGATCATAAATGTGTAACAATCACAAGATTTATACATACATACAATTAATAGCGAAAATAGACATTTTATACTTATTTAGAAAACGTATAAAAATTCGAACGTAGCGGGACTCGAACCCGCGCCTCCTGGAAACCGAGCAGGAGACGCAGGTTCGAGTCCCGCTACGTTCAAATTTTTATACGTTTTCTAAATAAGTATTTTTCTTTCTTAAGTGTGAATTAACACAAAAAAAATAGACATTTTATTATTCATTAAAAATTATAAATATATATATTTTTAATATATATTTAAAATTTGAAATTATAAATATATATTTTATATACTACTTATTAATTAATACACTTTTTCAAATCAATGTTGTCCGTCGCAATATATTCTTTTAAATGATTTAGGTACCTACTTGAAATTATTTATGGCCTTAATCTTCAGATATGAGCCGTTTTAAATGAGTAAAACTATCTCCATAATCAAAAGAATATTGTGACGAAATATATGTACGTAATTGGGTATTTAATTTTATTTAATATTTATATATTTTTGAAACATAAAAAGAAATATTTGATAATTTAAAAGTGTATTATTGTGTATTACTAACATAACTCGGTATTACTTATATCTAAACTATTAATATAATTTATCAAATGTGTATAAACAAAATATACATAAAAGCTTCTGGTTTTTGAAGTAATAGTGAATAGCAAATAGTTTTTGACCGCAGCTTCTGCACTGGTATAATTGTTTCAATATATATCCATAGAATAAACCAACCTCATAGCTGTATTCGCATTCAATAAGTTACTGACAGGTATGTATTGTACAACAGCAACCAGCCCGCGGCTTCGTCCGCTTGAACTACACAATTAGATATTTAGTCAATAATTTAAATTGCTTCCATATTCTAATATAAATGCGTATTTGCAACGCACTTACTGTTTTAATGATTAAGAAAGAAATTATTGAAATTTTCTAACGTTTTAGAAATAAAGATAACGAAACATCACCCTTTGAGCTTTGTACCATTTCATTATTATCATTAGGTTACAATCAGGAGCACAATCTAAAATTAAGTAAGGTAATTTTTTCACAAATTGTATATTATGATTATCTGTGCTCTTGGCTGTTGTTACTGAAAGACTAACCGCCTCACGTATGATCTCTTATAATCAACCGTTATCGTATGTATGTATATATAAAGTAAATATGATACTTATTTCCAAAACGTGTAAAAATTTGTTCCTAGCGGGATTTTTATACGTTTTCTAAATAAGTTTTTTTAAACATTTTTAAAGTGTTATTCCATACTTAGGAAAGAAAAATATTTATTTAGAGAACGTATAAAAAATTGAACGTAGCGGGACTCGAAAAAATATTTAAAAAATAGTATTCTCGCTTGCAAAACGATAATTCTTAGTACTTATCTTTGGGTAGCAGAAATATGTAAAAATCTCCCTACAGAGATACAACATGAATAAGTTGTAACAAGCGTATAGAAATTTCGACGTAGGTTGGCGAGAACGTATGGCTTAGCGGTCAGAGCGCCTGGTCGGTTTCCAGGAGGCGCGGGTTCGAGTCCCGCTACTTTCAAATTATTATACGTTTTGTAAATAAGTATAAGTATTTTTCTTTCCTAAGTGTGGAATGACATTTTAAAAATGTTAAAAATGTAAACATGTTTACTTTCCGCTTTCCGATTATAGACATAAAGATTCTAAAGTCACTAAATTTTACACTTTTCATATGAAGCAAATTAATTTAAGAGATCTCTTCTGATAGTCCGTAGTGTCATCACAGACTATACTACAACAATTATAGATGTTTTGTAAAACGAAGCGTTACTCTATGGACAGAAAATATACTATTAAAATTAAAGAAAATTATAATTTTCTTTACTTATGTAAGACTGCAATCTACTGAATATAGTAATCACACCTATAGTGTGTAGGATGGAGGTATAGGCCTTCAATGGTTTCTTTATTCTTAGCCAAAGACTGATTTTGTGTCTAAATAATTTTATCTCTCGAGGTGTCTGCAGATTATGCTATCCCCAGCCAATGTTTTTATGACGCTTATGTGTTACTACTACTCTAAGAGGGTTTTATTAAAATAGCATGTACAATGGCTAATTTAATGGTGATATAAGAAAGTTGAGGCCAGTAGTGGCGCAGTGGCACGAAGTGGTGACTGTAAAATCGAACTGGTTGTGAGTTCGATCCCCACTCGATTTGAATATGGCTAAATAGATGAAAGCAATAAGTAGCATTTTCTAAATTTTGTCCTCATTCCGTTCACGTGCAGATCTGACAATGCTTTGGGTCAGACACGAAGTCTGTATCACGCGCTTAAAAAAGATTTCAAATAAAAAAATACCAAAAATTTTGTTCAGTCCTATAATTTAGAACAGTTTCATAGCATATGTATGTGTATCATACATACATCACGTAACGTGTAACGTGTTCAACGAGCCATAAGAAGATATACATATATATATATATATATATATATATATAAGAGCACAAAGTTTATGCACAATGTTTTAGGAATACTTTAGTTTTACGCTTAAACACTTGTGCGTTTACTAAGTTTTGTGGAAACTTTATATACGAATTCAGTGCATACTTTTGTTGTTATGCCTGTTAGGAATTGTACGAATAAATTGAATAGAGACTAAATATATTTATTTTTAGAAATACTGTTATAAATATGTTATCGTAGTATTTTTAAACCTTCAAGCTCTATCTCGCACGTAGCAGGACGGGCAGAGGGAACCTGGGAACCTAATATTTATAGAGTTTGTTCCCATTAATCACTTCCGTTCTCCACTTTTCGCTTTTGTGTTCATATTGCGTGTTGAATGGCGGTACACAATGCCGCGCTTTGCCTTGATCGGGAGACCGGGGAAATAAAAATATTAAGTATTTCATTCCCTCGAGAGCACTTGCGCCTAACATAATTTATAAGATATTTACCAATTAGCAATACATTCATAATTAAATGGACTTTTGGAACTTACGTATGCTACTTAATAAAAATAAACATAGGTATCTGTTTGAAAAAGATACTCTATTATTAAATCTTTCTATTTATAATTGTTTTCCTATAACAACAATTACTAATCTCGCTGAAGCACATAATTCGATTAAATCATTGCTTTTGAAATTTCAGAAATCTAAGATTTAATTATGCTATTTATAAAAAATATAACAAATTAAAACAAAACAAGCTCAAACATTGTAAAAACAATGTAAGTTTTCCCTTACGCTCCTAAGCACGAGAGCGTTGAAACAGTAACTTAGCAGCAGCGAGTCAGTACATATTTGCTTAAGGAAGTTAAATGGAATTTAGCACATTCGATGTTAATAACTTAAGACGCATGGAGCGGACCCGAGTACTTATTGTTTCTTAAACCGTTAAATACTTTTACAAACAGAATATGTGGGTTGTATGCATTATTAAAAGTAAATCAATGATTGTTACTTTTAAATAACTTGTTTTTCGGCGTAGAGATTTATATTTTCAGCCTCACGTTGTATCCCGTACATAGCAGGGTAAGGAGAGGGAATCTAGTATTAAGACACTCCGTTCATCATTTTTTTTGCGAAATCGAAGGCGTTGCATGTCTTCGCTCTGGTGTCGAGGCTAAACGCGGCGTTGAGTTTTGCCACTCACACAATACCTCCAGAAATCGGTAGAAAGAGGGGGGGGGGGGGGGTGGAGGTGGCTCTTAGCGTCTTAGCACTAGGTTCCCTCTGCCTACCCTGCTGTGTGCGGGATACAGTTGATTTATTAAGTGTTATGTAGTCTTCGAAATCACTAGTATATACTTGCCTGGGCTATATACTTTAAGAGAAAAACATTCAAGCTGACATCCACCACCAGTGGTTCAAAAGATATACGAGTACAAACAGACTGACAAAAAATGAAAATATCTTATATTTTTAAACTTGAACATTCGTAGCGAGCAAAATATGACAAACCATAGTATATTTACTTATCATCTTATCACTTATCATCTAAAATAAATTGTGTTTAGTAATACCAGAATACTCTCTATTACATTTCGTCTTATTAATAATTAAAATAACTAAGTAACACAATCTTGATATCCATATAATGACTTGTTTGTCTGTATAAATTGTTTGATAAAGTAGTCTAACGTGAAGCTTGTGCGTAATTTACTTAATATTGTTGATAAATAATATCTAGCTTTTTTGTTTCTTATTTTTATTCCTTATTGAGTTGATTTTATTATTTACGGACACATTCAAGAAATATAATTGAAATGAGACCGGAGCACACTCTTCTACTACCGATGTAGCATGTTCTTCTCACTCACTGCGCGATGGCCAACGTCTCACTATCCTCTAGAATTAAAATTGTTGGGAACCAGTGCTTTGCCGTGTGATCCCGGCCTAGAATAGGATCATTCTGGTCCTAGTGGTGTCGTAAGAGGCGACTAAAGTACATGTGGTAGAGGCAACACGCATGGGCAGACTCGACCGGATCATTACCACCCCTGGCATTTAAAACCGGCGTGAAGTAGTAGCTTTATGCCACTGCGTTCCGCATCAGGTAATGCCGGGCTCCGGCGACCAATCAATCTTAAAGGTCAGCAACGCACCTGCAGCTCCTGAGGTGTTGCACGGGGTCGTGGTTGGCGGTAATCAAATAAAATATTTGTATTATTTTAAGTATATATTATAATATTAAAACAATGAATCTATTGTGGAGACTCTCCGGTTCCTCATTTTTCACTTCGATTCCAATACATAAAGTGAGAGAACTCGGTACTGCGCTAAAAAAAATATTTTATTTACTTATATTTATCTATAAGGAATATAAACGCAACTATCGTACACTTCCCCATACTGCGACACAATAGCATCTATTTATAACGGGGTTATCACATCATTACTATACTATAACAGTTGAAGGTCTCAGTTAATTAGTCGGACAACGTACATTTATCATTGGTTTTAATATTTCGCGTTCATTTGCGGTCGTGAGCCGGTGCCGTAACACAACATCAGCCATTCGCACGTGTAATATAATTATTGCAATCGAGTGATGGCAATTACGTATATATTTTGTGCAAACAACGTTCGCTTGCGGCCATATTTATCTCCAACTCGCATCAAATTGCGATGATTTATATGTTTACATGGAAATTAGTAAACAATTTTTGGTAATATGTTCAATTCAATATTATTTTTCGTTTAAATTCAAATGGTTTTTTTAGCTTTTCATGCTGTATTCTGCTTCCAGTAGGATAGGCAGAGGGATCTAGTGTTAAAACACTCCGCTCATCTACTTTCCGCCGAATTCTGGAGGCATTGCGTGTTGAAGATGGGAAGCGCCGCGATCTTGCTTCATAATGTTACAATAAATGAATAAAACAATTAAACCTATTTCCAATACTAATGCTTAATTTTACATCATTTACATGAGAAATTGCCGCCCGGGCTCGCGTGTGTGCTACTTAAATCGGGTAAGCCATTTCTGAAATTAGCGGCAAAAAACAGAAATACCAACAAAATGACAAAATGTTTAATAATATTATTACGAGTTCTATTACTATTTTAATTCCCTTTAATATTTCTTAAACTAAATGTGTTTAAAACCAAGTACATGGCCTGTGGGAGCCCAGACTCGAGCACTATCCATATAGGTCCTGAACTAACCGTCAAGGCGGAAAAGTTCATTTACCTTGGATCCGTCATGCTCGACTCTGGAGGCATTGATCACGATGTCGAGCCGGAAAAGCGCTACTTGGGCCAAATAGCGAGAGATCGCTGGTGTGATCTGCGATCGCAGGGTACCACTCAAACTCAAGGATTTGATATACAAGAGCATCATCCGACCGGTTCTTCTATACGACAACGAATGCTGGCCAGCACTATCTCGGCACATTCAGGAGCCTCACATCACAGAACTGAAGATGTTGAGTTGGATGTGCGGCGTAACGCGGTATGACCGTATACGTAACACATTAATTCGAGGTAGTCTTGGAGTCCGTGACGTAGCGGATAAGCTCCAAGAGCGTCGTCTGAGACGGTTTACGTTACGCGCCAGCCTAAGAACTATGGCGAATAAAAGTGCTTTCCTATATTCGTCCCTGGACTGAGACCTCCCCGACGAACCAAGGTAACGCTGGTTGGATGTCGTGATGCAGGATATGAGAACTAATGGTGTAACCACAGTGGATGCTAAAGACCATGCAAGATGGAGTAGGTTGAGTAGGAAAGTTTCTCATACTTCTTCCATGTACAGACAACGGTGATTTAAGATTTTATTATAAGTATAGATAATTTGTTTTTTTTTTAATAATGTAATATCCTTATCGGAATTACGAAATGCAACCCCAAGATTTTAATAATTTTCACTTTAGAAATCTTAAATGCGCTACGCAAATACATTATATATTAAAACAGGAATTTAATTCCGTGTACTTATTAAACAAATAATTAAATAACACACAAAGAAATATGGCAACTATACTAACCTTTGAAAATGTAAGCTGTGCTCGCTACAGCTCTGATGTATCATATAACGTTTCTCCTCAGCCACTTATCTCTTAGATTACACATTCAACGTACCTTTTTCTATACAAGGATACAGTGGCGGCCATTCTAGTAGTTTCAATATGTCGACGACGACGTCGTATTGATAACTAAAGTGACTCTCGAATTTTTCTCCAACATTATCGGGGTTTTGCGGAAAAGTAGTTACCGGTTTGTGATCGTATCCTCCCACATTTTCAATCGACCAACACACGCTTCAGTAAAGTCAATGTGTTATGTGTTACATGTATGTGCATGGTTGATGGACTCATAACAGTGAATCATTATTGACTGATAAAATCTCAAAACGTCGCGCGGAAGGTGCACAAATAGAGTCCCCATTCTACATGTGATGTTGTATCGTAATTGTGGGGGTATACTCCAACAACAAAGATACGTTCAATGTCTATTTACGTATACGTAAATAGACATGGAACGTATTAAATATTTGAATGGAATTAACAATGGAAAGAGGTTAGATAACAATGTGATTATGACATTTAAATATCCATCCGCTACCTACTTTTGTAGATATTTAATTATCGAAATCCAATTATAAATGTTTAATTTGTAGTTTATATAAGTATATAACATCAGTTTTACATATATATATATATATATATACAACTGTAATATCTCCAATTTAAATGTCGATCGTTTTGCAGTGTCACATGGATATCTCCGGCTTTACCGATTGACGGCGGTGCGGCGGAAAATATGCAGGAGTCTTGCTGGTCGTTGTATCTCACTATTGTTATACTAGGCCTAGATTCGAAACTGGCAGGTAAGAAGTAAGACATTAACGGTATATATGTTAAATATTTCTATGTTTTATATTCTATGTTAAATATTTCTATGTTTTATATTTTGTTTTATTCATTGGTGAAACATATTTAGAGACTAGCCACATCTGTGACTTTGGGAAATGGGAAAGCAAATTTGTTTAAGTTTTTTATAACTGATTGAAATCAAACAAACGATGAATGTTCAGGAAGGTTACCAAAATACAAGAGTGAAAACGACATTTAAAGCCGTAGAAGCAATGTAGAGCTGTTTTGAGATTAGCGTGCACAATTGCAAAGGCAAACTGACAAAACTAAAAATACCATTGTTTCGAATCCTATTACCTTCATAATCATGGATTTTCCAGTATAAATAGCGATCATTTATATTTTTACTATACCTTGCTTCTCCAATTCAATGTAGATGAAGATCGTAATCTAGTGTGCTTACATATTGTTCAACAACGTTAGTGCCAATTTTATACTATTTATAAAATTCTGTTACGTAGACATTTGTTTTTATTGAAGCGCTGTGTTGGGGCTCGGGAGTAATGGAATCTATGGTTTTTGTTAATGTTTGAACAATATATGGAAAAAAATCTAAATTAAACAAGATATAATATAAAAAAATTAACTTCAACATAAAAACAGTATAGTTTATTAATAGTATTTGTAATGCGTAGGCCAGGCGTTCCAGCCGGAGTTCGCGGAGCCCATTACCAACCTGACCGTCCCAGTCGGCCGAGATGCCACATTCAGATGTTTAGTACACAACCTCGGTGGATATAGAGTAAGCTAATAACCTTGTATTTGGAAACTATTCTAGTTTTATTAGTAGTGTTATTAGTGTATGTTACTTCATTTGCTTGTTCGAATTGTGCTTTCAGAGCAAATTTTATTGCAATAAAATTAGAAAATTTGTTTGTTTTAGTTTATACTTTCTTTAAAAGTGATATGTAGTTGAATTTTGCTCTATGATTAAATATTATATTAACATAAGTAGCTTATAATTTAATTTAGAAAAAAATATATTTGTTTTGTTTTATTTTACGTGCGTAACTCAAACGGGACATAGCTATTCATATTTAATTATACAAACAATATACTTGGCTATTAATTATAAAACGTAAAGTTTCTACTACCCAACTAACTTTTAGGTGGGTTGGGTCAAAGCGGATACGAAAGCGATACAAGCAATACACATCCATGTGATAACTAACAACCACAGGGTGGAAGTATCCCATAACGGGCAAACCGTGTGGAATCTACACATTAAGAACGTCCAAGAGGAAGATGGAGGCCAGTACATGTGTCAAATCAATACTGATCCGATGCAAAGCCAGGTATTTATATAAGGATTTAAGATAATTAGATATGTCATTTACAATAGAGGAATAACAATGTATAAATATGTACAGTTTTAAATATGTTTGAGGCCGACTTGGCGTAGTGCGACAAGCGTGTGACTATAGACACGATGGTCGTTGCTTCGATTTCCTTTCGGAAAATGAGGTCTTTACTATTTTCATTTCTTCGGTCTAGTAACAGGTAAGTTCCACCACTCAACACTAGGTTCCCTCTGCCTACCCTACTATTTGCGGGATACAGTGTGAAGCTAAAAAAAATATAACTTATAAAGTAATACGTTCATAATTTTAACTGAAAATGGCTTATTTCTGTTCAATTTATTGCTGATATTATAGAGATTGAACTATTAAAAAAAAATCTTTTGCACCAAAATTAAATAATATTATGTTATTTTACATAGGCTTTAATGATAGTACACGTTTTTTTTAAAAAAGGAACTCTTAAAAGATCCCTTTGTTGTCCGTCTGTATGTCTGTCAAGAGACTTTATCTCTGGAACGCTTGGAGAGATATCAAGTTGAAATTGAAACCATATACTCAGGTCTACGGTCCCTTAATTTTTTGAAAAATCTGTATTTCTTAACACATTTACTTAAAAAAAGATGTGGCCGTTTATACCGCAAAAAATATGTATTTCGATACTATAAATAGAATCAAAATTAATAGAATATTTCCGGGTAAAATTTGGCGACTAGCATCTTCAGGTAGTACTAGTTCAAGGAAAAATACATTTGTAAAAACTATATATTTTTGGTTTAATCCTAAAAAATAATTGAATAGAAGGCAAATATAATAATTTGGTACTAAATCAGCTAGTTCAAGTGAGGTATCAGATGAATCAGGCTCTGGCTAAGCTAAGCTTGAATTTCAAAGAAAGATCTAGCTTGAAAGATCTTCAATTTTTGTACAGAGATCGGACTTATAAAACCTGAGGGTTATTAATGATCAAATGAAAACGATGAATCTTAGAAAATTAAAAAAAGAAATAGTACATTATTTTATTTACTTAAACAATTTTATAAAAATATATAATTAAATAGCAACAAAGTATAAAACACATTTGTAATTTATTATAATAAAATGATATTTTTTTTAAATAATTCAAATTAAATAAATACATGTAATTTATTATAATACAATGATATTTTTTTAAATAATTCAAATCAAATAAATACAGTTCACTACATTGTGTGTTACATGGCACTGGGAGTTTAGTGTTAAGACACTACGCTTCCCATTCACCACAGAATTTTGGATGGTATACTTTTAAATCATTTAATTTATCTAAAAATATTCACCAAGAATGTTCCAAATAAATTGTCTTCTTATGTAATCTAATCTTCTATATATATAAAAGGACTTGTTCTGACTGACTGAGGTAAGACGCACGCATAGCCGTAACCGCTGATAGTAGAAACGTGTTTTATAATCTGGACATCCACTAAGAAGGGATTTTGAAAAATTTTAACCCTAAAGGGATGAAATAGGGGTTTTTAAAACAGCACCGATTTTTATAAAATTCGAAATTCAAACTCTTTAAAATATTTCATTGAACACGTATTTCATGGTTTATTAGAATTCACCCCCTAATAGTTCAAATAAAGGGTTGAAAGTTTATATGGAAAAATCTTTAAATTGCCACCGATTTTTATAAAAATTTAAATTCAGACTATTGAAAATATTTTATTAAACACCTGTTTCGTGGTTTTTTTTAGAATTCACCCCTAAGGGTGCAAATAAGCGGGCGAAGCCGCGCGCGCCCACTAGTTTATCTATAAGATGATTTAATTAGACGTCATAGCACTCCAATTAATATTTTCAGTAGAAAATTGTCCTTCCATTATAAAATTGTTATATTTTCTTTTTTTTATGGTTATTCTACGACTATAACCATGAATACGTACTTGTCTGTATAAAAATTCGCGGGTCATTATTTCCGGAACAAACATCTTTCGACTCCGAAACAAAATTTTGTCACTAGGTCCCCAAGAGCTCAAAGGGGAAAAAACATACCGTAATCTACCATTCGCATAACTCTTTCTCACTTGTATAAATAGCCCAAAAATTATAATGACAAAATAAATTGTAATAAAAACGTATACTAAAAATTCGTTAAAGTTCACGGAGAGTGATGTAATGTAATAGGAATTAGTGCTTTCTTTTACAAGAAGATTCGTCCATTTCATATAGTTAACAGCAAATATCCACAGAGGATTGGTTAACCATGCTATTTTCCAAAAATAACTTGCTTTTACTCCAATCATAAATATAATATCTACATTATGCTTGTGAAAGCCGTATATCCAATAAATTCCCACAGAAAAGAAGAAGCTACTCGTGAGTTGAATAATTTCAGTAACATCTGTGAGAACTACGGTTAAATCTGAACAGTAAAATGGACAAGACAACACATACGTCACCGATATTAGAACCAGACAAGTTATGTCTTTATATTTTTTTGTGAAATCTATATAAGTTGTTACTAGATCTAACAAAAATAAATTTAAAATAATTGTATTTACAAACAAACACAAAAAAATTGCAGAAAACCATGCAAAAGCCCACAGCGGTAGACCATTGAAATAGCTTAAAATTTCTGTCACTGATGCAAAATTATTAAAATATAGATTGTTGTCCACTTCTAGAATGTCGTGGTCAGCGCCGTGGTAATAGGACATAGTTTTTATACCGTTGAACAAGATTAGTGTGAGCGTAAGAGTAATGAAAATAGAAAAAAGTGATACTGTCACAGCTGTCATTGTGGCAGGACTGCGGAAGAAAACGTCGCGAGATAAAAACCCAACGACGCCACTACCAATCCCACACGCTAGAGCGCCCTGGGTCGCTACGTAGAAATAATTCTTGAAATTAATGTCTTGCCAATGCATCGTTATTTTCATGTACCAGGTTCCATTGGAGGATATCGCCACACAACATAAAACAAACAAAATAAAAAATAAATACCCCGCTTGAATTCTAACAAGAACTTTTAAAACTTTTTTCCTTTTAATTAATATTATAAACATTACCACGCTAGATGTAAACGCAGCCAACATAGGTTTCCACAGATACATACAATTTTTATTTTTCGTATTGTTATTGCTGATCTCTTGGTCAAAAAAGAAGCTACTTGCTGTTTTCATTCCACAATCTCTATTAAATAACGTTTGAGCTTCAATACATCTTTGAAAAACGGACACATTTATTCGTTTAACCATACATTTTTGATCCTTGTAGTCATCGCAGGCAAACCACGGCGGTGGATCAAAAGCTGAGTAAAATGTATATTCTAGATACCACGATGAGAGCACCATCATGTAAACTACTTTCAACAAAACAAAATAAAATGTGCCATATCCGACGCCGCGTAAAATTGGACAAAAATTCCATATAGACACTACGTTACCATTCGTATATTGGGCTATGCAGATCTCCGAATAAACTAGTGGTATGCCGACAAAAATTGCAACGCATATATACAATAACAAATGCATATAAAATCCAATATGGGATAAATCCACAGGAGCGGCCACTACTGTTATTTCATTCATCAACCACGCCCATAGCAGAATTCTATAAGTGTTGTAATTATTCCATCGACACTTTGTTTCAGTCTCATCATGGATACTTGTTTTCATTATATTAAATTAAATAGATTCCTAACAAATTTTATTAAAATTTATACGAAAATTTTATGTGACGCGTGACCATCCTGAATGATTTTCCTTATCTATAACTTAATATGTAAATTTTTTGACATATTAGGCGAACCTCATCTTATACAAATTACAAATTATCAAAATTAAAACAAAAGTAAATTTGTATAAGTTAAATTGCCTGAATATATTCGAAAATTAAATTCCGATTACAATAAATGTTGAAGAGATAAAGTGAATTAAACTGCGCGGCGGCGGGCAGCGAGCGACGCAGCGGGTAATGATTCGTGTATGGCTCCCCTAAATTATAGTGCTACGCCGTAATTTATACCCCGGCCTGATAACGGCATAAATCCCCGGCGGCGACAGTGCAGCTGCAGGCTTCGACGGCGACGTCGACGCGGCATGACGCCCTTGACGTAATGTGTTCCAAAAATTATTTTACGGGGCTCTGTCGGAATTTGTGTTTAACGTTGTTTTATGTATTTTTTTCGTTATTTACATGAGTATTTTATGTCAGTTTCACACTATAACCCTGCATTTAGCTGGCTACGTAGGGGGAACCTAATGTCTTTAGCTTACTTAACTTACTTTTCCTGCCAAATTTTTCGAGACATTAAGTGTGTGTGTGAGTGGAATTCAACTACGGGCTTTTGCCTTAATGCCAGAGCGAAGAAATGAATATATTAATAAATAACAAATCATTTACTTTTACTAACTCCAAGGAGTAAAATAAAGATATGGGGGTAAAAGTAGTTGATTTGAGTGTAAGCAGCCTGCAGTACGTAAAAGATGCAGTGTTCATTGCATCATTAGTATGCAAGTAGCAGGCATTAGTCACTAGTCTAAAAGAAGGATATGAAAATAATGGTCTAAGCCAGAATGCGAGAAAGACAAAGGTTCTGGCATTTGAAAAAAAATAAGAAAAAAATGGAATGCAAGACAATAAGATATTAGAACAAATGAATGACCTGGTATATTTGGGCAGGATGTTTAGTAGAGATGGAAGATACGATACCGATGAGAAAAGACATATTACAGACGGTGAAATGTACGAAGCACAGCTGCACGTTTAACTGTACTGTTACACAATGAAGTGGTGGTACCGATGCTGTTATACGGCAGCGAAACGTGGGCATTACAGAAGAAAAATGTAAGAAAAATGAATGCTGTGGAGATGCAATCTCTTCGTAGGATATGCAGAGCCAACTTAGCTGAGAGGTAGGGAGAGACCTTGGCTGTCCTTCGAAAATACATTATCAAGGATACTAGTACTGAAGGTCACGTAAAAATCATGAAGGTTGATGACAGTGGACGAGGCGAAAGAGGTATGCAGAGACCGTAGCGTTTGGAGCTCTTTTCTCTCTGACTACTACGCTAGCCATACAGCGTGAAGCTAGTTTTGTTTCGTTTTTAGTTTATTCATTGGTATAATAGTTCATATTTCCGATAATCATTAATAATTAATTAAAGCAAAATGGAAATTAAGGTTTTAGATATTTAGACTATTATAATGCATCATAGGTTACTATTTATTCATGAACGAACCAGGGTTCCACAATTTATAACCCGGATTACATTCGTCGTATAAATACTTGTCACAAGAGACATTAAGGCATATCCTGGTCGTGTATGCATACTGTCCAAAGCGGTTTGCAATAAGTGCAGATTTATTTTATTTTTATGCGATATTTCAATATGTGTATATTTCTCCGTTCTCAACTCTCCACCCATTTATAAAAACATTGTGTTCTTAGTTGTCGTACTTAATAAAAAATTGAATATATAAAGTAAAACGTAATGATGGTGCCATTTATTTATTTGAATTTTATTCATCGAGGCCAGTCGTGGCGTAGGGGCACAAGCATTTGACTGTAAACGTTAGATTCCGACTCGAAGAAATTAAATATTTGATATTTTCATTTCTTTGCTCTGGTGACGAGGCAAAGCACGGCGTTGAGTTCACTACTACTACTACTACTGTGGTGTATCTTAATAGTAATAGAGTCTCACAACTGATATATATAATTCTATCTTCTCTTCTATATCTATCTTATCTTATTTATTTTATATATTTTTTTTTACCTAGATGGGATATCTAAACGTAGTAGTCCCGCCAGATTTTATCCCTGAGGAGACGTCAGGTGATGTGATGGTGCCTGAAGGAGGAACTGTGAGGTTGTCATGTCGCGCGCGGGGAACCCCCACACCTCGTGTCACGTGGCGCAGAGAGGACGGATCCGTTATAGTTGTCAGAGATCCAAACGGTGGTAAAAATAAAGGTAATAATTTTAGTATATGTTTATATGAGAAAATATTTTAATTTAAAACCAATATCAAAAACATTAAAAATTCATACATAATTAATTTTCTTTTAATTTTTCACCACTCTCCCCTAATCGCCACTTTTTTTGTAGAATGCATTAAAGTAAACCATTAATAATTTTTTTTTTATTTTTCTAAGTGGCCGCTTACGAAGATGAAATTCTAACCTTAAATAAAATATCCCGCTCTGATATGGGAGCGTATTTGTGCATAGCCAGTAACGGAGTACCGCCTTCGATAAGCAAGAGGATCGTGATTAAAGTACACTGTGAGTAATATACAAAATACACTTAATCTATAAAGAAATATAATATTTAAAACATATGTTTGTCGAGATAATCCGTGGGTAGGTCTATTTCATGTGAGTCTTAAAAAAATCTCTGAATGAAAAATGAAGTTGAGGCTAGTTCTGGAGAATTTTGTGTTTGATTCCTTTTCGAGGAAATGAAATAATAATATTTTAATTTGTTCGCTCTGGTAACGAGGCAAAGCGCGACGTTCAACTTTGAAATCGACGGAAAGTGAATAAGCGGAAATGTCTTAATACTGTACAGGTCCCCGTGTGCGTGCTGATAAAAAAAAAACAAAAAAATATTTTGAACCAATATTCAGATATTTTTCGCTTAGTACCTAAAATCTACATTTTATAATTAAGTTATTTTAGTTGATTAATGTAAGTAATTAAGTTATTTTAGTTTTTTAATAAACGGATAGAATAATATTCGTATAAAAAAATTAATTTTCACTTCCTTACCCGAAATTAAAGGCATGCAATTGTCTCCAGGAAATCCATTCTAAATGTTCCTCGACAGGTTTCGGAGGCTTCGTGTTATTAATGATGTTATTTAACGTCGGTCTGTAGTGCCTTTTAATTATTTTCCGCTGCTTAGATTTTTTGGCCTTTTCGACACTAACAATGATTCCTATAAATAGTCCGATTTTGACCTCATTGGTAATCTTAGGTCTCTATAAAAACTTAATTTCGGATACAGGATAAAATAAATTTATAATAAAATAATATATATTATAAATTTATTTTAATGTAATAATAAAATAAACATATTTATGTATACTTCACAGTTATAAAGTAACACAATTTAATGATTCATCTACTTTTCATATAAAATATATTTTTTTTTTTAAATAAAAACGTACGTATTGAAATCCCAAGCGGAATTTATAATATTTATTTAAAAAATAAAATAGTAGAATATTGTAGAACAATAACTTAGAACATAAATAAATTTATAAAATATATATATGTGAGTTCTAAGTTACTGTTCTACTATTTTCCGTGTGAAAATATGAAGAAATGAAAATATAAAATATATCATTTCCTCGACTGGAAAACAAACCTACAATCTGTCACGTTTATAGTCACTCGCTTGTATCCCTATGCCACGGCTGGCCTCTTTTTGTATATAATATATTTCGATAAATATGACATAATTATAATATTAGTAAAGAAATATTTTTTTTCTCAGTTCATCCGGTTATACAAGTACCTAATCAGCTAGTGGGTGCTCCTCTGAACACTGACGTAACTCTGGAGTGCTATATCGAGTCTTCACCTAAATCCATCAATTATTGGGTGAAAGATAACAGTAAGTACTATACGATTTTACGTGTTTCCTATTACGATAGGACCTGTTGTTTGTTGGCACCTAAAATACGTGTTGCCGTAACAACGTGTGTTTTACCAAAATATTCGCCAAAATGATAGTGTATGCTATATATTTTAATTTAAATATGTCTTTCTATACATTATCATACAATTCTTTTTTTCTATATCAATATTAAATATGCGAAATCTTGATAAAGATCTATATGGTACTCCGTCTGAACAACTTTTTTATCGACAACACAACAAGTAAGATTTTTCTTTTTCTATTAATGACTACTTTATGTGTTTTTTTCTAAGAATGTAAAGAAAACTATAGTAGATGTCATGTCTTAGCTTTGATTTTACTTTATTATTTAGCAATATGTAGTTTAGTAAGTCAGTCTGAAACAAAATTTTAACTTAAACTACATTTTGCAATACATAATATGTACATAATATATACTAAGGTTATTTAAAACTTCACTCTGTATTCCACATGTATTAGGGTAGGCGGAGCGAGCCTAGTGTTCCGACTCTCCGCGTAGAATACTGAAGGCATTTCTTATGGAGTGGCGGAAATCAACGCCGCGATTTGTCTCGACACAAGAGCAAATCAATAAAAATATTAAATATGTAATTTCTTCGAGTGAAAATCGAACTCACAACCTGTCACGTGTACATCATCTACACGCTTGTGGCCCTGGGACTGGCCTCAGGTATTAACGTTTTAATTTTAATATTAATAAATTTTAGCAAAACATACGCACCAATTAAATTATACAAGAAGAATCTGCAGTCAAGTAATTATAAAAGAAGTTTATTGTGCTTATTCTAGTTTTATTAGAATATTTATATAAATTGACAAAAAGTACATATCACTTCTAACATACAAACAAAAAACTATTTAAAAATACGTGAGACTAATCTTTATACTATAAAAGTTTTTTTATTATTTTATCTTTTAATGTTCTATTTCTATTTTATAGCCCCATATCTCCACTAGGTTTATTACAAAGTAAGTGATAAGCCGTTTATATCACAAATCCTAAGAACACCGTTCATTCGCGTTAAGTCACGAGTTTATTCCTTTGGGACTGTATCACTCGGTTGCCATGACAACGGACTCCATTACCACCGTCCAAGCAATTGCTTTTAAGAGACTAATTAAGGATAGTAGAGTGCTTTACTTAAAAATTATTGTTCTGTATGTCTTGATTTATAAATGATCTCTTTAAATATATAATACAAAGTATTATGTATATTGAAGATTATTTGAATATTTAATAATTATATTAATTATTTATCGTTTATTGCTTAATATTTTTGGGTGTTTTTATTAATTGCATCATGCTTGTGGTGTCCAAATTTGTATGTACAGTAAATATATAGAAAACAGAATATTTAATCAATAGTCAATCAGTCATTGTAATTTTCTACAGAGGTAATCGAACCCATAAACGTCGCCCTTACAGTCACACACATGTACCACTGTGCCACTTTATGACGGCCTTAAATGAATATAAGGTTTTCGATATCATTCAATATTAAAATAGACTTCTTAATTGAAAAGAATTTATCTTCACAAATGGCACCCTTAAAATTGGTCTAGTTTTTTGGCAAGAGTCAAACGTAGGCGTGGCGCTTGCAAGTAATGAGATATTAAGATTTAATTTACGAGTACGTTGGGGTTTAAGTCTTAAGAAAAGTGACCTATTGTGGTAAAATAAGACAATGCTCGTTAGTTCCAATTCAGTGGACACGGCGTTTACGACCGTTCTGTGAAGACGCCCGACAATGCTTTGGTAATTTATATCTGGCGAATGTACCACAGCGCCGCCGTCCTATTATCGTGGCCTCCAGAATTAAAATGATTTAAAATTTGAAATATGATTTCTTAAAGAAATTTAAACAAAATAAATTTATTGTATTATAATAAAACTTTAAAATTACTATAGGCTTTAATGAAATTGACTTAAGAACTTTTATATTAATATATATTCAGTATCAGAATTGCATTGAACAATTAATAAAAAATAATGCTGCCCACTCACAGCTTCCCACCTATACCGCCTATAATAAAAATAATAATGAACGCCGTCAAGGAAGTTTTATAAAGATAAACTTCGGCTTTTATAGTAAGTAATTTGAACGTATAATTTTCGAAAAAAGATAAAAATAAAGCTTACGGCTGCCTAGGAATAAAATATTTTTATCATATAATGTATCTAATCTAATGACATATATTTAGCTCGTTCTACATCTCCAAATTTATAATGTTAATCTAGTATAATATCTTGGGAGAATAGATGAAGACTTATATAACCCATTTTTGGCTATCAGTAAGCATTTATAAGCGATGATCGAGTGAAATGAAAATCTTCAGATGATTTTTTACCATATTACATAGTACTAAAACATCCTACTTCTCTACGCAACCCTTCCTTTAATATATATTTTTTGTAAAAAAATTCTTTAATACTACTATTACAAAAATATCGAGAGCACCATACTATCCTTGAATGGTGGTCCATACCACCTTGGTGATCATAGTCAGCCCCGTCCTCTTCCACCCACAAGTGTAATCTACTTGGATAATCTATTACATGAGCACATCAAGACTTGTATACTTAAATGTCACAGTCAGAGAGTAAGCAAGTTTACTTGGCAGATCAAACATTCCTCCAACTTGAGTCAGGCTTTTGATTTGCGAAGTTTCCGCTTAAGTAACCGGACCGACCAACACGCTATCGCGACTCTATCGGGGACGTTTATACACTTTACTGTTTGTGTTTAAAGCGCTTGTAGGCTGGTTTTAGCGGCTTTGCTAATTGTTTTAGAATAGATAGATAGTGTATCGGCTGTCTTTACTGTATTGATAAACGTACAATTGGTAACATTTTGCTGTTTTATAAATGATAGATGGATTTGTTAGAAATCCTTGAAAAAAATGGTTTTCGATTATTTGGAACAACCGAATCGGAATAATTACTTTTATACTCGTTTTAGGTACAGCTTTTAAAAATAATTATAATCTTATTTATTTGGCAATATATTGGTTGTTTGTACAATATAACGCTATAAAAACTGGCCCATATAAAGCATTCATCATATTCGTGGACGTAATTATTAATACTAGTATATTTCTTTGAAAGGTTAATATTTATGCATAAAATTAAAATAGATTTATTGTTAAAACAAAAACATGCAATTTCAATGTTCGTCGATAATTAATGGAATTGGAGCATTTAATAAAAACATAACGTAGAAACAGCTGCTAGTGCAATATTTTAATTCTTTTGTTAAGCGCCACGTTTTTTTTTTGACATAGCAGGATAAGCAGAGAGAATGTAGTGCTTGGACATTCCGTTCTTTTCTTTTCATTCAAATTCGACACATTAGAAGCTTACCAGCAGTGCTGATCTTTTTTCTTCTTTTTTATTTTTTTTTCTATCCCGCGTATAGCAGTGTAGGCAGAGGGGTACATGGAAACCTTATTAAGACACTCCACGTGAAAGCATTCTGTGTTGAGTGGAGAAACTCAACGCCCCGCTTTGCCTCGTTACGAGAGCAGGACATGAAAATATTAAAAAATTAATTTACTCCAATGGGAATCGAACCCACAAATTGACACTTTTATAGTCGCACGATTGTGCACCTATGCTGTACCTGGCCTCCAGCTATCAATTTTAATAATTAATATTTTAAAAAAGTATAAACACGCATTACACTTAAATAACACATATGTAACGCACAAACTCGATATGTTTACTAGTAGGCAGTCCAAGATTCCAACAGCCATCTTCCAATTCCATCATCAGACCAGCTCGATAATATTATTTTTTCATCTAATCTACATATATTGCGATTCCATGATAACAAAACAATTAGAAGTGAGTGTAATTCAGATTTTAGATTTTGATACATATATAGTTACTCTCGATATAATCAAAACTGAATTAAAAATAAGATAAAAACATATTACACTTTTCAGTTTTATAAATATGGTTTACAGGCGAAAGAGCCCTCGTGTGATATACGTTTATGTGACTGATGAATTCATATTTTATTCATATGACTGCATAATATAAGACATGGTTTCATCACACCTTAGAAATTTCCATACAATATTTTCACGTCTTATTATTTATTATGTTTAGCCAATTCCAAAATTTTTTTATAATATACATTTTTCTGGATTGATTTGTAAATTGAAATGATGATTTTTTTATTATTTTTAATACATTTTAAAGTGATATTGTACACTTAGGAAAGAAAGCGCTTAGACAGTTACCAAGAGACGCGGATTCAAACCCCGCTACGTTAAAAAAAAATTTAAATGGCTCAAAACTTAAATATCAAACTGTTACTTTAAAATAGTAGAATGCATAAAAGTAAAAATCTTTCAATAACATAGAAAAATGTAAAGTTTACTACTGAGGAATCATAATAAAACCGCGCGTGATATCCACTGAAACATCCATTAGCACCTATTCGCGCGTAAAATGAACCAGCTGAAGTTACGTAATAAAATAATACATTTCCTTCGCGCACTCTGGTCTTATAACGAGGATTGTGTCAAGAAAATATGAGCTCGTGGCGTGGCCGTCCGAAATCATAGTAGTGAATACGTAATTCACTATGGCGGATCTCACAATTGTAGATATTGCATATGCTGAAATATTACATATTCACTTTATTAATAGAAGCCGAATAAGAGAACGAAAGTGAGTTCTGCAACTCAACAGGCAATGCATCTGGAATTCGGCTGAAAATGGGGAGTGGAGGCTCCTAACACTAGATTCTCTCTCTGCCTACCCTGATACATGCGGGATATAGCGTGAAATTGAAAAAGAAACTGAAATTATTTACTTTATTAATAGAAGCCATAGCTTATAAAGCTATGACGGTCGTAAAATTAGATTTGTATAGGATCAATAACCTTCCTATTCGTTCTAAGAGCTTGAATAATAGAAGGATTTCGAGCTGTTACTTCGTATTTTCTTCTGCGTATAGCCGACGGTGGTTCCGAAAAGTTCAACTCGGCAGTTGTCGCTTTAAATTTACGGGTTAATTTTCAGTGCAGAATGCGTTTAGAACTCCCAATATTTGTATGCTTACTGTACCTATCCTACTAGTCACATAATAAGAAAATAATACAATACGATTACATTAATGTAAATCATATATTAGTAGACGTAGGTAGTTTTATAATATTAAGCACGACTGAATTTCACTGACACATTAAGTGAAATTTTACCTAATTATGCAGCTCAACGTTTCCTTGCATATATAATCCCTTCTATAATTCCCGCTCAATTTTCGAAACGTGTTGTGTAGCGGAACCTAACACCGTATTTTGCCCTCTAGATCGATTAAATAAAAATTATTTACATATATGTCCCGTATCATTGATCTTACGAGCTAACTTAATAATAAGCTTACTAAATTATTCATTAGAAACTGAGCAAAAAAAACAGTTTATTTTGTACACAATTCTACCGTTATCTATCCTATTGTAGACGTTTTATGTCTAACATTTTTATAGGACCTAGGAAAAAAATATATTTTAGTGATTTATATAATGCAAGAAATTGTTATATAGGATTTAAAATATTGCTTTAGAAACAAAATAACTTTTCTCATGTTACATACTATCTATTTTCATAACAGAATAGAAATAATACGATTTTAATTCGCTTTAAAGAATCAATTAAACGTATATTAAATTACTAGTGTAGTTTCTAGAGTATCGAGTTAAGTTTTATACAAAATACTCACCTGTAAGCTTCCCCTCGTTACAGTCATAACAACCTCAATGACCTGCACACGTATTCACAACCTAATGTCGTTTCTACTCAACACTTACGCGTTATATTTTTCTTGGTTTTAATACTTTTAGGTCCATTTTTTATGTTTAATAATATTTTTTATGTGTAATATTTTACTTGGTTGCTTACTGCGAAAAATAATATTTTCTTACATTTTTTTAATAATTATTGATCTTATTAAGAAGCCAGTCGTAGAGCAAAGGGACGAGTAAACGTAACAGGTTGTAAGTTTGATTCCCACTCGAAGAAATGAAACATTTCATATTTTCCTTTCTTCGTTTTATTAACGAGGTAAGTTCGTTTTATTAACGAGCTGAGCTGATTCTTTATGAGTTAGAGGCATTGTGTGTTGCTATTGGAAACGAAGTGTCCCAACACTAGGTTACCAGGTTCTTACCGTGAAGCTAAAAAGACATTAAATAATAAATTAATTAAAGATTGGTGTTTAACTTATATGAATTTTGAAGTACAAACCATTACACATGGTAAGAAGATATATTAAGACGTTCCGCTAATAGAGTATGAGGGAACAATTTATTATTTCCTGGCACTTCTAACAATGTACAATACATATCTTACATAATGTATCACAAAATCGACCTTGCCAGCAGATTCCACAAAGTTTCAATTAATTACTAAAACGCATTAAACCATCAGCCTACTTGGAAGCCATTGATATACTCGCTACAACACTAGCACGTCGATCAACCCATTGTTTGCTCACAAACTCGCATCGAGTGACTGGCGCTTTCACTTGCCTCGCCCGAACCCGCCACAGCGCGGGCAACACAGGGTTGTCATTTTCGTTTGTCATCAATCTAAGTTACGGCTGCTGACATGCAAGTGTTAATTAAGCAGCCCTCACTCTAGCGTGATTAAGAGTGTTACAATGTTATTTTAGACATTAATTGAGATGAAATTTCCCGTTATAATGAAACGGGGTCGTTTGCTAATTTAGTTCGGATACCGCCTTTGCTGTACGTCGTTAAGTCGAATGCTCAAAAGCAAACAAACTGAAATTTCGATCGAAATTAAGATTAGGCAAGCCATCCTTGTTCTTATCGCTTCCTTTTAAAGCGTCTTACCAAATAAGGTTTACATTCAATATGGTTGCTAAGTTTGAATATTTTCTATTTAGTATTTACATATTCTAATATAATGGAAATTCAATTTGTGTAAGCGGTAACGAGATCGTTTGTAATTATATAGGTAATAATGATATAAATATATAAAGAAAATTCGGAATATAATTATTTTTTGTCATAAAGAAAATTGGCTGTATTATAATATAGTAACAAAAGACGAACAAAACACAGTCCGAATGAGATTGTCCCAAAGGCGGACGCTCACTTTATCACTTGCGGACAAGAGCGAAGGTAGCTTACGTGAGATGTTCAGTGAACTGTTGTTCGAAGTTAGCAAATGGTAGCAATTTAAGAATCTGTGAGAAATATATCTGTATATGTTTCTGTTGATAAAGAAATCAATTAATATTATCTATTTATTATATATTTTTATTTTACGTAGTATGAAAAAAGTCGTCGTTCGATTTGGACTATTTTATATTCTAAAATAAATCCTTTAATTGTTTATAACACCACTCCTGATGTATACCCTAGGTGGCTTCATATAAGTTATACGGAAATTGGGTCAGCATTTAATCTTTAAATCGACAAAAAATAAGCAAAATATTTATAATTTAACGCTTTTTATTGGTGGACTTAATTTTATTAATAAGTTTTTACTTTCATATATACATGTATACGGTATATATACTCGTATCCCTCTAATCTATTCTTTGACTTCGTCTTTTTAAAAATTTTAAACTAAAATAGTAAAAAATATATTTAAAATAAATATATAAACCTGAAGAACAATAAAACTACATAGATACCCCTGGTGGGACTCGAACCCACAGTCCCCGGCTTAGGAGGCCGATGCCTTATCCATTAGGCCACAGGGGCTTACACAATTTGTATTGAATTTGTACTACACTCAAAACAATAGTCTATATTAATATTATTTCTGTAGATTGTATATTATTATTAATATATTCAACACGTTTTTATTAGTTTCACTTATTAATCTATGTAAGAACAATATACAGTAGACCGAGGCGAATCAGCTCAAGGGGCTCATTGGATCACTAGTAAACAATTCATTGATATTTTAAGTAGTGTGAGACAAATAACTTTAGCGTCTTACTTCCCTCTCTCCCACCCTTGTTACTCGTCAAAGGTGCTTCTTGATAGCGATTCAGGTTGTTGGGTGTTATATTTTTGGCACTAGTCTAAGGTAAGTATTTATAATTTCATAATAATTTTAAGAATTTATGTTTTAACAACTTATACTTAACGTTATATATCTTATACTGACAAGAAAAGGGTCTGTTTCATATATTTTAGTATTTATATTTTAGTTTTTAAGAATAACGTAATAGGTAAAAACACAAAATATTTACTAATATGGGGTTGTTATTCGGATCGTAACTATCGGAAGTAAAGTCGATCACGTTTTTAAAATATGTTACTTTATTTAATCACTTTAATGATTCTTTTTTATTTCATTGTTAATAATTTTGACGTACAAAAGAAAGACAAATGAGAGATAGAGTGGTCCCAAGAAAAAATGAAAGCAAAGTCTTGGCCAAAAAATTTACCCTACGTTGAGCTGCTGAAATTTACAAGCTTTAAAAGAAGATTCAATATTTCCAAGGGAGTCATTAAGATACTCAAACATGGTGGATAGCCATAATTAGATGAGACCACTGAGAAAATTTTACCAAAACTTTTACTAAGCGAGTCGTGGCTTCGGAATGACAGTTATTTTGTAATTAAGTGTTTTAATTAGCAGAACGTCAAAACATTAAATAAAAATTCAATAGGGAAATTGGAAAATCTTGTGAAAATTGGTTCATTATGATTGGATTCAGAGCCATAGATACGAAGAATGGTGCCACAAAAATATATCGATATGCAGGTAGTAAAGGCCCGTATATGTGTGATTGGTATATATATTGATTTCATTAATTATTATTTAAACTATTTGGATAAATGCAAAGTTTATAATGTTAGAAAAAAAAATAATGATCGATCCTATTCTCCCCAGAAGTTGGGGCATATAAGTTATTTTTGTTTGTAGGTGTTGTGTTCATTATTTGGAGAATTTATAAATAATTTAAGTTTAAGTATGTTTTTTACGTAGCTATTAATGATTACTATATAGCTAATAAAGATGATGATATGATTACTATATAGTATGTTTTATTCTTAAAGAAAAAGGATCCGAAAAGTGGGGAACGTACTGTTTTAATATATCCCTTAGCGTATGCTGTTGTATACGGAACATAGTGTGAAGCTAACTTGATTTAATTAAAAAAAAATAAGACGTTGTCAAATTATAAGTACGTAGACTTACTACATCTATATACTAAAATAAATTAAATTTATGATGATTAAAATATACATTGTATGCTATACTTCACTGACATCGATACTTGAGCCACAACGGTTTATTTTTTAATTTAATAAATACGAGAAAGCATTTTCTATATTTATTGATATCTTTGCCACAAATAGTACCCAAAATGAAAAAAATGTACACAGTTTAAAATTTAAGTACAAATTTATTGTACAGAACCGCCGTCTTATTTATTCAATATGCTAAAAACATATTAAGTTCATCTTAGTGCACTTAATATACTTATTGCTTGTACTGAATAAAATTATATAGAAGTGCAAGAGATTCAAGCAAATATTTATTATATGAATACGGTTGTGGGTTCAATTCCCGCTCGAGTTAATGAAATGCTTAATATTTTCCTTTTCTCGCTCTGGCTCTGGCTCAAGTCAAAAGGTTTAGTTCCGCTACCCAACATGAAATGCTTCGAGATTTCAGCGTAAAGTGAGGAACGGAGTGTCTTAACACTAAATTGCTTACCTTGCCATATGTGGAATACAGAGTTAAGGTAATAAATCATAACAAAATATATGACTGCAAAACATTATATTAGCAGTAACAAATCTGTTATTACTAATACAATTTTCATATTGCCACGCACCAGGTTTTTATTCATTTATTATTCACACTGTCACACAACCTTTGAATACAAAGGTACTACTGCACTAACTTGAACTAACTAACCAATCCTTTTTCTTTTAGATGAAATGTTGATAATGTCAAGCAAATATGAAGTAGTGAATACCATGATCAGCTCCTTTGAAAACCGCATGGCGCTGACGGTGCGCAAGCTGTCCCCAGCCGACGTCGGCGGGTACAGATGTGTTGCTAAAAACTCCCTCGGTGAAGTGGACAGCGTGATCAGATTATATGGTTTGTTAATGTTTTTTTATAAATACGTATAGCTATATTTGAGGCTGGTCGTAGCGCAAGGGATCAAAGTGTGACTGGTTGTGGGTTCGATACCCACTTAAGAACATGAAATATTTAAATTTATGTTTCCATTACTTCGCTCTGTTGTCGAGGCAAAGCGTCACGTTGAGTTGAACTTGTAAAAAAATTAAAAATATCTATTTGCAAAAAATAGCACACCATGTACCTAATAGATATATAAATGAATATAGAAATTAATATTAGATTGGCTAGAGCGTATATTTGACTCAATCATAAAGCCAAATTTAAATGTGTTGAATGAATTAAGTTAATAATTATTTACGTATTGGTGGACTTAGACGCTGAAAGCTTCACACTAATGGCGGCTATGTGCACCATGTGACCTACATGTGCACCAGTCCAGAATAAGCCTAGCTTAAGATCAGACATTGATCAACTGTATGGAGTACAATTAAGGATACAATTAAATTTAAGCATTTTTATCATATTTTTTGTGTTCTAAACTTTTTTTCATTGACAGAAAAGGAAATGTATCTTTATATCAAAATGAAAATTATATCAAAAAAAATGTATCTTTATATTTCTTGATTTTTAATATTTTTGTTGTGTTTCGATGAAATTATAAGTATGGCTATATTTTTATCACAGAGAAGTTTTCTAACATAAATTAGCAACTTTTTAAAGTTATATCTACTCGTCGAAATTATAATCAAATTTTCAATTTTATGTCACATTATTTTATATTTTTTGATACCATTAAAAGTGCTGATTTTTATGTAATTTTACTATTATAACGTAAGTTAATTTATCAGTATTAATAAGCTCTTTTGTCATTAGAAATACCTGGACCTGCAGAAACTAATACAAACCCGACCACCGAATCCGGAGACTACAAGTATTCTACTCCAATCGAAGGGCCAGATAACCAATTTGGTTCCGCTGAAAAATCTGATGATGAAGACGATAAAGAAACTGTCATGGACACTATGAAAATACAAAATTACCATCTCAATAGTGAAATTGATACCAAAAAAAGCAAAACAAACTATTTAAACACATCAAATTTACTAATTAAACAGAATATAAGTAACAAAGTACGCAAAATAATAAAAAATTTGGAAGTCGAAGCTAGAGATATGATGTCTAACAGCTGTGGGCTTTCTAACCCCATTTTTATTATACTTAAAGCTATTTATGCTATTATATTTTTATCCTAGCTGTTACATTCAAATTTATCTAAATATATTAATTAACCCTACCTGTTATTTGTAAAATTTACATCATTCTATTAACCAATATTCCAAATACTCGCATGTACTCAAATAATTACATTTAATTCATATTAGGTAAATGTTTTTAGTGTCTGATAATGAATCATAATGCAAAACACATATGCTAAGGTTGATCGTCCAATAGATCTAAGAGCGATATTTGTCATTAAAATTTCATTATCTATTCTTTGTTCCACACAAAGAATAGATAAAGAAATTAATTAATATGAAAATATTTTATATTTTAACGTCAAATATCACTTTTGACCGGTTTTCGAAAGAAATAATCATAAAAAACCTGAAATTAGCCAAGTTTAGAATACGAAATCTATCTACATACGACTGTTAAATCTAAGAATTATTTCTTACTAAAGAATTCATTTGCCAACACATTAGAACATATATAGAATCGTTAAAATATTCTATATAATTTTCAAAATTATTCCGTATATTTTAAATTACAATTCACTCTTCTATTATATTATCTGGTGGACGATCAGCATCAACAGACCTTATTAATTGGATGTTTTGAAGTAGCTCAAAATTGATATTGATGGGAATGTTCCGGCATTTTCATATCCTCTCTCGTGTTATCGCCGTTATTTATTATTACAGTGTTAACGTACGCTTAATACTACCTTCAACCATTAAGTGTAATGAAAAAATATACTATTTTTTAACCCAAATGTTATATTAGTTATACCTGATTTTTTATTTTATATTATTTTAATGGTACGATTTCTTTTGTCTTATTAATGTAAATATTAAATTGTCTTTAAGTTGTATTGTTTTATAAATTTTATACGGATATATAGTACAAATGTTTAATAATACTGAATATAGTACTTAAAATATTTTTTTTACTTTTGTGTAAAGAAATATATACTGTCTATGTTGATTTTAAGTATAGTATTTTTAAACGTCATTCAGACTATGTAATTTTACCTACCAGTAAACTAACAATTGAAAGTTTAAGTAGAGTCGTACATATAATAGACAAAAATTGTTATCACCTTATTATACATAAAATGTAATAATCGACATAATCTTAACTATATATGAACTTAGATTTACAGTTGAATTTACGTTTATATCATGTCATAATTTTTTTTATGATTTATATTTTAATTTTATTCAAAATCCATGATTATTTATCATACAATTTACCCACTATAAATATAAAAAAAAATGTTTCATTATAATCAAGGCCCTATTATAATGAATATATTTAAAGAAATTATTTTTAATTTTATTGATTTTAATTTATACTTCAAAGTCATTGGCCACTTTAACGGTCAGGATAACGATTTCTTTTGTTATCTTAATAATAAATTGCGTTTTGTATTTTTTTATAAATATTTATAATATAATTTTTCTATATATAAATATATATTAACAAAATACATAGTTATCACTGAAGTCTATATTTTTGTGCGGATAAAGATATCATGACTCTGGAGAAATGAAATGACCAGTACGTGATTT
Source organism: Heliconius sara (assembly GCA_917862395.2). Classification (NCBI taxonomy): domain Eukaryota; kingdom Metazoa; phylum Arthropoda; class Insecta; order Lepidoptera; family Nymphalidae; genus Heliconius; species Heliconius sara. The sequence goes on along the minus strand of OU860789.1, from coordinate 16,146,922 downwards.
ATAGGTTTCATATCTCAGTACAATCTTATAGGAAAAGATATATCTTCTCAATGTGCTAGCAACTTAATAATGTAAAAGATGAAGCAATTTGCTTCTGTTTCTGATAATAAAATGATAGAATATATAATTTGTCCTAGAAATATTAGTGTTAATACATTACATATGTATATACATAAACAATAAAATCGATATGGCCATCGCGGTTCTGTGGGCTTGAACTCTCGGGAAGTAAGTGATGGTCATATCCTGGCTCTGGAAACACAACTTTAGGCGTTGAGTTACGCCTCAAATTGTACTCAATGTATTTGGGCGAAAGTGGATAACGGACTGGACCCTAATATACGGAATAGCTGACAAAAATAGACTTTGCATGACCTTTCTATGTATATGGATCTAAATATATTGTTGTTTATTATTACCTTAATAAATAATGAATAAATAACATGTTAGAGAATAATAAAGCAAGTACATTATTAATATTGTTATAAAACTCAAAGAATGTTGATATTTGTATGTAAAAATATATATCTCATATACTGAAGTATGTTTATTGTTTTGTTTTCTGCTTGAAAATATATTTTACAAAAATCCAAAAGTGGAAATGACCTACATAAATAAGTTAAATTAGAACGAAGATAAAGAGATTAAATATGTTCAATATTTATCCATTTTTACATTGAAATATTTTTGAACTTTACTTCAAGTAACAAAACTGGTTTGTCATCATCACGGCATCTTACTATTTATTATAACATCACCCATAGTTATAGCATTAAATTATTAATTTTATTTAGATGATATTACAATTGACGCAATATTCCTATCGCTATTAACAATATGATTCTTGTTCAACTAAAATATTTATACTTAAATTATTTTTGAGGTGAATCGTGGCACAGGGGCACAAATTGTGACTGTAAACTCGACTCGTTGTGGGTTCGATCCACTTGAGGAGAAAAAATATTTATTTAAATCTATATTTCCATTTCTTCGCTCTGGTGTCGGGGCAAAGCGTAGCGTTAAGTCCCGCCACTTAACATGCAATGCTTCCAGGATTCGGCGAAAAGTAAGAGACAGAGTGTCTTAACACTAAGTTCCCTATGCCAACCCCGCTGCGTGCGGGATACAGCGTGAAACTGATATATTTATTGTTTATTTTAAATTATTCTATTCATTGATCTAGTAGCACAAAACGTCGACGATAGAAAAATAAACACTTCTACTTATTATATGAAATACTTCAAAATTGTGAAGATATAATAATACATATAACTAATATAAGAGAATGAAATTTAGTGTCAAATTTGCCGCAAGAGAGTGCAAAGTAAGAATAAGTCGGGCGAGTTAAGTTCGAAAGCTAGCTCCTGTGTGTGGTTTGTTTGAAGTTTTCGAATGTGCCGGATCACCGACATCGCCTCGTCTTCATTATACGAACAACTTTGTCATTCCTCCCCGGCCTACTCTTGTGCCTGCTGTGTATGCTAATTTGCTAAGCTCACAAACAAATACAAGTTTCGTTTTCCCACATTAGATTATGTATTACAATCATGAATTATTTATAATTTTATTTGATCTAAATATCAATCGTAAGTTGAGATGAAAATCGGTGAGATGTTGTATTAGAACTGAAAAAAATATTATTATTTTTATTATATTAATAAATATCTACTTTATTTCAGATTTTTATAATATACCCCTGTTTAAAAATAATTTAACTTAGTGATAAATTTACTGCGCTACACCAATCTTTCTACATTCTTCATTCAAATACAAGGAAGAATTCAACGCTTTGTTAGGCATGGTCTATATTGATACTGTATATATATTTCGTCATATCTAACGAAGCACATCCTAATCGTGCCACAGAAATTAAAAAAGCAAAAACTGTACAAAAATACGTGCACATTGTGTCATCACTTAAGTGTAAAGTAAAACTGACAAACTAAAACTGAATAGCACGTCGCTCCATTGTCGGCGAAACAATACACGAAATTCAGACACTGGTCTACACAACGAAAAATTATTATAGCTTTGTGCCACGAACTTGCCGTGAATGCACATAAAGGAAGTTGAATAAGAAATATTCTGATGGAAGGCTGAACATAAAGATTATCATCAGATAACAATTAGGTTATAGACAGGAGACAAATTGGTATTTTCTTATGATTGAGCCATAATTAAAAACGAAATATTAAAATTTTGGCTAAAACGCTTAAAAAACATAGGGATTTACTTATTTACTTAGCTTCACGCTATATCACTAGCAGGGTAGCTACCCTGAGAGAGAATGGAACGCCAAACTCTACGTTCTCTACATACCTCTTTCGCCTAGTTTACTATCATCGACCTCTTCATATACACCCAAATGGATTTATTATTTGTTTAGATTTTCTGTAGACTATTATAATTTATATTTGATCATTACTTAATCAATCATAGTAATGTAATTATCGCCGCTACATTTCAACGCGAATCGGACCACGTTTCGGTTAATTAAAACACGTCTGAATTCAGAGCTGTAAATTTTACGTTCGCGAGTTTTTTGCGAAACTTTTCGACAGAGCAACCAGTTTTCTGTTTATTTATGAGCTTGTGCTGGCGGCGGACGGACGGTCCGCTTAACCGACAATATTTTCACATTAACGTTTGCTTTTTTTGCAATAACGCTTTAGAGGCAAAGAATAAATACCCAATGTGTGTTTGTTTATAATTATTTATATTAACACTTCAAAATAAATGCTATACAATTTTACAAATTACTTATATATAAATTTTAATTTAGACTTACAGCTTATTTTACTATTTCCTATATTTTTATTTGTCACATTTGTTAATTTATCAGCTTCACGCTGTACCCAGTACCCACCAGGGTAGGCAGACTGTTAAGACCTAGTGTTAGTGAAACCTAGTGTTAAGACACTCCGTTCCTCACTTTTCGCCGAATTCTAGAGCTGCGATGTTGAATGGCGGAACTCAACGCCAGAAAGAATGAATAGAAATATAATTTTAAAATCTACCATTGCCGTGTGACCATTCGCGTCACACTTTATGATACTGTGACACGACTGGCCTCAACTGTCACATTTATATTGAATTATAAACCAATTAACAGCCTACTCATCTATCACATAATTTGAACGAATAATGACAATGTGTAAGAAAACAATGCCGCCAGACAGAGCACTAACGAGAAAATAATCAATCTCCCGAGTCCACTTGGAAGCAATCAACAGTCTGTTATTGCGTTCGTCCAATCCGATAAAAGAGCCGATATATCAAAGACGTCCGCGCTTCAATTACTGGCCAATGTGCTATCTCTTAGAGCCAGTAATCGAAAATGAAAATAGCGACTGCAGGCCTATCTATATACTATAGCAATTGATGGTTATGTCAACAGCACTATGCTCCTTATCAGCTTCACGCTGTATCCTGAATTTGCAGGGACGGCAGAGAACTAAGACACTCCGTTCCCCACTTTTCGCCGAATTTTTGAGACATTGTGTAAAAATAAAAAAAAATATTAAAAAATATTCCTTCTTTCGAATGAGAAACGAACTCACAACCGGCACGTGACATTGACGCGCTTGTGCCTCTGCGTCACGACGGCCTCACTAGTCACAACTGCTCTTTAGCGCCATCGATGTGTAGCTCTACACGTATTTGTGACATGTATAATATAAATCTCGTTTATTTTAAAGATATCATTTAAAAAACTATCGTGTTTGGAACGAACAAAAAATTATTTTAATTATAGCTTACTTAAAGTACTCATATTTTTATACCATTTTTAGCTCCACACTGTTTATTCTACACACAAAGCAAATATGAAATGAATCCAATTTATTAATACAAACTCGTTGTAATCAAATTTATTATTTTTATAACCAAAAATATGTTACAAATTAATATAATATTCAACATAGCATCCCGTAGATTAATTTAATATAATCTAAAAATTTAATTTATACTAGGTATATAGAAAATGATCTGATACGTACGATGTGTGAACTCATTTAATTTTATAGGTGTCGTACGTCGGGACATATTAACGCAATTACCTGTTAAAAGCCCCGTCTAGCCCCGAGCGTCTCTCAAAGGAAGGTTCGGCCGAGAGTGCCGCTGGGAAGCGTTGGCGTCGGCTTCTACTTCAAATAATAGTAGCTGATGTAAAAAGTTTAGAGAATTATATTTTTTTTGTAATATGTCAAAATGTATATATCTACCTGGAGAATAAATATATTTAACAGAACAGAAAAAACATTCAATTCGATTCTTCCTTCCTTAACTTCACGCTTTATCCCTAGCGGGGTACTCAGAGAGAACGGAGCGCCAAACGCTACGGTAATTGCTGGATATAAATAAATAAATTATAGTAAAATACATAGTACTTGATAAAATTTTAAGTTTTAACTCGATTTTCATAAATCATAGATCTTCTTCTTATTTTGTAATTTGTTGAAGATAGTAGTAGACTGGATCCTAGGGCCCTCAAACCTACATTATTTTAGCAAAGCTGAAATTTTGGAGATTAATAGTATAATATGTAGTTGTGTAAGGACTGTATGCATACTTACTTACTTAAAAATGGGACCCTTTCAGAGGTAGTGCCAAATAAAGGTATATCTGAATAGGACATTGTTCCTTAAAATTTCAGCTTTGCTAAAATGACGTAGGTCTGGGGGCCCTGGGATCTGGGACCTTATCGACAATGGTTGAATTTCGTATGATTGTGGAAAATCTGGTACAAAGATAGAATATAATGTGGCAAAGAAATAATATAGGAAAAAATACTATTTCACGCGAATGTCGGATGCGGGCGCTGCTAATTAATATACATTTATTTGTATTAATAATTAATAAACAAAATATTCACATTTCATTTAATACGAAAAAAATCACGAATAATACTTTTAATTACTTAATTGAAACTATAGATAGATGTTTCTTTCAATCAAAGTATACAATACTTATTTTAAATGAGTATTGTAAGCTGTATTTTTAATTTGATTATATTACAAACCTTTCAATTTAGTCTTGTCACAGTAAGTATCTATTTTCACTTTCACCTTTTAATAAGGTTCACGATTTAACAAATTGTCTTAGTATGTAAGGGGCGAATTCACTAGGCAATTTGTGAGCGTTGCAAGAAATTAGATAATTTGTTTCGTGCCATTTTTATGTCTTTTGTTAGAATATTAACTGAACATTAACGATAATTTGTTACCTGAATGTAAGACAGATTGAAACGTTTCTCTTAGCGCATTGTGTAAATAATTCGTCTCATCTTAGTTCATTCTGACTGAATTAATATTATTATTTACTAGTTTTCTGGTTGATATAATTAACGCCTTATTAATTATATTTGCTCCTTTATTTGTATTCACTTAGTTATGTGAATATTTTGATAATATATTGATAATTATAAATAAAATAAGAGTTGTTAAAGAAGACACGTTAAATATATTTTAATTAATTTTTTTAAAAATCCTGCTCGTATGAGTTTAAATTAAAAACATTTTACAACATTTTACATTTAAAAAATAATAATTCATTTTTTTTCCTGGCTCCTGGAAACCTAGCCTAAAGACACTTCCATTTCCCACTCACTGCTGAATTCCGGAGACATTCTGTGTTAAGTGGCAGAACTCATCGCTGCGCTTTGCCTCATTACTAGAGCGAGGTAATGAAAATATCAAATATTTACTTTTCTATTGTCAATATCAGAATCAATATCATTAGGTGTTAATATTTATATTTCTTATTACGGAAGCGACAAGATATACCAGCGTTCGGGTCATCTGATGGTAAGTGATCATCATCATCATCATCCACTATGCTATCATTTGCATATCAATGAATGCTAGAATCTTCTAACATATCATTGATATGCAGAAAATACAGCGCGACATCACGCGTCCTTGGAGAACGCCTGCGTTCACGACCGACCCTTTCCACTGGATCGGTTAGTTAAGTTCCACGAAATAAACGCGTTAATCCGTGTCAGCTCAGGAGCACATGAACAGAGGACTAAAGGAGAGGTTCCCTATGCCTATCTAGCCTACTCGACTTGTGGATGTCTAAAGAAAACAGACCTCGTCTAACAGCTTTTTGGCTGAACTTAACTTCAGACATTTAATAATTAAATTTATTTTGTTATATTACTATTACTACCACAAATATACGAAGTATATGCTATTGAGTAATCAGTACAATCAATCAATGCTTACAACCACATCAAAATCCAATAAAAAAACTAAATTTTAAAATAGTTTTAACCATTATATCACGGTATTATTCGAAACTTGAAGCAATCCTGGAACTCAATAGTATCTGTCACGTGGAACGTGACAAAAAGCCAAACTGTGCACATCCGTCGGCGTGCACTAACTCCTCGCTGACAATATTTTATATGGCTGCGAAAATTGCGACCGCATTTCTAACTTTACTAGTTTACAGTGTCTCGCCAAATCATCGGTTGCTTTTACTTCCTTTGTTTATTGCAAATTATTTAAATGCTTATTGCTTAGATATATTTTGGAACATTTTCATATTTTAACTGTCTCGCTTCAAAACATGTTTTTTTAGAAATGAATGTATTAGCTACAAACCTATGAACGCAATTCGTCTACGAAAAATACGTCATCTGCCTGTAAATACAATTGTAGTTTCCAATCGAGGAAATAAATTAATAATAAATAAATATGATTTCCTCATTCTGGTAGCAAATTAAGGCGCAGCATCGAGTTCCAGCACGCAACACGCTTTTTCTCGAAATCTTTACGAAAATAATAATAATAGTTATCAGTTAAGTATTTTTCACAAACATACTGAAACATAAAAAAAATAAAATTTCATAATTTACACAAAATGAAATAGTAGTCGTCGGCAGATCGGTTAAAGATAGTAAAGTAGACAAAGATTGGATTTTGTATGATTGTAATAAAATTGGTACAAATCTGGTTGAGTACAATCTACCATAAGGGTTACATAAAAATATATACTATTTCACAAGAACATCGAGAGCGGGGGCGCTGCTAGGTAATATATATTTATTTACATTAATTTAAAAAAATAAATAAGCTTCACGCTGTATCCCGCACATTGCAGGGTAGGCAGAGGAAACGTAGGGAAAGACACTCCGTTCCCCACTTTCTGCCGAATTACATTAATTATTAAACAAAATATTCATATTTCATTTAATATAAAAAAATCCTCAAATATTACTTTAGGTTAATTAATTGAAACTGTAAATGTCATGGTTTCAATTTAAATTAGTTCAGCTTAGAGAAAGTTGATATTTAAAATTTAATTTTAAATAAGTAATATACACCTCTGAGGCCAGTCGTGGCTCAGCGGCACAAAGTGTGACTGTAGAACCGTCTGGTTGTGGGTTCGATCCCCACTCGAGGAGATGAAATATTTACTTAAATTTATGTTTCCATTTCTTCGCTCTGGTGATGAGGCAAAGCTCGGCGTTGAGTTCTACCACTCAACACGCAATGTCTCCAGAACTCAGCAGAAAATGGGGAACGGAGTGTCTTAACACTAGATTCCCTCTACCTACCCTGCTGTGTGCGGGATACAGCGTGAAGCTGATTTTAAGTATTATAAACCTTTCAATTTCATCTTGTCGCTCTAAGTATCTATTTTCACTTTAGCGATGAACCTTTTAATAAGGTTCACGATTTAACAAAATGTTTTAGTATGTAAGGGGCGATTTCACTTTGTACTTAATTTCTCTGCGTTACAAGAAATTAGGTAATTTGCTTCGTGCCATTTTTATGTCTTGTGTTGGAATATTAACTGAACATTAACCATAATTTATTACCTGAATGTAAGACAGATTGAAACGTTTCTCCTTGCGCATTGTGTAAATAATTCGTCTCGTCTCGCTTCATTCTGACTAAATTGGTATTATTATTTACTAGTTTATATAATAATTCTTTATTATTCACGCTGTATCCCGCATACAGCAGAGTAGACAGAGGCAACCTAGTGTTAAGATACTTCGTTCTCTACTTTTTTCGAAGTATTGCGTGCGAGTGACGAAACTCAACGCCGGGATTTTGCCTTGGTGCGAGAACGAAGAAATGAAAATACTAATTCATACCCCCGAGTGGGATTGAATGCGCAACTGTAACGTTACTCTTGTGTTCCTTTTTTATTATTGTTGCTATATCTGTGTTCACTTAATTTTGTAAATATTTTTTATATTTGTACCTAAAATAACAGACGCTGAAGAAGAAACATTATAGATATTTTAATTTGTCCTGTTATGCTTTTTACACTTATTTGTACATTTAGTAAAAGATTTTTCTTACTTTTAAATACACTAAAATCTTAGTCTTAGATCATCGAAAAATCTTTAAAAATATATTTTCAAAAAATCTTATGCTTTCGTATTGTATTTATTACTAACCCCAGTAACATGATCCTGTCTACAATAGAAACATGGTTTTCATTTTTCACCCGTTTTAGACAAGAGTTATTTATTGCTTTACGACGTTATCAGTTCATACAATTTATTAAAATATAAAATCAAAATCAGCTTCACGCTCTATCCCACAAACAATATGATAGGCAGAATCAAACTAGTCATAAGACACTCCGTTCCCCATTTTCCACCAAATTCTGGAGGCATGGAGTGTAAAGGTGGAACACAACACAGCGCTTTATATCGACACCAGAGCGAAGAAATGAACATATAAAATATTACCTATTCATTAATTTATTTTATTATTATTGGTTAATATATTATTAATACATTTAATAGCGGTGAGGATAATCGCTTAAAAATATAACGAACAATCAATGAGGCTCACAAATTTTCTAAATTGATTTAGCAAGTTTGTAACTACATATACTAGAGTTAGTGCAATACAATTCAGTCTGGCGGAATTCGATCGTTCTCAAGGCGAGTGCACCAATTCATCGGGATTGAACTAATGTGAGAAACAGAGCGCGTCTAGTTCCGTCCCGAACGAGCTGAACGACCGTTTGCCTAAATCTGACAGCTGTACCTAATTCGAAATGTTCTAAATACTATCACAGTTTGTGTTACTGAAATAACAATATAGTATTTCAGTTCCTTATTACAAATAATTGGGGCCGGCCGTGGCGCAGTGGCACGAAGTGTGACTGTAAAACCGACTGGTTGTGGGTTCGATCCCCACTCGAGGAGATGAAATATTTACTTAAATTTATATTTCCATTTCTTCGCTCTGGTGTCGAGGCTAAGCGCGACGTTGAATTCTGCCACTCATCACGCAATGCTTCCAGAATTCGTCAGAAAGAGGGGAACGGAGTGTCACTAGATTCCCTCTGCCTACCCTGCTGTGTGCGGGATACAGCATGAAGCTGATTTTTTATTTTATATATATTTCCATTTCATCGTTCTGGTGTCGAAAAGGAAAAGTGGAAAGTGGAAAGTAGGGAACGGAGTGTCTTAAACATAATGTTCTCTTTGCCTACCCTGCTCTGTGCGGGATACAGTGTGAAGTTGGTTATTACAAAATAGTGGTGCGATGTGCAGATTTGTACGTTCAATAAAAAAAACCACAGATAATAATTGTTGTAATTTGTACAGATATAATATATATTTTCTTGCTTCACGCTGTGTCCCGCCCTTAGCCAAGGTAGGCAGAGGGCATCGGTAATGTAGCAACCAATTGCAGTACACTCGACTCGAAATTACTAAATGTACAGACAAAATATTTTTACTGTTTTATTATATATAGAGATTAAGCTTCCTTCCACGCGCCACGGAACTGTGGAATGGCCTACCCGCGGCAGTCTTTCCAGGTCGATACGACATGGGTATCTTCAAAAAGCGCGTCTATCTCCACCTTAAAGGCCGGCAACGCACCTGTAGCTCCTCTGGTGTTGCACGGGGCCGTGGACGGCGGTAATCACTTACCATGAGGTGACCCGAACGCTCGTTTGCCTTGTCCTTTTCCATAAAAAAAAAAAAGATTATTTAAATACTCCTCGCTACATACGTTTTTTTGAAGATGTTTATATTTTAACGCTTCAAAACAAGCATTTTTTGTAGTAAATAAAGTATTATTTACTTATAGTATAAACAGTTACTTTTCCATAGCAAAGTGACACATTGTCAATATCTCGAAAGTTTTGCGAAAATAAAAAACAATATTTTTAACATTTTTAATGTTATTCCACACTTAGGAAAGAAAAATACTTACCGACCACGCGCCATGACCACTGGGCCATACGTCAGAGCGCCTGGTCGGTTTCCAGGAGGCGCGGGTTCGAATCCCGCTACGTTCAAATTTTTCTAAATAAGTATAAAAATCATTTCTTAATTTAGTATTTTTTTACAAATCCGCTCAAGCAAGTTTAATATATGGTATCCCTAATGTTTCAATGCTGAAACATACACAAAAAAATACCACATTTTATATGAAATAATATAAGTAGTCGGCACGTATTTTCAAGCAAATGTACAATTTAAAGCAGAGTCAAATAAATTTTTATTTGCCGACCATTCGCATACAAACAAGGGGCCATTTTTCTCTTATGCCACTAATCCCGCGATGTCACAACCACACGTACCCACGTTATTAGCATTCGGGGAAACAAATCCAATCTGCCAAACATGCTATGGTAAAAGACACGAGGAGCTCTGCATGTGTTGTCACGTATAGAACTCGGGTGTGTGAAAGATAAATTGTTAACATTTTTGAATATACCAAAATCCTTATGCTCCTGCATTAGGTGTCAGTATTGCGTGCAATAAGTTGGTCACTATGTTTCCCACTACTACTACTACTACTGGAGAAGATACTGCTACTAAAGTATTTCTATTCTGTTCAGATATGAATCACTTACGCGAAGCTGTGCAGCGTTGATGCAGTTGTCGCGTATTTAGTTTATTTATTATTTTTTTAAATATCACTACAGTTATTAGGTGATTTGTAAAATGTTAGTAGAACTTGAAATATTGCCAACAAGCAATTTCAATGTGCATAAAAAATAAAGAGAGTATTTTCAATTTTACAATTTGTGTTTAAAACATAAACGTCTGTAACCTAAGAACCTAAGAATGTTGCCAAGAAAAACTACATATAATATACCATAAAATATATATTTATAAACTTTTATTTACTTTCTTCACCTATCCCAGGTTTTTCTTCCTTTCCCTATTCCTTTCTTCCTTTCCCTATTTCCAGGTGTCCGATTGAGCTTAAATTTTGTATGTATGTATAAATCGGATGACAATGCGAGATTATTATGACATAGAGCTGATCTGATGACGGAGCTGGAAGGTGGCCATATGAACTCCGTAATTAAACGAGAGATCCCATCGAGTTTGAGCTCGTTTGTTTCATCTTGACGAATATTTTGATTGAAATCATGAAATCATATTAGAAGTCATTATAGTTGTCAATCAATTCTGCTTATTAAATCAATAATCATGTATTTTAAGCGAGCGAAGCCATAGGCGAGCCGCTAGTATAAAATATAGTTAATGTTTCATGTTATTATTATATAGTACGCAGAACTCGTATGTAGATTTCTGAAATCAAAAGAACCATTTGTTGTAGAATAAATAAAAATCTAATCAGCTTCACGCTGTATCCCGCACGCAGAAGGGTTGGCAGAGGGAACCTAGTGTTAAGACACTCCGTTCCCCATTTCTGCCGAATTATAGAGGTATTGCGTGTTGAGTGGCAGAACTCAACACCGCGCTAAATAAATTTACATAAATATTTAATCTCCTCGAATGGGGATCGAACTCTTAACCAGACAGTTTTACACTCACATTTTGTGGCTGGCTCTGCGCCGCGACTGGTCTCTTGTTTTAGTATTTAAGTTATAGTAAATAAAATTTTTCAGAGCGCCATCTTTGTATGAAACATAAAACTTAGTAGTCGAATTTGCCTGCAAAGTTGTCTCCCTATTTACATTGGCGGCATCTATGGAGATTTTAGTATACTACTTATTCTTGTCTTCTTCATTTCCCACATTGAAAAGATTTTCAAATCTGGTTTGAGTCTAAACTGTTTATAATATATTTACATTTATATTTTTCAAGATGGCGTTGTTGTTTTAACTATTTCTACGACTTTTGTTAATAATTAATTATAATCATCTTCATAATATTAAAAGCTGTGTATTATTACTATGATCCTAGTAAAAGAAAAAAAATATTTTAAAAATATATTCTAAATATTAATAAATAATACACCAGTTGTTTTTAAAGTAGGTACAAGAAGAGAAATCAAAGAAGAACAAGTTTGGGGAACATACCTAAATATGTACATTTCAATCATATTACAATAAATAGCTTTTTTTCTGCTTTTATTGCTGAAATTATCCTTCTTATATGCTAAATAGTATCCTAAAGAGATATATAGTAGTAACAATTTTTTTTTACATAATTAACCAAAGGTTAATAAGAACTCATTAGGTACAAATAAAATTACAATATGTTTATTAGCTTCATGCTGTATTCTACACACAGCAAGGTAGACAGAGAGAACATGGGAATCTAGTGTTAAGACACTTCGGTCGCCATAAAGAAATGTGAGAATCGAAATCACAACCGCGTTTAAGGTCGCACGTTTGTGCCGCTACAGCCTGTTCATTATAAAGAGTTAAACTTAACTGTCTAGAGTAGAAAATATGAGATGATAAATAATAAAAACATAACTAAATGCCGTGTCTCAGATATGGATAACATTTATAAACTAAATGTTAATTAATATCTGAAACACAGTATTTCACATACAATAAATCAAGGGCATATTTATAAGGTCTAAAATACAATTTTCGTAGCACTTGGTACTCACGACTTATCATGCGTCTCAAAACCCACACACTCTTTATTCTAAGAACAATTGCCATTTTGAATGTAAAATTTGATCTTTGATGTTAGGTTTTTGTATCGAGTAGGTACTTTGTCCACATTAGGCCATTATACTTAAAAAGAAAATCTTGCATTTTTTTTTATATTTGCATATCCCAGGCCGAAATAAAGGGAATATCACAGCTTATTTCAAAGAGTTAAGTGCCTACTTTATATAGATTATATAATTATGAGGTTTAACATATAGTTTTATTCTGATACAAAACTCACGCACTTACACTTCCGTCTGCTAAAGGCGGATTAATATGTAGGTACATCTAGTAAAGACAATCTACAAAGTCTATATATATATTTTTTCAATTCAAGACCTTCATGGTGTATCCCACTTATAGTAGGGTAGACATGGAAACTTAGTGTTAAGACATTCTGTTTCTCACATTACTTCCAATTTTCGAGACATTGCATTTAGTAGAAGAACTCAACATAGCGTTTTGTTGTGTTACCACACCGAAGAAATAAAATAATTCATTCCCCTGAGTGGGAATCAAAGCCACAAATGGCGGGTTTACAGTCCGACTGCACCGATTGGTAACAACAGTTTTATATTAATATATCAACCCTTAAAGTTAAGATATATATAAAATGTAAAGATACTGTAAATATCAAATTAATAATAGTTTATTAGTACAAACTGGAACTGTCAACAATGTTTAGAAAACAAACGAATGTGCCCAATATATCACAGATTGTCATAGGCCTTAATAAATAACGCGAACATTTTGTACAATGTACACACGACCGAAGCAATCTAAATCTGGATTTACTTCAAAGTTTAAATTCGCGTGTTTGTTGTTACATATTTTTTACTTGAATTCTAGTTCGCTTTTATAACATATCCTATTTTAAGACTTTGTTGATATATTTTTCAATTTTTTTTACATATTTTTGCTTAGCTTCACGTACCTTCCACATGTCGATATAGAGCTATAAGTACCTAGTGTTTTTGAAATAAAGCGTTTTGAATATTTATAGATGAAGTTGACAATATTTGTTCAGGCCAGTCGTAAAAAATACAACAGATTGTGGGATCGATTTTAATTAGATCGAAATGATCCGAACGATATAGTCGGTATTTTTTTCATAATTTGTACAAAATAGTTTCAGCGAGGACTACATAGCAATAAAACATAAATTATGAACGCTACCAGTCTTTCTGAATATTATAATATTTTAATTATGAATTTTTTTATTTCCTTATTAAAATGGCAGTTTAGAACCGGTGGTTCATTAATGTTACGACGTCTACTAGCCGACGGTCCGCTAGTAAAGTGTCGACTGCCGCGGTGCACGGACTTATTGTGCGTGACCTTATAAATATATGATCTAAACATGATTTTGTAATGATATTTACTCATTTTTCAATACACTATTTTACAAATACCACACAGTAATAAAAGATATATCAGTAATATTGGATGTTAACTTTTTTTAGTTTTAATTAGATCTAGGTTCATATCTCCGGCTATAATGATATAAGACGAAAAATGTATATTTTTAAACAAATGTGACTGTTCTGTTACAAAACGTTTTTTATTAAATGAAGCCGTAAATAGCACATATAGTAACAAATTAGCTGGATGGAGTTTTAACCGTTCCAATTATTGGTTCAAAATGTATAGTTTATAGCTATTGAGTATATGAGAGTGAATTTTAAATAATATTTTATATAAATAAGTATACCATTACCTTTCCTACTTTCACGTAAATTTATTTCCATTTTATATACAGGAATATGAAATATTGACATGCGGCGTTGAGTTCCGTCACTCAACATGCCTCGCAATGAACTCGGCGGAAAGTGGGCAGCGATAGGTCTTAACACTAGGTTCCCTCTGCACACCCTGCTCTCTAATTTATAAAAATACTTCATATAATAAAACCATAATATAATAACCCCTTAACTGCTATATTAAGTCTGATCTGCATAATAAGTATACCTAGAACGAATTCAAATAACTCCAAAGTTATTAAATTTTATTTTTAATAATTTTACAGCAACTGATTTTATGCCTTCCTGGGGTTTCTTCCCGTCTCCCTGCGGATTCTGGTAATCCCGATATTTCCACAGAACTCCCTAAGGGTCTTTGTTCTATTTCATGTAGTTTGAATTCTACAGAGGCCACGCAAAGTTCAAGATTTTTTTTACTATTTAGAAGTACTATAGTTTTTATTTTCTAGCATTTTTATTTTGTTTTCATGTTTTTTTTTTAAATATTCCTCGATACTTGAAATTTGATCGCTAAGAAAATTAAGCGAAATTTCAAATTCTTTCCTCAGCGTATTAAATTCCTTTTCAGCACTAGTCAGTACTCATAAGATAACAAGTCGCAAAAGCATTCTTACACTAATATCACATCACAAAATGTTAAGTAAATAATATTATTTTCTATCATTTTTTAAATTGAAAAGTGCTTCATTATATATTGATGTAATAAATACTAAATAGCGTTACGAAACAAAATATATTATAATTTACGAAACTGTATCCCACCAACGTACTTTGTAATTGATGAAATTGTGAATCATATGTGCGAATGCGTGCATTTTGTATCAAAATCAACTCGTATTATGTACTCATTTATCTCATAATTTCGTTTGCGAGCAGCTAAAATTGCTTTTTATTACATATTTAAGTTACCAAAAGAAAAAAATGTATTTTCCTTCTTTACCTTAATATGTTATAATTTAATATATTTTAAAAGAATTATTAAGAACTTACTTTAAGTAAGAAAACGTTTTGTAATTATTGATTAGATTATCGTTTATAGCACGGTCGTGTAATAAAATAATGTTTCAATTTTTGACATTATATTTATTACAATTGTATAATTATATTTGGTTGGTATTGTAAAATAAATAAATCAGTTTCACGCTGTATCCCGCACAGAACAGGGTAGGCAGAGGTAACCTAGTGTTAAGACACCGTTCCCCACTCTTTAGCAGAACTTAACGCCGCGGTTTGCCTCGATACCAGAGCGAAAAGATGAAAATATAAATGTAAGTAAATATCTTATCTCCTCGAGTGGGGATCGAACCCACAACCAGTCGGTTTAACAGTCACACTCTGAGCCCCTGTGCCACGACTGGCCCCAATTGGTATTGGTGTATATGTTTTTTTTTTTTTTTTATCCATCAATATTAAAAATATTTATCATTCAAAATAAAATCTACATAGTACTACACTGCGCTAACGCTAGCTAGATTGAAATTGGTTTTTATTAGAAGGTACGACGTCAAGTTCCACTACTAAACAGAGATACTATCTCTCTGCCTGTTAAAATCAAAGATATAATAAAATTAAACTTGTAAATATTAAACTATACGAAAATTACCCTTTCATATAACTCTACTCAACGTCCAAGAGTTATACTGCAATTAAACAGATATAAGAACTGGTTTTGTTCAAATTATTATTAAAAAGGATTATTTTTAAATAATGCTAATATTTTTTCAGTAATAATACTAAAAAAACTAGTTTTTGATATTTTATTTTATTTATCAGCAGAATTAATGGGATACAGTGTAAAGGAAAAAAAATCATGAATATCGTGCATGAGGAAGCATTCTGTGGAGTTTTTTTTATCATGGCATTGAGCGAAGTGAACGAGTTACTATTACATATGTAACATCAAAGTACAAAAAGTTAAATTAAAATTTTAAAAAATAATAATAATAAAATAAATAAATCAGCTTCACGCTGTATCCCGCACACAACAGAGTAGGCAGAGGTAATCTAGTGTTAAGACACTCCGTTCCCCACTTTCCGCAAAGATCCGGAGGCATTGGCGTGTTGAGTGGCGGACACCAGAGCGAAGAAATGAAAATATAAATGGAAATAAATATTTCATTTCCTCGAGTAGGGATCGAAGCCACACCCAGATGATTTTACAATCACACTTTGTGCCCCTGCACCACGACTGCCTGACTGACGGGTTTAAAAAATCTTATATTATTTTGCTTAAAATTTTATTTCGATTCAGCATAATTATTAATTAATCGTCCCAGGCGGACGCTCGACACATCCAATTTATATTTAAAACTTTCAGAATTTCTAATTCTAGTAAACGTCCGTATCCCTATCTAAATATAAGATATCCACGCTCTAAAGACCTTATTAAGTTATTCAACATATGAAACTGTTTTATATATTGCCGGCAATGCATAAATCGTATATAACTTCTGAGAAATGTGAGCAAGTTAAAGGAGAGGCAGTTTTTGTTCTCAACTCCGTGCCAGTAGTTACATTATTAGTTTTCAACTTCACAAGTTTAGGATTTTCGGCTAAGTTTGTTTCGTCCAAATTAGAAGTAGATCAATATCGTTTCCGCTTTTTGTTAAATTTAAATGTTCTACTAAATAAAAGTATTTTATTGTATGAAATAATTTTTAAATCAAATTTTTACCTTACAACTTCACTAATTTTATATTTATTTTATGTTTCATATACTATGAATCTAATCAAAAATCAGCTTCACGCTGTTCCCGCACACAGCAGGGTAGGCAGAAGGAACTTAGTGTTGAAGACACTTCGATCCCCACTTTCTGCCGAATTCTGGAGAATAAATATTTCATCTCCTCGAATGGGGATCAAACCCACAAGCAGTCGGTTTTATAGTCACACTTTGTGCCGCTGCGCCACGACTGACCTCAATACTATACACATATACTATGAAAACAAATAATAATTATATGGACCGCAAATTCAAATCGCTAGCGAAGATGTTTTTACTTTAACAAGAAACTTTCTTCGAGCTTAATATATCGATCAATATTTCCACAGGATGGATAGGTTCCGGAAGAGAATAGTTAATGTATCTAGTCTATCGAAAACTGTACTCGAAGGCTGCCGGTTCATACAAGGAGGTGCTTCGATGCAATTAACTTGATTTATACCAGGCATTTACTTATTCAGTACAACAGTTACTACACTTTGATCACGCAATGCCTTCGCTCCTTAAAAATATTCGTTAAAACGTTTTTGTAATTTTCTACCATATAACTTTACAAGTAAAGTCGTAACTGGAACTGTCTGTTGCTTTTTATAGTATAAACCAGGTAAATTTTTCGTTGGATACCCACAACACATCTTTTCTTAGTGGTGTGTATTGGAATATTTTGCTAAATTTACCTCACTTGCTTTATGGGTTCGCTTCAAAATTACACAAGGAGCATGAATATGCTAATACCTTGTATTGGACCTGCACGTTATCGTGATTGCTTTGGGCAGAACTACTAGTGCACCTACTATAATAAAGCAATTAAGTTTCAAAACATATTGTATTCTACTACATGTACTGGTATACAATCTTTCTTCATTTAACGTAAGCTTTCAAAATGCTTTGACGGTAACAAAGGGAATTAATGAAACATGTATGAAGTATGATAAATATGTTTCACTCTAGGGATTCGGTCCGTTGCTATATAACTATATTGCCACTAAAATGTATTTTTACTATTAGACCAAATTGAACTATCACCATTTTAAATTCAATTCAGCGAGACGGAATATATAAAGGTGAAATATAAAGTAAATTTAAATTCGTACAACTAATGACTACATTATCCTGTCAAAGGAAGGTGCAAAGTTGACTGCTGAGTTGTAGCTATTATAAGGTAACACAGAAAAGAAAAGGAAGTGAATGGGTTTTGTAGAGTCATTAAAGTCGTATGAGCGTGCGCACTCCTCGCCCCTGGCGAATTTGTCAGCCGTCGTGAAATTAACACTAGTCGAACGTAACTTAGCGGCAGCCAGTCTCCAGGGAGATTTTTATCGATACCTTATTCTAGGAGAGTTTAGTGAGTTTTCCAAAGCTTTTCTTTGTAATAAACGGCAAAGAAGTTTTAATACAATTCTTGATCAAAAACCATTGTATTTCGATAACACTTTTGAATTATATTTATGTTTAAAAGAAAGGTCCTTGAACGAATTAGATAATATAAGATTTGCAATGTACAGAAAAACCTTATTTCTATGATAGCATATCTGATGGCATCTCCTCTTAATATAGAAAATTATGACATGATCAACATTACAATCATTACTTGAACTACAAAAATATTTTATGAGTAATTTTTAGTGAATTTGGCTATTTGATACTAAATTTACGATGTAAATGTTATTCCACTCTTTTACTCGATTGAAGAGAAATAACGATGGCAATTGTACAAATGAGATTTCAATTCAATAAAATTTATAATTATGTTCTGAAATGTAAAACGCTATATCATTTATGAGAAGTAATAAATAGATTGATGAATTCAGACAGTCACAACAGGCTCGATTTTTTTTCTACCTTTAAGAAAATATTCAAAGATATGCAAAAATATATATTTTGTTATAAATCATTTAGAAAACAGTCAACATCCACGTCGAAACATACGAAGTAGCCAAATAAATCATAAGTCAATATGAAAATAACATGATAAAAAAGATAGTAAGAGTATATAAGACACATGTCACTTAGTAAGCATTTTGGACGGAGCGCGATATTATCAGCGAAGACGATGTCTGCGGTATTATTAAGTTGCAACGTTACAACTATGCAACTCACTGCGTCATAACTAGATCTCAATTCAAGGAATTTCATTATGTACGACGTTACTATTCAAGTATCATATAGAGTTTTATTAAAATTAGAATATCGTAATGTCGTATAGAGGCCAGTCGTGGCGCAGGGGTACAAAGAGTGACTGTAAAGTCGACTGATTGTTGGTTCGATCTCCATTCGAGGTAATTAAATATTTATTTACATTCTTCGCTCAGATGTTAAGGCTAATCGCGGCATTGAGTTCCGCCACTCAACAAGCAATATCTCCAAAACTCCTCAGAAAGTAGGGAACGGAGTGTCTTCACACTAGGTTCCCTATGCCTGTATCCCTCGCACAGCAGGGTGCTGTGGG
Source organism: Heliconius sara (assembly GCA_917862395.2). Classification (NCBI taxonomy): domain Eukaryota; kingdom Metazoa; phylum Arthropoda; class Insecta; order Lepidoptera; family Nymphalidae; genus Heliconius; species Heliconius sara. Next base: position 16,127,133 of record OU860789.1, on the reverse strand, counting down.
TGGGATACAGCGTGAAGCTGAGAATATTGTATGTTATATTACATGACGTCGTTGTAAAGTAATAGGCACTTACTAGAACGTGACAGATTGAATAGAGAATTAAGAAATATATTTCGTACTTGCTACCTAAACGGAGCTTCGCCCGCCTATTATATTATGGCCAAAATATTACATTCTTACATAGTTCGTAGCCGATGTGTTATTCTGATATATCTAATTCTTACTGTAGAGTTTTATCCAAATCCGTTTTGTAGCTTTTGCGTGAAAATGAAACAAACATAAAATCGGTTAATGACTTATATTACCTAAAATTTTTTCTTATACTATATTAAATAATATATTTATACTAGACTGTGAACCAAGTGAGGATTACCATTGCAAACAGAACGTTTACCCAGTTGTCAGCGGCACTACCTGCATCAATATGCGACGTGAATTTTCCATCTCCACTAAAATATACTTTCAATAGACGCTTTTGAATTATTTTATACTTGTACGGTGTCTATTTATACATACATATATGTTACGAGTTATTTTGTTGTATATTTTTAACTATATATGTAGCTATGTGACTGTATTGTACCTTATTTTATAATGATATTGCAATTGAGGAGTACAAGCGTGTGACTGTAACGCGATGGTTGAGGATTCGACTCTCATGAAAGGGAATTCATATCTTCGCTTTGATGCCAAGGAAAAAGCTCGACGAAAAGTTAAAAGTAAAAATTGGAGTGTATTAACACTAGGGGAGCCTATATTAATACTGTTCTACTACTGCACTGCGTACAGCGTGAAATTGAATAAAAGAAAAGTAAACCAAGACCATCTATATATAATATAGATGTTAACTAAATATAATATGTGCACGTAGGTATCACCGACGACGTCCGATTTTGGAGTGTGAGTTAGCCAGCTTAATATACCACATTAAAATATGTATCTTCAAAATGTATAAAAAAATAAGAACTAAGGCGACTTAAAACACTCGCTTCTTTTTAAGGTTCTGTCTTAAAAAAGGAAAAATCATTTTTAATTTTTTTCCTATTCTTATACAATACAAGAGAGTAGAATTGAGAAAATATAAAGGTAGTAATGGGTAGGTAATAGAGTAGGTGGCAATGAATGAATTTATGACCAGCTGGGGATTTACCGTCTCTAGAACTGATAGATTGCTTTTTGAATTCACCTCTAAGTTATTTGCCAATAAGATATAAAATATCTTTGTAAGACTAAAATAGCTTTTTTATATACAAATCTTAGTAATATTGTCACATTCTATACTTTTTCCATATATTTATTATTATTTTATTTTACATTTAAAAAATAAATATTTACTTTAAAACTAAGGAAGTGATTAAGCACCATTCGAGTCTTTTTATATAATATTCATTAAATTTAAAGATATTATGTTATAAAAAGAAAAGAAATTTTCATTTTTCTTCTATTATTTATAAAAAAACACATACATGAAGAGAAATAAGGGCTTTATTTAAATATTTAATTTATAAGGTCTTATTATATTATTCGTGGCACAGCCAAACCGCGTGTTACTAAAAGCGCAAAGTTTGTTGGTTCAATTTCTACTCGGAGAAATGAAGTATGTAATATTTTCATTCCCTCGTTCTGATAATAAGGCAAATCACAGCGTTCAGTTCCGCTACTCAACAAGCGAAGTTGCGAATTCAGCTGTAGATTGAAAAAGGGAATAAAGCTTGGAGGAGAAAGAAAATCCCCGATATTATTTTTCTTGTATAATAACAATAGTCTCTGTTAAGTTTTTTTTGTTCTGTATAATATTAAGAATTTCGCAATCTATCTCCCATAACAAAATATTCAGAATACACAGCGATCTAATAATGTAAGGCCATTAACAATTTAGTAGTCAACAAAATTATGGAAATGGAACATTGTTTTATCTGTTCTAACCTATTTAGTTTATCGTAAAATCTAATTTACTCGACCAAACACGTAATGACTAATCTGAAAAATTAAATTATTGTTCGTATGGAGCAATAGGACTGAATTAATATTTAAATGGACGCAAGATAATTAGCGGAAATCAAACTCGCCGACATTAATTATCACAAAATCGCAAACAATCGTTTTAATTATCCACCGGCATGGAAACCACCGAATTAAACGCCGACAATCTCATAGTGGTGCGATCAATATTTTTTTTATGTATATTTTACTTTTATATTTAAAACATTTACTATGTTTAAAAAAATACGAGTTTTATGTTTGATACTATGATTCTTCTTCACTGGTTGCCTATTTAGAAGCTCTACTCTGAGTTGTTTTTACTTTTTTAGCTTCACGCTGTAGACCACACGTACTTACCCTACTATGTGCGATATGCAGAGGAAATGTAGATTTAGACTCCATTCCCATTAAGACACTTCCGTTCACCACTTCCCACCGGTTTCTGGAGGCATTGCGTGTTGAGAGGAGGACTGAACGCTTCATTCTTAGAGTGAGAAAAATCAAAACATTTAATATTTAATTTTCTCGAGTGGGAATCGAACCCACAAGCTATCGCGCTTACAGTCATACGCTTGTACCCCTGCGCTACGACTAGCCTCCTGGAATTGTAATAAGTTGCTTATTAAATAGTAATCTCAACTTCATTACGATTTTATATAATAATTTCATTGGAAATTTTGAATAATTTTAAATTTTAAAGAATGTCTTCACTGTATCTATTAAATATTAGGCTTTACCTGTTGAAATATATAGCTTAATCTGTACTAAAATATGCATTTTTTATAGGCATGTATATATATATCCATATTTATAACAAAACATTGTGATATACACATATACTTGTCATAACACAAATCAACATCCATTAACCTCTAATTTCATACAAACACAATTAAGATATCTAACATTTAACAACATTAATACACTATAAGAGACGTTTCTTTCAATAACCAAACAAAAGTAGAGCGTTTATGTAAAACAGTTAGAATGAATCCACGGATAAAGCTGAAATTCTGGAGTCAAGGTAAACTTTCGTCGTTATTATCTGAATGCCCGTGCACGTTCACCAAATTATACTCCACGTTTCAACTAGAAACAACTTTCACTTTGTAAATGCGAATATGCTAGTTTACTTTATTCCCACTCCCACTTATTTAAAGTTGCCAGCTCTATTATCAGTTAATAGTAACTAAATATTGTTTATTTTAGTTTTTAATTATGTTTTGACGCCATTTTGTTACAGGTGACGTTTATTTGTCAAATGATTGTTTTGTATTTTATTATTTCCATTTCTTTATTATTATGACAAAAAATGTAAAAGTTCCACCAACCAGAATATAATATATATACATGGATTAAAAGACAAAGAGTAAACTTCTTTCTATCTTTACAAGAACATTCTACATCAAATTATAGAATAATGAAATAACAAGATATTTTACTGATCACCATTAAAAGCAATTGAAAATAGATTAAAAAATGAAATAATAGTGACGTTGTTGAGAATAATCGGAAAGTTTATTACTATCGATTTCCTAGTTGATTTGGTTGCTCTAAATCGTTTTATTCCATTGATATTTATTATCGGAGCAATCTATTTCCACGGACTCCGCTGAAATCGCAAGCAAGTTAGCGTCGCCTCAAATTCGAATCCCGCAAGGCTTGACTTAATCATAAGAACGCGACGCGAAAACCGCTTCCAGTAAAATGAGACCCTGGGGAGGAGTCGCGATCGGCCTCCTTTTGCTTTCTTTGCTCCGGCTCGATCTAGTGTTGCAAACTTACCCGGATTAAGTGGACTTACGATCTTATAACCCTAAGAAATTTTACCCGTTACAATACTTTACTGTTATTTTTTTGTTTTATTTAAAACTTGCAGCCGTCGTGGCCCAGAGGCACAAAAGTGTGACTGTAACGCGACGGTTGTGGGTTCGATCGCTACTCGAGGAAATAAAATATTTATTTAAATGTATATTTCGTTTTCGGGCGTTCAGTTCCGCTCAATACGCAATACTCCCAATATTCAACAGAAAGTGGGGAAAAGAGTGTCTTAATACTAGGATTCTTCTGCCTAGCCTGCTGTATTCGGGATACAGCGTGAATCTGATTCGATTAGTAAGAAGCTGGGATGCATGAAAAGAAAATAAACAAACTGCATTGGTACTGTTGCCTAAAATATTTGTTTTATATTCGTAGATAAAATATTTATTAATTTTGACTGGATAGAAGTCTCCAAAACATTTTATCATTAATGCATAGTAACTAACATAACGTACTACGCCTTGAGGATGTCAACTGTCATTACGGCGCTGTTAAATACGACGCTAAACAAATAGGTGCACACTTAATAATAATTATTAAAAACTTAAATAATAGCTTAAACGACAAATTAATGATATAGGATAATAGTTTCTCCTACGTTATTTATAAGGTTTTATATTCCTTAAACAAAAAAGCATAATTTGATACGGTGGGATAGGTGTCTTGAGGGTGTAAAGGTATTACGACGGCTTATGGTACTGTATTAATTTTGAACCGTAGTAACTTTAGTGGTGACAGAACTAAGACACCGACACATAATTCACTTTGTAACGCAAATGAAACTAGTGCTTAATTTACTGTTATAATTTAGTGAATTCCTTTACGAGGTTCGTAGTACACGCCGTACCAAGTAGCTGCGGCTACGGTTTGTGGCTTTTTGGGTAGGATTTATAGGTGCTTTGTAATGTACGCGATACATTAGTTATGACAACACTGGAAAAGAGATTAAACCTTCAAAGAATGATATAATTAACTATTTTAGATATATATATATTTTTATTAGTTAATAACCATACAAAAATTATATAAAAAATATAAAAATAAACACAAAAAACAATTTAACAAAACAGAATTCGTAGCGGAGCCCGTTTATATCGAGTTCCAAAACGCCACCAAATTCATATTACCATACTGCTAGATATGAGCAACCGCACGTGAAATTGGCAAAAAAAAAGGAAAGGGAAAATCACACGGCGTACTAACGCCCGGGCGACTCGGTTCGCGAACTACATTATACTTTACATAAAAAAACATTGTGTTGAACGACAACGGGGCATCAACTTTCCCAGCGAAGACATAAGTGAAATTGAATTACACATATTGAAAAAGAAATGTGTAGCTCCTTGGTAGGCGTGGTTTTGGTGAAGACTCCTCCTCCGCAGTCAGCCGCGCATGAATCGTGGCTGCAACTCTCGAGACTCGGGCTTGCCGCGCTCAGCAGTTAGTGGCCAGTACGAGACGAGCCCCGCGTAGAGCCTGTGCCGCGTCCGTACACAACTTTATCACCTAACTTCGAGTTTACATCCCTATTTTAATATCGTACGTAAAGTTACCCTAGTGTTTGTCGGACGTAATATATTATATTTGACTTTGAATATATCTATATAGACATACGTGGATTTAGTTTTATTGTGAATGGCCGTTATGAGTGATGTGGAAAGGACGCGCGAAGTGCATCATTTCGTATTATAAATGAATTCTGAAGTTATTTTTTAAAATAAGTCTTCAATTTTACAAAAGGTAATAAATATCTTAAGGTTGTGTAATTTGTTTTTTTTTTGTAACAAGTAGCTAATGCTTGTAGCTAATGATATTTTTCTGTTATTGTTTTTATTATTAAAAAGTTACTATATTTTTATTTTTCTATTAAATGGAAACATGGAAATAAAATAAATTTAAAACAACCATATAGTCAATAACTTACGTCAAAGTTGTGATAAAATTGTATATTTTATAAGATATATTATACTATAAATATTTATGGGGAAAAATTACAATGTTACATGAGAAACTAAATAGCACAAGCCAATAAATAATAACTGTAATATTAATTTGGCGAAAAAATGCAGAATTCTTGCAACATTCATTTTAATGCCAAAAATATTATATTTACCATTTATTGTATTGTGTCTTTTTAAAAATTGAACGTTCATTTCTATTTCAAATGTTAATTGATTTTATAATTAATAGAATAAACTTTATGTTTGCTGTTAGTCTGGAAGATATGTTTATGTACATGTATAATTTGAGGACAGTTGCGGCGCACGGGCACAAGCGTGTGACTGTTAACGCGACAGGTTGTTGGTTCTAATCTCACTCGAGGAAATAAAATAATTAATATTTTTATTTCTTTGGTCTGGTAGATAGAGCGCAGCGTTAAGTTCTGCCACTCAAAACGCAATATTTTTAAAATTCGACGAAAAATGAGGAGTGTAGTGTTTTAACATTAGGTTCCTTTTACACCTCCCGCTAAATGCGGGATACAGCGTGCTGCTAAAAAATATGTATATACTATACACCCCACCCTCTTTCTCATTCACTGGGAATCCTACGTATATCGTGATCTTCAGCTTCAACTTCATGCTAAACTTCTGTAATTTAATCTTATATTTTAGCTTTATTGCGTATTACAAAATAATAAGAATGCTTTCTTATATATACCGTATTTAAATAAAGAAGTATAAATATCTTGGTAACTTAAAAACGGCAATCTGTTCTTAGTATAATAATATGAGATTCATTTACTTATAAATAAATGGGACAAAAAACTAAAAGTTATAATAGTTTTGATTTCATCTATATAAATGAGATATTTGGAATATGTAACTTTTATTTATCTTTTAATATAAAAATTATTTGTTCATCAATTTAATTATTAGATTCTATCTACTTATTTAGACATGTGAGGTAAAGCGTGAAAGTAGACAACTACTACTTCAACTTTAACTTTGACGTTTAATCAAAATTTAACTCAGAAAAACGTTTAATATCTATTTATCTATTTATATGCACACTATTTTATATTAAATATAAATTTAAACTCAAAATTAGTATATATGGAACAGAGTATCTTACCACGAACCTACGAGGGTACCTAACATCTCTCTTAATTTTTGACTAACTTTGTAAGAGCTATAGTATGATAGAGATAAACCGATAACTAGCAATATATTATATATATTTTTTGTACTATTTTATTGCTATACATTAGTTTTAGTAAACGTTACAATATACTACTGAACACAATAGATGAAAAAATCCAACAAAATAATAACGTATAAAACAAACGTAAACTGTAATGTTCACTTAAAAAATATTATTTTTAAAACAAAATTAATAAAATATTAGCTAAAGTAAGTTAAAAGTCGTCTTGAATTAATTTATTTAAAACATCTGTGATCGTAGAGTCAATAGATTTTTTGACTTATTCATTAACTTAAAAGCATGTTGAAAGCCCAACAAGAAGCTTAGTCATTTTTATATAAAATAAGGATCAACATAATTTAATATTCCATTCATTTGCAAAAATTGTGAGAACATTTCTAAGAAAATATTTCGTCTTGTTAATTTTGTAAAGTTTTTAACTTGCCTTACCTCTCTCCTGTTTCCCTTTATGAAAGTATTAATATAAAAAGGTTAAGCCTATGCTCCTAAGAAAAAATTAAATCAATTTCAATTCAATTTAAAAAACAATATAGTTATAAATTAATATAAACAAGCATACTTATTTATTTAAAATGATTGTATAAATATCAAAATTGAGGTAAAGCGATGCTTAAATCATCGAGATATGACGTATTTCTCCATGCTTCAGATAGTACATTAGGGAGGGAGTCGGTTCCGGTCGTCGATCTAATAACAGTGGCATTTGCAATAAATGTGGCTTTTAATTTAATTATAATATACATTGTTTAATTGATTCCTGAAAAATTAGGAACGTTAGGTACATTAAAAAATATATAAATATTTATAATATTATCCATATTAACGAAAAAACTAAATTTATAAAGACTTTAAGTCATATAACAAAACTTATTTATCCATTTATATTATAGCTACATTTATTAATCTTATCCTCGACACGATCAGGATGTAATAAAAATCCATTACACTTGAACTATAAATGTATTTTATTTCCTTATCTTAATAGTGTGTGAAATACAGCTAAGTGGGTTTGCAGTCGCGGGTAACGCTACATTTCCTGAACTGAGTAATTTAAAGACGGCAGCCACTGATATCTGAAACCTCATTCATTACCTCCAACAACAGGGTAGAAGAGTGCCATATATTTAAGGGAACTATACTTATTTAGTGATTTATAATGAAATAATTGTTGATTTTGTTGGGAGATACCACTCCTAATGTTCGGAAAAACTGTAAAATAAAAAATAAATCAATCAAAATTTAACACTCAGCACGCAATGCGTCCAGAATTCGACGGAAAGTAGGGAACGGAGTGTCTTAACACTAGTTCCCTCTTCTACTACTGATGTGTGCGGGGTGATTTTGATTAATATTTCCATTTGTTCGCTCTGGTGTCAAGAAAAAACGCGACGTTTAATTCTGCCGCTCGAAAGAAGGGAACGAAGTGTCTTAACACTATGTTCTATCTGCCTACCCTGCTGTGTGCGGGATATAGCATGAAGCTGATTATTTACTATTATATAAGAAGATATCTAGATGATTTTAAGTAACCGTATTGTAATGAAGAATATAGATAAATATGACTTACAAATTATATTGTATTCCATCATCGTCGTATTTCTTGCAAAGGTTCATAACATCCAAATTTAAATCATATTAGATATAATTCGCCCAAATCATATAAACCATTCTATGTTTATTCTCAAAAAGGTTAATATTTTCGTTGGAATAATGCCAATTTTCGCCACTCTCGCACGGCGGACTGTGGAGAAATACAATTAACTTTCATAACACTTTTTACAACTACCTCGGACTTCAGAACTTGTATTAAATTGTTCACAGGTAATTTTTAATTATATTTTCAACTCTCTCCGGGCGGTCATGTCGGACACGCTAACATACGAAAGTTCTAGTTGTAAGTATTCTGAACGAAAATATAACTAATTAATTATTTTTATTTTATTTCGTAACATTGTATGATTCAAAATTATTTTATGAAAGAACTTCGCTTAGACTTTATCTATACTAAAAAAAACAAATAGTAACTTAACTTAACTTCACGCTTTGTCCTTAGCGGGGTAGTCAGAGAGAACGGAGCGCCAAACGCTACGGTCTCTACATACCTCTTTCGCCTCGTCCACTGTCATCAACCTCTTCATACATGCCCTCCGGGGGATCCTCATGCTTTTTACGTGACCTTCCTCCAGTATCTTTGATACTGTGTTTTCGAAGGTCAACCGAGGTCTCCCCCTACCTCTCTTACCACTTACCAAAAACAAATAGTACTCACGATAAATTCAGGCGAAAAATAAAATACTAAGTATCTTGACACTTAGTTCTCTCTGCGTTACTTGTTGTATGCATATTTTTTTAAAAAAATATCCTTGTTTATCAGTTTTTAGTTGTCACGTTTTAAACTTTATCAAACCGTAATTGGTTTGATAAGGTTTAAAAATATCTTAATTTGCATAATATGTTTATTGAAAATCTTTTTCAGTAAGGAGAATATATAAAAATATCAAAATAAATAGTTATTGAATATATCATAAATTTATTATTTACCTAGGCTATTTTAAATAAATAAAATAATAAATAATATATTATATAACTAGCAGTGCCCGCAACTTCGTTTACGCATATCTTCTAACTAGTTTTTTTTTTCACGTTGTAACTCGCTCACTGCAGTGTGAGCAGCAAGAACCTAGTGTTAAGACACTCCGTTCCCCACTTTCCGCCGAAATCTGAATGTATTGCAAAGAATTTTTTTTTAATATTTCCCTCGGGTAAGAATCGAACTCACAACTGGTCGCATTTACAGTCGCATGCTTGTGCACGAAAACACCCCACGTCGGCCCTCAAACATATAAGTATGTAATGTTTGATGATGATGATGCTCTTTCGTAATTTTCGGATGCAAAAGAACCCGGTCATTTGGAAGGCTTGTGTGGGGACACAGGTCTAACACGTAGAGGACGTTAGGGAATATACAAATGGCTTACTGTGACGCATCAGCCGAAATCCATCTCTAGGTAACCAAAGGTAATTTTGCCCAGAGATGGTCGCCGGTTAATGCGTAGAAACTATGGACAATGTGGAAATCTAAACTAGGACTATGGGATATACATTCTATATACATTCCATATAGACTGGCTACTGGGTTATTAATTGAGACCGGTTTCACCATCACGAGGAGCTCGTGAGCGGGTTTCCTCGCTATTACGCAGATTGAGTACTTCTCTTTCGAGCATATAGTTCTTGCGCTTCACACTGGCGGCCAATAAAGACAAGCCAGAGGCGGTTGATAGATTACAATTCCCCTCAGGAGGACTCAGGACCATAGGGTCGCCACTTCCCAACAGCTCGTAAGTAAATTTCATAACTTTATGTCAACTGAAAGTACCCTATAGGATTGATCACGCGGCGAACTTCGTACAAAATGACAAAAACGAAGTATAAACAGTCGTATCTTTTGATTGCATTGACTTCAAAGTTTTTTTCTGTATTTCAAAGGACTGTCGACTTGGATATTTGATATTATAAGATTACATATTATCATCTACATTAGTAAATGTATGGTTGCACCCGTGCAAAGCCGTAGTGTCGCTTGTAACTGATAAAATAATACAATATGATATCGTGTCGTATTATTTTAGATAAAAATATCTGCATTTTAAATAGCTTTTGATTTTTAAATATATCTATTAGTTGTTTTGTATTATTGCTATAATTCCGTACTAATTATCCGCACGCACGGAGGTTTTCAAGTTCTACAGTTTTGCAACATTTTTTATCAGCCTTTATGCATTCTAAATTGATAGTCCATTTATCATGCATCATCTAAGACAATACCAATTGTTCAATATAAATAACTACTTTATTAGATGAGTCAAAGCGCGGCGTTGAGTTCTGCCACTTAACACGCAATGCCTGCGGAATTCGGCAGAAAGTGGGGAACGGAGTGTCTTTCACTATGTGCCCTCTGCCTACCCTGCAGTGTGCGGGATACAGCGTGAAGCTAATTTTTTTTTTTACTTTATTAAATTACTGTGCCAACTAAGCTTTCCTATTTACCGATCCGAGATATCCGAATTACTTGTATTAGGTTTCCCAAAAGTATTTTTTTTAATTTATATTCAATGCACAGATTTCACCCCTACTTTTTTATATACATATATAGCATAGATTATTTCCGATAACAATACTAATATTATTATCTTTTATTTCATTATTAGGTAGTAATATGTTGTACTTAGAAAAAGCTTTATTGTAAATATAACGTACACAATATATAGACACTGTAACTTTTTGGGCTCGGTGCCCACTCGAGGAAATGTGATGTTTGATATTTTCATTGCCTCGCTCTGGTAATGAGCAATTCAACACACGATGAATAGAAAATTGAAATCGGGGATCGAAAATTTCTTAATTACAACAGTATGTCTTTACACTAGATTCTCAAGTTCCATCTGCTAACAATTGAAGCGAGATTATTTTTTTTACTTACACTCTTATTTTTTTTACTGACCAAACACACGGTTCCCAAAACCTGGTTTTAAGCACTATCAAAGTAGGTCCTGAACTAGCTCTTGAGAGGTGAAAGTTCGAGTACCATTGATGCTTTATGCATGAATCCGGAGTCATCGATCACAATATCCAAGTCCGGATAAACGATATCTGGGACAAATGACTGGAGGTTACTGGTGTAGTCTGCGATTACAGAATACCACTCAAGCTCATATATAAGAGTATCGGTCTACCAGTTCTTATTGTGTCCATCAATACTTATTTTAACATATATGGCAACGAGAGCTGACCATCACTATGTTGGCATATTCAGAGACTTCAAGTCACGGAAATAAATGTGGACGTGCTGCATAACGCAGTCTGGCCGCATACGCAATATATTGACCAAAATACAGTATGAAGTACCTAAAAAAAAATAAACGGACTAACAGAAAAAAACAGAACCACAGCAAATCTTTCACAATATAACTAAATTTGGACAAAAGAAACAATCCGCTCAAAATATCTATCGCACAACACTACTAAAATCTGTATGAACAAAAATAAAACAGCTTCTGTCAACGTCCGAAAATCAATACGTGCCTATCATTTTGACATCTAAAATTTCGTCCGCAGCTTATAGCTGTGAATTGTGAAACGGTGAGGGTTGTATGACGAGGCAGTTTTTCCGCGACACGCTACACCAACCATTCATTAGGCTTCGCTGTCCATGATATTAATTATAGGACGTGTTTTCTATAGATGGGAAAATATTTATAACTTCATTGTACTTTACCCATATATGTGTAATAACAAATTGTTTTTTACGTTTTAGGTTAGGTTTTTTAACATGATCTTCTTGTGTAAATATTTATAAAGTTTATGTTATTTTATATTGGTTTCATTGAATGAACATTATTGTTTATATCGTTCTGGTTCTCGAGGTACATTATCTTTATCGATGTATTGAACAAACATTTGCTAACACACTACAATAAATATACAGAAAAAGGCAAAACAGAGAAACATTAAAATAACTATAAAATATTTTTATAGTTCAGAATTTAACCACTGTGTGGTGCAGCTGTATTTTGTTTGACTAGACGCTATAAATGTGAGTCCAATTTTAAATCGATGAAATGTTATATAGCGAATATAATAGCTTAAGCTAAGCATATAGCTTAGTACAGTATTTTTTTTAATCGGCTTCCAAAAAAAAGTGGCTCCAGTTTCTACAATCCACCGTACAATATAAATAGGATTTATATAAAGATTTACATATTATTATAGGATTTTCAACAAGTTTCTTTTTTATTAAATACAAATAGAATTATGAATTATTTCGTTTTATAATAAACAGCGATTTTACTATATATGAACACTTAATATACCTATATATGTTTACAGTTAGTAGTAAGGAAAAAAAAGTGGCATCAATTTTGAAAGATGTTGTTTACACATAAATTAAATTGTAAAGCGTGTAATTCTTTTTTCGTCAAAACAAATCATTTAGTCAAAACAAAATTAAAAAAGCATAGCCAAAGCCACCGGCAAAAGCTAATCAAACGTATGAATGGTTAAGGCAGCTGAAATAATTGTGTGGAAAACCACATTCTATATAGACTGGATAACACAATCAAAACATGCTGTCGCTAAAAGTGCGTTCTATTTGAAATTGAATGAAAGCAAAATAACATGCATTCTAAATTGATAGTCCATTTATCATGCATCATCTAAGACAATACCAATTGTTCAATATAAATAACTACTTTATTAGATGAGTCAAAGCGCGGCGTTGAGTTCTGCCACTTAACACGCAATGCCTGCGGAATTCGGCAGAAAGTGGGGAACGGAGTGTCTTTCACTATGTGCCCTCTGCCTACCCTGCAGTGTGCGGGATACAGCGTGAAGCTAATTTTTTTTTTTTACTTTATTAAATTACTGTGCCAACTAAGCTTTCCTATTTACCGATCCGAGATATCCGAATTACTTGTATTAGGTTTCCCAAAAGTATTTTTTTTTAATTTATATTCAATGCACAGATTTCACCCCTACTTTTTTATATACATATATAGCATAGATTATTTCCGATAACAATACTAATATTATTATCTTTTATTTCATTATTAGGTAGTAATATGTTGTACTTAGAAAAAGCTTTATTGTAAATATAACGTACACAATATATAGACACTGTAACTTTTTGGGCTCGGTGCCCACTCGAGGAAATGTGATGTTTGATATTTTCATTGCCTCGCTCTGGTAATGAGCAATTCAACACACGATGAATAGAAAATTGAAATCGGGGATCGAAAATTTCTTAATTACAACAGTATGTCTTTACACTAGATTCTCAAGTTCCATCTGCTAACAATTGAAGCGAGATTATTTTTTTTACTTACACTCTTATTTTTTTTACTGACCAAACACACGGTTCCCAAAACCTGGTTTTAAGCACTATCAAAGTAGGTCCTGAACTAGCTCTTGAGAGGTGAAAGTTCGAGTACCATTGATGCTTTATGCATGAATCCGGAGTCATCGATCACAATATCCAAGTCCGGATAAACGATATCTGGGACAAATGACTGGAGGTTACTGGTGTAGTCTGCGATTACAGAATACCACTCAAGCTCATATATAAGAGTATCGGTCTACCAGTTCTTATTGTGTCCATCAATACTTATTTTAACATATATGGCAACGAGAGCTGACCATCACTATGTTGGCATATTCAGAGACTTCAAGTCACGGAAATAAATGTGGACGTGCTGCATAACGCAGTCTGGCCGCATACGCAATATATTGACCAAAATACAGTATGAAGTACCTAAAAAAAAATAAACGGACTAACAGAAAAAAACAGAACCACAGCAAATCTTTCACAATATAACTAAATTTGGACAAAAGAAACAATCCGCTCAAAATATCTATCGCACAACACTACTAAAATCTGTATGAACAAAAATAAAACAGCTTCTGTCAACGTCCGAAAATCAATACGTGCCTATCATTTTGACATCTAAAATTTCGTCCGCAGCTTATAGCTGTGAATTGTGAAACGGTGAGGGTTGTATGACGAGGCAGTTTTTCCGCGACACGCTACACCAACCATTCATTAGGCTTCGCTGTCCATGATATTAATTATAGGACGTGTTTTCTATAGATGGGAAAATATTTATAACTTCATTGTACTTTACCCATATATGTGTAATAACAAATTGTTTTTTACGTTTTAGGTTAGGTTTTTTAACATGATCTTCTTGTGTAAATATTTATAAAGTTTATGTTATTTTATATTGGTTTCATTGAATGAACATTATTGTTTATATCGTTCTGGTTCTCGAGGTACATTATCTTTATCGATGTATTGAACAAACATTTGCTAACACACTACAATAAATATACAGAAAAAGGCAAAACAGAGAAACATTAAAATAACTATAAAATATTTTTATAGTTCAGAATTTAACCACTGTGTGGTGCAGCTGTATTTTGTTTGACTAGACGCTATAAATGTGAGTCCAATTTTAAATCGATGAAATGTTATATAGCGAATATAATAGCTTAAGCTAAGCATATAGCTTAGTACAGTATTTTTTTTAATCGGCTTCCAAAAAAAAGTGGCTCCAGTTTCTACAATCCACCGTACAATATAAATAGGATTTATATAAAGATTTACATATTATTATAGGATTTTCAACAAGTTTCTTTTTTATTAAATACAAATAGAATTATGAATTATTTCGTTTTATAATAAACAGCGATTTTACTATATATGAACACTTAATATACCTATATATGTTTACAGTTAGTAGTAAGGAAAAAAAAGTGGCATCAATTTTGAAAGATGTTGTTTACACATAAATTAAATTGTAAAGCGTGTAATTCTTTTTTCGTCAAAACAAATCATTTAGTCAAAACAAAATTAAAAAAGCATAGCCAAAGCCACCGGCAAAAGCTAATCAAACGTATGAATGGTTAAGGCAGCTGAAATAATTGTGTGGAAAACCACATTCTATATAGACTGGATAACACAATCAAAACATGCTGTCGCTAAAAGTGCGTTCTATTTGAAATTGAATGAAAGCAAAATAAAAATAAATATTTGTTGTATACTGTGTGTCGGCTTTTGTGGTTGATCAGTACCCAATTTCCCAACGTGTTAGAAAGTTTAATATGAAGCATTGGTATGTATGTATCTTAACTTGAGTATATTTTAAGCAAATGTCAAGTCTTAAAAATTACATTTAAGTAAAGTTAATTTTAGTTTTAAGTGATGGATATTTTCGTGGATGGAGCGTTTTTTATCCAGCGGGATACAGTGATACTTAAAAAATAAAATTTGATGAACAGAAGCAAAAATCTTATTAAACGCAAAGATAACAAAGACTACAATGACCTTATTTTAAGATTTGCGTAAACTTCTGAATATAACAAAGAAATGTTTATTTCCTTTTTTTCTAATGGAGTTTGAACCCACCCTTATCGTGTATATTCATCTATTCTGACCACTCTACAACGGCGTCTAAGCTAATTAGTAGCAACAATTTCATTGAATAAATCTCCAATTTGGTACAAGTAAAGCATCTTTGTTCAACAGATATTCTGTTGCAGGCTAAGATAATAGATAATGCCAGGATTTAGTTATAAATTCAAATATCTAAACGGATTATTATATTAAACATCTTAAGATCTATTGATTTAATGGAGAATCCAAGCATTGAATACAGTTTCAAATGAACTATCATATATACTATATGTTATAATTAATTTTAATTGGAATCTCGAATTATAAAATAAATTAATAAAAATACATTTATTAAATTTTTTTATGATATTATAATATAAAAGATCTACAACTCATTCCATTTAATATAAATTACTGTTAACTAAAAAATAAATTAATAAAAAATTGAAGATGAACCTTCAATTATATTTTTGCATATAGCTGAGATCAATGGATGTCTTCCATTTTCTATTTGTGATAATCTATGTAAGGAGAACTTTTAAAATTGACCTCTTGGTGAATTTTTGTTAACTTTGTTAGCTTCTTTCAATAGTGCTGTGTGATCTCGGCCTAGAATAGGATCATCCTGATACTGGTCTTGTCGTAAGAGGCGACTAAAGTACGTGTGGTAGAGTCAGGTTGCCAGCAATCGCCAGCCGGCAACACGCATGGGCAGACTCGACCGGATCATTACCACCCCCGACATTTAAAACTGGCTTGAAGTAGTGGCTTTATGCCACTGCGTTTCACATCAGGTAATGACGGGCTCCGGAGCCCAACCCACCTTAAAGGCCGGCAACGCTCTGATGTTGCACGGGGTCGTGGGCGGCGGTAATCACTTATCAGGTGACCCCGTTCGCTCGTTTGCCAAATTTCATAATTATAGTTAAAAAAATGGTTATGTCATTGATTTCATAGACTTAGACATTTAAATTTCTCACTGCGCCTGGATATTTGATATTAGGTTTAGTCTGAAAACTAACTCCACGCGACAACAAGTTGGTAATATAAGGGTTAAGTTTTTTTTCCTTCTGAAGTGTACAACTTTATAAACGCAATATATATCCTAATTGGTATAATAAATTTGAAATCGTAACGCGTTCAATTTCTTGACGTGAATAAAAATGTAGTACAGTAAATCATATATTTACCCAATTCTTCCCAAAATGTTCGTAATATTTTTTTTATTATATTGTATAAATATTTATATATCAAATCATATTATTCAATTAGCGTACGAAACCTATATAATAAAAAAATGTTTTACATTAAACAAACATAATTTTTTCATCATACGAAACAAAATAACTTCAATTTGGGGAAAATGTGACTAGAAAAGCGTACTGTAAGCAAAGCTAAAAGAGGACATAGCCTGTCAATATTTAGATACGCGAAAGCCTATTTTCCCCTAGTCCATGTACTAATCTGTTTATTGCGCTGGAGCACCGGGGAGCGCGGCCACACGCCCGTACTGATTACACTGCTTTATAATTGCTCTTACAAATGAGTTGAAATTGCCGATGTCGATACCGAAATGTTTTCAGTTGATCGTTCATTAATTTCTGTATATTGTGTCAATTTTAACATTTGTCTAATTAATGCGGTCGGCTTTGTGACTGATTTTACATTGTTATTTAGATAAAATGCGTTCGGATCGCGATTAATATGTTGTGGTTGTTAGTTTAAACACAATGGAGTAATCATATTATTAAATAGATGTATATTACCCATAATATACGTCTATTTAGTTTTTTAGTTTCATTCTTTATTGCACATATAGCAGGGAAGACATGGAAAATTAAATGTCAGACATTCCTTTCTCCGCTTTCTTCACGAATTTAGAAAATAGAGATGCTAGAAAATAGAGAATAGAAAATAGAAAACTATTTCTCCTAATGGAAATTGAACCCACAATCGTCACGCTTACATTCAATTTGCTGTCCCAATGTGCAACGACAGCCTCCAAATACCATTTACTATTCTTATAAAAAGTGATGATACATCAATGCATGAACAAATTCATATCATTTCAAAGTAAAATTATATCAGTACACACACGTACACATGTATCTGAGCACTGTATTCATTAAGACACAATTAAGAGTACAACGCCGGGCTCCGATTTGCGCATACTAATATGTTTATAGCTCCCAAAACTCACAGTTAAATCGAATTTCATACACGAGAATTCGGAATCTTAATCGTCTTTATGTGCTAACAAAAATGAGTCATGCGCAACAACCCTAAAAACTTTATTACTTGTAAACTATTTCTTGCAAATCGAAATAATTCACCCTGTCCGAGCGCGTAAATTTAAAGTAACTTAGTAGCGGGCGGGACGAGGCGTTTTATACGATAGTGTCGTACGATGCATGCGATATGAAATGAAGCGTTATGATACATATATACTTAGTTTTGAGTTTATATTGTATGTAGTACCGGGTGCAAATATTAAAAAGTTAATAGATAAAAAGGAAAACGAATGGAAGTTTGAAATAATTAGGTATAATATAGAAAGATACGAAAAAATTGTATATGTTTTTGTATATTCTTAAAGGTAGTCCGCTAGGGATACAGCGTTAAAGCCTATTTTTGTCAAATTTATGTATGAAAGGAACTTATAATATAATTCTGCTCTTTTACAAGCAAATAACTTTATCTGATAAAAATATGTTTGATGATATATCTGAACAATCCATAATAATATCCATATGAGAATTTCAACATAGCTTGGTGTGAACGTATAGTCATTATGGTCAGTGGTCAGAGCGCTTGGAGGGCTTCCAAGAGGCATATATTCAAGCCCCACCACAATCATATGTTAATACAGTTCTTAAAAATTATGTTTTTTATTATTTTTGTTAATTAATCATTCGTTTTATCTCTGACTAGTGAGCACGCGCGGCTTCGCCCGCTTATTTGCACTTTTAGGAGAGAATTCTAAAAAACCATGAAACACGTGTTCAATTAAATATTTTTAAGACTGAATTTCAAATTTTATAAAAATCAGTGCGTATTTAATTTTTTTTCCATACAAACTTTCAACTCCTATTTCATCCCTTTAGGGTTAAAATTTATCAAAATCCCATCTTAGTGGATGTCCAGATTATAAAAATACACATCTGTCCAAATTTCACGTTTCTACGCC
Organism: Heliconius sara; assembly: GCA_917862395.2. Lineage (NCBI taxonomy): Eukaryota > Metazoa > Arthropoda > Insecta > Lepidoptera > Nymphalidae > Heliconius > Heliconius sara. Next base: position 16,108,027 of record OU860789.1, on the reverse strand, counting down.
ACAGCGGTTACGGCTGTGCGTGCGTCTTACCTCAGTCAGTCAGAACAAGTCCTTTTATATATATAGATAGATGACGTTCATCAGTGATAAAACAATTGAACCAGATGATCAGAAGCCGTTATAGCTCTGTAAATATGACGGTTTTAGATTCGATTTCCACTCGGGACATTAAATATTTAATATTTTAGTTTCCTCTCTCCAGTACTCAGCACTCAGCACGCCATGCCTCGTACTGTCTCTGGACAACAGAGTGTCTTTATGTTCTCTCTACCCTCCCTGTAATAAACGGAATACAGCGTGAAATTAATCTGAAATTAGCTTTTAAATGATATATTTTACATAAATTTGTTGATGTTGCAGTTATTAGCGTTATACCAATGTTATATATAAAAAATCCTTTCGTGAATTAGGTTCCCGATTTTTATTGATGAAGACTTTCAATTTGTAAATAACTTTGTTTTAAGAGCTTTAACGATATTGGGACTTTATCTTAGAGTTTCTAATAATTAAGTTTTGAACTCTCTAAATGTAATATAATTAAGGTAAAATGTTATAGATGGATTTAAATAATAAAATAATATAATGTATAGAACAGGTACTAAGTTCAAATTAATAATATGCCTTATACCCAAACGTTTTTGATTCAAAGCAAGCAAAAAAAAAGTAGAAAAAAGAATACGACGAAGTATTTTTTCAAAGTTGCAATATTATTTATTGAAAAATTAATCATATTTACATAATAAAAAACAGTTAAGTATTACTTTCATAAAAATACACATTATATACTCGTAAATTAAGATAATTACTATTACGTCTTAGTGGACGTCTGAATATAACCGCGATCGTCGTGGGTTCGAGCCCTACTCGATGTATTATTATTTTCACGCTCGAGTAAGACACAACTCGTCTTAAAGTTTTATATATTCAACACGCAATGTCTCCTTCACGACTACCTCCTACAAGTAGAAAGAACTTAGGTTTATTTTTATGAATGTGAAGCTAAATTTGCCTTATTTCAATTTTACAATATAAGAGATAAACAATATTTAAGTAAATTGTTTCATTTTACATTACAAAGTAGTACGTATATTTTATGTATTTTATAATTTAATATGCATCCTTCAAATTGAATACATAATTTCAATCATTGTGAAACATTACATATGGCTTTAATTTACAAAAACCCAGCTAATTTGATATTTATATAATTTTTTCATTTTGTTCAGTATTCACACGCGAATCTTTGATATCAAATTCCTTTAGAACAGACCGCACGTAGCCCCCACGCCGCATTCACTCATATATCTAGATAACGTTCGACTATTCCCCTACACCTCGGTATGTGTGTGAAAAATATTTTATGATAACCATATCGCGAGTATATTTGAATATAATTCATAACACTACTAAAATATTTTATAAGAAAACTATATTCATGATATATATAGTCTATAAAATTCTGACGAGATTGATGCTTTAGACTAGACCTAGTGCTAGTAGAATATTTGCCTTCTAAGAGGCGCAGGTTCGAATCCTGCTATTCTAAAAATGCATATAATATGTACATTTTTGTATAATATAATAATAATAAGGTAAAGCAAAGGACGCTAGCAAAAATAATATCTCGATCAAAATTTGCAATAAAAGTGAAACGTTGATCGGCCTCGTTACAAATTTCAATCATATTTAATAAATGTCGATAGTTGACCCACCTCTACCCCTTGTTGATTCAGCAAATCAAACGTATAGTTGTCAATTGAAATTTCCACTGTCAATAACTGAATATCAAATTTATCCGTCGTATCGGCAAAAATTGGTGGAAAACGTGAAATTTATTTTTTTATACAATCATCTCTGTCTCATAAGTAGTTGTCTAATTACTTTAATGTATGTAATATACAAACTTGTTAATAATTGTTTTATGATAAATTTAATGTGTTCTCACACTTTTTTGAAGAAATGAAAGTATAAAAATAAAATAAATAAATATTTCATTTCCTCGAGTCCCCACACGAGGAAATGAAATCGATCTAACCCACAACCAGTCGATTTTACAGTCATACTTTTTGCCCTTGCGCCACGACTGGCCTCCAAATTTACATGGCTATTATAAAAGAATTATCCCAAGTAAAAATCCTTACTCGTAATCCATCATTCATATTAGTATTTTAAGTATAAAAAAAATTCAGTAATTAATACTATTTTTAGCAATTTCTCTAATCTTCTAGACATTATTTTCGCGACCTTCACGCATATCATATACCTACAGTTGGATAATTTCCCGTAATGGGAACGCTAAAATAAATGGAGATACATAAAACTCAATTCACTGGGATAAACTAATTTGCATTTCTATTTTGAAGTTATTATTAAAATTTCACATCACATTTACCCTTTTACGTTTTACAAAATGTGTTTACATTTTATACGAAATATTTGGATATCATAAATACCTATATATACTAAGGACGCTTAATTGCTTATATAATTATACTTTACAGTAAACTTTATCATCGCTAAAATTGGTATATAATAGATATAATTAATATATCCATATGCGGCATTGAGCTCTCCTCCACTCAAAACACAATATCTCAACAATTCAAAAGAAAATAAGGAACGAAGTGTCTAAGCACTAGGCCCCCAGGTTCCCTCTGTCTACCTAGCTATATGCGGGACAGACTTGTAGTCTGTGTGGTGATTATTGAACCCTCAAAAAAAATCTTTACTATAACTCGACAAGCTCACAATTAATTTTGTCCACAGGATGCAGTGATGGGCTCAAAAAGACATTTAAATTGGTGCAGTGAAATGGAAAAATTAAGATGTGGAAAACCGAAGGCCGGAGATAGATGGCAGCGTTGGACGGGCCGCTGAAGCAAGATGGCTGCGGGCACGCATGCACGGGGTGGACCTCTCGCGCGCTTGTTGGTGCTGGCTGTACTACAAGTCAAGTTTGTAGGTAAGCGCAAGGAAAACTAACAAAAACAAACTATACTTTTATCAGTATTTTGACGTGTACTATAAACTATGATTTATTAAATGGTTATGGCTTTTATAGACAATGCAAAATTATCTACCGCTGAAAGTAGTATTTTTTTTCTGTTTATAAAAAGTCCTGTGTATGATTAGATAAGAAAATTTAAATTCTTAAATATATATTTATATGCATATTTTCTAATATACAATATATGTATGAACTAAAATAACAATTGGAAAAATATAATATTAAAATCAAAGCAAAAATGTGAATAGTATAAAGTTTTGGGAAACAAAGTTCAGATTGAAAAATCAATCGTTATCTATTGACCGGCTTAAACTTTTTAGTATTCCGCGCGTTTCGCTGTGTCCGTATTAATTCATTCCATGTGGCCATCTGTCTGTCCATCTGCCAAGGTAGATGGACGTGTGCCAAGCTCTCAACTAATCCAAATATTTTTGTAAGATTTTAGTTAATGTTTCAAATATGTGTAGTTTTGACCTTTTAGACTCTATAAAAACTAGCATAGATTTGGTAGTAGGTAATATAGAAGAAAATGATGACATAGTTGACGTAATAACGTCTATTGCATATATAGGGATTTTCCTATCTGAACATATATATATATATATATATATATATATATATGATTATATTATAATATAAGAGAAATCTTATAGGCGTAGGAAGTTGGGGCGCTGGGTGAACCGTACCCACCCTAGAAATGTTACTTACAAAAAAATTTGCACCATAAAATTAAAAAAAAGCAACACTTACACGAACATATATGTTCAAATCTTATCTAATCCAGTGGTTGTGGCTTCGATCCCCACATGAGGTAATGAAATATTTATTTAAATTCATACTTTCATTTTTTCGCTCTAGCGTCGAGGCAAAGCGCGGCGTTGATTTCCTCTCAACACACCATGCCTCCAGAATTCGGCGGAAAGTATTGAACGGAGTGTTTTAATACTAGGGTGCCTCTGCCTACCCTGCTGTATGCGGGATACAGCGTGTAATCTATTTTTATGTATATTTAATGCATTATCAAAATTAGAGATAATTAAATAAATACAAATGAACTTAATAAACAATCTACGTCCCTCACAAGATAAAATGATGAGCACAGACACAAAACGACGTTATTTACATTCTACTGCACAGAGTATATAGACTGAGCGCAAATTCTAGAACAAGATTGCCAAATAATATAGTGGCATACATTTACGACATTTATGTAGTCCGTTCTGAGTCTTGCAGTCTTCATCTAACAAAGTGCAAGCTTTCACGGAGTATGCGTGAATTTCTATTTTATGACAATACATAGCTGTTTCCACGCTTATAAAAACAGTACCACAAAAGATGGTGTACTGGTGAACAAAAGTTATATCTTTTGTCGGTACAAAATAAATTTAATTTACCTAAATTAATATATTTATTGTGACATAGTATTTTTTTTTTAATCTATTTGGTGAAGTCATCGTAGTGGCGTCGCTACGTAACACTATTCAATAATAGTACCGTAGAACATGACAATTCATGTTCTAATGTAATCTCGTGTAACTCAAAATTTATATTTTTGCTGTTATTTTTATAAAAAATTGGAAATAATAATATCAAGGCAATTGTTGTTTAAATAAAAAAAAGGTTATATTACTCTTTATTTTGGTAAATTAAATAATAGTTTAAGTATGTGTAATATTATTCTCAACTAAGTGTGTTTCCTACATAGCGTAATTTGTTCCGTACAAATGATATACACAAACATATATACTATATGCAATGATATTAGTAATAAATAAATACACTCGATGAAATGAAATATATAATAGTTCCGCCACTCATCACACAATGCCTCCAGAATTCGGTGTAAAGTTGGGAACGGAGTGTCTTAACACTAGGATCCCTCTGCCTACCCCGCTATTTGCGAGATAAAGCGTTAAAGTGAGAAATTATTTATATAGGTATTTTTAATTATATCGGTAAGTCAGTTTGGACGCTTAAAAGAAAATCCTCATATTATAATTACGAACAATTAAAAAATATACCTTTATAATATACATTTTTTAGCATTGTCTGTAAATAATAATGTAATGAATACTTTTAATAAATTTGAAAAAAAAAATACAATTGTTAACAGTAACGGCAACGGTTATTCTTTTCTGTAGGTAAAAATGGAGGGTTAAAATATACAATACGCTGATTTACAAATGGATATTTTAGCCACTTTTGAAGCTATTCATTCGGCGATGATAAAAATATAAAGCAGGAGAGTAACATGGATGAACCCTTTCAGGGCTGGCAGCTCTGGATGCTTGAAATCCTCATTGAAAATCGGTCTATAGGACGAACTAATAGATAGCTCATAAAACTGATGACAGCATTAATATTGTGAAAGTTGAAGACTTTCACAATATTAATTTAATTAATTTAATAAAAATTTTAACTTACTAATATTGATGTTCATTGGAAATTAAGGACAAAATCTATTTTAACACAAACACCAGTAAACGTAATCCGTACATATACATACTTGTCTCTGAAAATGTTTTTAATAAATATCCACTAGTTCTTTAACTTTAAAATTTTATACTTTTCAATTTTCATTATTAAATTTATACGATTATCGTCCTATGAAATAAATCCGAACAAAAACTAGCCAACAAAAGAGAGTAAATAAACTTCGACGAAGCAATAGTTTCAATAAATTAAACACGTTATACAGTACAGTGCAGTCTACGTTTATAAAATTTATTCTGAAATCAGATTTTTTTACCTAAGATAATAAAGGACGTAGAAAAAGATGCTTAGCAGAGTGTGACCTGGTATAAACGAAAGGCGAAATTAAATTAATCTCGTTGTAAAATTTTCGCTTGCCACCTTATCTCTCGCCGTATTGTCGTTTTATTGTGCCAACCCCTGAAACCATTAGCGAAAATGTCACAGCGTCGGCATTGTAATCGCGCACCCGCGGCTGGTCCGTACAATGATGCGGCCATTCGACCCCGCCCTTACCTTTACGCTATGATACAAATTTGACTCTATATAATAAGCGGGCCCTCGTATAATTTCGAGAACGCATCACCCTCGTCTATTTGAATAACAAACTGAGTGTCACCATAAATAAAAGTATAGACAAAATGAGTTTACAAAACAAAGCATGTACTCTCGCGAATTCGTCATTTGCTTTATACTCAAGGAATTTCTCGTGAGCGAGTCTAGAAATCTCTCGTTCGCGCGGAGATTCCGCTCACGTCGTCAGCAAGTGGCCGACAAAGGAAAAAGGGCTTGCATACCTTATTACCACCTTTTTACAAAATCCCTACTTACGTCTATGCGAAACACGACACACTCGGGTAATTTAAATAATAACCAAGTAAGTATCTACGTGCTACCACTGATAACAAGCCCCGCGCAAGCACTCACTCTCTCCTATGTAAATGATGTGTTTCATTGTATTATAATATTTCTGTATTAATAAAAAAAATTAAACGTCAAAAAGTATTATTTACGAGTTCTGAATCTATTAACAAAGTTCTGCATATTTTTCTTCGTCAGAATGTCACCGCGACTTTTGTGGCAATTAATCAGAAAGTCAATGAGCCGTTTTGTTTGGAAATATCTGACAAGTGATCTATAATATATCTCTAAGATCCTTCCCCAGCGGGTGCGGGCATCACGCAGACAGAAGGACAGTACGATAAATTTAAGTTGCACTCACTCTAAAATATTTTAGGATTACTTAACATAAAATATCAAGATATATCACAAATAGTGAGGTCACCGAACCCGTGAAAGAGAGGAAAGGAAGTGTAGGAAATAAAAATGCAGAAACAATGCGAGTATTTATAACCGTTATCTTATTTGCATGCAATCCGAAATATTGCTTGCTGCCCCTAACGCTACTACACCATGAGTCGTACTGCCTCCGACTTGTTTATAGAATATTTACTCATAAACATGCAGATTGCGGGTGGGACGCGTTTTATGTAAAAAGGCAAAGGGGAGCTATTTTATTTATTACCCTCTTGATTTAGTTTGGCGTCGCAATGAAAAATTGACACTTGGAACATTTCAGATTTAAGTCCTTGGAATCACATCAAAAAACTCTTAATGTACTAAACGGATCGGTTATAAATTAGTAGCCACGTGTATTCGGGGACTGGTTCCTACGATATTTGTATTTTTCTTTCAATATGTTTTATATTTAGTTTGTACTATGATTAAAGTATGTGAATTTTAATACTAAAAATGGATTAAAAGCATGACGAATTTTGCCTGAAAACGCTTAACATTCTGCAGTTAAAACGATATCTTTAGTGGACTCAAAATAAAAGATAATTTATATATTTAAAATGGATAATTTTATTATGAACCTCTCATGATATGTTTTGTGGTTATAGATTCATAGTGTACATAAAGCCATAAATAGCTTACTTCCGTGCAATATAATATAATATTAATAAAAAAATTAAATTATAATATCTAATTTTGTGCATTTTTAGAAAGACGATTGGACGGCCAATTCAGGATGACTATGACAAAGTTGTTCTATATATATATAATACTTTAAAAAAAGTCTATCTTGAGTCTTCGTCATATTAAGTATTTTAAGTTATCTTAACAGAATGTATCTTTTTTTTAACACGAGGTAATCCTTTTACGAGTACCGACTGTGGACTCGAATAGTAGGATTCACCGAGTCACAAATTTACAACAAAACCTTAACTCTGCCTCAACTACTCCTGCCTCAACCTCAACTGCTCTTGCTAAACCGTCATTGTCCGAAATCTCAGACACCTCATCGACGAGAGACTGAGGCCTGTACAAAATACATTTATAACCATGATCATATTTTTTTCAAACATAAATATACATATCAAATAATTATAATTTAAATAATAAACGTATGATAAAAGACACTGTTTTATTAATACTGGCAACATTAAATTTATATAAAATAATTTTACACTTTCCGACATAAAGTCCAAGTCGCACAAGTTTTATTGTAGATGTAAACAAAACAAGAAGCTTGTTTCCCAGTTCGTGATTCATTTCAAAAACAAAGGATATAAGTCTTCTGTAGCTAGAGACTTAAATGACGTATTTTTATTTTTATTTTTACTTCTGGCAGAATGATTTTTATATTTTACTATTACGTTCACATTGCCTTTTACCGTCTTGTGAAAACTTTTATTATTATTAAACTAAAATTCCAGCTTTGTATTTAGAATTTATATTATATATAATTATTTTAGAATAAAAGTTATTAAAATCATATTTTCATGACTCTTCATCATCGACATCCTTGCACATGAGAAACACGTATACTAAAAAGTACGATCAATATTTAATATTAAAGAATGTTAAAGAAGCCAAGTTAATATTGTATTATACAAAGAAAGATGTTAAATATGCATCTACTTTAACTGCTGGAATGAAAAGCTTTTAAAAATTCAACAGCGATTATTTCTTTCTTAACAACTTCGAGAGCCTAGTTACACAAATAATCTAGAAAATAGTTTTACGCCCCGACGCCTGATAACAACATATTTTTCTTTCTGACTGATATTTTTTTTTCTTTATACTATGTTAAGTTTTCCTGTAAAGCGAGAAGACTATTTAAGAATTTCCCCCTCGAGCTATAAGCTATTTTATTACAGAACATTGGTTAGAGAAATAATAGGGTTGCTAACAACCGTATTTGAAAGATATTTTATTGTTTAATGTAACGCTATAATTTGAGTTTAAGTATATAAAGACTTAGTGATGTTGTTCTTTCTTCCAACTGTAGCGGGTTCAAATGCAGGAAAAGAAAGTTTTGTTTTAAATTCAAGTTTTTTTTCGCCGGGATAGGCGGAGAGAACCTAGTGTCGCAATACTTTGTTTTCCACATTCCGCCGTAATTAAAGTTACTGTAAAAATCAAAATAATTATTTGTGACGAACGATGATCTCGCAGTTTACAGCTGGGTGTTGTCCTATATGCGCCCCGATAGCTTCATTAAGATAAAATTATTATTTAATATCTATATTTTTTATCCACATCTATATTCTTTATTCATTATGGCACAAGACAAAATGTAAACAAAGAAATTCTGTTTCTCAAACTTTTCAAAAAATCAAAAATCTAACTTTTATACATTTTTTTATTTCTATTTAATTTATTAAAAGTGGGTTTACAACTAAAATATGTTGTTTATATATATATAACTGTAGTTTTCATATACAGTAATTTCGACGTACTAAGGTACCGGGACGGGATGAATTAACACATTTTTAAATTTTAAGTTAAAATATTCCTAGCTGTAAATATAAAAACAATCTTTATTTTTTATGATTATATCCGTTTCTTTTAACTTACTACTTTTCGAATTGGTTTCTTTTAACTTATTTACTTCTTTTTACTAACTATATGAACAATGTGCAATGTTATAGAATTTGAAATTATATTGAGACCAGTCATGGCGCAGGGGCACAAAGTGTGACTGTAAAACCGACTAGTTGTTGGTTCGATCCCCACTCGAAAAGATGAAATATTTACTTAAATTTATATTTCCAATTTCTTAGCTCTGGTGTCGTTGTTGACTACTGTCATTTAACACGCAATGCCTCCAGAATTCGGCAGAAAGTGGGGAACGAAGTATCTTAACACTGGGTTCCCTCTGCCTACCCTGCGGTGTGCGAGATACATAAAATTGCAATGCAATATTATTATAAAAATTATCTTTAATCGCTAACCACAAATTAAAATCGCAATTTTATAAATTATTATTTATAGTTGATCCTAATGAATCACAGAACAATAAAACTATACAGAATAACAATAATAAAACGTTTATAGTAAGTACACTTACGAAAATAATTTGATATTATAGCGTAAAAAATATTGTAAAAAATATAAATTTTGTAAAAAAAAAATTTCCCCGCTTTATCGATGTTCTATTTCTATAATAAAATAATAATTATTATTATTACAGAGCTAACAATCACTTCAAGTCATTATATTATTAATTAATTCCATAAATACATTCCATAGTTATAATACGTTTTAAAATGAATATACTAACTTCATCAACCGTAACATGTAAAACAACCTTTTTTTGACGTATTTACCTTTTATTTTATGCCTTTGTGAATAAAATATACTAATTAACTACTACAAAAAAAATATTTCTTTGTTACTTTCAAATCACTACACAAAGATAAAATCAATGAAAAAAACATTATAGGGACCTAAATTAAATGTAATTAATATACAGCTAGTAAGATCCACGTACAGTCGAACTGGGCTAGTGACACATCACGGCTAGGAGTTGAGTGAAGGTAATTAAAAACGTGACCGTCGTCACTTGTCCAACCGCCCTGGGGTTTTATCTTCTCCGCACCACTCGCACCAATGAGCCAGCCCGGTTTATTAGAAACGAACTTTCGTGTTTACTTGTGAATTTTGAAAGGATTATTACAATTAAAATTTAATTAATATGTTACGTGGTATTGGAGAGGAAGGGGTTTTTTTTTGTTATTTCCTTGTATATTTTAATAAGAGAGAGAATAAATGAGAGCAAAAAGAGTGTAAGAACAGTCTTGACGCAGCACATACGTGTGATAAGTTGTGGGTTTGATTCCCGCTTGAGAAAATGAAATATTAAAAAAAACTGACAGCACGCACACGATATTCCGCTACTTTACGTATATTGGTTGTTGAACATCAAATTTAGAACCCAATAGCCACACCGGATAAATATTTAAACTAACACAATATTCAATGTTAAAAATATTTAATAATATTTTACTAACCCTATGATTAAACACTCTAGGGGGTGTTGCATGTTGAGTTGCGGAACTCAACGCCGTGCTTTGCCTTGTGACCAGAGCGAGAAAATGATAATATTATATATTTTCATCCCTCGAATATCAATGGAGCCCACCCACTGTCGCTTTTACATTCACGTGCTTATGCTTCTGCACAGAAAATGGACTTATGAAGAGTAAACCTACGACATATTTTCAAGTTTGCTACACTTTCATAAGTAAAACGATCTCATTCTTATTTAAGTATTTGATGCATATAAGTATGTATTTTTTAAATTTATTTTATCATATAAGCACAGTCGTGGCGCAGGGGCACAGGCGTGTGACTGTAAACATGACATGTTATGGGTTCAATTCCTAATGTCTCTAGAATCCGGCAGAAATTTATGAGAACAGAAGCCTCCCTCTGCTTATCCTGCTACATACGGGATACAGCGTAAAGGTGAAAAAAATATATTTTCTGTTTTTCGAATATCTAACAACTCAATAATGCTGCAGATGTGCCTTTTCTGATTTCTGGTTGTGATAGTAGATTCGCATCACAATTGAGAGCAAATAAACATTGTAGACATCTATTGTTCTTTATAAATGTAATGCTTAAAAATGTAGTTATTACCTATTTTATTACTCCTATCAGGTTTCCAGACTCAATAAGCTGTAATTTGCGAAAAACGGTTTACGGTTGCAAATATGCTTAAATTGTAGACATCCCATAATAATAAGGAAATAAAATGTTTCAGTTCATATAATCTTTCAACTATGCTATGAAATGGTCGAATTTAAATGATTTATTTTGTTATATGTACAAAATTTTTCGTTAAAGCTACTCAAATATTGCTATGTTCGTATATGTAATTGATGTATTTATGTTATAGTCACTACCTCACTTTCAATATTACATTATTTTTAGATATTATCAATATAAAAAGCAAATTTAAATAAACAATTTCTGTAACGTTCTAGAATAACATTAACATTTTAAGCAGTCGCACAAAGAATCCAATTACTTTAAAACTTTACGGTATACGAGTACCTCTGACACGTTTCATTTCATTTACCTCATGCCTCTTCACTAATTAACTTTATTACACTTACTCTTTTTTCAGTTTCACGCTTAATCCCGCATGTAGCAGCGTAAACAGAGGGAACCCAGTGTTAAGATGATCCACTCGCCACATTCCATCGTGGCGGAAATCAACACCGATTTACCTCGACATCTGAATGAAACGAAAATATTAAATATTTCAATTCCTCGAGTGGGAATCAAATGCAGAACCTATCGCATTTACAGCCACGCGCTTTAGACCCCGTATCACGACTAGCCTCTTTACTTATACAATAAAAAAGGCATAATAAACGTATAATGGATGCAAAAATGTAAAATACTTGTATATTGTATGGCTCATAAATGTGGGTTTAAGCTTTGTCTAAGTTGCCACTGCTATTTCACGCATCAAACTTTCCGTTGACGAAATTTATTCATGACGTGATCCCTTGTAAATACATTTGGGAGTTTATTGTCGTAATGAATTTGATATGGCGTATGAAAACATGCTTATCTATATATATATTTTACCACCTTATTTGCACTTATAATTTACGACATTTCTTTCGTTTTGTTTACGTTTTGGAGACTGGCTTTTTTAAATCTATGTAATCTATATCCCATCATAAGCTTGCAAATTATCTGTAAGTTTACAATTGAATGTAGATTAAAAAAATATAGAATAAAAGTATAGGACGTAGATTAAAAGAAGAATTTATGTGACCTTACTCGTTTCAATTGATCGTTATGTATAAGTAACCATAGAAAGTTCAAAGGAGTCAAAGGTGACCAAAAGTGAAAGTGCTCGTGCGTGACTTTTTATATTTCTATGATTCTACTATTGAATTCTCAATGAAGGATTGATAGAGGTTTCTTGCGGAACAGTTTGATAGTATTTGGGGCAGTCGTGGAGCAGAGGCCCAAGATTGTGACTGTAACGACGATCCTGACTACCGGGCATGAATTGTTATTTAATAATATTTTCATTTCCTCGGTTCGTTCGTTTCTAAAAATTCGGCGGAAAGTGAAAGTGAACGGAGTTTAACACAAAATTCGTCTGTCTGGGGGATACAGTGTGAATATTATAATTTGATAAGAAATGAATTACGAAACTGTGATGCCTTACCGTCACACGGACACTCATATTAAAGGATTGAAGTAATAGTTTCTTTACAATAAAATGTGATATGTATATAAATTTTGTTAAATTATGGTACATTGTCTTTTAGCGTACATTAGTCTAATAGCACATATAAACCGCATTAAGTAAAATATGCTCGAATACACAACTACAATACAAGCTAACCAATTTTATATATTTTTTTCAAGTTTATTAGTAAAAATGTATCTTAGTAGGATAGGGTCTTCATCATAGTCTTACCTATTAGAGTGAATCTCCACACAAAATAGCTGTTTCCAAATTGAATTCTTATCCATTTTGTGGCTTGTTCCCAAATGCAGATCTCCGCCTTTCCTTGTATGTGGTCGCATACCGTAATCAAATTGAAAATTCCAGAGGGTTAACCTTAAAGACATAACTTTATACTTGATGAAAGTTAATACATCAAATTAAAAATACTTTCATTTGTTCTATTTATGTGAAAATCACTTATTATTTATATGAACTTTGATGTCAGCTTTATTAAAATAACATTTATAACAAGAATAATGTGAAACTATCAAGATTATTTTCACGAAATAAAACCTTTCGAATTTGTGATCTCAAATTAGTAAAGTATGAAACGCCTCTTTAACGTCTAAGGTTTGTCCGACAAGCATAATACATCAATACGTTCATGTTTTCCTAAAAAGCAATAACTATTTACTTTATTTTTCGTTTAGCTTTACACGTCACGTTGTCATAGGATACGCAGAGGCAACCTGAGTATCTAGTGTTAAGAGATTCCGTTCCCATCAATACACTTCCGTTCTCCATAGAGCGAGCAAATTAAAGTATTAAATAGTTAATTTCCCCAAGTGGGAATCGAACTTACAAGCGTCGCGTTTACAGTAGCAAGTTTGTGACCCTTCTCCACGACGGGCCGCGATCAAAAACAATAACATAGTTATATAATATTTGTAAAAACAAACTGCTACTATATTTAACACCGTCTTGCTTACACCCACTAAACGCTAAGCAAATACGATCACTAAAATTGGTTAGCAACATGCGTAAGTTCGCCTTTAACTCGTATTAAACAAAACCGTTTAAAACTTTTAATATGTTAAAAGAGATTTATTCACGGAGAGCATGTCCTATCAAAATATCTCGGGCCACACGTTATGTCGGCACATTCTTCTCCTAAATTGAAATTCTCGAACGCTATGCCTTCGTAAACGGGACGGGGTCATGAGCCAAAAGACAAATAGAATTTTCGATTAATACGATCAAACATATTTTTGTTGCATAAAAATTGAAGTGTTCTTGTGTTCTAGAGAAATTTTTGATTCGTTGTTCTGTAGCGGCAGGTAGCAAACTGATGTAGAGAAAAGAGGTGGAATTAGCTGGGTCGGTTTTCAATCTCTTTCTATATTAAAAAACGCATAATACTTTATACTATACGAGGTCGTAGGGGCACTGTGTGCATACAAGTAAAGTCGACTGTTTGTGGGTTCGATCCCTACTCGAGGAGACGAAATATTTATTTAAATTAATATATTCATTTCTTCACTCTGGTATGGAGGCAAAGCGCGGCATTGAATTCCACCACTCAACACGCAATGCCTCCAGAATTCGGTTGAAAGTGTGGAACGAAATGTCTTAACACTATTATTATTACAATAATCCCGCTGTGCGGGATACGGCGTGAATCTGATTTGATTTTTTATTGTATTATCTTATCTTTAACTTATCCACATTTAAGAAAATGCGATCAACGAGCATTCACAGTAAAAACATACAGCAAGTGTATTTAAATTCTTTTATCTTTTGTAAATCGTATTATAATGGGAGATAAATAAATTTTTGTATACTTAGTTTTGCCTACAACTAAATATTAAACTTACAAAGGGAAAAGAATAAAGGAAAAATCTATTCAATACAGTTAGATTCAATAGCACTATCAAAATGTACTAGATAAAGGCAGGCTACTCCGTTCAAAGCTCATGCGAAACAAGCCTTTCATTCCCGGATCAGTGGACGAGACCTATCAGGGACTTATGCAAAAGTATTGTATATACACATGTATCACGAGCACCGCAAAGCGAAGAAGAACGACGATAAATATATTTCTACAAAGAACCGAATGTCTATTTTTTCAACACCAGACAACAAAGACCTCAATCTGCTTGAATTTTAACTAAGATAGTGTGCAAGGAAAACTTAAATTATATTACGTTATTTCTTATTTTCATTTAGAACATTGCATGATATCAGTTTTTTTTTTCAAATGACAAAATATATTTGTTTGAGAACTGGATTTGATTCCGCGAATTCGGCGAGGTATTACAAAAATGCTTCTGAAAATATAGCTTCAAAGTAAAAGCGTTCAAAGTAAGAGTGTCAAAATTATTAAAATAACTGTAAAGTAAAGGTGGTAATATAAGCGTAAAAGTCGTTCTCTTTCATAACTTACATAGACCCTTGAGTTTCCTTTGAAACTGTACTGCACCTGAATTTTAAGTATATTATTTGATTCAATTTTCAATTCACAGTACATTGAATTTTTATCCACAAAATGCAATAATCTACAAAGTATGTAAATGTGATAGTCTCCTTCAAATAATATTTTTGAAATTTACAAATATCAAGTTAACAGATTAATTCACCATTATTTTGCAGGATAAACAAAGATACTATCAGCATTATATTTAAGTTTTTCATTACTTATAGTTATACGTATACGCTGCTTGTAATTTAGAGAGTGACACTGTTGTAAGATATAAGAGACGAAGGTAAATATAATTGGAAGTGAATCTCTCCATTCTCCATATTGGATCAAAATATAACACTACACTTTATCAAAACAGACCATTGAAACAAAATTAAATTGAACATGAACATTCTCCCAAGCTCTCCAAATCTCGGGCACCAGGACAAAGACAATAATAAAAAAAAGTACAATAAAATTTAAAAAAAAAACTCAAAGATATTCTAAAAATAAACTTGCATTTAATAAAGTAATTATAAAGGAGAGTCATGCATTATATTTTCGCTCATTAGAAGTATTTATTTAATTTACAACGACTGGAGGCCGACGATAAGCTGAGGGGCGTGCGCGCCTTAGACTCTGTCGACTGAATAACAATGCATACGGGTGCCTAAAATGTTACGCTTATTTAAGAAAATTATTAGTACAGTTTTACGTAAAAACGTTAAGTTTTTTATATTTTTTATATTCCGTAGCATATTTTACATTTTTGTAAGTGTCGTAGTTCTGCCTACTATTTGTAATGGGTTCAATTCTCTGGTCTGTCACTATACACAAACTTAACCAAAATTTACCAAAATTTAAAAACTCTTGTCTCTCTTTCTCGTACCAAAAAATACGATAACATATAAAAAATATTAACGTCAATTTACTGTAGAAAATGAACATCAAATACAATGACGCCAGCTTGACGTTAGATGAAATTACGTTAAAGAATTCACTGACAAGAAAAAAGTTGATCGTATCTAAGCTACGTAAAAATAATATAGCTTGAGACAAGCTGAAGCTTAAGCTGAGCTGCAAATGTAATTTGCTTCCTAATTCACTGAACACTTTTATCGCAGTCTTTAAGGAACTAAGTTGAACTTTATTAAATGACGTATGTTAATGAAATAATTTTTTATACAAAAAAGCTTTTTATCAGAATAAGTTTTTGTTTTTATTTTTACATACATTTATTTTATATTTGATGGTAAAATATTGTATTTACTTATTTTCATAAAAATAATCTATTATATAATTCAACTTATTTTCATCTCTAACTACTGTAGATACGACAAAAGGCGATAAAACAATTGTATGCTAGTTTGTGAAATATATTAAAGAGCTATAAATAATAATAAAAATAATAAATATGCTTTATTACGCATAAAAAAAAAAACAAAACAACATACAGACTTAATAAAGGAGACCTTATCGCTTAAAGCAATCTCTTCCAGGGAACCTTTGGATGTTGGAGTTGTATAAAAGTGGGCGGTGCATAAAAAAGAAAATTTACATAATTAATAAAATTTTATATATTTATATTTATATCTTATGTGACGTAAGATAAAGGCTTGCATTTTAAATTTTCCTTTGGCAGAACCATCCTTAACAAAGGATTTGTTTAAGTTTTTTTATGATTTTTCCTATTTATAAGTTATAGGTAGTAAGTTTATACATAATATCTTTCCATAAGTGAACATTGTATTATTCTCGTAAATTTCTGTACAAACTGATTTATATGAACCTCGACACGCGTAACATGTGTAAGTTGACCCACGTCAGAGGCGCAAAGTGCTTCGATAACCGGCGTAACCGCGGCCTATCGCTTTTTGATAGCATCGCTTTCCCAACTTGCCATCTGGCGGCCATTAGGTTCGGGCTCGGGATATTGAAAAAGTGATATGCCAGACACGCTACTTAGGTTCCCGACTTCCCGTTGCCTTCGTGTTCAGAAAACTGCGTCGTACTCACATTGAGGAAATAAATTCATAAGTCATCGTCGTGTCTTTGCACACAATGTTTAAAGTGTTCCTTTATATTTTTTTTATTAGGTATGTTTTATTTCTATATTGCTTTCTGTAAATTTATGATCTTTATTTTTTGCCAGATAAACATAGCGGAGAAGCGGAGGTCAATACGCACTTAGTCTTCATACCAGTGCATGGAAATGAAAACAATTTATTCCCCCGAGTAGGAATTGAACCCCCGATTGACGTTTTTATAATCGGACGCTGTTGCATTGGGTTGAAAATTGTTGTTATTTTTTTATAATTTCTCTTTTGGCTATATGTACTAAAGAACTTTTGAAAAATACTTTTTAGAATACATATAAATATTTTAACGTGGCGGGGTTTGAACCCGCGCCTCCTGGAAATCGTGAACATATGGCTTAGTTGATCAGAGCGTTTGGACGGTTTCCAAGTGGCGCGGGTTCAAGTCCCGCTACGTTCAAATTTATTCAATTTTAATTAATTTGTTACACACGATCCATTG
Organism: Heliconius sara; assembly: GCA_917862395.2. Taxonomy (NCBI): domain Eukaryota; kingdom Metazoa; phylum Arthropoda; class Insecta; order Lepidoptera; family Nymphalidae; genus Heliconius; species Heliconius sara. The sequence goes on along the minus strand of OU860789.1, from coordinate 16,090,060 downwards.
CATATTTTTAAGAAAATAATTGAATAAAATTCATCCTTTCTAATGGCTTTATAAGTGACTTATTAATTTAACTGGCATATCGGTCTCGTATTTAATCTATTAAACAGTTAACTCTGCGGTTGCATATTCAATTCCGTTCTAGAACAAATATTAATTAACAATTGTCCAAATTTTATTAATCGTTAAAAAACTTAAAAGTAGCAGTAACAATTTTAATATATTCCTATTGATTTGTGCCCAAATACAGTCTAAGCTAACATTCTAAAAATTTATTTGTGATGAAAATGATATGAAAATTTCAATCGAAATTGAAATTTCGAAATACAATAATCAAAAAAGTACTTGTTTAGTTACCTTCACATAACATATTTAAACGAATTACAAATGTTCCACCTTCGTACCTTTTAATTGTTATTCAGTTTATTCGTAGCGCGGTTGTTTTATTTATCTTACACGAATAATTCGTTTTCTCGTGAGAATAGTTTCAACACGTGCCTTGTCCAGACCAATTGACTGTAATGGACTTTCTGAGCTTTTCGATTTATTTATTAACGAAAGTTGGCTGGTAATTGCTCCGTGTATTTAATTATTGATCGATATATTGTTGTTGTTGTTGGGGTAATGAAAAATATTAAAAAACCTAATTATGTTTTTTATATGCTTTCAGGCCAGTCGCAGCGGCACTAAGTGTGACTGCGAAACTGACTGGTTGTGGGTTCAATCCCCAGACGAGGAGATAAAATATTTACTCAAATTTATATTTCTATTTCTTTGCTCTGGTGTCGAGGCTAAGCGCGGCGTTGAAGTCTGCCACTCAAAATGCAATGCCTCCAGGATTCGACAGAAAGTGGGGAACGAAGTGTCTTAACACAAGGCTCCCTCTGCCTACCCTGCTGTGTGCAGGATACAGCGTGAAGCTGATTTGTTCATTTATTGTATGTTTTTTATATGATATTTACTTTACACGTCATATTACGTCACTAGTCCAGATCCCAGGGCTGGCGGCCTACGTAATTTTAGCAAAACTATTTTTTTAAGACTAAAAGTCTAATATGTAGTTAAGACGTATGCGTACTTACTAACTTGAAAGTGGGGCCTTTTCAGAGGTAACTTAAGGGGATGACCCTGGGATCTCAGTATACATGTTCATTTACTGTTAGTCGGACAAGTAAAAAAAATTAGGAAAGCATACACATGTCTATTTCTCAATCAATACATTTTGTTGATCTGTAAAAAATCGAGAAATACAATAAAAATAAAATTCCTACACAATACAAGTATATTTAGGACGGCTCTCTTAAAACGACACCTAAAACAGTAGCTTCTCAATTAGAAGGTAAACTGTACAAACCGTAATATCAATATCAAATAGACGCTGTACACATTTCAAAAGCAAGTAGACTACGACCTCAGCAATTAAGTCGCTCGAAATATTTAATGAACAGTGCTAGTTCCGCGGCGGAAATGACACTTAATCGGCTTAACTTTGCCTCAAAACTTAACCCAAACACCCAACCAGACCTCCCCTTCCCTCCACCCTTCCCCCACTTGGCACTCCCTCGGACAATATGCTGCATCAAAGAAGTTGGAGAATGTGCAATTATGAGATTGTTTTAATTTAGAAACAATGTTGTTGAAGAATTTCCGTACTTCGACTCTGAGCTCTGCTTACCAGAACCAAAATTCTTGGTTTCGTATAACATTGTTTTAGGTTTATTACTTGTCTGATCTTAAAATTTTGTTTTTGTCGATTTCCATTCTTGCTTCACCAACTGTTATGGGTGGATGTGACTCTCAAATAATTGGAAACATTTTCCATAAATTTTATTGGACCAGGATTGCGTTGCGTTTAAATTTAACGACGATCATAAATGTTATATTGTTGATGTTTATACTTATTTATATTTCGAATAAGCAAGAACTATAAGCAGTACTTTAAATTCAAGAGTTCGGATATCCAATATATTTTAAGTACATTGTCCATACAATAGGCGATAAACAAACTTCATTCCAGACCCTCTTAAAATGGACTACACAACAATAACTAGACTGCGACGTCTCTTATACTTGGACGTCCGAAATAAAGTTAGGGCCAACATTTAACTAGTTGTGGCAAACAAATCCAAGTGTGACTCTAGTGGCACAAACTGCGGCCCACTCTCCTCCAAACAGCGTAACGACTTCAAAAAAGTTAGCAAAATTTTGTATCGCGGAATAGTTTGCTTTTACATAGTCCTACGAAAAAAATATTAAGTTAGCGTCAAAAGCTAAGTGATTTCTTTCCATTGTGCTTAAACTTTTTTAATTTGAGCGTTTATGAATTAAAAGAAGTTGGCATTATTAGCCATAGATATAGAAACATCTTTTTCTTTTCAAATTAATCCCAAAAGGTACTACTACCCTGTAGGTACGATAAATAGTAGGTACCTTGTAGGTACCTAGTATTTATCCTGTGTTCATACTTCTATGTTGTGATTTTCAATGTTGGTTAAGTTCAACGACGTGTCCAACTCCGCCTTTTGCTTTGCAAAGTTAATTCGTAAATTCTTAATTTAGTTAGCGTTTAACTCCAACTACTAACTGAGTTTACCAACGAGCGCTTAAGAAAACGCTAAACTAAATGTAAAATATACTGTTAATATTGACATATTTTTGGTATCAAATATTATCTTATAAATTGTAACTCGCTGTTACTGAATAAAATATTAAATATTTTACTGCACTGTTCGGACTGAAATGCAAATTTCGCTTCCGCAAAAAGTTTTACAGAAAATTTACTAAATATATTTTTATATGGCCGTATCATCTTTTTATATATTGGATTTTACACATAATTTTCAGTTAATACACTATAAGGCCGGACTCCACCAAAGCGGAGACGTACGAAGAAGTCCGAAACGGAGAATTACAAGACAAGATTTCCATTGAAGACGAGATGTAGGAATAACGAAACTCGACTAACGAAAAACGAAAAAATTTTAATATTTTGCTGAAATGTGACTTGCTAAATTTGAGTCGTTTTCTCTTATCTTACAAAATCATACAAATTGGTCCAATTCTGATAAGCATGAGCTCGTTCAGCATCGAAGATTGCTATACAATTTAATATGATTGTACAAGTAATGTGTTTGTTGTTTACCATAACGCATTTAGGGGCTTCTAGTATAAACGTACAGCTGGTAACACGTAATTTTAATTGAGTTCGAATATCACTCAATCTGGAGTGTATAATGAAGACATTTTCTATTTTAGCAGAGTAGGAAGAGTGAGTCTTGTTTTAAGATACAACGTTACCCAATTTTCAACGCTCGATGCATTGTGTATTATGTGGCGAATCTTAGCGCATTGCTTTGTCTAATTTCCAGAATTAAATTAAAATATTAAATTTTTTTGTGGAAATCGAACCCATCCCATTTCACACGCTTGTAACACGATGCCCCTTTTACTTTACATACTTGTTTATTTTATTTTATTTAAATCTTTTATCGAACACAATATAAAGATACGCCAACAGAAAAAAATAGTTTAATGCTAATATTCCATTGCATACATTCTCTATCAGCTTGTCAAGTGGAAAATAAATGTAGTTATAAGCGTGCAAAATAATGTGATTTAAAATGAAATAGTTATATGTATATATATTTATAAACTGACTTACATATGTATCTAACTTAAAAAGATTATGATTAACTTTATAGCTCAAGAAATCATTATTTTCTATTAATTGTATAACAAAAACACTAACTAAATCAAAAATAAAATATAGTAGGTACGTAAACAAAACTTAGGTTGTTCTTCGTATTAAGGCAGCACAAAATTTTCCTAGCTAAAACATTTTCCTAGTCGAATCTTTAATGATGTACAGTAGGCCATCCTTTACTGGCAACAACAATAGGGCATAATTCACTGCCCGCCCCGTAGAGAATCTGAACGGAATCACTGAACCAAAATGTAAATGAAACAGTCGTTTTATTCCTGTATCGAGTCTTCAGGTCGGCGTTTAACTATATTTGATACTTACATTACCTTAATTGCAAAATTTTATATTTCAACTGGCTGGATCGCATTTGCCAATTTTCTTTTTTGTAGAGCAGCAGTTATTAAAATTTGGATTGAAAATATGAAATTTTATCCGAAAAAAGTATTTTGTCGTGATTTTCTTTTACATAAATTATTTAAAATATTATTTGATTACATTAATATTACGTAAACCGACTAAATATACAATTTATTTGTTTGAATAATCATACGAAATCTTAATTCTAATACAAGATGAATTCTACAGTATAAAAAAATTGTTAAAATTACACAGACCTATTCAGAACGTTAAATATTTTTTGTATTATCTAGTTACTTCATCCAACAAATTACAAAATTTATTTAAGAATAGTTTATTTTAATAAAATTAAGGTTATTTACTGCTTAACATTTCGATTCCGGTCAGTCATTGTAATCCCGTTTCCACAAAGAGCATCACCAAGACGCAGACACTTGCTATTCACAGGAATTCCGGAATCATTTCGTATACTGAAAATGTATGCAGAGCGCAGAGTATGTAAAGCAACGTTCGCAATAACGATCCGACTTTCTAACTGACTAATTTTAGTTTCTATTTTCATTCTATAGTTTAACTTTAACGTACACGGTGCTATTTTATTCATAATATATTAAGTATATAATAAGTTCTTTGATTTTCACGATTATTACACATTTTAAAAGAAACTATTTTAAAGTCCGTGGTCACGGGTAGATATGTCTACCCGTGACCACGGACTCCTGCAAAGTGTTCGAAACGTCGGGTTTCCAAAAATGTATAAAAATACAAAATATACGCGATTAATCCGTTTAAAATAGTTTCATTTAAAATATTAAGTATATTCCTATACTAAATATTGTTGAATCTAATTTGAGCATATTTTTACAAAAACAACTTTATAATTGTTAATAACGTATTTTTGTTATAGTATGGAAAATAAATATTATACGACATATAATTAAATGGTAATATATTAGATTATTTTTAGATTAGAGAATCAAAAAAAGATTTGCACACAAAATTATACATAGTCACAAACAATATATATTGAAATTATATTAATAAAATCGTATTAATAGGTCATTAAAAATTCAAGTTTGTCAGTTTAAATTTTAATTACAACTTTACCATCGGCTTGGACTGTAAACCTGGTAAATACATTTTGTTTTATTCGTTACGTAATTTTTTATTCCATTCAAAAATATACAAAATTGACCTTAATTTTTTTAACATATAGTAATGATAATACATAATTATTGTTTTTTTAACTACGTATTTTGTCTCTCCTGATAAATTGGCTGTTTACACAGGCTTACAGTATAAACCAACGAAATATATAATATAATCGGTATTAAGTGGAAACCAATTTGGCAGAAAGTGGGGACGGAGTGACTTTACACTAGGTTCCCTGTGCCTACCATGATGTATGCGGTATACAGCATGAAGCTGATTTTTTAAGCGGAGACAAATAATAGTCGGAACACGACATTTTACAGTAGTCTGATCGTGATCGTGGTCTCACACGATTTTTAGCCAGATCAGCTGAAATAGTTTAATCTAAAATAAATAACAATGTTGTTTATGTCATACGTTCATAATCACATTACTATACACAAGGACCATTGTAAGTCAGTGTAGCATACAGAAGTCACTAGTAGATCCAATCTTCCGCTGAATGTCTACAAATAATTCAGCCATCGCTATTCTATGACCAAATAGATAGTCTTCACTTCCGACACATGTTTCCTCGGACACGACACAAGGCACTGGTCACGTAGAATATTGACGCCTCCAGCCATCCATTCGCCGGGGAAAAATATACTATCTGAGCCAAGATATATTATTTTTAAGCTTTAAAATGAACCTTGTTTTATATATTTACAAAGTATATGTAATTTGAGGCTAGTCGTTGTGGAAAGGCACAAGGGTTTGACTGTAAACGTGACAGGTTGTGGGTTCGATTCCTATCCGAGGAAATGAAGCATTTAATATTCTCATTTCTTCGCTTTAGTGTCGAGGCAAAATCACGGCGTTGAGGAGTGAAGAGTCTTAGCAAAATAAGTTCTTTGATTTTCACGATTATTACACATTTTAAATGAAACTATTTTAACCGGTTTAATCGTGTATATTTTGTATTTTATACATTTTTGGAAACCCGACGTTTCGGACACTTTGCAGTAGTCCGTGGTCACGGGAAGACTGAGGTGGCATTGGTCTGTCAGTTGACATAATTACTATATCAAACTACCGCCAACAATTTCTTAATTTCCTCGCGTACTGCCCTGGATTTCTGCAGAATGAGCTGACTGTATTTTGCCCTCTGGTATGGTGAATTTGAGACTTCAATGATTTTATGATTGGGTCCACTTGGGACCCAATCATACAAAAGATTCCAGCCGTCCTCTCTAGTGAAATTAGGACATTTTTTTATTTCAATTGCCTAAACTCCAAATCTTCATTAAGGAAAATAGACTCCAGAATTATCCGCAGGGTTATTGAAATACAAAAACATCCTTATAATCGTGAAAACCAAAGATCTTACTATACATATGTTAGTTTTTATTATAGAATATTATATTTTTATTTCGGTTCACCTATTTGTAATTTTATGTTTGTAGCTCTTTTTGAAGAAAAGACCTATATATATTATACTATATTTTTTTAAAACAATACACTCTCTTTCTTATTTTGTATCATCAACATTTTGTATCAATCTCTTAATAATGAAAAACGACAGGCACATGCTAGTATTTATTTAACAACATTACTTTTATGATAGCTTAAGTAGATTTTAAAAAACAGATAAAACAACAACAATAAATTATCAGATCGACTGAACGATACGAAACCGATTGCGCTCATTTCGATTAACCTTAATGTGAAGATACACCTATTTAAATACGGACACGTACTGATTACGTCGATTAAAAACATCGCTTTACCTTTTTTTTTGCGAAACATTTAAGATTTTTATATTATGTATAAATCATTCTAAATTGTTAATATATGATTAACGAGAATTTCCTTATAAGACATCTCTATAACTAATTAAAAGTATATAAAATTGAAAATTATTATATGTACGAAATAATATCAATATTAAGATCGAACATTTAACTCCTTGACTTTCTTCCTTGGTTCTTCTCAGGCTTGGAGCATTTACTCTAGTGAACTATGTTAATCATTTAATGTTTACAAATGAAGCACGTAAGTTCTTGTATTAAATAAAATTCTTTGACTTTAATTTAGAATGAGGTCATCTTGACGCAGCGATACAGCGATCTGACTGACTTTGCATAGGTGTAAGTATTTATATTTCCCCGTTCTTGTAAATCAAGGCAAGACGTTGAAATCTACCGCTCACAACGCTTTGTCTTGAATTCGGGTGGAAAGCGAAGGGCGGAGTGTCTTGACGTTGGGAACTCTCTGCCTACCCAGATATATATGGCACATTCGTAAAACTGACATAAATATATTTAAAAAAATAGAAAAAACTAAAAAAACAAAAAAATAAAAAAAACACTAAAAAAACAAAAAAAAATAAGAAATACACACTTTCAAAATAAATAGAAGAAAAACTTTTTGAATTAGAAAAGTTACATTAGAAAGAGACTGCAATTGCTCTAATTTTTCTACGAGGTCAGTTTGCTAAATTGCATTTTAAAATTTTTGTTGCGTAAGAATATGTTTTTTAACAATCATGTTTTTTTTTTGAAAATGAATTCTCTAATATTTCCTATATATTTGCAGCTTTAGGTCTGGAGCCGGACTTCTTGTACCCGTTGGAGAACGTGACGATTGCGCAGGGAAGGGACGCGACCTTCACCTGTGTGGTCAATAACCTGGGTGGTTACAGGGTGAGTGGCGACTCCGCCACCGCCAGGGTGTGTATCAAACCTACTCAATACAGCTATCAAATAGACGAGCACTTTCACTGAGCACTTTATTTGAGATCTATAATTTTTATAGCTGAAAGTCAAGCGTTAAGAAGAATTGTTATTTTTTAAATTAATAAATATTTAGGGTTGAGACATTTATGTTATTTCTCAATTATTTCTTTTCAAAAATACTTATGTAATGTTTTACTTTCCTATGTTATTAATGACGTTACATTAAATTAATCGAGTGTAACAAAGTATTTTATTATTATTGTATTCTTTCTAAGTTAATTGTCACTACTATCATTTTATATAATTTTAACATAAATAAAAATATAATGTTTTTTGAAATATTAGTAAAGAAATAAATAAATAATCACCACTATGATTATAGATCTCAAGAATAGACAGCTGCACTTACTTCCACACTTCCTAGCACACAATCTTCAATGCACTTCTTTCACTCACCTTATAGAGACTATCTCTATCTTAGAATAGAGTATAACACTAACTTGACTGCACAGTCTTATAAGTTTGTTTACTGTAGCATAGTTAGCAAAACAAAGCACAACTTGCACCGACACCAACACCTGCACATAGAATAAAGACTCAAGAATATCTAATATACTATTGCAACTATTCCAACAAAGAGAAACGTATTCTTGAGTTTTATGATATGTATATTTTGCACAATTCCACTTGCTACGTCGGTTAAATGAGCATGTAAATTAAGAGCACTAGTTGTTACTCTCATACAAAACTAAAATTAAAATTAAAATTAAAAATCCTACCTATTCAGTTACTCTATAAAATATAAAAACACGAGACTAAAATATTTACCTATATAAAAATTTTATAAAACACATTGCAAAAGCCATCAAACGGACGAAAATGTAGTGTGCATTCCAGTATCAATTAATTTGCAAAGCGAAACCGCTAATCCACTACGAAGCTATTCCATTTAGGCAAGGAGAACCTTGCAAAACAGTCACTTTACGAAATTAAAATAAAGCCAGGACAAACCCCCTTAGTCCCCGTTCAATCATTTCGAGAGGCAGTGCTCGACTGTCCCCACTGTTAATCTACATCTGGTATTGTATTGTCGAATTGTTCGATATAATACGTGAGCTTGTAGTTAAAACCGGACTGATACTTCAAAAAAAGGTTGCAATTATATAGATTAAAGACGACTAAATATTTAAATATTATGAAATTTCAACGAGATTCTATGCTACGGTAGTATCATTTTATCTATCTAACTTTATATTTTTGCTAGTAATGTTTTTGTTGCAACAATGTTTTTGACATACGAGTACTTATTCAGAATTGAATATACAACCATTGTGTTCAATAAAACGCAACAGAACTGCGCAATGATAACATCAATTAATATTTCCTTATATATAACTAAAGATGAAATATCGTCGTACCACTATTTCTTTCGTTCCGATACAATCATTTATATCCGCTCCCATGTGGCCACTGAGACCGAATATTCTACTCAGAAACAGGTCAGTGGATTTCCGTTACCGTAGAAGTCCCCAAACCGATACAATCGTTTGCTTTCTATATCGAGAATATTCTGTAATTACACATGTACGAATTATGATACATTCCCTTGAGAAAAACCTAGCTACATATTAGTATCACTATCCAATTTAGAGTGTAACAATCTACGTATATTGTCTACTAGCGGCCCGCTCGCGGCTTCGCCCGCTTAAACCACAGAATTATTTGCTTAATACGCTAAAATTATGTTCGTGTTTTAATATACCTATAATGTATGTTTGCAACGCAGTCGCATTTTCGTACCACCCATAAGAGAGATGCAACTGTCAATATATTAATTTCTTTAAACTTTTGCCTTAAGGAGTCTTTAGGACCTAAGTTATAGTTATAGATATATAGTTATAGTAATATCGCTTACTTACAATAAAATCCTAACTCATCGGTGTCTGTACGTGGAAGATATATAAGAAAAATTATTATTACGGACATTTAACAATGTAATAGAACTTGGTCAATTTGTCTGTTTATCTGTGCGTTCAGGATAATAGAAAGGGCTTAACCGATTTAAGTAACTTAACCTAACTTTGTGCCCCTGCGCCGCGATGGCCTTTAATATTAATACAGAATGGAAGCGTCAGCGCTCCTTTTACGGGGGCAATATATAGGATAAAATATTTTGAGCCCATACCTAAAGAAATTAATCAAGATACCTCAACAGTTTAGACGTAGACTTTTTTTTTCATTTCACGATCGATGTTTATTCATACCTGTATTTCGTGTGACGCAGTTATGCATTGATACCAATAACGTTAACACATACTACTACAAAAGTATTACTAAAGGTTAAGCAACTTTGAACTTTGTCGCCATACCTACGACTCGATTTAGGAATGAGGCGTATGCGGCGGTTTCCCTTTGATAGGCTTATGCCTGTTTGCGTGTTTAATGACAAATAGCGTTTTATTTTAATATCAACGATAATATAAAATTTATTTTGTATGAAAAATTACTTTTTCACTTTTAGGATTTTTTTATTGTATTAGGCTTTTATAGAGTGATTAACTATGGTTTCATTTAAAGTGGTGCTGACAAAAACACAAATTGAGCATATTTAATATTTATAGTGATTTTTTCGTGAATAGAACTAATAGTTATTACAATACTTGCGAAGAAAGCATATTTTAGACATTTTTTAAATTCTTATACCTTTTGAAAAACTACCAACATTCTTATCGTTAATAAATTATTTTTTTCAAATTAAAAAAATGTCTAAGTTTTTCATCATAATGGCACGAAAATATTTAAAATGTTCAAAATTAAAAGTTCAAAAATGTTGATTAAAAATAATTATACTGCAGGAGGATACCGTTATATATACTGTTTCTTTATGATATAATGTAGAATAATATATTCTTTAGAGAAATCACACATTCCTCTTCACATTTTTTACTCTTTAACTATACGTAAATATATATTTTAGAGGTTACTCTGTACTAAGATGGCAGCTCTGTTCCCGCATTTACGTCCCACATATATAGAAATATAAATCATTGGAAAGAAAAGCGGAAACGCAATTTTATTGCATTTTTTCTTTTTTTCATACTTGAAACGTATTAATAAATTTACATACAATTCATTTGTTTCGAATATAACATTAAGATTGATTCATAAAATAAATTTGATATTTCCCTAACATGATTATTTCATGTATTTTTTTACATACAAAATTTTGATTAAGTTCTCTTGAGAAATATATCTACTATAAATTAATATAACGTCCCTACATGCCAATGATTAAAACGTATTAACATCACCACGTGATCCATCTATTATAATCACAACATAAAATTTTATAAAATACAGCAACCAGCTCGCGGCTTTACCCGCTTAAATTTGTGAATTATTTGTTTGTTTCGGTACAGGGAATTACGTTCCTGTTGTAATAAATAATGTATGCTTGCAGTGCACTTATGATTTCTAATGTGAAAATTATTAAAACCATGACATTTTTGATTTTCATTAAACAAATTACTATTGGAGCAATTAACAAAGTGATAGAAACAGCAACAATAATATTTATAAATTTTGTCGGTTTCTTGGTATTTCTGTTAGTCGACGCTTATCTCAGAAACGACTTAAGCGATTTAAAGAGCTAAGACGTGAGAGCGGTGCGGGAGCGGTACAATCGGCTTAATTGTTTTTATTGTAATATTCGTCATGTATGAATGGTGTAATGATTAAATAACTGACCTTTATAGCTATTTATTTATATCTTCATAGATAAATGATAGCTTTGTTGGGCACTCCTAATTTTTAAGAAAATAAATTTGATCAAAATACATTTAATTATTTTAAGATAATAATTAAAGTAACATATAAAATCTTATATATTATGTTGTAATTATTACAACGCATGCAAGGAAAAATCACTTTATTAAGTTGTTTAATTCTATTAGAATTATAAAACTTACTAAAAAAATATTTAATATATTAAATATATAGATATCACATTAGTATCAATACTTTACTGGTAATAATAATTGAAAAAAATATACACTACATCCATACATCCATACATCCACACGTCCACACATCCATACATCCATACATCCATACATCCATACATCCATACATCCATACATCCATAGATCCATAGATCCATAGATCCATACATCCATACATCCATACAACCATACATCCATACATCCATACATCCATACATCCATACATCCATACATCCATACAACCATACATCCATACAACCATACATCCATACATCCATACATCCATATATCCATACATCCATACATCCATACATCCATACATCCATACATCCATACATCCATACATCCATACATCCATACATCCATACATCCATACATCCATACCTACCTACCTACCTACCTACCTATCTACCTACCTACCCACCTACCCACCTACCTACCTACCCACCTACCTACCTACCTACCTACCCACCTACCCACCTACCCACCTACTCATCTACCTACCTACCTACCTACCTATCTACCTACCTATCTACCCTACCTATCTACCTACCTATCTACCTACCTACCCCACCTACCCACCTACCTACCTACCTACCTACCTACCTATCTACCTACCTATCTACCTACCTATCTACCTACCTATCTACCTACCTACCCACCTACCCACCTACCTACCTACCTACCTACCTACCCACCTACCTACCTACCTACCTACCTACCTACCTACCCACCTACCCACCTACCCACCTACCCACCTACCCACCTACTACCTACCTACCTACAGTGTTCACATAACAGGAAAACAGACAAACAGACAACAGACAAACAGACAAAATTCCAAAAATGTTGGAAATAGATTCTGTTAGTTATCCTTTAACACCCTAGCTAATTTTTTTTAAAATATTTTCAATGTACAGAAACGACTTTTCTACAGATTTATTATAAGTATAGATATAGATTAGAGAAATAGACAATATACGTAGTTAGAAATGAACTCGTGGGTTCAAACAAAATGTACTTATCCAGGAACGACGGACGAGGTAGATTGAAAAATCTGATACCTCACAGACTAACTCTGTACCTCCAACAGCAGCAGTACCTGATCACGCCTTTATATGTACATATGTATGTATAACTCAAATGAAAAAGTTCTAAGCAACAGTATTGAATTTCATTCCGTACTTATCGTGGTCACGTGTCAGTTACACATATTCCAAATATGGTAAGGTGGCATTGATATATTTTATTATGTTTAAAGATAAAAGATCTAAAGATCTTCGACGAAATTTACAAAGACTTTTGGATTTGATTTAAATTTCGTAATTTGATTTTGAAAAAGTGTGGGATGAATTTACCTACTGTGGACTCTATAAAATTCATGGCTAGGAAGAGTGGGAACGAGATGTGTCGTGACGCATAAACGTTCCAAAACTTAAGTTTGCAGGCGCGCTAATTTTGTACAAAATGAGCTACAAATACTTATATAAGTTTGTAGTGATTTTTTTTCTGTGATATACCTGTACATTATTTTTTCCTTTATTTATACTTTAAGTTCTGAAATAGAAGCCTTTTCTACGTCAACAGGAAGTACCCCCTAGGTTTTGATTACACGATGTATTTCATACTATATGCGGCGATTATACGTGGACTTATAAATTTAAAGTTTTTTGTATTTCAAGGGGATGTAGACGTGTATATTTAATATTATTTTGAGTTAAAGCTTTTGAAAAAAAAAGGTTATTGACAGACCAACAGATAAACAGAAATCACAGGGGGTATAGGTGTTCAATCTGTTTTTTTTTCTTTTGAGGTACGAAATACTAAAATTTATATTTTATTATATGTATTTTGCTTAACATATGCCATTTTTAATAGGTATATAATTAGTAAATTTAATTATACAATATGAATACACACTTTTCATAATCAAATACCAATTACAATACTCCGATATGCACCGCTGGTATGGATGAGTTTGGAAACTGGTAAATATTGAACAGCTTTTAATTTTAAGCAATGCACCATATGATGTAATTTTTGGGAAAAATATCGAGTTTTATTTTTGTAATATATATTTTATATATTTTTTTGAAATGATACAAAAATTACATCAACATTATCATAAATTATTCTGGCCTTTGTTAGCAGTATTGCAATAATTTCATAAATATTGCTACAAAGGACAGATAAGTTATATTTTTCTTTTCGTTTAAGAAAAATAGTTTTATTACATCACTATCGTAGAGGTTCACATTAGTGAAGTGCACAAATTAGTGTTTGATGCACACGCACTTTATGGTTCAAGTCTGTGTAGAACACTTTCCTGGTAGCCCCTACTTCTTGTAGTGCACTCTATCTTGCACCCTATTATAGATGTACCTACTATTAATTTAATAAAATAAAATAATTACTTGAATCAGTTTCTTTAAATTTAATATAAACAGGCTAACCATTTGATTTTGATATAAAATGAAAATATTGCAATACAAAAAAATGTCTAAAGCGTCATATTTTCATAGATATTTTCTTCTTTTTTATAACGCGCTATGCAGGAAATTAGCTTCTATTGCGATGTCGTCGCTTTTGGTAAAGCGGGCAAAACGAGGGCGTTCTCACAGTACGCCCGCAGTACGCCATAGCGGCGACCAGACGAAAATGTAATTAAAAATTCCGAGAGCATTTTGCGAGGCGCTCGCAACAAGATAGTGTTGCCGGCGCTCGAGGATCGTTGTCATGACTGCCTCTTGGGAAGTATTCGCGTGTAATTAGACTTGTGCGCTGTAAAAGTCTTCATCGTTTACATTTTTGCAACCGCTAACGCTCTTCCATAGATAACAGGAAATAATATTAACCACGATTGAAATTCAAAAGTTCCTGAGATATTGTTGTCGTGTGTAACAAACACATGTAAAGAATATTCGAATGTATTCCCCGAGGCAGGTAGCATGGATCAAGGCGGACACAAAGGCGATTCTAGCGATTCACGAGCACGTGATCACAAACAACGCCCGCCTGAGTGTTACGCACAACGACTACAACACGTGGACGCTCAACATTCGGGGGGTGAAGCGGGAGGACAGGGGACAGTACATGTGTCAAGTTAATACGGATCCCATGAAAATGCAGGTATGTAAAATAATTATTGTTTTCTGTTTTTTTTTCTTTTGGTATTTTTGGAATAGATTTTTTTTTTGGATTTGAGTTTTTTACTTTATTATATATCGCTTCTTTGCTTATTTTCCGCAAATATAGATACATCGTGCAAAACTGAAGCTCCAGGTCGCACTTTGCTATTTATTATTTATATGGATTGGTGGATTGGTCCTAAACCAAATATAACATTTTAAAAAGTTAAAAATAAAGTTTTAAAAATAAATATTTTTAACGTTCGATATTTTTATTTCAATATTCTATCGACAACATGAGGAATAATTTATTAATTATTTATTTGCAGACAGCATTTTTAGAAGTGGTCATACCTCCTGATATAATCTATGAAGAGACCTCTGGTGACATGATGGTACCAGAAGGTGGTTCCGCTAAGCTTGTATGTAAGGCGCGCGGATATCCACCGCCTAAAATTGTATGGAGGAGAGAAGATGGTGGTGACATTATATCTAGAGGCGGACCGCAGGGGAAAACGAAAGGTAAATCAATATTGATACAATATACTTTGATTAATATATTATATTTTTTACATATTGAACCATCTCTCGCTATTTTGGAATGAGAACTTAGTGTTGATACTCCGTTTTCCTTTTTCATTCTACTTTATAGAAATTAAGTTAATTTTAGGATGATTATGGGCAGAGTGTAGAGCACAAAGCCCATTTTGTTAAACCAAGTGAAATGGACAAATATATTTGTGAATATAAGAAAGCCGGGGCCAGTCGTGTGCCCATGAGACTAAAAACACGACAGGTTGTGGTGTGGGTGGACAATATTTTATAATTTCATTTCTTCGCTGTAGTGACGGAGCGTGGTGTTGAGTTCCGCCACTCAACACGCAATGGTTCCAGAATTCAAAGGAAAATGATGAGCGAAAACCTTAACATTAGGCCCCGTATCCTTATCCTGCTACATGCGGGATACAACGTGAAGCTGAAAAAACAAATCCTGTGATCAAATCCATAATCAACGCAGTTACGACAATGTTGCTTTAATTGTAAATCCTACGATTTTTTTTCGCATATAGAAATATAATAAAAAAATCAACAGCTAAGTAATAAATAAAGAATTTTTGTAGCTCACATTCACCACACAAATAAAAAGTTATGTAATCCTTTTACTCGTATCGTCTTGTAGCTGTCAATGGACAAGACAACAGATAAGAATAGTCGATATAAATGTTACAACGTTATACAAATATTGACACGGAAACAGTACAATAGATGATGTCGAGCTTAATTTTTTCAACCGTCATTTATTATTGTCTTTTGTACCGTTATCATGTAAACACATTTTCCCCTAAGTAGGGTGGCTTAAATTTTCCACGTTTTTGTCTTGGTGCCAGATCGAAGAAACGGAATAATTCATGTCCCGATGCCCAAGTGGCGATTGAACCAACAACCGTCGAGTTACATTAGGGTGTGACTGTAACATACATATACAGGTTTCTACATAAAGCACCTATATTCCATAATCTACATATGAAATAATTAATAACCTATATTGACTAATATTTTAAAATTTAAAATTATAAACAAATGTAAAACATATCTTGAGAATGACACCAGTTGTTATATCATATTTTTTTATCTATATATAATAAGACAGTAAAAATATTTTGTCTGTACATTTAGTAATTTTGCCTGAAATGGATAGAGGGGCACTTAAAAAGATATAAATAATAAATAATATATAATATATAAGAGAAATAATAAAAAGCAAAATTTTTTTTTTAATTTCTTGTCTGTCTGTCTGTCGAGATGTATGGTCACATTTTTCTCTGAAAGTACTAAACCGTTTTACTTGAAAATTTCACCAATTGCTTTGTTTTAAATCAACTAACCTACTAAAGTTTGATACATTAAAAAAAAGTTATCGTCATTTGAATGAACTCAAGGCATTAGTTTGCCTGCGAATATTATATAGCAATCGCGCTGGTAAGATTCCTGGCTAAAGAATTACATTCAAACGTCTTGGTTATATGACTGTTGATAAAAATATATATTTTTTAAGCACTATTATACAATTTTATACAATAAAGTAAACAAAATTGAATTGTTAATGGAGATTACCTTCATAAATCATAACAGTTAAGTTTAACTCGTAATTAATTCAACACAGAGATAAAGAACGATTTGATCTTTAACGAAATATCAAGTACATACTTAGATTTTTTGGTTCGATTGTTTGAATTAACTCTATATAAAAATGCCTAAAACATCCTATCTACGTGTACACTATAATAACTACATATTTACCAATTGTACATTTATCTAATAATATATGCAACTAATTTAAAAACTGTACAGAAGTTAATATGCAAACATTACATCATTATTATTTTACAAAGAATATAATTAATTCTTACCCAAATTAATAATTTAACATTTAAGGCTGCTTCTGAAGCATTAAATTAAAGTATTCACTGACATCAACACATTTAATAGAGTTTTAAAATTATGATGAGACTTACATAACATAGATAAAAATAACGTAATGTTTCAAGAATATATACGGATAATAAATAATTTGCCTTTTTTTATATTTTATAAATATCTAATATCAACATTGGTCGTATTTTTAATTCAAAACGATCAAAAATTCTTATAGAAATTACGATAATGTAGTAAAAAAATAACATTAGAAGTCATTATAGTTGTCAATCCATTCTGTTTATTAAATTAATGTAGTTTCAGCGGGCGAAGCCGCGAGCGGGCTGCTAGTAATAAATAATTTAGTACATTAAATAATAATAATATAACAAAGTATATTTCTGTTAGTCTCAAACAAATAAAATTAAATTTTATAAGCACAAATGGAACAAACAAGGGTTATTTAAAATAAATCATGAAATAACATAAAATTTATAGGTCTAGAAATATCATGCAAATTTTATGGCTAACTGTTTGCGTGCCTTGCTATTATTAATAAGCAACCTAAAGGAAATATATGTTTATAAAGATCACTATCACAAGCTTAGCGGCTGTGTTAAGTTATGATATATTTTTTTCATTATATTTATCTCATTAGATTTATATATAGAAATACGTATGTACAAAATTTTTGTTTTTGGGAGGAAACTACATAAGACACTGTTTTCCATTTACCGGCGAATTCTGGAGGCATTCCATAATAAGTGCCGTAACTCAACACCGCCTCAACACCAGAGCCAAGCAAATGAAAATGTTTAATATTTCATTTCTTCGAATGAACCCACAACCTGACGCGTTTACATACACTTTGTGCTCCTGCGCCACGACTGGCTTTATTATTGTTTATATATATCTATAAAAGATTATTCCAGTATTACAATACAAACTAAATAAATAGAGTTATACCATAACGACTATTTAATTAAAACTTCAAAACATGTAGAGTGTGCCGGCTCATACAACTTACATGAGGGAGCTTGACCCTCAACAGAGGAGATCCGTTATGCATATATTAAATAGGTTAAACCAATACTGGATAAGGAAATACGATATAAATCGCATATAGAGCAATATAAACACCATTAACATTCCCTCTACTAACTCGAATGAATATTTCTTGTTTAAATATATTTTTTTCCTCGTGATGTATTATAATTTATCATTAAGACAATATTAATACATACATAATATGATGTAAAGAACCGACAGGAAAGTGGAATGGAGTGGAGTGTTTTAACAGTAGACTCCCTCTGCCTATCCTGATATATACGGGATGCAGCATGACGCAGCTGCTATTTATATAATAGTCAGTATAACAAAAAAAAGAAGCGGAAAAGGGCGAGTCGGGCTCATCCACCAAGGATTCCGTACAAAACATAGAGGTTTCGAGCTTTTTCCGAAATTCAAGCTTAGCATAGCCAGAGCCCTGTCATATTTAACCCTCCTTTTAATTTTTTAAGGATTTAACTACAAATGTATACTTTCAGACTTTTTCCTAAACTAGTACTACCTAAATGCTAGCTAAATTTCATAACTCCAGGTCAACCGGAAGTAACCTACTAATTTTGATTCCATTTATAGTGTTGAATTACGAATCAATAAAGTGATCTTATAAGGGTTATGTTTTTTCCTTGAAAGATACGGATCCCTACAAAAGAAACATAGGAAGTAAATACCACAATTATAATAACTTTAGATATATGAAGACAATTTTTATTATACGCGCTAAATGTCTGAAGAGTTTAATAAGAGAGCAACGAATAAATCAAAGCTTAAATTATTCAGTATTGAATCTTGGCAGTAACTCAGATCAGAGCACCACGGGGAGGTTCTATTACCATTCACACCGCCCTTTCTAATCCCGCTGGATTACAATCTCATACCACGATAGAATAATTATTCAATTGTACACCTTTGCATTTGATAAATTAAAATTTTATAATTATATTTTAAAAATCTGAAAGTAGCTTACGATGTATGTAGATTTAGAAATTCTATTTACATATATATTTGTATAATTTAATGAATCTCTTGTCTTAATAGAAAATCTTATAAAACACCTTATTATACTTTACTATACAAAAGAAAAAAACAGAGTATTTATTGTAAGTTTAAGTGTCAGCATTTGCAAAATATGAACACAGTGTACTAATATCAATTTGTTCATATACAAATAAATTTTAACAGCGTGTAACTGTAAACTCTAAGGTTAAAAGGTCAATTTCTTCTCGGATAAATTAACTGCATATGTCCATTTTCCACTCTGGCAAGTCAAAAGCGTGGCGTTAACTTCTGTTGTTTAAAAATGTCTAGAATTCGTGCTGAAGGTAAATAACGGAGTGTCTTGACTCTTGACACTATGTTGTGGTAAAATCCTAAAAAATTATAGCCTTGTGTATCAAAAGTGGGGAGAATTTGGTACTGAAGCCGCTATTTCAAGTGAGGTATCAGATGAATGGGCTCTGGCTAAGACGAAGACGAAAACGAACTTGAATTTCAGAGAAAGCTCTAGACCTCCCATTTTTTACGGAACTCTCGGTGGGCGGGCCCGATTTGCGCTTGTCTGGTTTTTTTAAGCTTCACGCTGCATCCTGCATGATGTAGCAGGGTACGTAGAGGGATCCTAATGTTAATACACTCCGTTTCCCATTTTCCGTCGAATTCTGGAGGCATTACGTGTCCGGAAAATTCATTGCCGCGCTTTGCCTCGACACAAGAGCGAACAAATTAAAATATTAAATATTTCATTCTCTCAAGTCGGAATCCAACTCCATAACCTGTCGCGTTTACAATCACACACGGTGCTTCATCATTTAAGAAATCATTTATACCTAAAATAATAACATGTAATCATAACCATAAATGTATCCCAATTACTCCATAACAACATCATTATATATAAAATTAATGGTATTATATAACTCGTTTTCTTTCACCGTATTGTAGGATACATCCTTGTTATTGATACAAGAAACTTCAATTATATCGACTACTAAGGGGAATTCGTGACGAGTGGCAATTGGAAACTGTACTGACAGGGTGATTAATCGGCAGGTCCTACTTAACCCCACCACTGTTCAGACCGCCTTCTGCCATCAGTCAATTCATTAAGCTAACAAAGTACCACCCGTAATGACTTCTACAGAGAGCGAGTACAGCTATATAGCTGTTAAGATTAGAGAATTCTAATTCACTCGTATAAGAACCTCTTTTGTACATCAAAGTGCTGTACAGTAAATTTCTATTTCGTACGTCTTGTATTTCAACCATTTCCACAGTAATTGTAATTTAGTATCTTCACAGACAGTTCATAATTGAGGATCAGTGAAAAGATTCACGTACACCAGTTTTAAATTACAAACGTCAGCAACAATCATCAATTTGACTGAAGAAGTGTAATTAAAGAAGCCGTTACAAGTTACCTCCATAAATCTGGGCAGGAAACAATACAGGCTATCCATTACGTGGGCCAATGGTACTTTACAGGATATTCCAATGAGGAAAGTTCGAGGGGTGTCGGACACGACAAATATAGTTTTTCAACGACGCCAAGCGGCACTCACAAATTTGTTATACTCAAGTTTCTGCGAAGTATAGCTGCATAAATCACTTACAACTTCGAGTAGATTTAAAATACATTATTTGGACTCGAAAGTTCTGACGTATAGCAGTTTAATGTATAAAGAGATATTTATTATATTCATTACTAGCGGTCCGTTCGTGTTCTTATATGCGTACACATTAGAGACTAACACGTGTTTTCGCTTGCTTAGACTTATTTAACTGATTTCTGTAAAAAAAAAGTAGTTTATCAATTCGACAATTTTTTTATGTTTAGTACCTCAAAAGTTTTGACTGGGTAAACCGATTTTGATGTTTTTTTTTTATTTGAAAGCTAGAGCTTACTGTGTGTGTGTGTGTGTGTGTGTGTGTGTGTGTGTGTGTGTGTGTGTGTGTGTGTGTGTGTGTGTGTGTGAGTGTGTGTGGTTCCATTATAATTTGGTGAAAACACATAAGTGTTAAATTTGCATTAATTATGTGCGAGAAATGACTACACAAAAGGACGAATAACCTAATATCAACCCGACTAATTTCGATGATTCTCTTTATATTGGATAGAGTACATATCAAGGGTAGTTTAATAAAAGTTTGGTTAAGTTTTGATCATGAGATCCGGTTGAAATTGAAGAAATCGGATTTTTTTTGTTAAAACTTATAATTTATTTTATACTATTACCGAACATTTCAAAAAAGATATAGCAACCATTTTTTTTTTTTTTTATTTTTAATATAAAAAGTATTCTATATCCTTTCTTATGTCTCATAGAACAAGTGTACAAAGTTTAATGGTAATCGGTCAAGCAGTTTTGTCGTGTAAGCCTTACAAGCAAAGTTACATTCAAAATAATATAAGTATGAAGTATATGAATAATTGCGTTATTCTTCACTAAAATGAACAAGACATCCTTATAATTGTAATGACAATCATTTCATTGTCTCAACAATGGTGTTTTATCCGAAATTGTTCCTTAATGTCACATAAAACATATCTTAGTGACAATGGCTCGGGAACCTATTTGTCTTACGTTCTATATGAAATTATGCACATACGGGTACGCTAACTAGCTACTATTTATTATGTAGTGGGAAATTAGACTGATATATATATATATATATATATATATATATATATATATATATATATATATATATATATATATATATATATATATATATATATATATATATATATATATATATATAACCTATTTATTTATTTATTCACTTATTTTTGTTGCTAGTATGAAATTGTATCTATTTCTATGTAAGGCCGGTGATAGCACAGTGGCACAAAGTGTGCCTGTAAAACCGATTGGTTGTGGGTTCGATCCCCACTCGAGGAGATGAAATATTTACTTAAATTTATATTTCCATTTCTTTGCTCTGGTGTCGAGGCAAAAGCGCGGCGTTGAGTTCTGCGACTCAACATGCAGTGCCTGCAAAATT
Organism: Heliconius sara; assembly: GCA_917862395.2. Lineage (NCBI taxonomy): Eukaryota > Metazoa > Arthropoda > Insecta > Lepidoptera > Nymphalidae > Heliconius > Heliconius sara. The sequence continues at coordinate 16,067,523 of OU860789.1, read as the reverse complement.
CGGTAGAAAGTGGGGAATGGAGTGTCTTAATACTAGGTTCCCTCTGCCTACCCTGCTGTGTGCGGGATACAGCTTGAAGCTAACTTTAATAACTTACCACTGTTCCTGGCATGAAAGTGTATGCTAGATATCTATTTGTTTATTGTTTTAAGGTAAAAAAAACTAATTTTAAGTTGTGTTGTGTATTAGGTGCTTCGTAGTCCTATAGCATAAGCTGTGGTAAACAAATTGAAAACACTAAACAAAAATAGTAATTAGTAGTGAACAAAGTATTCAACTTCTAATTAAAATTTAACTTTGAAGAGCGGATCAATGGATAGATGTTGCTTTTTCATCTTGCTTCAGGCGAAATTTACGTTTTATTCGCAGAATATTAATCAATTTTGAACATATTTTATGAAACTTCTCCATTTACCGTGCAAGATTAAGTTAGAAGGTGACATTATAATTGCTCAATTTTTTTTACACATTTTTAGGTTTTGCAAATTAAACAAATTTAACAATTTTTATACGCGATGCAATAAAATGATCATAAATTTAAGAACATAATAGTTTTTTCCTTGCGGCTTCGTCTGTATATTTAAATGGATATAATTACTCGTTGTCTATGGACATTATCTGGACTATATTACTCTCAAATATTTTTTTTTGCTGTATCCCGCGTATAGAAAGCAGAGAAAACCTAGTACTAGGACACTTTGTTCTCCACTTTCTGGCGAATTCTGAAGGCATTGCTTGTTTAGTGGCGGAGCTAAATGCCGCATTTTGCCTCGTCACCAGAGCGATGAAAATATTAAATATTTAATTGCCTCGAGTGAGAATCGAACCCAAAACCGGTCGCGTTTCCAGGCACTACTTTTCCGCCACGACTGGCCTTCCTCAATTAATGGATCACAAAAATAATTTTTCAACTTGATCCAATAGTTCCTCAAATATATACTATTGAACATGTGTTCAATCAAATAACCTCTTCATTATATTAGTATATATTAATACATATAATAAGATAAATACTAAGATTTTTTTCTCATCCTCTCATTAAAAAAGTATTTTATAAGATCGATGAAGTAATAAGTTTTATGAAGTATGATGACAATTTTACAAAATTTCTGTCGCCTGTAGAGACATTTCGAAGCTTGAGCTCCGGGTCCGAGGGGCTCGAGAGTCACTTGACTTGTGACACATCGACAGCCCAAGTTTGTTCAGCGGGCCGCTCCAAAGATGGAGAGCATAAATTCCATGAAGTCGCGGAAATTATTTTGATTTTAATCTGTTATTCGAATTGTTTCCTAAAGTATCGTAACATTACTTGTTTCTTTATATTTTTTTTTTAAGAAATATATTTTATATGTGTTATACAATAAAACGGGATATTGTGCGTTTGTATTGTACACAAAATTTAAGACTGATCAATCAATAATTCATGTAAAATATGGCCAAAAGTATAATTTTTTAACCAAAATTATCATTTATCTAAACTATAATAAAAAGGCGACTCTATAGTATTATTGGCCTGCTATTGTTTGCTAACGAAGCGTGGCAAGTCGGTCGACCGAGAGCTCTACACTTTAAACCATCACTCCCTTCAGCTCCTTCGAAAAATATTGCCCTTCTTTTTATCGTCTTGTTTGAATAATGCCTTTAAACGTACTTCGGCGCCATTTGAGCAAGGTGTCAAGAAAACAGCTCGAGTTCGAACCACTAACCGCGCTTGTTTATCAAAGCCTGTCTACTTTGGCATTTGAAAGTGTTTTCCAAGGCTTCTTGTACAAATGTAAAACAAGCACATCGCGATCATAGAAAAATGTTAGTTTTCGCTCTTTATTTTTATTGCAAAATGGGCCGATGTTCCTTCAGCAGGGACATAAGAGTTTGAGTGTAACGCGACAGTTGTGGGTTCATCTCCACTTGGAGGAATGAAATATTATTTATTAATATTTTCATTTATTCGCTCTGGCACTAAGATCGGCGTTGAAAGTTGAAAGTGGGGAACGGAGTGTCATAACACTAGGTTCTCTCTGCCTATCTTGCTATATGCGAGAAGCTAAAGTAAAAAAAATATTAGCAGCCGAAGTTCGTTTGACTTGGTTCATTTCTGTACTACTCCCATTGGCTACTTGTTATTATTCAAATTTAGAGTTTTTTGAGTCGAGTAAATATCGAGCCCATTGAACAACTTTTTCTATGGTGCCATTTAATTATCTCTTATATTTCATTACTATTATGGATCTTAATTATATTTTTAAGATTTTCAATTTTTATATGGCATTTCATAGATTCATATTTTCTAAATACTTTTATATCACTCTAGACACAAACACAGACAAATATATATATTTTTTTATTATAATATAGGAAAAATAGAAGAAGATTTATATTATGCATTTAAATAATCCTGATTAATAATAATAGTTATAAAAAATTATAGCAGAAAATTATAATTTACTTATCGCGGTAATAATTACTGAATAAAGAGTTGTTTTTGTAAACTGAATATGTATAAAAGATCCACAGTAGTAAATACTATAACTTGCTTATTTTTAACAGTGTCATCATTAGAAGGGGAGATCGTGAACTTAACGAAGGTGACGAGATCAGAGATGGGAGCCTATCTGTGCATTGCGGCCAATGGCGTACCGCCTTCTGTGAGCAAGAGGATAATGCTGCATGTACATTGTGAGTAGTTCATCAGTTTCATTAGTAAGTAATTGATCATTAAAACGTTAACCCTAAATTCGTTTAAAGTCCACTCTAAATTCATCCCAGGGCAGTGGCCAGAGGCCAGTCGTGGCGCAGGGGCACAAAGTGTGACTGTAAAACCTGGTTATGGGTTCGATCCCCACTCGAGGAGATGAAATATTTACAACAGGCGCAGTGTTGAGTTCTGCAACTCAACACGCAATGCCTCCAGAATTCGGCAGAAAGTGGGGAACGGAGTGCCTTAACACTAGGTTCCCTCTGCCTACCCTGCAGCATGGGTTCACCGATCAAAATTGTATATGCTGCCTCAATGGTGTATGGTATTGGAAAACGTTCTTTCTACTCTACTCTACTCTACTCGGCTTCACCCGCTTGGACTATACAACTACCTAGGTTATACGCTGAATTACGTTCGTGTTCTAATATGTGTGTTCTAATAATTGCTACTGAAGAAAAGAAAAGTCCTTTCTTACTAAAATTCCGAGCAGTCATGAACGGAATTATTCTTATATTCTTGACTCTTCGCCGCTATACAGTCTATATGACGCTTGGATCATACAGAAACTTTTTAAGCCATAAAGAAATCAAAATTTCTGATCTATATAATTAAAAAGTACTAAAAATTTGATCGGTTAAAAACTATCTAACCTTTTAACTATCCCTGTCAACTTACAATTTTCAAAACGTTTCCTTTTTAATTTTTTACTTTTTTTGCTAGTTCTGAAAAATATTCCTAGATTTTTTTTGAAGATTGTAGGTTAACGGAAAGTACAGTTTATAAAGTACGTGGGCGTATGCACCGATTTTATATGAAAATAACTATAAGTTTAATAGTATTTATATTTATTTATTTATTTATTTATTTATTTAATACTTTATTACACCAACTTAATAATAAAAATATACAAAGAAAACAATGGAAAAGTATGGTGTAAAGGCGGCCTTATCACCACAGGTGATCTCTTCCAGGCAACCCTTACCATTAAAAAGATCAAAGAATGTGAGGATATTGGCTGGTGTACAAATGATAAAATATGTTATTCTAATATGATAAACCTACATAAAGAAAAAATTACATTCTATATATTACAAACTAGTTGCATAGATACCTAAATAAAATAAAATATTATGAAATACATACATCTATTAATCAGTAAATATATAATTCAATAAACTTACATAGATAAATATATAATTACATACTTACATAATTTATAACGATAAGAAATAGCTTTTAACTTGACGCTTAAAAATGCGAACTGATTTGGATTGGCGCAGCTCGCGTGGGAGTGTATTCCAAAGGACTGCAGCTTTCACAGAAAAGGAATCCTCATAGGCTTGTGTGCGGCTGAGTGGCAGTTCTAATTTATTGTCGTCCTGTGATCTGAGGTTAAGAGAGTGGTTGGATCCAAGGAAAGTGAACTTAGTTTTAAGATAATTTGGAGTGTAAGGATGGAAGAGGACAGTGTAAAGGAGTGTGAGGATATGCAGATTACGTCGCTGCCTGATAGTAAGCCATTTAAGTTGGAGTCTGTAATCGGTAATATGGTCGTATTTTTTAAGCCCAAATATGAACCGAATGGCCATATTTTGCAGGCGATCCAGCTTGTTAAGGAGAGTTTGTGATAGGTCACAGTAGCATGCGTCGGCATAATCAAGCAGCGGGAGCAGAAGAGTATTGGCCAGGGATATTTTAGTTTTAATGGGAAGAAGATTTTTCCAACGTCTCAGACGACAGATCACAGCGACGAATTTTTTGCTTACCTCAGATATATGTGGTACCCAAGAGAGGGAACTGTCCATAGTAAGACCAAGGTTTTTAATAGAACTATGGAACTCTAGCATAGTTCCCCCGAACACCACAGGAGAAAGGGATGGAAAATGGATTTTGGATAGTAGCTGACGACTACCAAAGAGAGCGACTTGTGATTTAGCAGCATTTATTGACAAGCCAAAAGATTTGCTCCATGAGCTAACGGTAAGGAGATTGGAGTTAAGGGCAGCAATAGCACTATGGAGACTATTGATGGGTGCCGTAACATAAATTTGTAGGTCGTCAGCATAAATATGGAAAGGTAGAGTAAGGGATTTGGAAATGGAGTTGATAAAAATGGAGAAAAGGAGAGGGGAGAGAATGCCGCCTTGAGGAACACCTGCATGAAGATCGGAAAAGGAAGAAAATGTATTATTTGCTCGAATACACTGCACGCGGCCACATATATACGAGCGAAACCACTCGATAGCAATAGGAGAAAGATTTAAAGATTGCAAAATAGCAATAAGTATATCGTGGTCTACATTAAATGCATTAGAGAAATCTAATAGAGCGATAATACTTAATTGCTGATTATCGATACCATGTCTAATATCATCGCAGATCTTAATAAGTGCAGTAGTCGTGCTGTGTCCCAGGCGGAATCCAGATTGAAAGGGACTGAGGAACTGGTGCTTAGAGAGGTGTAATGAAAGTTCACAGAAAACCACACGTTCAATAACTTTTGAGAGAAAAGGGAGAATTGAAATAGGTCGATAGTGAGAAAAGGAAGAAGGATTTGTAATTTTAGGAATAGGTAGAACATGAGCGATGCGCCAAATGCTAGGAAAAGAACCAGAGGAAAGAGAAAAATTAATAATATGACTAAGTACCGTTAAAGTTACATCTAGAGATAAGCATATCATTCTACGGCTCACACCATCACAACCGATCGCTTCAGAAGTTACTGCAGTGATATGTTTCCTAATATCCTTACTAGAAACAGGTGTAAAATTAAGAGATGCAAAATTTTGATTCGGGGTGGATAAAAGAGAATTGATGGTGTCAGATTTTGTTACGTGATCTAATAATGAGACCCTACTAAGAAATGTATTCATGGCTTCTAAATCAACGTTACATGCAACGGTGGCGGTATGGCGATCGCGACTAATACCCATAGAATTATATAATATGAATTATTAATATGAATATAAATGTTCACTTTCGAATTTATTTTTCTACTAGTACTGCAAGTTCTGACTTCTTGCTTCTCTTAAGTTCACGATTCACGATTTAACTGCACATGAGAATTATTATAACAGATTTTAAAAAATCTCAAATTTCTTACAAAATGAATAAAAAAACATTGATAAATGCTCGCATCTTTTGATGGCGTCGGCGTAGAAGCTTAATTTCTACGCTCTATGGGACCGTAGACCTGAATATTTAATATTATATTAAGCTTGATACCTCCACGCGATCTCGAAATAAATAGTCATGACAAACAGACAATGGATTGCTTTTTTTCCTTTTCAAGTAAGGAATCCTTAAAAAAATTATTGAAATTTTAAATAATAATTTAACATTTAAATACACTGGCTTCTATCTTACATTACCTACCCAGCTATTCACTAAATCATCCAATACCACATCCATTTATAAAACGTTTCCAATTTAATATAGCCTCTCATTCGTCAACCCAACCTTTAAGGAGCTGTAAGATGAAGCGAATCACATTACGTATTCAGGGCATGAATCAATTCAACCAGCGATAAAATCTACTCACCTGCGTGCAGTACCAATGAGCAAAAGCGTCGTGAACTCTTATCAGAGGATCTCGAGGGCTAATTTATAACGGGGTTATTCAATACTCACTGGTCGGGAGGTGTAAGACCGGGCCCGACATTTCAAACACGTAAGCAATTGAGATTTTCGCGTTATCACGTATCATCTTCGGTGCGTGCCGGGCATCTCGATGTGACAGTCGTTTGTAGTTCGCGTGTTTACTGTTTAGTGATCTGTTGACTATCGCTTGGTTATGTCTTATATTATTTTGGTATTATACCTTTATTTTCGTTTCTTCGATCTGGTGTAAGCGCAAGGTAAAAGCGCGGCGTTGAGTTCCGTTATTCAACACGTAATCTCCCCAGAATTCGGAAGGAATTGGGGAGTATGTTAAGATTAGACTCCCTTTGCTACATGCCGGATACAGTGTGAAACTCAAGAAGAAGATCATTTGAGTTAAACATGTTTTTGTGATTAAATAAAAACGTTTTCACTATAACTTGTTCTTGTTAAAGATATTGAAATTATTATGACAAAAAAAATACGAATGAATTTCAATATACGGACTAAAATTATTGCGAACCTTTATTTCAGAAATAATATTTTACCCCATTATAACACTGTTTTTGTTACTTTATAGTATAAAACAAAGCTTTCAGTTCAATGAAAACAAATGATAAATATATTCTTTTCAGGTAGTTGCACTAAAATAAATGAATCTTTTATCTCAACATTTCTCATTCAGAGGTCGATCGTGGAAACGGAATAATACACTGTTGTACGCATTTTCATTTATATTTTAAAAGATGAATAAAAATTACATTGCATTTAATGATGTACTTGACGGTACAATAATTTCAATAATTCCGCAATATTTTTTAATATACCACTATTTTTAATAGAAAATTATTGATTACTTGTTGTCCTTACTTGATTTAAATTAAAACCTTCAAGTATAACTATAAAATATCATCAGTACCATCAACATTGGAGGTTGATCCTGGATATTAGCCGGGAAAGTATCTACTAGTACTAGCACTACATTCAATATATACACACGTGTAACATATGATGTGTAACATATGATTTATAAAAAAAATATTCAATAATGAAAATAAAACAAAATAACTGGAAATTTACTTTACTGTACTAATAAATTATATTTTTTAAATATTTGAAACTCTTATATAAAAAAATCATCAATCTATTCACAAAACGATCCATCATTGCTTATGAGTTCATAAAATTTTGTTTTAATTTAACAAAGCGTTCAATCATACCTGCATGCAGATAAAAAAAGTACCTTTAAATTGAACATATAATATTACTGTAATTATTTAAATTATTTTCACTTAAAGTAAACAGTAAATGGCAGCTTAATAAAGTAGTCAATTGCCTATATATGTTTTTAATCTTGTGGAAGTATAGATATTTATCCCGCACACAGCAAGCTAGTCAGTTAGACGGAACCTACTGTTAAGACACTCCGTTCCCCACTTCTCACTGAAGGAAAGTGGTGTTGAGTGGTGTAACTCAACGCCGCGCTTTGGCTCCACACCAGAGCTAAGAAATGAAATTATAAATGTAAATAAATATTTTATTTCCTCGAGTGGAAATCAAACTCACTCTGCGGCACTCTATCACTGCGCCATGATCGACCTCAAGTTAAATGAAACAAATCAAATATAAACGTTGAACAATAGCTACCTCCAGTCGCTTTCAAATCCACAACATAAAATTTCATCATACTCCCCAACTTGTAATTGAAACCAAAATCTAAACTTCTGTGATTCATTAAATTCAATTAACCGCCGACATACTTTTCAGCCTTTAATTAACTGTTCTAAATTCATGAATTGGCTCTGTCCACTTTCGGTTTTAGTTCAATATGTGTAAAAGTTTTTCGAGGCTTTGGTCCGCTGCCGTTTCGGACGTTGTCCACTAGGTATTTGCATTCGGTTATTGGCAGCACCGATGTACATACTCGACTGATTGAACCGGGCTGTGTACATACTTGTACTAAATTACTTATAGGAACATATTAATTTTTAAAATATTTGTTTAGAATTATTAACGTATTGTATTAAAGTATATACATACAAAATATGATGCAAAATAATTTAGAATATAACCAGTAAGGAGAATGTCAATTACACAAGCGCATCACTAGAGATTTGTTACATTATACTATCCAAAAAGCAAATAGCGCGCTGCTCTTAAGGACAACTAAGAGAAATTTACTTCATAGAAAACGCAATTTGAGGCGAACAAACAAACTACTGGCAGGAACCCTTCCACTCAGTTTAATTACTTCACAAAGAATGCGTCGCCCTCTCTCGACGAGGAGACAAAATTAACACCCTGAAATATTTAATTTAAATTTTCTTCACCAAAAACGAATGATAACAGCTATCGCGAGAGCTTGCGGTCGCCCAACGACGCTTGGCGGAAAATAAAAACATTTTTTAGACGAGCAGAAGTGAAGCAATTCATTTGTAACGGTAATTGCGTCGAGATGCGTCGAGTTTCTTTTAGTTGATTCACGGAGGCACCCAAGGTGGCAGGTAAATGAGTTTAGAGAAAAAGGAAAAGCTCCAGCGAAGTGAATAAATCGTAATCAATTATCTTAAGTCTTTTAGTTTAATCTACAATGAACATTTTCGTGAAGATTATGAAACTTGAGCGTTGTTTATGTTGAGTTATACGGTTCGTTTACAACCTTAATTATTATTCAGTACAATTTTTCTTATTTTTTTTCTTTTTCAGTTCGTTGCTTTAAATAACTGTAAGTTATATTTCAAAACAAACGTCGTTAACGTAGGGAACGACGTTGTATATTAATTTGGTAGAACGTGTTCCAGCAACTGTAATTCCATTATAAAGTTAGTAGGGAATCTCGATAATGTCTCAAGGTAGTGTTGACTACAAAACACCAAGAAATCCGAAAATGGCGTAGCGTGTGCGCCTCTCCGTTAATCAAACTGTCACTTCAAGAATTCCACGCGGAATCCTTTCCGAGAAAACTCTCGTAACTTTTGATTGCCGAGAAGAATCCTAAGCTACTTATACGTTTGAAATTACCTAATCAGTTTCCCGAAGTTGTTATACTTTTTGGTAGATATAAAAGGATTTATCCAACTCCGAGTCCGAAGATCGCGGACCCATAGCTTTTTAATTAGGTTAAAATATACCTCCCATTATTCCAGTTTATTTAATAAGGCAAAAGGCTATCCTTATTGGGCCTTCAAGTTATTAATTAGAACAAAAATTCTAATCATACAGATTTTGTTCGGTAAATTGGCCACTTGAACTCGTAAAAGCCGTCTAAAGGATCTTAACGACGGTCAAAGAGAATAACCGCAAATAAGCTGCAATATAATGTTGATGGAGAAAATTCTTTCTTTAATTCACTCGAAACAAGCCTATAGACGTTGGTTAAACTTTTATTATATATTTGAAATTTCTGTTTTCTAAAATTTTAAAGTGGATGCTAATATAATTTTATCAACATGATAGAAAATAATTTTATAATAAATCTTAATTAATAACCTAAGTGAATCATTTCTATAATTTAATTAAATTCTGTTTAATTTCTAACATTTTCAACTAGCACTAAGATCTAATAACAATGGGATTCTAAGTTAAATTTGCTCGCAAACGGCTAGTCCAATGAAAACGCAATCCAAACACTAGCAAGGCAGTCCCGGATAATGTTCAGAGTAAACACCTGACAGACGCAACGAAATTTTACCACGAAGTGGCGGAGCGTTGGCAAACACGTTGTGAGCGGGGCTACGATATTAATTTTAGTTTGATAAGATTAATATTGCTATGTTTTAACTGGGGCCATTTTAATATAATAGATAATGTTATTGAATATTGAAATATCTATTTCTATCACAATTGCTACGCATCGGCTTGTTGGTTTGGTTAGTTTCGGCATCTGTTTAGGTAAGTTAGACAGAGGTCATGCATTCGATTTAATTGAATATATAAAAATAAATTGATAATTTCAAAAGTAATAAGAATTAAAGTATTGTATATATCTCCTTTGTTTGTGTCGTTATTTTATAAATTTTTGTTTAAGTGTATTTTATTTTTTATTCTTTCTTCATTGCCTATATTAAAAAGGAACAAAAGAGAATATAAATGTAAATTTCCCGTAATAGTGTATAAAATAAACACCTGACAAGTGCAGAATTTATCGCGAAGTGGCGAGGCGAGGCTTCTTTTCTTAGTAAATATACCGCAACCAAAATTGTGCTGGTGCAATGTCACTTATGTTATAAATATAATATAAATTCATTTATTTTTCAGTTACACACTTTTTTTTCTGGTAAGTCGCTTCATTCTCCAACTTTCCTCGGCGTTGAGTGGCGGAACTGAACACCGCACTTTGTCCTCATACCAGAGTGAATAAATGAAGACATTAAATCGTTCATTTCCTCAAATGGGAATCGTACTCACAACCGCATTAACGCGGTTCTGTAAAATATTCGAATAATTCAAATAATAGATATACGAGTTCAGTAAAACGTTATTATATGAAAATAACAATTCGCCTGTAGAAAACAATTACTGCTTAATTATGAGCCGGTGAATGTAGCAGCATTAATGTAAAGTATCGCATGCCAAACTAAATAACGTTAAATGTCTGCGGCGTAGTGTAGATGCGTTCAGCTGTGCGAAATGTAAAAGGCCGTGGAGCCTTCTAGCTAGCAGTGCAAACACACCACTGCAAATAAATGCAAATGGGGAGTTGTGTAAACAAAAATGCGGCTTAAACCCTACTACTACATATATTTCTGTGTATACCCCTGCAATGCTATACGTTAAATATGTCAATATCGTCCAGCGAATAATAAACCGTATTATTTGATATTTAAATGTGAAAACTGAGCGGGCGTGGACGCCGAATAAACGTTGCGGTGTGTGTACATCATTGCAAACCGCCGGCTACTGTAAACGGTTGCCATACTGTTTCATGTACTCGGGATTAAAATTGCAAAAAAAAAAATGTGGTCGTTACGGAATTTTCCTTATGGGTTTTTAGTAGCCTTTACTGTGATATAAAGATTAATACAATTATTTATAATTTTAAAAAAAAAGTAATATCTATTGTATTCATTTTACTTTTATCTGTTGACAGAGAAATTTCTTTTCATTTTGAGTTTCTTTCTTTTCTTTTCTTACTTTAACATCTTACAGAAATTATTAAACACTTAAATTAAATGAACACTTAAATTATTCCTTTTTAATTTCATTTAAAAAGAAAGATTTTTTATTTCAAAGATAAGAAGAAGATATATCTTATTTTTAACTTTTATATTAACTAATACTCTTTCTTTACTGTATCATTCAACATTCTTTAAGCAGACATAAAGAGCATCATTTTAATAAAAAATATTAATATTTTACTAAATTAGCATTTATTTTTCAGTTCATCCTCTAGTACAAGTTCCAAATCAGCTTGTGGGCGCACCGACCGGCACGGATGTGACTTTGCAGTGTCACGTGGAAGCCTCACCGAAAGCTATCAACTACTGGACCAGAGAGAATGGTGAGAAAATGTATAAATAATAATTAATAAACTATATAAATATTATTATAATAAAAGTAAGTATTTCAACATAATATCACCATTATACTACCAAATTCCTATATTTTCATATAGCAACATTATCATAATATTTATCATGTATTAAATGATAAACAACCTCGCGGAAAAAGAAATAATCTTTGATAAAACTTAGCATAAAGACCAGGCAGATATTTAACGAGCTACTCGTAATTTATAAAGCTTATTAAGTCCCAGACACGAAACTCAAGAACGAAATAAGCAACTAATTTCATTATTCATAAAGCACATTGAAAGCGTTAAAGTAGTCATTAAAGAGATCGTTATTCATATTTCTACTATCCTCCCTGACATGCCACGAGGCCAGCTTGCTTACGAGATACTACATTTTTATGCCTATATTTTAAAAGATAAAATATACTCTGTTTTCATGTCGGTTATTCATTTCGTGACTATTTATTTTGACTTTGATTACACCGCGTCAATGTTACGGCTTATTAACGGCCCGTAATTACACGAAGGGATGACAACGTAAAATATTGCTGAAGCGGGAAAAATTAATAACCTGAAGGCAACTGTAAAATTAAATAAATATTATAACTGCTTTATCATATTTTAACTATAAGAACATACAGGTTAAAAATAACGCTGATTTCTCTCCACAAGTCATAAATACCTATTAAGATAATGTTATGTACTCGTATAGAAAATAATGCATGCATTTGGCTGTGGATCAATGGTCATTTGTTGATATCATCACCAAAATTTAAAAACTGTAGGTACTTACATTGTTATTATATATTCCAATAATAAATTAATGTAAGATAGATAAGAAGTGCCATATGTATAATACCTACTTATGAATTTACATTATTTAATATATCTTATGTAAATTATTTCAAATAAAGTAAATTGTACAAAAACACGCGTTAACTAATACAAATAAGGCTCTCAGCCTAAGAAAACCTAGAGGGGTCGGTAACTTCATTACTTCTCATTATAACGACACCCCAAGGATGAAAGTTGTTTATTCAGTACCACGTGACAGATGGACAAAAATACCACTGGAGAATTAAATAAACTGCAATAAAAGAGACCATTTCTAAGTGAGCAAACGATTGCTTAATTAAAATAATACAAGCATTAAATTTATAACTATTAATTTCGAGCATAGACAAGAAAGAACAATAATATATTAATAATTAACATAAAAATAAATAGCAAGTAGCACCATATAAAATAAACATAGAAATGCAAAACGAAATTTGAAAGTGAAACAATTTCGGAACATACATGGCTAATGCAAGCCGGGAGCATTCCAGAAGCGCCAATATCCCCGAATGGTGCGTTTCGCGCGACATCGCCTGGCCACTAAACTCGAGTTAGGAAAGGATTTACGTTACCCGGTGCCCACTCCGCATGTGGGCGAAAAGCAGCTGCCCCCAACCGACAAAACGTATAAAAGTTTTTCGCAATGCGGTCCTTAAATTGTTTTTAAACCGATGAGTTTACGCTCGTTTTGCATAAGTGCCTTCCAAGATTTATTTTTTTTATTTTATTTGGTTTGCTACATTCAAAAACTGTTGCTTAAAAAATGTAATGGCTTCTGGTTTTACGGACTTTTTTATATAATATATGTAAAGTTATATAAGATAGAAAGATAAAATTTTACAAACTCAATTTATCAATCAATATTTACTTCATAAAATTAATTGAGAGATTTTTTATACTCCAGGGCAAAGGCGTTTCATTCGTAAAATATGAAAACAGAGTAAAGTACAGGTTTCTACTGTGCCGTAATAACTAGTTATTTCTATCAGAGTCAGATGTTAGTACATTCTGGAATAGATTACAAAATTAATATGTATAAATTGATGTTATTGATTGAATTGAGAAATACTTTAATGTGTTCACTTTGAAAAAAATATTTTTAAACTGACGCGCTTTTGCTTTTATATCGCCATTATCATAGAAACTAATAAATTAAACACAGTCATGTATTGAAAGCAGACAGATATATAGTTAGGGCGGATTTAGATGCAGTTACAAAGGCAACCGAGCCCGCCATTACGCGGCCAGAGCGACCGACCGCGCAAAAAGCGGACCAAATTCTATTACCGCCCGATATGCAACAAAGACCGCTGGCTCGCCCGCTTCAAATTGCTTTAGGCTACAGCCGCGATATTTACTCATACATACCGCGATATCCATGAAGATAATATACTATTTTATACTATATCTTCAATATCAGAAACTATTTGATAGGCTAGGTCTAGGTCTTCATTTAGTTTTTAGATATACTCGTATAGCGCGATCTGTTTATCTGGCTTACTGAGTCACAAATATAGGTGATGGACGGGCAGACGGCAGTTTGTAGGCCATAAATTGCCAGGAGTACAAATTAAATTAGGTAATACACGGGCGTGACGAGCACGGACAAGCGGCTGGGCGGCCGCAGTTGACATGGAATGGGTGTGACCGATGTCGCAGCCGGCAACGCAGCCTCCGCACTTTTTGATATATTTATTTTATTTAGCCCATTAACATGTAACATTATAGATTATTACGACTAAGGCCGATCGTGGCGCAGGGGCAAAAGTGTGACTAAAATTTACTGGTTGTGGGTTCGATCCCCACTCGAGGAAGTTAAATATTTATTTACATTCATGTTTTCACTTTCTTCGCTCTGTTGTCTGTTGTATCGAGGCAAAGCGCGGCGTTAAGTTCCGCCACTCAACACGCAATGCCTCCAGAACTCGTCAGAAAGTGGGGAACGGTGTGTCATACCACTAGGTTCCCTCTGCCTATACCTGTCTTATAAATATATTTTTTAAAAAGGACCAATATACATACATCTTTGATAAAATTCGAATTTAATTCATAATAATAAAATAGTAACAATTTCGATATAAATAGTAAATAGTAATCAATAAAACTGACTAGGAAAATATTGAATTATTCAAAATATATCTATAATTCACCTTTATCAAGTATTCTTGACCTCCGTATTGAACAATAATTAATTAATATGCTCGTCGAGGGGTAAACAAAAGAGGGCGGGCCCGTCGCAGGCGTCAAGTAAGGTGTCAGTTGCACCGCAAGAGCCGCAGATTTGTGGCCAATTCACACGAGCTCCAATCCTGTTTGGTCAATGTTAAGAACATTTATTAATTACTTTTATGTAATTTATAATTGAAGTACTAAATTATTGTAATATATTGATATAAATTCATTATAAATTGACATTATAATGAATGAACTGAGGCCAGTCTTGGCGCAGAGTCAGAAGTGTGTGACTATGAACACGACAGGTTACGTGTTCGATTCCCTGTCGAGGATATGAAATATTTCATATTTTCATTTTCTTCGCTCAGGTATAAAGGCAAAGCAATACAAAGAATGAATACGATGAATACAATGTTCAGTACAACATAGAGTGGCAGCCACAAGTAAATACCCATAGCAGGACGTCAATTACAACGTGTATCACGAATGATTTGTGGTCAATAACATAAATTTAGTTTAAGTTGTGAATTACAAAAAATTACGAAAGTACGAAAGTAAATGTATGTACTATACATATATCATTAGATTCCTAGTATTTTTTTATTTTGAATATATGTATATTATAAACTAAATATATTTAGAGAAAAAATGAATGTTTTGAGGTACAAATGTGCCTAATAAATAAATTAAAGGACTGTTTTTAACATTATATTAAAATACGCGACACTATCTCCTTTGTGAGTATCAAACCCAACTTCAGCGAGGCTATCAGCCGCCGGACTTCATTCATCTCTCATTTTCAGTGGACTCCCAAATTTTATAAAACTTACTAAAATATTAAATATTAAAACATAATAGGAGGAACAATTTCACAAGAAATTACTTACTTGAATAACATTCTAATATATGAACAAAAAACAATAAAGTTTCTTAATAAAAAATTATACAAATTCCAGAAATGGAATGTTTATTCCTCAGATATAAATTCAATTAGATGTTCAAGAAAATAAAGCGTAGCGGTTGGATGGCAATAAAAAATAAAAAATCCAGCCGCAAAAATAAACGAGACAAGAAGAATGCAAGCAATTTTTAATGTGGAACGAGTAGAAAGCAGCGTGACCCTCCGCCGCGGTAATAATGTAGCTAACAACGAAAATTCAGCGAATCGTTGGACCGACTCACTCTTTACACATTTTAAACGTTCTCAACGGATAAAGTAACGAGGTACTTACAATACAGCGGATAAAGGTTATCTACTGGCGTTGCTGTTATGATATTTATGAGAATAAATACGACGGGGGATTTTGTTCGCAATACAGCATTTAAATAAAATTTTTCCTTTAAACTATATATGTAATTATTCAAATTTTATAACAAAATGGATGTTTGTTTGTTTCATATTTTATCTGTGTTGTATTCATTTATTTAGCATATAATTCATAGTAATATAACGTTACTTGTAGAATATATTGAAACAACATATTTCACTCCGATATCGGGCGGACAATGGTCGGAAATACCCGAAAATAATGGATGTTATGAATATGGATATTATGAATTTAAACGTATCGTTATATCGGAAAGGCATACGCCTATCGAATAAAGGAAGAGCAATATAGTAGCATTGAAAATCTTACTTTATAATTACACAAACTTCCAAAAAAAACGTAAAAAGGTTTCTTTTAAAAAGCATCTTTTGAAAATTATGCTTTGAATTTAGTCTGTTGAGATTTTATATTTTACTTATCTTAATGTCAGAAGTGTTTAGTATATAAATCAAATAAAAAAAATCAGTTTCACGTTGTATCCTGCATACAGGAGGGTAGGCAGAGGCAACCTAGTGTTAAAACACTCCGTTCCCCACTTTCCGCCAAGTTCTGGAGGCATTGGCGTGTTAAGTGGAATACGACACCAGAGCAAAGAAATTAAAATATAAATGTTAATAAATATTTCATTTCCTCATTTCAGCGGGAATCGAACCCACAGCCAGTCGATTTCACACACACACTTTGTGTCTCTGCACAACGACTGACCTTACTTAATAATGAGGTCATTATTTCTTATGGATTGCAGATATTTATTATCTATGCCAAAACTATTGGAAAATACTTATATAACTTTAATTTTCAAACAGGTGAAATGATCATAACGAACGACAAGTACCAAATGAGTGAAATTAACAGCTCTGCATACAGTGTCCAAATGCGTCTCATCGTTAGAAATATACAGGAAAATGACCTGGGAGGATACAAGTGCATCTCTAAAAACTCTATAGGGGACGCTGAAGGCAATATTAGATTGTACGGTGAGTTGTCACTTAAAAATTTTTATACTAGGTATTATGGTTTGTTTTTCAATATTTTATTTACTTAATACATATTCCTTTTGCAGAATCATCTATAAATTTCATAATATATTGTATTAACTTACCAAGATGAAACAAAATCCAAATACGTTCAAAAGTGTCAGTATTATATAATAATAACCAATACTATAAATCAATTAGATACAAACTTATTAATCAATTTAAACTATAAATCGAGTCAATTTAACTTTTGAACACTATAATGCTAATTAATAAATATTATTAGGCTTCATATTAGTCTAAATTGTGAAATTTAATATTAAGCTTACTTTATACAATTCCAATAACAGAAATGGAACTGCCATATCGTAAGAACCGTAACGACGACGATCGTGATGCGGAGTTAGAAGAAACAAACGATGTCCGATCCAGTCTCCAGGGTTCATTGCGGGAGGGTGGAAGACTTCATGATGCAGGGTTCCTTGGCGGAGGAAGCCCGTTGCCCTCCTCCGCCTCTTACGTAGCTCCGTACGCAACCTTTTTAATATCTGCCTTAGTCTACATGTGCTAAACTTTTCCCTTCAAGCTTATGAGGCAGCGAGTTCAATGGGGCCTAACCAATTTTTTAATTTTTTAATTTCGAGTAATGACTTGTTCGTATGAATCTTCAATGTATCTTAGTTCGATGTTAATGTTGAATGATCAAGATTTGTGATTAACCAAAATGATTCTAGAACATAATATTATCAATCTAGAACATAATATTATCAGTTTTACTAAAGATGAAAATTCCTTTTTTTCTTGCTACACCTTACAAACTATAAATACTATTTTTTTATTTTTCTATTTTCTTCGCATGCTGACGTTAGGCCACTATAACATTGGCTGTCTCATATTCAAGTTGCGAAAGAACTCTGTATATCAAGTATCTATTGTTCTTCCAAGTTTAAAACATGATTTTCTCGTTACCGCCACTTTCTAAGTAATATAGTTAAGGATAAAATTGCCTGGAATATTGCTATTCATTTAAGACCAATCTCAGCAGCCTTCCTTATTTAATTTAAATTAAATATATTTTAATATTCGTTTATAATTTTGACCATATCTCAACGTTTTTAATAGTTCTTTTGTTTAATTACGAATTAATAAAACCAATTAATCTGTATTAATCGAATTCAATGTTGCTATAATGTATATGAAATAAATGTCGTGACCAAAATGGAAGTGATTATGTGACTGTATATTGTATAGAACTGTTAGCTATTATAGTCATTGTAAATGCTTAGATAATTGTGGTACTGTCAAATTAAATTTAGTAGTAACCCAGTATAATGTAAGCTATTTCGAAAGATAAACTTGAATACATTATATGTTTGTATAAATATATTTTACTTTCATGGTTTTTTTTATCAATATTTATGTTATGAAAGATTCAAAAACAAACATTCTTTATATGACATTTCACTATATGAAAAAAAAATCTTGTTCATCTAACAAATAAAACTAAAATGTCTATCCGTGTTTTTGAAATATCAACTTTTATACATACATGTGAGTATACATACATACCAAAGCAAATTTTAGCAGGCCGAAGCAATATTTTTCAGAGGTTATTTTAGATATTTTTTGCGGCGGGCGTTTAGGGCACAGGTCTATCTATGAGTTACTATTGACAAACAAATAGTGATTGGTTCATATTTGTTTGTGAAATTTATATATATTTCATTTTAGCACTAAAAAGAACTAATTGGTCCCAAATTACCATTAATTATGCTGATTATGTTAACTTTAAAACTAAAATATAATATCCATTGTTATATACTACTGCGGAATTTTCTTAATACCTATATAACTTTCAAAACTTACTAATACTTTCAAAATTCATTATAAAGTATATATAAATTAATTTAATATTTTTTAAACTAACTTTTAAATGTATGTCACTGGGTTATTGCTATAATTATATCAACAAAAGTTCTTAAATCAGTAAATTTATTGATATTTCTACTAATATGACTTAAGTGTTTGCTTCAGCAGATGCAATTCGATATCTACTGACATTATCACAAGCATACAATGAATATTGACATTAGAAAATAATACTGAATGTAACCTTAAAGCGAGAACATAACGTTTTTTGTATGTATATACGTAAAAGAATAAAATTTAGCTTTCCGCGAAATTATTTAGTTAGTTTTAGTAATTTTGTAAAATTTGTATTCATAATATCTAGAATCCAGATACGCATACCTATAGGTATCATTTAATGTATATTAAAAAGCTATAAAATAAGTAAATATATCATTGTTACATATAATATTGTTGAATTTGTGAACCAACATTTGTAAGTTATGGATAAAATGATAAGAAAATTTATTAGCAGTAGTTATGTTTATAGAACTGTATGAACTTCAGCCACACGTTTTTTTGTGCAATTCTTTGTTGAATTTATTATAAACGAAACGTATTATGTAATTTTGCTGCCAATGTCTACGTACAGTCTTGTAATGAATGTATAATATACCTGCGAATCATTATAAATATACATACCTACCTAATTGTCGTTTTTTTTATTTTTTTTTCACGCTTTATCCCGCACACAGCAAGGTAGGCAGAGGGAACCTAGAGTTAAGACGCTGTGTTCCCCATTTTCTGCCGAATACTAAAGGCATTGCGTATTGAGTTGCAGAACTCAGCACCGCGCTTTGCCCCGACACCAGAGCGAAGAAATGGAAATATACATTTTAATAAATATTTAATCTCTTCGAGTGGAGATCGAACCCACAACCAGACGGTTTTACAGTCACACTTTGTACCCCTGCGCCACGACTGTCCAACATATATTATATATTAAAACAGAAACGTAGTTCAGCGTCTTAAGTATTCAGTAACGTAATTCAGTAGTTTAAGCGGACGAAGCCGCGAGCCAACGCATTGAACATAAGTAGTCCTCATTTCTGTCATTATAATTTACTAATTTTTCGTTACATATAAATTTTATCTTTTTAAAATATTTAATCTATGAATAAATAAAAACTTCTTTCTTACGACAAAATGTAACTTAAAGGAAGCAATATGACTCAAATGGTAGAAAAGGCGAGAACTGAATCACTTATCACTATAGACAGTACAAATTATAAAATAGAGGTATGTATTTGATATACTCAACATGCGATATATTAATGTTTATATGTATATCTAAGTCATTAATGGCCACTCAACACACAATGCAGCGAAAATTCGACGGAAAATGGAGCACTGAGTCTTAACACTAGGTTCCCTCGGCCCGTCCCTATATTTATACAAACATATAATGTATGCGGGATGTATCCCGCGTATAACGCTGTAGCGTGAAGCTGAAAAATAATATTTTACACAATAATTATATTACATTTACAATGTACTTCTTATTACAAAATACGAGAACGTCAATAACCTTTTAACTTGAGGGAATATCTTATGAAATACGATTATAGAACCTTTAATAAATTCATTACCGCACATCGGATAGACGGTCCCTTTATAAATCAATAATAGCACAATCGATACCACACTACCACCAACTCCAAGAGGGCTAGTCTTACTTCTTATGTCCCTATTTATTCCTCCACCTATCTTCCCTTCCTGAATATCTATTGATTAACAAAACTATCAACGATCAGCTTCACGCTGTATCCCGCACACAGCAGGGTAGGTAGAGGGAACCAGTGTTAAGATACTCTGTTCCCCATTTTCCGCCTAGTTCTGGGGACATTGTGTGTTGATTGGCGAAATCCAACGCTGCACTTTGCCTCGACACTAGACCAAATGAAAATATAAATTTAAATCCGACGAACGACGATCATTATTATCGTAATTATTATACATTGAATTGGTTTATAAAATCTGTGTTCAACAATATGAAAGGAAAGGGACCAAATGTTGCATTAGGATCATTAAAACAAAAAAAGCGAATATATAAATATAGAATACTTCGATATGGAAATTGCATGTGGAGGGTTAGCAAATGTTTTATCAAACAGAATGAATCACCGATTTTTTATATAACTTGAACTTTAAACTCTCTACAAAATAATAATAGAGTAGACTTCAAAACTATAGTGTATAAATTATAGAAAAAAATATTTTAATCACTTACTGAAGTCAACATTTCTATAATTATTTTTTAAACTTTTGTTCGGTTTATTTAGTAGAGATATCTTATAATGTTTTTTTTGGCTGGCAACGATATAAAAGTAATCGCGGCGCAGAGGCACAACTTTGGACATTTCCTAGGCATCGGGGAAAAACGCGGCGTTGAGTTTCGCCACTCCTCGTACAATGCCTTGAAAATTCAGCGGAAAGTGGACACCGATTTTGATGCGAACAAGGTGTCTTAGCACCAGGTTTCCAGGTTTCTTCTCTGTCTACCCAACAGGATACCCACGGGATACCCAGCACGAGATATATTGTGTAGCTAAAAAAAGAAAGAAAAAATCAAGTTAATATGGACAAAGTTACAACATAAACATCACAAGTTGAGGAATTATACCTACAGTTATCGGGCTACTAGTATTAATAACTTCTTAGTATCTATTCTAACCTAGCCTGATAAATCCCCACAATATTTACAAAATTGTCTCTTAAGTCCTAATCGTTGATAAGATGAATTGGGGTTCTATTATCATCATCAGCTCATTACTGTCATCAGATGATGACTGCAAGAAGCAAATACATGATTAATTATGAAACACGTATAGTACGTATCTATAAAATTGGAGGGTTTCTTTCGATTTCCAAACAAGTTAAAGTTATTATAAACGTGACCTGTTTAACTCTCGGTTGCTTTCTTACGGTTTTAAAATTATAGTACTACAGCTATAATTATGAGTAACTGATAAATAACTCTTATTCTCTTGTCTACCAACTATCTACTCATTTTAAATGATACTATCTACTCATTCTCTATGAGACTCACTTCACTTCACTGGAAAGACTCTTCTTAAGTTCCAACACCTTGTGCCATTGAAACATTTTTTAAGCATACTGGCAAAATTGTAAGCCGGGACTCTTCCTAACTTCCAACATCTTCTGTCACTGAATGATTTTTTTTGCACCTTCACATCAGGGTAGGTAAGGGGAACCGTGGAAACTAGTGTCAAGTTAAACACTCCGTTTTTCGTCTAATTTTGAAGGCGTTGCATGTTGAGTGGTGAATTTCAATACCACATATACGTATCGAAAAGCTTTACTTCTCATAACAACGGTTCAACTACGTCATAGCACGTACATACAAACGTACATACGTATGTGTATTTTAATGCGTTGAAGCAATCTAACTTCTCTTTCAATTATAATTAAAGCTAAGGAGTTTCAGCACTAATTTGCTAATTGTTTTGGTCTACACAAACAGTGTAGATCTTGCGTCGTAAAGTAGAATTAAAATTCGGCTAAAGGAGAATATTACTTAACATAATTGCAATTCTTAAAAGTATTTTTTATATAAAAATAAAATAAGAAATATGAAATTTAAAACCATACAATCAATCATCCTTCAGTACTAGATATTGTTTAGATACTATATATATTATTATATGTTTGTATTTAATAATTGTGTACTAAGATTCGATTTGTAAATACGTAGAGAAAAAAAAAAATTTAAAAAAAAGAGTTTTCTCATATCTATAACTATCAAAATCAATACATAAAATTTAAAATATCCAAACATTATAACAACTCATTGCTATAAATATTATTATACAGTAGTTTAACAACATTTACGTCAACAATTTATCTTTATCTATCTCACATAATTGGTGCCTTCAGTGTCTTCGTTTGAAGCAGTGTAGGGGTATGTAAGTGTGATCTAGATAGGGTGTAACCGCGTGCATTAGCGAAATTACCTGCGGCTTTATTATTTTCATTGCGTCAACCCTAGCTAAGAGTTTCGGGAGTAATAAAGGGGTGGAAACTCAATAGCGACAGCTACATTACATTTGGGAGGATACAAATTATTTATATATAATAATATTGAGAACAGTCGTAGCGCGTGTGTGGCTGGTGGTGGGTTCGATCCCCATTCGAGAAGGTGTAATATTTATTTAAATTTCGATTTTCATTTCTTCTCTCTGGTGTTGAGTCAAAAGCAAGGCGTTGAGGTCCGTGGTTTCCACCACGCAATGCCTCCAGAATTCGCCAAAAAGTAGGGAACAAAGTGTCTTAATACTAGGTTCCCACTGCTTATCTTGCTGTGTGCGGGATACAGTGTGAAGTTAAATTTAGTTGAAGATATTATTTTGAAATATTATTTCAAGCAGGTCTTTAATAATGAAGGACAAATAAAATTCATATTTTTTACTGGTACTGGTACTGGACTGGCAAGGTACGGAAGTACCTTATAAGGGAAAAAAGAATTCCTATAAGATCACTTCGTCTGTCTGTCTGTTTGATTTGACAAGAGCCCTCATCTCATGAACACTTAGAGATATTGAAATTCAAACCATATACTCTAATCGACGGTTCCATGATTTCCTGAAAAAATCGTATTTCCTCACTTTCTTAAAAAAAATATGGCCGTTTATGTCGAAAAAACACGTATTTGGACTTTATAAAGGAAATCAAAGTTAAGAGGTTACTTCCGGTTGGCCTAGAATTATGTAATTTGGTAGAATTATGTAATCTACATTTGTGGTTAAATCTTAAAAAGAATAGCCTTATAAGGAGGCCAAATTAGGTAACATATTGCATAGTCCAATACATATTTTATTCGTTTTTATGATGCACTAACTATACGGAACCCTCGGTGGGCGAGCCCGACTCTCGCTTGTCCAGTTTCTTTTATCGCACATTACTAGTAGTAGATGGGCAGAAAGCCTAACAATAAATTACCTACGTTGTTTTCTTTTTCCAATTGTACGTTGCTTCCATACAACGTGACATTGGCGAAGTGATTAGTGCTCAACTGGCACGTTCGGAACGCTATAGTCAAAGAACAGAGCCGTATGGTGATAAGTGAAGAGGGTTCTACATCTCTCCCTTCCCTTATACAACGTCAAATACATATTTTTTTATTTTAGCATTTCTGATGAAGGCATCATGGTGATGACTAGGAGACAATATCATACTGGAGTCAGTTTTTATAATGACACTGCAAATGCAATGTAAAAACGTTATAATACTGTTTTATGTTTTTTCGCGCTAGATTCCGCAGACAGAAGGAATCAAGGAATCTAATATTAAGACACTCCGTTCTCATTAAGACACTTTCGTTCCCCACTTTCCGTAAAAATTTTGAAGCAATGCTCAACGCTCAACGCCGCATTTTATCTTGTTACCGCGTTTAGAGCGAGAAAATTAAAATATTAAACATTTAATTTCTCGAGTGGAAATCGAACCCTCAACCTATGGCGTTTACAATAGCACGATTACGCCCCTGCAACAGGAGAAAATAAATAATAATAAATTGAAATAAAGGATTTCCTCCATTTTCATGGGAATCCATCATCACATCCTAATTTGATAGTAATATAACTTGAAAGTACGCTCTTTCAATCAAACATAAATCAAAATTAAATTAAATCACCTTCACGCTGTATGCTGCACACAGCAGTGTAGGCAGAGGGAACCTAGTGTTAAGATACTCCGTTCCCCACTTTCTGCCGTATTCTGGAGGCGTGTTGAGTGGCAGAACTCAACGCCGCGCTTAACCTCGACACCAGAGCGAAGAAGTGAAAATATAAATTTAAATAAATATTTCATCTCCTCGAGTGGGGATCGAACACACAACCAGTCGGTTTTACAGTCCCACTTCGTGTCGCTGCGCCACGACTGGCCTCAACAAACATAAAAAATTTAATTAAAGAACGTAGAACCACCGCCGTTTTGAAAAATAAAATAGTTGAAAAAGAAATAGATCATAAAAAATAAACAGTGTTGTCTATACATATATACATTGTAAAAAAAGCAGAACGTACAGACAGTTCCTTTTATTATACATATATCTTTAAGTAGAAGGAGCCATTTCGTAGATAAGCAATCCACTCCAACAAAATACCTCGAAATTTCTATAAATACGATAAGGAACTGTCAAAGACATACACAATTATTATTGTCGTCATAGGAAATAGATCGAGTTACCCAATACAGGTACACTTCCGAACGTCCCTCGAGCACAAATGGCTACGGTTTGCATCCGTCTCACCAACTACGGCTGTCCGTCCGTCTGTACTGTAGTCTACTATACAACAAGTACTCAAAGGATCGCATGAGAATTAGACGGAAGGTAATTTTCTCAAAGCACATTGATAGCCGGATAGCCGGAATTGCAAATTGAAGCTCTTAGATGTTACAAAACCTACATACAACATGATAAAACATGGATGCGTATCATATTACTATTTTGCATATAAATATATTTAGATTAGAGGCCAGTTGTGACGAAGGGGCAAATATTTTAAATTTTTATTTCTTCGCTCTAGTATCAGGGCAAAGGGCAGCGTTGAGTTCCACCACTCAACACACAAAAAGCCTTAAAAAAATTGGTGGATAATGGGGAACGAATTATCTTAATACTAGATTTCCTTGCCTGCAATGTTGTATGCATTGATTATATTTAGATTCTAGTACAATTATTATATTTCTTAACACTGTATATATGATTTTAGCTTAATTTTGTGTTATTACTTTAGGGAATATTGTTGTAATGCTAATGTAATTTTCGTTATATAAAATATTTTTGATTACTCAATGAGATTGCGACTCAATAAAAGATAACTGAACGGTCGATATCCTGACTAAACTTAATTAAAAATATTATACCTATACTTTTATCATTGACATTTTATTATTGAGCACATCCAACCCCCCATAAATACTGCAAAATACACCTCATGTTGCCATGTAAAGATAATTGGGGCTATATTGGGTTCATACTGTGCTTAAAATATTTTTATGTTTATAGTTTATATATAATTATATTATACTTCATTTTCATTTTTGTTTATGAGTAACAAAATATTAGGAATGTAAGTGGCATATCGAAAAAATTAATTATGAAAGAATGGCTAAAAATATTTGTGAAGGAAAAGAGAGTGATAAGAGAAACAAGAGGACCCCAGTTTACTTTCGAATTCATAATATGGATGGTACTAGAGGAAGGTCATGTAAAAAGCATGAGAAAGTAGGGGGCTGGGGGTATAAAGGATAGTGGACAAATCAAAAGAGGTAAGTAAAGACCGTAGCGTTTGGTGATCCGTTCTGTCTCGCTTCCACTAGAGATAAAGAGTGGAGCCAATAAAAAAAGACATATCAGTTAAGTCTATCGGGACGTAGTTAGACAACGTCTGATTGTCAACACGTTCGTTGTGGATTCGATCCCACTCGGGGCAATAAAATATTTATATTTCTTCATTCCTGTAAAGCAAAATTTTAACATTGACTTCTTCCGCCCAGTGGAAATCATGCCTCAATACTGCCCACCCAAATACAACAAATCAATCTTATAAATTGTCTATGGTTGTTATATAAATAGAATAGATTTAATGCTTAAAGTTACTTTTCCCGTAAATTGAAATATAGAATGCCATCGAATTGTAACAGTTACAACAATACTACAGTAGAGACCATTGCATTACGTGTAACAGTATTCACTGCACACAACTTGTATTGACGTATATTTGTTTACAAGCACGTCATCCCGGGAATACCCTTAGCGGGACGTCCGGTTACAATTTGCATGACAATAACGCCTGTAGTTTCCCGCTTTACGTAGATATTATACATAATTCATATCCTAATGAACATAAGAGTTTTGAAATATTTAGTCGTTTGAAAAATATAATTCGAATAAAAATGACGAAAGAATGAGGAACGCCGATGAATTTTCCGAAAATATGATAAATTGGTATTTTCCATATAAGGTAAGATTGAGGCCAGTCGTGGCGCAGGGGCACGAAGTGTGACTGTAACATCGACTGGTCGTGGATTCGATCCCCTCTCGAGGAAGTGAAATATTTATTTACATTTATATTTTAATTTCTTCACTCTGGTGTCGAGGCAAAGCGCGGCGTTGAGTTCACTCAACACGCAATGCCTCCAGAACTCGGCGGAAAATGAGGAACGTAGTGTCTTATCACGAGGTTACCTCTGCCTACCTCCTGTGTGCGGGATACAGCGTGAAGCTGATTTTGATTTAATTTCATTAATATTTTTTATTGCATTCGAGCTATTTTAAGTCAAACTTATCCATAGACGTCACGTACCATGTCAGGATTGTAGGTCAACGAGAAGCTATATTAGTAAATGTTGACAAAATTAACAGCCGGGCGTAATTACTCATTTGGTATGATATGGTTTTTTATAGGGAATGTTATTTATATTTCCAATCAATAAGTTTCCATTTTTCACCTCTTTTATCTGCCCGATAAGCCAAATTTCATATTAGTAGATCAATAGGAAGTATTCGTTGTGATTATGCGGCGAACTTCATACAAAAAGCAGCAAAAATAATGTATAAATGCTCTTATTTTTGGATCACCTTAACTTAGAAACTTGATTAATCCTGAGCTGCAAACCATATATACAAATCATAGACCTGAATATTTGGTATTAATTTCAGCTTCATACCTCCACTTGATCTCGAGATCTTGACAGAGACGGACAACAAAGTGATCCTCTCCATCCTTTTGAGATACGGAACCCTAAACAAAGCCCATAAACACAAAAAATAATGTTATCATAAAGAATATATAAAAAAACCGGCACATGCATGTATCTGATAGAAAACTAAAAAAACCTAGAAAATATAAATGTATTTATGTAGAAAAACTTCAACATCTATTATGAAACACTGCTTTATCACACCTACATTGTATATGAATGTTATTCTAC
The DNA here is from genome assembly GCA_917862395.2 of Heliconius sara. NCBI lineage: Eukaryota > Metazoa > Arthropoda > Insecta > Lepidoptera > Nymphalidae > Heliconius > Heliconius sara. Next base: position 16,039,530 of record OU860789.1, on the reverse strand, counting down.
CGTAGTGCATGTTTTTCTTTATTTAGAATAAGTTCACACACAGGGCCTGTAGAAATATATTCATACAACACGACATTGTATTTGGAGGAACAAATAAAAATAATTCAAAAAAAATTAAACCCACTTCAAATTCATTATTTACAGTAAGACTTTGAATTTGTTTTTAATTATATTAAAGAATTTATGTAAAAAATATTTTTACCAAAAAAAAGAAGACACAAAAGACAATAAAAAAATAGTAGAAACCATCGAAGAAAACTTGATAAAATGATTTTTTATTTTGTGAAATAATAAATTATCGTTTTTTGAAATATTATGCATTATTTGAAAGTATGAACGATATATTAATAAAGCTGTTTATATTGATTGCCATAATTGTATGTTGTAATAATTACTCACCCGTTCCACTATAGCGATCATATCTCACAATATACGACAGTTTTACATTTAATGGCTGTGGGAAACAAATTTAAAACAAATTAATTATCCACACTGATTTAATATTCCTAATAAATAAATGAACAAACGTTCATTGTTCGTTTTCGAGGTAACTCTATTATCGGTCGTTATTTTTCATTTTCAAATACAAAATACTTTGCTGAAAAAGTGGTTTATTGTGTTCTTAAACAAAGTTATTCAGTTCACTTCGCAGGCATATTGTGCGGCGCCATTGTGAGCTTCTCGGGCCCAGGTGCGGCCCTTATCCATTCTCCTAAAATAACCCTATGAATGTCAAAAATACCTTTATTTACCCCTCTTTTTATCGCATTGTTGCCAAAACGTGTTAATAAACAATAGGTGAAGTATTGAGGAAAGCTGGTGTAGGTGCGCTTAAAAATATATTATTTCGACCCTTTTTCGGATTATTGTCAGATTAGTTCGCGTGACATCGTATAGTTACTAAATCCAAATAAATATATTAAACTCTGCTCAATAACGACTAATAAAGTGCGCAGTGTATATCAGTTTCTTTGATTTTATGGTGGTCATCTTAGTATGAAACATATAATTTGAATTAAAACAAAATGAAATTGAAACTCTGTGGGGTATATGAAGTCATAGAAAATCATGTTATTTAAAGAAAATATTTAATATTTCGTATTGGTAGTAGAACGATCAAAAATTTCTGAATTCGTCTTTCACTCTCCACATTTTAAATCACTGCTCATGCTGGAAAACAAGCCTCAAGACGTCTGTTTTACATGTTTTATATTAATATTCCTAGTACGATCGAAACTTTCAACTTAGGCAACAACACAAAGCTGCAACACATAAAAGACTTTATAAAATAACCTACCTACCTACCTCTTAATATCTATACTTATAATAAATCTGTAGAAAAGTCGTTTCTGTACATTGAAAATATTTAAAAAAAAATTAGCTAGGGTGTTAAAGGATCCGATCAACTCCGGCTCTTCCGATAATGAGGAACAGGAGAAGCCGAAGAAATTAACAACGGCAAAAAGAAGGGAGCTCCGGCTCCAAGCGGAGGAGGAAGTCGTAAGCTTGGCCGAGACGGTTCAATTGAGAGCAAACGCCAGGCTCTCAGACTTGGACACTCCTAGGGTGGATGGGCCCCTGGTTCAAGATCTGCAGCTGCAGGTCGCTGACAGCGTGGCCATAATTAACAAAGTCGCATGCAGATCCGGCAACCTTAAGGGCACTTTTACAAAAGCCCTTAAGGAGGCCGCTGGCGCCATTAGCAAGGCCGTGGAGATACTGGCCAGGAAAAATGCTAACGAGGAGGTCACGCAGCTGCGGGCGGTAAATAGCCGCTTAACTCAAGAGCTGACGGAACTGCGGAAAGAGGTGTCGCTAATGCGAGAGGAGCTCGATCGCTCCAGGACCTTGCGAGAGAGCCCTGCAGAAAAGAAAAAGGAGGGCGAAATGGCGAGGACAGTAATGGTGCAGGTGGGCACATTACTGAACACGCGGCTGGCAGCGCTGGAAGACAGGCTCCTCCCGGCAAAGCCAATTCGTCCTCCTTTGGCGGCGGACTGAAGGCGCCAGGCGGCCGTCCAAAGAGTAGAGGCAGAGAGGCCTCCCGTGACGTCCCTGCCAGCGCCTTCCAACCCAGGGCCGGAGCAGAAGCAGGGCCCCAAGAAGGGCAAAGGCAAGAATGGGGGAAAAAAAGCCCTTCAAACCGTTCCAGTGGAGCCTCGCCCTCTACCTCCTGCCCCGGCCGACGTAACCGAACGCTGGAATGTGGTGGCTCGCAGGGGCAAGAAGAAGGCGGCAGTAGCCCAGCCAACGCAGAAGGCGAGACCGAAGGCTGCTAAACAGCCGATTCTGCGTCCACCACGATCGGCGGCGGTGACGCTGACTCTGCAGCCTGCTGCAGTGAGCAAAGAGCTCACGTACCGCGACGTGATGTGTCGAATCAAGGAGGCGGTCAAGCTAGAGGACCTGGGCATTGCAGACCTGCGTCTCAGAGTCGCCTCTACTGGTGCCAGGGTTCTGGAGTTACCTGGTGCTGGTAGCGGCGAAAAGGCGGATGCACTTGCCCAGCGGCTGCGCGGTGTGCTTGACGCCAGTGACGTTTTGGTCGCAAGGCCGGTGAAGTGTGCCGAGTTACGGGTCAGTGGCCTGGATGACTCGGCCACTTCGGAGGAGGTGGCGCAGGCCATAAGCAGGGTTGGCGGCTGTGATGTGGCGCTGGTGAAAGTGGGGGAGATCCGGCAGGACCGAATTGGCCTCGGTACAGCGTGGGTCCGCTGCCCCATTATGGCCGCGAAAAAGGTCAGCGGGGCGCGACTTCTGGTGGGGTTCGTGTCGGCGAGGGTGCAACTGCTGCAACAACGTGTCCTTCGTTGTTTCCGCTGCCACGACACTGGCCACGTGGCAGCGAAGTGCAGCAGCCCACTCGATAGGAGCCTGCAGTGCTTCAGGTGCGGCCAAGAAGGGCACAAACAACACCAGTGCTCGGCCGCACCACACTGTCCGGTCTGCGAGGCGGCAGGTCAGCCTACAGACCACTCGGTGGGAAGCACTGCATGCGCCAATGCCAAGAGGAGAAGGGATGGCAGGAGGGGAGGCAGGTCAGCGGACAAGCCAAAAGCCCCAGCCGGGCGGGAGGAGGTGCAACACATGGAGGTCAAATAATGGCTCTCCGTGTGTTGCAGGCGAATATAAACCACTGCGCCAGGGCCCAGGACTTATTGGTCCAAAGCCTGGCGCAGTGGTCTATTCAGGTGGCGGTTGTTGCGGAGCCTTACAGCGTTCCCGACAGAGACAACTGGGTCGCCGACAACACCGGGGTGGTAGCACTCATCACCCAGGTCGCTGCGGGCTCTCTGCCTTTCTCACGTATAGAGAAAGGTGCGGGATGCGTCGCGGCGCTTGTCGGAGACGTAGTTGTCGTCGGGGTCTACTTTTCCCCCAATCGAATCCTCGCGGAGTTCGAGGAGTTCCTCATCCGATTGGGGGAAATGGTAGAACGATTTCGTCCGGCGGAGGTGTTGGTCGCGGGCGATCTCAACGCTAAGTCCAGCGTGTGGGGCTCTGCAACGACGGATGTCCGTGGTGTGACACTGTCTGAGTGGGTAATTGCCACCGGTTTGTCTGTCCTCAATCGAGGGACGAAGAACACGTGTGTGCGAAGGCTGGGCGGATCCGTCGTGGACGTTTCGTTCGCGAGCCCGGCCCTAGCGCAGCGTGTTCGGGGTTGGCGAGTGCTGGATGATGTGGAGACTCTCTCGGATCACCTTTACATCTTGTACGAGATCTCCACACATACAGCGGCGCAACCAACCCCCTGTCCAACCTCGCGAGAGCACGGACCGCGGTGGCAACTGAGTCGCCTCGACAGGCAATTGTTGGAGGAGGCCGCGATAGTGGAGTCCTGGCTGCCCCAGAGCTTGGCGTCTGCAGAAGACGCCGCATCCTGGGCGCAGAGGGCGTTGACGCGTATCTGTGACGCGTCAATGCCCCGTTCCAGGCGCCGCCCTCAGCGGCGGCAAGTGTACTGGTGGTCGTGGGAGGTCGCGCAACTGCGTTCCATCTGCGTTGACGCGAGACGCCAGTACAGCCACTATCGCAGACGGGTACAGAAGGTGCAGGAGGAGGAAGACCGTCTGTACCAGGTCTATGTCGAGGCGAGAACGCGCTTGCAGGAGGAAATCGGTCGTGTGAAAGGCGAGTCGCACGACCGGTTCATCGCGGGGATAGACCAAGACCCGTTTGGCACGCCCTACCGTATGGTACTGGGCAAGCTACGGGCTTGGGCACCACCTCTGACGCAGACACTCCAACCGGATGTCCTCCGAGGGGTTCTGTCGTCGCTATTCCCGCAGCGGGCCAACTTTACACCACCCAGTATGGCCCGCCCTGCAGCGCGTGAGGAGGAGGAGGAAGACAGTGTCACACCACCTGTGGAGGAGGAGGAGCTCGAAGAGGCTGTACGCCGATCTCGGCTCAAGAGCACCGCCCCGGGCCTGGATGGCATCCCCGGCCGGGCGCTAACTCTGGCCCTGAACACCCTGGGGCCCAGAGTGCGAGGACTATTCACTGCCTGTCTGGCTCAAGCCATAATTCCACAGCGGTGGAAGACAGGCAGGTTAGTCCTCATCAAGAAAGAGGGTCGCCCGGCGGATTCTGCCTCCGCCTACAGGCCCATCGTGCTCTTGAGCGAGATCGCCAAGCTCTTCGAGCGTGTTGTAGCGAGGAGGCTACAACACCATTTGGAGCGGACAGGTCCGGACCTCTCGGACCACCAGTATGGCTTCCGCAGTGGCCGTTCGACTGTGGATGCCATACTCGAGGTAAAGTCCTATGCGCAGGATGCGGTGGCCCGGGGCGATGGAGTCTTGGCGGTGTCTTTAGACATCGCCAACGCTTTCAACTCCCTGCCCTGGCCCTGCATTAAGGAGGCACTTATTTACCATCGTGTGCCTCCATACCTGCGCCGCGTCATCGGGGCTTACCTGTCCGAGAGGTCTGTGACGTTTCCGGCTCCTGGAGGAGGTTGGGAGGCGTTTGAAGTGTCGGCCGGTGTTCCACAAGGATCGGTGCTGGGTCCGATCCTCTGGAACATCGGCTACGACTGGGTGCTGCGAGGCGGCACCCTGAGGGGGATAAAGGTCCTCTGTTACGCCGATGATACGCTGGTCTTGGCGCAGCAGAGGACCTACCGGGAGGCGGCGGTCCTGGCGACGGCGGGAGTGGCCGAAGTCGTGGGCCGCATCAGGCGGCTCGGTCTGGAGGTCGCCCTAAACAAGTCCGAGGCATTATACTTTCATGCTCCTCGAAAGGGCCCACCATCTGGGGCCCACATTACCATCGGTGGCGTCGAAATCGGCGTCACCAGGAGCATGAAGTACCTCGGACTTGTTCTGGACGGACGGTGGAGTTTCCGGGGCCACTTTACATCCTTGGCCCCGAAACTGTTGAAGACGGCGGCGGCATTGGCGCGCCTTTTGCCCAATGTCGCTGGACCGAGCGCCTCGAGCCGTCGGCTGTACACCGGAGTGGTCCGATCGATGGCCCTCTACGGCGCTCCCGTATGGGCGGATGCCCTAGATCGGCAAAACATCGCCCTGCTGCGACGTGCGCAGAGGGTGATGGCCATCCGGGCGATACGGGGGTATCGGACCATCTCCGGTGAAGCAGCGTGCGTGCTGGCGGGAGTCGTGCCGTGGGACCTGGACGCGACGTCTCTGGCGTCGGTCTATTGCCGGCGTCGGGGCCTTGCGTCCGGGGATCCGGCAAGCCCAGCGCGCACCGAGGAGGAGCGGGAAGCCGCATTAGAAGTGTGGGAATCCCGGCTGGCGACACCATCTGCCGGCCGGTTGACGATCGAGGCTGTTCGTCCAGTCCTCCGCCAGTGGTTAGCGCGGCGTCACGGCGTCCTAACCTTCCGCACCACACAGGTACTCACGGGGCATGGCTGCTTCGGGGGTTACCTGTGTCGGATCGCTGGGAGGGAGCCCGACGCTCGCTGCCACCACTGCGACGACTGCCTCGATGAGACGGCCCAGCACACGTTGGAGGTGTGCACAGCCTGGGCGTCTCAACGTCGCGCTCTGCGCGACGTCATAGGGGACGACCTCTCCCTGCCGGCCGTGGTCAAGGCCATGGCCGGTAGCGAGACGTCGTGGGATGCGGTCTCCTCCTTCTGCGAGGCAGTGGTGCTCGAGAAGGAGTCGGCGGAACGGGCGAGGGAGGCTATTGCCGAACTCGCCATCCGCCGTAAGAGACCGGGTCGCCGGAGGGCGGCTCACGATCGCCGCCTTCCGCCCTAATGTGCCAGAGGGCGGTCAGCTTGGGGAAGCTGGCCGCCTACTAACCTGGCCCGAGTAGTCGCGCGCAGGTCGCTCCCGCGCGCTACTCCGAGCAGGCCGTCGAGGGTGCCCACACATCCTTGACTCCGCGACGTGCCTTTGCTGGCTCCCGCCGCCGCGTTTCGCGGAAGACTATTGTCCCCGCGTCCGCGGCCAGTGGCGGTCGAGGAGGAGCACCGTGAGGTTTTAGTGGGTATTCGAACGGCCTACATCTGCCAGTCCGCGAGCCCCACATAACCCGCTCGAGTCCCCACTCGGGCCGGTATCCGTAACAGGATTTCCTCACGTTAAAAAAAAAAAAAAAAAAAAAAAAAAAAAAAGGGTGTTAAAGGATAACTAACAGAATCCATTTCCAACATTTTTGGAATTTTTGTCTGTTTGTCTGTTTGTCTGTTTTCCTGTTTATGTGAACATGCATCACGTCAAAAGTACATAATATATTTAAGCAAGTTTTATACGTAAAAATTACCAGTAAATCAAAGTATAACATTTAGTGTTTATTTCATTGTAATAGCTTCACTCTATCAAAAGATATAAGTATTTAAGTTTCCAAGAAGCTTATATTTGAGATAGTAGAACTCGATACTAGAAACGCTATCTATTTTATATTTTAAGTAGGTAGGTAGGTAGGTGGGTAGGTAGGTGGGTAGGTAGGTGGGTAGGTAGGTGGGTAGGTAGGTAGGTAGGTGGGTAGGTAGGTGGGTAGGTAGGTGGGTAGGTGGGTAGGTAGGTGGGTAGGTAGGTGGGTAGGTAGGTAGGTAGGTGGGTAGGTAGGTGGGTAGGTAGGTAAGTAGGTGGGTAGGTAGGTAGGTAGGTAGGTAGGTAGGTAGGCAGGTAGGCAGGTAGGTGGGTAGGTAGGTAGGTAGGTAGGTAGGTAGGTAGGTAGGTAGGTAGGTAGGTAGGTAGGTAGGTATGGATGTATGGATGTATGGATGTATGGATGTATGAATGTATGGATGTATGGATGTATGGATATATGGATGTATGGATTTATGGATGTATCGATGTATCGATGTATCGATGTATCGATGTATGGATGTATGGATGTATGGATGTATGGATGTATGGATGTATGGATTTATGGATGTATCGATGTATCGATGTATGGATGTATCGATGTATGGATGTATGGATGTATGGATGTATGGATGTATGGATGTATGGATGTATGGATGTATGGATGTATGGATTTATGGATGTATCGATGTATCGATGTATCGATGTATCGATGTATGGATGTATGGATGTATGGATGTATGGATGTATGGATGTATGGATGTATGGATGTATGGATTTATGGATGTATCGATGTATCGATGTATCGATGTATGGATGTATGGATGTATGGATGTATGGATGTATGGATGTATGGATGTATGGATGTATGGATGTATGGATGTATGGATGTATGGATGTATGGATTTATGGATGTATCGATGTATCGATGTATCGATGTATCGATGTATCGATGTATCGATGTATCGAGGTATGGATGTATGGATGTATGGATGTATGGATGTATGGATGTATGGATCTATGGATGTATGGATGTATGGATGTATGGATGTATGGATGCGTGGATGTGTGGATGTGTGGATGTGTGGATGTGTGGATGTATGGATGTATGGATGTATGGATGTATGGATGTATGGATGTATGGATGTGTGGATGTGTGGATGTATGGATGTATGGATGTAGTGTATATTTTTTTCAATTTTTAAATTATTATATTCAGTAAAGTATCGATACTAATGTGATATCTATATATTTAATATATTAAATATTTTTTAGTAAGTTTTATAATTCTCATAGAATTAAACAACTTTATAAAATGATTTTTCCTTGCATGCGTTGTAATAATTACAACATAATATATAAGATTTTATATGTTACTTTAATTATTATCGTAAAATAATTTAATGTATTTTGATCAAATTTATTTTCTTAAAAATTAGGAGTGCCCAACAAATAATAATTTGTTTAATGAAAATCGAAAATGTCATGGTTTTAATAATTTTCACATTAGAAATCATAAGTGCACTGCAAGCATACATTATTTATTACAACAGGAACGTAATTCCCTGTACCGAAACAAATGTATGGATGTATGGATGTATGGATGTATGGATTTATGGATGTATCGATGTATCGATGTATCGATGTATCGATGTATCGAGGTATGGATGTATGGATGTATGGATGTATGGATGTATGGATGTATGGATGTATGGATGTATGGATGTATGGATGAATGGATGTATGGATGTATGGATGTATGGATGTATGGATGTATGGATGTATGGATGTATGGATGTATGGATGTATGGATGCATGGATGTATGGATGTATGGATGTATGGATGTATGGATGTATGGATGTATGGATGTATGGATGTATGGATGTATGGATGTGTGGATGTGTGGATGTGTGGATGTGTGGATGTGTGGATGTATGGATGTATGGATGTATGGATGTATGGATGTATGGATCTATGGATCTATGGATGTATGGATGTATGGATGTATGGATGTATGGATGTATGGATGTATGGATGTGTAGATGTGTGGATGTATGGATGTATGGATGTAGTGTATATTTTTTTCAATTTTTAAATTATTATATTCAGTAAAGTATCGATACTAATGTGATATCTATATATTTAATATATTAAATATTTTTTAGTAAGATTTATAATTCTCATAGAATTAAACAACTTTATAAAATGATTTTTCCTTGCATGCGTTGTAATAATTACAACATAATATATAAGATTTTATATGTTACTTTAATTATTACCGTAAAATAATTTAATGTATTTTGATCAAATTTATTTTCTTAAAAATTAGGAGTGCCCAACAAATAATAATTTGTTTAATGAAAATCGAAAATGTCATGGTTTTAATAATTTTCACATTAGAAATCATAAGTGCACTGCAAGCATACATTATTTATTACAACAGGAACGTAATTCCCTGTACCGAAACAAACAAATAATTCACAAATTTAAGCGGGTGAAGCCGCGAGCTGGTTGCTGTATTTTATAAAATTTTATGTTGTGATTATAATAGATGGATCACGTGGTCAATACGTTTTAATCATTGGCATGTAGGTACGTTATATTAATTTATAGTAGATATGGATGGATGGATGGATGTATGGATGTATGGATGTATGGATGTATGGATGTATGGATGTATGGATGTATGGATTTATGGATGTATCGATGTATCGATGTATCGATGTATCGATGTATGGATGTATGGATGTATGGATGTATGGATGTATGGATGTATGGATGTATGGATGTATGGATGTATGGATGTATGGATTTATGGATGTATCGATGTATCGATGTATCGATGTATGGATGTATGGATGTATGGATGTATGGATGTATGGATGTATGGATGTATGGATGTATGGATGTATGGATTTATGGATGTATCGATGTATCGATGTATCGATGTATCGATGTATGGATGTATGGATGTATCTCTCAAGAGAACTTAATCAAAACTTTGTATGTAAAAAAATACATGAAATAATCATGTTAGGGAAATATCAAATTTATTTTATGAATTAATCTTAATGTTATATTCGAAACAAATGAATTGTATGTTAATTTATTAATACGTTTCAAGTATGAAAAAAAGAAAAAATGCAATAAAATTGCGTTTCTGCTTTTCTTTCCAATGATTTATATTTCTATATATGTGGGACGTAAATGCGGGAACAGAGCTGCCATCTTAGTACAGAGTAACCTCTAAAATATATATTTACGGATAAGTAAAGAATAAAAAATGTGAAGAGGAATGTGTGATTTCTCTATAGAATATATTATTCTACATTATATCATAAAAAAACAGTACATATAACGGTATCCTCCTGCAGTATAATTATTTTTAATCAACATTTTTGAACTTTTAATTTTGAGCATTTTAAATATTTTCGTGCCATTATGATGAAAAACTTAGACAATTTTTTAATTTGAAAAAAATAATTTATTAACGATAAGAATGTTGGTAGTATAAGAATATATAAGAAAGGTATAAGAATTTAAAAAATGTCTAAAATATGCTTTCTTCGCAAGTATTGTAATAACTATTAGTTCTATTCACTAAAAAATCACTATAAATATTAAATATGCTCAATTTGTGTTTTTGACAGCACCACTTTAAATGAAACCACAGTTAATCACTCTATAAAAGCCTAATACAATAAAAAAAATCCTAAAAGTGAAAAATTTATTTTTCATACAAAATAAATTATATATTATCGTTGATATTAAAATAAAACGCTATTTGTCATTAAACACGCAAACAGGCATAAGCCTATCAAAGGGAAACCGCCGCATACGCCTCATTCCTAAATCGAGTCGTATGTATTGGCGACAAAGTTCAAAGTTGCTTAACCTTTAGTAATACTTTTGTAGTAGTATGTGTTAACGTTATTGGTATCTATGCGTAACTGCGTCACACGAAATACAGGTATGGATAAACATCGATCGTGAAATGAAAAAAAAAGTCTACGTCTAAACTGTTGAGGTATCTTGATTAATTTCTTTAGGTATGGGCTTAAAATATTTTATCCTATATATTGCCCCCGTAAAAGGAGCGCTGACGCTTCCATTCTGTATTAATATTAAAGGCCATCGCGGCGCCGGGGCACAAAGTTAGGTTATGTTACTTAAATCAGTTAAGCCCTTTCTGAGATTATCCTGAACGCACAGATAAACAGACAAATTGACCAAGTTCTATTACATTGTTAAATGTCCGTAATAATAATTTTTCTAATATATCTTCCACGTACAGACACCGATGAGTTAGGATTTTATTGTAAGTAGCGATATTACTATAACTATATATCTATAACTATAACTTAGGTCCTAAAGACTCCTTAAGACAAAAGTTTAAAGAAATTAATATATTGACAGTTGCATCTCTCTTATGGGTGGTACGAAAATGCGACTGCGTTGCAAACATACATTATAGTTATATTAAAACACGAACATAATTTTAGTGTATTAAGCAAATAATTCTGTGGTTTAAGCGGGCGAAGCCGCGAGCGGGCCGCTAGTAAATAAATAAATGTAAAATAAATAAATCAGCTTCACGCTGTATCCCGCACACTGCAGGGTAGACAGAGGGGACCTAGTGTTAAGACACTCCGTTCCCCACTTTCTGCCGAATTCTGGAGGCATTTTTAAACATTTTTAAAGTGTTATTCCACACTCTAAATAAGTATTAATTCTAAATAAGTATTTATTCTGGAGGAATTGCGTGTTGAGTGGCAGAACCCAACACCCCGTTTGTCCTCGACACCAGAGCGAAGAAATGGAAATATCAATTTAAGTAAACATTTCATTTCCGCGAGTGGGGATCGAACCCGCAACCACTCGGTTTTACAGTCCACACATTGTGCTCCTGCGCCACGACTGGCCTCTAAAATAAATTTAACAACTTAAATTTTACATTACACAAAGTACAGAATGTCGGTACATTCTGCCCGATGTAACTGAACATGCATAAATAAAGCCACGCATTTTAATGACTGATCAATTAGGTATCTGATCCAACTTTAAAAGCACAATTACCGACGTCACAGCCGATTGACCGCAGCCTACATTGTACGTAATTAACTAGATATTGGATAAACAAGCTTATTGCACACGCGGTGTATGAAGATCATAATTTAATATAATATTACGTTACAATATCAATTTATATTATGAGCTATTTTTGTGCAATTATGAGCATATAGTTAAAAGTAAGAGAAAATGTTGTGTTATTTTATTTTTGTTTACTTACATTGTGTTATTTTGCGCTTGTAGAACCAAAATTCTTAGCAAGTTGGACCCTCAACTCGTCTTTAGGCAGGTATGAAAACGTCATTATTTTAGCATACTGATGTATTATAGTTGTACCTACTTTAATAATAAAGTAAACAATAATATTTTACAAAATTTTATAAAGGGACCAGTCGTGACAGGCTGTGAGTTCGATTCCCACTCGAAGAAATGAAATATTTATTATTTTCATTTCTTCGCTCTGAGAAATCGCCGAGGCAAATCGGCAAAGTGCGGAGTTAAATGGTGAAACTCAAGAATTCGGTGGAAGGAGGGAACCAGGAGCTTCTTAATGGGGATGGAGTGTCTGAACACTAAGTCCCCAGGTTCCTTCTGGGTACTCTGCTGTTTACGGGGTACAGCATGAAGGTAATAAAAAAATATGTATAAATAATATAAAACAAAGAAGGAATGTGCACGGTTTAGATAATATCGCCATCAGAATTGATAAATGTTATCATCTTGAAATAAAAACTGCATGAAGCCAAAAAAAATATTAACATAGACTGCTTATTGCAGTTGCTTGCTCTTTTTCTACTTTACAAATGAAATGTCATCTAAAGTCGACCGATGAGTTGATCAATGCAGTCGTTTCGCGCCAAAGTATCGCGACGTGCGCCGCGCACTCATAGAATCACTTGAAAAAAATCCATGCACTTAGTGCTGAAATAAGCGCGCCTTTCGACCGCATTCACTTTTAGCGATGTAGTTTTTCTCCTTTTACACCCTCCACACCCATTCTCCCATCAGTATTCACCGTCTCTCTCTGGCAACGCATCTCCTCAGCTATACTTTGTTCGTTTCAGCGTTCGTGACACAAAGCAATATGTGAGTTAACTTCACTGTAACGGTTCTTGTTTGAGTTGCGATTTAATGCCTCCTTAAACTGAGATGGTTTACGGGTTAACCCGCCTGAAAAGGTTGGAAGTATCAGCAGTTATTTACTTTTTGGATCCGTTCAATATAAACTTTAAATCCTTTGAAGACACTCGCGTCATTAGACATCGAAATGGATAAACTTTTTACTAAAACTCGTAGAACATTAAAAAATCGTTTGCATCAAAAATCTCATTTAGATAACGCTATTCAATCATGTAGATAACGCTTTCAAATTCACAATATGACTGCTTAAATCTTATTGCAAATTCTATATTAAATATATTTTAGGTACGTTAATTTCTATTTATAAATATATTATTTTATAAATACAAATATATTTTAAGGACAAACCAAAGAATAAAAATGGTTGGATATATTCAATATAAATAAAGTAAAATAACTAGCTTTTATACAAAACCAAAAAGAAATAAATCGGCTCCCTCCCCCTACTTCTCTTAACACTCACTTTTCCTTCATATTTTTTTGACCATTTTTCTTCATTCTACCTGCCATTCTGTGTATCTCTTGTATCTTAGGATGATGGATATAGAAAGATGACAGATATCAGTGATAATCTATACTAATATAATAAGCGGAAAAGTTTGTTTGTTTGTTTAAACGCTAAGATCTCTGGATCTACTGGTCCGATTTATTTATTTTTGGTTTTGTATAAAAGCTACGTTATCCTGAACTGATTATTTTTCATCTGATTATTTTTTCATTATGTTCCTCCACTCATCTGAAAACAATTAGGTGGAAAAAGTACAGAGATTAAGAGCTAATCTATATTTGCCAATGAAACAAGCATCAGTACGGCCACAACTTGTCCAATTTACATGACGAAGGTGGCGATATCGCAAAAGAAAGTTTTCGACAACTTTTATCAGATCCACCCACTGCGGCTGATAAGTTGTACTGAACTTTATTTACCAATCCTAAACGATGATCCGACTCCATGGAGACAGAACAGCTTAACGAAAAATTTATTATTATGTATGAAAATAATATAAAACATACAGAACAAATCATCCAAATTGGAATAGAAAGAAAATAGCGCCGTTTTATTTTCCAACATCAGGAAATATTAATTAAATTACCCTTTAAAATATATTTTATCAGAGTTCTTACCTACAGGTTTTAAATTTCTTCACTTTGTTTTGAAACCTTACAAACCTAATGAGTTTGTTCTTGAAATGAAATTTACTTTCTATTATAATTATCATTAATATCCCATCGTTCAACGTCAACAAGCAACATAACAAATTTGTTTTTACTACTCAATACAGAAGCCATTTCCATGTTATGTAGACACTGGCTTCCAAACTCTCGAACTGGCTGCGAGGGACTAGGATTAGGCAATTCCTAAAGCAGACTACGTATTACACGAAGAGATTTAAACTGAATTAACCGTTCGATCGGAAAATTGGAATGCCACACAGATAATTACCTGACACTCACAGAAAAGGAAGTCTCTTAGAACGAAGATTCAAATAAGCGTGGTCGAAGGACCAAGTGATGCGAGCGGCCTTCGCCTTTATCACGAAAAAATAACTTATACTGTGATATTTGCAAGTGCGTGATAAAGGTAGATTGAATGTGGTAAATTAAAATTTTATAGCATTATTTCAATTTAAATTTATATACTTGCTTTTTTCTTTTAATATTAGAGATTCAACTTTAACTTTGTATCAATAATAAAAGCCGATCGCGATGTTTACGAGCTCATAAAGTGTACACAATAAACAAGTCCGAAATGCAAATAGTACTTGAATCAATAAAAAAAATCATTGACTTCATCAAATAAAATAATCTTTAAGTACATTATAAAAATGTTGATTTATAGATGGATATTACAATTATTTAATTTAATCTACCTACATTATTCAAATGGTAAGACAAAATTTAAAATAAGTCTTAATATTTAATATGTTCTGAACTTGTACAATTCAATTTTATTTCTCTTTGTTTTTTTTATAGCTTCACGCTGTATCCCTCAGATAGCATGGTAGGCAGAGGGAACCTCGTGTCAAGACACTTTGTTCCCCACTTTCTGCCGAATTCTGGAGGCATTGCGTGCTGAGTGGCAGAACACAACGCCGCGCTTTGCCTCGACACCAGAGCGAAGAAGTAGAAATATAAATTTAAATAAATATTTCACCTCCTCGAGTGGGGATCGAACCCACAACCAGTCGGTTTTACAGTCACTCTCTGTTCCACTGCGTTACTTTCTGCGAATACTGGAAGCGATGCGTATTGAGCAACAGTAATCCACGTCACGCTTAGGGAATTGAACCCGCAACCTACCGCGCTTACAATCTTACACTCTTACACGCTTCCGTCTCTGTTCCACGACTGCCCTCTAAAAAATAGTTACAATGAAATAACTGAAATAACAAAAGATATTACTACAGCGCAAAAGTTCCGAATGGACTACATGTGGGCTCATGCCTACAAGACTTTCTATAGATTACACGACTTGGCAACCGATTGGCAACAAGCCCGACGAATGTGTGAAGCGGAAGGCACAACATTGCTTATTCCAGACACATTGGACGAAATAGAAAACTTAAAGCTACTAATGAGCAATATGAAAGCGCACTATACCGCTATATTCGTGGGGATACACGATAAATTTGCTGTCGGATACTACGTTACAGTTAGAGGTACCGACTGTTTTTAATATATTCTTGTTATGTGTATGTTGAGGCCAGTCGTGGCGCAGGCACACGAGCTTGTGATTGTTAATGCAACAGGTTGTGGGTACTATTCACACTTAAAGAAATATTTAGTGTTTTAATTTCTTCGCTCCGGTGTCGAGGCAAGGTGCGGCGTTAAGTTCCACGACTCAGCAGGCAATACCTGCAGAATTCAGCGGAAAGTAGAGAGCGGAGCGTTATAACACTAGGATTCCTATGTCTGGTTTGCCACAGGCGAGACACAGTGACTCAAGAAAAAAAACCATTGAAAGGACTTATACATTTATAATAAAATCATTCACCTGTTATATTTTCTAATAATATGTGATGAATATGTATATAATAAATTCCATTCACATAAATTAATAGCCTGTATACAGCCTCGATTGTACTTACTTACAGGAGAACCAATATCTGGAACTATCTTAGAGCTCCTTTGGGCGGAAGGCAGGCCAAATAATGTCAATGGTTCGGAACATTGCGTCGTTATGACAAGAGAGGGTCTGTTAGACGATAGACCGTGTTCTGACGTGCATCCATTTGTATGTAAAATTTTAGGAAATGAAACAAAATACAATGAAGCATGTGATAATTATGATGAAGGTTGGTTTTATGTTTATTTTATTTCCTGCTAGAACATCTTGCCTTTGGTGAAATTGAACAAAGAAACCAAACTTAGTGTAATTACTTAACAACTTTCACTTAGTGTATGTATCCTGTGAATTCATTTTAATAACATTTAATTTGACAGTATGAGTGCAAGTAAAGATTACACGATTCTTTACTTTGTGTAATCAGATTGCAAAATTCACATAAAAATATCGCCGACTGAGATCGATCGATCGATCGATCTTGCCGTGTGATCCCGGCCTAGAATAGGATCATCCTGGTACTGGTTGTCGTAAGAGGCGACTAAAGTACGTGTGGTAGAGTCACGTTGCCAGCAATGGCAACACGCATGGGCAGACTCGATCATTACCACCCCCGGCATTTAAAACCGGCGTGAAGTAGTGGTTTTATGCCATTGCGTTTCGCATCAGGTAATGCCGGGCTCCGGCGCCCAACCCGCCTTAAAGGCCGGCAACGCACCTGTAACTCCTCTGGTGTTGCATGGGGTCGTGGGCGGCGGTAGTCACTTACCATCAGGTGACCCGAACGCTCGTTTGCCTTGTCTCTTCCATAAAAAAAAAAGATTCCAAAACAAAAATAAAGTATTCAATAATAAGTTCTATAGGATTTACCAAACGCTGTACCTCACATATATCAGTGTTAACTAGTGTTAAGACTTTTCGACTTATTTTTGAGGCAAGACTTTTGCTCGACAAGAGACCGAAGAAATAATAACATTAAATATTTTATTTCCTCGAATGGGAATGGAAACCACAATCAATCGTATTTTAAATCTCACGCGTATGTCCCGGCGCCACGACTGGCTTCAAACTATAAAATTTTAATGCATTATTTTTAACAGGCTATGTACCTCAACAAGCGATAAACAATAAATGCTATAAGTTTCACGCTGAACCGTTGTCTTGGCATGACGCCTACTTGGCTTGCAAATTGGAAGAAGGACGTCTCGCTATTATCAACTCGGCAAAAGAAGCGAATGTAATTGTCGGCTTCCTGGGAGAACATTTAAACAGCAAAACTCCTGATCCTAACATTTTATATCTTGGATATAGTGATCTGATGTTCCCTTATCAATACAGAACTATCGAAGGTAGATTTAACTTTCTACTGAAAATATTATTTGTATGATAATAGAAACAGAATGTTGACAAATTCCTAAAATGAAAATAAAATTTGTTATATTGATTGGTTTTTAAAATGGTAACTTAATCCCTCAGGCTACTTTAGCCTTTATTACAGTTTCGTCTTCTGTTTAAAAGTTCTATACAATATTCCTGAAATTTACAAAAAGTTACTTATAATATTCAACCTACGATTTATAGTAATTTTAAAAACTTTACATACATAGATCCCTAAATATTCTTA
The DNA here is from genome assembly GCA_917862395.2 of Heliconius sara. Lineage (NCBI taxonomy): Eukaryota > Metazoa > Arthropoda > Insecta > Lepidoptera > Nymphalidae > Heliconius > Heliconius sara. The sequence continues at coordinate 16,021,837 of OU860789.1, read as the reverse complement.
GAATTTTCTAAGTAGAATGTGTGTACCAGAATTTGTAATTTCACGCTATTGTGCCATTATATGTTATATTGTAATATTAACTATAAATAGTTTATAGGTCAAACTCTAGAAGAGGCTGGATACGCATCTTGGAGTCCCATGAAAGAATATAATACAAAGAATAAAGTCAAACGTTGCGGGGCTATTTCTCGGACAGGTTTTCTTGAAATTTCATATTGCGAACAGCCAGCTATGTTTCTTTGTGAAAAAGTCTTAAACATTTCATCAAAATAAATATTACTGCTCAACTTGAAAATTTTTATATAAAAAAATATGTATCTTGATTTTTATGTGCATTTTGTATGTAAAAAAGACAAATCCATTTTTTTTTACTTTTTTATTATGGTAATTTTTACACCTGACCTGACTTTTATTTCACATTTTGAAATAAATTAAAGTCAGGGCAAGTGTAAAAATAATATATATATCGATATACTCATTTATTGACGACGTTTTTTGTTTCTCTTGAAAATTTGCTTAATAGGCTGTTAGTAGGTTACTTTAAGCCGACGAAATATATATGTCCTTGCACGGACGGACTGCATCAAAACGGAATGTCGTACCAATAGATTAATCCTTTTTTAACAAAGACTCAGGTTTCCTCTGCCTACCCTGCTTAAAAATAAGGAAGGTAAAGTACAAAAAAGTAATACAGCTTATACGGCATGCATTGCATTCAATTAAGTAATTATAATCAATTTCCAAAGAAATAAAGAATTTAAACCAGATAGCAAATAAAAATATAATAATTTAAACTGTCCCGCATAACGTATACGTTTTAAATCGTATTATCAGTACTTTTACGCAGCACTTAATTATTATTATTAGTGACAAACTGACATAACTGACGCGACACAAGTACTCGCGTTAGTGGCGGTTAACGTCAGTCGTCATGACCTCTCATCGGATCCGGTGTTGTGTAACCGACAGGCCCGTGACGTTTGACGATAATATGCGCGCAATATACATTTAAAGCCAGTGGTGCGCGCGACTCGATGGATTGCGACTTTGTCGATTACGACCACCAATTGAACGGGGTTAATAAGCGTGAAATGTTTTCGTTGTTCATTTTTACGTGTTTCTTTTGATGATGGTATTGATGGATTTTTTTTTGTTTAATAAATGTATGGAAATTGTTTTTTCTTTTATTTTCATATACCTATATACGTACCTTCTGTGTAATAGTGGCATAGCTTGTTCTTCCCTATTAATCATATTATATTTAAAACATAGAGGAACAAGTGACACTGCCGCAATGGTTTTATGTAAAAAAATGAATCTGATAAGCTTAAAATCAAATGCATCTAAATATGAAAAAATAAATGAAAGTAAGGAAATTTGATAAGACAATATAGCTTTAATAACAACAACATCAATCAAACCAAACGGTGACTTTAAAAAGCTTACCAGCAGAGCAAATAACCACTGTTCTGTGTACCAAACTTAAAATATTAGTCATCGAAATCAACTTATGAATGTGGTATAATTACGCTACTTCGTCGATCATTCGTAAGTTAAATATTAGAGGCCGAAAAGTTAACGTATGAACTTGAACAATTAAGTTAGTTCGGAACGAGGTAGTCCATGATTAGAGGGATGTCCGTTATCCTCGCTCGCGGCAACTGTCGAACATTGTTTCCAACAAATCAGGTGGTGTATAATATTATGTATCTGACTGTATATTATGACGTTTATATTTACTTCCAATAATCTATATAAGCCATGAAGCCGGTTGTGGCGCATGAGAACAAGAGTGCAATTATAAACGTGACTGGTTGTGGGCTCAATTCAGTCACGGAAAATAAATTATTTAATATTTTCGTTGTACTGACTCCGGTGTCGACGCGAAAGCGTTAAGATCCGCCATTTAACATGCAAGAATTCTCCGAAATGAGTAGAGCGAAATGTCGTAACACTAGGCTTCATCTGCTTCGCCCGGGATACAGCGTGAAGATGAAAAAAAATCTATATATTATGTATCTACGTGAAGCGAACACATTTTAACCATTTTTTTGTGCGGGCGGAGAAATAAGAAACTTAGCACTGTTATGGATAGTATAGAATACAAAATGCTATTAATATTAAGAGAATAATAAATAAAATATACCTACATTGTATTAATAAAAAAAGTATAAAGCCCACTACCATACATTTGACAAATTACACTTTTGCATAAAGTGACTGTCTGTGAATGTCAATTTGTTCTCTGATGACGATAATTCTCCGTTCACTTTATATTATATGTTTCTTATTAACACTGAAGAAATATACATATAAACTATTGAGATGAGGCACAGCCCTAGAGTTCTCAAAGGAATAATAATTCACATTTAAGATACGATTTTGACTCAGTTCTAATTTGGTCGTATGCATAATTAAGTATAGGTACTTGTCTTTAAAATATTTATCATAACGCCGTTTAAGTAAAAACAAAAGAATGTAATCGAAAAAATATTTTCTTTATTTTGTTGCTAGAAAATTAATATTATGTATGCTTTGATTTTTTAGTATTACGCTGTATCTACCACATAACAGTGTATGCAGAGGAAACCTAGTGTTAAGACACTCCGATCAACATTTTCCGCCAAATTCTGGAACCATTGCGCTCTGCCTCGACACCAGAGCGAAGAAAATGAAAATGTTTCCTTTCTTTGATTGGCAATCAAAACTACAACCTGTCGCGTTTATAAATGCATTATTATTTATTATAAACATTTACTTATTTATTTAAATGCTAAACTCCTAATCTCTGCGAACAATGAGATTTAATGAGACCAGAACCTATGCCACAACAAACACATCGTTTTGTCAATAGTTACTTTAGTTTATGTGCAAGTTCATTAAGAGTTAATCGCTAATGTCAAACACCGTAGTGGCACAAACGTAGCGAAATTATTCGTTATTCGTAGGTACAATTAGGCGACCATACCCTCGGGCTCTAATGAATAAGCTGCTATCAATGCGTATTGATTCACAGAAATATTAATTAGCAAATGCATCGTTGTGCCGTCTGTGTGTTGTACAGTGTTGGAATGCAATTTGTTACAAATTTAATATTTTTTTCTGCATAAATATGGATTTCTTTTATTCTTACATTCTTTTTTTTATGAAATACTGAACTGTACTTAGAAAATCTATAGAAATTTAAACGTTTGAACGCTTGAATTACGGTTTGAATGGGATTTGAACCTGCGTCTCTCGGAAACCGTCTAAGCTCTCTGACCACTAAGCCATATTGTCAAGTTGCGTCCAAATTCTTATTCTTACGCAAACGTGTAAAAAGATTTGTATATGTTTTCTAAATAAGAATTTCTCTATCCTACGCATAGAATAACATTTTAAAAATGTTAAATAAATAGAATTATCTCTTGTCAAATGATAGTTCTAAGCAATTATCTTAGAATAGAGTAACTTTGTAAAAATCTCCCTACATAGATGCTAACAATATAAATGAGTTGTAATGTGCTTGATGACGTAGACGTCGCGGATAAGAACGTATGGTGTAGTGGTAAGGGTTCGAATTCCGCATCATTAAATTTTTGGTAAGTTTTCTAAATATGTATTTTTCTTTCTTAAGTGTGGAATAACACCTTAAAAATGATAAAAATAAATCACCTACAATTTTAATCTTATAATAGTAAACGTCTTTCTTAAAGAGATAACAATATCTTGTGAACGGGCAACCATGATGATCGTACATTAATTTATAATTAAAATTGATAATAAACATAATTGACAGTAATTCATCTATAACTGTTATTATCTATATTAAAAGTGAATGGAACCACCTGCATTAAACAGCTTATGCGAGCGCTTGACGGTCGCTTTTGAGTTAAATTTTATTTGATTGCAAGCCCGTCACGACAACAGGCTGATTGATGTATTGCCCTGCCCGTAGTCAAAGATGAAAGCAATTAATGCACAGATGTGGTATGTATTTGTTTATATCCAAATATTTTTTTCTCACCTTATCTATTTCTAAGTTATAAAATAATTATGTTAGTCTTGATGTAATGTTTGATAATATCTATATCATGCGATGTAGGCAAAGAGTAAACTTTTTTAGAGGCCCACGTTTTCATCTTACCAGATTTTAAAATAGAAAAATTATTTATTCATTATAAAGATTTCCCTGAATAGGAAATCCCGATCATTGCGTAGCTACAGTTGTTTATTGGGGTTCCGTGCCTTTTAAGGAAAAAGGAACCTTTACAAATTATTTGTTTTCCGTCTGTCTGTCAGTCTGTCCAAAGCCTTAATCTCAGGAACGCTTGGAGATATCGATTTTAAATTTAAACTATATACTTAATAAGGCCGTAGATACGGCCGAATAATTTCCAGAAATAAAATATTTCTACATTTACTTTAAAAAAGATATGGCCGTTTACAAATCAAGAAACGCGTATTTCGACACTATAAACGGAATCAAAATTAAATTAGATTAGTATTTTGTTGTTGTATTATTGATTTTAGGGTTGTATTGTTGCAAATGTTTTGTCATATGTCATAGGTGTAAAATTACTATAACACTTGGTGACATCTGTGTGATTAAAATAAAAACAAATCAATTTCGAAAAAAATTATGAGTTAGGCAAATGTCTCTAAAATAGAACAATGGAGAGAGAGTGTCCTAGTACTAAGTTTTAAATGCAAGACATTATAAAAATGAAAAAAAAAACCATCATAAAATTGTATTTTAGTTGGTACAAAACGACTACAAATGAAATCTTTATTTATTTCACTGAAGAATTTTTCAATTTATCTGACTACATTTTACATTTTGAGACTACTTTTAGTACTCAGAATACTGTAGTAAACTTACATTAGAATTCGTTGCTGAAACGAATAAAGATTTGTGTAGCTGGGTAGGCAGAGGAGAGGAGAGTATCAAAATACTACGCTCTCCACTTTCACACTGTTCAATTCAACAATTCTGAAGGCATTGCGTGTTGAGTAATGAAACTCAGCGCCGCATTTGCATCGACACCAGAACGAAGTCATGAAACTTTTTTCTTTTTTATATACTTTTTTTTTATATATTTAATATAATTAATTTCTTGTTTAATTAATTATTAAATGGGTATCAAACTCACAACCTATTTTTCATTTTCACATGCTTGTGGCCCTGTGCTACAACTGGCAACATTTAGTTCCATCATCAATATGCAAAGTCTGTAAAAATGAGCACAGAGTAACGAAAGGACCCCTTAGATCTACATTTCGTGTATATGTTCCGATAAATACGTCAGACTATTATAGACTGTACTAAGATATTTTTATTAATGCATCGATAGAAGTGATGTAGTGAATGTTTCACTTTCACACACATTTTCTTTAAGATACCCGTTTTGATTGAAATTCATTCTGCATTTTTTAATATAATACTAAATATTTTTTTAACTAAAAAAATATATACACATAGCTATTGTTTTATATTATTTATTTTAGTTTTCAACTACATACAATCGGATTATAGTGCAAATACAATAAAAACACTGTAATTCATAACCGACACATGAAAAGTCGCGATGCCGATAAGCGTCCCCTTTCATACGACATTAACTACATTAGTGACGCCACATTTCGTAACAATCTGCAAGGTGACTCAGTCGCGTGTGAATCCGAAGATACAGCAGCTCATTTCCTCAATCCTAACTCAGCGAATAGTTTAATACTGTTTGTTTTAAAGTTAATTTTGTTATTTTGTATAAATTAACTAGTAATACGAGGCCAGTTGTGGCGCAGGGGACAAATATGCGACTGTAAACACTAGAGGATGTGGATTCCATCTTCATTCGATGAAAATGAAATATTTAATATTTTCGTTTCCTCGCTCTGGTAACGAGGTGAAGCGCAGTGTTAAGTTCCGCTCCAGAATTCGGTAGAAAGTGTAGAACTGAAGTGTCTTGATCAGAACGAGATGTCTTAACACTAGATTCCCAGATTCCCTTCACAGCGTGAAACTAAAAAAACAAACAGAGCCGCGCCTGAACGGAACGGGGCCTGTAATATCCCATAACATTGTTATTTATGAAACATTAACATCATTATGGCACAGTTTATATTGTCGACTACTGTTGGTTACAACTGAAAATTCCACCAGAAGAAACATAAGTATTTTAAATCATATTTTAGGTTACAGGCCTGACTGAGCAAATCACCATTTTACAACAGTCTTTTTTCACTATTATGTTATCTCCTCAAACTCGTAACAGCATGAATATTGCGTGAAGATAAAAAAATATTATATAACAATATAATTATGTTCTGAACCAAATTTAAAAAAAAACAATTACATATCACAATATCTATAACTGAAACGATATGATAATAAAACTGCATCTCGATTCTCATCACATTCACTTCAATATTCAAATGCGGGCCAACACCTGGGACATCGCGTTTCGATTGAAAAATGCTTATTATATTGCTTTCTTGTAAATGAAAACGCAGTTTATTTCTTGTACACAGATACGTAACGACTCTTTCAATTTGTGTTTCAATATTCCGTATTGGCTATATCATTATTCAAGAGAACAGGCGACGTATGAAATGATGAATGGTTTCGAGAGAAAATGTTGTCTGTTCTATAAACATTTTTGTTATAATTAAAGTCCAAAATTGGATTACATTATGATGATGATGGTGAAATAAAAAAGTTTCAGTTTCTTATAAAGGGTTTTAAATGAAAAAAATAATGATTACTTTTTTATTTACTATTATTTTATATTATTATACTAATTCTTATGTCATCATTTTTATCCGTATTATACACAATTTTCATAAATACGTAAACAGTAATATTATGAGAAAATAATTTATTTTTATACGTATAATTTATAGAAATTATAATAGCTCATTACGAGGTCATAGATGAGTATATGGTTTGAATTTTAACTTCATAGCGTTCCTGAGATAAGTCTTAGTCTGGCCATAAATAGTGTTACAATTAAAAATGAAAAAAATGTTATTTTTGAATTTGGAATCTGTTGAATTTTTATACGATTTTTCATTGTATACTGAAAGCTCTAAAGAAGCTCGCCAATTAGGCAATAGATCATATCCGACCATAGTGTGTTAGTTATGAAGAAGAGACTGAGCCATGTTGTTTGAAAAAAATATCAAAACATCTTGGCTAAAAATTAACGTTCCGGACTTTATCGGGGGTGAAGACAGGGCGATGTCTAATCCTGATCTTAATCCACTGGATTATGATTTATGATTAATTTTATAGAGTGAGGCTTTCTGTAAAGCCGTCATATTGCGCATAATTTGAAGATGAATTGTCCCATAGAAAGAATGCGTGCTGTTATTGATAACTGGCCTCAACGTTTAAAGCAGCCAATAGATATCAATTAGATTAAGGTTTATAGATTTTTAACAGATTTATATTAATATATTAAGCTGATATAATGTAATAGTAATAAATGTTACGTACAATAAAAAAGGTTTTTCTTTGTAACAATATTACTAATTATATGTCCAAATTACCCCAATTTAATGTTAAATTGGCTAAATATAAAAATAAACTAGAGGTTTTGTACGAATGAAAATCATGAATGCTTAAATGAAAACGCAGTGTGAATACAGGTAAAAAATATTGTACGAAAACGGTCTCCGTAATCTAATCCTAATCTCCTTGACGTCAATTTTTTTTTGGGTTCCGTACGTTTTAAGGGTCCTTTTAAGGATAAAAAGGACCCTTATAAGATCACTTTTTTTTCCGTCTGTCTGTCTGTCAAGAGCCTTTATCTCAGGAACGCTATGAAGTTAAATTTCAAAACTCATCTATGACCCTGTAATTTCCTGAAAAAAATGTATTTCTACATTTACTTAAAAAAAAAGCTATGGCCGCTTACATCGTAAAAAACGCATATTTCGACACTATAAGGGAATTCAATGATTACTGTACTTCCTGTTGACTTATAATTATGATAAATTTTAGGAAAAAATTATACAATTGTGGTTAAATCCTCAAAAAAGGGGGCCTTAAAAGAGAGCAAAATTTTATATTAAATCCGCTAGTTTAAGTGAGGTATAATATGAAAGGGCTCTCAACGTAACCCTCGGTTTTCAACGTAACCCTCGGTGGTCAAGTCATTTATTTAAAAAAATACTGGTAAGTCCAGTGATCGACAGTTTAAATTTCATTGTATTCTAAATATAAGTACTTACCGACCCAAGTAGAATATTGAATGCAATATTGTTACCCAACATGTACATGAGTAATATTTGTCTATACTAACAATTATTGAAATCAATAAGAGTAATATAAATAATTATTTTAAATTTATTATAATTAAATCTAACACTCCCTAACTACACATTTAAAAGACTGAACATTTTGTACCTTCTTAAAACATTTCTTTTACTTGAACCAGGTCAAGTACGTACTTCCATAACGCAAGCCAAATACCGAAAATAAAATACCTCAAAGTATTTTACAAAGACGAAATCTACCAGCACAATGCTAGACAAAATATAGCGTTTCCTACGCTAGAAGAATATAAATAGTCATAAATTTCTTTAACTCCTTAGACTAAAGTGAGATCGATCGATACACGAAACATGCACTTAAAATAATGGTTTCCAAAACCGGCGTCGTTACGATGCTCCATTTTTTGGTGGCGCGATTAAAAATGTATGTGATCAAGTGTCCGGGATGCTCCGTATGTTATCCGAGAAACCCAATATTAATGTTATTCTTGAACCTCCAACCGGTGCAGTCAATTTCAATTTGCCTTGGACGCGGTTGAAAAACTTCATGTGGAATTATATTTTTGTCGCCGTTATATGATTCTGTATTTTTATTAGATTATAGTTTGAAATATCATATAATTGTTGCTTTTAACTTTTAGGGTTTAAACAATTCACAGTTCGGTTCTTCTTTATTTTTATATTTCGCGCAACAAATGAAATGTAAATATATTTACTCTTTTTTAGAATATTTTTTTGCCTTGAATGTTAATAATGTCTTTCTGTTAAATAGATGATTAATAGAATTATTTATAAAGACTTTATGTCCATTAATCTATAGTTGTATGAAAATTAAATAGTATTGCGATACATACTCGGGTAGTCAAAGTAAGTATATTTCAGTCTGGCGTAATAAAAGATGCCAAAATAAACACAACTTTTATAATTCAAATTTATAATAACTTCCAAATGAAAATACATAGTAAATAAGATTTTGTATACAAATACGCCCAGATTTTGTATACCATAAAAAAGACAGACAAGATAATGACAAATTGCCTGCAAAAGTTGGGTTGGTATTGACATTTTTTTGTAGTTTTTAATCTCCTTCTTATTATGCATTCCGCACACGCCTACTCCTTGTAGGGCTTCGGGTTGCGTTCCACTCCACTCGGCCCGCGTTAGATGAGAGCAAAGCAAAACTTTCCACGCAAAACTAAGTTTTAGATTTTTATTGCTTTTAGAGAACGTGAGACGCAATAATATTAAAATTTTACTGAGTATGTGTATGAATATTACTGCGAAGGATCAAAAGTTGTGAGGTAAAACGTAAACTTGGCTTCCACATCGCATTAATATTGTTTCATAAATTCAATTTTCTTCTCTCAACTTACAGTTATCTATGAAACGATTTCAACGGTTGAATCATTTACCAAATGGATTTATAAGCCCACTCTGAATTTATTGAATTATAATTTGCATAATGGCCAGTTGACTATTTAGGCACCAACTAAAATTGTAATCAATTCCTTAATAAAGGTAATATCATTATATGATATATATATATATATATATATACATATACATATATCGTGTTCTAAGGATCATTTGTCTCATACACAATCTGTCTGTTGGAGACGCGCGTCTTAGTATTTTCGCTAAAAATGCAAATTGTTGGAACTGACACCACGCCCCCGCGATACGATGTAGCGCCAGCAGTTGACTCGCGTCGGGAAAGAGGATAATTTTTCACCAGGAATGGAAGAACAAGCCACACCCCTGAGAATCTGTATTGTCTAACTAAATATATTTTCAAAGACTTATAGTTAATGTTAACAAGTCTGAAGTAACGTAGTTTTACTGTTATCTATAATAGGTTCCTAGTAGGTTGTTCGTTTCCAAGTATAATAATATTTAATGTGAATTAAGCTAGTTTTCATCAAATCTTACTTTATATTATAAATGTGAAAGTTTATTTGCTTAAATCTGGTTTCACGCAACAACTACTAAATTGATTTGGATGAAAGTTTACTGTAATATTGTTTATATTTCGAAATAACTCTAACAAATGATGTATAGATTTAATAATTTGACTAAAACATAACGAGCGGGCGAAGCCGCGCTTGCCACGGGTTCGGGTGGCTAGTATTTTATAAAGTTTTAGTTTATAAGAGTTAATTATCAAAGCTATTAACACATTGGACGGTATCGTAAATCAGGAGCGCAAACAGTGTATTAATTACAAATGCAAACAGCGAGTGTGGTCGGCCGCAGCCGTCTCTACCCAGCTAATGATTTGCAGTGCAGCTATACAAACCGGCGGACAGAAATATCCTAAACTAAACTAATGTATGCGTAGAATGTGTTACTTGTATGACGTAATTTTATAATATTAACTTCATTTAGTTTTAGTTACTTTGGTATTCTATATTTTAATTAAATGTTTTGTTATATTGTTATATAAAGTATACATATTATGTATAGTATGTATAATGTATAGTATTCTCCGAGTGAAATACATTTTACATCTTTAAATATAAATAAGTATAAAAAATACATTTAAAAATATAAAAATATACTCTTCCGTCGGCTCCAGGCCATCGTTCGCCCTAGCGAGCCCTAGCTCCAGAGAGAAGAATCTTCTCAATATAGGCGCCGTCTCAAGTACCTAATACTGCGTCCTGCATTCAATTCTTCATAGAACAGCTAAGCGATAACCTCTTAAGGTCGAGGCTTTTCGTTATTTAATCGTTAAGTGAAACCTCTATCGGTGCAATGATAGCTACATTGACACATGGCAGTAATCTCATGGGATAATTTTTCTTTTTCGGTCTTCCCGAAATTGTCATCATGTCATCATGGCGCGCCATTCTGTCTACTAATACTATATCACTTCTTTTAGCTACGATATACGTCTTGGTAATAATAGACCGATCCCAGTAGAGCAAAGCGCGGCTATTTTCAAGAACAGACGTGGGTTTGACATACCTACAACAATATTCACATATATTTAAATCAGCTATTTGTAGCTCGTTCTCCACCTCCACCGTACGTCCTCCACCGTAGCGTTTGGCGCTCCGTTCTCCCTGACTACTCAGCTAGGGATAAAGCATGAAGCTAAGTTAAGTTAAATTAGATTTATATCATTGTGGCGATAGTGGTTATAGGTGCCGGTTACCTCATAACACAGCAGGTTAAGCAAGGAATCTAGTGTTAAGACACTCCTTTCCCCACTTACAACTGAATTCTGGACTACATATATATAAAAAAAAATGCTTCACGCTGTATCCTGTACACAGCAGGGTAGGCAGGAACCTAGCATTAAGACACTTCGTTCCCCACTTTATGCCGAATTCTGGAGACATTGCGTGTTGAGTGGCAGAACTCAACGCCACACTTAGCCTCGACACGAGAACGAAGAAATGGAAATATAAATTTAAGTAAATATTTCATCTCCTCGAGCGGGAATTGAACGCACAACCAGTCAGCCAGGCACAACCAGGCTTAACACTTAGTGCCGCTGCGCCACGACTGGCCTCATATATATATATAAATTGTTATCGCAAATACTACCACTGAAAAACTTACATGTAATAAAAATACAAAACAAAACTACTTTAATTTTAACCTCTTCATATTACATAAACGTTCACACATTACGAAATTGCATCCCAAACATGTAACTAAATTAGTAGAATACTATTAAATAAATTCATGCCAGCATCCAAGTCAGCGACGATGGAAACAATACACCTGACTAAAAGCCCGTTTTAATTTCATTTCCATTACTCAAGCGTATAAAGATACGGTTTTGCATGGAAACTGGTATAAAAAGGAATGCGTACACTGCCGTCGAAACAATAATGTGTGATTGTAGTTACTTCACAATAGAAGTCGGCGCCGAGACATGCGGGCGGACGGAGAGCGGGGAGACAGGAGAGGTAAAATCGGTCCTTTCAAAACATTTTACCCGGGACTTGAAAAATAAAAGAATCACTCATAGCACACCAAAGCATATAGCAACCTTCAACCTAATACGCAACGTTTTACTTTAATCTTACGTGTACTTAAATAAAATGTATGGGAAAATTTGCTTTTTTATGAAATATTATGATTCTTTTTACAATAAGAGGCCAGCAGTGGCACATGGGCAAAATCGTGTGGCTGTGTGACGCGACAGGTTGTGGGTTCGATTCCCACTCGAGGAAATGGAATATTTAATATATTCATTTCTTTACTTTGGTATCGAGGCAAAGTGCGGCGTTGAGTTCCGCCATTCAACACGCAATATCTTCTGAATTCGGCGAAAAATGGTCTTAACACTAGACTACCACTGCCTACCGTGCTACATGTGGGTTACGGCGTGAAAAAAAGAAGAAAAAAACTTAAAACAGTATAAAATGTAGAGAAACTTAGATAAACGTAAAGGTATTGTCGATATGTCGTAACCAGAAATCGACTCGGAAGTCAACTATACCCGTGTATTTTACAACTAGCGAATATTCGATTCAATCGACCCCACCTTGCTTAAGTGTGAGAGTATTTTTGCTATCGCACGCCGGGGACACACTGGCCAGGCTATCGTGTAGCCAAATGGAAAACTAGATGGTTTTTCCGCCTTTAGTTCAAGGCCGATGGTGTGAGAGAAAATTATATAATATTGTTTGTAATATATAATGTTGGGTAAAGACATAGCAGGTATGTTTTGTACTTTCTATTAGTATAAAATAAAAATAAAGTTTTGTATGGAACAATGTTTTCATGTAATATATGTTTTAGTATACAGAATATGACTTTTTTAATACCGTTCTTTATCGATAATTACTTGTTTATTTAGGGCCTTAGGCTTTCAGTTAAACACTATTTTTTGAAGGCCACACGCTGTTATTTAAGCTACGTAAAATAGCTATGTTAAGTTAAGTTATATATTTGATAATTAAACAATTAAAAATATTTAATGCAGGCATAGCTAAAACGTAATCTGTAAAATAATCAATAAAACTTTTTTTATACATGAAAGTATGTGTAACGGGCTTTAGTTCACATCTAAATTGGCTGCTGAAGTGGCTTTTCTGCTCGCGAGTTGCATCTGATCTATTTATATTTTATACCTTGCATATGTATAGCTGTATTTGAATACTAATGTTTATTACTAGTAATATTATTGACATCAGTCATGCCACATAAGCGTGTGACTGTGAACAATACCGCTTATGGGTTCGATTTCCAGATGAGAAAATGAAATATTTAATAGTTTCATTTCTTCTTTCTCCTGTCGAGGTTAAATCCCGCCACTCAACACGCAAAGCCCCTATAATCCGGCAGAAAATGAGTAACAGAGCGTCCTAACACTAGCGTCTGCCTCCCTTGCAGCGTGCGGGGTACAGCGTGAAGCTAACTTAACTGAATTTAACCAAATAAAGACTAGTTCAGCCACAATTGAATTAACCGGTTTTATCTACACACACACATATTTTAGTCATACATTCAGATTGATTGCATTCCCGCAAGTGTCACGGCGTGGCATAGAAAATATAGCGAATGCGTAATTGGACACGCCATGCGTCGCTCGCACTCGACGGTCGGCGGCGCCTGCCGATGACGGGCCGTTGACAAATAATATGACGGATGGCGAACACTTACACCTATTGGCTGGTATGCAATTTCGTTTAAAGTACCTCTGTATTAAAATCGATTTCGATTTATATATTCGATTTATTTTAATTAATTGTAGTGGGTCCTTTATGCGTTCTGGACTATTAGGAAAAATTGATTTTAATATTTTTTTTCTGTTATCGTAGATTCAATAGCTTTAATTACTTTAATAAATATATTTTTTTCTGTTATAATAATATTATGTTTAACCGTAAATCGAAACATCGCTGATTAGGCAGTAACGGCGGGTATAATATACATCAATTTAGGAGGAATGAAAGTTATGTTTCGTAATATCCATTACCCAGGTTCTTGTGCAGATCATTAGAGCCTTTTGAGGTAGCTGCCTTCAGGGCTTTGAACGTTGTTCTTGTTTCACATCCGTTCAATTTTAAATGATAATGAGTACCGGCATAGTAATCGAGCCACGAAAAGTTACCCAGTACTTATGTATTGTAGATGTAATCTTTGTATTGTAAATAGTTCATAAAGTTAATAAAATACATTTGTTGATTAAAGTTCTAAAGAGCTTAGCAGTGGGATTTTGATATTTTAACTTTCTTCGATCCGGTGTCGAGGCGTTGCCCGCCACTCGACACGCAATGCCTCTAGAATTCGGCGGAAAGTGGGTAGTGGAGTGTCTAACACGAGGCCCCCTCAGTCTCTGCCACAGGCGGGCTACAGCGTGAATCTGAAAAAAAATATAATTTCACATCTTGATATGACTGCAAAATTAATAGCGTCAACATATCATAATGTCCATATTTAATATAAATAAAAAAATTGCAATGAGAACAAAATTTTATAAAATATATTTTTTTGCTGAATTTCAAAGACTTTTGGGCTCCTAATTTACACTAAATGGGTATTTATACTTACATTATTTATCCCGGAATATAAATGTTGACATATTTCCTTTCATTGCAATGTGTATATGTAAAACTAAATGCAGTAGTAAAAATACCATTGCTTTAAATAGTAAAACCGTCGTGTTTTCCTGTTCCACTACAACCTACTTACCCCATTTATCACTATGGCCATCCTCTTAAGTCGAAACAACGTGGGCCCTTATGAATCGCACCATTTCAAGTAAGCACCTATTTACTCTGCCTTGTACGTAACGGTTCCCCAAATAGCGATAAAAAGTACGCCTCAGTGTAAGAAGACACGACATTCACCGGCGTTGAGCTCGATACTTTCATTTTGGTTTTGTACCTGCGACTTTTGGGAACGATTGAGATATTATTATTTTTTCTTATTAAATAACAACATATACATTATTTTAATGAATCTACATCGAAATTCATAAATTAGAATATGTTTATTTTTACAAGCTTTTATTTGACTTGCAATGTATGGGAGGAAGGAAGCGTTTGATTAGGTCAAATCTTGCTAGCTAAATAAGAAGTACTTGCGCTCATTCTACGTAATTGAAATTTTGCACAAATGTTCAGTTATGATGACAATGCATGAATATGATAAACATGACTTGATCTGACACCCATGATCGACTCCATTGAATAGATCTCTTCAACGGTGGACAGCAACGGTAAATACGCAATTTTGTAACGCGTTCAACTACGACACTATACTATTATTGGTTTAGTAAAAAATAAATTTAAAAAAAAATACTTTTTGACGAAATTTAAATAAGTACTTTTAATTTTGTAGAATCCATATTGTAAATGATTTTAATAATTTTTGAATACAAAACATAACTGAAATATTTTTAGAAATTTCTAATTTCCAGATTAGGAAATTCGTATTTTTCTTTTTTTATTATTAAAACTATTTTTATATATATATAAGTGAAGAAATTTTTTTTTTTCAGCTTTCCACCAACTGTTTTGTCCATTCACAAAATATAATTTATAGGTTCGTTTCGTGATAAAACTAACGTTTTGTTCTCTTATTAGTTCTAGTAGCCGCTCGCAACTTCGATTGTTTGGACTGTACGCCCCTTTCTATATGTTGTTGTTTCCATTTACCATCTGTCGTGCTTCAAATGTTCAAAAACATCTTTGTCTTCGGACTTCTTGAGCTCAACAATGCATGCATGACGTTATGTACACAATAATTGCTTTTAATTGTATTTCGAAAACTTTATAAAGATAATATTTTTTATAGGTACTATATTTATATAAGCGGCCGCTTATACTAAACCACCTAAATTCCTTCGAAGTCCTGGAATTTCACATCAGTTGTTCTAGACCTACTATTTTCTGACGTAGTCAGAGAAATCGTAAAGTGATAACGCTCAATGATTGTAATTATTATTAAATTTTATATGTTATTAGAAAAGGTACATCATATTGACCAACTTTTCGAGGGTGTTATTATATCTCTTATAGATGAGACGTATTTTTTTCACATTACATATTCAGACCTTCAAAAAAATTATAGTTTATATTATGTTGCCGAAGACCAACAATTACATAACATAAAAACATCATCAAAATTCATTCAATAGTTTTGACGTAAAAAAAAAATATCAGAAATTCGCTCTCGTTTAAAGGCTCTTAGAAATGTGTGGCTTAGTTTATAATAAATATATGTATGAATTAGCCTCTTATACAATTTAAATGTATTTACAGATATTCAAAAACTTATTCTCTTCTTCTCTCTCTTTATATTACAGTATATGGGGGAGACCTCGGTTGACCTTCGAAAACATAATATCTATATATAAGATACTGGAAGAAGATCATATAAAACACATGAGGACCCTCCGGAGGGGATGTATGAAGAGGTTGATGGCAGTGAACGAGGCGAAAGAGGTATAAGGAGACCGTAGCGTTTGGCGCTCTTTCTCTCTGGCTACTCCGCTAGGGACAAAACGTAAAGTAAGTTCTATATTACAAATCACATATGTACTCATATATATACTTTTATAATTCATACATCGCGATCACGTGAACATAGATGCGGATTCCATTGTCCAATAGATGTACGTATGTTCATATTGTTTCTGTCTCGTCGAGTTGCACGCAACTAATGAAATCGTAAATCAACAACGTTGAACATATATCGACAGATTTTCAACTGGGCAACATTTCGCTTTGAAACGTTTCTCTCGGCTTATATAGATTATTTATTAATAAAAATTTCAAAGTGGAAATATGCATTTTGCATCATAGAATATACTCACAGCAAATTAAAAATATAACTAACTATAAAACTTTTATCGTTTCATTCGTTAAAAGAAATACTAAAAACAAATATATATTCAATAGTAAATTCTTTTTAGTTGGGATTTTTATAGAGCTAAAGGATCATGACAGTTGTTTTTTACTGTACGCTAATCACAACGCTGTCTGTATGTAGGTAGTATAAATTTCTTAATTCATTTCATTTTACTGGCATTTATCAGTTAACCCGTGTATACTAAATATATGTAAATAGAAATTAGAGATTAAACTATCTCAACTGATTCATTTAAAATATAGTTACCAATTTATAAAAATTGATGAATATTGGTAAATGAAAATAACTTCAAGTATTTTTTTTTTATATTTTATTGAGAAATCATCTAAATCTTACCAAAGTCATCCATCAATCTTTTATCAAGGATTATAATTGTTCCATTATAATCCTCGATAAAAGGTTGAATATAATAATAAAAATATTTATGTAACATTATATTAATTAAAATAACTATAAACGTTCAAGTTATAAAATAAGATAACAGATTTTCTTTATATTGATTTTTTTTTATTTTATGAGCATGTTTATTTTTAGTACTGGTTTTATTCATAAATACTCACAATTTGTACAACAGCTTTGATTTCTGATATAGAAAAAAAGTGTTTTTTAAAAAAAAATTGGAGGGAAGATAAGGAATATTTACAATATGCTCAAATAAAGAGATTTTGTATTTTTAAAGTAAATGAAAATTTCACAATGTTATTAAAGAATAATGAACTCTAAAATAGTAGACAATAGTGGAGAAAAATGGATAAATTCGTGTTTTTTAATTTTTTATTCAAGCAAATAAAATTGTATTATAAGTAGCTTTTGTTTTAGTAATTAAAAAAATAAAGCTGTGAACATGTTTACTTCGATCTAAATAATCAATGACACCAACTTGATATCATGACACCACCATTTGTACACCTTGACACCATCTGTACTTATCACAAAAAAAATCAATTTCAATAAATTTAATTACTATAACGAACAAATATAATATGTTAAAATAAATATATTTGCTATAATAGATCCGGTCTCAATTCACACACGAACCTGTACTGTACTGTCCGCACTCTGTGCTACATCAAAAAGGGTGCACTCCAACTAATTGCGTTTGCTATTGATGCCGACCAATGTATGCAATGAAAGCCAGATCCGACGAATGCCTACATTAGTAAATTATTAGTTATAAGAGTTAGCCGAAAGCAGTATAGGTTTGATGGTGTTGTACAAAGAAAATTAATTTTTAAGATTATTTTAATAATAGATATTGATTACATTTGCTTGTTATTTTATTTGAGGCCAGTTGTGGCCCAGGGTAATAAGCGTGTGACTGTAAATGCCACAGGTTGTGGATTGGATTCCCACTCGAGGAATTTAAAAATTTGCTACTTTCATTTTGGTGTTCTGGTGTTAAGACAATGCGCGGTGTTGAGTTCCTCCACTGAAAATGGGAGACGGAAGTGTCTTAATGTGAAGGTAGTGTTTTAACAGATTCCTAGGTTCCCAGGCAGAGTAGGTAGAGTATACTCTGCTATGTGCGTAAAGCTAAAAAATATATAAACAACTAACTCTTGCAATGATCTCTATCGTATTCAGGAAATGCACATTTAATTTTGTTCTCACTTTTTTAGACGTAAAAACTAAATATTATTCGAGTTTTACGTTGAGAATTAAGCTAACAATTTTCAAGTAAAAACGAAATTGTTTACCACATTACAGTTTCTATTGTTCTAAACATACGCTTGTGATACCTAAAACCACATAAGACTTTTAACAATACATGTTTTAATTGTTAATTACATACATAGAGATTAGGGCTAGGCAATATTCGGGGTTTTATAGTAATGCTCCTAATATTTCGAGAATACAGTACTCACCGGAGAATTTTGGGATAAATACATACATATGTAAGTCAAAAGCCACTTACCGCCTGTACCTGCTGGATTGCTTAGATAATACTTTGCTATTCAAGGGCCTATAAAAATAAAGAGACGGCCGCGACACGGAGGGTCAAATATACTATAATATATTAATGTAATGCCAGCGACGCCATTCTCTCGGTAGTTTTGGCAAGGATGCAATTTCATTTGAATATTGTGCAACTCGACTGTTATCCCGCGTTATCGTCCTAACTGAAACACTTTAAATACAAAGTGCTAATAAAAGTAGTATCACTAGCGGCATTTGCCTGTGAATAGCGTTAATTGATATTGGAAATAACGGTAATATTTGGGGCCGGTCGTGAAGCGGGGGCACAAAGTGTGCCTGTAAACGCGACTGGTTGTGGATTCGATTCCCACTCGAGGAAGTGATATATTTAGTTAAATTTATATTTTCGTATCTTCGCTCTCATCACCCAATACGCAATTATTCCATAATTCAGTAGAAAGTGGGGAACGGAGTGTCTTAAGACTAAGTTCCCTCTGCCTTCCCTACTCTGTGCAGGTTACAGCGTAAAGCTGATTTGATTTTTTTGCAAAGAACGGTAGATGCAAATAGAACCCATATTGGGTAATAAGGATGGCTCATATATTCAAAGGTATAATTAAACGGAAATTTAGTGGAGAGGGTGTACATTGAGAGCAGATATACTCCTCCTCGCGTCACCGTGTCTCCGTGTCTCCAGGATTTATATCCGAGTATTACATGTCATTCTACACGTTAGCGTGTTTCTTACGCGGATGTACGAATTTTATGGAACGCATAAGTCTCTAAAATATATTAGTATGATAGAATAAATAAAAAATTAAATCCAATACAATCAAATCAGGTTCACGCACATAGTACGGTGAGCAGAGGAAACCTAGTGTCAAGACACTCCGTCTCCCACTTATCGCCAAATTCCGTTGACATTGCGTTATGAGTGGCGAAATTCAATGCCGCGCTTTGCCTCGACACCATGGGGAAGAAATGAAAAAGTAAATTTAAATAAATATTTCATTTTCTCGAGTGGGGATCGAACCAACAACAGTCGGGTTATAGTCACACTCTTGTGCCCCTGCGCAACGACGGCCTTAGAGAATTACATATTTTTTATTCTATAAAGCCGTCGTGGCGCAGTCGTCGTGGCGCAGTCGTCGAGGCGCAGTCGTCGTGGCGAAGTCATCGTGGCGCAGGCGCGTCGTCGAAAAAATTTTTTATAATTATTATCCATCGATAAATAATAATTATAATTTTGATTATATTATTAATTATTATTTTCGACAATTATTTAAGATAATTAATTATTATTATTTAGACCAGTCGCGGCGCAGGGGCACAAAGTGTGACCGCAAAACCGACTGCTTGTGGGTTCGACCCCCGATCGAGGATGAAATATTTACTTTAATTAATATTTCTATTTAATCGCTCTAGTCTTTAATGCAAAGCGCAGCGTTGAGTTCTGCCACTCACCACGCCATTACTCCAGAATTCGGTAGAAAGTGGGTAACGAAGAGTCTTAACACTAGGTTCCCACTGCCTATCCTTGCTGTGGTGGGATACAGCGTGAAGCTGATTATTGATGGATGAGAGGAAACGAGGCATGAAACATTGGTTTTTGTCAATTTAAGCATATTATAAAGTTACTTTACCGTCTTAGTGTACTTCGTGCACCTTAAAAATATTTTTATTATGTGTTTAACGGTATTTAGAGAATTTTAAGAAATTTTCAATTATCAAGACAAATCGGACTAATTTGATCGTCTTTTTTGTTTTGGTAAATAGCTCTACTTTCTACTTTACAACATATAACATACCCATTTATGTAGGCTTTTGGTTAAATTGTTTTCTAAGCTTGTTCTAATTATTATTTCAATTTTTTACTATAATTGCAATTAATACCAAAACCATTTATATAGATAATATATAAGAAAATATTCTTATTAATTAAATAGTTTATACCACATCCAAAGGCCAGATGTATTCTTACACTGTAACTGTGTGAAACTCTATGAGTACACCCGTGTCTAATTGTTTCTTGCACGCGGCTATATTAAACAGTGAAACCCCTCCACTTTATAACTTCTCAAATGAGTCGTTAAGTTGTCGTATCGATTCGTCATGGACCTCAAAGTTTCTCAAATGAAATTGTAATGGTTGTACAAGTCATTTGGAATTATGTGAAAATAATGTTTTTTTTTAGCTTTACACTGTATTCCGAATATATGGGCCAGACAGAGAGGACCATTAAGACATTTCCGTTTCCCTCTTTCCGCTAATTTCTGGAGTGAATGTAAATTGAATGGGGGAACGGACACCAGAGCAACAAAATTAATATACTAAATATTAATTTTCCTTTAGTAGGAATCGAATCCACCACCTGCCACGTTTACATTTAAATACTTTAAATATCTCAACGCCACGACTGGTCTCAATTGACTGGATTTAAATTTAAAAAAAAATAGATTTTATTCTTTGTATGTATAAATTTACTCGTCTCAAAGAACAACATGATGGCGTCACTATTATTTACAAAATTAAAAATATTCTTCGTTCCTTTGTCCCCTTTTCTATACGATATCAGTCGATTATTGAATTACTTTTTACTTTATAGCTGTGCTCCCCGACGTCACATTCAAACGAAACACGTTTCACCCCGCAGATTAAAACGTCAGTAATATAAACTGTAAAATAGCTATCGATTTACATTGACTTTTATTAAGGGAGACTTCCATGAAGAGAATAAAATATAATAAATATTTTTCATTAATTGTGTTACCAATATACATATGGTGTCAAATATTTTTTGGGTTAAAATTTATTTTTTAAAAATCGTTGATTTAGCTTGCTTTATATGTTTTAGTTCGGATGGAATGTTGCAAGTTGTAACTCAATTATGAAGCTGATTTATTAAATTGTAAATACAATACATGTATAGTTTGAATAATAGTATATAATCTAGCATCACGGGTCACTAAATTTGGTATACTCGTTTTTGTCATGTACATTAAATATTAATACAAAAAACAACAACTATTCCTTAACAATGCTATATAAGTTCAAATTTCAAATTATAGCTTAAACTTTTAAAAAAGACCATATTTAAATTAACTATCATCTCTTATTGTACTCATTTAAAAGTGGATTTTCCAAAATTTCCTTTCTAGAACACACTTACGCAGTACAGAGAATGTTGTTGAAAAAATATTTCTTTTTTATTTATTTAAGAATTAAAAAAAAACTAAATTTGTTCTAACCACAACCTTTATTTGTCACAAACAAAATTCAATATAGCAGATGTTGTGTTTCGCAATACTGAAAAAAACTAATCATAGCTCGACTAACCGTTTGTATCAAATGAAAGCTCAAACTTTTTCAATCAACCAGTTAGTTTTTTTCTACATAAACATTTGTACAACATTTGTTGACTGAAGAACGATACCGATTTATGAATGTAAAATCTATATCACATAATAGTAGTTAGGGGCATCGTGGCGCAAGGTAACCTTGTGACTATAAGCACGACACATTGTGAGCTCCATTCACACTCAAGGAAATGAATATTTTTATCAAAACACCGCGTTGAGTCCCGCCACTGGCAACGCCTCCACAGTTTGGATGATTAGCGGAAGCAGAATGTTTTAACACTAGGCCTACCCCGCTACATGCGGGATACAGCGTGAAGCTGGAAAAAATAGTAGTACAGGCTTAGTGAAAGATACACCAATGCTCTTCCGAATTTTCCAAGCTGTACATCTTTATTTTATTCAAAGCATGTAAACAGTATTCTTTGGTTTTTCAAGAAAAGAAATTAACAAAAACAAGGAAAAAGTTTATAAAGAAAAATATTACTGCAATGTAAAGTAATGCTTTCTTGTTCTGAAACCGGGTCGCCGGCACCGCGAGTTTTTATAAACTAATTTAGTACCAAAAACATTCGAAAACAAAATAGACTTCGCCAACGTGGATTCTACTAAAATTTCCATCTTCTCTGAAAGTATCTTCAGCTAATTTATTTAATACACATAAACAGTGCGTTTATTACACCAGGAAAAACAAATTCACAAATATTATAGGAATAAATGATGATATAGAGAGAGCGGGCCTAAAAACCTAGTGTCCGTTCCCATTAATACACTTTCCTTCATAGACAATTAGACTCGATAGACTTCGAATTAACTCACTATTCTAGAAACATTACGCGTTGAGTGCCGGAACTCAACGCTTCGCTTTAGATAATTACTAAAGCGAGGAAATACAAATATTTAATATTTCATTTTCTCGAGTGGGATCTAACCCACAACCTGGCACGCTTACAGTCGCACGCTTGTGCCACTGCGCCTGTGCCGACTGGCGTCAACAAATATTTCATTACATTTATGTGATTTAGATGTAAAAATTATCAATTGCGATCAAGACGGTGGAGAACGGAGTAAATCAAACTCTCGTTTGCTTAGCCCTTATTTAAATGTCTCAAAATACGAGGTCAGACATCGTGGCTCAGATGGACAAGAATGTCACAAGCACTGGAAATGAAATATTTAATATTTCCCTTTTTTTCTTCTGGTATCAAGGTAAAGCGCGGCGTTGAGATCCGCCACTCAACTTGCAATGCTTCCAGAATTCGGTAGAAAGTACAGAGTACAGTGTCTCTACACTAGAGTCCCTCTGCCTGCTCTGATACTAGCGGGATACAGCGTCAAACTGAAAAAAAAGACGAGATACGATTAATGAATATAAAATAAATTTTATAAATCGGAAGTTGCTCATGCACAAAACGATTGTTTATTTGCTTGAATAATACATAATAATTCAACAGAATTTAATGACATTTTTTTATTAATATAATATGAGTGTATAATAATGAATAGAGTTCGAGGAAACAGTTTCGCGCTAAATTAAAATCTCTCACAGGCGAATTAAAACCGGAAAGTTTTAAAGCGTACTTTAGGCACAGCCGCTTAATGATATTAAACTGTTGATTTATGTACAGAAAGGTTCCGAGAAGTAAAATTCGTGTTAGTTCTCAATGCAGTTTACTTGAATTATTATAGCGGGCGACTTATATAAGTTGGAATTAAGTTATAGTTTTAAATAAACTCGTGTAGTTGCAGTGAAAAATCTCACACACCGGAATAAAAATAACCGTAGTTTCTTTATAAATCAAAATAAAATTGAATCAGCCTCACGCTGTATCCCGTATGCAGCAGCGCAGGCAAAGGACACCTAGTATTAGGACACTACGTTCCCCACTTTCCACCAAATTCTGGAGGTATTGCATGTTGAGCGGCGGAACTCCACGCCGCGTTTTTCTGCGACACCAAAACGAAGAAATTAAAATATAAATTTAGATAAATATTTCATTACCTCGAGTCGGGATCGAACCCACAATCAGTCAATTTTACAGTCACACTTTGTGCCCCTGCGCCACGACTGGCCATGAGGCCACACAAAATATATTTTGTCATTTTGTCACAGAAATATAAGCATGAATATAAATATTATTTAAAACATTTCTACTTGTCTAGTTTCGCTGGCGCTAGTTTATAGGAACGAGCGAGGTGGCGTGCCCTATCTGTCATCTCGAGGGCGTCACGGCAAACACGGCGTTACCTCGGCGTTTTATTAGGGGTCCGCGCTAACCACTAACGCGATATGCTAATAGGGAATATTCGGGCTTCTTTCTGGGCGTTTTCATGTGGATTCAACTATACGGATAAAACATTTTTTTGTTCTGCACTGAAAGTTGTATATTTAATCATTAAAAGAAAACTTATTGAACACTTTAATTGAGAAAAAAATACAGAAAGCACAGTTAATTTTGGTGATAACTTTTGTGTTAATCAAAAATAAAAATAAAAACAACTATTGTATAGACAAGAGTATCGTTAAGTTATAAAATATGTTACTTAAAATTTACAATATAAAATAACCCTAGTAAAGTATAAGTCACTTCATATCATAAATAATGTTAATCTGTAACAATAAATATATGAAAATAGCTATAAACAATAACTTTATATTTTTAAAAGCAGTTCATTTTATTAACCGACCGTACGACGGTACATCTATTTTTAGACATTTCGCCCCTCGAGTGTGTGTTTCTTTGTTTTTCACAGCTTATTATAGTAGGGTTGTTAGCTTCATGTTGTCTTTCAAGTTCAAAAATATTTCCACCATATTTATTAGTACTTATTAAATATAATTTTTACAATTTAAAATTAATTAAAACATTCTTATTTTCCTACATATTTTTAGAGCTGTAGATATGGAAAAACTGATAATAGAAACTAATTACTCTCTTAATAAACGCTGAAATGCTTGCGGCGTTTACTTCCGACACTAAACACGCAAGGGATCGAAATCGAACGAAAAACGGCAAATTCGAAAATTAAATCCTCTAATAAAAATAGTAACAAAAAAATATATAAAAATCATCATCATCAACATAATTCACGGAATCGACTGTCAGGAATATCGCCAAATCAGCAATTACCTAGTGGTTCAACCCTACAGCGATTGCGATCAAGAACGATCCCGTGGAAATGAGAACGGGCGACCGGGGACCGTGCAGATAAAAACTTTCACTTTTTCCACCAACTCTCTACGGCGACATTCGCGACAACAATAACTTGCATATACCATTATGGTGTGACCTACATACGTATACGCTACCCAGTAATTGTTATAAGCAATATTTCTATACAATATATAAATAAAAATTTAGTTATCTAAACCAGCACAACCATTCAAAAATAATATGCAAAAGAGCTTTATATTTCAGTGTGACATTTGAATTTCCAGACCTTATAGCAAAAATAGTAAATATAACAATTTGTAGAGGAAAAATATGAACGTAGAACATTCTTGCACGACTTCTCAAGGTGATAAGCATTATGGAACGCAACTAGCACCGCCAGTGGCAGGTTTTATATACGATCCCGGCCCAATATCTGAAGAAGGCAGCTCCGGGTATACTAATATCGGCGGTGTGGGCGCGGGCGATAGCTGCTCGATAGAATAATATGACAGGCAGGACCGGGCCGCTAGCACGTAGGCAATAAGCCGCCGGCACCAAGCCAAAGCCGCTCAGAAAAATAAGATTGCACTCGGACGCCGTGACCCGCGCGTGCCTTCACATACCGCGCTGTTCGGTTACAGCGGTCGCGTCTCATATGTACAAATACCTAAATACGTCTATCACGTCTTCATTTCAAATACATTTTTAATTTATCTTAATTAACTTGAATATATATGTTTTTTTTAGTTATATATTATATAGTTTTTCTTTTAATTGTTCATTATAATATTGCATATACCTATATAAAGTATATGTATAGAATTGTACTTTGAATATAAATAAAAAAATGTTATTGAATTACTAAAATATTTCAATCCAAAAAAATTGACATTTTGTCAATTAAATAAAATATAAAAACGTATTACAATATAAAGTAGACTATAGAATAGATCTAAGTAGACCTTAAAAGGCACGAGAATTGAATAATAAATATGCAGTCAAATATTGCTCCTCCATGCAAACGTGGTTAACGTGTTCAGTGTAACATATTCTAGAAAACGTCCCGTAGAGGCAAGCCTTGTTTCATTTTACGATCTTATCGAAATA
This sequence comes from Heliconius sara, assembly GCA_917862395.2. Taxonomy (NCBI): domain Eukaryota; kingdom Metazoa; phylum Arthropoda; class Insecta; order Lepidoptera; family Nymphalidae; genus Heliconius; species Heliconius sara. Next base: position 15,995,208 of record OU860789.1, on the reverse strand, counting down.
ATCCGATCTCGCTTGTTATTTACTGCCACCTTCCCTCAATTCCTACTCTTGCTAGCCAAGAGAGCGAGCCCCACAAGTTATTATGAACCTTATACCAACGACGTTCGACACTAAATTGTTTAATTTAATCTACTATTTAACTCCTTACTTCCTCGGGGTTCGTTTCAAAGGAGACAACGTAAGTGGCGCTGAGAGCCTTAGAATATGAAACGTATGAAGACGTTTATATGATTCAATATTGCGAAAGAAATGTAAGTTATTTTGATGTTTTAAGTCAAAAAACTTGGGCAGACGTACTTTGTGAAGATCGAGAGGAAAAATCTAGATGTTTTATTTCGCATGAGACTGCGGTCGTGATGTGAACCGAGGTATACTATCACAATAAACACTTTGCGGCCTCATATATGTAATATTCATGGGTCGTAGGCTTATAAAAAAAGTTATCCTTGTCTACCATAAATATCCACCACAAGCTACGTACCTCAACAAGTAGATATGTGTCCATATAGCTAGCTTTATTATTAATATTTATTATCATCGTAGACTGTAAAATTGCGAAGGGTTGTGGGTTCAATCCCCACTCGAGATAATGAAATATTTAACATTATCGCTACCTCTCCCCTGGTGTCGAGGCAAAGAGCGGGATTAAGCCCTCAACTCAACGCAACAACTCGGCGGAAAGTAGTGAGGAGAGTATCTTACACTAGGCTCCCTATACGGGATACGGAGTGAAAGTTGAAAAAAAATCATAAATTACTATTTCTATGAAATTATTATTTTATATAGTTATTTATCTTAATATTAGCTCACATCTGCAACTGTAAATCTTAAGATATAGTTCAGTAAATTCTTATTAAGATGAAAATGTAAAAGCGAGTGGACAGTGATTTATGTTATAATAAAGTAAAGTCTATACATTCTTTCTATTTTCATACGATGAAATAAAAAAATTCTTGTTATTTCAATGTATTTGCCTCGTTATTGCATTATAAATTTTAGAACAACGACCACCTGTCATAATAGCAGCGACTTACCCGTATTACCTTTGAATAACAAAGGTTCTATTAAGAATCCTAGTTACTACTTTTGTCGTCAAATATTTTTCGGAGAGAGAGTGATAAATAATTCCAATCTCCACTTTCTGCCTATTTTCGAATCTTTATAAAAAAAAAGATGCCAAGATTTTATCAGATGGGGAAACGCTTTTAGTATAAATTTAAAATTTACCCTGAGTGAGATTTGAACTCACAATCATATTGTCTTTAATTCAAACGTAGGCATAGCACCGGCTCCTTAATGTTGCTTCATGTAGTTTTACTTATGAATGATCGTTTTACTTTTTTTTTCAGTTTCACACTGAACCACCGGTAGCGTTAAGACACTCCGTTGTCCACTTTCCGCCGAATTTTTCGAAGCATTGCATGTTAAGTGACGGAACTCAACGTCGCGCTTTGCCTTATTACCAAAACGATGAAATGAAAATGTAAATAAATAATAATTCAATTCCCAGTGTTAGAATCTAACACACAACCGTCGCTTTCACAGCCACAATTATTTTTTTATGTTTATTATCATATCTCTAATAAACATAACAAATATCTTAATTTATTTAAATCACAAGTAGAAGAAAAATCCAGTACTCAAGATCATCTTTACGACAAAATTGAAAATACAAAAAAGAATATCTTAAGTATGATAACGAGCACTAATCATATTACAAGAAACTAATTTATATTTTTCATAAAGGTGTTTGTCCGTTTCCAAAACTCATTATTATTTTAAAATATACATAGAATATTCATAAATTGAAATTGAAATGTCTCTGAAATATATTTTCTTTATATAAAAACTTTCTAAGAATCTGTTATTAGAGATATATATTAAAATATCTGAAGTTAACGTTAAAATAATAAGAAGTAAATCTTAATTATATTAAAAATATGAGAATATTTTAGACCCTAGTTAGATACCAATTGATTTAATAGATTCAAACTGAAAACACAACTAGAATCAATCTATAATTAATTATATGAGGTCGTATTTAATCGCAACGGCCGTGAATTGGTGGCGGTCGCAACAAAACAAAACGCGGCGTTGAGTTCCGCACTCAACATGCAATATCCCAAAAACTCGCCGGAAAATGGAAAACGGAGTGTCTTTACACTTCCCCCTTCCTAACCTGCTATATACAGAATACAGCGTGAAGTTAAAAAAAGAAGAAACATATAAACTTAATACCAAAAACAAGCGCTGTAAACACAGAAAAGAATAGAATTACAGATGATGCCCATCATGGAACATAATTAGAAGTTTTCTGTTTTCAATGTCTGCGGCATGATTACCAATAGCCGTGGAGTCCGATTGGTATGTAAGTTACGGAACGTAACGGCGAACTTAGCTCATTACCACCGCTACGTCCACTGAATGACAATGGAAGGAATTTTTACTTCATTCGCGTCTACACTTATTAGTCGGTGTTGGACGTGTAGAGCGCAGCCAAGCCTTGTGGAATGAAGGAAGCGGTTTGTTATTTTCATATTGAATTTTCTATTCTCCCTCGATCCTTTGTTCTGAAGTGTTAGCTTTCAATTTTAATATATAAATATTGAATTTGTATTGCGTATTTAGTTATTTATATTGAATATTCAAAGAGTCGGGTGTCCGTTTCACATGAAAATATTATTGTCTGTGTGTTTTTTTTTTGTTTTTTTATTATTTTCCTCTACATGTTGGATTTTATCTTAACTATTTATTTTTCTCTTATTTGAGTTAATAGTATTTGTTTATATGTAAGTCGCAGTGAACTATATTATACTTTTTCTGTCAAATTAGATTAACTATTTCACAATAAGCGCGACTCCAGCGAAATTCACCTCATGATTGAAAAATACAGTACAGATTAGTACTTATACTTATTTAGAAAACGTATAAAATTTTTAACAAAGCGGGATTCGAAACCGTGTCTCCTGGAAACCGACCAGGCGCTCGGACCACTAAGCCATACGTTCTCATCAAGCTACGTCGAAATTTTTATACGCTTGTTACAACTTATTTATGTTGTTAGCAATTCTGTAGGAAGATTTTTACAAATTTCTTCTACCCAAAGAATTACTAAGAATTATCGTCTGGCGAGAGACAATACTATTTATTAAATATTTTTATACGTTTTATAAATTAGTATTTTTCTATCCTATCTATTTTTAACATTTTTAAAGTGTGGAACGCTTTAAAAATGTTAAAAATAGATAGGATTTCGAAGATACTTTTTATCTTCCATGAAGAAATAAGAAAGGTATTTTTCCTTTTCTTACAAAAGTACATATAGTAAAAAACTTCATACATATATAACAAAAAAAACACCGAACACCGTGTAAGTGCGGCGGTACTTGTAAAATAACTAAATCTAACTTAATATCTTGCAGGCGTTATCCATTAATCCTCATGCAAAATCCAACTTACTGTCTAATCCAGATTACGTGAGGGAAAAACATTTTTTCTGCAACAATAATGGCTTTGGTAAAATAAGCTTTGTAAATTTTTTATGAATAAAAATGTGTTAAATATGTAAATCCAATTTAATATTTAATTAATAAAAAAATCTATCATTTTTATAACTACACGCTATTTCCCCTTGTATAGTGCATTGAGGCCAGTCGTGGCGCAGCGGCACGAAGTGTGACTGTAAAACCGACTGGTTGTGGGTTCGATCCCTACTCGAGGAGATGAAATATTTACTTAAATTTATATTTCCATTTCCTCACTCTGGTGTGGAGGCTAAGCACGGCATTGAGTTCTGCCACTCAACACGCAATGCCTCCAGAATACGGCAGAAGTGGGGAACGCTGTGTCTTAACACTAGGTTCCCTCTGTATACCCTGCTGTGTGCGGGATACAGCGTGAAGCTGATTTAGTAGAGTAGGTAAAGCGAATGAGAATTTTAAAACGCACCGTTTGACATTTTTTTGCCCAATTTTCGCAACATTGACATGTTATACGAGGAAATTAAAATAATTCTTATCCGATTGGGATTGGAATCCACAACCTTCTCCTTTACAGTCTGGCGCTGAACCACTTTATATACTGTCTGCCCGAAATAAATTTAACCCCATAAAAATATATAACAAACAATACATTTAAATTAACGAAAAAAGACGAAGTTTATGGAATTAGCTAAAATCATAGACTTACAAGCGACCAAGTCGCCGGTTTCTTTTGACGTCGCCGCCGACTTCGTAAATGGAATTTGCAAGTAATTTTGCCGCCTCCGACCTTACTCCCTCGCCTTGCTCTCTTGTCTCCGCGTGTCGCTTCCATTACAAATTGTGTTGGGATAAAAATATGCTCAGAACTCCATGGAGTTGCTAATGCGGATTTATTATCGCGCTCCTCGCTGAAACTTTGAATTTTAAATAGACTCCCAACAAAGAAAGACTACTAGCTACTACTACTACTAGCGCAAACGAATTTTATAGTGTTTTATAACTTCATTTTGCGCACTCATTTGTTCTTGAATTAGTCGTTATAAAGTTGCTTGGTCTAATTTTATTATTATTTAATAATAATACGGCAACTATTAATAAAGAAGTTAAATTAATTGCTACTAGAGAAAATATATACGTTAGTACTTTCTTGATAGTTTAAATTTATTATTAAATTATTTAACAGTTCTTCTTTAATATATTTGTTGCGTACAAGTACAATTGAATGAAAAAGCAATAATCTTTGCGACTTGTTTCTAATATCTTTGTATATAGAACAGAATATTATACGAATTTAATATTTTGTCAGCTTCACGCTGTATCCCGCACACAGCAGGGTAGGCAGAGGGAACCTAGTGCTAAGACACTCCGTTCCCCACCTTCTGCCGAATTCTGGAGGCATAGCGTGTTGAGTGGCAGAACTCAACGCCGCGCTTAGCCTTGACACCAGAACGAAGAAATGGAAATATAAATTTAAGATAATAGTTCATCTCCTCGTGTTTGGATCGAACCCACAACCAGTCCGTTTTACAGTCACACTTCGTGCCGCTGCGCCACGACTAGGCCTCATATTTTGTATAATTTAATTATCTAAAGTTGTATCAACTCTTCAAACATCTGCAAGTTCACGAGAAGAAGTGGGCGTGTAATAGGAAATGTTCCGCATATTGACTCCAACGACGTTCCCCAGATCTCTAAACAATGGCACACAGACACGAGCTCCTTGCACCAAATTTAGATTTTCCACTTGTCCGTTGACACTTTAATCCAAGGTGGATCAACCATTTTTACATATGGTAGTACTCGTATATATCCAGGTAAGTTTCTTAGTATTTTCAATTCAGTTTCTATATATATTTCCATTTTTGGGTTTTATTTTTACTTTAACTTGATAATATTAATACATTTATATCTTTTAACTTATAAAATACGACTATTATAAAATGAACATCAGATCTGACGTCGATTTCAAAAGGCTTTTGAAAGATCAACAAAATTTGATGAGTCCGTCAAAACGAAAATTGTTCTAAAATCGCTACTCTAGAAAAGTTAAAATTGGAAAACGTCTTGACGTACTATGAAATACCTCGAGGCTAACTTTAAGTTTTTGCCCTTTGAAAAGTGAAAGGCCGATCTTGTATGTTGACGTTGCTACTTAGGTTTGCCCCTCCGTCGCTTTCAATCTTTGTTATACATAAAAAGAAAATGGAAGTAATAGTAGCTTGTTTTATGTTAAAATTAAAATTAACATTTTGCATTATTCTTTGTATCTAGCGTCATTACGCTATATAAAGATGAAGTGTTCAAAACCGTAGTTTTATACAATGGCTATTTAGATTAATATATTATTATTTTTTTAAACGAATATGTAAATATAATATATTATTTCTGATAAAATTCATAGAGACGAACCAGTCTTTTCTTTTTCTTTTTTCCACCTCAATTAGTCAGTCAGTAAGTCAGTTCGTGCACATACTGGCATCGTACAAAACTTAAATTCAAAAAATATTATTTGTTTCTACAAATAGCATTTTGAATTTAAGTTATAGTTTTAATTTTCTATAAACGTCATTACGCAAACTAACTAGTTTTACTCAAAACAATTACAAAAATCAACCTGAAATGTTATCAAATTAGTATCGAATAAAAAAACAACAAGCCAATTTAAAGACAAAATATATATTCAATATTAATCTACACTAACTAAACTACAAATGAAAGAAAACAGGAATAAACATATCGATACATAAACTGATATTATTTTGAAATCTTTTCAAGTTACACTCAATTTTATTTGTCTGTTTGTATTTACCTTTAAGTTGGAACCGTTTGCCTCTTTCATTCGTTGTTTCGTTTTGTACATAAAAACTGCCGTCAAAAAGGATTTTTAGGATACAAGTTTAAACAAGTTTCGGGTATAGTTCTTGATCCCTTCACGTCTACAAAGGGCTAAAAGGCAAATGTTTATTCAAAGGCTTCATGGATTTATAAAAACTATTATAGTCTGAAATTCAATCTTTTCTAGATGTGACTGTAAATTTTATTGCGTAATAAAGTTGTTACGCGTGATTTAATCTTATAACTGAATAAGTATAAAATGGGCATTACCTAGAATAAAAATAACTTGGAGTATAAAATAGCGATACACAAAACAAAACTAATTAGTGAAAGAGATTCACATAACACCTACATACAACAGAGGACGGTCGTGGCGCAGCGGCACGAAGTGTGACTGTAAAACCGACTGGTTGTGGGTTCGATTCCCACTCGAGGAGATGAAATATTTACTTAAATTTATATTTCCATTTCTTCGCTCTGCCGTCGAGGCTAAGCGCGGCGTTGAGTTCTGCCAATCAACACGCAATGTCTCCAGAATTCGGCAGAAAGTGGGGAACGGAGTGTCTTAACACTAGGTTCCCTCTGCCTACCCTGCTGTGTGCTGTCAGCGTCGCACTTTGTCTTAACTAGACCGAGATAAACATCAATGCGGTCAACGCAATCCGTGTGAGATTTGTACCCACATCCCACCCCTACCACTAGCAATAATGGTTAAACACATCGTTAGGCAAGCTGTCGATTGCTACGTTTATTTACCTACATTTAATTATACTAAACTTGTTTCTACATTATGAGGCCACATATAGAAAATACATTTATCAAGTAAATGTATCGCCTCCTTCTTGTTTATTACATTTTGGAAGGAATAATATAATATATTATATAGTCGCAAATGAGTTATACTACGCTCCACTTTCAGAACAGTTTTAAAATACTTCTGAATTTTCAATTTACATATCTCACCACTTGTGGAACTCAATTTGATATCATGATCCATATTCCAAGTTTCTTGACACAAATTACGTCGTAGTAATTTAATCCTCGCCAACTTCGTTAATTTTATTTTTCCTTTGAATTAATTTAAAAATTCCTGCTGAGATCCAGGCAGTTATCGAACTCGGGACGTCGAAAACTTTCAGCGCCACTGCCATAGTATTATTAGCGAAGACATTTCAAGAAATTCTGATTTTTAAACTTGTGCGTGTCACTTTAATGAAAAATTTTATTTTAGCGCTTGACTTTTACTATTTGGATTAAAATACTCTTACATTTAAAACACCTTAGAGTTTAAGAGTTAGTAGTAAAAATCAATACCGTAAACGTTTAGTGTGCTTGAGAATCAAAGATATAAAGCGTAGGTCGGTAGCAAATCGGTGAACGTGTCGCGGAACGAGACTGCAAGAAGGCTTTAGGAAGCGACGTGCGACAAAGTTTTTATTTCCCAAGGGATACACCGATCGTTGTGCCACCCAGGTGCTCCCCGCACGATGGAAACCTATATTATTTGTTTGAACGAAACTTTCTGGTCTCGTATCTGTCAAGTACATCATGTCATACTATTAATTTGAGTACAAAATGAAAATGCAATTATACAATTATGTTCAACAAAATATTTTTTTCTGATGGCAACTTTGGAAACATGGTAAGTTTCTTAGCGCGTGCAAATTTCAGTCTATAAATAACAAAATTTAATTTAAAATTTCGTCGTATATCCTCCAATTAAAACAGTTCTTATAAAACGTTCAGCCATTTCACATTTTAGTGTTTCAAGAAAATTGTTCGCGTAAAATATAAACCGAAGATTGCAAAATTATTCCGACGTAAAGATGGCCGAGTGTTTTATGGTTATTTCTTTTGCCTTCTGGGCGAATTATACAATGTGCAATGACGGTATAATATTCGAATCTATTTCATCTTACATTACAGTTAATCATCTACCAAATTTACTTCTTTCTCAGTACTAGGTACGTTTAATGTGCCTTAGGCGTATTTTCAATAAAAGGAAAAGTTAACACCAACAATGTTCGAACGCTCGTTACGAATTGAATCGAATTAGATACGAGAATGTTTCGAACAAATGTGCCTTAGAAGCTGATGAATCTAATTTTTACATCGGGAAGCAGCAGCGTGTTCCATATGAAAATTATATTCCATTCTAACGCCAGCACGAATTGAGGAGTTGAAATAAACTGTGTTGCCGTGACTCGCACACTGATCGGATGTGGGAAGACGCTTTATATGCGTGAATGGCGCATTTTTACCAACTTTATTTGATTGGATCATTGAATTAGGTACATATGCCGTATTCATTTCTAGATGTCATTTATCATTTAAGTGAAGTTGTTTCTTGTAAAAACCTACAACTACTACAACCGTAAACATTTGCTTATTTAATTTTAAATGAATATCCTTTGTTCTACTGGCTAGGATGCATCGTTGGAATGTAAGTAACCTGACATAGGGTACCCGATAATAATATCAAAAAATGCCTTAGTAAAGATGTAATAATACTTTTTCGACACATTACAGAGATAAACAAACGATCAGCCAGGTAGAGATTACTCTCGGTTTACCTGCTCAAGCTTTCGCTTAAAGTTTTTACATGAAAGACTAACAAACGTTCTTTTTTACAAAATTTCGAATTTTTAGGGTTCCGTGCCTGAAAAGCGTAATCAAAACTTATGGGGATCTTCCTGTGTACCTACAGTTATGAAATTTAGCATGAAGAACTTATAATGCAAATAAAGAGAAAACCGCAAGCTTAAGTTTGTCAACTATTTTACTTTATATTTCTCATTGACCTACAATCCTAAAATTGGTCCAACCTCGGCGAGTCCAACTTGCACTTAACCGGTTTAATATTAACAACGTGAAGGAGTACCGAACATCGATATATTTACAAAGCCTCACATTTATAATATAAAATATGGATACTATCTATACACAAACACACCTATACTTTTATTTATTGTCATATAAATAAAAAATCCTTGTACGGGAGTTGTAACAATTTGCAACAATACTCGAACTTATTGAATCGACCGTAGCGCTAACGTGGCATTTATTATGTCGAGTCACGATGCTCATTTGGGTATTAGAGATAAAATTAAAATTTACGCTATGCCCAAAGCAATTTGTAACCGCCCGTTCTACTTCACGCGGAAAATAGGCTTTGGTTTATCCACGTTTTACACTCATTTTCATAAGTGGCTTAACATTCAACATTGTGACAGTCGCGGTACCGGGACGTCGTTGGACCTACCACGCTGTGTTCCTGTGCTATATATTATTAATGTAGCGCATTTAGTTTTGTAAATTGATTAAATTCAAGATGTACACTATGTTCATATGTTATGAGTGTGTTATGTTGAATTTTTGAGGCCGTCGTGGAGCAGGGACACAAACGTTTTGGTGTAACGCTACGGTTGTGGGTTCGATTCCCGCTTGGTGGAATTAATTATTAATTATTAATATTTTCATTGCTTCGCTCTGGTACCTAGGCAAAAGTATGACGCTAAGTTCTGCCACTCATCACGCCTTGAAAATTCGGTGGAAAGTGGGGAACCGAGTGTCTTTTTACTATATTCTTTCTGAGTTCAACGTAAAGCTGAAAAAAATGTATAATTATAAGATTTATGGTTTCTCACATGTTGTCTATTTACAATTATAATGGTCTTTTTAGTAAATTCTTTCTCCGTATTTGTACATTTTTATACTTATTAAAATGTATATTTGAATATGATAAAGAAAAGTATAATTTTCGACCAATTTAACAAAAAAATATTACGCATCAGCAAACAAGGTTGATATTTTCCAGAATATTTTTAATTACTTTTCATATTTAAGGTTAAATATTTGTCGGGCATCGCCTTTTTACCAGAGCGTAGAAATGAAAATATTGAATAACTGACCCCCGGAGTAAAAACTGAACATTCAACCGTTGCGTTTACAGTCACAGGGTCGTACCACTGCGCCGTATCGTATAAAAAAAATATTATATCAAGCACTCAAACATTATCTATTATGTAAACACAAATCTTAATTGTATGTGTTTATATTTTAATATTAGTATTAGTAAAGTTTAACAACTGACATTAAAAATTTGCTATGAACGCCATCCCTCAATTAGTTAAAAGACGTTGAATGAGAAATAGCTAGATAATTTGTCAATGAGGATTCATTGTTGTTTGGTTTAGTGTAACCCGCTGGAGTCTGATAAATGTCCTTTCAGAGTGCGCCGTCAGTCAAACCGCGGTTGCCTGCCCACAAGATATATAGTGGACCCAAGACTCGTCCCTGCGAAACCGCTTCAGATTACTTTAAAATTAACCATTTGTTGACCTATTGTTAAACTTTCATTTAAACCATAGTTTTTATATATATATATATATATATAAAACTTTTTAGAAAACGTATCGAGATTTGAAACCGCGAAGACCAAGCGTTCTCATCACTAAGCCTAAAGCGCCCTCATATCTTTTCTAAAAAAGTAATTTTCTTTTCTTCATGTGGAATAACACTTTAAAAATGTCAGACACAGGAATGTAATATATATAGTTATAATCGCAATAGTTGTAGTAAAAACGTTGGTATTGCTTCAAATTATGTTTTTTTTTTGTTTTTATTTACGTCATTTTATATACAAGACTAATATCGATAGTAATGTATTAATTACTATTAAAATTATAGTAGTGACAATAATTTTCAAATTTGATCCAATAAACAGCTAGACCCAATTGTCTAGTAAACACGCAACAGGGTCTCCTGTTGCATCTTTAACTGCCTACCTAGATGCGTTGGTATTTTCACTTCGAAATTATACGATAGAAAGAATATCAACAAAAGTTTTATATTTATATAACATACTGTATAATACAAACAACGGGGCCTACATATATTGCAAGCTAAACCAAACAATATGGCATATCCCTTAATATATTAGCTAATATAATATAATAGTTAGCTAATATAAATTTTGCTTATTAAAACAGGTAGATAGAAAACGACATAAATTTTATACAAAAATTAACGTGTAGTGTACAAAGAAAAAAAAATACATTTTATTATTGTCTTTAGTTAGGTTATTTGGAAAATATCGGAGAAAAAGTAAAAAAACCCTTTTATTTTCTATTATTTTTTAAATTTAAATACGAATAGGGAAATATATTCACCCAATCAAAGACGTAACATTATAAATTTCATTCATTTCATATTCATTCAACCTCATCCATACAGCTTTAATTGTTTCGTTTTCCATACAGAAGTACGCGCTTAGTTTGACGTGGGTTACATTTAATGGAATACTAACAGTTTTGGAAGCATTTTCGACTTGGAGTGACCACAGCAAGCATCGGGGCAAACAAGAACTAACAAAGTAATTAAACACATCAAACGGGGCGAAATTGAAGCCCGCGATTCAAAGACCGGCGACCGTGGCCCGTCGAGTGCGATATACGGCCGGTAACCGCGGTAGTGACCACTCACCGCCTATTCGGCACCTATGAAACTTAAAATAATAATTAATAGGGAATGTACAATTTCAATTTAAGTGTGTATTTGAGTGTGTATTAGTTTTCAGTATTCTTCATTATAGATTGTAATATGGAAAAATTAAATTGTCATGACGGTACTCGAACTCGCACCTGCCGGATACCGTCTCGAACCACTAAGCCATACGTTACATAATCATATCATATCCAATCAAGTTAATTATTATACGATTAATAAAATTTAAATATGTTGTTAGTATCTCTTTAGGGATCCTATTACAAATATACCAAAAAAATACTGCTAAAAACTATAATTTGTCAGGGTTCGGGCTACATCCCGCACATAGCAGTGTAGTCAGAGGTAACCTGGGAACCTTTACCCTATTTAGGAAACCATGAGATAAAAGTTAAACGAACCACACAACCAACAATCACGAACCGACCGTAGACATTCCCGGTGATTTTTTCATCTTTTCTTGACTCAAGGAACACCTCCAGGGCAAGAAAGCCTTTTATGTCCCATTTGAAATACTGAAGGAACTTTTCAATTTATAAACGTAATTATGTTAACATAATAGTGTATACTATATTACTGTGAAGTGCGGATGTTTGAAAAGCTGCAAGTTCCTGCTCGTAGCGCCGTCTGATGTTTATACAGTAACAATTCACTAAGTAAAATATATTTAATATTAGTATTAGCATCTTGACTATATTAAATCTAGATTTTGTTTTCCTGCTTAAGGATTGAAAATAATAAGACCAAAATTTTGATCTGATAGAAACAAATAAAAACTACAAAAGGTATATAGTTAAGTTAGTATATCAGAATAATCAACGTACGAAAGTAAATAAAGAAGAAGAAGAATTTGCAAAAGATATTTCTCGTTATTTATAGCACTTGATAAAAATCAGTAAAAATGAGAAGTTAATTACCTACAAATAACTAGCGGAGCGGAAGGCAATAGATTCGTGTATTTTATCGGATTACGCGCGGCTATCAACGCCGGCCGTACACGGTCAGTCCCGGGTTGTCGATGCTTAATTAACTCCTAACGTAAAACTGTTATGTGGCGAATTTATAAACACTGTTTTTAAGAACTAATACTTTATTATACGATTTATAACTAAATTTACGAATATGGTATAAAAGATTTAAGTGATGTCGAGGTTGAGATTTGGTAGTGACTGCCTCGTCGAGCGAGGTCGGGATCTTATAAAGGATCATTTTGGTTTGTGGAAGGGATGTGGGAATGTTTATATTTACAGTGTCAAAGATACTTAACTAAGTATGGAAGATTACTAAAGACCTAATAAGCTAATTACATGTTTACACCTAAATACTTGTTTACACTTTTAGTCTTATCACTAGGTACTTAATTAATGAGGGTGAGAACTCCAACATAACATCTCCCCCCTTTAAAACAAAGATTGGGCGGGTTCGAATTTGCCCGATCTTTGAGGATGTGACGTTGCGGCGTCGAAAGTTGTGGCGTCGTCAGATTCTGAGTCTTCGGAGATGGCAGGGCTAGAAGTAGTGTTCAACGTAGACATCGGGATGGCGACATGAGCTGAAGTACGCTGCCTCCTTTTATCGAAGCAGTTATTGAAAATCTGGATGCATCCGTTGTCATGGTTGTTGTTACGGCGTCGATTAAATTTTCTAGGCAGACATTGAAATAGTTTTGAACAGAATATACGCCAACATTGTTATCCCTGCTAAGTCAGAGAAAAGGGATAAATTGTTGGAATGCTTTTCAATAAAAGTCCTTTCATTAAATTGTTTGATTCTTGATGATTGCTTTTTCAGATCTTCTTTGATTGAGTGTAATGCGTCTGTCGGAACGTGGTCGGAAGCTCGCAGGAACCAGGTAGTTGGCGGTTGGTCTGTAGAAGGATGGCCATTTCACAGATAGGCTTCGCGTTGAAATTGTAGACTGGAAACTTGCAGACCCATCTGGCTGGCGCGAAGATCTTGCATTCGTCGATGGAACTCGTGGAGGCAACAATACATTTGTTGCCTTGTTGAGTTTGTTGCCAAATAAGTTTGCTCAGGAAGGATGGCGGAGTAAAGGGATGAGTTACGGTGTGAAATAGGAATAGAATAGAGGTGGGAAAATGATTAAGTCGGACTAGGGGAAAGTCAAGTATATATGTTATTTTGTTCATGAATATGTATGACGTTAGGGTTGCGGAATCTAAGATTTTATGAGTATTCTCAAGTGTGATGGGAAGAACTAAGTTTTTATCATTTCGCATGTGGGAAGACGAGAGTAAAACTTCGTAGAGTCTTTCAACTGATATTATAGAAGGATGTACGGCACCTGATTTTATAAAAAGTATAGACGTGAGGATTTCATCGATGTCAGTTTCTAGGGACATTACACTTTCGAGGATTTGTATAGAAACTGATGAAATTTTTTCAGCAGTTTTGAGATCAAAGATTATTCTATTGGTTTTAAATTATTAGCGATTCTTTCAAGATTTTCATTTAATGTATATTCATCGTATGATAGTTTAAATATTGTTTCATTGAAATTTGTGATAGTTGATAAAACTATTTGAATTTGTTGTTTTAATATATCAGCTTCTTCTATTTCGTGTTTTTCTAAGAGTTGGATACAGTTCTCATAATGAAGGGCGTCTTTAGCGTCTGGTGTGCCAATTAGCCATTTAAGCGCGGTGCCAAAGCCATCAAATAACTCTCGTTTCACTCTTGATTTGGTGTATAAACTCAATTCAGCAAGACGAGTATTTATCTTGTTAATGTTTATTTTTATAAAAGAACTGGTAGTACTTTGAGCAAAAGTTGGATATTTAGAAATTAATGAAAAGTAGTTATTATTTAAACGTTGAATTGAATCTCGGGATAGAAACAATGGCTCTAAGTTACGATGAATAACGAGTTTCCAAGAGGATTCGGAAATGAGCATATCGCCTTTTTCTTGGTAATACCGGATTTTGAAGGTAAGGGTTCAATAACGTGGTCTCCTACAACTAAGGTTGCAGAGAACCTGAAAAGAGATTGCCTGCCTATGTTGATTGATGCCTAATTATTATTTCTAGTAGGATTTTGTAAATATAACTTTAATATATAAGTTTATTTGATAAAAGAGGATGTATATTATAACCTTAATAATAGAACAAATTGTAAACTAAACTAAGTATTTTGTAAAATATCATCAAGTGGTTGTAAATATGAAACATTATAATATTATAATTTTTAATTTTGTTTATTTAGCCAACTTGATGAGGTTGAAGTGAATCATGCATGGGTCGCAGGCGATTTGCATGCACTAGTTGGTTTCTGCCCGCTTTTCTTATGACATAATTTTCGTTAAAGCCTTTTCGTATGACTTCATATGGGCCGTCCCATTTGTTATCCAAGTTGTTTGGATTTTGTACTTTCAGCATAACCTTCTCTCCTAACTTAAAATCAGCCACGTTTTTTATATTTTTGTCGTAACGTTCCTTAGCCTTTTCTTTCATGGACTGAATATTTTCTAAAGCTATTTTGCGAGAAATCTTAAGTCGTTCATTTAGGTCATCCAGGTAGTCGTGAGTCGTGTAGTCGTCATTGGTATCTTTCATAGAATATAAAAGACGAGGTTTGAACCCGAATAAAAGCTCATGTGGGGTGTAACCCGTTGATTGATTCAGAGATGTGTTGTGACACATTATTGCAAGTGGAACAATTTGATCCCAGTCTCCTTTGTTTCTTTGATGATACATTCTGATGTGATCACGGAGTGTGGCATGGAACCTTTCTAAAGACCCATTCGTTTGAGGATGATAGGCTGTGCTAAATGTCTGTTTCGTACCGAATAATTTCATCAAATGTTTTAAGACGTTGTTCATGAATTCGCCTCCTTGATCAGAGTGAAACCGTTTTGGAATTCCATAGTGTTGGCAGAATATAAGAAGAGTTTTAGCAACTGTATTCGCTTGTTTGTCGGGGATGGGGTATGCTTGAACAAATCTAGTTAGGTCGTCTTGAAGAGTGAGGATGTATTTATTAGAGTCACCGGTAATATCCGAATATGAAACCAAGTCAATGGTAACGCGTTCAAAAGGTTCAGTTGAAGAAGAAGTAATGACCATAGGTGCTTTAAACGTTTTTCTCTGAATTTTACTACGTTGACAGACATGACAATTTTCGATGTATGATTTTATATTATCGGTCATTCCTTTCCAATAGTATTCTTCTCGGATTTTGCGCGTAGTTTCTACAATGCCTCTATGACCAGAAAGTGGGTCGTCGTGATACGTTTTTAGAATTGTGGGAATTTCGTCTTTGTTGGGATATTTGACTTTGTCTTGGCAAATTGTTATTTCACAGTCATAACAATCTGCTAGGTATGCTGTAATATGAGATTGTTGGTTTCCCATTAGTTTACAAGTGGGATCATTCGTTAGGTCAGGTATACAGAGTGTTTTGAGGTTGTGTTTTTGTAAGCAAGATAAGAGTATTTTAAAATAGCTCTCACTATTCCAAGGGTCGAAATGTGTCGGTCGTGTTACTCCAAATATAATGTTTTGTTTTTTGTCCGTAACTAATAAATCTGTCTGGTAAAGCTCTTTTGACTTTTCAAGATATGGCATCACATTAGAACAAAGACTTATGGCTTTGTTGAAAGTGTCGTTTTTGTCCGATAGTTGTGCTGATATGGGAATGAGAATATTTTTATGACGTTCGTCTAAGAGGGTGTCAGGTGATGTTTTAAAGTTGGGTGTGTCATAACTATGAGTGGGAATGGAAAGAAAGTGTTCATAGTTAGTTTGCAAGTATTCGTCTGGGTCATTGAAATTGTCTTCACAGTTGTGCGTCAAGTCAATTGCGTTCGTGTGCATTACTGGAGGTCGAGAAAGAGCGTCGGCATTAGTGTTGCTTTTACCAGCTTTGTAAACGATGTTATATTCAAATTCTTCTAGTTTAAGTCTCCAACGAACTAATCTACTGCCCGGGTCTTTAACAGAGAAGAGCCAAGTTAATGGTTTGTGATCTGTTACGATTGTAAACTTTCGTCCAAACAAATAAGGTCTGAAATGCTTTACAGCCCAAACGATTGCGAGTAACTCTCGCTCTATAGTAGAATAGTTACTTTCGGCTTTGTTCAGCGTCCGTGAAGCGTATGCAATTGGCAAATCTTTACCTATATCACCTTGAGACAATACTGCGCCTATTGCATAGACTGAAGCGTCGGTTGTAAGAATGAACTCTTTGCTGAAATCAGGATATTGTAGAATCGGAGGACTTGTTAATAAACGTTTGCATTCATTAAAAGCTTTTTCTTGTGTTTCTCCCCAAACGAAAGGAACGTCTTTCTTGAGTAAGGCTGTCAAAGGTTTTGTGATGTTACTGAAATTAGCGATGAACCTACGGTAATAACCTGTAAGTCCTAAGAAAGCCTTGATATCTTTACATGATTTAGGAGTTGTGAAGTTTTGAACAGCGGTAACTTTATCTGGATTGGGTTTTACGCCTTCGCTCGAAATTATGTGTCCTAGGTAAGCTACTTCATGTCTGAGGAACTCACATTTATCAGGTTGAATTTTGAGATGGAAATCGTTTAATCTGGAAAAGACTTCTCGAAGTTTTTCTTCATGTTCTTGTAGGCTGGATGCAAACACAACAATGTCATCTAGATAGACAAAACAACGTTCGCCTTGGAGGCCGTAAAGAATGTTGTCCATGACTCGTTGAAATGTGGCTGGAGCATTTTTAAGGCCAAATGGCATGCGCAGAAATTCGTAATGACCGTAAGGTGTGCTAAAAGCCGTTTTGGAGACGTCTTTAGAGTCTAGTTCGATTTGGTGAAACCCTGATGCAAGATCTAGAGTTGTAAAATATTTCGAATGACCTAATTTGTCGAGGATATCAGTGATGTTCGGCAAGGGATAGCTATCACCTATTGTTATTTCGTTTAGTTTACGGTAATCTATGACCATACGCCATTTTCGTTTCCCAGAAGCGTCTAATTTCTTTGGTACAATCCAAATGGGGCTTGTCCATGGTGAAGTGCTTGGTCTAATGATTTTTTGTTCTAAAAGTTTTTGTACTTGAGTTTTTACCTCTTGTTCGTGAACTTGTGGGAATCGATAAGTTTTAGCGTGAATGGGTACTTCAGATGTGGTAGGTATATTATGTTTTGTGTGACTCGTAAACGACAGAGGGTCGCCTTTAATATAGAAAATTCCAGGGAATTCGTCAATATTCTTATTTAGGGACTCGTTTTCTTCTGCATTTAAATGATCTCGTCTAATAAGTTTGTGTACTATGTCACGTCGGTCTGTTTTGTTTTTCATGTTTATCGTATTGATATTTACGATCTCATTATCTAGGGCCTCGTTTAGATATAAAGTTGTTCGTACGACGGGCATAATGATTGATTTATCTTCGTTTGTTTTGTTAATGCATGTGATTAGGAATTTATAATCAACTATGTTTACAAGGGCGTTGGGAATTGAAAGTCCGTTTCCGATATCTTGTTTTTCGACAATAGCTGTTCCGCATTGAATATCTTGAGTAGTACATGTAATAACAGTTTCAGTCCTATGCTCTATGAATTGTTTATCGTCTTTAATATTGGTTTTGCTTTCGCCGTTATGGAAAAGTTTATAATGTCGTTTGCCTACGTGCATAGTTTTAGATGCGATGTATATATTTACGTCAGATTTAGACATGAAATCTAAACCTAGAATGCCGTCTGCTTCGATATTTAAATCCGCTATGTAGAATTTATGTTTACGGAAATTGTCTATTGAAACGTTAGCTGTGCCGTAGCTTTGAATAGGACTGTCTTTACCTGCCACACCTACTATCGATACTATATTCGATACATCTAGAGGGTTAGCTCCGAGTTTGTTTTTTTGTAAAACGGATATCGCTGCTCCTGTATCTATTAGTAATGTAATAGGTTCACCGTCTATGTGAAATTTGCAGTAGAGCAGATCTTCCGGTGGAATATTTAATGCCGATATAGAAACGAGTTCAGGCTCAGAAGTTGTGTTAGGTTTTGATTTGGAATTATTGTGGTTCGAATTAGAATTGGATTGAGATTTTGATTTGTTCTTGAACCGGTTTTTGAATTGGGATTTAGACTTGGATTTAGGATTTGATTTGTTAGAGCCGAGAGTTTGGGGCTGGTTACCCTGTTCGTGGGCTAACGAAATCGGTTCAGGAAGTTTATGGCCAAGAGTTTGGGGCTGGTTACCCTGTCCGTAGGCCGTTGAAGATAATTTAGTATTTGCTGAAGTTTGCGTAGATGCATCGCAAGTTTGTCTGCGATAGACTGCATTTATTTGTGTCGATGCATCACACTTTTGATTTGGAAGAGAATATGTAGTAGTTAAATTTAATCGTCTATCTGTAGGTTTTCGATTTAATTGTATTGAGACGTTGTGGGCATCTGGGTCGAAGGGAAGTAATCTAAAGCGGTTTCCATCGAGCTGCCCTGT
Source organism: Heliconius sara (assembly GCA_917862395.2). Lineage (NCBI taxonomy): Eukaryota > Metazoa > Arthropoda > Insecta > Lepidoptera > Nymphalidae > Heliconius > Heliconius sara. The sequence goes on along the minus strand of OU860789.1, from coordinate 15,975,947 downwards.
TCGATGGCCGCCTTGGAGTTTAAAGAATTTATTTTTGGTTCAGGTGGTGCTTTCATGGGTTGGCTTGGTGGTTTTTGACCAAACCTTTGATTGTTGTACGCTCGTTTTCGACATTCGTGAATAAGATGTCCCGGATTTTTACAATAATTACATATTTTGGTGTTGTATGATTGTTCATTTGAATTAAAATTGTTTAAAGGTCTCGCGGGTCGATGGTTGAAGTTTTGTGTGTTCGGAAGTCTTGAAATGTTATTTGGTGGCTTATGCATCGCGAGACTTGTTTTGTAAAGCAATTGCCGATCTTTATTCATAGCACGTATTTTGTCTTCTTGCATAGCAAAACGCCCCGCATCTGATAACTGTCGGAATTCTTTTGTTCGTAACATAGTCCCTAGATCACTGTTAAGGCCGTTGATAAAGACGCTTAGTGCAGTCTCTTCGATACTTAATTTTCTGCCTAGTAAAGAACTATCTTTGACCTCTGCTGACAATTTTTCAATAATTTTACTTCTCAATAGATCGACACGATGATAATAATCAGTAATGGTTTCTCGATCACGTTGAAACATTGATTGAAGTTCTAGTGAAAGGTGGGACATCGTTTTTACTTGAGAAAATTTCTCGATAAGAAATGCTCGTAATTCGTCCCATGTTTCAAATTGTCTAGCATGGACGTCGGCGGAAAATGGACCGATTATTCGATTTAAAGTATATATAAGCAAAATGTTAGTGTCCGCTTCTTTTACTAGGTCAAAAGCGGCGTTGCAAGACCGAATAAATCTGTAAACTTCTGAACTAAGGGCCGTATTAAATACAGGAATGAGGTTGATTAAATTATCAAGGCTTAAGGCTGATCTAAAAGAAGTGACACTCTCTGTGTTTGGCATGGTTGTATAGATAATTTTTAGATATATGTTTAAATAATGAAATTAGATATTAGGAGTTATGGATACTGGTAAGTAGATAATTGAGGAAATGAGCAAACAATATTCAACAACTCACCACAGCAACAATAACTGGAACATGGTTCGTGCGACGCTTTTTAAATCCCTTCGGGAACCGTACTCGGCGATGTTGTCCGTTGGCACGTTCTTGCGTCGTCTAGCTATACAGCTCGGCTGTTCCAATCCTACCGACTGCGCCAAATTTGTTATGTGGCGAATTTATAAACACTGTTTTTAAGAACTAATACTTTATTATACGATTTATAACTAAATTTACGAATATGGTATAAAAGATTTAAGTGATGTCGAGGTTGAGATTTGGTAGTGACTGCCTCGTCGAGCGAGGTCGGGATCTTATAAAGGATCATTTTGGTTTGTGGAAGGGATGTGGGAATGTTTATATTTACAGTGTCAAAGATACTTAACTAAGTATGGAAGATTACTAAAGACCTAATAAGCTAATTACATGTTTACACCTAAATACTTGTTTACACTTTTAGTCTTATCACTAGGTACTTAATTAATGAGGGTGAGAACTCCAACATAACAAAACTACCTCAATAATTTTATCATAATCAGCTTACACTATATTATTTACTATATATTAATAATGTTTAAGGCTTAATATTACAATATGCAATTTGGGTGAAAATAGAAATGCAAATCTCATACCTCATGGAATGAATAGAATTATTATTGTTGTTATTTTGTTTAACTTTACTTTATTTATTTTCTTTATATTTTTATATATAATATTTTTATATATAATAAAAATATTTATTAGTATACATATTCCATAGAACATACTGATTGATCAACAAACACTTTGTAGATTTTCAAATCTTTAACAGAGAAGATAAAATGACTTCAATCAGAGCACCGCGAGAAGGTTAGCTGACGCCTACAGCGTGACTTTGTTGTAGATTATTCTTAGAAACCGGTCAAGAGTGAATCGAACATGAAGGGTTCCATAGCAAAAAATAAAAACATATATTACCACCACCACTGTATTAATCTTGATATGTTATTTTTAACAGTTTTCTACTCCGTAGTTCAAAAGTTAGAGGAGAGTGGATACACTTTTTACCATTGAAGAAGCAAATATCACAAAGTTATATATCTATATAATAAGAAAACTTTCTTTAACTGCATAATATTTAGAAAGATCTATATAGTAACACCCCAAGCGGCATGCTTTCTTATTTTTATTTTTTTATCCCTCTGTTACATGTATAGAGTGCCACTCCTAATATTTTTATTTTTCAAAATCATACTACGTCATTTTGAGGCCAGTCGTGGCGTAGGGCCATAAAGCACAAAACAAACTCGACTGCTTGCGAGTTCGAGCGGAGGCGGAGTTGAGTTCCGCCACTCAACACGCAATGCCTACAGTTTCGGCCAATTCAGCGGAAAGTGGGGAACTTAACACAAAGTTTCTCATAGTAGACATCGAGTCCAGTACTCGGAGAGTAAAATGACTGTGATATACGGACGCATAGACAGACAGACGGAGTTTATGAAATAGTAAGAGTTCCATTTTTTTGCTATTTGTATACGGAAACCTAAAAACTATTCAATTTAATAAAGATACAAAAGATTAAAAAAAATATTTTTTTTAATTATAAAATGATTGAATGACTCTTAATTGACGAAACGATATGACAAAAAGATCTTAAAAAGTTATTATATTTAACAGTACGTAATAATTATAAAAGCAGTAGAATTGTGTCAATCGGGGGACAGTTGCGTTTAAGTGACGGCCCCTATTGGAAAGAAACTAGTGTGAAGTATTGTTAGTAGGTGATACATATTTGCAATTACGCCTTACGTAATTGCACACCTTTTGCAATTACGTGGTGGATACCACATACTTTCCAAATAGTTTAAAAACATATAGACGATGTGTGTATTTATCGTGTATTTTAAAAACTATAACCGTTTCCGATTTCTAACATTTTGTTATTAATATTGTAATGTCTACATACATGTCTACAGCCTATCAATTTTATACGAACACAAATAAATCCAAAGATAATATAAAACACACCTAACAGTAGATAGCGAAAACAAGCCACTTATCGTGTAACGTTGTCATCGGGCTTGCATTATCGATATTTTAAATACAAAATCCAAAGGCAGCCCGGACCCCACCGAGCGCTGACACAGCCCGGTCTGACTAATGTCTCGCATTAATATCCCCCGTAATTAATTGTTTGCATGTCCGCGAAAGATCTGCCGTCGGAAATATTCCACTTTAAAATAAATTAACGAACCAACACCAACCACGTATTGGACCAGGAATGCGTTAATCGCTGTTTGGTTTTCAGGAATTCTACTGTCGTCGTCTAAATATGTCATTCTTTTGTTGTAATTATAAATTGTTAGTCTACATTTTGTTTTTAAACTTGTTTTGCTTAATAAAGGAAATGATAATTTTGCTAACTGAACTGCGATTTGAATCAGTAGATTGTGTAATATTTATTCTTACATTCATACTAAAGTAGGAATATTAATGTATTTGACTAATATTTTTAATTTATTTACTTCAAATTATAATTAAACCAATTTATCTTCGTTACATTTATAGTAATTTTATTCTACGCTGTCGATATTAATATTAAATTATTAATTAAATCGATTTAGTCAATAATATTTAACCACATAGCCTGAAAAGATGTGACATTTGATTTCACCCTTAATTGGCAATGGTGGCAAAGCAAAAAGAGGAAATTTTTCGGGATATTTCAGAAGATACTACGACGAAACTGTATACCGCATCAATATACCTACGCTTAAAGCATAAAAATCAATTTCACAACCAGTAAAACCGTGAAGTGCTAGCCTAAGCCCGATAAGCAGAAAAATAAATTGTGATGCGGATTAAAACAAAATAAGCCAGTTTGTAAAACACGAGCAAGGTAATTTTGTCCACTCGATGGATACTCGCCCTCTGGAAGTACCCTCGAGCGGGATGGATCGTAAAATATACGACACTCCAATATATATGGATGGAAGCAGCCCGTTTATGCCCACTTAGAAAAAATGTTGGCTTAATTCAGCACGTCGTTACCCCTCCTATGCCCATAAATATAAGCGAGCGTTTCATGCGGTTTTATCGTCAAGCATTCAGTCAGTGAAATAAAGACTTCGACGCTGTAATTAGCCATCGCCTTATTTTTATTTCAATGCTATGTCAAAAGTCAATTTCAAATATTGAATATTTCGAGTCTACGAAGGGGTAATTAATGTAGTTCAACTTTTATGTTTTCCTTTACTATTTTAGCCTTTTAAATGTACAGGGTTTTTAACGATGTTTTCATTCTACGATATATATGGTTTTCTTTAAATTTATTTTGTGCAATGTAGGGTGAGGGAACCTGCGACCCCAATGTCAGACAGACACACCTCATTCCAATTAAAATAGCTTCGTTCCTGATTTTCCGTCGCTTTCTGGAAGTACTACAGGCTGTGCCAAAATTGTCCTAAATTTCCTACCTACTACAGAGTAATCTGCACAATTGTATGTTTATATATTAAACATATTGTACTTACCTGTATATTGTTCACGAAACGCTTTATAACGAATGTATAGAAAAAACCCAAACAGTATTCAAACAGGCAAACATGAGCTTTAATATTGACTGAAACTCAAAACATAAATAATCTCGATTAAATACGCATCGGCCATTAAATAAGCCGACGAATCCGCAAAACTCGATCTCGTGTACTTACAAATTTATTTTAGCGAAAATTCTAAACAACGGTATCCCGAGCTCCCATTGGTATTTCAACAAAGCCTGAACTTGTTGAGGTATTTGAAATTGTTTACAAAATTCAATCCTAAAGCTTCGAGCCAGATTAAATCTAATTTCAACTTCAAGGTAAGTCTGAAATAAGTCTTCATAAAACCGGAACCCTTTGATTTAACCCGCCCAAAAGTTAGGCATGCTGATTGCCCGAAAGTTAGTCCCACTTGTTTTGGCGCTGTCTTTTTCCGTCCCTGAAAAAATAAAATGAAAACAAACGAAAAAGCAAAGAGCCAACGGTCCACAAAGTCGCGAGTACTCAAGAACCATTCGATTAAGAATAAACTTTTCTCATTACGACTAATTCACCTTAATTTTATTCGTGACAGAAACAAGTGTCATAATTAAATCATTTTAAAAAATAACTACAACTTTTAATGATGTTTATAGGCATCGTTGAAATTTATATAACAAGTATCTATGCACAATATTTGTTTTGTTCGTTTTAGCTATTTTTTGCCAATTTAACAAATATAACTCAAAACGTTTTCTATTTAGAAACTCTATAATTTAACAAACGAATGTATATCAATAGCGAACTTCCAGATAGAAGTCAGCCAGCGTTCATTTTTGTAACGCTTCATTTGCAACACAACTTTTAACTTGTTCAAGCAACGCTCCAACTCCGAATTTTCCCAAAACGAATACTTAGTAAGCAAACCCTGTTCAAAGTTTTAAAAATACAGACGAATTGTTTCCCAACTCTATTTCTTGAACCATTGTTCTGCATCTTACACTAAGACGATGAAAAATTAATAATCTATCATACGTAGTATGTATACATATGTGTATAAACAAAACTTAAGTAACACACAGCAAGAATCAGTTCTTGCTGTTATGTTTAATGTTATATGTTAGAAAAAAGATTTGTCCCGCATTTCCCGCAACGAGAGAAACAGAGGTTTTTAAAGGATTCCGCTTAATGTAATCCAACCCTGGACTTAACAAAATACCTATTAGAACAGAAATGGAAATCGTTGAACAGGGGTCCTATCTCCGCGCACTGTTAAGCTTATAAAGAAACTTTACTAATTAAAAACAAAAATTAAATCATCTTCACGCTATATCCCACACACGGCAGGATACGCACAGGGAACTTAGGGTTAAGTCATTCCGTTCCCCCATTTCCGCCGAATTCTGAAGGCATAGGCAATGAAGGAGGTTGAGTGGCGAATCTCTACGCCGCGCTTTGCCTGGACACCAGAGCGAAGTAATGGAAATATAAATTTAAGTAAATATTTCATTCCCTCGAGTGTGGTCGAATCTACAACCAGTCGAGTTTACAGTCACTCTTTGTGCTTCTGCGCCACGACTGGCCTCTTACTAAACTAAACTATCTAAACTTATTTTATGTTAAATTTATGGCTTTTGAATAATCACAGAATCTCAACACTACATTCTTTCCTCCTACCCCGGTATGTGTGAAAAATGTTAAATTTGTATTCTTTTTAAGTAATGTAATATAAATTTAAATAATATATATTTAGAGAAAAACCTAGCGATTACTGTTTAGTGGTAAGAGTAAGCAATAGAATATTCTTACGAATTTATTAAATGCCATTTGTATTACACTTATAAATGTAAAATATATTATTTTTACATTCCGATATGAAAAGCTGACGGAAACGGAAAAGACTCAGCAATAGACACGCGTGAGCAGCTAACGTTATTTTTGTCGCCTGCTGTTTTAAGTACGGAACACTTTGAGTTTGTCGTCGAACGAAAACGAAATAAATCACTTTTAGATTATTACTACGTATTTATTTATTGTTTTTTACGATTAATTTTTATCTAGGATTAAAAATTAAAATTAAGAGATTAGTTTAGAGCTTTAGCTTATTAGTCTTAAGCTGAAACAGTGTTTGACTTAATATCTTTATTATTTCACAAGTTCCTCCGAGTTAGCGAGATCCACTTCAATTCCGTAGCTCCACACTCCACTTAGTTTAATATTCAATCTATAATGCAAGCTCAATTTCGTGTACATTATTCCTGTATTCTATTTTTATTATTTGAAAAGTGCTTCCTTAGAAAGTGCGCCTTGGGTTCTATTTGTTCTTCTATAGCAAAGTTCATAAATCTTTCCTTGCCTTATATATTTTTTGCTCAGTTTTAAACGTGATTTTAATATTGTTTTCGTTAACATTTAGGCGTTTATTATCACGACTATTACGCATGTAAATAAAAAATCCATTGCACTATGCATGAAGCAAACCTAAAATCTATCCTTTTATTTGAGATTTGCTTTGTGAAGTTTTTCACATTATACTACAACGATTTTACAAATTGCTAAGACTTTCTTTTTCAAAATTTTATTATTCAATTTATCGATATTATGAAATAAATAGATTTTTAACTTAATTACTCTCTAAACACTGTTTATTAGTAGTATATATGGTAGTTAATTTAAATTTAATTAAAAAAAGTATTAACTTGTATTATAATAATTATTCCTTAAATAAATATATTATAGTAAACATGTAGCATCTTTAACAACGCAATTATACACATATGATAATATGTGTATATTTACTGATGCCAGTCGTGGCGCAGGGGCACAATCGCCTGTCGCGTTAAGGGTCGCGTTGGGTTCGATTCCCACTCGAGAAAATGAAATATTCAATATTTTCTTTTCTTCTTTCGTAGTAAAAAGCCCGCCGTCGAGTACCACTATTCACAACACGCATTGCCTCCAGACGTCGGTGGAAAGAGGGAAGCGGAGTGTCTTAACATTAAGTTCCCTCTGCCTTCTCAGCTTAATGCGGGATACACCGTGAAGCTGAAGAAATCATACCTACTTGACTTATTACCGATTTAAAAACTGTGTGCATAAAAAAAAAATTAAACTGTACAATTTTGTGTTATTATGTCTAGGAAACAACATTTTACCATTCGAGAATATAAATAAAACTGGGAAAAAATTTTTGATCACTCAAAAAACACGACAAAAAAAATAAACATTCGCTTTCGACAATACTTCCCTATGTACGCGGGAGTCATATTGCCCATTGTCGTTGCAGTCGCACGTAGCACGTAAAGCAGACATTAAACTAAAAGCGATTTTCAAAAGCCTCACGACGCAAACAGGAAACGCAATAGAAACCTACCCAAGATTGGGATTTCTGACTGCTTACTCATAAATACTTGCACTTAACCGCGTCTGGCATCGTATGCTTGGTTAAATATATTAGCATTTCATAGTTGAGTGTTAAAATAACACGATTGTGTTTTTAGGTGGAGCTATAAATAATCGCGTGAATGCATCATGAATATTCTCATACGATTCCTCTATTTAGGCAATTCTCGGAATCACGGAATATATCTTAAATGTGATAAACCTAAAAATGTCATTTAAAACGAAATGTCTCTTTTGAAGAACAAAATAAAAATAAAACATTAAATTGGCTTGTTTTAATAAGGCGACCTTTTTCGCACCTTTACAAGATAATCCATAGCGATTATAGCGTGTTATTTTATCCACGATCCCTCGACCCTGCAGATGGATGGAGCAATCAGTCTGACCCTGTCCGGGTCCATGCTGACGTAGATTTTGCAGAGTCCCTTCGAAGACAATTTATGGATCACACGCCGTAAATCTACCAGCTCTGTTTACGAAACATATAGCGTTGATAACGCATGATATTGGCCCAATTGATTTATTATTTTTATTTAAACAAAAAGTAAGTCAGTCCAACAAGATAAGGTTAATATAAGAAGGAAGCAAATGATACGAAAATTATCGTCGAACGTGAAGGGGATGACGATTGCCTCACCTGTCCCCGTAGAGCTGATTTAAAGCCACGCTGCTAATAAAATAAGCTGCCTAATAAGCGATGTTCCTGTAGGGAAGAAATCACACTATCGATCAAATTAATTTAAATATTTCTTCATCATCATCATCATATCATCATCGTGCGTTATATTTTTTATCAACTTTTGCTATCAAACTGTAAATGTAATGAGAATACTGTTTTATATTACATTATTCTCTTAAGCTTAGATATTGTAAAACCATGAGCACTTTTACTTAGGGAAAATTAAATAAAAAAAGTAAAAAGTAGAGTTGCTTTTGTTTTGAAAGGTATAAGACTACACCTTTCAAAACAAAAGCAACTCTACTTTTGAGAACACTACAACTTCAAAAGTAACTTTCTCACATTTTTTTATCATAAATAAAATTAAAAAATTAGCTTCACGCTGTATCCCGCGCACAGTAGGGTAGGCAGAGGGAACCTAGTGTTAAGACACTCCGTTCTCCATCTCTCTCTCTGCCGAATTCTGGAGGCATTGCGTGTTGAGTGGCAGAACTTAACGCGGCACTTTCCCTCCACATCAAAGCGAAGAAATGGAAATATCAATTTAAATAAATATTTCTTCTCCTTCCATTCCCAGTGGGGATCGAACCCACGACCAGTTGGTTTTGTGCCTACCCAGTTATGTGCGGGATACAGCGTGGAGCTAATACCAATTAAATTAAAAACTCTTAACTTAACGAGAACTTAACATTATATTAAATATGATAATTATGAATGATATAATATTGAACTCGTTAGTGAATAATAATACAAATTATTGTTAACTATAACTTTATGACTATTAAGTTTAAATCGTGCACCGATATTTTTTTCAGCTTAAGCGTATCTATATTGAATGCAGAATTAGACCCATTTATAGGTTAGGTACGAAAAATTGCATTAAGAGATAGCTTTATATCATCATGTATTCAATATGTTTTAACTACGATTCCCTAACAATGGAATATAAACAAATACTCATATTAAAATAACTCCAAACAAGATATACTTCTTACCGATTATGACATAGCAAAAATAACATCATAATCAGTAAGAAGAAAGAGGTGAAAACATCATTGTTTTAACTTTCCAACTACATCACTACCCCCACACCCGAGTTCAAGCGTCGACAGTTTCCTTTCACCCCGTTTGGGGCGCGTTTTTACGGAGTCCACTCTTCGACCCTTCAACGACAACGAACATCGCTTGCCGTGTTGAGCTCTACGCTTTTCGGCTTGTTCTAACTTCTGCTATACAAATCTATTCTTCACATTAACATGATACTATAAACTTTTTTCATTTAATAACATATTATACAGCAGGCGTTTTGTTAAGTTTATGAATATTTTATATATTGTAATAATAGTTGTCATATTTTGTAATATTGTTTTCTCCTTTAAAGCTTATTCACTTTCAGTAATTTTGTACTATACACATAATTTTTCTTTTTTTGTAAAATTGCAATAAAAGATTAAATGTAGTTAGCATTGCGGGAATTTTTCTCCACTCCCCAAAAAACGTACAATTCAAATAAAAATTTTCTACGCGCATTACCGTTGTGCGTTATCTGTCAATCATTCCAATCCTTAAATCACACCAAATATGCTATAAGTCATAGAAGCTTGTAGTTATTACAACAACACAGTTTAAACTGTAATAAAACCGAATCAGCAAATGGAAACGAAAGAGTATGGTAAAGTATCGTCGCCGGTAAATGCCGTCGTAGCCGCGTTATTTATACGCCGCTTTTGAAATGGTTCCGCTTTTAACGGCACTTTTAAGTGCTGCCCGTGGCCGGCCGGCGTCGTTGGTCGTAACACACGCTCTTATTTACGAGAGATGAGCGTTTTTTTTCGTTTCTATCTATTAACAAGTTGTGACTTGTTAAGAAAACGTATAAAAATTTGAACGTAGCGGTCTTTTTATATGTTATAAGTTAACGATTTTTTTATACGTTTTCTTGATAAGTTTTTTTCTTTGCTAAGTGTAGATGGAATAATACTTTTTGACAATTGAGTCAAAACTATTTTTTTTAAAATGTAAAAAAAATAGTTTTGACTCAATTGCTGTAATTTTTGAGTGGTCATCGTAAATATTGTACAGCTTTCTATCATGTTGAATGTATACGCAGTTTTAAAGGATGCAATGTGTTTAGAGATGTATTAAATTGTTATTTTTTAAGAAAAATTAGGACTCGGTTTTTGGTGAGGATACTGATGATTTATATAAAAAAAGCATGTGAACCATTATAAGATTACTTTGTTGCCCGTCCGTCTGTCTGATCACCACTCGAGGAGATGAAATATTGACTTAAATCTATATTTCCATTTCTTGCTCTGGTATCGAGGCTAAGCGGGGTATTGATTTCTGCCACTCAATACGCAAGGCCTCCAGAATTCGCCAAAAATGGGAAACGGTGCCTACTCTGCTGTGTGCGGGATACAGCGTGAAGCTGATTTATGATTTGATTTTAATAATATAATAATAATGATTATAACATTAAAAAAGTTATCATTACTATTTCAAACGTTTAATAAAACATCAGATCACAGTTTGCTTTAAACGCTTAGCTTCTCTCACGTTAAGTGCTATTGCCAGTTAAATACTTTAAACGCACGAAACACTTTTTAATGGATTCAGAAGGAAAAATACTGTTTTAAATTATTTTTGTTTGCTTTATCAGTATCAGTACTTCAATTAATATAATAAATAGAAACGCAAAAAAATTGTGACATATTTTTTTTTTCATCTTCACGCTGTAATAGAGGCTAAGGCACTCCACTCACTTCCACTGAATTTTGAAGGCATCGCGTGCTGAGCGGCAGAGCTCAGGGCCTCTCTTTGCCTCAACACCAGAGCGTTAAAATAAAAATATTAAATATTTAATTTCCTGGAGTGGGAATCGTACCCATAACTTGTCGCATTTACAGTCAACCCACCTTGTGCACCTGCGCCACGACTGACTTCAAACGGCCTGTATGCACGAGTATATGCAATTGGAAAAGAAATAAAAACAAGAAATATTATAGATACTGTGATAAAACAAAAGACTGATAAGCTAAGTTTTGATTTCATAATATTTCCGCGAGTGTTTATGAGCGTGTGCTGTGTAACATATGTGAGGCAGACGTCGGTCGCCACTTCGAGCCTCGCTTTCCTCGTGTCCAACAAACTCGTTAAAAGTTCCCGAAACAACGGAAGTACCGTTACTTGGAGACACTTGCGACTCCAGACGTTAAGTAGAAAAGTATAACACGACAATAATATGAAACATTTTGTTACCAGACAAAACTAACTTCTTGATATTTAAGCTGGGTAGGTAGGTAGGTAGGTACTGGTACGTACGTACTCGGTAACTTCGAAGTTTTCAATTTTCTTAGTTGCGAAGACATGCCAACTATTGTAATAAAAAGGGAAGATGACTTCGCGTCGCAATAATTCTTGTTTTCTTTGAAAATTCTGTAATACAATATTTCAATTTGAATTTTATTAAGTTGACAATATAAGGTAGGTACATACTATGTAACTTACATTAATATAAGATTTAAGAGTATGTCAATCGTATACTTTTGTATAACTGGTGACCACCTTCGTTTACATGGATTTTATGACCACTTCCATACTACCTCCATCTCCATTTACTACTCGTTATCATTCAAACTAGACCCATAATTTAGTACTGACTATCATAATGAGGCCATCGTCTGCTATATAAGAGGTACAGCGTAAAGTAAACAAAGAAATAAAACTACTACAATGAACAAAATTTGCTAGAGTGCCATTTCCTATTTCGTAAATTTTGGTCTATTATAGTCCTCCCTCCAGATCCTTAATTCTTACACATCAAAATCACGCTCAACAATTTTTATAAGGTAAAATTTAATTATTTCTTATACCTGGACTACTTTGATTCCACCAAATTCTGGCATAGCAATTCAATAAAAAAAAACAATCATTGTGTACACAAGCAGGCAAACAAAAATTGTAATAGAATAAAAAATCAAAAGTCTCGTCCGCCTTCTTTTACAATGTTTTCGTTGTCATGAATGTTTGTTTCGTCAACATATTTAATGAACAGACACAATTATTTTTAATAACAATATTAATAGAAAAAATCATCTTAATTAAGTCCTACCAACGGATAAAGGGCGAAAATTTCAATTACCATCATTTTTATTGTAAAAATGAAAATAAAAAATGCTGAAAAGGACTTACAAAGAACAAAAGCGATTCAGTAAAGGCTTCGCGAAAATTATAAATATCCGGGGGCTCACTAACTGCCCTAGTATTCCGTTAAGAGGATTCCCAAAGCAGTAAATTGCGTACCCAAAGTATTTACGAGACAAGCCCTCGCAGCATTACAGCGGCAATGTGCATATATTGTGGTTCGCGCATTTTACAAAAATTCGACATGACAATAGGCTACTGTGCATACATATATATTTTACTATCTGTGTATAACCTATTACTATCATAACCTATTTGTATATCTTTTACAAATAATAGACATTTCATAGTGGAGAATGGAGTGTCTTAACACTAGACTCCGTATGTCTACCTCACGTGAAACGTAAAGATAAAAATAATCCGTGTAAAATTTTTATATATTCCAACTATACTACATAATTTTAATGTATTGCAATTCCACCTTCACCATAAGACACTTGGGGGTCACCCAAGGCCGTCGGTAAACAGGTGGTCCCAAATGATCTGTAAATAGCTAAAACGTATTCTTCTATAGTTTATCAAATAAAATAGAAAATACAGCTATAGTTAATAATTTTGGAAAAGTTGAAAAGAGGATATAAAAAAGAGGAGGACCTATGTATCTTACACGGATTATTTTTATCTTTACTTCTGAATACTAATTCAGCTAAAACAGTTCTAGAATATGAACCTGCATAATCTAGAATATGAACCTGCATATAATGTAGGTACTCTAGCCATATTAGCTTTAAATTCTCATTTTTGTAAATTACTGTAAGCAAATTTTCAATATAGTTGTTATAAGATTGGTTCGTATGGACAATAGGTTCGTACAATGGAAAGAAAAATAAATTACCCATAATGCATGAAATGCCGACTGTAAAAGCGACGGTTGTGGTGTTTTCATTCTCTGGCAACAGTACGAGAAACAACAGTGCGAGAACAGTGCAAGAAAGCGCGGTGTTATGTTTCATCACTCAACAGGTAAACAACAAGACTTGAGCGTGTCAGGTCAAAATAAATCATAGTATGGGAGGACAGTGGGGAACGTAGTGTTTTAACATATAGGTTTCTTCTGCCCATCCTGCTATATGGAGATAATTTTAAAAAAATAATAATAATAAATAAATTAGTTGAATAGAATAATTCTTTAAGGAGAGATGTTTTTTATCTTTTTTCTTTGATAAAAAAATCTTTCTCCTTAAATTTTTATTTTTGTAATATTATTTTAGTAGAGAATATTTGTGAAAATATGGCTAAAGGAAAATTCGAGTGTACATATAAATCAAAGGCGCTGGGATTCCTAAGTTCACGCTTATGGAAAATTTCAGTTTTTGTAAAAAAAATTTAATTTCGTTATTCAATGAACTTTAATCAGTAGCCTTTTTATAATTGTAGCTATGCCATAATTTAGGTGGTAACGAGAGCATTATTATAAAAAGATTCAACAACATTTTTTTTTGTAAACATATTTATTTACTATATTTTGAGTATATTTTGAAAAAGATAATTTTAATAAAACAAAAAAATAAAAACTCAAGCAAAATAATAACAACAAAAATAGTGATTGTTAACAACAATTTTCTTTTAATTTTGCAGTAGGACTGGAGCCGATGACAAAAGAAAAATAAAAACTGTTCGGCGCACCACCCAGCGATAATAAATTCTTGGAATTTGTGGCATGGGAAACCCATGGAAATCGCAGACCAGCGGTGTACTGTCGCAAACCACGGCTGGCCATCCATTTAAAATAGTTATGGTTTCAAACTACTACAAATATTTATTTATGTTTCAACACTGACGTATAAACGTAGATAAGATAATTAGGACCTTGGTTATTTTAAGTACAAACTTTTTAAAACTAACCATTAAAAAATGTGGTTTTTTTTTTATAATAAGTATATTGAAAATAAAAATGTGTTTAAATCTCTTCCGTTCTCCCTGTCAGTACGCCAGCGATAACGCGTGAATCTAAAAAATATATCATCTTATGGTAGCTTAGACCAAAGTACATCATAGTTTTTTGTGTTGTAGAAAACAACTGAATTTACGAGAAATATAACATTTTCCATCATCTTATATGGGAAATGGCCCAAAGTTCATGCTAGTGCGTTATTTCGTTGATTCTGGTTCTGGCAACGAAAATAAGCAATTTAAGTATTATTTACGTAAACTCTATTTAATTTGTAAAAAATCTTTATAATTTCAACTATCTAAAAAATTTTGTAACAATAATATAGTGACAAAATTGAGGGTATCGCGGCATTTGAAACGCAGCGGCATTTAACAACAAAAATCAGCGTCGTCCATTGATTCAGAAGACGTGTGTTGTGTACTAGCGTAAGAAATTCTTAAGGTTGTAAAAAGGCGAAGATAAGTTATTTTATTTGAATAACTAATTTTAAATATTATATAATATATTTTTTGTATTCTATAAAAAAAACATTTATTTGAAAAAAAATTGATGGAAGCAAGAAATTCTTTTAATATTGCAATAAATTGATTCACGAAATAGCAGTCATTTTTAAAAGCTTTTACTTAACTTGCAATGTATGTATGTTAGTTCGGGTGAAATCTTTGAGCTCAATTTTGGAATAGATATTTTCAAACGATTGAGCTCTAATTATGTATACACGTTTGGTTTGGATTACTGAATTCATTTTAAATCTAATATGGCGGACCATTTAAGATGGCGTAATAGTTATATTTAATGCACTTTATAATATGGGTACCAAATGAAAGGTGTCGTTGAAACCAACTCAAAAAATTGTGTAACGTAATAAAAAATCTAATATAGCGGACCATCCAAAGTAACAGAATAGTTATTTTTAATGCACTTGTACAATATGAGTATCAAATGAAAGGGCTCGTTGAGAGTAATTCGAAAAATAATGTGACGTTATTCTAAATCCAATATCCGCCATATTGGATTTAGAATAACGTCACATTATTTTACATACAATATGGCGGAATAATTATTATTTTTGCACTTCTACAATATGGATATCAAATAAAAGGGCTCGTTGAGAATAACTCGAAAAATAGTGTGACGTTATTCTGAATCGAATGTGGCGGAACATACAAGATGACGTAATAAATATTATTAATACACTTCTGCAATATAGATAAAAACTAAACTTAAGTTAAACCACATAAAATTCACACCTTAAATTACTGATAAAATATCCACAATGATGACACTAACATTTGCAAGTTCATATAACGTTTAATAATATATTAGATAGAATAATATATTTAGATTAATATATAAGATACGAAACAGAGGGCGCTTACCTAACTTGCAAACTTGGACTTTTTTATAAAAGCACAAGTTTACAAGTTAGGTAAGCTTCAAGCACCTTCCCCATACAATACTAAAACATAGTAACTTTACCTTGCAGTTTTTGCCTTAAGTTAACTTTTTAGACCAGAATCCGTAGCTCGTGATAAAAAAATGTCTCAGTTAGAATACCTTAGTAAAATCTGGTTGAAATACCTATTCATCTACAAGATATTCCAATAGCTATTAATCTCTAGACTTAGACGTAGTAAAACTTTAATGAGACCTGTCTATTTAGTGTTTTAAGATGTGATTTACGAGAACGTTGTAACTTTCTCTTGGCAGTGATGAAGGCTACCCATTTAGTTACGGAAATTCACAAGCTTTTTGTAGTGGAAGTCGTGTCACTGTAAAACTATAACTTTTAAAGTATCCATTTATAAGACTTTTTACATAAGTAATACCATTAGAATCACAAAAAAAATAATTTAGTTTTTAAGTAGTAAGTTCAATTAAATTTTCTAATTTGTTTTTGTAAGACTACAATAATTTTTCATTACACAAATGATTAACAAAGTAACAAAATTATTTGTGCTCTACTGAATACAAACCAAACAAATTACCTACCAACAAACTATAGATTTTTTGAAATGTAAATAAAACAAAAGATTTTTTTTTCATCTAAGTATTTCGGTCGGTCGATTCGTTGGTCGTATTCGGTTTTCATCTACCGACTAACCCTACTTTATATGTTTTAACTACAACTAACCTTATTTTATATATTTTAATTTTATATATTTTAATACCTTATAAACAACATAGTAATTAAGTAAAAACTACTTAAAATTAGCCGTTATATGAGCAAAAATCTACGTTAAAGACCGTGAAAAGTAGAGTAGGTTAGGCAGGAAAGCAAAAGCAAAAGGAATTAATAACAGCATGAGCAAATATCTAAAAATGTTCAATTTAGATAATATACTTAGGCAATAAGTAATGAGAAAATGTGTTAGTTTGATGCACCATTTTTTTTAAAATTTATATTAATATTTTTAGATATTCTTCTTCTTGTAAACAAAATGTCAACTGATCATCGCCTTTACTAATATTCATCCATCCATTCACACCAATCAAAAGCACTTGAACAAAAATCAATGGTCAACTGTTCATTTGCTTTTAAATAACAAGACGAGCTAACGTGCAGACTGCAGACCAACATGGCGACCAGTCCTGGCGTTCCGTCGATTTGCGAGAATTTAAAAAATAGATTTATATGCATTTTTTATAGCATTTATCTTTTTAGGTCGTAGTTTAATAGGACTTTAGGATTGAATTGAGACATTTTGCAAAAATATATGTAACAACTAATAACCCTCATTAACATGTTAAGAGCTAATACAAAATGACCAACAATAATTATTATTACAAATAATAGCAAAATATAAAAAATGTTTGTCTCAAAAAAGTTCATTCATCGATTAAAAAAGTTTTTCCTTTTTTCTATTTGGATCTGAAAACAAGCGACGATTTTCTTTAAATATTTCTGTTAAGTACACGGGTTGCAAAACTTGTAAATAAGTGACATTTTTGTAGTCATACTACTGAATTGCAAAACGACACTGCGCCACCTAGCGACGCACTTACACATTAACTGTCTTTAATCCACAAAAAAGGAACATTCTTTTTATATTTGAAATGAACTGTGAGAAGTTGTCGAATTACTAAAATAAAATCTTTTATAAGTATCATTAATCCTCATAGAAACTTACAAATATTAAAAGAAAACAAAAAGTACGGGGTAAATGAAATAATTTTATTACAAAACATTTTATTATCAACAAATTATTACAGAATAATAAATCTAATCACAATATCAAATTACAAAATATCTATCGAAATACAAATTCAAAACTTGGCTTACTTTACTTTACTTGAAGTCAGTCAAGTATTTAGGTCCGTAACGTTGTCATAATATTTTCATAGTAGAATATTGTTATTCTTTATTTTCTCTTTTAAAATATTGTAAGTTTTTGGTACAAAAGACAATTCGTTCAAATTGTTATACAACTTTATAGGTTAATGTTATGTATACCGAGATTTATAAAACCTCTATGAAATATATTATTTAATGTCATAAAAATATAAATAAATTATTCTCAAATAATGTTTAAAGAAATTGACCAGTATAGCGCATACTTGTCAAATAAAACGCGCTCAGGTCAAAATAGTTTAACAGTATAAAAGACGCGAAAAGACAATTACAATACACATATAAATAAAAAGTCAATAACTTTCAAATATCACCGTCATACAACTATGTCTAAAAATTAAATCTAATTAAAGAACAGGTACCTAAAAGAAACCTTACATCAAAAATCAGCTTACATCAGTCCATAATATATTACATGACAAGAAAACAAGCACACTGGCAAATGCAACAAGAAAACATCTCCATACACACATACATAGCATTTCATTGACCACATTTACGAAACTGTCAATATTTAAAATCCTATTTATTTTTAATAATCATATTACATGGAATTAACAGATTAACACTATATATATTTAAAATCATTAAAATGATATTTTAACTTGATGATGTGCCAGCTAACTGGTAAATCGTCTCACCTTTCAGTTGCTGCAAGCTCGACACTTTAGCTAAAGTTACATCTAAATATTTATTATAAACTGCTTTATACTTAGAATTATCAACATTTGTTACTATTTTAGCTATTTTTCTAATAATTGGTTCAATATGTTCTAAACTATAGCCTGAATAGTAAGACATTGTGGATGTCCAAACATCTGATAACTTCTTATTTGATAGCAGATGTAAGGACAGGCAAATAGCGGCTGCAGCGAGTTCCGAGGGCCTGTAGTGCGACATGGAGTATTCTATGAGACTTAGATCAACAAAATATTTAGCTAAATGATGATTCTTGGAGGTCCCGTGTGCTACCTTTACAAATCTGTAACAAAAATAACTCTGTAGTTTTTAATAATTAATCTTTAAAATCGTCAGAGTATAGTATTTTTTTTATGTTACTTGCGTTAACAGTATACTCCACGATAACGAATTCGATTTCCACTCGAGGGAATGAATTATTAATTATTTCTTTATTTTATTACTCAACATTGCATACGTCTTGAGAATTCAAAAGTATGGCCAATAGTGTCTGTAACACTAGGTTCCCTCTGCGGATGCAGCGCTATATGCGGGACACAGCGGGTTACGGTAAACAATATTTACCTTCTTAAAAAGCTCAAAGGTATAGGCCGAGCGAGACAGAACCCAAGCTTTGACATGATCTCCCTCTCACACTGGAACACTTCAGACTTGGAATACGCATTGTCTGTCACATATATGAAGTCGCCCACATCGGGTGCATAGATCTCCTCGTACTTGCTAGCTATAAACATGGCTGTGACACCTACTAGTTGTAGTTGGTTTCTTTGAACATTTGGCACTACCTGTAATATACGAATTTTCATAAAATCAACCAAAAAAGCGTTATTTGTAAATTTTTTGTACATTGCTTATGCAATCTAACTTTGTTAACTTCACACTATCCTACACATACAGGCAGAGAGAACCTTATGTCAAAACACTCTGTTCTCCACATTCTGCCTGAATTAGACATTTCATGTTAAGTTGTGGAAATTATGGAAATTGTAGTTTGTCTTGATAGAGTAGGGTAATAGGAGGTGATGTTTATCAATGAACCCATGACGACCTTGTATATAATTCGAAATTTGAGAATTATACATAAGACATCAAATTTTGCCTTAATTGATAATTTTTCTATTTTTCTCCTATTTATTATATAGGATATTAGCAGAGTAATATAAATTACCACAAAGCAACAAACCAAATTCTATATATATATATATATATATATATATATATATATATATATATATATATATATATATATATATATATATATATATATATATATCACCAAGAGTCAGACAGACAAGTACACTACAACTGTAGTATTACTTTTAGGAAATCAACCGATTATACAGGAAACTTACATAACTTTATTAAAGATTTTAAATACTATATTATACATATAAAATATACCTGCAAATATCTATCAATTATTCCAACAGTCAAGTGGAAGGTCTCCAACATCAAAGAGAATTGTTTCTGTACTTCAACCAGCCAGTCTATGAGAGTAGCTCTCATTTTGCCAGTTATTACAGTCTAAAAAGAAATTAAGAAAATTATTTATTAATATTGCAAGTGAACTACTATTTCATAATAAAATAATTCAAATTACTGTCAGTACTGTACTGTACTGTACTAATAGCAATATATAGTATAGTACAGCCTCAAACAATATGCTATATAAAGCAGTGTAGGTAGAGGGAACCCAGTAAAATTTTAAGTTTTTTTTTTTTACCAGAACATGAAAATAAAAATAATATAATGCGGTGGAATCAACCTCACAACTATAACATTTATTGTCAGATGCTGTGCCATTAAACCACACATTTTTAATTACTACACTATACATAGTAAAGTATAGTTATTATATAAAGTATAGTTGGATTGATTTATTTTATTTATTTCAAGTATAGTTACTGATGATATTCATAATATTCAATTTTCTAGAAATTAACGTATAATGGAACTAGACTAGCCAAAGTAGTTTAGCAAGCCATAGAAAGATTACACCTTCACATTTACTCCTCTCAAATAAATATTGCTCACAAGTACAAGTAACAGTTATAGTAACACTTACCTGTTTCCGTAGATGATCACCTTCAATGGGATACTTTTCCTCTAACTCCGTTAAATACTTATAAATATCTTTTATATAAATGGACATAAGCAGTGGGCTGTTATTATCACTAGCGTCAATATCTTCTATGTCTTCTGGCAGTTTGGGTGGTGAAAAAATGTTAATATAATTTTTTTCATGTTTTCCATTTTTAGCATTGTCAGCCAACTTAAGTTTGCCCAGTGATTCTGTAGATTCCTTTAAAATTGGTTTCAAGGTCCTCTTTTCCTTTGTCTCTTTTAAAGTAGGGAGTTTTGTTATTTTCTTAGTGTCCTGTATAGCTTTCTTTGCTTGCAATAGCACATTTATTGATTTTTTTATTTCATTTTGTTTGTTTTGAGCATCTTTAATAACAGCCTGAATAAATAACATAACATTATTAATAAATTGACACATTATTGTATTGACAATAAACTTAAATTTTAAAAAAATATGGGTTCAGGTTTTAATCCCTTAATTATATATATACATATAGTTAATATTTGAGGCTGAAATAAGTCAGATTGTAATGAAATCTTTGGTTCTATTTTAAATATTTTTTGTGTAAAAGAATCTATTCTATCTTAAAAATTTTATGCAATACAATATTTAATTCATTTCCATATTAGGGATAAAATTTTCATTTCTGTGCTCTGGTATAAGATGAAACATGACTCAGAGTTCTTGAGACTCGATGCAACTCAACCATTTCAACCATCAACGCAAGATTTTCTCTGTCGACACCATTATGTGGGATAGTATGGAACTAAAAATATATTTAAAAGATATATGTAGTAGATTAAATACCCTTGCTGCAGCTCTTACTGCAAGGCCTCCTGTGCTTTCTTCTCTCCTAAGTGGTGGCCGTGACGATGGCTGAACAATAGGTTTTGTGACCAAACCTGTATCCACTTTAGACTGCACATGATTGTAATTACTGTAAAATTATTAATCAAGTCAGTCAACTTCACGCTGTATCCCCCGCACACATCAGGGTAGGCAGAGGGAACCTAGTGTTAAAACACTGCGTTCCCCATTTTCTGCCGAATTCTGGAGGCATAGCGTGTTGAGTGGCAGAAATCAACACCGCGCTTTGCCTCGACACCAGAGCGAAGAAATGGAAATATAAATGTAAGTAAATATTTCATCTCCTAGAGTGGGGATCGAACCTGCAACCAGTCGATTTTGCAGTCACACCTCGTGCCGCTGCGCCACGACTGGCCTGTGATCAAAATTATTGATCATAGGATAATAATAACAAAAATAATGATTTTTTTCTAAGGTCTTTAAATATTATAGATATTTTGTTTGGAAACAGTCAAATATCTCATCATAATAACTTAAAAACAAAATAATAATAAAACAATCAATAATTAGGTATCATAATATGAAATTTCTTAAGAATAAATTTCATAAGTTCAAGTAAAATTACAGTTAAATTATAAATATATTGTGGGTAGAAATTGACATAAAAATATTACCTGCGCACACTTCCGCGATTAGTGCCACCTTTCTTCTCGAATTCAGCAGCAGCGACGGCTACTTTACCCGTGTTTAATTCGCGCTGAGGCTGTACGTTAGAATTTAATTCTCCTAAAGCACCACGGACTGATAGTCCTTGTCGCTTGGTAGGAATTATAACGTTAATTTTCTTAGCAGCGTATATATTTTCTTGATCTTGATGCTGCAACTAATATTTATTGAAATAATAATTATTGTCGACCAAAATATACAAGTAGTAGATTGAACAAAATACAAATGAAAATCGTAACATACCGTTCTTGTAATATGTCTCCTTTCATGAATCTCCATTTTTAAGTAGCTTTAACGACTTTAACGAGGCTCAAGCAGCCACAATAAAGAAAGAGACTAAGATTAGCCTCCGCTAAACAGATAGCATGTAAAACTTCCAAACAATGTTGATCAACGTTATCCTCTGCAAAATATGAACTTGATGCAAGCTTGATCGACTCCAAAATAACGGCTAAAATTTAATTTACCAAAACGTAGAGGGGTAAAACTTGCAATTGGTTGCTGTACAAAACCCGGAAATGACATAATAGTCTTTTCGTACTCTTAATGTTCTTCTTTTGCCCCTGCATAATGTAAATGTTCACATAATCAAAATCACTAATTTATAAAATAATTAAATATTTTTTTTTGTTAAAATTTGAGAACTTTAAGCATTCTAAATAATTTTTAATTATTCATTGTTGAAAACCTTACAGTTGATACTTCCTGTTTATCAGCTGTAAGATGACCAGACAATGTAGATAACATAGAAAACGTTTTGTCATAAACCGTTCAAAATACCAATATTTATGTTAATATTATATAGCAAAAATATCTTTTTATTATTTCTTGTAATCAATTTAAGTAACTGAAATATTTTATTAATTATTTCAAATTGATTTGTTTGTCATAACATAGACTAAAATATTTTTTACGAATTTCATTGATTTGACGATTTATTTGATTTTGTTATTATCTGTAATAATTGGGTTGCGCGAAATTGTACGCGTTTAATTTCGCGTTCGTGTTTTAAACAATTTATTAGATATTGAAGATATTGACAATTAATACGTAATATATATATACATAAATATATATTGTATTAATAAATTATTAATCATTCTGTGCTGCAGCATTTTCTAACCACGTCTTTCCTTAAATGTAAGAAATATATTATAATACTCAATAATGTTAACCTGTTTTCGGCATATCTAACAAGTATATTTTTTAGATTTGACTACAATGGTACAAAAAGGTCCTCGCCCGCTGGTTTTGTGTGGCCCTTCAGGATCAGGCAAAAGTACATTATTGAAACGTTTACTGAAGGAATTTCCTGACAAATTTGGGTTTAGTATATCGCATACAACAAGAAGCCCGCGACCTGGTGAAAAAGATGGTGTTCATTACCATTTTTCTTCGAAAGACAATATGAAAGCTGCTATTGAGAAAGGCGAATTCATAGAAAGTGCGACATTCAGTGGAAATATGTATGGGACTAGGTATGGAATCTTGTTGTTTTATTTTATTGACCATGTGCTCAATGTGTAAAATTTTGGCAGTGCGCCAATTTATTATTATGCTTTTTTGGTACGATGAATGTTTATAGTTAGTTTGTTTGCGCTAAATGCATATTCACCCTCCTTTTTTCTTATTTGACATATTTACTTATTAGGTATTATTAAGTTGAAATTATCATTAGGTAAAATAATTTTTGTCCTCATGTTACTTTTATACAAATAATTTTTACAGTAAAAGGGCAGTTGAAGATGTTCGTCGCACTGGTAAAATTTGCACCCTTGATATTGATATTGAAGGTGTGAAACAAATTAAACATTCAGATTTAGAGCCACTTTTGGTATTCGTAATGCCACCATCTATTGAAGAATTGGAAAGACGTTTGAGGACGCGTAATACTGAACAGGAGGATGCTTTAAAAAAGAGACTAGATGTTGCATGCCGAGAAATAGAATATGGTATATTTTTTTATTTTTTTTAGAGTAAGAGGTAACCTTATGTTAAGACAAATCATTTTCCACATTCCTCCAATTTCTTGAATCGTGTTGAGCAGAGGATCTTAACCCTGTTTTACCTTGTTACGAGAGTAAGGAATTGATAACATTAGGTAATTTTATTCCCCTGAATAAGAATCTAACCCACAACCATTATGCACACTTATGCCCCCTATGCCACAATGGCTTTAATAGTATGGTATATTTATTACTTAATTTTTTTGCAAAAATTAATTATATAAATCTAAAATAATAACAATGTGTAAAAATTAATTATATATATTTAATAATAAGGACATTGTGTAATCAAAGTACTCAGTGACAAGCCAGTTTGTTATTAAACCATAGTGGTACAATGGAAAAGTGTCTATAAATGATATAAATGTGGGTTCAGTCACCACTCTCAGTAATGTTTTAATTATTTTCATTCACCTGCTTTGGTTAACAAAGCATGGCGTTAAGGTACACCACTCAAGACACATTGTCACAAAAATGTGATATCATGTGGGGAACAGAGTAAAAATAATGCTATGAAGCCATATAACATAAATCTTGACAACTCTAATTCACTTATTAAATGAGATTATCATCTAATAAATAGATAATGGATTTGATCTTAAACAACTTAAATAATATTTATATTTAATAATATTATATTTTTAGCTTTTCTTTTTTCTTTATTTCTTGTTCCATCATGGTGCTTTAAAGAATGATTATATGTTTAATTTATTTTCATTGTAAAGGATAATACTAAAATATAAATGGATTCTTAAAATACAATTTAGAATTGATGTTCACTATTTATTTCCACTTACAGGACAGGAGCCTGGAAACTTCCATATCATAATTGTCAATGATAACTTGGATAAAGCTTACTCCGAGCTAAGAGATTTTATTTCACAGAACTTAAATACTAAGGAAGCTGGTAAGTAGTTTATAATTGTTTTTTATATGCATGAACATTTAAATGTATCATTAACTTAAATATCAATTAATTTATATTCAATAAAGTTTATTTTGGCCAACATGTTTATATAAAAATATAATTACTATTAAACATGTTTATAACAAAATATTTTTGATATATTGAATACTAAAATTATTACGAAAATATCTGATCTTCTTTTTACAAGTTTTTTGCATGTTCTTATGTGAGCTATTCATTTTTACATAACTGTAATAGAGACCCGCTTTAACTGAACTTATACTACTAAACATCACACAAAATGTGACGGCAGTATAATACAAATTATTTTTGTATATATTTTTTTTGGTTTTGATTGTGTACTAACATTTCAAATAATCCCATTCCAGAGGAAAACGACTCACAAGAATGAAGCATGAAAACTGTGTTTTAGCAAACTTGATTGATTCTAACAAAATTGGGTTATGATTTGTTAATTATTTTTAATTTCTTATTGTTTTTTTTTTAACATTACATTACAAAGAACAGGTAAATTAGTAATAAAATTAAACATGGTTTGTAAAATCTTTAACCACCTTTTTTTAAATAGCTTTTGTTATAATATCAAAGACAATTTCCTTCCATATTTTTTTTTAACTTGAAATTAATTTGTTTAAAATTATTTTTAGTCAAATGTATTTATGTTATATTACCATTCCAAACTTAATCAAATTAAATAAATAAAAAAAAATATATGATATTAGTAGTGTTTGTTGTATTAGATGGTATAGAATACCTATAACTTTGTTAAGCCCCAATATTAAATCTATACAAAGTATTATATAGTACAAAAATAGTGTATGCCTTACGTAAATAATAATTGTTTATATTTTTGTTGCATTTTCGAATCTCATTTCATAATTCTGTGCTTTTATTGAACTTGTGGCTATAGAAATGTGACATTACATAAAAGTACATAAAGAAATTAAATTAATTCTATTTAAAGTAGTTGATTTCCTTTATCATCTATTCTATGCTGTTTTTGTTGTATTTGTATGCTGATTCAATTCAATCTATATACTTAATATTGGCAGGTTTTATTTATGTTTAATCTGTTCATATGGATCCAGTAATAGTGATAAGTTTTTTTAATTGAAGATATACAGAATAACATTATTATATTTCAGTTTATATTTATTTTGGTAAAGTATACAGAGATAAAAGCGGAAATTATCATATTATTAATATAATAATTAAACAACAATAGTGACCTGTTGATATATCTATATACAAACATATAATAGTTGATGCAAAATTTCATTTTCAATACTTAATTGTTAAATGTACCGGCATTTTATTGTGATTTATTTCTTTCTAAATAAAAGGTTTAATAATAAAATGCTATCAAAGATATCCAAGTGCAGAATTTTATTTTATTTTTAGAATATTAAATGATTAATATTTTAAAATATACACAACAATATGATTGAGTAAAATTTAAATCAGTAAAGAATTTGTAAGGAAAAATTGCATATTAAGCTTTTTCATTTTTTTATAAATAAAATTAATAGCATTTACAAAAAATACCAAATGTACACAACACTGCCATTTACCTATCTATACTCTGCAATATACCCTTCTGAGACGTTTAAACATATGTAGCTTTTTATTTGTATATTTTATACATAGTAGTCCTCTTATCTTATCAAGAATATATTTATGCTTAATAATTATTGTCTTTATAAAAATTAGAAAAAAAATGTCTACTATAGTTGCCCCATAAGGGATATAGCTTGAAGCGGTGTAGTAGTGATTACTATTGGGAAAATGATATAAAAAATATTAAAAAAAAATTAATCATTATGTAGGTAATATTTATTCTATTAATGTATATTTATTACCTAGTAGTATCTAGCTGAGGCTTCGCTTGCACGGTCAAATCTATAAGTTGTTTATACAGTATATAAACATAATACACTAAGGACCCAAGGTAACTTTGACTGGAAGAATTGAAAGTTTTTTCAATTCAAATTAAGTAATTCCTGAGATAAATGTGATAAAACAAACAAACTTTTCAACTTACTCGTATTATTATAAATAGATGACATAAAAGGGGTAACCCTTTCTTATGGCATTAGTCCAAATAAGATGTCAAAATTTTAACAATATGTTCTTAATGTGAAACATAAATCGTAGTATGCAAAATTATCGTTTCCTTACAATATCGACTTCTATTCTAATATGTACATCAATTTAGTTATTTTAAAGTATTTTAAATATAATTTTTTTATACAAAATTTTGTTACCCAAAACAACGAGACATGTAAAATTACACTTACTAATAGTTCAACTCATTATAAATTTAATTTTAATATATTATTTAATTGTCTTTTGGCTGTTTTTAAATTATAATTTACAATTGTTATTGCAAGACAGTTTCGACATCTTGTTTAACGTGTCCTAATGATCTATTCATCTACACAGAGTACAATAAAACTAAAAATATATATTATGTCAATCATTAGGATTCCTTTACTCAAAAGGTAAAAACGGAACCCTTATAAGATAATTTTAGTTGTCCGTTTGTCAAGATCTTTTATCTCGATATCGCGTTGAGATATCAAGCTGAAATTAATATTAAACATTCAGGTCTATAGTCCATTGAGGCACATAACAAATCAAGCTTTTAAGTCGACGCAATCTAAACATACGAGCCTGTATAATCGATTTGCTGCATTTATTATGAAAATCGCCGCGTAATCAAAACCTGTAGGATATACGTTTTGACTTACAGTTATGAAATGTTGTGCGAAGTGAGAACTTACATAAATAAAAGAAAAAATCTAAAAAAAAATGGAGCTATTTCATAAATAAAAAATTACTAACTTATATTTGTAGATCTTCATATACAAAATGAGCCTATATGCCCGCAAACTTAAGTTTGTCAATATTGATAAATTGTTCTTCTCTATAATGGGTCAGGAAGCCTCCGTGGGCGAGTCCGACTCGCACTTAATCGAATTTTTATAACTCTCATTGATACTTTAAATAATAAGCGTTAACATTAGGTATTTATTGATAATACTCATATTATATGTTTCTATATGTTATGTGTCTATAAAATAGTTACACATTTACATTCCTTGTGTATATTCATTTGTATGTAATATATTAATCTACATTAATATCAATTATTGGAAAATTATACAAACATATTTTCTTTATAATTCCTGTAACTTTTTAAAAAATATTATTGGACTATTACCGAGATATTATTTCATATTTGTAAGAATTAGAAGATAAAATAACCACTTAGTTGTGCAAAAACATTTAATAAATTATTGTATATTGTTGATTACTATAAAAAACAAAAATGGGCATTGCTGTATCTACTATATGTTTCATGAAGTTTCAAATACCATGATCTTTAGATTGCACACAAATTTAAAACCAATTAATAAGTTTCATATTTATATTACAAGTAAGAAAATAAAATAAATTGTGCCAAATTAAGTTAAGTGAATAAATGTTGCAGTCAAAATATTCATTTGAAAAATTAATATTATTTAAAGAAATCAATGTCATTAAGTCAAGTCATAATTAATTTCTAAATAATAATAATATTAAATAATTAAATCATAAAAGACCAACCGTTGACTAATCAATTTTGTTAAAAAAAATTTGCAATTCTTATTTTTGTAACTATTAAGTTCAAATCTAAAGCACATTTTTTAAAATTTAAAAATTTGATTTTTAATGTTTCAGCTTGTATGATTTGGACTACTCATACTATTTTGACTGTAATTAATATATATTAATTAATTATATATTAATTTGTATATGAAATTTATCTAATCTCTATACTATATATGTACTATACTTATACTGTAGGATAATTTTATTAACACATGTTTATATCTAATATAATACCATATATGAAGTGTGCTTATTAAACTGAAACATTTAAATATAGTTTAATATGATATGAAATTATCTATTTCATATCAAATTAAACTATATGATCTAAATAACTATATGAAAATGATCATTTTACAATTATATAATATACAATAGACCATTAATAAACTAAATATAGATTACAAACCATCATAAAATATTTAGTTTCTTCTTTCGTTACTTCTTATTAAAAAAAAAATAGCCCTTAGCCTCTAACACTCCATTTACATTTTATATCAACAAAATGCACTTAATAATACTAAATTAAATAATATTATCATGCCATTTAATATTGTATTTTAAATAATTACCAATTTTTAACATATCTAAATTCTTAAAACAATATATTATTTTTCATCTTATCTTATGTTCTGTTATATTTATAGATCTACGAGGACTTTAAAGAAATAACTGCGGGTAAGACAAGAAGGCCGCGTATTTTAGCTACTTGAAATTATTTATCTAACGCTATAAATATTCTCTCATGGTTTTATTTTTTATTTCGTACGCCATTCCATGAATAACATACAAAATTGTGATTACTTGCTTTATTTCATGCTAAATAATGCTTCAGCTATAATATTTATTGATGTTGACTAGAAATTGTTAACTTCTGTGTGCAATAAATGTTGTAGAAATAAGAAATGTTTTATTTTCCTATTTAAATTTGTTTAGATGTTTATTGATAAGTACCATTACGATTAAGGTTCATAAATACTAGGATTTTTTATCAATTGGTAAATGAATGTTTCCTAAAATGTATATTTTTTTAAATTAACTTGAGTTATAAAATTATCTCAATTAAAATGTATAATGCGTATAATAAGAATTGTCTATTACCAATTTATTCTATAGTACTGAAAGATTATCAAATATTATAAAATATTTTTCTGTGATAGTTACTGCAATTTTTACCAACAACCACTCTCATTTTAATGGCAGTAAACCACTATATTAAGGAATATAATTACTAGCCAATTACAACTATATATTAATTTTGACATAAAAAGATTGAAACATGGAAACCATGCCCATAAAAATATTGACTTGAATATTTCGACTTTGGTGATCCATTTCAGTAATGATCCCTGAAATAGCGCCGTCTTTGTAAGCTCATTAACTTAAAATATCACATTGTTCGTGGTTCATCGACCTCACTATAAAAATGACGATGGCATATTTGTATTGTGGAATATATTTTTTGTTTCATATAATTCAGGAAGTTATCAATATTCAGATGGATACTGGCCTCATATGTTATATGACGCCAGTCATGGCGCAGGAGCACTAGCGTGTGGCTGTAAACAGGTTGTGAGTTCGAGTCTCACTCGAGGAATTTCGATATTTAATATTTCCATTACTTTACTCTGCCAATCAATACAAAATTCCTCCAGAACTCGGCGGAAAGTGAAGAACAGTGTCTTAAACTCTTAACAATAGGCTTACTTTGCCTACCACACTACTGGCGGGATACAGCGTGAAACTGATAATTGATGCTATATCTACATTAAACAAATTTATACATTGCCATCTTCATTTCATTCATGTGTTAAGTACCTTACAGGAAAAAGTATTAGCATATATTTTTTAATATGATAATTTTTTTTTAAAATGAAATACTATAATTTCTATGTTGCTATTTATACTTTAAAGCCATTTGAAATTAATTTTTCTGCTGTGGTATAAATTCAAGCAATAAGCATATTTTTCTTGTGTGATAATTAAAATTTTTATGAAAATTTTTCAATTTATTCAAGAGCAGTATTAAATTGTTTGTTTGTATTGCTTAAAAGTAGGGGAATGTAATAAGAAAATAAATTTAAAGCTTTATTAGTAATAAAATTACAACTAAATGTTGAATGTCATAATGAGATTTATAAACAATAGCTGAATCATTCATGAATTGTCCATTTTCAAAGAATGTACACCAAACCAACAATTTATATTTACTTGCATAGCATATGAATTCCAATCTGCTTCTTTTAATGATATAGTATTGCAATAACATTTTTAAAGTACAATACTAGTATCTTTGTCCCATCTGTCACGATGGGAATGCGGTGGAGTATTTTCACAATCTCCACTAATCGCCTTAGAAATATTTTTTAATGACAGACTACTTTCAGAGGAAATAAGCTTAGATTGCTGTGTTAAAGATTTCAGTCTAGGAATGTGCGATACTCTTTTCTGTGGCCTTGATGCCTTTTGATTTTTTGTGTCATATATTGTATTAGATGATTTGGATCTTCCATGTCCAGAATCTGCTTTATTTTTCATACAGGATAAAGGTGTCCTGGAACCACTGTTACTTTCTGATCTAAGTTTTTTTGGTGTGTCATGGTGTGTATTTACCTCGTCTTCATATATAAGAATTCCGTCTGAATTTTTATCATATACCTCATCTAGTTCAATATTTGTTTGCAATACTTTAATTAAGGAATCATCAGACATTTCTTCAACATTTTCGTCACTGACATCTTCAATTTTAGATACTACAATAGGAGTTCTCTCTATTCCCGTAGAAGGAGATCGAGGATCTTCATTAAGGATCTTATATAGAGGGATATTTTTTATATCATAGTCCAATGTCTCTTTAACTTGATTTATTTCGTCTATGTGTTGGTCAGTGTTATCTTCACTGTCTTCAAATTTATCAAGTTCACTTTCTACATAATCAAAATTAGTTTCAAGAAACTGTTGTTTTTCACATACTTCAGAAATATCATTTTCAATAATTTCATTAGAAGCAGTTGATGATCCTAATGGTTCATCATTATCTTTTAAAGTGCCATTTAAAGTTAAGTCATAAAAGCCATTACACAAATTTTTGGGTACCACTAAGTCTGGGCTTATTTCATTTATATCAAAAGAATTATCACAATTATTATCCATAATATCATTATTTAAACAAGGGCTGGCACAGTTATTGTTGTCTGTGTTAATTCTTAACAATTTTTTGCTGTCCTTATCTTCATCAATTTTCGATACTATAATAGGAGTTCTTTCAAAATCCTGAGTAGGAGAACGTGGATCATATGACTGTAAATGATTTTTTATAACAGCAGATAAAATTGGGTTATTGTGTATAAGCTTTCCGTCTGCTTTTTCGCTTTCAAATTTCTTTCGCAAATCAACGTTTTTAGTAATATTGTGTTTAGCGCCATTTTTCACCTAAAATTAAAAATAAAACAATTTAACGTGGAAAAAATACTTCTATTATGATAGAACAAAATTAATTTATTTTTATTTTTATAAATTTTCATTAAAACATCCAGAAATCTAATAAAAAAGTAATAAAATGACCATGACTTTAACAAGAGGACCTCCAATAAATTTTAACATAAATATATGAATCAAATTATCCGTAGAGCATATTAATATGTACGTACCTGTAGCGGAGTTCGAGTTATTTCAGGCGTTGGAGATCGAGGATCAGAATTAGAGCTTATGTCCTTGTCGGAGTCGTTTTTTTGCGTGAGGGCAGCTGTCTCGGCGTTCGATTTGCTTGCATTACTTCCCATTGTTATTTATAAAATTATAAACGTAATATAATATATAAAAAGAATTATGTCTAAATTTTCATTTTCTACGTTGCCTACAAAACTATCAATAAATACAAGTTCAAATTTCTGTGGTTACTAAACACCAATCTCAAAACATGTAACGGCCGCAAATGTCAATTTCTGTTTCTAATTTTAAACAGCAGTTGGTACTTGGTGCGGTAAATATGTTGCCATATCGATACAATTTTTAGAAGTATAATCCATCATGCTATCATTATACTATTAAACTTAATAATAGTCACGTAATAACAAATAATTTACGAAATTACATTTATTTTAGTTGTAGCATGTATAATGGTTTAATAGGATAATAAATATATTTTCTGATACATTTAAAAATATAAGCAATAATAAATATTTAAAAATAATATTAAAATTATTAAATTACTTATAGAATTAAATATTAAATACATCTTTTATTAAATTAGATTAGATTAGAATGAGCAGCATTGAAAGGTTCTAAGCAGTAAGAAACATATTGTAGTCTATTAGTATTACCATCCTTCATTAAATTGTAATTAAATAAAAGTAAATTTATCGAAATTCGAGAGTATTTATTTATTAAAATAATAGTTTACGTCACAATAGGCACAGCCTCTTGGAACAGATTTAAATTGTGATTTTTAGCGATGTTTCATACATTACATTAACTATAAATTCATTTAAAGTATACTTAGGACATACATAAAAATAAAAGAAAATAATTGTGTCTATAAAGTAAAAATACAGTTGATTTTAATTATGCTATATTATTTTTCTGTTAATAAAATGCATTATTAGAAAACCTTATAAAATAAATTATATTTACTAATACAAAAACAAATCCTAAATTCAATATATTGTGGTATACATATTTTCTAACTAATTATTAAACCTTTTTTGTTTTTTATATCAGCTTTTCGCAAGATTTTTTGATTACTAGTACCTATAAATTTTATAATATTAAAATTAGCATTCCAATTTCACTTATTTAAGTAAAGTTGGGATGATAAATTCCTATAATATATTGTCGTTGGCAGTTATATATTTCTTTTAATATTAAGGCCTTAGTAAGCTCTCGGAAACTTAAATATTTATCTAATAATCATTTTTGGGGATGCATTTCAAAGAATTTGTCCAATTCCCTCGTCGACAGACAGTAACAGACTTTGGATACCATCGAGACCCCATGGGGCAGCGAATTCTGCATCGTGACCCCTCAGACAAGCCCGCTGCATACCCAGACGTTGTCCCTCTACAACTGATTTGTCCATAGTCAGGAGGAGGTATTGGCTTACACCACTTTACGAGCTGCAAGTGAAATTAAATAATGATTTATAGACAAATACACTTCATCCATTACTAAGTAAACAAAATGAAAAAAATAATAGACCAAAGAGTAAACAAAACTTATTCAATAGTATGTATTCACCTCTGCATAAAGGAAGATGCCCTTCCCAAGTCAAGTCCTCCTTGCAAGTTAACTTTGACTCGCCCTGTAGTTGTAACGAATCATCAAGACATGAGAAGTTGCAAATTTTACTATTCTCACATTGCGATATTAAATATTTAGGCGTTGGGCAAGATTGAATAATAACGTGCACCTGTATTTTGCAGTGTTGGAGAGTCTGAAACGTTAATATAGTGGAATAAAAAATAGGGCGAAATACAATATATTTCGAATATATATAGGCGAAATACAATAGGGCGAAATACGGAAAATTTGGTTGTATAAATAAATATATTGTACGTAAACTCACGTCATTGTTGTATGTAATTCGGCCAATTATAATGTGGGTTCCAGAGGTAAGTAAAGTTCCAAATTTCGGTCCGTACATGTGAGTAAAGCCAACATTTCTAGGTGCTCTCCGTCCTGAGCACGTTCTTAATATAGGATTTTGTAAGAAAACTCTATCCATACCTTTCTTTGCTATAAGAGTTTTGCCAGAAGGGCATTGTATGCATATTTTTGATACTGAAATGGAAGAAAAAAGGTAAAAATGTAATATAATTGGTTTTATTGCACTACGTTTTGAAATATAAATTTCATTTATAGCGCAGGGACACAACGTGTGACTTTAAATTCGACTGGTTGTGGGTTTCGCCCCACTCGAGGAAATTAAATATTTATTTTATTACATTTATATATTCACTTTCTTCACCCTAGTGTCGAGGCAAGGGTCGGCGTTGTGTTCCGCCATTTATTACGCAATGCCTCCAGAACTCGGCGAAAAGTGGGGAACGGAGTGTCTTAACACTAGGTTCCCTCTGCCTACCCTGCTGTGTGCGGGATATAGCGTGAAGCTGATTTTTTAGACTTTTAAAGATTTAAAGATAAACATACATGTATTAAACTGATTATTCTCGTATTTACTTCTTAATAAGCGCTTGGGTATTCGATACTTTTCATCAGCTCTAATAACTTCTCTGCCAGGATAAATAGATGCTACTTCGTTATTGATATTTTTGCCATTAATTTCTTCAAGATATGTTTTAGATTGATAGAAAAGTTTTGGGTCTTCTCTTGGTAGGTGGACTCTGATCGCGATCTTTTCGTCGTTCGGGGGAGTCGCCTTGGCTGTGTGCAAAATGTGCATCGGTGGGCGTAACCGTGCGATCCCGCTGCTATGATCGTCGTAATCATTTGTATGGTATACGTTGCTTATAAGATATTGGTTACTTTCCAAATTAAATATATCTTCTGGAACTAAGTGATTTCTGAAAACAGAATTTATTTTCAAAATTCTATTAAATTTTCATTAAATTATAATTTAATAATATAATATATTTGACTAAATTATAATATGAATCGTTTTATGCTGTACTTCCGCATATAGAAGGGAGGGATCTCCCAAGATATTGCGTTCCTCTTACTTTCCCAAATATTTTTGAACTAGTGGCGTAACTAAACGCCGCTCTTTGTCTTGTAACCAGAACGAGGAAATGAAAACAACACATTCCATGAGGAACTAACACAACCGCCGCGTTTACAGCCATACGCTGTATTTGAAAACAAAACCATTTGCAAATCTATTATCACAATGCTATGAGCTTAAGCTCCCTGCACGAATTGTTCTATAATATGCAATGACGCAGGCAATGCTATTTTCGAAAACACTTTGATTGTAGGGTGTATGTATTTTAGTGTGATATATCCGTAGATCTTTGTTAGCCATCGACCGACCTGCTTTTCTGGTCGTGGCGCGATCCTGAACTGCCTAAAACAAATAAAATTATATTATTAGCTTTGCAACATTCAACTTCCTTTGATCATTTTGTAATGGCGAAAAATATTTTTACAATAATAAATCATGAGCTTCATTCAATGAACTCAAAATAAGTCCTCTATAAAAAGTCTAGGTCAATTTTCTAGGCATGTGTTGAATATAGAACTGTATAGTGGGACATGAATGTAAATTTATGTTATAAAAATTATATAGCAAAGTTTGGACTTGGTTGAAGTAATAAGAAAAATAATTAAAAGTTTTTTATTAATTTTGTAAAAGTTTTTTTAGCTCAATATTCATTTCTGTTCTGTGTATAATGAATTACCTATTCGGCATTAAATTGGGACGTAGACAAAAGATAATATCATAGCTTTTCGTTTCGTTTTCTGTGCATATTTATGAACGCATGTCAATAATGTACAAAATATTATTAATATTTTTTATTTTATTTCTACATAATTTTACATTTATTGTCAGCTTTTGTATAATTGTTCTGTACGATAAACTATAAATAAACAATTTTATCTTTTTTTATTTTTATTGATAATAACATAATTTATAGGAAAAAAAATAAAAATATCCCGTAAAATAAAAAAAAACAATGAACATGAAAGCTGAAATTAATATGAAATATTTAAGTCTACAGTCCCTTGGAAGTTGGCACACGGAAAAAAGCTTCTATGTCAATGCAATCAAAAGATACGAGCACGGCAATCGTATTTTTTTGCTGCATTTTGTATGAAATTCAAAACTTATAGAGTAATTCCTGTACACCTACAATTAGGAAATTTGGCAAAAAATGAGAACTTACAAGTTGCAATACGAAACAACCTCCGAAAAATTTAAGTTTATAATTCATTTATATTACGATAATTAAAACGATTACAAACTTATAATTGTAGTTAATTTAATATAAAATGAGTGCAGTCGCCTGCAAACTTAAACAACAGTGTGTCAATTTTTACAAATTGTATTTACCGTTGCCTTGCAATACTGAAATTGGTACGGAACTCTCGGTGAGCGAGTCCGACTCGCACTTGTCCTGTTTCTTCCATAAGCTACTGTATAACATATTAAATATATTACCTCACTTCTAGTAGTCACTGTTATGCATATGACTAATGTTAATGTAAAGCTAATATAAGCGATGCGCAATATGATATCATTAGGTAGAACGTTTAATATTATAATTATTTAATTTATAAAAAAGCTGTTCGTTGGACAATGAAGTAATCAAAGTGCTATAATAAATATATTTTGTATTACGAGTGTTCAGTGTACGTTATATTAGTATTTAAGGAAATGAGATGATGAATATTAGGCCCCTTAAATGGGTAAGCTCAAGCATTTTGTAAATTTATCTATAGTATAGTAAGTATCTATATAAAAGTACAACAAAACATATTTTATTTGGATCAAATATTTTGGAAAGTTTTTGTTTTATTTATACACCATGCTTTTAGATAAAGCAAAATCAATTTTGTGTTAAGACTAAGACTTTTTGAGGTTTGGATGGTGGTCCCCAATACAACACTTCAAATTATTAGACATGGAAAATGGAAATTGATACATTTTTTTACACTTCCGTACCCCAATTTTTCGCCCAGTTCTGTAGGCATTGTTGCATGTTGAGTGAATTGAAAGTTGAACTCAACGCCGCGCTTTACTTTGTTACCATAGCGCGGAAATATAATTATTAAATATATTTCATTGCTCCAAGTGGGAATTAAATCCACATCCTTCGCGCTTATAGTCACACGTTTGTGCCCCTGCACCGAATGTAGATTATACCTATTCATAAACATTCAAGTGGGACGTTTTATAACTCTACTACAAAGGATCCACTTTAAAAAAAATAAAGATCGACATTTATAATGTTTTTTACATTTTTAGATTGTTATTCCACACATTCCACAAAGGAAAAATACTCTTTTAGAAAACTTATTAAAATTTTAACGTTGCAGGGATTTGAACCAAGCGCTTCTGGGAAACCGTCCAAGCGCTCTGATCAACTAAGCTATACGCCATACAAAATTTAAATTTGTAAAAAATATCTAATTGATAGCATTGTATGCGAGATACAGATGGTTATTCTAAGTTATAGTAATAGAAAGTATCTTTGAGTAGCGGAAATTTGTAAAAATCTCCCTACATAGATAATAACACCATACATAAGTTGTAACAAGGATATAAGAATTTCAATGTATCTCGCCGAGAACTTATGGCTTAGTTGGTCAGAGCGCTTGGACGGTTTCATAGTTTCGCTTCATAGGTTCAATTCTCGCTACAAATTTACAGACATTTTTATGTTTTCTAAAAAGTATTTATTAAGCCTTTCTCTTTATTTTAAAATGATTGTGAGTAAAGTCAATGTGAATCGGTTACGGCATTACTGTAGAGCTGACCATGACTTTATCGTATAATAGAAAAATTAACCCTCACTGATATATCATTATGATTGTCATAATACATGTATCAGCAGGGAATAAGGGTTCGATCGATTTTAGAGTCTTAATTAAGCCTTCTTTTGAGACGTTTCTTACGGAAATTTCGGTTGAGTTAATAAGATATTTTAAATATGAAACGATGGATAATGATTTTTTATTAGCTTAGATACTTAATTTCAATAAAATTCATATTTTATTCAACTTTTACTTGAATTTCAAAGTTTACCATATTGACCTAACAAATAATAGGCAACATATGGCTTATTAAATTAGTTTTCATAAAGAATTTAATTATTTAAATACAATACAAATCAAAGTAATGC
This sequence comes from Heliconius sara, assembly GCA_917862395.2. Taxonomy (NCBI): domain Eukaryota; kingdom Metazoa; phylum Arthropoda; class Insecta; order Lepidoptera; family Nymphalidae; genus Heliconius; species Heliconius sara. Next base: position 15,937,227 of record OU860789.1, on the reverse strand, counting down.
TGGTTTTGAAAGAACGAATTTAAAATAAAAAAAAAACTAATTAGATGCGTTCATAATTAAAAATCTATAGGTATATTGATTTTTTATCTTAATCGTATATTGTATCTATATAGCTTTTTATTTTTAGACTTTATTCGTGAGAAAAATGACATAAAAGTGATGTAAAATAATAAGGATATTTGAGACAGCCTTATTTAGCAAATGCAAATACTGTGTAGTATAATGTGGGAGGATAGTTGTATTCATTATCTTATTTAAATAAAAAAGCCCGGAAGGTATTGCAATATATAACACATTAGGTCGTGCTAAATTTAATTATCGAGATAGAATAAGAATAATTTTATATTCTTCAGCCGTGGCGCAGGGACACAAAGTGTGACTGGAAACGCGACTGGTTGTGAGTTCGGTCCCCACTCGAGGAGATGAAATATTTACTTATATTTATATTTCCATTTAATCGCCCTGGTATCGAGGCAAAGCGCAGCGTTGAGTTTCGCCACTCAACACGCAATGCTACCAGAACTTGGCGGAAAGTGGGTAACGGAGTGTCTTAACACTAGGTTCCCTCGCTCTGTCTATCCTGCAACAAAAAAGAACGTTGTTCTACGCTATTCAATATGCAACATCCAAAAATTGATTTGATAAAGACATACGATACTATCTTAACCTGTGCTATATAAGGGAAATGCGAATATACAGTTATACAGTATAACCATAAATGTTCAATATTATTTATTACTTTTTTTCAGAGATAACAATATATGTTTGTAATATCTCAGAAAAAATATTTAAAAAAAACATCGAAATAAAAAAAATGTGGTAAATACATAAAATAAACACTAAAATAAGAAGGAAAAAATACCACATAACTCACGCTTTTTATATATTTCTGTTATTTGGAAACGCGTGTCGGGTGGCGACTAACAAAGTGTTAAGATGATAATAAAAATGAATTTTATAATTTACAATAATTGAAAGAAAAAATAATAATCTTACCTTCTAAACAACCCAATATTAAAAGTAAAAAACAATTGAACATCTTGAGCTCAACATTCGCGAAGTTTGGCGTCGAATACAATATAAACTGATAATGTGTTTATTTTGATGCTGAACAAGAAACTATTACACAAAGGTGATCTTAGCCAAAGCCGGTAGAGCCAACTGATCCCAAAAAGCGCGCTAAAACGACTGCCCAGACCTAACTAACACTAGTCCAAGCGTAGGCGAGAAATCAGCTGCCAGATGTACCTATATATTAATATTGTTTTTATAGTAAATCACATTATATGTTTGATCAAATCGAATCTGTAATACTTATTAGATTATTATATAAAGCTTATTATATATTATTTATAATTTAACGTGCATGAATTTGTAAGGCTTTCGATTCAATTATTTTTATTATGTGACTTACACAAGGGAAGTTCGGGATTTAGATGGATATTTAGGTGCAAGGAGATCTTTTGATGAGCTTATTTTATTTACAATAATATTATTTAAAATAATAAATAAATAAACTAAATAAAAATTATTGTTATATAAGCTAAGTGAACCAAATCTCCAAATCTATTGCGTATCAGATTCTAAGTATTCCTACGGCTCAGAAGGCAGTTCTGGTGAGAAGAGATGGCACGGCTCACATCAATTGGTATTTTCGTAATAATCATTACCATATTATTGTTTAAAACAATAATATAATGGTAGCTAACCTGCGTAGAATTCAAATGAAATCAATTCCACACACTTTTATCCATAAATATTCTTATATTGTATTTAAATAAAAATATATAAAGACGTATCTATTGTGCACAATATTCCAATAACAATGGCCTCCTCTGTAATATAGTCCGAATCATAGTCTATTTGGGCTCGACCCAAAATATAAGCAAGCAAAACAAAATTTCCCAAACCTTTGTAAATAATATCAAATTTGTACGGATACGAATGCTTCAGAGCACCCAAAAAGACGTCAATATAACATAAATAAAACAATCAACAAATAACTTTTGAGTTTAATAAAACAAGAAATTTAAAAAAACAACAAAAGAAGAAAGGGTTAACAACGGAATAACAAGAATTAAGTAAAAAAATATCAGGGGAACATTTCTCTCGTCGACAAGACGGTCTACTATTATACGATTTCTGTCCAGCCTGAAAAGGCTTCATGAGTTTTATAGATGTCATATTTTTTAGCGTCACTTTGTATCCCGCGTACAGCAGGTTAGGTCAATTGAACCTACTGTTAAGACACTTCGTTCTCTATTTACCTCCGAAATCTGGAGGCATTGCGTGTTGAAAGGCGCAACTAACGCCGCGCTTTGCATCAACACCAGAGCGAAGAAAATAGAAATATTAAATATTTAATTTCCTCGATTTGGAATCGCAACCTGTCGCGTTTAGTCACACTCTGTCTGTGTTTGATTGACTTCAACAATAGAAAAAAAACTATAGCTTATAGGTGCTATACTTTATTGTAATTGTGCTTAAGGCAGGTCAATTTAAGCGGCCCATTCACACTAATATTTATATGAATAGGACCTTGTTACAACAACGCATCAATCAAACAAAAATATTTAATCGATTACAGGCATTTATTGAAGTACCATTTGCTGACAGAGTAAATTGCCAATTATTTTTATGATAATACGCAAAACAACATACTGTAAAGAAAGATTTCATTATTTTCATTAGTGTTACGATAAAACTTTACACAATTTTATTAACTGTATGAACACAACAAGGATGGTAGGGTGGATTGGGACAGGTGAAAGCTTGACAGGGTGGAACCGGGCAGCACTCGCCGGGATACCAGACTGTCCTCGCGTATCTGCCACTAGGACGTGTAGCGGCACCGTGGTTGAAGCAGTCAGCTTTGCAAGGATAGTCATAACAGCAAGGCCTACAATCAAAGAATGCATTAGTTAATTTTAATTCTTACAGATCGATCGAAATGTTTTGTTATATGTAATTTAAAAAAAAACCTTTCACGTGGGGCGTTACTGGGATATCCACAGTAAGAAGCACATTCTCGTTGAAATGGCTGTGGTCGAGGTTGTCCGCATTTGGGCCTTTTGTGATATATGCTGTACTCGCCTTGGACGCAACCGTACTTCGGGGACGGCCTAGAACACTCAATCCCTCGGGGCAATACTGACATTGCTTAAATATAAAACGGAAAATCTAAAATTATCTATAAATTATAAAACAGAATTTATTTCAAATAGTTTATGCTTATTAAATTTTGCACTTAATGTTTTTCAATTTTTATCAAATTTAATTTGTCTTAATTTCTTATAAAATGAACGATGTTCGTTTTTATTTTTTACTTTGACTTTGACGGATATGTGTAATATTCGAATATCAATAAAACATATAGAAACTTCTGAACGTGCTTGCCAATTAAATATAATTTAATATATAGAAAAAAAACTTATATAAAAAGCGTTTTTTTTTATTTATTACAAATCGCGACCCGTAAACTAATAAGCTATTATAATATAACTGTTTTGCATTACAACAAAACAATTGTTGTGTTCGATAAAACATACAGTGTAAAGAAGTCATCCGTGATTTTAGTCTATGTCACAACAAATTTATCAGTATTGACCATGGTTTATTGCTGGTTTATCTACTCTTGACACCTGTAGGCGTCCCTACCGTGATTGTTTATCAATCAATATTTAACATTTCAAAAAAGAATCTGTCTGTTGCCTTAATAATTCTTCTTTTATTGCTAGGCGCAGGGGCACAAGGTGTGACTGTAACGTGTCTGATGGTGGGTGGGTTAGATCTCCATTAGAGGGAATGAAATATTAAATATTATTTATATCAAGCATCAAGGCAAAGGCCTGGTATTGAGTTTCACCACTCAAAAGCAATGCCTCGAAAAATTCTGCGGAAAATGAGGAACGAAAGAAGTATGCAGAGACAGTGGCGTGCGCGTTATTCTCACTGGCTACCCCGAAAAAAATAAAGCGTGAAGATAAAATTAAAGCTAAACCCCTTTTTTGTCTTAGATAAAAAAAAATAAAATTGATTTACTTAGCAATAAAAAGCTTAGGAAATATAAATACTTATTTAGAAAACGTATAAAAATTTGAACGTAGCGGGACTCGAACCCGCGCCTCCTGGAAACCGACCAGGCGCTCTGACCACTGAGCCATACGTTCTCGCCAAGCTACGTCGAAATTCTTATACGCTTGTTACAACTTATGTTGTTAGCAATAGTATTCTCTCTTGAAAAACGATAATTCTTAGTAATTATCTTTGTGTAGCGGAAATTTGTAAAAATCTCCCTACAGAGATGCTAACAACATAAGTTGTAACAAGCGTATAAGAATTTCGACGTAGCTTGGCGAGAACGTATGGCTCAGTGGTCAGAGCGCCTGGTCGGTTTCCAGGAGGCGCGGGTTCGAGTTCCGCTACGTTCAAATTTTTATACGTTTTCTAAATAAGTATTTATATTTCCTAAGTGTGGATTAACACTTTAAAAATGTTTAAAAAATAATAAAAAGCTTGTTCATTTGATAAATTATTGCTCAAAAATAAGCTTAGTTTAAACATTTAGAAGTGCCAACTGATGAGCTTTTGCAAAAAAATGTGCTTTCCTCTTTTCCTACTAATCTCTAAATAGTATGGGATCCACAATACGATATTCGGAATCTAAGGAAGTTTCTCTGGGATCTTTATTAGTGCAATCTAAGTAAATCACTAATAACTTAATATACGGTAGGTTATTGACTTTTTTTGAAATACCCGAAACTGCTAAGGCAACAGCGCTCAGGTAACATAACATGTTTTTGTTTTATTTTTTAATTTTCGTTTAAAAAGGATTGTATTGTATAGACTGGCACGCATAGATTGCTGTACGGGGTATACCCCGTACAGCCAGTTGCCAGCCAGTGCCAGTATTGAAAAAAAAGGAATATATTATTGAAAACATCAAAAATAATTATACATCTTTATTGACGATTTCACAATTGGTATTGGATAATTTTATGATACAAATACATAGATATATATATTTTAATATGTATTAACACATGTAGGTCCATGATGGCCGATTGCAATGGTTGCTTTGTCGAATGCAGCAATCGGTTGTGGTGGTTGGCCTACGGCGAGGATGGCATCTATATTATTAAAATGACATTAGTAAACAGAGTATCTTAACACTAGGTTCCCACTGCCTACCCTGCTGAGCGCGGGATATAGCCTGAAGCTAAATCATCTATTTTTTTTCTTTTTCCCGACTGCTAAGGAAGGGTTATTACATAAGTAAACAAGAACACGCCGTTTTAGTAAATTTGGAATAATTTAGACTGGACGTAATAGTAGCGGTTTCTAAATATATTTCCCCCAAGCTACTTCTGTGTGACAAGCAAGACAATAATACAATCAATGATATAAATAATATAGATATTTAGAATATGCTATTTAAAGTTTCAATCTTTATCAATAAAAAATATGCAATAAAAGTTTAAATATGTTAATGGTCATAAAAATATTGTTACGGTTATTCTAGATTCATTTTTTATATGACTAAAACCGTTTGCCTACTTTATTTTATATTCGTATCCATTTACCCTTTATAACTCTAATGATCTGATTTGCTGTACGTTATGATCATGGCACATATACGTACGATATGCATATATATACAATGTGTAATCTATCAATATCTTGAATGTTTCCCAACACAATTTGAAATGTAATCAATAAACAAATATAACTTTATATTGTTAATTTTTATTAACGACAAGACATCGTTTAAAACTCATATTCCTGGGAAATGTCTAAAATTTCTCTATATTTTTTTATTATTATATTTGATAATGTCTGATATAGAACTGATGACGCATTAACTTAGTTAAAAGTATAAAATGCGTTTAAATAATAATGTACTTGTTATTGAATATGTGCTACTTGACTGTAAACTGTAACAAGAGATCCGCGGCTATCACAGCATGGAGGTGAACACTGAGGCCTGCAGCAATGAGAGGCACCGCTTCCTCCAGATCTATAAAAGCACAGAGACTTTAATATAATATTTTAATTAAAGTCTGTTATAACACTACTTTAAATTAAATACATAGATTTTTTAAAATTTGATGACTTCCGATTCATTCAACTAATAGAGAATTGAACAGCTTTTTATGTAGAGAATAGATGCCATTTGGTACCTTTCTAATGATTGAGAATAAGAATTAAGACTTTGGTAGGTTTTTGGTTTTGGAACTAAATACAATAAAAGTCACTATCTTTAAAATATATAAGAAATATAATAAAATTATCTTACTGGATTGTGGACATAATAGTTTGTAACTGGTTTATAACATTCATTCGGCTACACATTTTTGAAAATTTATGTTAAAAGTTGCCTTTGCGACCTAATATACAACGTGCATTTGACTTTAAATTGACAGGTCCAAATGAAGTCATAATGTCAATCACGGCGACAACGTTCTTTTTTTAAATATGTTTTAAATATATTAGGTGATATTTGACGTTCACAAACTATCTACTACTACACAAAGTATCTATAGCCTATTAATTTTGGCATGAGACAAACTGTCAATAAGAAAATACTGTTTCTAAAAGTATTATGTAACTTTTTAAATTTTATTTAATGTAAAATGTCGGCAGTACCTTTGCTCTAAAATTTATTACAGCAGTTTATTTTCATAGTATTAAAATGCGTCCCAAGTTTTAGGACCAGTTGGCATTTTCAAATCAAATTAAATTAAATCAGCTTCACATTAATACCTAGTGTCTAGACACTCTGTTCTCTACGTTCCGCTGAATTCTGGAGATATTGCGTGTTGAGTGAAAATATACATTTAAATAAATAATTCATTTTCTTGAGTGGGGATCGAACCAATAACCAGTCCCGTTTACAGTCACACTCTGTGCCCCTGCGGCTCAGGGGCAGGGGTGCGCCCTCTTGGGACTTACGGATTGACGGATGACTAACTGACCATAGTGGAGGTAAAGACGGCAAAAAATAAACCGCCAGCAGCCTAAAAATGTGTAAATCCTCCATTATATGCAAAGTATTAGATACAGAAGCAAAATATTTTTGATTTATCATGTTTTTTATCCTTTAACAATATCGGCCTCGGTTTTCGGATGCCCTTTAAGATTTTAACGATAATAAATATAATTTTTAAATAATATTAACTTTATTATCATTCAAATTGTACATTTTGTCTCCTGGTATGATACATTACAAACACATTAGAAACAACACTTTAGGATGTCAAATTTAAAATGGAGGACAGTGTGCGACGTGAGGTTGTACCTAGAAAATATTGTTATTAGTTTTTAAAAAGCAATACATTTGTGTATTATATAATATATGTAAATAAAATCATTTAAAAATGTGAACATTCCAAGTAATTTAAAAATTCTCTAATCCAATCGCTGTTGTTGTTTCATTATACATTTCAATGTATATTTTAACTTTAAACAAAACAAAACAATATATCGAGGATCCACGATGGAAGGCTTGCACGCTTCGAAGGCAGCGACCCCTGCCAGCCCTTACAAAGGCTGCAACGTTCCGTCCGCCACGTGTACCTCGAGAGAGCGCATTGATAGGGCGTCCCTCCAAGGCGACTCACACCATTGCGTCCTCCTCCTCAGAGAGTGTAAGGAATGTTCTAGGTAGTGTTATACGGCAGCGAAACGTGGGTATTATATGTAGAAGTAGAATGAAAGAAAAGATGAATGCTGTGGAGATATGTATGTATTCGTTGGATATGCAGCTGACTAGTGATGCAATGAAGTGATACTAGCGAAGATATATGATGGTAAGAATAAAGAACAACGTGCCCAGCTGGTTTAGGCACATCGAACGAATTAATGATGAAAAAATGGAAAAAAACGATTTATGACGGAAAAGTGAGCGGCAAGAGAGGTAGGGAAAGAACGTAATTGACCTTCGAAAACAAAGATACTGAAGGAAGGTCAGGCAAAAAGCATGTGGACTCCCCCAAAAGGCATGTATGAAGAAATGAAAATATTAAATATTTCATTTTCGAACCCACAATCTGCCGCGTTTAAAGTCACACTTTGTGCCCCTGCGCTACAACTGGCTACAAATTATGTAATTGAAAGTATTATTAGTGTTAAAAAAGTAAAATCCTATAAATAAAACATACCGGCGTATTAAAGTTTATAAGTTGATACCGCACTTTCTTATCACGATTATTAACTAGCAAGCCAGGCCGGCTCGTAGGGCGATAATCGAACGTGCTATCTCCGACTATCAGAGGTCTTCGCATAGTAACCAGGTCTGATCCACGAGGTACACATGGTGATCTCTTTATAAACAAAGATAAGTTATATATATATGCTATCCATGAAAAAAATATTCTCAATGATAATATAAAATGATATATTAGTAACATATCATTACATATTCATAATTATAAAAGTATAATTATTATAAGTTATTGATTAAGTACGTAAGATCTACATACCCAATAAATAAATTATGTTTTATTAAGAATGTATGTATTTATCGTTATTACAAATTATAATAAAAAAAAAATTACCTGCACTGGGTAGCAAGGATTGTACATTATGGTTTTATTTATTGAAAATACATAAAACAATTTAATTTCTAAAAATGTTGTATTTTTTGTTATTTGCAACCGACAGTTGCTAGTTTCATCGTCGACGAGTATTTTATGTCATAAAACGTCGTATTTCTTCCTATAATTTCGCTGAACAAAACCTCATTATATTCAATTTACCTTATTTGTAATCTTTTGACAAAACGAATTGTATTTTTTTAAAATAAAATAGACAAGGAAAACGGGCGTATGGGTCACCTGGTGTTAAGTGATCACCGCCGCCCACGACTCCGTGTACCACCAGAGAAGCTACGAGTGCATTGAAGGCCTATAAGGTGGAGAGAGCCACGCTTTTAGGAGGTACCCAAATCGTATCAGCCTGAAAACATTCCCGCAGGTAGGCCGTCCTCAGTAGCGTGACGCGGAAGTCCCTATGATTCCAGATGGTATGGCATGACATACTTATTATACCAAAAAGTACTTATATATAGTTGAATGGTGATATTGAGCTACACTGTGCGAGGCTTAACCTGAGCTGAGTGATCATGAGAAGTAGAGACAGAAAAACTTTTAAAAATAAATGAAATCAATAAATAAAACGAAAATAAAGAAAATATTGCAATTCCACATACCGGACATTACGTCCTCGTCTTTTATGTCATTTGTGTTAATAATGAATCCTTCCGTAATGATCACATAAACTGCGCCTACTATTTCTTTTGTTGTCCAAAAGCAGTAAAAATCGGCTAAACCAAGGAAGGGATGCGCCGCGCTTGACGACCTTTGTCACACTATATATGAACATTTACTACATTACGAGGATATATGAACATTTACAGAAATGCAAAGCGGGACCTCGCGGACAGTAGGTACTCTTTTTTACCAAACTGTAGTGTTGTAGTTAATATCTCTGTTCCAGTATCAATTTATATATTCTTTTATGCTCTGATTTTATAATAATAGAGATAACACGAATGATTGCATGCATTAAATTTTGTAGAATACTATAAACCAAAGGGATTTGATGACGGACGGATTGGTTCAAACACTAAAACAACAACTAGTAATATACATAAAAAAATCAACGAGAAAACTTGAGAATACTATTGAATACATGCTAATAATATATTTTATTTTAAAGACAAACCTTTTAATCTGCAGACTTATTAAATTTATAATAATTTAAATTTTAATTTTAAATAATTTATTTAAAATATATATTTATATACCCTATAGGGTATATAAATATATATTTTAAAGTATATACCTAAATTTTGTAAAGTTTATTATAACCCACGATCATTCTTAAACCTGAAAAGCCCAGTCGTTCAAATCTTCAAGAGATTGTACTAATTATTATGATGAAACGAAATATATATAAAAATACGGAAATAATTCCTATCCTCTTCTTCACATATACGTAACAAATGCTAAGAAAACTATGTAATAGATATAGTTTGTGCTTCTAAGCTATATAGAATTGCATATTGATTTTGTTTCGAGGCCAATTGGATAATTGGAATAAACTTGACTTTAATCTCGTTGGCATCTCAGGGGTATAAATATAACAGCTTCAAAAGACAACGCTCATTTAAACAAAATACACACATACGAGACCCTCGTATATCCCTTCAATTTTTTCTAAATTAAATAAAAAGTGAAAACAAGTCAAGATGCCCGGCTGTATGCCTTCTTCCGCTTGTGTACCATCAATCTGTATGCCTTCGCCTTCATGTGGACCAGGGCCGTACATGTGTCAAAACAATATTCCGCCGACGCAGAGATGCTATCCTGTGAACCCGTGCATCAATATTTACAGCTGCCATACACAAATAATGTAGCTCAAGAATAACAAAATACGTGCTTTGTTATATAAAATGGTAATAAAATTAGTTTATTATTGTGTATTCTTTTATTTCAAATATTCAATATCTTAGATAGTAATCTACATCTTATACTGTAGTACTTATTTGCTTACTTATCCACCAATTTCGTATAAGTAAGTAAAATATTAAATATTCGATATCGTGGCTCTTGGCAGGCTGTAAAGTCTCTTTATAGAGACCACTCAGCCTGCGTGCGAGTAGGAGCTGGCATGTCGCCCTGGTTTGACATCCGATCGGGTGTTAAACAGGGTTGCGCCATGTCAGCTTGGTTGTTCAATTTGTATTTGGATAGCTGTCTCCAAGGAGTGAAACAAAGTGATATAGGAGTGAAAGTAGGTGACCTGAATGTGAATTGCCTGCTGTACGCAGATGATGCAGTGCTTATTGCATCATCAGAGTGCGAGTTGCAGGCATTGGTCACCACTCTGAAAGAAGAGTGTGAATATAATGGTCTAAGCCTCAATGCGAATAAGACAAAGGTTCTGATTTTTGAACGAGATGAAGAAAGGACGGAATGCAAGATCAGTGTAAATGATAAGATATTAGAACAGGTGAATGAAGTGGTATATTTGGGAAGTATGTTCAGTAGAGATGGAAGATACGAGATGGATGTGGAAAGGCGTATTGCTGCCGGTAACAAGGTTAACGGGGCCTTGGCTGCATTGATGAGACGGCGAAACGTCAGCACAGCTGCGCGTTTGGCCGTACACAATGCAGTTTTGGTACCGACCCTGTTATACGGCAGCGAAACGTGGGTATTACAGAAGAAGAATGAAAGAAAGATGAATGCTGTGGAGATGCGATCTCTTCGTAGGATATGCGGAGTCAGCCTAGCTGATCGAATCCGCAATGAAGAGGTACACAGAATGGCAGGTACCAGCGAGGATGTCACGGTGAGAATGAAGAAGAACGTGCTCAGCTGGTTTGGGCACGTCGAACGAATGAGCGAGGAAAGAATGGCAAAAAAGATTTATGATGGAAAAGTGAGTGGTAAGAGAGGTAGGGGGAGACCTCGGTTGACCTTCGAAAACACAGTATCAAAGATACTGGAGGAAGGTCACGTAAAAAGCATGAGGGTCCCCCGGAGGGCATGTATGAAGAGGTTGATGACAGTGGACGAGGCGAAAGAGGTATGTAGAGACCGTAGCGTTTGGCGCTCCGTTCTCTCTGACTACCCCGCTAGGGATAAAGCGTGAAGATAATAGATAATAGATAGATAGTGGCTCTTGTGCCAAATGTGTGACTGTAAACGCGACTGGTTGTGGGTCCGATTCCCACTCGATTAAATGAAAGCTCGGCGTTAATATCCGTCGCTACGTACACTAGGTTCCCTCTGCCTACCCTGCTGTGTGCGGGATGAAGCTAAAAAAAAATATCAAGTTTATAATGGGTAAAATGATGATAATGATCTGATTATAATTAATATATTATTATGATGGTTGGACTTGTAATTAAACCGCGCGAACCTGCTAGTAATAAATAATGAAACACAGAAATCATTTTTTAAAAACTTTATAAAAGAAAAACAAAATTTTTTGTAATCACATTGAATGAAGACAATATTATTATAATTTACATTATTCTTTAATTTTTTACGTAAACATGCAATTTGGCTACCGAAGAGGCACATCAACGTGGTAGCAGCAATTAGACTGTGGACCCTTAAATGTAATAAACGAAAGATTTAGCGTAAGTATATCGATGGGTTTGATTTATTCTATGTAAAAGTTAAGAAAAAATTATAAGCTGAGAGCGAATTTCTCACTAACCTGTTTAATGTTCCTTCGATTTATATTGCTTGAAACACTATTATGTACTATTAAAGGTCTTCTTCGTGTAACAGGATCTAGTTCACAAGTGGGACAGCAACTGCGATTTATAGGTAAACAAGGATAGGGAGCAGGTGGTGCTCTAGGACATATCGGTCGCTGTTTAGGAAGAATTGCGGGTGGGCACTGAGGATTACAACATGGTAAAACCGGTTCGTAGCAAGCTGTTGGCTCTGGACAAGGACAAACCTAAAAAAATAACGTTCATTGCATTACTTATGTCCATTTTAAAAATACTCTTAAGAACACATCAGTTTAATTCCGAATATTAAAAATTGCTTACCGGCGGGAGCTCGCAAGGTTCTGGCGGAGGGCAACAAGGCAGAATAGGCGGACAATACATTGGTTTTGGAAGTGGTAGGGGACAAGGCTCACACGGAGGTTGTCTCCTTGGTTTACAAACAGGCAAAGCTGGTACAATTGGGGGAACTAAATCTGGTATATTTGGGGCTGGACATGGCCTGAATACTGGTTTACAGTTACAAGGAGGACAAGGAGTGCAAGGTGCTGGTGGAGGGCAGCATGGTTGACAGCAAGGAAGTGGCCGAGGACAAGAGAATGTGCAGGGCTCTATACCACAGGGCAAGATAGCCGGACACGTCGGACAGTAGCACATCGAGCACATTTTACAATTTTATAGTTATAATTGCCTTATTTTTACGCTTAGTAACAGTTAATTATGATATTCAGATAGTTACTTTTTAGATAAATTACTTTGTATAATTATATCAAATTTTTATTAAAAATTTTAAGCCAAATTTAATTTTTAGTGATTTATATATATGTCAATGTCAATAAATTTTTTTTTTCTTCATGGTATTTCAATTTTAGAACTTGTCATAATATAAATATCACTTCATTCAAGACTAGAAAAATTATTTGTTTACAGCTTTACCATCAAAAATTATAAAATAATCAAAAAATGAGTGCTCCCTATTACAGCTACGATCCATGTGTCTGTACTGGTCTGCCATGTGGTGCCACGTATCCTTACTCCACAAAACCATGTCTTGCGTCATGCAACAATTTGAGTCCATGTTCAGTGCGTCCCGGTGGTGGATGCTCTCCATGCCCAGCCCCTGTACGATCATGTCCGAGTCAATGTCCACCTCCGCCTGTGTTGCCGTGTCTACCTCCTTGCCCACCATGCGATAAGGTTCGTAAATAAAAACTTACTATTTTTACATTTATATTTAACACTTTTAACGTTAGCTAATCTAATTAAATTAAGTGTCCGTTTTGCTTATTTTCTGAATGCTCTACACTTTCACAATGTATAATTATAATCAGTAGCTTTCTTTATTTTGTGAATATTGTATTAATTAAAATCCTTACATTACTTGAATACTACATACTTTTGAATTTTATTCATTGTTTAATATTATGCTTCAGCCCTAGCAGAACTAACTTGTAATTTATACTCATTGTCAGGATGTTCCTACATTTCTGTTCTATTACAGCCTCCACTACCACTTGGACCACCTGAGAGAATATGTGACTCTGTAGCAATACCTTGCTGCAGACCAAATCGCTGTAAGCCATGCCCTAACTACTGCTGCACGGAGCCTGGTATCTGTACTGCAAAGCGCTGCAGTTACCCCGGTGTTCCCGTATGTGGTGGTTGCTGTGGGCCGTGTATGCCTATTTGGTAATAGATATCAGAACTAAACTAGATACTAGATTCTGTTACCTTTTAAATATGGATATTGACAAAATTAAATTTGCAAAAAATTAAATGTAATGTATTTATTATGTATTATATTTTTGTAAAATCTAAATATATATTACTTTTCATTATAAATTAATTTAAAGCTCTATATTTTGGAGTCTATGCCAAGCTTGGTGATTTTTTATACAAATATTTTTGTTAAAAAAGCTGATAGAACGTAACTAAAGAATTGAAAAGTCTAAACGATAATGGGTGTAAATATAAATACTCGTATGTGTATATATCTTGACTTTTTATATCTTTTTAACAAGTGCCGTAAAATATAAATTGGACCACCCTTGAAACATGAATTACCAGACTAAAAAAAAAACAGACAAGTGCGAGTCCTGTGTTCGCCCACCCAAGATTGTGTACAAGTCTCGAGCTTTATCTGTAATTCAAGCTAAGATTTCAGAGAGCCCTTTCATCTGATACCTCATTTGAGCTAGGGGCTTTAATATCAAATTTTGCCCCCCTTTTAAGTCAATTTTTTAGGATTTAACCACAAATGTATAGTTTTCAGAACTTTTTTCCTGCGTTACGCTTTCTTGCGATATAAACGGCAATATAAATGTTTTAAATTAATATAGAAATAAGATTTTTTCAGGAAATCAAGGGATCATAGATCTGAGAATATAGTATGAATTTCAACTAGATATCTTCAAGCGTTACTGAGATAAAGGATCTTGACCGACGGATAGGCAGAAAGACGGACGGACGGACGGACAACAAAGTGATTTTTTTTTTGTTAAAAGGTACGGAACCCTAAAAATAATAAAAATCGGCCTAGTGCGACTAAGAGTTCCGTACCGTAATCTATAAAAACGATAAAAAAATCAAGTTGCTTGTATAGAAGCCCTCTTAAATATTTATTTTGATCTGTTTTTGTATTTTTTGTTATAGTGGCTACAGAAATACGTCTGTGAAAATTTCAACTGCCTTACTAACACGATTTATGAGTACACCCTGGTGACAGACAGACAGACGGACAGCGGGGTCTTTGTAATTGGATCCTCTTTTACTCTTTGGGTACGAAACCCTAAAAAGGACTAACTGACAATTTAATAACTCCTTGATTTCTCCTTGACTGGGCGACATAAAAGAGGGTTATGTTATCAGCCTCACATAAAAACAAACATAATTGCATTCTATTCTATAATTTTTAGAGGCTAAAAGATTTTATAATATTCATGATTATTACGTTTTCCAAAAATATCATCAACCATCCATCGTCTAATAAAAATGCATTATAACGAATAAACCCCTCATTGTGAAAATGAAAAAGTTGAATAGCTATTTAATTATTGTTAGGTCTATTATAAGCAACAGTTTAGGATATACACCGATATAAGAGAAAATTGAAAAAATAAAGCAACATATTTATTAAATATACATAATTTAATCCTTAAAAGTAACCGTAATAAATAATCCTTAGGCATTGCTCTGGATCCAACTAATGTATCTTGGTACCCTTGAAAATATAGCTGGATATCCACGGTAACCACATCCAGCACCCCAAGAAGCTATGCCAATTACTACATTATTATGAATAAGAGGTCCACCGAAATCTCCATAACAAGGGCCTACGCCTCCCTGAGTTAAGTTACCAGCGCACATCATATTTGGTACCACTGTCATCGATATTGCATTGTAATTAGCCTGGCAAACTTCTTGATTCACTGTACTTATTTGGACGAATCTTAGTTGCTCTGAACGAGAGCTAGCATTATTCTGTAAAAAAAACAGTACATAGATTTAAATTCTAGATATTTCATTCCGTACATAGATTTACAAATATTGATATTTAAATACAATTTGTTAATATTGATAACTTACATTCACTGCACCCCAACCTATTGATGTGACTGTTACATTATCAGCCACGGCGTAATCAGCACCAGCAAATCTGCCAACTTGGACTCTGTTACTGTAGAGGAACGATGACTGTATTCTAATAATACTAACGTCATTTACGTAATTTTGGTAATTAAATTGAGGATGGTTGATCAACTGTGATACGGAGTAAACTTCGCCGCCACTATTGGCATATGACGAGCCAGCTCGGATGCGCCAAGCTTGAGGCGCAGTGAAACTGTAACAAAAATGTATTTTTGATGAAATTTTCTAATAAGTATGTTAAACTCAAATAGACTTTAGCTATAATTTTGTTTTATAGCTTCACGCTGTATGCAGCATATAGCAGAGTAGGCAGAGGGATCCTGAAAACATAGTGTTAAGACATTTCGTTCTTATTAACTTCTCTTCTTCTCTTCTTATTCCGCTGAATGACCCGTTGCATTAATTATTCATATAATAATAATTTGTTATAAGAAATTAAGATATAAATCTTACTATAAGCAATGAGCTGCAGTAAGAACTGATCTACTGTTTAAGATCGTTCCTACGCACTCTTGGGAGTAATCTATTCCATTGCGTGTGCTAAGGGCTGCTACAACGTATGGGTAATTTTGAATTTGAGTCAATTGGCCCCCTAGAATCCTGCTTTGAGGTGAACCTGAAAGTTATATTATATCATATATTTTATTAATATTCCCGTATAAATTTTAAGCAAACAATTTATATTTTACTCAGACAATGAAATGATATAGTAAATATGCATACAGAACATAAATTTAACACTTTAATATTATGAATTGGTTAATGTAATTTTAATATTTTTTTGAAAAAAATATATTAACGTAGTAACTAAATAATTCAATGAATCTGATGAAAATCTCTAAAGAAAACTATCTCGTTAGCACTTACCCGCTACAGCAGCGAGGCCAATAGCCAAAAAGAAAATTAAATCGTTCATAGCGATATTAACGGTCCTTACTTAAAATTAAATATTTCTTAAATATTTCTAAGAAGGTTTGTTCATTTATTGATGAGCTTATCGACAATGATACAAATTATCAGATAAGGATATAATTCACATATGTACATGTACAAATGAATTTTATTTCAAAATAAAACAAGATATTTAGATAAGAGAATCGCTTATTCTTTTTTTGGGAATTATTTACAAAGTTTAAAAAAATTATCCCCTTACTAAAAGTTCATTTACTCATGAGTGCAGTGCATGGTTAGTCTAAACTATCATAACGTCTCATTACATCCACGTTTTAGGATACTAGATTATCGTTACTACTAAATCATGGCTGTGAGCGTGTGTCGATTTAAACTTCCTAAAGAGTCTGGTCCTAAATCTCGAAATTAATGCAATGGAAAGTATCGTTAAACCTGCAAATTTACCGCGTTTATGTCCTATACGTTGTTGTGGTTGTCTAATTTAACTTCCCAACTGGTGCGAATGTTGTGACGTAAGAAACCATTTAGTGTAGGTTAAGTTACTTAAACAAGAATTTAATAAAAGTCTTAAATAAAATTTCACATTTTTATTCGTACAAAAGACGGGAGTTAAAAAACATTAGTGCACTTAGGAAGCTTCCATTGGAAGCCAGCTAACAGATCTTCGTACAGCAGGTATATATTGTGATACATGGGCAACATGGTCCGCTTCCGCAACAACTTCCACAGGGGCCGCACCTGGAAGAATAAAAACAATTACGCTTTAACACCACCAATACACTACCACCATAAAAGTAAAGCTACTTTAAATCTAAAATCTCAAAATTCTTCATAGATTCCAACACTCACATATTGGATAGCGTTAATATATAACGACCAAAAGAGTCTAAAATATTGTCGGGCACGAACAACAATTCGTACCGATGTAGTATATACGGTAACTATTTAACCAATTTTTTTGAAGTTTTCTAAGAAGAGATATACTCGAATGATTTGAATATACTGATGCTAGACGCCTCAACTATGTCGTTTTATAGTCATATAGCCTGTCAAATATGGAATTGAAAATATAATTAAAAAAATATATTTTTAAATTACGCCAGTTTTGTCACATGTCAATTTTATATTCATATATATAATGTTTTGATAGTTTAAACGCGGCAGGTTAGATGCAAACAAAATTGTCGGTATTATTCGTCTTAAAAATATGAATTATGTTATAATTGTACCAAATTAGCAACCGCTGCGCAGAGTAAATGTTAGAAATCTTGACTTAAAAAGTTAATTCAGTCTTTCTAAACAAAAAAAAAGATTTCATAAAATTTAAAGAAAACGGAAAAAAAATACAACGACGAAAGAAAAGCACAACAAACAACAAATGGGCATTGTTATTAAAACCAATAATTTTTTGTTTATTAACAACTAGCTTTTATCTTGGTTTCGACTTCGTCTCAAATAGATTTAAGTAAGAGTTAAAACACACATATTCTTGGTACAAAAGTAAAGTTCAAACAAACTTTTCATCTTTAAAAAACGTATTTATATTTATATAGATAATTCTAAAACCATTAATCATGGTGGATTGTGTGGGAGTGGAGTAGACAATAGTTCCCATGTTGTAATGACAAACCTAAAAACCGATTTTAAATATTAATATAATAACATCATAGCCATCTAGAAATACTTAAAAATTGTCCTAATATAATGGTGTACATTTAATTATTCGTAACATTTTTTTAATTAAATTACCGAGTGAGTGTTTATCTTAAGAACAATTTATAAAATTAAAAATATGGGTTGTAGTCCTTGCGCCTCTTTAAGAACATGTAAAAGTCGTGAGCTACGAGGTGGAATCCTGTACACGGATTGCTATTGCCTCCGTCGCAACGGTCTCCAGTATGACTGTCGTAGAAGTGGTTGCCAAGCTTCTCCACTATGTCAAACTTTACCAGCACCTCTTTGTAACCCAGCTACTGTTGCTTGCATAAAGCATTGCCAAAATCCACACGCTGAAGAATTAAGTAGTATATGCAGAATGAGAAATATGTGCTAGAAGACAATTTTTCACATAGAAACTTTTTTACACGTTATTCGATATATTTGATTATAAAACACGTTTTTAAAATAAGAACAAAGTAGCAAAAGATTTTCAGATTTCATTATGTATACATCTATTTTGCATTTGAAATTTTAAAGTGGAAACATCTCATTCAAAATTGTACAAGTTAAATAAATAAAAGAAATTGTGTAAATTACAAAATCTAATAAAAATCAGTAAAAAACTTTTAACTCGCTTCATTTTATTTGCTCCTTGAATTATATTTTCATAATGTAAGTATAAAAATTCTCAAAATAATGGTGATTCAGATTCTTTCATATATATTTTTACTATATTTTATTATTATCGGAATCGGACTCATAAGATGTCGCGTTTACACTCGCACGCTTGTGTCCCAATATATTTTTACTTAAATATAGTATTATAAAAATACAAACATTATTTTAACATATAAATAATTTCAGGTGTTCCCCGTGTGGTCCCGTGGTATGCTATAAATATGAAGATTGTGGACCACCGGTTAGTCAATATCCTCCATCCTTTAAAGCCATTCTTTAAAATAATATATCCTATATAGGTAGGTTAAGAAATGAAGTAAAGAAAATCTTATCATTAGTTGCAGTGCTTGCCGAGATCCGCATTTAAGCGTAACGGACTGCAGGATTGCCAGTTCTTTCAGCAGGGATCAATTCGATATTTGTGTCGGTCAGGTTCCTGCTGTCCTAAGCCCTGTCCACCGTCCTGCCCGCCGTGTGTCCGACGTCCGCCCCCCGGCAAGACTTACGTTACACGATTCAGTGATTTTGATCTGATCTCCCAATGGTAGTCGCGGTACATCAGCTTACGAGCTTCGGGTAATGTTTCTATGAACATTCACGGCGGGCATATCGCAAACTTAGAATGAAAGTGGTTTAAATCAAGATTTAATTTATTTTTAACATTTTAATAGTGTCATTGTTAATTAAATGGTTTCCAAGAGGTGCGGGTTCAAATCCCGCTACGAAAAGTTTTGAAACTTACGTTATTCTGAGTGTGCGATATGTGTGATAAGGAGAGAGTAATTAATTGACACTGTGTTTACAGACAGGAAAAACAACCGATATAGCGTCAAAGGCTGATGAAAGCGACGTCGAAAAAAAAGATATAAAAGAAAATCAAATAAAAAGAACAAAAAGCCGCGAACTTCGCGGCGGTGTTATGTATTATAGTTGTCACTGTATAAAACGAAATGGCCTCCAACACGATTGCCGTCGCACCGGCTGCGGTGGGGAGCCTGCTTGTCTGGCCTTACCAGATCCGCTGTGTGCTCCTAGCCAGCTGGCCCGGGCTCGTGGACTCGCAGACCCTGCACCACTTGCTGCTCATCTGCGCGCTCAATCTGGTGGACATGAGAATGTTACAGATGCAGCTTTGGGTAGCTCGGGCCTTGGTAAAAGGTTTATAGTCTGTGAACTTAAGGGCATAATGCCAGATGCTTCAGCGAAGAAAACTGAAAAGTGTTGTAAGTTAAAAGTATTTTTTATTGTTACACCATTTATTCCATGCTGCATTAAATAACAGGAGTCCACATCACAAAAACTTATCGTATTTATTATTTGGTTTCTGACGAAGGCCGAGTAGATCCCACTTGAAAATAATTCAGCTAAACACTATTTACGACACTTCCATTCCCCACTTAACACTAGGTTCCGAGGTTTCCTCTATTTACTCTGCTATGTGAGGGCAATAACATGAAGCTAAAGAAAGAAGAAATAGTATTTGTAATTCTTTGACAAGATAGTGCGACGTTAGGTAAATTCTGCCCTTCAGAAATCCGTCTCCCCACATATGGCAGGAAGACCAAATGGTTAACACCAAGTCTGCTATATATAGGAGAAGCGTAAAGCAAGGAAAGACGATTTTCATCCTTAGCTTTAACGATAAATATTAACCGTTGTTAAAGAAATGTATGTGTGCAAACACAAATAGTGTCCCCAAAAAGGAAATTATTTCATAAAACTTTTAAAAAGTTCTTTAATGTTTGAAATGTGTTATATTTTAAACATTCATATGATTGATGATTGATTATTATTATTTATAAATTTTATACAGGCTGCTCCAATGTTGAAGCACCTGCAAAGGCTCCGGCGGCATCAGATTTACCTTTTCTGATAATGAAACTATGCTAATATTTGTATTGTCAATAAGAAGTACCTCTTTCTATGTATATAAATATATTTTTTAAAATCACTATAGTTTTATTTAATTTAACCGAATGAAAAATAATTTGCTATGACACTGCAATTTTATTATCGTAATTATGTTATTATTATTTGTAATATTAAACCAGATTGATTAATTACCTAAATAGAAATAATCCCTTATAACTTAGTTATAAGCGAACATAAAAAATTAACTTTAAGAATTAGCAAACCATGTTTTGTATAGAAGAAAAAAACTATTGTCAACTTAAAGCATTACGGGGCGTTACTAGCTACCCCGTTTTTTTGCGAATCCTTTGTCTCACGAATCCTTTGTAGGTTGAGAAAAAAGTGGGACATTGAGGAAATGCTTTATTTTATAGATAAATAGAGTAGGACCTGTTGTTTAATGGCCACCCAGAACGCGTTTCTTTTCTTTTTAGACAAGGTTGATTTGGATTAAATAATCATTAAGTAAAATCAAAGATCTCAACACAACTTCTTCATCCGAAATCTTGATAACGAGTGGCAAGGAATCTGGAGTAAGACGAGCAATGATTCCGAAAGCGTATTTTTCAACGTGAGCATAATTTTTAAAATTTGACTTGTGAGTTTCAAATGTTTTGGTATATAATATATTTTTGTAAATGCTATAAAAGATCAATACATATTTTCGTTTACCCAATCAGGTGAAGAATCAGGTGAGTCTTCCACTCAAAACTACTTACTACTTGTGTAGTTTTAGTATAACAGAATACCTTTTGTTACGTATAGTTGTATATAGGTATATGTTTGTTACTTTTTCATCTTCACGCTGTATCCCGCATATATCAGAATGGGCAGAGGGAACCTTGTTTTAAGACTTACGATACTCCGTTCTCCACTTAATAAATAAGATTTCATTTCCCAAATGGGAACCGAAATTCATAGACAATCATAATTTTGTCACAACAGCCTCAGTAAATTATTTGCTAATATTATTTTATATCTACATAAACTAAATCATGTCCAATATTATATTGTAACCTAGCATAACCAAAAACTTATTATTTTTTTTTTTATTTTTTTATAATGACAATGACAAATTGTCAATTTTACTAAAATGTCAATTATACTCGTTCATTTCATCATGTTTTCAAATTCCTTAAAAATATTTTCTGTCACAAGGAATAGCAAAACAACAATTTTGTTTTATAGCATAAAAGATTCAGATTCGAAGGTTTCGAAATCAGGTGGCTCAGTTTCTGATAAAAAACAAACATCTAAATGTGACACAAATGTTGCCAATAATAAAAAAGAAAAGAAAGCAAGCATTTGTGAAGTTTGTCGAGCATGTCCTTGTGAATGTAACCCATGTGCTCCTACAA
This sequence comes from Heliconius sara, assembly GCA_917862395.2. Classification (NCBI taxonomy): domain Eukaryota; kingdom Metazoa; phylum Arthropoda; class Insecta; order Lepidoptera; family Nymphalidae; genus Heliconius; species Heliconius sara. Next base: position 15,914,811 of record OU860789.1, on the reverse strand, counting down.
TGTATGATGTAAGATATTGACTCATCTATATCTATAGATATAATAAAATTATCACTGATCGCTGTCTGTACATGAAAGATACGTGAGAAAGTATTCTGGGCATTTATCAATGTAATGGAACCCAAAACTATGGTTGCAGTTTTCACTATTATATTTTGCCAAATTTCCCTTAACATTTAGTTTGTTTTATTTAAATCGGTTTATAAATAAAAAAGTTATTAAAAAATTGCTAGAAAATAAATGTTTTATTGAAATGGCTGAAGTGGCGCAGCGGCACGAAGTGTGATTGCAAAACCGACTGGTTGTGGGTTCGATCCCCACTCGAGGAAACGAAATATTTACTTAAATTTATATTTCCATTTTCTTCGCTCTGGTGTCGAGGCTAAGCGCGGCGTTGAGTTCTGCCACTCAACACGCAATGCCTCCAGAATTCGGCAGAAAGTGGGGGTTCCCTCTGTCTACCCTGCTGCGTGCGGGATACAGCGTGAAGCTGATTTATTTTATTTTTTTTAGTTGTCAATGTATGAATACAAATTTTAAAATGTTAATTTTTAGGATAGGAAATTCATTAGGATTACTAAAAAGATCTATTGCGTAGTTCAAGCGCGCAAAGCCGCGAATGGGTCGCTGATATTTTAAAATTTACTACATCTTTAAAATATTCCACTGCATCTACTTGTTTAAAAAAAATAGTTTTTATTAAGACGTAGAAATGCTGACTTTTTAAAAATTGTATTTTTTGTAGTGTCGGAAATACGGCCACAATCTTCCATCAGATAGTTCTGTACCCCAATTCGAAACTTTACAGAACATTCCCACCGGCGTCTTTCGCTGTACGAGTGAAGAGGTATAAATTCTTGATATCATTAAATAAAATGTATATTATATATAGTAAGAGTAAAATAACAATACAAATTCTTATTATAATAATATAAAAAAAAATTAATCAAATCAGTTTCAAGCTGTATTCCGCACACACAGGTAGGCTGAGGGAACCTAGTGCTAAGACACTCCGTTCCCTACTTTTCGCCGAGTTCTAGCATTACACATTGAGTGGCGGAACTCAACGCCGCGCTTTGCCTCGATACCAGAGTTACAGTCACGTTTGAGCCCCTGCGTCACGACTGGCCTCACTATTATATATTTATATATTATATTATAATAATATAATGCTTAGATTATCCATAGAACTCTATCTATATCGATAGAATCTAATGTAGGTTTTTCGTAATTTTTTGACAGTAATTTTACAAAACATATTACACGACTAATTTCATGAAAAATAACTTTATCTCATCATGCAACTAATTTCGTAATCCTAATTCCAATTAATACATTAAGTAGATAATGCGATAATATTAATAATATGCAACTCGACTGATAGTGACCCAAAAAACGTAAGATATTTAAACAAAATCACGTTTATCATATTAAACAAAATAAAAGTAATTTATATTTGCTAATATTATAGCGAAATATTTGGCAAATTTAATATATAAATTTTTATATAATTATTATATTATATTTTTTATGGAAAAGACACGGCAAACGAGCGTTCGGGTCACCTAATGGTAAGTGATTACCGCCGCCCGTACGCCGTAATTATTATATCTAAAATACTTTTACTTTTTTATAGGTCCTTGGAAGAGGAGCCCATAAATGTTCTCACTATCAAAATCCTGAATATTTTTCATATCAGCACATGACTTTCTATGACATTCACTTGGCTTTAAGATGCTATCGTACTCCAAGTGCTAAAACTGGCAGAAAAAATTAAAATAAAATCCATTAAAATCATCATTTCCTTTCAATACATTATTTTACAGACATACATACAGACATACATACATACATACAGGTATGTGTAACAAACCATATGCAGTTAATTATTATTGTAAGATTGCCGGATGTGAAATATTTATTACAGGAAGTGAAATATTTATTTACACGTATATTTTCATTTCTTCGCTCTGCTGTCGAGGCAAAGCCCAGCGTTAAATTCCGCCACTCAGCACGCCAATGCCTCCAGAATTCGGCGGAAAGTTGGGAACAGAGTGTCTCTAGGTTCCCTCTGCCTACCCTGCTGTGTGCGGGATACAGTGTGAAGCTGATTTATTAATATTAATGTTGTATTATACCTACGCTAATAATACCTTAGAACAATACAAATAAGTTGGACGCCTGTGTTTTTATCAAAGCAATGTCGTAAATATAGGTTATTATTTTAAATAATATTGACACTTCCGCTTCAAAAAGTATTGCTATAATAATTACTTAGGAGATAAAATTCGTATTTGTTTTTCGATATAGTTAATTAATATAGGTAAATAAAAAACATATATTACTCTATTATAATATTCAACAGTTTTCATATACATCAAATGATAATAATTATTATTTTAATAATTATTATTGTATTATTTCTTTTTTGGGGTGTACATTAAAGATTTTATTATTATTATTTTTATGTTTGTAGGATTATTCCTTCTCGGTTGGCCAAGACTAACCGGTAGCATACATCATCCACGGGCCAAAGCCAAGTGGACATTATAATGGATTTGTGTGAGAGTGTTGGTGTGTTGGGTTTAACTGCAGGAATTTTCTAGTGATACGGCACGTATTTAGAATGACTGCTTTCTGAAGGGTAATGTAAGTGTATTTGGGTACATTTAATTCATCTAGTGCGTTGTGCAAGCTGTTTGGGATAATACCTGTTGTAGATAAAACTATTGGTACAATGGTTACCTTACGAAAATTCCACATGCGGGTTATTTCATCTTTTAGTTCTATATATTTATTTAATTTTTCCGCTTTCCAAACCACAAGGTTTGGATGTTATGTGAATTAGCTACTGCTATGTCAATTAAATATCCTGTTTTATTGATTTTATCTATTAATGTAATGTCTGGCCTATTATAATGAACTGTTCTATCGGTAAGTATCACTCTATCAAAGTACAATTTGTGGGATGTATTTTCTAAAATCGTTTCTGGACTGTATTTATAGTAAGGTACTGAGGGTGTCGGTATCAGGTCATATTTCAGTGCGAGTTTTTGATGAACGATGTTGGCGACCTGATCATGCCTATGTTTGTAGTCTGTTTGCACAATTGCTTTATAAGATCCAATAATATGCTGAATCGTCTCAGATGCATTGTTGCAACGCCGACATACATCAACCACATTTCGGATCTTCATAATGTGCTTTTGATAGTTTCGGGTTTCTATAACTTGGTCTTGGATGGCAGACATGAAGCCTTCCGTCTCTCGAAATAATTCACCGCGATGGATGGCTCGTTCGATGCATCTCTATCGACGTGACTATGGCTCAAATCATGGTAATGTCTTCCGTGTAAATACTTTAGGGCCCACTCATCCTTTCGAGTCTGCCGTACATGTTCTTGTCAATTAAAAATAATAAAAGGAAAAATAAATATTAAAATACATAAAGAAAGTTTCTCATGGCTTAAAAGGATTCGCGATACTGGGAATGCTGATCAAGCTTAGGGTAAAACCAGGATAGACGCCGCAGCGGGATAGATGCCCCATATTCAAAATACCTAACTTCCCGAACTCGCGACAAAAAAATAATTATACAAGTAGGAGCATAAGACGTCCCGCACCTCAGTTATCCACGGACATTCGTGTAATGAGGACGCGCTTCGCGAGGTTAAGTAAATATCTCCGCGGCGAAATTCGTGAACACGTCAATAATTTAAAGGTTAGTATTTTGCGTTGTATAACTTTATAATTAGTAATCAATTACGTTATATTTTTTATTAGGTCGATGTACTAATTCACTAAGAATATATCTAGGTGTTAATAGAATCTATTTTATTTATAATTTACTTAAAAAATACTTTGGCATCTATCCCTGTCACAAAGGATAGTTGCCCTGATTTTTCGAGGTATAGGTGCCCTTAGGTGCATCTATATGTGTATATATTAAATTAGCATTTTTTCTGTTTAAATATATTTATCTTAGAACTTTTTACTGAATTTAGCCCTACTATGCCGCGAAAATATAAAAGAAAGGAAGGAGTGCGAGCTCGAGTATGTTCTTGGACTGCAGAGAACCTACAGTCAGCTTTTGATGAAATGGATAAAAAAACCATGGGAATAAACGAAATATCCCGACAATTCGGAATTCCATCGAGGACATTGCGAAGACGATATGCTATTAAAAATTCAACAAAGTTGACACTAGGTATGTGTTAAAGATGTTTTCTACAATATACAACAATTTTTATAAATAATTTCTGTCTCATTACCAATGTATTTATTTACGCATTTTTTATAGGAAAACACCCTATTTTGGATTTTGACAACGAGAAAAGGCTAGTCAAGCACATTCTCAAACTTGGTGATGCTGGATTTCCCCCAAATAGACAAGCCAAACGCATGTTGGCTTATCAATTTGCTGAAAAGCTAGAGCTAAAACATAATTTTGACCACGAAAACGAAATGGCTGGAGGTGCGTGGTTCAAAAGTTTTATTGAACGGAATCCGGAGCTATCTATCAGACAAGCTGAAGGCTTATCCGTGGCTAGAGCTAAAGGTCTTAGTAGAGAAGAAGTAAAAAACTTTTATGATCTTTTGATCAAAGTTCTGATCGAAAATGCTCTGTTGGACAAACCAGAAAGGATCTACAATATGGATGAATCTGGTATTCAATTAAATAATAAACCCGGAAAAGTTATAGCAAAAAAAGGTGCAAAAGTTGTTAATTCAGTCACTTCTGTCGAAAAAGGTGAAACCATGACGATCGTTGGCTGTTGTAATGCAATTGGTAATTTCCTTCCTCCAGCTCTAATAATAAAAGGTGTTAATAAAAAACCTGAATTTGAGGATGGACTTCCAGTGGGCTCAAAAGTCTTCATGAACAAAAAGTCAGCTTATATAAATGCTGAGCTTTTCTATAAATGTAAAAATATTTTGTTGTGTTCTTTTTAATATAAAAATGTATAAATGTGCTATGAGGATGTTGGCGTTTATAATGTTATAATATTTTGATTTATAATATTAATGTTTTGTTGTAAAATTTAAATTAAAAAATATTATTATGGATGTTGAAACTTAAGAATTTATATTTTAGTAAAACAAATGTTTTTAAATTTTAATTATGATTTCCTATTTGTGTGATATTAGAATTATTTGTCAATAATAGCAATTATAAGATTTAAAAAAACTTTAATTTTTCATTTTTATGATTCATGTTTGTTTGAAACAATTGCTGTTTTAAAATTAGAACTATTTAACAATTGGTTCAGTTTTTTAATTATCTCTGTATAAAGGGCACCTATCCTGCTCTGCAGGCATCTAACCTTCTCAGTATTTTCATAGTGGGGCAACTATCCATATAGATAGGCATCTATCCTCAAAATTAATGTTTCACGAAAAGCAATTTTTTGGAAAATCTATATTTGATTTGTTAAAAAAAAATGAAAGTAATTTATCACAAAGGATTGAGTTAGCTAAGTAAATAAAAATTATTCCTATAAAATGTATATTTTATCTAATTAGGTGGCTATTTCAATAAATGGGGCTTCTATCCCGGTTTTACCCTATATGAATTGATCAATAAATATTTACATTTAGGTAAATACCGCTACTCAGCTTACCGCCGTATCCTGCACACAGCAGGGTAGGCAGAGGTAACCTATTGTTAAGACACTCCGTTCTTCGCTTACCCCTGAATTTATCAAGACATTACGTATTGAGAGGAGGAGCCCAGTGCCGGATTTCAGCCTTGGTGCCAGAGCGAAGAAATGAAAATATTTCTTAATATTCCATAATATTCTAATATTCTATAACATTCCTTCGAGTGGAGATCGAGCCCACAACCTTTACCTAAATAAAATAAACAAAAGAATTTGCTACTTACAGTTTTTTATTCGTGTACATGTATATTATCCAACTGTGGGACATCCGCATTGCATCCTCACGAGAGAACAGCTACTTAGTATTACTCGCTTGACTCCGGAGATTTCATCGGACGACAGTGAAAGTTACATTAAATCCATCCTGCTTTTTCTATTTCACTTTTAAGGAATTTCATTTTAGTATACGCCTTAAAGTCTAAAAAGATTGTTCTTAGTTCCGTATACTATGTTAGTGATCATAGTTAATATTTTAGTAATAAAGACAATGATATAACCCTTCTCGATTATGAACACGTGAAATAAAAATATTATAAAAAAAATTATAAAACAACAAATTCCAATAAAACATTTGCACACCAAAACATATGCTTACTTTAATAAAAGAGACTTGTCAACATTTTTTTTTAAATCAATTGAAGAATCATTATTTTTCTATTTTGGCAGTTAAAATTATTAAAAAAAAACTTAACAATATACGAACAACTTGCGTATATCTAATTTAAATAAACACAAGGTAGTACGTTACTAAAGTTAACCGACAATTTCATATTTTCTATGCAAAGTATAGCAATCATGGTGAAATTCGTCCACGCCTTGCATTTGTCGGGAAAGACGTGCATGACAAATGATAGTGATCTGTCTTCGATATAAACTGCCACGATGATAAAATATTGCAGCTACATTTACAAAATTACGTTTTTATTACCTGTGCTAACATGTAGCATCATAATTTAAATTCTATTTATAAACAAATATATGTATATTACATATTCGTTTATAAAATTAATCTTCCTATATATAAAAATCTGTAAATTAAGTAGCTAATGAAAACGACTTGTTAAAAATATCTTGACTAGTTGTTAAAGTTAATTCTGTTCTTATTATCTAAATGAAAAAAATGAAAGAAAATGATCCGTTTATAAGAGAAATGAGAACTTTAAATGTTAAGCACCTTCTTGCTCTATTGACTTCGAAAGAAAACATCCAAGCGGAGTCAACACACTGGCCATTATACATTTAATTTATTCACGATCACTCTTGATTATTGCAACTGAAGATCAGTTATTTATTGATTAATCTTTAATCTTTTTAAAAAAAATGTTCATTGGCTAGATGGATGAAGAAAATTCATTTTTAATCTTAAAAGAAAATAATGCATTTTTTTTTTAAGAGAATCACAAAGAACAAATTCCAATACTGGTGATGCTGTACACGTTGTACCTATTACCTAACGATAGAGATGTGTATGTACGTGTTAGAAAATGGCTATGGGCCAAATATGGAGCTAAGCCTATTGCAGGGCTTTGCCCTCGATGTGACTTTTACTTAAGTCTATACAATTCTCTTTGGGTTTTTTATATTCTTTGTTGCGGTCGATGGATTCCTTTAGTGATAAGTTATAAATTTATATATTTTTTTTGCTATATGCTTTATAGTTTATATAATCAGATAAATTCTATATACGTCAAAGAAAAGCAAATAAAACAAATTTTATAAAAAATTACCCAAATTGGTGGCACCGATTCTGAAATAAGGAATTTTAAAGAGAAATATGTAGGTACCTATCATTATTGACGAGGAAAATATTTTGGTAATTGTTTAGTTACATTTCCTTTTTAGTAATTATAATATTATTTTCTATTTAGATTTACTTTAAGTTTGCCCAAAGACATAACTTAGACTTAGTTTTTAAATCGGTTTTATGTTTTTAAGGTTCCGTTCCGGGTTCCGGGTTCCGCTTATTAAATTTGTTAGCTAGCATCTAGTAGACTAGTTAGTACTAGTCCAGAAAAATCTGGAAACTATACATTTGTGGTTAAACTCTTAAAAAATAATAGCCTTAAAAGGTGGCAAAATGTGGTATTAAAGCCACTAACTAGTTCAAGTGAGGTATCAGATTGGAGGGCTCTGGCTAAGCTAATATATAAAGCTTAAATTTCAGAAAGAGCACGAGACCTCCAATATTTTTTAAATTATATACTATGAATAAGAAGATTTTTCTCTTTGGTATTATTTTATTAACTATATATGATAATAAAATTTTCGTTCAAATATATTGTTAAATAAATGAAGTTAACCTACCTGTATAATAATCACTTACTCATTAAGGAAACGATTATTCTTTCACGCGATGCATTTGAAATGAATTTATTGGATTTCTTTAATTAATTAAGACTAACGATTGTTTATATATGTAATTATACAGTATGTATAAAATATAACCTTGAGGCCAGTCGTGGCGCAGTGGCACAAAGTGTGACTCTAAAACCGACTGGCTGTGGGTTCGATTCCCGAATTCGGCAGAAAGTGGAGAACGGAGTGTCTTAACACTATGTTCCCTCTGCCTACCTTGCTGTGTGCGGGATACAGCGTGCAGCTGAATTTTTTTATCCTTATTAAAAATCAAATGGCGCTGCATTGTGTCTTAAAATAATTTAAATTCTAATAACGGAACAGCCGCAAATATTTATCGATTTAAATGTTTCATTCAAATTTGCCATTTAAATTTAGTATTTCTATTGTGTGTCTATCTATAACCGAAAGTTGACGGACTAAGGTTAACCCGTCGAGCGTAAAGATCAAGGTGACTGAAAGACACCGAGGCGAGGACGACGAAGCTGCGGTGCGAGAAATATATAAAGTTTTAAATTTAAGTAAGTAGACGAATACTTTGTATTTAAATTTTTATATTTTCAAACAATTTTATTGAGTTTCACTATTATTGATTATTTTGTACATAATAAATATACAGCAATGGTTTATATATAAAATAGTAAAATAGGCACAAAGTGATTTTTAGGTATCCTAAGAGTAAAACGACCTTATCATGTACTAAGACTGCGCTGTCTGTCACCAGGCTGTGTATCTCGTGTTTCATGAATCGTGGTAGTTAGACAGTTGAGATTGTCACAATTTTATATAGATATGAAACCTTTCGTGAGCGAATTCGGCTCGCACTTGGCCGGTTTTTATTGTATTATTGAAATAGAAATATATAGTAAAATATTTATGAATCAAATATTATTTTTTATATTCATTTAGATTTTTCTCACTTGTTAAGATTTAGAGCACCTCACCGTGTAACGGATGTTAATACCATATTTTGTTATTATTCACATTTTTTAAACTATATGAATAAGTATATACGTATATAATATCGTATTTTCAAATGAGCGAGATAAATCAAAGCGACAAATATCACCCTCAGTCAACCATTGATCAATCTCGTTATGATAGTAAAATAAATTTTACTGCCTTAGCCTAACACACTGACATCTCTGAAGTCTCATGTTCCTATTTACCCCACTTAACAGAGAAGTTGCGAAATTTTACCACTTTGCCTTTAACTAGACTTAATACTAGTGTATGTAAGCAATAATTAAATAGTAGTCTAGGGTAATTTGTGGCGTGGATCTATATTATGATTATATTGAACAATAAATTGTATTTAAAATGATGTATCGTATATGTATGTATATATAACATAACTAATGTTTTATTAACATTTTTGTTGGATTTGATAATATTTTTTTATTTAACCGCTTTGATTTTTCATTGTCTCAAACATCAACGTAAGTCAAAACTTTTGCAAACAAAAAACTTATCTCCCCATTATATGGTTCGTTATGATATTAAGGTCAAAAATATCACACGATTATTAATAATTAAATCAATTATCCCATAGAGGCGGCAAAATCAATGATGAATATTAATTATTGATTTTCCATCAATTGGTTATCCTATCGTTGTTTACATTTTAAAGACAACAAAATTTGACTCTTGAGAGTAAAGTAAAAAGTAAAAGTAAGAACAACAACACCCATTGACTACAAATTTTATTTTAATTTCTTTGAAATAGTTGTGGTCTTTTATATTTCACCAATATATAAAGAAATAGTTATAAAAACAAACATACGTATATATTTATTATACGTTATCATTTTGTAAGATGAAAAATCGCTCATATGGACATGTATTTGTTATCTTATTAAGGGAGCGGGGAAATGACTCATACTGTTTGCATTTTTTATGCATGATACAACTAGTGACCTTTAAAGATTTTCGACTTTTACTTGTTGTCTTGGAGTCACCTAAAGTAAGCTGCCATCAATAAAAGCGGAAAATATTTTTTTTATATGTACGTTTTTTTATTAATATAAAACTCTTTACATATACTTACTTGTTGTAATGTGTATGTGTTGTTATTTTCAGCATGCAGCTTCCCGTCACTCGGTCAGCACTGCAGGTTAGGCAAAAGGAACCTTATGTTAAAAACGTAATGTACCAGAGCGAATTACTGAAAACAATTTAAATATACTAAGTCGAGATCGTATCCACAACCACCTCGTTTACAGTCAGACGCTGTTCACTGCGCAACGACAGCTTGAAAAAAACAGTTCATGGATTATTTCTAAATGTATTAAGAGACATGAGAACTGTGTTCCCACAACTAAAATGCAAGGCAAAAAGATTCAGAAATTCTTAATTAGATTCACTTTAATCTGCTATTCGTTTATTTTGCACTTCAATTGATCCAATTATTTGTGATAATTGGAGACCTGCAATAAAAGATTTTAATATAAATAATATATATAAAATGATGATGATTTTAATTTAAATAAAATGATCTTGTTGATATGTGTACAGAAAATAAAGAATTTCGAAACAAAACACACATATATCATGATTTAGACATTATATCATAGGGTTATTTACTTATACTAAAAGTACTATAGCTAGTACTATTATAGAATAGCTCTATATAGCGTGAAAAATACGTTTTCCATAAATATTGGTTATTTTGTAGGTTTATCTGTAAATAAACAGTATAATTATCTTATCGGTTATGCGGCAGGCCGCGTGGTGGGGAAGGGGGGTGTGACGTTCCGTTAGCCCGAACTCCGAAGCAGCAGCCACAGCTGATTTCACATGTCTGTGACCGCACTGTCGCGCGCTCGCTTTGCGCTCCGAGCGAAAATGCCGATTTCGTAAATACAATTCTCGTCCGTATAACCCTTTACATAGTGAATGGTGTGTTTCTTTTATATGATTTATCGATATCGATAAATATTATCAACATAAACTGTTGGAAAGGAACGCATTCGATCTCCAGTGCGTCGGTAAGTGTTGTTTTTTTACTTAAATTGTGTTATTAATTTTAATGGGCAATATTCTCTCACGATACCGCTTTGAAAGAACCGGGTAATGTTTTTGAATGATCTTTGATTGTTCGGAAATTGCTTGTGTTTGAAGTTTTTGAATGTATTTGCATTTATATTTATTTTGGAAGAAGCTTTCTATACAATTTCTTACTTGGTTAATTGTAATATTATCGTAAAAACAACGTATTTAATTAGCTATAAAACAATAAAAAATAAAAAGATCCGAATACCAAATATGTTTTACTTAGGAGTATCTTTTATAGAATTTTTTATAAAAATATATAATACACTTACAAGAATGCTATAGGTACTTTTTGTATATTATTCGATCAGATAATCTCAGATTACAAATTGTTTATACTTTGATAAAATAGGGAACTTTTTCATAGCTACTGCATATATATAGCATTTGAATATATATAGTAAGCCTAGACATACTCAAATATTTAATTCCAATAATATCCCATTAATACACGTCAAACTGACAACCTGCTTTGTTTGAAGTCGGTTAAGAAGCCATATTTCTTGTTTTGATTATTGCTTCCTTAACTTTTTGAAACATATAATAGGTACAACATAATGTTGTACCTATTATATATTTCCTATTGTATCTATTATATATGTTGTTATACCTATGTTGATATCTGTAGGTACAACTTAAACACAAAAAATAATAATGACAAAATCAATACTATTGTAAAAAACTACTAAGTTAGCTTTTTTATATGTCATATGCACAGAAGAAGGAATTCTCAAATATTCAAAATGCTAAAATGAAGACAACAGTAATCCTTAAAGGAAAAGTGTCTCGAGCTTAAAACAATATAGGTTTTGTTACTTTTGTTATTGCTTATTTTTAAGTACTTCCCAGTGGACAGAGAGAAAATTGAATGACGACGGGTTTCACTTTTCGCCAAAATTAATAAATGCTAAGTTAAAAATAGCTTCATGCTAAATTTATAATAGTGGACCCACATCGCATTTCATTAAAGTCACTCAGAGAAATATTACATACATATTATGTACTTAACCCGACGTCATGGGATTTGGGTCTGAGAGACCCGACACATTATATTTCGTTTATAATTCAGTTTCATGATCTTATACGTGTAACAATGCCGTTCTTATCAGTAGCTTAAGCTATTGAGTTGTTCTATTCATCACTGGAGGAATAGTAATTATACGAGATAGTATTACATTGAAGCAAAAGAGAACGACATTGTTGATATTTGTCGTTATTCTTGTAATCCTCCAAATAATTATATAGAAATATTTTTCTTTTATTTATTTACGTGTAACTCCCAAAAGAAAACCACATTTGTAAATAAATATAGAAGTAACGGATACTATTTATAAAAGGATATAAGACCCACTCCGCAGTCCGTGTAACAGTTTTCCACCCCCATGACCGCTGGTTAAGCATTCATCGAATCAAGTCTGAAGAGCCCTACGATGACGCTCGCAATAACAATATTTAATTATGTTATTGCTTATTAAACCTCGTTCATCCAAGGTATTTACAGTTATGTAATATTTTTGAAGTGTCCCATGTCGTTAATAATATAATACAATCATCACATTTAAGTAACGCATGTGTTTTGAGGGCTTTTGTGGCACAGGGTCACTGTGTGTAAACCCGACTGGTGTGGGTTCGATCGGTGGTTTCAAATTTATATTTTCAATTCTTCACTATCGTTTTGTTCAGGCCCATTTTCCACCGCAGAATTCGGCGGAAAATGGGAAACGGAATGTCTTAACACTGGGTTTCTTCTGCCTACCATGTAGTGTGCGGGATACAGTGTGAAACATGTATTTAACGACAACATGAAAGGTACCTATATACTCGTAAGTATTATTTAAATATCATCGTGAGAAGTAAAAACAGCGGCGTTTAGTCATTAACCAAAAAAACCGGTTTAACAACAATGCAGTTTTGATATAATGTAATATTGACCTTGCTGCTATGCTTAAGTAATAAGTCAATTTATAGCACATTTACGGAGCACGTACTTGTTGCGTAAACAGATAATTATAGGAGTTTTAGAAGCCACAATAAGCGCTATCTGTATATTTTTGAACATGCTAAACACTGTAAAATGATTACGAGATGAATAACAACTTTATTTTGTCAAAAATATTTTTTTTTGTATAAATATGACCGACATAGTGGCTGGTTTCCTTAATTATTTATCCTCATATATATATAGGTAATCACGTAATGTGTTAATTAATAATCTATAATCTATTCAATTCGGCAGAAATGGGGGTCACGGTGTGTTTTAGCACTGTGTTGCCAGGTTTCCTCTGCTTAAAGCTAAAAAAAATCTATAATTATCAGAAAATTGAGGAGGTTTGAATTAAAAAAATCATTTATATTATGAATAGTCTATATACTGAGGAAGTCTTATTAGGTCACCTGCATCGTTTCATATGACCCAATGTATCTTCGATCAGAGCTGCCTGGTGTCATGTGAACACAACTCTTAGCTATATTCATTTGAAGCGGCAAGTATGGCTACAAATCTTAATAAAATAATATTTCACATAAGTACATAACTTTTTGTGTACAAGGAACATATTTGTTACTGAAAAACCGCGACTTTTAGTCCTCTAAGCTAGTCCAACCTAACTGTTTGCTTTTCTATAACACGTTTGCTTTAATGTACCTAATATATAATATAATTTTTAAAATTTATATTTAATAATATGAGATGTTTCGTTTCATATGTGTTTTAATTGTGTTAATATAACATAGAATGCAAAATTCCTACATAACAGTAATTATCACATCAAGAAAGACACGTTCAATTCAAAATGAAAATACGAAAATTGTACAAATATATACATTGTTGAAAAGACAAACGTATATTTACTTTTAATTTTAAAAAATAGTCTTAATGATGAAGTGAAACGCGCCGTTGCGGAAAACGCAGTCGTCGCCGTGCGCAAGATTGTTGCGGATCTAATTGTCAAAGTGCGACGCGACGTCACTGAAGCGAGCTCCGTGACCATGATCCGCGACTAAACGCCGGAAAATGTATAGCGAACACTACACGACAAACTGCCAACATACGAAATAATGGCCTAGGAAGCACATCTTCATCAACCTTCGTCGTAAATTGCTTATTCTATTCTGTATTCACCAAGAACAATGTTGGGCGCTCAACTGTGAAATGAACTGTTGAAGAAACATTGACATTTGATGCTTGATATTGTAAAAATGTCATTACCGCAAATGCATATTTGAAACTTGATTATGGCACTTTATGTGCAATACCTTTACAATTGAAAAAGTTATAATTTGTTTCGTATTGTTTTTAATTCGAGCATTGGTCGCGGTCGCGCAAAGTGGCCCGCCGCGCCGGCCGATACACCGATACGTTACGGCAGTTGTCAATCAGAGCGAGAGGCTGATGTTGATGCGCCTATACAATCGCAAGATAACGACCTCGATATTCTAAGAGATTTCTTTTTACCGAGGCACTCGTTTAGCTTTGCATAATCTGCTTTTGGTAGAATTAGTTATGAAACTATATCTGGGAACAACGGCAAGTACTAAATTGGACTGTATAGAAACGAAACAGAGTATACAGTTAAAAGTTAATTCATAAGGTAATTTGAATCGTAAATTACTAACAATTAACGCTGACTTAATGAAGTTGGAGCGTTTGTGTTGATATTTTTATTGGGGCAGAATACATCACGAAATGAGAGTGTTGATGTTTAAAATAAATTGTTATTTTATTTCATATTGTATTCTTTTTCTTTTTTTGCTACTTTATTTTCGTCATACAAAATGAATAAAACCAGGAAATTACACTCAAATTTTTAAAAAAATCATGGAAGTGACTATATCTACTTTCGTTCAGGTTGAAATCCTGCAACATTTCATTAATTATTAAACGAAACTTAACAAATAATTATTTAATAAGCTAATTACAGTTATGTAATTTTGGATGTGTTCAAGTATATTATAGACCGTAATGATTTAAAACTATATTGAGATCTTATAAAAACTAAATAAAATGAGCATGAAAATGTTTATTTTGAGCCCGTATACTCTACAGTAGTGAGTTTGACTTCAATCCGGAGGATTTAATATTTTCATTTCCTAGCTACCAGAGCTAGACCTAGCGTTCAGTTCCACCACTTAATACGCAATATCTCAAAAATTCGTCGGAAAATGGGGAACGGAAATGTCCAAATGGTAACGGAGTTTCCCTCTACATAGCGTGCTGTGCTGTGCGGGATACAGCGTGAAGCTAAAAAAGAACTTTATAAATTAAAGACTTTCCAGGAAGGAATAAATAAATAAACAATCCTGGCTGCAACTACTATATGGTGGTTTGTCATATTCCACCTTTAACAGGTTAGGTACAAAGAAAGCTAGTGTTAAGACACTCCACTGTCCGCTTTCCGAACGAATACGAGTTGTTGATTGAGTAGTATGCCCGCCCAAGCGTGAAAATGAAAACAATCCAATTCCCCGGGTGCGGAGCAAACCTACAGCCGCCGCGCTTCCAAAGCACTGTGATGGTCTCAACTGTAAGTTTAAATTAGTTGTTAAATGGACGGAGTTTACATATAATAATAAAAATAATATAATAATAATTGTATATATTCTAAATATAGATATGTAATAAGAACTATATAAAAATATATTTTCATAAAATAAAAGATTTTTACTGTAATGATGGCTGCTGTTACTACGTTTTTGTACCACAAATCTATCCCATGTGAAACAGATGTAAAAGTAATGGATTTTTGATTTGTCTTTAATTTCAATGTTATTATATCTAATATTTCGATGTGTTGAATCTAATTTCGCATTTATTGTGATATTTTTTTTATTGTTATTTTAGAAATTTGATAGGAATTGTGTGCATTATGACTTGTGATGTTCTTTGGAAGTTAAATTATTTATTTCATCATTATTTTTTTTATTGCATGTATGTTTTAATATTAATAATAAAAAGTGCATAATTTTAAAATTTTAATATAATTTTACATATTTTTATTTATGTTACGTATACGTGTGCTTTGCTGTGAATGTGATTAATTATAACCAACATAAGATAAGTAGCTATAGTTCATTAAAAAAAAATTTAAAACATTTGATGAAGAGTTTTCAAATATTTAACATAAACAAATGTCAACTTTATTAATAAGTTATATTATATACACGTATAGTATTTAATAGACCAAAAAATAATTTGTTACGGCATCAATTCACCTATTTAATGAGATAATACCTAATAGGTTAGAATTTCGTGAAATCTATAACACGTTTTGAATTTAAATGTTGATGACTACATAATATTACATAAGGTATTTTAATCAGGTTTGTGTTTGCATAGTCTAATATATGCATTTTAAAATGTAAACGAGCAACAGATTTTTTTCAAACTGTATCCTGCACATAGCAGAGGGAACCTGGGAACATAGTGTGAACACACTCCATTCCCATTACGACAGTTCTGTTCTCTACATTCCGCCGAATTCTGGAGGCGTGCTGCGTGTCGGAATTCAACACTGCACTTTTTCTCGTGACCAGAGCGAGTAAATGAAAATATTTCATTGCCATTGGAGTGGGAATCGAAACCACCACCACCGTTGCAGTCGCCTCTCACTTGTGCCTCTGCGCCACGACGGCCTAAAAAAAATTGCATATGCATATAGATACACATTAAATATGTGACATATTTACCTACTTTCATTTATATTTTATATTTTTTTAATTATAATATTGTTAATAATAAAAAAAAATGTTACAAAAGTATATAACGAAAAGACGTAAATGTCTTCACCCTGTCATGGTTTCTAATTCACGGAAACGACCTATAACCCCATTGTCAGAAACTAGTTCAAGCAATCTAGTGCAAGCCCTAATACCGTGGCGTGTTGACATCGATGTTATAGACCTTTTAATTCTATTAGTGCTTCAATTAATTTTGAACAAAAACTTATCTCTTAGTTAACTATCCAAGTTTCACAATTTTTTATTATAAAAAATTATGAAACTTGGATAATAATTAAAATCAGCTTCAAGCTGTATCCCGCAGCTGGGTAGGCAAAGGGAACTAGTGCTAAGACACTCCGTTCCCCCTTTCCATTGAGTGGTTTTTATTTTTTGTAAATGTTTACGTTATTCTCTTTTACACAATAATAAATGTATATTTTTTTATACAATTTTATTTTATACGTCTCCCGCATTTTGAGGAATATATAGAGAATTTGGTGATAAATGACCTAAGTTATTTTTTTTTACGTAAAGTACATACGTATGTGCTGGGTCTCTAACCGTAAAGCATAAAACTACAGACCCCCAGATCCGGCTTGCATCTACTTAACCAATTAGTTAAAAGAACATACGGTACGTTTTCCAAATTGAATCGCAGCACGCAACTTATGTCAGATACAGGTCAATTCTGTCACAATTTTGTTTAAAAATTTTAACAAGTTTTAGGGCGGAAAAGGTACTTTAATGAATGTATAGTATACGACTTTTGAAACATCATGGTTGAGTGGTATACATGCTCTAAAAATTCCATACAAATACATAATATACATATACATACATACATACGTTCGTAGTACAGTATACAATCGGCTAATGTAAATTGTCATTGAAGCATTTTCCCCATAGGTGTGTGAATTGGGACCTAACAATAGAGACATTGTTAAGTGATTTTCCTGCAAGATTTAAATCTAAACGTCGCATGAACTTTTCTAATATAATTTATTTAATACTTAATATAAATAAATAATACTTTCATAAGTAGCTTAAATTTCTTTAATGACTACGACATGAAAAATTGACGTTTTTCAAGAGTTGCGTAAAGACAACAGAGATGCGTAAAGATAAAGAGTATTAGGTTATCTTCAGAGCTATTTTGTTCAACTCGATTTTAATCCTTTTTTCAGATAAAAAATAGGCTGCAAATAACTAGCAAATATGTATCTAAATAGTAAATTGTGTTCAAATATTTATACTTACATTAAAATTGCTTTTTAAATATTAATGTTAAAATGAACAGTAAATTAAAGAAATGTGGGTAGTTTTTTGTGAAATCAAATAGTTTTTTCATCCGTGTAATATCATTCGACCGTTACATATTTAAACATAGGTAGATACTATATTTAAATTTACTTAAATAACTTATATACCTAATGATAAACTTGGCGTTGAGTTCCGCGACTCAATGAGTGACTTGACTGTTAATGTAAAGCTATAAGAAGATTAAATAAACAAAATTGTATCTTTAATCCTTCCCTATTAAATAATTAAGTGAAAGTTCGTCCATGCCCTATAAGTCTTGTAATAGAAAGTCCTAGTTTGTAAGACAAACGCCAAACAACATTCAATTTAGTGCGCTTAGCAGTACCTGTACCTTATCTGTATATTCAAATTAATTTTGAATATACAGACAACCAATTGCCTTAGTAGAGTAGGTAACAGTTATTTCAGCCTATAGATAAGAAAATATTTTTGATGTTAGAAGAAATCGTCGTGCAGGGACACAAACGTACACACACACAAACGCACTTAGTGGCTGTAAAATCGACTGATTATGGGTTCTATCTCCAATCGAGAAAATTAAATATTTAATTACATTTACATTTTCATTTTATCGCTCTAGTGTCGAAGCAAAGCGCGGCGTTAAGTTCCACCACTCAACACGTTATGCCTCCAGAACTTGGCGGAAAATTAGGAACGGAGTGTCTTAACACTAGGTTCCCACTGCCTACTTTGCTGTGTGCGGGATAGCGTCGAAATCTATCGAAATCTATGTAAGCTTAATATAGAACATATATAGGAACATATCTGATATTATGTTACTTCGTTAATAATCGCCTTAAGTTTAGCACTATCACTATATTTCATAATTTTGTGAAAAGTATAGAAATATAATCACATATTATGTTTTTCACAATGTAAATGTTTAAGATCTATTGTTGTTAGTTGAAAATTGAAAATTGAAAATTGTTAATTGAAAAGAAAAATCATTTGTTATTTTTATTTCTTTCTCTTTTCGGAAAAATATAATGTATTTTTATACTATAAATCACAAAATCTAGTTAAGAATAATTTAATATAACTAAGTTATAACTAAAGTGGACACAGAAGTGAAAGATACTTAAAACAGATGCCGAGCTGTTAAATAATTCATGATCTCTTATAACTAAACATTTGCCTAATTTGATTTTTATTCACATCAATAATTTTAATTATTCACTTTTTTATATACGTAACTTCTTGTTAGTAAAGATTGTTGTAGTGAGCGACACCTAATAGCTATAAAAGTAGGATGATCAGGCTATTTATATGATAAATTATTCTATCTTAGTAATATCCATACGTCTATTATACGACTATTTTTTACAGTGTACGTATCAGTAGTCAGTAGATCACATACTGCATTCTGTGTTTTCATCCACATGTTTGTTATGAACGCCAAAATATTTTGCGATTAACATTTACATAATATTTGTATATATTAACAATTGAACAGTGTCACAAAAAAGCCATTGTGCTTTGTGTAAAATTTCAAAATTTGATCGATAGAATTTAGTAGTACCTAAAGAAATTGGAGAGTGTATATGTATATAATATATATACATTTCTTGATAATTGTCTTGCAAATACTTAAACAGTAACAATAACAGATAAAAATATCGCAAGAGATACTATAATGCAATAATTTTAAAATTAATCTTTGGCACCTCTCTTTCGAGTGTCATCTACAATTACCTACGTCGTGATCTTGAGCAAGGCTGAACAACATATAATCTTGTTAATGTAAAAACAATAGCTTAGTCAAGGTCCAGCCTTCACGAGTCACATGTCGCAAGGTGACGGCCAGGGATTAACTTTCATACAGTGACACGTTTTGCAGTGGTGTGAACGGACACAAGGAATCCCTTGAAAGTGCGTAGTTAAGAAACCGTTTTAGTTCTCCGTGTAAGTCTAAATATAGCCTTATCGTATTACGCTTATAGGTTTTCATCGTTGAATTCACTGTAAATTGGTACAAATAACTTAACCGCAATAACGAAACATATTTGATTAAATATTAGTTACATTCTCTATAATAACAAAGTTACATAGAAAGGGGAATTCTTTGTTAACTTCATGTCATATACCGCACACAAGACAACCTAGTGCCAAGACACTTACATTATAAAACTTCCGATCCCCACTCTCCGCTGAATTTTCGAGACATTGCATGTTGAGTGGCAAAACTCAACGCTATGCTGTGCCTCGTTACTAGGGCGAGAAGAACGAAAATATTAAATATTTCATTCCCCCGAGTCGAACCCACAACCATCGAGCTTACAGTTGCACGTTAGTGACTATGTGACATAAAAATTTACTGATGTTGTAGCTACTTCCTGTAGATATTAAAATATGAATTTAATTTTTGAAAAAAATCTAGACAAGAGTATTTGAAATCACTAAAAGATAAAATAAAACAAAATTTCCCTTTTAGAAAACAATCACTATCGACATTCATCATAATTCTAAAAGACATACCCATTTGATAAAAAAATCTATAGTGATCAATATACACAGTGTGGTGCATATTGTACTACTATACCTATACCTATATATGAAAGGTAATAAAATAAACGTCATTACGCAAGCAGGAACCGCGGTTCAATGGTAAAGTTCATTAAATCAAACATATTGTGCACGTCCATTTTGGTGGGTTATTGAGGTAATCGATTATTTTTTATGCGACGAATATATTTCCGTAATACGTGAATAACATTTTTTATGCATATAACGCCAAACGCCTAAATTTGTATAAGGAAGCTAATGTGTTATATTGATTATTTCATCGATAGTTGCTGACCCCATTATGTGGTATTTCGCGTAATCATATTCGCATTAGAAGATTTGTATAATATTTCGGTTTCGTTCTGCTTTGCTTTACATTTTAAAGAATATTAAGTTAATTACGTGACTTCTAATAATATTCAATTCTCATTTAAATTCGTATGAATGTAGTTTGACTGTGAATCCAAGAAATAAGTTAAATTTAATGGTCGTTATCGCCACATGCTTACTGAGAAGCAACTGTATAAAACTTAATATAAATTAAATCTAGTTTGAGTGAAATATTTACGACAACAGGACGTATTCTACTAACCATCAAACAACTGTTGGTAATTTTGAATACAATTTTTAAAAGAATATGAATTATTTATTTATAATATTTATTATAAATAAATATTTCATTACGTACTATAATATTTTATATGAACATTGTGAGCATCTTCAAAGAAACGCAATAATATATGCATCATTGGATTTTTGCAGAAAAACGGCGATATATTACCGTTAGATACATTAGAGCCGCAGAATCAAGCGCGAAACGCTAAGATAAATAAGCAGTGTTAGGTATTCAATACTATCAATATAATAATTTATTAATTTAAAAAACATGTTAAAATTAAAATATTATTAATTATAAAATAATAGTGTCATAAGTGTATTAATAACTAATAAGGTCAACAATTAAACTACTTTGAAGACAATTTTTTTTTGCAACATTATCTACATATATATTTATAATGTTATTATTATTATGAAAAAAAAAATTAATGAACATTTCAAATTATAACGTTATAGTCCCTGTATAACAGATTTAGTAACATTAAAACAAATAAGTACATTTCTAGTAATGTTTTAAAAATTAAAAAATTATATTTTTTATTAAAAAAATTAACCGTCTCCAAAACTTTACTTACGTTTAGCTTAAACAAAAATATACATAATAATATTTTAATTACTTTAAGAAAATTGAATAATAAAAAATGGAATTTAATCATTAGATCCTAACTTGATGGTACTGGTACCAATATGAAAGTACGGCCTTTCAAACAAAAAGTTAAATACACAAATGACGAAAAAATCGACGTGGCTAAAATAAAAATATCTATAGTTAATTATTAATATATAAAACACCTCTTTTTCGAAAAAGGAAATCGGTTAAAAGACGTTTTTTAAAATTATACTTTAAAATATGCTCCTCATTTATTTTTTACTATCAAAAACTTGAAAATAAAACAGTAATATAATAAAGTGTTTTCTTCTTTATTAGAGAGTTGAACCCATGACATCTTTGACATATACGATCGACTATGTATATAAGCTTAGATGACACTTGTACAAATTTTAATATGTATATAGTATATTAATGATAAATATCGTAGAATCGAAATCAATTTGTCTGTTAATTATTAAATAGAGTTTAAAATACGAGCTAGCAATTAAACCATATATATATATATATATATATATATATATATATATATATATATATATATATATATATATATATATATATATATATATATATATATATATGAACTAGTAATTAAAAAATGTGTAATTTTACGTTACTTAAATTGACATTCGCAAACAAATACAACAAACAAAAGAATAAAACGAAACACCTCCATATTTTTAAAGCGTTAACTTTATTTTTATGAAAGAAACAAAACTGTTACGTGACTGCGGAGTAGCATAGAAATGAAAAAAAATCAATTTTTTCTGCTTTAGCACCATGGTCGGTTTTAATTAAATTGTATTAGGTTTTGCCTTTTATCGTGAAAAAGAAAGTAGTACTTTCTAGTTATGGCGGTAACGAAGTATCAGTCGTGTTGCCATTATTTTAAAGACATCCACTTTTGTCAATGGAGCCGTTCTTTTGAACTGATTTGTGTTTCATTTTAGTTGCGAGTCATCGATAATGGATTCATTTCACTCTAAAGCAGATAGATCATAAATAGATAGATTTAATGTGATAGTCATTTCAATTTATAAGTAATTATTGAATTAATAATTAATATTAATTTGATTTTAATAATTAGAAAACAGGATATCCTGTTTTCTAATTATTATATAATAATTTTAAATTAATTATTTTAAATTATATAGTTTTAAATTAATTATTTTAAATTTGGTTGATTTATCAACGTCCAGATGGAATTAAACTTCTGTAAATTAAAATATTCATTTAAGTTTTTTTTTAAATACTTTTAACAATAACATACAAGCACCTTCTTTGTAGCTCGTAATAATAACACGAGTGCTTCAAGGTTGCGGTTTCAGTTGCACGTGAGTATATGCAAATGTGTAAAACTTAAACATGGTTTGTGGACTGGCTATTTTATAAAATACTATATTCTCATCATTAATTAGTAAAAATCAATTGAAAATTGCTTTTAATTAAATGCAATTTGTTGCTTTTACAGACATCATGCCAGTGTATATTTTTACTGAACTTATATGAATACTTGACATTTGTGTTAAGTTGTATGTAGATTAAGTTGATAAAAGTAAGTTTGGTTGAGGCCTCTAATCTCAGTAACTACTGGTTTCAATCAAAACAATATTTTTGTGTTAGTTAGTCCAATTGTCGAGGAAGTCTAGCCTGTTTTTTCCTCACTTTAATCGTCAATATAAACCAATCGTCCAATTTCAACGGTCAGATGCCCCTCCAGGACTTAAAAAGTGCCGAATGTTACACAATGTACATAATTCTCACTTATTTCTTTTTGGAAAGTATAAGTAAAAACTAGTACTTAATTTTTTTAAACTATGATTAAGTAAGGGTAATGGTTTAACTAACCTCATATAATAATGGGAAACTTATATTTTTTAAGCGGGTTTTGAACCCGCACCTCTTTCTAATCGTCCTAGACACGACGGACAAACCGTATGGCTTAGTGGTCAGAGCGCTTGGATGGTTGGGTTGAGCTGGGTTGAAATTCCGCTACATTTTTTACGTACGTAACTTATACACGTTTCCCATCTAATTATATCTCTCTTCTATGTGTACAATAACACTTATAATAATGTTTAAAAATATCCTGATCTATGTCATGTTAAAAGAAATCCAAACATCGTACAAGATAAAAATTTTAGTACACACATTTTCTTTATTATACATTTAAATATAAACGA
Source organism: Heliconius sara (assembly GCA_917862395.2). Taxonomy (NCBI): domain Eukaryota; kingdom Metazoa; phylum Arthropoda; class Insecta; order Lepidoptera; family Nymphalidae; genus Heliconius; species Heliconius sara. The sequence continues at coordinate 15,890,792 of OU860789.1, read as the reverse complement.
TATAATTATTAATAATAAAATTAAATATAAAATTGTATTGCTAGAAAGTTACACTCACTTTTTGGAAACGTTCTTTATATCTTGAATACTTTAAGACTTAAACAAATACCTACTTTAGTACTAAGTTTAGTCTACTCTTTATGCACATATTTGTTTCCTTTTGCTCAACCGATTCAAAAATAAACCTGTACATTATTTTATAATCAGCTTCATGCTTTATCCCACACACAGCAGGGTAGGCAGAGGGAACCTAGTGTTAAAACACTCCGTTCCCCACTTTCCGCCAAGTTCTGGAGGCATTACGTGTTGAGTGGCGGAATTCGGCGCCGTGCTTTTGCCTCGACAACAGAGCGAATAAATGATAATATAACTGTAAATAAATATTTCATCTCTTCGGGTGGGGATCGAACCCACAACCAGTCGATTTTACAGTCACACCTTGTGCCCCTGCGCCACGACTGGCCACATTATTTTTTATCTCTACTTAAGCCGCCGCTTTCAAAAATATATATGTTATCATTAGTTTCAATAATATATTATTATTATTTTGTATTATAAATTTTCAAAATATCAAAGTGTATTTAGACATTTTATATGTGGGTCACTTTAAAAGGTCCTACACTTCTTATCTTATCTTTCATTTATACATTTAGAAAGTAATTTCTTTTATAAAATGCAAATAAAAAGTGTAGCAACCCAAGGTAAGACGAATAATACGTTGACCCTGTACTCTAAGAACTACAGACATATTAAGTTTAAGTTACGGAGTTATAGGGCTTCATAAAACTTGTAACGTTTAAAACACGTCATCTTGTTAGCGTCATTTGTTAGAACGTTCCTTACTATAATATTATATTAATTATTAGCTTATTACAATTCTCTTCTCTAATTATCTTAAATAGATTTCCTATTCCAGTTCAGTGTAAGCACATTGTATAAATAGCGACTATTTTATGCTTATTAATATATTTTTTAGATAAGAATATACTTTTAAACATATTATTACTTTTACATAGTAGGAATAAACCAAAAAGTTTGTAATAAAACCAAAAAAATTGTAGTTTAGTTTACAATTAACAGCATCATACAATATTTGACCACATTCTTATATTGGTCACTTTAGTACTTAAAAAATATATATTATATAACGAACCATATCCAGTAAAAAGGAGGACAAGCCAATTTATATGAAAATAATTTAATAAAAAATGAAAAGAAAGTGAGGAACTGATACGCCTCCTAAAACTTTGAGACGTAGTTTCTTGTTTTGTTCAATTCCCCATACATATGTTTCTTTGGTTTGTGTGGCATAAATGGCCACACCAAACAAGAAACTATCAATCTTACCGAATCGCTATATCATGTGCATGTTTTATAATAATAATTATACGTCACTCCAGCGGTGATTACTATACCTGTAATGGCAGTGGTGTATAGAGTATGCTTTGAATAACTTGACAGACTATCACTGAAGTGTACCAACTGTTCCGCTAGTCATCTAGCTAATTATCATTTTTTGAACATATTATATGTTACAAAGGTCCACTACATAGTATTAACGTGTGTATTTAATATAGATTAAACATCAAGAGCTTGAAAATTCGAAAATTTTATCTTTATCCGCCTGGTTTTAATTTAAAACCGAATTTAAAAAAAATCTTAATACTGAACTGATCACCACAAAAATAAATAAAAGAAATATAAAACAAAAATTTAAAAAAAACACGACCGCTTATGACATTGTAGCAAATGCATTTAAAATATCATTACGACAATTTACATTACGAATTCATTATATTTTATGCAGTATATTTTTTACATTTTTAAAGTGTTAATAATTAGGAAAGAAAAATACTTATTTAGAAAACGTATAACAATTTAAAATTTAAAAACGTTTTCTAAATAAGTATTAAACTCGAGAATGTTCAATGACTATTATTAAGTAATTAAGTTAATATAGTATTTTAATTCTGTCGAAATCTAAGTAGGCAAAAAACATTTAAATACCATATTTGTTTCTTTGTTACCCGTCTACCACAAGGCAATGGCAAGAATCAAAAAACGATTTATCTTAATTACAATCGTATCAATACTGGGAACCCTACATCCCCTGTATCTAAACGTCGACATGACAAACAATAGCCATACTTAGCGACAGGGCGTGAGACTCTTATATATCATTAACATAAAATTACGTACATGAGAAATACATTGACCCCCTAAGCTTCGATAGATATCTATGAAAGGCATTCTGAATTCCTTCAAATTAATTACAGGTGCTACTCTTAATTACAACGATCTAGATATACAATATTGTGTTGTTGAGATCGAGAATATTGTGTTGTTGTTACGTGAAGAAACAATAGCGTCAGAGTGAGGTTGTCGGTTAAAAATGATTATAAACACGTAATTAGACACTACGACCGCGGTATAAAGTTGCTAATTTCATATCGAGTCGTATACCGTACAGTATACACTTGTTTACATATCTGTCATTAATATCTAGGAAACGAATGCAAGCGTGTTCGTGCTTGAATAAACGAAACCAGTTCCTGAATTTGTTGGAGGTCGAAGCGACTGACCAACATTTGCTATGTCAAATTGTTTTTATTAGTTTTAAATAAAATATTGAAATAAAAAAAATCTATGTGTATTCATTTTTATTATTTATATAGAATATTTACATTTTTATTATTCATATAGAATTTCTACATCTACCTGCTTATTTATATTCTTAACATTATTTTAAATTATTATAAAATACTATGAGTATACTATGAGTATATAACTAGTTTTTATTTTCTTGATATTTTTATACATTACATTAAATTTTATTTTAATTTTATTGTGTCTTAATTCCTTCTTGAATATTCAGTACGTGGAACCACATACTGTATATTCAGTGTATACAGTATGTGGAACAGTTGCAACACATTTACAATGCAATTTTTCCTTCCTTATAGTTTAATATTTCTATAAAAACGTTGAAATTCATTGATTCCTTAATTGTTTTTCATAGCGAGTTAAATACACAACACGAAAACATTCATTCAATCGAATCAATTCTATACTAATAATATAAAGCTGTTTGGCTGAACGCTCTTACCTCAGGAACTACTGGTTCGAATTGAAAACGTCTTTTTGTATTCTACTTAGTACTTACCAGAGCAAGGAAACAAAAATATTCAATATTTCATTCCCCAAAGTCCCGCCACTTATCATATACCCCGAAAATTCAACGGAAAATGTGTAACTTGAGTGTCTTAACACTATATTCTCTCATCTTACACGGCAATATGCTGGATATAGCGAAACAATAATTTCTTTATATCATGTTAAAAGGCAATGACTAATTTGCAGGTGTTGTTATAGTTTCGTGATATAAACAGTGAAAGTGTCGCCGTCGTACGTCCGTCCGTCGCGAGTGTTTCGCATGAAAATATTTTAATGCCAACATTACGTTGTATTGTGACTAGGTAGCTAATTATGATTGATGTCATAATTTAATTTGATTGAAATACTAAGCTAGTCAGCTAGTTTAAATTTTATATATGTATATATGACCGTATCAAGGCCAGTGGAGGCGCAGGGGCACAAAGTGTGACTGTAAAACTAATTGGTTGTGGGTTCGATCCCCACTCGAGGAGATGAAATGTTTATTTAATAAGTTCTTTGATTTTCACGATTATTATACATTTTAAATGAAACTAATTTAACCGGATTAATCGCGTATATTTAAGTTTTTACATTTTGGAAACCCGACGTTTCGAACTTTGCAGTAGTCCGTGGTCACGGGTAGACCCGTGTCTAGGAGGTCTTAAATATACGCGATTAATCCGGTTAAATTAGTTTCATTTAAAATGTTTATTTAAATTTATATTTTTATTTTTTTCGCTCTGATGTCGAGGCAAAGCGCGACGTTGTGTTCTGCCACTCAACAGGCAATACCTCCAGAATTCGGCAGAAAGTGGGGAACGCAGTGTCTTAACACTAACTTCCCTCTGCATACTCTGCTATGTGCAGGATACAATGTGAAGCTAATTTGTATATATTTTTTTTTATTTGATGTAATTAAACGAATTGTAATGTAACAATCAGTTCAGTACTTTGAAGAACGTAACCTGGCAAAAATTGTAAAGCAGATACATGTGCGTTTAAAAAACGTACATACGCTCAGTATATACTATTACATAAATACGATGTTGAGATCATGACCATGAAATTTTATTCAAATTAAACACATTTTATTCAAAAAGCTTATCTCCTGAGACGCGTTTATGTAATATAAGTGACTTCATTTAAGAAGGTGAGGTTTCAATTCAATTGTGATAGAAGGTTCAACGTTTTATAAATATATATACAGAGTGTTTATGACATCACTACTATAAACAAAAACACAGTTTTAACTACTATTTAAAAGCATATTACAATTAAAACAAAAAAAAATGGCAAAAATAAAGAAGTGTTTTTTTTTTCAAAGAATATAAATAATAAAATTATAAAAAAAGAAAAAATTATCGTCGTAAAATAAAACGTCATATGTTAAGAACAACGCACGCAGACATAAACCTATCAAAGCGATAACGTCGAACATGCCTCATTCACAAATTCGAGTCGTAGGTAATGGTGGCGAAGTCTAGGTTTATTATAGAAAATAGGTAATTACGTGAAATAGAAGGAGAGATATCCCTTTCTCGTTCTGGTATGTTTTTAAGAATGAAAGTGGCCAGTGAAGACCAGCAACGTTTAGTAGTACTTTTGTAGTTGTAGGAGTTTATGTTATTGTCATCTATCTATTCGTGACTGCGTCACACGTAATACAGCATGTATAAAAATCGTGAAATCAAAAAAAACCCAACGTCTAAACTGTTGATGTTCATCTTATTTTTTTAGGTATGTATTTGAAATATTTTAACCTATATGCTGCTCCCGTAAAAGGAGCGCAGACGATTCCACCTTGTATATCATATAGGTGCAAATATTTTAATTTAATAAATATAATAAACGCAAATTTTTTTTTGTACTTTAATTTTAGTCTAATTATGCCAGGTAAAATAATTAAGAAATATACTTGCTAAAAAAAGTTATACCATGACTTTATGCTCTTAAAACACAAATAAATAAAAAAAACTTGTACAAATTAGGTCCACATTACACACAGACAATTCAAAAGATAAATTATTACTTTTATAATATTATTAAAGATCCATGAAAATTTGCATATATGTATAACAAAAATAACGACTTCCGAGAACAAATATCCATAATCTTCTTAATCTACTTTCATTTTTCGTAAATAACATTACAAAATCATATATTTTTATGGCTTAGTTATATTAAAAAGTAAATACGCTTATTAGTAACGTATCTACAATACAAATACGCAAATCCTGCAATTCACGTTGGTATTACGCGATGCCAATGTTTGTATGGTACATACATATGTACGTAGGTATGTATTTATGTAGATCTAAAAAGGTGACACCAATTTGACACTTGTGTAAAAAATGTCAATAAAAGAGTCCGTATTATGTCACACTAGTAACATTACCGATACCGCATTCTCGTACTTGCCGTACGTTCACTCGCTCTCGATTTCAGCATTTGTAAAGTATGTCAGTATGTATTTAATGTTACACTTAGATATGTACACTCTAGATAGATACCTGTTTTCAATAATTTCGTATTGAATTTATAATATTAATTAATCATTATTATATAATTGTAATTGATAGATTGTATGACATAATTAAATTATGTATAAAAATTATATTTAAAATCAAACACAAATTGATTCACTTGCCTGCTCTTCTCAGCAGAACTGCATTCCAATCCGTTGGGAGCGTCCTTTAGGTCTGGCACTACTGACATTTTTCTGTAACTACACGATCTATAAATTCTATTTCTAAAGGAATTAATCAAAAATATTTCGAGCATTTTTTTCTCAAAAATAACTTCATCATGGCAATGTATTATGTATCTACTACTGATTAATGCAATTGTGAGTTTATATTAACGGTCGATAGAATATGATATTCAATAAATCATCCTTATTAAATCACAAAGTCGTATTAAGTATTCCATTGCTATCATACATGTAACGGTATCGACTGCGTTCCAATATTGGACGGGAATTATTATTTATTTGTCCCCATAAGAAGTATCACGTAAGATACTAATTATAATAAGATTATTGTTAAGTATGCATTAACTTTTTATTTTAAGAATCTTTCTTAATTACAAATTCGGTAAGGTATTCGTTTAACGCTAGGCGTTAATTATGCAATATTTTACATATTATTATATCATATTTTTTATAATTTTGATACTTTGATAGTTATTAACGTATATATAATTTATATTTTCACGTTTACCAAGACTTGGCGTTAGAGTTTCTTTCGGTAAAACATGTATACTAAATCACTTTTATATTGCTTAAATTAGAACATTGTTATGTACAAAATTTTATATGGATAATTTATATGGTTTTATATGTATAGTTTTTATGGTTTGTATTTCTTTTCTATATATTCCATACTTATATAGAAAAGAAATTTACTTATTTATTTATTTTTTTATAGAAAAGGAATTTAGAGATTCTATACTAATATAGAAAAGAAATTTAATTAGCAAAAATTACAAAATACTTTACCATTCATGTTTTCCAACTTTTATATTTAAAGAGATTTTTAGAAGAAATTTCGACTACTGTATTGGTTGAAATTGTTCGAAAGCCACGTGAATTTTACATTTTCCGTCTTTTTATCGTTAGTTAAGCCTGTTTGCTATTTTTAAATAATTTTTATATTTTTCGAGAGTTTTTACACACATTTTGGTGTTGGTGATATATTAAAGATTATACTAAAATTTGGTGTTGTTCGTTGTTTCGAAAGATTTCTTATCAAATGACTACCAAAAAAAAAACAAATTTTACAAGTTCACAACAAAAAAAAATTAAAATTTTTTTGTAAAGCATTAATAGAAATATTTATAAATCAATTCTCATATATAAAATATAGAATTTCTCATGGCACACATAATTTTACCGGACGTAAAACGGAATCGCATGATAATTAACTATTTATCTTTATAATACGTACGTATGAATTAATGAGGAGCGTTTACTATTTATGCATATTAATTTTATAGCTGTAATTTTAATACTAATATTAATTTTTAATTTGATCGTTTACCTTTTAATAAATAAGATGATATTAAGTTGGAGGATATAAGATATCTTACCGTTACTATTTATCATCAAAAATTTACAAATGTACCATCTCCATCCAACTCATTGATTTAATATTATGTATCTCTATCTATTTGTGCATAATGTCATGTATAAATAAATAACAACCAGCTTCACGTTATATCCCGCACACAGCAGGGTGGGCAGAGGAAACCTGGTGCTAAGACACTCTGTAGCCCATTTCCGCCGAATTCTGAAGACATTGCGTGTTGAGTGGCGTGTTGAGCGTGTTGACTCAACGCTTCGACACCAGACCGAAGAAATGAAAATACAAATTTAAATAAATATTTAATTTTTTCGAATAGGGATCAAACCCACAACCATTCGCGTTTACAGTCACACACTTAGGCCCCTGCGCCACGACTGGCCTCAGTAATGTCTTGCACCGTAAAGCGAGACTATTTCCGATTTTTTCAATATATTTATTACTTTTCTAATCTAGATCTCTATCTCTGTCCTATCCAATCTAGATCTTATAAATTTCAACGGCAAAATAATTACAATATGATGAGATTGATGTACCTAGTTTTTACCTACTATGCATCAAATACTATTCGTAGTCATGAAACTAATAGTAGAATAACGGACAGTCATGTTTATTATACAAATGTTTCGACTACACTAATTGATCGTTTATGATAACCATCAATCATTCAATATATCCAATTATAAATAATATATTTTACATAATAAATATAATTAATATACTTTGACTTTACTGAGGCCGTCGTGGCGCAGTGGCTCAAGCGTATGACTGTAAACGCGACGGTTGTGGATTAGATTCCCACTCGGAAAATGAATTCAGTTTTTTTTTTTAATTTATTTGCTCCGGTAACAAGGCGAAGCGCGGCTTTGAGCGTTACACTAGGTTCCTTCTGGTTAAATGCAGGATACGGCGTGAGAAAAAAAACAAATAGTGTACTTAACCTTAACACGTATGAATGAAAGAGCTTCATACTTGTTAAGGTTGCAAATAAAAACTTATCTTGATAATATCACAAATTTCTGACGTCAGTTAAGTGATATTTTCATAATTATTCGTATAAATATTTTCTGTTTCCTTTCAGGTGTAATCAATGTGAACCATGCGTAGCGATATGGCGTATCGGGGGCTCTCACAACACGTGGAGCTCGACCGGGCGGCTGACCCTCGGGACAGATTTAACTTACAGGAACTAATAGGCGAAGGGACCTATGGCGAAGTTTATTGTGCAAAAGATAAAAAGACCGGCAAAAGAGTTGCTATTAAGGTAGAAAATATATTTATATTTATTTTAATGTAATTCTTTAAATATCTATCTTTATAGACGAGAAACTACACTAATTGCTAAATTATCTAATAATGGAAATGAACACGTAATAAGAATAAAGATTATTATATGCATATTTTTTATATATATACTAACGTATTTACTTGAAAAATGAGTAACTATTTATATAAACATAGATATTTAATTTAATGAACGCCATTCATATTGTGTCACTTAAATCCACGTTACTTCTGTTAGTCTGTATATGGGAGGTATTGTTAGGGTATGGTTTGTAATGGATTGTATAGATTTTATCTCAAATACCGGCTGGTATTGATGTCAAGGCCGCTTTACCATGTACTGTGATGAATAGCATCTTTTACACCCAGTGGCTATAATTGGTTTATATTTAGAGTGTGAATAACCACGATAAACATGTTACTTGAATACACACATTGAAACAACATAATTTGTAAGCTAACTCTTTATTTTTTTACGTTTTCAGGTATTAGAAAATATTGCTGAAAATATAGAAGAAATAGAAGAAGAGTTCCTCGTATTCCGAGATTTGTCAAGCCATCCTAACATTCCAGAGTTTTTCGGTCTTTTTTTAAAACGGGGATTATCTGCTGAAGATGACCAAATATGGTTTGTTATGGAGGTTCGTAATTAATGTATAATCTTGAAAATGTAATCATTGAATATACATTTTATAATTATTTAAGCGAAAAAACAAATTGATTTTGAGAGTTAATAAGTATGTATGACTATAATTTCAAATATAATTTTTAACGATTAAAGTTGTTATTTCATTTTATAGCTTTGTACGGGTGGATCCGTAACTGATTTAGGAGCAAGCATGCGAGCCAGGGGTAATACTTTAACAGAACCACAACTGGCTTATGTCCTCCGTGGAACTGTTCGGGCGTTGACTCATCTTCACTCTCACAGATGTATGCATCGTGATGTTAAAGGCCATAATATTTTATTGACTGAAAATGCTGAAGTGAAACTTGTTGATTTTGGAGTCTCATCACATCTGGCAGCTACAATTGCACGACGAAACACATCTGTGGGCACTCCATACTGGATGGCACCGGAGGTAAATAATTTGTCCTTATATTTAATTTCACATTTAACGTAAATTAAAAGTTATTTTTTCGTAAACTTTTTTCAGGTTATTGCTTGTGAGCAGCAGTTGGATCAATCATATGATTGTAGATGTGATGTATGGTCAGTTGGCATCACAGCAATAGAGTTAGCCGAAGGAGAACCTCCGTTGTCTGGGTTACATCCAATGAGAGCCTTGTTTCAAATACCGAGAAATCCACCGCCAGCATTATCACATCCAGAGCTTTTCTCGCCACAATTAACAGATTTTATATCAGAATGCTTAGTAAAGGATATGAATCAAAGGCCCTTCGCAAGGGAGCTTCTGGAACATCCTTTGCTATTAGCAGTTAATAATTTTGAGGAAAAGGTAAGTTTATTAATTACATAAATAAATGTGTTAATTAAAGGATTAATATTTGATTAAATTATATTGACATATTATGTCGGTTGTATTAAAGATTCGTAAAGAACTTCGCGCTGAAATTAAACGACAACGTGCAGAAGGCCGAAGTTGTCGGGCACCAGAAGCTACCACTAAACGAGGAAAGTTAAAATCCCATCGGAAGGCTAAACCAGAGAAAATGTACACAGATGACTTAGCTACTCTTGAAACTTTAACAGAAGACGCAATAGTTGAGCAACTACAAAAAAGATACGTGCAAGATCAAATTTATACTTATATTGGTGATATTCTTGTCGCAGTTAATCCATTTACCGATATAGGAATATACACCACCAAGGTATGTACTTTTACTATATATGTTTTATAACTCATTTTTAACTTTAACCTTTCAAAATAAATTGGACAAAAAGATTTTACAAAATTTATTACTTTATATTTTAAAAATCATTCGGAAGAAATAAGAAAATAATCTAATTAAAAAACCTTTAGTATTAACTATGTAACATAGCATTTTATCAATTTTACAGACGCAGCAATTATATCAAGGTCGTTGTCGTTCTGATAATCCACCACATATCTATGCAGTGGCAGACGCTGCTCACCAAGCGTTAATGCATCAAAAGCAAAACCAGGCTATTGTTATATCAGGTGAAAGTGGAGCCGGAAAAACTGAATCAGCCAACCTCCTTCTCAAACAGTTTGCATTTCTATCAAAAGTACGTAATTCTAACACTGTAATAAAATTGTTATCATTACGTATAGTAATTAATTATATAACTTGAATAAAAAGTATTTAAAATATTCTTCTAGACACAACATGGAAATTTAGAAGATAAAATTTTACAAGTAAATCCTATAATGGAAGCATTTGGGAATGCACGAACTGGTATCAATGCTAACAGTTCTCGTTTCGGAAAATACTTGGACTTATCGATCATGAAAGTGGGGAGAATTTCAGGTGCTAGAATATCTGTTTACCTTCTAGAGCAATCCAGAGTTGTTCACCAAGCATTGTAAGTATGAGAGAAGTAATGTGATTTTGCAAAAATTATAGGTTTAAAATATTTTTATATAAACTTTTGATATAAACATTTAATGAAACAAGTGATATTAATTAATTGCCTATTGTTACAATCACCTTTCAAGTGTCTTATACACTGTATCTAGCAATTATATTTATTATTCTAATATATAATCATTACTATTAGTTAAATGCCAAATAACGTGATTTTATTAATTTAAAACGTATACTGACACAAAGTTATAACAATACCGGAACCAACGAAAAATGAACAATATGAAGATTTTAAATTATGTTTTAGGGGTGAAAGTAATTTCCACGTCTTTTACTATCTCTACGACGGACTGGAGAGTGAAGGTCGGTGGAGAAAATATTATTTAGATGATCAACTAAAATCTAGACATCGGTATTTACAACCGCTTTCAGTAGTTCATCGAGAACATAATGTGCATCGATGGAGACAACTTAATCAAGCTTTTAAGGTAATTTACATATAACAATTCGTTTAATCCGCTTGTAATGTTTCGTCAAAAAGAGCTATTGGGTGATATAAGATTTATTAAGGTGAAAAAAAAATCATATAATACACATAAATAATCGAGCACACGCCTATTCCAGGTAGTGGGTTTTCAAGAGGAAGAGGTGCAAATCATATATAGAATGTTGACTGCTATCTTACATCTTGGTGATATAGAATTTGCAGAAACAGCTGGGGATCATAATGCAGATAATAGAGCAACTATAATCGACACAGCACCTTTACACAGAGGTAATTGAATTTTAATACATATACAAGAAAAAAAAATGCATTTAGCTTCCATTATTCATATAAATACGAAAGGGATGTAAGATTGTGGGTAGCAGGATTAAATGTAGACTTTAGAAGAAATTATTAATTTTTAGATAAATTGGTTTCGTTTACATACACATTTTACTCACGACGAAAAGAGAAGGGGGTTAGACGTGTAACTGTATGTCTAAATGTGTAAAGCAGTGAAAGTATTATTGGAAAAGTCAATTTTAAGTGGATTAAAGTTTTACAAAATATTTTTATATTTTAATTTTAAATTAAACTTTTTATTTCATTTTCAGCTTCTTGTTTACTGGGTGTGGAAACAAATGATCTCCGAGAATGCCTAACGAGCAGCAGCGTAGTTACTAAGGGAGAAACAATTGCTCGCTATAGTTCGCCTACGGAGGCCGCAGTAGCCAGAGACGCAACCGCCAGAGGAATTTATGCAAGAGCCTTTGATAGAATTGTAGAAAGAATTAATGCATTGCTTTGTCAGTATAAGCCTCATAGGTTTGTAATGGTGATATTAAAAAAAATAATTTTGTCGCAAAAAACATAATTTAATTATATATCTACTAAAATGTATCTCAATTTTACAGCGATCAACTATCAATTGGAATTTTAGACATTTTTGGATTCGAAAATTTCGCTAGGAACTCTTTTGAACAATTGTGCATAAATATTGCAAATGAACAGATACAATATTATTTTAATCAACATATTTTTACGTGGGAACAACAAGAGTACATGGCTGAGGGTGTACCTGTAGATCTTGTGGAGTTCTCAGATAACAGACCAGTACTGGATATGCTGCTGTCGCGACCAATGGGCTTACTAGCTTTGCTCGATGAAGAAAGCCGATTTCCGCGATCTAATGATAGGAGTCTTATTGGTTAGACTATTTTTGAATTAATGATTTATAGAACATAAATAATAAACATTTTCTATAAATCATTAATTAAAATTTATATAAAATAATTATATTTTTAGAAAATAATTAATAATACTTATTTTCTTACTCTTTCTTTTCTTAGATTTATAGAAAATAATTAATAATACTTATTTAGAAAACGTATAAAAATTTAAACTCTTGAAAAAAAATATTATTTTGATTTGAATTTTTATACGTTTTCTAAATAAATATTTCTCTTTCCTAAGTGTGGAATAACACTTTATAAATGTTTAAAAATAAATAATTATTTAGTTGATTAGTAGATACATAACAATATCTAAAGATTTCTAAGAAAAACGTATTTACATAATTCATGTTTCAATATAATTTTCAGAGAAGTTTCATAGAAATATAAAGAGTAAATATTATGTTCGACCCAAGTCGGATGCGGTATGTTTTGCAATTCATCACTTTGCGGGTCGAGTTGTTTATCAAGCAGACGGCTTTCTAGAGAAAAACCGCAACTTTTTACCCCCAGAAGTTGTTCAACTAATGAGACAAAGTCAATATGATATTATAAGATTTTTGTTTCAATGCCCAATCACTAAAACAGGAAATTTATTCTCTGCTTTGCATGGAGAAATTGAAGCGCGAAGTTTGGAAAGCCCAATATCAAGCGATTTTCGGGTACTGTATAGTCTTTTTTATAAAATAAATAAAGTATTTTTTATAATTTTTTTTATCAGCTTCACTGTATTCCCGGAAACAGCAGCGTAGGCAGAGCATAGAGGGCGTTAAGTGGCGGAACACAAAGCCGCACTTTGCCTGAACACCAGGGCGAAGAAATGGAAATATAAATTTAACTAAATGCTTTCATTTCCTCGAGTGGAGATCGAACCCACAACCTCAATAGTCTCTTTCTTATAAATAGATATACTTATTTATTAATATGTACATGCCTACCAACTATTCTATGATGAAAGTAGTAATTTGCTCAATAATTTCAGTTTTAATAAAAAAGTCTCAATAGATTTTAGTAGATATTACAATATAATATAATTTGGAACCAGTACCATGAAAGTCATTAATTGTAAATATCCTTTATAGGATCGCTTTAATAGTCGAGGTCTAGCATCACAATCAAGAGCACAGCAAACTGTTTCAACGTATTTCCGCTTTTCATTAATGGAGTTACTTCAGAAGATGGTCAGCGGTACACCACAATTCGTAAGATGCTTAAAACCAAATGATTCTCGCTCACCAAAAAATTTTGACTCAACGAAAATATTGAAGCAGTTACGATATACTGGAGTCTTAGAAACTATAAGGATAAGACAAAATGGATTTTCTCACCGACTTGCCTTTGATGAATTTATTAAAAGGTTACCATACAAAACTAACTAATGGAATCACATTTTACTATAAATCTATACATATTTTTTAAAGTTTATCATTTGGTTCAGGTATAGTTTCTTGGCGTTCAGCTATGATGAGGAGGTAAAGCCTAATCGTGATTCCTGTCGCCTTTTGTTGTTGAGATTGAAAATGGACGGATGGGCACTTGGCAAATCTAAAGTATTTCTTAAGTACTATCATGTAGAAGTGCTCTCACGAATATACGAAGAACAGGTTATATATAATTAAATTTTAAAATGCTAAAAAAATATGTTATTACATTTTTCATAACGTGTGTTCAATAAAATGTGTTTTGATATATTATTTTCCATATTTTTTTCCAGTAGTGTACTACTATACATATACTATTCATCAAAAATATATTGTATTAATATTTCAGATAAGAAAAATTGTTATAGTCCAAGCACGCGTAAGGGGTTGGTTAGCCCGAAAGTACTATATGCGACTAAAAGCGCAAATGGCTATCTCCGTATTGACATTGCAACGTCATGTTCGGGGATGGCTAACCAGGAAACGACTTCAAGAACGCCAAAAGCAACTTGCTAGAGAATTTCAAAGGGGTCAGATGGAAAAGGAAAACCAAAGGAAACAACAACGAGCAGGTGCGAATTAGCTTACTATCTGTAACATAAGATGAATAACGGAAATCAATATGAAACGTTGAATTTTATCACTCATATTTCTTCACTAAAGGGATGGTTATTATAAAATGGATGGTATGATGGTGATTTTCACTATCACGTCAAAAAGTATAATATAAATAGATGATTAAATATTTAAGTAATTTTTATCAGGTTATTAATAATCATAACAAACATATTTCATAGGTGTTCCAATTAAAGGCAATATAATGGCCAAGTTTCTAAGGCGGGATGCACATGGTGGTGATGGCAATGAAACACACTTTAGCAACAAAGAAAATGTTGATTCTTCTTCTGCGGCTATAGTGATTCAGAGTCGTAAGTTTTTAATAATTGTTTTATTATTATATAAAATTATTAACTATATACAGCGTGAAGCTGATTTAATATAATTTACTATGTACACTTAATTTTTTTTTGTATTTGTTAATAATTTCTTAATATCACTTTGAAACTATTTATGTTCTTATATTAAAATTAATTAGTATAAAATAAATTAATAAAGAAAGTCAAAATAAAATTCAAATTTAGAATACGAGACAACGCCATCTAGAAGAGTAAAGATAAGCTAACATGTACTGCATATGTTGATCAAGTAAAGATACTTCACTGATTATTTATTTTCGTATGAAATGAAAAGAGTTCGCATTGAATATTAGATTAGATTACTCAAACGAGATAAATTTTTGATACAGATTTGATCTTTACCTCTATTACAATTGATAATTTGAATTTTCCATATAACTATGATATTTTATAGTAGTAAGCAAACGTAATGCTGCAATTGGAATAAAAGTAAAGTAAAATAAATAAATAAATAAATAAATAAATTACATTGCGGCGAGTTCTGCCACTCAACACGCAATGCCTCCAGAATTCGGCAGAAAGTGGGGAACGGAGGGTTTTAAGGTTCCCTCTGCCTACCCTGCTATGTGCGGGATACCGCGTGAAGCTAAAAACAAGAAAAACAAAAAAAAACACATTATTCTCGTGATAATTTATTTACATTATAATACTTTCCGATCCTACTTAATCATTTAATTACATCATTTAATTATGTCTGATTTCAAAATATTATAACTATGAAGATTTGTGAAAATTTAATAAAATATATTTATTATTAGCTTAGATGAAGTTTGACAGTAATATATTATTTTTTATATAATTAGACTAAATTTATGTAAACAGTTCTATTTCATATAATTTGGCTATAATATATCAACAAATTTAGGCGGTCGAAGCCGCGTTTTAATCGCTAGATAAGTAATAAAAGTATATGTGGTTACACAGCTCGACGAAAGCTGGCTAAGGGTCGGGCGCCGCCGCCGCCGCAGCACTCGCCGCCGGCGCCGCCCTCGCAGCAGGAGATCATGCAGGGCTATTCCGTACAAGAGCGAGCGGCGCAACTACAAAGTTTTGCTGATCAGGTTATTAATTTCTTTTGGCGTTTTAACTATTATTTTGTAAATTTTTAAAATTGAAATTGAGTTATTCAATGTAACTGTAGTGAATGCAATTAAACAACATACCAACATTAATTTATTTTTTTAATGAAGTCGTCATACAAAAATAGTATTTTTTAGCAAAGAATGGATAGTTACCTAATCTTATAATATTCAACAATCATTTTATTCATCATAAAGAAATATTTTCCATCGAAAGCGTTCCCATAAGAAATATTAGTCGGCGCAAATTAAACAAGAACTGTATTATAGGTCCACCTTAAAAACCAAGATGTGCATAAGAACCTTCGACGGAATAAGCCAGGGATTTGTTTAAAAGAGGTGACAAAACCTCCAGAAGAATATCAGCCACCTCCTGGATTCAGTCTAGTTCCTTCTATCATAAGAGGTCAGCCATCACAAGTAGAACAAGACGCCAGTAGACTTTCCAGGTACATACATACAAAAATGACAAATTTTGCTCTTCGACTATTCTGATTTTTAACTTTATATGTAATTATAATTATCTTAAAACAAAATATGATTATGAAAAAATGTTTTGTCTTGGAATTAAAATATGTTTCATCCCACCTTGTAACGCTTACCTCTGGACACGACCAGTCCATCGCCGGAGTTCTATGAAAGCGACACTATGCCATGGGATCAAATATTCCAAATGAAAGATATTTGTATGAGAAACGTAAGGTTTGTATAGAAATTTTAAGCATTGGTTGTATATTTCTCAAAAAAATGTTTTTTTTTGTATTTACATATTTACTGTACTTATGTATTATGTTACAATAATCACACATTAAATTGTATCTTTCGTAAAATTTAAAACTCTTGGGTGTCCTCGGGTCTGTCAAGCCCCAAATTCAAATGGAGTCTAAGTTTTAGCTCAGCAGCAAAATGCTAATTCTTGTCAATGTGATCAATTTATTTATTGATAACATGTCAGAAGCGAGTGTATTTATCGGATTTTATTATTAATAACTACGTCATATAGCATAAGCATTTTTAGTATAATTCCAACAATGTCGATTTTTAATAGTGTTCCTCTTTTAAAAACACAAAATATATATCTAAAACAAGGTCTTAATGTGTGCATATGTTATTTCCTTTTAAGAAAGTTCTATCATGACAGAATTGAAATAAAAATAAGATGAGATTAATCACAATTAAACCATTTTCAGAGAACCAGATAATAGAAATGAATATGACGAGGACAAGTCTTTACAAAATAATCGCAACCGTCAAAATCTTCCGTGTAGTAGGCAGTGTAGTGGCCTAGTCAGGTATGATATCGAAAATAATATATTAACTTACTGGCCATAAGAATTATTAATATTTAAAACAATGTCGCATGCAATACAAAGAGGACAACTAAAAAAGGGGTATGGTGTCATTTTCTGTTTTTGGTACACATATTAAAGCTTAGTTTATCTAGAAAAATCTTCATTTAATGTTCATCATCTATATTAAGTAGATTTGTATGAAGTAATTCATTATAAAAATTAATAGATTTATATACATATGTATTGAATGTATTCACTCACTCAATAAATGCTAAACTTTCTCTTGTGTAATGTCTTGGCTCATCACTCGTAAGCCGCCATTGTTAAACAACAACTAATAAACTAATATTCTTTATTGCAGTAATAAAATAATAGAGCTAGTTAAACAAACTCAGAAAGCCGATATCCCACCGCGTCCGGTGTACAGTCCAGCTTACGATCCCGAGTCGGACCTTCGGAAAATCCTCCGCAATTCACCAGAGATGCTTGCAACGCCTGTCTTTAGTTCAGATGACGATTACACAGATGGACCTTTTAGGTTTAAGCAACTACTTCGACCAACACTAGGCCCAACAGAGAGTCTTCGAAAACGCAAAGTACGCAATTCGTCCGGTCGTAGCCCATGGATGTCGGACAGTTCTCAGGACAGCAGTAGTTCTAAAGAAGCCCTCTATAATAAACGACGGCCACAAATCAGTATGGGCGTTTATTATAATTAATTTGATGATTTCTTTTTACGGTTTTCTAGTGTCACAGAATTTCTTAAACATATAGCAGTATTAACATAGCGGGATTTGTACCCTCGCCTCTTGGGCGGTATCCAAAGGGCGCAGGTTCAAATACCGTTACGTTAAAATCTTTATACGTTTCTAAAAAAAGTTTTTTTGATGCTGTTTGTCATTTTCTAAGACAAGCTGACTCGTAACCACGAAGTCACGAACCACGAGTCATGGTCAATCATAAAGTTTTAGTATTGAATAGTTTTAGATTGATTTGCTGTGTGATATAATTAGTTATAATTAATCTTAGACTGTAAGGTGTTCGAGGAATTTCTAGTATAAATAGTGTTGTCGCTCTCATCATATTAAATGAAACAGGATATATCTTATTCATGAATAAAACCCCTAAAAATTATATGTTTTAATAAAATATAAACACAACTTGCTTAAAACTTTATTTTTTGTTGAACTTAACAGATTTACTAAACATAATTTGTTCTTCCTTTTCAATATGTCTATAACATAATATTATGTATTAGTTTAGTAATACATAATTTTCTTTTTAATATAAAAAAATGTGATGAGAATACCGCCATTATGTTAATACATTTATTATTATTTTTACATTCTATGTAATTGTGACAAAGTTATCAGAAAAACAGAAATTTACGAATACTTTTAGAGCTTAAATTTTTTTACCACCTAACATATGTTAAAGTAGAATAAATGCAATATTTAATATTTATATGTATAATATTAATTAATTGTAACAATTACCAAAGTCTATGTATATGTACTATAAATATAAATGAAAATAAAATGTTTTAAATGATTAAATAATTTTGTAATGAAAGTAATAATTGTAAACGTGATTCTCGAGTTAATGATTTCAAATAAAATAATTTATAAAAAATATCACAATATTTAGATCTCTTATATTGTTATGGCATCAAGTTCTATTCATTTGAAGTCGTCTTAGGAAAGGTATTAAAATTACACAGAAAATAATTTATATTTATGATTTCAAAAAAATATTAGAGTAAATCATTGACAAATTGTGTGATAATGTGCCAATGATTATATTATAAGGTTATGTTCATTCACTGAGAAATTAAAATTCTGTGAACTCTTAAATTTGTGTTTTCATTTGTAACCTAATATCGTTTACTTATTAAATTAAATTAGCAACAATAATTTAAAATCAATATATAAATAAATAAGACTAAATAACTAGTTCTATGTGTAGCACAAAGACTTTTAATTGGCGTCTCCAATCAAAACAAAATAAAACACGTAAAGCAGTAGTTTTTATATTCCCACAAGAGTTCGAGTAAACACGCGATGTCACGTTTACGGGCGGCGGCGAGGCGGCGCGGCGGTCGACGCGCCCGCGCAGTCGCGCCCGCGCCTGCCATGGCGGCCGCCGGCCTGCCCGACGTCGACGTCCACCTTCTCCAGATAAAAACGCGATCCATCGAGAAAACCCTACTCCCACTCATCAAGCAGGTACGCCACGCATTCTAGAATCCACAAAGAGACTTCCTTCCGCAAGTCACTGCTGCGAACTGTATATGACGTTCTTTCATAATACAGCTGTACTGGAGTAACCCTCTGACGTAGCTTCTCTTTGCTGACGATATTCTCGGTTTTTACGCAATGTCTAAACTCGTAATTCTATTTTCGGATCGTACAATCGTCAGCTCGCAACTTTACTGTCTGTGTTATACGTCAGATGAAGTCAGATTTTCCCGCCTTGTCGACATCTGTTGATCGCCATGCGCCGCCGCAGTAAGGGTCACATAGAAGAGAGGCAAATTTAAAATAATAAAATAATATAACAATTGTAATAAACGAAAACGTCGTTTATCAATACATGGTCCAAATAAGACGTATCGTATTGTGCCCGGGCGGTGCAACTTAGCAGAATAAGATTATGAAGGTGGTAGGTGTAGCTGGCATGAAGTGAAGGGCGGGCTCGCTCGTCGCACGTGGTGTCGGGCGGGCGCGTGCGGGGTGGCGTCGTCGGCGGATCGATGCCCGTCGCCCGGCGGCCGTCAGCCGTCAGTGCCGCGGCAGACTCGCGCGGAGCGGTGCGGTGCAGCACAGCCAGCGCCACGAGCACGTGCGCGCCGCCCCCGCCCTCCCCATGGACGCCCTCTCCGACGACGACGACTATGCGTGCCGCGAGCCCCAGGTACGTCGCGTCTCGCGGCTGCTGCTCTGTTTCCGGCGCGCGCTTTTCTTATTTGATTCCTGATGCGTGAACAGCACGACCATCTCATGAAGTCAACTAAATTTCAAAGCAACAAGTAGCCAAAAATTGTGCTCGCGTGCAAGAACGACCTTGAACGAAGCTTCCTTTACGTTGTCTGTATCGTGCCCCATCGCTACGTATAGAGTCGTTTCATTCAATTTAGGTTACTTAGTAAATAAATGTTTTCGAAGCTATACTGTGCCAGAGGTTACCAGCGTTAAATTTTCACGTTGAAATCATCTCTATAATATTTTTATTGTCATTGATTGAAAATTCGGTATGTAAAACTCACAATATTTTCACGAAAATTCACATATAACAAAAGAGCAGTAATTGAAGGTAATTTAGGAAGAGTAATTAAAAATTAGCTCGTAATACAAGAATTGCCGTTAAAGTGTTTTTTTATATTTTGTTATTTCAAAACTCTACGAGTTGAATTGCTTGCTTGCTCAGTTTCACTTCGGAAAACACAAACTTTTGTGACAAGTTTACGTTTTGCTTACACATAAGAATTTATGCGAAGATTTAACATTTTTGCATAATATTACTAAATACATCATAAATGTATTTTTACCTTAAATCAAATCGAATTGAAGATCCCTTAGGAAAAGCATTTAGTTAACATTGTATTTTTGATCTTTTTTTTTAGCGTCACGCTGTATCCCGCACTAAGATAGGCAGAGTAAAAAAGTATACAGTCAATCACCAATTTCCGCCGAATATTGGAGGCATCGCGAATTGAGAGGCGGAACTCAACGCCGCGATTTACCTCGACACCAGAGTTCCTCGAGTAGGAATCCAACCTATAACCCGTGGCGTTTAGAGTCACACGTTCCCTGCGCCATGACTGGCTTGAACTTCGACTGGCTTGAACTTCGACTGGCTTGAAAGCTTTATATAATTAAAAAACAAAAACACTCTTCTTTTTTTCTATCTTCACGTTTTCTTTATTTGTACTAAAATAATTAAAACTTTATTGAGTTGTTAATTATGAGATATATATCCCAAAAAAGAAAAATTAATAATTTATTAGAACATGTGAACAATGCAGACTGCAATTTCATATCTCCAAATGACTATAATGAAACCTATTCTCCTCGTCTGAACTGCTGACTGTGGCTTTTCAGTTCAACTAAATTCTCATTAATAATTCATAACCAAAATCTCGCTCTACAATTTCTATTTATCTCTATAACTCAATAAATGATTAATTTCAAAATAAAATTGGCTTACTTAAAGTAGTTAATTTCTTTTCACGTTTTTTACAATTTTGGCAAACTATTTCAAATTTACTTCATGTAAACAAACGTACGTAATAACGTAAAATTTTAATGTCGCTACTGCTGTTTATGACCAATGAACAGATAACGTTTAAAATCCATCATTATATGAGCTCAATTTAATTATGCTATTAAAAAGATGTCATACAAATCTACGTAATCTACGTAATTAATATAATAGTTTTAGTTTAAATTGAATAAAACGCAATTCTCCATTCCATACACACAAAAAAATATAAATATATATATTTTTTACAAAGCGTACGTGTTACATAAATATATTTTCAAGCTCATTCAGTCAAGTATTTTATAAAAGTTCCACTAATAACACGCCTACGTACCTACTGCATTTGTATAAAATATTGAACCTATTCATGATCGCAACTTATTTTCTATAGCCAAATTGCGTGTCTGATATTTTAATAAATATACTTTTTTTTTCATATATAGAAGAATCTATAGATTAAATTTATATATGTGTTTACTTTTTGTTTGTTTTTCATCTAAAATTGCTGACATTTATAAACTGAGATATTTAAATGAGATTGAGTTTTTTAAATGTCCGTAAAGAAAGAGAATCCCGGTAAATCTTACGTTCGTTTACCTGTTAAGATACTTATTTCTTATCGATTTACAAATAAGTAACGATTTAACATTAAAAAAATAGTTTTTTTAGGATTAAATCCATACCTACTTGTTACATTGTCTATTTACTAGCGACAATAAGGAAAGAATAGTGTTAAGAAACTTTTCTCCACCCTTTTAAAGAAAGATTTTATAATTTTGAAGTCGGTACCAAGCTAAAGCTAAATTAACCTTATGTAGTAAAGTGTTACATATGCTTTATATCTAATTACTAACTAAGCCTATTTGTTTTACTTGTACACCGACTTCAAAATTCTAAACTTCTAAATCACTTGAAAGCTTTCATCATCAAAATCGGTTCAATCAAAAGTTCTGAAGTAATAAACGTAAAAAAATTAAAGACGAATAGATAATCTCCTTTTCTTACAAAAGACGTTAAATAATATAAATAAATAATAATTCATTCTCTCGAGCGCGGATCGAACCCACAACAATCGCGGTACAATCTCCCTGTAACGCGACAGTTGTTACACCACGACAGCCTCAGGTAGGCCTAAATGTAGGTTTTCATGTATACTTATAGAGCACCTACTGTAGGTCTAATTAAATTAAATTCAATAAATTGCTAAGTTTAGCTACTTGGTAGCGTCACAATTACAACCATGCTCTTCCTCTTGAGAAGTTATTTGAGGCACTTACAAACATAATTATATTATTTTATGGTTTAAATAATATTTGCCACATAAAATTAAATTAAAGCAGACGTCATACATAGTGTTAAGACACTCAGTTTCCCACATTCTGCCGAATTCTAGACGCATTGCGTGTTGGCAGAATTTAACGTCGCGCTTTGCCTCGACACCAAAGCGAAGAAATATAAATTTAAGTTTCATCTCTTCGAGTGGGGATCGAAGCCACAACCAGTCGGTCTTACAGTATACGCACAACCAGTCGGCCATATACAAAATTTAATAGTATATATTATCTGGTAGATTAGCAGTCTCGTGGCAACAAGAAGTGAGGCTGCGGCAGGAGGCGCGGCGGTGCAGCGTGTAGGCGCCGCCGTCTGTTGCGCTGTCGAGCGCTTCGTGGCTGTGGGGGAGACCATTGCTGATGACAACCCCGACGTACGCCACAGTATGGTGCTGGCGTGCAAGGAGGCTCGGGCCGCAGGTACGTTAATCAGAGGTTAATCTTTATTAATAATTTACGCCGTCTTTTTATATATTTTTCATCTACATCAGTAGAAGAAAAATATAGATACTATTACTAGCGAAAATCATACGCTTACACCCCCTTATATTATGTAAATATATTTTAAAACTTACATTAGCATGCGGCTATGTGATTCGCACTGGGAATTGTAGTAACGAGGAGATGGAATACATATCTAGCAAAATAGCGGAAGATACATAAAAATAAAGACAATTTTCATGAATAATTCTGATATTTATTATGAACATTTACGTATATTGCTCAAGAAATATTCGTCAGAGTATTATGTATGTAGAAACGTAATAAAACTCTAGTGAGGTAAACAACAATAATGTAATCATTTTCGAATTAGTTTCATTTCCATACACATGTATGTGCGTATGTGTGTACATATATTATGAAAAGTACTCATAGAGTTGTTGTATTCCATGAAATATTTTGTACGAGTGAAGTTTATGTAAATAATTGTACGGTGATTAGATTTTACTTGATATAATATAATTACATTCACCTATACAAAAATAATTAATGTGTCGTTAACAATTTTATGTCTTTAACGTTAAACAAAGTACCTACTGCAACGCAACTGCACGTATTCCATTGTTAACAGTTACGTGTTCATTTTCATTAATTATGTAAGGAGAATTGTTTAGTTAATGTTACAGAAATATTAATCGATTATCCGATTGCCTCTATAGAGAATAAAAAGTTTATTATTTTTATCTTTTCTAATTAAAAGTCCAAAAGTATAAAAACATACTGCGAAAACATTTTTTCAACGCTATCGATTTATAATTAAACTTACTCCTAATGCATACCTAATGGGTTTCGCAAAAAATCGTCTCATCAAAAAAATAACTAAAATTCAAAAAAAATTACACCAATATTTTGACTAAATTGCATTCTTATTGTAAAGTTGCACCATGACTCCATAAACTTTTCATGTTAATATCACTTTGGTATTGCGATATACGGCAAGAAAATCTTTGCGATTAATGTAAAGATTTCCTAAAAAATATATAAATCATTTCTTATATTAAACGTTATCCAACTTCGATACGATAGTTACCTCTTCTACCTTCCAAGAGACCACGGTAGGCCAAATCATGGAAAAAATATATAGGTTTACAAATACACCCACGTGGAGACGGATTTTTATTTACATAAGTATATTTTATATTACATTCGCTGAAAAATAAAAGAATGTCATTTTTTAAGAAACCGTACATTTTTATGAGTCGTCGACACGTTTTATACGGCGCGGCGTTGAGTTCCACTGAACGTGCAATGCCTCCAGAATTCGGCGGGAAGTGGGGAACTGTTATTATAAAATTAAGAAAAGTAACATTTACAAAAGTCTTATAAAAATTAAGAACTCCACTTTTCTAACTTAAGATAAGTCGCTATCTTTACTGTAAAATTAAATAATACGTTTTCATAAAACTTATTTCTTTGGAGTATCTTCAAGTAAAAGTTTTAAAGTATTAGAAATTGCGTTTTTTGTGTTTATAACTTCTTTACAGTCTTGACAAGACCAACCAATTACCAACCGAGACAAGACGAACAAGACCAGCAGAGATAAGAGTAAACGAAATTTTATTTTAATTAAGAAGGGTAAAATAAATGGCAAAAGCTCAAAAAAGATTCATCATTTTGATATACATCGCTATTACTTGATTTTAAGACTATACATAGACATAAAACATCCAATTACAATCTCTGCTCTGTAAAATATAAATAACGTATAATTTATAATGGCTATAAGTACATTTTACGCAGAATTAATAGTTAGCCCATTATTTAAATTTTCACATACCCTACATGGGCAAAATATAGATAAGAAAAATGTTTATTATATATTAATGTTGTTTTATTCCATATAAATATTTTATTACATGGTATATAAATATGATTAATATTATAATGAGCATTAACATAACCAAATCTAAATTAGATTATATTTTCATATCATAATGGCTGAAATAAGTTAAGTTTTCTATTAATTTTGCTGTACAGCTCTTATATTTGTACGTTACTAATATACTGCACACTGCAGGGTAGGCAGAGGGGAAGTGTTAAGACACTCTGTTTCCCACTTTCTGAATTTTGGAGGTATTGCGTATTGAGTGGCAGAACTCAATGCCACGCTTTGCCTCGACGCCAAAGCGAAGAAATGGAAATATACATTTAAATAAACTCAAATCGAATCTACTGAATACATATTGTAGTCATTTAAATTAAACTAAGGAGACTTTTTAAGAATAGCTTACTCCTATTTTCTGGATTTAAACTTACCGGTACAATCTCAGGGCAAAACTGCTTGTAAGCGTTTTGACGCGATAGTGTAAATGCGCTGATGAACTCCCGACTCCCCAAAACAAATACCACAATATGATATTTTTTATTTATATAATAGTATATTCTCATATCAACTTTATATCTTACCTCACCCAAAATCTGAAATATCCAGAACTTACTCACAAAAGTGTATTATATCTACTATAATACATTTAAATAAAAATAGAAAATACGATCCACTCAGCAATTAATTTTTTTTTAAATAAAATTTAATCATCTTACGCTACATTTAAGCTATGAAGCATTTAGGGAGCTACGAAGTGAAGTAATTAAGATTTATGATTAAGTAAAATAAGGTAACTTAACGCTAACGTCGCGTTAAGTTACCTAATTGTACACAAAGAAAAGACGGTCGCGTGTGCAACTTGAAAGGTGCGTGCAGCTTTTTAGACACGTGCAGTTACATTTAGCATTATTACCTTTGATTAGTAAGAAAAGATTTTTTTATAACTTAACCAGTTCGTTACAGAATGTAACAACGCCTTTTATATAATTCACGCCCTTTATGTATTATATATAATGTTTATATGTACATATTAATTATTTAATTATAGTTTTATCGCAACGGTATTTAATATAACATAACATATATATTTTATGTAGATAGACTGAAGAAACGTATATATTTTGTCAATCCAGTTAATAATATTAATATAATAAAATAAAACGCCAATATTATATTATTTAATTTATAAGTTACGACTAGGTAAGGAGATAAGAACATAATAAAATGAATACGTAACTGAAACTTAGAACCAATTTTCACTATTCTGAAATGCTTGCATATATTAAGGTCTTTAAAAATGGTACAGGTTTATAAATAGGTATTGTAAAGACTCGTGACTCCATTCGGAAAACAATGGCCCAATAGAAGAAAAAAAACCCAACATAATATTCCAAAAAACAATAAAGACCATTTATATATTTGTACATATTTTATTTATTTGTATTTATTTTCGACTCTTGTTTTATATACGTATAAATCATATGCTGAAACATACATGAAAATATGTTCGCATTTTTAATGAATTATTACGGGGAACTTACATGCGACTAAAAAAATATGAAGTACCACTTAAAATAATATAAGAAATTGTAATAAAATGAGCGTTTGTAAAACATCGTTGTGTTTAATCAATAAATGAAAATATTTATCAAAACAAGTTGATACGATATATTCGGTAATTTGTTAATTGTCTTAATATAATCTAAAAAACCGGTACTGTAACCATAGTGTATAATATTTATTTACTTAATATTTCTTACATTAAATGGTCAAGAGGTCCCAATAATCCTTTACATCTATTAAGTCATTAAACTTTAAACGCAGTGCAACTTCTGAAGTTGCTATTATAATAAATCCACCTGACCTGGTTTAGGGAGGTGAAAAAAAAGGAAATACAGAGATTTATAAAGACGCCCTTGAAATACTTGAAGAAAACGGCTATATTTGTATACAGCGACCGCTCCCTCTTGAAAGCTTCTGACTGCCTGAGAATATTATGCCTATTCAGCTTTTTAACAAATATAAACGATTCCTTAAAAAAATCATTCAAAATAAAATTTTCACTATTATATTTATTCAATTTTAAAGATATATTTTATAATATCAATTTGTGTGTGTGTGTGTGTGCTTTTAGCCAAACACAACTTACTTACCGTTTAAAAATATCTAAAAATTATTATTATTATAATTACTATTGTCTCATTACCATAGTGCATTTACAAACTTTATCAATACCCATCTAAAAATGTTTTTATGTTATGTATATTTGTTCTATATATTATGTTACTGACATTGAATTTCGCATACTAGCAAATTAACCGCGGCTTCGCCTGCCTGTATTTATTGTTATATTATAACCAATTTATACAAAATCTTTACAGAAATGGTGGCCTGTGTATTATTCTGAGGTATAAATTTTATTACTATAAAGTTTCGTCTTAATCCGTTAAGTAGTTTTTGCGTGAAAGTCGAGCAAACATCGATCCATAATCATAAACTTTTACAATTATAATATAGGTACGCTAAGATTGCAAGTAGGTTTTCTACCTGCTATTGTTGGATCCCTAAGATTTAAGTATATTAACAAAGTTTAGTGTTTTCTTTTTGTTGCGAAAGAGTTTTCGTCTACTCCGTAATAAAGTAATTACGGCTTTGTTTTCCTCAGTTTGTAGATAACAATAAAATATTATAAAATCTACGGAAATTGAAAAACGTATTGTGTTAATAGTATTATGTGTTAATAGTATTGTGTTAATACTATTATTCTATATTGTTTAAATAAAAATTTTGTAATTTGGTTAGTTCTTTTCGTAATATGTATTCTAATAAGTATTTTTAATATTAATAAGAAAAGTATATACATGCATGTAAACTCTATTTAAATTATGAAACATCGAGTATATTTTTTTGTAATAGAAACGTTAATTAAAAAATTAAAAACTAGAATACATAATTTGGAGCAATAAATAAATATTTATCATAAGCCTGAATCTGGATTTGTAATATAATAAAACGCACGCAAAACCATGATAACCATCAAATTTTTGTTCAAATAAATCTTTCTTTTTATACTGATTTTATGAGGTCATTTTACGTGTAATAAATTAGTTATATGACTCCAAGCCGATTTGGTAAGTGTTTCTGTGTAAGAAGTGCGCGTTCACTACTGAAAGATGAGGTCGTAAAGTCGCGGAGATAAACACGCAGTAAGTAATGAGTGTGTCGTATAGCTGACATAAAAATAAAAATCAGGTTCACGCTGTATCCCGCACACAGCAGGGTAGGCAGACGGATCCTAGTGTTAAGACACTCCTTTCCTCACTTTCTGCCGAATTCTGGAGGCATTGCGTGTTGAGTGGCAGAACTCAACGCCACGCTTAGCTTCGACATCAGAGCGAAGAAATGGAAATATAAATTTAAGCAAATATTTCATCTCTTCGAGTGGGGATCGAACCCACAACCAATCGGTTTTACAGTCACACTTCGTGCCACTGCGCTACAAATGATAGCTAACATGAGTAAACTTTTTTATCCCGCATATAGCAGGGTAGGCAGAGGGAACCTGGGAACCTAATGTTAAGACACTCCATTCCCATTATGACACTTTCATTTATCAGTTCAGATCAGCCGAATACTGGCACGTACGTGGCATTGCGTGTTAAGTGGCGAAACTCAATGCCGCGCTTTGCCTCGTTACCAGAGCAAGAAAATGAAAATATTAAATATATGTAGTTACTTGAGAATAAATTTGTATTATTAGTTCTAAGCTATAATTGTGTTACATAGTAATTTTTGATTACATTGAATTTTTCATTACATGAAGTGACAATATTGCAATAAATAATCATTTGAAATTTCGTTAGGGTTATATGGCAATTTAATATAGCGTCATACAAGGAATTTTGCAATTATTTTAATAGCAAATATTGAATCAAAAATACCATAAAATAATGGAGATCGGTATCAGTAACATTACATTTGTATGATTAAATTTTATCGTAGTCTTATAATATGCACTTGGATGCCTTACTTGTGCATATACGTTTTATTATAATTTGTTTCTACAAGTCAAAATAATGAGTCCCGTTGTGGCGCAGTGGCACATGCGTGAGTATAAACTCTACAGGTAGTAGGCTCGATTCCCAATCGTGGAAATAAAATATTTAATGTTTTCATTTTTAGACTTAATGTTGAGGCATAGCGCGGCGTGGAGCTCCGCCACTCGACACTTTGGCTTCAGAATTCGGTGAAAAGTGAGGAGCGGGGTGTCTTAACACGGTTTCCTTTGCCTACCCTGCTACATGCGCGATACAATGAAATTGAAATAAAAATGTATATGAACAAGATATTTTATAAACGTTAATTTAACTATATGAAATCCATAAAAAGCTAGTTCCACGAATTAAACATAACTCGATATTATAATTGTCAAGTACTTGCTTATTCTAATATCTCATAAGTCTTGTGCTATTTGATAATTAAATAGCTATATTTTTAGCGATAATTATATCACGTTATATTCATCATGTTACATTAATATTATAAATATGAAATTTTGTGAAAATGGATGGATGTTCTATTTTCTCGCAAAAACTACTGAACGGATACAAGTTTACAGTTCGTAGTATAGAGAACAAAATATATATAAAAAGATTTTGTGTAACATGGCTAAAATATTACATGAAGTGTAAGTGGACGAAGTCATGTTTACGTCCCTTGGATACACACATAATAATAGTTTTTCACTGCATTATATACAGATTATTTCCATACGTTCAATGTAAGTTATATTAATAATATAGCAATAATAATAAAAGCATATTACACTTACATGGATAAATATTAACTATTCTTATTAAGCACGTGATCACTCGGCCTTGAAAAGCTAAAGAAACATAAATAGAAAGAAAGAAATCTTTACAGTTATCTTTAACTACGTCAAACACAGTACACTAGGTGTGTTTAGTCAACCACAAGTAAGGAGATTATCCGCCTTTGAGGCAAATCTAATAAATTACAGGTATCGATGTCGGCTTTCGCGGCTGCCGCTCCCGTATAAGCTAATGGATCCACGCATTTCAACACAACAGATTTGTTGACAACGAAAACATTATAATAAGTAAATATAAAAGAAAATTACATTAAAAAACTTAAGTTTCGCGCATAAAAAAAAGATTTCTTCCCATATCTATCAAACATATTATTCAAAGATATTAATATATCAAAGATATTATTCAGACCAATACTAGTTCTAAATAACATCAACAACAACAATCTTAAAGATTAATTTTGTTTTAGTTAACCTCATTTAATTGTAAGTTACATTATTAAACGCATAAAACAATGTAAATTACAGAGGTTCGGCGCACAACGGTATTTTGGCTGATATATGTATGGCATATGTGTAAGTAGAGCATTTGCAATATTCAATGCCTCCAGCCGTAAACACGGCAGGGGCGTAAATTCCGAGTTCCATCAGAACACCTCGCTGGCGGTAGGCGGCAACCTACCGTTCAACTTTATCTCTCCTCTTAACCACGTAACCCATAAAAGCTTTCCGCTAAATTTATTCAAGAACATTTCGGTTTTCGTTCATAGGTCTATGAACAACTTTGTAATTTAAACCTAGGTCCTAAACACACCCTTTGGGTCAGCATTTCATTTTCTTACTCTATATACTTATTGTAAAAATATTTATTATACATATATATTTATATTATATGGAATATGTATTTAATATATAGGATATGTATATTTATATATAATTGATTTATTTTATTTATATACTACTACAGGTGCGAATTCAAAAAATATTTCTGTATTGAATTGCCCATACATTTGGATAGGGTATAGGTAATATTACCTCCCGTGTATCCTATTGTACCTTCTGGCAGAGTTACCTAAAGCATTAAGAATTTGTCATATTATGTCATATTACAGCTCTTAGTTATTTCTATTTAACAACGAGCGCGAAGTCGCAAATAAAACTTATTTATGGTTATATAGTTGTATTTATGCTTAGTATAGTGAACTGTATATGACAGTTTCGAATACTATTTTAGTAAATAACAGTATTTATAAAAAAAGGAAAGAAACACGCTATAGGGGTTTTGACAGTTATGGTGGTATAAAATCTTTGAATGTTTAAACTCGTTCCGATTATTTTGTAAATATTTATGAAACTTGTTATAGTTAACTCAGTTTACATATTAAGGCTAAAACATATAGTGATTGGAACTAAGCTGTGTGAGTTAAGTAGAGTAGGTCACGTCTTCCACGCGTTGTTTTATTTTTACTTAGGTATATGTAGAGGTTTTCAACGAATATAAATAACATTAGTGTAAATTAACAAAAAAAAAAAATAGAAAACATACTGTATTTAAACTAATAATATTACATTTCATGTAGTAAGTACTGTTCGTCAGTATTTGAAAACTGACAACGTGTATAATATTATTTTTACATTTATGTATGTGAGCCGATGTAAATTTCAAATTTAAATCGTAAATAGACTGTATGTTACATTTTAAATGGTTCATTCGTATAATAATATTCGATTTACTTAACCTTGCTGAACATTCCCCTTTAGAATTTATATTAAAGAGCGACTGCGACAGACATCGTCTTCGCAAACTGCGACGTGCAACGACGCGTGTGCCTGATAGCAAATTCTACTTCAATAGAAATGAATGTTTGAAACTTATCTTACTGAATTCAATATAGAGGACGTTTATAAATTTATTAATGTCTGAGAGGCTCTTATAAGTAAAATTTTACGAAAACATATTTGAAATTATATATATTTGCAGTATTGAGCTCTGCTAGTGTTAAATGAACACGCAATGCCTCCAAAATTCGACGGAAAGTAGGAAACGGAGTGTCTTAGCACTAGGCTCCCTCTGGCTACCCTAGTACATGTGGGACACAGCGTGAAACTGAATCAATTAGGTACTTACGGTGCTATACTTATTTGATGTAAATCTGTCAATGACAAACATATCGTACTTATTTAGAAAACGTATAAAAATTTGAACGTGGTGCGACTCGAACCCGCGTCTCCTGGAAACAGACCAGGCGCTCTGACCACTAAGCCATACGTTCTTATCAAGCTACGTCGAATTTTTTATACGCTTATTACAACTTACGCTAACAACATAAATAAGTTATATTAAATCCATAAATATACGTATTTTATGGTCTGCAATTATTCAATCACACCCGGCTCCGCAGTGCGAACGAGGGTCATATATTTATCGCTCTATGTATGAATGTGTCTTCTATTCCTATATGGTGTTGGAGAATTCAAACGCCTTGGAAAATTTTGATGATTTTTGACTCAATCGATTTGTCTTGCGAGTGCACTAAGCATTTTTTGTTTTTTTTTTTTTTACATTTGAGTAAAAGTAAAGACAAATTTCATGTATACTTCTAAATAACTATATAAAAAATTTAATGTCTGTCTGTGATTTCAAAATATATAACTGTGTTCTGTCAAGTGCATATAGTTACATATATAAAAAATAAAAATTTGTATGATAATGAGAAATAGCTCAAATAAAATAAGAATCTCGGTTCATAATATCACCCTTCTATATACCGATATACGTAGGATACATATATACGTAAGAAAACAACAAAGTTTTGACAGGAAAATAACGACCAAGAAATAGAGCACACAAAAGATATAGAGCGAACCTGAACTAAGCCTTAAAGAAATAGTTACTTCAACGATACTAAAACAAAAATCTAACAGTTTCAATTTTTTGTCTGTTTATTTGCTTGTCCGGGCTATCCGTTATAGCTGAACCGCGATTTTGGTAATAAAGTTGTGGAACAGTATATATGCTACTTTTCAAGCCAGGTTTACCGCAGATCAGCATTCTCTCGGGAATAACCGCATTTACCGCACGCAAGCCAATAACAAAGCTAGATATAAAAAAACAATATTTTTTATATAATAAATAGCATGAAATAAGTAAAAAAACACAAAAATACATTTGACTCTTGCTGCAAATGAAAAAAGAAAGTATCGTTAAACGTACAAGATGAGAGAGATGTCTAAGTAAATGTGAAATAAAATCAGAAACAATTCTGTACTAGTTTTCAATATACATACATACATATATACCTACTTTTTCTATAGAGAAATGTTGTATCACTGCGTAGAGTTTGAAACCAGGACATATTCGTAACAATACAACAAATACACTCTCTAGGCTGAAAGTAAATACGCTTTCGGCTATACTATATGTATTATTTCCGGCTTTCATCGTGAGCAACTCATGTTTCATACTAAAATGTAATTTTTAGTTTGACCTTAATTTTTAAACTTGAACGTTTCGTAGTGTTCGTTCGTGTTTATGAATTAAATATGTAAAATATGTACAAATAAAATTCGGAAGAAAACCTCATTGGCATTATTATTGTTTTTATATTATTAGTAAATAATATAATAATACAGTTGAAAAGATTTAAAGATAAAAACGTTAAGTGATCCTAATGGATTTCCTTTTTTTTTATTTATAAGTTTGGCTTATAATATTAGATGTTCACATTTTTTTGTAGAACTAGTCCCTCTTTGCAAAAAAGGCGATAGTACTAGATAGTAGATACTAAAACGATTTACTATAATAAATTACTATGGCTTTCAAGTGACAATATTGCTTAGAAAATTAATACTCTAATTATGAAAATTGTCAAACGAAAGGTAATATTACTGACTTGAGAGGAGTTGCTCAAGGGTCTTATATATTATCCCAGGCCGTCCTCTCCTAAAGTCGGGTCGGACGATAATTATTCTTTGGTCAAATTCAACCAGATAATAGTTACATTTGGCACCTTTACTAAATTATATTCATATATTTATAATATAAACCTATAATAGTCATATAATTAGATATATAATTTAAACGAATACTCGTGAAGATTTAAATAACAAAAGGAGATCTTTATAAATAATATAGAGAAATTGTAACAGTTAAATATTTAAACAATTTGAGTTTCTTTATTTACCTATATTCGAACTTTTGTATTGCTAGGTTAACGCAATCAAAAAATACAACTATTTATTTATACATCGATTTTGCTCCATTTTATATGAAATTCGCAGCGTAATTAAAACCTTCACGCAAGGGTATAGGGTACTTCCCATAGACCTCCAGGTATGAATTTTTTCACGAAATGATAACGTACCAAACAAATGAAAAACCAAATCCGAAATGTGAAAATTTCTAGCTGCTAATTTAAATTTTGTTTAAGGCCTGGCACCGATTTCAAACATATTGGTAGGTAGAACATATCAATAATAGTGTTTTGTTACTATAAAAAGAAGTTAAGTTTACATAAAAAGTATCCTAAACTTAACCTTATTAACAAAAACCTTTTTAGTTAATAAAATCACTTCTTTTTAACGTGACTCTTTCACAATGAATACTTTTTAAATATTTAAATTTGCTCGCGCACCTCCCGAGTAATGTATAAATAGTAATCTAGTCTTTCTTGTTATACGGTGGAATCTAATGTCGTACTTTGTGTTATCCCACTAGGAAAGATTTGTGTAACTCTACGCATCACATAGAGAACCATTGTACGATATAAATATAAAAAAATACCATTAAACTAAAATATTAATTACCATTATGTTAGCACAGTATCAAAATGCACGGCATATTCAGTGAATACTGAATATCAAATATATCGCTCTGTTACAGCGTTTACTCTACCTGGCGGCCAAGTGGGTACTTGTCTGTTCATTGTAGGCGGCCTACACTGCAATACCTACTTGAGGTGCGCACACTGCTATGATTACGTTACACTGTACCTAGCTTACTCTACAAAAGATGTTGTCCATTTTCATAGAAGTAAAATATTCTAAAAATTAACTATTTATTATTAGGTAGGTAAAAGAAATTGGTCGTGGCGCAGCGGCACAAGCGTATGACAAAGCGATTCCCACTCGAGGAAATGAAATATTTATATATACTTAGGGTTTCTCACCTTTCAAAAAAAAAACGGAGCCCTTATAAGATACTTTGTTGTCTGTCTGTCCTTACCTCAGGAACGCTTGGAGATATCGAGTTAAATTCAAACCACATATTCCATCGTACGCCTTAAAAGTGGGGAAAATTTAGAATTAAATTCGCTAGTTCAAGTTAGGTTTCAGATGAAAAGACTCTGGTTCTCAATTTCAGAAATAGTCGAACTTTTTCTAAAAATCATGACATCGAATTTTTGTACGGAATCCTCGGTAGGCGAGCTCGATTTGCGCTTGTTTTTCTTCACTCAGGTCTCGAGGTAAAAGCGCTACGTTGGGTTGAGAAAGTGGAGAGTGGATTGTCTTAACACTAGGCTCCCACTGCCTACCCTGCTACATGCAGAATACAGCGTGAAACTATATATACATCAACTTTAATATGTAAAAACCAAACAGTATCTTCTGTGCCAAATCGTTTAATATCATAGTTAATAGGTGGTGTAAAATAAATATATAAAATATCAAGATGTAGAAACGAAATTTACGATTACATAAACTTCGTACTAATGACTCAAATTTCCACCGTTCATCGACATTTTATTGCTTTTGCTTCCATTCCATTTTATAGGAATATTTTAGGGGCGTTCTAACTGAAGATGTAATCCGGGAGAAGTAGCTTAAATGTCTGGGACTATTCAAACCGCTCCCTTGTATTGACAAAATGAGACAATTCGCAATTCCCGTAAGTAAGTATGTAACTCACGACCCGGCTATATACTTTCATAATGGCACATATGTATATTCTAGCTATATTACAATTTACGATTAAATAAATTTTAAAATAAAATAAATAAATCAGCTTCCAGTTGTATCGTACACAGCAGGGTAGGCAGAGGGAACCTAGTGTTAAGGCATTTCGCTCCTCACTTTCAGCCGAATTCTATCGATTTACAGTTACACTTTGCGCCTCTGCGCCACGACTGGGCTCCTAAATAATTAATAATAAGAATTTAATATTTATTTCACTTATGAACCTGAACATTTTTCAACCTGGTTAGTGCTTCTAAATGCTAAGAGTTCGTGTGGTTGTTCAAAGTTGGCCCAAGACAGATACTTGCTAGTTAACAACAAGTACATAATGTTCAATATTTATTTATATACATCACTTATGAAGTTAAACATATTTGCAAATTTATATAATTACGTTATATATATAATTTTATAGTTCCGTTGTATAACGATAATATCATTACATCAGTGACTATTCAATTTGTGACGTCACACCAGTGATCTCAGACACGCATCAGCATAATACCCAGATAATGTGCTTCTTGAGTGCGGACTCGAGCCCAGCCCTGTGGATTATGGCCAAAGGCTCTTCTCACAAATAAGGATTTCATCCCGACCCTTCTTTTTAGATATATTGGAATCTTTTTCGTTACAATTATTATTAAGATTACCTCCGTAATTTATTATATACATAGAAAATATATAATTGTTCAAATATTATGATTTGTCGCGGTAGTTGTAAGTTCAAATCAATATTGAACATCGTTATAAAGCAAAGCTTCTTCCTATTACCGACCACATGGTATCTTCTTTAGCATTCTGATAAGAAATGAATTTCCACTGCAATTTCGTCAAGAATCAAGTTTGACTTGAAAAATTATCCAATAAGTACTTATTACTATACATACACTACTTAAAACCATTAAATCGTCGGAGACACGAAAACTAAACCCTTTGCGCTTCTGCAGAAGGTGTACAATGTAGAATGTACATATATATATTCTCCAGATGCGCATTGTTTGTATTACAATGCTTCAATCAAAAGACAATGTAGATCGGAATGATAAAAAAAAAATAATGTCGATACTCAATGATTAGTCAGTCTATAGTATGTATAAATTATAAAAATGTACTTGATCTTGTTTTAATAAATCATTTATTTATTGAAACAAATTTAAATAAGTATTTTTTTTAATATTATATTTTTTAAGATTGATTCGCTTCACATACGTAAGCAAGAAAATGTTATATTACCCTACGATGCCGATATTTCATATTCTCATTGTAATATTAATGGCGCATAAATAATCTTCACGAAAACTACGTAATTTGGAGCGGAAATGAGACTTCTTATCTCACCAAGATCATATTTCGCACCGCTGAAACTTTCCTGTGTTTTATTACTGAAATTAAAAAGTAAGTATGGTACTAGAGACTCTTCCCTTCATAAAACTCGCTACGTTTCTATGTGCTGTTGGAATTAAAATTGTCGCTAATAATATTATATAGTCATTATTATCATATTTTAAAAAATGTTTAATTATAAACAAAGACATACGTGTAGTGTGTGTCGATCAGTTTTTTGTTTTATTTAATTTAATACAATGGTGACACATTAACTTCATTTTTTTTTCTTTTGCAGAGTGGTAGGTCTCTTTGTACCAACTTGGCAAGTGCCGCCGCCGCCTCCGTAATATTTTTTCTAAGAGGAATTTATACCCGCTACCTACCACCATCGCGTTCTGTCATATGCCTGTCACCTACATCACGAACTTAAGTAAATTTTAAATTAAAAGCTGTTTTGTAATAACACCATATTTTTAATTACTATATATTGTAGGTGAGCTTTACTTTGTATAGTTTTCTATTATCTTTTTAAAATTAAAAGAATATTTTATATCAATTTCTGGCATATTTGGCTTTTATTTTTCCTTTGAACTTAACTAGATTTTAATATTACATGCATCCTTTTACTACTACTATTCTTAGCGTAGGTACTAAACATATGCCAAAAATCGTAGTAGTATTTCACAAAGTATTTGTAAAAAAAACCAGAAATATTATTTTTATTATTATTGTTACTTAATATCAAATATAGAAACTCGGCCATATGACTCGTATTATGAAAAGCAGGACGCAACAGACCTAAGCCACGGATTACCTTCAGGGGCTTCTCGCTACAAATCGAATGAACGCCAACACTTACATAGCTCTAGGTGATATACCTATGCCAAAATATAAATTTGTAAGAAAAAAAGAAGAACTTCAACCAGAGTTACCGATTTTTTCTAAATTTAAAACACGATACAAAATATAAATGACATTAGATTTGTTTCAAATGGCACCGTTTCGTTTTAACCTAGTATTACTATAATATTTATGCAATCGATAGTGTTCCTCGTCGTGGCACGTTACCTAGAAATAAGCACTAATGATTTCTTAAAAAGGAAAATTATTTTCAGAAAAACTTATATAATGCAAGTTTTTCTGTTTTTGGATCTCTTGTAAAATTATACCAATTTAAAATAATATCTTACGGTATTGAATACAGAAATAGTACAATATTAAAAATGTTACAGTAGTTTGTAATATATAGATATAGACTGACTATTATTTTATAAAATCTAATATCAATTGTATGATTACAAAAATCATGGTCCGAAATAAAGATATTTAGTATTCTGTTTACGTTTATCTTTTATGACTAAGTTAATTTCAATAATGTGTCTCAATTGTGTGAAAATATTTCTATATATATTTTTTTATATATTTTTACAAGTTAGCACGTTCTGAAAACTTATTAAAGTTAAAGTTAATTTAAATATTTATAATGCCTAATAGCTAACAGACGATAAAAATTATGTAACGGTTTATCTATCGTTACTGTTACATATAAACATTATTGTAAACTCCCAGAGAAATTTATATACAAAAAGTCAGTATTGTTGCTTACATAGGATATACACACAAACACAAAAATTAAACTGAGGGTTCCCTACAAAAATTTCGTCTCGAGTGTCAGAAAAAGTCTGACATTCAAACTTAGCTTAGCCAGAGCCCTTTTATTTGATACTTCACTGGAATATACCAATGAAAATGGCGGCTTTAATATGAAATTTTGCCCCTCTTTAAGACTTATTTTTTAGGATTGAATCATAAATATATAGTTTAATATTATTTACCGGAACTAGTACTAGGTACCTGTAGGCAGGTAGCACCTGCCAAATTTCGTAGTTATAGGCCAACCGGAAGTACCCTATGAAGATTGATTCCATTTATAGTGTCGAAATACGCGTTATTTGAGACATAAACGGCCATATCTTTTTTTCTGAGTATATGTAGAAATACGATGTCTCAGGAAATCAAGAGACCATAGATCTAGGGTTTGAATTTTAACTCGATATCTTCAAGTGTTGCTGAGATAAAGGGGCTTGACAAACAGACAGACGGACAGACAACAAAGTGATCTTATACCTTTTTTCATTAAAAGTTATGGAACCCTAAAAAACATGGATTTAAAATAATGTCATATACGAGTAGTTCAGAAATATGGAACAATTTAGATATGATGAATTTTGATGATGGACATGTTAGAGAACCAGCACAACAAGTAGTTAACCTGTCCCACAAAAAATGGGATATAATCTTGCGTGGAGACATGTTTATGTGGAGTCACGCTCCGGCTGAAACGTAATAACAAAGTTTTATCATATTATTATGTTTGAACATGTTCCAAAATGTTTCTGATCATCGTCTACGACACGGCACGTGAAGCATCTTGAAATTATATTCGTTTAGTATAATATTCTTTGACAGCTTTTAATAAAGTTAAAATTTACAAGTCAGTTACATATACGTATATCATGTTACAGCTACTTACACTAAAAGCACCATATTTGATGATGATGAATGTAATGAAATTGAGACTTATAATGTATGTATGTGTAATCGTTTGGTAACAAACAAAACAACATTTTCTCAACAACTAGTATTAATACTACTATAATTAATTTTTTGTGCTGAAATCTATAATTTAATTATATAGGAAATAGCGAAAGTTAATTCATCGATTGCATTCGTAATTCGATGCTTGAAACTTTTCCGGAAACTGCTCAGATTGATATCGATACTGTAACTTATCGCTGACCCAGTGGGGTTCGCCCGTAGTTAGTTACATTTGTTACTTAATTGGCTCAAAAAATGCTAAGGGCATGCATTTTCGTCAGTTTCGAAATTTATTTTATAATACTTAATACGTACCAAAAACAAATTTAAGTAGGTTAATAGTATGTCCAAAGATATAATTCGAAATTTAATGTATTTATTAAGTACTTTTACAATACGTATGTTTGTATCAACTAAAATATTATTGCTGTTTATAATATTTGACATACATACATGACATAATAATACAGTTAAATTTTTAAAGTCAGTTTGGTTAGTCGTGGAGTATGAACATATATGTGGGACTGTAAACGCACTGGTTGTGGGTTCAATTCCCATTCGAGGAATGCTAATGCCTCCAGACTTCGGCGAAAAATGGGGAACGGAGTATATTAACACTAGGTTCCCTCTGCTTAACCTGCTGTGTGTAGCGTGAATGTATTATTTTAAATATTAACAACAACAATAAAATGAAATTATTTAGTAATCTCAAGTTACCTCAAACTTTAATTAAATGTTTAACTTA
The DNA here is from genome assembly GCA_917862395.2 of Heliconius sara. Taxonomy (NCBI): domain Eukaryota; kingdom Metazoa; phylum Arthropoda; class Insecta; order Lepidoptera; family Nymphalidae; genus Heliconius; species Heliconius sara. Next base: position 15,849,908 of record OU860789.1, on the reverse strand, counting down.
TTAATCTTTCTTAACAAGCTGCTTAACATAAATAAAAAAAGTATAAACCACCAGCCTTAAATCTATTGCCATACTTTACTAACTAATTACTGGACCGGAAGAGATTGACGCCAAAACAGTAATTATACTTTCAGGCAGAAGGGAGTGCCAAAATTTGCCTTTTATACATTAAATTCTATAAAGAAAAATGTAAATTCCAAATTAACATGGAATTCTTTGTCCTGGAAATATCTGGCAAATGCCTTTATATTAAAAAAAAACTATATATTTAACGTTTTATAACTTTAATTTAATCACATTTATGTAAAAACTAGAGGCTGCCAGCGATTTCATTCTTTTTGATTCATGCATTTTTAGCATTTATTTTATTTAGTATTGAAAATTATAATTTAATATTTTACGTACGAATTATGATATAATAGCTCACACACTACAGCATAAATCAGTGTCCGGTGACAAAGTAAGGGCCACAAAAGACCCGTACTGCGGTATCATTTTAAATTGATGTGATGTCGTGACTCCTCGCCGTGCACAGGTATCGTTTAAGACACTTAAAAAAATGTATACTAAATAAGTCTGTATAATGCCTATAGAAATCATAAATGTATATATGTTATTTTTTATGATTAATGCAAATGCATATATGTTATTTTTTATGATTATGATTAATGCAATTTGTAAGGCCAGTTGGCCAGGGGCACAAAGTGTGACTGTAAAACCGTCTGTGGGTTCGATCCCCACTCGAGTAGTTGAAATATTTGCTTAAAGTTATATTTCCATTTCTTCGCTCTGTTCTGGAGACAAAGTGCAGCGTTAAATTCTGCCACTCAACATGCAATACCTCCAGAATTCGGCAGATAGTGGGGAACGGAGGGTCTTATCACTAGGTTCCCTCTGCCTACCCTGCTGTGTGCGGGATACAGCGTGAAGCTGATTTTTTTTTTTTTTTAGTAATTAAATACTTAAGGGAGTGCATTTTCAAACAAAAAAAGAACATTTCAATTCACGTTAAACACTTTATTATAATGTAAATTATATAACAGTATTTTTACTTTATTCATCTTGTTCAGGTTTTTCTGTAAAATTTCATTCTTATACCATTTTATGGAAAGTAAAATAAAATTTCAAATTCATTTATACCATCAAAAACATAGATTAAAGTATGCGACTTCCATGATTTTATATTCGACAGACATTCACTGTTTAATTTACCAACAGTCATGTTGAAGTGCTCAATTAACAATTAAAATCTACCTGCTTAGAGACATTTGGTTTAAATATGTATAATGTATGTAAATAATTATAAATAAGCATATTATATTAGATCAATACTAACGTCTTCAGCTAAATTCGATAATGACGAAATTCGAGAGTAAGAATATTTCTACGCTAAGTTAAACAAGGTGCGGCGTTAAGCTCCTTACGCAATGTCTAAAATATAAAATTATGTCTCAATCAGAACTATCAACAATGTTTGTTTGTAATAAATTAAAAAAATATAGGTAGCTTAATAATAAGCGAAATTTTTCTCGTTAATTTGCACCGCGCATAACGATCTCACAGGAAATTTGCAAATTACTCTAGCACATACATTACTGTGCGAGTAGAGCAAAGTCATGTATGTTATATAAAAACGTAACTTGGCTCTTATTTAATTTATTTTCGTAATTGAATCTTTTTTATTTTTTTCTTCCCCCTTTATCTGTTTACTAAGGCTATAACGACTTTCCTAAAGTAATAGGTAACTATTATTTGAATCAGCGTAACCGTTGTATCAAGTGATTACTGGGAATATTGAAAAAAGCAATATGCTAACAAAGAGCTTGAACTGATCTCTGGCAGTATTGTACTTGTAGTTGTCGGAGTAGGAAAGTCAGTAATTTCCCGAGAGACATCGAACCCAACTTTGCTCTCGATAGAGGCACGTAGACCACAGTAATTACGAATTTATTTGAACATCAACCTCGGGACCAGTCGTGGCGCAACGGCACAAGCGTATGACTGTAAACATGACAGGTTATGGGTTCAATTCGCACTCGAGAAAAAAAAAATTATTACTTTCTTGTCGACGCAAAACGTAACGTTGAAAGCCATTATTCAACAAGCAATGGTTCCAGAATCTGACGGAATGCGGGAAACGGATTGTTATTACACTAGGTTCTCTGTGCCTACCCTGCTGTGTTCAGGATAGGCAGAGAGAACCAACACTAAAAAAATTATAATTCTATTCAGTTTAAAACTTCTCTACGAAACGTGTGTTTCTGTAAAGATTTAAGCAATTCTTAGAGCGATTAATTGTTGTAGTCATCTTGAACCGACATTCAATCTGAGTTGATTAATAGCCAATGCGGATACTTCATAATCGGATAATACGTTCAATATGGCCGCTTGTGAGTGCCGCTCACGTATCGAGAATGTATAACTTGCAAAATTTATAGCATATATATACCATACTATTTAAGTAATTTTCACTAAAAGCTTTTCTTATTAATGTTCATTTTATATCTGTATTTTTTGTATAAATCACAGGGTAATGCATTCGATATTAAATCATTTTAATTTTAATATCAATTGTGGGCGATGGCTGTATAGGTAGGTTTGTTTCTTTTTCTAGAAATATATAAAGAAAGACACACTACGTCCTATTGTATATTTATAACCGTCAAAGAATATATTGAGAAATATGTTCCGGTTATATTTCGTTATTCGGTTATGTTTCGGAATAATTTTTGTCCTAATGAACATTTCTAGTACTTGGTAGAAATAACCCAAGTACCACTAAAAAACCTAAATTTGTTCGGTTTTCGTATATACCTACTATATTACTAAAGGTATCGATAAAGGTATCCATTTTGTATATATATATATTCCATTTGATGTATTAAGGTAAGCAAAAATGGCAGCGTCGTAACATTAAACGTCAGCACATATCATAAGTCTCTAACACGATTTCCTTTTTATTTATAAGGCAGCATACATCAGTATGGCGTACAAAGTTAAACTAAGTAAGTTTTTCTTTCTATTCAACACGAAATGTTCTTTCTTTCGTTTTATTTATACTATTTAACTTTGCTAATAAGACGGCATTCATTAATATTGTTTCATTATTATTGATGGTTCTTAAATAAGTAGATAACTACAATAATAAATTTAACTTTTTAATTTTAAAATAACTAAAATACTTCACACTCATTAGAAATACTTATGAAAAACTAAAGCTATATATAGAAATATTTATGAAATTCAAAATCATTAATTTCCCTTACTCTAAAATAGGGTATTAAATATTATATCATTATTTAATTAATATAGTTAAATGACAACAACGTTATGAGTTAACAAATGTATTTATTTTATACCATAATAAATACGTAATGGGAAAGGAAATACATTTAGAGCGATTAAATATGAAACCGCAAGACATCTTTAACCTTTCAGCCTACTTTACATAAAGATGTGAGACGACTAGGTCAGTAGAATAGCTGCACGGGGAAGCGCCTTACGACTCATATATAATATGTAGGTAGGTATGTACGTAATATATTGTATTTCTAACTTAATAAAATTATATATATTTAAATTGTATTACTCAATACTATAAGTTATTTAGCTTGTATATGCTTTTGTTATATGAAAGTGCATTTCCTATTTTTTAACGACATATCTTTTCTTAAATTGACTAAACAACTTATTTTGAACTTCAATATTTTTAGTCCAAAATTTGAAACCGTAAATAAGTAATAGGATCACTATTAGTTATATACGGTTTCTATTCATAGATACAAATAAGAATGCCAATATGTAACAATATTAATCGAGATACAGAACAGCCCTGCCAGTAGGAAGTTGAATTAGATACATAAACATTTGTGTTGCGTAACAGTCTATCACAAGTTCATGACCGCTGTGCTCAGTAAAGGCTAGTCCACGTTGTAACCGTAATAATAAAAGACTGCCTACCTCGTGTAATTGCTACATATATTTTAAATATATTTGATGATATATTTAAGCGACAGATAAAAAATTTAACTTGAATGTCTCTTGACTTTTAACCAACGTATTAGATATGCTTGAATGATCGATCAATCGATCGATTGATGATGATGATTCTTCGCTCTAGTGTCTACACAAAGCGCGGCGTTCAGTTCTGTCCCTCAACACGACCTCCAGAATTTAACGGAAAATGGGGAACGGAGTGTCTTAACACTAGGTGCCCTCTGTCTAACCTTCTGTGTGCAGGATATAATGTGACGCTAAATAAATATCTTTCGACTTTTACCCATCTCATTGATAGAATGATCACTCACGCTTCGTTAATTTTATTAAGTAATTAAAATATAGCAATCTTATTTATGAAAGTTATACGTTTCTGTGATTTTTCGATGTTTTTTTTCTTAATTTATAGTGTATCGCTAATGTCTTAAGCAATCACCCGACCAGTGCACAGGTCCTCAGGGACTGCGAAATGTAGGTAAGATGACTCGTTGGCATTCTGCCACGACATAACGGCGGCACCGTTACAAACAATGCTCTAAAATAGCTCAAGTTAAGCTCAAAACTTATATACACTACAAACTAATGGTTATCATATTGAGATTATTTTGTCATTTATAAAAATTTGCTTCGAAATACATATTATCAGCAAGTTTATCAGCATATTAAATGACATTATTTTATCGAAAATTACCATTAATATTTGGTTATAATATATTTTAAAAATGTAATTGATGACCGCGTGACCTCCACTCAAAAAGTACTTAAAGCCTGTATCAGGAGAAAGATTATATTTATTTTCATTTTCTTCGCCTTGGTAGATAAGACGAAACTTTAAGCTCCCACTGAACCCCCAATATCTCGAAAGTTGGGCGATAAGTAGTATTTAACGAAACGGAGAACGGAGTGTCTTAACCTTCTGCCTTTAGCCCACCCTACGCGTAGTAAATTTTAAACGCGTAGGAAATTAGTTTTTTATTGATTTGTACAACTACATACCGTATACCCGTCAATAGAGAAGATTGTTCGTTTCGCACTAAAAGCAATATTTTATTAAATAACAATAGATTTTTTAAAAATTTAAAAAGTCTATAATGTGTTTTTTAACATCTCAAAATTGGATAATGTTTCGAAGTATTGCCCACAATAAAAGAAGTCAAGAAGAAACAAAACATCAAAGAGAAAATAAAATCGGCATAATGTACGAGGTGCCATGTTACTATATTCAAATTAGCCATTCTTTTGTAATTTCTGGGGATGATCACAGGAAAAAAAGTTATTTCGTTGAATACTACTTTGTATTCACTATGATAAGAGCGCAATTAGCGTTGCTAATGTAGGGGTGAATTCGTGTTAAGGCACGTTTATGTAAGAAACCGGATGAATATGAAAAACGTGGTTGGTATGTTTCTAGGTAAATTATGAGAAAATAACGTCTTTTCTTTCTCACAAATGTCTGTATATTTAAAGAAATACAATCTATTATATCATATTTTATTCACGTTTTGTTCATTCATTCTCTTTGAAACATTTCTATTTGTTTTTAGCTCATTCAATTTTAGTGTTTATTTATTGTTTTCAACCGAAAGAAAACTAAGTTTCTAAGAGTGAACTCATAAAACGGAGATACTTTACTATAATGAGTTAAGTTCTAGACACTGTAGCTAAGTATAAATATATGTATTTGGTGTTGTGGTGAATTCGTGCAAAAAGCACCTTTACACCTTTTCCTTCACAACAAACTTTATTTAAGACATCCCGTTCTTCACTTTCCATTCCATTCGCATGAGACATTGCGTGTGGAGTGGCGGAACTGAACGCTGTGCATAGTCTTGCCAGAGCGAGGAAATGGAATTCATTGGCCCGAATGTTTTCAACACGTGCCATGTAACTAATAAAAAAATATATTTTTTTTAATATTTTTTCTATATGCAATATAATCATACAAAAATACATTGCAATCAGAAAAATAAATTTCCAATAAAGTAAATTAAAATTTTATAATAAACTGTAACTGTAACAATATTCATTATTTATAAAAATATACATTGATTTATTAATAGATCTGATCGTAGAGCGAGATCTTTCACCTGTTGGTTAACCTAATAAAATCATGCTAAAAATAAATATATCGATAAAAGCAATTTTCAAAGAACTTTACGAATAACCGAGACTCGATCTAACATAAAATCTTCTGCATCTACAAAACCCAATAAAATTAAACGTTTGGGGAACATCATGGAAAATTAACAATTCGTGCACGAACCACGTACATTTTATGTTGAGACTTTTCTGGTTTCGCTTACAAATAAAATTGCGATTCAAGAAAATAAAAATAATAAAATCGAGAAAATAAATGGATATGCATATATGGATTAATAATATGTTATGTTACTTCAGCTTATAGTAGCGTTGATGTTATTGTTTTATACATTATTGTTCTATCGTGAAGTTCCATAATAACATTGTAGCATATTTTAATTGAAAATTAGATGCATGCAGGTATGAAGAAGACAATCGACATGATATAAGTATGTGTTCGGTTATTGAATATTTATATTTATATCTTTAAATAAAAAAATAATAAATAAATCAGCTTCACGCTGTATCCCGCACATGGCAGGTTAGGCAGAGGGAAACCTAGTCTTAAGACACTCCGTTCCCCACTTTCTGTCGAATTCTGAAGGCATTGCGTGCTGAGTGGCAGAATTCAACGCCGCGCTTTGCCTCGACGTCAGAGCGAAGAAATGGAAATATACATTTAAACAAAACTTTTCATCTCCTCGAGTGGGAATCGAACCCACAACCAGTCGGTTTTACAGTCACACTTTATGCTACTGCGCCACGACTGGCATCTTATTATATCTTTTTCTTTATATCTTTTTCAATAGAAATTAAATAAATAATAATTTTTAAATATGGTCTGCCTCAAATATTGCAAATATAACATCTATCAAGCAATTTGTCTAATTAAAAGATATAGTGCATAACCAAACGCGGCGTTAGGTTCCGTAACGCATTATTATCTTGTCTACTCTATTATACGCAAATTTACCTACACTATCTTAAGCTGTACTACTAAAAATGTATTGTAAGAACAATTTAATTTGCCTGTTATTATAGTTTAATGATAATTGATTTTAAATGAGTATTCATTTGAAGAAAGTTTTGATGTATTCGTTCTTGACACAGTTTTCCTCATTCATTACTTTCCTTCCATAGTGCTATAATACCTGCCTTCGATTTGTATATATAAGAAATATGAAAACCTGAATTCCATCTTTACATTTTGAATCTTAAATGGGAAATTTTAATATCAAAGCTACACACAGACAGCACCGTGCGTTGGCGGTAATACAGATAGTAGCGTACAGTCACAGCTGGTTCCGGCTTTCCAAAATCCATACTACAGTACAATCCAAGTTATTTTACTCCTTACAATAAATTATGATTGGATTCCATTTTAAAAAAATTAGACAGACTAAAATCTTACTCTAGGCCTAAGAAGAGTACATTATTTTACGCTATTTGCCTACTGAACTGTAGAACGAAAAGACGTTTTAGTTTAGTATTATTATTAGACAAGGAGAAGATTTTCTTATTTCGCCATCCCCAAAGAAAAACATAATAACTGCCAAAACCATGATATTATTGTTATAAGATATATTGGGTTCTATGCATCTAAATTCATCTCTCTCAATCACTCAATTTTATCGCACTGTTTCATCATTAATATTAAAATTATATTTAAAATGTATATATACTCTTACAAAATTATTTTTTAATGCTGTTTACAGTTAAAGCGGATTACCTACCTTAAGTTTTATTGAAATATTCGCATTTATTTTTATATATTTATTTATTTAGTAACTAGTATTTGTACAATAATTTTTCGAATAATCGTTAAAAAATAGCTTCTTCTTTTTCCTATAGTTCCTTATTTCCCTAAGTTGAAACGTTATTATAATTATAAAATTATTTTTGACATAGAATCTGTCAAAATAATTAATCGTTTTTTTTGTTTTTAATATTAAGAACCCCTTACGATATCTCGTGCCCCAGAGAAGGAGTAGTATGGGGAGTAATTCTGGGCATAATTCTGGGCAGTATCGGATAATATTTCCTCTACATTTTCGTTATAAAGACTTGCACACACTGTATAATATATATATATATATATATATAGTATGGTAGGGTTGTACCCCTTATTGGGTGTTTGTTGACTGTGTTACATACAGTCAACAAAACACCCAATGATCCGAAGACTTCAAAAAAGCATCATTGGCCTACATGATGCATCCTTTTCTACTGCAAAGTTGTCAACAACAAAGTGAGCTTTATGGAGCCCCTTGTGTCTTTGACTTATTATTTAACCGCTCATTTGAATTTCAACACTTCTTAGTTCATCGTCAATTTGACTTCTTATCGTTCTTCTAACTCTGTTTTTGTGGGAAATTAAACTAAAAAAAAACTAAAAATAATAACCATTGGTGCCTCTAGTCTACATTTATCGGACATTGAATAAAATAAGGAAAAAAATAATGAATGAATTGCTAGAAGGCTTTTATAAAAGCGTATAAATACATATAATGTCGTTGAAAAGAAGCAACAAAAACCGATAGTGGTAAACTAAATATATTCCATTTTACACGTATTTTTGTAATCACACAAATTAGTTGAAAATATGATAAAAAAAAGTTTTCTATTGTAAATATAAAATAAATGTGTACAGTTTAATCGCTTGTTCCTGATGCAAAACACGGCTAGTGAACACAGTTACGTGGATGCCCCTTTGTTCTTCGCGTCCCTATATACTTTTTTTAGGACAGTTTAGAGGACAGTGGTAAGACACTCCATTCCCCACTGAGACTTTTCATTCCTCCTTTCCGCCGAATTCTTGAGGCAATGCGTGTTGGCACATTTCATGTCCACACATGTGATTACAGTATTCAATACCGTATTGATATAGATAACTTCTAAATACACTGAACATAATCTAATAAAAATAACTTTCTAAGAACATTGACTAGATTAGATTTTAACCTTACAAACCACTTGCTGTGAAGCAGAGCGCCCTTTCTCCAGGGTGACGTATATAGAAAGCCTATATTTACGATTATAAGACAATTATGACTAACTATGTCTTTGAGGTCGACGTGACGCACGGGCACAAGCGTGTGACTGTAACTGTAACGTGGCAGTTGGGGGTTCGATTCTAACTCGAGGGAATGAAACATTTAACACTTTCATTCCTCGCTCTCGTAACGAGCAATACACAATCTCTCGATAATTAGGCGGAAAGTGAAGAACAAAAATGTTTAAATGGGAACGGAGCATTTAAACACTAGATTCCCCGGATAACTAGCCTGCATACTACACATAAAAAAAATCAGATTGTCTTCATCCTGAACAACGTTTTATAAAGCGTATTCATATTCATATTACTTAGGTTTAAGTTTAAGCTGGACTATTAAGATTTCACTTCTGGCCTTCTTTCTTTTATGTCAACAAAAAGTGCTCCTTCAGTTAACTAACTTTTCCTAATTAAAATTTAGATTAGGTATGTTTTAGCTTCACTTTTATTCTCGCACGTGACAGGATGGGCAGAGCGAATCTGGGAATCTAGTGTTAAGACACTCCGTTCCTATTAAGACATTTCCGTTCCCCATTTTCTGACGAAATCTAGAGATACTACCTGTTGCGTAGCAGAACCAGAGCGATATTTAATTTCCTCTTATGGGAACGAACCCACGATCAGTCGCCATTACTGTGCCCTTGCGCCACGGCTGTTTTTTTTATTTATTTATCATTTTGTGCTCTACCTTTTTATAATAATAAACTTACTAATTAAAATTAACAACAAAATCTCGTAGTGAGCACGTAACTCCGACGCTAGGCACCGTTTAAAAATAGCGGATGGTGTACACAATCCGTAGCGAGAACACCGCCTCAAGGGATCATTACAAGCTGGATGTAGCTCATTAGGATAAATCATTCTTTAAAGTGCTTTATCTAAAATTAAACAAGATTTTGCTGTCTACGGAAAATACGTAATTTTTATATGGTTTTAAGATTTCAGAATTTTTAAATTAAGTAAAATAGGATCAGCTTCACGCTGTATCACGCATACAGCAGGGTAGCCAGAGGGAATTTAGTGTTAAGACACTCCGTTCCCCACTTTCGAGGTATTACTTGTTGAGTGGCGGAACACAACGCCAGGCTTTTGCCTTGGTGACAGAACAAAGAAATTAAAATATTACTAAATTCATATTCTCGAGTGGGACTAAAACTCACAACGCCCGCAAAGTCACGCCCCTTCGCTACGACGTATTTTTTTTAATATTTTACCAATAATTATTTAAATAATATGAATAATATCTGCATACATTTATTCGTTCCTAAAATTGCAGTCAAAACAAGTAGGTAGCTATTTATCGTAGTTAGATAATAAATTGTTTAGAACGCGGAACATGTATGTAGATATAAAAAGTGCCCATATTATTCTATATACAAGTTGTTTCCCCAACTTTGCTTGCTTTTACTATAATACGGGAAAGACCCCTTGACTAGACCTATGGGTTTTGATTACGCAGCCAGTAAAATTGACAACAAAGCGTTCCTAAAAGAGTTTTATTAATAAAATAAAGAGATACGCAATCCTAAACATAAATAAGTTATTGCTAAAACCAATCTAACAACAACAAAAATTTAATTATTCTAATTTTTTACAAGTAAATCTTGGATAAGTCATATTCTTTAATAATAAGCAGTTTCAGCAGCTGCAACATACATAATCGCTATTAAATATAAAATCTTTTCGTAATACTATGGGACCTAACTTCTAAGGACAACAGCACCCGTATCTACAAACGTCAATGTAATTTCATGCGTCACTCGTCGCACTCTCGACCGTTCAACGACACAAAGGGATGCGACATAAGCGTTAGTTACGCGCTTTTTTTCCATTGAAGGTGAAAAGCGTTCAGTGTGAACGTTTTAAGTTACGTTCCTGTCACTCATCGTCGTCACTTCATTTTCCAAATGTCAAATTGAATAATCTTTTATTATTATTTTTTTTTGCTGAGGTTCTGGCTATTTTATTCTATAAAATATTTACAAATTAATTAAGGCTAATACATTAAAGCTGTCGTGGCGCAGTAGCACACGCGTATAACTGTAAACGTGACGGTCAGGTTCGATTTCCACTCGGGAGAGTTCATTACTATTTATTAATATTTTTATATATTTGCTCTGGTAAGTTATAACAGGGCATGGCGCGGCGTTGAGTTCCGCGACTCAACAAGCATGTTTCGAATATTGAGTGGAAAGTGGGGAATAGAGTGTTGTTTCCCTAGTTTCCCTTTGCCTACCCAACCCTACTACTATATGCGAGATACCACGCAAAGCTGAAACAAAAACATAGTAAAAAACAAATGAAACGTTGTATTTAATCATACGGTACGTTTTTTTTGATAAATTTATTTACATAAATCATAATAATCTCAGTTCGTAAAAAAAGTGAATAAAAAGGTCATAATTTGGAACAAGACAGACGGTAGAACTTAATTAAAAATATTACCAACTTCTTACGTTTATTTTCATTGTTATTGTTTCAGGAGTTAATCTTTAAAAGTAACATAATCAAACTTTCAACTCACGACGACTTTTCGTTGTCCGTCCGAACTCATAACCGTTGCGTCTACTGCGCCACGACGGCCTCAAATATTAGAGACGACAACTTTAAGCTTTACCTACATACATATGAAACAGACCTTGGCAGTCAAAACTTCACAATGCGACATTGTGTTCTTAAGAAATATTGTACTCTTTACCTTTAGATATGAAATGAGAAATGGTCAAACAAGGTTATTTTACTTATTACAACGATATGCGAATACCGCTCCTCTATTGGCAATCTGTTTAACTAAAGTTTTAATAACTAAAATGTTTCATTTTAAGTAAGTACCTATTTAAATAATTAAATTTTAAAAAATGTAACATAGAGGAATGTATAATTAAAAAAGGGTTAAGCGTCACATAAATCTTAGCACAGAACAAAATGAGGGAGTCATTAGCCGAACATGACTGCTTAGTAATCCATCATTTGTAATAATCCACATAGAATCTGAATTTATTTAAAAATTGTTATTAATTTTCCCAATCCTGATTAGAAAGAATGTTTAATTGTGCAATTTAGTGTAAGTATATGCAGGTTGGTTTTAACATATTTTTTTCAAATAACACATAGAACTAGTAATATTAATATAGTCAAGCGTCCTGACTAGGCCACATACAATTGCGTGAAGGTTCCAAAAGGTTCCAGAAATTTAATTCTTTGAAATAACACATTGTTTCAAGGGAACACGCCCAAAGGTATTAGATATATCACAGTCATCCTCAGGTGGGGTGAACGGGGAGAGAATATTAAACTTTATTCAGGCTCAGGCATTGATTTATGACTTTAATACTTTGGAAAGTATACTATTTAATATTAAAAGCTGGTTAGATTTGTTATAAATATAAACGCATTTGGGTTGTGTTGGGTTAAAATTGTGGTTTCTATTTTGGTACCGAAACTTCCTGCTCAACTCAAAGTAATCAGGTTTATAATAATAATACATACATACACACGGTGATTTGGACACATTCACATCCACATTTTGGACAATCCACTTAAGGTCCACTCGTCAGAATCTCAACTGCTTCCTAGATTATTAAAATGTTTATTTAACAATTCATATGTAATTTATATGAGGCTGAATTTTTATTATTTTTACTTGTGTTCATTATATATTTTTTTATTATTTACTAGTAGTCGGACTCGCCCACCGAGTAGAACCGAGAAAGGTTCAACACTAATTGCATGATTGGAAGTCAAAACGGGAACTTGCCTTATAAAGGTCAACAAAAATAAGTTTTGCACAGCAATGGCCGTATAATATGTGCCTACGTCGGTTATTATTTATCATAAAACATATCTATTGTAATAACTAAACCGAATCAAAATGAACGATTTGGTTGTACATTTGGTAAAAAATCAGTTTTATATTTCTTAATACTTTATCTACACCTTATCTATACCAACATTTATTCGTTTATATTTATAATTATCTGTAAGCGCGCTCGCAAAGGAACATCTTGGAATTCATGACACCTTTCCAGGCCAATTTTCCTCTAAATCACTGTAGTACTTTAGATAACAGTATCGCTTCATAAATAATATTCGATTTTAAAAATATGCATTAAATATTACATTACTACTTCACTTTTAGAACATATAAAGCACGTACAATCGTACACTTCGAATAAAGAATTTAAGCTTGTTCAGAATTCATGAAGACTTGTACAGAGCAAGTACTTTCTTACATTTTATATTTACATATACCTACTATAGATAATATCAAAGATAAAAACTAAGTGATATATTACAATTTCTCGAGAAAAATAAATGAATAATTAAAAGTTTGTCCATTATTTATATAACTTAAACAGGTCATTTCAATTATGTTTTAAGTTATTGCAAACATAAATCTCACAACGCGTTTTAGCTTAAGGACTTCTTAGCTGTAACTACAAATTCGCAAAGATTAATCATAAAGATTACGGCAAACTCTACCTGCCGGGTTAAAGTGGCCCATTTGCTTATTTGCGGTCCACTCTATCTACCTAGTAGACACTATATATCTATATAGTGGTATATGTCTCTAATATCATTATATTTAAAAATATATATATAAATACTTATTTAGAATAAGTGGATTAACACTTTAAAAATGTTTAAAATATATATATGAAATCTTGAAAATAAGTAAAGAATCCTTTCAAAATAAGAATTTTTGAAACTTTATGTAATAATTTCTTAATCTTTCATAATTTTCATCAATTCCATTCGAATTGATAAATTTAACTAAATTGATAAATAATCGATGACCTTCTCAAAAGTGTTTTTGGAATCTAATTCCAGATTTTTATAGTACGTATAGGTATATTTGTATGTTATAAAAAGAGCTTAAATATATCAAAATATACCTAGGCCTTCTATATTTAGTAGGATCAGCGCCGCCCGTCAATGGTGCTATTTAAAAGTGAAACTGCCTTTGTATTCAAGCAGAATCGGGCGTTAGGCCTGAATTACAGTATCCGAAAAAATTTTTGTCGTCTAATCTCACAAAAGAATTCGGTAAGGTCATATTTTGAAATTTTAGAATTGAAGGAATTATTTGATATATTTATTATCATACCGCCCTGTATTCTAGTGCCATATCTGTTTTTTTAATGTTTGATTAAAAAAACATAGGGTATTTTTTTAGAACCCCAGAGGTGGTCCAAATATAAATATTATATGGCTTTTGATTGATTACTATTAGAAAAAATTAACAAAAATTTTATTTGCATATAATTTTTTTGTTCTGTAGCTATACGTAAAATACAAAACCTTCTATGGAAAACTAAATTAAAGGTATCTCACTTTTAAACACATTGTGTTTCTAGAGAAAACAAATCTACAATATTTAAATATATGTATATAAGTTTACGCTCTCGTATTAGGGAGATGTATGTAACGTAATATCTTAAGAACTTAAACATAATAAATGGACCCAGGGGCGGGTCAAATTAAAGACAACGTAGAAACACGTAGACACAAGTCCGCGTTGAATTTGAAGCTTAAAATAACTTATGTTAAAAATTTTCAAGTAAAATTTAATTTATCCGTACTTTTTTTTATTTCTTTCCTAATATAACAATCTCAGCACTTCATTCAAATTGAAAAAAATATTTTTGTATTTACTATGAATTCTGGAGGTATTGTATGCTGAATGTCGAAACTCAAGTTTTACATCGTAACCAGAGCGAAGAATTGAAAATGTTAAATATTTAATTTCCTCGAGTGGGAATCAAACCCATGACATGTTGCGTCTGCAGTCGCACAAATGTGCTTCTGCACCATGATATTATAAACAGTTTTCGTTGTAAAATTATTTCACTGAACAAAATAAATTGAAAGGAAACAACATTAGGCAACCATTTTCGGAGAACTTCCTCGGTTACTTTATTGACGCCACAATGTCTATGAGCATAGCCAAATGGGACTGATTCTCAAGGATTATCACATTCTACTACCTTTATTTATGGTAAAATGGTCTTTAGGTATTATCTTTGCCATTCGTACAATTTTATTTTTCAAATGTAAAATAACAATACAAGGTTTTTAACGGCCTTACGTAGAATTCAGTATGGACATAAAATGTATAAAAATGTAATGAATACCAACATTTTCTCCAGTTGGAATTGAATTGACAACTGTCATTCATCGTTCAGTTAGGTACGTCCCAATCTACTATTTCAAATAATAACGCTGTATTCCGCACACAGCAGAGTAGGCAAAGAGAACACTAAAACACTCCGCTCCCCACTTTTCGCCGAATTCTAACGGCATTGCCTTTAAATAAATATTTAATTTGCTCAAGCAGGGATTGAACCTACGACCTGTCGTGTTTATAGACACCCCCCTTGTGCCACGCATTGGCCTCAATTTATTATTATAATATACATACATTAACAAACTAACCTTGTCTCAGTATTTATAACAATGTTTCATTTAATATCACACGTTAAACAGACATTTAGACAACAAGTACGACATTCAATTTCGCCAGCCGTAAACCTATCTAAATGGACGGAAATTATAGTACGGACTGATTTGTTGCAATAGTACTCTATCAGCGTACGGGAAATACGCGACGTTAGTACTAATTTTTTGAAAGCTTTTGACAAGTTGAAACTTTGTTCGGTAACTTGATTTGAAAGTTATATCTATTTTGGCACCACTCCACCTCCACCGACTGAGGCAGCAGCTGGCTGACTATGGAAACGCTACTTATTAATAAAGATTCAGTTTTTCATTGATATTATAGTTATTCGTGTATATTATTATATTGTTATTCTACACTTTTAAAATACAAATAAGTATCGATAGATTCCATTAAAGTTAATTTTCAGAATTAAAATTGTACAATTTACACAAAATACGAAATTGTTCTACTTCTAGTGTGTGAAAAAAAATGTAAACTACTTTTAAGCTACGTAATTTTGTTTTTTCTACCTAAAACAAAATTTTTGACTGGAGCAGTTGGAAACCGTACTCGATGTTCCACTTTTCATTTTGAATACAAATAAAAAATCTTAAACGCCGCTAAGGCTGTACGGACATAAATACGGATACAAATACATTTTCCTTTTAAAAGTGGGAATCGCTTTGAAAATCTGCTAAAAGCTTTTACTTCACTCTCTATCCTTTGAACTCTTAAAATCTCATTTAAAAAAGTTGTCATTCACCCACATTTCCCTTTAAGTTGTCGGACCATACGTACTTAAAAAAATTTCATATTTCAAGCGGTAAATTTAAGTTCAATCTACACCAGGGTAAAACGCAAACGCAAAACGCAGTGTAACACTTCTAGACATTTCGTGTTGAGTGGTGGAACTCAACGCAGCGTTTTGCCTCGTTACCAGGACAAAGAAATGATAGTAGTAAATACTTAATTTCACCGAGAGGGAATCGAATCCACAGCCGTTGCTTTCACCTTGGGATTTATTCGTTAAAAAAAACTATGATAACTAATAAACCAAACGTATAGATTTTATATTAATCAAGTATAAACAACGCTCGCTTAACCAGTCAATCACCCTTAGCTCCATTACGTTCTTCGTGCTTAAAGGTGCCTCAAACGAACGTAGTTTTAATATAGGCTTTCCCGCATAATTGAAACTTTGGTTTTCAATTGTGAAGCTATCGAGTGAAACGAAAACACCTGTTGTTCGATATCTTTGCACTAAGTATTGATATTTTGTGATACATGTTTGTACTACAGTAAACTTAGTGATATAACGAATTTCTATGACAATATTTAAAAATCAAAACAAATCAAATCAGCATCACGCTGTATCCCGCACACATCAGGGTAGGCAGAGGGAACCTAGTGTTAAGACACTCCGTTCCCCACTTTTTATCGAATTACATATATATGTATGTACAAGAAACATCAACCTATATTGAACATAATTTTTTCTCATATTTTACCATAACATTTAAATAATGGCTATCATACAAAAACACCTATGAAGATGGTGGAAGGAGGCACCTAAGAAGCCCAGATATTATACGATAACCATAAATTATAATATAATATCTTGGCTTCGTCTCATAGGCACTGTGCCCCTACGTAGTTCAATATCAAAATTTCTCCAAAACATTAACGTTTAACAACATCCATCTATCCGGCCCCAGGTGCGGCGAGGAGTCGCTTTATAGAACATTAAGTAAATGCGAAATGGCTATAAAGTCTATCGTCGGGAATCTAAATTATTGTTGGGAAAATGTGATATCTTTAACATTGAATATTATATATTATATTAAAGTTAGTAATAACACTAGAAAACGGAGTAGTCAGAGAGAACGCTATGGTAACTAGAATATAATGTAAATATAATGTAATTCAGTATGAAATTAAAACTCTATACAACACTGAAATCAGTTTAAAATTAAAAACATTTATAAAATTTATAGTTCGAAATAATAAAATGTATGATTATATGTATAAGAGTGCATATAGGTACTTATTGATATTAAAATACAAACAAATAATAAAAAAAGCCTGTCTATCTGTCTCTCGTTTTTGACCGGCAGCTAAACAGCCGAACTGATCTGTATGAGACGTTCTCTGAAAAGTTCCATATAAATAAGAAAGTGATAAAGCAAAGCTTCATCCCAGAGTTCCCGCGTAATCGGGATTTGCGCGAGAAAATCCACATATACCGCACTCTCGTGCGGTCCTCCCAGATAGATATGAAATATACAAACTAAATAACCAACCAATTTTCCTTTAAATAACGAGGGCAGTCGTGACGCAAGGGTATAAACAGTGAGTGTAAACGTGACTGGTTGTGTGTTCGATACCCACTCGAGAAAATGAAATATTCATTTAAATTTATATTTCCATTTTCTTTGCTCTGGTTCCAAGGCAAAGCGCGGTGTTGATTTCCGCCGCCCAACACGCAATGCCTCCAGAATTGCCCGGAAAGTGGAGAACGAAGTGTCTTAACACTGGGTTCCCTCTATCTATCCTGATGTAGGCGGGATAAAGCGTGAAGTTGAATATACTTAAATAATATTAAATAAATAATCGTGTAGTTCAAGCGGACGAAGTCGTGGGCGGACTATATTTTTACTATTAGCATGTTACTTATTTTACCCCAACGTATTTTCTATAAAATATTACTTTTGTGTGCATATATCAATCTCTTCCTTCCGCATAATTGAGACAATTATCTACCTATGATAACATAATTGAAAAATTAAAAAATTTACCTGTTCAGTTAGTAGTCCAAGGAAATCCCAAAATCCAAAGATCCAAAAGAAATTTATTTAGGAATAATGTATTTTAGTATTCATGTATTGATAAACCTAGGTTTTTGTTCTACTACAAAATCATTAAGATTTTTATACTGGATACTATCAACGCCGCACTTCGGTTTGTTTATTTCCTCGAGCGGGGGTCGGACCTAAATCCAGTCGAACTTCACACTTTTTGCCCCTACGCCACGACTGGCCTATAACATATACATTATTAGAAACTAGCTAAACAAACTTATGACATTAAATAAGAAAAAAGTTATCATTTCTTTTCGTTGCATTGATTACATAGAATGTAAACGACACAACTAGAACCGAAACTTAACAAATTTCAATACACATATGCAGGGACAGTACTCTATTGGGTAATGGCCATCAGCTGCGCAATGCACCAGCCAGTGACGTAGACTGCGGCACAATCAAACACCTCTAAATACCAAGCAGTCACGCGTAAACCCTTTGGAAATATCTAATTGCTTGTAGAGGATTATCCAAAAACGCAAAGCGATTTGTTATTTAATATCAAAATCACCAATACTCAATAAATTTTAACCGCAAGTGCAATATCCAGGTCACAGTCCGTTTAGTATTGAAGTGGTTTATTGTCATACCGTTTAACCTCTGCTTGGTTTTTAATGGGTACGTATTAACTCAATATAGAAATATGTAAATAACTACAGTTAAATATATACGGCTATTAAAATTGTATTAAGTTATATATGTTCATGCGTGACGCGTGCGTGCTTATAAGCTTTAACTTAAAAATGGTTAAACCAAGGATACCATTTGAAGCTAACTTATTTCGTTTGAAGTACACTTGAGTAGTAAGAATTAAATAAAACAAAAAAAATTTTTATTATATTGGGGAAAAATATACCAAATTATAAAAGCTTAGGCTTATGATTTTGTTGCATAGAAGTAATTTTTTTTCAAGTTATATTTTGTTATTTTATCGTATAGATTCTTAAAAAAAAGTATATTTCTTTTAAAATAAAGCATAACGTTACTACAGTCTCATAAAGTGTAATGATGACAAGAAGCTTTTAAACAGGTGATTTTTTTAAGGTTCTACAGCTGCGTCCTTACTAGTACTTCACTTAAAAAGCTCACATTCTTTCACTTTTGGTTTATATTATTAATAATCTAAATCTAATTGACATTTGAACTATTAAAAATAGAAGCAAAATGGGGACTGTGAACGTGAATTGGGTAGTAGGCACCTTTATCCCCATTTCATAGGGCGTGTAGCGACGTAAATCTCGCGAAGCCACATTTTGTGCCCCTTTATTAATCTTGTTTAATAAATCTTGTTGCCGCCCCAATCAGCTGGAAACGATTCTACATTTAAGCTATAAGTGAACAATTTTTACATTAATTAAAATGTAAATTATGAAAATATAAATAGTTATATGAAAAATTTCTATATATATTGTACATATTTACATAGCTCTATCCATTTAAGATTTGTAATAATACATTATTCCTAATACTAAAATATGTTAGTTTAGCGCTTTTTTTGCACACCGTATTTTATAAATGCAAACTATCGATTTTTTGTATCGATATAAACTATTTACAGAAAGCAATCAGATAAAACAATCAAAGGTATGAGTATGTGGCAGTGATTGAATCGTGCTTGACCCCAAACAATCATTTGCTTCGTGACTATTCATATGCATATGTTCGTTACGTTACTTTATAATATAAGGGCCGTATGGTTTAATGTTCAAATAAAACTTATTTTATTAAATATAGTTTTATAATTCAGATATCAAATGTATACTTAAGATTCGTATTGAAAATTTGTTTTTATTTAATACTAGCGACCCGCTCGCGGCTTCGCCCGCTTTACCCACAGAATTATTTACTTAAAACACTAAAATTATATTCATGTTTTAATATACCTATAATGTATATTTGCAACGCACTTAAGATTTCTAATGTGAAAATTATTAAAACCATGGTGGCATTTTAGATTTTCATTAGAAAAATTATTATTGGGGGCAATTAACAAAGTAATAGAACCAGAAACAATAATATTTGTCAATTTTGTTTGTTTGTTGGTTTTTCTGTTAGTCGACGCTTATCTCAGAAACGATTTAAGCGATTTAAAGAGCTAAGACGTGAGCGCGGTGCGGGAGCGGTAAAATCGGTTTAATTGTTTTTATTGTAACATTCGTCATGTATGAATGGTGTGATGATTAAAAAACTGACCTTTATAACTATTTATTTATATCCTCATAGAGAAATGATAGCTTTTTTGGGCACTGTTAATTTTTTAAGAAAATAAATTTGATCAAAATACAGTTATTCATCTATTTATCTATATATATAAAAAGACATGTACCTGACTGACTGAGGTACGACACACGCAGAGCCGTAACCGTTGATGGGAGAAACGTGAAGTTTGGACAGATGTTTATTTTAATAATTTGGACATCCACTAATAAGGGATTTTGAAATTTTTTTACCCTAAACGCATGAAATAGGGGAAAGATTGTATGATTTTTTTTAAAAACAGCACCGATTTTCATAAAATTTGAAAGTCAGCAGACTCTTTAAAATATTTCATTGAACACGTGTTTCATGGTTTTTAGAATTCATCCTCTTAGGGATGAATTCTAAAAACAATGGACGTGGTTGAAAATTTATATGAAAAAATCTTTAAATCGCTACCGATTTTTATAAAACATTAAATTCAGACTGTTAAAAATATTTTATTGAACATGCTTTTCGTGGTTCTTTTAGAATTCACCCCTAAGGGTGCTAATAAGCAGGCGAAGTTGCGCGCGCCCGCTAGTTTTAAGATAAAAATTAAAATAATATAAAATATCTTATATATTATATTGTTATACTGTAATAACATATAATATATTTATCAAAATGAGAATGTATTGTTTTGTTTAATAGCTCCTGATAGTTATTACAACACATGCAAGGAAAGATCATTTTAGAAAGGTGTTTAATTATATTAGAATTATAAAAACTACTAACATTTTTATGGTGAATAAAATATTGTCTGTGTTTTCCACCTGAAAAACACTAAGGGGAGAAAAAATATTAAATATATATAAAAATATAGATACCACATTAGTATCGATACTGTACTGGTAATAATACATGAAAAAAATGATATACTACGTACGGGATACCTTTGTATGCAAAGTTTAAAGCTATTCATTATGATATAATATATATATAAATAAATATATATATATATATATATATATATATATATATATATATATATATATATATATATATATATATATATATATATATATATATATATATATATATTAGATGTCCCTCTGTACTACGATGGCGGCTCTGTTCTAGTTTGCACATTTTCCTTTGAAAATTAGTTATTGTAACATAACTCTAATAGTTACACACGCTATATCCCGCGCACTGCAGGGTAGGCAGAGGGAACGTAGTGAAAGACACTCCGTTCCCCACTTTCTGCCGAATTCCGGAGGCATTGCGTGTTAAGTGGCAGAACTCAACGCCGCGCTTTGCCCTCGACACCAGAACGAAGAAATGGAAATATAAATTTAAGTAAATATTTCATCTCCTCGAGTGGGTATCGAACCCACAACCAGTCGGTTTACAGTCACACTTTGTGCCGCTGCGCCACGACCGGCTCGGTTTTTTTTGGTATTGTTTTACACCTTAATTGTCTAATTGTAAAAGATTTTTCCAAATCGGTCCCGTAGGTTTGGGCCCTATTCAATTCAAATAGAGAAACAAAAAATCTAATCGATTGTCTTAATAATTTTAGTGATATCGATGCACCTCCCCCTCACCCCCGCAGAGTTACTCGCCACGATGCGCGAGGCCACACGACACACTCCGCATTTTTTATTATTACATGATTTTCTTTAGATTGATATTTTTGAATTCGTTATATCTTTTGAATGGGATATCCGATTTTAATAATTTAAAAAGTATTTTACAGGTATTGAAATTATCTTTAATACAATATCATTTAGTATGATAAGGATTAATAAAGAGGTATCAATAATATGGTTTGATTATTGTCGGCACTTTTGTTAACTTATAAAATATAAAAAAATGGTTATATTGTCATAACTACAGTAGTTGGACATATGCTATCGCGGACTTTAATATAGATATTGATGCGTTCTATAATACTGTAGAATATTGTTTTGTTCTATCATCAATAGTTTTCGCAGCGCACGCGATGATAGAATTGTTAAGATCGATTTCTTCTCACCTTGGGTTACATTATTGCATTTTTATTAGGGATCTCTATTTTTTTTGAAAATGTAATATAGCCTATGCTGGTCAGTGAAGATGCAGCTTTCTAATAGTGAAAAAAATATTCAAATCGGTCCAGTAGTTTTTGTGTGAAAACTCTACAAACATACACACATACGCACATACATACATACATACATACAAAAATACAAATCTTACCTCTTTATAATATTATTTAATACAAACGTAAGCGTGCGATGTAAAGGACTTAAACTCACAAACGTGTAATAGAGTTGGCCCAATTAGTGTGCGTTCTATTTATCGTTTTCTATTTTTTTCTTTTCTGAAATTTTGAATGTAAAAATATATTTTTTTACAAACTTTCTGACCAACTTAATAAACAAATATATTATAAATCGTACCATCCAATCGTATATCTAATTAAGGTCAATTCTAATGTGAAAGTCACATGTTTAACGTTTTCCGTAAAGACGTTTAATAACGAAAACATATTTTATATTCTGTGTTGCCAAGACGCTACAATAAATTATAAGGATATTATTCATTAATTAAACTGGTAAACCAATGTTCCGAGGAAATGTGTATTAATTTGGCTTCGCAATCAATTATGCAACAAAGAAAAGGCTACGGTATATACAAGTATACCATTTCAAAATGTTATGGCTTTATTATTAGTTTAGGTAATTTAAGTTTCATTTAGTAATGTTGGTGATTCAAGAAATATAAAGAATATATCTCATTCTGTCTGTATAACATTGATATATCTGTCTGTCTGTCTAGCCAGCCAGTGTGGCTTACGTTTTGAAATAAATAGAAACCAGATAGATGCTAACAGATGAAAACCATGAGATACAGATAATACTCGCGGCCCACACGCTACTTTGCCCGCTTACGTTGTATTATAGCCAAATAAAACTAAATCATTTCATAAATTGCAGCCTATGTGTTATTCTAATGTATAAATTATATTACTGTACGTTTTATCTTAATCAGTTAAATTCTGGAGCTTTTGCGTAAAAGTGGAACAAACATCCATCTTAATCGACTTTCGCATTTATTATATTAGTAATTTATAGTATTTCAAAATCAAAACTCTTCCTCCATTGATTAACAGGTCGTGCTATAGAACGAGTGTGCGCAGGAGCTGACGGTGCCGGCATGGTGTCGGCGGCGCGCGCGCTTCTCGCCTCCGTCACGAGGGTACTCCTTTTGGCTGACATGGTCGTTGTGAGACAACTTTTATTAGCTAAGGATAAGGTAAAAAAGAAAATCTTTACATATTTTCGGAAAGCTCTCCTAAAATCCTCATCTCCTATTATTATAACTTATTCTTTCTTGTTATGATAAGAAAAAGTCAAAATTTTAGTTTTTTTTTATTTTATATTCCTACTAAAAAGCTGCAATACTTTAAGTAATATTATAGGGAAATGGAGGGCAAACAGTTACTAACGAGATGCCAAACTTTCATAAGTGAACTGAAAGTTGTCTGATTGCGAGCAGGTGGCGCGATCTTTAGATCGGTTAGAGTCGGTGTCCAACTTCGCGGAATTTGTACGTGCCTTCACGGAATTTGGTGGTGGGATGGTGGAGCTGGCGAGGCTAACGGCAGAACGGAGAGCGGACCTCCGCGACGAAAGGAGGAGAGCACAAGTAGCGGCCGCAAGAAACGTTCTTGAACGATCCACGCTTATGCTACTCACCTCGTCTAAGGTATTAGTGGTAATGACATTTCTAGCCAACACGTAAGAATGAAATGAAATTTTAAACATAACAAAATAATCAAGATATTCTTGAAACAATTATAGTTTTAAAAAAATCACAAAATGTCATTATTCAATAGTAATGAATCTCTATTATCTATTAATCAAACGTAGTATCGAAGTGTCCGACTGGTGTATGGAAGCGTAAATTACACCCGTCTTAGGGTAGCCTTACCCATCTATTATGTAGGTTTTGCGCCAATTCCGGGCCGCGCTTTGTTTGTGACACGGTTTATAGACCGCTATTACTCTTCTGTTTTATAGTCACAATTGGGTTTCATTTCAGCTTAACTCTAAATATAGCGTAAACGAATCAAGATTCCAAACGCGAATTGATATTAAATCAGATTCATTTTAGTACTATTGACAGAAATCACGAGTATGCAGTCGTTGTGTCTTTGTTCTTTTATATTCGTTTTATTAAAAAAAAAACAATATTATCTTGAAGCAGAGCCAGTCACATGACTGTAATTTGCTACAATGTATTTTTAAAAAAGTATTATATTATTTATATTAATTAAGCAAGTAGATAAAAGTACCTGCCTATCTAGTGCTTGATATACTGAACAAAATCTATAATTTTAAATTTAATAACGACAAAGTCATCATATAAGAGTTCTCCAAATTTGTAGATCTCATTTCCTACTTCACATATTAAACGAGCTTATTTCATTTGCGTAATGAATGTTTCTTTACAATTTGTCTTATATCTTAAGTTTGTAACTTTGTTGCTATTTGGGGTTAAATATACTTGACATATAAATATTATTCAATTTATACATTTACTTAAAAAATTAAAGAAGATAAAAATAGGTAGAGTAAAATATGCGGAAGATTACGTTATATTTAAAACAAAGAATTTATTATTGTTTTCGCAACAAAGGCCAACATAATTCAGACTACGCAAGGAAAACAAACTAAGTGAAACTTAGACTCATAAAAAAGGAAAGCCTGACAACTTCTTTCGTGTCCAAGACAAATAACTTTTGAAATGAAAGACAAGATTAGCAATAATAAAATTAATTAAAAGAAATGCTTCGGTCTCTATTATTATTTTATAAATAGCGAAATTATGAAATTAATACTTTTATGAGCTTACGCCTAGGATTGTCAATTCTGTTGTGATTTTAATTATTTTTACAAAATAAAGAGTAAAATTAATTAAGTAGTTGAACAAATTTAACAGTATTTGGTTTAGTTTAGGTTTAGTTATGTAAAGTACTACTATATATAAGTACAAATGAACAAATCCCTTCGATAAAACTATTCCTTTGGCGAAATATAAAACGCTAATACTCCAGTCAGTAAATTTCGCCTTTATGTAAGCTCAATCAACACCAACATTATCCACACACGTACTCTGAAACTAAAAATATCTGTAGGTATAGTGATAGGCTATTATATATATTCAAATATCGATATATTTAAAAAAGGATATAGGTATATATATTTTTTCAACTTTACGCTGTATCCCACATGTACCAGGGGAGGTAGAGGGAACATAATGTTAAGACACTCCGTTCCCCACTTTCGGCCGATTTCTGAAGGCATTTCGTATGGAGTGGCGGAACTCAGCGCCGCGTTTTGCCTCGAAACCAGAACAAACAAAATAGAAATATATATTTAAATAAATATTTAATTTCTTAAAGTGGAGATCCACAACCAGTCGCGTTTACAGTCCCAATTTGTGCCCCTGCACCACGACTGGCCTCAAGAAGTATACAATTGTCATATATAATGTTTATTTTTTTATATTTATACAGACATGCATGCGGCATCCTGGCAGCGCGTCCGCCCGAGAGAACCGCGACACTGTGTTCTGTCAGATGAGGCGTGCCATGGATCTTATACACTACGTGGTGCGCGACGGCCTGCCAGGTCACGAGGAGCAGTCGCACGAGGTCTGGTCATTTTAATGATTATGACGAACGAGAAAAAAAAAACGAATGAAATTGAGCTTAAAACAATTTAATAAATGAAATCAGCTTGCGGCTGTAAGTGTAAGTGTTAAGGCACTCCGTTCCCCATTTTCCGTCGAATCCTGGAGGCATTTCGTGTTGAGCGGCGGAACTAGAGAAATAATTTAGCATTATTTATATACTTAAATGAGAGAATATATTTATTAAACGTATTTAATGGCATTTGCCAAATTCTACACATCAAGATTGATCACAAAATTAACAAAAAAGTTTGTCTAGTAACTAATAACTAACTTCCTAGTTTAAGCTCGGGTATCCTAAACTTGTACTGGAGTCTTGCATTAAAGTAGTCTTGCAGTAAAGTCACCGAAAGTACTCATACAAGTATATATATACGTATTTATCTATTAAATTAAATTAGCTTCACGTTGTATCCCGCACGCAGCTGGATAGGCAGAGGGAGCCTAGTGCGAAGACACACTGTACCACACTTATCGCCGAATTCTCGATGCATTACCGCTTGAGTGGCCTGGAACTGGAACATAACGCCGCGCTTTGCCTTGACACGAAAGCGAAGAAATAGAACTATAAATTTAAATAAATACTTAATTTCCTCGAACAGGCATCGAACCCACAACCAGTCGCGTTCACAGTCCCACTGAGTCCATACAAGATATTATTAAATTTATGAATATGGACGAGTAGCTTTCAATAAATTACACCTGGTGTTGTTGGTATAGATTAAATTTAATTACTTTTGCTTATTTTCCATTCGTAAGCTGGCTGATTGCCAATAATCGAAGCGATATTAAAAACATCTTATATTGTATATAAAATAATTTAATAATATTATGCATATGAGAGCTACAGTGAAAGGTAAACCACAGCTGTGGCTAATACCTCAGTGACATTTACAGCAAATGCAAACTCAACGTATTCGCTCAGGCACAATACAAAGGGAGCATATATTTTGAGAATAGAAGAAAATAGATTTAATTTTATCTTTATAGCATTTTATATATTATAGTATCTGTTTTTCTAATTGGTCATTATTTCGTTGACAATATTCACTGTAAAAAAATATTGTGAAGTAACATTAGCTTTTGTTACTTAAAATAAGATTTTAATATTTTTCTATATAACATGTATGTATTATAAAACAAACAACGTTGCAAAGAACCAATTTCGAAAATTAAAAGGTATAAAATATTAAATTCAATTTAGGATGTTTCTTATGCAAACCTAACGAACTACCTTTACTGTTAATACAATACTAATTATTAGTATTCGCTACCTACTGTTAGAAAGTCGGTGCCAAAACCCCATTTTCCCTTTTTTTATAAGCTCTAAAGGTACCAAAAAAAAAAGGATTTTTTAGGATTTTGAATCATTTTGAGGTATCCAAAAAAGAATAGATTATCTAATTCGAGAAACGATGTAAAAAGTTAGGCATATTTGTTTAAAAAAAATAATATGCATCGAATAGAGACTTTCCCAACAGAAGTTGAGATACATAAATGTGATATACATGCGACGCACTATTTACATATTACGTGCCTTTACAATTAACGAAACAAGAATTGATAAAATTCTGCTGTAAATAGTAAAAAACATGATAACTAAAAAATATGCTTTTCGTCTTTTCCCTTATAGCAAAGTAGTCCGGGGGACTTAATATTTAAGACATTACGTGTTGAGCAAAAACTCAACGCCGCGCCTTATCTAACCAAGTAAAATTACAAATCATTATTTTTGATACAGTTTATTTCAAAATATAAATATACTTAAATCACTTAAATTTAATTTAAAGCCTTTGATAATGAACAATTAAACGTATGATATTCTAGATAAAATGTATGGATAAAAGAAAATTACTAAAAGTTAGAAAGCCTTCAATAACGTTATATATACCGATAAATAATTTCCTGCTTCCGACAGCCGTTTAGTATGACCGTGATTACAATCATCACGCTATCGCGATGGGCAGCCTTGGGACTGGCCTACTACTTCTAATTTATATGTACTAAAATGTATTTATTATATTGAACTGTTTCAAATGTTATTTTGTTTTTACCAATATACAATTAATAACATGGTCAGAAATTTAAAAACTTTTATAAGCATTATACAGTAATGCTAAAACATTATGCCATTAATTTCTTCTTCATTTATGCTTAATGAACTTGTCTTATGTATTTCAATTTTCTTTTATATACGAGTCTACGAACAATGCATAAGGAAATGAAGGGATTTGTTTTGCGTAAGTATGAAAACAAAGGTTTTTCGTTTCATAAATATTCTCCCTTATCCCCTATACTCTTCTCTCGGCGCTCTTCCATTCTGACTCGCTGAACATAAACACAATTTTTATTTTTTCTTGTAGTTGCAACCTTTCTCGGATAGTCACGAGCAGGTACATAAGTTAAATGTAGGTAGCGAGTGCATTTCCTTTTACACTATTATATATTTGTATTTATTATATAGCTCTATAATTGCATTTTATAGCTCTTTTTTAAGTAAGCTTTCTTTAAAAAAAAATGTTCGCATTAGAAATATATTTGACTATTCTTTCTCATGCTCCGGTCAAAACTGATCATATTTTTGCAGGAATTAACAACGTCGTGTGGGGTTATAATGTATGAGGAAGAATACCTGTAAACAGTACCTATGTACTGCACTCGTACTTTGTGAGCTTCAAATTACATTCATAACATCGACATCAAATATATTTTTTTATTTCAAACACTACGTAAAAATTTCGTTAATAATCACGCAAGTCGCCTAGGAGAATGTAGTCTCGCTTAAAATTAGACTTTGTAAGTTTATTATTTTCTCTTGCCAATTTTTACTGTTTTATCTATATAGCCTATTTTGCTATACGAAAACACGCGCTAAACTACGCAGGTTTTTTAATAGAACATCGCTACACTAAATACTTGCTATACAATATAAATTTGAAAGTAAAAGAAATATCAAGCAATTTTTTTTACCTGTATATCATGTCAACAATTAAGCTTTAACGTAATTAACTGCTAGATATTATGAATATACACATTTATAAATAATAGATTATTTTGTCAAATGTACTTGAACCTGTTACCAGGCTGCTCAGTGGGAGGCGGGTACGGCGTTAGGTGCGTTGCGCGGTTTGTCGACGCAAGTCCGAGCGGCAAGGGCCCGGGGCGGCGCCGACGGAGGCAGGAGAAGAGCTCTTGCTTCCACACTGAGGGCCCTCGTCGAGAGGACGCACGACTTCACCGACTCCGCGTACACCTCGCATGACCACAGACAAAGGATACTTGCGCTCGCAGAGAGAATAGCGTACGAGTTAGAAAGATTAGTCGCCGTCGCTGTTTCTTTAGTATGTTGTGGTTTTATTTCAATTGATATGTACCTAGTTTCATAACAAAAATAAAACTTTTTATTTGTTATTCAAATTTCAGGAGGAGCAAGGGAGCACAGGTAGTGGAGCAGCATTGGAGAGCGCCTGTACAGGAGCTACCGGTGCAGCATCAGAACTAGAACGGGCCTTAGTAGCGGCAGCTAGGGATCAAGCCCGAGATTTAGCACCCCTTGCCGACGAAGCAAGAAAGCTTGCTTCAGACCTTGCACACATAGGTAGTTTAGTAAAATTGCCAACAGACAGCACAAATTACAAACTTTCAAAGTAAACAAAATATCAATGTAGATTTTCTTGTATGTAATTTTATATCAATGAACGCGACGATTTCAGCTAGTTCCTGTGGTGAGAGAGAATCCGAGAGACTGCACAGTATAGCGAGTCGGCTGCACGAGCAGTTAGATCACATAATTGAGGCAGGTTACATTTTACGTTACGTTAATACAAATAATGTATGTTATTCAACGTTCGATCATCAACAGGTATGCAAATTACTTAGGCACATAACGATGTCGGAAACGTTGCAAGTGAGCGCGAAGTTCGCGGAGATCAACCTGCGCATCTACGGGCCGCAGGTGGTGACGGCGGCGCGCACGCTGGCGGCGCACCCCGGCAGCGCGGCGGCGCGCGAGAACCTGGACGTGTTCGTGGACATGTGGGCCTGGCTGCTGGCCGACGCCGCGCGCCTCGCCCGCGACCTGCTCGACCTCACGGGCGAGCGCCCCGACAAGCAGCAGTACAGCAGCCTGCCCAGGCCCGGGGTGAGTAGCACGGGGCCCTCGTTGAACCGACCCCAGAGAGACTCATTTAATATATTGCGAATATTTTAACACTTCCACAGAAACATGGAACGACGAGTAAACCGTTAAAGGCGGTGCGATTGGACTCCGATGAACAAGCAAAGATTGCGAAGTCAGGACTGGAAATGAAAATGATGTCTTCTGAGATGGATGCCGAGACTGAAAAATGGCAAGGGTGCGGACGAAAATAATGACATTGTGAAGAGGTAAATTTAATAATATGTATAATGAATTTAATTATAATAATTTGAGTTAAATCTTTGTCTTTGAGCTAAATCTCCGCTGCGTATTTATATAATAAAATTTTGTTTAATATACGTAATGCAACCCTTCCATACTTCATCTTCAAGTGTATTATGAGAGAAGTGCTTCAAAAAATGCTTTACATTGTATTTCTTTACATTTCAGGGCGAAAAATATGTCTTCCATGGCCTTCGCTATGTACCAGTTCACAAAAGGTGAAGGTCGCCTCAACACTACACAAGACCTCTTCACACAAGCAGAATACTTTGCTGAAGAAGCTAATAGATTATATAAAATCGTCCGGCAATTTTCTTATCAGGTAAAAGGTATATTAAAATAATAGTCGAAAAACATTATGATGTTATGATTAATTTTTGCAATTTTTGAATAAAGGTGCCCGCTGGAACTATAAAAAAGGAACTCTTAGAGCATTTAGACAAAGTACCGACGTACGTTCAACAGCTTCAGTTCACAGTAAAGGAGCCGACGGTCGGAAGGGCGGCCACTTTCAGCAAAGTGGATAATGTAATTCAAGAAACCAAGCATCTTATGAATGTAATCAGCAAAGTCGTCACGACGTGTTTCGACTGCGCAAATAAGGTGACATATGCAACTATCTGTTATTGTGTGAATAAAATTACCTTTTCGAGCAACACATGGCACATTTTGAAAGTATAGACAATTTTCTAGGCAATATAAAGAATTTAGTGCATCGGAACGTAATGTTCCTTAGGTACCTTTGCCGTGGGAGAAGAATGTGGGAGTGATAAAAAGGCACCAGAGTGTTGCACCCGTTAAGTACTTTGAAGATTATATTCGTTCATGTTAGACTTGCGGGGGTCAAAAGTATAATTACCGACCAAAGATTTGTTCTTGTCCTTATTTAACGCGTCTTCTCCAAAATTCTATTTTCACATCTGTTCGATCGCAGACTTTTAGATATCGCATATTTATTTTTAGAACTATAACTACAAGAATAAATCTTCTTAGAATTAGTTGTTAGATTAATATAGAAATAGAACTCTTAAATTCTTACAAACTCCCATTTTTGTTTTATTGTATGTTATATTGATTTTTTATTTCTGTTCTCTTATCGCCTTACTCTGGGTGGTTTCGAACACTCAGGGTCTTATACCGTTGGACAAAGCGATAAACAAAACCTCAACAAATACAGGGGGCGATTCGGTCTGTCTCAGTCTTGCACTATCAAAAACACCAATATTCATGTAACTCTGTGTGTACCTGTGTATGTAGTCACTTAAGCATGCATTGTGTAATACTTCTTGAGAATTTTGTATAGTTTATCAGATTTTAGAAGATGTTTCTTGTAATTTTTCTCGTTATAATCACGGGCAAGTATGTACGTATGCTAGACGGCTAGACCATCCTGTATCAGACGTTGGTAGGCATAAAAAGAACTTTTAGAACGCTTTTAAAAGACCTTAACGTACCTAATCTTTGTTTCCAGACCCAACGAAAACATATTCTACAGACGGAATGACAGTACATTTTATTTCTGGTCCCTTTTAAGTTTATTATTATTTTTTGGTAATTTCAGTATTCCCTTTGTATGCCCGAGAGAGTTCCTATGCATTGGAAGCCAAACTTACGAAAAGCATCCACATTTAAGAGTGAAAATAGTGTATTAAATGGATAACGTAGGTAAATGTGTTGAACGAAGTTGTTGGCTTTGACATTTAACAAAGCTTTTAACCTGCAACGCCAATAACAAATGTCATTAAAGTGAACATATTAACGTCGTGGTATTTTGGAGTTAGCGTAGTTCTGTTTGATGGTGTATCCGATAGTTGATCTGGATGTTGTTTATGTGCTGTTGCAAA
Organism: Heliconius sara; assembly: GCA_917862395.2. Lineage (NCBI taxonomy): Eukaryota > Metazoa > Arthropoda > Insecta > Lepidoptera > Nymphalidae > Heliconius > Heliconius sara. Next base: position 15,817,297 of record OU860789.1, on the reverse strand, counting down.
CAATAGATTAGTCTCTGTGTGACTTCATCAAATCTTAAAGTGTATAAAGTGTTGTTAATACATTTTATATCTTTAAGTCATACGCTACCTCTTTGTGGAGTTAACCGCTAGTAATATCAGCCACCAGCAGCCCCCTTTAATTAGGGGTGTTGCCATTGAATATTTCCGAATTGATTATAATAATAGTTGTTTATGGAAAAATAAAAGCGTGCATGGTGTTTAATGTCATTTCAGTGGGTGCCGTAGCGGTGTCGTAGACATCGGTACTTGGCTAAGGCTTCTCTAACAAAGCGCATATATTTTCTTAATATAAAACATGAATCCTAAATAAACGTTTTAATATATTTACTTTTATATATTTTGTAATAGTCTCTATGCCTAAGATATAGATTTTAGCAACTTTTTTAAAAATTGTAGCGTTTTATTAAAGAGCCTCAAAGCCGTCAATTAACGTCTGTATAAATGTGACTAAGCCGCAGCGAGCCAATGCGTGGCGCGTCGTAACCGAGGTGTGCGTTGCAGTACAAGCTGGACTTCACGGGGCTGGCGGCGGCGGGCGCGGGGCGCGCGCGCGACGAGGAGGCGGCGGGCGGCGGCGGCGGCGACGCCAAGCCGGGCGGCGGCGCGGCCGACACGGCCATGTGACAGTACGGCATGGGCCGGCGCGGCAAGGGCGACGCGCGCCGGACCAGGGTCAGCTTCCTCTTGTTTTAAGATCAACGTCTTGAAACGTCGTCGCCGTCGGCCGCGAGCACTAGACTGGCTTTCGATGAAACGCATTCATCCATGCTTTTAATTAAACTTGTTTTGAAAATATTGAAATTTAATAATAAGAACGTAGCTACGGAGAGTATTTAAGTCACCAAAGATAACGTAGCACGCTGCGTAATCCTTTTAGTCTTGTTGCGGCTTTAGAGGAAATTGATAAAAAGTTAGGTCACACGTCAATCTAGTGCTTGCTTTGGACGCCATATTTTTACATTATATTTTAATAGCAGAAGCCTACTTACTATAATATTACACATAAAAGAGAAACTCGGGCAAAAGTTATTAAAAAATATATGTATAATGTAATCAAATGGCGCCAAAACCGACTTACAAAGCTGCTAATGTATTAAATAATCCCGTAAATATGTTGCGATTATTTAATGGATTAGAGCCACCTTTAATATAAGATGGACAGTACGATAATAATGATAGTTTAAGCAGACCACTTGCGACACACAAGCGAACTATTATTTAATATAAGGTTTCACACAACAATGAACGCAATCGTGAGAGCGCGACGCATTTGGCTGTGGATCAAACGTACCTATTATATTAATAAATATGTAATAATTCAACAGTAGGTATTCTATAACAGCATCATAATTCACACTTCTCCCACTGCTCTCTGCACTAGGTTAATTAAAAATAAATGACATCGCTACAAACCGTTGATACACTCATATACGAATAACCTACTCCTCGTTGTATAACATATTGTGATGAATAAGTAAAGAAAGAGTGAAATCGTACAATAATAATGGATACGAAATCTTATTACACTATATAATTGTTACACAAAGTTACGAACAATACGTAAGCATCAACACTAAGGTTTATATTTTTGTGTTATCTCCGTATCATACATATGTATATTTAAGTATTTATGTATGTATGTATATAGTCATTATTTTCCAAAACGTATTATAAGCAGTATATTATTAAGCACCTTGCACTTTTTGTGTTCCTTTTGGCACTTTTTTTGGCTAAACTATGCACGTTCGCTTTTTTTTATAATATTTTGGCATTTATGTGTTTAGTGTTACATACATGGACATTCTACTATAATACAACACATGCTACTTTTGCATTCAATGTCACTGCATACTTCTCGATGTCTCTGGACGATATATGTAGGTACATTGTAAATAACCGGGGTGTGTTAACACCCAGTCCGCGGCGGCCGGGGCCCCCGCCGGAGCCCCCGCCGGCGCCCGAGAGGGCTGTCACTGCATGATTGTGGACAAAGATAAAGATAGATGTGTGTTGCATGTGTGTACGTAAATGTAATGAATGTCGTACTTCATCTTTCCGACGGGAGGATGGTTGGTATTAAGATTGGGGAAATTGACTCTGGTGGCTGACTGCAGCCCCCGTGACCCACGTCGCCCGCGAAACATTCAGTGTTATATAGACAAACGAAACGAAGCACAAACAGTTGAGTCGTGAGCCAAATAAATATTCAATTCAGTGTATACATTCACATTCATATTTGCAGTTAAAATTAGAATGTGAAAGAGTATCTATTTATAAAATGTACAGAAATATTTATTTGACTTACGAACATTTTTTGTAAAAAAAAAAACAAGGTAACGGTCTGTGATAAATTCACAAGCCACGGACTTTGCACTCGTATTTGCATCAGCATTGCCGGACGTCGTTTTTATTTGAAAAAAGAAAACTTGATGTATACCAAAAGTTTCTTGTCTAACAAGGAACTTTGTATGAAAAAATATTATAATATAATAGAAAAATATATTATAATTCTAAATGGTAAGAAGTATTATTACCTACAGTAGATGACAAAATCCTTAGAAAACTATAAACATAATTTATGAAGACACTGTGAATCTAAAAATAAGCATAAAACCATCATTCACTTCATTTTAGAAAAAATCGACTAGATAGAATTGAGATTAACGAAAATATCTGGCAATGCTGATTTGCATGCTTCTGTGTAACTGCGGCTGCCACGACCTGCCTGCCTGAACGCAACATCGCTAGGCATGACGCCCATCAATAGCTACAACTTATACGGCAATAATAAACATATCAACCGTTCTAGAACACATCGTTACAGTGTTGACAGAAACGACGACTCGTTATTTAGTATTTAAGCGTTTATTGTGTTGTATTGTAAAATATTAATAATATTAGGTTACTAATTATCGTGCCTAGATGGACAGCACCAATGCGTCATTGTTAGGTACATACGAAAATTGACATATACTATGTAGATTTGCATTAAAATTATAATTATATGTACACAGTGTAAGTTAATTATTTAGTTTTGTGTATGTTTTGTAATTTAAAAGTATTGGGTTTTTTTTTATTATTTACTTATGAACAGTTATCATTCATTCTTACAAAATTTTAGATTTGTTCTGTTTATATAGAGTTAAATATATGGTTAAGGTATGGTTATGTAGGTATATGCATATTTGCTACCTGATAGCTGATAGAGTACCTGGGTGCATAAGAAACATCTACCTCTATAAACGGATGGAATCAAATAAATGTTAGTGTAAATAGAAAGCTAGTACCAGTACGTTCAATTAGCTTTCGTGTTTGTTAAATGTGATCACCGCCATTGGTTTGTGCTCGATGGTCCCTGTGTACGGTCTATATAACACTATTGTTTCACACCTTATGAGCTACTATCCCTTGTTTAATTCACAATTATATTTTGTAGTTACTTTTCACGTTGTAAATGTAATTTGTTATATAATATAAGTAATATTGTAATTGTATACTCTGTATACGTATACAATATATATATTTACGTTATTTAGTCATCAATTTTATATTAAAATATATATTATCAGTCCGTTGAAATATATGACGAATAATAAATTAAGGCTAAATAATATACTATTATTACGATTTAACAATATTCGATTTTTTAAAGAGCTTGATGAAGCTTTATATTAGCGTTGTGAATCGAACTTGTGGCCACTTAAAGTTATAGTCGAATATTAGATTTAACAGCTCACTGTCACAAAAAATCATAATTAATATTAATGTGAAATGTAGATATCTTCGCGAAAAAAATATGTAATTTATCCTTAAATCTAGATATGTATATTCTGAACTTGGATTTAAATTGTTCTAAATATCAATATTGTAGGAACCATCGGAGAATGGATATATAAATGATAATACGTAATATTCACTCACAATATCTTCGTATATTGTTAGTACGTGTCATTTACTTACAAATCAAAGTCTTAAATACATATTTCGAGAATAATTTATTTCTAAAGCACTTGAGTACCTACACGCAACTGCTTACCATTTTACAATCTAACTGAAATTTTACAATAGGTAGTATGTATCCTACCACATTTAAAAATTCCGATTATCACATTATAAATATATAAAAAAGATATATTAAAATGCCTGCCCGTTGTGTACGGGCGCCATCAGTCATATTACAAAACAATAGAAAATTAATGAACTCCTACCTTTACATATGTTTAGAATCAACTTTACTATAAATGTAACTTGTTCCACGCTAGTTTCACACACATAATTATTAAATTTCCAATAGGGAAAACAAGTGATCTGTAAATTTACTAAGTAAGAAACAAATAACAAATAGGAAATATCCATTATATACGCAATAGCTGCCGTTGTGCCTCTAAACGTAGAATATATATATCGATGCTAATCGCAAAAGGCAATAATTTAATTATAAATGATACCGCACATTCTCATCTTTTTTGTAAAATTAAGATATTTTTACATATTACGTCGGTCATTTATTATATAATTAATCATATTTCCTATTAAGAAGCTTACTCTTAACGCTTCGAAGCTTTTCGACTTGCCTTCGAGCTACCTAATTGACACTATTTAATATAGCGTTCGAATGCTCGTACATCGTCAAATAAATTAACTTCCATCGCATTTACAATAATATTGTTTTACTACTAGAATAGAAACTAGAGATACAGAGATTTGTGATATTAAAAAATACTTTTGAGATTTAGTACAACGTCCTCGATGATTTCAAAGTTTTGAACGTAGAAATTTTAATAGGACAAAACGAGAACACCAATAATAGTAATTATTAATATTGCATAGTTTTATATTTAGACAAGATGTAGATCGGAACAGGGTTGGAGATGAAAGATGGTTGCTGCCTACTAAATTTAACCACCTAACGATAAATTTCGATCGCGTAGACTATGGACTGTCGCCAGATTACGTTATTTTCATTTACAAATAGAAAATCTTACCAATGTTATAATGAAAAATGTTTATTTATATATATTAAAATATATCTGATCGCTTTTAAATATTTTGAATAGATGATATATTGATAATATATTTTTATTCTTCTCTTACCATTTGAATGTAAATGATGGAAGCCTGAAGGAGTAAACCCCCGAAATGTATTGTTGTAAATATTTATTATTTTATAAGATATAGTTTCTAATAAGGTATTTTAGACAAAGTACGTATAATCGTATCAACCTGACATTGTTAAGAGCAAATAAATAAAATAGTAAGATCAAGAAACTGTTGTGATTGTTAAAATATATTATATTCGAAGTTGCATTTTGATTAAAATAATATAAATTAGAAGTATATTTTCCATAGTGCTGCCAAAGATTTATTATAATAAATAGTTGTAGTCATGTTGTTTACGGAATATTTTGAGGTTGTAATTGATGTGACAGGTTATGAGCGTAGGTAATTGCATGTTCGAATTGCAAGGTTTATGTGATGTATCCAGATGATGTTGTACTGTGGCGTGATCATGATCGAATACAAATTAAAAAAATCATACGAAAATATTTTATACTTTCATTTAAATCCCGTCCTCTAATTTTCTTAAAATAAATACCACTTTTGTTCAGCTTAGTCATTTTAAAGTCACCTATAAAATGACTGCATATTGTGCCTATAGATACTAATGGGCTATCCTTATGCTTCTCCCTTACTGAAATGAGTAGTAGTAAAAATAAATAAATGACACCTTTCAAATACAAAATGTCATATGGACGAGGTTTTTACATTGTTTTTTTCTCTTCAACATTACATAGTTTATTAAAAAAAAGGGTAAACCAATAAAAACAACTATATCCTATATATTACGTATTTATTTATATTTATTAAAGGTACAATATATTACACCGTCTCGACTTTGCCCTCCATCATCACACATCCTTGGTAATAAGCAAATGATCGTATGGTAATGGGTCACTGCCCTACACAAAATACAAAATTAATAATATACTTAAAACTACATATCTAATTTTAGATCGGAAGTCAATACTGCAGTGTAAGGAAAATTATACAAAATTTAACCACGGCATGTCGATTAATAAAGATTATGCAATCATAAATAACGAGTTACTTGAATATAAATCACTCGATTATATAGTAATAAAGTAACGGTAGTGACTAAACAAAAATATTTACACGAAGCAAGGCATTGAGTACACTATTTAGAGTCATACGTAACATAATAAATTTATGTATTTATTCATAACAGGATAGGAGTCGATTAGTATCGATTATGAACTACGAATAAACATAGAATATAAATCATCGTTAAAATCATGTCGGCGACCGAGTCCCTTCTCTTTAGATACAAAGAATCTAATACCTAGCTAGGGCTAAGGCTAACTCACACTTTACCTATGAGCATATCAATATCACTAAGCAGTCATCCAAGCAATTACGAATGACACTGGAAATTCTATTTGTAATTCGATTATTATTGTATCACTAATTAATTATTTAATTAATTTACTATTCTGTCCCACTAACTGCGCTAAAACTAGAATAATATGATAAAACTCGAGTACTAACTTTAAAATCGATATATGCATTATGATGTATTCGATTGTGATAATCATTCGTAATCGCTCAGACAAACTAAGCATAATACATGAAGTATCAACATTTTATCACTCCAAAACGTACCTTTAAGCTGAACTCGTACAATTACTTTATAAAGAAGTAAAAAATATCTAATCCTCCTTTAATTTAGAATGGTGTTCCTAAAATTTCAAATATCTACGATGCATAACATCTAATTAAAATTTTCAACAAAATGACGCTAGCATTATTAAAAACATGCTATTATTATAATAATGTGTAGACATTGAGTTATATGCAGCAGCATATAAAAAGCAGCTTCACGCTCTTTCCCGCATGGCTGGTTAGTCGAAGGGAACCTAGTGCTAAGACCCTTGGTTCCCCAATTTTTCCACTCAATTTTCACACTCAAAATTCGAAGCCAAATTAAAGTTATTTTGTTAACAGAGCGAGGTATGAAAATAACTTGTTCTCCCCGAGTGGAAATCTAACCCACAATCATCGTATTTACAGACAGACGCTGTGTCGCTGCGCCACGACGACCTGAAGGGTAGTTTTATATTGTTGTTTGTATCGTTTGCTGATTTTTATATTGTCATAAAAGCCTTATACATAATATACAATAATGTATATACCCCGATGTCTACAAGCACACGTGCGTGCATTTCACACAGATTTTGAGCGTTTTCCCACTTCAATTCTTAAGAAAATTTAAGCAAATTGTAAATACAGGCTACTTTGGCAACTTTGTGGACGATATGAGTCACAAGCTGGAGTAAATCGAATAAAATTGTGCTTTTTAGCCATTTCGTGATTCGCGTTCACGTCTAGTCCCGGTATCACGATGTTCAAAATATCACAACGTATTTTACAAAATGTTAATCCTAAATATTAAAGTTCACTATGTAATAAACGCTACATCCTTTTATTATTATTTTTTATAGTGTTTTGAAGAAATTTGAGAGACACCAAAATACAAGTTATTTAATAATTTAAGAAAAAAAAAATACAAAATCATGTCAAAAATTTTCGAAAGTCACATAAAATTAGGCCCCACTTACAAAATAAATGCTTTGTCATGGAAATCTTATATTAATAATAAATATAAATAACAAAATAACATAATGTATAAAGTTATCGAATGTTTGATATAATTAGTCTATCATGTCGTTGTTTTAGAGTTATTACAAAGTATTGGTCAATGTAGAGAGAATGTAATAAAATATAACAAAACATAGTTTGCATCTTCCGCTCACTTTATATAGAAATTCCGGATGTGACATTCTTAAATGACCAATCTGAAATTTACAACAAATCAAACATTTTCATTGAAATGTAAATTTTTATCAAATATAAAAAAAATACACAAATATTTGAAATGATGAGTTGAAATTGTATAATAATAATTGATAAATCAAAATTGCTTTCATCCCATCAGTTCGTGCAATATAACACAAAACCCCATACAAACAAAAGTCACAATTTATATACAAATCACAAGAACGCCAACAAGACCAGGCGTAGAACAGAAGCCCACGTGTTAGTTGAACAAGTATGTATTATTGACATACACAAGTAAACGTGTTCACAAAATGTATTAATCGAAATGGCACTATAAATAAGTAAATCTCGTAAAATCTCAGGCCAGTGCAAGTGACGGCACGGTTACAAAGTACGCTTCTTCAATACATTACGATATGCAGAGTAAATACCTTGAAAGTATAAATAAAAGATTCATTAAAACGGGTACACAGTACAAACATGGTAGCCGACGATGGTTGCTTTAGCCATTGTGATGAAGCACTTTACATGCTCCCGTCAGTGTGATACAGCTGTTCATAAATACATGTTAAAATATTAAATCCATTTACAATGTAAATGTCGTTTGCGATAATTCGAATGTTTTTTTTGTTTCGAATTTCGCTTTTTGAATCAGTTTAGAGTCCAAGAATTATGTAATTTTTTTTTTACAAATTCAGTCAATACAAAATAATGAAAGGTTCAATATGTCTAATTGCCTTAAAATTAACACATTTTTGTTTAGTAAGTACATAGTAAAAGAACTTGAAAGAACATATTATAGGGTGAAAGGACAGAATAATATGGTGACAATAGACAAATATATTTTTTTTTAAGTATTAAACACAAAATAACACTTCAACTCTAAACTGTCTATATTCGTATATAGAAAAAAAATACATTTTTTTAATCTTTGATTTCGCGATTTTTACAAATTTTAAATAAAACTATTTAGGCGGATTAATAGAAATATATTTAGAAATACACATTTTCGGTCCGTACCCGTGACCACGGACTGCTGCCGAGTGTTCTAAGCATCGGGTTTCCAAAAAATGTATAATTCTAAGTACATTATACGTAATTAATCCGGTTAAAGAGTTTCATTTATAAATGTAACATTATTAGCATATGTTAAATCAAAATATATACGACAAAAATAGAGTCCTGAGAGAAGCATGTATGTAGGACTGTAGGTCTCCAATGTTAGTCACGCAACAGTAACGGTGGGTGCGAAGCCGACGCGAACAATGGCGATTAAAACAAACCTTTCTTTTTCTTATCCTTTTTATCCTTGCCATCGACCGTCCTGGAAATAGAAATGGATCTATTAAATACTTCTTTTATTATAATTATTTCTTACGCTACAGGCACTTCGTATATTTTGTTATGTAATACATTTTTTAAGTATTGATAATAGACTTGTTAATGATATTATTTTAAATAATACCTATTTCTTTTTAACCAGTACTGTTATGGTTTTGAGTACACGAAACTGATTTCACAATATAATTTTTGTGTCGTTGCATGTCTGTTTTCTCATCATTATATTTTGTAAGAATTCAGATTCAATTAAATATAAACGAAATCAAATAAATAAATAATCGATAAGAAAAAACTGACAAGTAAATATATCACTATTTACAAAATAGTTCTTTTTTATCGAAATTAACATAGATTTGATTACCGTGCCGTGTTTTTTGCCGTGTGAACCCAGCCTAGAATAGGATCATCCTGGTACTGATGGTGTCGTAAGAGGCGACTAAAGTACGCGTAGTAGAGTCACGTCGCCAGCAATGGCAACACGCATGGGTAGACTTGACCATTACCACCCCCGGCGTTTAAAACCGGCGTGAAGTAGTGGCTTCATGCCACTGCGTTTCGCATCAGGTATTGCCGGGCTCCGGCGCCCAACCCACCTTAAAGACCGGCAACGCACCTGTAACTCTTCTGGGGTTGCACGGGGCCGTGGGCGACGTTAATCGCGCGCGGTTGCTGGGTCTTTTCCATAAAAGAAAAATACCTGTAACTCTGTCCTCATCTTCTAGACCACAAAAGTAGAGCAGGTACAGATGAATGTGATTTGTAGGAATTATTTAAAAAGCAGAGGCTTAAGCACGTCGTGGCTCAGGAGCACAAACCCAGTCAGGCGCGCGCCTGCGCCTCGCGGGTGTACTCACTCCTTGCTGTTGGCCTCGAGCGAGCGTCGGCGCAGGTCGTCGAGCGACAGGCCGGTCTCGCGCTCCCAGGCGGCCTGCTCGGCGAGCAGCGCGCGCTGGCGCTCCTCGAGCTCGCGCGCCTGCGCCTCGAGCGCGCGCCGCGTGGCCCGTGGCGGCGCGCTGTACGCGGGTGTACTCACTCCTTGCTGTTGGCCTCCAGCGAGCGTCGGCGCAGGTCGTCGAGCGACAGGCCGGTCTCGCGCTCCCAGGCGGCCTGCTCGGCGAGCAGCGCGCGCTGGCGCTCCTCGAGCTCGCGCGCCTGCGCCTCGAGCGCGCGCCGCGTGGCCCGTGGCGGCGCGCTGTACGCGGGTGTACTCACTCCTTGCTGTTGGCCTCCAGCGAGCGTCGGCGCAGGTCGTCGAGCGACAGGCCGGTCTCGCGCTCCCAGGCGGCCTGCTCGGCGAGCAGCGCGCGCTGGCGCTCCTCGAGCTCGCGCGCCTGCGCCTCGAGCGCGCGCCGCGTGGCCCGTGGCGGCGCGCTGTACGCGGGTGTACTCACTCCTTGCTGTTGGCCTCCAGCGAGCGTCGGCGCAGGTCGTCGAGCGACAGGCCGGTCTCGCGCTCCCAGGCGGCCTGCTCGGCGAGCAGCGCGCGCTGGCGCTCCTCGAGCTCGCGCGCCTGCGCCTCGAGCGCGCGCCGCGTGGCCTCGTGGCGGCGCGCCAGCTCCGCCTCCGACTCCTTCAGCTTAGCGCGCTTCTCGCGCACCTTTGTTTCGAATACCTGCAACATTTCATTTTAACTTAGTTCACAATTCTGTATCATGCATGAATAAATGTATAAGTCGCCTTGCATGTATTTTATCATAAAGAGCTCGTCAATAAGAATACAATAAAAAAAATCTATGGGTAAAATCTGAAATAGAATAAGCTTACACTTTATCGTTCAACCTATAAATCGATCAATCTTAAGTTAAAATCAAAAAACTATATAGGCAAGTCGAATTATTAACTTACACGCGCCTTTCTATTCTTTAGCTGCACAAATTCAAAAATGAGTGTGACAAAAAAAAATCAGCTTCACGCTGTATCCTTCATATAGCAAGTTAGACAGAGGGACCCTGGTATTAAGATACTACGTTCCCTATTTTCCGCCGAATTTTTCAAAGCAATCCGTGTTTGATTGGCGGAACGAACTCAACAGGGCATTTGTCTTGGTGCCAGAGTATTTTGTTTGTAACTATCTATACCTACATACAAATAAAACTGAAAAGTATGTCTGTGATTTCAAAATAAACGTTTTGTTTGAAGTGCACACTACGTGCACTTGAAAAATATGTAATAGGTATATTATTTACAGGCTACCAAAAAAATATGAACAACATTTATCCGTCTTTCTTTTTATCCGGACCATCTGAACTAATTGTATCAATATATAAAACTAACATTAAAAGTATAACTTACTTAACATTAAAAGTATACTTACATAAACTGTTGTTCAATAATTAAACACTTTTTTTAAATAGCAAACGTTATTTATATGTGTGATATTAAATATGGTATTAAGCCACAAATTTTGTTATTACTGTAATTATTTCATTATATAATTTATAACTTATACTCGAAACTTAAAAATCCACACAAGAATTCTTGCATAAATCAGTTTACTTCTCCTACATTGCAAGTCCGTATAAAGAAAAGGAACTAACACCTTCCTGTACAAAAACCACTTCCTTGAATAAGTTATTACGTATTAATTTATACCAATAAATATGCATAGAACGTTACCAACAACAAACAAAAATAAAAAGAAATACTTAAATATTAGAAACTCTTCAATGTTAAATAAGTGTTGCAAAAGTGACACGCAAAACATTCGTATATTCAATATTTACTCAGAAAAATGAATGTGTCTAGAGTATACAAGTATGAATCTGACAAGCGGCAAAATGATAGTGTATACAAAATTTATTCAAAAAAGTGAATATCTAGAACAATGATTATACACATATTCATTAGTATGGTAGTTTATATTTATAGATTTTTTCTCGCTCTGGTAACAAGACAGAGTAACTTTGATTTCGGCAATATCTAAAAAACAGGGCGGAGCGTAGGGCGTTCGAGTGTCATATCATTATGTTCTCTTTGTCTAACCTGCTATTTGCGGGATGCAACGTGAAGCAAAAAAAAACTAATACATACCTGTTCCATTTCACTCTCCATTTTCTTCATTTTAAGATCGTGTTCTCTTTTCTCTTCTTCCATTTGGGCCAATGGATTCCTGAGAACAAACACAGTATTAATAATATTACTAAGCAAGGTTAACTCGTGAGCCCAAAGGTATTTTTATAAATATTTGTATTTATCATATTATGTTAATAACAAAATCAACTCATGCAACGAAATACATTTAAAGGTTAGGTCTGTCAAATATATGCCTTTATAAACTGTGTTTAAATATTAGATTTTGTGGTTAACCATACCAAAAGATTCAAAAATATAAAAAGGTAGGTATTTTATATGTGCACCTTTAAAAGAATTAAAACGTAGACAGAATATAAATTGAATATGCAAATTGAAATTGTTATACATATGTAAACTATGTATCAGAAAGAAGTTAATTTTTTTGTCTCTGTAATATTGGTAATAAAAATCACGTTTTAATGTGATGATGTATAAAATTCTCGCTTATGCTTATGACTTTTTTTAACATTTATGTATATGCAGTATGTACTTATGAAATAACCAGCGACTCATGAAACATGCCATGCGTACAAATATAACGCGGAATATTAAAATAAACCACTTAAGCCATGCACATACAACACTAACACTACGTGCGTTAACTTTCATCTCTACCAAAACCAATAGAAAAGAAGAAGGAAAATGAAAACAAAAACTAGAACGACCAATACAAAAAAGTTCATAAACTATAAATATAGAGTAGACAAAGTATCAACCCCGTGCTGTAATATATAATGGTATGACGATGTACGGCGGCACTTACCACACGGTCATGAAACTGTTCATCAGTCCTTGCGGGCAGAAACTGAATAGCAACAATGTCGTTAGCGCACCGCGGCCATGTTGCACGCGCCGCAATGGCATTAGCTAACCGATACAATAAGTAGATCGGACGTGTTCGACGATAGTGCTGGTGTATTGTTTGTTTTGGTTTTATTGCTCGGATCGGAGTTGTTGTTTCAGAAATGCTCATTTGGATGTATTTTACTATTACAATCTTAAATGTTTTATATTTGGATATTAAAGTAGATAATAATATCTAAGGTAACATCTTGGTAAATTGAGTGGTAAGAGAGATAGGGGGAGACCTCGGTGAACTTCGGAAACACAGTATCAAAGATACCGGAGGAAGGTCACGTAAAAAGCATAAGGACTAAGGACTAAGAGGTTGATTACGTTACAGTAGCGTAGCGTTCTCCCTGACTACCCCGCTAGGGATAAAGCGTGAAGCTAGGTTAATAATATCCAATTAATTATTTAATATTTAAAAAGTACACAATTTAATTTAACACTTATTGATATTTGATTTTTTACATAAATACTTGATAAAGTGAAAATAATAAATTCATAAATGTAATAATACTGTTTAATTAATCATTTATTCTGAAAAATACATGTAAGCAGAAATTACCATTCAACAGTTACTATTGTAAATAAAAAGACAATAAACCCGATAGGATTGTAAATAATTAGATGTGTATAACGTACCATTGTGAGACCACACCCGAAAAGAATGCAACATAATGTACGAGCGTTATGACCCGCTCATAATCAATGTAAACTTGTTTGTGTGACAGTTTGAACCAATTGTTCCGTCCGAACAATAACACCGGTGCACGGCTGCAAGGCACGCGATGTATCACACAGCGCATAATATAAATAATGAACGTTATAAACTGTTATTAATGCCACTGCGAAAGCGCATGAATCGCATATTTATTATGATTAATGACATAAAGTCATGGATATTTTAAAAATTCAGACATGGCGCCAACCAGTGTCATCGTGTAATTAAATTAAACACATAGACAAAGATAATATATTTAAAATAATCCATGACGAGAAAGTGAATACATCATTTCTGCATGCCCAAGCACAAAACATTCGAATCGATAAAGAATGTAGTATGCATCTATAGCGCTAAGAGTGAGATAAATCAAATCAATAGCTCAAAACAATAATAAAAAAGTAACACCGAACCGAAGGTGACCAGACATGCAGCAATGATTGTATTTTTTTTATAATTTTAGTTTTATTTCAAACAAATGTTTAAGGGTAGATTAGTAACAATATAAAAATAAGAAGTCTGGTCACCTTATAACGGTGACGGCAGTCTTATAAATACATTAAAGTTAACTGTACCATACCAACCCTGTCTACTCAGGTTGTTAGTCCATGCCTTCGAATGTTAAAATCAATCATCTATTCTGTTAATGAACTGGCAGAAAATGTTAAATTAAAATAACTCAAATTTAATTGTTATGAGAAGTTAGAAGATAGATATATAGTATGATACCAAAACTGCTAGGGTATTTGATGATCGTATAATATGTGGCCCAAAGACATTATTCTAACTGTAAAAAATTTCACAATAATAATATATATATTCAAAAGGTTAGTTAATTACAAAAGTTTCACGGCCTATATATATATGTAAATAATAATATAAGGACAGCATTCCTAACCATAAAAAATCATATCTTACAAAAAAAAATACAATAAATATTCATCAAATACCCACAAACAGAAGTAATACAAATATAAATAAACATAAAATTTTGAAAATGTAAAAAACATACTTGTTAGAATTGATCCTGTGCGGTTTCCCGTCGTGCGAGAGGCCGGCCAGCTTGCGGCAGCGGTAGTTCTCGTAGTGCACGGAGCTCGTCACGTCCTTCAAGTCCTGCAGGTGCGTCCGGATCACCATGTTGCGGAGCGCCAGGAAGTCGCAATGCTCCAGATTTTCCACTGGAATTATTTAATACGTTTTTAGCTTCACGCTGTTTCTCGCCCATATCATCGTAGGCAGAGGGAACTTGGGGACCTGAACCCCGGTGTTAAGATACTCCGTTTACCAATTTCTGCCGAACTCGAGGCACTCTGTGTTGAGTGTGGGAACTCAACGCAGCGTTTTGCGCTGTTACGAGAGCGAGGAAATCAAAATATTAAATATTTCATACGAATTCGCTCAGGTAACAAAACAAACCACTGCGTTGAGTTCCGCCATTCAACACGATCCCAAAAATTTGGAAAAGTAATAGTAATAACTCTGCTTACTCTGCTGCTTATTAAATTAAAACTAAGATTCATTTTTAATATTCAATTGACAAGAATGATTAATAATGAACAATGAATAGGTATGAAGCGAATGAATGCAATAAATTGGTTGATTAATATGCGACGTGAGCAGTTGACTACTAACGACAACTTTGTACTGATTGCATTAAACAAACGTCTGCGAATTCCATAAACTTTTGCATTTTGGTCAAAATTAGTAAATTGAAAATATATTTTGTATAGTGACCTTATGCTTAGCATAAATTTAATGCTTTTTATAAAATCAGCTTCACGCTGTATCCCGCACACAGCAGCGTAAGCAGTGAGAACCTAGTGTTAAAATACTGCGTTCACAACTTTCCGCCAATACTTTTTATGAATTATTTAATACTTTTAGTTTAATGCAATTTTTCTTTTCATCATTGAACAAGAACTCCAATTGACTTATCTACATATGTCGTTTTAAGATTTTTAACCTAATCTAGCAAGTAACAAGTGGATGACACTATTCCAGCTTGAATGACAAATAAAACCAGTGTAATTAGGTTATCAGTTTTATAGAGAAATGCGCGTCCTCTAGTCTGGTTCTAGGGTAAATATTTGATTAAGATAATTATATTTATTGGATATGTATACATACAATGATGTATTTCTTTCGAGTATATATAGATTGACGCCGGTCGTGGCGCAGCGGCACAGAGTGTGACTGTAAACCGACTGGTTGTGGGTTCAATCCCCACTCGAGGAGATGAAATATTTACTTAAATTTATATTTCCATTTCTTCGCTCTGGTGTCGAGGCAAAGCGCGGCGTTGAGTTCTGCCACTTAACACGCAATGCCTCCGGAATGCGGCAGAAAGTGGGGAACGGATACAGCGTGAAGCTGATTTATTTTGATTTATTTATAAAAATATATCCCAAATTCCTCAATCCTCGAAAGTTAGAGCCTCTGTTATACAAAAGTAAGCGGTGAAACTAAAAAACCATGAATATAAAAGGATAAGCAACACGGCATACCTTCAGCAATGCC
Organism: Heliconius sara; assembly: GCA_917862395.2. Classification (NCBI taxonomy): domain Eukaryota; kingdom Metazoa; phylum Arthropoda; class Insecta; order Lepidoptera; family Nymphalidae; genus Heliconius; species Heliconius sara. The sequence goes on along the minus strand of OU860789.1, from coordinate 15,800,919 downwards.
CCAAGGGTACTTGCGGCCGCGCACGCGCCGCCCGTCCTGCTCGATGACGCCGTTGGCGCCCACCACGGCGAAGGGCACGCGGGCCCGCAGCGCGCGCGAGCTCGCCTCGCCCTCGCCCTCCTCGCCCGTGCTCTCGGGGAAGTCGTATATCTTTATTTTGTGTTGAGCTATTTCTTTGAGTATCTGTAAAGTTGCAGTCTTAATTATAATCGACGAGTCGTGGCCGCCCTGAAGTTTCTAAACATTTTGGGCATTGTTCGCTGAGGGAAAATCAAAAGTAAGAAAATTTTTAAGAGCTAGTGTGCAGCAATCTACAGTTTCAGAGCGGCTACGGCTTGTCGGTCGTACTAAAGTGTCTTTGATTTTTCACCTTATAAGTCCAATAAGGATTTGTAATTATTTGTGTTAATAAAAAGAAAGGTGAAGTAGAGACATGAAAATCGGATTTGAAATAAATTAAAATATTCGAAAACATATCTCTTAGTAGGTTCGTATTTTCCCTTGATAAGTTTAATTCGTTTTTTATTGAGGCCAGTCGTGGCGTAGTGGAACAAAGTGTGACTGTAAAACCGACTGGTTGTGGGTTCGATCCCCACTCGAGGAGATGAGGTATTTGACCGAATGTTCAATTTTCCGTACATAGCATAACCTAAGGTTAGTAGTTAATTAGTAGGAGTTAATTGTTTCCTACAGTAATATGAGTAATTTTATAGTCTCTGTACGTTGTATAAAAACCGAAGCGAAACTTTTCATGACATTCTGACAAACTTGCAACTTCAAGAACAGTATTGTTTATTTGCATACGTTGACGATACTGTAGAGAAGACAAAAAAAAAGTAGCTGCATGCTATATCCCGCACACAGCCTAGGCAGAGGGAACCTAGTGTTAAGACACTCCGTTCCCCACTTCCTGCCGAATTCTGGAGGCATTGCGTGTTGAGTGGCAGAACTCAACTAGCCGCTAGACAGAAAGATGACAAATACATATTTATTTCATCTTTTGGTCAATTCTTCTACTCAATCATATTATTTCATGTTATATATAATACTTCTAATATTATTGATAAGCCAGAAGACAGACCCTGACAAATGCTTGGATTAATGCCAGGAGTAAGGATTACTGATACGTACAATATATACATAGCAATTGACCAGGCATAAAATAAAAAAATATATATTTATATTATTTTGTTAAATATATAAAAAAGTACAAATTACTTTCATTAATAGAAAAACATTAAAACAAGAAACGAAAAGATGATGAATTCGCATCATTCACCTGCTCCTTAAAGTCCTTGCACTCCTCGGGCGTCATGGTGTCGGCCTTGGCGACGACGGGGATGATGTTGACCTTGTCGCCGAGCCGCTGCATGAACTCCACGTCCAGCGGCTTGAGCCCGTGCCCGCTCGGCGCGATGAAGTACAGGCAGCAGTGCACGCGCGTGTCGGGCGGCGACGCCTTGCGCGTCACGCGCGACTCCGCGTTCAGGAACTCCTCGTATTTCGATTCAACGAAATCGATTATCGGTTGCCAGCTGAAATTTAAATACATGAATAGTACGATGATCATGGGTTTATTATTATTATTTTTTAAATTTATATACATATAATGTTCAGGTTATCAGAAGGGTAAAACTCGTATTTGTGCAAGCAATATTAAAATTAAATCTTTCTTATGAATACCAATGCAAAAAGCATTCCGTAGTGGCCACCACATAGTGTTATCAATTACTCCTAAAATTAGGCTATAATCATAGATCTTACACTGTAATCATTATAAAGTAAAGAAATTTCCAAGCCATATTAAAAAAAAAACCTTAAAGAAGACCATCAAAGGCATGCGTCATCTCAATACAGTGTTATATACCGAACATATGTACATTCATAACGATGTAACTTTAAAAATATAACGGTAATGTATAAGGCATGTACTCATGAGTGCAATACTTTTATTATAATATGGTACTAATTAATATAATTAGTTTTCTAATATATAATACAATTAAAAAAATTTTTAAAAGTTAACAGTTCTAAAACAGCAAAAACGGATAATTTTTTAATAATACAGGAGAACCGTGATATCAATTGATGCTCGTCGAGTTGCTTATTCATTTTTTTCGTTAGAACTGTTTCGATACAAGGTTGTATAATAAAAACCAAAAGCATTACTCGTATTAGACGCAAAAAAAAATCTGTATCTAAAAACAAGTTTTTTTTTTACATTTCAAGCGAAATTGGGACATTTAACAAACTGGTTTTGCAGCAGTAGCGGCCAAAATTAGGTTAAAATGTTATATTTTTCCATATATGTATGTGTATGTCAGAAGCAGGCTTAATTTATTTATAGCATATACAACAAGTTTTACGATAACGTATCAGTTGAATTCATATTTAAACTGGTTATCCACTTGGGTATGCAATATTTAATGAATACTAACATTTTTAGAAAGAGTTATATAATATTTACTCGACTGCGACCATAAATTAGATTTCTAATGTGTTTAGAAAGGTGAATTTACTCTTAAATTTGTTTGGATCTACAACGAATCGTCCTTTGTAATCAACTTGAATATTAATAGGCTCATTATACATTATTACCTACTTAAGCTAAGTAAATTAACACATATATATATAGATAGCTTTCTGAAACTGCTTAGATTTGAATTAAAAATATGAATCTTGAGACATACCAATTACTATTGTCGACGGCATCACCAAAGCCTGGCGTGTCGACGATGGTGAGCGTAAGATTGACACCATTTTCTTTAAGCAGGACCACGCTCGTCTCCACGCCCACGGTCTTTTTAACGCGTAGTGACGGTCCCGGATGTTTATCCTTATCATACACTTCCGTCAAAAATAATGAGTTTATCAGAGTGGACTTGCCTAATCCCGTTTCACCTGCAAACATATAATATGGCATAAAATCGTAATCCAGGATCGAAAAACATAGGATAGTTTTGCGAGGCTTCTACGAACAAATCTACACAATAACGCGCAGAGATATAATAATGCAGTGTCTATTGTTTTGCAGAAATTATTATTCCTCAAAAGGACTGTTCCCTTCTACAGACAGTATTTTTTTTTCTACAAAACACTCACCTACAACCATTAAGGTGAATTCGAATCCTCTTTTGACTGCTTTTCTATACACTTGATTTGGTAGATTTGCAAAACCAACATATCCGTCTAATTCTTTGGTCTTTGGCTTTTCTATCTTAGGTAAATCTGGTTTTGGCGCAACAGGTGGATGATCAGACTTCTGAAATATATACATTATGATTAAGCAAATGTTACAATGATTCGCACCTACCATTAGTTACATATAAAAGAAAGTCAGTCCCACCTTCATTATATTTTCTGTACTTCGCAGCGGCGCGTTGATTGAAGGCGGTGCCATAGTGGGCACGGGGGGGGCGGGCGTTTGTGGAGGCATGGGTTTCCCAGCATCGACTGAAACACTATTGCTGAGCTTGACTGCGGATGCTGTGCCGTTGGGCTCATGGTGACTATTCTCTGATGGGTCAGGCAGTGTTGCGGATCGCTTGGCGAGTGCGTCTTTGAGTGCTGAAGGTGCTATCGGTGGAACTGGCGGCGCGGTGTTCGGGAGGCCAGTGGCACTCACCCCGCCGCCACTCACTGTATCTGACTTGAAGAACAGCTCGCGCTTACTCTGCAACTGTAATAAAAAAAATATATTAAAAAAATGTTTGTGAAAGTAACTACAAGGTATCTAAATCGAGAGCTCAGAAATCGAAGACAAGAATATTAAACAAAAAATTCAATGACATTATTTTTCGTAAAAAGAAATAGATTTTACAACATCTTAATGAGTAATCTTCTCCTTGTCAATATAAATAGAGAAATAAAAGTTAGTCACCAGTATATAACGAGCGTGATTTTACTGCAAAATACGAAAAGTAGGTATAGCGGCGCTTGTCAGCCTATACATGTGCAGCATTAAGCGTAAGTACACACAGCCGGTTGGCTCCAAGCTCGGCGCCTGATGACTCACCGATACCAAGGCGAGTGTGTAACAATACACATTATAATCACTATAGATTATTACTATAGTAAATTACGCTACACTTACACTTAAATGAAAATTTCGAATAAAATTCGACAAAAGCTGATTTAAGCATAAGACTAGTATATTTTATTGACCTTTAACATATAACTCTATATTTTACAGGTTGCCATCACTACTATTACTCTCTTCTAATTTTAAGATATTTTAGATCGCCAAGTCTTCGCAAATGTCTTGACAATATGTTGACCCTTAATAGTTCTTGTGTGCATTTCTGCGTAGTATGTGTTGCATGCGATCTGACACAGCTTCGCCGAAAGCCACATTTTTAAAACTGATATATTTTACACTGATGAATCACATCCGAATACTACTATAATATAGTCATTGTAATAGTTAAAAATAATAGTAATCATATTTTAAAAAGTTGATCGGCATTTAGTAAGACTTAGGAAATAGACTACTCGACTAAACCGAAGACATAAAACCATCACATATTCAAATTACTTTTTCTTTGGTCGGTTTCGTCAGTTACGGCACAATGCCGATTTCTCTTACCCGCACATCGCAAGACGGCCTATACGAGTACATATGTCGACCGATCGCGTTATTGACACCACTCATCGCCATCCGGTGTTTACCAGAGCAAGAACTCTGTTGCATATAACGTAAATAAATTCGTCGGCATTCGACATCAACAATGTTTTTGTTTGGTATATGCCCGTTTAAACATTCTTGTGATACTATTATTTAAATTAACAAAAAATGTTGTCAACACAAACGAATTGTTTAAAATAACTTATACGTTCTTCAAAACAGAAAACAATTAAACATATTAATGAATAATAATAATATATATTTTTTTTTAATATAAAATAAAATGATTATTATTTGTTTGTTATTATTACTTCTTAAGTTTAATCTCTTAATCATTTATCAATTAATGTACCGATTGTTATATCTATTCACACCAGCATTTGTATAACGTTTTGACACGTTTGAAATTAACACAAGTGACACATGAATGACAGCTTTTCAGTTATTTTCAACATTCTGTTCATACTCGTTCTTACACGGTACATTAAGTATGAAATATTTTATTTAAATTTCTTAAAATGTATATAAAAAAATATGTTATTTATAAAACACAGATAAGTTAAGCGAAACATATTAATTATATCTATATACTTTCATATCAGTAAAAAAAAATATTAAAGCGGAGAGAGTCTTTTTGCATTCATGTGACGTATCGGTAGGTGACAAAATGTGATGAAGCATTGAAACGAGCGATGCGCAACGTTAGTTTGCTTCACGCAAGATTTAACAGTAACGCAAGGGACACAACATTGTTGAAATTATCAACTATTAAATGCTAAGTATTGAACGCACTTTAAATTTCTTTTAAATTAAGCGCTTTATATTATCATATCTACAAAACTTAACTTGAGATACATACATATATACATTAACAAAATGTTGACTTTGTCTGTCTATACAAGCATTTGTTTAACTATACCTAACAGTTGTTATGATTACACCGAAGATGCATGTGCCAGTGCACCTGTCAATTAACAACTCCTGCCTATGAGTCCGTTCAAGATATTGAGCTTACGTAACTAATATGAATCATTCATTGTAGAACAATTTTAGGACTTGTTTTCTAAAACTATAATTTGAAATACCATTATTGGTTGAACTCTGTCAAACTATTTAAAAACAAATAATAAAAAATGTAATATTAAAAGCATTAAATAAATTTAAAAAAAAAGAAATGTGAAAAAATCTAATGGTTTTTATTAAAAACAAATTTGTATTATCTACTGCATTTGTTTGAAAACAATTTCCTCGACTATCAATAGTTCGGCAAATCATTCTATATTTCAAATAATCCTAATAGTACTGATCGGAAATTGTTAGAAATTGTTATATTGTTGACTATACTTCATGAATAATAAACTTATATATTATTATTATGTTCTAACATTCTAAAGGTACAAGTTAAGACTTAAAACTAATAAATTTATCAATTAAAGTTAGTTTTTTTGAACATTTTTAATTATTTTATAGTTTTTTGAGATAGATAAGTTTTCCATAAAATTGTGGAAATTATATACATATCTCGCAACACGTTGCACTAGGTTTTTTTAATTACTAAAAAAAAGTAATTAAAAAACCGATGATCACCAAGGAAACATACTTAAGCTAAAAAGGACATTGCAAGAATCCTCAGCCAAATAAAGCAGAAAATCTAGTTGGTATGTTACATCGTCGATGCTCGACCTGGACCAACAAAAAACACAAATAATAATACGGCGCGGAAACATGATTTACCACGTAAGTCGCTACCATCCACTTCGTTCTGACTCACCGTCACTTTTGCAAAGGATGTCGGGCACAGTTTTGTTTGTTTTAAGCCACGTTTCTTAGTTTTAACTATTAGATTATTTAGTTCCATTGTATAGTAAGGAACGGAGTGTCTTAGCACTAGGTTCCCTCCGTCTACCCTGCTGTATACGGGATACAGCGTGAAGCTGATTTTAGTTCTATTGTCATAATTTTAACGAAGAATGCATATAGAAGGAACGATTCAGAATCTATATTTTTTTTACACACACGTATTTAAAGTTAATTGTTAAATTACACGGAAATCATTTCCTACAAAAAAAGGTTTGGAGCAATAATTTGATAGTCCAATTCGTTCCTAAAAAAACTACCTGTATAATATATAACACTACATATACATATATGCTACGGGAAGTGAGGCTTAATGGCGAAGAGCACGTGCATAATGATGTTAAGATCCGTTGTTCTACCTATATATGTATAAGCATACATATATATAGCTCGGCTGCCTTTAACGCCTTGTGTAACGGTTTTTATATTTTTTAAAGTATAAGAACAATTATAATATGATATTTATACATAAAATAATAAATAAACTACGAAACTATTGAAAGCTGTTTATTTCGATTTTTATTCGTTTTACAAAATTATAATTACACAATTTCGTTCCACGTTTTCGTAAATTTTTACTTTCTCCATGGGAGGGTAACGGTTATTTTTAGCACAAAATGTTGTTTTATTACGTTTATTATTTAAAAAAAGGCATTTTATAAATTTCTATTTAATCTGAGAAAGACGATATAGATATATAATATACATATAGTCTGTAGTAAAGTTGTTTCATTTTATTATGGTACAAAGTATAATAACATGAATATACAATAAAAAGTTCAATATTGTCGATTAGTTGGTAAGCAATGGCCGCTTTGACACGTTGTAATCTGTCAATAATTCATACAATAACAACCGGCCCGCGCCCGGCTTCGCCCGCTTGAACTAAACGAATATTTTTTTAAGTGTATTTAAAAAGGAATGTATGATCTACTCTTAAATAAATCGTAATTTAAATCTATTAGTTTGTTTCATATTCCTTTTAAAAATATCGTAGAAAATACCTTTTTCTTCTTCTTTAGTTATATTTCTATTTCTCACAACGTGGTTATTGGTTTTGGTTTCTCAAGGATTTTCATGTATAAATTTCATAAAATATATACAAATAGTTTTAACTTTTATCCCCACATAGTAAGGAAGGCAGAGTGGAGTGGAGTGACAAAACACAACGTTCAACACTTTCCGCCAAAAATTTTTCTTAAAGGATAAAATAATGTAGTCGCGGAGACCAAGCCACGATCCTACGAAGCGTGAGTTCTTTTCATCTCAACATCCCTAACGATTGCATCGGCAGTGGGCGTTGGATGGTAACGCGTAGGCAAACTAGAATAGAAACTACAACGGCTTCATTGGGATTACTTGCACGAGATGATTTAATAAGATGAAGCCGAAAGTATAATATATGATAATAGTTAACTTTTATATTACAGGTATCAACCACTGACTATTATAGGTAACTATAGATGCTTTCTTTATCTGCTTCTTTAAAAAAGTCAATTTAAAACGTCTGTTTATTTTATTTACTTTTTAATGCAAAGCATGCAGCACCACTTTTACATTATTCATTGTATGGTGTGAAGTGGCACCTAGAGACTTGATATACAAGTAACAACGACTAATACAAACGATTAGATATTATATTAATTTTATTATAAGCATTTTTTTTTTCAATATCAAAAATATCCTTTTACAACTTTTTTTTTGTAGGTAACCATACATATTCGCAGAGACCATGAACTTTATAATTGGGGTTAAATTAATTATGGCACATTAAATTATAGTAACGAGTAACTTGCGAGTTGCGACATGGGCGTAAAAATAATCATTTAAAAAATAAAAGCGGCAACCAGAAACGGGTCTTGGGTGACGAGGCGGAAGAGTCTAACTTAGCCTTAAAATATTATTGTTATCAAGGTGACACTTTATATAATTTTCTATTTAACAATTGATATATGTTTTAAGCCAGCTATCATTTTTTTATTTGAATTTAACCGTGTATATAAATTCTGAAACTTAATCACCTATTTCGTATGTAAGTAATGTGAAAGCGTTGAGAATGATTGCGACAGTATACACGATCACAGACTAGCTATTGTTCATTACTCCTTATAAGTATATATATATAAGATTCTATTAAATGAGTTCGTGAGACACATTTACTTGTTGATAAAGCGACAAAATGACGCCAAATGCGTTTGTAACTTATTACAAGAACAAGTCAACGACCCAGTCACCAAGGATAGAAAATGGATACGCATTGAGTGATTTATTGTGGACTTAAATGACGTAAGTTAGGTGATATACAATAATGAAATATTGAATATTTACACTTATATAGCAAGCTATATTTGACAATCAACGATATGTTGTGTCAAACCTACATATATTAACTAATAAGTCTTATAAATATATATGCAATATTTAGGAAGTACTATAAGAGCAAAATTGAACAGTTTATATGAATTACTTTATTATGTTCCATATTTTAATATACAATAGGTTTAAACAACAGCTACTTTATCACAAATAAAAATATAAATAAATTTCATATGAATACATAAAGACACATGTGAATATATAATATAAATATAAACAGGTAGACAAAATGCTAACAATTAAGCATTCTTTAAAGTTACAGTAATACAAGAGAAGGTTGTTGAATATAAATGTTTAACTGTTAAAATTTACTTTATAGTGAATTTACTCTTTACCTCTGCTTTTCTGCGTAAAGATAAATTTCTCCATAGCTCTCGAGGACTCGTCCATCCCACTTTTGTTTTATCAATGCCTATATCACCTACACTACTGGCGCATCTGTTTAACTTGGCTTGTTGACTTACACCGTTAGTTACCGTTCTGTTAGCCATTACTACGAACACATTTATAATTTTAATAAAAATATAAGTAAAATCATTAGATATTAATTATTAAAATATATATTATTAATATTCCTATCGAAGCGTAAGACAATAACTATAAAGGTTCTTTTCACAGCACTTCACTATAAATATAAAATTTATTTTTCAAAAAAAAAATAATGTTCAAGTTATCACTGCCAAAATATATTTTATTTGTAGAGCACTATCAAGGATTTTAGATATTTAATAGACTATAATAACACAAATAGACCGTTTTACTGTGAAGCACATTCACGTCTGTATCAGTTTGAGGTTAAGTTACCGGCACTACCGGCTGTCGGCCAGCAGGGCACACAAGCGCCCCATTGAGGTCCCGGCACACGGGGCGTAAAAACAACCAGATGTTGACGCTAGTATACGCGTTGATATTACATTTTGATCACCTTTTATTTTTATATTTATATTATATATAAGTTCTATATCTTAATTGCTCTCACGTATAGATATAACTAGTAAGCAAATGGATTATACGTAAAAAAAAATGTATGAATAAAATAATATACAACTTTCTACTAATAAAATAAGAAATTAAAATTATATCAACATTTATTTATATTTCAATGACGAATTAATAAAATTTAAAAGTCACATCGTGTGTACGTACCACACTTGGGTATCTAAATAAATAAACTCAGGTACTAGTTAATTATAGCTATATATACAGATATATGTGTAAAAGGATCCCGAGCCCGTCACACTCGTACTCCGCAGACACACAAAAGCCAAGACAGATTTATAGAAAGGAGATAAGTAACAAATCTTTTTAGTTAAAATGAATCTTAAATGAAAGTATAAGAGCTGAAAATCAATCGATAACGTCCATATCTTTATGTTTTTATGGGTTACAAGGTAAGCGGAGAACGTGCCCCAACCGCTTTTGCTGGTTTGTGAAAAAGTTCAAAATTTAAAAGTAAGTTCTGCAAACTTTCAAAACAGTCAGACCTAAATTAATTTCATTTGATTTAAAAGTAACTTGCAGAAGGTAAAAATACAAACGAGCACCAGAATACGTTATCTCTTACTTTCTGTAGGTGACCATTGATAACATTTTAACTGATAAGCTTTCCTAGAAAATGTAATATAGAAAATGTAAAATAAAGATTCCTATATATATCGAAGAATAAGTTCTTTTAACAAACATTATTCTCATATACAAGTGCATATCAGCGACCAAGAAAATATGAATGCAATAAACAGACTACTTTATCATTTGTGAAGCGTATTGTTAACGTTATCATCAATCAACGATTGTTGCATTGCGAAGTGATACACGTAACATAGGCAAATAAACGCACATTTAATTAGGCTTTCCGAAAGTTTTAGGTCAGGGTACGACCGTGAAACAGTTAATGACTGTTTAGTGAATTCGACACATGCGAGCAGAATGGCCGCCGTTTCATAGTTATTTTTAACCCTAAGACAAAGGGTCAGTCACCCGCTTAGTCCTCCAGTGGCACAGACCAGGGCTATAACATAAGGAACATGCGTGGGAATATACTCGATGTATCCCTTGGGAAATTGACACTCTTATAACATCCTCACCATATAAATAGGAGGTAAAATAATATTTCTGTATCTATACAAAATAACAATCCACCGAAACACAATTTCTATAGAAACTTAATTATCTACGGTTAATTAGGGTTGTTTGACACTTGAATGCCAAATATGTTTGACACTTGAATGCCAAATATGTTTATCATCGTGTCAACAATTTTATTTCTACTAGTCTTAGAAAATTATCTATTTAAGATAAAACTAAAGCGGCATTTGTTGGCGTTTGTCTTTATTACAGCTGTAATATACGTTTTAAATGGAAAATAAATGCAATTTCTATGTGGAAATTAATGATTAAAATGCATACAGTAGTACATTTAATCACTGAAATTATTGTTAATATCTCTAGTTATATAGCAATCGTGAATAATTTCAACTTATTTGAATTAAAATAATTATTTTTTGCAACATTTAGGCCAGCATTTCCTATAATACCGTGTAACCTAAGTATTTTGTTTTTAGTATATGTAGTATTAAAACGATAAAGCTTTGAATGCAGAAGGGTAAGTTCAACTAAAATAACGAACCTCCCTTTTTTGGGGTGCGTTCATTATGATTAGGGGAACTGTTAGAGGGTGAACGAGATGTACGGTATGGGGCTTACCGTTGCTGTATCAGTGAGGGTGACGGTAGCTGAGGTAGGTCCACCGTTCGCCCCAGAGGTGCTATTAGTTATCCCGGCTGACACCTGATTATTAGAACTCTGCTCTATGATGCGCTGTCGAAGCGCTAATCTTTCAAGACTTGCCAGCCGATGGGATCCGCCGGCCCCTTCTCTATCGCGTTCTCTGAGACCAGTTCCAGTAAGAGTACTGCCTGCACTAAATGAGCCGCTATATTTTGGCAATGTCGGAGGAGGTACCGGCCTGGCAGATCCTCCACGGCCGAGTAAGGAGCCGGTGGACGTATATGCATAGCTGTTTGGTGTTCCAAGAGTTGCGGTACGTGGAGCCGCTCCGATTCCATTCAGAGCTCCATTAGTGCCATTGACAGCGCCGCCATTCACTGTGGTCGTGCTGCCGTTCATCTCCTTGAATTAGTGTCCGTCATGCGAGTATATCAAATCACACACTGTCACTGGCTGTGAACAACAAAACGAACCGCGATATTGCGATATATACAGAAACGTTCGTATCGGGTGCCCGTCGGAGGCGGTTTGACAGCTCGCGCGGTGCAGATGAGGCGCGCGGGCGGTGTCTGACGGCGCCCCGCACTCGGCGCTGTCGCCATTAGCCACTGCCGCCGACCCCAATGGATCCAGGATTATTGCCACACGACTGCCCGACTCGAGGGTTGAAAATGCATTGCTGCATCTCAGTCAAGGTCAATTCATGAATTCTTCGCGAATTCAATGTTGAAGAACTTGGTAAAACATTTATTTATAATACTCAATGTAATTACATCTAGATAGGTATTCGAGGATGGTATCATTCATTTGCTAATTGAGCCCACTATAGTAAATCTTTGTCAAAATTGATAAGAATTTAAGTTATTACTATATATGTAATGTAAATGACTTAAAATATAAAAAATAGTAGCAGAAACAGACAGATATTCGCAACAGAAATTTCATGAACGATTTCTAATTGGAGAAAGAAGGAAATGACGTTTTAGTTCATTGGCTTGCTTAAGGCACAACTTCAATTGTCTGTAGTATCACTGGTGCTGAAACTAATAATTACAATCACGGATGGCTGTTTTAATTTAAAATAATATTACACTTTTCACATCAGATCATAATCATTTTTTATATGTGTTGATTGGTAATCCACATTAGTAATCAGTCGAATGCTGATTGCTGCTGACTTATATTTTTATTGGTATTTTGAACTCTTAAAACCTTCAAGAGAAATTTAAAAGCTGATGTTAATGAAAGCGAATTAAAATTATTCTACCTAATATAATATCGATTTACCACACTCAAATGAAAGCATTTTATAAATTACTCAACACCATAATTACTTTTAAGAATTGTAATTAAATCTGAAGTCTAGACTTTGAATGCATTGCATATACCACGTGGAAGTCGCGTGTTGTGGTCACGGTCATGCCGATCGACCGAATATTCCAAAGCGCATGCGCGCCTCCAACCCCTGGACCTATATTTTATCCGCACTACCCTACAGCCCCGCGACTTGGGACATATTTTTTTTTATTTCGTCTGCCTGTTTGTAATTACCGTTAACATGGAGCAGTGCTTATACTCAAGTTTTTAAATTTCATTAATACGCACGTGTCTTATGCCTGTATGCCAATAATCCTAAATATTTTGAACCAAGCAGTTACTCTTGCTAAATAAATAAAAATAAATCAGCTTCACGCTGTATCCCGCACACAGCAGGGTAAGCAGAGGGAATAAACAGTGTTAATACACTCCGTTCCCCACTTTCTGCCAAATTCTGGAGGCATTGCGTGTTGAGTGGCAGAACTCAACGCCGAGATTAGCCTCGACACCAGAGCGAAGAAATTAAAATATAAATTTAAGTAAATATTTCATCTCCTCGATTGTGGATCGAACCCACAACCAGCCGGTTTTACAGTCACACTTCGTGCCACTGCGCCACGACTGGCCTTACTCTTGCTACTTAATTAAATTCAAATTCTAATCAAACTTTTCTTAGGTTTTTAAGCGTAAATTTGCTATAAAGCGCTTAAAATGATTTTCACTGCATATAGCAGGGAAGCTAAAGATGGGAACCTAGTGTTAAGAAGTTGTCCATCAAGACATTTCCATTTTTCACTTTCCGAATTCTTAGGAACGAATGCGTGTTCAGTGGAAATCAACACCACGATTTGGCTTGTTATCAGCGAGAGGTAATTAAAATATTAAATATTTTATTCACCCAAGTAAAAATTGAATCCTTCAGACTACAGTCGCGTTTATGCGTCTTTTATAACATTTTAAATCGAAAATAATCTTATTTTTTCATGATATCAGTCGTACCAACGTAAATGCGATTGTAAACATAGGCGATATGATGCTATGTATGGACTATAGGTACAACCTCATTTACAATATTACGAACTTTAAAATCAAAATGACATTTATTATACTGTTTAATATATGATTACTGTTTATTGTACTTTTAGTACATATATAATTGCGTTAGTTAATTATTTCATTTTAAAATAGCATACCTGTCTATCATTATCAGTTATCTATCTATCAATTACTATATTAAAATTTACATAAGCTGTTTTAAATAAAAAAATATAAAAGTTTAAAAACATAAAAACTATAAATTAGTAAATAAACAAATAAAAAAGGCAATGTTAAGTTACTGTAAGCGCCATCTAGTTGTGATTTTCGCCTAAAGTACTGCCATCTAAAGATGTTACGTTTACACACAATAGATGGTATTACTACTGTGGAAGGCTGTAAGGAAGGATAATTATAGCTTTTAAGCAAAATTATGAAGACAATAGTGGACTTACTGTCTAGGTGTGATTTATAAGGAAAAACGATCTGTTATTGTATGTTAGAATTAGTTATACTTTGAATACATTATTTATAAGAACAGTTGAAATTATAAGCATTGCGTACTAGGTTGCCGCATTCTAAACTTATTCCATTCGAATCTAGAAGTTGTAAATTTTTAAATTGACTCAACTAAGAATCAAATCTACAACCGTGTATATTTAGATATTTCTAAAATACAATAGAGATAACTTTATCTTGATGCAGACAAATGCATTTATGCGTAATACAACCTTCGTGTTTAAGCAGTAATATTTTAGATAATCAAAAGAACTTAATTGTCTCAAATGAAACATATTAAAGTTGCATCATTGTTTCTTCTAATTGCCAATAGATGGCGTTGCAAGTACGTTCGAACACGACTCGCCCAGACGGCACTATACAGCGGTGTTAAGTTCACAAGTTCAATATAATTGATTTGCCTTAAATAACATTTAAATAAAATCGATATGGCCCCTAACCCTATCGGATATTAAAAAGTAATTCTGGGCTGTATAATATTTATACAACATAATGTTTTTGTCGCTAGCAATATGTTTTGACAAAAATATTTTGTTTACTAATTGTCGAGTAATGTCTGTTATTTATACGTTATACCAACGTGTGTTTTGAATGACACTATCTGCTAGAGACAACATCGTAGCTTAGTAACTAGCATATTAAAAAAAAACTTTAACAATGGCGATCATGAGAATATTGTGTCCCCAATACAAGGTACCTTTCATTACTGATTAACTGCAATGTATGAGATAACTATAATTTTAGCTTTCATATTTTATTTAATGTAAAGAATAAAAAACGAAAAGTTTTTAAACATGGCTGATGATAAAATAGATTTTGTTTAATTATCTGTTAGATTAAATCATTTAAAATTATAATTATTTGCACAAAGTTAAACAAAAATAAAATTGTAGACGACAATATTTAATTATCTATTTTAAAGTAAACAAAAGTGAAATATAGTAAGTGATTTAACGTTTTATTATCTAATATACAAGCTAATATGGGCAAGTACAAATACACAACTTAACGAATTATTTTATTGATTAAACGTACATACAGTTATCAGCATATACGAATAATTTGATAGTATATATCAGTAAAGAGTTAGGTCTTCTATCATCAATTTTAGCACACTAATGTCATGAGCTGATAACTACAAGACTCAAAAAATTATTAAGCTTCTAGATAGCGGCTTAAGTGTAAAAATCATGAAGATATCTTCAATAGATACCGAAAAAATAAACATTTTTAACGTTACAGGTTCTTACCCCCATGACTCTCTTATTGTAAGGGTGACAGACAAGAAAAATGGTGTGTCGCTATTTCATTTAAAGAGCCATAAAACCATATTAAAAAAGCCAGTGCAGCTTTCCCATGTTTATCGGGCTAGACCCTTTATAATTATAATAAATTATGTTCGAGGGTTTCCGTTGATTTTCATGAGATCCACAAAATAAAAAAAATAGTTTACGAATATAGAACCTACTCCTTTTCAAAAAAAAAGGTGAGTTATAAAAATGTTAAATACACTTAGCAGAGTAGATAGAGTAGATAATTAAAAACTTAAACATGTGAACAGGTACAATAATTATTCACGAGGCAACACCCACTCTATCATTAAGACCCTTTTCAAGCGGTTAGGGTAGGTCGTGGTGGTATAGGTACGTGCACAACGATACACTTCGTAGAGATTCGTGACACACTTTTAAGATGCTTCCTCTCAAAGTAACTTGTTTTTGTAGAGACTTCGAAGGGGTGAATATGATGAAAAACTCTTTCAATAAAGTAGGTTATATAATTTTAAAATAGTAACATCGAATAGGATTACTTTTCCTTTGAAAGTTTGTTGAACTGTAAACATGTTAAAAGATTGTATAAAGATGTGGACCTGCACGTGCCATGTAATGTTCGTAACGGAGCGTTAACGCAAACAAAACTACACAACATAGTTACTTATGCTTAAAATAGCAATTTTATGAGATATGTTCATACAGACGTTAAGTTGAAGCCGCAAGGTAAGTTGAATAGAAATTGACACATTGCAGTGGGGAATATATGATAACTCTGCCTCTCTCTCCTGATGTGTGCGGGATACAGCGTGAAGCTGAAAAGATCAAAAGCCAACCCTTGTCGTAAAGATATTTCATTCTCCACTTTCCGCCCGAATTTGAGTCATTGCGTAGTGGTGAAACTAAACGTCGTTCTTTATCTTGTCAGAGTGGACGAAAGAAATGTATCATTCTTTCCCCCGTTTAGGGATCAAACTCACAACGATTCCATCTAAATTCAGATGGCGTTCTACTGTGCCACAAATCACGATTACGATATTATTTAGACAAACCGTAATAAAATCAACTAACTATTTTATGTTAGAATACAAAACGTAAAAGTTATTCTTTGCATGTTATTATATTACATTATTGCATTATTGATACTATTTTATTGCACCTATTATGGAACGATTGTGGAACTATAACAAAGAATTTTCAGGTGATACGTAACCTGGTTTGATATTATAATCATAATTAAAAACGATAAATAACGGTATAAAGCCATATAAAAGTACAGTATTTTAAATAACCTTAATAATATAAACTGGTTTCGTGATTTATCTGTAACTTGGTTTTATTCGTTACGAAGTAGGTGGCTTGTTTACTGAAAAAGGCACGTGCTTACATACTTACAAAGGTGGGGATCTAAAACAAGGCATACAGATACAACATTTCAGTAACGAATATTCAATTGGTATGGAAGGTCTTTAGTTTCTATCTACTTTAAATTATAATGTGTGAAATGGTAACAAAAATGTAAAATTTATGTTCGATACTGAAGTTTTTCTTTGATTTTAACAATTTTGTACTATGCTATATAAGTTGAAAAAATTCTTTGCACTATCCATCTTGTTTAGATTTTTTTTTGTGTTAGATTGGGCATAATTTTCATATTATTATAATTTGGGCATATTATTATAATTTGGGCTAAAAAATTATTAGCCCAAAGCTTTATCCCTACCGGATTCGCCTGAATGCGGAACATCAAACGCTACGGTCATACGTAATATATTTAATATTCTTGTGGATACAAATGCCACAATATAGATAATTACATTAAATATTAGATAAAGATACTGCCAAGCATGAGTTAATTTTATGAGATGCTAGGTTTTAATATTGCTTGAAAATGTAATTTGTGCCAGATGCACGGGCCCGCCTAAGTCTCGTGTTTTGATGAATAATCGTATTAATGTGAAATCGCTGATACAGTTTCCCATATGGATCTTAAGGGAAATATCAAAAAGTGAATAGTGAATTTTAGCCATAATTTCAAAAATGCCAGATATATTTTTTAGATTAACAATATATGTTTTATAGAAATAATTTTGTATACAATAATACCTAATACGCTCAATGCAGGCTACTGTTAACAGGAAAATCAATAGCATCAGTCATCATTGTTATAAATATTGCGTGCTACTATTAAATACCTAAACAACAGTTTCTTTTTACTATGAAAACAGAATATATTTGGTGTTATATTTATTAACTGACAATGTATTTACTTATAGATTGACAAAAATAAAAAAACTTATTTTCGTAAGGAGACAATAATTAAAGACATTTATTTATACATGTAATGCGTTATCAAAAACTGCATACTAAAAAAATATTTTTAAAATTGTTAAATATGTATAAAAAAACTGTCGCTTCCTTGACCTTCTAATAAAATAAATACATAATTTAATAACAAACATATACAAAAAAATATTAACAAAATTATTCATTAAAAATATGGCAGTTTTGTGGGATACACTAATTATTATAAATGATAATACTAATATAATTTAAAACAAACCGTACAAAGCGTTATTTGTGGAGCGATAAGATAAAGTGGAATAACTTGCAGGAACTTCACTTTACCGAACCTTACCTAGTTATCATTTGAACAAATATGACATTTTTTTACAACGCATTCAACGATAATCGTATTAAAATAGCAAATTACAAAAAACTACCTCACCTGCTCAGTACTTCCATTGACTGGCTTGTATCGCGAGAGCACTGGTCTATTCCGTGATCTATTCAATGGTGAATCAGACACTGACGCCATTCTATGTCGCTAGTCACTAATATTTATATTTTTTAGCACACTTCAGATAATCCAATAATTTAAATATATGAAATATATTTACATAACCCATCCGCCAACCGCATACGGAGGAAACAAACTGTTACGATTACAGCAGTGCGCTACTAACAAATATGATACCACATTTTTCCGTCGACAAATCACATCCGGAGGAGAGTCGAATGAAGTGGAGTGAATCAACGCCAAGCACCACTTGGTTTAGCGTTAGCACTGATAACGAGTTTATGGTGTTTTAACACAAACACAAACCTATATCCATCTGAGTCACTAATTGCGTAAATAAATACAAATATAGGTAGGTATGTTGTGTTTGTATGTTGCACATACGAACACAAGTAGCGCACTTTATATTTCCACCGTATTCCTTAAATAGGGCTTCGATTCAAATAAAACGTCTAACTCGATTTACCGTTTACTGCCCCTTTTGCATGAAGCAAGAATAGGATCATGGTTTCATATGGTTGGTACTTTCGTTTGGAAAATATTACCATTAATATGTCACGAATTTTAATTCAATTTAAGGAATTCAAATTCCAAAAGAACTTGTAATACAACTCTTCTATAAAATAACGACCACTCCGCGATTACGATTTCGCGTACTGAAACTAAAGCCAACCAGAATGAGTCGTTGATAGTAAACGCGTTCGTCACTTCATTCGTTTTCGTATACATGTCTCGGTCAGACTTAACCTATGGGTGACCATGGGGACCCCGATATTTGTGTCACAGTGCCTTATGGGCCCGACGCCTGGCGAACACACTCACGGGCCAAGTAGCGGTCGCAAATTCCTACTCGTAATTCAAACAACGCATGCAATGTACTGGTACGTGCGGAGTGAACAAACGGTCCCGGCGACCTAATAATTTATTTTCGATACTACATTGTGGCATTCATGAACGATATTATTTTACGTTTTGTTATGAATACTTAGTTATAACTGCATATACATATAAATATATATAAAATAAATACTCACCGCTATATGAGATATATCAGCGCCGCACATGAAACAAATAAAAACAATATTAGAAATCTTATATAAAATATGTAAAATATCAAATGTAATTTTGTCATACCTAAGCAAGGAAGACAACATGTACCTACATCATCCAGACTCTCTTGGCTCGAGTATCTAGCATCCATTTACATTGATTTCTGCCGCACAATACATACATACATACATAGTGAGACGGATAATGACAATGTATTAATTGCTGTCTGAAGTATTGGAAAAATATCTAAACAAGACTGAATCAGATGTGTATAATGCTATTGTTCCGTTCAAATTGAACATTGAATGGTGTGGCGTAAACATGTTAAACAAAATAAAAAATAAGACGTTAGATACGTTTAAGCTATATGAAACGCAATCATTATTTTAATTTTCCAGGTTAATACATTGTAAATAGTTAATATTAATAAACTATATAAAAATATGATATAATAAGATCTATATAAGCTTGCTTACATGGTATACTACTATCCGTGGATTCCATATTCTCAATTGTAGCTTCCGGGATTGATTACATATTGCTTACAAAAAAAACTGACCACATTAATGCACTGTTGCACTGAACTGAAACGACATTTGAATAAGTCAGTGGATAAACAATCTCCTGTCCTAAATAGTTTATTTAATCTCTAGGTGCGTTTAGATAATTCGTAAGCTGTCACTACGTGGTCACGCGTGTATTGTAAACGATCTATCGTCGTAGAGCTTCAAACAGGAGTCTGTTTGCGCGCACGTCCACAGGAACTGAGCAATGAGAAGCGATCGTGCCACTCGGATTGTATGCAGTTATATTCCAAGTTATTTCAATACGCGTACAGATTTCGCAACATAACAAACGCCGAAGGGTAGTAATAGTTTTGTATCCTAGCTCAATGTAGCGTTTTGTGTGGGTTGTTGTTACTGACACTTACATTTTACTGACATATAGTTTAATCACTAACAACAGATATTTATTAAAAGTTAATGATATTTTAATGTAAACAGGAGTCATATTTTTGCTATTCAATAAGACTTGATTGTTCTCAAGTACCTTAAATGCATGATAACACAATCGTAAACAGATGTATTAATTTAATGCGGACTTCGATCCCATAGCACTACTTGTATTCGACAACTATTCAAAGTATGTATATTATTTATTTATATAAATTGACTAAGATATTTTCTAGTAAAACGATATTTGACTAGGATATTTTCTAGTAAAACGATATCGAACGAATCCTACTACCTAAACATTGTAATGTGAAGGATAACTGTAAAGAATGGTGTTGATTACAGTAACAGGACGTTGTTGTGGCTTGTCACGACAGTCAGGTTCCGCAAGAGAACACTGCTTTTAAAACAAAAAGCTACACGCTTTATGAGCCCCAAAACAATAAGACTAGAAAAATAATAAGAAAAAGACCGCTTTTTCTAAAGTATTCGCCGTGAATTATACAATTTAATTAAAACAAAAGTTAAATTGTTAATTTTAAGCGGTAATAAACTCGCACGTGTGTTTTAAAAATGTAAATAATGAATGAAGGTCGCAGCAGGAGTGCAAGGCTCGTGTGTGCAAATCGTGATAGTCATGTTCGTCTGGACGTGTTTACATGAGACGGCAGCATTAGATTTCACCATCCAATACCCAACATCTCAATATAAACATGAATGTCATATTTTATATATTCTTATTTATTGCTGTATTTACGTCTTACACTAATGAATGCAAAAGTTTAATCAGCTTCACGCTGTATCCCGCACAAAGCAGGGTAAGCAGAGGGAATAAACATAGTGTTAATACACTCCGTTCCCCACTTTCTGTCGAATTCTGATGACATTGCGTGTTGAGTGGCAGAACTCAACGCCGCGCCTTGTCCTGACACCAGAGCGAAGAAATGAAAATAAATATTTCTTATCCTTGAGTGGAGATCGAACCCACAACAAGTCGGTTTTACAGTCACACAGATCCCCTGCGACACGACTGGCTTTTTTTTTTATGGAAAAGACACGGCAAAAGAGCGTGCGGGTCACCTGATGGTAAGTGACTACCGCCGCCCACGACCCTGTGCAACCCCAGAGGAGTTACAGGTGCGTTACCGGCCTTTACGATGGGTTGGGCGCCGGGGCCCGGCATTACCTGATGCGAAACGCAGTGACATAAAGCCACTACTTCACGCCGGTTTTAAATGCCGGGGGTGGTAATGATCCGGTCGAGTCTGCCCATGCGTGTTGCCATTGCTGGCGACGTGACTCTACCACACGTACTTTAGTCGCCTCTTACGACACCACCAGTACCAGGATGATCCTATTCTAGGCCGGGATCACACGGCACAAAATATTTGTATTTGTATGATATATTTGATGTGACCTAATCATTCAAATATCACTGAATAAAATCTATTTAAACTTTATATTTGGTTTACAATTGATGAATAATTATACATAAATTACTATATTTTATTACATCATATTTTACCAAGCAAATGAACTTGTGGACAAACTCAAATAAAAATACAGATGTACTTTTCTGAAAAACTTTTTGTATACAACTAAGTTATGTCTGACATATATTTGTATTCATTCTTTATATTTCGGCATATTGCAATGCCTCCAGAACTCGGCGTAAGTGGAAGTGTGCCTACCCTGCTGTGTGCGGGATACATACGTAAGGTTTTTTTTCTTATTACTGTTTACTTATTGTTTAGCAAAAATGTGCTCTATAAAATAATAATATTTAATAACACATTATTTACAGGATGCAAATGTTTAAAAGAATTGGAACAAATTATAGGTGGAGGGGAAAAACAAATTACATACAAAATGAATATGTAATTATTACCAGTGTAAATAGTTTTTTTATTAATATGACCATCAAATATTGTGAATGATAATATAAACCAATCAATATTTACAAATAAATATTATTTGAAGTAAGGCCTGTAAGCACATTAGTTTTGGGTTTTGTTCCCACTCGGGGGCATATTTTCAGTATTAAGTATTGTTTAGATATATAAGTTATGTTCATTTCCTTGCTCTGGTCACAAGACCAAGCATAGCAAAGAGTTTGGCCATTCAACACAATGTCTCGAAAATTGGACGGGAATTATTAGACAGATGGTCTTAACACTAGGTTTCCTCTCTTTCTTAACCCTTTTATACATAGGATGCAACATGTAAGATAAATTTGTTAACATAAAGCAGCAGGTTAAAACTTACGCTCACAGTCTTTATACTACATACTACAATTCTATGGCATCAGGGGTTATACAATTAAGTACTATTGTATTTTAAGAAAAAAATCTATAGAAAAAAATTTAAGTACCAGAAAAATTACTAAAGCTGACCAGACACGATATTATTTCAACCAAGCATATAAACCAAATATTCTAACTCATAAACAAACTGACAAAGTCTAGGTTGCAATTAAATTGTATGCAATTCAAGAATATATAACATCAAAATCTATAATTTATTAAAAGATTTTGGCCTACCTAGAACTACTATAAAGTTTTGTGTCAGTAGCCTTATGAGCTTGGACAGTCAAAACAAACTTAAAGAACTCCTTAAACACACTTGGCTTCTAAGTTATAGGCACTACTTTTAGCTTTACACTCTGTTAGACAATGGACCCAGCATATGTAAAGTCAATTCCTAGAATGCTATATATTTAATGAGATAACTATAAATACAATGCTACACACTGTATCTCGCAAATAGCAGAGTAGGCAGAAGTATCTTAGTGTTAAGGCACTCCATTCTCCACTTGAACTAAATTTCAAATCATTGCATGTTGAGTGACAGAAATGTATAACACTTTACCAGAGCTAATATAAAATATATAAATAAAATGAATTTCAATAAATTGACTAAATGGGACCTTAATAATTTATTAAATATAAGTTAAGGTGTATAATGTGATAGATGTAGTTTAATAAATAAAAGAGAATGTAAAATAATTGGAATATTTGTAAGTTTCTTGAATTATTATTGTAAGTATACATAGCTATATACAATAATATACTAATATTCTTATATATAATAATATACTAATTTATTTGCTAAGAAAGATGCTAAGAAGATATCAGTTTTATATAAGCAGATTTATTTAAAAGGCTTTAATAGATTACTCTTTAAGATAGGCACAATTACAAGCGATGAGAAATTATTGTATAACTAGCTGTTACATTAAATTTAGAAGTAAAATTTACAAGACGATGTAAAATCGTCAGAGTTAGACAGCTTATCTGCTTATATTATTATCTTAGTTTAGTTTTATATACAAGGCTAAGATGAGAGGAAAAATAAAAATATAATACAACACTATATTTTGATTAGCAATAGCAGTGAATATCTTATATGAAACTATTTCAAGATTTTTCAATATGAAAAAACTCAATGCGAAAATTTTAAACTTAAAATTTACATATTCTTAATTGGCGCGAATCGTACCGTAACAGTGTCTGCTAATAATATAATCCAAATAAAATCTATATATTACCTGATCTCTGCATAATGATAACAATGTCCTGAAAACAATTTAGATTAAAAACATATCGAATTCAACAATTTCAATAGCACTACACCAAACAGAACTGTCAACAGTACACCCGCCCTTGGACCGCACAGAAATTGATTTTTGACATATGTTGCCAGTTCCAAAATGCATTAAATAATAAGAATGAAGCGTTGTATTTCCAGTACCAACCGGCAGTTTCTTGCATAGCAGATCGTCCTTAATTTATCAGGAAAAATAATTGAATAAGAATAAGTAGCTTATATCGTTATTACAATATTGGTTATTTTAAAATCATAAAAAAAGAAGAACCACACCGTATGTTATAAGTAACTTTCTAATATGCTATTTTCAAATCATTATTTTCTTAAAGTATAGGGAACGTATCGTCCGACCCAGTGCCTGTAGTACTCAACACGATTTTAACTTTTAATGTTTGTTAGTCTGTGAGTATATCACAATCACCAGCTAATGGGCATATGTGTTCTGTGCTAATGGGTGTCAAATATTTGACATTTCGTAATGTTTGTAAACAAAGATATTATTTGCGGTAATAATTAGTTAGCGTCTGTCATCGCAAAATCAGGCCATTAAATAAAAATAAAATAGTTAATTAACATAACAAATACTTCAATACTAAATTTAATAAAATAAATCATTGTTAATAATAAACGCCTTTTACTAATATTAGTAGAATATTTATTAATATTTACAATGAAAACATTCCAGGTTACTTGGAAAATATATACTAATTTTGTAAAATATTATAAGTATATTGAAAAGTTTAATTATAATTCTAGTTCTGTACTAGAGGTAAGTTCTGAACATATTATATACAAGTTTAATTATAATTAGTAAGCAATTTGACACATAATATTATAATTTTAATGCAACTGGTAAGTTTGGCATCTACAATAGATTTTATTAAAGAGAGAAAATATATTTATTTTCAATTTTCCTTTATAGTAAGTACGGTAAATAAATGTGTTTTTCCTATTATTTTTGTTCTATGGTTGCAAAAACCATTATAATAATGATAAAATTGTTATTGTTCATTTACTTTTACTGCAAATAGAACCCACAATCATTATGGTTACAATAATGACCTCAATCTGTACATTCTTATCAGAATTTGCCTGACATCCCGATTTTTAGCCCAAAAATTAAATGTCCTGATCGAGACAAGCATAGTCCTGCTTTACATCTATTGTTTCATGTACTGTAAGAAATATTTTTTCTTAGAATTTTTAACAGACACTAACAATTTCATAGAAATATAAAAATGTATATTTAAATACTTTAAAATTTTGCTTAGTAATGTAAAATTTAAAAGCTTTTTAAAATTTGAAATATTTAGTGTTTTTTCTAAACTTAAAAAAACATCAACAACCTTTAAAACAATGGAAGCTTTGCCTACTTCTAAAACTAAAAAATTGTGGAAAAAAAATAAAATGCTATTTCATTTTAATTTTTTGTCCTACCTATGGCGAAGGAATCCTGTTTTTTACTTAAAATGTTTAAAAATCCCACTTTGTCATAAGATAAAATCTGGCATTGCAGATTTTTATGATTTTTTTAACCTTTAATACTATATGATTGTTTTTTACCTTTTATACTGTTTCAGATGCATAAAAGGGTCAGAGATGACATTAAAGTTTTTAAGTATTTTAGTTTTTTATTTATTTGGCCTTTTAATACTTCCAAAAAGAATTCCTTTGATACAGAAAAAATAAATTCTTTGTCATCAATCCTTGAATCTGCAGACCACATCTTTGAGTCAGGGCGATATGAAGAATGTTACAATCTGTTGAAAAGTTACGAGGTGATGTTTTAAAGCTATCAATACAATGTGTACAAATAAGACTCTTCCATTACTCATTGAGTGATTGACATGCGAAATATTATTAAAAACAAAACTGCCTTAAACCACCGGCCTTAGAAAGCTGTAACAGTGAAACAAAACATGGCTTTTCACTGAAACTTATTGTTATGTTGTAGAAAAATTATACATAAATTGTACTATTGTGTAATTGTTCTACATAAATTGTAGCTTAGGTGTTATTCTGATATAAAAGTTATATTACTGTTAATTTCATCTAAATCCATACAACAGTTTTTGCGTGAAAGAGTAACAATACTACATAGAATATTTAAGTATGCTATTAAAATAAAAGTTAATTTGATTCAGGTACAAGGTGATGTAGAAATAAAATGGCGGATATGTCGGGTATTATATAACATGGCAAGAGATTCCAGATATGATAAAGCTTTTAAAAAAAAAATTGTTCTACAGGCTTTTAAAATCATTACTGAGGAATTAAACAAAAACTTTGATAACTCATCAGTTCAGAAATGGTATGCACTATTATTAGACGCTAAAAGTACAAATGAAGGTATCAAAGAAAAAATTGGGCAATTGGGAAATATAAAGAAGCATATGGATATAGCAATTTCACTAAATCCAAATGATGCAAGCCTTTTGCATATATTGGGTGAATATTGTTACCAAATAACTGAACTACCGTGGTATCAGAGAAAAACAGCTGAGGCTATTTACGCACCTATTCCTCGTTCAAGTTACGAAGAGGCACTCGAATATTTTTTAAGAGCAGAGTCAGTACAACCAAGATTTTATAGTGTCAATCTTCTAAGAATCGGTTGTTGTTATTTAAAACTAAATAAACAGGATCAAGCGAAATATTATTTAAAGTTAGCTGCACGTTATCCAGCTAAATCTGACGATGATCATCATGCTAATAAGGAAGCTGCAGAGTTACTGAGAAAAATAATAAAATAATACACAATATTTACAAGATTTTCTTATTGACACGCTTTCTTCAAAGCTGGTTTCTATTCTTTCGGTAAAGTGTATCTTCAATTTATATTGTCACTAGCGGCCTACTCGCGGCTTCGCCCGCATGCATCACCTGTAATTATTTTATGATGCTACATTTCATAATATTGATTATGTAATTTATACATTCAATAATTTTTCATAATTTTGTGAAAGTGCAAGCACTACGTCGCTGTTTGCGCGAGGACGAAATCGGCAAGTGCACCCCCGCGGAACTCTAGCCTATGTTTGGAGCCTTAAACAGAGCGTTGCATTATTATAATTTTAAATTTTCTCGAATAGTACATAAAATAATTTACATGATATAAAAGGCAAATCATATGTTCATTAAATTTCCTTGATGATGGAATAACTTTCGCTCGTAAGTTTCAATATCTTCGTCAAATACAAAAACGTTGAAATATCACCTTGCAATTTTCAATTGTTTATTTGATCTCCACTCGAGGAAATGAAATATTTACTTAAATTTATATTTTCATCGCTTGGTGACGAGGCCTGCAGATTTTGATTTTTATAAAATTTGATATTCAGACTCTTAAAAATATTTCATTGAACACTTGTTTCATGGTTTTTTTAGAATTCACTAAAAATTAAAATAAGGGGATGAAAGTTTGTATGGAAAAATCTTTAAATCTCCAATGGTTTTTATAAAAATCTAAATAAAGACTTAAAACTATTTTATTGAACACGTATTTAGTGGTTTTTTAGAATTCACCCTTAATGCTTCAAATAAGCAGGCGAAGCGTGCGTGCGCCCACTAGTAAGTTTTAATTGTTGAAGTCACTGTAGTGTAGTTAAGCTAAGCACTAACAGTAGGAATCGAAACTAGGACTTATGGCATTAAGACTAAGATAAGATTTTGATTTTAAATTACGTCAACCATGTAGTATATGCGTGGCATGTTAGGTGTTGATTATTTACCTACAGTTAAGTAAATGTAAAGGTAAATTTGTAAATTACAAATATCCTCGTACAACAGATTTATAAAAAAAAATATTTTTAATTAATATGATTATACTTAATTACTTAATAATTATTATTATTATCATTAAATAAGTTGAAATTCGCTCCGAAAAATTGGCATAATTATTTGAGGATGAATGAGGGCGCATATTTGAAATTTTTTGGACAATCGCACCAACAGACAAAAATTTTACAAATCATTGTTTTGGGGTCTATTACATTAATAAATAGATTTCTTAAATTAAAATATACATACTCTGTGTCCGGCAATTATCATAACTTTACCTATAAATACTCTGTGTCTCGAAAATTCAAATTTTAAAAGACGTCGGTTCATCGGTTGTGTATTCAATAAATATCAATAATTTAAAATAATAATTGGGTACAAGAAATAAAAAGAAATAAATAATAAGTCATTTTTCTTTTTCAATCTTTACAATTCATTTAACTATGAACTTATGCTCTTCAGAGGATATTAGTGACGATGAGGTGTTTTTTGGTGATATATCATTGAAAGAATGTAAAAAGCGTATATTCTTTAATAGCTGTTCTGATCGGCAGAGTTTACCGTAAGTTCCTTGTTAATTCACGTTATTAGTTAGATAGCTATTTTTATCATAATACACAATGCACAGCAGGGTGGTCTCACAGTTATTCCTTATAATTCTAATATTTATTTTTGATTTCAGAGATACTTTTGAAACTAAAAAAGAAAATAAACATAATGACAGCATTCAAATTATTGAGACTAATTCAGAACCGAATGTATCATATGCGAGGCCCTCCTTGAGTTCCCCTGATTCTATAGCAAATGTAACTAAGTCTGATTGGGACATAAAATCAATAGATGATAGCTTTTTGCAGCTTGAAAAGATGGTTTCTGATATGTGTGTGTCACCAAAATCTAATAATAATGATGATTTAAATAATACACTAGAAGTTGTAGAATATATTTTAAACAATCCCATAACAAAAGATGACAACCATGAAGGGGAAAGTTTAAAAAGTGACTTGGAATGTGTTGAACCAATAATAAAAGAATCACCAATAAAATTACTAAATTGTTACGAAAAGTTACAATTATATAAGACAAAGACTGAAGTCGTAAGTGATGGGAATGAGAATATCAAAATTTTGCAAGAATCTCCAATTAAAATTAAAGTAGAAAATAATTATTCAAATTATGTAAAATCTGAGAGCCTAATAGCGCCTACCCCTACAAAGCACACTGAACATGTTTTCAAAACACCTAAGAATATACTTTCTACAAAAAAACATATTCTAACATCTTCTACAAAGAAAACACCTAATAAAATAAATGCATACCAGCACATCACAAGCCCCATTGCTTTCTATATTAACAAGTGCCCTCAAGTACCTTTAATTAAAGATGTCCATCTTAAGAAACCGTTAATTAATGGTACTTCTATTCCAAAAATCACCCACACCCCAAAAGAACATAAAAGTAACAATAAAGAAAACATATCTTTACCTTCAGTTGCCTACAAGAGTGCAAAGGAGACAAAAATGGTATGTATACATTTTGTTATCCACTTTCACATTATATATATCCTACATATATAACAGTGTTAAGACACTTCATGCTCCTTTTTTATGTAAATTCAAGACAGAGAATTGTGTAGAGTAGTGTAACTCAACAACACTTATTAGGACAGGGAAAATAAAATAATTAATAATAAATGCCCTGAGTAAGGATTGAACCCACCAACATCATGTACGGTCACATTATGCCATAAATCACTAAAGCCGCATATGGTATGACAAATTTGTAATTTATACTCTTTTAATATACATTTTATTTCTTTTATAGATTTCAATACCAGATACAGAAAAATTGCCTACAGGTCAATGGGTAAAAAAAATGAGTAGTTCTCTACCAAAACCAGTTGTAATAAAACATAGCCACAGAGAAGTGAAACCTATCACTAAATACTCAGTCTCTAAAAGTGAAGACAGTTTCGTTGGCCTGCCTCTTAAACAAGCTGATTTATCTGTATGTACTAAAAAATCTGCTTTCACTAAAATCATATAATGTACAATTTTTTGCTAATTTAATTATATTCCTAATTCAATTATTTTACTAAATACTTTTATTTTCTTTCATTAACCAAAATTTTATTTAAAAATTATGACTTTTTTTTTAATGGATACATATAAGTAATGAAATATGAACATAAAAATAAAATTATGAAAAAAAACAACGCTAAAAAATGTTGCTTAAAAAGCTTTATTAACATAAAAAATATATAGTTTACATTACATTCATTAGTGAGTATATCTCATAAGAATTTATAATACGCATATAGCAACTTCAGAAGTTTAGTAAAACTATGAATACTTCATAATCATTTCACAGAAAAACTGCAAAAAATAAATGTCTAATTACAAAAGTTTTGGCTGACATATTTAGTAATTAACCACAACAATAAATGCACTTAACATATTTAAATTCTTAAAAAAATGTAAATAAACATAGGCGTAGAGTGTAAAACTGCTAAAAAATTTTTTATGTTACTCGTAAATTTGTAAGCGATTTGAATATGAAAAAAAATTTACAAAATGGACTTTTATTTTATTTCATATAGTAGGGAATGGATGTTAATTTTTAATATTGTAAAAACCTCCATAATATATATATATATAAATATTTATTTTTTAAATAACCTTATGACTAGAATAGTCTGTCTATCTATAATGACGAAGCAGATTTGCATAAAACGTATATATATACATATATATACATATATATATATATATATATATATATATATATATATATATATATATATATATATATATATATATATATATATATATATATATATAATATGTATACTCAGTTTTTTAAAACCTTTTGTCTCCTGGGAATTTGCTTAGTGGGCTATTCGCAGGTTACACTCTTAAGCCGACGATAATATAAAGTGATATTATAGTTTTAATATTTAAAAACTAGTAACTGTAACTGAACTAGCAATTTTAGAACAAAAGAAACAAAGAAAATGATAAAAATCAATATCGAATCTGATCAAATATTAAAATGATCATATATTAACCAAAACTAGACACAATAAAAATTCTAAATGTATATAAATGTATTCAAAAGTGCAGCAATAGATTATATAGTAGTTTACAATTGTTACGTAAAATGTAATTTGAAATGGTCATAGAGGAGACTTAGAATAAAAATTAGGCACCAGAAGTCAGACTTAGGCTAGTTTTTATGAATTGAATTTATATAAGAAATGAAAAATTTGCAAAGTTATAAATAATGGAGTTTGTGACGGACTTGATGTGTAATATATGAATATGTAGATTGAACAATATAAAACTTTAACTTAAATTCTATTAACATTTTTCTAAATAGTCTTTAAATAGACCATGTAAATGAGTCATATCAATTTGAAAAACAATCTGAAACTTATACAAAAATCCGAAACATAACGTAACATAAAAAAAACACAAAATAAATATTTATCACATAATAAATAGTATAATGTTTGTAATATAAATTGTGTAAATGTCCAAGTCGAAATAAAATCATATTTCGACTTGGACTTAGATGGCTGTCATCTACAAAACGTTCAATCATCAAAAATAACAATATTTTACAATGATTAGCAAAAAACAACATTTAGCAAATTTAAAAATAGGATTGAAGCACATAGCAATGTTTTAGTTTCTAGTTGACGGTAGTTTAAAGCAACTACATATTGATGATTGTAAGTGAATTACAGCCCCTTAACGGTGTAATAATTATTCCTGAAATGAAGTAAAAATAAGTAAATAAATATATAATAAATGTTTATATTATAAACATACTATTTTCTTAATTATATTTTATTCAAATAAATGGTAGTAAATGTGTGCAAAGGTTATGATGATAATAAAGAACAGCATACAATATAAAATAATATTTACAACTTTTGTTGTCAATATTTTTTAAAGTACTACATAGAGTAGATACTTTTTTTATTTTTGTAACAAAAATTATTAGACATGTACCTAGTATAAATTATATTTCATAATGACCTTAATTATTTGCAGTAAAATGTGCTTATTGCAATTGCTTGTATTTTTGACATATATTAAAATTCAGGACCATTCAGGACAATATTTCAATAAGTATTAACGTAAGAAATTGCTTGAGATGAATTTATTACAGGTATAATAAAGGCGCGGATTAGTATCAATAGCGAAAATAAGAACGTCAGTACCATTTTTTAAATAAAAGATACTATTTTCAAAATATGGGAACAATAAACATATCAAAACATATATAACTCAAAAAAGTTAATGGCAATTTTACAAAAATAAAAAAAATATAAAATTTTAAATATGAGACCAAAATATAATACAGTTTAATTTTCAAAAATGTAGTAAATAATAATAAGTTTAATATAAAATAAAATTTTAATCTATTATTGACAAAGTAAAAACGAAAAATAATTAACTAAACATACACTGGTAAGTTATACACACAGCCACACAAATATTTATATTATACGTATACATTAGACATTACTATAAAAGCGGCAACGGTTCCTTCCGAATATACGCTAGTATGAATGATGTCATTGGTTCTCATATAATAATATTTTAACAAACTGAGATCGGACTTACACTACATTGTAAAGTCCGGCCTAAGGGACCATCCATAACTTATTTCACACTACTAGGTAGATGGTGAGGGTAGATGGATGTAGTATGACAAATCGTAACATCACATATCATAAATTGGGAACTGCTTGTTTTTACTAAATAATTTCTTAGCATAGAATTGTAAAATATGACAAAAAACATGGCATTCCCGTGACGTAATAAAAATAGTTAGTAAACCATTTCTTTGATATAATATAACAGTTAGGCGAATCTTTAACACGGGGTTAAACAATTTGATACAAAGATAACTTTCTGGGTACTTCATTCAATGACAAGAATAATAATATAACTAAAGTGAACCAGTTTTTTAAGCGATCTCAATTCTGCCTAAATATGTTAAAAACATCCTAATTCGTTTTTCCCGATTATAAATCACAAAATCTGACAGTTTGGTGCACAAACATACAAATCAGTGATTCATTTTTATATTACAATAGTAAGTAAATATGGCAATATTACATATTTCAACAGTAAAATGAGATTATATATTTCAATAGTAAAATTTTGATTTATTGGAGATTACTTATACCATATACTAGTTTTTCTTTTTTCATAAGTACTTTAATAGGGATACAATATAATTATAATAGGAATAAAATGTGTAAATTAATATTTTGTTATTTTGAATAAAAAATCGAATATAGCAACGAATAGAATCTAAACACTATTTAATAAGTCAGATAGAGATTTGATTCTATTGCATATAAACTTATAGCTTCAAATACTGCTATGTTAGAAACCTCTATACAAAATCTCAATATATAAACTTGTAAGCCTAAGTATGTGAATAACACTAAAATATTATAAAATAGTATTTAGCCACATATAACATCTTACATCTATAAAAGTGCAAATCATGAATATTGTGGCATCTAGTACCGACGCTTAAAGCCTGAAATAGGCATATAGAAAAAAATATCAAAAACTCTTGTGCAACATAAAACAACCATGATTGCATTCATATATAATATCATAACAATATATATTTTAATTATACAATTACAGACAGTTTACGAGGCACTAGCTCAGCTTTGCTTTGTTTTGTGCACGATTTCTTTATTCTTTGGTTATATACATTTTTGCATGATTGCATAAATTGATAGTGCCAACTTTATCTTTCACTTTTTATGTACTGAACATAACAATAAAATATTAAAAATGAAAAATATGTGAAGTTGCTATCAGTACAAGAAGGTGTAGGTCGCTTGTATAAAGATCTGGTGTAGACACAGCACCTACATTATATAAACACAAATGCATAGCTCAGCTTACACTTCGTAAACTGTATCATACTTGTAATTCGTAAGAGATTCAAGTAAACTTGGGAGTATAAGGTTCATAATTTTGTATTCTGTGCATTTCTTGTCTTAGAGCATCCCAGGACCGTCTCTCTCGTGGTTTCCAGATTTTTCGAAAAACATGAAATCCTGTAATACACACAGTTTAATAATTTAATATTAAAAACAATTTAAAGTATTCATTTGGAATGTAAATTTTCAAATTCATTAAGTATAAAGTCTGGTTTAAAAACAGAAAATTTTTAAAAAGCTTTTAAATATTTCTTTTCATCATAAATTTAAACAAACTAATGTAATTGGTGCCAGTCGTGGTATTTTCGATTCATTATTTTCTAGCTTGCGTTATATAATACTATGTAGTATACAAAGGTACTGCTATATAGAACATATCAACTTCAACGCCACCCCCTTCGGATCCTATTATATTTTCAAACCATTAAAGAAAACATCATAATATAGATACAAAACTTCATCAAAATCTTATATAACGATATCACTGAAACATTATTTGTATGGTAATAAAAATATTATTTTAAGTTCACGCTATATTCCGCATATTGCACAGGGTAGACAGTGAAGACATAGAGTCAGGGTAGACAGCGGAACGGCCGCGCTTTATGTTATCACCACAGTGAGGAAATGTAAAATAATACATTCCCCCGAGTTGGAATCGAACCCGCAACCGTCGCGTTTACAGTCAGACACTGAGCCGCTGCACGACGACGGCCTCTATATACATATAATGATGTAAATGTTCTATTATAACATACGCATTAAAAGAGCTTATAAGATGGCTTTGAAAGTTAGGAAAGCAGCGGTCACCTGTCCCACCACAGCGGTTCATGCCCTTATCATAGGGCAAAATTCCTCACATCCACATCAATTATCATAAAAGTTAAAAATAACATTTTCTTATTATAGGTATTAATTGTATGTAAATAATAATATAATTAATATATATAATAGGGAAACTAGATATAATAATAAATTAAAAAAAGGTACGGACCAAGTGTCTGTAGTGTTAACTAATAATAAAAAAAAACAAACATACGTATTAAACATACAATATACTTACAATAAGGAAACATGCACCGAGCAGTACAGCCTTGATCCTAACATCCAAGTCCATTGGGAAGGTGATGCCAAAGTAGTCAGAGTCCGTGAAGGCCTCGCGCGCCAATCCTGACCACTGCTTCGTTATTTTGCCCACTTTCGTTTCACCGTCCTTGGAATACACCTGCAAAATTATTAATATAATATAATGATTAGACTTTTTTTGCTTTACGCTATATCCTGGGAACCTAGTGTTTGACATTTCCGTTCCCCACTTTCCACCAAATACTTGAGACACTGCATGTTCAGTGTGAAAATATTGAAATGGGGGAGGAGGGATTAGTCTCAACTCAGTAACAATTTATATATAAGTAAAATCTATAGAGCACAAATGGAATAGATACTGGAGTCTGAAGGATATCTCCTTCAGACTCCAGTCGAAATCCATGAGATCATGAGAAATCGAAATTTTTTAATACCTACAATTTGCCAGTATTTACATATGGATGTCAGAAAGGTCTCTCACCAAAGCCCATACAAGAATATTAGAGGTTTATCAAAAAGCTAGAGATGAGCATGCTGGGAAAGAAAATATGTGACAGAATAAGAACATTATTGGGCAGATGAATAAAAGTATTAGCAGGCACTTCTTGGACAGGCTTAGGTAGAGTTGGGAGAGGCCTTTGACAAAGCAAACACATATTTTAATTTAATCTGAATAAATAATTTAAATATATACCTAGAATGTCTAATAAGTTCCTATACATTTCAATTTAAAATACATAATGACAAAACTGTCATTATATATTATAAATTGAAATGTAATTTATAATAATAATATGTACTGTAATAATATAATGCAATTGATTTTATAATTATTATTAAATAATAATAACAAAATAGTTGTAAAATACACGTTATATGAAAAAAAATATATAAGAATATTTTAAAATATTAATTTTATATATTATATGTTAAAATGTAGTATTTTCCTGGATCGATTTGAGCGGTCCAACAATAATTCCAACATTATTCCTGTCGTTATTCTTATAGTTTTTACTTTATAAATTTCCCGCTGCGCAAATATAGTTAAAATAAGTAATTACTGTGACGAAGCCAATTAAATTTATAAGTATTTTTGTAAGTGGTTCTTCTCTTTTTCGAACAATTATTGTACTATTTGTAAGATATTCACGCTTAATTACTAATAATCTATTTAAAATATTAAGTAACATTCGATTTTGAATATAATACACAAACCAATATTTTCTTATAAGACCATTATTAAGAGTAAACAATGTAATTAAATAAAATGTTATCAAGTATCCTAGTCATTGAGTTACACCGAGCGAGTCTAAAGGGCAAAATAATATGACTAATTGCATGCAGAATTATTTTGATATAAATTTATAATCCACACACACACACACACTATAGTAAAGAAAAATATTTATTAAGAAAACGTATAAAAATTCGAACGTAGCGGGACTCTAACCTGCGCGTCCTGGAAACCGACCAGGAGGCGCGTTCTAATTTTTATACGTTTTCTAAATAAATATAACACTTCTCTTTCATTTAAAAATAGAAAAAAATCCCTATATATCATTTTCTCTAACAAGTAATCAGAATATACCAAAGAACTATCCATTGTAATACCTACTATTAAAAACTTCGTTCGTCTGCTTAATATTGTCATTGGTTAACTCCCAGATCCTCACAATTATTAAAGAAACTAATTGAAATCTTATATTATATCGAAAATAATCGAATAAGAACAAACCTGTATTATTATAATTCTACTAATGTACCAATATATTAAATGTGATAGT
Organism: Heliconius sara; assembly: GCA_917862395.2. NCBI lineage: Eukaryota > Metazoa > Arthropoda > Insecta > Lepidoptera > Nymphalidae > Heliconius > Heliconius sara. Next base: position 15,764,151 of record OU860789.1, on the reverse strand, counting down.
TTGTATAAAGGGGATGTTTGTTCCACTTTCACGCTAAAACTGTTAAAGGGATTTAGATGAAATTTTATAGTAATATATTTTATACATCAGAATAACAGATAGGCCATAATTTTATGAAAAGTTTCGACGCACACATCAGTGTAGGCAGAGGGAACATAGTGTTAAGACTGGAGGCATTGCCTGTTGAGTAACGGAACTCAACGCCGCGCCGCGTTCGCCTAGACATATTTAATACTTTTATTTCATCGAGTGGGAATCGAACCCACAACCAGTCGATTTTACAGTCACATTTTATCCCTGCGCCACGACTGGTCTCATACACTACAATATACATATATAAACTAAACTGTATTGTGTTTATTAAAACGATATTCGATGTCAGTTTATATTTATAAGAGCTAAATAAATAAGATTACATTGCGCTAGCAGTTGCCAACAGTGAGTAATAGCACTCAATGAGTGTATAATGCGAAGCCTTGAGAGTTGATAGACGCGTATGGAGCTGAATTGGCTTTATACCTACATATATCAAAATGATTTTGTTTGAGTAACAACTCAAAATAAATCATTTTAATATAGGTCTCATGTATATAAAATAACAACTTTATATACATTTGTATGAGGGTATTTTCGTTTTTTTAAAATTTCGCTTAATACCTTGAACTCCGTTTGTTAAAGAAATCGACATGGACATCAAAAAAGGCTCCCAAATACTAATTAGACCCGGGCTAATTATTATTATTTTTATTTGGGGGCTTATTATAGGTCTATCTGCCAACAGTTTTCAATACCAATTTTGTACAGATATAAAAAAAGAGGACAGTAAGTCACAAATAACAACTAAAATATCATTGAAAAAAAAGCGTGAAACACATAACTCGTTGCCCCGCCTTTACCGTGTCTATTTTGGACCTCTGTGTAAAAGCGCGTTAGAAGCATCTATCCTTTATAATTTCCAGGTAGATTCCTTTTAGCTTCACATGAATTTTCCTTTTCAATTTTAATTAAAATGAATGCAAAAAACCGGCGATTGATTTAAATGTGTTTTTAATAATGTATTACAGGGATTTAAATAAAATATGAATTAATACTACTAAGAAAGATAAGGAACCATAAATACTTAATGTCAAAATTACGGTATGTGAGTAGGTAAGATTGTTAGCCTATTTAATCTTAGGTATTTTTATTATACGCGTGTATAATGCACGTTTGTAAAATTGGCAAAGATTTAGGAAAGATTGCTTCCTCTAAATATTGCTAAATTTTATAATCCAGTAGGTCCCTACCTACTGGATTTGTGTCTGGCAGATAGCCAATTTTCATGGTAAAGTTGCTGGCTGCGATAAGTAGGTATACAAGTTTTGCATCTCTTGGTTTTGTGAGCAAACCTTGAAACTGTATTGCAGCCTAGCTCAGACTTCTAAAGGAGGCCGCACCATAGGCTTGTCTTAATAGAACATAAAAATAATTCGATTTTAAGATTTTATTCATAGATGATAGCTGTGAAAGGCCAACCTTTAATAATTATAACAATTTTGGAAGGACATTCACCGATTTAAGCAATTCACTTCATTTGTACGTCCATGTATAATAATTATTTACAAACGTAAGTACGTAGGTATGTAATTTTCATAAATAGGTAATAAAAATAACAAAGATTAGACTTACATGAAATTCAACATCGCCACAAATGGAGAAAGTGCACAACGGGCCCTTGATTCTCAACACGACATCACCAGTGGCATTCTTGATGACGTACGAGGGTTTGCATATGGACCACTCCTGTTCGATGGAGCCTATGACGGTGCCGGGCGGCGCCGTCACCTCCATGCTTTGCAACCAGCACGGACACCAGCAGGAATCGCAAGCCAGTGGACGATGCAAATGGATAACCTGAAAAATGTATAGTTTCACGCTAAATCTCGAACTTAGACGAAAAGGACGGAAAGCCTCAATACTTAATTTTCTGGCTGTCCTGGTATACGGGAAAAATTGTGAAGTTACTTTTGAATATGTTTCTCAATCGCAAGAAGGTTGGGTGTAAGCAATTGATACTTAGATAGAATTGCAGATCGTTCTTTTTTTAATCTAATATTAGTGTCTCAAATCAAAAGCATAGGATACAAATCTTGCTTAGTTAATTAGAACGTTCCTGAATTTGATACATTCTAAAGATTGGTGTATAATGAGTACAATATCTTTTTTTCTATAAATACAATCTCTGAATGATGATGTTTTGTGAATCTATTTCCATACTAGATGCGCTAGCAACTAAAGTTATTATAATGTTTCAAATGAAATAAGTAAAATATACCTCATTTCTAAAGTTATCCATGATTTTCATATCGAAAGGTCGCATAGGGCCGCAACAATTACGAGTACAGCAGTCATTGTCTTCAACAGCGTAGTATACTTTCTGACCGACTGAATTTTTTATTGTATATTTGTTATTTGTCTCGAATCCGACGAAAGCTTCTAATAACTCAACTTTCTGATGAACCAAAAGTTGATCGATCATAGACAGGTATTCCAAGCCAGGTGGACAGTTTGTAAGCCCCTGCGGAATAGTCATCCAGCCGCCTGAAAGTGTACCTTTACTTTAACTACATACAATATGCTAAGTACTTAATAACACTACAACTATCGTTGACCGCAATGTTAACTTTCTGTTATCGCACTAGATAAATGTACACACACCTACATCTAAAGGACACTATATATTATTTTAAGATTTTCTACGTTTTCTATGTAAGTATTTTTTTTTGCAAAAGTTGATTAGCAAAGTCAGTGTATGACGAAGACGTATCTATAATAATATGTAAAATATGAAATAAAAAAACTACACACTACATTACAATGTAATAATGTTTTCGACATTAGACAAATATATCTAATCTTAGGTATATTACAGAATATTTACTTTACACAAGTAAATGACGTTAAATATAAACAATATATTATATTGCTTAATTATGTGCCAATAAAGAAGATAAAGCTCAAGTTTATTTTTCTTAATATTTATTCATACAATTTGATAAAGGTATGTTTGTGTTGTTTCTTTCGATATACCACAAAAAATACGTGTACCTATCTTCTGTTTATTACGTAGAAAAAACCATAACTAAGCCTAACCGTAAGATCACTCCATAATCCACTTTCGAATAATTTCTTTTTATACTCATATCCATCATGTTCAGTCACGCGCGTGATAATTATACCATTTTTTTCTTAAACAATTTTTTATACATTTTCTAATACATACAGTTTTTATATATACAACGTTATGTACAAGGGTAATATGGTATAATTGTTTTTTTTTTTATAGAACTTGTAAATATTCTTAAATAATAGAAACATGTATAATTTATTTATTGATTCTTTATAGCATAGGTTGTTTTCATCAACTTTTTGATGGTTGTCTGGAAGAGATTTCTTATAGAAATAAGCCTGCCATTGAAAACTATCTTTACAATTATTTTTATGTTTTTATTAAATGCTATAAATAATTAATATAAAATTTCCTGCTAATCACAACATATTGCATATTTCTATATTATATAAATAACATACTTTCACATAATTCAACAATGAGCTACCAAATTTGAAAATGTCTTCATATATATCATTAACATTAACACAAATTAACATAAACATGTAATTATATTTAATGATATATATGAAGACCAGACAAATGATAAGCAAACATTACCAACACAACACAAGACAACAACAGTCTAGATGCCCTCCACCACATTTATATAATCAACAACATTCGTTAACCTCCTCTCTTGATCTGTTAATAATTGTTCGTAGCCATTCATTTGATTCGTGAATATTTTTTTATAAAGTTGCTTAATAGATCTTTTTGCACTCTCTACAGACAATGTTTCTATATAAACTCGTTTATTATTTATATTAACGATTTTTGTACATTTTCGTGATAAATATTTTCTGAATTTAGAACAATTTTCATGAGCTAGCTTCAATTTGTTTTTAGGAATTTCCTCAGATAAAAAATCAAAGTTAATGTTACCACTATCACTTAACACTTTCATAATTATAAAAGGTACTAATAATTATAAAAGGTAGGTAAAGAAAATAAATAAATATAGTAAAATAATAACTTTTAAATATGCACTGTCTGTCATAACTGAGAATAACGTAAGCACTAATTATTTATCAGCAGTATCACTTTAACAATAACTTTAAGTAAACATTATTATCACTAAGTTTAATTCACTGACAATTACTAAGGAATCAAGAATATATATATTTTTTATACATTTCTTTAGCTTTTAGTAAAGTAAACCCAAATTATATATATAGTTAATGAATAATTCTCAGTAAAACATAACTTTAATATTCTGAATTAAAAAAGGAATAAAATTATGAAAAAGATGAAACATGATCACCAATAATATGAACTCCAAATAATGATTTAAAAGTTCTTACACTACTTAAGACAAACTTTTCAGGGTTTCTATGCTGCATAAGGAAAAACGAATAATGTTGTAAGGAAATATTTATGGTTGATGTTTATTACTTTTACTTTTTTGAAAATATACAAATTTCTGCTATCCAAAGATAAAAAAATAGTTGCTTGGATGCTTCATTCATTTATATTTTTTTACATTTTAATTTTAAAAAAATATTAATGAATAGCCTTTTCTCCCTCTCCAACAAGTATTTTTTTTTTAAATACTTTTTAGAAAACATATAAAGATTTTGTTTTTATTACTTTTTTTGTGTTGATTATAATACAATAACCAAATACATACCTGGTGCTTGTGGAACAGGTTGTTGCACTACAGGTGGTGGATATCCAGGTTGAGGATGAGGGTATCCTGGAGCATAGGCTGGCTGAAAACCAGGTTGAAAACCAGGCTGAAATCCAGGCTGAAACCCAGGTTGAAAACCAGGCTGAAAACCAGGTTGGAATCCCGTTTGCATTCCTGGTAAGGGCTGAGCACCTGGTGGTAGCATTGGCCCAGGTGGTGGATAGTTTTGCATTGGATAGTTGTCATTTGATTTATTCCCTTCAGCTGGTGGAGCATAGCCTTGGCTTTGTGGAAAATTTGGACTGTATGGAGTTTGTTTATGTGACATGTTTCTGAAATATTCAACCAAATTTGTTAAATAGACAGTAAAAAAAATAATAAAGCTATCATAGAGTAGCAGCAGTGTCTAACTGTAAATGCTACACTTGTGGGTTCCATTCCTTCTGAGGGATGAATTGTTTTTGTTTTTGCATTCTTTGTATTGAGTTTTGTCACATAAAACACGATGTCTAAAAAATTTGAAAAGTAGAGAAATGGAATAACTTAACACTAGGCTCTCTTTGCCGTTTCTACCATGTGCAGGGTACAGCGTGAATTCAAACACAAGTCCAGACTAACACTACTACTATATTGTTTATCAAATCACCTTCATCCTGTATCCCGTAGGTAAAGTAGGCAAAGCTGATATAGGTCACTAGTTGTATGATAAAGTATAAATAATAATAAAAATACTTTATTTGTTGAACAGATTTTACACATAAATAATTGTTACAGAAATCTCTTTTTAAACAAATATTTACAGGCATTGTATTAGGAGGCCTCATTCTTCTAATACAATATCAAATCTGTTTTAATATTATAAGCAATAAATATTTTCCTGACCTTGTCCATGAGGATTTTTTTATTATCACCATTACTTTTAGGATCTATGTAAATTTCTTAGTTTTTGTCATGTAATTGGGCAGATCATTTGATGAACTGCATGGAAGCAAATCTGGTTTTATTTATGGAAATTTTAATTATATTCTTTTTTTTTTCTTATTTCTTCTATAATATTATCATAATAAACCAACTTACGGGTTTATAAAATATTCTGAATTATGTCCAAACTGAGTGCAATGAATAAATGTTTAGTGGAGAATTTGGCGTTTTTGAAGTATATACACTTTGATTAGAGCTTGTTGTACCCTATCTAATTCAAGGTGCATTAATTTTGTAGTACTGCCCAAATAGAGATACAGTAAGACAGCGCCGACTGATAGTAAATTATTTTATATTAATTGAAAGCATGATATATGAGAATTAAAAATTAGTGTCATACATAATATTCTGTAATCAATAGAATATTAATTCTGTAGTTTCATAGTAGAAGTGTAGTTGGCCTTTTATTACGGATCACCATTATTAATATTTTTTTCTATTTTAACATAGGAAATTTAAAAAAACATGCAATTAAACATAAAAACATAAATACAAACAAAATATTACTTTAGGGATTCTTATATCATATTTCATGTGTAGTATTATTAAAATGTATGTAAAATGTCATTGTAACAAAAGCAAAATAGTTTTTAATATATAAATCTAGTCCAAAATGTAGTAAATGTATTACTTACAAATGTAAAATTTTTAAATAGCCAAAAATAGCCGGTAAAATCCTTAAGTCTTCATATGTTATTTATAATCTCGTCTCATAAGATTAATATGGTTGTCATAATAATATATTGAAATTTCTAATTAGTGTTAAGAATGTTTTAGTTTAGAATTTATAATACAAAAACAAACAATGTTAGTTTTGTAACTTAATAGCAATGGATCTATTCTCCGAGACTGACCAATGACGTAAATAAAATATTTCTATAAGCCTTCATAGTTCAGTCTACATTTATGGTACATAATACATACTTCATTACAGATCACCATTTTTTGTTCTATTAATAATGATGTTTATTTTGATTTAAAAAAAATGAACTCATAATTATTTAAAAATAATGTAACTTTATTTAAGAAAATATAAATGTATTACTTCATCAGTAAACCATAGAAAGACTAACATGTTTCTATTTTTAATTTATTATATTTATTAGTTATATTTCCATAAATTGTTTCAATACAATGAAAATTTTAACTTTCGTTTTACACTGATTCTATATATTAATATAAAAAATAATAACATGAAATGTTTTCTAAAATTAAGTTTTTGAACGTAATTCATGATAGGCAACTTAGTATTTGTAAGGTTTTTCCTGTTCAGGGTTGCTATGCTTAACAATTACGCCTAGAATTAATATTAATGCGATATACAATAATAGTAATTTATATTTTATTAGCTTATTACTTACCGTAAATATGAATTATATTAAAATATACAAGAAGGAAATATATATTTTAGCCTCTAAAGGTTCAATTGTACTTATTTACTGTCGATAATATTTAACATAATAAAATTTTAATGGTTAGAAATATAAAATAAAGAAATACTTTTATTTACATGAAATTAAATAGATGTCCATGAAATAATTCAATATAATAATATCGTTAGTCTTAGGCAATATATTTAATGTGAATATTGATAAATGAGTGTGCAACACCGACATCCGGTTGGAAATACTCCCATTCGCCAATCAAACCATTGCAATAGGGTGCATTGACCAACCTGCTGCTGGTGCCAATTCTAGCAAACGAGTCAGTTGGATAGATGTTGCTTCCGTGTTTGTACTATCGAGATTAAAGTGAATAGAAGAGTACCGCGATGCAATCAAAGTTGTTTTGCCACTCGTGTAACTAAAATGGCGTCCCTGTTTATGATTTAATTACCATTCTTTATGTGAACATCTCCTAGTGATCGCATCCGAGTGAGTCATTATCCAACATAGCAATGACATTTTTATAGCACAAAGTGAGAATACGTTTCTGAAACGTTTATAGAAGACTGGCAAGTGTGATTAATATAGCACAATAATGCGCGAATTCAAAGTGGTCGTGCTAGGCTCGGGTGGGGTCGGGAAGAGTGCTTTGACTGTGCAGTTTGTGTCTGGGTGTTTTATGGAAAAATATGACCCCACGATAGAGGATTTCTACAGGAAAGAAATAGAAGTAGACAATTCCCCATGTGTTCTAGAAATATTGGATACTGCTGGAACAGAACAATTCGCTTCCATGCGAGACCTGTACATAAAGAATGGTCAAGGATTTGTAGTTGTGTACTCGTTAACAAATCATCAAACTTTTCAAGATATCAAACCTATGAAGGAATTGATAACTCGCGTCAAAGGATCAGAACGTGTACCTATTCTGTTAGTAGGCAACAAAGCCGATCTGGAACACCAGCGCGAGGTTTCACAAGGAGAAGGCAATGCGCTCGCGCAAATGTGGGGCTGCCCATTCGTGGAAGCATCGGCCAAGAGTCGTACCAACGTCAACGAAATGTTCGCTGAAATAGTGCGTGAAATGAACGTTAGCCCCGAAAAGAAAAAGGACAATTATTGTTGTTGTACAGTGCTTTAATATTTAGTGTGTAATGTGGCATTTATTTCTCGTAAGACTGCAAGGGCGAGGAGGGAGTGAGCCCACCTCGGCTGACGGCCGCGAATCTCCAGCGGGGCCTGGGCGTTAGCCCGCCGGCACCGACCGCTGGACCCTCGGCGGTCGCGACGCGCGTCATATCACGTTGTTAATATCTTTGATACATACCATTGTCCAATCGAGGTGCTTTATCTTATATTTTCATACTTTAGTACTGGTAGATACTCCCGCAGTAACCATAATTATCATATGAAATAAACAAATATCTATCTATAATCTGATTGGAACATTTTCTATTTAGCTTTGCCGAAATCATGTTTTGTGTACTACAAATTCAAAAATTCAAACGTGAATTCAGTATCTGTATCAAATTTTTAAGCAACAGCAGTAACATTTGTAATGTAACTTAATATTAGTCAACTTTGTATATAATTTGTTGAGATTAATAATGTGGAAGGACAAGGACGGTTTTAGAGAATTAAAAAGCCATCCGAATATGCAATAATCTTATATGATTGTGTAGAGTGAAGTGCGATGAGTAAGAGTTTACACCTAAGTCATATTGCAAATTGTGTTTTATTGTGTAAATTATGTTTATATGAAAAATCAATAATCAAAGAAATGCAGATAAAGATTGTCAGTTGCGTGATTGTGTTTTAAAGTCTACCAGGATTTGTGATAATACATATAACAAAGTATCTATAATAAAAGTTTTAAGTGGGAGATTAACTAGTGAAGTTTTATTCTTCAGATACCAAGGTAATAACTTTATTTATTTCTCATTCCAATATTAAAGGATATCTTTAAAAATACAAATAGAAATTGATATAGTAGTTGAGTAGTAAAAAATCTTTTTTTTTTCTGTAAATAGTTTTTATTTCAAAAAGTTATATTACTTTTATATGTTGCTTTTATATTTCGTTTATAATATGTAGCAGAGTTTTAAATTAATAATTTTTATATCAGCAATAGTATGCAAGTGATTTAAAAGACATACTAAAAAATGGAATGAAAATATAGTCAGTTTCTATCTAATAGTACAAAAAAATATTATAATGACATTTAAATATTCATTTTTGACACATAAATTAATAATACAATCTAAAATTATTTATCAAAACAAAAGGCATTTGCATGCTTCATCTTTGGTATTATTAATAAGTAAATCATTTATGGTTCTGTGTATATGTGTTTATAATAAAACACCATAACCAGCTTTATACTGTATCCCGCACACAGCAGGGTAGGCAGAGGGAACCTAGTGTTAATACCACATGCCAGTGTGCCACAACTGGCCGCCTCATAAAACACCACAATCTATTCTAAATTTGCCAATGCAGAAATTTAAAGTAACTAAAAACAATACTTATAAGTAAAACTTGTTTATTAGACTGATCAAGAATATTTTAGGGATTAAAATATGTGGCATTAGGATCAATTGAATATTTAACAACTCTTAAATTTTAAACTGGCTTTTCTCAGCACAACTGCCTCCTAGCTGGTGGATCTTTTTATTAATTTAACTTCAATTTGATTCAAAAGTGCCTGCAAATATAAGATATATTTGAATTGAGAACTGGTGGTAGCTATACTTTTGTTTTAGACAATTATAGCGTGTTTTTATAAATTGATTTAAAAATAAACAATATTTTGACTTTGAAAATGAGTAGAATAAGACCTACCAGAAGAAATTGACAAACTGCTTCAACTTTATGCTTTTTGTACATAGCAAGCGTAGGCAGAAAAGAACCTAATGCTAACCAATATTCTCCATTCTTTATCTGCCTAGATTGAAGATAATACAGATTGAGTGCTGAAACTCAACACTGAATTTGGTCTAGCCAGGTTTTAAATATAACAATTAATTGCCCAAAAGGTAGACGAACTGCACAGCTTTTGTTTACAATAGAATTTTGAAATGCACCATGATGGACATAATTAAAAAAAAGACTGGATGCATTATTCAACTTTGATTAATAGTGTTGCTTATACACTTATCAATGGATAGATGGAAAATTATAAATATTGGAATATTTTACATATTTGTAATTTTTTTTAAGTAATTTAATTTTTTATTAAAGAGCAAGACAAACCTTTATTCCGTTTTCCTGTTTCCTTCTCTGTTGACATATCTGTTAATACCATCCATCAATATATTAATATTCCATCAATATATTAATATTCAATTATCAATACTAGCATAAATGTAGATTTATTTCTTGGTACCAACTAAATTTGGAAAGATCGTAATTAAAAAATCTGTGTGAAAGATTGACTAATGAAAAAAAGTTGGAACAAACTAAACGTTTGCATTATATAGGGAAAGAAGCTCTGCTATTATATTGACTTAGAACAAAGGTAAGACAAAAAGCAATTATGTTGTATTAATTTAGATTTATTAAAATTTTCTCATTTGGCTATGTAAACAAACAAGCTCATATAGAGCACCTCCAGGTGATCTTAAATGAACATTGTAAATGGACCCACTAAGTACCCTTTAGGGTTTTTAGACCTAGGTACGGTTCCAAGCTACTAGGACTCTGCAATGAGCCAGGCATGATAAAATAAATGACAATTTACAGTATAAGTACCTCATGTTTTTTATGGATAACATACATATCAAACCTAAGTAAAAGTTTTCAATAGGTACCTATATCTTATTTGACCAATATTATTTAATAGTTTTGGAAACCTTCATCAATTGCATGCTTCATCAATTGCATCAAATAAGTTATTATCTAAACCTAGTTGTTTGTGATTAAATTTGAAACATATGACAATGACGCAAAAAAAAAGACGAAAATTACATGTCATTAAAATATTTCGCGTTAACAAATATTCTCCATAAGAAAATCGTACATCAAGTTAGGTCATGGTTTGATTACTTAGAAGCTCAAGCGCTACTACTGTTTAGGTGCCGTTACCGGCCCAGATAAAGCCAATTTACTGACGTTGACTGCTGGCTTAGTTTTCTATTATATTAATTTCTTAACTACAAAAATCGTAACATAGAAATTGAAGTTTTATTTCAATTAAATATATATTTTTAATGACAATCAGGATTAGGAACAGACAGAGAACACTTTTTAGTAAATACTAGTCAAAGTAAGATGTAGTGTAAATATATCATTAAAATAAAATATAATCTTCATTTTTTTGTTATAATTAATACACGAAATCGTTGTTAACGGATTCTTTACAATGTACATTGTTTTCGAATTTCATACTCAAAACTCAAGTATATTTGAATTGGTCATTATCTTGTGATTGGTGACCCTTAATTTCGTTCATTTTAAACAGGACTTTATTGAAAACAATAAGTACAAACCTTTATATAAATATAAGAAATTTGTTCTACTATGCATAACTATTGAACAGAACATATAATGCATTATAATAAAAAAACACACACACTTAGCTCATAATTTGTTATTCATTCACATATTATCGAGTCTTATTGTATTTTATATTTGTATTCAGGTGTAAGTCCTTTGGACCCTTTGAAAATTTCCCAAGCACCGGTCTGCATTATTTACTTGAACATTACCAGTAAAACAGTATAAATAAGCTATTAAAACGTATACTATGTAAATATACGTATAATCGAGGTCAAAGTTTTCGCTCTCGCTTCCTTTAATCTAAGTTATTTATTTTACGGATAAAGTGTGTAACATTGAATTGTGAAAACCAAAGTCATGTTCGTTACGTGGACGTAACTGTATTAACTTTCAATTACTATTATTAAGTATTTTAAGTGGAGAACGGAGTGTCTTTCACTACGTTCCCTCTGCCTACCCTGCAGTGTGCGGGATACAGCGTGAAGCTGATCTATTATTTTTTTTTAAGTATTTTAAACATATTACAGAGTTACGTATATCACTCTGATATCCGCCAAGGTACTAAAATGAACAGTTTGCCAAAAAGCAGAGTTTGATATTAAAATTAGATCGTTTTATAGCTGCAATTTGAAAATTTATACAAATTATTAATGTCATCTAGATATAATTATTTAATGTTCGTTCAATGAATTGATGTAAAATATTTTCTATCGCTCAAAACATACAACTATTCAAGAACGGAAGAATCAAGGTAAGTGTCTTTATATAGCCTCAAGATTAATATCATATTAATGTTATGTGGGTGTAAGTATTTGTACGTGCTTCGTAAATGCGCAAGGTCCCGCTTGGAATAGCGGCGGCCGGCAGCGTCTCCCGCGCAACTGCGGCCTGCGTGTGGGGCGCGATCTATAAATAAAAGTAACGTATTGCTCTCCGTTCATCCCATACTTTACTTTTCTATCTATCTATTAAGTAATATAATTTTATTAAGCCCATATAAAAATTGAATCTGCTTTGTTCTATAAAACATATGTGGAACATTTCTATTTTACTATTAATCATTCTAAACTTAACAATACTTATTTTTGGATAAAATACATAAAAAAGAAATACTTTGTTATAGCAACAACTTACTTTGATCAATAAAAGTTTTTAAAGCAACGTTTTATTCAACTAGCAGTAAGACGTGGACGGCTTTGGTACCCCCTTGTTCTCATGAGTAGAATGTTCTCATGGAACTATAAATGCGGGTGCAGTTATGTTGTTTCGATTGAATACTTCCAGTTCCAAGCTATTATTAAGGATGTTTAGACGCTAACGCTATTGCGTTTGTTGTAAAATAGAGGGTCGCTTCCTATCCTATATAACAGTTGTTGACAATTAAATTGTCTTCTAATTTTGAAGTGCAATGAGATCTTTTCATCTGTGGATTGGTAAAGTTATTTATTTTGAAATTAAAATACTATTTCAATTTGGGGCTATTTGTGGCGCACGGTGGGCACAAAGTGTTACTGTAAACGAGACGGGTTCTTGGTTCGATTTCCACTCTAGGAAATGAAATATTTAACATTTTATTTCTTCGCATTGGTCGAGACAAAAACGTTGTGTTCAGATCCGCCACTCACATGCAATGTCTCCAGAATTCAGCGGAAAATGGGGAACGGAGTGTCTTAATACTATGTTCCCTCTGCATACCCTGCTGTGTGCGATACAGCGTGACGCTAAATACTGTTTACTCGGAAAAAAGTTAATAATATGCATTTGTTAGTATTTTTGATATTATAGAATATTGATATTGCCATGTCATGCATGTCAATACCCAAAAGAAAAAACATAATATATTCAAAAGTAGTACAAACGATGATAATTTTACAGCCATATTAGCCAATTTCTAATGTGGTATCTACATGAGATAACGACTCCTACTGACTGTTATCATTTCGCAACCTAATTTGGCAAACCGACAAATAAAATATCTACATACCTACGACATTAGCTATGCACGGTTTAATAAGATAGTGAAGTGCTTAAACATAATAACCAAACAAAAGATATGAACGCCAGTAATGGAACATTTGGCCACTGCCTTTTTTATCATGGATGTCATTAAAATAGAATGTCTTGATATGCTTTTAATTTCTCTTTTATATCTAATTGAATAATAAAATTTACTTGCTTTTTTTTTAGCTTCACACATAGGAAATGCGTGCAAGGCTGCTAGCAGAATAGGAGACGGAGGACGGAGAAGGATTCTCGTAGTACTGTGGCGCAGCATGTAAATGTGAACGCAACAGTTGTGATTTCGATTTCCACTCGAGTAATGCAACATTTAATATTTTCATTTCTTTGCTCTCTTAACACGACAAAGCGCCTTTGGTGGAAAGTGGGGAACGGAGTGTCTCAACACTAGGTTTCTTCTGCGTACCCTGCTTCTGCTATATGCGGAATTCAGCGTAACCCTATATAGCTTAAAAATAATTATATTAATGTGTCAATCCTACAAATTATGATTATGATGTTATATTTCATATAACATATTTTAAAAATTTAAATAATATTAAAAATTGACAGTTAATATAAGAAAATAAGAGCATTAATCGAATTATATTAGTCTTAGATAAACCTTTGCAAATTGTAAATAGCGCACCTTGTTTTCTAAATCTGTAGGCTAAATATCAAGTTTGTTAAGTCCAATTACGCAAAAGCCTACCTTGACTTGCATCAGTTGCACATATTATTGTGATGTGTTTCTTTGTACGTTTTGAAATAGAAAAGATAAGTGGATATTAAATTTCGATTTTACTATTTAGCACTTGTCAGAAAACATAAATAAAGTGAATTTCATTGTTATACTAGAGAACACAAGATACATCCATTAGTCGTTTTGTAAGTAAACCGTAGTAGGTATGCCGTATATGTATGTACTTAACGCTGTCCGTTGTCGTAATAGACAATGAGAACATCAATCAAGTCTTAATATTTTAACGTATAGATTTCAATTCACAACCATCATACGGGTCAGGCGGGATTCTACTGTGTTACAGCCACTTGTTATATCTATAATGCAATTTGGTGCAGTATACAATGCCCCAAATATCCAATATAAGTAGGTATATATAAAAATTACAAATTGAGGAAATATAATTAATAATGTAAATGAACAGAAACTACAATTAAAAGTTCTGGTCAGTTCTAGTGTTATTTTATTTCCTTGTATTCAACTTGTATTGACAAATCAATGTAGGTATTGTTCAACGGCTACATGAAGCTTGAATAATAATAATTCCTGGAATCGCATCGTCCTCATTACAGTGTCTATAGACGAGATCCTTTTACATTGTTTTATAACTTTGTAATGTTATTAAGGGGTTCGTTTACGTCGCTCGGTATGTACTGTATAATGGACCTAAGTGTGCTCAGTTAAGATACGTTGTTGTGGAATCTTATGGCGGCTGTGGATGGGATGAGCAACGCACACGTGGTCCAAGCGACATAATAACAAAATGAGAGACGTGCATTGTATTCAACGGCCCTCCTCTTATCGTGTTGCCACGTGTTGAACAGGTTTCATTTTTTAATTTCTTCTAATTATTCTTTTCATCGTAAGTCCGATATGGTTTCTTTTTCGTCTATATAAAAATAATTAATTCAAATTATATTTATTAGAAAAATCTTGCAAACAATATCTAGCTACAAAATTTTTTTTGAGATATTCTCTTGTGACATGTAGGTACTACCTCGATTTATAATTTTTGTATTGTAATGACCTCCCATCCGGTAATCTATGCTTATTCTGCAATATTGGCTTAATGTTTTGGCAATACATATCTATTGGATGTCGTTGACTGTTCAATTAATTTGATGCTTATCAATAGGACTAGAATTTGTTTATCAAATGGATTAGATGGACTGAATTTATACCTGTTCATAATGCTCTCTTGGTGATAAGATTATTAATTCAAAACACAATTCAGAATAAGGATATGTGTATTGTTAAACATTAAATACAATATTGCTTAACAAATCATAATTTAATCAGCTTCACGCTGTATCCCGCACACAGCAGGGTAGGCACAGTGAACCTTTTGTTAAGACACTCCGTTCCCCACTTTCCGTCGAATTTTAGAGGCATGGCGTGTTGAGTGGCGGAACTCAATGCTACTCTTTGCCTCTGACTCGAAAAATATAAATTTTAATAAATATTTCTTTTCCTCGAGTGGGGATCGAACCCACAACCGTCGCGTTACAGTCACACTCTTGTGCCCCTGGGCAACGACTGCCTCAAACGGCTTAACAAATTATATCTTCAAAAAGATCTTCAATTTGTTGCCCAATTACTTGGGGCTACAGAAGTAGGTATAAATAATGAAATAAAGTTAAAAAAATAACAGTACGTATAATATAATATACAATATCTAAATAAATGCAAAACACATGTATTCACATGAGGTCACATCGGCAGTCGACATCCGTTCAAATTAGTGTTGCTCTTTGACCGAACTCATGTTTATTCTTTTTTATCTGTCAATCGCCGGCACTGAAGGCGATATTTAAAATGATAATATTTCCTCGAATATTTTGTGCGTCTATTTAACTTTGATGACTAAACAATATTTGTTTAATTCTGTATTTATGGGGCCAGTCGGCCAGTTGGTTCTAAATATTTTAATTTTCTCGTTCTGGAAAAGAGGCAAAGCAAGGCGTTTAGCTCCGCCACATAACACACAATGCCTCCAGACTCGACGGAAAGTGGAGAGCCGAAGTATCTTAACACTAGGTTCCCAGGTACCCTCTGCCTACCCCGCTATGTGCGGGATACAGCGTGAAGCTGTATTTATTAACATGTATATAACTCGCTTCAATGCAATAGCTAGCAAATGCCCACATTTAAAATTCTAAATAGACACGCATGCCTCTGACCAGCGATCCGTGGCACGTGTACAACAATCTCATACAAAAATACCGATCGTTAGAAGTGAAACTAAATCGAATAATCCATCAGGAAAGTTTTGTTCGCGTTCAGTGATTAGAAGTTTTACGTGCGTGCGTTCGGTGCTGTTTGTAAGAGTCATGCAATGTCGAACTTATGTGGGTGGTAGGTGTATAATACCGATAGCTAACAGGTACTAAACCACGCCGTAATCGTATCTGAAAGTGAAATTAATTGTGACTCGAAATATTTTTATTATTTATTCACAAGGCTTAAGTGGACTCTTAAACGGTACGGCTGTTAGAAATAAATATGCTGTTTGAAAACTTTGAAATTGTCAGTCTTATTACGTTATGGTATTTAAATTTATATTTTACTAGTGGGTGCGCGCGGCTTCGCCCGCTTTTATTATATATAATATAAAATATTTTATTATAGACATGTGATTGCTTAATTAGGGCCAGAGAAAAAAATTAGAATGTAATTTTAAAAAATAGAATAAAACGTGTTATTGCTGTAAATAAATAACCAAATCGTCTAATACACTAATATAATTAAGTATATTTAGTTTTAGTCCGTATTATATAAACTACCTATAACCCAAATAACCCAAATCCGTTAAGCCCTTTTTGCGTGACTATGTGATAAATATCTATTTACAAATTTACATACCTTAATATTTTAGTACGAAACGAATAAGATATGGGTTTTACTTGAACATTAATTTTAAAAGCGATATCATGATGTTATACTAGTGGGACGCTAGTCGTGGCGCAGTGCCACGAAGTGTGACTGTAAAACCGACTGGTTGTGGGTTCGATCCCCACTCGAGGAGATGAAATATTTACTTAAATTTATATTTCCATTTCTTCTTTCTGGTGTCGAGGATAAGCGCGGCGTTGAGATTCTGCCACTCAACACTCAATGCCTCCAGAAATTTACAGAAAATGGGGAACGGAGTGGATTAACACTAGGTTCCCTCTGCCTACCCTGCTGTGTTCGGGATACAGCGTGAAGCTGATAATGATGATGATGTTATAAATATAATAAGTATTTAAGTTTATAAAATATATAGAATATATCATTCCAGGCCAGTTGTTGCGCAGAGGCACAGAGTCGCTGTAAACAACAGCAGACAGGTTGTGGGTTCGATTTCTAATGCAAGAAAACAAATATTTAATATATTAGTTTTCTTCGCTCTGGTGTCGAGGCAAGGCGGGGCGTTGAGAAAATTTCTCCAGAATTTACCAGAAAATGAGGGAAGGAGTCGAGTGTTAAGGATAACACTAGATTCCCACTGCCTACCCTGCTGTCTGCGGGATACAGCGTGGCACATAAAAAAAGAATACATAATAAATTGCACTGGACAGTAAACTATCTGACATTTCAGGTTGTAAGGACTGCACAACCTACTCTTCAACACTTCAAATCGTAACATTACGAGATAATCTATTGTTCTTTCAATACAATTGAGTTGAGTCATATATTCACATTAGATAACCCGTCACACGTATTAACATTCGACTTAAATTTTCCAACGTCTCTCGTAACATGCATTGAACACAAGAACATTACAATAATCTTTAGAGAATTAGTTCCAGGTATTTTTATCCGGTTACTTTATTATACAATTTATTGTATAAACCGCATAATAATATCTTGACATTTCTTTGGGCGCTACGTGAGAGTGAATGGTTGTAATATAATAGGTGCTGTGACTGTCATTCCATTTTTTGCCAAATATTAGATATTAAATATTTATCTTGTGTATAATAAAAATATTTTAAAATTGAATGTTAAAAGAACAGTTAGTATGATGTTTTTAGCCTTTACTCGACTTAGTTAGGCAGTTCTGACGTTATTGATTTATAATTAAAATACCGAATTTAACAATTTCTTTCTTACAAACAATTCGTACCAAGTAAATAAAGTACCCGTGTATAATGAAATACATGCTACGTGATTCCATATCCAAAATGAGCTTAAAACATGCATAGCCACCACTAAAACCAATGTTATTACAGGAAAAACCTAAGGAATCTAAGACATGAATGTTGCCATAAAATATTCTTTGAAATGATTTCTAGCGAAAACCGCAATATGTAGCAATATACATTGCACGTCTAAATACGAGTATTGCCTGTATTCAGATTCAGCGGTTGGTGCGGTGCCAAGCGTATGTCATCTCTTCTTCTTAATGTTAAGCTCAAAGTTCAATGCCAACAAAATGTGTTTGCAAACTAGACTGTGTGGTAAGGAAACGTTTATTTGTTTATTCTTTCCCTATTAATCGACGTCGAGTCAATGTTATCAGTTCGTTTCTTTGTTTATTGCTTTGTATGAAACAATGTATTATAATTAAAATAATCTGGTAATATAGATTATTTTTATCAGCTTCACGCTGTATCGATCGATAATTGTTAGGACACTCCGCTCTCACTTTCCTCCGAATTCCAGGAGAAAGAAACATTAAATTCCATTTTATCAAATGGGAATCCAACCTACAATCTGTCGCGCTTACACATTTGTTCCCATACGCCACGACTGGCGTTTAAATATATACATACAAGATATGGGCACTATTTAGAATTTATATTAGAAATCAACGTTTTATAGTAGCATCGCCGCAACAAACGTCATTGGGAAGTAGAACAAGTTTTTTCTTGCCTTTATCCGTCGTTGAATCAAGCGAAAGGTATCATCATATCGTAGTTTCCCGGTGAAATCGCGTGTTCACAGGCTCACAAAAACTAGCGGTACTCTGCTACTAGTTGTTAATTGTATTGGAATATGCGCAACTAGGCGGTTGAAGTCGAACAAGAATCGAACGTGCTTATATACAGCGTAAAGGCCTGAGCCTGAGTCACGTATACTACGGGCAACAAGTCGTGGCCGCTCTGCAGTTAGGTTTTTTGTTAACATTTGCGCAATGTTTACTCGGGAAGAAAATTATCAAAACTAAGAAAATCGTAATATCAAATCTACGCATACATGTTTCAGGGCGGCCACGACTTGTTGACCGTACTGTACACATACGCCATGGCAATCGTCCAATGCTGCCGACGTTTGAAATGACTAAGAACTAAAAAGAATATGCACACAATTACAGGAAACAAATCAGATCGTAAAAACTTGTTCTGTCATGGTTCTAATAAATTTGCTTCCTTTCTTTCTAGCTACCGATAATTAAACTAAGTAGTTCCGTTTTGAATACTCTACATGATTACATATTAAATGTAAGTGGCATAACTTTGATTTTTAATGACTTTCGTTGACGTTTTGACTTTGCTTGACTAATAAACAAGTTAATATTCCATTATAATTGTAATATTTATTTTAAATATGACAGTTGTAATGAATTATGATATTGATATTAAATGGTGATGGGGCCAGTCGTGGCGCAAAGGTGCAAAGTGTGACTGTCGAATGAATCGATCCCCATTCATAAAAGAGAAATATTTATTTACATTTATATTTTCATTGCTTCGCTCTAGTGTCGAGGCAAAGCGCAGCGCTGTGTTCGCCACTCAATACGCAATGCCTCCAGAACTCGACGGAAAGTGGGGAACGAACTGTCTTAACACTAGGTTTTCTATACCTACCTGTTGTGTGCAGGTTTATTTAATGTAATTTAATTTAATATTGATATTAATAAAATTTAATAAAACTATATTAAAATAAAATGAAGAGTTAGTAAATGCTGAAAACGGTAAATCCAACGAAAGAGGAAATAGAGCAATTTTGTATTACAGGTTGATTACGTGCTTGAAACTCGCCCATAGAAAGTGAACGTGGGAGACTAAAGGCTGTGCCGTTCTGACGTCATGTTGCTGGTCATCTCTTACATTTAGTAATGGAATAAAATATTAAACTATATTTATAACAGTCGAAATGAAAATATAAAAAAGACCATTCTCGGTTGCGACTTTACGTAGCGAGTAGTTATTATAGTACAATCTTGCTAAATAATAGTATAGCAGCTAAACTATTTTATAGTGGTTCCACTATGGAAAGTAAAAAATATAACGTATATTTTTACTAAAACATCCACATACAAAAACATATATTCAGGTGTAGGTAGTCATTAGTTTTCGTAGTACGTATATATATATATATATATATATATATATATATATATATATATATATATATACAAGTATATAGTGAATATAAGAGATTACTGAAAAAAAATCAAATGTGCCTCGTTTACGAAATTCCGTACAGTCTAAAATTGTAAGTAATCTTTAGTTTTGTGATAGTATATCTGTGACATGAGTTGTTATTTCAAAAGTAGGTATATTATCAAAATTATCTTAGAACAATATTTTATTTTTGATAAACATTTGACCTTGTGTCAGAATTGCAATAGCATCGTGTAAAATGGCGAATCTCTGTGGACGCCCCAACTTGAGGACATAGGAACATATGTAAGTATGTACCTACATATATCAATTTATTTAAAATACTTACAATACAAATTCCCTCTGCCTAGCCTGCTATGTGCGGAATATACCGTGAAGCTCACAAGACACGGAGAGTAAATGCACTGCACTTATTTCTCTATTTACTATACTTATTTTACATTATATACATTTAAAAATATTGCTTAGTACACATTCTGTTCCTATATGTTATTTCTTGGAAACGAATCTAGGTATGCGAAAATGCCAAACCTGTTGAAAGACCTTTCTCAAAGGACGTAATGCTAATCGGACGGTCTTATTGCGCCATGGCGGAAAGTTGTAATATGTAAGTTATACATAAATATAAATTAATTAATATAAATTTAAATAATCTAAATAGATTAACTTTTGAGGCCAGTTGTGGCACAGCGGCACAAAGGAGCCGACTGGTTGTGGGTTCGATCCCATTCGAGGAGATGGAATATTTACTTAAATTTATATTTCCATTTCTTCGCTCTGGTGACAAGGCAAAGCGCGGCGTTGTGTTTTGTCACTCAACACGCAATGCCTCCAGAATTCGACAGAAAGTGGGGAACGGAGTGTCTTAACGCTATGTGCCCTCTGCCTACCCTGCTGTACTTGTGAAGCTGATTTTAACTTAACTTAACGTATATAAAATTTGTAGGGCTGTGTTATCGATACTTGCTTTTAAAAGTACTTACTAGGTCACAGTGTATCTTTCCTCGCTTAGCGAATGTGAAGAGTGACCGTTATCCAACATACACCCTCCGAGGGGAATACAATAATATGTATGAATTGTAATTAGATATTATTTATGAATTGCTCACCTTATACTTCATGTTTTAAATTGCTAATATTGTTGTAGTGATTATAACAATTTATTTTTTAGTCCATATATGCTAGCTTTTAAAAATAACAAAAATAAACAAAATAAAAAAAATGTAAATTTTGATGAAAATGGCAATGGTTCAAAACTGCACAGCTGGTAGTGCAGCGAGGGATTTACGTAAGATCAGTTGGCTTATCAGGGCAGGGACGTGACGCCAACGTAGAAAGCGATTCAAAGAACCATTTGCGCAATATCATTTCGAGGAGTCTGTTGCATATAATTAACAACATTCAACTTTTAATTATTTGTTAATAATGTTTTCCTATAATTGATTGAAATGTTTTTTTTAAATATTAACATTTAGTTCAATATCAGACAACATACCTTATAAAAACGTGCATCATAATTTTTTATTACATTTTTATTAGCTTCTTTAGGCAGTATTAAGACACTCCGCTCCCCACTTTCCGCCGAATTCTCAAAGCATTGCGTGTTGAGCGGTGGATCTCAACGCCGCGCGTTGCTTCGACACCAGAGCGAAGAAACGAACATATTAAATATATGATTTCCTCGAGTTGAAATGGAACCCACACCCTGTCACGGTTACAATCACATTTTCAACTGGCCTCATTTTTATTACATGTTTTAGTATAAACAAGCCTTATTAAAACAAAATGTATAATATTTTTATTTAAATAAAATTGATAATGGCATTTAGTAATCGGTACTTTTGCAAGGTTCCATTTTATCATATTTCATTCATGAGTCACGGTATCCTTCACGAAAGCGATAAACTAAAATATGACATGTGTTGTTCATCGGTGGCAGCAAGTTCCTGTTTACATTGTGTAATTTATTGTAGTGCAGATATTTGTGAGGCCATTCGGTGTGCAGGAGCACAAAGTGTGACTGTAAAATCGACTGGTTGTGGGTTCGATCCCCACTCGATTAAATGAAATATTTATTAACATTTATATTTTCATTTTTTCGCTCTGGTGTCGAGGCAAAGCGAGGCGTTAAGTCCCGCCACGGCGAAAAGTGGGGAACGGAGTGTTATAATACTGGATTCCCTCTGCTTACCTTGTTGTGTGCGGGATACAGCGTGAAGCTGATTTGATTTGATTTTGCAGATATATGTATTCATAAGCAGGTACATATATGGCCCTTTACAAAATATGCATCATACTGAATGAGACAAGATAGTATCGAGGTGACGTACATAAGTACCTATGTGGCCCTTTACAAAACATGCATCCTATTGAATTAGACAAGATAGTATGGAGGTGACATGGCTTAGACGTTTCGGATAGAAATTATGATTTTACTTCGTTACCACACTAGTTTACCTCCTCTTGAGTGCGAACGAGAGATCAGAGCCCGGCCACTGGATAAACATCCACATTTAAGAAATAAGAATGGGGGCTCAATTATAGGACGCGCGGAGTCCTTCGATGTGACTCACTCGCCGTTGATTGATTCATCCGGTTTCTTTGTAGACATATTCACGATTTGACTAGTCAATTTAAAAGCTTTGATGGGAAATAGTTTTATTGTATTTTATAACATAGTAAATAATTAAAAATTATATAATTAAAACATTATTTTCACTTTTTTATAGTCAAATATAAAGTATATACATAGTATTTTTGCTTTATCACATGTTGTTGTAACATTGTTAGATCCTGTACTAGTAGATTTTGTGCTCTCCATTTACGGTCGTACTGACTGCGTTTTATTTATTTTTACATTATTTTGCTCGCATCCTCGCTAAGTGCAAATGCAAATGGGTTTCGTCTCGTTTACAGAGATGCTTTCATACACTCAACCGGTCGTTTAATTAAAATATTTGTTATTGGTACAAAAGTCATTTAAATCTAATATTTTGAATTTATAATAATAAATCCAATGAGACCTTGAAACCCAGAATTTTTAATACTAATCTTTTATAAAAATAAAACACTTTTTAAATATATAGTCAAGTTTAACCCCGGGTAGGTATAAGTGGACCCGCGTTACGTTGTCAATTTAGTCCATTAAAATCTTATAACATAATGCTTTTATATAAAGGGTTTATTTCATATCCACAGTAAGTCGAACAGTAAAGGTGAATGTTGCATCATTTCTCTGCTGTATGTTAATTGGACCAACCTTCGCAAGTATGTTAATTTTTCCATTTGTTTGAACGTATCTTCTTTCAAATATGGGTAGGTATGGTTGGGCTATATACGGACTTGTGAAATAGTCCGAGTGGTGAGTGCCTGTGCAATTTTTATCACATAATTGAACAGAGAGAAAGAAAAAAAGAGAGAGTGAGATTTGAGGAGAGGGAGAGAGAGAATGTGTTTTATTAATTTTATTAAAAGTTAAAAATGAAATGCAAGACATTCATACTAATAAATGTTCACAGTGGTCCAGCGGTGAGACCTTGTTGCGGACAGTATGCATTATTGCTTACATGCGAGAACAGCGCGGTTTAATAATAATTTCAGGTTGCGAGCCTGTTGCTGATAAAAATCTAAGATTTACGTGAAACTGTTGACCAGAGTTACTCGCCGAGTAACCGTTGCTATGAAGGACGACCTGAAAGTATTTGTATATTTGTTTACTAAATATCTACTTCTTTGTTCAAACAAACATTTTTAAAGACGTTCCTTACGCTATAAAATTATAACAATAATTCAATAAAACATATATTTTAGTATCTATTTCCCGAAGTGACTGGTCTGCTAACATCATGACTGACTCGTAGACTTGTTCATATAGATTTTAATCAACGATCATCGTGTCTTGTAGGCTGGGTTGGTTAGTAATAATATTTTTTTATAGATGTAAGTAGATTAGTATCTATTTCCAGAGAATGTTTTTAACCAAATCAAATAAACTAATTCTTATTCTTCGTTCAATGTTACAAATAGTAAATAGGTAAATAAAACATAAAGGTCACAGATAATATGATCATGACATCAATGTGCAGTAGTGTGGTTCAAGACCTAGTTATCGGATATAATTTTTATCGTAACAATTTAGTATCTTTGTATACAGTACAGTAGACGTTTATGTAATTGTTTCTTGACATTAACAATATCATTATACAAACATTGGGGAAAGCAAATATATTCACAAAATAAATAAAAATAATGTTTCAAGTACAGTTTTGTATAGACGATGTGCTTATTGAAACACACAGGTATGCTATTAAATTGTCATCATTTTAACTAGCTTCGATTCTTTAAATATTTAAGACAAATTAGCGTTAATATAATAATACCGTTAGTGTTATATCTGGACAGTCCATAGAAATTTTTCTGAGGCTTGGACGGCTGCGCTCGCGCACGCAGCCGTGTGATGCACGACACGAATAATAAACCAAGCCACTTCCTGCCGTGCGATAAGCGCTTCATACAACGAACACCACATCACACAAATCATGCATTACACAACCACATAAACATATTGTCATGACTTTCAATTATATGTAATATATATATGCGAATAAGGTTGTGTTTAGCCAGTTGTTAATGTCCATACGTCTTCAAACATACATATTTATTAATTCTGCTAAGTCTTTGTCTATTTAAATATTAAGCACTGACAATGCTTAAAAGTACAATATGAGCAGTATCTGTATTGTTAAGTTTTTATAGAGTGTCTCTACTTATTACTGGGTAAATAAAATAAATACATTTAGAACAAAGTCAACTCACTACTAAAGATAATATAAACAATAAAATAATGATATTATAATAATACACTGCGTAGGCGTTGTACCTAAGCAAAAGTTGGTATTTTTTTACATTTTTTTATTTTTTTTATATCTGCTTGATAAATAAACTGATGGATGAGATTAGAAATATTTTCTATAATAATCTTTCATACCGGAAATGGAGAAAATGGATCATAACGAGAATCGTAGCATATAAAAATATCGTCTGGATGAGGATCAAACCTTTACATTAAAATCTGAGTGCATTGCAGAATGATATTGTAGGGTCTCTCTTTCTGTAGTCAGTCCCTCACATGTCTGAGGATCGTGGTCAGCGTCAGGGTAGCATCTGGAGCGGATGATCTGCTTATTATTGTCGGTATATTTTGACATTATAGTTATTGCAGTGGTAGTCGCAAATGCATCTAGAGTAGGGTTTTTTTATGTTTACAATTATTTATTTTACCCGCATATTCGATGCTTATTATAACACAAAATTGTTTGTTTTTGTTGTTGTAAACGCTAGTCTTCTCATTTTTTAATAATATCATGATTCACGTAAATTGTTGTGATGAAACCCGCTGCACCTGCAATTAGAGTTACCCCGGTCACTTAAAATGTGTCACGTCATCTGTGTCATACACTATAGATACGTCTATAGTGTGTGACACAGGTGGATAAAATATACATTATCAATAAATGAGTATTGGATATAATAATTTTATTATTATTAGTTATTTTATCAAACACCGAGATGAAGCCGAAAGTAAAAACTAGTATAAAATAAAGTTTAAACTGAAATGTTAGTTGACCAGTTTGGCTTAATACCACACATATTAATTAACTGCTAGTTAAAGTTTATATAATAGATTATACTTATGTAAATATTTAGCTATATGCATAATCTTAATCATATTTACTTTACTCATAGGCGCTTTGATGATGGCTGTCTGTTTACTCTCCTTGGAAGTCCATTAGTTCCTAGCGTCATCAACGCTGAATCATCGACTGGTTTGGTTATACTTTCAATTGTGGCAGACGCATTTCTAAGAATTGCTGATTAGAATATGTGAATAACTGGATGTTATGCATATTTTTTTTATATTAAATATGCTTTTTTTATATATCGTACCAGTTACCAACAAGCACCAGTGATCCGACATTTTATTTAACTTACAGTAATATGAATTAAATTCTTAAGTTATTTACACTAAATTACTATTATGTACGTACGTACCATCATACGTACTATTGTGTACTATAATACCTCTTTTTTTCAATTCATCCTCAAAGAGATGGAGAATTGAAGTTATATAGAGCGAGTGCTTTCATGAAAATATCCGCATTTCTTAAGCTTGTTCAGAGATTAAGTTCAAGGTACTGCTCAATTTTTATCATAACAACTATTCAATATTATGAATTTTTATACATATTATTTGACCAATTTAAAATATAAAAATTAGCTTACATTGAAATAACAATCACTGTCACATAAATGGTTCCTTGAAGTTGCTTTTCCTCATTTATCGACAGACATTGATAAAAAATATTTTTATCTTTATGTACATATATTTCTTTGTTGTTTAGTTCTATATTTTGAAGAAAGAACTATTCTGTAGAATAAATAGGCAAAGCAACTAAAAATCAAAGAAAAAGTTGTGGTAGGAGTCGAAAATGTAGAATTCCTATAATAATACTTTATGACACAGCCATGAGCCTAGAAACAAATATAAGGACTTCTAATATAACACCATTAAAAGTTTTTTTTTTCATTTTAAATACATAAGTCTATATAAATAAATAAAATTGAAGAGTCCGTCTGTGATTTCAAACTAATTTTAACCGTTTTTTAAGTAGGGACATGCATATTATATTAACACAACACTAAAACGTAAACAAACAATTTTCAATGTCTTGTCTGTTTGTCTGTCTTTCTGTTTGTCCGAGCTAATGTTAGGAGCTGGACCAATTTTTTGGGATTTTTACTACATATATTTTCAGAATTTCCGCGGATTTACGTGCAAAAAATCGTTTGCTATGAATGCATACCTACAGCCTACCCAAATATATATATGAAATAACTAAATATTTTTCTATTAAATACAAAACTTTATTGAGATCAAAGTCAAGAAAATAACCAACAGATACAGTATATATTAAAATAATAAAATTATCAACCAATTTTCCCTAAATACACTTAAATAAATATTCTTCTAGTTTAAAAATGCGACGCCGCGCGGCGGCCGCTAGTCAGCAATAAGTACAATAAAATTATTTATTTTTTATTTTATTACAAGATAACTTGTATTCGGTGCTTTTACGTTCTATGTCATTAGGTGTAGATTATTGGTGCTATCAATGGTTTTAACGGGAGATTTTCCCTATTTTAGTTTACTACAAATTTTATGCGAATTGAATGTATTTTTAAGTCATCTATTTTTCTCATAATTATTATTTAAAACTTAATTTTTTTAATCTGTAATGAATATATACCATTTACATAAAGTGTCGATTACTGGTGCCCGCGTGGTATGCATTAGTGGCATACACATTTTAATAGTTTCTGTGTTCTCTAAAAGAGAGCTGTTCTGAGGATTCGTACGAAGAAATAAAGAATGAAACTCTAACAAGATCACTCGTATGTACTTTGGACTAAAACGAGTTACAATATCGAATCCAAACAATAACGAGAAAAAAATATATAACATAAACATAAATAAAAATAAATATAAAAATATTAAATAATATAACATAAACATATTGATTTTAAGTTTAAGACTGAATTAATTTATTTATTAAAAGTTTTGCAAACTATATCACGTGGCTTTCTAAATAATAAGGCTTGCTTATTTCTCAAATACTGTGTGACACCTAGTGTTAAGACATTCTGTTCCCCATTAGTACACTTTCGTTCGCCATTTCCCGCTGAATTCTCTTGTTACCAGAGCGAGAAAATGAAAATATTAAATATTTCATTCCCTCGAGTGGGAATCAAACCCACCATCGTGACGTACAGCATGTTTGGGTCCCTGCGCCACGAAGACCTCATCTATTATATTTTTATAATCGACATTTTAAAAGAAGCAGAAATAGAGAACCCAGAGTCAGAATTAGAGACACTATGAGTTGATTGGCGGAAACTCAATACCGCACTTTGCCATCAGAGCCATTTTTCATCGAGTGGAGATTCCTCGAGTGGGGATCAAACATACATCCATTGTATTTAGTGTCTGACACTATCACTATAATAAAGAGTCCACTGCGCCACGATACCTTCAACATTTTAAGTTAAGTCCTTTAAATATCCTTACTTATTATTTTCGGGTCACCTAATCGATAAGAGTAGGAAAATATTTGGTTGGGGACGATAAACGGATCGGATTCGTTGATATGTAAAAAAATATCATATTTACCTAAGCCAAGTCCCTACGTAACCACATAATTTTTAAACAGATTACGGTATCGAATTATTAAAAATAAAGTAGTTGTTGGTATAATTCCGTATGTAGAAAACGTCACAAAATTTTTATATAAGTTATTATACAGAATTTTTTGGTATTATACAGAAGGTCAAAATCGGATAGGTACCTATTTCTTAATTCTGCATAATCGTATGTTTTATTTGTATACCAACTTTAGAAACATAAAGACAAGGAATATCTCTTATTACAAGGTATATCCTTTCTTTTATTATTTTTAAAAACAAGGTATATCACAACTTGTTTTTATCACAACTGTAATATCGACTGGTTGTGAGTTCGATTCCCACTCGACACACAGATATAATATTTATTTTAATTTATATTTCCAGTTCTTCCAAGTACCGTCACTCAACACCCAATGCCTCCAAATTTCGGCAGAAAGTGGGAAACGAAGTGTCTTAACACCTTATTCTATATTGATAATAATGCTCGCTTAAAAATGTTACCCAACTGCGTAACAATAGTATTTGTATTATGTACCTACGTTGAGAGAAACAATTTTTTTAAATAAAAATTACTTTATATTATTAAGCTCAATAATTTAAGTAGGCTTTGTGAGGCGTTGTATACAATGAAAAGTCACATGATATGTGATTTTTTTTATTTGCCATACAAAAAGTATATCAAGGTGACGATTACCTAAGCAAAAAAAATTATGAACACCTCAATTAGATGTTGTTATTGAGTAACAAGAAGCTAATTCACACGTCCAACTTTCGTGATAATAAATAACGTTATAGCGAGCAATTTAGTTAGTTGGCACTCACTACATATATATAACTGCCTGCTGTCCGGTCATTCTTTAGCAATATATCTATATCTATGAAGGAGACATCTATAATTGATAGTGATATCTTATTATAATACGTTCAACAAATAGATATATTTGACTGAAGTGCAAGTAATACAAACACTGCTTGAAAAGATATTCATGTGTATCAAATGGAGTATTCTCGCAGCTTAAAAAGCGTTTTCAAATCAGCACTAGATTCAGGCAACTTACTGCTCAAAATATAATAATGTTCGAGTAATTATCTAAAACAAGGTTTTCATTCTTAAGGTGTCGCCATATTTCTGTCAAATTGGGTCAAGTTGTATGTAATTGATGACAATAAAGGGTTTATGGTAAAAACAAGTTTTGGTAGCCCAGAGTACTGACTCTCGTAACGAGGCCGCGATGACACATGTCTAACGGTAATTCGATTTTTACACGGACTTGACGCGTGCAGATGTGATACCCATACTACCCAGGAAAACCACAACTAATGTTGATTTACATACTTTTTTACCTAGTTATTTACGTGTTAATTATTGGGCAAATTTGTTTGGATTCGTGTTCTAATTGTAGTAATAATTATTATACTTGTACAGCGTATTAACATTTATAAAACTTACTGTTGTTATTAGCAAGCGAAGCATTGGGCTTAATAAAATGAAACATATGCTGATGAGTTGGTATTTAAATTTATATGTTGTCTATCATATACAAACCAACAGGTATATCTAGACGGAGTTGTGTATTTTCTTAATGATCGTTATTGTCTTCACGATATGATGATTAGGAAACGTACAAATCTCATGTCTTTCTCTTAATGTTTTACTAGAATATATATATTTAATATATTTTTTTACAATAATCACATTTTAATATACTTTTTGGTTTGTATATTAGCACAACTAAGAAAGATTAGTCGACTAGCATTGAAATAAATGTAGCGAGCAATAATAATTTAACTACTTTTAAAAAAAAGGAATTGGACACCATTGCACAACAATAACAGGTAATAGGAAACAACGCTTACCTCTTAGGTAATGAGATGCACTGGGGAAAAAATAGATTAAGAGTTTAACAAAATATGATATATTTTGATATTTTTCTTACGTATTACAAGCAACTCTATAATATCTTTAGGAACCTGTCAAAAGTTAAAAAATTACAGTTTTTAATTTTTTAATTCTCCTTCGCATGCTAACGACCTGCCTTCTATCTTTCTCTAGAAAATGAATACACCTGTCTTGGATACATAAATATGGGCGTGTCATAAACAACACTAATGGCACAAATAACAGTGAATGTTCTTCCCATACTTCCTTCGACTTTAAGAAGTATCACCAGTAACTCTTGTTTAGTCTCAATTTTATATTTTATATAAATCGACTCGGGGTTGTGATCACTAATGTCAGTGTTTCTTTAAAAAAAAATTAAGCCTGTCTAGTCTTTTGATATAATAATTTTGACTTTTCCTCAAATTATCATATATATATCTAAGTTTATGACTAGTTTTTAAAATGCATTTTAATATTTATACTTGCAAATAAACCTATTATATAATACAAATCCAATTTTCTATTCACAAAATAAAGTTTTTAAAATGACCAAACCTATAAAAAAAAAAAATAACACTTTGTCTAGAAACAATCGACCAACGCTATACTATACAATGCGAATTAGACACACGAATCTCTATGTATCCTGTACATCGTATAAATAATATAGGCTTTGACATGTTTAGATAAACGTAAACTAGAGTAGTTCTCATTACTTAAAAGCTTCGATTCCCTCGTGTTCCCCACACGGAAGAATCGAAGCCTACATATATAGTATCTAACGTACTGAAAATCAACAAACAAACTGATTTGTTCTAAAACTTAGCTATTTATTTTTAAAGTGAAGCAATTCAAAAGTTGGTGTTCCACTTTTTTAAATCACAGGAGGCCAGAAGTCAATTTTGTGGTGAACTCAAAAGTGCACCATTCGTTCCCTGCCATTAAATGTCACGCGCACTGTCCACATCGTTGGATTACAAAACAAGAGATCAATAATAAGGTTTCATTGGTATTGTAAATTAAATTTAATTTTGAAACATTTTGTAATGTCTATAGCTATATTTATTTACTTGTATTTAAAGTCCGTCTTTAGGTCAATTCATATTTACTAATACAATTGTGTTGATTTAAAGTAAAAACAATAAACCAAATAGCCTACTTATTTGTTATAAAAGTTTTGAGCAAAATTCGCAATAACAATTTCGTTTACCATTTGTATAGTGGAAAAAATTTAGTAAATTCAATATCGATCTAAAATAATATTTTAGCACGTTCGACATGAATTGATTGACATGCTTTTTAAGCGGCAGAGTTCGCGTGTTGGTTGGATATTTTAGTCGTAATGGCCGCATCGACGTAAACCAATTTAACGGACGTGGGAAGCGCCGCGGATTCCTTGTATTTGTCGGTGAGCAGAATATATACTTGTACGGTGCATTAAAGAGTCGTTACACAATTTTGAAGCCACTTAAAAACATTAGAAGTCAACTGAAGTCAATTAAACAAAATCATTGATGAGACAATTCAATGAGTAATTTTGCAACTGTAGATCGAATTTATCGTCAACATGAGCGTATTTTATATAAGTGGCCTGGGCTTTAGTTTTGAAGGTTTTTTGTTTAGATTGGCATACAAGACTATTCTGTAATGGGCACGGACCGGCCCTCCCTATTCCTACGCCCATTATAATGAATTGTAAATTAAGTGTTCTCTACAATTAAATATCCCGCACTCCGTACCTACAAGATTTCTTTCGTGTTAAATAACGATATTGTTTATTATCAACAAAGGTCGTCTGATTGAAAACAAAAAGAGATTCATTGTATTTGAACAAAGCATGTGAACCCAGAATTGAAAGTGTGCGTGTGGCACAGTATAAAGCAAAGTCTGCGGCCGCGGCCAGTGCACTGTGAAAGTTTACATTTCATTACCATTACAATCGCTCTATAGTACATACTCATATTTCATTCAGTAGGTAATGTCAATACTGCAGGTTATTTGGATCCTTTTAATAGAAACTTTATAGTTCTGCGTACTATTGTACGAGCCTAAAGCAATGAGTTATGGCGTTATCTATCATCCATTGTTCGCGGAGCAGTGAGGTCTGATCACTGCGCAGCGATATCAGCTGTTGTAACATAAATATTTAGTCATATTGCACATTCGGCTATTACATTTGTTATGTATATAAATATAACTTAACTTAACTTCACGCTTTATCCCTAGCGGGGTAGTCAGAGAGAACGGAGCGCCAAGCGCTACGGTCTCTACATACCTCTTTCGCCTCGTCCACTGTCATCAACCTCTTCATACATGCCATTGGCACGTATATAAATATATTTAATAAAATAATTACTAAAGATAAAACATAATAACGTGGGTGGTAATTTTCATATACTTTGACAGTATTAGGTACAATAAAAGCGCATTGCTTACATTACTCGCTGAAGGTCGCAATTCCTGGTGTCATCAGTGCGTGTTAGTAATAACAATGATTCAAACACTCAATTACAGCACGCGTAACGTATAAATACATACATACATACGTATATATTGTAAACCAATACAAAGTTAATACTCTATTCAACGTCGTTTAGTTTTACAATAATGTCCAAGTATTATATGTTTAGCAAAAACATTCCTACAAACGTAGAATAAATACATTTAATGTTCTATTATGGTGTAGTTGGTTCCTTTTACGGCAGATACCGGCAGTCTTGGTTATGGTGACATATGGTGATCAGAAATGATGGCACGGTTGTATTGAAAAAGATTGCACGCATGAGGCATGCCTTGTTACGTAGTTCCTTCCTTCCCTTATATACTGACTAATGAGGAAGGACTTATAAAAAGGATGAGACTAATTACGTCGTGTGCATGAAATACCTTTGCTTGCCAAGTGTTGAATCATTTTTCAATATTCAATATAATTATCTATATATATTTACTAGTAATAAAATCGTAACGGATCGGTGTCTGTATATTTAAGATATACAAGAAAAATATTAATGGTGGCATTTAGTAACGTAATTGTTTAGTAACGTAACGCAATTAAAAGCGAATTTTTTATATTTTTTTGTCTGTTTGTCTGTGCATCTGTTCACGCTTATCTCAGAAACGGTTTAACCACAGTTTCCACTATAATATTTCGGCAAGCTGCCTTTAATATTTAGAGTTTGCTCATTTTGAATTTTATATGGCTTATAAATAAAAAGTTATATATACCATTTTAAAGAAGATCTTTTGTTGTAAACACGAAGTTGCGAGAGGGCCGCTAGTAAACAATTAAGATTGCAATATTTAATATGATTTTATTATAAAAATACATAAACTATAATAATTATTATTTATTTATCATCTTTCTGTAGCCATATGGGGCATGTTATCACATTTTGTGTTTGACAGTAAGGAAAATGTTTGACAGTCCCGCTATGTTCTATATCATTTTGCTTGTATTGAGCTTGACTTGATTGTTTTTACTGAATATTTGTTTGTAACAATGGATTATTTCGGTACCCATGTGGAATGATTTATAAATATTATGGTTAACGATGGCCGTAAATTAGTAAAATTTAAAAAAAAGTGAAAATGTCGTTTTTTTTTTCATTAAATTGTGTTAATTTTTTATCTTAATGCACATAAGGTAGGTAGTATTCATTTATATGAGAATGTGGAAAATAAATAGATTTAAATTGATTGACTGTTGAAACCTTTATACTGTTTTAGAATAGGCAAACGAATAAGATTACTGCACTCTTTGCATGTTATATGACCACGATTTAAAAACAGTCTTCCTCATAACGATCTCTATTAAATATATTTATATAAGAAATAAATAAATTGTAAATCTCCATTAACTGAAATTAGGCCGGAACGATAACCGAAATGCTTGTAGCATTCATCGATAGTAAGCCGCGGCAGATCGGCTCGGCTTCTCGCGTCTTGGCTTAACTGGAGTAGTGGGACGGTTTAGGATAAACCGAGTCAATGGCCGGGTCACGTCGCTATTTGCGTGCTGCCCCACCCGCTCCTAACATAGCCCTCCACCGTTGAACTGCCAAGGAACGATTCAATTTTGTTGCAGATCTCTTGATCTGTAGTTAATGGTGCCCTAAAAACTGATGTCTTATTTAATATACAACTTTAATGTTTCTTTTTTCCAGTGTTTCGCTGTATTCCGTAAGTAACAGGGTAGTAGAGGGAGCCTAGTGTTAAGTCACTCCCAAATTTCAGCCGAATTCAGGAGGCATTGCGTATTGAGTGGCGGAAGCGAAGAAATGATAATATTAATAGTTCATTTCCCCGAGTGGAGATCGAACCCACAACCTGTGGGAAAAGTGCTTACAATAAAAATTACATTGTACTATTTAAGATAACCAGATGTTAACTGCTGAATTTATATAACGCATTGCCCTAGATAAAACATAATAACGTGTGTTCCAAATACGCTAACTATTAATAGACGCGTTGTATTGTTTGACATACGTTTAATAAAGAGACAGTCAACTAGAATTAATAACTTCATATTATGAACAGTGTTAACTTGTAAGATATTTTATTAAGTCGTTGGAAACTACTTTCTGGATGTTGTTAGATAGATTTAAGTTAATAATAAGAAAACGATATAGCTTCTATATGACGCCGTTGTGGCGCAGGGGCACATGCGTGTGACAGTTGTGGGTTCTATTTCCACTCTGGGGAATGGATTGTTACTTACTGATATTTTCATTTCTTCTCTCTTGTACCAAGGCAAAATCAGAGCCCCCAGACCTACATCCTTTTACCATGGCTTTTTTTCCCTTAGACTATTTATAGTCTAATATGTACTTAAAGAAGGATAGAAAGGACCCCACTTTCAAGGTAGTGAGGTGAGTACGCATACTGTCTTAAGTACAAATTAGACTTAAAGTCCTCAAAACTTCAGCTTTGTTAAAATGACGTGGCCTGGGCGTCCTGGGATCTTGGGCTATCAGTAAAGTCGAGTTTATATACATACTCTGTGTTTCGATTTTTTAAATATATTTATCTATATATAATATAAGACAAAGTGCCGTATTGTGTTCCACCACTGAATACTAAACGTCATTAATTTGGTTGGAAAGACGACGAAGTCAAATAGTTGTACATTTAAGTTTATTCAAATAATTCTTGAAATATAGAAAATATTTCTTTTTAAATATCTTTCGTTACTTGAGTAATTTATTAAAGTATTCAACAAGTCATAGATAAGAAGTTCAACGACCACCAAAACAAAGAGTGCCTCACAGTATCAGGTAGACGAGGGTACGTTGATAGGGATCGGAAGAAATATTACGAAAAAAATTAGAACAGGTAGCTTCATATAATATTCATAAGTATATTAACGAAAAGTACAAATTACTTGTGTATTCTTTCATTAGAAGACAGTAGTAGCGTCCGTTAACAAAGTAAATGCGTTGAGTATATATACGTGTACCTACAATCTCTTATTTTTTATATAAAATCAGCTTCACGCTGTATCCCGCATACTGCAGGTTCGGCAGAGGGAAGAAGAAGGACGAACCTAATGTTAAAACACTCTGTTCCTCTTTTGGCGCTGAATTCTGGAGGCATTGCGCGTTGATTGGCGTAACTAACCGCCGCGCTTTGCCTCGTCACCGAAGTGAAAAGTAAAATAAAGTAAATATTATGTATATTATAATAATAAAATTTAAATAAAAGATTACTTCTCAACCATGCTAATACACAAAAAGTCTTTTGTATTAAAGTTACAAAGTGCTGGAAGCTTTCACTAGAAGCAGGTAATTACTGTATAAAGTTTGCGGTGATCGCGGGAACCCGCTAGTCTGGGGAGCGTAATGACGCATTGTTGTCCAACACAATTCGACATTTAATGAGACGACTCGCACCTGACATCTGACTAGCTGTTCATTTTTTTTTATAATTTTTTCACCACTTCAAGTTTAACCAGTATTGTTCTAGTTTTTCTAGTTGAAATATACTTATTACTTATTTTATTCAAACACACTGTCCGCTTGTTGTTGTTAAAAAACATGTACTACTTAGTTATTATTTTGCACAGAGACTCTACAAAATATTAATATGTACCTAGACACGTGAGACTCTACAAAATATTAATATGTACCTAGACTAGGTACTCTCATCATTTTTTTGCTGATATTATTTATGATGGAGAACTCTCGTGCATTCTATATTCTCTCGTGCAATTATGTTGCATATCGTTAAGAAAAAAAATATATTTGTCTACCAAATTAAATGAATGGCAGGATTTCGCAGTGTAATGAGATATTTCGGTGACGTATCGTAGATATTTCGTGGAGCAAAAATGATTTATTATATATGAATAAAAATCCAACATATCGAGAACGACTGGTTGTGGGTTCTATTCCCACTCGAGGAATAAATATTTACTTACATTTATATTTTCAGTTCTTCACTCTGGTGTTGAGGCTAAGCGCGGCGTTGAGTTCCGCCGCTTAGCATGCAATGCCTCCAGAATTCGGCGGAAAGTGGGGAATGGTAAGTCTTAGCACTAGGTTCCCTCTGCCTACCCACCCTGCTGTGTGCGGGATACAGCGTAAAGCGGATTATTAGTACTAATGAAATAAAGTATTTATAGATTTAATTTAATATCAATAAGTACAATTACTATAATATTTCATAATGATTTTAGCTTAAATTTTACTTGTAATAAAGACGCTCAATAGCACACGTTGTGCTGTGAGATATTGCGTGCTCACAATTTTTTCATATAACATTTTTGTATATTAAAAATATTTTAACCTTGTATTGGTAACATTATGCTTCTTTCATATCAATGCTATAGAGCATTGTTTCCCAAATTCGGCAGCACGTCCTCCTGTAAGAAAGACGTTTTTTAAATACCTAAATTTAGTTATCAATTTAAATGTTGTTCATTTAATAATATAAGAAGGCGGCATTTAACTACTGCTTATGTTGGGTTGCACAAAAAATAATATTTAGGCGTAATGATATGAAAAGTCTGGGAACCTCTGCTATAAACAATAGATTTAATGTTTATATGTTTATAATGCATGCATTATTTTGTACAAAATGAAAGCACGAAGCTAAGACATTTTTAAATATCCAATAAGCATATTGCAACATTATATATTATAAAAATATGGATATTATTGAACACGAGCGGCCGTATACTTTATATGGGCTTAAGCGGCGAGTGGGTGGCGGACGACCATGAGCCGTCGACTTGCACGATTGGCCAGGCCTCACCCCACTCGTTGCGACACTACCTAAATAATAAACTATTATAATTTTCACATTACACTTTAGTAGTAAGTGATTGTTAATAAAGTTCCTATCGTTCCGCTCTGTAAAATAATTGGAATATTTACGCCATCCATAACGTAGGTACTTGTACTTACCTTCGTACAAATTCATATTATGTACCGACATATTTTTTATTGCTTTATATGGAAATCCACTAATTTCACCGTGTACTCTTTATAAAGGTTTTTAATATATTTTAATTTGTTGATGCTAAATTATAGAGCTACAAAAATATTTTTTTACATTACCTACTCGCATGTAGGTATATCTATCTGTAAGTAACTAAAATGTCTTAAAAGATAGCAATTACAAAATGGGACGAATAAACGACTAGAAAGAGGATAAGAGGATTGCATGATGGTAATGTGGTTTTGGAGGCTATTAATGATAGGCTGGATGCGATGTTGACAGTTGCGTATTGTGCGCGACCCTTGGGGTGAACGCTCGGCCTGGAGTCGTCGACACAGCCGATAATTACTGTCGCTGCTCGCTGCGACATCTACCTACGCCGAGCCTGCCCTTCGACCAACTGGCTGGCTTCCAGATTCCCTTCGATTCTATGTATAACTATAATAAATAATTCACTTAAACCTTCAAATCACATTAAATATTCTGATTATAACAACATCATGAACGTTAGCTGTTGAAAGTATTGGCATTTATTTTCAAAAATATTCTTAAGGCTAATAATAATAATAAATAATTTCTCTTTTCTTATCTCATCTGTTAATCATCTCAAAACAAAAATCACTTGCTGCCAAGTTGAAACAACCAAAGTGAAAGTACTTTCATTTAACTTTTTCCAGTGTTGGTCGATGCAGGTAAAGATTAATGATGTATCAAGTCGCGAACCTGCCTTCTATCCTTGTCAGGGTCGGCATTGAATATTTATAAGAGTGACCCGTGGTAGTTCTTGTGCGTGAAAGCGCGTGTAAAAGGTTCCGGGGGAATGAATTCATGATGTTTAAGAGGTACACTTTTGACACTTTAGTAGGTATACATGTAGGTGCATACGTTTGTTTAGATTCCTCAACGTTTACCTCATTAATATAGAATAGTAGTTTTTTTGTGCTTCTATATTGAGATTTTGGCTTAAACCATATACATACATACATTGTACATATTTATTTTAAATATTTCAACTGTTGTATAATATTAAGTTATTTTTAAATTTGTTTTTTTATATAAATGATCTAAACAAACAAATCTTTCTAATTTCAGATAGGAAGTTGTAAATAAAATGAGTCCGCTGGCTGAGGTGTACCTGCCCCGCTCTTCTGACTGATTAATTACTATTGGCTCATCAAACAAAAACCTCACAAAGCGATTGAGAGATTGGATTATACTGCGACGAAATTTGTGACGATATTTCTTTTGAAATGTTTTTATGAAGATTGTTATATTCGATTTTATTTTTATTTAGTTAAAAAGGGTAATACAATATTATATAGTTTAAATAAGCGGATTAAGTAATTCTTATTTTTTTCAGCTCCATACTGTATCCCGTATAAAGCAGGATAAGTAGAAAACCTAGGGTTAAGACACTCCGTTTCCCACTTTTCGTCGAATTTTCTATACTTTTGTAGTGAGAGGTTCTTATGAATATATTAAAAAAAATATGTACTGTAACACAAAATAACAAAATCATTTCCATTGATACTCTTGATGTTTTTATCATCGATGTTAATATTGTTTGGGAGCTAGCAGTCGGATTCACTTACATAGTGTAGTAGTGGACGATAATGGCACTAGCGTCCAACGGGATTTAAATAATAGGTCTCGAAGTGGAGCCGGCGCGGCGCTCCGACATCTCTGTTCACCTGGTAATGGAAAATGACGTGCATCCGCCCGAATAATGGACGATTCAATAATAGAATGAAATTAAATTTGTATATTATATGCCTTATAAGTACAAAACACAATTTATTTAACGAGTATGTTGTTAAGTGTAATATTTAACAAAGAGCTCGTATGGTAGAGTCGTTAGATGTTGATTTGCCAATCTCTAGATTTGAATAATAAACAATTGTACATATTATATTCTCACATGAAAATGTTATGTCTCGCAAAGAAAAAACAAAACTAGATTCTTAGGCC
Source organism: Heliconius sara (assembly GCA_917862395.2). Taxonomy (NCBI): domain Eukaryota; kingdom Metazoa; phylum Arthropoda; class Insecta; order Lepidoptera; family Nymphalidae; genus Heliconius; species Heliconius sara. The sequence goes on along the minus strand of OU860789.1, from coordinate 15,723,910 downwards.
TTAAGGCCGGCCGTGGCGCAGTGGCACGAAGTGTGACTGTAAAACCGACTGGTTGTGGGTTCGATCCCCACTCGAGGAGATGAAATATTTACTTAAATTTATATTTCCATTTCTTCGCTCTGGTGTCAAGGCAAAGCGCGGCGTTGAGTTCTGCCACTCAACACGCAATGCCTCCAAAATTCGGCAGAAAGTGGGGAACGGAGTGTCTTAACACTAGGTTCCCTCTGCCTACCCTGCTGTGTGCGGGATATAGCGTGAAGCTAATTTAATTTAATTTAATTTAATTCTTAGCTTCACTTAACCTAAAGATTAAAGATATTTATTTATTTATTAATTTATTGTGTATTAACATCAAAAATCCGTAAAGGTCCTCGTGGTGCATGAACACAAAGGTGCAACTGTAACGCGACTTTTGTGGGTTCGATCCCCACACGAGGGAATGAATTATTATTTCTTAATATTCAACTATCAAAACTAGGATCCCTTTGCTTACCCTGCTGAATGCAGGATACAACGTGAAGCTGAAAAAAACATAAAAAATTGTTAACCTACATAAATATTAGATGTATCAAGTGTTAATTACAGTGGGCACCGGCACCGGCACCGGCCCGACCGTAAGGTCGTGCTCACTGTTGCAGCCAGCCGCCGTGACGCAACCGCGCGTGACCGTGACATCAGCTCTGCTTGGCGCCGTGTCCGCGACACCTATGATTGATTAGCTCGCAAGCCTTTCCATTTCGATATAATCTTATAGAATTCTTTATATTCACCATGTTTACGTTCTACAATTAAATACAGTATATTTTGTAGTGTTACGAGTATACTATCTAACTCTTGTCTCGTATCTGCTTGTGTTGCTATAGCATTATTTAGATATAAGCGTTATAATCTTTAGTTTTTTTAGAAATCAAGACGTGCTTAAAATCTTAAAATCAAATTATGTTGTTATATTTAGTTTGTAGATAAATTTTAGTTTAAACTTTGGGCTGTTTAATATCATAGTTTAAGTTTAAATTTAACTATCTACTTTTTTAAAAATTGTCTAAATTGCAACAACCCAGTCAATTGCTAACTTTTAAACCGTTTTCGAATAAGCAATTGAAATGTTGTTATAATAATCATGAATAATGTATATCAAAATAATTATATAAAATCTACAAAACAACTATTGTCTTATCATACTGCTGTATGACTTATAATGAAATCAATATCTACTGTATTTATAAATATAAAAAGACCTTTCTCGAACTTCAAGAACATCACTTTAAATAACTTCTTAAAAAAATACGCAGCTTAGTATTGGCAAGTAACAAGGCAATGCTAAACTAACTCTCTAACTACTCACATCACACGTCACAAGATCTCTTCTGTATTGCGAGATATAGTTTACTTTTACATTGATATAAAAATAATTTTGTAAAATTAAAATGTGGATGTGGATCTACACTTGAATATGTTTGTACATATTAATTTATAGTATAATGTAATTTTATATATTTTATAACATAATTTAAACACAATAGACTACGAGCTTACAGTTTTATCATATTACCAATCTATTAGAGATAGCCATCTACTTGGTTGTTATCTCAAATATTATTGGACAAAATATAAAAAAAAAACTAGAGGTCGGTCGTGGCGCAGGGGCACAAATTGTGACTGTAAATTCGTCTGGTTGTGAGTTTGATCCCCACCGGAGGAAATGAAATATTTTGTTAAATTTATATTTCCATTTCTTCGTTCTGGTTTTGAGGCAAAGCGCAGTATTGAGTTACGTCACACAATACGTAATGCTTCCAGAATTCGGCGGAAAATGGGGAACAGAGTGCCTTAACACTAGGTTCCCTCTTCCTACCCTGATGTATGCAAGATACAGCGTGAAGCCGATTATATAAAAAAGTGAGGCCGTCGTGGTCCCAAGGGTACGATTGTCACATGACTTTTGTAGGTTCGATCCCCACAGAAGGGAATGAATTATAATTTATTAATATTTTAATTTCTTAGCTCTGACACCAAGGCAAAATCTAGTATTGAGTTCTGCCACTCAACCCACAATACCTCGAAAAATTCGGAAAGTGGGGAATGTAGTGTCTTAACACTCCCTCTGTCTACTCTGCCACGTGCGGGTTACAGCGTGAAGCTGATTATTAAAAAAAAATCGAATGTTATTTGATTCAATGTAAATAAATATTAAGAGATGCAGATGGGTCGTGGTGTGTAATGTGACGGAAGTCGGTCGGGACATTTATCGTCACAGCGGGCGGCGGCTGGTGGCGGCTATCACAGGAAATAGTGGTCAAGCCAATGGCCTACAGCTATTATACATATTAACAAGAACCATTCTAAAGTGATAACTTTGTTATTGCTATTAAAACAGATAATTCATTGCTTGTGGCGAATATGCATTGTTTGATGTATTCCCATGTATATACTGTATACTGAAATAAATGCAGACAAGGTCCTAGTACCTTGTTGCAATGTGACTGGTTGAAAACGTGATAGAGAAATTCTTGTAAGGTTCGTTTAAAGGGAGCGAAATGTGAAGAATAGAGCTTTCATAATCTAGATTAGTAGCCGTCGTAGCGCAATAGTAGGTACAGGCGTGTGACTGTAAACGAAACGGTTCGATTTGCACTCGGAACAATGAAATATCTATTAATTTCATTGTCTCTCTCTGGAGGTTATCAGGTACCCTCTGCCTACATGTACATGTACGATGTATGGGACACAATGTGAAGCTAAATAAAAAAAATTAAATTCATTACCTACTCCGCTATACATGAGATATGTACCTACATATGTGTGAATATAAAAAACGTTATTTAAGATATCTGTAGTCATGTTTTGCTCACGATCCATATAATGGTGTCTAAAAAGTTATTTTGAACTCTGCCCTTTTACACTAGAACTTCTTTAGAAGTTTGATTAAGATATAATTTTAATGTATCAGTTCTAAATTGGAGTAAAAGAGGAGCCACCATCTTTATCTGCAGGTCAAAGGCTGCAACGCTTACGTCTATGATTTATAATAATCAACGAGCAAACATGGCGGCGCGGCGGCTTATCGCCCGACCCGCCTATAGGTTCTTCACCTCTGGCCAAGTACGCAGCCCGAGTCCCGGTCTTAGAATTAAAAATTTAAAAATTGAAAATCTGTAAGAAATTGTTATAATTTCTAAAGTGTGATTCTTTAAAAAAAAACAACTTTCATAGTGTCAACAGAACTAAAGTCATATTTTACTCATCGCAATTCAATTTATTACTTCGCTGAACGTTGAAACGTCTTAAAAGGAAAATCGTCATAAATATTACGTATAAGAATTTTCAACAAAACATCATTTAGATGAGTCAGGCCAGTCGTGGCGCAGGGGAAAAAAGTGTGGCTGTAAAACTGACTGGTTGTGGGTTCGATCCCCACTTGAGGAGATGAAATATTTATTTAAATTTATATTTGCATTTATTCACTGTGGTGTCGAGGCCAAGAGCTGCATTGAGTTCTGCCACTCAACACGCAATGCCTTCCAGAATTCGGCAGAAAGTGGGGAAGTGAGTGTCGTAACACTAGGTTCCCTCTGCCTACCTTGCTGTGTGCGGGATACAGCGTGAAGATGATTTAATTTTAATCATTTAAATTTCATATTGTATTTATCTGGATATGATCATTGACAATTTCAAAAGTCAGTTAAATCAGCTTACTTTGTATACATTAGTAAAGTACATATTATGTAAGTATTTCCAACTTTAAGTACTTCGGCACAAATTCATGTATTACATACATAATTAAATGAAAATGTTAAAACAATCAATACTTTTTGCTCATCAACTTCTTTTGATCTTTTTTTAGTTGATCTTTTTATTGCTAAAAAACATATACATAAACATCTACATTTCTTAGTTCTTTGATTTTCACGATTGCAAATGAAACTGTTTTAACCGGATTAATAGCGTATATTTTGTATTATACATTTTTGGAAACCCGACCCCGTGACCACGTACTACTGCAAAGTTTTCGAAAATCATCATCATCAGATTTTAAATCTACATTCCTGTATGTACGTCACTAAAATCAATTTTTAATTCGAATAGGAGGCAATGCATATCTGGACCGTAGTGATGCAATAAAATTTTTAAAGTGAAAATGATTTATAATATATTAATTATTATAATGATTTGTTTATCGCTTGCACGTAAAAGCAATTTCTGATTGATATACGATCCACAATCGCAACGACGACAAAAGACTGATTTACGTAAGTAACATTTGCACCATTTAAACGTTTATCAATTTTTGATTAATGTTTCCATCATATTCAATGATAATTCTTACTTGTGGATACCTAAAGATAATATTTGTATTTTGTTGTAATATATGTAAATGCGTTTTATTAATTAAAAACTACGACTGTAATTTCTTTAGTACGAGGAGCTTATGGTTTATTGAAAAGTTGTTTCTTGTGGAGAGACCAGTAAATCGAATTTTCTAAATACATTAAATGAATATCCGTTTTCTTTGATAAATAAGAATCTGCCTTATTTGCCTTAAATAGACATAACACAAAAGATAAACAAAATAATAAATAATAGCAAAAATTATATTTGTTGAGCATCCCAACCAAGCTAGTACAATATGCGCGCTGGATGGTCCCCGCACCTCCACCACCTCCGCCGACGTGCACTGGTTCATTAATTCTACCATATTATTGTTCGTAATTCCGAAGTCAGACTTAGCAACTTCTATATTGCGTACGAAGGCCGAATCATAGTGAGCTAGCATTAAAATGGAACGTTAAACATGAATCAATAGGAATGAGGATACGGCATTACGTTTTTGGCATATTAAAAGTGGCTGTAGTTTAACGGCTATTGTAAATGACACTATAGTCGAATATGTTATATGCGCAGGCGCATCACTCCGGTCCTTCGTGATTCAGAGGTGTGTGACGTCATCGAGAAGGCGCGTCCTTTGCTTTTTACACAGTATCCAGACATTTTATGCGCTGTCTGTATTATTCATTTATTAATTGAATAATAAACAATTGTCTTCTTGTTGTTTGAAATGTAATATTGTAGTTATAAGAAATAAAATTGTAAATAATTGTATATCGTTTTTCTTGTAAATTATTACAATTATTAGTTGCAAATATAAGAATAAATTGAAACTCTAGAAGTATAATTTACTAAAACCTTGAAAAAAAATCATAGTTATAATGATCATAACGATAATGAAGTGAAGAGTGGCCTCACTGCGTCCGACACAGATAATATAATTAAGTTAGATATTAATTAAGATTTTACATCAAATTTTAAATAACAGGATACGTACAGTCTTTGCCATATGTTATGCTTTATTTATTCGTAACTTAATTTTATATATTATTATTAAAATGCATGGTTTAGCCGATATTTAATAATACCATAAGAAGGGTACACCAGTTCTGTACCTTAGACAAGGTTAATAATGTTTAAAAGAACAGGCACATCCAATAAACAAGTTTGCTTCTCGAAGGTTTTTAAAATAATTAATGCTATTTTCGCTCTATAATTCTTGTTACTCCCTGCAATTCTGTTAAAACAGGATATACAGGGTAGTTGCAACTTGTAACCTGCCCGTCCTTCCATTAACTAAGTTGAAACAAATGCGTAGGTTTCTATAAAATTCAGTCATAAAATAGAATATATTATGTACAAATAATTGCTGAGAAAGTGATGTAAAAGTTACTTTTTGTCGTCATAATTGAAATAAAATGAAAATGAATCGTGCATCATTCAATTACTCATTGAATTGATTGAGTCATTTATCAAACAGAGGCTGTATTATGTTATACTTTGTGTTTCCCTTTTAATAGAGAAATAATTTAAATATAATTTTTACTAGATACATATTCTGAATGCACGTGGCGGTCGTCGGCTGGCACGCGTCATTGGGCGACGTGCCAAGTCAACGGGAGACGGGAACGGCATTGCATGTTCTCTAGCGACTGATTTGTTTTCGTTCAATGTCGACTTTTGTGTCTCTCTCGTTTTCACATAATAAGATAAGGATGGGAGATGTTTGTGTCCCTGCGGTTGCACGTCGGTGATCCCTCGGGTGAATGGCGACGCACTGACTTGCCGGGGACGCGACGTGAGCCGGGCGCGACCGTCCCCCGCATAGAGTCCACCCTCCGATTCATACAAAAGAGAGTAAGAGTTTCCCATCGTGGTACAATCTTCATTTATTTGAATATATATCAAAATATGCACTATAGGAATGATAACCATGTATTAAGTTTACTATGGTGAGTTTAATGTATTATATTGTTTATAAACTATTAATTTAACTATTCCTTATTGCATTCAACACAAAATAATTTACATTTAGATAGAAAATACTTTAGAAAATAAAGGCCGAGGCCTACGGTGGACTTGTCTCATAAAGAGATTTCCTCCAGCCAACCTGTGGAAGTGGGTGAAAATACATAGTGATAAGACAAAATATGCATTTGAAAATAGAGCGGATGTGAAACTAAAAATATATGCGACTATATCACTATAGATACAATCTCTAACACTGCTTTTTTACTTTTAGAGTAATTAGTAGGTACTTACTATATTCTTACACATTGCATTTATGAATATGTACTTATACATAAGACATTACATTTTAAAGAAATAGAAATACATTTTTGTAAAATACAATATCGGTGATGATAAAAATGGAAATCGTGCAGCACTGCAATATTGGCTGTTACATTGCTGCTGTGATTAGTACCTATTGACCATGTGCATCTGGGGCTCTGTTTTACTGACATACAAAATGGACTATTATTATTTTTATTATTTATACTTATTAGGTCATCGCGGCGCAATGCCATAATGTCTGACTGTAAACGCGACAGTTGTGGGTTTAATTTTGACTCGGATGAAATAATTACTTTTACGTACTTGCTCTGCTTACTAGGGCAGACATAGGGGGACGTCAACGTTCCGCTATTCAACACACAATTTTTCAAAATAAATTGGTATGGTATTGTGGACCGAGAGATTGGCAGGTGATGATGTATAACTACGAGGTATAGGTACTCACTGAATGGTATTAATTTCAATGCCACCATATATTGTTTAGATAATTACTTCAACTGGTCATGATGTAACATAATAGGCCACGTGTCAGCTATTAGCTCATGTAGCTCACGCTGTAGGAATATGATAATATGTTCATGTAGATAGTTGCAGTAGGTATTATATGTAGGTATCGCTTCACTAAGACGGAACTCGCCTGTCATATTAGAGACAGGGTAGAGTTTACTTACACAATGGCATTGTTTAGCGCTATCAAGTTATATAGCAATATAGCTTATAAAATAATGATTTTATAAGCTATATTGCTATATAACGTTAGAACGTTGAATAGCAGTATTTTACATAGGAACCTGTTGAATATTAAATATGAAATAGTGTAACGACGATGAACGAAAAATAAATCAATTCCTGAATTAGAAGCACAATTTATCATGTTAAGGAAGGACATCTTGATATTAATGAGTAAATGTTAAATTTTAAATTACTCATCGACCAATATTTATTACCCCATTTTAAATTTTAAATTACCGAGCGCTTAAACAGATTCTCGTAATTAAAGAATAATTAAGCCTATAAACTTTCTCCTGGTTTTGAAGGTGGGTTGCCTCGCTTGTACATTATGCAATACAAATTCTAGCCGTCTGCAGTTTTGCACTCGCTGAAATAATTGGAGCTCGCGGGTGCTCTCGACGTTATGAATGTAATGATCAAAGTATTATTCATTTGTATAAATCTCTTCAAATTTCAACGAGAATGAAATATTATTTTTTGTTTGTTCTAAAATACTATAGCTTAAATCCCAATACATAGGTACTACGTTACGTTATTGTCGGCTTGATGTTTATATATTTTGTTAGTATCATGCAGCATTGTTTACTACTGTTACATCCGTCTCTATGAATAATCATAATCCGAAATAAGCACATAGAAAGTTATCATAAATGCTTTTAAATGACTGGCCCGAGCCATTAGTAACGCACACGGTGCAATGGCTACTTACTCACAATAAATATTTCGAATATTTACCTCATGACGCATTTATGAGTTGTAACAACAACCACAATGTCGGACCTTTCCAGTTATCCGAACAATGTATATCGCAATGTTACTGGAAATATAAAAATAATTTCAATAATTGTGACCTCTTTTGCTGTTTTATGGTGGTATTATCCGATTATTTTTGTTTCCAAGTAGGTAGTTTAGGTAGGTGTAAAGAGGAAGAAGTGACACGGTTTAAATGATGAATCACAAATCAAACGCAATTCATTGAAATTGCTCACTTTAATTAGTTTTAATGATACCAAATTAATTAAAAATTAAATTAAATTAAATTAAATCAGCTTCACGCTGTATCCCGCACACAGCAGGGTAGGCAGAGGGAACCTAGTGTTAAGACACGCCGTTCCCCGCTGTCTGCCGAATTCTGGAGGCATTGCGTATTGAGTGGCAGAACTCAACGCCGCGCTTAGCCTCGACACCAGAGCGAAGAAATGGAAATATAAATTTAAGTAAATATTTCATCTCCTCGAGTGGGGATCGAACCCACAACCAGTCGGTTTTACAGTCACACTTCGTGCCGCTGCGCCACGACCGGCCTTAATGATGGCCTCAATGTTAACAAATAAAATTTAAAAATATTTTTTATAAAATTGATAAAAAAATTTGCCAAAGCTATACCAAGTAATAACTAATACAACATTTAATATGCATAATTATATTGAATTTATTGCTCCTGTACGATTATCGTTAGCAATAACTAAGAAGTACACTTAAGGCGTAAAACATATTTTGAGAGGCGCATGGGGCACAAGAGTGCGACTATAAACACGGCGGTTGTAGCTTCATTCAACTAGGAAAAATTAAATATTAAATATGTTTATTTTCTCGCTCTGGTTTCGAGCTAAAGCCTGGTGTTGAATTCAGCCACTCAACACGCAATACCTCCAGAATTCTGTGTAAAGTGTAGAACTGAAGTGTCTTAATGGGAACTGTATCTTAATACTTGTTTCTCTAGATTAAAACCGTCCCTAATACCTTATAAACGGTAGTGAGAAGCTGAAAGAGAAACTTTATTTTCATATACATTTTTTTGTAAGCACCTGAGTTTAAAGAAAACCCGGCGTATTTCACAGACTTATTTAATTTGAAATTAATTGACGCATAGAGCTTCCTGTTTATGGACTATTTGCCCATGTCATACTATTAGTATTTAACTGCAATAATAGTCATCAATAATTTGGCCGTAAATTATACCGCTTTCATCACATAAAAGTTCTTTAAGCTGTCATATTATAAGACGAGATAACAACCATCACTGATCCATATTTACTATGATACAATTTCTAATTTACATTACACTCTTACAACTCCATATCAGGTGTTCCAAATCTTTTTTTTTTATATTTGAGCGACGCCTGTTTATTACGCTAAGCAAATTTTGCTAAGGCAGTTCTTCTTATAATTAAACTAATCTATTGGTTTCAACATACAACTTAAAAACCATTATAGATACCCTACAGGTTATGAATTACATTTTATGTTATCCCACGTGTACTAGTTTTTAAATTATAATAGTTCCTTAGAGACTATCATGTACAAACAGAGACACAGACGAATATGAAAAAATTGTAAAAACTTCTTTTTGGACTACTTGCGTTTCAATGGCTTTGTTATAGGGTAAATAAACTATTGATTTCTTTTTTTAAATGAATGTCATTGCATTTGTATAGATATTTTAGATTATGTTAGGTTGCAAAGATATAAAGAAACAGTGTCAATGTTATATGGATCGGAATTATATGGTTCTACCGGTTAAGACAGAAATTACGTTCGTCCTTCAGTGTCGAAGTGTTTGAAAATAATTTATCTACATCAGTCCAGAGACTGCTGTTTGTCCCTATAATAAAAAAACAGAAATGGCTCTATATGAAAATGTTCGACAGAGGAAAATATCTTAGTACGGCCTACAAACAAATCAATAAATATTCCAACAAGTGTAGGATCAGAGAGAGCTTTCTTATCCTTTGGTTATTTGTGTTTGCTATCAAGATTGGGTAACAAAAGTTAAGTAACATACGTTGTTATTTCTACGATCCCTTACATTGCTCAATAAAAAATGAATTAAGTTTCTTGATTAGTTACACCGAAGTAGTCAGGTCAATGGCCCTAAACGGTGCACTGTATGGACGGACGTTTTGAACCAACACACCCTGCGGCCACGGATAACTGGGGAGGCTATCCAGGCGATAGAGGATGAGGTGGAGTGCGTGCTGGCTGGAGTCATGCCGAAGTCATGTTGGATGCAATTTTTCTGGCGTCGGGAATTAACTTTCGGAGAACCGGTAAATCGCAATTAGAGTGAAAGAGTCTCAGCTGGTCAGCAGAAGGAATTGTAAACGAAACGAAAATACCGGGTTGAAAAAATATACAGTATTGCCGACTAACGTAGTTAATTAATGAAAATTTAAGCCAGGTGCTTACGTAATACAAAATAATGTAGTGAAGATAAACTTAAAGAATTATCATGAATTTACGAAAAATGGCGTAGCTAGAGTGATTTTATATTTGTTGCTTCTTTCAAGTCTTGACGCTAATGCGGCATCACCCTTAAATAAACCATTTTGACGGCCACTTTTCACATGTACCAGTGATTCTCCTTACCTCTCCGTATTATCAATATGAAATTAATAAATAAAATCATAATTAAAGTAAAATCGGGATACGGGAATACGAGATTGAAAATGGAAGAAAACACATATTGATATAATTTATATTTAAAAAAATAATCCATTTTAATTGATTTTAGTTACATTTAATAATATTTTGTACACTCCGGTGGAGGTGTTGTAAACTCGTCACACACATCCTTCATGAAATCGGTTCCCTTCTTTACTGAATTGTTAACAAGAATATACGGCACGTATTGATAGTCTATTTTCTTACTTTGTTCACCATAATATTGAAGAAGTTCTGTCCCACGTGATCCTTTTGCACAATTTTTTATAGGTTTTGAATCCAAGTTTAGTTGTAACGCACACTGCAATTGAAATATAATGTTTAAAATATAAGATCGAATTATTAACAATTTTTCATGTTAGTGACCTAAAAAAATTACCTATACTATGATATGAAGGAATAGCTTGAAATAAAAGAGCTTTTAATAAATGAAATATGATACAGATTATTTAAATACCCTATCTGCTGCGGCGTCGTCAGACCCGCCGCTGTTGTCTGGATCCACCATACAACTATTGAAGATCACAGCTGCGGTAATGTTACGAAGGTGGTAAATAGCGCACGCGTGCAGCTTGTTACCATAGCATTCTGGAGGCCCGTGCTGGCATTTAAATGTTACCTTGTCGTGGTCCACAATGGTCTATAAAACAAATTTAATTAAGATTAAAATATTAACTAAATAGATAGAAAAATTATGAAATAATCATATTTTATTATATATTATTAAAAAAAAAGGTACAATTACTACCTCTGCATTCCCATAAGGATAAGTTAAAATGCGTAAATATTTAGTCAGCTTTAGTACAGTTGGAGCAAATTGGTACTTATAGAATATCGTGCAGTCTAGACAAAGACTCTCATAAAATACTTTGACTTCTAATTTTTCGACTGAATTATACTGAAATCAAATCATCATATAAACTCCTTGTTTTAAAAGTAAGCACAAATGCTAATTAAAAATATATAAATTTTACATTAACTATAGTAGGCGGCGTTGAGAATAATAGGCAGTTGAGAAACTTATACGAACACCATATTTACTTTTATAATGATCTATTCGTTAATAACTTCCCCTTTAGTGACAAATAGAAAATATTAAGAGTAATCTTGTAACAAAACATACCACCTACAATTACATGAAAATAAAGTTTGACAAAGTATTAAACTTTTGTCATTTGGTTTTTATTATTATTTGATCATTGTGGTTTGGATTCCCACTTCAGGAAATATTTGTTTTCGTGTCATCACTCTGGTAACAAGGCAAACCGCGGCGTTGAGTTACGGTATTTAACATGTAATGAGTTGAAAATTGGGCATTGCGTTGGAATGGAGTGTCTTAACATTAGAATCATCTAAAATATTATATTTTTTTATTGAACAAGGATGTCGTACAATGCTCATATACGACGCTGCAAACATGACATTTGACGGTCAGTCATATGGCACTGGTAAGTTTTATAGTAATATTTTATAAAAATATTAAGTGCTTTTATTTTTTTTGTCTGTAAGTGCTTTTATATTATAATAAAAGCACATAAGTGCTTTTATTTTTTTTGTCTGTGAATATTTTCTTAAAGCTTCCAATTACTAGTGGCATTGTTATAAAAATTTAATGATATTATAATATATATATATATATTTTTTACCTTATCGGAGATCGTGTATAAATCTTTATCCAAAAACTTTATAGGATTGTCAATGCCATTTAAAGTATTGAGTGCTAAATCTGAAATCAAAAAATTATCAAAATAATTTAAATTTTATATGCCTAAATAACTTCATAGAACATAATAAACGTAAATCATAAGCCTAAAACACAATACCATCTTGTATTTTAGCAGCAAATACGTCAAAATGTATTATTACACAAATTAAAGACAAAATATTATAGTAAATCCGCATCATAGGATCCGTCCGTTTGCAATGCTACTTCAATACTGGCATTAAACGGTTTCTGTACATATATACATATGACGACATGACATGAATGTGTCTAAATATAAAATAACTTAATAAATAATCAAAATAAAGCCTCGTGTACATTGTGCATATTTACAAAATGAATTAAATGTTTGACTTTTAATATATAATACACAATGTGGTAAAATTGTGCTGAGTTTTAAATATTTTTTAAGTTAATTTGTTGTCACAATCTGAACGAACTTCTGTACTTTAAAGGTAACAAAGAAAAATAATATTTCTAAAAAAAATTAAAGATTTTAATGGCGACGTCCACAGTTTTTTTTCCATACCATATAAATATTTACATACATATGTAGAGGTATGCATGGTTACAAAATTTTCTTTTGTTACAACATATGGACTTAAATTTGAGTAAAATTTACATAGGTAAGCCTTCTTGTGTTTTCCATCAAAGATAAAATCTTTAGCTGACTACGCACGCTTTTCATTTTTTTTTCAAATAATCATTAAAATTAATATAATATAATATTTATATTTAGTAAACAAGATGAAATCCCTGTATATATAATATATACTTATATTATATTGATATACCTAAATCAGTTCAGTAGTGTAATGTGTTTCATTGTATCCATTAGGATGTTTATATAAGATAAAGAAATAAAACGATAATAATTAAGTAGTGTCGTTTATAAAAAGCAAATGCTGCATGATATTATACTGCTTCTATTTATCGATAATAAAATGAAATTATGATCCTCATTGTTGAATTTTTTTGCTTCGCGCTGTATGCCTCTTGATTTTTTCAAATGTTTAAAGGACCGTAGACCTGAACATTTGATATTTACGTAAGTCAGCTTGATACCCCCACGAGATCTCAAGAGAAATGGCCTTGACAAGCGTAGAGCGGTATTTGATTTGTACCCTTTGATGTACGGAACCCTAATAAATGAGAAAAGTCCAATTTCCTTGCTATCTGTGCTGCTCAAGTTCGTGGCGATAAATAGGCGTGTAATAGTTATATTACTTTAATTATATTACTTTAATTATTTTTGCGAGTATGACTAATAAAGTTATATGTAGGTATGAATAAAAATAAATCAAATAAATCAGCTTCACGCTGTATTCCGCACACAGCAGGGTAGGCAGAGGGAACCTAGTGTTAACACACTCCGTTCCCCACTTTCCGCCGAATTCTAGAGGTATTGCGCGCTGAGTGGCGGAACTCAACGCCGCCCTTTGCCTCGACACCAGACCGAAGAAATGAAAATATAAATAAATAAAATAATAAATGTAAATAATTTTTTTACTTCCACACAATCGAGCTTGGGATCGAATCCACAACCAGTCGATTTTACAGTCACACTTTGTGCCTCTGCGCCACGACCGGCCTCTTTGTAGGCATGCTTTTATTTTAACAATAATTATTTATGCTTTTATTTTAACAATATTATATTTATAAAATCTGTTGTTCGCTAGATATACTCTGGAAGTTGTGTGAGAAAGTTGGCACATGCTATAATTCTCCCCTAAGACCAGAAGAGCTTCGGTTTATAGTTTGTCGTCGGTTGCAGGAACAGATGTTGTTACAAATACATTTCAACGGAAACACTACCATTTTCTACGAGTACCATTATCATTAATGTTATGTAAAAGGTTAATTTCGCTGGTTTTCCCTATTAGTTAATCCTTTATATATTAAATGAAACTAATAATAATCAAAGAATCCTTTATATATTAATTATTAACTCGCTTTTTAATGTCATTGACAGAACATAACATAATTATACTTTTATTCAAGAGACTCTATATTTTTAATATAAATAAGGAACAATGCACCTAAACACTGTTTAAAAATTATATGTTAATATATATAATTTACAGTAATAATATACTGTTTAAAAGCTTGATTTTAATAAAAATTTACATCATCATCAGCTTGACACCTCTTGAGAGCGATCTCGAGATCGTTGGTCTTGACAGACATACAGACAAACAACAAAGTAATCCTATAATGGTTCCATTTTTACCTTTTGAAGTACGGAACCCTAAAAATAAATTAAGCGGTAAGACAATATTTTATATGGATATTAACGTTAAAGTTAGCTATTTATATTATTACTAGCGACCCGCTCGCGGCTTTGCCCCTTTAAACCACAGAATTATTTACTTAATACACTAAATTATGTTCGTGTTTTAATATAATGTATAATGTATGCTTGCAACGCTTAAGATTTAAGATTTCGCACTTAAGATTTCTAATGTGAAAATTATTAAAACCTTAGGTCGCATTTACGTACCTCCCATAAGAATTTTCAATTGAATGTTTGAAATAAAAATGCAACTTATCTATATTTACAATAAAATCCTAACTCATCGGTGTCTGTACGTGGAAGACATATTAGAAAAATTGTTATTACGGACATTTGAAAATGTAATAGAACTTTGCCTTTGTTCACAATAATCTTAGAAACGGTTTAACCGGTTTAAGTTCATTTTTGTAATTTGGCTAACTTGCCTTAAATATTTAGTATTCGCTTTATTTTAATCGGTTCACACAAAGTTAAAACCAGATCCACGCTGTATCCTGCCTATAGTAGGGTAGGCTGAGGGAACTTAGTGTTAAGATACATATGCGTATGATATGTGACTGCCATGCGAAATGAAAATATTATTAAATTATAATTCTATCTTCTGAGTGAGGATCGAACCCACAACGTCACGTTACAGTCACAACTTTGTGCAATTGCGCCGCGGCGGCCTTTAATATTTATACAGGATGGAAGCGTCAGCGCTCCTTTTACGGGGACAGTATATAGGGTAAAATATTTATATTTCATTAACAGTATATAGGGTAAAATATTTATATAGGGTATAATATATTTTTTTCTTTTCACGATGTTTATCCATACCTGTATTTCGTGTGACGCAGTTACGTATAGATATCAATAATTTAAGCACACACAACCACAAAAATACTAATAGAGCTTAAACAGTTTTGAACTTTGCCGCCAATACCTACGATTCGATTTCGAAATGAGACGTATGCGGCTGTTTCCCTTTGATAGGTTTATGGCTGTGTGCGTCGTTCATTAAAAATGGCATTTTATTTTTCAACTATAATTTTTAATTTAATTTGTTTAAAAAAATAACTTGTTCATTTTTGGGACTACAAGTTAACTATGGTTTCAATTAAAGTTGTGCTGACAATAACATTCTATATAATTGAGCATATTTAATATTTATAGTGACTTTTTGGTGCATAGATACCTTTTTTAATTCTTTTATTTTGTTTTATTTTCTTTTTTTAACTTTTTAGGCCTTTTTTCATTCCTATACCTTTTGAAAATTTACCAACATTCTTATGGTTAATAAATTATTTTTTTCATCATAATGGCGCGAACATATTCAAAATGTTCAAAATTACACTATAGTACCACATTATCGATTATAGAACTATTGCCATGCTAAAATTCATTAACTTTCATTCAGTAGTTATCGGTATTTTAAGTAATTTAAATTTTTCGTTTTTTTTAACTATCATGACAGTCAGGATAAAACAAAAAAAATGTGCCTATAGACATTTGTGCCAATGCAAAAATTCATCAATTTCTGTCTGGTAGTTTTTGTGTGATTGACGAAAAAATACAAGGCAGACAGTGTGACAGACAAGAATTCTGCTGAGTGGTTTTTTAGGTTCTATAATCAACATATTAACCCACCTAATTTTTATTTTTTTAATCTATTATGTACAGAATTGACTTTTCTATCCTTTTATTATATATGGAGATAGAGATTATTAGCTTTATCAATTGTGACTTAGTCGTTGTTTTTAAATATTCTAGTTATGTGAAATATTTATTACAAAGGACAACTATATAACGTACATTAAATAATGTTTTATGTGTTTTTTTTTTGATAAAAAATATCACTACTGCATTGTCTTCAAACTGCAACTATTGGGAAATAATATTTTCATTACTTAATACTTTTTAATATATAACACTTTTTATTTTAATATTATTTATTTATTAGGATCCTTGTTGGTAATATGTATTAAACATATTTGATACTCTGTAGGATAATCCTTGTCCTTGTAAGAGAAAACACAGCGATAAGTTCCACTGCTTAACACGTATTCCCTGTGACAATTCACAGGGAAGCAGAGATCGTGTGACCTACGTTCAATCAAGATATCCATCCCCATCTACACGATAGAATACGATTTTATTTATAACACTTTTGTATTTACTATCAAAATAATTTAAAATTTTAAAATTACAGCGTTGAGTTCCGCCACTCAACACGCCATGCCTCCGAAACTCGGCGGAAAGTGAGAAACGGAGGATCTTAACACAAGGTTCCCTCTGGCTACCCTGCTGTGGGCGGGATACAGCGTGAAGCTGATTTTTTTTTATAATTCAAAATCAAGAAATGTTGTCGTGTTTTTAGGATGCATTTTGTAGCAGTGCGGCAGACGCTTGTTGCGCTAGGGTGGCTATAATAGAGGCATAGATTTTTACAATGGCGGTAGGTACCTCAGTTTTAGACTTTATTCACTACAGTCTTTTGTTCCATAGATATTGATAAAATTTTAATGTTATGATATGGCATGCGTATAACATGAACAAATAAATAAACTTTAGTCGTCATCGTCTAGATATTATGTTTCTGTCTGTGCATTTCGATATATATATCGCAGATCATACGTTATGAATTAAAATTTGTGTGAAATGAAAAATGAATTTCGTTGTATTTTTTCTACAGAAATAAGAATATAAATTTAATAAATTTAGCACTCGAAATAAGTTTTTTTTCTGTCATGGGCCGTTATTAAATACTTTTACCATTTTTGACTTACCTAATATATATATATATATAATATATAATAATTATATAGTTCCTACTTTGAAATTAGTATGGGAAAACGTGTAGTAGGTACAAGTTATTTTAACGCGCCAAATTTCAATTGAATATATTTATTAAACTTCATAAGTGCTTGCAACTGAAAAGTATAGGAATGGTAGGCCATTACAAAACCAAGTTGAGTTGAAAATTCAATTTAAAACGTGATCTATCACTACGCGCCCAAATTGATCACACGGCCTATCTCCCAATTACTACTGGGAGAATAAAAACCAAAAATATAGTATTTATACAGTAGTACATTCATGTTTTACCTATTAAATGAGGCTGTCGTGGCTCAGATGCACCAGCGTGCAGCTGCAGAAATAAGAAGCGAAAAAATATAAATATTTAATATTTATATTTTTTCGCTCTAGCAACGAGGTAAAGCGCGGTGTTGATTTCCGCCACTCGACACGCACCGTTTCGAGAATTCAGTGAAAAGTGATGAACGGAAATATCTTAATGGAAACAGTTTCTTAAAACTAGGTTCCCAGGTGCCCTTTGGGTATCCAATTAATGTACGGGAAGTTATAAAATTAACACAGGAGGCCATTGTAGCCAAGTGGGTTACTTACTAGTTACTACAGGTATTCATGTAGTAAGCAAAAGCATTGTTTGTTATTAATAAAATTTTATTAAAATAAATAACTGTAAATATTATATATATGTATGTATATAATTATTTTCTAACCATGGTATTTGGATTAGATTATCTTCGTGAAAGCTTTTGTTTCTATTGGAGCACTAATAAAAATTGAAAAAGAGTAGATAGAGCTCGTCAGTGAGGTGGTCTGCAGTAGGATGGGACGCTTTTATTTGTAGTAGCGAAATGAAAAATTGAACTCAATTCTGTTACACTGAACGTAGTGTTTTTTGTAAAACCGTGCATCCTGCTACAGTTTTGCAAGCTGCAGCTGTGATCTCTTTACAGTGAGTTAGAATTGTAATTGTCATTACGATGACCAGTTACGGCTGTACTAAATAAATATTTGAACTAACTTATATTGTTATTTTGAATTTCGTTAAGTAGCAAACCAAAGAAACAATATACCATAAAGAAGAATTTTACTTTTAGTGGTATTTGAATAACGTTTATACAATCGCAGTTATACACCCATAACACACATTCAAGTATGTCAGAATTTGGCCATGTATGTATTTTGTAGTTATCTGCAATTCTTATCGAATAAATTATTTAATTATTCAACATTTCCATCATACTTATATATAACCTAAAACTCGATGGATTTTGTTTAAAACAAACTAACAGGTGCCGGCTCACACGCTATACGAGTATTAAGTCCTCGTTGTGGGGGTTGCCCAATTCTCTTTAATTATTAACCTGGTATCTACCCCTATCTATAATATATTGGACTTATCGATATATTTATATTTCTATTCTATCTGTAAAAATAGATTCCTAGAAAGTTAATGAACATGTAATTTTTTATTTTGAATATAATTACTTTAAAATGCTAAAAGATAATTATAGTGAACCGAAAAAAAGCAAGAGTTGAATGGAGACCTAAAAGTCATCGTTGTTCTATTTTCCAATAAAGGCGTTCTATAGTTAACAAACCAATATACTTACATTTGTCTTTCCAGGTACGTCCGACTCAGGCCAAATGCTCCTTTATTCATCGCTATACGAAGTTCCATAGGACAAAATAATTGATTGTTTCAAAACGATATTGTATTATAAAGGTATAAGTTTTAGACAAAGGGTTACCAGAAAAAATATTATGTTTTTTTTGTGGTAACCCTGTTAATTTTATACTTTATATTCAGAATGCTGCGTGCTAAAATGTTAAGCTCAATAAAATAGACACTAGATATAAAAAATATATTTTGATAAATTACAATTATGTGTTTTTTTTAACTAAGCATGTCATTGTGTTACAATGCTCGTGCATAATATACATTGTGCCTATATTGGATAAGGGACAAGAGAGGGATGTATAAATATACGAGTATATCGGTCTACCCTACAAAATACAAGATGCATGAAGATAAAATTTCTTATAGCCATTATGTTTATGAAAGGATACAATTTTAGTTAAAAAAAAAAAAACCACCACCGTTTTCCGCGGAATTTTTCGAGGCATTGCGTTTCGCCTTGGTGCCGGAGCGAGGAAATGAAAATATTAATTAATAATAATTCATGAGGCCAGTACTGGCGCCGCAGTACGAAGTGTGACTGTAAAACCGACTGGTTTTGGGTTCGATCCCACAATCGAGGAGATGAATTATTACATAAATTTATATTTCCATTTCTTCGCTCTGGTGTCGAGACTAAACGCGGCGTTGAGTTTTGCTACTCAACACGCAATGCCATTAAAATTCGGCAGAAAGTGAGGAACGGAATGTCTTAACACTAGGTTTCCTCTGCCTACCTTGCTGTGTGCGGGATACAGCCTGAAGCTGATAATAATTCATTCCCTCGAGTGCAAATTGAACCCACAACCGTCGCGTTACAGTCACGGTCTTATGCCCTGTGCCACGACAGCCTCAACAAAAATTTTTTATCACATAATTTAATAAATATTATAATATTTATTACGTAACACATCTTATTAGTCAATTGTAAACCGCATCTTGCGATACCTATCTAATAGTTAATGCGATTTAATTTCAATTTGACTCCGCTCGGATCGTCTGCGATCCTCGAGACTTAATGACATGATTTACATCAAGCTATTTACGTGGGTGCTAATGAAACGAAAAACAGAATTTGCCCTTTCCTTAATAAATTATACAGATTGTTTTTATCTTCGCCACTTTAAATAAGCACACTATAGCATGGTTAAAGCACTTTTTTAGTACTTTTTAAAAGCCTAATACAATTAAAACGAAAGAGATTTTGCAAAAAATATTTTTTTTAAAAAAAATAAATAAATAACAAGATTATCGTTGTAAAATAAACACCATTTGTTAAGAATCACGCACTCAGAACTAACCTATGAAAGCGACAACATCGTACACGCCTCATTCACGAAATCGAGTCGTAGGTATTGGCGATGAAGAATATATTATAGAAAATAGGTAGATAATTGCGTAAAATAGAACGAGAGATATCGCTTTCTCGTTGTGTTATGTTTTTTGAGAATGAAAAGCGGCAAATCGGTAACGGTTAGTAATATTTTAGAAGTAGGTGTTTACTTTTTTGGTACCTTCTACTCGTAACTGCGTCAGACGTTATACAGTATGGATAAAATTCGTGAAATAAAAACAAACGTCTAATACATTGCTGACCAGTCTTGATCTTTTTTTTTTTAGGCATGAGTTTGAAATATTTTTAAGGAGCACAGTCACATATATATATATATATATATATATATATATATATATATATATATATATATATATATATATATATATATATATATATATATATATATATATATATATACATATAAATATATATATATATATATAAATAAATATTATGAGGGAAAAAAAGGATATTTTAGGACAAGGAAATTTTGAAAATTGTAAAAAAAATCATGATTTTCGAATAAAAAAAATATTAAAATTGATAGTGCGTAAATAGTTCAAATGACCATTACAGTAAATGTTGATTATTTTAGATTAATATTTTTTTAAATTTAGAAATTCTATATTTTTTACATAAAAAAAAACAATATTTTAAAATTATAAAGTAACTATCTTGCAAATACCTACATTCTTGCAATATACCTTTGTTGTTGAAAATATTCAAACGCGTGTCAAGCATACGATAAAAAAATGAAAAGAACCAACATTCATCTACAAAATTTATGATAGGCAGTAAACATAAAATAGGTGTTTATGTAAAAGTTCATGAAATATGTATTGCCTTATTCAGTGCGAGGGATCACCAGCGTTTCGCGTCAATTTACCGACCTCGTCGAGGATATGAAGGCAATAACTCAGCGCTATCTATGAAAGGTTCTGAGATTGCAGCGTACAAGTAATCTGTCTATATCCAATTGATTTATAAATAGTTAAGTTTCCATTTATTTTTGATACTTGTTTTGAAATTGACGTTCTTGTAAATCATTTATTTTAATAAATATTTATGTGTCCTCTTTATATTTTTATTTTGTGCCCTATGACTTTAGACGGGCATACGATTAGCAATGGACAGGATGGATTGGGTGAAAAAATCGAATATATTAAATTTTTTTAGAACATCAATTATTTTTTTGTTTTCATAAATTTAGAGATATATCGTGTTGGATGGTAGAGGCAAAGAAAACCTAGTGTTAAGACACTCCGTTCCCCACTTTCCACCAAGTTCTGGAGGCATTGCGTGTTAAGTGGCGGAACTCAACGCCGCGCTTTGCCTCGACTGGCCTCAATTGTTCAATGTTGTCAATTCAATTGTTTTTTTATAGTGAATCTATAAATATGTAGAAAAATTTTTTTCTTCACGCTGTATCCAACATTTGGCAGGGTAGTGTCGAAACTCAACGCCACACTTTGTGTCGACACTACAGGGAGACAAGGAAAATATTAAATATTTTTTTACTACACATACGTGTTAAACATTGCATTTCACCTTAATAATTTACTGTGAACTTTATACTGTATATTTTAATATTCGATTTTATTATATTTCAGTTTCAAATATAATTTCTTATCTTGAAGCAAATACACGCCCAAGCTTTAACGAATATCATGAATAAAACATAATACGGTGGCGAGTTTTTACTTTAACGCGATTTATAGCGTTAAAACCTATACTTCTAGTACCTGGTCGAAGAGCAATAAATCGTGGATTTTCCGTACAAAGGCGTGCTTTAGGTATCACTGAAAGACCTGAATTTTTCATGAAGTTTCAAAGGCGTGAAGCAGGCGCACTTCTTTCGTGAGAGGACGTTGTCACACAAAAACGCTGAAAAATGTTGCTTCTATTTTTTGTAAACAACACGCGTGTTATACCAAAAAAATACATTTTAATTTTTTTTTTCATAAGTCTATCGTGGCGGAGGGGCACAATCTTGTAACTGTAGACGCGACAGGTTATGGATTCGATTCCCATTAGAGAAAAACGCAATATTTATATTGTCATTTCTTGGCTCTGGTGTCGAGGCAAAGCGCGGAGTTAAGTTCCGCAACTTAACACGCAATGCCTTCAGAATTCATTATCGTACTTATTCTGGGTAATTTCACTAATTTCACAGTTAGCTTTTAGATATTGTATAGACGTAGTAGCTTAATATTATAAGGAAATAAAATAGGCATGTATCATTTTTACATACATTTCGTAACTTGCATTCTTCGTCTTTAGACAAAAAGTGTAACAGGACAGATGTGCATATAAGAGTAGGTACATACCTTTTGTGAAGCTATCTTCAAAACAATGTTCCTTGCAATTCTCCAAATGTTACGTTATTTCGTTGAAATGCAGCTGACGGTTGTAATTGAACAAAGGGGTTACACCGGTTCATATCAGACGGTGTCACGAGTTCGCGCCGGGCTATCGCCAGGTCGCTTACCTTTGCATCTGACCTTTCTAGTCTAGAGCATTACTCTCATGGTATCATCTCAAAATATCAGTTAAACTAATCACGTCTTATAGTGAAATAATAAATTTACAAAAAAATAATCATAAATCTTCTCTATATATTTGTATACTTTACATAATATACATTCAATTTAAATATATTACAATTTAAATATATAGAGAAGGTTTATGATTATTTTATGATGATACCTATATTTTATGATGAGTACTATCTATATGTATGTATATATATATATATATATATATATATATATATATATATATATATATATATATGTATATATATGTATATATATATATATATAGATAGTAAAAGCTTTTATTTAAGTTATATATGGAGCCAAGTGCTAGGGTTTCCTTCTATAAAGTTCTTGAGAATATATTTATAATAGACTGAATATTGATGTAATGTGTAAGTACCTACATGTAATTTTCATAATTTTTCAGCGTGAGACAATTATGCGAGAATAGCTTGCAGAATTTAGTCTTAAAGAAAAAGTAAAAACTTAAGTGAATTGCTGCTATTGCCTTTTAAATTTTAATCGTTTGTTGCGTATGTAGTAGATGTCATGTAATAATCATAAATTAGCTTCACGTTGTATCACGCACTTCACAGGGTAGGCAGAGGAAAACTAGAGTTAGGACACTCCGTTCCCCAATTTCCGTTAAATTCTAGAGATATTGCGTGTTGAGTGGCGGAACTCACTCACATCCCGCTTTGCCTCAAACCCAGAGCGAAGAAATGAAACTTATATTTAATTTTTTTCGCTCTGAGGTTGAATAAATCGATCTGGTATAATTAATAAATAAATCTGGGTTTAGATAAATACTTCATTTTCTCGAGTGGGGGTCCGAACGCACAGCCAATCACACACACAAAGCACCTTTGTGACTCTATTTTCTTATACAAAATGATTAACTTTGTATAAGAAAATAGGGGATTTGTATAATCAAAAAAAAATACATAAATTTTAAGTTAATAACATTTCTTCTGAATAATATCTTAACAATCAATCTACTACTATACATCTGAGAAAAAAATGTCAAGTAGAAACTTAACTACATAAAAATCACTAGACTGCATCATTCTCTTAGATATCTTAGGTAATATCATACTGTCATACAAAAATAATAAAACGCAACCTATAAGGTTACAATGTGTTCTTTAGCCCAATAAACTATATTATTCAAAAAAGAATCAAATACAAGAAAGGCCTGCATACAACTAGTGCGTGAGTCACGCAAGTATCGTACATTATTTTCTTTATAATCATAAATACACTTTCTAAAATATCCATTAATTATTGTGGTTATTTATACTCGAGTAGAGCATGCAAGTGTTAATTTCTTTTTTTCAGGCTTTGTCTGAAGGCTGAATCCCGCCTATAGCAGAGTTAAGACAGGGAACCTAGAGTTAAGACAGTCCCTTGTTGCTGACGGTCACCTACTTTCCGCCGGATGAGGTTTTACGTGTTGAGTAGAGGAATTCCACGCCGCGCTTTGATTTGTTACCAGAGTGAGGAACAGAAGATATAATAATAAATAATAAATCATTCCTTCTGAATGGGAAGCGAACCCACAACCGTCGCGATTACAGTCACACTGCGTCGTGACGGCCTCTATGTTATATTCTTAATAAGAGAATTTTAATTTTAAATATATCATGTATATTAAACGAAGTAAACAAAAAGTACCTAAGTATATTTTTATACTGCCTGTACCCTCAGGCGTTTATTTACGCGTCTAAAAATGTCGTATCCTCCTCAACGTCACGAGGTAGGAAATGAAAATGTTAGGTTCGTCTAAAACATGCAGGAGACCAAATCCCAATGATAAAAATAAATATTATCACGTTACCTACTAGCGGTGCGAGTGGCGGAACTCAACGCCGCGCTTTGCCTCTACACCAGAGCGAAGCGAAGCGAAGAAATGAAAATATAAATTTTAATAAATATTTTATTTGCTCGAGTGGGGATCGAAACGCACAACAAGTCGTACTTACAATTACACCTTGCGCCACGAGTAGCCTCTTTGTATATATTTATTTTAGGAATTGAAACTTTGCAAAATATACAGTATCTTACTGTTTTAATAACTAAACTTATCAAAGCATAAAACTATATAATTTAATTATTGCATATATACACATATTTGGCACTTTACTACATTTTATATAATATTCAAAGAGCTTTATATCATATTACAACGTGAACAAGCCGACGTTGCACGGGAGTGTGTAGTGTCGCCGCCTAACAGACCGTACAGTGGAGCCTCCCCGCCTAACTATCTTTCAGCATTTCATTTTCCGCTTAATACAACCGCTACGACGCCCGACAATCTCTCATTTTAATTTTCACTGCAGCAGCATTCAAATTATTTTTGTCTAGTTTCATCCTGTTTCACGGTTGTTTTAGTGTTTTAATATAAGTTTATTGATTTTGTTTTTAAATTGTTTTTAATGAGTTTTTGTTATATTTTCAGATAAGCGAGAGAGAGTTGTAATTTATATACAGCAGACTCGATTTACGTTTAATTCTTATACTAATATTTTTCAATAATTAATTTAGTTAAATTTGAATGTTATTTATCATTATTGGAGGTACTGTTAAACCTGACTTCAACTCAGTAAATTTTTCATGAAAAAATGATTGAACATTGCAATTATTAAATTTTAAGAAATTAACGAAGAACTTGTAATCATATGTTTTCATTTTAAAATGTCGCTATTGTACATGTGGTACAAGTTCAAGAAGAACACACAATTTGCTCTGTTTATTGATACTTAATAAATAGAAGCATATTTTATTGTTAAATAATTTCGATGGTACTTGATGCAGTGAACTATTTTCAATTTCAACAAAGTCTTGAAAGAATCTTGAACAGTCACCATTCTATTCTTTACTATGTTTTTATGGCTTCCTTACTATGTTTTTATATGCTTATCTTATATTTTAACAGCATGTTAATATTACATATCACACTTTAAAGTGTCACAAAAAGAAATATATTTTTCATAAAGATTTATATATATTTCCAAATATTGACCATATATAGAGACATATATACACGGCTATATTTCAAGCTTTTCAGTAGCCGTATAAAAATGCATTAAAATACTAACATATCGTTCTTGAGATCAAAGTTTTTAAACTGCATATTATCGAAACGAAAAGAATATCGAAAACGAATATACTTACTATAAGCTTTAACAAAATATTTTTGTAGCGTAGATATCTATGGTCCCACTCTAAAATATACAAAACTATATATATAACTAAATATACGAAACTACACGAACTACTTAGAATGTATTCGCTGCCACTTCAACTTAGACAATCAAAGGAGAATTTTTACTTTTACCCCGAATAAAGATCAAGGAAATTATAAGAAAGGAGGAAAGTTATGTACAAAGTGAGTAATTGTCGAAAGAGAGTTGGATTTCGTTATAGTTCACGCAGAAACAAATCCACAGTTACCCGTCGCGATCCGTAATTGAGTTCGGTCCGCACTCCAATTAATTTTAGTAGTGGATACACTAAATATATATGGGAAACCCATGTCGTCAGTATCAGCGTCGTCGCGTCGGTGCACCGTGCACCGTACACTGCCTACGCGGGTGAAAGTATGATGGAAATGGAACTGCAATCAATATATTTTTATTTGAACGTACTTATACCAGTATTTCTTACATTTTATTTGTTTATAACAAAAAAATAAAATATAAGAAATACTGGTATAACAGTACTGTAGCATTTATACATATAATATTTAAGTATAATAATACTGTACAACACAAATAACTATTTGAAATTAGGAGCAACACCGGTGTGTTACTTTATCATTAGATTTCGTACAATTAACAAATTATGTAATAAAAAATAATAAATTTATAATATTGTTTTCAATATTATTTTCTCTATAGGAATATGCAGAAAATATTTTCTTTAGAAATATTTTTTTTTCTTTTAGTTTTAGTCTCGAACCAATGAGCTGAAATAATGTAGTTCAATATACCTACGTGACTTCGGAGACTATGTATAAGATATTATTGGACACCATGTACTGCACCTTATTCTATATTATAAATACGTAATAGTATATTATATGAACATAAATTCTTTGTATGATAGCAGCTACAGCTACAATGTACACTGACCCTATAACTAATAATAATGAATAAATGAAAATATTGATTAACAGTAATTCTTCCGCCCAGTGAGATCGAACCCACAACCATAGCATTTTCAGTCACACTAACTGCTTACCAATGGGCGACGTACCTCTAGTTTATACTTAAATATTGTTATATTAAATATATTTACATAAAAAATACATAGAGGCCTTAAAACAACCATTAAGAAACATTGAACATTAAGGGAATTTTATATAAGGAATGGATAGCGTTTGTGTGATTTTCTTGCAGCCATATTGAAGAGATTGAACTGTAAATGTCAATGTGAATTTATTACAGGTTCGATTGTCAGTGGCCATCGAAGACGCGACGTCGCACACGGAATATCAAGTATTAGGAAATCGATCTAAGAGCATGATACAAGAGGTTTCTGCCTCTGCATACGTACATTTGAAGTTATTTTGTTACTTTTGCTTCAAAAGACATTCATTTAGTATGGATGTATTTTAATAGCTACTTTTTCAATATGTTTTTAAAATAGTAACTTTATTGTTTTATTTTTAAACGTTTTTAAGTGTTAATCCACACTTAGGAAAGATAAATACTTATTTAGAAAACGTATAAAAATTTGAACGTAGCGAGTACTCGAACCCGCGCCTCCTGGTCGGTTTCCAGGAGGCGCGGGTTCGAGTCTCGCTACGTTCAAATTTTTATACCTTTTCTAAATAAGTATTTATTATTTTACTTAAGTCTATGTTTATGAAATACATTAAGTTAGTATAAATGTCATTACTTATAGTATATAATTACAAAATATTATAACACTTGAAAAGCAAATTTTAATTTTAATAGATATATTTATGATTATCACTTACATGTGTATTTTTATCTAATGATAAAAATGATGATGACATCGACGCGCTGTTAGAAAATTTGCTTTGTGTGAGCTGACGCTGACGCTACCGATAGTTTTGGTTAATCAAGATTAATAATTAATCAGGATCATTTGCTTCAAAAAAATATATTTTCTTTTATAAATCTTCTTAGGCAAAGCGCGTTGTTGAGTTTTGCTACCGAATTTTTATAGAAAAATTTGAGGTCGTATTCTATCCCGCCAAAATCAGAATAAGGCAAAGCACAATTATAGCAGATTTCACGCTCTTTCCCGCTTAGCAGGGTAGACACAGAGAAAACTGAGAAACACGGTTCTCCACAATCCACATTTTGCGCATAAGTTTTTGAGGCATTGCGTCTTGAATGACCGAGTTCAACGCCGCACAGCGGATATGGATAAAGACCATAATTTATGTCTTGAAATATATAACTACATAGTTCTAATATATAAAATGAAAATATAGCATTGTATTTTGGAAAAAAAAATTAATACATTTTTTGCACAAAATAAACAAAATCTTCTACTATATACACAATCTTCTACAGACCGAAGAAATAAAAATATAAAGAAAATTAAAATACCAAGAAAATAAAATATTTCATTTCCTTGAATGAGAATCAAATCCCCTGAATGGCGTCATATAACTATATATCACATCTTATTAAGCAAAATAGGATAGCGTATATACGTACATAGAATAAAATTGTTGAGAGGGATTTATCATCGGTCTGGTGGTCTACAAGTTGTAGACGATTACGTACGCGTCTGGAGTGCGCAAGGACTCAATCTCGTGAGAGGATAATCTCTTAGGCAGACTTCCTCATCGATATTCTAAAGGATATTATGAAATGGCTGCTTTTTTGTTAAGAACGTTCTTACAGCATAATGTCTATGAAGAAAGCTTAACAAGATACAATATTACACATACATATATTTCTTATGTATATTAGAAATGTCAGTATTTATTTAATGTTAGTAATTAAATCGATTTTTAGTTTCACACTATATCCAACATATAACAAGGTAGGCAGAGGAAACCTAGTGTTAAGACACTCCGTTCCCCACACTGACACAAATTTATTCTCATTATTATTATATCTACCAAATACCAATTGTGATTCTTTAATAATATTATATTATTAATAAAAAATAACATAAATTCATATAATTAGTTAAATGGTTTAATATAAAGAAACCAATTAGTCCACGCCGCCAAAACATGCATTGAAAAACGACAAATAACTGAAAGAAACCGTAAATCGAATGAAACGTGAGAGGCTCTCTTAATCCTGTAAAATTTACCGAGTCTGAAGACCTGCCGATGTCTTGTCCGCCAATCCCAGCATTTGCAATTTGAGTTCAAGCATTTTTGTAGCTTCACTTTAACACAAATATATACATATTTTTTTCTTCGTGGTTATTAAATTGTTATATAAATACATTGAGTCCCGTTTTGGCGCTTGTTCACAAGCGAGACTGTAAACGCGACCGGTTGTGGATTCGATTCCCACTCGAGGAAAGGAAATGAAATGAAATAAAATGCGGTGTTGTTCCAAGCGGAACACGCAATGCCTAATTTGGTAGAAAGTGGAGAGTGTGTCATAACACTAGGCTTCTTCTGACTACCCTGCTAAATGAGGAACACAGCGTGAACCTAATGAAAATAATGGCCGCATCTTCATATGAGATCTAGTGATTTTATTCACTCTGTGAGTGTCATATATTCCATCACTTTCTTTATCATATGTTTTATGTTGTATGTATGTAGTTATAAGTCCATTATCGCTACTTTGGCGCATCGGCGCAGTGTCTAATTGTAATGCGATATTGGTTTTGGGTTCGATTAGCACTCGACAGAACGTATTATTGTCATTTCTGGTAAAAATGACTAAGTTCTTTGTTGAATTCCGAGGTGGAACACAACATACATCTACACGCTAATATCTCTAAAATTGGCCGATGTAGGGAACGAAGTATCTTAATAATAGGTTCCCTCTGCGTACCCTGCTATGTGCAACATACAGGCAGAAAGAACTAAAATATAGTTATAAATGGGGAGTTCAAAGCAAAACTCCTTGTTTGAAATAGTAATTCACAAGCAAACATTGAAGCATCTTAAGGTTACTTTAAATACGCTTTTAAACAAATGTATCATATGAGAAAATAAAGTAAGCATACCTTTTATTTTTAGTCTACATTTATTTTAAAAAGCTCCTTGCTTTGTTAAGAAAATGTATGTGGTTATAAATCCTTTGTTTCCATACACACACGAGCATGTTCTCCGCAACGCGAGACGGTCGGTCGCACAAATCAATGTAATGCGCTGCAATCTCAATGAGAGAAGTCTCTCGTCTCTCGTCTAGACTCTAGACAGTCGAGCGACGAGTCAGCCTGCCGCTGATAGAAGGTAAATAATATAATCAAACAGACTTTTACTTTATACCTTTAGTAGATTCCTTGAGCTTTTAATTAACGCGCAATTTTTAATTCAAAGAAGACTATTCTTTGTTCATCTTTCTTCCTACTTATATATTTTTTCTTTTTCTTGTTTTAGTTCTAAGCTATGTTCGAGTACGCTTTTATTTTGTAAAACGTTTTGTTTCATTCAAAGTAAATAATTAAAAACTTTGTGTTACTGCTGACTTGGTATACGTAATACGTAAAACTATCCATCTATGTGTATAATTTTCTATTATTTTATGAAAATTAGTTGTAAGTAAATAGTACTTACTAATACAGGCCTATCGTGGCGCAGTTGCACAAGCGTGTGACTGTAAACGCGGCAGGTCGGGCGGTCGATTCTCACTAGAGGAAATTGAGAAATGATGTCACGAGTTGTTATCATTGGATTCATTCGTAAATGCACGTTGATATATTCTTATGTTTTCCCTAGATTTTGATGTACGATTATGTTTTTATCTCTTATGGTAAAAAAATATATATTTTATTTTCTAGACAAAGTAAGAGATTGGAGTGATACTAAAAAAAAATCATATAATAAAAAGAAATCTCAGATTCAGCTGATCCTAAATTAAAGTTATATGACGTTAATTGTAGATGATAAAAGTCTGCACAGTCCTAGTGTGTAGTTACATGTAAGCGCTACGATTTTTACTTTTGACGTATAAAATATAAATAAAAGGGTTTTTTTCCGATTTTTCTATCACCTATGTTATGAAAATAATCTTGTTTCGTTTATCAGTGTAAAGCATTAGAGGTTGTGGCGACTGGCGACCACAGATCGCGAAGTCAGCATGAATCGGCGTCACGTTCAGTGTCTCTAATATTAAAAAATAATGCCTAATCAGCCAGCCAATTGATCCGTACGGTCTTTCCCCTACATTGATTTTACCCCAACGTACCTGCTATGGCTATGGCTAGGTCTAGCGTACGATTGTATATTATATTCTACTACTAGTTAAATTTCTTAACTAACTATTGTAGAACAATCGATATGTACTCGTAAATGTATGTAAGGACTTTGTATCGAAATAAAAAAAAATATTTAGCATATTTGACTCAATTTTAAGAATTAATTTTATTACGCTATCACTGTTCAAATTCAAAAATTTGTAAAATTATTGAGCGATATTATTTAGTAAGAATGGATACGGATTTTTTTTTATGTTTTATCCAAATATGCAGAAACACAATATTGTCCTAATCTCACCTTAGTAAATAGACTTTTGTGTATTAAAAATGTACAAGGATATATAATTATGGTATAAATATGTACGGTAAGCACGTAGTTCATATTTTTCTAAGCTTTGAACCCTCAAAGCATTTTATACCATAATATGTAATAAATTTTGTAAATTTGCATAATAATAATTGATAATATATGCAGCATATAATATGTGTAAGTTTCTTATTTTCCTTATAACCGCTTGTAGAAACCAACAGTGGTGTTGGTTCTGCATTATTATATTTCATTTTATAAAAACTGAATTTTATCTTCATTCTAAGGTCATTTCTACATAGTCGGGTATGAAAGTGCATAAGTAAATACTGTTTCAAAGATGTTTCTTTAGTTTGAGGAAGCCAACACAATGTTGCAGACAACCACAAAAATTTTGAACAATAAATTCGGGGCTGCACATTTTGGCTATACTAAGTAATTTCTAGCATAAATCATATTATTAAAATAAATTAAATAATTAAAATAAATTAGCTTCACGCTGTATCCCGCACACAGCAGGTTAGGCAGAGGGCACCTAGTGTTCAGACTCTTTGTTTCCCATTTTCTGCCGAAGTCTGGAGGCATTGCGTGTTGAGTGACAGAACTCAACGCCGCGCTTAGCCTTGACACCAGAGGGAAGAAATGAAAATATAAATTTAGTATTATAAAAAACCAGTTGGTTTTACAGTCACACTACATACCGCTGCGCCACGGTTATTATTATTTTTAAATATCTAAATCAAAATGTAATTATTAATAATGTATATTTAATTAAGGTATACAATTACAGTAACTGATTTTCTCACACTGTATTATTAATTTTAAAGCGACATCTAGGAAACATATAGGAAGTAGGATAGTGAAGTAAAATGAGACTTTACCTGCCGCTAATAGATGGCGCGGTAGTATAAAACGCTACCATTTAAAAAAAACAATCAGTTTTCTTTTTATAATTTACTTGTTACTTGTTTTCTTGATATTTATGCATAGTTTTTAATAATCAATGAAAGACCTTATTAAACGGAAACAAATTGATATTTAACTGAGTTTAAGAAAAATGAAAAAATCAAAAAAAGTTTGAATAGTTTTGATAGATGGCACTGGTGTGCATTACAATACTAATGTTCTTCATTCAATATGTAAAAGAATTTATGCAGTTTCTGATTGATTTGATTTATATTTGGTTATTTAATAAATATTCAAATTATTTTTTTAATAAGAAGAAACAATAACTTACATTGAATTTATAATGATTTATAAAATTTGCATTTACGTTATTATTTTCCAATAACAATAATAACGTAAAAAATATATTTACTTTAATACAACCAAATAGAAATTTATAACAAATTTAGAAGTTATCAAATCTAGTTATTATAAAATTTGTAAGGAAAAACATGAGACGAGGTGGCCGAGTGGTTAAGGCGTTGGACTGCTAATCCAATGTGCTCTGCACGCGTGGGTTCGAATCCCATCCTCGTCGATTATTTTTAGTCTTCGAGACCTTTGCAATATTAATTATTTTTATATTTACTTATTGCTTACTATTGTTTTTTCCATATATTTTTGTGAAACTACCCTTTCGTATTTTTTTTCTAAAATAAAATTTCCATTTAGATTTAATGAAGGCTACGTTAGTTGTTAACGCATGTAATTTAAGGATTAATGGCAACGCAACGCTTTCTTTGTACTTTTTGATGTAATATAATTCATATTACATTTTACAAATAAGTGAACAATTGGCTTTGAGCATACAATTGTGTAATATAAAAAATTTTTTTTTATTTTTTATCTTTTAGACTTTAGAGCTTAAAGATGTCTTGTCTTACATTTATTAATTTATATTTGCAATTTGTTTTACCTTTACACATTACCGTACACTGAACACTGGACGGAAGGGACGCGGATCACGTAGGACGTTCTGGTGTAGGATCAGACCTGAGGCTTGACACTATCAGCTAAAACTTAACAGAAACCCTGTCTAGCTTTACATGATACACTAAAGTGTATCATGTTCTACAGAACACCCCGACCTCGTTTAGTGAAGATTTATATTCCCCATATTTCCTTAAGTCCACTTAAAGTTAATAAACGTTAGTATTATACTGAGAGGTCCTTAGCCACTACAAAGACCACAGCACCTACAAGGTTCTGTTCGAAATTCAACGTCACTCTTTGCGTCGTATCTCTATATATATATTCATTTTCAAGGCGTGGAAATGAAAATATTTAATTCTTTTAGTAGGAATCGAATCCACGGCCAGTCGCGTTAACAGTTGCACGCTTGTGCCCATCTCTGGCCCCAGTAAAAAAATAGGTCAAAATAAATCACTTAGCCTAAATAAAATCAGCATAATAAAAAAATAACAGGTTTCACCATAATCAATGTTATCGTTGTAATCGCCAGCAAAAATAGATATAGGCACCTACCCAGATAAGAGCGTGCAGTGCGACTATCATGAGCTACGAATTTATCTAGACCTGCTTTCATTATCTTATCGAGTAATACTGCCCTTTATTTTATAAGTCTTTACTTGGTATGCGTTAGGTGTGCCCGAAAAATATCAATTCATACATTGTTAATTTATTCTGTCTAAAAAAAACTTACTTTTAGTGACGAACATGCACGTAGATCGAAAAGTGTAGTGAAAAGGATTATTTTTATACTTTATTAACATTATATTGTGAATTAAAAAAGCAACTATGACGCTGTAAGTATAATTAATATGTATCTACTTAAAGAAAAATGTCTATACCTGTATCGGATTAGTCATAACATGATTAACGATTCATATTTTAATTTCCACAAAATGGATACGAAATATTTCGAAAGCATCATGGAATATGACTTTGAAAAGTGTCACAAAAAAAATGGATTAAGGCCTTAAAATTACAAATTTATAAATTATAAATAAATTTAAATTACTAATTAGATAGATACAAAAATGAAATTAGTCACGATATAAGCTATTGGCTCTCTCTGTTATATCCAATTATTGGATTTGGAAAAAAAGATAGACCGTACATGCACTAAATATGTTAAACGTTTTTCTTTACAATATTATATTTTCTTTTCTTTTTTTTCTTTTGGTAAGTTTTTGACCTTAAATGTCTTACTCTACGTTCTATTTTCTTTTCTCATGTTCACGATCACACATTTACCTCAATTAACAGAGTAGGTATAGAGAGAAACGTAGAAACGTAGCGTGTTGAATGGCGGAACTCGTCGAAGATCGAACGAACAAACGAACGAGAACGAATGTGCTTTAAATATAAACAATAGAAAAATCTTGAAAGGAGGTTTAACCTACCGTTAGGTCAGCCACATGTAACCTAAACGCGCTACCATGCAGTCTTATTATTAAATAAATATTTTAAGCATTCCATTTGTAAGAATTAGGTACTTAAAGTAAAGCTTTTTATTATTGTAATTGTAAATAGTATTCTTAAGATATTCTCTTCTTAAGAATTCATCAAAAAGATTTATGAAAGCTGATTGATGTGAAAATAATGTTGTTCATGATAGAAACAGTTTAATATAGTTTTATTTTTTGGGATTGGTACCTACTACGCTAAAATTGTCATGAGTAATTATAATTTTCAAGTCAGAAATTTAGTAAGGTTCATGTTTTTATAGTTTTATGAAATGAAATAAATTGTGTTGCCACGAGGAGCAAGAGTTTTTACGTATCAACTGGTATTAACATAGAAGCCTTAGTTTTTTTCAGAAAAACATCAGAATATTATTCATCATAATAAAAAGTATTATAGGTGCAATAATAGATACTACTTAAAACATCTAAAATTCTGCACTTTGTTGAATATTTTTTTAATCTTTTTATGTATATATTTTACTGATAAAATATTGTATATTGATACGGTCCAGATACGGATATCGGTGTACATTCATTTCAAATGCTTTAGTACTGCTGTCATCATTTAGGTTTTGTTGACAATAATAACTTATTTGTAAAACTATACCTATTTCCTTGATCATATAGCTGAATTATTATACAATGCACCAATAGGGCTAAATGCAAACCTTCTAGAATGTTGATTATGAAATAATATTTATTACAGATTTATATTTGGATTTGTTATTATGATGCTGGCGACAACACGCCCTGCACATACTCAATTAACAGCACAACCAAGTGTAGCTCCAGAACTTAGAGAATGTTATACTGATCCTGTATTAATAAATCGAAATAATTTACCTCCTACAACCATGTCAATTTTAATTGATATCATTCGTAAAATAGAAGACAACACAAATGTTAATATGGATTTGAGACAACTAGTGGTACTGTTACTACAAACGTAAGTAAATATTGCGTTACTTAAATAATTAACGAGCACATATTTTATATTCCTAACTTGTTTTATTTACAATTTTTTTAGTTATAGACAAGACGGCATAGAATTTCATCAACCTGAAGGAAATATGGGAGCGTCGTCAACCGTCTTACCTTACGCACCGACGTTTCACTCTTTTCATCGTAATAAACTACTTTTAACAAAGATTATTCCAGGAAATCTACAAGTTTTACCTAATAATACGGTTAATTCTACTTTAAAGGTAATAAATGTTGAAATTCCGACATATGCTGAAGTTATATAATAAAAGATTGTTTAAATATTTTAATTTCTAAATGCAGTGTGCTCTTCACCATATGCTCTCAACGACTGTGGATGCAAGGGTTCGCGGTGATGAAAATAGTTGTAATTCTCTTGCCCAGTATCGTGTACTAAGAACTATTCGTGACGTTGCTAATAAATTAAGAAAAGATGATGACGTTGAAATTTTTGATGTTAATTCCTTGTAAGTAAAATTTCTTTGATTCTTTCTTTTAACATAAGTATTTTCGTATTGTTCATACAAGGGAAAATATTTTTTTTGACATAATTATTTATTTATTTATAATATGTATGTGCCGTTTTGACCGATGACTTGTTGCCATTTTATGGGTAGTGCCATGATCCCGTTCCTGTAGAAATTTTGCTTTATGCTTCCTATAGAGTTTTGCGATGACCAAAACCGGTGAAAATCTGATGAAGCAAGGTCAGGGCTATACGGAAGATTCATCAACACATCCCAGCCAAGCTCAATTTTTGCTGCGTATAGATGAATGCGGTCTGGTGTTGTCCTAGTGGAACACCACGCCTTTTGCTATTCACGAGCTCCGGCCGATTTTTTTCAATAGTTTTTTTTAATCTCGTCTTTTGTTGACAGTAGAGGTCAGAATCAATAGGTTTACCCGGTGGCAAAAGCTGATAGTGGACGATTCCTTTCCAATGTTCCGGGTCAGGCCGGGCTTTGTGGTCTGTGGGGCTTGTCCATCCTTCAACAATGATCTTTTTCGCACAAGCTTCATCACCACCCATTTTTCATCCATATTTCATCACCCGCA
This sequence comes from Heliconius sara, assembly GCA_917862395.2. Taxonomy (NCBI): domain Eukaryota; kingdom Metazoa; phylum Arthropoda; class Insecta; order Lepidoptera; family Nymphalidae; genus Heliconius; species Heliconius sara. Next base: position 15,686,656 of record OU860789.1, on the reverse strand, counting down.
ATCTACTGTTCAGGAAATGGTTCGGAATTGTTACGTTTCAACAAAGAATCGCAAATAGAAACACGTCGCATAAGGTTTCTCTCATTGAGATTATGTGGTATCCAAATGTCAAGTTTTTTCTTCTACCCAGACTTTCGTAAATGACGTAAAACTATTTTATGATCAACATCCAGTTCTTCAGCAATATTGCAGCTACAAATATGTCGATCTTGCTCCGCTTTATCAAAGATGACTCTGATTTTATATTTGACAGGGCGTCCAGAGCGAACCTCAGTTTCCACACTAAAATTTCTAGACTTGAAACGCTTGAACCACATTTGTGCTACTCTTATTGATACCGCATTAGGTCCGTAAACTTTATATTTTTACCTTTTTTGTAATAAAACTTTAAAATGTACTGAAAATCTTCGTCACATACGTTTATTTTGCTTGCTTGAAAAACGGCGGGAACTGGTTTTTTTTTTATTATTGCATCTTCAAAATGTCACATTTACTGGTATTAAAACTAGCCAGTTACATTCAGTACAGCCAAAGAGGTTTGATTACTAATAATATCTTCAAAATAAGAAAATACTTTTGCCCCGACATGTTACATATTTAAGCCTTAAGTAATAATATATTTTTTATTTAAAGGAATTCATACAACAAAATTGGACAAATGAGACAATTTAATCCTAAAGATGATGTTGAGTATACGAGCCTAAATGGTCTGAAATCTGAACGCCAGTTACTAGGAGAGAGCCAGTGTCCAATCTTAGATGGTGTTGTCTTTACAAGATGGGGCGCCGTGTCTGCTGGACATTTACTTGCTGGAATAGCAGGTGGAGCGCAATTCCAAAATATACCTATTCTTGAGTTGGCCAAAGGATCAATTATCAACGATCTAAACATACAACAATTTGTATCATCCTTATATCCTACGACATTGTCAGGTACGAAACTTTTGTAGTTAATAACAAAATCCAATCAATTTTGATTATGTATTTTTTTATTATACATAAGTAAGATAGTAAGATACTGTGTGTACTGTAAAATTACTAAATGATAAAAATATGTAACTAATATTATAAAAAAATACAAAAATGTAAAGTATTAGAAAGATAAGTACTTTATAATGCAGTTTGTTTTAGGAGATCTAGCTGAAGCTGTACTCATTCAAAACACAGAACGAGGCAATCCAACAATTTCAATTGGTACAGCGGGTAACTGGAATTCAACGCAGGCGCCTAGATTCTATATGTTACACAGTAGAATTAATGTAGAAATGACGGATCCTGAAATTCGTGGTGATATTGATGGTTTTATTTTAGGCAGCCTTTTGAGATCTTCTATAGCAGGCTCAAGTTCACTTAAATTGTCACAAGTTTTAGACATGTATTACAGCCCGAGGGTAAGTTTTAAATAAATGGTTAGTTATTTAAGATATGATTATTTTTTTTATATTAATAAACTGTAAAAAAATTTTAGAACGGTGTAAATGATCCAACTCGCAGAGCATGTAATCGTAGAAATTTAAGTCAGGAGTTCATATTAAATACTGATCTCATCGCAGAAACATACGCTTTTGCGGCTGCTTTAGACACCAATATGCCTCTTAGAGGTACAATAATAGGTGGACTTCAACAACCTGTAAACAGTGCCGTAACTAACTTTCAGAGTTATGTCAGTAAGTGTTCTGAATAATAATATTAATTACCATAATATTTTGAATAGTAAACAGTAAATAACAAGTGACTTTGAGCCTGATATTTTTGATAAAGTACTCATAGGTGCATGATGTAATTATTCTTTTTTATTTTATTTAAAGGTAGCAGTATGAATGATTTAAACTGCGTTACAACTGAGACCACTTCAAATGATTTTCACTCTAGAACAAATTTGTACTTGGTGGTCGATGCAGCTTGGCAATACCAAGCTGTCTATCCAGCTATTTCATATCTTCTGGATAATTTGGAAGTTGGGAAATTTGGATCAAGCGTCACTTTATTAAGCGCATTTGATGGAAGTATAATGATAAACAAAACGTTTTCGTTAGCAGATTTTCACATTGCATATACTATGTCCAAACACCAATCAAGTAAGTCATTTTATTGCAGTTTGTTATTGATAAATTAACTTTTAATAGTGAAATTAACAAACCACATTGCTTTTAGTGCTGACTGGTGTCAATCTTGAATCAGCTTTGACAAACATTAGAATTATGATGCATAGTGAACTCGAAAATGAAAAAACATCCAATTACGTCGGCGGTAATTCTACGGTTTTACTCTTTTTATTAAATACCGCTGTGCAAAACAGTCAGTTTGTCTTGGAACAAGCAAGAATTTTAAATGAAACTGTGCCAGGTGAGCTAAAATTAAGTATTATAGAAAATTAAATATCAGATGATTTAAAAGAAATATATATAATATTTTTAATGGTTTTTTATAGACTTACGAATATTGTTTGCCACGTCCACTAACCAAATCGACAACGTATGGAATCTGGTGAGAGATATGCACAATGATATTAAAACAATTTCATTAAGTTCAGACGGCACAAACGTAGAGTTCACGATGAATCCTGTTTTAACTAGCATTGAACGAGGTATTTATTTATATTTTCAGTGAATTTAATTATTTATATTATTGTTTTATTTATGGAAATGGTGTATTTAAAACGTTACTTTTTAATTTTTATAATATATTATATACTTTGCCCAGAAATACTTACTTAAAAATGAACATTATAAAATTTCAGTTGGGCGAAGAATAATTAATCCAAATTGTGGATCATTATATCCTGAAGGCTCATCTGGATCTAGGCAATTCGATGACTACGTGGAGCCTGGATATATAAACTTTTATTCAATAAGTCCGAATTACTTCTATGGTGATAACGGCAACAGAAGAATTCGTGTGACTAGATCCAGTGCTGGCATCGGCAGCCTGGTAATATGTTACTCTCGAGTTGTAGTTCAACCAAGGTAAAATTATTCTGATTTCGGACTTACCTTAATAAATTATACCTAAGTTAAAGATATGGTTTCACAAAAGCAAATCTAACTGCACCACACCACTAACTAAACATTGACACGGACGAGAGCAGTAGTATCTAAACACAGGAAATGACATTTGAAAGGGCTCTTCTAGTCCTTCAAATACCATAACGCCTGATTGACATTGATGAGGTCGCAAGCTGTCTAGTCAATTTTACTGAGCGGTCTCTCAGTATTAATGTTTGCTTTACAAAAACCATAATTTAATTAAGAAAAACACAAAAACTAAAACTAAATTTGACATTTTGAAATGCCGCATGGATCTGGTTATCCATTGCTAATATAATTTATTTATTTATTTTTGTTTAATTATTGTTATTTTTTCTATAAGGCAAAATTCTTCAGCGTCAGGACAGGATCAAAATGATGTTCTATGTCAGACTATAGCCACTACTGGAAATATAGAAATCAACATGCAGGGTGCATGCAATGATTACTGGAGTATTAATTCTTGTCCGTTCTTCTATTTGTCCGTACAATCAAGCATTCCAAATACTGTTTCAGCCTTATCAACATTTTGCACTGGTAATTAATTCATTACATTTTATGTATATTACTTTATAAGTCATGTTTAATATCTAAATTTATGCGGGTTCCATTTGATATGAATGGGGATCCACTCATATCAAATCAAATCAAATGATATATTTATTGAAATTTTTATACCAATTCATTAGTTTATTCTGGTGTCGAGGTAAAGTGCAGCGTTGATATCCGCATTTCAACATGCCATGCCTCCAGAATTTGGCGGAAAATGAGGAACGGAGTGTCCTAGCACTAGGTTGCCTTTGCTTACCCTGCTGTGTGCGTGAAGCTGATTTTTTTAAAAGTATTTTTTTATACGATATACGTTCGTTACTTTTGTTACAGAGAGTGCTTGCCGATTCCCATATAGTTTAAGGTACCAAATACAAATGGAAGAGTTTGGCTGTTACAACGGTTGCAGCCAGATCATTCTTAGCAGTTTTCTTCTTATTTGCACGTTTATATTATATGTTCTTTAAAAAACATGGGTGAATTAATTTTATATCACGAATTTATTTTTTATTTTATGATGTTTTCTGTATTCTAATATAATAATTTCTATATAGTAGGTACTACCTAGTTAAGATACGGCTTTAAATTAAACATTAATATTAAATATATTTGCATAATACGTATGTAATACAAAATTTACGTATTTTTATTTAAAAAATATTAATTATACTATTTCAAATGTAATATTAAATATGACGATACGTATCTAAAAATAAAACCAAAAATCTTGATAATATATTATAGAATTTATATTATTAATAGATAGGTAAAGTAAATTGTAAATTTATTTTATTTGATATAATAAAAAAAAATTAAATACACCTGATATCTAATTTTTACTGTAAAACAAACATTATAATTATATAAGCAAAAAAAAAAATAAGTAAATATAGATATTTATAATTTATTTAAAATAATCAGCTCTACTATGTAAGTGGATAGTATCAGACGGAATGACATTTTTCATAAGCACCCACCCACTATGTAAACCCACCGTTTCATGATTTATATTCTTATGAAAAACGATTATACTAAAATGGAAATTAATAATGTTGTAGTCACATTACTTTCATATTTAACTTTCTATTTAGTATAGAACTATTCTTATGAAATTCTATTTTTAACATAAGCATTCCATTGTTTTTTTATAATAAATTATGAAATAAATAATTCGTATTATCTGTTAAATCCAATATTTCTTTCCCATTATTTATCTTAAATAGCAATATTATCATATTATGCTTATGTTTTTACTGTAATATGATAATCGTATACTCCTAATATAGAAAAATATGGAATATCATAATGTTTGGATATTGGAGTTTTTTTATACTGTACTATTTATTGTAGATCAAATATATGTTTTGCTTTTATTAGTGGAAATAATAATTTCTAATAATATTAATAGTTATTTGTTTTCAATCAATAGTATTAGTAAACTACTAACCTGAACCTACTAAAACTACTAAAACAAATACTGACGATTAAAAACTCGGCTGTACACGGAGGTATTTTTTTTTCTTGACATAAATTGAATACTAAATTGATTATTAAGCTTTTTTCTAGTTTTCAGTTCATATAAAGAAAATCAGACATTATGAACCTTTGTATCACCAATAAATATTAAAGTTGAAAAGCTTAGCTAGCTTAGCTTAGCTAATACCTAATCTTCAAAATCATATCTATTATATTCTCCTGTTCAACGTATTTTTCTTCTGGTCCATATTTGGTGTCTTCGTATTTCATAACAAGTTGATTAAAAGTAAAACCGACTTCAACACTGTATTATACAAACCTATGCGCACAACAAAGAAAAAAGGAGAAAAAAATACTTGTTGCAAAATAAAAATTTAAATATTTACTCATTTACTATTTAAAATCTTTTATATTTTGGATTGAGGAGTCCGTGTCTATTTGGATAATTTCCTCTTTTGACTCCATTCTCATTATAACACTTCCATTTTCTACTTTCCAGCTAGTTTTCGAGGCATTGTCTCTCTCTCTATCTTTCTCTCTTTTCACACCAGAGCAAAGAAATAAAAATATTAAATATTTAATTTGCTCGAGTGAAAATTGAACTCATAACTTTACTTTTACAGTCACATGCTTGTACAATTGCGCCACGACTGGTCTTAATACTATACAGAGTGTTTTTGTCATCACCACTTTAAATGAAAGCCCAGAGTTAAATTACGCAGGCGAGAAAAAGGCTTTTTTAAAAAAAATATTTATTTAATTTTACAAAGAACCTTTCTGTATCAAAGCAAGTTGAAGACAAAGAATATTTAATTAAAACTTTACATTATTGAAAATAGTTAATTCAGCAGATATATTGAGCTCCATTGCTTGTCCATTGTTAACTCCAGTTTTAACTATTCTATAAAAGCCACAATTAAAACTAAAGAAATTTTGCCATAAATGAAAATGTGATTTTTACAAACAAAAAATAAATAAAATTATCGTTATAAATTAAAAGGGCATTTGTAAAGAATGACGCACACATAACTAACCTATCAAAGCGACAGATACCTTTGGGTATATGTGTTCTGTGGATACTAACAACGATATCAAAAAGCGACAATATCGCACGCGCCTCCGAAATCGAGTCGTAGTTATTGGGGGTGAATTTGAACGTTGTATAGGTTTATCATACAAAAAAAAAGGTAATTGTGTAAAATGCAACTGAAGCATGAACTGAATATTCCTTTCTCGTTCTAATAGGTTTTTTGAGAATGAAAACTGGTAGATCGGTAACGTTTAAACGTATTTTTGTAGTAGTAGGTGTTTACTTTATTGGTATTCGTAACTGCGTCATACGAAATATAGTGTGGATAAAAATCGGGAAATGAAAAAAATCTTACGTCTTAACTGGTGAGGAATCATGAAAAAATTTAAGTGTGGGTTTGAAATATTTTACCCTATATGCTGCTCCCGTAAAAGGAGCGCAGACGCTTTAACTCTGTATATATTTATTTTACAATCTTTACTGTCGTTCTATATATGTAGAGTTTTTTGTTGAACGCGCTAATCTTAGGAACTACTAGTTCGAAGATAGATTGTGGGTTCAATGCCCACTCGAGAAAATTTGTGGGTTCAATTCGAGAAAATGAAATATTTATTTATGGGTGGACCCAAAGTGCGGGGTTGAGTTTCGCCACTTAACACGCCATGCCTCCGAAATTCGGCGAAAAGTGGGATACGGAGTGTCTCAACATTAGGTTCTTTTTGCCCACCCTGTTGTTTGCGGGATACATAGTGTAGCTGATTTTATGGACTTCTAAAATATAATACAACCATACATCTACCTTCTATTGTAGATACATCTACATTCATACAGTACATTCAACATTCTTAGTATTATAATAGAAAATTTATTATTTTAAATATTACTAACGTTGGATTATGTAATTAAATTTGTGCATTGGTAAGTACAATTATGATTTAAATTTGTGAATAGCGATGAAAATCGTTATATATGTATAATTTTATAATATTTAGGGTGAAGAAAGACGTGAAAGAGATAAAGTGACACATCATGTGGCATGAAGAGATACGTAATATGAGTTGATAGAAATGAGAACGTTTGTATAGAAACGAGATATTTGTATAGTTTATAGAAAAATCTACTGTAATTGTTGAAACAAGCTTATGATCCAATATTATAGCTATTGTTAATATTTTCAGGATAAGAAGTATTGTTTAGGACTGTTTCGTAAATATATTTTGAATATTTGTAATTTCTAAAATATAAAATATTTCCTTGTAAAATAGTTATCTTTAGGAGAAACATATATGCTGCCATTGTACTCCACTTCTATTTAATTTTATTTTTAAGAATTTAGAGAAACAATTTTTCTGCACTTTGATTTAAGCTAAGTCTAAGTTTTAATAAATTATACAGATACACAAAATTTTTAGTTTTATTTCACAAATCATAATATTCATAATCCTAATCTATTATATTATATCGAAACTGATGGGATAGGGATAGGGATGTTCCCTAACATTTTTCCATTCCATTTCCTATTTTGTATCTATTGACCCCACATAATTCTAATTATAAAATGACCAATATTTATGTATTTATAATTGATAATGTGTATACAATATTTTTTACTGTGTGGTCTATGTTACGCCATTATTGAGCTATACTTCCATATAGATTGTTTAATAGTTTTAATTATAAGAGTTGATAAAATGCAACTTAAATTCAAAAACTATTTGTATTCAATCCATTTTACGGTATGCTAGTAGTACCTACGGTAATTTTATAGAGATATTCTGTATTCTGTATACTCTGTTGTACAAATGTCATAACATTCTAAATAAACAGATGCTTCTGTCAATTATAAACGTCTAATTGAATTACTTTCTTAGGTTTTTATATTTACAATGTCTGGGGAAGATTGTGAGTCTTTAGATCGTGGAGATAATGACAGTCAAAAACCAGATAAAATGTTTACCCTTAAAAAGTGGAATGCGGTAGCTATGTGGAGTTGGGATGTGGAGTGTGATACTTGTGCAATTTGCCGCGTTCAAGTAATGGGTAAGTATTGATATTTATTTTTTCAATTTTCATTTATAGACTTATACTTAGTAACGAGTGAGAGTCAGCTAGATAAACAAATTTTATACTATGCCCAGTAAATGAAAATCGAATATTACTTTCCTAGGTACTAGTTCCTGCATTTCAATAATATAAAAGATCTAGAAACTAAAAATGGTTAACGACATAACTTTCACTAAGTATTTAAAATGTTATACTTTGTATATTTTTTCCTTTCATTTTTAACATAATATACAATGAAAATAAAAATATATATTTTCTATTAATTTCTTTATTACTTTATTCTAATAAAAGAGAAAATGCGCTCTACACTAATACAGCAATCTATTTTTCTAAGCCTAATTTTATTACAACCATCATATATTTCTAATATGCTAAATATGTTATTATTAAGAAATAGGAACGGGAATTAATATAGACAGTGTCCATGTTAGATTTTTTTTTACCCTAGCTCAAAAAAATATCTTGTTAAGAACTACTTTGTGTAATACAATTTAATTTATGGAATTTAATATTTACCATAAACATATATATCATTAGGTAAAATAGACTCTTAAATAAATGTAACAAATGAATTAATCAACAAACATCATTTTTTTCTCCATTTTAAGGTAAAAATATAGTGTATAGATTAAAAATATTTTAGAAAATGTATAACATGTTTAATGTAGAGTGGGGAAACCAAACTCATCCTTCTAGGAAACTGTCTGGGCACTCTGACTAAGTCATATTTTCTTATCATCATCTAGAGACCAGAGTCCAGTCCGCCTACTGTAAATTTTTTATGCATTTTCCAAAATATTTTTTATCCTTAGTGTGAGTTTAATATTTAAAAAATTGTAAAATTTTTCTGTAATTATAAGAGCTTATAATAATGACAGTTTATAATAATTTGCCAGAACAATTTTACATAAATTTGATTGGTTGTGATATGTAACATTCATCAATTCATTTTATGACTTCGAGATATTAAGTTAACTTAAAACTAAAACTAATATATAAATACTTATATAACTGCGGTTGACATTCAGATTATTAGACCGTGATATATACTGATGTCATATATCTGATGACTAGTCTAGACCAATCCAAGTACATGTACATGTGGTATGCATGAGTATGTCCTCATGATCTAAGCTCAGTGATTTTTCCAACCTTTTCGTCTCACAGTCAAGTTCTGAACGACTACTTGATGTGATCTATAGGAACGATTAAGCACAAGAATTATTCTAGTTTATCGAGTTTCTTTTATATTTAAATTATTAATTGTTGAATTATTTTTTCTGACTATGACTTATGACTTGAAATACCTAATAACACTTTACAATAATATTCTATACAACATTTTTATGTTTTGATTGTAATAAATATTAAAAAGAAATAAAATGATTACAGGACTTTCATATGAAACTTTTAATAATAATTTAACACCCACTTGGAAGTGGTTTTATATTAGCAATCGAACTCATTCTACGAGTTCTAGCTTTTCTACCAGTTAATTTATTTTCAATCTGTTCTAGACTTTTACCTCTAGTTTCGGGTACACATACAACTACAAAGAATAAACCTATAAAACAAATGCAACCAAATAACCAAAATGTACCTGCTGGTCCTATAGCTACTAAAATGTTATGAAAAGTTTTGGTTACAATAAATGTACATAGCCAGTTAAAAGCAGTACATATTGATGCCGCTCCTCCACGTATTTTGGCCGGTAATATTTCTCCCATCATCAGCCAAGGTATTGGACCGAAGGCTAAGGAGAATCCGAGTAGATAGATCATAAGACTAGTAAGGGGTAGCCAACCTAATTTAGAAACATCCATATGCATATCATCACGAATATAAAAAAATGTACCTAAAACTACTAATGTGATAGTCATAGTAACTGACGAAATATAAAGTAAAATTTTGCGTCCCGTTCTGTCTATAAGTGCCGTTGCAAAAAATGTTGAAATAAAATTGACTACACCGACTATTATTGTCGACAAATTTTCATCAACTGAACTGCCGGACATTTTAAAAATTTTAACTGTGTAAAATATAACTGCATTTATACCCGACAATTGTTGAAAAAGCATAAGTCCTAAGGATATTAAAATTGCTTTCATATATTTCATAGTAAAGAGTTCTTTAATTGAAGATTCATTTTCGATCTCTGCGTCAGTAAGAGCTATATCGCGCATTTCATTATCAATTTTTGCGTTAGCGCCCCGAAGCCATTGTAAGGCTTTACGCGCTTCTTCGTTTCGACCGCGAGATATATACCAACGGGGAGTTTCCGGAATCATGAACATCAACAATAAAAATGGTATAGGTAGAGCTGCTCCGAGATAAGCTAACTGCGACCAGTCAAGATATTTCCCAGCGACGTAGCATATAAGAATACCAATATTTCCAATAGCTGTGGGAAACAAGCCTAAAGTACCGCGAACTTCCGGTTGAATCGTTTCACCAAGATAAACGGGAAAAGCTAAAGAACCAATGCCTACGCATAAACCGCATATTGCTCGCCCCGCTAATACTAAATGAACAATTTTAGCTGTTGCTATTAATATCCACCCAATAAAGAAAGGCACTGCTGTGATGAGGATTGTCCGACGCCGGCCGATGTAATCCACTAACGGCCCCCCCAGCACTCCTCCAGCTAAAGCCGCCAATGGCATTAAACCACCGACCCAGCTTGCCTGTTAACACAATATTAAATTATTAATATAATTAGAATTATATTTGTTATCGAAATTTAAAATACGCCAATATCAAGAAATATTAAAATATTTTTTATATGAACATATTTTTGCTTATAATTTTTAATTAATTAAATACCTAATCTGTACGAACCTCTTCTTCGGAAACAGATATTCTTGTACTATTTTGCATAGTAACAAGTGCTGGTGATGTATAAGCCGATGAAAATCCAACTATCATAGACCCCATTGACACTGCTACTGCAGCTAAAACCTAAAATTAAGTTAACATAGTATTGAAAAGTTATTAAAAACCTAAATATTATCCCGTGCGAAGAAAATATTATAAAAATGAGTTGCTGTCAAACAATCGACCAAGTATTCGAAAATAGTCGGCCGATTGTTTGTATGAACTATATTATTATGTTCAATAATATTTTGTAGGGAGGTGTGTTCGAGCCTCCTACAACCAATTTAAGCAATCATCAAGAATGATTGTCTCCAATTACGTGAGTACCACTAAATCACTTCACGTAATCGATCATATTACCTACAACGTATATATGCTACTTTACATATTTACCATATATTAAAAAAAAATATCGCGACAGTGGAGAACCGTAACAAAGAATGTGTTTGTTGAGTTCCATAGCAATTTTTCTAATTAATAAAGTAACGAGCCATTGCCAATGGAAAATATATGCATGAATTAAAAGATTATATATGGTATTAATATTAAACGTCTCACGAATAATTCATAATTTACAATCTTTAAATACAGTTTTTATTTTGTTACCTTATGTTATAATATTTATGTATGTAAATGAATGACTGTAAACGCGACGTTTGTATGTTCGATTCCTTCCGAATCCGAATATTTTCATTCCTTAGGTCTGATACCCAAGCAAAGCTCGGCGCGGTATTGCGTGTTGAGTTCCGCTACTCAACGCGCAATTCCTCAAAATTTCGTCCGAAATTGGGGTACGGCTAGTTTTAGGTTTACACTAGTCTCCCTCTGCCTACCCTTTGCATGGATACGGCGTGAAGCTGGAATAAATGGATATGAATAACTGAATAAACCTATGTTTCCGACAATTAAGTCTAGTTAATTATCTCATAAATATAAAAATATAGCCTCCTATTAATATGTTTTTCATTTATTTGTTTCTAAAATTGGATTTATCATATTTAATTAATAAATGAAACTTTTGGGCACAATTAATTATCTTTTAATTTTTTACTTGTAAAATTTACAAGAACTCATTCATCTATACGCACTCAATAGCATATTATATTTAATTTAAGAGCATATAATATTTTTGGTATTATTTTAAAAATTATACTTATAAGGAGATCTACGCACTCGTAAATTAAATTTAAATGTAATCATATTTATGCGCTGAGACGAATTTGGAGAGCATGGCGTACGTAACTTTAGCGTACACGGTTCTGCAAGGGGCTGTGCCAAAAGTAATGTTATTTTCACAAGTCTTTTTAAATTGGGCTGCGTTAGCAATTGCGTTTCTAATGATTGATCAATTGAAGACATAATATTATATTAAGTTAAAATAATGAAAACTTAATTTGAACATCTTCATCATTAATCATCCAATGAAGCGTATTTTCATATAAATTATTACATGATTCGGAGGAAGCCTTAAGATGGTATGTTATCTAGAGGTTTCTGCGGAGTATGTGGGTACGTACCTGCGAAAATGTATATTTCGGTTTTTCATAATCACTACCACTCACTACTATACTGTAATGTGTATCTGCTCTCATTAATATCTTCATTTTGATAAATCAAGTGTTATTTTCTTGATTTATTTAAAATACGATTGATATTTTCTAACACTGAAACAATGTCGTGCGTACATGTAGCACTGAAGAAATGACCATCTCTCGGCGCGGTCTCAACGATTTATATGAGAACTAATTGATTGACAAAACTGATTGACTTTCGAGGTTGCGTTATTCAAAGGCTTCCACCTAAAATACCTAATAAATATGTAAATAATTATCTATATTTTAATTATTAAATTTTCCACTCCATTTTACACCTGAGGCCACTTTAAATTAGGTCACAATATGCTTTATTATTATATATTTACAATATTTTATAAGGATCAATGATGTAAAAAATTTTTAATAGAGGAAAACACGTGTTTTACGGAATACGTAATTAAAATCAAGCTTCGTATCAACATTTAGATAAATTACGCATACAAATTATTATTTGTACGCAATGCCTCCAGAACTCGGCGGAAAGTGGGGAATGGAGTGTTTTAACACTAGGTCCCTTCTGCCTACCCTGCTGTGTGCGTGATACAACGTGAAGCTTATTTATTTATTCATAAAATATTATTAATTTAAATAACTTTAAATCATGATTTTAATATTTAATATGTCGTTGTAAACAAATTACAATATATGTTGTTATAACAACAGTCTTGTAATCGATTTTATAGAGCATATTGGTGTTATAAGTCATGTTTCATCACAATGTGCTACCTAGAAATTCTGCAATAGCATATGTATGTTGTTTATAGAATGTTATGGCTCACAGTAAACAAAAATTACGGATAAACATCGTTTGTTTAAGATGTAGAATAAAACAATTGCCAACTGAAAAAATGTATTTGAATAAGTAAATAAATTATTATTGTTGATAATGCACATACTGTAATAATTTCAAACACGTATTTATGGCTCCGCTTTTATTTGGGGTTAGTGAAATTCTTACATCTCAGTAGGTTTCTTTGTTTTTTACAGACAAAATCAACATGTCCTCATGAAAACTAGGATAGTCATTATGTAAAAAAGTTACCTAAAAATAAAATAAAATATACGTATAACAATATTTTTTGCCATATTTTTCTTTTTCTACAATATAAAATGGTGTATGAATTTTTTTTTTTGATTTATAACATAGCAATAAATTTGATCCGCATTCACAGTACAGTACGTTCAACGAGTCGTGGCCGCCCTAAATCAAATCTGCGCAGTTTTATGTTATTAATGTGACAACCACTATTTATGTGAGGCCACGACTCGTTGCCCATGCTATAAACATCCTAGTTTACTTTTTTTTGTTTCACCGTTGCGATAATACTCACTTTACGGAAAGTGGCGTATCTCTTTGCGAACCAAAAATGTTTTATTACAAAGCAAAAATATGAAAAAAAAATTGAGAAAATTGCCAAAGCGATAATAAACCTAATTAAATATTTATTACTAATTTTAATATTTTCATTTTCTTACTTGGAAGCTTCTTTTAAATTTGACCGGCTAATTTTTAGATAATATCCTATAACATATAATATTAATGATAGAATATGGAAATAAAGATCAACTCATATCGCTTGTGGGTCAAGATCGTTTAATAGACAAAATTTATATACAGAGGTTACGTGTTTATTATGAATTATGAATATATATATTCATAATTCATAATTAGCTTTGTTAATAAAGAAATAATATTTTGCATATATGTAAAAACCAATACGGCCTTCACAATTTGAAGGCTTATATTTTGTTCTTTACTTTCACCCGAATATGTTAGTGGAAGCGCACCAATTTATAATAGATATATAATAAATACATAACCTTTGTTTAAGGAATTAGTCAATTGTAATCCCACATAAATACCATATACTTACCAATTAAATTTAGTTATTTTTCCTTTAAATCATGCTAAGTATTCACTACAAGAAAAATAAATCATGGAAATCATATCTGAATTTCGCATTAATTTAATCTGTTTACATTAAATTAATGCGACATACTTATACGTAGAGTTTACTGCGTCTAAACTTTAATTATAAGTCGGAACGAATTTTTTTCAACACTTCATATTCGAATAGTTTTAGTCACATTTAGGCAACAAAGTTTATTAAATATATTTAGTAACGTTTTACATTTTTACCCGACTGGGCTACGCAAAGATGGCAATGCGTTTAGTATGTTTGTTCCTATGTTACGTTGTAAAGTCGAAACAAATTGATTGATTTACAGATTTTTTCACAATGTTTCACTTAAGCTTCTTTAAATTTGCTTAAACTGCTTCGAATTCTTCATTCAAGTATGTGTGTAACGATTTAAAGTTGTTTAATTACTATTCTAGCTAATTTTTAAATATGAAATAATATAATAAAATATAATAAGTATTTATTACTTGGTATTTCGTAAGTCTGCCGACTATGCGGGGATAGTAGCGTTGTTAGTCTACTGCTAGTGGATCGTGAAAGCAGGATCAAATCCCAACGATATTAACTTGTGTACTGATTAATAATTTTGCCATTCTTTCGGTCTTTCAGTTATTTGCTATGAACGACGGCCGATCGTAATATGTATATCGTAACCAGAAAGTATTTTTTTCAGCTTCACTTTGTATCCCGTACACAGCAGGGTAGGCAAGAGGAAACCTAGTGTAAAGACACTTTGTTACCCACTTTCCGCCAAATTTTTGATGCATTGCGTTGGGTGGCGGAACTCAATGCCGCCCATTGCCTTGACACCAGAAGATAAAAGAAGAAAAGAAATGAAAATATAAATATTTAATTTCCTCGAGTGTGGATCGAACCCACAACCAGTCGGTTTACAGTCACGCTTTGTGCCGCTGCTCCATGACTAGCCTAGACTAGCAAAAAGCTTAAAATAAAAAAAAAACACCTAAAATCAAAAATCTGACTGCATAAAAACTGAACAGAATTTCTAATAACAGAAATCCTAATAACTTCGGGACCTCTACTTCAACCAATTAAATATTTAAATGGGTTCCGACTAAATTAATTCCAATAAAATATTGTTTTATGTTTACTTTTTGTACACTCGATTTTTTTATATAGTGACGCATGCGCTGTTTATAAGATAAGGCATTTATTTCGTCACTCATTATCTTTCTGCAAAAAAAACTGTCCTGTCACACAAGAGTGTACAATACATATTTATACTTTGTGCAATAATTTCAACTATAGATGTCAGTTCTGTACAAGGACTAATTTTGATATTTTAATTACGTAGAATTTTATATTTCTAATTCCTAGCAACTCTTTTATATTAAATAATTAATAATTTAATGAATATTGTTTATTTTTATTTGCATATTATAATATGACGTATAAAGTAAAACTAAAGTATTAAGTTATATCTTTTAATTCTAATTCATAGCTAAAATAAAATTCAGAATTCGGCCGGTCGTGGGGAACGAAAGTGTCTTAATGGAAATGAAATATCTTAACACTAGGTTCCCAGGTTCCCTCTCCTTATTCCGCTTTATGCGCCGTTTACTACAGCGTAAAGCTAAAAATATAAAATATAAAGATTTAAAATTCTAAATAGGACACACAAAAAGAAACTAAGTACATTTATTTGTTAGTTGTATATTTTTATTAAAAATAAACATATAATAAATATACGTACGTTCCGTAATATACGGAATCACATGAAAATTTTATATTCTTATTCTAAGACTTACTACAATTTAGATCTTACATTTCTAAATCACAATAATAAATCCATTGCATTATTTTAAATATATTTTGTCATGATTTATTATAATTTATTAGTACAGATCACATATTTCAAAAATAGCTATATATTTATTAATAATTATCTAGATTTATTAATAGATAATGAGAAAAATTCTCAATATTTTTTATCCTAGATGTACCAAAAAGTACTGGGCCGGTTAAATAAATTTATATCAACACCATTTTGCTCACTTATAATGTAGAATTAAAGGAACTATTTAATGTCTTATACAACTTTAATTGCCTATATTTACAAATTTCACATACTAACAATTACAATCCAAATCAGTCTTCAATGTGCACAGTATGTTCTTTGTGCGCCACATAAATCACTATTCCTACATTGTGTACATTTAATATACATCAAAATAACGTGCACTCTTTGGTGCTCTCGATGGAACGTGTAATAGAGATACTTTTATATTGATTTTAGCAGCCATTCTGCACTGGCTTATTATTTCTGCTAATTGTCTGCACACGTCGTGAACCACCGGTCAATTTTCTTTCGATTTCTTCCAAACTTATGCCACGAGTTTCAGGTACAAAAAATATAACAAATAATATACCAATTACGCATATTACTGCATAAAGCCACAAGGTGCCGTACATACTGATTAAGGCTATTACGTTGTCAAATGATTTTGTGACGATAAATGTGCACGCCCAGTTGAAGCCGGTCGCTAAAGATGCCGCTGTGCCACGTATCCTAGATGGCAGAATTTCACCCAACATCAACCATGGAATTGGTCCAAATCCAATAGAGAATCCTAAGACGTATATGATTAGACACGCCAGTGGCAACCATCCGTAACTACTGACATCGGACTTTACGACTTCTCTGATGTAAAAGTACGCACCGAGAGCTACCAGGGTTATGATCATAGAAACTAATGAAATGTACAGTAACATTTTTCTTCCTAGCCGATCTATTATAGAAGTAGCGATGAAAGTTGATATAAAATTAACAATTCCGATGATGACGCTACATAAATTTTCATCAACAGAACTTCCAGCCATTTTAAATATTTTGGCGGCGTAAAATATCACAGCGTTGATACCACTCAGTTGTTGGAATAACATCAGGCCTAAAGATATCAAAACAGCTGGGAGGCATTTCCTAGAAAATAATTGTCTAAACGCGTTACCACCAGCCACAAGGTCTGATTCGGCTTGAGATTGAGTGAGTTCACCCATTTCTTTTTCAGTATTCACATTTCTTCCTCTTAACCATTGTAAAGCTTTTTGGGCATCTTGATGTCGGCCTTTAGTGATGTACCATCTAGGCGTCTCGGGAGACACAAGCATCAATAAAAAGAAAGGTACCGGAAGTGCTGCACCGACAAAAGCAAGATTTGACCAGTTAAGATAAGTTCCCGCTAAATATGCTAGAAGTATTCCTGTATTACCAAATGCTGTTGGTAATAATCCTAGTGCTCCACGCACTTCTGGTTGTATAGTCTCACCGACGTAAACAGGGAAAGCAAGACTCACTACGCCCACGCACATTCCACATAAAACTCTTCCAATAAATATCATAACAACATTAACTGCATTTCCAATAAGCATCCATCCGAAGAAGAATGGTATCGCTGTGCCCATAATTGTTGCTTTTCGTCCAAAATATTCTATTAGAGGACCTCCAATAATACCACCTACAAGAGCAGCCAAAGGCATGAGACCACCAATCCAGCTATTCTGTAATAATAAAAACGGATAATTAAGTTTTGATTTGAAAAATTTACGCATTTTGGGTTGCTTTTAAATATCCGCATTAAAGACAGCGAATAGATAAGTATATATTACTCCCTTTTTTATTAAATATATAATGATTACACGGCTATATTTTTAATATATATTAAGCAAGTCATAAAAAACATCCAATGATTATTGTAACAACAATAACATTTAAAACCCATAAGGCCCAACTGCCATTAAGTTTAGTAGGTAGGTTCTAAGTGATGTTCTTACCTCTTCGTCTGTGATGCTCAAGGTTTGATTCATGCTGGGTAGAGCTGGTGATGTATAACCGGTCGAAAATCCTACCATCAGAGAACCCATTGATACAGCGAATGCTGCGTAGATCTGCAAAAAAAAGTATTTAAATATTAATTTTACAAAAATACTATTTATAATTACATACCTACAATACCTGAGGCCCTTTCATATTTGACATTGTTTTATTTAGTTACTTTAGAAATATATATAGTAAGTAACATGATCCTAACCCGGCAAGTTCTGAAGTTAAGCAAGCTCGAATTGAGCTTTTATGTAAGCAGTATACCTAAAGTAAACAGAATTATTTTATTTGTGGTTTCACTAACCTAACCTTAAAACCTAGCCCTGAAACAAACAAAGCAATTACATCGAACAGTTTCTTACTCAATGCCGCCTTTGCAAGTCTTAATAAGTGAATATAAGAAAATACCGTTCTTTTCTCATTTGACTTAAAAAAGTTTTTTTTTAGATTCAAAAATATATATTCTATAATTAATTATATATTATTTTTAAGTTACTACAATGAACGCTTTATATATTATATTATGTTTTAATAGATTATATATGCATAATTTATATTTTAATTTGAACTGCTTAGAAACATTTTGAATTAAATATCATGAGATGAAATACACTTGCGTATTGTTGTAATGATAGACGCTTCGAATTTTTGTTGTGTGTGAAAGAAGAAAATTATGTACCAATTATATGAAATGAAATTACCCATTTAAAAGAAGAAAAAAACTGTCACTGACCTGTGTCCATAAAAACAGCCTTTGTGTCGTTGGTCCATAAGGTTGAGCATCTCCATTAACTGCATAATCAGTTTTGACTTTGATACTATCTTTGCTTAATTGTTTCACGAACGGTACGGAATTGCGCAAATTTTCCTCTTTAGCACTTTTTATCTCCATTTCCATTTTGTATTTGAATTCGTTTCCCAGACTAATTTGACGTAGTTGTTGAAAATGGCGACGGGTCTTTTCAAAGGAATCCTGCTCGTCTTCACTGCTGCTTTCTGTAGAAGCGACTTCAGGTATTGCTGCGTAGTTTGGAACCAGAGTCCCTTGAGACCCGCAGGATGTTGCTAGAGAGGTACAAGTCGTTGATGCTGACAACGTTGCCCGCGAGGGAACTCTGGCATATTTTGGCCCACGAGAACGGTATAAGCGTTCCTCGTCTTGTTGGCCACGACGGCCTTGTTCGGTCCCGCCCTGCGAAAGGAAAACATTGAGTTACAATTACTGTTATTATTTTAAACATAACTTATTTAAAAGCTATACGGATATAAACTCACAAGAACTCAACAATACTCTTTGGGCAATATCAAATGTGTAACTTAACAATCAATACTGTAGGTGGCATCCGCAAACAACTCCCATTTATTATGTTCACTATCTTATGTGCGTAAGACAGTAATAACGATAAGAGTTATGACCTCGTGGAGTCTCGGGTCAGATAGAGAAAACATATGCTTATTGACCACTTAAGTGTGCATATGCCTTAAGCATGTTTTAGATAACCCACTGGTACATTTAGAGACCACCCTGACCCTATCACCTTTTTAGATGTTAATGAAATATAACAATGACTATCTATCTTTACCTATACAGTGCAAACAGTGGCTAGCCACACACTGAGGTAAAAATAATAAATTCTTTATATGTTCCTTTGATATTATCAGGCACATGTCAAAACGTTGACTTATAATGGTTCTTGTCACCAATTTAGCGTAAACAATTTCTTCAAATGTTTTATCGTTACAATAATAAGAAAAACCTACCATAAGGCCAATCGTGGCGCAGGGGCACAATGTGTGACTGTTATTGTGACTATATGTATATTTATTTTAATTAATATTTCCATTTCTTCGCCCTGGTGTCCAGGCAAACAGCTGCGTTGGTTTCCGCCACTTAACAGGCAAGACCTCCAAAATTCGACGGAAAGTGGGGAACGGAGTGTCTTAGCACTAAGTTCCCTCTGCCTAGCCTGCTGTATGTGGGATATAGCGTAAAGCTGATTTTTCAATGAGAAACATAATATTTTAGTTTCAGAAATATATTTTTCTTTGTATTTCGACTTGCATGATTTTGCTAGACCTGTATACTCGTGTTAATGAGACCATTCTAACAAACATTTGAATTTACATAAAAAATTTGCATGTGCAATATATTTTATGAAATACATTCTTCTTCTCGACTTCTTTAAGATATGACATTAGGTTTTTTTTTAAATGTCATATTGCATTGGGTCAGATTACTATTAAATATTGTTATCTAAATATGTTCAAATAATATTTATTTGGCTTAATTTATTTAACTTATGATTCAATTCAATGTAAATATTGTTGTGAATAATAATTATAATATATTTTAATATTTAATAAATTTTCCTTAATTTGATTTCCTAATGATGATACTTAACTGTATTTATCGAGACTAAGAGCAATGCTGTTGAACCTTTACACATAGGGTCAGTAAAAGTACGAGTAGGTATCACATGTTTTTCTTGACATGATGCTGTCTAGTGATCAATAAAATATCAAGGTCGAAGCTAAAATCCTTAATAGATAAATCACAGAGCAAACATTTAATATTAGAGCAGAAGAATTTGACAAAAGCTTAATAACATTCACCAACGTTAACAACAATTAAATTTGGAAAAAATATATATTTTTTTCCAAATTGTGCTTGATTTTGCGTATATTAATATTAAAACGAATATTAATTAACCTACACAAGTTTCTTTATATTTTAGTATAATTTTTACTTTATATAAAATATTTTTATATTTTATATAGAGAAACTTGTGTAGGTGTCATTAAAACATCAATTTCCATCGATAAAGCATTTAATTATATCGATTCATATGGCATATCGCGGAATGTAAATTTTTAAATATAATTTTTTGTATGTAAATGTTTAAATTATTTAATGCAACTATTTAAGTTTAGAGCCATCTAGTGTAGTCTGAAATAAAACTGAAATCTACCAAGCTAAGGTTTGTCTGTAATAACTTAATGCCGTTGTAGTTTCTTATTTCCCGATAGAGAGCGCTAGTTGCAATTTAAAGGTTTTTATTGCCTTATTTAATAAAATTATTTTATAAGCAATTTGTCCATTTATTCACATTATGTAACTAAAAATTATGTAGAATATTTAAAATAACCATGCTATTTATTTAGTTTTTTAATATAGAGTAAAGATAGTTTTTTTTTTCTGAATATTATCGCTTACTAGGTGACATTTCATTTATAAGGTTTGTAACCTTGATTTTTGTTTTTGTACTATTTGCATTTGATGCATATATTACCATGAAATAAAATATTATAAACTACTTTCAATAAATGGACTTACAAGGTTATTTCAAGTTTGCCTTTTAAAGTGAAAATAATTAGATATTCATAATACTGGTATTATAAAATAATTAGGAATAATTTTTAAATAACTTTATCAATATTATTTGGGAGTTGAGACTGAGCCTTTGTTAATATTCGTTACCGGGCAAAGGCAGGAATCGACCGCCGCCAGTTAAGATGACACGAAATCAGTGTGCGCTACGGAACAGCGCACATAATTTTCCAGAGCTTTCTGTCACATTTATACTTCACGCCAGTACATTTTATTTTATGAAAATTAATGTAAAATTTTATTTCTGGAAAAATCATCTTTCCATATAATTTTATGGAAACGCAAAAAATATTTTTTGCAGTCTTTATAAAAGTATAAACAAAATTATGATTTTCATTACGACTTACCATTTCAGTGGAAAGCTGTTTTAGGTATCCCATTATCTTCCCCACTGCATTGGGGTTATTCTTATTGAAGCTCATCTTGATAAATTTAACACTTCAATTGATAAAATGTCAATAAACGTCCCGAGACGCTGTACAAAAGTTTTTTCAGCACTAGTCTCTTATCTTTATTTCACGTAAAACAGACACATCACTGATCGGAAACTATACCATTTGCAATATATTTTATTTTAAAAAAAGATTACGACAAGCGGTTTTACTTTGGCGTTATATATTATTATAAAATAAATAAATTTTTATCCATGAACCGAAATATTAAACAAGTCCAATTGTTTTCATTCAAAATATATTTCGCGCCTCTATCCTTCAAGGGTGCACAACATTCGGTAAGTTAGATACAAAAATGTCGGTACCGCGGCACTTTATTCTTCAGAGTTCAAGTTATCTATTGAAACTTGCAGATGGCAGCGCAGACATTTATAGAAGGCTGGTGGCGTTGGTGTCGGCTGCCGCTTCCCTTGCCCCGCTCACTCCCCTCCCCATCCCCCACGCGTCGTGTAACTGCTTTCAGTGTGGGTGAAGCGTTTTCAGTGTGTGTGCACTCACTCACGTATACGCCGAAGCCTGAGCCTGAATTGCTTTGATAAGTTACACTTGAAATTAGGATACCAAAAAACTATAAAAATTCTAATAAGTTATTATCGCTGTGATTGGATGCTATATTGTTATATTATGTAGGTACTGTAAGCATCGACTCACAACAACACTTGCTAGTTGCTTGTCTGTGTGGAATTTTACAACTTCAGTTTAAGTAAAAATTAACATATTGTTTTAAAATTTTTTTGTATAAATCTATTGCAGTTCGTATGTTATAAAGAGAAGCTAGTTGTAGAGAGAGTAATAGATACATCCTGAAACAGAAAAAGTTAGTAAATGCTTTCGTTCATTAATTGAATCAACAACCATCGCGTGCTGTAAGTCACGTCGTAAGTGAGTATACCACGACGGCATTTGTTTTTAATTTTAATTGATAGTTGTGCTAAATTGTTTTTTATATTCAAATACATTTATAGTTAATTTAAGGAAAATATTGTTGCTTGTACGTAGGTACGTATGTACCTATAATAAACATTGATTTCAAATAGAAAATAAACTTTAAATCAAAATTTTAACATATTAATTGAAATAAAAATGTATTTACTGTATTATAAAAATATAATTAAAGTAGTTAATAGTTTTAAAATATTGTGTTATTAATTGTTTATTACTGTGTATTTGCATTGCACAGTTCCATTATGTTGTAACGTAAATAATTATATGCTAAAATTGCCTTTAGATTAAAAAAGCAGCTTCATGTTTTTTTTTCGAAAAGCAGAGTAAATAGAGAAAATCTAGCTTGAAACATTCCGTTCCTTGCTTTCTGCCTAATTTTCAAAACGTTGCTTGTTAAGTGGCAGAACTACTAGAGTAGAGCAGTGTAACATATTTTCAATAATGGAAAATCATATAAGAATGGAGAAGCTAAATGATAAATTACTATTTTCCTTTGTATGTCAAATCTGCAAAAGATTAAGATTCTTGACATCGGTTCCTTTTATTATTATTGCACGAATTACGTACATATGTTAAACGTACATACACATGTACATTCTTGACACGGGAAAATGTGATTTATTGTGGATACAAATAATTTTACGGTTTCTTTTTCAGTTTAACAACATTTTTAACCCCGGCTTTATTGGCTTAGATTTCGACCCCAAATGATATTTTTTTGCAATTAACTCTGTTCACAATTTTACATGCGCTACTACGAATACTTGGGTCGAAACTTACCCAACATATATATATACACACACATACTACCATGTCAAATAATACAGAGTGCTTGTCATACGAGGGCTAAGCCTAAGTATATTATGTATCAGTATGTTTTAATTTTGCTTTGAATCACTAATTGTAAAAATCAGTAAAACCACTTGTTCAAATGAAAAGGCTTATAGCTACCATAATTATATTCTGAAGTCATGAGTAAATATTATAACAATTTTTAATATAATAAATATAAATTATTAATTGATGTTAGATAGATAGCATTTTTCTATTAATCATTAATCGGCATGTAATTTTACAACAGCCATTTTTAAATGCATATTATTATACTATATTTGATAAGTGGGCGCGTCTCTACGTCATATGCGTACACGTCATAGTCGGGAGTTGTTTTTCTTAAGACCGAGAAGTCTGGTCTTTCCTGTTGGTATTATTTGCTACATTTAACTTTTAATATGTTTTGTTTCATTTTAACGACATTTGTATTCTAAAAACATTAATATTTTGTGATAAATCATATATTAAAAGCCTCTACATTAAGCTTGATAATCTATAAGGTGATGGTAAGTCATATTATATACTTAAAATATATGCAAATACAAATACTACTGCTGTAGCATTTCCTACACTTTTTTGTATTATCAGGAAGAGAATACAAGGGAGAATCATAATTAAATATACTTCTCTAAGATGCAACGCTCGTGACTGTCTTCCTACTGCGACGCGACGGACGTTAAGTATTTATTGTTACATAAATCGATAATAAGGAAATTGTACAATTGTTTATATCATATATTTGTTTAAAAAAATGTTAAAGAACTCCGCTTAATATAAAAAGTATCCAATATGAGCCTTTGTATCCTTTTTTTTATTTTAGTTAGAACCTTGCGTCTTTTCGTTGAAAATAGTCATGCGGTGCGTGCACACAGTCACGTTCACTAGACGCATAGGGATGCAAGCAATACGAAAAAATGACTGCGTTAACCTGCCCCACCTACTATTGCTAAATAAGGCTTACCTTTAACATGCTTAAACGTCGGTGTGTCATAAATTTGATATAAAATAGTTGTTTCTTAAAGATTTCTTAAAGAGATCGCCGTTGAATATCTTTAAGTGTTTTTTAAAGTGAATAAATTCTATTCTATTCTAATTCTTAGATCCTTGTTGTGTGCAACGTCGATTGCTTGAACATTTAACGCAATGTCATTTTTCAATAGGAAATGCAGAACAAAATTTACCTAGAACCTTACGGCTTTACTGTTTCTTTTGTCGTAGTTTGTATATATTCTAAATTTCTTTTATGTGCAATAAAGTGATACGATTGCTGCTTATTTGTACTTCTCTGTGAATATTTATGGACACGTCCGTTTGTTGCGTCACGAGTGACTGGCATTGGCAAAGCCGTCGAAACAGAAAACACACACGCATACTTACCAGGCATGCATTCACTGACACACACCACACACACATGCAGATTCAAGAAGCCAGTGGAATATTACTAGCGTCTGCAGACGGGCCTCGTCGGCTTTCTCGAACGTTCTCCCATGTGATGTTCCTGATATGCCATCATAAATAAAACGATTAGGTTAGATACGTGACAGGTTTTTTGTGGCGTTTCGATCGATGACACAAAACGTAGACAAAAAACTACGGATTGGGAACTTAATAATTGATCCTCATAGAGCTTTTGAGGTATATGATAAGATTTTTATTTTTGGCGTTTCATTGTGCATGTAACAAATTTGCGGAAAGGAAAATTACTTAAGATGAATTTCAAAAATGAAATTGTCACATTTGTGGTTTATTTCCGAGACGCTGCGATAAAAGATAATTTATTATCATATTAGTATACAGATACTTGTGTGTCACGCGTCTCGCTTATACGGGAGTGTCTTATCTTATCAGTTAACAATAGATAATAAACTGATTAAAAATTTCCACCAGTGCAATGAAAGTTACAACATTGCTTTTACCTTAAAAATGTTTTCCATAAGACGTTTTACAATAATGAAGGAGATAAAAAAATTAAGATATATTTAAGCTTTGTCAGTCAGATATAATATAATAAAAATAAAAGTTAATTACTTTAACGTTTGTTGACTTGAAATTCAATTAACAAAGTATTTTAAACAATACAAAAAATGACACTGATAGAAAATATTAAACTGTATTTAAATATATACAAGCTTATTATTATACGCTAACATCACCTTTGCTAATATCACTTGAAGTCGTAAATCTCAATACTTTAATTCCTTTGATATCATGTTATTACTATTATTATCGTTGTTATGAGGCGCAGTAGCACCAGCGTGCGGCTCTAAATGCGATGTTCGTGGGATCGATTACCACTCGAGAAATAAAATATTTAATATTTACATTTCCTCGCTCTAGTAACGAGTTCGTAACGTTGAGTTCCACCACTCAGTTCAGCCTCAAGAATTCGGCGCAAACTCAGTGTCTTAACATTAGGTTGAAGGCGTGAAGCGAACACGAGTGATGAAATACATGCACAAACACGCGTGATTAAAAATGGGTCTTTGCTATAAAAAATAACATATCTGAATAGCAAATTTATTTAAAGTGACCTTTTGTAAAATCATTTGTGTGTGTACTTAAAGGAGTTATATTTCTTTGGCGTAACTAGATAATGTTTCAAGATTTTTTTTATCCATCGCGTTATTCTATAATTGTAGAGAAAATGACATTAATAATAGAAAAGAAAGGTATTTAATACAGTTTTATTGTAAGGCATTATCTAATTAAATATTTTTTATTTAAATATCATTTGAGGCCAGTCGTGGCGTAGGAGCACAAGTTTGTGACTGCAAACGCGACTGGCTGTGAGTTTGATCCCCAATTGAGAAAAATTAAATGTAAGATATCGAATTTCATGTCGGTTTTTCGTGACGATGTGCGCTGTTTTGCTGTAAAACTTGCAAAATATTTTTCTTTTATAAATATTTTAATTAACTACAATAAATTATTATAATATTTGATATGCATGATATTAGGGTCTATGGTAAACGTGGTAAAAAAAAGTTAGTACATAAAACATAATATTAGACCTAAAAATATTTTACACGTAAGTTACTGTACTAGTACTAATACTAGTACTTATAACGTACCAATTTATGATAGTACCTACGTACGTAATGTCTTAATAATTTAGTATAAATATGTAAACTTTTTACTATTATTCAATAATTATTATAAAACAAATATAACATAAACAATATAGTAAAACCAAAATGAAATAGAATTAGATCCTTACCACATCAGATTAAATTTAACTACTTATATGTAATTCTCTTAAGAAAAAATAATATTCAATCTTAGATTGAAAAGTTCAAACACACCATTCAAATGTGCTTATTTTAACATAAGTTTACTTAACATAAGTCAGTTTTACGTTTATTTATTTAGGTACCTACATACTGAATTTAACGCTTACACAGCTGTCCGCTCGGTCAAGGCTTATTTTTATAAGCAGTCACTGAATCTAAGGACGTGCTACACGTCTTAATGTTTTAAATATTATGAACTTTTATTGTTTTGATTATATTATACAAATCAAAACATGAAAAGTTATTA
The DNA here is from genome assembly GCA_917862395.2 of Heliconius sara. NCBI lineage: Eukaryota > Metazoa > Arthropoda > Insecta > Lepidoptera > Nymphalidae > Heliconius > Heliconius sara. The sequence goes on along the minus strand of OU860789.1, from coordinate 15,659,124 downwards.
GTTATTATAAATACAGTTGTATGTAAGTCATATTTCAATATTATTTGTGTCTGGGAAAGAATATGAAGTAGATATTGCAATAAAGATTCTTTTTTAAAATGAATTCAACTGCAAGTGTTTAGGTGAAGTACCTGTATGTTTGTTCATTATTTATTTTATGTCTTGAGATATTGTAAAAGAAAAACAGCTTTCTATTAAAATTAATTTAACTTTTATTTCTATGATGATTATAATGCTTGTAAAGCAAATTTAAATTTTGCTAAACAATAAACCAGTTTTGCGGAAATGTAAACGAAACCACAAACAAGCAATAATGATACAAAAATGTAGAGAACTGTGTTTTTGGTGTCTCTTCTCTTTATCCACTAGATTCTCTTTACCCACTACGTTAATTTTGTTGTAAAAATTATACATAATATAGTATAAATTTTTTTGGATTGATTACGAAAACGACGCAGTGTGATAAATACTGTTAAATAATTTTAACAGCGTCCTATCTCTATTTAATAAACAGCGTAAAAGCTCACTAAATTTTCGTATATTTTCTTGACTTTAACATCTTGAAGTACCTTACCGTTTACAAAACTAAATAGAGTGGATTGACTTATTATATAAGAATTTTTCTTGTGTATTTAATTTATATTTTCATTTTTTGCTCTGATTTCGAGGCGAAGCGTTGAGTTCCGCCACTCAACACGTAATGCCTCCCGAATTCAGCGAAAAGTGGGGAACGGAGTTGCTTAACACTGGGTTACTTATGCATAATTAAAAAAAATAAAGTTTGACGAACAACATGTAAATTATTTTGTTGGTTTTTCTCCTCCACGTCAAAGTTTAAGATCTATTAGCTATTTGCTATTGTCTTTTTATCGCGTCGTCGTTTTAACGTTAAATGTAAAATAACATCTCGAATACGCAGTACGTACATTATAGTACGTACATTATTATATGTATATGTAAATATTTATTGTGTACAAACAAACTTGTTCCACTTGTGCGCATTACGGATAGCATATAATATGCATAAATAACAATAATTAAATTATTAAAATTAAGTGTTAACTACGCTGTCTCTTTACTAATCTCGTAAGACTACATCTAAGTACACGAAGTAAACACCTGATCATAATATCAAAATAATAAATGCTACTATTGTTTATATTTAAATTTTTTTTAAATTGTATGGCAATTATTTTTGATATACTTCGATTTTTATAATTTCCTTATATATCGATAAGGTAGTATGATAAGGATGCCTCGTAACGTTTGTATTTACTTTATCATACTTGATCATACATAACATATTGTTTCACAAAACATTTTGTGATAAGACGACAATTTTTATTTTCACCTATCATAACTTCAAGCCAATGTACCGACTTGAATAAAAAAATAATTTACTTCTACGTAGAATTATTTAGATTGTTACGTAACAATCTAAATAATTAAATAATTGATTTAGATAAATATTGATATCAAGATTAAGATTTTTTTTGTACACATCCGTGTTTTGATAACTAATTTGCATAAGAAAGCGTAACATAACTACTAATTATATATATTATAACAATTGAATAAATCACTTATAATAGGTAGACCGAGGCGAATCGGATCAATGGGTGAATCGGATCAATATAATAACTTCGTTAATATTTGAAATAACGTAAGAAACTTAATGTATGGAAGAATTAATTCACGGAACTTGAAAACATTAAACCAAAAATCAATAGAGAAGTCGGAAAGGCTTGTCAAGATTAGTTCCTTATGATTCGATTCAGTTCCGTAAATGGAAGAATAATGCTATGAAAATATGCCGACATAATTATGTGTTATTTGTGTGTTAGTCGTTAATATTGATATCATTAATTATTATTTCAACTTTATTGATTATTGCAACAAATAAAAATTGAATTTAATATATGCTCGATCCTATTCGCCCCATTAAGTTTTTATACGTAACTAGATTGTTAATGAGTACTATTTAGCCAATAAAAGCTTTATACAATATGATTTAGTATGATTTACATATTCTCAAAAAATATCCAATTCGCCTCAGTCTAACCTATATTATATATCGCAGGCTTACTTTAAAAAAATGTATTTAAGGCCATTACTTCAAACTATAGATAAATGTATGATTTACCTTTATATTGTCGAAATTTTTACTTAATTCGGTCGTATAGTTTTTTATTTATAAATCACAAAAACCAAAATTAACAGATTTATAATATATTTATATATGTGTAATTTTTTTTAACAAAACATTTTTTGTTAAGAAATTTGTTAAATTTTTTTAATGGCCTGATTTTGCGAAGAAGAACGCAAAATAATTGTATCACGCACCAGCGGGTAGGGCTGTTTGACCTTGCTATGGCAAATGGATTGTCTTAATTGGTTGAGACGCGTACGTGATTCCCGGACGTGGATGACCAAAATGCCCCCTTATTAGACTTTCTGCTGACTTTACATCCGGAACAGGACCAGATTATCGTCGATGCCCCTTTGAGGTCCTCAGACCACTGTCCGCTACGGAGTTTCGTGTCCATCAGAAAGTCTTATAAGAAGGCATTGTAGTTGTCCACGTCCAAGAGTTGCGTACTCCATCAATAGCGACAATCCATTTGCCATAACATTGTGTGTTCTATTGTGTAGCCGGGGTATTGAAGATATCCTAATATTAATACTAGAAATAGGCTTAAACTTAGTGCACTTGTAATTCGATTGCATCGAATCTGTAATTCATTTATGAGACAATTTGTGCGCTTTCACAATAGGATAGTGATATTATAAGTTGTAAAATATTAAAGAGAAGATGTGATAAAGAGCTTCTCTTGAATATGTTACGATTGAGATAACTTCATTTGTACATAATATGTACTTGTATCTTATACAAACAGCTCTCAATAAGCACTTCGGTATTATAGACACAGTAAATTTGCTTTGTTATATTATTTGTAAAGTAGTTTTGAATATTTCTTATGTTTATACTTTGTTATAGAGACGAGCCATATGTATGTAAATGAAATTAGCAATTGGACCGGGAATTTCAAAATGGCGATCCAAACTTAGGGATTTCAAATAAAATTTATCATACTACTAAAATAGCATTAATATTTAAATATTCTAACTATAAATTGTAAAAATTTCCATGACAGGTAGCTCACTACTTACAGTAGTAGAATTATACAAATCGTGTCGCAGTTGCAAGTTGCATAACTTACAACATGATGCGGTTGCTTAAAATATAAAATGAATGGTCCAACAAGATAAAATATATTCTATTCCATACAAATAATTGTTATTTGTTTTATTGAGTTTTAGTTTAGGTTGAAAGTTGGTCAAATAACTTAAAATGTGAATTTTTGAAGTGATAAGTTTATTTATAACCATGATTAACTCTATTCGCCATATTATCTAAGCAAGGAAACAGAATATTACCTAGAAAGAGTTGTTACACGAATTCTTAGTCTTTAGTTTAAAAATAGAATAGATATAATAAAAAATGTATCCTCGTATTTAATCTATCTATTTTAATTCTGTACCCGCATGCTTACTAAGTATACGGGCGATTAAAAGTAATTTTAGTTTTGAAGGTTGGGTTAGCGTCTATCTCCAGGTTAGAGGTCTGCAACGCACCTCCTCCTCTTTTCGTGTGGCACGGGCTCGTGCGCGGTGGTGCTCTTTTATCATCACGCTCGTTTCCCTTGTCTTTCCCAAAAATAAACTTTATCGGATATTGTCTATGAGCCATAATAAATTCAGTCTTACTTCGCAGCATTGGGAGCTTTAAATATATTATTTTCGAACATCTCAAATAAGCGCATATTAAAACAAATATGATGAAGTTTTTTTATATTGCACATTTATTTACAGTATGATCTGACTTTTTGATGTGTCCAAATAATATATGTAAATCTGAAAAAATAGTAATAGCATAGAAATCTATAATTTTTAAAACTTGCTTGTTTGTTCTTTTTTTTTTTTTATAGAAAAGACACGGCAAACGAGCGTGCGGGTCAACTGATGGTAAGTGATTACCGCCGCCCACGACCCCATGCAACCCCAGAGGAGTTACAGGTGCGTTGCCGGCCTTTAAGATGGGTTGGGCGCCGGGGCCCGGCATTACCTGATGCGAAACGCTGTGGCATAAAGCCACTACTTCACGCCGGTTTTAAATGCCGGGGGTGGTAATGATCCGGTCGAGTCTGCCCATGCGTGTTGCCATTGCTGGCAACGTGACTCTACCACACGTACTTTAGTCGCCTCTTACAACACCACCAGTACCAGGATGATCCTATTCTAGGCCGGGATCACACGGCACAAATCTTCGGTATACAAGACAAATTTGAAGCTAATATTTTTGTACTGAATCTACCAGATCTAGTACCAGATTTAGAACTTTAACAAAAGTTGTTGAGTGGTGCATTTGCCATTGACTAACTTGATTGATTCTTGCACAGTAATAGCAGTATATTTTCGAGTGACCATTTCAATGTCAACGTCCTCGCAAACGTTGCTAGCGGTAACTACTTAACTAGTTTGCAGTATACTTCAGAGAGTAATCTATATGAAAATAAACATGGTTACACAAAAATGCATCAGCACGAATTATTCATATGAATAGATTAACGCAATGTTGATGATTGGCACTAAACTTAAAAAATAAACAGAAAGATTACGTAATAACATTCTTAAGTTGTAATCAAGAAATCTATAATTATTTATGTATAAACATATTTATGATAATGCTACTTAATAAGGTAACAAACGTAATATGTGCCTGCTATTGCGTATAGCATTATTTATTACTTAGACTAACTATACAATTATAAATTCAAACATTACTATTATATACTCTATTTTAAAATTCAATGTTGTTAATATATTTTTCTTAACCCGAATACTGTGTTGATTTTCCTGCGGAAGTGGAATGTTTAGATATAAAAACTTCTTTAAACTTCCTGCGTAATTTACATAATATAATATTAAAACGTCAGTAAAATACGGTGTCGTTACGATCTGATGCGAGCAATAAATATTTATGTTTCGAAGTCAATGCAAAAATTTTTGTTTTCTTTGTAAGTTCATATCAATTTTTTTTTGTTCACAGATGCTTGTCTACGTTGCCAGGGTGAGAGCAAGAAGGACTCTTACGGCAAGCAAGACTGCGTAGTTGTGTGGGGTGAATGCAACCACAGCTTCCATTTTTGCTGTATGTCCCTTTGGGTTAAACAGAATAATCGATGCCCATTGTGCCAGCAAGAGTGGTCTATTCAACGAATGGGCAAATAATATGTATTTTATAATTCTGCTAGCTTTATAGGTATTGGGATTTCATATTATTATTATAAAATGTGATGTTATACATTTTTTGTCTCAACTTCATTTAAAGTGTCATTAAAGGAAAATAAAGTAACATTATTAAAATATAAGTCACGTTTCATTAACATATGTTGTTTTTTGAGATACCTAGGTATATTTCTCACTGCCAACCAAAAGTGACTTCGCCCGCTTAAAGTTGTAGCCAAATTTTACTAAATCTTAACATAAATTGTAGCCTAAGTGCTATAATGTTGTTATAAAATATTTCATAGAAACAGAAGCAAAGCTTTTAATCAAAATTTTAAGTAAATCAGTTTAGTATTTTCGGAGATAAGAGTGATCATACATACAGAAATTGTTACTGTAACAAAATATTTTTACTATTTTATTATATGTATAGATAATGCTAGTGTTAGTTATTTTAACCCCTGTTTGTGTGGTATCCTCCATCCTCTTCCCCTCTTGTCCGAGTCAGGCCGTGCTTTGCCACGGTCTATGGGGCTCGTCCATGCTTTTTGCTGTAGTCGCTCAATTTACTCCCGCAATTTCTATAATGTCATCAGCTCACCTTCTTGTTGGCCTACCTTTCTGTTTCCTATGATGGGGGAGGTGGAGCCGGGTGGTCAGTGCCCACCTCGGAATAATCCGGTGAATCCCCTCCTAGTTGTATGGCTTCGTTAGTTATGCCATCGGAATCTAGGCTTCTATCTGATTTAAGTTGTTTTATTTGATTATAGACTTCATGTTCTTCTATCTTTTTTATTATACGAATGTTATTTGCATTGGTTGTGTGCTCATTAGGTTTGCCTACATTGTCTTTTCTTCTGTATAAGTCCTGGTAAAATTTTGTCTCTAATTCTATGATATCATTTCTTGATTTTTCTTTACTATAGTATTGTAGTTTCTGAATCCAATCTTTGTTTAAATGTTTTAATGCTTTCTTTGTGCTCTTATATTTCTTTGAAAAAAAATGTTAATTATATTTTTTCTATATTACTGCTTTAATTGATTTATTAACTTTTTTATATATTTTGCTTATTTCTTTCTTTACATTCTTATCTTTATTTTTTATATTCGCTAGTTCAGACTGTATCACTAAATACTCAGTATTGTTTTTTCTTAGCGACATTATTCTTGCATGAAAGGCTGAAATTTATAGTTTCTTTTAGTATGCCATAACAGGATTGGACATATGTAGCTTCTATTGTAATTTTGATGAGACGATGTTGAATAAGATACGGCTTAGGTCTTCTTTTGATACATGATACACCTGTTGGTAGACTCCTAAAGTTTTTTAGCTTTTTTTGGCGATTTACAACCAAAGTTGCCCTGAGTAGCCTATGGTCCGTTGCAAATTTTACGTTATTAATGACTTCATAGTGGTAAACTACAATTGGGCTGTTTATCTTTATAAAATCGATTTCATTTCTAGTATTGTGGTCCGGTGACATCCATGTCCATCTTCTGCTTGGTCCTTTTTTGAAGAAAATATTGATAATTAATAGCTTATTTTAGTAGGCATAACTTATTCCCTTTCATTTCGTGAACCATATCGATAATTTCCCATAACAAGATTTTCTTTCATACTAGATTGGAACCTAGTGTTAAGACACTCCGTTCTCTACTTCCCGCCGAGTTCTGGAGGCATTGCGTGCAGTGTGGCGGAACTCAACGCCGCGCTTTATTCACTTTCTCAAATGGGGATAGAACCCACAACCACATGATTTTACAGTCACATTTTTGTGACTGTAAAAGCGCCCCCGCGCCAAGACCGGCCTTAACTTGCACATTTATAATATTAATTAATAAGTTATTAAAAATAGTAGGATAGGAATAGTATAGTTTTTGTTTTGCTACATTGTAATTATAAACATATCAGTAGACAAGGAAATAAATCATCATCATTAAATCATGCCCTATCTGATTTTATTCCAAACGGTTTTGTTCGTTTATTCCAAACGAGTTTGTTTTCGAAAATGCGAAATATAAATTAAAACCATGTGTAGGTAATTAATATCTACACACATTTCAACTGTGTTACAATTTATATATATTTTTTGCTTATTACTAATAATGCTATTTTTAAAAAATAATAGCTGGTTTTCTATGGTTCTCTAAGAGTAAACCGAGAAATAACCCGTAAATTTCATTGTGAACCGAATACTGTTCTTCATAGCGATCGCCGTTCGAGGCGTGAATGTCGATTCTCGCACGATACTATTAATAACAAGTTTATTATTACACGTGGCGTGCAGTATCGAAGTGCAACTTTCAGTTTAATTCTGGATTGTTAATTTAATGTTAATAAAAAAAAATATATATAAATAATATAATAAAAAATATGTTGAGATATTTTTTCTTTTTTTTTCTTTTTGCATTTTATGAAAGCACAACTACTAACTACAGTAGTGCTTATATGAGGGTCAAGAAAATTTAATTAATAAATGAATATACCTAATCATCATCTCATCATCAATCATCAGCATCAATAAAATCAATCTATATTACACTTAAGGGTAGATTTATCTATCGCGTAAAGCGTCGTGATGTATGGATCATTGCGGTATAGTATTGTAACTGTTATTAAGTATTATATAGCATAAAATATATAAGGTTTGTATTATACATACATATTTTGATATTTCGTATATGTAAGCATTTAACTTACGTGAAAATCTTTTACAGCTTTTTAGGGTACGTATGTACTATGACCACTGCTCATATACTTATACTATGCACAAGATACTTTCTATCCTGAAAATGAAATCATATTAAAATATATTTTTTTATTATACATAAATATTTTTTGATCCGTGTACCATTTCCAGGTTCACACAAGCGGAACCATAAGAAAAGTTATATATATAATTTATAAAGTGGTTTCATTTGTATTTATGAGTAGATACATACATACATACGTCGAACATCGTGGACTATTGTAATATATGGAAATTATGCTGTTCCGAGTATCGTTCAACATTCCTAAGTAACCGATTAAAGCTTGTTCTAACTTTCTTATTGCTGATAAAATATATAATAAACGACAGAAAGTATTCTTAATATATTGGCCCATCAAAAACACACACTACTCATTAATCACAAGACTTCAAACACCCATACATCACGATTTCACATAATACCTAAATATAGTTTTGCGTCTCCCATGTTTGTGTTCACATAATTGAATGCATGGTAAATGTGTCAACCATTGTCGCGAAACGATGGTGATTTTATATGGAAATTTACAGTTATGTAACACATTTATATTTAGACTTGTTTTATCTAAGCTTCAACAATATTGGAACTTTATCTCAAATATGGTAGTAATTACAAAATTATTATCCGGTAGTCTTTCAGTAAAAAAAGGTTCTTTTTGTAGGAATTGCGTAGAATTCTTTGATAATTCCTTCTTATTTATTCATATAACTCGGCGGAACGTGGGGAACGGAGTGTCTTGGCACTAGGTTCCCCCTGCCCACCCTGCTGTGTGAAGCTGAAGCTGAATGTGCAATATTTTGAGCAAAAAATATGAAAGATGAGGAAGCGGATTTTCTTAAGGATTAGTTAATTCAATTATCCTGGTAGATTGGGGGACTATGTTTTTTTTATCAGATTATCTATTAGGGAAGAATGGGTTGGGAGAATGGGAAATTAGGGGGACATTGGAGTTTGGACCATATTTCCGTATTATAATTCTTGCAATGAATGTTCCTATTTAAATTAATTTTCAAAAATATGGATGCATACAAAAAATGTTAATGTCTCTATGAAAATATGAATACTAATAGAAATCTATTATTAAGTTCAAAGCATTCGTTTCTAGGCTGTGATGAGTGCAACAAAAAAGAAAGTTGGAACAATGTATGGCAATATATGCATATATCTATGCATATAGATAAAAAATGTAACCTATCTGTGCGTCGTGATCGAAGCTATCGATGACGGGGCAAGTGAAGAAGGCCGCTAACGCAGCTAAGTATGCGCTGCACCAGCTGCGCCCTTTTGTCCACTCCCGTCTTCGCGTCAACGTCGCTCTTCGGCACGTCACCCAGGCTCCCTGTTACGTCAGAAACATCACTCCTCACCGTGACTTAAGGATGAAGAGCCTGGAGGAATATATCTACCCACGCGTTCCGCCGCGCCGATACCTCAGACCACCTGCATCTACGCAGCATCGCGCCGTGGCACACGTCCGACGGCTTCCGAAGGATCGTCACCCTCCCCACGATACCGATCCGACTCCTGAGCTGCCACCTTGGTCGCTGGTCGATTAAGCTGGGCCTCCCCCGGGCAACCGAGGATCTCACCCGGCTGAGCTGACTGCCCAGGTGGCATTCCGCTCATCTTCCCCCCTGATACTCCTCTTTCCCCTTTAAGCTCACCCAAGAGACGCACTCATATTAATTGGTGCCGTAAGAAAATCACGGCCAGAGGGCCAACGCCCTGATGCCGTTGCACGGCTCAAGAGCTGGATGTTAGAATCTCCAGTCGTACCTATATGTACCTATACCATCTATCTATCTGTCTATTATTGATATATGAATATTGATGTTTGAAATAGCATGTCGAATGCTTAATATCCAGGAATCTAGATTTATTTGGCAAAAATGCGCAGTGCATTTAATATCTTAATAACAACGTCACTTTAGAATATTAAAATCTACTACAATAACTTGTTTATATTAATTATTATCCCTCGATAATGTGAGTATGGTATCATATACGTACGTAAGTAGGTACTAAATAAATCAACTAGACACTAACTAATTGTGTCACTTATTTTATGACACGAATACTCTAAATCTAATTAAACCATTCACACAATTATCCAGTCACAAAGCGAATAAAAAGTGACTTAAAATGCTAATTATATACCTACTTGACTGTGTGAAACTATTTTGATAAAGAGCGTCATTTTAATTAGGTTGCTTAAAATTAAACTATTGTGTAAGATTCGTTTTCTGACTTTATTCTACCGCATATGGGATGATCTTTAATGTATGCTATCGTATAAATCACACTCGTGGAAATGTTTATTCACCGTACTTACTTAAATGATAATACAACTTAGTAACATCGGTGGCAAGCCCAGGCTCTTCTTTAGGCCCTTCTCAGAAGCCTAACTTCTGTCTCTGCAACACGAAAAGATTTACACTCGCATCACAAAACCATAGAATTGTGAATGGTGATTAAAATGTTTTATCGCATTTACGGTGTGTAAATTCAGAAATTTGGCCAACCTATAAAAATTATATCTTTATGAATAATTTTTAAATATAGTTCGCAATCTCTCAGCTTGTTTCATTATTTACTTTTATTCATGGTTTGTTGTACAAGTGAAATCATCTATGAAATTACGCTATGCTTACAACTATAACATAATTTTTCACATATGTATACTGTTATATTAATATATCTATCGTTGATCATTTTTTTCGACCGAATTTTTGAGACATTTCTTGTTAAGTGACGGAACTCAACGCTTTGTCTTGTTACCAGAGAATCAATCTTACAACCGTCACGTTTATAGTCACGCGCTACGCCACTACGCCACAACGCGACGGCTTCAAATCTTATCTCTCAATATAAATCCCTTAACTGCCATGATTCAAATAGTAAATTCTACATCATACATATACCGACTGTATGTTATCAGTAGATATCACGTTGAAAACATAAATATGGGTTTGTCATCAAACAATGTAAAATTGTGATATCGATAAAATTATATTTTGATCTTTGTGATTATATTTTTTTGAAAAGTCCCATATCATACTCCAAAATAGTTTTATTTTGTTATTTTTTCATACATATGTTAGATACAAACGTACGTACAAGCTAGGCAAAGAGAACTTAGTATTAAAATAGGTGCTTTCTTTTCCACTTCCCACAAATTTCAATGATGCTTATCATCATTTAGATTTTTTTATGATGTTAGATGGTAGACATTTACAAATATTACATGTTAACAAAAAACCGCCTACTTTAATTTCTACTGAATAACCGTATTAACACTAAAAAGAATCATCGGAATCAGTTGACGGGATATTGAGTTATTCGTCCATTTGTCGCCCACATATTTAATGCAAATTAAAACTTATGTGTTTTTCTCATGGATACCATGGTTAGAAATGAACCAAATTAAAATGGGACCAAACGAGACGCATTATTATTTGAATACAAAAAAGAATCAACGAAATCGATTCATTCCGTCGAAAGTTCTGACGTAACAAACAAAAAAAAATACAGTCTAAATGATAACCTTCTTTTCTTATACATATAAGTCGTTTAAAAAGAACTACAAGCACACATGCATATTATTGTAGTATATTAGTAAGAATAAAAATTAACTCAACACAGTAATGCTGTCATGCATTTTTTTACATTCCTGGTAGTAGTAGGTAAGTCTATACAATTTTATGTTTCTAGGAACATGGTTTCTAATTTTAATTTTAGATTGCAACGAACTCTGTTCTATATGTAGGTATTTTTATATTTTTATTGACAGTTATCTTTTAGCTTATTGCTGTATCCCGCACATAGCAGCAGAGGGAACCTAGTTTTAAAACACGTTCCCATTAAGACACTACCGTTCCCCGAATTCTTTAGGCATTGTGTGTTGAGTGCCGTTTTCAGTCGACCGTTTGTATACCTGCTCCACGGCTTAATTAAAAGATATAAAATAACATGTTTTTTATATATTAATCAGTTTATTAACAAATATATATATTTTAAAAAACCTTTCTGTATCTTGAAATTATATATGAAGTACGAAATTAAACAATTAGATAATTATGGTTCTACTTTTATACGTCGCTATTGCAAAAGGACACGACATTAATTATTATTAACCTCGACAACTTAGTCATTATTTTCTATTCATTTTCCTTTTGCTTTTTAATTTACAAAAAATAATACATCATCACACATAAAATCTATTTTAATAAACTTTTTTCCTGCCATAATATATCAATTTTATCGTTAGTTACTAAAACATGACCGGCTGGCTGAATACTTACCGGTTTTGGTTTGACATTTTAAACAATTTATTTTCCTGGTTCTGTGTATTAATAATACCTAGAAATGCAACTAATATTTTCAACTCTGCGGTGTATAATACAGTATACCGTATAGGTACCCAAGCCACGACCTGTTTCGCCACACCCGGCCAGGCCTCCCTCGCCGTCCAATCAGGCGCCTCCAACGCGCACTGTAATCAGTAACGACTTTCAATGCATTAGACTTCGTACAACCTTGGATACAATGATTGCGTCAGCCACGACTGAATTATGATATTTCTTCGAATTATTTGCTTCGTACAATATGTACGTAGACACACACACACACACACATGTACTGGTGGCTGATGTTTAATCGAAATTAATATAAAAATTCCCTTTGGATTTTAATTTGAAAGTTCCCTTATTTCTGAAATAGTAAATACATAACATGTATATAATTCAGAAATATTATTAATATCTTTAAAAATTATTATAAAAACATATACTCAACATCACGTATGCAATTATATTTATAAACTTGCAATGCTAAATTATTTATGTAAATAACTTCTTGCACATTAAGAATGAAGAAAATTAATTTGGCTAAAACACACACATACATATATAAGTTTCGCTTAATCCCACATATAGCAGTCAAGCAGAGAGAACCTAGTGTAGAGAGATTTCTGCTACACTTATTTTTTATAAAAAAACGCTGGGAACACACACAGCAGGGTAGGCAAAGGGAACCTAGTGTTAAGACACTCCGTTCCCCACAATTTTTAAAAGTTTTATAAATAGATGAGTATTTTTCTTTCCTAAGTGTGAATACACTTTAAAAATGTCAAAAATGTTTAATAAATAGCATTCCTCTTGCCCATTAATAATTCGTTAGTATCTTTGGGTAGCTGAGATTTGTAAAAATCTCTCTATAGAGATGCTAACAACATAAATAAGTTGTAACAAGCGTATAAGAGTTTCGATGTAGCTCGATGAAAACGTATGGTCTAAACCATCACTAATGATTAGAGCTTGGACGGTTATGACGGTTCAAATCCGGCTACGATACATTTTTATACGTGTTTTCTAAATAAGTAAAAAGAATTTGATTTTCCTAAAAATGTTACTTATATATATTTTATATTTAAATACATAATAATGTTATGGCATACGTTTAATATTTTAAAATTGCCTTAAACTAAGGTAAAACGTCGGTCCATATAATTTTGTCTATGCTATTTGAATAATTGTAAGTAATTGTAAACCGAGTACATACTTACTTATTAACAAAATTCTTTTTAGTTATTCTAGTTAGTTTCTGCATATAAATAAGGTTATAGAATAGAAAATAAATGCTACACACACTCCGTTCCCTACATTCTACTGAATTCTGGAGGTATTGCGTGTTGAGTGGCAGAACTCAACGCCGCACTTTGCCTCGACACCAGAGCGAGGAAATGGAAATATAAATTTGAGTATATTTCATCTCCTCGAGTGGGGATCGAGCCCACAACCAGTCGGTTTTACAGTCACACTTTGTGTCCCTGCGCCATGACTGGTCTAAAAGATATGTAAAAAAGTAAAAAAAACGCGTATTTTGACACTAAAAAGAGAATCAAAATTAATAGGGTACTTCTGGTTGATCTCGAATTATGAAATCAGGTAGGATCCACAGGTACTAGTTAAAAAAAATCTGAAAATTATATATTTGTGGTCCTAAAAAATAATAGCAAATCAAATTTTTGCACGGAGCCCTCGGTGGGCGAGCCTAACTCGCACTAGGCCTGTTCTATATTCCTGCAGTAATTTTCCGTGGTGTCCCAAACACTATGTTATACAACAATGTTTATGAAATTGTATGCCATGGAAACAGATGTTCGTCGAATGCAATGTGAGACTCGTACTCGCATTAAAAAATTCTTTACGACAAAAGACCGACAACACGATACAAAAATATTTGAATTATGGATACTTAGAATAAATTATAAATATACAAATTTAAAAAACATACGGTGCTGTAGATTTTTTTTTGCGTCTAGGTACTCGTTCAAGCGCTCTGACCGCTGAGCCACACGTTCCCATCGACTTACTTATATTGCTAGCATCTATCTATATATAAAAAAAATATACTTTTTCTTTTTTCTTTCCTAAGCGTGGAATAATACTTTAAAAAATGTCAAAGTACATATTAGTTGCTACAATAGCGTTGCAATGTTTAGTTAACTCACTAATAAGCTTCAATTACTGCGAATTGTATGTTGGCTCTACAAATGACTTGTATAGACTTCATAACATATAATTATATTCTATACAACTAAATGTTATAAAAAATTTTTTTAACAGTTTACTATTAAAGTTTAAATATTGTATTCACACACTTGTGCCCCTGCCTCACGAATGGCCTCAGTTTTTTCTCGATATATTTATATATTACAGAAAAAATTTACATTGACAATGAAACCTCGAACTACTATTGGTATACTATATATTTTTTGATGCCGATTAAAAATATGTAATATACCAATACCAAACCCTCTACATCTCTTCTCTATTTTCAACATAAGACAAAGCTGCGGAATTATTGTTTTATTACTTCAGTTACACTCATTATTCCTAATGAAAATATATAAAAGCATAAAAACAAGATAAATATGAAGAATAATTATGACTATCTTTTTAATGATTGATTCTTTGGGTGTCAAAGTGACAGACTACAAAATTCAGATTTTCTTCTATACTGATGATGATGATGATGATGTATTTTAAAAGGTTTATGTGAATGTCTATAGGTGAAAAAATATTATGAGAGCACTAATAAAACAAAAACACTCTTGTAATGTGCTTTAAGTTTTAAGGCATAGTATATCACTCAAAACTAAAATATCACTCGTATCTGTCAAAGCTATCAGTCTGACTGTACTTGTTATGTTTTTCATTTAAATGTAAGACTCGCTTGGCCCTATTTTTAATCAATTTTTTTTTAAATTGTCCACAATTTTAAATAAGCAACCACCAATCTGTTGAATAGAATCTATTCAAAATGGTTTTAAGTACTTCCAACCTTTTATATACATAAGGATATTTTATATAGATTTGACTAATTGACATGATATCTCTTTTTCCTACTTAAGAACCAAAATTATATAGAAATACTGTAGTTATAGATAACTGGCGTCGTTATTATTATAATGCACTGTTCTAATCTAATGTAATTTAAATATTTGCAAGCATAGTACTTATGATATAATAGCAATGCTATGAAACAGTACGTGATATGGATAAGTATGCAACCTATCAGAATGGTACATCAATTCAAATACATGTTACATACATACGTATCTACTACATTTTCAAACAGTACCTGAGTAGGTCCTGTTACGTATTGTCTTCAAATATATTCTTGGTACTTAGCTAAGACCTTATTGGCCTTTGTAATTATATACGTATCTGTATACCAAATTAAAATATATTTAAAAATGATTTTGTCTGATTGTTTTTCATCAGGTTTTAATATGGAGATCATAGAGAGAGCGCATTTGTCGTGCCCGATGCGTAAAACGTGCTTGTTGTCAATTATATTATTTGTAAAGTTGTACCAAGACAGCTTCCTAGTGCGTGCTACGCTCGTTTCGAATTACAGTAATAGACATTTAAACAAATTCGACAACACAAAATATTTTTTTTTATTTATAATAAATTTTATGAGAGGCCAGATGGAAAGTGGGAACCGAAGTGTCTTAACACTAGGTTCCCTCTGCTTACCTTGCTTAATGCGGAATACAGCGTGAAGCTGAAAAAAAATATTATATAAGGATTAAGTGTCATAATATTTTGTACATTGTACTTGATGCATTGCGTATTATACTAGAAGGGAAGCATGTGTTGATATATATAATTATATATTATATTCATGAATATTATTGAGAAAAACAAAGTAAAGTGATTATTTTCTATAATTGTCGACAATTTATATAATTGTAAGTAAATAATTTATAAGTAATTTTAATGCTTAAAGTTATTCTAACTGCGAAGAATACAAGTGTTCGTATAGGACAAACGACACAACAAATTAATAATACAGATTTAAGTATAATTTTAAGTCATGTTTATTGTATGTGTTGACTTCCTAGGCATTTATTAATATGGCATCTAGTTAACATCCATTTCGAATAAACAATAAGAATATCCATAACAAAGTGTATGCACTTGAATATATCCATAATAATAATTCGTTCCAGTTTGAAGGCGATCGGAAAATTCCACTCTTAATCGGTGACAATTATATCAATCTAGATGTTGGCTGGCGCCCCACAATTCAATCCAGGACCAGCTGCGCCGAAGTGAAGCTTTATAATTTAGTATTACTATATGTAGAAATAGAATTTGGAAGATATGAGACTTTATAGGTACTTATTAAGACATTGTATAAAAATGAATGGTTTCCAATGAGGCGCGGATACAAATCCGGCTACGTTCAAATTTTTATACGTTTTCTTAATAAGTAATTTTCTTTCCTAATAAGGATATGAGATATTGTATGCAATAATGAACTAGAGCATGGTACTTAATTCTTGGTATAAATGATACTAAACAATAGTACATGGCGCATATACTCTGAAATACTATTGTTAGTAAATACTGAATATATTATGTTTCCGGTAAATAAAAAAGTAGAAACAGGCCAGTCATGGCGAAGGGGTACAAGTGTGCTACTGTGGTTGCGACAGGTTGTGAGTTCTATTCCCACTTGAGAAAGTTAAATATTTAATATTTTCGTTTTGTCGCTGAACGAGACAAAGTGCAGCGTTGCGTGCCGCCACTTAACACGCAATGCCTCCAAAATTCGGCTGAAAATTGGGAACGGAAATGTCCCAATAGGATCGGAATGTCTAAACACTAGGTTCCCATATTCCCTCTGTCTACCCGGCAATATGGAGGATACATCAGGAAGCTAAAACAACCACCCAGTTAGATTTCCTTAACCTTAATAAAAAAAATAGCAACACAAACATTTCTGATGACGTTACAAAATTGAAGGCATAAATTATTTGCATGCATTATTTATACATTACTTGCATACTTGCTTTACCTGACTTGTGCATAATTATAATTCATACCTATATAATATTTTATAAAATATACATTTTTATATACATAGGTACAAGTGGTAATGATTCACGATTTAATCTTAATTTCGTGTCACACCTAGAGTACAGTAAATAGTAAATACAATCATTTATTTCACCTCGTTGAGTAAGTCCTAAGGACTTGAGAGTCAGTGACGCTAGTTTAGAAAGTGATTTGCAGTCTACAGCTGTGGGGGTGTGGCCGCGTCTGGGCACACGTACGCTCTCTGGCGTTATCGAGCAAAGCGATAGCCAACTCACAATTGTAATATCACCAAAAGGCATGTTATTGCATCAGCAATACAAAAATAGCTCGTATACGTAGTACGTACAAGTTTCAAGCGGTTTACTCATTTACAAAATATTATTATTATTCTTTATATCGAATATACTCATACGCCATATCAATTTTGGCTTTCCCGTTCGTCTTTTATGTTGTTTGTTTAGATTTAGTTACATATTGTATAAGAATTACACTATTTTCCGTTTGTGACGAATGTGACTGGTGTCGCGCGCTGATTGGCGCGCTCTACCAAGCCCCCCACACGTCATTCTATATTTCGTTATTTGTTGCCACAATAATTATTGTGTAAATGGGGAAAATTTAAATATAATGTATAATATAATATATAAGATTACTTAATAAATTCAGTAGAGTATTAACCAAAAATCTCCCAAACACACAATCTCCAAAAAAAATATTTTGTGTTACACTTACAAGTCTATTTAAAATTCAAAAATAATATATATTTTTTAATTAAATTAAGAATGTTGATTCTTGTTATATCAATTCCATGCAATAAATTATTATTTAGTTTGTTACATTTTTCGCATTTAGATGGTATTTTTTGTGATTATTAATAAATATCACTTTTAACTATCCACAATATTTTTTTTTGTACCTCACGCTGTATCCCGCACGTAGCAGAGTAGGCAAAGGTAATCTGAAGACCTAGTGTTATTTCACTCAGTTTAAGGTATGAAGAGGGAACCTAGTGCTAACACACTTCGCTTCCCCACTTTCCGACAAATTCTGTAAGGCATCGCGTGTTGAATAGCGAATCTAAACGCCGCGTTTTACCTCGACAAGATGACAAAAAAATAATAGTAAAAACGTTATTTCCTCGAGTAGGCATTGAATCCAAAACCTGTCGCGTTTACAGACACACGCCGGTGCCTCTGTACCACGACTGGCCTCACAACAATTTGCAATCATTCAAAATACATGCGCAATTAATTAAAAGTACCTAGATAAGAGAGTACACGTGAACGTTTGGCCTTCAATATAATATTCGAGGCAACACTCACTAACTGCTAAATACGAAAAAAATCGTGGTATAAAAAAAATACCACTTCGTACAGTTCAATTAACGAATTAAGTTATATAATATATCTGTTAATTAATATGTAGATATCTATTTTATTCGTTTGCGATAAAGATAATATTAACTATTTATTATAATAATCACATATGTATGTATCTGTATAAAGTAAAACAATTAGGAATATAAAATAAGAATTATTTAAAAATCGTTTTAAATTTACCTACCTTTGTTATATTGTATAGC
Organism: Heliconius sara; assembly: GCA_917862395.2. Lineage (NCBI taxonomy): Eukaryota > Metazoa > Arthropoda > Insecta > Lepidoptera > Nymphalidae > Heliconius > Heliconius sara. The sequence continues at coordinate 15,640,107 of OU860789.1, read as the reverse complement.
TACTTTGCATAAAATTTTAACAACTACTTTATTTTATTATGTTACTTTATTAAAGTCGATAAAATAAGTTTAATACTGAACAAAAACTTCTCTTCCTGGTTGGCTCTGGTAATATAATTATGTAAGTAAATAGGTAGCTAACTATCAAACCGCTTTACCAAAAAAAAATCAATACAGCCAATAAGCTGTAAGTCAAATAATTAATAAAGGCATGATTCATAAAAATAACGATTAATTATTAAGTATTTTTCATGACAATATAACAAAAGCAATGACGTCAATGAATGTTTTTATATAACATGTTGAAAATTAAAATATGAAATTACTAGTGACCCAAACGAAACAAATTTAATTTTTATGTTATATTTCAGCAAAATTGTACATAATTTACATACAATTATTTTGATGTATTAAGCTATATTACTATAAAGTTTCATCTTAATCCCTTCAGTACTTTTTATGTTAAAATGCTAATAAACATTATCCTTCAAATTTCACATTTATAATATCACAATATATAAACATATAAAGTAGGATAAGATTTGTATTTAAAAAACAATCAGGATGTGCAAAAAAATAAACACTAATCTGTGAGTACGCGGAAATATGTACTCGTACATATGTAAGTATGTATTTGTATTGAGTAAAGTAGAATGTGCCGGTGTTGGGTGTGACTGCGCTCACGCGCGCCGCTCAGAACTGGGGTCAATTGGTCCGAAAAGTTCACGAAAACTTAACTGACAATAATAAAGAATTATTAATGGACATTAGACGATCTGCGTCAACTGTTTTGACGTCATTGATTTACCAATCATTGATCAGTACAAGTCTCCAAGGTTAAAAAGAGATTCAATTAAAGCTCATTGTTGTTTAATTAATAATACATATTATTATTTATATTTCTCAATAATAATAATAAAAATAGTTTAGGTTTCTTTAAATTATGGTTATTTATTATTTGTAGGTAAAATACTTGCTTTAATACCTGATTTTATTGCATGTACCCAACGTGCAATAAAAGCAGGTATTAGTGATACTAACTGTAACGAAACCTCGTTTTTATAAAACTTTAGAATACCTATTAAACTATTACATCGACGTTTTTAAATTTCAATTCTAATGATTCATAAACAATTTATTTAGGTCATACATACTTCAGGTGATATCTACGCTATCTTTAATTCCATCAATATCGGCAAAAATATGTCTTTTTCCTTTTCTTTTTTGTTAAAAATTAATTTTCAACCGAACCGTGCATCATCTCTGAAAATAAATCATGATAATGTATCATGTGTAGAATCAAAAAACGTTTTTATTAGTGTTAAACAAAGAATCGTGTAAAACTGATAAAAAAATATTTTTCCACTTAAGATCACAGCACGACCTCCAGTACACATGCGCAAGTCAAACACCCACACGCAACATTTGAAGGCGTGTTCGTATACATACACATAATTGTATATAGTTATGCAGAAGAGCACACTAAGATATTTGTGTGTGTGCGTTGCTCGAAGAATGCGATTCGTTTACGAAGGCGCCAGTAGACACGTATGCCAGTCACCTGACCATCTCGACCTCGAAGTACAGTAATGTAAAACACCAATGTTCAAAGAGTATTTCAATGGATAATAAGCTTTATAGCGTTTCAGTGACAAGGGAAATAAAACTAAATTACTGTTTCGCGTAGGACGCTAAATGATGAATATCAAGTAAATTTATAATGTCATGACGTTCGCGGTATTTCAGTTGACTTATTAAAACAAACGATACAGCATATTGTTTATTGTAACTGATTATAATATTTATGTTTAAATTGAAGCTACTTCCAAAATTTTTATTTTCTACTATTCATGATTTATTCGGCAGAAAGTGGAGAACGGAGTGTCTTAACAATAGGTTCCCTCTGCCTACCCTGCTGTGTGCGGGATACAGCGTGAAGCTGATTTATTTATTTATTTTACTATTCATGTACATTCCCGCATTTTGATACCTACACATATGTACAAAGTATATGGTAATATAAAAAAATGTTTATAAGTACAAATATACATACGTAATACGTATTTCTGCCATATCGTTATAAATACTAATATAAAGTGCAAACAATCCATAAAATAACACTAAGTTAACTGCAACAGTTCATACTTTGTAGATAGGTACCTATTTCTGTGGTTAGTAAAATTCTGGCTTGGAGCGGAAATCATTTGCGGGAGTTTGTACCAGTTTCAGTTAACACAACATTTTAATTAATTTATATGTGTACATTCTTATGTCGAACGCTCAATCGTCATATTGAAGGAAAATGTCTAAATAATTCAATATAATACATATCAATACCACAGTTTTACAATGCCATGAGTTATTTTTCTATCCTTGACATATGAATATTTAAGTTTGTAAAGAATATTCATAAAATAAACAGAATATGACAATAAAATAAACACAGTAACAAATCAATGAGTTTTGCGGATCCATTAAAATGTCTGCCATTCAAGGTTTCTTTAGGGCTACTTAAATACAACTGTCATGTTTTTTGTTTTATTATTATTTTCTTGCGTATAATGTCTTAATATTTGATATAAGAGATATTTTTGTTCTATAAAGATACTTGTAATTCTAATCAAAAAAATTAAGTACCTTACTCAGATTGTAAGGAAATATTTCGAGGAAGCATTTCCAATCCAAACTAAATCCATCCAATTCCAATCCAAAGACTTTTATAGTACATAAGTACTTTTGAAATGAATCGTCGACTGAACTGAATATTTTATTTATTTTTTTATTTATTTAAGTAGACTATTACAGAGTATTAATTAAGTATACATTCAAGGTGCAATCATAAACTCATTCGAGTTTTACCGTGCACCAGCGCCATCAAACATTTCTATGTGTAGAAACATATTACAATAAATATCTATCATAATTACTCGCACTAAGAATAACATGTTTAAAGTTAAATCACAAAAAGTAAAAAACGAGGGTACATTTAAATTAACAATTGTTTCTATTCAATAAACTAGATACTTCGAGTGTATTAGCATATACAGGTTGATTCATATATATTATTTATTTATTAATTTAAGGGTTTTTTTTTATATAAATTATTTATTTAATTAATTTTCACACCATACAAGTATTTTATGACTGTACAATTTCGTTTTTTTTTTCAAAGAATATTTGCCTATAATTTTACTTTCATAGTTAGTTCTTTTTGGTAATGATCTTTTAATATGTGTTTTATATTTTTGTGTGTTATTGTGTTTCTTACTGACAGTGGAAGTTGATTAATAAGTTTTGGTATGATATAATGCAAAGATCTTTTGCCATACATATTACAATAGTTAGGTAATATAAGTTTCAGATTGACCATACTTCGCGTTGTTACTTTTGTTGAATTTATATCCTTATAGTGTTTAAAATTATCATTAAAAAAGTGTTCTGATAAAAGTAATATATATATATATATATATATATATATATATATATATATATATATATATATATATATATATATATATATATATATATATATATATTATGAACCACCCCAACGGATTTTGATGCGGTTTTCACCATTAGGTAGAGTTTCTCAGGTAAGGTTTATATATAGTTTATATGTATATTTTAATTTAATTTGGCCTAAATATGATAAATGTGTATAAAGTCCTATCCGTTGAGACACTTTCACGCATGCGCTGTTTTAATTGTAAGTCCTACATGAAAACAATGTACTAGAGTATTTTTCCTCTTAATAAGATCCACAAAAAAGTCAGCGACAGCATATTCGTATCTTCTAAGGATAACATACAGTGAGCATATTTCTGTCTACAAATAGTAATTTGTTATATATTTTTTTATTATGAGGGAATGTTTGTCCATAATGGTATCAATCTTTATCCTTTTAAATACTTTATTAATTCTTTGCGTTAAACGAAGATAAAATTTGCTCTTAACACTAATTAGAAGTTATCAATAGTTCTAGAGAAAAACGCATTTAATTGTTGACACGCCACCACGCCGGCTATAAACCGCAGATTTGGCTCATCTTTCATTTATCCCTTACTCATACAGCATATAAATAATTATATTAGTTATGTTGCCCATTTAATGTAGATCAAAACTGTCTTTTACTGTTTTTCATTTTAATAAGTACTTTAGAATTTGTTACAATATCAAATATCTTTGCTGGAAAACGACTCGCCACGCGCCATGCGTCCCCCCGCGCCCCGCGACGTTTTGCTTTTAGAAGCGCGTCCCCCGCGCCCGACTGGCTCTGTGCTCTGTAGCGAAGTAGGCTTAGATGCTATTGTACGTATTGGATAATTGGAGTTTAATGTATTATTTCAAAGCGATATACTTAGTTTCATCTTCTTTGATTAATAGAATAGTAGGTAGTCTTTTGTTCATAATTTCTTTCGTGTAAGTTTTTTAGGATTAAGAGAATAATAGGTTTTGTTTATCATTTCTTTCGTTTAAGTTGTTGTTTATTTTGCTTACTCTTCTTCTTTCCTTTTATTATTTTCTTCGCCTTTTCAAACATTTCCTTTTTTGTTTTTATTATGCCACGAAAAATTCGTTCATAGGTCGTAGAACAAGAAATGCAAATAAAAATCGTTTAAATGTAAGCGTAGAGGAGACGAAAATTAAACGGTAAATTAAATTTATTTTCTTATTGTAAGGGATGTATATCAATAATGATATTACGCCTTATCCTTTTAAATAAGTTATAGTATTTAAGTTTCCAAGAAGTTTATATTTGATATAGTAGAAATCGATACAATTAACGCTATCTATTGACTACAAATAGTAGGTACTAACGAATCTTGATACTCTCTATTCTAGACGTAACGCTCTCTATTGACAATCATAAATAGATGGCGCTGTGCACAAAAAACTTTATCTCTATGTATTATAAAACTAGCGGCCCGCTCGCGGCTTCGCCTGCTTAAAATACATGATTATTGATTTAATAAACAGAATTGATTGATAACTATAATGACTTCTAATATGATTTTTTTACTTCATTATCGTGATTTCTATAAGATTTTTTTTTTTTGTTTTGAATAAAAAAATACATAAATATATTACAAATTACAATACATAAATAAATTACATAATACAAATTTATTTATGGTACAAATTTTAATACTTAATTTGATACTAAATGACACCTTAATTAGTTATTCTTTTGGTGTATTCATGAATTTGGTACGAAACTCTCGGGTCGTGAGTACGACTGGAACTTGACCGAAAATGTTGATTATTTTATAGATTATATATGAATGTCTAAAAACGTGCTTTATATGTATATTCTGTATACCAATTATATATTTAACGAATAATATATGTTCCTAATTTAAAAACTGTACAGGACCTAATATAAGTTATTTTACAAAGAATATCGTATCCAAATCAAGTATTTAATAATTAAGGCTGTTTGTAATATCTATATTTGGGCTGGGCAAAGCCGCGAGCAGGCCGCTAGTATGAAATAAAAAAATAACCCGAAATAAAAATGATACGTTGACCCCGACGTGATTTGAACACGCAACCTTCTGATCTGGAGTCAGACGCGCTACCGTTGCGCCACGGAGTCCATGTTAATCGTAATGAAATAATTGCTTATATAGTGTTAATAATAAATATATATTTCAAAAAATATATAATATTTTCTATTACAATAAATAAATAAGCACAAAATCATTATAAACGAAACAATAACAACAAAAATATTTTAGAAATGTAATTGTAAGTGACATCAACGCGCTCTATTATCTAGTGTCGGAACTTTTTCAGATCATATATGCAGTACTTCCACTCTCATAATTTATCATATTTGATTTGTAAACTAGATGGCAATCTGACGTATTCTCGTAAAAGTTTACATTCACAATGTTCTATTTGATATTAATTAATAATTTAGTTTGTCGTTTATTAACTATTCGTTGCTTTTGAAGAAAATCTATAATTTATAAAAAGTTTTGCATTCCAAGGTGTCTCAAAAATCAATTACAAATGTACATGTGACGACAGCACCTTATTTGTATTATTATAAATGTGTATTTAAATACAGTTATAATAAAGATATAATATGAAATTATTAATTTTTATTGTATTATAATTTGAACCATATTGTCAACAGCCCCTGTGGCCTAATGGATAAGGCATCGGCCTCCTAAGCCGGGGATTGTGGGTTCGAGTCCCACCAGGGGTACATGTTCCTTTTGATACTTTTTTTGGATTTTTAGAAATTTTGGAAAAATTATATACACGATATCTATAATTTTATATTTGTTTATTATTAAACTTTTACATAAAACTAAATATCAGGATATATTTATAATAAAACTGCATTATAAATTGATGTACTCTTTAATAAAACGAATATACGAATGAGATCACGAGAGAAAGTGTGACGTGCGCTTTCCAAAGCGGCGTCGGCGCGGCCGCGGCGCTCAGCAACGGCAGGCACCGCAAACCAGAATGCTGTAGGTAGTAACCCACTTGGTGGGGCCGGCGACACTCGTTATCTGCGATCGGAGGCAAATTACGTGAAGCACAATCTATTTGGAGCCATTATAATGCTAAAAAAGAAATGGTGTTTATGATCAAAGAGATTTGATCATAAACACCATTTCTTGAAAGTGAGAGAAAGTAGTTGTATATATATATATATATATATATGTACATATCGTTTGATATGTTAGTAAATGTCAAATTGGAATTTCAATAATATCAATAATTTAATTGTATTGTGTGTTTTATAATATGTAGATATATATTGCTTTTTGATGATTTTGGATGATTTTTATTCTAATGTTTAAAATAAAAAGTATTTGTAGTGTATAAGATGTGTATATAAATAATATATAAATAAATGTTGAATAAATTCACATATTTTCATAATTTAATCAGATTACCGCATTTATATAGTAATTTCACAACATCTTCCATCGGCGCCGTGGCTTAGTTGGTTAAAGCGCCTGTCTAGTAAACAGGAGATCGGGGGTTCGAATCCCCCCGGGGCCTAGGATTTGTGTAAATTCTTATTTTTGCCTTTTACTAGTTTATAATATTTTTATATTGTGTTATATTTTTCTTAGTAATTCTTACGTGCACAGAGATTTTTTGTTTGCAGTGCTGTTACAGCGAAATGAGCCGGCGGGCAAAATTCTGGTGAAGGACACGGCTGCGTGAGGTTGAATATGTACGTTTCCCTTTCACTCAACGTCTGGCAGCTACGAGATATTTCAGCACCGCGCCACATGCAAACTAGTATTTGTCCTTGGCCGTCATTGCGGAACTAATAAATATAACATAAAAATTATTTTTTTCTCAGTTTCACGCTGTATCCCCAGGGAGAGAGAGGGAGCCTAGTGATAACACAGTTCGCCTCCCACTTTCCTCCGATTTCTGAGTGCATTGCGTGTTGAGTGGCGGAACTCAACGCCGCGCTTATCTTCGACACTAGAGCGATGAAAAGAAAATATTAAATATCTCATTTTACAGTTACAGTTTACAGTCACACACTTATGCCCCTGCGCCACGACTGGCCTATGGCAATAACGGTAACGGTAATGTTTTTTGTAATATATTTTTTAAATAAAAATATAGATAGGTAGATACAAAAAAATAATAATTGTATCAAGATTTTTTGTTAAAATAGACCTAAGAATAGTGTAATTATAGTTGTCGATTTACTACTTCCTTCATTGTGGTAATTGTGTGCCTAAAAAAACCACATTGGTTTTTTTATGGTCACTGCTAACCTACACGTGTAAGCTAATTTATAAATAAAAATAATTTGAATCTAGCGTCATCTAGCGGAAGATTGAAAAGGCTTTTCAATTTATAGTTTCAAATAGTCTTCATAGATGACAGTAGTGAACAAAATAGTTTTATTAAAGATTTTGGTATTAATTCTCTACAATCATTCGTTTTCAAAATTAATTTTTTATTTATTTAATCTTTTTTTAAGAAATTCACAATAATCTATTTTAAGAATTTTCACCAAAGTTACATTATTTATAAACTATGTAGTGTCAGCAGGAAAATATTTAAAATAATATAAAAGGATAATAGATGGTGCTAGTTGTTATAACAAACACTATAAGAATTTATAAAATATCTATTTTGCCGTAATTTTTATTTATTTTTATATTTAGCTTATGATATAGAAAATACTGTTTTTTAATAAATAAAAAAAATATATTGCTAAATCCCAAACATATTATTAAGAAAATAAAGAAAATCCAAGGGACGTCGAGGAATGAGATTTATCATATTTTTCAATTAGACTTTTAAAAAAAGGTATTTATACATTTACTTAAAAAAAGATGTAGTCCTTTATATAGGGACTCAAAAGTAATAGGGTACTTTCAGTTGACCTGTAATTATGAAATTTGGAAAAAGTACTGGTTCAGGAAAAAAATTGGAAAACTGTACATTTGTCTTAAAAAATAAGGTGGACAAAATTTAATATTAAAGCCGCTCGCTCAAGTGCGGTATCAGATAAAAGGGCTCAGGTTAAGCTAAGCCTGAATTTTAGAAAAAGCTTAAAACTCAAATTTTTATAAGGAACCCTCGGTGGGCGAGCCCGACTCAAGCACATACACATAAACGACAGTTTGGGGAGAGTTTGGTTAGATTCTGATTATAGAAACCGGTGGAAGTCGGTATTTTTTTGTAAAAAAATGTAATTATTAAAGCAAACAGACAAATATTCTTTAAATTCATTCAACCCCTTCTCCACTTTATATTCAATTTCAAGATATGTTGCGCCAACGCTAAATGATGTGCTGAGGCATTTCTTATTATAAACAACATATTATTTACATCGCACTCAATATTAGAAAATTCAAATATCTGCATGCACCAAATTAAAAAAAAACTCGCGTAATTATTACAATAATAGTATTTTTACAGACTGTCAAGACTCACGAGATAAGAACCCGCCATTGTAAGATGACTTCTCGGCAAAAACTTTAGATACTATTATAAATCTTCAGTTACTATACAAAAGAATGAAAAAAAAAATTAAATAATTAATTATATATTTGGTGTCCCCATACCGCAGGAATAAAATCTACACGTGATTATTGTAGTCACGACGAACTTCACTGAAGTTAAAACTATATAAATTCTCTCTGCTTACTCTGCTATATGCGAAAGAGGAGAAGAGCAATGAAACCGATAACATTTACTTACTTGAATATGAACTAATTCTTGTTGCCTCAAGTAATATGGATGAATACGATAATCTTGTTCACGGCCCGGTAACACGTAGTCCTCGTACGGTATCTGATGGAACTCAGACCCGTTGACTGGGCATTGAGCACCGAATATTCTAGATGGTATAACACTTTTTACTAGATTCATGTCTACTGCACTAATGACATCCGCAACGGTTTTTGAATTCACCTAAAAAGACTTTGAAAATGTATTTGAATGTTATAATCCAAAATTATTTTGTGATACATATTTATCATCATCACTGACTATGACCTTAGGATTAAGATTCCTCGAAATTGTTAAACCACTCACCGTCAAGAATAATTCTGAATAATCGAGATAAGCATTATTGATATTCTGAAAGCCGCTCATGTCCTGTGCCGTGTAAGCAAAATAGATATCAAAGAAAGTATCGCGCAGAGAATCCATTAGAACTCTAGCCCTTTCCAACTCATCAGCCGAGGGTTGGTCAGTAGGACTTACGATGAGGACTACCGTGTTGTGTCCAGCGCTACTGTTATTGTATATCTCATTTATAGTTTGATTACGACTATGCTGAATTATTCTTGATATCACATTAGGCAGATTCAGACGGTTTGGCCCTGAAATTATTTAATATATTAAATATATAATTTATTGGTGCTGTGGTAATTAGCAAGCCCTATACGTTATTCTGTTCTCATTTACTTGAGAGAATAAATTATTTTCTTTCTTCTGCTTTGGTAAGACAAAGTGCGGTGTTGAGTTCCAGTTACAGTCTCGAAGTCGTGCTAAAACAATAATTTATTTGCATCTACCTCGCTATATGTATGTAGGATAAGCGAAGTAAGAGAAGAAGCGTGTAGTTCAAGAAAAACCTAAAAAAAACCTTTGATCAACTTTCTACTTACAATTAATGGATGCATTTGAAATGGTGGTAAATAATGACGTTAGGTTGTTTGCAGGGGGGATAATCCATTGGCCCGTGTTACCATGCAGTAAGCCTATGGTACTGCGCTGTGCCTCTACTTCCAGAGCACCACCTATCCAACTTTACAGAATATTGAAATTTTAAATTAAATACATAATATAAAGATTTTAATGTAGAAACAATATAATTATGTAAGAATCCTAATATCAAATGTGTAATAATGAATAAGAAAAATTAAAAGTATACAAATTTTAATTTTTGTGAGATTTGAACCTAGGAACCTATTTCTCTTTACCAATAACTATTAAATAGTCTTAAACAAAGTCTCTTAATTGAAGCTGAATGTCGCCGATTCATATCCTACTACGATTTAAATTCTATACAAAACGTCCACATGATAATATTTAGTTATCTTTTGATTTTTATAATGATATATGAAAAACAAAAAAAGTAAATCCATATATTATTCATTAATGGCGTAAGATATTGAATAAATGTCAAATATATAATAATTTATTTTTACTAACGACATGAACTGCTCCACTTCGTAGCCTTTCCAACTTCCATCAGTAGCTACAATTAAATCTATGACCGGAACATTAGAACTTACTCGGCATTCTCGATGGTTCTGTCTGAATAGCGTTGCTAAAATATTACAAGTGAAAAAGAAAATAAGAGCAGGCACTTACCTAGCGAAAATAAAAAAAACTAGTCTATAGCACACCATTACAATCATAATCTAACAAGAGAGTAAAAATATTTTGTCTGTACATTTAGTAATTTTTACTGAAATGGATAGAGGGATGCTTAAAAAGAATAATAGAAAGTAAAAATATATTTTTTAATTTCTTGTCTGTCTGTCGATATGTATGTACACATTTTTCACTGAAAGTACTGAACCGATTTACTTAAAAATTTCATCAATTGCTTTGTTTTCATCAAAATCAGTTCATTAAAAAAAGTTATAGTCATTTGAATGAACTTAAAGTATATGATAATATATATATTATACATACATATATATACATATATATATATATATATATATATATATATATATATATATATATATATATATATATATATATATATATATATATATATATAACAGTAAAAATATTTTGTCTTTACAATTTGTATTTTCATTACACAGCATTAAAGATTTTGCCGTTACACGGCGTTACATTACATGCCTATAAATATTTCAAGTTTCCGCTAGATGGCACTGTATCATCTATATATATAAAAGGAAATTATTTTAATTTGAATTTGATAAGTTGTATTTTCATTTCAAACATTCAATTGAAGATTCTTATGGGAGGTACGAAAATGCGACCTAAGGTTTTAATGATTTTCACATTAGAAATCTTCAGTGCGTTGCAAACATACATTATAGGTATATTAAAACATGAACATAATTCAGTGTATTAAGTAAATAATTCTGTGGCTTAAGCGGGCGAAGCCGCGAGCGGGTCGCTAGTCAAGATATATTGTAACTAGATAATGGCTAATATGTATGCAAATAGGTATTAGGTACATTGACTTCAATAGACTATTTAACTTAACAATAAAATTACATAACTGAATAATGAAACATTTTTTCTTTTCCATTGGATAAATAATGATTTCGCAACGTTGAAGTGTTTGTCACTGTTAATTATTCTATTAATTGTTAGTCTGTTATCGTTATAAGGATTTGCAATTATAAAAATATATCAACACGCAATGTTACCAGAATTCAGCAGAAAGTGGGGAACGGAGTATCTTAACACTAGGTTCCCTCTGATCCCGTGATTTGATTTATTTAATTATGTATGTACCATACATCAATTCAGGATAGAAATAAGCCGATATTGAAAACACACATCTCTTAAGATTCCGTAACAGATTTTTTTTTCATATTATCGATTTTTTGTTGTTTAATTAAAATGTGACCAGACTATAATTACATAGGAAAATGCCAAAAAATAGTTAAAACTTTACGGCAACTCGCATCTAATACTTAAAAATAACTTAATATAAATATTTTATTAACCACTTACGAACATAATTCATGAACGCCGTAACCGCTGCCTCCGTGAACCTTAACATTTCCTCCTTCGGTATATAGACGGTTATTTGTTGTAGAGATAGCATATGCGCGAACCTAGAAGTTTCTATCGATAATTGTGAACTATTAACTATTTGAGAGAATAACGCGTGCCTGTTACATGCACGGACAGTGGGTTCAAAAGAGACTCCTTCATGCGAATAGTACATTTCTATTACTTGTGATAACCGCAAACTTCGTCTCTGTGCGACCCATGTCGGTAGATAATAGGCTAATATAAGTCCTGAATAAAAAAAGAAATACTTTAGTGTTACTTGAATAATTATTTAGAAAAAACGTTGTAATCATTATATTTTTTAACAAACTTTTTAATTTTAATTAACATAACAGTCTAATGTTAAATTTAAAAGTATTACTATTATATATTGGTAGTAGGTACCAACCTAATAAAATAACAAAAATAAAAAATTTTGTATTTCAATACAGACCGTCAACGCCAGCTAAAATTTCTGCGTCAGTAAATTGCCAATTTGGGTAGAGTTTCGTTTGGTGGAAATATATAATAATCGCGTGGAAGAAGAGTATCGTTCCATCTGTTGCTGCTACCCACTAGAATGCGTTGTGAGGACGCTCCAACTCTTGGTCCTTGGTTTACTACTACTTCTGCTAGATCTCCTAAAATTTATTTTTATTTGTTAATTTTTTTAATATCCAACGAAAACGACGGTTGTAATTAGATTTTTCTCGATTTTTATGCCTCTTTATGTCTCAGACATGTCCCATAGTAGTTCCAAAAAAAAAGATGAATCGATTTTGATTTAGTTTTTTTTTGTTTGATAGATGACTTAATCGAGAGTGTTTTTAGCCATGATTAATGAAGTAATGAATCAAAATATATTTAGCCGTATTTTTTTTTTTCGAAAGAAAAACAGCTAAACGAGCTGTTTTTCTAGTTCTTTATTTACTTTTTGGAGCTTCTCGTGACGGAGATTTTTTACTAATTATTAAAGGAAACTAAAAGTTTAGTAATGCTTAACTCATAAAACACCCGAGGTCAGTCGTGGCGCAAGGGCACAAACTGTGATTGTAAATGCGACTGATCTTGAATTCAATCCCCACTCGAAGAAATTCAGTATTTATTTAAATTTATATTTACATTTCCTCGCTCTGTCGTCGACGCAAAGCGCGGCGTTGATTTACGCCACTGAACACGCTATGCCTCCAGAATACGGCAGAAAGTGGGAAACGGGGTATCTCAGCACTAAGTTCCTTCTGCCTACCCTGCTGTATGCGGGACACAGCGTGAAGCTGATTATTATTAATCATAAAAAATGTTACAACCCAATCAAATTTATTTAAATTGAATATAACTATTAAAGATTAAACAGGCCTATCGTGGTGCAGGGGCCCAAGCGCGAGACTATAAATACGACAGGTTGTGGGTGCGATTCTCATTTGAGGAAATGAAATATTTACTAAGTTCACTTTTTCGCATTGGTAATGAGGCAAAGCGCGACGTTGAGTTGTGCAATTCAATACGCAATGCCTCCAGAATTAGGTGGAAAATGGCTAACGGAGTGTCTTAACACAAGGTTCCCTCTGCCTACCATGCTGTGATTGATGTGCTTGATGTGAAAAACTTGATGTTAAAAAAAAGATTGAACAATAATTTATTGCTACGTATTGAAAATACGTCTTCTCATCTAGTTACAATTAGAAATCATGACTGAATCGTTTAAGCGTTGTTATTGTTACCTGCTAATGTTGCAACCCATATATTACTAATGTCGGAAGTCTCCGTATCTTGTTCATTAAGGTCAAACGATTTAGTTTTTGTATGCCAGTCCTCCATTGCTGAATCTAAAAAAGCTTGTGATATGCCTTCCTTGAATATATTAGCATTTAAAATATCACTAATGCTTACTCTCTGCGCCTCCAAAGAGGAAGCTAGAGCTGCCACAAGGTGTCCTGGCGATATTGTGCCCCAGTCAGTGTCTATCACTCCGTCTTCTATAGGGCATCTGCTATACACTCTGTAAAATATTGAGTTTGTGCTGTTCTAGTAACATCTTACCCTTCGGTCAGTTGAAAAGTAAAACAAATTATTGATGAGGCCAGTCGTGGCACGGGGGCACAAAGTGTGACTGTAAAATCGACTGGTTGTGGATTCAATCCCGCTCGAGGAGATGAAATGTTTATTTAAATTTATATTTTCTGGTCTTCTCTCTGCCTTACCCTGCTGTATACGGGATACAGTGTGAAGCTGATTTGATTTTATGATTAAATAGATGACATTGTAGTTGTTCACTGGTCATACGAGATCATAAAATCTGGGTTCTGGGCGCGGCTTAGTATGCCTATGTAGTAAAAAAGGTACAGATTTTTTCATCATGGCTAATTTCGTTCATCTTACCTATTCGCGCTTTGCTCCATGAGTTGACGATTTTGTATAGTTAAAGGACAAACAACACTTTCATCGCCTCTCTCCCAAGGTCTAACGGTTGAGCTCAGCATTTTATGTAGTAAACATTTTTCTATTTTATTAAAGGAGTCATCTACATTCAATATATTCGATTGGCTAGGTAAAAATAATTCCATTAAAAGTTTATATCTATGAAATTGAAAAGCAGAAGCTCTGTACGGCAAAACGAATTCTGATTCTACGGTATTGGCTGCTTCTTCAATACCATCGAGGCGAACACTGTGAATATAATTAAGACATGTGTATAACATTGTAAACTATAATAATATCTTATAATCATAATTTCAATAAGAAAATACCTCCTCAATAGAGCTGCACTCAACAGTCTCATGTCGAGACGGGAGTCAACTTCCAGTCGTCTTAATAACGAAAGAAATACATCAAGTCTTCGAGGAGCACTCAGTGTAGGGCCTCTGTTTTGGTAGCATTCTATAAGATGCGATGGTATACTTGATAATACTACTTCTTCCGAGGCTAAATTTGTTAATAATAAAATATGAGTAGGTATATATATAAATAGTGGTATTTATAATATTTTAAAATATATTTTTTTTATATACGAAAGTTAGGAAGACTTATTATATTTTATATAGAAGTCATTTTACCAAAAAACATAACAAACAATATTTATTTAATTATATTGAGCACACAAATTGTATTCCAATTTACGACTTATATTTAAAAAAAAAACATTGATTGCACTGACAAACTTACAAGTAAATAATGTAAATAATAACACTACTAAAATCATTTTCTTCATCCTTTTAAAACTATTGTTGTTATATTATGACAAGATCAAAATAACTTGTTTCACATTAGGGTGCGTACGATACACTCAGCAATCAGTGGTGATAAGATAGTGGTTCACTGTGTAAGTAGGACGATAGTATTCAATGATTAACAGGTACCTGCTATGGAAAATAGGTAATTAAATGAAAAAAAAATCTATACACAATGTATTTATTTATTATAAATATACACAAACTTAATTTTTACAAAGGAATAAGAAATGCTAGTTTTGTATAGTTTTTGGCGCTTAAATTTCATATGACTAATTTGTTCATGTAACCCAACAAAGGATATAGATAATTTTTTCACTTTAACTTGACTCTTAATCCAATAAAATCATTGTCGTTTTTTTTTTGTGACTTTGGTTTATATAACAAAGCTTACACATACATAAGTGAAAATAAAATGTTCACTACATTTACTTGAAATGCCAAATTACAAATGCATGTTTACATACGCAATTAAATCAAGTAGTTTATTCATAGTCATTACATATTTACATTTACATTTCATCAAATTTCACTAATGACAGACAATATTTTATCAAAACACAACCCAGTGGACCTCACAATTTTTTTAAATGTATCTAAGAGTAATAAGTTTAACTTAAAGCAAATACACATTATACATACCATATATTAAAAAATACTTTTACATAGTTTTTTTACAGAAAGAAACATAATTTACACACACAAAATAATTAAATAATTAACTGACAGTCTAGTGAAATGCAATTATCGTAACACTAACTTAGCAGGTTTTCCGTCAATCTGGCGTGATGATCCATGTTTCAAAGTGAATTCTCTTTTTATGTATGCAAATAATAGATCAGTTATAAGGAATATTTGTGCTGTTGCAAAAGACAAAGTAACACCAAAGAAGAAATTAGCATTTGCCGAACCAGAATAAATCCAAAGATGCCAAACAGTTGGTCCAAGAGCTGATGTTATAATGAAAGCACATCCAACTATAAACTTCTGTTGCATAACTGAAAATAAAGACAAATGCAGTAATATTAGTGTTTTTAAATATATTCACATATTTTTTCTTATTTATTACATTTTTTAAACATTGTGAGTTGAGTAGACCAACTCAGTGCTATGCAAAACTTGTGAACATAACTTGCTGATATAAAACATGGTACAATAAAGTATCTCATATGCAAACAATAAGAGAAATACAAAATATATACGTACATGAAAATAAATGTTTCCACATAGGTAGCAGGGCTAAATAAAAACCCACATCCCCCACACAAGGATATGATCGGAATATTGTAGAAAGTGCAATTAAAACCGTAGCTAGTAATATTGGTTCTTTATGGAATCGCAGAGTTAGTGGCACCACATACAGAGCTAGAGCATTTATTTGAAATGCACAGACAAAGAGTAATCGGAAATGTTCAAACATTTCAGTAAAGAAATACCAAAATAGGCCAATATTTGGCTTTAAATCTGGTACTGTCAATCTGTAAGAAAAGAATATGTATTATAATTTAGTTTTTTATTCCACATCTTTGAGGATAGGCAGAAAATCTGGTGTCAAGAGGTCCATGGACAGGTGTCTTATATTATTAACTCCACATTATCTTTACCTGAGCTGGAAAATAAAAATAATTTTTTCACTGGAGTGGGGATTGAACCTATATGTGTTATATTTACTGTTAGATGCTGTCACTAATAAATATAGGAAAAATGTAATAAATATTGTATTTCATGCACTTTTCACTTACATAAATCCATATGTGTTATAGATATAATTATAGGAACCTTCCATAATATATGCAGATATGTATATTAAGAACCCCCAGCATAACACAAAAACTAGAAGTGTTTTAATGTAAGAACATTTGTTACATCCCTTGTTCACATTTGCCAACAATATGGACATTGGTACAACCATCAGGATAGGATATAGTGCTTGGTGCGTGGCAAGGGCAATAAAAACACAAGCAAGTATTCTTTTACCATTTGATGCTCCCCATAAAGACATAGCTAATAACAAATTTTGAATTACTGTGCTAGTCATCCCAACGCAATTTAAAACGGAGTATGGATTGAATAAGTAAATTGATAAAACATAATCTGGCACTTCATTCAATTGATATTCATTTAAAATCAGTGTTTTTGATTCTTCAGATATTTCTTTGTTCTTATCTTGAGTTTCTTTAAATATATTAATAAATGCTTTTGAGGTTTTGTAAAGTATATGAGCAGTAAGAATATCTACGCAAGTAAACAATACTGGTAACAAAAATGGTACTTTTTTTAACAGAAAATAAAACAAGATAAGCATGATAGGAGATTCATGAAAGGAGTCTCCTTCGTAAGGGTTTATTCCATGATCGTACAAATAGACTCCCTCAATTAATCTCTTCCAGGAATTAAGCGGCGTTGCTATTTCAACTCTATTTGCTATGGTGTACCAGTAATCAGTGTGCATAAGCCAGTATCTCACTACACCAGCTATAAAATATCTTAGTATTAACGCCATTTCCAAATGCATAAATTACATCTAGTTAAAAACACAAAAGACTTATATACATTTCTTTGAGAATAGTTCGAAAAATACATGTCAAATGTAAATACACATTTTTTGATAGTTTAAACAATTTGACAAATGTAAAACGTAAAACTACAGAGTATAGAATACACACACATATAGTATTTCTTGTCTATGGTCACTTATAACCACAGAATAAATGTACCCAAAGGGTAATTAAAAGGCAAAAACATGTCGAGTCGAAACATGTGATTGCTTAGCGTAGAATATTGTTAAAATTTATAAACTTGTATTTGAATGAAAAATACTATGTAAATAATAAATTTTTATCCATTATAAATTCTCCAGACGGGTTTAATAATTTAATTATAAAGTTTATATTATTTCCCTCTATAATGACTGTTTAGTCATAATTATTGGTATCAGCTTCACGCTGTACCCCGCAAACTGCAGGGTAGGCAAAGCAAACCTAGTGTTAAGACACGCTGTTTCCTATTTACCACTGACTTCTTGAGGCATTGCGTATTGGGTGGCGGAACTCAACGCCGCGATTTTGCCTCGAAACCAGAGCCAGCCAGCCAGAGAAAAAATATAAATAAATATTTTATTTCCTCGAGTGGGGATCGCCCTCACAACCACATACACTGCTACAATGTCTGAAAAAAAAAAACATTTAAATAATAATAAATATCCATTCATTCGACCATTCTCAGCTTTCCTGGGATCTCCCGATACCGTCCAACTGTAATTTCTATCATTTAATGGCATCATCTGGACTGGACTTTATAGTATTGAATCTTGACCATGGGTGTACTCCATTTCATGTGGCTTAAATATTATTTTCTATTTTTCTTCTACCGGTTCCACTTTTAAATTTGAATGCTAATTTAATAAGTATTTAGTATTTCCCATTGCATGAATCTGAAGATCTGTTTTATTAATTATTAAGAATTTATTTTTTTGCAGCACAAAGTGTGACTGTTAAACCGACTGGAGCCCACAAGGTTCCATCCCACTCGAGGAGATGAAATATTTACTTAAATTTATATTTCCATTTCTTCGCCCTGGAGTCGAGGCTAAGCGCGGCGTTGAGTTTTGCCACTCAACACGCAATGCCTCCAGAATTCTGCAGAAAGTGGGGAACGGAGTGTCTTAACACTAGGTTCCCTCTGCCTACATACAGCGTGAAGCTAGTTTATTTTATTTGTATTATTTTTGCAACACGAAAAACTGTTATTGAAATTAAATTTCAATAAACTGTCTCTTTCTTCGTGCCCTTCTCTGTCGTTTTATTATAATTATAATAAAATTAAAAACTCTTCAAAAAATCATCCACTTCTAATAAAAATAACAAAAGAATAAAAAACAATGAAAAATGCAATGCATGTTTTGTGATGACAATTACATTCATAATGATAAATTTTAAATATAATATGTTTTCCTAATTTAAATACTCAAAAAATCCATTAAAAATATGTTTAAATTATATCTACTTAGTTGAAAAAAATATTTAAGACCTGCGGCACTGCGTCTGTCTGTAAACGCGATGGTTGTGGGTTCGAAGTGGACTCGATAGAATTACTTATTTTTATTTTCTCGGTCTCGTAATACGACAAGGCGTTAAGTTCCGGAAATCGACACGCTCTGACTAGCATTAGCATATCTAAAGATATTTACGGGAGGAGGCCTGGACTATGTTCTGGGGCAGATTTTGTTGTAAATAAAATTTCTGGAGCGGGCATCTGGGGAGGGGCACGGCCCATTCAGCTCCTTCCTTCCTACGTCCATGCGGACTAGAACCCTGAAGTGGGAAACAGAATGTCCAAAGTCCTAATATTTGTGTTTCCTCTGCTAACTCTGCTATATGTGGGCTGATGCTGCAGCATGAAGATAAAAAATCGAGCTTAAAATTTAACTAAAAAAAATATGCTAATAAGATTGTCGTGTGTAAAGATACCTAGATATATATCTTTTAGCAATATATACTTATTTATAGGAATTAAATTGAAATATTTTATTTATTTTAAAAGTTTTATTGTAAATTGACTAGGGTATATATATATTTTTAACAAAACATAAAGTATAACTCATTTCCCAAAACTCCTACAATGGTAATAATCAAACATGTCTACAATTTACGTAGGTAATATGTTTTTGTGTTTTTTACTTTTATTTATTTTAAAAATTCTTTAAACAGGGAATAATCTGTGGTAAGGCACTTTCAGAAACACTTTGTTGGCTATTTTGGTGCCAATTTTGTTCCAATTGGCCTGGGCAATAGGTAACAATTCTTTGTATAACAGCCTCCAGTTTTCATTTACAATTTTTACTCCAAGATCAGCTAAAAATAAAAAAAAAATATAATATATATATAATTATCATATTTATGTAAGTAGCATAGTGTTAGGTGTCTTAATGACTGTTAGCTTTACCTTGTTTAGTTACATTGTTGAAGTGGTAATAATAATTATAACCTTTGCAATAAAGAAATGTATTTAATAGAAGGATTCGATCGCAAAAAAATTTGTTAATACACTTACTTAAGGTTTTGCTATCATCTGATTCGTTTGTGAGACGAATTTGCATATTGCTAACATCAGGTCTCATGTAGAAAGATTTAATTCTTATAAATTCTTCATTATCAATAATTTCTGGCATTCCGCTCAATTTCCACGTGTACACAAGATCAGCTAAAAAGTTACGAAAGTAAAAAGTTATTCTAGTGTTTATAATTTTTTGACTACGCGTGTTTGGAGACGTTGTGTATTGAGTGGCGGAAACTTAACGCTACGTTTTACCAGAGCGAGGAAATGATAATATTAAATACTTCAATTTCCTCGAGTGGGAATCGAACCCATAGCCTGTCGCGTTTACAGTTGCACGTGATCCTGCGCCATGAGTGGTCTCTATTTATGTTGTAATAAGGAAATTTAGAGTAAAGTCGAACTTACACATATTTGTTACAAATGCTCCATGCGCAGAGATGTTCAAAGAATTGTAACCGCCATTGCCTTCGTATTTACCAGTAATTAAAATACCAGGACTAAACATATCCACTTCCAAGTGGAAGCTATCTTCGTCAGCGCGCAATCTAACAAAGAAACAGACGATTATTCTAAATTTCTTCTGAAATGACTAGTTTAGTTAGTTCTTAAACTGTAAAATGTTGCATATGTACTTTTATAAACCGTTAAAAAAATGTATTTTAATTATCATGGCCTTTTTTAATGATTATATATTTTTAGTTTTTAGTCTATACTAAAATGTACCTAAATAGTGGAATAATTTCTATCTATGGAAAATGTTTTAAGGTTATTTGTCATGGAATATTTAACGTTTGCGTTAATTTAACATAATATTTGCAATACAACAGCGTTGCCAAAATGTTGTCTTGAAGAAAACCGAGATTTGTAGTAATTTATAAAAAAAATGTATTAAAACATAATTCTCAAAATGCGTGGAATAATTTACGAAAACCAATGTCTGTCTCAGTCGGTACATTCAATTTTTAGGCTAAAAATCGGGACATCCCGCCTAAAGGGTTGGGACGTCTGGCAACACTGTTATGTATATATAGAAGCTAATAATAATGTGTTGTTGCACAAAAAGTAAAGTAGAAATATATAATTTTAATGATCACATAGTAAGTACTATCTGTGGATACCTTGCATCACGAACAGTAGCTTTTTTCAAACCACTCACGAGAATATCTCTGGCCACCATATTAGCTTGTATCTGTAAAAAAAATTGTATTACGCTAATTTCAAAGATAGAGGATGAGAAGATTAACGTTGTAATATTTATAAAATAAACAAGAAACTTAAACAAGATCTGGATACCCTCTGCCTAACCTCCAGTAAGTACCTTTTTTATCAAGAGTTCAAACGTTGCCGGTTCTCTTAATGATCATAATTTATTTACCTACTACTCCATTATATTCAAGGTGTGCAGTTTGCTCTATTTGAAAGATGATATCTCTGAGTAGAAGTCGCAAGTCAAGGGTACGGTTTCTAAGGTAATATGTAATGCAGTTATTTTAGATATTTATATTTATATTGACTTACTAAGAAGTCAAGTTTATATATCATTGAAAAATCTATCTGTAATTATTATTATTTTTTTTTAGTTACCTATAAAACAAATAAAAAGGAAAAATAATAAAGAATATAACCAAAAAGTAACACAATTTTTACTACACAAGCCAATTCAAAAACTAATTATTTACAAATTTTATTATTTTTAATATTGCATAGCAATATAAATACATATATCAGAACGTAGAAAGTTATGTGGATAATGATGTATTTATAACCTTGGTTTTTTTACTACCTGAGTGGACTTAATTATAATTATACAAAAGAATTACGTTATTAAAAAAAACAATTAAGAAGTTTTGTACACAATGAATAAATTGTACTTTAATGTGTTCACCTCACATTTTTTTTGTCATATAAGCAGTTAAACTTTAAATGTTACGTTTTTATCAAAAAATATATATTATTAAAATTTATTAAAGGATATTATACTACATTATACATGGACATCAGAAATCCGCCATACTATAAAAAATACTATGAAAAAAATTACTGTACATTGGGTGCAATTCATTTTTTTCACTTGGTAGCGGTACTTGTTAATTTAATAAAATTAATACTGATTTAAATTCCACGAGTAATCTAATTTAGGCGGAAGAATCTAGTGCAAATATATTTAATTCTTCACTTCTTGTCAAGTTCAAAATATTACCGTTTGAGGGGCGAAACCCAACGCACTAAATGCATAATTAGCCTAATTATTTACCTTATTAAATTAGGTATTAAATACTTTAACTGCAACCGTCGCTTTTCAGTTAGGTTTTGTTCTACTACACAACAATAGTCTTTGGAAATATAAAAAAAAATCAAGTAACCAATAATCAGGGATATGACTAGAGCATTTTTAATTCTATTGCATTAACGATTCTGAGCCAACGGGAAATGAAACAACACAATTCACAATTGACTGAAATTATTTGTAACAATAAGAATTTGTAATAATAATATATAAGCTGGTTTACCTCCTAATGAATTGAGAAACAATTAAGCCTTTATTAAACTAGTAATTGATACCAAATTATCAGATTGCTAATATTTTGTGCATCTAAGTAAAATTTTATGTAATAATCATTATATCTAATTTTAAAAAAATATTAAGAATTTTTTAATTATATTTATCGTAAAGCGCAACGGATGTGGGTGCGATTAGAACCCGTAGGAATCTTGCTCGCACCAAAATGTGGAGTTGAGTTCTGCCACTAAACACGCAATGTGTTTGGAAAATTAGGCAGAAAGTAAAAGTTACAGTGACATACATATACTTATTTGTCGGTACAAATACCTATATTTTTGTACCTGCTAGTAGGTATATACGTAATTATATAGGTATGTACATCTTTTTTAAGCTTCTGGTCTGTCTGTTTTCAATTATAATTTGTAATAAATTCTAAAAAATGATTCTAAAATTCTTTTGTACAAAGTACAACTAATATCGTACTCAATATTTCAAGGCTGTGAAATACTCGCAAATAAAACAGTAGTACATAATTTATACACATCGGTATACCTTAACCCAGTAAGATGGTATTTTCCTTATGTCCTTATACAATACTTAAAATAGAGTCAATATTTTAACTATGAATGCATAAGAATAGCATTAAATATAATATATTTTGACGTAAAGTAATTATCAGATATCATGAAATCTACACTTCTACACTAAGGTTATAAAGCTGATGAGTTTGTTTGATTGAACGCGCTAATCTTAGAAACTATGACTCTCAATTGACAAAACGGCATTACAATGTCCATTTACCGAGGAAGGCTATAAAGCCATATTACATCACGTTGATCACTTCGATGTCACTCACTATACGAGCGGTCGGAATCACCTCGGACGTTTCGAATGTGTCACTTGTCATAAATAATTCTAGGCTATTTCTATTTGACCACGAGCGCAAAGCTGCAGGTTAAATCTAGCTTGAAAGAACATGAAAGCTACAAAGGATCATTGTACACAGACTCAAAAGCGGCTTCGCTCGCTTAAACTTACTTTTATATTACAACTAATCGATAATATTTTTCCCTTTTCCTTAAAATGTATATATAAAGTAAAAAACCTTACATAATATTAATACGATGTCTGTTATCTCACATAGCAACCTTATACTGCAGTACTACAAATATATAATAATATATACCTACTATTCATATTACCATTACGCAAGTAGCTACATACACACAATATCCTTTTTATATATATGTTTTATTATGCACCCATTATGTCTGCAATTTGGTCTTGCTTGCATTTTTATAACCGTCTGGTAGCATCGGAAATAAAAAAATTAAAGCCATGACTTTACACGTGAATTGCTTAAAACACTATAAACAATTAAACTCTTGACACTATCATGGCATAGTTACAACATCGAAAAGAGTAAGTCTCTCACTTTAAATATTATGGATTCGATACCATTTGAAGACGTCTATATGTATTTTTTTTTAATATTCCTGACCTTAAACTGGATTAATAGTAGAGAATCGCATGTTTTATTACAAGGATTTCATTAAATTTAAATACCCAATCAAATTACAAAATACAAAAAAAAATAAAGCTTTTTGAAACTGTAATATATAAAAAATATTTATTACTTTAAAAGTGTATTCATTTTGCATTCATTCTTATATATTTTTGTAAGCTGTACTTTCCATCTAAAAACAACGATTGAAAAATATACAAAAAAAAGATTAAAATAATCTTACCTGGTTATTCTTATAATCAAAACGTTGTTCTTTTTGTAAATAAGGATCTATAGGCGGCACACCGAGTTCTTTTATACCGTCGGCCATCGCTGCAATGCCGCTTTGGACCGCTTCCACGAGACAATCGTTTACGTCGGGGGAGTTTCGGTTACAAGTTTTCAAATATTTTTCTAAAAATAATGTAATTATAATTAAAATAATACCGATGTTAGATTATGGGCTTAATTTTTTTGCACATTAATATCTAGGCAAATATCTAGGTACCTATTAAGAAGCACAAGCGTGCGACTATATACGCGACAGGTTGTGTGTTCGATTCCACACGAGGAAATGAAAAAAAAAACATAGAAACGAAATAAATACAAATAATTAGGCAAAGGCGGCCTTATTGCTTCAAGCAATCTCTTACAGGCAACCTTCCAAAACAAAGGACTTAAAATATAAAACATTATATATATATATATATATATATATATATATATATATATATATATATATATATATATATATATATATATATATATATATATATATATATATATATTCGACACAATTACAAAAACAGGGTTAATAAGTACAACAGTACAACAAAATTAATAGGGTAATTTTGGTTGACCTACAATTATAAAATGTATCATCTAACATCTAACGGTACTACTAGCTTAGGAATAATTCTGGAAACTATACATTTGTAGTTGTATCTTAAAGAATAATAGCCTTAAACGAGGGACAAAATTTGGTATTAATGCCGCTAGTTTAATGAGCTATCCGATGAAAAGGTTCTGGGTAAGTTTGAATTTCAGAAAAATCTCGAGAAAATAATCTTTCTATCTATAAAAACAAATCTTTAATATTTGTACGGAACCCTCGGTAGGCGTGTCCGTTTCGTGCTTGTCCGGTTTTTTTCTAGTCTAATATGTATATTCTGTTATACCTATATGTATACTGCAAACAAGTTTACTTCTACAAATTGAACAGAACTTACACATAAATGTAATTATAAGAGTATAATTTAGACGATCACCAGAAATATTTTTAAAACTTTAAGCCAAATGTAATTAATTAATTATTTAATTACTCCAAAATCATCAAGTGGACTTTATAAAAAGGGTTCTAAATTATATCATATTATGATCCAAAATAAATAAACAGACGTTATAATTAATGCACACATTCTTCAAATATTCTACCTACATATTCTTTTTGCTTCCAAAAATAGATAAATGGTCACCAAATAATGTCTTACGCAAAAAATCATATCAAGAACCCTACTCCAAATTAGTTCGACGTCATTCAAAATAAATAAATTGTTCATTTGTTGTTCTGTTAATCGAATAATTTGAAATCAAAATAAAATATATTTTCAATTTGCCTATAATGTTTCTATTTTATATTATTAAGGCCGTCGTGGCGCAGGGGCACAAGGCCGTGACTGTAACGCGACGGTTGTGGGTTTGATTTGATTAAAATATTGGAAACATTAATTTAAGGCAATACCGTGGCAATTTAGTGGCAATATATATCTAACATTTAGTATGAACTGAATTTTAAAAGCGTCCGTATGTTGTTATGGCAGTCAATTATAAGAAAAATTGGATATATTGACTAATATTTTAGGAAACATGGTTGTGTGACCATTTATTCATTTTGGTAAACGTTTCGAATTTTGTTGATAGTAAAATAGGTACATTTTGGGCGGCTTCTAAACATAAGTCTTATTACAATAACAGTCATTTATCACTCAGTAAATGTCACAGCAAAAATAGCATTCGCAAAAAATATATAAACGTATAATTTATATATGATTGGTTTATATAATATTAATTTATATTTTAAATCGCCTTCAAAAGGAAATGAGTTTTCCCTAAATCGACATTAGATGATTTTAATTTGTTCGAAAAAAATGTTTTTGGCGCATGTATAGAAACTTTTCGAAAAATGTAAATGGAATGTGGTTTTGATGAAATTATATATTTTTATATAAGTGGGAACGGAGTGTCTTAACACTAGGTTCCCTCTACCTACCCTGCTGTGTGCGGGATACAGCGTGAAGCTGATGTAGCATTGCGTGTTGAGTGGCAGAACTCAACGCCGCGCTTAGCCTCGACACCAGAGCGAAGAAATGGAAATATAAATTTAAATAAATATTTCATCTCCTCGAGTGGAAATCGAACCCACAACCAATCGGTTTTACACATCGTGCCGCTGCGCCACGACTGGCCTCTATATACCTATTATTAAAATCCTACAATGAAGAATGTTTTCAGTTACATCAAATATAATCGACATAGACAGATAGTTTTTTTTACTCGTATGAACTTATAAATATATAAACATACATTTGTTATATATTTCTTTGCTGATGTTATTTTTATTTGTTTGTGTAAGTTCAGTTTTAAAGAAGACGGTCTCTACGTTAAATCTAAGGTTTTTTTGCCACTGGTTCACTTAGCTTTGACCTTCAAATTGAAATATCATGAGAAGGATATTTTAATAAAATACTTAAATGCCAGAATTTAAGAAGACTCATTCACATCTAAATATATTAAACTAGTAAAAAAATATACATTTTTAATATTATCATATTGAAGAAGCAGCCCGCTCGCGGCTTCGCCCGCTGAAACTACATGATTATTGTTTTAATAAACAGAATTGATTGACAATTATAATTACTTCTAATGTTATTTTTTTACTATATTATCGTAATTTCTATAAAATTTTTTTATTGTTGATATTTGATATTTATAAAATATACATAAAGCTAATTTTTTTTTTTTTGTAACATTATATTCTTTTTACCTATGTGATGTACGCCTTTAATCACAATTTTAAAACTCTGTTAAATGTGCTGATGTCAGTGAATAATTTAATTTACTCCTTCAGAAACAGCCTTAAATCTTAAATTATTGATTTGAAGGATTCATAATATTCTTTGTAAAATAACTGTAATGATTGCATATTAACCCCTGTACAGTTTTTAAATTAGTTACATATATTATTAGATAAATGTAAAATTGGTAAAGTTATTACAGTGTACACGTAGATAGAAAGTTTTAGGCATTTTTATATAGATTTATTTAAAACGAACGAACGAACCAAAAACTCTATGTATGTACTTGATATTTCTTTGAAGATCAAATCGTTTTTTATCTCTGTGTTGAATTAATTACGATTTAAACTTAACTGTTATGATTTATGTAGGTAATCTCCATTAACAATTCAATTTTGTTTACTTTATTGTATAAAATATTGTGTGACAGTGCTTCAAAAACATATTTTTTTATCAACAATGATATAACCAAGACGTTTCGAATGTCATTCTTTAGCCAGGAATCTTACCAGCGCGATTGCTATATAACATTCGCAGGCAAACTAATGCCTTGAGTTCATTCAAATGACGATAACTTTTTTTTAATGAACCGATTCTGATGAACTTTAGTAGATTAGTTGAGTTAAAACAAAGCAATAGGTGAAACTTTTAAGTAAATCGATTTAGTACTTTCAGAGAAAAATGCGAATAAAAGTATCGACAGACAGACAGACAAGAAATTAACAAAATATATTTTTCCTTTCTATTATTCTTTTTAAGTGCCCCTCTATACTAATATTTTTACTGTCTTATTATATAGGTATAGAGATAATAAGACAGTAAAAATATTTTGTCTATACAGTTAGTAATTTTGACTGAAATGGATAGAGGGACACTTAAAAAGAATAATAGAAAGCAAAAATATATTTTTTTAATTTCGTGTGTGTCTGTCTGTTAAGTTTAAGTCGTAATTAATTTAACACAGAGATAAAGAACGATTTGATCTTCAATGAAATATCAAATACATACATCGATTTTTTGGTTCGATCGTACGTTTGAAATAAATCTATATAAAAATGCCTAAAACATCCTCTCTACTTGTACACTGTAATAACTACATATTTACCAATTGTACATTTTTCTAATAATATATGTAACTTATTTAAAAATTGTACAGGAGTTAATATGCAATCATTACAGTTATTTTACAAAGAATATGATTAATTTTTACCCAACTCAATAATTTAACATGTAAGGCTTTTTCTGAAGCAGTAAATTAAATTATTCACTGATATCAGCACATTTAACAAAGTTTTAAAATTATGATGAGACTTACAACATAGATAAAACTACTAACATAGATAAAAAGAACGTAATGTTACAAAAATATATACGTATAATTAATAATTAGCTTTATGTGTATTTTATAAATATCTAATATCAACATTGGTCGTATTTTTGAATTTAAAACAATAAAAAATTCTTATAGAAATTACGATAATGTAGGAAAAAAATAACATTAGAAGTAATTATAGTTGTCAATCAATTCTGTTTATTAAATCAATAATCATGTAGTTTCAGCAGGCGAAGCCGCGAGCGTGCCGCTAGTATATAATATAATTTTAATAACTGTTTAATTTAAATTACAAATACAATAATAAATACAAATAAATAATAACTTACCGACGTCAACAGATCCCTAAACAGGCAGCTGTTAAGCTTAAGACAATTGATAATCGTAAAAACATTTTAATATAAAAAAACTGAATCAATTTATAAATAAATTGTTTGTCAACGGTTTCACACGACTTGTTGCTTGAGCTGTTAAGCTTTATCTGCGATTTATTACGAGTCGTTCTTAGGTATATAATATGTATACAATATCATTGGCAACCAAGATTGCATTAACTTACCTGCTCTCAATGTCAGCTGCATTTTTCGCGGTATGTAAGTTGACAAATGTAAGTTAACAAAAACATCAAAACATTCAAAGATTTAATCAAGAATATATTTGGTATACTATATAGTTATTTACTAATATACTAATCTATATTAAAATAATCAAGCAGAAGTGTGTGTTTGTTTAAACGTTAAGATGTCTACTAGTCGGGCTTACATTTTTTCTGTTTTATATGAAAGCTAAATTCCTCAGGAGTGCTGTAGACTATATTGCCTAACGGTATTGCCTTAAATAAGGAAATAACAATAATAATCAACGCCATGCAATTGCTTAAACCACGTGCGCAGCAAAAATCTCTATAGGTATATAAAAAAATCTCTACTTATATCTATATAAAGATAAGTTGATTCTGTACATGAAAAAGAATAAAAAAAATTAGATCGGTTAACAGAAGCTAAAAATAATTCAGCAATAATATTTTCTGTCTATCTCTCTGTTTGCACAAGCAAACAGCCATTTTCTTCTTGTCTTTTTGTCTGTGATTAAGAACAATCATAATCACAGACAAAAAAGCAAGACGAAAAGGATACATTACTTCAAATACAATCAAGTAATTTAAACAGCAAAAAAATAAGAATCTTACACAATTAAATTACGTCGATTATTCGCAAGGGAAACTTAATTATATAATTCAAATTGTTAATGTTAAGTCAAATAAATCATTTATCTCCTCCGCCTCCAGAACTTGTAGGAAAGTGGGGAACGGAGTGTCTTAACACTAGGTTCCCTCTGCCTACCCTGCTATGTGCGGGATACAGTGTGAAGCTGATTTCATTTTTTAATTCTATTAAATCATAGGTGATTCTTATTGGAAGTCCAGGTATTATACGTAGGATTGATTGCCAAATGCCAAGCCAAATGTACCACCTGTTTGCAATAAGGTAATTATTGCATTGAGGTATGCAGACACCATTGTATGTATACAATGGTGTCTGCGTACCTTATTGCAATATCGAATGAATAAGAAAATCTTGGTTTTAACATGGTCGGCACATATTAGCCATATTAGTAAAAAAAAATCTTGGCTTGAAATCATTGCAACGTTTGCGATCTGTTCTACCCATACCCACCTAAACTTATGATTTAATAGGATTTACGATAATACTGAAAGACTGACTCCATTTAAAAATTGCATCAATTAAACATATTCATACTTTTCTCTTACCTGGACAAATAAATACTTGATCATAGTGGGACATAATATTTATTTTTGTCATAAATAACTATATAATATACAAATAACTTAGTTGAATCTGTAATAATTAAATTGCAGTTCCTTTTTCTCTAGTAATTTGCTTTTTCTTGCTTTCAAATTTATTAAGTTCAGCTCCTGATCTTAAGTTAATAAGCGCTTAACGGATGGGATCTTTTAATATCAACAATCGTTCTAGCATAGCTCACAAACTACTCCATCTTGTTCAACAGTGAAGTTTTAAATTGAGTTCTCTGCCAATCTCTTTTTTCACATATTTATACAATATGGCATCGTTTTTATGGGTGACTTATGAAAGATTTTTATTATTTGACGTACTTTTCCGTATTTTAGAAAATTAATCCATCTATCGAATCCATCGATGTCATCCAGTTGTTCCTTATATATATCATCCAGTTGTTCCGTATAATTTTCAGCTAAAGTTTCTTTGTCATCCGTGTGTTGTGGACCTCTGTTTCTTTTTGTATAGGATATCCAATAATGCCAGCTGGATTTCGTGTGGTGCAGAAGTGCTGCTTGATTTCCAACAGCAGTCATAAAACTAGCTCCAGCTTCAGTTGTTAAACATATTAATATATACAATCTTTTAAGGATGAATCAAAGACAATCTATTCTCTGTTCCAGCGCAATACAGTTTAACAATCATCACATTTTAATGAAACGCACATCGTTTACACTTTGGCCCAGAAATAGAGACAACTTGAACGATCCAAAATTTATTTTTGGCTTTAACGTGCACTTATAATAGCGTGTTTTTCTAGTGTTTGTTAAAAGTTAATATATTTTGTAGTTTTTTCCTTATTGTTTCCACCCACAGGTTCTTGTAGAGGGACAAGGCTACTTATAATAGAGTTTCGCCTGATTCCCTAAGTGACGCTAGCGACATGTTATTAAAAAACATTTTCATGCCATTCAGGCCTTGGCACGTTTCTCACCTTCGCTTGAGTGGGATCTTTAACAACCTACTACCCTGTTTACACGTTAATCTATATCGTATATAGATATATCAATATTATTTTATTTATACTCTCCATGTTCCGGTCTATATACATTTTATACAATCATCTATGTCAATGTTTACACTATTTAGACTTAACATTTACAAGTCATTATATAATAATAGGTTTGTTATAACCTTGAAACCTGATCGTGTTCAGAGTCCATTACGTGACCTTTCCTACAAGTGCAGACAGGATTACGATACAA
Source organism: Heliconius sara (assembly GCA_917862395.2). Lineage (NCBI taxonomy): Eukaryota > Metazoa > Arthropoda > Insecta > Lepidoptera > Nymphalidae > Heliconius > Heliconius sara. The sequence continues at coordinate 15,608,158 of OU860789.1, read as the reverse complement.
TATTCCACCATGGAATGCCAGTTCCTTTTTCCAGCTTCATAATCAGACCTTCAAACTTAATCGTGGTCAGTCAGTTCATTATAAGACTTTTCTAACAAGTCCAAACACGATAATGATACGATGTTCCATAATGAAGTTCCAGTTCATATCGTCTGGCTCCATCATCAGATCAGTTCGACAATACCATATGATTATATTGTGATCAGACTCACATATGATCCTTGGAAGATGTTAGCCAGCACCAGCTTCAAGCTACATCATCAGACTAGGTCAATGATATCGAAATATTGCATTGCCATCTAATCTAAATATTATTGTCATCTAATCTAAATATTATTGTTAAATTTGACAAATTTATTTTTATGTAACAAACTATAATTATAAGTTTGTAGTGTTTTTTTGTTATGAAATATCCATACATTTTCATTTATCATATTTTCCCTTTTGTTTGTACTGTAATTTTTCACTTTTTGCCAAATTTCATTTCAAAATACTTTATAGGTTTTTTAAAAACGATGCATAAGCGTTCGTATTTAGAAGCTTGATTTTATTTGTGCTCCAAGGAGTGGTAGACTTGAACACGTGACCTCGAGATAAAATAAAATGCTCTTAACAGAGGAATAGACGCACAACAAAATGATCCTAAAAGGGTTCCGTTTTTTTTCCTTATGAGGATTCCTTTGGGATCAATATCGATAAATAAATATTGCTAAATTATAATAAAAGGTTAATATAAAATGATTTAGTAAGTAGGTTTTAGTACTTACTCTCATCTACACAAATATATAATTATTTATAATTTATAATTATATTATGGTTAATGTTTTTACTCCCATATTAAATAAAATAGCAAAATACGACTCGATTATGAAGCCCAATCCTCCAATCTCCAGGAAGCTCCAGGAGGCAACGCGAGTACGGGAGAGGTGTGCTCGTGTCGCCTCGCCTCGCCTCGCGGCCGCTCCGCTTTGTGTCGGTTTTTCGCACGCGAATCAAAGGACACGAGGCGGTGAGGCGAGGGAATCACTTATTTTGATTATCAATGCTGAGCCAAATATTATTTTTAATTATTACAAAAACATAGTGCATGTTGTGTATTTTATTTACATACAACATACGCCATTTATAATTTGTTTTTCTAATGAAAAAAATATATATATTGAGTCCGATGCTGAAATAAGCGAATAGCTAAAACGCGCCTTTAAACTAGCGCTATAAATATCACTCATATTTTACAGATTACATCGCCACTCGATCGATGGCCACAAGCCGATCGGCTTTGTCTCCGTCGACATCTTAGTAGTGCTTGCACTTTCTCAGGAACACAGTACCCTCTATTCTCCTCTACTTTATTTTTTATTATTACTTTTATTTTTAAATTTTCGGTTTCGGCCGAAATTAAGACTAAAGCCAAAGGTTCATTTTCGGCCGACGTCCTCGTTTCGGTCGGACACTATTGTAGTCATCAGCATGTTTCTTGTCTAGTGTGGATTGTCATGGAGGCCTCAAACTACTCAAATAAGTATTTTAATTATTTTCACTTTCCTTTTATTTGATTTACTACTCATAGTAAATCAAATATAGGCAGAGAAAACCTAACGGTATGGTATTCCGTTCCCCACTCTCCGTCGAATTTTTTGGGACATTGTGTTGAGCGGGGAAACTCAACGACCCTTTCTCTTATTATCAGAGCGAAGAAATTATAATATTAAATATTTAATTTCCCTGAGTGGGAATCGAACCCACAACCATGGCCATGGTGACCCTCTCGTGCCAAGTACATGGTTCTTACAATTTAAAAACATACAGAAATGCAAATAAATAAATAAAATTTAAATAAATTAAAACGCTGTTTGATTATTGTATATGGTTGACCCTTCCTGCATTCTGAACTCTGTAGTCCAGAGTTCATCTTGAGTGATATGGTTGTTATCACCTGGTGACGCTAACGGCTAAATTAAAAAATGCGGTACTGCTACTTAGTTGTAACTCGTTAGATTGATAATAAAAGCCAATAGTTTACACGGGTAAACTATAAAATTATATAACATAAAAAATGCAATCACTCATTTTTAATGAATAGTAGGTATCATTAAGAAAAATTTTGACAAAGATACTAATTTTATGATTTCCATGAAGTGACAGTGGAGAAGTTAGGAAAGGCATCATATTTACTTCCTCAAAGGCGGTTGGAAGTGATACCTTAAGACGTGACATGTTGATGCTAGCGTTAGATCTTGTAACTCCTTAATATTACGCACATTCTAAACCCTCATTCGAGTCAAAATCTTTCCCTGCTGCTTGGAGTAAAGTTCACATGTCCTCCAGTTACCTTAGGTAACGAGAGGACATGTGGACTTCATTTAACGAAGTCCTCCTAATTCCTTTCAACAGCTAATTAATCTAATTCTGTGCAAAAACAATCTCTTGATCTTCGGGTCGCAAGTTTTACTTTCGGCTTACACAAATTTGACCACGTGTCTGAGTTCCACCGGCAACTGAATTGGCATCCTATGTGTTTACACCGCAACCGGCAGACTGACTATTATTTATAACATTTTAAAGTTATTCTCTCCTTTCTTACTTGACGCTCCTGTGTCACTCTAAGAAAGCTTGGGTTCCCTATATTAAATACCTCTTTATATAAAACTTCTTTACAGTACTGGCTGACAATGCATCTCTTAATACTTTAAAAGATTAGTAGTTTGCTTTATCTATTTCTTTATTATTTCATTTTTTCTTTATGTCATTGTATATCTTTATATTTTTGTATGTGTGTATGTATGTATGTTGGTAAAGTTATATTCATTGATATTAAGCTTGTTTGTACGCAGGTGTATTATTAACCTAATATTTAAATTCGAATTGTTTGTCTTAACATCTCCTACATTCAAGGTTAAAGATAGATATCTCTATTAGAGATAATTTATCCGTTGTACACATTATTTCTATTGTTATGCTTTCTGTTCCTTCTTTCTTGTATTTATCTTATAATTAACTGATACAAAAATTTTACTAACTAGAGAAAACTACTAGACTAAGAGAAGCATTCTGCATACGCTTCTAATTCTGGTGTTTCGTCAATATAACATACTCGTCTTATTGGTGAACCGGACCTTCCGGACCCGCAATAGTTTAAAAATTAAAATGGGATGTTCAATAGATGGCATATATTGTTTGATTCAAAATTGCTGTAAATCTAGGGCTAGTGCAGTGGCTCCACTAAGAGGCACCAAGCGAAGCGCAAGAGGCACTATCTTTTGTTGAAACTTCATAATTTGGGTTTGGATTATACCGTTTGTGCCGTGTGATCCCGGCCTAGAATAGGATCATCCTGGTACTGGTGGTGTCGTAAGAGGCGACTAAAGTACGTGTGGTAGAGTCACGTCGCCAGCAATGTCAACACGCATGGGCAGACTCGACCGGATCATTACCACCCCCGGCATTTAAAACCGGCGTGAAGTAGTGGCTTTATGCCACTGCGTTTCGCATCAGGTAATGCCGGGCCCCGGCGCCCAACCCACCTTAAAGGCCGGCAACGCACCTGTAGCTCCTCTAGGGTTGCACGGGGCCGTGGGCGGCGGTAATCACTTACCATCAGGTGACCCGCACGCTCGTTTGCCGTGTCTTTTCCATAAAAAAAAAAACCAAATAGTCTAAATTTGGTTATTGTGAGTTCAATAGTAGATTTGTTAAATATACATAAATTAAGTTTAATTTGCATAGCATTTATAGTGACTATGATATGATCATTGATACTCGTATGATTTTAGGTTGAAATTTCGGATGTAATTTAAGGTTAATATATAATTTAAAAAATTATTAAACTTTGAATTATAACTTCACTTAGGTAATTTAGCTACTACTTTCAAAAAAAATGTATAAATCATCATATTTTTATTTCATGCTCAGTAGGTTGTTGTGGTAATATGCTCTTTGATTAATCAATCACTTAAGGGTGCGTCTTTTGTACGTGACGGTACCTACTTACTGCGAATCTGATCAGAGTCTGGTCAGGTCTAGTCCTTTCACATATCAATCTCAACACTCCCATCTTGCTGTATGTAATCTTTTAAAACAATATGTACCTTGGTTATCTTTATATCCTGCATAAATGAATTGAGCAAATAACTTACAGCTCACATTGTCTCTCCAAAATTAGCAGGTTTTACTTATATACAAGTACGCCTGGCAAATATGTAAGATTCCGGATTCATTTGTTCCGGGCTTTGCCTAAAACATTATATATATTAACTGTATGAGATACTTAGAATAACAGTTTATTACATATTTTATTAAATGTAAATAAATTTCATGAAATAGGTACTTTGTTAGAGTTCGTGTAAGCTATTGAGTTAAAGCCAACTCAATATTATACATAATATTCTTATGTTTTTGGTTTAAGTTAGTTTAGAATATAGAATATTTTTACTGTATATAGTGTTTATGTTACTTATAAAGATAAACGAATTTGTCTTCCGTAGACAGACGTCCGAGTATGGTGACAGTGATAATCTATGAATATATATTTTTTCCTCTTAGCAAGTTAGGAAAAATGATGAACATTAATGTTTATTGCAGCACAATCTAATTATGACAATACGATGCAACTTTTTTTTTGACAAAACCGGTATGGTCTACGTAAAAAATCATACCCGGATACTTTGGTATTAGGCGAGTTTTGTATGTGACAAAATTCTAATATCTGACGGTAAGTAATCAAATTTGGCCGTAACTCTGGTAACCTATTGCTACTTATAAGTATTTGTTAATAATTTATATTTAATGTAATCGTGTTTAGTTTGATGTGTGTATTGGCACCGTGCACGACTACAGCGCCACCCAGCGTACGCAAATTTGTTGGCTCTGACATTTTCGTTTTTTTAAGATTTAACTTTGTACATGATTGCAAATTATTATTTTTAGAAAATACTTGTGCAAATGATTTTAATAATATAAATACTATTCAATTTAAACGTTATATTACTGAACCTGATTTGAGTAATGTGTTGTAGCTTTGACCATAAAAAGAAAATAAATCATAGATTTTTTTTTATATTGTTAAAATACGCAATATAAAAATGTATATTATTAACTAATTATTTGAATACCAAAACAGAATGTAATTTAAGAAATAAAAGTCATTTATTTTTAATTAAAACAAAAAAAAATATCAGCTTCACGCTGTATCCCGCAAACAGCAGGGTAGGCAGAGGGAACCTTGTGTTAAGACACTCCGTTCCCCACTTTCTGCCGAATTCTGGAGGCATTGCGTGTTGAGTGGCAGAACTTAACGCCGCGCTTAGCCTCGACTCCAGAGCGAAGAAATGGAAATATAAATTTAAGAAAATATTTCATCTTCTCGAGTGGGGATCGAACCCACAACCAGTCGATTTTGCAGTCACATCTCATGCCGCTGCGCCACCACTGGCCTCAATTTATTATTACTTTTGTTTTATTTGTAAGAGTAATTGAATAAAGAAATATTTACAGATTTAAAGATCTTTTTTAAATATGGGGGCCTGGTAATTTACCAAATGTTAAATAGCACTAGCAAGACCATATGGAATATTTCTATCTATATTATCTTACACTTACTTTAGTACATTAAAAGAGTATGTTATTATCAATTTAATTATAAATAATAGTATTGGCACTTTACTTTATATATTTTATAAATTTAACATATAAAAAGTACTGTTAAATATCACTAGCAACACTGTATAGAATTATTCAATTTCCTGTTGTGTAACTTTTATTTTAAGACCTATAAACAATGTTATCCTCAATTCAATTATAGCTAATAATTAATCACACATTGAATTTATATAATATTGATTATATATGGATAAATACATTATATAAAAGAGCAACTGTTGAGTTTCTTGCCGGTTCTTCTCAGCAGAACTGCCTTCCGAACCCGGTGGTAGCTTCTTTTTAGGTTATATGTTCATTCGACGATTCAAAAGTGCTCATAAGAGATTATTTGAATAAATAATATTTAGAATACTTTAATGACTGTATAAATATAACATATAAAAGTCGCTCATTTGACAGTATGTCCAAATATTTATATTTAAATAGACAGTTTCGTTGGCCATGATCAGTCGAATAAACTAAACAGAATGTGACGCTGCTCGTTTTATTATTCCCATATTCAAACCACTACTGGAACAAAATACACAGAAAATGTGTACAATGTTGTAAAATCAATGCAGTTAAATAATTTTTTAAATTTAGAATATACCAATTTTTTTATAAAATTCTCGCCTTCATCATTCATGTTTGCATTATCCTTTCGACATAAAATCTTACACTCGCAATATTGTATGTTTCTTGTGTTGCTTCTCTGGAAAATTCACTCTTATTTTAAAAGAAGGATAACAATCTTCACCTATTTTCCACTTCGATCTATAACTGTTCTTATATATGGAAAACCTTTATCTTAAAACAATATCACCTATGGTTTCTTTTTCAAATGTGCATCTATTATGACCAAGCTTTGTGAGATGAAAATAAATTATTATTATTATTATTATGTTTCTCTTTCATAATTCACGGGTTCAAAAGAACCCGGTCCTTTGAAGGCTTGCGTGGGGACACAGGTCCAACACGTAGAGGCCCCTTAGAGAATATACAAATGTTTTACTGTGACGCATCAGCCGGGATCCATCTCTGCGTAACCACAGGTAAGATGACCCAGAGATGGTCGCCGGTTAATGCGTAGGAACTATGGAAAATGTGGAAATCTAAACTAGAACTATGGAATGGGATTTGGATGGACTGGCTACTGGGCTATTGAGTGAAACTAACGGACGTCCGCCTTTACAATAGTCTCAAATTGAATGATTGGCGGACGGTGACTCGCCTCCCACTAGATGGGCCCCCACAAAGCGGCGTAGTGCCTTGGGCGCAACATCGGCATGGTCGGCTAAGGGTGTAGTTGCTGATGGTTTTAATAATAAATTAATAATTGTTGCTCATCATTACGGATAGATGAACACCTAGTAAAATATATTTTTTTCTGTTGAAGTTCTGACATCTGTTTGTGTTTTGAGAAGTATTACGTATTTTGTTCTTACTTTTTTGTCCTTTTTAGTATAAATAATTGAGTTGTCTTTTTCTGTTTGTACTTCATCATCACATACTTGGCTATAAATATATCTATTATTACATGTAAATGTATTTCTTGCATTGTAGAATTTCTCATTTTCTTCACTTAATAAAACGATAAGTCGAACATTTTGCTTTGACAGTAACAGGTGACCAAACCTACATTTTTTCTACTTTTGGCCACCATAGGCGCTGCGAGCGATTATGATATCTCCACCGAGTACTTTTCATCCTGCCAATATAATCTAATCTAATATAATCTAGCTTCACGCTATACCCCTAGCGGAGTAGTCAGAGAGAACAGAAGCGCCAAACTATACGGTTGTATTTAAAATATTTTACATTACATCCGCATCCTACGCAAAATTGTAGACAAAGTACCTATACCTATGAGCCATGTTTGGTGTAACTACCTATTCTAAGGAATAGTCGTTAAGTATAGTATAACGGTGTGCGTCTACGATAGATAGATATATAGATAGATAGAGATGATAGTGCTCAGTAAAGGAATACGATGTAATTACCGTTGTATGGTATTTAAAATATATGAATCAGTTTTCCGAAAAGTATAAATAATGTAAGTTTTAAAACAACCAAAAAGTGACTTTTTTGGTTGTTGCTTTCTGTGACAAATATTTAAATATATAAATTCAATTAAGAAAATTTTCAATATGATTACATAACTAACACTGCTGAAATATATAACAGTTCACAATGACAGAAATTATTAAGTAAAAAAGTAAAACAAAATTATGAACCTTACAAAATCCATTTTTTCAACTACTCAGTGAGACACTAAAAGGTTGCAAAAGAAAATAAGCAAATAAATCAAACAGCTTTTAAGATTTTAAATGTTAAGGACAAGATTAAATGTCCAACTAGTTCAAAACATTACAACTAGTGCATCTTAATATATATACGAGTATACATCTGTGAACGTAATTTAAGCATTGTATAATGTTCTAAATGTTCACCAATTTACAGATATGTATATCAATCATATGTCAGCGGAGTAGGTAAGATTAATGAGTGCAGAATAGTGTAAGATTTTTTTTTAAGGGGTCATTGACACGAAATTAGAGGACTTTTGTGGTTTAGATGTGATAGTGTTTATTGACTGACGTTACGGTATTTCAATAATTAAATACACGACATCGTAAAACTTTTAAAAGGAACAAAAGATTTAAGTTTTAAAAACATTAATTGAAGGAAAAATATATTTTATATTATTAACACTTGAAGTGAAGTGGAAATATGAGTAATTTTTTTTTGAAAAAGTATTAAATAACAACTTGTTTATGTTGTTAGTATCTCTGCACGGAGATTGTTACAAACTTCCAAAAGATGATTAGCAGACTATTTAGCAAGAAAAAATGTTATTATTTACGAAGAGATAAAATATAATTACAATGTTTTCATGTCCGTTTTTTATTATTTTCAGTTTTTTAAATACAACTACAAAACACAGTGTTAAGCTCATCATTAAATACGGAATGCTGTATACCTACGGTAGTTTGGTCAGGTTGATGTGTTTAGATTTAAAATGCCACATTTCATAGTCGTCCACATGTCGATTATGCAAAATGCGACATTGAGTTCCGCCTTTCAAAATAAAATGCCTTTATTTAGGCGGAAAGTGGGCGAAGTGATAGCTGTGTGTTTCTGAATAATTAAAACAGCATCACGCTGTATCCCGCACACAGCAGGGTGTTGAGTCGCGAAATTCAACGCCACGTTTTTCCTTGACACCAGAGCGAAGAAATGAAAATATAAATGTAAATAAATAATTCATTTCTTCGAGTGAGGATCGAAGCCACAATCAGTAGATTTTACAGTCACATTTTGTACCTCTGCGCCACAACTGGCCTCAAATGATGAATCCGATATTTTTCAATAACCTACCTGACCGAATTGATCACATATAAGTAATTTGGTAACAATATATATCTTTAACCCATTATTTCCATAAGCATGCAATGGTCCATGGATACTGATATTTTTGTATAACTGGACAAACTCTTCCTATACGGAGGTGAAAATTCAGTATAAAAATAATTATCAATATGACTGAAAACCACACATTATTTCACGGCGATGTAAGTTTCCGATGTAGGACATAATAATTTAGTATTAAATTGTCCTGATTTACCTTTTCCGTCCATTTGGGATAGCATTTGGTGACCAAGGTAGCCGCCGCGCCAGTCAATCAAACTATCTACTAGAAATAAATAATAATAATAATAAATAAATAAATAAATAATAATAATAAATAATAATAATAATAATCTACTAAATATTTCCCAAAAAGGAAATCGATTTTCATTTAACTAAATCCATCAGATTTACGATTACTGTTAAATAATAACAGAAGATTTTAACATGCATCTCATTATTGTGTATTTTGTTTGACTGTTCAATCTCTTTCGTATGATCTACAAGCATCAGCTTAGTTATTTGAGCTTTACTAGTATGTAAGAAAGGTATACCTAAAAAATGCTAAATTGTAAAATAATGAGTAGCAAATAATATTTTTTCAAGTTTCAGTTTCACGCTGTACCTTGCATATAGCAGGGTATGCAAAGAGAACCTGAAGACACTCCGTTTTGCATTAAGAAGATACTTCCGTTCTCTTTCAATTCTTTAGCGATGCGCCTTGAGTCGCGAAAGTCGTCCTCACAAGAGCGAGGGAAAATGAAAATAAATATTTAATTTCCTCGAGTGGGAATCGAACCAACAACCTGTCGCGATTAAAGTCGGATGTTTGTGCCCCCGCGCTACGACTGGCCTCAATAATTATTATTTTAAGATTAAATGTAACCCCACAATCAAGACGTCAAAGGGAAAAATAATTTTTATCAGAACATTTGAAGTAACCTTTAAGGTAACATAAAAGCTTAACAAAAGAACTTTTAAAGCTTCAGATTATAAAGTGATTGACATTCAAATATAACATTTATTTGAAGCTTAATGGTTTCGCAATAAATGCAATATCATTTTCGTTTAGTTTCATTTATTTTAGTGCCTCATTTACATTCAATTGAACCCGATGGCGCAGTGGTATTTCTTTAAAACAACGACCCCACGGTCGTCCCACTTCGAACCCACTCGAGAGAATGATTATATTTAAATTATTTTTATTTTCTCGATATGATAAGACTAAACGTTATTCGTCACTCAACATCCATTGTTTTGAATTCGTAATCGTAAAGAAAATAAATAACCGGAGTGTATTAACGCTACCTTCTTTCTGCTGCTTTTACAAAACTTTCTGAAGGTATTGCGTGCTTTAGTGGTCAACGCAACGTTTTGCTTCAACATTAAAGTGAAGAAATAAAAATCTTAAATATTTCATATTCTCTTGTAGGAATTGAATCCACAACCTGTCGCGATTACAGTCACGCAATGATGTACTAGTGGCTTCAACTTACTGGCTTAATGATAAGCCAATGTCACGACTAAATTGTGAAGACAATACAATTAACTCTCATAATATCAGATATTATTCATTACAACAAGTCAAAATTATTGAAAGATTATATATAAAAATTAATATTATAGAAATGTAAGTCATCAATTAAACGTGGTTCAATGATAAAATTATTTACGAGTAACCTCATCTAATAAGAATTTTACGTAATTTCGATAGTGATAATGCACATTTTCGGTGCCTAAATATTTTCATATCATTTTTAAAGCGTTATTCCACACTTAGGAAAGAAAAATACATTTTTTCAAAGTTGTAAAATAGGAAAGAATGTATCATTTAAAGATATTTATTAAAATTCGAATAGAAAATAATAACAATTTATTTTAAGGTCTCACATATTTTGGACAGAATTGAGAATTTAATATTTAGCTAAAGGAGGGTGCAGGATACAGCTTCACGCTGTATCCCGCACACAGGATAGGCAAAGAGAATGTAGTATTTTTCCGTTCTCCACTTTTCGCTGAATTCTGGAGACATTTAGGACTCAACGCCGTGTTTTGTCTCGACACCATACTACGACCATACTGCCATAATATTTAGCTATTAAGCTAAACTCTAAAATTTTAATTCTAAAACAAATAATATTGTAATTGAAAAATAAAAAAAAAATATTATACTCCAGTTTGCGGGCGTATGCTGGAGAGCTTAGTATGAAATGAACTACAAATATTGATTTGTAATGTTTTTTAGTGATGTATCTGTCAATTTTCAATGTTTTTTGTTAACTTGTACAGTAAGTCCTCATAGCTAGTTCTTGCCTTTTCATTACAGGCATGGAAAACAAAAAATAAATTTAGATATAAGATGAATAGTAAACAATAATTACCGGATCCCATAATCCAGTGGTTCCCCACCAGTGGTCCACGGACAACCAGTGGTCGGCAGAAGCCTGAATATGGTCCGTGAGCGATTTTAATTTTATGACTGGGGATGGTGAGGCAAAGTTTCTGTTTAATTATCACAGTTTAATTTTTATAATACCTACATACATAGTTGTCCCTGCTACCAAGAATGATATAAAAATAATAATACAAGAAAAGGTTGGGAGCCCTTGCCATAATCAGAACCTAAAGAAACTCTTATCATATTACCCTTGAAGTGTATCCTTTCTAATAAAATAAAAATCATCAAATTTAGTGTGCGGGATATTAAGGTATACGTCCATTTGTTTATATTTAAAGCAAATTTAAGACTTTTGTGATTTTCTCCCCCATTTATATAAATATTTAAAAGAAATACAAAAATATTTAATCATACGTTTGCATTAATAAAATTTATTTTTAATAAAAATAATAACTTCTTAATGTTCCTAAATTACGTTTAAGAGTATCTCGATTTAATACGCCGCGCTGTACGGTATAAGTAATATTTATGCCCTCACAATAAAATTATGGTTCATTGATCCGTTGATATTGGAAGTAAAACGAGTGTATTGTATTTACTAATAAGGACTTAACATTGAAGACGGCTCTTAATATTTATTATACAAAAATCTCGACATAATGATATAAAACGTTTCGTATCGCATAGCAAATGTCAGTTCAATAACAAAAGGAGAAAAAGCTGCGTTATCTTTCAAGCTAATGTAGAGCGACAGTGTAAAAATATTATAAAGGCGCAAGATCAGGTAGCTAAAGCATTTTGCGAGGTGACTCCTTGTCGGTCGCACATCCTCGGAACGTGTACGCGAATTAAGGCACTTTTTGTTGTTTACAGTGAATGCATTTCTTATTAATTACGCAAGATGATCTTAAAATCAAAATATAGATACGGGATTTTGTTTTTAAATGTACTTGTCGGCTTCAGGATTGTTTTCGCAGATGTACTTAGGACTGAACTTTCAGAAGAAAATGTAGTGTACAGCACTGATGATGCCGTGTTTATAAACGGTAAGTTTAATGACCTTAAAATAGCATAGATAAAAAAATTATTACTAATGTTTTTTTTTTGTATAATTATTTTAATATGCGTATTTTTATTTCTGTTTCTTCACTTCGAATATGTAGAGATCCAATAAATAATAATAATAATAATAATATATATGTTATTCATATTATTTTCTATAACTATTTAGTTATATATAAAATAACATTGAAAAAAAAATGTAGCACACTTTATATTTGAGGCTAGAGAAAGCGTTTATTGTCAACCATTTCCATATATAGTAGGACAAGAAATTAGAAATGATATAAACTATAAGTTATAACTTGCCTAAAATTTGAAGAGGCAAATGAAAAATCTTAGTACATCATTGTCCACATATTTAACACTCGTGGGTCATTATTCGTCAGACGCTGCGGAATCAATTCAATGCAAATGCTCCTACGCCCACGCGCACCCGTCATTATCAATCACTCATTGTTCTCAACGCGTTGCTTCTAAAACCGACTTCTTGTTCAATTTTTTGCTAGCATCGAAGGCATTCGTTAGAACTAGAAGAACATTATGACGCTGTTGACATTTCCTACCATCGGGCTGCTGAACCCGGAATCCCGATAATAATATATAGTTTTTACTGTCAAATTCAATTCAATATAATTACAAGCGACATTTTTAAATGCTAAGCCAGTATTAATCTTGATAGACAGTCAAATATAATGTTTTGGCATTTATAAATCAGTGTATTAGATAGCATGTCAATATAGAGTCGACTTATTTATTCTTAATGTAACATTTTGATAATGGTAACGCAGCTACGGTAAACTTCTTTTTTTGCGGCGTAAGATTTTTCAATCAATTAAGGTTACTTATATCAAAATATAAATCCATAAAATTTTATAAATAAATTTAATGGTTCTTAAAAAAAATCTGTCAATCAGTTTCAATGTTTTATAGCTGTATAAAGTTTATGATAAAAGGACTATTATTACCTACACGTTCTTGTTTAAATAAAAATGAATACAATAAAAATGCCTGTATTAATTAAATGAATTATTAAATTTGTAATTGTTACAATCTAATATTAACGATCGAAGAACTAAAGAAAGATATTTTTGGGTAACGTGGATATTATCTTAAATAGGTACTCCTGGCTGTTGCGTGAAATCAAAACAACAGGTAAATTTTAATCTCAATCCTAAAAGCAAAAATCAAGTTTACCCTAATAATTAACTGTTAGGCATGATATGGATTCATCGGACTTCAAGTTTTTAAGAAATTGTTTATATCTTCAAAGTTTGTTAACCTGTACGTAATCATCACCTGTGTCTATTTTTTTCCAATAAAAAATAGAGATGTGCCGAATCATGTCTTGTTTTCAATTAGACAATTGAGATCATTTGTAATTAATACTTACACTATACTTATTCGGTCGATGGATAGATTAGACTTTAAAGTAAAGCCATATACGGAGATAGTAAATTAAATCAACTTCCGCACACATCACGATACTAGCACAGGGAATCTAGTGTTAAGAGGCCACTCAACACGCATTGCGTGTTGAGTGGCGGAGCTCAACACCGCGCCTTGCCTCGACACCAGAGTGAAGAAATGAAAATATAAATTTCAATAAATAATTCATTTTCTTGAGTGGGAATTGAATCCACAACCTGTTGCGTTTGTTTACAGTGACATTTTGTGCCCCTGCACCATGATTGGCCTGTATAGTATATAACAACAATTTCAACATATATTTAACATATTTTTTATTTTTAAATTATTTTCACGTTGCATCCCACATATAGCCGAGGCAAGGAGAGTGACCCTAGAATTAAGACTCTGCGTTCTCTACTTTTTACCAGAAATCGAGAAATTACCTGTTTTTTACACAAACACAAGGCTGTACTTAAAACTTATTTAAAATATTATCTTTATAAATTATAAATTTCTTAAAATAATATTATTAATTATAAAACAGGACCTCCATTGTTTGTTTATAAAATAAAAGAATACGATATAACCTCCTCTCGTGGTATCTGAAAAGTATTTGTTTGTAGGTACACAAAATTATTCACATTCAGCTTACCGTTCATACCATTAAAATCAAATCAAATTCCAGTACGCTGATACTAATCGAACACCGTTATGTACCCATCGTCACAAAATAACATGTTTGCACGTTGGGATTGATGCTTTTTCAACGTTAACTGAATAATAAATAAGGCTGATTACTCACTGTAGGTGCTATTACAAGGAAAACCAAAAAAATGAATTTATGTATTAAAATATTAATTAAATCAGGAATTTTGATGTTATCGAATTTCTAGATTATTATATGAATGTAGACAATAATGCCTCTGATATACTAATGTACATATAAAACATTGGAATATTATCAAAACGAGTATAAATATAAATTAATTGTCACTCTACATCAGTGATTCTCAACCACTGGGCCGCGGCACTTTTGTGTGCCGCGGCACTTTTGTGTGCCGCCAAATTTTGCAAATATATAAAAAAAGTACCTGTGTATTATAATATTTTTTATTAGCTTTACGCCATAGGTAAGGTCAAGCCAACTACAAGGTAGGCAGAAGGAACCTAGTGTTAAGATAATTCGTTCTCCAGTTTCCACCCTATTTTTGCAGTCGCTTGTATAGTGGCGCAACTCAATACCACGGTTGATCTTGTTATCAAAGAAATGGAAAATAATTTAGTTCCCCGAGTGAGAATTGAACCCGTCAAAACATCCGAACAACCATCGCGCTGTGCTGTCTCTGCGCCACCATGGCCTCATATAATAATGTCTCATAGAAATATTTGTTTTTTATTTCATCATATTTGATAATGTTGAGTGTATAAAAATACAATAAAACAATGATACAGCCAATAAATTGATATTTAAATAGATCAGGCTGTGTTACCTTGACATACAAGTAAAAATGTATTATTGAGATCCGTCGATATAAAGGTTATATTTACCTAATAATTATATCGACAACAATCCCGCAATAAAACCTTCTTTCCTTCTGTCATTATATAGTTATGACTCAATATATACATAAATTCTTACGGTATAGGTTTTTATAAGCGAAATAAACTTAGAGATGCTTAGAAAAACAGAAAAAGTCAATATTTACTATACCAGCCTAGTATAATATTGATCTTAGTAGGCCTCAGGCAACATTTATAAGTTAAGTACATTGTCTCTTACGCATAAATGCTTTATAAAAATTTCAGGGCGATATAGAAATAAATATATATTACCTTATAAATAAAGATACTAATAAATTGTGTTTAAAATAAATAAATTGTAGTTCTTTTATTAGACAATAATAATTTTATAATAAAACTTTATGTTAATCTTAAAATTCAAAATTTGTAAGAAAAAATCATCCAATGTTAAACAATGACTACATATTCCTATATTCAAATGTAATGTAGGTAGATATAAGTATATAATATAACATTATACTTATTTTTGGCATAATATTTTTTTACTATTTACCTTCTATATATACATAGCGTGGCGTTAAGTTCCTGAAAATGAATTTTGAAAATAGGGAGCAGCTGTTCGCTCTGCCGAGACTGCTGGATTATATAATTTAATTTAACTTTAATATTTGACATAATATAGGTACATATTTTAATCATGTATATTATTATTATAAAAAAAAAACGAAATTCACAAGTTTTTTTATCTTCTCCTTCATTCGCTATTAAACTCTATAGCAATTTATATAAGCAATATCTGTTTCAAAAAAGCCGTTAAGATAATTAATTGTAAAATATATATATATATAAATTACATTACAACTATATTTTGAAGAATATATTCACATGAAGGTAAACTGGTTAGTTGATTAACTTATTACTATTTAAATAAAGTTAAAAACAAACTAAATAGAGTGCTTGTATTCAACTCAAGCCTCTCCATAAAATATTAGTCTGCACTAGAGACTTGGCGTCTTGGCAGGACATTTTGTCTATAAATACATTATAATCATTCTTTTGCATTATTGTTTATTGAATGAAATTTAATTTTATTATTTATTAAAAATACATAAAAAAACTTTTTTAAAAAAACTTTTATAAAAAAACTTTTTTTAAAAAATAAAAAAAAATCTTTAAAATATGTAACTTCTATTGCATGTATCTTGTATGTATATATGTATGTCAATGTCAAATATACAATATCATACTGTAAACATATTATGAATCTGTGGGATTTGAACCACAGAATCATGAACATAATTTATGCATGTAAAATTAAGCGATTGTTTTTTTTAATTGTAGCAGTATAGGCAAAGGGAGCCTAGTGTTGAGACACTCCGCTCCCCACTTTCCATCGAATTCCAATAACATTCGACACCAGAAAAAATACAATTAAAATGTTTTATTTCCTCGAGTGGGAATCGAACCAAATCCTGTCGCGTTTACAGTCACACGATTGTGCCCATGTGCCTAGACTGGTATGTTATTATTAATAATTTTTGTTAAGTAATATAACAATTATGAATAATATATAATAAAAAGAATCGCCAAAAATGATTCTTATTTTCCTTTATGCTTTATTATAGGCGTTCCTTTAAGCAAGTAAACGAGGTATGTAATGGATTTGTTTTATGTCTTATTTCAGTGAATACCGAGCGAGTAAAACGCGAATCAAACAGCACTCGAGATGGAAAACAACTATTGTTACCATCCAGACAAGTAAGTTTATTTTTATCCTTAAAGATAGTTCCACTTTTATTATAATCCACGTTATTTTGAAAGCAATTACTTAAGATTATTTATATATTTCTTTGAACTTATCTATCGAATAAAATTCTATTACTGTACGTACGTCAATACTATATAAGTAATTAACCTTAGTACTTATTGTATTGAAACCTTAAAGAGAGAACCTTAGAATAGAAAGAGAAAATTCCAAGTACAGTTCTACTGTCATTTCACTGTCAGGAAAGATTAATAATTTGAAATTTGAATTAGAATGAGGAAACAAATGAAATTCTTGAATGCGAGACACCAATTAGCAAGAAAGTGACATGCAACATGTTGCGAGAATGTTATCCGCGTTTTAAAATATACAATCCTGAAGGATATGACCTATAGGTCTACATGATTTTTGCTCTTACATATACAACAATCAAGAGGTAATGAGCAATATGTCATTCTTCTTTCTCCTTCTTCTACTTTCTGACACTGGGGAAAGATAATACACTTGAAAAAAAAAATGACTACTTCAATGTGATTTAAGATTTTACATACCTATTGCTTTAATTAGCTTATGCATTGGAGCCTGTTTTTGATATCGACTCGACTAGGTCTGGACCAGTTTTTTTTATGTATTTGCCTTATTAATGAAATTAATGAAAATTGTTCGATTTAAAGAGCTAATGATAGAAATTGTGGAGATTTCACCATGAAATATATTTGGTGAAATGAGAGAGACTTGGTACGGTTGAAAAATTTTAGGGTTCGTACTCTGTGGGCATAGAAATAAGCGAAGCTAGTAACTTTTTACCATTTTATTTTATTATTCATATTGTTCATTGTATTTTACACTTAAAAGCAATTGGCCTCTTAAGTGAAAGATACATCGAATATATTAATATATATAAGGAGATTTAAAAAACGTAACTTGTTGAACTATCCCCACGTCACACACATACAAATAATGCAAATGCATCTGCAATCTTTACCTGTTCTCTATGGAACTGGGATAACGTAACGTCATACTCAAAGTTGGTGGTTGTACAACGAGTGTTTACTCGATTATATGTATCGCATATCATATTATACTTTTTTTAGAAACGTATAAAAATAAGAAAAAGTCTTTTTTTAGAAACGTTTGAACTTTCGTAATTAAAAAAAAAACTAAAAATATTATTAATAAACTATGTCAACCGTACCCACAAAAATATTGGAACTGACTCCAATCAATTATTATGCATAAAGCCGTTCACACTAAGAATAATAAATATAGTAATAAACTGAAATAAGAACGTACTGACTTATTCTAACTTCAATTAAAACTATTTCAACAACATTTTAAAAACTATAATTTAAATTCAAACTATGTATTACAAGTTATTGCAAAAACTGTATATGCAAAAATAATTTCTTGTCAAAATGAAAGCTCTTATAGGTGACTATAGACGACTCATCAAACTAACGGACAAATGGTCTTTGAGATATTATTATTTTATGGAGATATTCGCTTTATTTCAATCGTGCCCAGTCTTTTCTATATTTTCTTAATTAATTATTATGATGCTTGACGAAGCTTTATTGTTTTTATCTTAATTTTTAAGATACATTACGGCTGACGAGCCGCGGCCGCCCTGAAATAAGACTTACTGAACTTTTGCGCATTGTTCATTCAGAAAGGAAATAATCAAAAGTAATAACAATCCTCAAATTCAATCCGCTCAGCCATCTACAGCTAACTTCAAAACGGCCACGACTCGTCGACCGTACTGTTATTGACCGTACTTTTTATTCAGTTATCCCCTATTTCCGGAGACATTACATGATCGGCAGTTAGACTGGGAAGCGAAAACTTTTAAATATTAACATTTTCCCATTGAAAAATATTTTGATCACAACAAAAGAAATTGAATCAGGTTCTTGAAGTACCTAAATCATTTAATTTATTTTTATGTCATATTTTCCTTATAACGAAAAAAAAAACATTTTTAAAAACATATTGAAAAACAAACGGTCTCGAAGGTAACGGAATAGTCAAAATGATGAATAAACGTGATGACTTTTTTACATTATTTAGAAATTTATAATTCTTGCTGTCGGTTTTTTAATTAAGAAAAATAGTCTTCGATAAAAATAATTACATCTTCAATATATCAACGTGATGTGACAAGTTCCAGTTTTTAACTAGTTATAAAAAAAAGTGTATTGAATGTTTCCCTTAGTAACTTGTAGCTTGTTTGCCTTGTGAGGATACTGAACCGAGCGGCTCCTAGGAAACTTTGCATACCATCTTATAATATAGAGATTAACGAATTTACGATTACGATTCATGCTCATATGTAAAGACTTATATTTATTTTACTCTATTTATATTTGTGGTAAATATCTTTTTACACGAAATTAATAAATTTTTTACATAAGTATTATAGCGGTTAATAAAAAAAAAGCTTTATTTACTAATTAAATGTTACATATATCCTCTAATTTAGTTGTACCTAATGTGGAAAAGCAAAACAAGAATTTAGTAGAGGTGAGCGTTGGCAGCCGTACTAGTGGTAACTGTGTTACAGCTGGATAAAAGACAGTAATATCACACGATTTTAATTATGAAGTTGAGGTGGGATGAATTATCCATCCATGCATATTCTTTTATTAAATTGTTGATATTTATTTATTTATAGCTTTTAGGCTACCCGGTTGTTATACCTCCACAGCAAGAGCCAGACGTTCAACGCCTCGGACGGCTGACGCCATCATTCTCGATGCCATTAACCAAGTTAGCATTTTGTATTAATTATAAATGTATGAACAATCGTGGTTACATCAGCTTCACTCCGCTTCGCTGTACCGGGAGCTTAGTGTTAGCACTCTACTTTCCATTTATCGGCCATAAACATAAACACATTATGTGTTGAATATCGGAATTCAACGCCGCGCTTTGTCTGTTTAACAGGTCGAAGATATGAAAATAAATCGAATCAATCCAACCTTTTGCATTTGCAGACACGCTGCGGTTTTTATTAAAAACAATGTAAATAAAATATATAATAAATATTAAACAAAAAAGTTGTCCTATACCTACAGTATGATACATAACATCATCACACAAACTACATCAAAATGCTTATAAAATTTGATTAAGAACTCTATTATATTTTACATTTTTACAAATTTAAGTCGCTAATAGATAGAAGACAGTAAAATCAGCTTCACGCTGTATCCCACACAACGGGGTCGGCAGAAGGATCCTAGTGTTAAGATACTCTGTTTCCCATATTCCGCCGACTTTTTCAATTGCGTATTGAGTGGCGGAACTCAACGCCGGGCCTTTGCCGTGGTGCCAGAGCGAAAAAATGAAAATATTAATAAATAAACATTTAATGGATAAAAAATGCATATTTTTATAACAGATTACAAATCCCTGCGGGTTTGCCACAATGGTACACCAACTTTTATCGTCAGATACCAGCTCAATGGCCGCCTGCGTTGCCGCCGATACCAACACATCCACCAGACCATACCGCGCCTACTCATCCTCCATCATTGAGTAAGATCGGCATAGATTTTTTTAGTTCTTTTTGCTATTTTTTTTTATTTTTATTTTACGAGCAAGTCGAGAGGTGAGAGAGATGAGAAGTGACGTTAGCATCAGAGTAACGTCACTCTTAGCATTAAAACAAAATTATGCTTAGTTTAAAAAAGGTTTTTTACGTGTGGTAGAGTCACGTCGCCAGCAATGGCAACACGCATGGGCAGACTCGACCGGATCATTACCACCCCCGGCATTTAAAACCGGCGTGAAGTAGTGGCTTTATGCCACTGCGTTTCGCATCAGGTAATGCCGGGCCCCGGCGCCCAACCCATCTTTAAGGCCGGCAACGCACCTGTAGCTCCTCTGGGGTTGCACGGGGTCGTGGGCGGCGGTAGTCACTTACCATCAGGTGACCCGCACGCTCGTTTGCCGTGTCTGCTCCATAAAAAAAAAAAAAGGTTGCTCCAAATTTATGTAACAAAAAATCTTTAACTAAGTATCCCTAAATTGTGCGGTCGTGATTTTTTTTTTTGGAAAAAGACAAGGCAAACGAGTGTATAAAACAAGTCACCTGATGGTAAGTAATCACCGCCTGACCCAGGACACCAGAAGAAGTACAGGTGCGTTGCCGGCTTTTAAGGTGGCGATAGATGTGCTTTTTGAAAATACCCAGGACGTATCAACATGGAAACATTGCCGCAAGTAAGCCATTCCTCATTTGCGTGGAGCTTGATGTTCCTACGAAACCGCCACGTAGTGAAGTGCCACGTATCTACGTGGTATGGATAGTATTTTAGTTTGTAACGTACTGTGCACTTAGAAAAATAGGTCAAGCTGATACTTAGATCACCGATTGAGGGACCACGAAAGTGACCAAGAGCTGGCTATTGATGATGCTCTCCCTAACTTTTGAAAGCGGAGAGGCGATAGCAATAGGCCTGTAGTTAGATGGATCAGAGCCATCGCCTTTTTGATCGGATTAATAAGAGCGCTCTTCAATGAGTCTGATACTAAGCCGACTGAGTGCCGAAGCAAACGCGTTTACACCGAGTCAGGTACACTAAAGCAGAGATTCCATCTATCTTTGAGAGCGCCTAAAAGTGACGAGTTCCGGACGCTTTCAAGCTTCTCGCGATAAGCTTGGATCTTACTCTGGCAATTTACCACTTAAAGTACTTAGAGGCTCGGTTATACTTCCTCTTGGAGGCTTTAACCTTCGGATCCTTAGTAACCTATGCCTCGGCCATGATTTGATATGCCTCGCGTCGAGGTCGAGGTCGAACAAAGTGCGACGTTGGCTTCTACTCTCCAACATTGCGTCTACATATGGAAAAAGAACTAAAAATTATATGAGTCATCCCATTCCATATTCTGCCTTTTATTAAGAAAAACTAGAATTTATTAAAATATGCATTTTATTCTTAGTTGCAGGTGTAACAAGCCCAAAACCTGTTGAAGGACCTTCAAACACGCCTCCAACTACCACATGGGGAACAAAGCCTCCAGTAAGCACTACTAAGCAGGTACATTTGACATTTTAATAAATATTTTCAATTGCTCATTTGAATTCTTATCAAAGAGAAAACATAAATAGTTACATTTTTTTTAGATATATGTTCACATTTTTATAAAACAGGAACTATTAACTACTTGGTACGTAGTAGTTCTACCAATATATGTTTTGATATTATACCCATTCAATTTTATTATATTTTGTGCTAATATTTCAAACGCATGGCATATAATATTAAACAAATGATTAAAATACTATCGTAGCGTAGTGGCACTGTGTCTGATATAAACGCAACAGTGTGAGTTCGATACTGACTCGAAGGAATGAGTTGTTTTCATTGTCATTTCCTCTCTAAGACCAAGTGCAGAGTTTTTCTGTA
Organism: Heliconius sara; assembly: GCA_917862395.2. Taxonomy (NCBI): domain Eukaryota; kingdom Metazoa; phylum Arthropoda; class Insecta; order Lepidoptera; family Nymphalidae; genus Heliconius; species Heliconius sara. The sequence continues at coordinate 15,585,543 of OU860789.1, read as the reverse complement.
ACTCAAAAAGCATGGTTCGAAAAATGTGCGGAAAGTGAGGAAGGGGGCCTCCCTTCCTGACTACTGACACTAGGTCTCTTCCTCTGTCTAGCCTCTTTTATGCGGGACACAGTGTGAATCTAATGAAATAGTGGTTAATATAGTAAAATATAATAATACATTATAATATAAGAAGAAGTTCTGCCACTCAACACGCAATGCCTCCAGAATTCGGCAGAAAGTGGGGAACGCAGTGTCTTAACACTAGGTGCCCTCTGCCTACCCTGCTGTGTGCGGGATACAGCGTGAAGCTGAGAGAGAGATAATATAAGAAATAGTGGTTAATATAGTAAAATATAGTTATGTTGGTATAAAAATCTATTTATAGACTTGGCCTCCCGTTCACCCAACACAACCAACTAGGCCCACGGCGCAACCAGGCACAGATTCCTCATGCGGCATCAAAAATGGACCACAGGTAACGACTAAATAAAGCAAAACAAGCAGCCTTATTAAGTGTTTACATTTTATCTTATCAATTTCAGTATTGTGATTGAGAAATACCTTATAGGGTTTGATGATGCAGTGAATAAAGTTAAGAAACTTAAGTTTGCACGTTTACACTTAAATGTATGTATACATATTTAGTATGAAATTAACTACAAATATAAGTTTGTAATGTTTTTTTCTATGAAATACTAATAAATTTTATCTTTTCGAATTTTCCATAATTTATATTTTAAGATCTTACTTCTTCCAAAATTTCTTAACTGTAGATCTAAGGGAAGTGTAGAAGAAGAAGGGAAGGAAGGAAGAACAGGGTTTTGATTACGTTATGAATGTCATACAAAATGAAGCAAAAACGATACGTAAAAGCTCGTATCTCTTGATTGCGTTGTATTAGAAGCTCTTTTAATTATTATGCTCCAAGAAACTGTAAACCTGAATATTTGATGTTAATCTCAGATTGATACGTTAACGCAATCTTAACTAAAATGGTTCTGACAGACGGACAACAAAGTGATCCTATAAGGGTCCCTCTTTTTCCTTTTGATGAACAAAAACCTAAGAATTGATTGACATTGATGCACTAAATAAATGGTAATTTAAGCGTTTTGGTAATTGATTTAATTATCAACCGAAACAAAAATAATTATTTTACATCTACATAGCTAAAAAACATTAAAAAAATTAGAATTTACTACTTGAAGTCAGTCGTAAGGCAGAAGTAGAAGAGTGCCAATGTAAGCGCGACAAGTTATGACTTCGATTCCCACTCGGACAAATGAAAAGTTTAATATTTTCATATCGTCTCTTTGGTAACGCACGCAATGCCTTCAGAATTTGGTGGAAAGTGAAGAACGGAATTGTCTTAATGGGAACGAAGCGTCATAACACTAGACTCCAAGGTTTCCTCTAAAAAAGCTAAAACTATATAACTATAAAAAAATATTAAATATAGGTATATGGCAGCACATACGAATCGAAGGATGAGGAACGTATAGTGGGCGGGCACGACGCCGACCTGAACGAATGGCCATGGATAGTTGCGCTGTTTAACAACGGCAGGCAGTTCTGCGGCGGATCGCTGGTGGACGACAGCCACGTCTTATCTGCTGCTCATTGCGTTGCACAGTGAGATATTTTCATTTTATTTGCTAATTGTTATTTTTATATGATTTTCTGCTCGAATTTGCGTATTGCGAAGTGAACATCGTAGTCGTAGTAATAGTGATATGATACTGTAAGTATTCAATTTAGTGAAGTGTAGGGAAATACTACTTATAAAAATTAGTAAACATACAAACAATAGTTCATAACATTTAGTTATAGATATAACTATAGTTATATCTATAACTAAATGTTATAGTTTGATCTTTTGCTCATTTTCGCACCAATGTCCGTAAAATTCCGTTCTACTATAAACTTTAATTTTTCATTCAAGCACTATATGTATGACATGTAGTATTTTCACAACTCATACTCATTCTTTTAGTATAGAAGTTTTAGGCCAGTCGTGGCGCAGGGACACGGGCGCGTGACTGTGAACGCGACAGGTTGTGGGTTCGATTCTGACTCAGAGAAATAAACTATTTCATACTTTAATTTCTTTACCATGGTGTCGCGCGAAAGCGCGGTGTTTAAGTCTGCCGCTCAACACGCATGTCTCCAGAATTAGGTCTAAAAGTAGAGTGAAAGCGAAGTATCCCTCCCACTGTTTATCATGATACCTGGAGGATACAGCGTGAAACTGAAAAAATATATGAATGTCAAATATCTAATAATTTCAGTATGACCTCGTGGGACGTAGCCCGCCTCACGGCTCGGCTCGGTGATCATAACATCCGAACAAACAGTGAAACACAACACGTGGAAAGGAAAATCAAGAGGGTTGTGCGCCACCGTGGCTTCGATATGCGTACTTTGGTAATTTTATTTCCTAATATTAACTTAAATTATTTAATAAACGGTTTGTTAGAGGCCAGTTGTGGCGTAGAGGCACAATGTGTTACTGTAAACGTGTCTGACTGTAGGTTCAATTCAATTCAATGTAGGTCCAATCGAGGAAATGAAATATTTATTTAAATTTATATTTTCATTCCTTCTCTCTGGTGTCGACGCAACAGCGCAGTATTGAGTACCGTCAATCAACACGCAATGGCTCCAGAATTCGGCGAAAAGTGGGGAACGATGTATTCAATTATTATATTGTTTATAGTTAGTACACTAGGTTCCCTCTGCCTCTACCTGTTCTGGTGTGTGATACAGTGTGAAAAAAAAAGAAAAAAAGCGATTGAATAATTAATTCGAATCATCTTAATTTTTTAAATCAATCATCATAAATGTGTGGCCATATTACTTTATCACGTTTATCAAACTTGTTTTTTTAAAACAGAGATTTTAATTTAAACTGTATGTTATAATTTTTCAGTATAACGACGTAGCCATTCTTACGCTGGACCAGCCGGTGTCTTTCACCAAGAACATCAGGCCGGTATGTCTGCCGGGCGGCGGTCGCGCGTACTCCGGCCTCACTGCCACTGTTATTGGCTGGGGAAGCTTACGAGAGAGTCAGTATACAGTATCTTAATTCTTATTTTCGGGTTACTTTTTATTATCAACATTTACTTATTTATCTGGGTTCTTAAATTTTTATTTATATATATATTGTGCAATTTACGTAATTTTAGGGTTTCCATTTTTCCTTAAAAGATATGGATCTTTTAAGGAAAAATGGAATCCTTATAAGATAATTTTGTTGGCTGTCTGTCAAAACCCTTTATATCAGGAACGCTGGGAGATATCGAGTTGAAATTGAAACCATATCCTCAGATCTACGGTCCCTTGATTTACTGAAAAATCATATTTCTACACTTACAAACAAAAATTATAACAAAAAAATATATTATAAAGATCGGCGATCTCAACGGTATATGGCGTTGAGCTCAGCATATCGATTTTTGATCAAGTGCGACATGTTTTAAGTATTCATATTTCCAGGTGGACCTCAGCCTTCCGTCCTACAAGAAGTATCGATTCCAATATGGACGAACGGTGAATGTCGATTAAAATACGGTTCAGCTGCACCAGGGGGTATTGTCGATCACATGCTCTGCGCTGGAAAAGCCAGCATGGATTCATGCAGCGTGAGTACTCAATAGTGTAGTAAAAATATTTTAATACAATATTACAAAAATCGATCGCACATCCTGTCGCGTTTAAAGTCACTTTCAACTAAAAATAATAATATATATATAAAAAATGTGCAGGGCGACAGCGGCGGCCCGTTGATGGTGAACGAGGGCGGTCGCTGGACGCAGGTGGGCATCGTCTCTTGGGGCATCGGCTGCGGCAAGGGACAGTACCCCGGCGTCTACACGCGCGTCACGGCCTTCCTACCGTGGATACAGAAAAACTCCAAATAAACTCAATTCTTTTGAGAAAAGCAACCTCTTTCACCTTGTATTTCTCAAACAATTGGTTTTTTGTGCGATCAAATAAAACGATATAAAATAATATCATGTGCTTTATTTTAATTAATATGAAATAATACATGGCAGTTTTAGGGTCTTTGAATACACAAAGATTATATAATTAATATTTGGTACATAATTCATATTAAAAAGCTTTAATTAATCTAAGATATACATATAATAATATCACGTAATTGACTAAAACGCTATTCACTAATCGCCTCACATATCGAAGTTTGACACGTGGAGATGCTGCAGGATGTTACGAGCTGGAAACGAGTAACATATATTTTATTATGTTTTAATTTCATTAACTTTAAGCTTTACCATATTTTTTATTTTTAACAATTACGCCCTATAGAATAACAGGAAAAAATAAATATTATTAGATTGAGATCTTCGGGACTGAAATTTTGACAATTATTAGTCTAATATGTAGTTAAGACAATGAAGTTGAAAGTAAGATCCTTTGAGAGGTAGCGCAAACTAAAGGTACACTCTCATCTACGTTAAAGTAGAAAAACATATTTAAATACGAGCGTTTCTACTTTAACGTAAGTGACCGTGGACCGAGGTATATAATACCTTTAGTTGAGGCTACCTCTGAAAAGGCCCCACTTTCAAGGTAGTAAATAAGCATACCGTCTTAAGAACATATTAGACTAAAATCCGCAAAATTTGCTAAAAAGCTTTGCTAAAATGACTTAGACCTGTAGCCCTGGGATCTTAGGCTCTATAATGTATATTCGACATTTTTATTTATTTATTTTAATTGTATTTTTTCTTATAATATAATTTAATTAACTAATAACAAAAAAGATAACGTAGAATACGTTAAAAAGAAATGTGTAAATATATGACATAACTTTATAGTAATAGTAAGTATTAGTTATGAGATATATATATCACGATTTTGATAAATCTTGTAATAAATAGTTTTCTTAACATTTTCAACAAAATAGTTCAAAGAACTGACAAAATACGCTTATAAATATTTTCTTGTCATCAAACAATGGTTTATGTTACAATATTGTATTTTGTATTATATTTTTGTTCATGAAATCAAAATCAACTTTGAACTATTATGCGTAATTTTTATAGAGGGGCACAAAGCTTTTGCTTCTCGCATGAACATATAGACATAGTGACCTTGAAAGTAGCCCGTGTCGTACATGTCGTCGAGCGCGGGCACGAAGGGCGGCGCGGCGCCCAGCAGGTCGTCCCAGCGCACGGCGCGGAACAGCGGCATGGCGCGCACGGCGGCGGCGGCGGGCCGCGCGCGCGCCTCCGCCGTCAGCAGCGCCTCCACCGCGCGCACCGCCTCCGCCGACAGCGCCTCCTCCGCCGACGGCCACTCGATGTCTGCGGGGACACAACCATTTCGTTACATTTAATCAAGTTTTCTCTTAAGGCATAGCGTTTTGAGCGACGGAAAGCGACCTTTAAAAGAAGAAAGTGCGGCGTAAAATATTAAATTTCTCATTTCTCTAAATCGTTCCCACAATTGTAGCGTTTACAGTCATACACTTATGCCCCTGCGCCATGACAACTTCTGTCTTTATAAACATATATAAAGTTATATGAAAGTGAAAGTTTAAAAATTGGATGTTTGTACCACCGTGACGCAAAAACTACTGAACGAATTTAGATGAAATTTTACACTAAAATAGCTACTATTATACTACAGGATAACAACAGCAAAGGCTACAACTTATTTAAAAATTGAATTGGCTATAATATAACAATAAATTTAAGCAAAGCCACGTCTTGAGAACATAATGAAATGTAAAGTATTCTATAGCCATATGAAAAGACGTGCTCAATGTCAACAAAAGCACATACATCTTAGACTACTTACTTCTTGAAAGTATATTATTGAAGACGGCTTGAGGTGTGTCATCATTAAAAGGTGGCACTCCCGTCATAAACTCATAAAGGCACACACCTAGAGCCCACCAATCTACAGGTGGTCCGTGCCCTTGTCTGAAAATAATACAAAAAAAATCACATCAATTTATGTAAAAAAATCTGTAGTTAGTTCCAAAAAATACCTAGAGTCAACAGTTGTTCTTTTTAAGATATAATTTCAAACTTAACTTAACTTCACGCTTTATCCCTAGCGGGGTAGTCAGAGAGAACGGAGCGCCAAACGCTACGGTCTCTACATACCTCTTTCGCCTGGTCCACTGTCATCAACCTCTTCATACATGCCCTCCGGGAGATCCTCATGCTTTTTACGTGACCTTCCTCCAGTATCTTTGATACTGTGTTTTCGAAGGTCAACCGAAGTCTCCCCCTACCACTCTTACCACTCACTTTCAACATGTGCTTTATTTATATAATTTCAACATTCCACATAAGCATCAACAGTATTTAAATTCACACTTTCATTCAGTTACAGTATTCACCCTAATGGCAGAGGTCGTCACGATGCCGAGCACAAGCGTGTCACTGTGAACGCTACTGTCGTGGGTTCCATTTCCACTCGGGGGAATTAAACATTAAATATTTTTATTTTGTCGCTCTGGCAACGAGGCAATGTCTTTGATCAATGGAAGTGCCTTAATTGGTCACAGAGTATATTAACAGTAAGTTCCCGGGTTACGGGACACAGCGTAAAGCTAAAAAAAAAAAGGAAAACCTTAATAGTAATTCCGGTGCAAGATAATCGGGTGTTCCTAGTATTCTCTGGTCGGACACTTGGTTCCCTCGCCTCACGCTCTTCGGCGTCCTGTACGGTGTGTGGGCGGTGGCGAGCGGTGTCTTGCATACGTCCGTAGGCGATTTACTGTCTTCACTCTATAGAACATTATAATATATTTATTTACACTTTATTGTACACAATTATTTAAGCTAGAAAAGTAATTGACAGGTACAATAATACGCGTTGTAGAAACCTGTATGCCGCATATATAATCGCATCATAATACCGTCGCGTAATAATGACGTCGTTTGTGACGTCAAGTCTGAGTAATCTTTTTTTTTTTATGGAAAAGACACGGCAAACGAGCGTTCGGGTCACCTGATGGTAACAGACTACCGCCGCCGACGACCCCGTGCTACCCCAGAGGAGTTACAGGTGTGTTGCCGGCCTATAAGGTGTATTGGGCGCCGCGGCCCGGCATTACCTGATGCGAAACGCAGTGGCATAAAGCCACTACTTCACGCCGGTTTTAAATGCCGGGGGTGGTAATGATCCAGTCGAGTCTGCCCATTGCCATTGCTGCCATTGCTGGCGACGTGACTCTACCACACGTACTTTAGTCGCCTCTTACGACACTACCAGTACCAGGATGATTCTATTCTAGACCGGGATCACACGGCACAAGTCTGTCTCTGATTTTTGGCAAAATCTCTTTCGTTTTAATTATAATCAAAATTGTGCTTTCATTTAAAGTGGTGAAGATAAAAAAATTGTCATTTCAAATTTACAATACAAAATGTCAATTCGTTTATTTATTTACTTTGACGTTACGTAAATCGCTCTAACCGACATTCAACATATCATGGCGGCTTTCCGAATTTTGTTTCATTTTTTCTAAATAATTATACATTCAATTTATTATACATTCAATAATAACATTAAGACATATTTGCAATCTATTAATAGTTTCATTATTTAAGTACATAATTTTAGTGGTTTTTACCATCTGTCATTAGGCCTATTCATTTGCCTAAACAGGTAACAAAAGAGAAAAAATACATAATACATAATACTTTACTTTGCTCAATCTTCTTGTAGGAAAAATTTCTAAGCTCGTAGATATGTGTTTTCCAAATGTGTCTAATTTTTCTTTGCAGCTTGAAACTGTATCATCAAAAGGCAAATTAAATCTTGTTGCCTTCTTTTTCAACTCGGGCGATTTGTTGGACACTGGTGTTGAAAATATCACGCCTACGTTAAAATGGTGACTATCGTTTTGTGATACCCATCTGAAAATCACATTATAACATTTTTAATACATTAGCAACACACGGGCGACTACTCCCGCTTAATTTTATTGTTATATTATAGCCAAATCATACAAAAACCTTACAATTGTAGTACTTATTTGATGAATAAACTAAATAAATAAATAAAATAAAAATAAATCAGCTTCACGGTGTATCCCACACACAGCAGAGTAGGCAGAAGGAACCTAGTGTTAAGACCCTCCATTCCCCACTTTCTGCCGAATTCTGGAAAACATTGCATTGAGTGGCAGAACTCAACTCCGCGGTTGTAAAAAAAATTGTAAATTTAAGTAAATATTCTTCTCCTCGAGGGGGAATCGAACCCACAACCAGTCGGTTTTACAGTCACGCTTTGTGCCCCTGTGTCACGACGGGCCTATAAACTAAATTATTGTTATTTTAAATCCTTTTATTACTTTTTCAGTCAAAGCGGAACAAACATCCATCCTCACAATTTTCACATTTATAATAATATTAGTAGGATATGATTATTTTACAATTACATTTAATATTTTATATCAGGCCAAATAAGTAACACCTTAAGGCCAGTCGTGGCGCGTAAGTGTGTGACTGTAAACGCGACTGGTTGTGGGTTCGATCCCCACTCGAGAAAATGAAATATTTATTTAAATTTATATTTTCATTTCTTCGCTCTGGTGTCGAAGTTAAACGCAGCGTTGAGTTCCGCCACGGGAAGTGGGGAACGGATTAACTTAGTACCCTACCCTGCTGTGTGTAGGCTACAGTCTCACACTTCATTTAAAAACAATATCCAAACAGGGAAAACTAAAGGTACGGCCATTACAATAGAACACTTATTTTGTAGCAATATTTTCACATGTAAATTCACAACAATTTTTATTTACGAACCAATTATTCTAAAAATTCCAAAATAAAGTAAAAAGTATACAATAGAGTTTCTTAATACTAGGTTCTCTCTGCCAACCAAGCTATTAGAGGGATGCAGTATATATAAAAAAAGGTAAAAAGGTATATCAAGGTATAGGTATAAAAAAAGGTATATCTGACAATGTAGTATATATAATATATATAAAAAGTTTTTACAACATACCTCTTTTTAAGTACACCTTTAAGTGGATTTTTCCGCCTTTCCGGTGTAGGATGAATAGATATACGTTTTGGTGTGTTTTGGCTGACTTCTAGCTCCAATGCCATGATTTCTTGTGTGAGGCCGCTGTGATTTTCTTTAGATTCAGCAAGACTAGTCACACCTGTTGGAGTGTCTCCATCACAATCTAATATTCTCTTTCTTTTCTTGGCACGGAAACTGAAAAGTAATGTTTCTTTTTATTCAACATCACCCTGTTTCTCGCATATAGCAGTGTAGGAAGATGGAACCTAGTATTATGGCAGTCCGTTCTCCACTTTCTGACAAAATCCAAAAACAATGTGTTGAGTGACGGACCATCCGCCATCATCAACTGCTCAATGCCACGCTATATCTCGTTACCAGAGCAAGGAAATTAAAATTATTAATATTTTATTACCCCAGTGGGAGTCGAACCCACAACCGTCGCGTTGACAGTTGCTCGCTTGTGCTCATATTCATATAATTTAATTTGTTTTCATTATGCTGCTTTATTAAGTTAAAATTCAGCATTGCTTTATTCAAAATACAATGTGGAAAGTGGGGTATGGACTGACTTAATACCTCTACTTGTCTTGCTGTAAGCAGAAAAAAATAAAGCCGAAATTATAAAATCTTTACCTTGGTATCCTTTTTAACGATTGACCTCTACATAATGGTGAAGTAGATTGGTCATGCTGGGAATCAGTAAAAATATTTGACTCAAGTGACGAGCCATTAGTACTTATATCTGTTGATTTGTTACTTTTAGAATTTGTACTATTTTTAGAACTTTCACATGTATGGTAAGAACTTAGTGACTCAGATCCAGAATCGTGACTCTGAAATCGTATCAATTAATTAATCACTGAAGAATCCTACAATAAATTTTGAATTTTTTTTTGAGTCAGTGATATTCAATAATATTTTTATGGTAAATGTTTGAGCAAAGAAATTTTCAATTTTAAGTTAAAATTAATTAATGGGGCCTCCTCTTACAGAACATTTGTTCAGGATCTACTAGCAGTTTAGTAAAATTAAGATGGCATATTTAGTGTTTATTTGAACATATTAGTGGCAAGACTTGGAAGTTGTTATAACATTTTTGAAAAAAAAAAACAAAGACATCCACATCAATGAAGGGTTCAAAATGTATCAATTTTACAGGTTATCTCCATTCTAAGGCAATGATTCCAATTTAGCATCATAAAATTCTATTTGCATAATTTTTAAACATATTATACTGACTGGAAATATCATAGAAATTATAAATAAATAAATCAGCTTCACGATTTATCCCGCATACTGCAGGGTAGGCAGAGGGAACGTAGTGAAAGACACTCCATTCCCCACTTTCTGCCGAATTCCGGAGGCATTGCGTGTTAAGTGGCAGAACTCAACGCCGCGCTTTGCCTCGACACCAGAGCGAAGAAATGGAAATATAAACATCACCTCCATCACCTTCATCACCTCCAGTGGGGATCGAACCCACAACCAGTCGGTTTACAGTCACACTTTGTGCCGCTGCGCCACGACCGCTGCTGCTTCAAATTATAAAGGCAATTATAATTTGACATAATCTTCTGATTATTTTAACGACAGATCAAATTGATATAAATTAAATTAAACAAAATAATAAATAAATACTTGCAGCAACATCATCCAAATTTATACTTTCAGCACTCATAAAGGGATGTATCCCAGACAACTGGGAGTGGTCAAGCAATGGTGAACTGAGACGACCATTTCCAAACACACTCTTAAACTTAGCTGAAAATATGTATTTTTTTATAAAGTGAATCTCGCAGATTATCTCTAAAATCATCACAATAAAAATGATATTTAAAAATAATTAATACACTATTTTTTTTTGTTAAGATCCAAATTTTTATATTGGTGTTAAATTTTTGAGCTGAGCTAGGACAACCTCTAGCTTTGAACATCTTTTCTGAATTCATTATTTATGATTTTCTAAATTATAACAGTATTAGCCGAATGCAGCGCCACCTATCTCTGATCAAGTCTAATTGTATTTTCAATCCATCCACGACAAACCCATTATTGGTGTTGGGCGTTACTGTTATATTTTTATAATGAATTATGAAAAGTAATATTTGGCCTTTCTACCATTGAGTTAAAGCTCATATTTGTGCGAGGTTATACGATGTGAAGTTCGCCATCATTATTTTATTTGACCTTGGCTGAACTCGATATAGGCAGAATAACTACTAATATTTCCGATCATTACCGAACCGAGGCGCCACACGCCATTTTCAGAGCATATAATGAATATTATAAATAACAGTCAGTGTTGAAAATAAATAAAGTTTAGAACATTAGAAATTTATAATGAATTATATTATCTGCTGTTTGTTATAACGCCCAATTTTACCCAATATACAACATATACAAACAAAATATCATCTTAATCACTCCAGCTACTGACAATATAAAAGAAGAATTATGTATTATGTAAAAGAAGCTCCTACATAATATAATAACATCCCTAATGATAAAACAATTACCAGGTAGAAAGTTAATACTGTCTATTCATTATATTTTGAAAGTATTGTTGTACAATATAAATAAAAATATATTTTAAAAAACATAAAAATTTTTACATTTCCAAGAGACAAGAGTTTTAGTCTGCTAACATGCAAATTTTTATGTCTTCAAAAATATTAATATGCTGTCGATTTACATACTAGTCTCCATAATTTCATCAAGAAGATTCTCACAAGTTTCAGTTTCGGTGATAGAGTTTGGAACACTTTCTCCCCCTCCAGAACCAAATGACAAATGAGAAGTTAGAGAGAGCAGTTGCCCCGGTGTACGCATGTTGAGGCTGGGAGTGCAGTTGACAAAATCAGAAATTTCTAAATCTAAAATATTAACAGATTATAAAGTTTTAATTAAAATACACAAAATTGAAATACTGTTGCATCAGTACAGCATATGAACATAATAGCATAGCAATGTCTGTCACTTAACATGTAATCTAAAGTAGTCTAGTCTAGTCTAGTGTAGTAGTAGTAAAAAGTCTGAACACTCAATATTATATAAGGTGCACACTTAATGCATAATATAGCATAATAAACTAAAAGATACTTGGTAAAAAAATGTAACATATTTACCTCTGTGTATTTCAATTTTAGATAACCCAAAATCTGTAAGCTTTACATGACCAGTTTTAGAAATTAACATATTGTCAGGCTTTAAGTCCCTATGAACAATATTATGTTTATGTAAATAATCTAAAGCCAATGTCACTTCAGCTATATAGAATACAGCCATGGCTTCTTCAAAAAATCCATATACACCAAGCAATGATTTTAAATCACCACCAACCATGTACTCCATTACCTTAAAAAATTGTGTCCGTATAGAATAAAAACAGATTATAAAACATTTAAATTATAGTATATTTCTAAAAAAAAAACTTTACCAAATATACAGAAGAAGCAGACTGAAGGGAATAAAATAAATGGACACAAAATGGACTTCTTGACAATGCAAGTGCGTTTCTCTCAGTAACCACTTGAGCAACCATATTTTTATTTATCATGTCTGATTTTTTCATTACTTTTATAGCATACAGCTGTTCATTATTATTTTTTTTATGTGCAAGAAAAACTTTTCCGAAAGCACCGCGGCTAATCGGTTTTACAATAACAAAATCATTTATATCTGGAACCTAGAACAAAATGAAAACAAACATTAAAATCATGAACATTTGTAAAATACCTTTAAGGCCGCTTTCAAAATAATAAACACCTTGTTCGTAGAAGCATCTTGACTATCAGAATTTATTTTTTCTAATATTGTATGGCCAGCACAAGGTTTTGAATCATTTGAGGTCATATTGTATTCTACAGTTATTTTATTTTACTTGAAAACGAATGCAGTCTGATCATTTTAAGCTTTTGTATTGTAAGAATTTGAACAACAAAACTGACACAATCTAAGTATCAATTCAAACACAACTGACAAACCCACAGGTTATTTAGAACGTTGATAGACCGATAAAGTTATAACTACGATACCGTATTATATTGTCGTACACAATAGTAGAATGAAGAGTTATTTGAATATTATGAATCATAATAAATAATAGAAAAGAGTCGAAAACTTAATTATTAAAGATAATAAAAATTGCATAGATCAGAAAAATTTAAGCGTAAAACACGAAAGAATCTATACCAGGTTAAACCCGGCGTTGACGTAAGTAAAATTTAACAACAAAAAGCGTAGTTATATATATATATATATATATATATATATATATATATATATATATATATATATATATATATATATATATATATATACATTATTTTATATTTTTACCGTAAAAACTTATAATATCAATGAAAGATTATTTGTTAAATGGGAAAAACGAATATATGTACGTCTAAGTTCATTCAAATTTCAATATAGCACTAAAAGCATCAAATTTGTCTAATTTACTCTTGTTGACATAATAAAACATAGTTTTTAAATGCTTCAACAATACCAGAACAAACCAAGGTCTGACGAGGGTTTTCTTCATAACATTTCATAATCTGTGGAATTTCAATTAAGATAAAGAAGTTAATCTTGAAATCATGTATATAAAAAGATTATTATAATTTGACACCCTCATGCCATTAAGAACTGACTGGTTAGTGACTGTAGAGCACTAGTCAACCAGTGGCGCAGAAGCATAAATATGGTCCACGAACTATTTTTTGTTTAATTACCACAGTTAATTTTAATTATACCTACATCTATAATGGTACCAAGAATAATATAAAAGTGGTCCTTGATCAAGAAAAGTTGGGTGACCCCTGCAGTAGAGTATAATTTAATGGTCGCTAGTTGTGACTAATCCGAAAAATATACATTGATAGTAATTAAAGCCATCTTGATGAAGGTCATTGGTTAGAACCACCTACTCTGTGCGGAATACAGCGTGAAGTTTAAAATATTAAATGATAAAAACCTTTGTTTGTAATTCGAAACAGGGTTTTAGGTTTTTTATTTTCTCTTCAGTGATTTTTGGTGATTCAAATAATTTATTTGTATGCTCAATTGTGTTCTCATATTCTTCTTCAATAATCTTATTTATTACATAGTGTTCATTTTTTAGAAAATCTATTCTATCAGCCCAGTAATCTTTACTCTCATCTATGCTTTTTGTAGATAATTTTAATTCAGAGTCATTAGATAAATTCTACAATAATAAAGTTATATAGAAATTAATAACAATTTATCTATTTTCTTGTTTTATTTCAATTAGTCTAATCAAAAAAACGAACCTCATTTTTTAAATTATTTTCAACATAATCGTCCTTCGTTTTTCGTAATAGAATTGGGCGTACAATAAAGTTATTTTCGAAACTGATCCGTCTCGAGTCCTTGCTTGTAATTGTACCCATGATTGTTTTAAAATAATTATAAAAATTTAGGTTACTAAAATTTTTTTAAACAAGAATAATTGTAATGATAAAGTAATAAAAAATGACAAATGTAATTTTTTTTAAATTATAAATTTAGCCTATGGCATGGTATGTTACGTGAGTGTGATATTGAAACTTAAAAAAAAAATCAGCTTCATACCGCGTCCCGCACACAGCAGGGTAGGCAGAGGCAACCTAGTGTTAAGACACTCCGTTCTCTATATTCCGCCGAGTTCTGGGGACACGTGTTGAGTCGTGGAATTCAACGCCGCGCTTTGCCTCGACAATAGAGCGAAGAAAAGAAAATATAAATGTAAATAAATAATTAATTTCTTCAAGTGGCGATCGAACCCATAACCAGTCGCGTTTACAGTGCCACTTTGTGCCTCTGCGCCACGACCGGCCTCATACAGAAACTTATTTTTATTTTTTTCACTATATTAATTCTTATTATTATTATTTTACATTTGTGATACCATAAATCTTAAAGTACGGTACAGTACGGTTTATAGTACGATAACATGAATATTTTGAAAATAAAGAACTGATATTGCTAGGATATATTTAGATATTTGCTGATAAGTTTATACAGTATATAACTAAAAAAAACTAAAGCTTTTAGTTTGGTGACTTTATTTAATTTTTCGGTATTATTAATAGTTCCTTTCGAGTTAACTCGAACTACTAACTCGAGTATATCTATAGATTGACATTGACAGCTTAATATATCTATTATCTATGTAAGTGTGTACATTTCTTACACCTATCGAAAAAGAAGAACAGTTTTTTGTATTATAAGTTTACAATTACATCAAGTTATGGATATTTTCTCTATTACTAGTATAAGCGAAATTCTTATTTAATTACATATCATAAAATTACGCATTTTTCAATATTATAATTTATATATAAAACATAACTTTGCCGTAAAAAACATTAAAAAAATACTATGTCTCTATACGATGATCTTGATACAATAAAAGCACGTACTACAGAAAAAGTAGCAGAATGGTCTTCAGGAATTAAACTTTTACAATCGCAACTACAATTAAAAAAAGCTGCAGTCACTCAACCTAAAAGAGAAGCTTTGCGTAGGTCTAATCAGGTATATTATCAAGAAAAGCTCTACCTAAACGTTATTGTATAGCTCTAAATTTCAAAGTGTATGTTACTTTATAACTTCATGTTTTGAAGGTATTGACTCCAGTAATAGACTTGAAAAGTAAACAGAAAGATGATGATGAGGCTAATTCAAATAGTCCTAAGGTGCAGTCAAAGACATTTACATCTTCTTTAAATGTTCGCGATTTTGATTGGAATGTTGCAAATGAATATGACCCGATGTGGCCTAATGACTATGAAAAAGTTGCTAAAGGTATGATTAAGTTAGACGAATCATTCACATACCTGGGACATATTCTAATAGTTTTTTTTTCTCTATTATAGAAATGCAGGCAAAAAGGTTAAATCTACATGGGAGTGATAGAAATGAAAGATCAGAAAGGAAGCGCAAATCAAGATTTGGTGATGATGATGAACTTATTCCAGAGAAGACGCTATTACCAATGGTAATAATTATTACATACAAAATTTATATTTAATTTTATTTCACCTTTACATTTTTTTTCTGGATAGCAGTATTAAATCAAGTTTCTAACACACTTGATTTTCTAATTTCTGTCCAAATTATAAGACATTGTGGGTTGAGTGCCTCCACTCAACTCACAATGTCTCATTATTCAATTAAAAGTCTTAACCATGTAGGATTAATATACTTTGTTCACAGCAGGGAAATAAAATTGAGTATAATTTACCCTTCAAGTGGGGTTTGAACTCACAGCCATCAGGTTTAAAGTCTGATGCTGCCTCACTGCACCACAAAAACCTTAAAATCTTATTACAAAAAATATTAACTAAGAAATATTTGTTGCTTATAGATATTATTTTACAGCAACCTGAGGAAGAAGAAGCAGAAGAAATATCAAAGAGAGCCACTGGTGTTGCCATAGCTCCCCCACCATCTCTTACTGTGGAGTCTTTATCACCACCTCCACTTAATATTAATACACCTTCAAATACGGGCTTTTCAATTGGTGGATATGGTGCCAGTTCTGTAGCTGCCAAAATAATGGCAAAATATGGCTTTAAGGTATTTGTTTTTCAGCTTCACACTGTATTTCTAGGCAACTGAGGGTTAAGACATCATGTTTCTCACTTACCTCACAAAATTCAAATATATATGTATTCAATATTAATAAATAATAATTCTTTTTTTCCAAGTGAGTTTATCACTTGGCCATAAGGTCATATACTTATGCCACTGCACCACAATAAGCCATATTATACGCTTATTACATAACAGTGGTCATTTTAAGTTCTAAATTTAATCTATCATATTTATTGTAGATATACATACACTCTCCTGGGGCTTTGATACCAAAATGTTAAATTAAGTGTTTTGTTGTATTTTTTCCTTGTTTATGAAAGGAAAACTCTCTTGGAAACTTTTCAACCATCTTTTCAACAATCTGACAACTTATATGTTCCTTTCAAGCTACATCATCATTTTATTACAATTTATTCATGCTTGTTACAATTTATTCATGTTTTGCTCTGTAAAGAGATTGGAAAACCAAATTTCCCCACTTAAATATCAAAAATATTTGATAAATAACAATCTATCTGCCAAATGATAACCCTTATTTTCTTCTTAGGATTTTCAAAATTTATGAAAATCTCCATATAGGGAACTAACAATATAAATAAATTATAACATGTATAAAAGAGAGGAGATGATATAATAAGTAATGTATAGTTATTATGCTTTAATATAATGACAGTTCAGTTTTAATTTATTTATTAATTAGAGAAAACTATATAAAAATTATTTATTTAAGAATCTAGTATCAAAACAAACCATTCTCTGCTGAATTCAATGCTGTGCTTTGCCTTGTTACCAAAGTCTGGAAATGAAAATATTAAATAATTAATCTTCCAAATGGCAACCAAACCCACAACCGTCATGTTTACAGTCACATGCTGTGCCACTGCCTCACAACCGATGAACGTCGACAGGAAAATCGATGTCTTTGAGACATCGATGTCTTTGAGACATCGATTTTCCTTCCGTTTAAGAAAACTCGGGATAATAAGAGTTTGTACTAGTCTCATATTGGTGATGTTGGTCATCAAATTGCCTTATTGCTCCCCCCCCCCCCCCCCCTAATCGCTTATCATAGAACCAAGATATACAAAATCTTTGAGTAAATTCAACTTTACTTACTACCCCATAGATGTTAAAAATCGGTTCACCATCCTCGTATATGTTCGCCTTCAATGTAGATATGAGTGAACGCCCATTTCCCGCAGAATATGCCATACTCAATCAAGCACATGAGCATTGGCACATTACTACTCTTCTCTATGAATTGCCTCATGTTTATTATTTGCTCTCTTGTGTCTCGGCCTTTGAGGACTGTAGGAGACTGCTTATTATATAAAGCATTATCTTGCTGGATTTCGGTACATATATATATTTTCAGGAAGGTCAAGGCTTGGGTAAAAAGGAACAAGGAATGTCAGTTGCCCTTCAAGTTGAAAAAACATCAAAAAGAGGTGGACGAATTATTCATGAAAAAGATAATAATATGCCACCACCTAGTTTTGCTATACCAGCACCTCTAGGATCAGGTAAATACTCCTCTTTGGTTTGATTCTTTAACTCTGGTTTTTATAAAAATATTTTATTTTTTTTGTTTTATCTGCCAAATTTGGTTTTTTTAATATATTATCTTTCACTTTTAATTTTTTTTAATTTTATCTTTCATTTTATATTAAATGGTTATTTTCCAGATTCTCCTAATGCTTCAAATTCTCCACAACTTTCAAAAAATGAGCCTTCAATTACAGAAATTATGAAATCACCAAGCAAAGTTGTTCTTTTAAGGGTAATTGACTTGAAATTAATTTCTATTTATGTAGTTATTTCTTTATTGTATTCAAAATTTTGCACATACATACATATTTTGTAAGGGTTGTCTTAGCGCAGAGTAACTGTAGATATTATGGTTGTGGGTTTGCATCACATTCAACAAATTATATTCACTATTGTAAGGTTGAGTTCCGCCACTCTAAAATGTCTTCAAAATTGGACAGAGAGTAAAGTATATAATAAAGTGTCCTAATATTAGGTTTTGTTTGCCTCCCTTCTATATGCGGAAAGTACTTAAATTTTATCTGTCAATTTTTTGAATATTTTCAGAACATGGTGGGCCCAGGTGATGTTGATGAAGAACTTGAACCTGAGGTAAAAGATGAATGCAATACAAAATATGGAGACGTCATTAAAGTGTTAATATTTGAGATGCCAAATGTTCCACATGATGAAGCAGTCCGGATTTTTGTAGAATTTAAAAGAATTGAAAGTGCTATAAAAGCAGTAGTTGATTTAAATGGTAGATTTTTTGGTGGTAGACAAGTTAAAGCCGGTTTTTATGACGTAGAAAAGTTCACTACATTACAACTCACTGAGTAAAATATCTGGTAATAAATAGTTTATTCTCTAAAATTTGGATGTCTTTTTCATTGTCCTGAAAAAATATCTAATGACACTTCACTCTGTTCTTCACTTCTTGCTATGCTTAAAAAAATAAAAACATGAGTGACAGACACTCATACAAAAGGGGAGAAGTTGTATTTTAAATAAAAATCAGCTATCACAAGTAGAATGACTGTACGAGAATCATTCAACCCTGATAGATGCATACCAATTGATATTCATTTAATTAGTGCTGCTATACATATAAATAGGGTGTTCACAAAAGTCCAATTTTGTGAACGAGAATAAACGATATGTGTTGAACCTATTTATTGTCTTAAGTTAGATAAGTTTAGTTAAGCAACAGTCACTGTATACTTTAATGCATATCGTTCATTCTCCTAGTTCAACACTCCTAGGTCTTATCAAATGGTGAAAATGTTACGATTGACAACCCTTGTATACAAAGGATGAGGAAGATGTCACTATATGTGACGCTAATGGAGCGTGTTCAAAGGAGCAGATCAAAAATAACGCTTAGTTGTTATAAGCAGATGAGTATGCTCTTTGCTGGACTATACCTTTGAACAGATATACCACCTATACCCGGCCTCTTCCTACATCCATAGTTACTATTTATCTATGTGTGCATATTCATACTACGACTAATGGAGTAATCAGCAGAAATCAAGAAACTATTACAGAAAACGGGTAACATGCACTGCTACAATTCTATGTACAAGAATAGCTACAATTCGATGTACAATTCTATGTAAGCATAAATGAAATACTTAAGAAAGTGTTATTAATTTTCATTAGAAAATTCTGGACCTGACCTCACACCATTCTGAATACTAATTTCAGAAATGTTTGATCCATAGTATTGTATAAGTCTTCAACTTTGTACTTCCGGAAGTTTCTTTGTTTTTTTTTCTTAAATAATTTTGCATATGCAATGTAATATGGTTATTTTTCCAGATTCTCCTAATGCTTCAAATTCTCCACAACTTCAAAAAATGAGCCTTCAATTACAGAAATTATGAAATCACCAAGCAAAGTTGTTCTTTTAAGGGTAATTGACTTGAAATTAATTTCTATTTATGTAGTTATTTCTTTATTGTATTTCAAAATTTTGCACATACATACATATTTTGTAAGGGTTTGTCTTAGCGCAGAGTAACTGTAGATATTATGGTTGTGGGTTTGCATCACATTCAACAAATTATATTCACTATTGTAAGGTTGAGTTCCGCCACTCTAAAATGTCTTCAAAATTGGACAGAGAGTAAAGTATATAATAAAGTGTCCTAATATTAGGTTTTGTTTGCCTCCCTTCTATATGCGGAAAGTACTTAAATTTTATCTGTCAATTTTTTGAATATTTTCAGAACATGGTGGGCCCAGGTGATGTTGATGAAGAACTTGAACCTGAGGTAAAAGATGAATGCAATACAAAATATGGAGACGTCATTAAAGTGTTAATATTTGAGATGCCAAATGTTCCACATGATGAAGCAGTCCGGATTTTTGTAGAATTTAAAAGAATTGAAAGTGCTATAAAAGCAGTAGTTGATTTAAATGGTAGATTTTTTGGTGGTAGACAAGTTAAAGCCGGTTTTTATGACGTAGAAAAGTTCACTACATTACAACTCACTGAGTAAAATATCTGGTAATAAATAGTTTATTCTCTAAAATTTGCATGTCTTTTTCATTGTCCTGAAAAAATATCTAATGACACTTCACTCTGTTCTTCACTTCTTGCTATGCTTAAAAAAATAAAAACATGAGTGACAGACACTCATACAAAAGGGGAGAAGTTGTATTTTAAATAAAAATCAGCTATCACAAGTAGAATGACTGTACGAGAATCATTCAACCCTGATAGATGCATACCAATTGATATTCATTTAATTTGTGCTGCTATACATATAAATAGGGTGTTCGCAAAAGTCCAATTTTGTGAACTAGAATAAACGATATGTGTTGAACCTATTTATTGTCTTAAGTTAGATTAGTTTAGTTAAGCAACAGTCACTGTATACTTTAATGCATATCGTTCATTCTCCTAGTTCAACACTCCTAGGTCTTATCAAATGGTGAAAATGTTACGATTGACAACCCTTGTATACAAAGGATGAGGAAGATGTCACTATATGTGACGCTAATGGAGCGTGTTCAAAGGAGCAGATCAAAAATAACGCTTAGTTGTTATAAGCAGATGAGTATGCTCTTTGCTGGACTATACCTTTGAACAGATATACCACCTATACCCGGCCTCTTCCTACATCCATAGTTACTATTTATCTATGTGTGCATATTCATACTACGACTAATGGAGTAATCAGCAGAAATCAAGAAACTATTACAGAAAACGGGTAACATGCACTGCTACAATTCTATGTACAAGAATAGTTACAATTCGATGTATAATTCTATGTAAGCATAAATGAAATACTTAAGAAAGTGTTATTAATTTTCATTAGAAAATTCTGGACCTGACCTCACACCATTCTGAATACTAATTTCAGAAATGTTTGATCCATAGTATTGTATAAGTCTTCAACTTTGTACTTCCGGAAGTTTCTTTGTTTTTTTTTCTTAAATAATTTTGCATATGCAATGTATTGAAAGTTAATGTTGATTTTTTTTTTAATAATAATCGTTAAAAAACCATTTTTGGTAATTTTTCCTTTTTTTTTTTTTTTTATGGAAAAGACACGGCAAACGAGCGTGCGGGTCACCTGATGGTAAGTGATTACCGCCGCCCACGACCCCGTGCAACCCCAGAGGAGCTACAGGTGCGTTGCCGGCCTTTAAGATGGGTTGGGCGCCGGGGCCCGGCATTACCTGATGCGAAACGCAGTGGCATAAAGCCACTACTTCACGCCGGTTTTAAATGCCGGGGGTGGTAATGATCCGGTCGAGTCTGCCCATGCGTGTTGCCATTGCTGGCGACGTGACTCTACCACACGTACTTTAGTCGCCTCCTACGACACCACCAGTACCAGGATGATCCTATTCTAGGCCGGGATCACACGGCAAGAAATTCCTGTTCATATTGTGGTGATATCTGCCCTATATGTCAAAAATGCATTTGATATGAAACCTTCTGTACGCCCGACGTGTACCATAATTGTGAGTATTCCATTAGATTTTGTTTGACTCCTGTTTTGGATTCGTTCTGTCCAATATCTTTTTCCACCTGGTGGAATTTTGTACGTGAATGAATATAGGATCCATCAGTTAATACCACAGGGCTGCCTTCGTTACAAAAAGCCTTTACCAGTTGTAAATATTTAAAATTTAATTCGTTCTAGTTTCTTGAGTTGTTATTGATTCATTAACTGTATCTCAAATATTTTTGAGGCGTGTTGGAAAAAGTTTTGGAAACTGATGATGTGTATGATAATTTCCAATGCTTGTTTTAACTACACCAATATCAAATTGACTCACCTTGACTCACCTTGACTCTTTTCTTCATAGGACGACGTACAAATGGCGGCACTCGTACTTGTTAAGTTGAAATGCAACATACATTCTTTATTTTAACGCTTAATACCCACCTATCACCTCAAGTAGACTCTATTGCTTCTATTTAATTTTTCACACTCGTCACTAGATGAATTGGACTTAAGTATACTCTATTTCATAATAGTTGCCCTTTTTTCTCTTAGAATTCTATTCAGTGTTCTTTCAGATACTCCAACAGTCTTTGCCTGTTCTCCAACGTGCGTCGTTAAATTCTACGAAATTATTATTTGCTTATTTTTTCATAAAATCGTTTAGAAATCATCTACATTCTGTTGCTTAACAAATACATCGTCAGTATAACAATCAAGGAAACCTATATAAATCTCAAAAAATCGTACATAACAGTAGGTACTTTCAGTCATGCCTAGAGAACAGATTTAAATAGCGCCAACCAAATAAATCTTGTAAATAGGTAGCGGTACTCTCATTAAAGAGAAATCACAAAATGCGATTATCACTTAGAAATTCAACACAAATAGCGATAAGGAGAAAATATGAACAAAAAATTTAAATATAATATATCAAATAATGAGGCCAGTCGTGGCGCAGCGGCACAAGGTGTGACTGTAAACCGACTGGTTGTGGGTTCGATCCCCACTCGAGGAGATGAAATATTTACTTAAATTTATATTTCCATTTCTTCGCTCTGGTGTCGAGGCAAAGCGCGGCGTTTAGTTCTGCCACTTAACACGCAATGCCTCCGAAAATCGGCAGAAAGTGGGGAACGGAGTGTCTTTCACTACGTTCCCTCTGCCTACCCTGCAGTGTGCGGGATACAGCGTGAAGCTGAAATAATATACCGTTTAATGCAGCGTTTCTTTAATGCAGCCATGTTATATACCTGGCTTTTAAATATTCAACGCTGAGATTTTTTCAAATGTTGAAAAAATATTTATGTAAGTAGAGTAACTTTCCTGACGGCACAAGGATTGTGCGAGATGTACATCAAACCCGATTCCCGGATGACTACTCGAGACTGACACTGGTCGCCAATAATAATCGGGCGAGTCTCACACCCCTACCCTGCAAGCCCGATCACAAACGCTAAAGTACAGTTGAGTTGAGACACCAGCTTAAATATAACACAAAGTGACGCCGAATGTCCGCATGTTGCATTTTGTGCACACGACTGTATATGCGCAAGTATAACTTGTGTTTGTCTTAAAAAATTGTCGGATTATATCCGAGTGAACATTGCACAAAAATTTTGAAATCTTAACTTCAAGACCGTACTGTATATACGGTCAATTTGAACTCAATAACATGAATAGACATGTAGTTTCTCAAGTATCCACTACCCAAAGATACTACTAAGTATTATTGTCTGGCAGGAGAGAATGCTATTTTTTAAATATTTTTAACATTTTTAAAGTGTTATTCCATAATTAGGAAAGAAAAATACTTATTTAGAAAAAGTATAAAAAATTTAACGTAACGGGACTCGAACCCGCGCCTCCTGGAGACTGACCAGGTTTTCTAAATAAGTATTATTTATATATATTTTACCATTACAGTTTTGGAACCCTATGTAATTTTAATATTAGATACTATTTTTTTTTCATTGAGCGATTTAACCAAAAGCAATACTAGAGTTATTTAATCGAGTCTACGGGTAGCTAGTGACTGACGTTTCACGGGAATTGACAAATACCGTCATAATGACAAATGATAAAACACTAATCTAATGAACTTTCAATTGCATTACAAGTGTAGAATTGTAGATCATTATCGTTTTTAGTTTTATCGTTTTATAACTAGAGTGAAAGGTGCAGAAAATTATATATATTATAGCTCTCTTCGAAAGACATATCATTTAAAAGTAATGATATATTTAAGAAACAAATAAGATGGCTTTTTATTCATGTAATCGATATAGATTAATAGTTTTCATTATGTTAGCACTTATTATTTGGCAATGCATACGTTTACTATTACCTGATAAGCCTAATAGTCACCTGATGGAGGTACAGTCGAATGTTGTTTAAAGTAAAATATACCTATTGTATAGTCATACAATAGATATATTTTACTATATAATAATAAATGTTCCCTTTTAGAGTAGTATAGTGGAATTAGAAGATGATAAATACAACAAACATAAAGAAGATAAAATAAAAATAAGGGTTTATTATGAAGCTCTTTGTCCAGATTCAAAACATTTCTTTATGAAACACTTAAGACCTGTGACAGAAAAACTATCAGAGTTTCTTGATGTAACTTTGGTCCCCTATGGAAAGGCTAGTGTATGTGTTAAATTTTTTTTATTTACTTTTAATACAATTACTTTAATTTTTCCGTCTTTCTGATTTTAAGATATATAAGATATATTATGTACTGTAATAGCAATATACAAAGTGTATACAATTATTCAGTTTACATAAAATTCATTGTTAAAGTCATGTGTATGAGTGAAAAAGTTGGCTCTGATGGTTGTGGGTTCAATTCCCACTCAGGGGAATAAATTAATATCCTTTTCTCACTCTAGGAACAAGACAAAGGGCACTGAGGTCCACTTAGTTTACAATGTCTTTAAAATTGAGAGCATTGAGAGAGAGAAAATGGGGACCTTTTTTTTTAAAATAAATTCCAAAGTATGATCCTTGGCAAGTGATGCATTAGTCTCCCAATGTTGATGCCATAATTTGAATTTAAAGGTTTTGTTTCCTCAAATTTATTCTTTTTTGTGAAAATTTATGTACAATTTATATATTTGTTGAAATTTTAGACCAAAGAAGAAAATGGACATTATTATTTCAAGTGTCAACATGGCGAAGAAGAATGTTATGCAAATAAATTACATGCATGTGCCATTGAGGCTGTCAAAGATATGATTTTGGCTGTGAAAATTACAGAATGCATGATAATAGATAATATGGATGCTAATAAAGCTTTATTAAGGGTAAGAATATTATAAAATTTAAAATGTACCTTCATACTTTATCTTGAATAGCAGAGTAGCCAGGGAGCACCTATTGTTCAGGCATCCTACTCTCCTCTTTGTGTCTAAATTAATGACCTAGCATGCTGAGTAGTAATAACACATTCTATTTACTAAAGCCAGAATAAAAATAATTAAGATTGAGAATTGAACACACAACCATAGCATTTCCATTTATTTACCTTCAGGTCATGTCTACACCTACAACATACAATGGCTTTGTTTTAAGTATAGGCTTATTCTGTTATTTATTGTTGTGTGTTTTAATGATTTATCTAACTTTTAATTAATGTCATTTGTGCAACATATACTATATTGCACAAATGGCAATGAGATTTGTAACATTTTCTTTTCATACTTTTTTAGTTACTATTTTAAACTTTACAAATGCATTTAGCATTAATTTAGTATATATACATATAATTTATCTTATACAATTTATATTTTTGCTTAAATCAATTATAAATTTTAAATCAACCAATAAAACTTGAACAGATTTCATAATTTATAAGTCCAACTTGTTAAGTTTCTAGTGAAGTCCCAACTCATCAGAGGGGTAATTGGCAGACGTTTTTTATAATTAATTATTTTTTTTATGTTTCAGTGCGCAAAGCAAATAAATATTGACCCAGAACCTATCAGTGAATGTGCATTAAATGAACATGGATCAGCATTATTAAAGAAATATGGTGATGATACTAACATAATAAAACCTACTTTCATTCCAACTATTACTATTAATGGCTCCAAAGACAACCAAGGGCCAATTCTGAAAAATTTCCTTTTAGAAGTGTGTAAAAAGATTGACATGCCTTTACCTCCACCCTGTTTGTGACCCACAAACTCGCATAGAAGAAAATTTAATCATGTTTTACTTTATTTTAACAAGTTTTTCATGTAAGTGTGACTTGTAACTTATACTTTGGACTTCTCAGATTTTACAGATGTGGGTGTGTAACACTTACGAAAATCTAAATTGGTACTGTATATATATATTTATATTATTAAAAAAAAGTAATGATGCTTTTAATATTGTGTTAGAGTATACTAGCAGAACATACTCCTTTAATGGTTCACCACTGTATTGAATATATATGTGTATATTGGGTGAAGCTATGTTCAGCATTGGAAGAGGGCAAGTGGTTCATGACGACGTAGTTATGCAAGTATTTTTTTAGCTACCCAGGCAGTGTGATAACACATATATATATATATATATATATATATATATATATATATATATATATATATATATATATATATATATATATATATACATATATATATATAAAATTATAAATTAATATGTTTGGCTCAAATAAGTTATGTTTAATTAAATTTTGTTGTTAATTTTATTTAAAAGGGTTCCTTGAAAGAAAAGTATTAATTATAAATGATATTACAGTGTAATTAGTGATTGTTACAGAGGCATTTTTTTGTATGATTTATAAATTGTTTTATTTAAAGTTTACTATTTTTATACTTTTGCATTATTTCCGGCTAATCATTATGGTTGTGTTTTTGCATTTATCTATATACATATAAGCATAGCTGGTGTACTTTATTTTAAAAAAGTATTTTATAAGTTTGCCGAAGAAATAAAAACAAGTTATAGACTATAGCTTATAGTTACTAACTATAACTTATTTTTAATTCTTCGGCTTTTTACTAAAAAGACTAACAATTGAGGCGAATATTTGACTGCTTTAGATAATATGCAGCATAATCCAAAAACTATGATTTACCTATAAGGACTCTGGCATAAAGCAATTTTTATTTGTAAAAAACATTGGATTTATTTTTTACTTTGTTTTTACATACAATTGAACTTTAAATTTAAATAAAAAAATTTTAAAAGGTAATTTAAAGTAAATTTTAAAAGGTAATATGTATTTATATATGGATATGGCTGATATGCTGTTTTTGTATAACAACACTCTCTAACAAAGACATTTTTGACATTTTTATGTTTTTTAATAATTTATTCAGACAGTATATTATATTTTTAGTTACAATAGATTCTTGACAATATTATGTAATATATGTATTTCCTTGATATGGTTGTTTTATTTCAAGCGTTTTTTGTTCTATATAAAAACTTTTTAACGCTCGAAACACCATTAATTAAGAAATCGATAAATCAAAAACTTTTTTTCTTTCTGTTATTAATATCATAATAATAGAATATATTTTCATTACAGTCATAATGTAACCACTTTTAAAGTGTTATTTCACAGTAGGTAAAAAAAATATTTTGAATAATAATCGGTTATAAGCCTGTCCGTTGTAATTTCTACTAAACTCTATAAGAAGGTAAAAATGTGAATTTTATTCATGCTTTTGATATTTAAGATGATAGGATGAAAAGATTGCATACATACATGTCGATATAATCCATACCTAGATTATATTCGAAAGTAACTGTCTCTCTGTCTGTGACGTGATCAGGACCAAAGCGCTAATTCGATTCGGATAAAATTTCATATAGAGATACTTTAGGGTCTTGGGGTTGACACAGGTTGACACTATTTTCTTAAATTTGTAAAATATTCTCGATACATACAAATATATTAAAATATCTTTCAATTTGAAATGCAATTTATTCTGTCATTTGCTAAGCATCAAGGAATTTTGTTGTTTTAAGAAAAGGTTGCCCAAAATGAACTTCATGAACGCTTACATGGCGTGCGCTGGCTCAACCTTATGAGACACATAAAAACAATGTTTTACAAAAATATTGTTTTTTAAAAAATCTATTGATAAAGGTTGAGCTACAGTAACCATTTTAATATATTTTATTTAAATTTCTCAGGTTATTGTAAATGTATTTTCACTCCTAATTTGGTATTCACCCTTATCAAAATAAATATAATAATCACCTTTGGAATTCCATCTAAATTGAAATTTACTTATTTAGAAAACGTATAAGTATTTTTCTTTCCTAAGTGTGGATTGACACTTTAAAAATGTTTAAAATAGATTGAAATTATAGTTTACTGCACAACATTCCAATAAATCTTAAGGAGATATCACTGATTCAAAATGAGCTAGCCTTGACCTGGCAGACGACGTTGACGGTTTTGTAAATTTTCATACATTTTCGATCTACTATTAATTTTTATGTGGTTATAATTTTTTTGGTGTGGTGTAATTTTGGCCCTGTGCAGCATCGCCCGCCACTTTTTATTTAATGATATTTAAGAGTATTTAGGAAAGATTGGTTGGTTATTTCAGTTCAGTTGGTTGGTTATCTATAACCGTTGTTATACACTTAATAAATCATAACTTTTAATTTTTTGACATTTTATTTGCACTCAAAAATTCTCAAAAATCATATCAATATAGAAAAATATTTAGTTACTTCATATAGTATAATATATACTTTTTTTAGCTTCACGTTGTAACCCGCATACAGCAGAGTAGGCAGAGATAATTTATAGTTGCGACATTCCGATCCCTATTTTCCGGCGAATTTTCGAAGCATTGCGTGTTGAGTAACGAAACTCAATGCCGACCTTTGCCTTGTTACGAGAGCGAAATTGAAAACAATAAAAACCTGGGTGGTAATCGAATCCACAACCGACGCACGCTTTTGCCACTGTGCCCCGAAAGCCTCAAGTACTTAAGTAAGCAATTCTTTTTGGTAGTGAGGTAACTGATGAACTAAAAAAATGTAAAATGAAATTGAAATTAAGAAACTGAAATCATGCTATTATAGTTTAAAAGATCTAATATATGCAAAGTTTTCTAATTTTCTACAACTTCTTCATCGATATTGTTTTCTTAAAACGCGTACACAACAACCAAACTTCACTTCGTATTTATAATGTATGTATAAAGGATGCGTATATATAAAAGTTGGAATAACTTTTAATTAATAAATAAATAAGTTTGCTGAATACCATTTAAAACCGAGAACATCAATTTCCTAGCGTCTAAATGGCTACCTTTGCTCCGAAAACCATTTCAAACACAACAATAAATCTTCACTGAAATCACGGTCTAATTTCGTAAAAGCCCCGTCTCGCTTTGCTAATTAATATGAATGGCATTTGCATCCGGCTTTTTCTCGCGTAGACCATTTCCAACTATTGTTTTGCAAAGATCCTCACAATTTATTCCTATTTTTATCAGACTGCATCGCGGCGGAGGAATCATTGAGAACAATAAACCATCTTTTCGGTTACGTTGAAATGAAAAGCTTTTGTTCACTCTGGACGAATTACACTTATTTGTTCTATGTAATTAGGTAGAATTTTTTTCTTGCTTTTTATCTATTGTGTTTCTTAATGATTATATATTTTAGTCATATAATTGTAATTATATTTTTTGTAGCAGTTTCATTAGACGCTTTTGCCCATGAGCCATTTAAATATGTAAGGAATCGTACTGGACGACTTGCTTTATTTATAAATAAATAATTACATACTTAAATAGTAAATAGTTAGAAAAATTCTAACTTTTCTTGATTTTATCTAAAACAGATTTTCTTTTTTTTTCTATTACTAAACTAGGGTAATATTATCGGTATACTCGTACATATATTTAATCCAACAAGCAACTACGCAAATATAAAAAAAATATCGTACTTAAGCACAAGTAACAATTGTGAATACGCTGTTTTTAAATTAATTTAATTAAAATTGAGTATAAACTACGACTCCGTTTACAAAAATGATTGCTCTAAAGTAATATTTAAAGTGGTTACAAGGTAGGTCAGAAACCAAACTTGAAATATAAAAGCGTCTATAATAATAATAAAGGACTTGAATATTTTTTTTATTTAATAAAATTCTAACCTCTCTAACTCTAATCCTAATTATTAATTATTATGGCGCTAGAAAATCTAATATACCTAGTAGCGCATTATGAAATAAATAATGCATATCGACATCAGAGATACGTCGAACGAGTAATGACAGACCGGTCAGCGTGCTGATGTTGATTGCTGATACCTCGCTATAAATCCGTTTACACATGACCAAAGCAAACTTTCTGCTACGCGGTGCCTACATTTGCTTAATGAATAGTACAACGCTGTAAACAAATTATTGCAAAAAAATTCATTACTTTTCAACCATCAATTTTATCTGTAATAGGAATGCGTTTCCCTTGCCAAATAAAAACTTAATAGATGGACAGCTACGCACCTCAAGGCGCAAAATGTAAAAATATATTAATTAATTTTATCAACTAAACACATTTAACACGATTTATTGTTTTATTTTCGCACATTTTTCTTTGCAAGGTAGGCAGATATTCTGCTCTTTTAAAATGCATTGCATGTAGAGTCGTATTTGAAATTGCGAAGTGCCAAGTGGAGTCGTCCTATGTATACCTGGGAGCCTTAATCTCAAACGGTGTAGTTGCGACGATGCGACATATGGCAATTACCAGGACGACTACGAACAAGTAAAAAAAATTAAAAGTACCACAATTTTACAAAAGTCACTAAGATTAGGCAGGTAAGAACATTATTATCCATCCACATCATTGCGGGATATAGAAAAAGGATATCTTTGGAAATGTGGTGCTAGTAACAGATCCTTTGAGTTTTATGGATGAAATTTCTTAACAATACTTTCATATCATATGAGCTCGACATCAAACAACGGTTATTAAGTATAGTAGGTACAGAATCATATACTAGAACTGTTTGATCACAACGAGACGAAACCATGACTCAATTGAACGGCTTGTTGTTTAAGTCAAAGTAGAAGGCACTAGACCGTGGGAAACGTTTTAAGGCCGTGGACTGATCAAATAAAGTCGCTAGTGGATAGATCTATTCACAGGAGCACCATAACGACCTCAAGAGGGCAGAGATGGCGAGACATCGTACTGTGAGCTGCCGAATTCAATTCCGAAATTACGAACGAAATATTGAATTAAATTGCGTTATGAACACGACCCCTCTGCTAAAAGTGATACGTAAAAATAAAAATTTAGAGATAGTAGATAGTTTGTTTTTTAAAAATGCAATGCATGTTGGCTGGTGGTGACCAACGATAGCATTGGGAGCATCATATGGACTTACATCAGGCGATCGGAATAGAAAAACCATTCTACCATTATATGTTGTTATTCTTTCCAAATGCACTACGATGGAGTCGTCATCGGCGTTGTATTGCTTAGTTAAAAGTATATTTTATAGATACAAGTAGGGAAGGGTATTCACCCTCCACTCTAAAGCTCTTATTAATTTAAGGTACCGTAACCACTAACGGCAACAGTCCATATAAAAATTAACGTGATCTAAATTGTTTTTTACGTAGGTATATATATTCGCATGTATACATATAAAACATATGTTTTATTAAGTACAGTTTATTTTTTTGTGGACTATTTAATTTAAAAACATAAAATTATTATTTTATCCATGTAATAAATTCCTGAATGTATTAGGCACCTTCTCTATTTTTCGCTACAGCTACATAATTAAATTCTTCCCTGTCGAAAATTTCTGCTGTTTTCATAAATAATATAAAATTTTGGAAAACCATAGACAAATACTAAGTATAGAATAAAAAAATATGTCTAAGCAGATGGCTCCGTATAACAAAACACTGTAAGCCGTATGTACTTACTCTATATATAATATTTGTCGGTGGAGCGAAAACCGTGTAGTCTCATTAAAACTTTCCTCAGACTGGGCTTGCACGTGTTTTTAATTTTTATCGAGAGCACTCGTCGTTAGCGGGCACGGGATGCATGCTGTGGCTTGATGCTTTGATTGCGGTAATGACGTCTCTCCCGTTCCAACTCTGTTCCTCTCTCTCCACTATCTTTAAATTATTTCTTTACAAATTGAGGCATCTTTTTAATTAAGCGACTTTATGTCCATAAAAACTTATGACATAAAATTGCTATAGCAGTAACATATGGTCCACTGCTCTCCCACAGACAAGTAAGGTCTCTATAGAATATATTTTCAAAGAAGTGCTGAATAAATCTTGTTATTTTATTGCAATGTGACATAAATTAATTACACTTAATGGTAGACGGTGATATTTTTTTTCTGGGTTTAATTATTTTTCTTATAAAGTAATGACATTTTAAATATTATTAAGGTGTCGTTGGTTTGTCATATAATCACATACAGACATCGATTTTGTAATAACTTTGATTACAGCAATAGACACAATAAAATATTATTGTTTTGTTAGAGGCAAAGGCAGTATCTTTTTTAAATATGCATTTTTCTCATATGTATATGCATTATCTCTTTTTTAACGTACAACCTCTTTCGTGTGTTCTCCATAATAAAAAAACGAAACAATAATATATATTTATTTACCTTTATATATTATCTATATTTATTTGACCCCGATGTGATAGATCTTGGAAAGAATTTTTATATGAATGTCGTTTTTTACATGAATCGTTGCTTCACTATAGACTATACTATAGTGAAGTAACGATCTACCAAATATTTAAAAAAATCAATCACATTTAAACTTGAATGTTTATTCTCTATTATAAGAGTCAGTCGTACTAAATGATGTCAACTAATTTCTTTTTAGAGGATAAATATATTTTTCTGTAAAAATAGTCACCGCTAGGTCGAGTTCTATAGATGAATGAAGTGTCTTAATTCTGGTTTCAGTTTGCTGACTACGGAACTCCGGAGATGCGTGTAAATAAGTAACAAAAGTGGTTGTCACAGTCGGACGATAATTTTACGTAATAACGTCATAAAAAAACATTAATGAAAAATTCCATACTTTTATTAATTTATTTGAATTATTATTATTTTGTATTACACAAAGGAGGTAATTGAAAACCATAAGATTTATTAATAACATTTATTTGTAGTCATGCTTTTTCGTATATTACTATTATAAATATTTTATGGGTTTCTTTTCTATCTCTATTCATAATTGATAGCTTGATAAGTCTATTGTAACAAATAAGGTAAGTGATGATGTGTGTTCGTGTTTATCTGCATAGAGAATGGATGCGGATGCGGATGCAGCGGACAGGGATGCAACAAATCCGCTTAGCACGGTCACTGGCGCCGCCTATGCTGTTCGCTACTGACGCGAACGGCCTTAATGGATTTTTCATGTCGATTGCACTCTGCATAAGTGTGCGTGTGAGATTATCGAAAGGCTTCAATAGAAAATTTATCTTATAAATTTTTTGTCTGCCAGAAACTGTCTAGAATTAATTTATGTTATTTTTATGCATTTCACGCTGTGCGTTTGGATTTTAGCATAGATATGTCGTCAATTTTATCGGCAATAAAATGAAAATTCATTATTTGCTTTTATTGTAATTGCTAGAGATAGTTGAAATATTTTATAAAATAATTCAGCTTAAAACGACCACATATTAAATACGTACGTATGTACGTATGTTAATTTAAAACAAGAAAGTAATTTGCAAACACTTTATAACTTCTAATAACAGAGTTGAGTTCGATGTAAGCGCAGCGTGATTTTACAATCTGTCCACAGACCATTAATAATAATTAGGAGTGATATCCTTTTGACTTACTTGTAGGCGGCGACAGCTTTAGCGCCGCATATTTTGACGCGAAATTTATAATTATTGTGAAGAACACAATAGGGAATTTCTTCATTGTAATGATATGCTAATTAGCTTTTAAAAATACTGTATCAATTTTATACATTTACTGGATATTAACTATATTATTTATGTCTTATAAATAATATTTTATTTACATATTAAGTGTAAGTTCGTATGAAATATAGAACAATAGATATAAAAAAGCTAGGATTATGACTATAAAGTAAATATGAAGTTAGTTGTGGCGCAGGGTCAAAAGCGTGTAACTGTAGACGCGATTGAATGTGAGTTCTAGATATTTAATATTTTTATTTCTGAGCTCAAAGTCCTTAGGCTCTGCCACTTAACGTTAACACGCAAAACCGCAAGAATTCAGCGGAAAATGGGGAGCGGAGTTAACTTAAGTTCTCTCTGTCTATCCAGCTACATGTGGGATACAGTGTAAAGCTGAAAAAATATAAAATATTAATATTGTAATTATCTAATTACTGTTAGCAACGAGTGCTCATAAAGGTGCATATTTTAATATTTATGCTAATTCACGCGTCTGCCAGTAATTTCCTTTAATTGCACCGTTTTACTATAATTGTATGGTGGTAACATTAATTTAACCTTAATGGGTTCTTACTTTATAATTTTATCACTAACGTCACGTGCCTAACAATTTATATATGAGATTTCATCGACAGTCACTTTATATAAGGTAGCCGAAGATCAATTTTAGTTTAAGCAGCGAAACGCCATGCAATCTGCGGCGCTTCTTGCTGCAGTGTTCCTCGCTTTGATTACGTTTGGTCATGGACAAAAGGAAAAGCCGGTAAGAATTAATTGATAATTGTAATTAAAATAAATCAAAGATACAACCGTGGCACAGGGGTATGACTGTAACTCGACGGTTGTGGGTTCGACGGTCGTGGGTTTGACTCGAGGGAATACATTATTATTTCTTAAGATTTTTGGTTCTCCGTTTTAGGCACTAAGGCACAAGCCCGGCGTTAAGTTCCGCTACTCAAAACGCAATGCTTCGAAAAATTCAGCGGAAAAGGGGAACGGACACTCTTACTTTCTTAACACTACGTTCCCTCTGCCTACTCTGCTGTATGATACAGAATTAAGCTGAATTGATAATTGACAACATCAATATGTAGGAATATTTTTCCGTAACTAATAGTAGGGTAGGCAAATACAACTTAGGGTTAATAAATATATTTCTTCAAGTTCTCCGAGGAATTTTAGACACATTATGTGATAAGTTACGAAACGTGATCTTGATTGTATTTCTTTTTAGATCGAGGACCATAAACTATTCGAACGGACAGAAATCAATAAAATCTTTGTCTGTTTAAACTGCCCCAGTCCCCATGCCCCAGATTAAGTTATCCAAATTTCGAAAAAATGGTAATCTGTTGGAGCAAGGTCCGGGGAGTATAGTGGATGTCTTAGGCATTCCAATTGAAGCTCTTCTAATTTGGTACCTGTCTTTTGTGCAGTGTGTGCCAAATAAAATTATCTAATACTAAAATAAAAAGAATAAATATATTTAATTTTCTTACATGTTTTGCTCTGGTAACGAAGTTAAGCGCGCCGTTGAGGTTCGCGACTTGACATGCAATCCTTCTAGAATTCAACGGAAAGAGGGGAACGGAAGTGTCTTCACGGGAACGTAATGTTTTAATAATAGGTTCTCAGATTCTCTCTGCCTTTTATCTTTCTTTAAATTGTAAAAGTAATCCACAAAGAAAGATATATTTTACATAAAAGTTATTGCTACAAATTGTACAACTTTGTACTTAACCTCTTAACAATTAGCTTAAGAAATGCAGATATTTTCGCTCTATGTACGTTTCTATTCCGTGCATAGAAACAGTCCATGGGTGCTCGTCGCCTTAATATTAGTAACTGTGCAATTACCCTATAAAACACCTATAAGAAAATATGAAAAATTCGTAAAAATATATTAATAAATTTTCGTAACAATTTTTTGCACAAATATGAATATTTTTGCACAAATGTTTAAAAAAAAATCTGTGAATGGCTTATATATAAAAATAGGTAAGACCTCGGACCATGCGGTATTAGGTAAAAATTGTTCATAATGATCTTTAATTGTCATGTAGGTATATTAAAAAATTGATTACCTATTTTTGGCTAAATTAGGCTAAACGATGAGATTTTACATCTTTTCATTCATTATAACAATTTACACTCTGAACGATAAGATAATCTATATATATAAAAGGACATGTACCTGACTGACTGAGGTAAGACGCACGCACAGCCGTAACCGCTGATGGTAGAAACGTGAGATTTGGACATATGTTTATTTTTATAATCTGGACATCCACTAAGAAGGGATTTTGAAAAATTTATTTAATTTTTTACTCTAAAGGCATGAAATAGGGGTTGCAAGTTTGTATGGAAAAAAATTAAATCGGCACTGATTTTTATAAAATTTGAAATTCAGAGTCTTAACACTATTTAATTGAATACGTGTTTCATCGTTTTTTAGAATTCACCCCCTAAGCGTTCAAATAAGGGGTTGAAAGTTTATATGGAAAAATCTTTAAATCGCCACCGATTTTTATAAAAATTTAAATTCAGACTATTAAAAATATTTTATTGAACACGTGTTTCTTGTTTTTTTTTTAGAATTGGGGTGAATAAGGGTGCTAATAAGCGGGCGAAGCCGCGCGCGCCCACTAGTCAAGTTATATAGAAGTTAGTACGATAATAATTCTATAAAGACATAAATTAAGTAATTACGTTTATTGTATTGTGAAAATATTAAACAATTAATATTCCCAAGCACAATGGATTATTTTGAAAATGTCAATTTTTCATGATCGTGGACGGGTCGTGAAGCTTATGAAGCGTAGGGAAGATCAGAGTTGATGGATGAGCGACGGTGTTGGAATGCACGCTACACTATTGCTCAATGTCGCGTCGCCTGCGAATAAGTGACTGACGGCAAAGCGGCTTCGTTACTACTTTTTCCATTATCTTCAAACGCACTTGTTCATAGAGGAATGTAGTTTGTGTGTTTTCATTCTTTAATTTTTGTATTGCTCACGCGTAACGTTACATATAGCGTTTTATTTGTTGAATATAGAGTTTAAATAAATGTATGTAGGCATGCCAATCGTGGCGCAGGGCAAGGCAAGCGTGTGACTGTGAACAGGTTGGCAGTTCGACCCCCACTCGAGGAAATAAATATTGAATATTTTCATTTCCTCGCTCTGGTGTCCAGGCAAAGCACGACGTTGAGTTCTGTAAGACGCAGTGCTCCCAGAATTCGGAGTCAAAAACAGAATGAAGTGTCTAAGTACTAGGTTGCCTCTGCCTACCCTGTTGTGTGCGGGATACAGCATGAAGCTAAAAAAAGATAATGGGACTCTATCACTATTAAATATGCAGTGAGAGCATTCCAATTATTTAATTGATTTCCTGAAGGTTGCCAGTCAATTAAATATTTAGAGATTCATAAAAATAAGTATTATGAACGTCGATTGTCGAAGTAAACTATAGATTCGTGGTTATATGCTTTAAAATATTTGCTCTAAAATTTGCTCTAAATTTAAGTCATACTTTTAAAACAACTAAGTAATAATGAAATAATTGATAGAATTATTAAATATAAAATTAAATACAGGGGGAAATATAATGGAAACGATCCTATCTCGTCTAAATTAATATTTAACGTTATGATACAACTTGATGTGTACTGGGTTGGTCCCTATGGAATCTCGACTTAGTAATTTTCTTTCTGAATGTTATGTCATTTTTAATATTGAAGTGACTTCTTTGACTTCTTCTGTTTACAAAGAGATCACGAAAGTCTAAGAGATTATATAATGACACTATATAAATTATTTATACAAAATTATTTCTATCGTAGTTACATTTAAAAACGTCGTAAATGAAAAAGTCTCAATCTCGTATATTGATCTTGTAAAGAAAATAGTTATGACTAATCAATTTAATACTTTCAAATTTGCCAAATAAAAGACAGTATAATTTCCTGATTTTTTTAGTATTTACTTAAAATATAGACTTATTACAATAGGCGTTCAGTAATAATTAGATATGAAATATACTTTGAAAAGGTTTTACTTTATTTAAAAAGGCGATTAAAATTAATAGAGCACTGTGTTCAAAATTCAAATAATATAGTTTTGTTCATCAACGATCAACCATTTGTCATAGATAACATTTGACTACGCTAGAGTTATTTTAAATATCAAATGTTTTTTAAATAGATTTATTGGTTCTATTAAATCCATAAATGTGATATCTATATTTAAAATATTGTGATACTTTTAAAGTAAAATGATTATTTTTAAAATGTAATATGCTTTTTTTTTGGTTGTAACTTTTAAAGTATGATGGAAACTATTTCTATTTCCTTCTTAATATAATCTCTTGGACTATATAAATAACATATTATCAATTTAATACAAGTTAATAAAACTTAACAATAATAAAAAATTTCCAAATTCGACCAACCAAAACTGTTGAAAAATAACAATTTATCGAGTATACATATATTCGTCGAAAATGAATAAATGTTATAATTAGTTCAAGAAATGAAGAGATAAATTCAATACTAAAAAAAATTAGTGTTGGATAATAATTCTTGTCGTGAATAGGTAATATTTAATATAATTTTATAACAAATAAAAAATATATATATTGAACACTTAATAGGGTTCAGACATTTTACGAATAACGTAGATAATATAACAAAACTTTTGCATAGATAGATGTTTTTATAAAAATCAAAAATAATATGAACTTAAAATTATAATAACGACTATCAAATGTTGAACAACTGACCTTATACTTTATCCTATTTATTTATCGTCTACCGTTTTTATTTTAGTATGATTTCGGCAGTCCTTTGAACCATTTTTTTTTGTATGTTACTGAGAGCCATAAAGACGATTGAAAATTGATTTCAAACAACTAAATTGTATTTTCAGGAATTTAGTGAGGAAATCAAAGAAATAATACAACATGTTCACAACGAGTGCGTTGCTAAGACTGAAGTGACAGAGGGTGAGTAAAAGAAAAATTTATTTCCGTTACCTTTGTTCTCTATTCGTTTGTGTATTACGCGATATATTCCCCGCTAAGCTTATTCAAAGTTAAGAAACTATCAGAAATGGCATTTTGTTGTTTATTTTTTTTAACGTATATCTAATTGATTTTAATAAGATTGATGTTAGTATAGACAGGGTTGGCTAGATAACTTAAAATAAAAATAATTCACTATACGCCCGTAGGTTTATAGAAACTAAAATGTAGTACGATCTACGATTTTTATACAGATAACTCTTATAATTATTATCTTTAAACGTACTAAATACCTTCCTAATACTACAAGAGCTGTATTTGTATTATGTACATTTTCACTAACATGGGTTTTCTTGAAACAAAAGTCAGGCACATGTACGTAAATAAAAACTTAGAGCACTTGGCCTATGTTTAAATTATTTAATGTTAATTATTGGCAAATACAATACTATTTTTAATAATTTTGCAGCTCATGATTACATTTACTTTTATATGTATTATTCATTAATAAACAAGTGTCGTCGAAATATATGTTTTGTTTGAGTTTTTAACAGTCTTCATTCCTACTCGCCCCCAGAGGACATAGCGAATTGCGAAAACGGCATATTTAAGGAGGACATCAAGTTGAAGTGCTACATGTTTTGCTTACTAGAAGAAGGGAGTCTTGTAAGTTATTTACTTATCCTTTGTATACAATTTCAATTTATTTGTCGTAATAAATTTGTATTACCTGTACGATGATTCCCTTATAGTATATGATTTAACTTCATAAGGTATTTTTTATCATTAATTTTAATATCAATCTGCAAAAATCATAGTGTATTTTTAATTCAAATACTACATATAGAACAATCACTACGAATTTGTATCCTATGGGACTCGATGTCATGGAAGTTCTGTCAATCACACTATGCAATCAATACTCATCATCTCGCTAACCTAGTTATAAACATGTTTTGTATGCAAACTTAGCAATTACACAATTATTTCAAAAATAACAAATAGAGTAATGGTACCAGTAACGAACAAGCACCAATGGTTGAATTTTTTTTTAACTTCCGAAATTTAGTGTGTAAATTTCTTTAATTGTGAATATAAAACTAAATGCTAAATCTTTTGTCCTTCCTGATGACAAAAACATTTACTCTTCCTGATGACATTTAGCACTATGTATTTTTTTCCCGCCATTTTATTTAAAAATGGCGGATGGACACGTTAATTGCTTAAAGTAGTTAAGCGCAAGGTATTGATTATATTTTTATATTTTGTAACTATACTATATAAGTTTTGCATAGTTATTGTTTTAACTTACATGTTTTTATCTTTGTAATGAAAATATGCTACTAGCTAAAGGTGTTAACTACTGGTGGCATTACCCTACTAAGTTATAGGTCATAAGATTGAATTATAAGTAATTTACTTTTGGATCAGACAAAAATTGATCTTTTGACCAAACCTAGACTTAATTAATGTTTTGTGTCTACAATTTATCTATAAATAGGAAAGTTAATATATTCTTTATAACAGGTTGATGAAAATGATAATGTGGATTATGACATGATGATTAGTTTGATCCCAGATCAGTACACCGACCGAGTTTCTAAGATGATCACCGCGTGTAAACATTTAGGTAAATTTTATAAATCACCGTAAATGTATGTATAGACCATATACACATATATGTATATTGTATATATGCATGCATACACATATAAAAATAAATACGCGCTCATGCATATAGGACTGTAGTCAGAATTAAACCAGAGTCAGGATAGTCCGTTCCCCACTTTCCGTCGAATTTTCGAGACATTGAATTGTTTAGCGGCGGACCTTGACGCTACGCTTTGTCTTGTTAACAGAGCAAGGAAAAATGATATTACATTATTAATTTTCCCTAGTGGGAATCGAACCCACGGCTGTCATTAAATTTACACGCCGTGTCTCTGCTCTACGACTGCCTCAAAATATATGTATAAAACACATAATATACATAATATAAGAATACACATAATATACATAATATAAGAAATGTGATATTGCATTTCTTTTGTTTCTTCTTATATTATTGTTATTCATTTCCAACACGCTTTATGCGTGATTTGAATCTAAAATCAGGTATTAATAACATTGTAAGTTATATTATGTATATCATAACAGAGTCTTAAATACAATTTCTGAAAAATAAAATTAGAATACAAAATGTAAAAATATCTTTAAAAGCATAAACTTAGGCCCGAGCCTTGTTATATTTAAAATAACTCGCATAAATTGTAAATACAGTAAATAAAAATAAATCAAATAAATCCCCTTCACGCTGTATCCCGCACTCAGCAGAGTAGGCAGATTGAACCTAGTGTTAAGCTATCCCCACTTTTCGCCGAGTTCTAGTGGCATTAAGTGTTGAGTGGTGGAACTCACCACCATCAGACATCAGAGCGAAGAAATAAAAATATAATGTTAATATTTTATCTCCTCGAGTGACGATTGAAAACAAAGAGGCTGGAAATTTATTAATTTATACATTTCCAGATACTCCTAACAAAAACAAATGCCAAAGAGCGTTTGATGTTCACAAATGCTCCTACGATACGGATCCTAAGGTGAGTTTCTAATCGACTATTAAAATATGTGTAATGTTTTGGAACCATGCGTCGTATATAATAGTGCTTAAACTAGATTTTTTTTTAAAAACATGCTTTTAAGATAATATCTTATGTGACACATATTAAATATGAATAATATACACAGATACAACTCTGAGTGAAACAAGATTGGTAGTTAAAATATCATTTACTGAAACAAAACTACTGTACAAGTGGGACCGCGTCCGTCTACAAACGGTTGTCGGTTTGATTCCCACTTGAGCCAATAAATTAGTTTTATTTTCTTGCTCTGGTGGTTAGTTTAATCGTAGTATAGTTTTCGTATTATGATACTTATATTCTAAATCACATAATAATGATAAAATTTTATTTAATTTCAGTTTTATTTCCTATTTTAATTTTGAGGAGCGCTGACTTTGGGGGAAGTAAATATGCTTTAATTTATTTTAATAAAAATATATAATAACTATTAACGGG
This sequence comes from Heliconius sara, assembly GCA_917862395.2. Classification (NCBI taxonomy): domain Eukaryota; kingdom Metazoa; phylum Arthropoda; class Insecta; order Lepidoptera; family Nymphalidae; genus Heliconius; species Heliconius sara. Next base: position 15,543,420 of record OU860789.1, on the reverse strand, counting down.
TTTTTTTTACGAGTTTTTATAAAGTGAAACATACCTATTTTTTTAATTTGGTTCATCATGTGTACCAAACTGTGACTTATATAATTTTATAATATGAAAATATTTTATGAATAGTCATTATTTTATAATTTATTTAATCTTATGAGGTTGCGCGTCCAGATAATATCGCTACTTTCCGGTAAGACGAAAATACTTGTAAATAACGACGTAATTTGGCGTTAGCCGCAGGCTTTCCGTTCTTCTATTTTTTATGAAATCTTTTCCAAGTTTATTCAGATTTTGAAAGAAGTATAATGCCACAGAATTAATTTGCTTCACGAGAAATAATTTCTAAAAGAAAAAATAAATGAGTTCGAATCTTGTAAAACGTGTAATTGTGATCTTTAGTGGATTGAAATTCAAAAGAAATCTCTCGTTAAGAGCTAATTTTCAAAACGGAGTTTTTCATAATGTAAAGTACTTATAAAGTCATAAGCAAACGTATTTAAATTTGTGACTAAAACTCCAGAGACGAAAATATTTTTTGTCGTCTTGAAAACATTTTAATCATTTATTTCAATTGTTGCTGTGATCCCAATTCATTTTTACAGAATTAAATACATTTTTATTAAAATTTTACCAAAGGAATCATTTTTAACAGTAACCTTCGTTGTGAGGTTGAAGTAAATAAGTAAATGAGGAATTATGTAAGCCTATATTTGTATAGTTGTAATATATGATGTATGTGTAATGTAAGTACCTATGTATGTCCAATATGATTTCTGTAACCAGATTCAAGACTGAAAACAAGTCGTTCCGACTTACATGATACAAATTATAATAATAGAGTACGTTATTTAACAGCAAAACGACATTCAAAAGACGGAAAAACCGAGGGTCGGAACATCTGCACATAAAGAGGCAATTTGGAGATTGCCGGGGGCGTGCCACCGCCACAGAGAATTGTACTCAAATGTATTCAAAATTAAAAAACGAAGAAAATTTTCTAGGAAATTCATTGCGGTAAAATAAACAGCAGTAGCTTGTTACTTGTACAGAGTACGGCGTGCGCCGCGGGTACGGGTCCGCCGCAACCGCGCAGGATTGACGCTACGGCGCACAACTGATACTCGTCACAAACTCGCATTTAAACACTGGAGATTATGATGAAAGAATTTATGAATAGGGTATTCATTTCGTATTAACCAGCGACTGCGGTTGCTTTTTTTATATTTGTATAGCTATTATAAATTTTATTTTGCCAATTATTATTTGAATATCCGCTGGTTTACGTGAACTCACAAATATATAGAATATTTAGAACTAGCCTTTCAAATTTTACACCAGTTCCTCTGTTTTGTATGCGTCTGGCAAAATATAATAGTTAAAAGGCATTTATTATAACGACGAAATAGGTTGAATTAGTCGGGGAAGAAGAGCCAGGATAGTGCAGTGGGTAAAGGCTGCGGATGTCGCAATTTGGCGCGGAGCCGCCGTAATGACGGCTGGACGGCGAGCGCCGAGCGCCGCGGCCGTACGTGCGCCGGCTAAACGAATCCACCGGTGCCTTCGTTTCAATAATCATTTTATCAATAGAGCTGTGCCAGCGTTCTGCTCCAAATTTTATGAGCTTTATTTTCAGGTGAATTTTATTAGGGTGACATTGTTAGCACAACGGTGGTACTGATATGGAGATTAGATAACAAAATTTATTTTATAAAATCTTCGGATAATATTTAATTTCAGTTTTACTCTTTATTCAGGATTCAGAGAGAATCTAGGATCAAGACACTCCGTTGTCCTATTTTCACCCGAATTCCAGATTTTGTTCAAGTAAAATTAATTCCCTCTAGTAGAAGTCGAACTCGTAACAAGTCTGATACCATCATACTACGCCACGATGGCCTTTTTAATATTATGTTATTTATTACCTTATATTTGTAAGCTCTTATATAGTATAGTTTTAACATGAAAACCAAAGTCTCCTTTCTCAATGTATGAGACATAATTTATATGTAAATATAAGGGGTGCTTCGGAAGCAGCGAAGAGCACTTTGTCGGTATCGGCCGATCCAGCGGACCTTCCTTAAATTATACACTATTAGAATCTGATTCAATTTATTGGATTTAGATTTGAGAAATTGAAATTTAATCTCTAAAATCTATTATTATCTTTACAAAATATTTTATTAATACTTATATTTTTGTAATAACATCAGGGTCGGTTCTACTTAAGATTTTTTTTTTCAATTACTTTAAATGTATATTAAAAAAAATAGTTTAAGTTTTTATAAAAAAATATGATGTTTTTACACTATTGCTGGCACTAGACCATCTAATAGACATTCTTTATCTCGGATTTCTGTTATGACAGTACAAGTTTTTAATTTTTATGCATCAAGAATCGTTTTATTACGTCTCATCAAAAAAAAACTTATATTTGAAATCGATGATCGACTCTGCACCACGACTGACCCCGTATTAAGTGATTTGCCGTTAATTATTTTTATTTTGCTAAATTTACCTATGTGAAAAAGAGTGTGGTAAATCACGTTTTTGTAGTATTTTTCTATATTTGTTGGTATGTACAATACAATGCATATTAATATTAATGGAAAGTTTTTTGTTTTTTTCGCCCTCCCTTCCTTTATCTCGCATGCAGGGTAGGTAGAGGGAACCTGGGAACTTAGTATTAAGACCCAATTTTCCCATTAAGGCACTTCCGTTCTTCACTTTTTGCCGAATTCTGAATGCTTTGCTTAGTTGATGCTGAGTGGTGGAACTCAATGCCACGCTTTGCCTGACGAGGCAAGGCGTAGCCTGACTGACTGGTCCACTGCACGTGACTGGTGTGACGAACGGAACGAAGAATTGAAAATATTAATTGCCCTAAATACCCTTGCGCCATTGCGCCACGCAGGTTGTAATGGCTAAACTGATATAGTAAATTAATTTGATATAATATAGTTTACTTCAATATAAGATACTAGACTATTTTTTCATACCGTATGTAAATGAACGTGCTTTAATCTCGTATATTACAGCATACAATTCATATTAAGATTATTATGACATTGCTGTAATCTATTCAGGAACGTAACAATTTATTGGTGTAGAGCGCGCTCGTGAAACAAGCCAATTATCTAAATAAATTGAGTTAGCCCCCTGCGCCGGCGAGCCGTCACCCGCGTCATAGTTGCCTCAAAGGAAGCGCGGTGTGCTACTTCGGAAAGGTGTTTGTTTCGGAGGCGCGCCAACAAATGAATATTGATGATTCCACGGGACCGGAGATGATTCGCTGAAAAATTAGCCTCTTTTCATCGTTTTATTGCTGCGTTCGAAGCTACCTTGATGAAGACTAATATAGGTGTTAATTTAACTTAGTTATTATGGATAAAAGGGAAATTTATTACGGCCATTATATATTCTTTTAATTTAAGTTGCGATTGAGATGTTCATGTTTATTTTTATTATTTTTTGGACATAGAATGAGGTCGAACACAAATATTTTAAGTTTTAAAACAAAATTATAGTTGTTCTTGTTTATAATTATGCAATTTCAGTTGTATTATAAACTTTTGGTTGGGGACACATCATGGACGTGTGTCATCTTGGCGGGCTTTCTGACCGGAAGACAATTTATATGCAAATTGAACACAAGATACAAGCCAGTGATATGCCGCGTGGAGCGCGCCGGGTGTGGCCCGGAACCTCGGCAGTACCGTCTAACTCTTATATTAACACTTTTAAAATTACTTTTACTACAGTAATAAAATTTACACTTGGTATTACTTTTCTTGCTATATTTTATGGATTTATTATTTGTTAAAGCTTTTTTAAAGTATAGTTTTAATATTATGATATTTAATGAGCACTACTGGTCAGCTTATGTATAAACCCTACTAAAGAAGTGTAAGATGTAACATTTACTACTATTGAATTTTTATTTTTTCTATTAAAACTTCCTTCTCGTAGTAGACCAAATAGTATCGTTTACCTGAAGTAGAGTACGTAATGGTTATTTATTTTACAATCAGAGGACGACCAACTAAAACAGAACCGAATCAATATAAAAGCAAGCATTTGCAGAAAAGATAAGCTAACTAGAATCTCTATAATTCCAATCACAAGTAAGTAATACCATCTATTAAAACGTTTATTAAATTTGAATGTCAGTACGAAATCTTTCAAACATTTATAAGAGGGGGAGATTTTTAAAGAAAAAGCCCGACATAATTAATATTTTCATATTCGCAGAAAGAAATACGATGAGGAATATTTACTTTTATTTCAAGCTCATTTCGTCGCAGTAAACTTAGGTGTGTTTATTTAAATTTTCCTTTACTGTGTTCGCTTGAGGTGTGTACCTAGGTTAGCGACTGCCTCGCGGCGTCTCCGAAATTACCTGGCTCTTATTAAATTTGTTTCTTTTCTCTTTTAATGTCATAAAAATTATATAAAGATGTGTATGCGTATGTTTATAAAACATGATAATGATAATTTACATAAATATTCTCTTATTTTATAAATATAATAAATTTTATTTACGCTTAATAGAACGCGAATAGTACACGAGTATGCCAATAATATTGTCTATATCACTTTCTAATAATATGTAACTTATTATCAAATCTTTTAATCTTATATATCTACTATTTTTTTCTATTTTGTTCAATCTAATGATTCTGTATCATCGTCGTTGTTTCTTTTAAATAATATAATTTTTTTGTGCAATCCCCTACAAGCTTAATTGAACAATATTTGTTACAAAACATTATTTTGGAATTATTTTTATTGCATATAATGACTTAAAAATCTTTTTTTTATAATTAAAGTCAAAAGTAGACATGTTTTTCGCACATAATAATTTCGGAATATCTAAATCTATGACAAGTAAGCGACACACTGTCGCAAGTCACGTGCCGGCGCAGGAATCACCAAATGCTTTTCTTTTAATTATATTACTACGTGTTTGTGGATGGGGCATATACTTGAATGAATAAATATTTAAATCGATGATGTAATTTGAATCTAGTTCTATATGTTCTATAGATATTTACACAAACGAATGTATTTTTACACAATTGTCTGAATTTTAATTTTTTTTTCAACTCGGAAAGTGTCACAGTTTAACGCATAATTAATATTAAAGTATTTTTAAACAAATCCTATAAGAAGTTATTCATCACATCACTTTTCATATTAAAGTAGGAACCGTAAACATAATTTAAAATACGTAAAAAAAAATGCTTTTCTTTAAAAAAGGTATAAATATTCTCATTTATTCAGCTTGCGACAATCTAAAATTAGTTTTATAATACGGACGAGACAGTTGGACAATAAAGGTGATCAAAGCTAGCTCTAAAAATATTCGAATAGCGGAACGTGTGAAAAATAGTAGAAATACCGTATCCAGTCGAAATACTGAGCTTAGAATGTTTTGTTTTGAGTACGATGGCGACCGCTGGCTAAGCCAATTAGTGTCCACTTGGGTAAACACCGGCTCGTTAGAGGACTTGTGTGTTTTATTCAATTCAATTTGCTAACTTCACTGCCGCTCATTGATGGGATCTGCTTTTCTTTGTCCACTCTTCGTTTATCTGTTATTTCTAGTAGATAAGACATTTGAAATTGTCTTGGCCTATGTAGTTAAATTTATATTACTTACAACTATGATTTTTTATATTCTTTTTTTTATATAATAATTAGTTATTGTGATGATAAATTCAGGTTTAATTTACGTTTGTTTTTTCAAATTCAAACGATTAGGTACTGTTTTATCACTTGAATAAAAGGTAATAAAAATGACAAGCGGATAGATACGTAAAAAATATTTCTCTCAACTATAAATATTTACAAAGCACTCTAGGATGCTACACAAATTGAATGCTTTAACTTAAATAAGATCTGAAAAGGTAATAAGTTTGAGCATTTGTTCTTTGGACCGATCGGGAGCTCGCGACGTCTTGTGGTAATCTAGTCCGTGACTTGCAAGTGAAGAGGCGGTTTTATTACCGCGACTGCGTGGAACGGAACAGCGTTGCACTTCAAACAAGATAAGCATTTCACCTTCATTGCCTTCCATACTAAAATTATTGAGTTGGTTTGTAAAATTGTGTTTTTAATTTCGTAATTTTAAATATACCGTAGCGTTTGGCGCTCCGTTCTCTCTGACTACCCCGCTAGGGATAAAGCGTGAAGTTAAGTTAAGTTAATTTTAAATATTAATAGAGTAAATTACTGTTATATATACATTTAAATAATAAAAACAAAATTCGTTTAAATCTAGTGTTAAGACGTTTGCCACATTCCGCCAAATTCTGGAAGCGTTGCGCGTTGATTAGTGAAACTCTTTGCCTCAACACCAGAGAAATTAAAAAAAAAATCCTCTAGTGGTGATCGAACTAACAACTAGTCGGATTTTTGTCGTTATGTATAATAATTGGCATTAAATATAAATATTGTAATTTTATTATGCTTATTCTACATACCGTCGTCACGTAACTGAACTTCAATTATTAATACCATAGGATACTTTAAAGCAGTCAATTTCATATATAAGGATTAATAGTACAATATAATTATTAGGTCATTACATATGAAATTGGCCCTTTGTCGTACTGGCCACGTTAATCACAAATTTCTTCTCTTTGGTTAGGATTCCAAATTTAAATTTATACAGCTATTTACACATGTACTTGTGTTTCATTAAACGTCTTTCATTTGTTTTTTTCTGTTTGCGTCACTCAGTCTACAAAACTGAATACTTGAAATATCGCGTTATTTACGAATACGAGTTTCACCATGGCATCAGTGCTGCGGTAACGGCTCGAAAGTCAAAGGGTTAATGATGTGTATGGCGGTCAACATAATGCCTTTTTTGACATAAAATGTGGAAGTCCTATGTGGAACCCTAGCATCCCAGTTAAAAGAATAATAAAAGGTATGAATATAATGTCTTAAGAATTTTTTTTCAGTTTTATAAGCTTTCTGATGCCGTCAGAATATTGGAACCCCCAGGACTGCCAAAGAATCCAGAAACGTGGTTAATACGGCCGCTCTATAAATATTCCGCTATATAAGTATAAACAATAACTCTTAAAAAAGTTAAAGAGGTAAGAAAATACTGCTTACTTCATTAGCATTATTGTATTTTGGTACTATTTACGTACAACGTGGGGAACGGAAGTCTTTAATAAGAACGGATTAGTTTAACTTATTCAGATTTTATTAATTGGGTGTTCATCCTGAATAGTAATTAATAATATTACTTACATTACTTAAATATTAACAATTCATATTAGCATTAATTCAGTTAATAGCATAGTGCGTTGTCTGTTTGATCGACTATGGGGAATGAATTATGTTCACTTTACGGCTCTCGCACGACAGAGCGCTGCGTTAAGCACGGCCACTCATTAAACGAGATGGGACGGGACGGGAGTGCCTTAACGTTAGTTTCTCCCTGCCCTGCTAACAAGATATAGGTAACAAGATAGAGCGTGAACCTAAAAGAAATTATATAAGGCTCTTCTTCCTAGTTTCTGAAAAATATAAGTTCTACACAGCTTAAAATTCAAAAAATTAAATTTTAAAAATTTCCATTACTTAATAACATAAAAAAATGCACAATGTCATGATGCTATATGAAATCCTTGCATTTATTTTATTTATTTATTTTATTAGGGAAACAAACAGAACATAAAATTCACAAAAATCTGCATGCATGTTGTACTAAAGAGTAAATACACACGATAAACATAAACTTTTTGCTTTGACTCCATTCATGGTTTAGCTGCACAGTAAACGTAGCGTTTATTGAGTAGAAAATTATATGCAAAATCACGGTGGTAGTCAGGGTACACCGCAGGAGCGAGGGAGAATAATTAATGTAGCCTGGGAAACTCTCAGAAATTCAGTTTTATAAAACGGAGCATACTTTTTCGAAATAGATTATTCTAATTTTATGTAACAATATTGTAGTAGGGGATTAATTTGGATCGTGGGTCATGCGCTATGGAAGCCCGTTTAAAAAACATGGCGCCGCCGTAATGATTGCTTGATGAGCGTCATGTGGCCCTGCCCAACTTGTGCAATATAAACTAGATAGATTTGGCATCAGTTGGTGTTTAATTGTAATTATTTCATTTATCTTAAATTTTATTATTGGGCTTTAATATGTTAGGAAAGTAATATAAAATTATATTTATTAATAATGTTATAGCATATAACTGTTTCACGCTGTGTGTTAAGACTTCTTATAATAAAATATTTTAAAAATGATTAAAGCAATTCTCTTATGTCTACTTTATCGAAAAAGATTGAAAGGCCTTAAGTAATTTCGAATATATTTTTTTATGATATTTCAAGTATTGATAAATATAATAAATTACATCTGTACAAAAAAACTCAACTGTACTCAACACTCGGTGGGCTTGCCGAGTGTTGAGTACAAAAATTGGAGGGATCAAGCTTTTTCTGAAATTCTTCAGAAATTATATGGTTTGCATTTCAACTCGACATGTCCAAGCGTTCCTGAGATAAAACATCTTAATTGACAAAAGTGCGACTGTAAACGCGACAAATTGTAGGTTTGATTTTATTCCTATCCAGGAAATGAAATATTTAATATTTTTATTTCTTCGCTCTGGTATTGACGCAAAATGCAAAATACAGTACGTCCAGAATTCCGCAGAAAGTGGACAATGAACGGAAGGGTCTTGAAGGGAACGGTGTGTCTTAACAGTTAACACTATATTCCCAGGTTACCTCTATCTAACCTGCTAGGTGCGGAATACAGTGTAAAGCTAAAAAAACGTTACTTAAACTCTATGATTTCACTAAAAGACATCGCTGGTTTTCAAATTCCACTTTTAGGTTTCACCATTAGACCACCCCGATGGTACTTTATTATTTTATTATCATCTGATCGATGTATAGTTAGTTATATTCAATTATAATTACAATCCTACCTAAACTATTAAAAACGTAAAACAACACAAAAATGCATCAATATATTTACATATACAATATCAAAATAACAAAAACAAAAAACAAAAAACTAAATGCTACTAAAACTTAAAAGTTAGACTTTAGTTAACTAGATACTCGACAGAGTTTGGCTGTGTACACTAACGCGTGTAGGCGAAAATTAGAGAGTAAACTAACGAATACTTACCAGTTCAGTCATAGAGAGACCAGGCACTAGAGAGACGGGGCGGGTTGAGGATGTCCTAACAAGTAAACTGTCCGGACTCGCCGCGAATAATAATGTTCAAAACGCGACGACTACAGCCTTTACTGCGAACCATAACGACACTCGGAACTTCCTCAGATATCTTTGAGTGCGCTGCGTGCTTGTAATACGCCGATCCTAAAGTGTTGGCACTTTACAATATCACTATTTTTATTTTTTATTACTACTAGTGATGCATCTATTTTATTGTTTTTCAGGGATGCATTAGTTTCTTTTTTCGGTAGCGTTATCTGTGAGTGATAACAACGTCATCAATATTTCTATATATAATAAAAGTATATGAAAGATATAAAAAGATTATTCATTTTGTCCGTTAATATATCGATAATAATTGAAGCTCCAAAACTACTCAGCAGAATTTTTATCAGTCTGTCTGTTATTTGTTCGTGAACCACGCAAAAACTACTGGACAGAATTGAAGTAATTTTGGTATGGGAAACGCTTAGTCTGGAGGTATTTTTTTTGGGTTTCATACCGGTTTTTATTGTATAATTTCAAATGACTTGAACTACCGATAGCTGCTGAATAGAAGCGAATGTATATTGACATGATAATTTATACCAACTTTTAAAATAGTTTTCATCCTGGTGTTCAATGCATTTTTTGTAAAATATACGGAGCGAAATAACATTAATTACTTGCAAATAAACCAATTTGTATCATTTTAACTTCTTAATTAAGAAGTTATATCAATCATATATCATTTATTTCGATTTAATATTTTTTTTAAGAATAAAAAAATCAAATTAAAAGTTTTATTTATGTAGGTAACAAATATAATAATATTTTAAGTGGCAATATTCGTAGCTTTGAATAGAGAAATATAGAAGTAGTGGGTGTAATGTAACTAACATTTGACAGGGCTATCTATATATTATTTATATAATTAAAAATGCATGTATGTCACAAAATATATTAATAAACCATGATTTTCAACTTTTCTTTCATTTCAATAACACCAAAATTACTGAACCGAGCGATAGTAAGGTAAAAGTTGTATTATTTATGTTAAAATAGGTTGTTTTCATTAGAAATCAATATATGATTGCTGCAAATGCATATAAGAACACAAATGATAATCAGTGTATTAAATAAATTATTACTAAATTTAAATGGCCGAAGCCGCGAGCGGATTGATACTCATAATTATATACTGAATGTGTATTGGCAAAGATGTTATTATAATATCTTGTGTTGTATTATGTTACAATTCTAAAGCAGATATTTTAATAAAAGATATAACAACAACAAAAAATCTATCATTATATAATTTTATTAACCTAAAATAAAAAACAAAAAAATGTAAGATCACATTGTTTTCGTGTAGTTTCGACGTGCATTGAGGAGGTAGTAGGAGCGGGAACTTTATAAAAAGGTTCGTCGTCCCAATGATACAATACATACTTATTTTAGTTTGCCTTGCAAAAATTTATACATACAACAGTACAAGTTGAGCGGAGTTTTCAAAAGTTTTCTTCTTTACTTATTTGAGGACGGTCGGAGCGAGCGTCGAACTCTCTAACTCGTGTTATTGAATTTAATGTACCTCTAGCTCGTTGCTAGTTCTATTCTGTGTCGATAAAATCATTTGGATCAGTTATATGTCGTGAGCAGTACAATGCTTACAATAATATTAATAAGATATTTTTTTTTCTATAATTTTTAATAACATTTTATTGATTATTATATCATCTTCACTTTAAATTTGTAATAACTATACACGTATATAAAAAGAATATTGTGATGTATATAGTGTAAAATGTACTGTTTACCTGCCTATTACTTGTTCTTAAATACAGTTCTTAAATATGAGGGGCTTAAAGCTATATTAAGCTTACCCGTACATATAAATCTTAAAAATGTAAATGGTAGTTAATAAATAAAATTTATTTTTATTAAAATATATATTACATTTTTAGTTGGAAAAATATAATTTATATAATCTATCTACGGTATCCATTTATGTATAAAACAGTAAAAAATTGTGTCTGTACATTGAATATCCATTCGAAAAAAAATGTAGGAAGATGTAAAACGTTAATAGAATATTAACTTATAATTTTAAAAATTGTTCTATGTGTGCTTATCTATTTGTATGCTTGTGAGCTAGTACACGCACATTTTTGAATCAAATGAATGGAATTGAATGTTTTTTTTTTGTTTAGCTGCTATTAGTCGAGGGAGAGTTTACGCTATTATTAACTTTGTAGACTGGCAGATCTGATGTAGAGCCGGAGTAGTCCAGTTAAATTATAATATACTCGAATATCATAAGCATTTGCCGTTGCCATTTAAAAATTCAAAATTTGGAAATTTTATGAATGACTGCTACAGTCCAGCAAAACTATAAAAAATAATGAAATGTCAGCGTATAAAAATATAAAAATGTCATTGATGCATATAACTGTTTTGATTCCCCTGTTCTAGTGCGATAGTCGCACATAAAATAGTTTTCTTTTCCCTGCCTCGGTACGATAAAGTGCGACGTTGAGTTCCGCTGCTTAACACGCAATGTTCAAGACATTGCATTTTAAGCGGAATCGAACCTACGATCGATCGATCTTATAAAGTAATTCCTTATCATAAATTATTATAAGAACCTGTACAATGTACATATACGTACTCGTATATGGCTATAAAATCACGAATTTGCCACAACTTCACGTTCACAAATCTTGTGCTTATAAATAAATTGTCTTTCAAAATACTACATTAGCTGAGGTAAAGCAAACATTGAATAGCGCTAACGTGTAAATTTTTGTTTGGGTCTCCCGCAAAAGGTTTTCTTAGACCAACATTTACATTTGATGTCGCGTCGCCTGCCTCCCGTCGGCTGTTTGCAAGGAAAGCTGTTTAATCACAGAAAACAGGCAGAGGAAGTCGCTAAGTAATTTTCATATTGAAATTTAAGTTCAAATATCGCTTATTACATAAATAAACAGTGGTATGAATGTGATTTAACAATAATTATTTTTGTTGATGTGTAATATATTTCTGTAAATGGTGCGAAGTGGTTGCAGTAAAACATCTTAGGACACCAAAGTGTCCGTGAATACCTGCACGTATTCAATTTTCCTGGCAATATTTCACCCTACTGGTATTTGACGCCCTTTACGTGGTTACACAAAAAACCATTACTACCCGTATATATTTCTACAACGAAAATGTGTATATTATATATACAATTTCAATTTAATTAATTAATTAATTAAATATTTATATATATTAAGATAGAAATATTGAAAAACAGTTTTAAATATAAAATAAAATCAGCTGGTGTTTGTTTCACTACAATATCCGGCTTAGTGAAAATCAAATTTGGTTTGTCAGATGAGGATTTATGCAACGTTCTCAATTTCCTGCGACGACAGCGGAACATCCGGTATGCAGGGCCCCTCGCCGCCCCCCACGGCTCAGCAGTAGCGGCCCAGCGGAAAATGGAGCTCGAGCATTTGCATAGCGGCACTGGAACCGAGCAGACCGGCAAATTGTTGTCGCATCGATAACTCGATCAATATGTCGTATTTGCCCTCAGATATTGCTCGTTTTCTTTTTCTTATTTGTTTGTTTGTTTGGATGGTTTCCCTATTATTTTTAATATTTTTTTGATATAAGATTCAATGGCAAGTAGTAAACACTACCAAACTATTTATAATCAAGTGGCAGATATTAATGCCAGAACTTAATACGAAATATTATAAATATAATAAAATATCAAATTATTATTCCGAAATGATATTGAACCTACAATAATTGTTAGGAAAAATACCTACTAAATCAAAAGTGTAGATTTCACTCTAAACGGCATAATAACTACCAACTTAATTTGCGACAATTTTATCATGAATGTGTTAGTTAATAGAAATAACATAAAAATAAATAACTCCCTTCCCCACTATCCGCCGAATTCTGGAGGAATTGCGTATAGAGAGGCGGAACTCAACGCCGCGGTTTGCTTTTACACCAGAGCAAAGAAATGAAAATAAATATTTCATCTTCTCGAGTGGGGATCGAACCCATAACCAGTGGATTTTACAGTCACACATAGATGTAAGTAGAAATAAAGTATATGTATGTCTTATTCAGTTATTGGCCAGAAACTGTAGATACCCAATTTTACTTTTGAAAAGGCGAGACAGCCAGGTTATAATTTTAAAAATATAGATAATGTGATCATATCATATTTTCGTAAGCTAAACATGGATCAACAGATCCTTGCTAAGAACACACGTGTTCAATGTGGTTCGTTACGAGGCTCTCTACTAGCATTTAGGGTTGGGAAACGAATCATGCCTGGAAATTTATATACACTTCAATGGATAATTGCTTAGAAATATTATATATATTGTGGCAGTAGTAATATATATATATTCATTTATACTATATCTATTAATTAAAAAAAAAAAAAAAAAAAAAATCAGCTTCACGCTGTATCCCGCACACTGCAGGGTAGGCAGAGGGAACGTAGTGAAAGACACTCCGTTCCCCACTTTCTGCCGAATTACGGAGGCATTGCGTGTTAAGTGGCAGAACTCAACGCCGCGCTTCACCTCGACACCAGAGCGAAGAAATGGAAATATAAATTTAAGTAAATATTTCATCTCCTCGAGTGGGGATCGAACCCACAACCAGTCGGTTTACAGTCACACTTTGTGCCACTGCGCCACGACCGGCCTCAATCTATTAATTATGAATGTAAAAATAAAATACTTAATACACGATTCTAATAACATTTGATTGTAAAGAGAAACTTTCAAGATCATTAATTTTATTTATTTTGGTTGTATTTCTTAATTAGTACCTTTAAGACAATTTTATCAGCATAAAGCGACACCCCTGCTATATTAAAAGTGGCTACAGATCGAAAGCACGGGGTTGATTTCGGTTCGTTTAAGTTTGACATCCATAACGCGACTGTTTGTGTAGCAGCTCCTCGCCATGTGGCACGATGACAGAATTTGCAATGAAAATTTCCTTAGTCAGCGTGCATTGCAACTGTGAACCGACATCTGCCTTTTGATTGGTTAATATTAACGAACACGACGATCAATCCCGTTTATAATTACAAACGAGTTTTCCTTATTTTTTTGACGGCGGCACAGCCCATTTTTCAAATCACTTTGTGCGATATGCTGATTTAAAATATGAATGGTAATTTGGACGAATACAAAATTTAAAAATTGTTTTCATAGCGGAGTTAATAAAAAAGACTGTTTGCCATTATAAACATGGCAAGCCGAAACTCCTTAAATATTTAAAGCGTAAAATCTGTTATATCGCCGGCGTGAAGGTATGTTTGCTCTGTGATCCTAAGCAAATAACAGGATTTAATGAGAACAGGATACCGACGCTCACCAGCTGCATTTTAGCAATATTTTTAGCATATTATAAAATTAAATCAAATATCGTTAGTCAATCTTATATATAAAAACGTAATATAAGAAATAGTTCCACTACAATGAGGCCAGTCTTGGCGCTGGGGCACAAGTGTGTGTCTACTGTAAACGCGACTGGTTGTGGGTTCTGACGACAATCGAAGAAATGAATTTAATTAGTTTCTTTCTGATGTTGAGTTCTGCACCGCTAAACACGCAATACCTTCAGATTTCGGTGGAAAATGGGGACCAGAGTATCTTAACACTATGTTCCATCTGCCTACCCTGCTGTGTGCGGGATAAAGCGTGAAACTGAACAACAGTAAAAAATATGTCTGTATATTAAATATTTTTACGATACAGTCATTCATGGATGGTTGTAAGTTCGAATAGTTTTTTCGGTTCCGATAAAATATTGCGTGACATTGAGTTTAGACAGTCAACACCAACAATGTACCAAAAATATGATTTAAAATTTCAATGATATTACTACCTGTTATTGTTATAAATGGAAGTAGTATGGATATTATATATTATAAGAGGGATTCTAGTGTTAAAACACTACGATCTGCGAAGCATTTCGTGTAGAGTGACGGAGCTTAACGCCGCGCTTTGATGTGTTATCAGAGCTTCGTACCCCCTAACTGTCAACCGCCACAAACATGTATAAATAATTAAATATATACCTACTAAGCGAGGCCAATCGTGACCCAGGGGCACAAAGTAAACGCGACTGGTTGTGGGTTCGATTCGATTCCTTCATGTGTGCGGGATACAGCGTGAGCTGATTTAAATATATATTAAAATATTATATATGGGAAATAATTAAAGGTCAGTTTGTCACGAAAGAACACTAAAGTAGCAGCAGATGGTACGACTACCGCATCTAAAGCTTAAAGACGTGATTTTTATCGATTAGTGAATGCAAGGGCTGCTATTACAAATGCAATATGTTAAATTTAAAGCAAATTCTACTGCATTTTATATGTAGTTTCACAATTATAATATATAAAATAAATCAGTATTTCGCACACAGCAGGTTAGGCAGAGGGAACGTAGTGTTAAGACATTCCGTTCCCCACTTTCTGCCGAATTTTGCAGGTATTGCGTGTTGAGTGGCGGAACTCAACGCCGCGCTTTTGCCTCAACGCCAGAGCGAAGAAATAAATTTGAATAAATATTTCATTTCCTCGAGTGAGGATCGAATCCACAATCAGACACGTTTACAGTTACATTTTGTGCCCCTGCGCCACTACTGGCCTCAAATAATAATATATTCCCACTATATTTGACAATAATTGCCAAAAAGTTTTATTATATCGTCTTAAGCAATAAAATTTACAATATTTGTGCAACATATAAAAAAATAAAAACTTAATATAAATCTTTATCTACTATAAGAACATTTCAAGATGGTAAGCTTTCATTAAAACGAGCGCAGATTCTGAATTTCAATGCTGCACGTAACATTCTATAACTTTATATTAATTTACTAGTAAACTTTAGTATTGCTTGTGATTTATTAGTATTCATTACGAAGATACGTTTTCCGTAGCGAGTGCGGAGGTTGCGGTCACTCGATAGGGGACTTACTTACCATATAGATAGATTTTTCCGTGGCAACAGTATTGCATAAATATACATGATTTAGTATCTCCGCAAAAACTACTGGAGCAACCCTTTTTCGTTGATGCCATAAATTTGATAGCTTCAAGAGTTCTATATATCAAGGCTTCAAGTAAAATCAAAGAAGTCTTAAGCTAGCCCTCATGACGCAGGCTATCGTAGTGAACTTTACAGCAAGATAGATCAATGTTCATTTCACACTTCGCAAAAACTATAAGTTAATACAAGAACTACAAAATACTGTATAACATATTATAAATATACTCTTATACATAAATTATTTTTGTTAAAGTAGATTATTTTATCAGGTGCGAAGTGTGATATATCCAAAGGTTAATGGATAGGCAATAAATGCGGCAATCGGCAATTTTAATTAGCTGCAAGTACCGTTGAGAATGTTCATTTTTGTGGAATCGCGAGACAAGCCGGGAGAAGCGGCGCGAACCCAATTAAAACCAACGGAGTCTACTATGTATTGAAAAGTCGGGAAGTGCACTTCGTTCGTAGCACACTAGCGGCATATATTCTTAGGGTTACCAACATCTAATTTTGTAAGAGATTTATTTTTATAGGACCATATAAACGAAGTTGACCCTTTGTTGCATTATATAAACTTAATAAAGAGTTTTTAAATTATTTTACATAATTTTAAATAACCAGCGTTAAACAACATATCGAAACAATATAAAATAAATATGGAATGATTTCATATTTTTTATAATATTTTGACATTTTTACATATAATTACAGACAATTAAACATAAGTTATGCGATAATTTCTATGAAATACGTCACCCCTAGTCGTAGCAGCGCACAGCATTCATTTTTAATTCGATCCAGTCAAAGTTTGGCACAAAGCGCGTGCGCCTGCGACGTGCTGGGAATAGTCACATTCGTTCTTTATTTAGCGCGCTTCTTGTTGTGCATAAATGTTACGCGGCGCGAATTAGAGTAACGATCTATGGTGTTACAAATTAGCGGCAACTGCTAACATGTCAAGATTTTGCTTTGGTTTTCATTTTCAGAAATCATTTTATTTTTATCTACTAGAAGATAAGAATAATATATAGACGCTTCACAAAATATAATAATGTATCGCCTGGTAATATCATAAAAATAAGTATTTTTTTAAAATATATTTTTTTCTAAATATTACAATAGATCGTCAAGCAGCTCTTGGGAATACTTTTTTTTTCATCAAATTTATTTGATCACGTGAAATTTTAATAAACGCGTAGATTTTTCTTCGACAGTATAATTCCCTTGTGTGTAGGTTTCCAATCGGTTGGCAGGTCAGTCGGGAGTCAATTGAAAAGCGGTAAAGTGGTGCCGCCGCGCTGATTAAAGCCTGAAGCAATCGCCCCGGAAAGTATTTATAGGTACACCTGTTCGTTAGCGGCGCGAGTCTCGGCCAACTCCTTGATTAGGCGCCGTCGGGCGTTGCTTCTTCTCTACAACAAATAAAAGTATTTTCTCTTTACGGCCAACTGAAGAAATCATGGTGGATTGAAAGGAAGTGGAAACTTTCTAGATAAACTTTAAATGTTTATTTTCGTACCAAGCAAACTTTTTTAATTGTGGGTAGTTACGTGATCGATACCTTTTGTGTTGTGTAACATGAAAAAACTATTTGGATTGTTTTTTTTTTCAGCTTCACACTATACCCCGCGTGCAGCAGGGTGGGCAAAGGAACATTCAATTTCTTCTCTTTGCTTCGACACCAGAGCGAAGAAATGACAATATTAAATATTTCATTTCCTAGAGTGGCAATCGAACTCACAACCTGTCGCCTGTGCCCCTGAACCACGACTGGATCCTATTCGATTTCAATATAATATGTTATTATAAAAATCACCTTCATATAACATCACACCTGTACAAATAAATTCAAAGTACGTACAAAATTTATCGAACGAATTTATCGATGACGGTTCGAGAGATGTGACACATAGTTCCGTAAGTAGTTGATTTTGCATGTGAATGGGGTTGGTATTCGCACCACGCGTGGTGCGTGCGCGCCGCACACCCGCGGCTGATTTCAACTCCGGTCACGGAACTCACTAATAACATCACGTTTGATGCGCCTCTATTATTATATTTTCATCTCGAGACGGTCCCACGACTGGGAGTTGGGGCGCGTAGGCAATATGCGAATGACTGTATTTTTGATCTTTCGCTATGATTTAATATTATATGTTATCTGGATTTGATAATGTTATTTGAAAAATACTTTTTGTAGGATTTATGTTAGTAAATATTCTATTATTGCATATAATAATTATTTATTAAACTAGAATAAGCAATTATTTTATATTATACATTATTTTCCTCTGCAGTGCAATCTAACTAACCTGGTTCCAGTACGATGAAGAAAGTACTTTAATAAGTAGGCAGCTCACGTTTCATGCCGAAGACGCTTACCTGAAACTTTTCTCAGTCCTTAGCACATTAACCAACCAATTCTGAATTCAACTTCATGGCGCCTACATTGTACACTGGCTTTTTCAGTAAATTTTACCAAGTTGAATATGTGTTAATATTAAAGTATATTTATTGTATATTTATTCTGTACAAGGAGGATGTCGTAGGTTTGAACTTCTCCTACTCGGGCAAATGAATTATTATTTATAAGTATTTTTTATATCTTGCCACGTCATGAATCCAAAATTTTAAAAATGGGGAACGGAGTGTCTTGACACTAGGTTTCCTCTGTCTACTCTGATAATTGTTTTTTATTATGTTAAAACAATTAAAAAAGAGTAAATTATATTTATTTATTTTTTGCTGAATCTTTTGTGTCTCAAAGTTTTAGTGGCATTAACAGATTTCTGGAGTTCTTGTCACTTGTAAATATCTAAAATAACATATCTGTACAAAAATGTTCATTAGATTAAATATGTGTTGTTAGGGTGCAATTTATTTATTCTTTAGAATATAGTACTGCCTAAGAAGAGCTCTACGTTTATCTGATGTGGGACTTCAAGAATTATTTTAATTTATTTCTTCGTAGAGGGAGAAAAGTATATGCATATACATATACTTTATTATAGTTATCTTCTACAGTGAAGCTAGATTTATTCATCGATTGGCCACTCCTTAACATATATTTTACAAAACAATACGTAAAATATTCATAGTTCTTTAAGATTAAGAAACGTACGTTTTGTCAATAAGCGTCTTTTTTACGTAAGTGTAGAATAACACTTAAAAAACGTGAAAAATAATTAATAACTAACATTCTCTTTTGCCAAATTATAATTTTAAGAAATTATCTTTGGGTAGCGGAAATTTGTATAATTTTCCCTACAGCGATGCTAACAACGTAAATAAGTTGTAACAATTTAATACTACGTCGAAATTCGTATAAGAATTTTTAGATAGCTTGATGAGAATGGTATAATGGTCAGAGTGCTTGCACGGTTTCTAAGAGGCGCAAGTTCAATTCCCGCTACGTTAAATTTTCTCTACGTTCTCAATAAATACTTTTCTTTCCTAAGTGTGGAGTAACACTTTAAAAAATGTTAAAAATAAAAAATATATAAGTATAAGTATTAGGTTATTATTATAGGTTGTAATTATTATTGGGTAATTATTATTATTAATTATTATTTTTTGTTAGGTTGTTATTATTATTTAGGTTGTTATTATTTATACAAGCAAAATATGTATTATGTATAGGTACAATAAATTTAGATACGTTACGTATGTAAACTAGAAAAAAACTATTTCTGACAACAACAATATTATTTAATAAGACATCAAAAGAACGAAGGAAAAGGACTATTAAGAAAGAATTTGGAAAAATCATTGGTCCATTATTAACACATTAGGAAAGGACTCGAATAAATCTAAATATGTATAAAATAAATGTGCGACATGATATTAAATGATGTGGCTTCGAATAATTTGTGTTATATATTACTTCGATGTATAATGTAAAACATCCACGAGCCAAGAGCGGCCCTCCGCTCGAGCCGAGGAGGCGCAGACAGCGTTCGTTACGTGCGCTCCGCTGATTTCGCGAGTGACACCGGCGAATCTCTCGACGACCAAATCTCACCCGCAAAATGTATTAAATAAAAAAAAAACACCTTTTTCAACTTTCTCAACAAGTTCAAGGAGGCAAAATATCATTATGACTTTTGTAGTTCTAAATAATAATCATCGTTGCTGCCAATTGAAATATAACAAAACAACATTATTGCTGTAGAACTTTATAGCATTATATTTTATGTTATGTCATGATTTTTTTTTAGTAACCGTTACAATATTGAGTATTCAGTACAAATTTAGTAAAGTACAAATTTCGAATTTCTCTGTCATATGTTAACCGATTCTGTAAGTATTTTTTTTTATTTGAAAGAGTTGACTTCTGCTGTAACTGCCAATACTCCTGTACTGAATGACTAGGGAAACGAGGGAAACTTTCAAATTTGATGAGTTGACACTATGTGTTCATATATATTTTTATAATAATCATAAATTTCCTTTGTGTAGTCATTACCTCGTAACATTGCTGAGCTGATGATGATAAAAGACATAACTCCTTATTGATTAGGACATAGGGGCTTTATATTTTTTTAAATATTTTAGGGATTGAGTGGTTTTGGGTTTTAGGGACTAGTACTTTAGTGGACTGTGGCTGTTTTGGTTAGTGGTGTGATATCAAGTAAATACGGACAGTATAATTTCTCAACTCCTAACATAATAAAATTTGTGTTTCTGTATTTGCGCGCATTAGCTTATATTTTAAGTAAAGATAAATAAATGAACTATATAATTATACAGGTATTACTAGGATCACCGATGAATATTAAAACTAGTCAATACAATAAAAATGATCATTAATTTTATTTTTAATTTTTCTTTACTAGGAAGTAAAAAAATATTTTTATTTATAGTTTAGTTTTTGCATAAGTTTGGGTATAGTTAATGTGATAGTTTTGAAAACGGCTTTGTTTTTAAGGGTTCTGTACCTCAAAAAGGAAAAATGGAACCCTTATAGGATCAATTTTGACAGACAGATAGTCTGTCAAAATTATTAATCTCGATGTCGCTTAGAGCTATCAAGCGGAAAGTAATATCTAATATTTAGGTCATTAGTGCAAAGAAAAAGAATCGAGCTTCTAAGCATTTATGCATCGTATGAGCTGCATTTTGTACAAATTTTGCCACATAATTAAAACCTATTCGCGTGGACCTTCATTTATAAAATAAAGTGAAACTATAACGTTTACAGGTTTATCTAAAAGAGATTATTAATGATGTTTTAATGATTACAGGTAAGTAAGGATATATAGATAATATCGACACCACTTCAATACTAGTTCTGAAGTTGCCGGCGCGGTGGTCGGTGGCAGATAGAACTAAGTCTGATATTTAGCGTTCCGCTACGTCACGTCAGCTAATTCTCATTTTCAACAAAAACGCCCGGAAATTGGATATAAGGATCTGCGCGTTGGGATCCGGCTACGTGACGTTTGTCGAACACGTCACTTCACTATGTGGTAATTTCCGCTCTGTGCGCGCGGAAAATTACTTTAGCCGCATTAAATTTCCGATCGCATAAAAATAATAAAAAAATAAAAAAGGGGATGTACCTACATATGTAAGGATATGATTTTCCATCAATTTGCTCTCAATTTATATTTTAATTTATATTTTTAAGATTTGAATATACTTAATATTGTAATTTAATTATGAGTGTATTATTAAAAGTCGCTGATCATATTATAACATTACTTTAAATATATCGAATAATAAACGCATCTGCCGTCAAACTACGACCCTCCACTGGCGAAGTACTGTCGAAGGGCGAACTGCGAGCGTTACAAGTACGCACTCTAATGAGATTTTCTGTCGTACTATATATAACTGTGTGATTTGTTTTCCTCGTATAAGATTGTTTGTTTAGTGTGTTGTAACGTGCGACCGGTTGTGGATTCGATTCCCATTCGAAGAAATGAAATATTTGATATTTTCACATCTTTTCTCTAGTGTCGAGGCAATGCGCGGTGTTGAGTTCTGCCACTCAACACACAATGTGTCTAGAATTCGATGGATAGTGGGAAGTGGAGTGTCTTAACACCACTACTAGGCTCCCTAAGCCTGTTTGAATCTGCTTGTAAATACGGAATGCAGCATTAATCTGACAAAGAAAATAAATAAAAGAATTACTATAAAAAGTAACAGGTAAGTAGTACCTAAGTAACTTACTACGTTTGCCAAAATTTAAAGTTGTTTACTTTAAATAAATTTATAAAAAATATTTCTTATTACCATTAAAACGAGTGCTTGTTTGTCGATACGATACATGATCGGTATGTTATTACGTATGTTGCATTGCGCACAGCACGTCGATAAACACGTCGTCGGTGACGTGACATGAGGAAATAGATTTTCTTGTACCACCAAATAACGGTGATCGCTGCGCTTTTGCATATAAATTAATTTTCACCGTGTCTGAAATTGTCACTTGTTTAAAAATTTTAAATAATAATTTCGCTTAACAAAAATAATTGCTTCAATTTTCTATGGCATTTTGTATAACCTTTTACACATTCTGTGAAACTTGTCACTTACCAATTATTTAGTGGCTCAGTCCCTTAGGCGCATAAGATAAGGACCGGATAGTGTTAGTTCTTCGGGAGAGATTTCTTTATATATGAGTAAGTTCACCTCAAATTTTCATTTGCTAAATATTACGTAAAATAAATATTTCAAATTGAAATATAATCTAAGAATGAGTTGTTAGTTTATAATGAAACTAAAATCTGAATGATAAAAATAAAGACATTGGATTCTTAGTCTAAATAGATAATGGTAGATCTGTCGTCTGCGATATTAATAGTTCAAAGTCGATAAGTAAGGACGAAACAACTGGATGGATTTAACTTTAACGAAGCAAATTTTTCCAGGTGAAATAACTTAATCTTAATATGTAAATGCGTTTTTTTTGGAAATGTTATAAAATAATTTGGGGAGCAGAGTGTCGTGACACTATTCACCCTCTATTTACTTTGCTACATGTGGGATACAGCGTGAAGCTATAAAATAATTTTGAATATGTTCCAACTAGCTTAAATCTGTTTCATAAGAAGAATATACATTTTCCTCATATAATTTTAGTGATCTGCAATATAAAAATTTATATGGCTGATCACTAATATATTTTAGAAAAAGCAGAATTATACATTTCAACTGAAATAAAACTGAAGTAATAATAGTGAATGACGATATATAAATTGTAAAAGTATAATTTATTGAATTATAGCACATGGACGTGTGATATCGTTTTAGCCGATTTTAAATAAAAGGCTATGATTTTGACATGTTAGAGTAAAAGTGTTGGAATTAAACTAACGTTTGAGTATGAGTATCAATTTAGGCTTCTAATTTCCAAAAAAATTGAATTTAATAATTTAAGTTTGGAAAATAAATGTCACAATCTTTAGGGTATCCCCTCTAGATTTATAAAAGCAATATGTAACTTTTTCTGCATCTTTTGTTAATTTTTTACTTTTTTGTTGCATTTTTTTTTGTTGTACTGTAAAAGATTATTATAATAGTAATTATTAGTTGTACTGTAAAGAAATATTATTATATTAATTATTTTATGTTTACGATATGATTGTATTACAGTATTGGTGACAATATACAAATCTTTATTTTATGTAAATTCAGTTAGAGCAAAACGATGAGAGCCACGAATCAGGTTATTGAAGTTTGTGTATTAATATTACTGAAACAGAACAGGTTTCCCAGATTACCATAATTTGCTTCAATGCATTTGGATAATGAGAACGTGTTTCGCCCTCTCTTCTATGTTTATATAGATACCTATCTATAACTAAAACTAATATCTATCATCTAGTTTATTGGCATGTAAAATACGTTCACGGGCCACTGTACTTAAGAAAATATAATGTTGGAAACATTTATAAGTATAACATTTATAACAATAATACATATATAATAAAACAGCTTTCACGCTTATTTACAAGTATGTATAGCAGTAACTACTAACGACTTTCCACTCAACTTTCGAGATATTGCCTGTTAATCGGCAGATCTTAACGCTGCGCTTTCCCTTATTATTCGAGCGAGGAAAAGAAAATAATTCAATTCTTAGAGTAGGAATCGAACCCACTGCCGTCACGTTAGCATTAAGCCTTATTTATTTAACATGTGAAATTGTCATATTGTATAGTATGAATAATTGAGATTTTTTAACTTAAAAGCAATCTTTTCAGTAAAATATCTTAATAAGCACAATAAATCGTAGCCGAAAGCGAAGAGGTAGAGCGCCACAGCAGGAAGGGGTTATTGTGATGTTGCGGCATTTCATATTGCCGAGGAGATTTACGAGTCGGATATCATGGCCATGGCCGTTCCCTTCAAACTCACGACCCGGCTTAATTAATATAGGTGTCTATATATAACTCTATATATTATAAATATTTTTTAGACTTTTCTATGTAAAATAGAGGCCAGTCACAGGAGCACGAGCGTGCGACTGTAACTACGGAATGTTGTGGATTCGATTCCAACTCAAAGGAAATGAAATACATCATATTTTAATATCTTCGTTCTAGTAACGAGGGAAAGCGAGGCTTTGAGTTTCGCCCCTCAACACGCAATGCCTCCAGAACTTGGCGGAAAGTGGGGAACGCAGTGTACACTGGGTTCCCTTTGGCCTACCCTGCTGTGTGCAGGATACAGCGTGACGCTGATTAAATTTAATTTTTTTATAAAATATTGCTTGAATTTAATTTGATTGAAATATCATGTGATAATGTATTTGTAGCAATACAACAATATATTTAACGTGCCATGTTAGTGAGTGTGTGTGAAATCTTACAAACTCAATTTAACTCACTCTCCAACGTCCGATTGAGCTGAAATTTAGATTACGACTTCAGTTCCATTTTAAGTTAGTCGGGTTTTATATATTATTTTATTTAATAATGTTATATAAGATTTAGCTTGAAGTAAGCTAATACGACAATATTAAAATAACCTATGTTGCTGTCCTCCTAGGGTACTTATACATAGTATATTATGAAAGATAGAAGATAGAGGAGATTTCTCGTGCACGAGTACCTATGGCCTACCTTGATAGATGCGTTATAACCATAGTTTTTTTTACTAAATACGACACTTTTTACCGAGAAAATAAAGTGAAATAATCATCCAATGTAACTTAAATTTACTTAAATATTATTAAACCAGCAGCCCACTCGCGGCTTCGCCCGCTTAAAATACATGATTATTGATTTAATAAATAGAATTGATTGACAAGTATAATGACTTCTAATATGATTTTTTTACTACATTATCGTAATTTCTATAAGAATTTTTTATTGTTTTGAATTAAAAAATACGACCAATGTTGATATTTGATATTTATAAAATATACATAAAGCTAATTTTTATTTTTGTAACATTATATTCTTTTTACCTATGTGATGTACGCCTTTAATCACAATTTTAAAACTCTGTTAAATGTACTGATGTCAGTGAGTAATTTAATTTAGTCCTTCAGAAACAGCCTTAAATGTTAAATTATTGATTTGGGTAAGAAATCATAATATTCTTTGTAAAATAACTGTAATGATTGATATAAACTCCTGTACAGTTTTTAAATTTGTTACATATATTATTAGATAAATGTACAATTGGTAAATATGTAGTTATTACAGAGTACACGTAGAAAGGATGTTTTAAGACATTTTTATATAGATTTATTTCAAACGAACGAACAAAACAAACAATCTATATATTTCCTTGATATTTTCTCGAAGATCAAATCGTTCTTTATCTCTGTGCTGAATTAATTACGACTTAAACTTAACTGTTATGATTTATGAAGGTAATCTCCATTAACAATTCAATTTTGTTTACTTTATTGTATAAAATATTGTGTGACAGTGCTTCAAAAACATATATTTTTATCATCAATCATATAACCAAGACGTTTCGAATGTCATTCTTTAGCCAGGAATCTTACCAGCGCGATTGCTATGTAACATTCGCAGGCAAACTAATGCCTTGAGTTCATTCAAATTACGATTACTTTTTTTAATGAACCGATTTTGATGAACCAAACTTTAGTAGTTAAGTTGAGTTAAAACAAAGCAATTGGTGAAACTGTAAGTAAATCGATTCAGTAATTTCAGAGAAAAATGCGGACAAAAATATCGACAGACAGATAGACAAGAAATTAAAAAAAATATATTTTTGCTTTTTAATATTCTTTTTAAGTATCCCTCTATCCATTTCAGTCAAAATGACTAAATGTACAGACGAAATATTTATACTGTCTTATTATATATAGAGATTAATATTCCTATACTATTTTTTTAACATTATATTACAAAACAAAATCAAAAATAATCTAGTTTTATTTGAGTGTAACAATATAAAATTATCAAGCCTTACGATTTTGAAACGTCAAACTCAATCTTGTTACGGAAAAAGAATGGGGACGGTCCCATGAGACAATCTTTATTCAGTACTCCTCAACACCTCCTCAGCAGCGACCCCATGCCGAACTTCAGATATGCCTAGTTAATTTGTTAATTGCGATGCAGCTTAAGTTTACACAGATTGACTTTTTAATTGGGTAATAAGTTTCTAAAATTGCTTTTTTTTAAGGAGATAGAAAGAAATAGAGATAGGGGGAGGCCTAGGTTGAACTTCGAAAACACAGTTTCAAAGATACTGGAAGGTCACGTAAAAACACGAGGACCCCCGGAGGGCATGTATCAAGAGGTTGATGACAGTGGACGAGGCGAAAGAGGTATGTAGTGACTGTAACGTTTGGCGCTCCGTTCTCTCTGACTACCCCGCTAGGGATAAAGCGTGATGTTAAGTCTTTTTTAGCTTAATTACACGACGTTAGAACCTATTTAATCCAAGACTGTATCGGTCCACATCATAATTTGTACCTACTTAAAAAAAAGTGATTTATTTTTTTTTAAATTATGTACCATATGTTTATTCAAATCATATAATATAATCAAATAAATTGCATTGTAGTTTCCTTATATAACATTTTAAAAGTTTCGTTATTCCATAATGGTTGTAAATTTTTATACAAATAATTTTCCTCGAATGTTGTAACTTGTTGTAGTACAATAAAAATTAGTATCAAAATTTGAAACTGTGTTATTTCCTAGGCAACATGCTACGATATTTGGTTGGCAACTTCCTCGAATGTATAATTCTAACTAAAACCCGATCAGAATTCTATGTAAACAAGTTGGCGGGATTTCTAAAGCAGATTCTCATAATAAACATAAAATCCATAACGAGTTGCATAACTTTATCAATAACATTTGAAACTTCTGACTTTAGAACAGGCAGTACTGTATTAAAAAGAAATTCATTAAAACTTTTTTATTTTCTAGCTTCTAGCGCCAAAAAATGATAATCGATTCAAGAATCACAAAACAATACAATAATGTATAAAATGGACTACTAAAATAAAGGCGTTTTCATATGTATACATATTTAAGTTAAACAATCTCTCTTCTCATTTACAGCGTAAACTTAATATCTAGTATTTAAATATTGCCCTAGTTTTAATACCAAATTTAAGATTTTTTTTTAATATACAATCGATTAAAATAACGCACAAAAAATTATGTAAATAGTACTAGTAATTGTTTGTAGTTAATTTGATATAGAGTCTTACGAAGTAAGTTATGAAGTAACTTCTAACTTCTACATTCTATTAGATTAGTGAATTAATTTTGCATCATACAAATATATTAGTGCATTTTTCAAAAATATACATCAAAAACAAAATATGAATATAAATAGAGAAAAACCAAATATAAATAGACTCCGAATAAAAGTTTAATTGCAAAAGTTATAGCATGCAGACGACCAGGCGGCTGCTATCAACCTGATCTTCCTAACTCTAAACACGCCTCGAGTTGACATCTGATTTGATTTGATTTATTATACTGTTAGTTTATTTGAAAATTGTTTTGTGAGTAGAAAATCTGTAAGGCAACCATTTGTGGACGTGAATTTGTTTGAAATTATACAAATGATTCCGTTAAGTACTGTATTTTCGGTAATGTTTTATGTACAACACATTTACACAGTTTTAGTTTAAAAATACAAGTGACAAGTGACAGCGATTGTTACAATTAACAAATGAAGACTTCTCTAAGTAATTATGGCGATTTTCTCTATTTTTGGATAATGCAAATTTGAAACAATTTGAACATATTTACAGATTACCATTTTTTTTATTTTGTAACCTAAAATTAACTTAACTACCGACTGTTGCTCGTAATTATTGTTTTAAACGTCGTATATTTTGTAATATCTCAAATAAAAATATGCTAATACCTAAAGCTGTGGACTACTGGTGGCATAATATTACCCTATCTATTGTATTTGTCTATAAATTTCTATTGAAAATAATAATTTAGAGTATAAAATGCTATGCAATTTAAATGTTTTGAAAGTAAGTACACATCATTTTTTAGCTTAAATATTTAATGAAAATATAAAATAACGTGTTACCCAACGTTGAATAAAGTGAGATCGGTTAGGAAAATGCACAGATTTATATTGTAAGCGTTTTGTCTCGAACGAGGTGACCGGCTTTATCTTGTTTACGGTAACATCGGCGTCGCGACGTCTCGTGCTACAATAAGGTGACCGTCACAGACATATATTTCAATTTTTGTAGTTTTTATACTTTTATATAGATATCTACAAATTACTGCGAAACTTTTACATGAAGTAAAATGTAATATTTTATAATAATTCAATTTATATGTTACTGTGTTCATATTTATGTCAAAATCGTTTTATTTGCATATGGGGTGTAATGTCAGATTCATCAGATTATAAGCATTCACATCTGGGAAAGGACATGATGAAGTATGAAGCACCTATTTTTATAGTGTAGTCAAAGCTAATTTCAAATAAAATTAATCAATCACATTCTGAGAATATCTGAATTCTAAATATTTTCTATAACATTTTAATATTGATTTGAAAAGTTGTAATTTGCAGAGGGGTATAAATGTGACTGATTTACTCATGTGATGAGGCCAGTAGTGGCGCAGGTAGTGTCATTGACTGTAAATGCCACTGGTTGTAAGTTCGATTCTCACACGAAGAAATGACGTGGCAGGGCGCAGCGTTGAGTTCCGCTAAACATGCAATGCTCCAGAATTTGGTGGAAAGTGTGGTGCGGAGTGCGGGCTGTGGTTGTACCCCATCGATGATAGATATAGAGTAGTAGTAGTACTACATAGATGATAGATAGATTTTAAGATAAAAAAAAATACTCATAATTTGTACTGTTAATGTTTCAATATTTATATTGACAAAAACATACGTGTTAAAATATGAAATTTGAACAAATTTTGTCATTGTTCCACTACTTCGCCACTTTGGCGTCTAAAATATATCCAAATAAATAATAAAAAAAGAAGAAAAAGTAAATTTAGTATTAATAGTTATTATAAAAACAAAAACTTGACTGCTTATTCCAGGCTGATCATTATTTATAAGAGGACTGCTTAAGTATATTTAAAATTAATTAAAATGTATATATTCTATTTTATTTAATTTTATTTTCATATTTCGTCGTTTCACTTTTGAAATGGTTATTTACTATTAATATAGTAAATATCTTGCATAATATTATGATTAGAAAAGAAGAAAAACAACTCTTCATCATCGTAAATACGATAGTATTTATTACAAGCTTTTATTCTAATCTGATCTTATTTAGCTTCACGCTGTATCCCTAGCGAAGTAATCAGAGAGAACGGGGCGCCAAATGCTACATCTCTGCTTTCTATATTTCTTTCGCCTTTGATACTGTGTTTAAGAAAGTAAACCGACCCTACCTATGTTACCGCTCACTTTTCCTTCAGAAATCTTGCCATTCTTTCATCACTCATTCGTTCGACGTGCGTAAGCCAGCTGAGCACGTTCTTCTTCATTTTCACCGTGATATCCTTGCTAGTACCAGCCATTCTGGGTACCTCTTTATTGCGGATTCGATCAACTAAGCTGACTCTGCATATCCTAGAAGAGCATTCATCCACACTCCACAGCATTCATCTTTCTTTCATTCTTCTTCTGTAATATCCACGTTTCGCTGCCGTATAACAGCGTCGATACCAAAACTGCATTGTGTATATTCAAACATGCAGTTGTGCTGACGTTTTACCGTCGCATCTATGAGCTAAGGCACCATTAATCCTGTTACCGGAAGCAATACGCCTTTCCGCATCCGTCTCGTATCATCCAAATCGTCCACTCATCTTACCACTTACATTGATCTTGTATTCCATTTTTCCTTCATTTCTTTCAAATATTAGAATCTTTGTATTACAAGTTTTATTGACGAGCTTCTATCAGCTTTGGTTGTGTGTATGTTTATAAAAAAAGTTTCAACGTGATTTTGAAACGTCGGATCTATCCGAAATTTTGCATAATTATTAAGAAACGATAATGACTCATCAACCGAGGGTATAAAATGAAATTAATAATAGTTAAAATAATAAAATTTTAATTAAGAATAATTTAAAAAAGACGTGGGGTGCAATATAAGTAAATAGTGACAATAGATCACTTAAAAAGTATAGTAGACCAATGTTGATGACACCCATGTTGCCAAATTACACAAGTTAAAGTTAGTCAATAGATGTTACAGGCATGGGATGGCAATCGATGTTAAAAAAGTAGATTTTTTTTCTCAGCGAACCCTTTCATTATACGAAAGCATAACAAACTTCAATAATGCTAGGTATAATATATTTAATTTAGATTGATGTTAAATTATTTTTCTAATTATTCTCAGCAAGCCCTTTCTTCTATTTGATATCCATATTGCAGAAATGTATAATAATAACTATTCCGCCATCTTAAATGTTCCGCCATATTAGTTTTAGAAAAACGTCACATTATTTTTCGAGTTACTCTTAACAAGCCCTTTTATTTGATACGCATATTGTACAAGTGCATCAAAAATAACTATTCTGTTACTTTGGAAGGATCCGCCATATTGGATTTAGAATGACGTTGCACTATTTTTTGAGTTTGTCTCAAAGAGCCCTTTCATTTGATACCTAGAACTGCAATTAAATATAATTATTCCGTCATCTTGGATGGTCCGCCATATTGGATTTAGAATGAAGTCACCTTATCGTGCATTGTCATCTAAACCAAATGTGGTTACAAAATTCCAGCTCAATCGGTCAGTAGGAGATATCTACATCAAAATTGAGCTCAAAGATTTCACCCGAACTAACATACATACATTGCAAGTTTTTGAAAACCCGACGTCTTCAATATTTCAACTGGATCTCATAATCAGAACTTAATCAAACTTTCATCAAACTATCCTTGATGTGTTACCCTTTCCAATAAAAACAGAATCATCGACATCACTTGGGTTGATATTAAGTTATTCGTCCATTTGGTTTAGTATCTAACTATAGCTATATATTAATTAAAAAAATACAATAACTATTAAATATTGAGCATATTATACAGGTATTAATGGCCATTGTGGCGCAGGTGCACAAGGGCTTCACTGTAACCCGAAGTTGTGTGTTCGATGCCCACTCGGAGAAATGAAGTTATATTTAATAATATTTACAATTTTGCCTTGTGGCGCCACAAAAAATGCAACCTATGTTTTTAATAGTTTTCATATTAGAAATCTTAAGTGCTCTGCAAATATATGTACATTATAGGTATATTGAAACACGAACGTAATTCAGTGTATTAAGTAAATAATCCAGTCTAAACGCGAGCGGGTCGCTAGTATTTAAAATAAAATGGAAAATTTAAAAGTCAAATTCGCAGAATATCAGCTAATATAATAAACACTGAATAAAATTAGCGCACATAACGTGATAATTTGTTTCAAAATGTGTATGTATATAAAGTTCGTTTAATAGTAATTTTGTTAGCGGTCACATTACGATAATATTTATTTGCAACATGAAGCTTATCTAGTCGTCTCAAACGGCAGAAAATTGGTGGTTGCAAGGTAGTTAACCCTTGCGGGGGAGAGGGCTGGGAGGACCGCGGCGACCGTAAGCCCCGCAATAGATAAAACAGTGATAGAACATGCACCGCACCATTTCCATGAATAATTCATTAGTTTCAGTTGCCACTTTTGTTAGTATCGGTGGCTTTTCAGCGCTTCACACCACCGAAAATATGCGTCGCTCCCCATTATTATCGGATCATGCGTATTCTTTCCGCCACCACTCTGATTTTATACTTTATGTTAAT
The DNA here is from genome assembly GCA_917862395.2 of Heliconius sara. Classification (NCBI taxonomy): domain Eukaryota; kingdom Metazoa; phylum Arthropoda; class Insecta; order Lepidoptera; family Nymphalidae; genus Heliconius; species Heliconius sara. The sequence goes on along the minus strand of OU860789.1, from coordinate 15,510,894 downwards.
TGTGTATGTAATTTATAGAACTTGTAGTGTATCTACAAGAAATTTATTTCAGATATCTTATACATAGATTTTAATATTTGTTTTTAATATTTGTTTTTAATATAATAGTCAATTGGGAATACTTTCCTAGTAGTCATATTTTTTATTCAATACTTTTTATTTATTTTTCAAATAAAAAAAGGTTAAATATTGATTACTATATATACTCCTTTTTTATATCAAATGACTGTTACGGATAAGTAGCCCCAGGGGCAAAAACCCATAATTATAAGTTCATACACAAGTAGACTTTATTTTTGATATTTTTATATTCTTTTGATATTGTGAATTAAATAGATAAACTATCCATTTAACCGTAACCATATCTTTTATTTATTTTATTCCTCAATTTTATGTAATTGGTATTTTATTGCTGTGAAAGTGGTTAGTAAAATTGATAAATAATGCTTTTATTATAAAAAAAACATTATACAGAGCCTCTCTACAAGTATCCACCGAAGCATTTTTAACGATAGACAACTATCTTTTCATGGAGAGGTGAACAATACAATTTACTTAAAACTATTATTCACTGTGTTCACAAAGTCTTGCACAGTAGATGAATTATTCTTAATAAACATTTTTTTCTATTATACTTCTTGTGCCAACTAACCAGATTATACCCTGTAATTAAATAATGTAAATACTTTTTATTTAATAAAAATTAACTAATTTAAATTAAATAGATTTATATACATATAAATCAAAAGGATTCCGTTCAAACATTATGCGATATCGTGTATTTATTCCGCTCATACAAGACATAATGGCGTGTCGAGGAAGCCAACACTTAGGACGCGAGATCCGTTACCGCCTTCAGAGCTCCCCGACGGATTCGCTCATAATTTACGATCATCCCAAAAAATCCCGGGATTATTTTTATTCGATAACAATAAAGGTGCCGTAGAGGGTTACCTTTATTATCACTCAGCAAGGGACGATTTTTTTATAGCTTAACACATGTTATGATGGACATAAATGTTCATTTGTTGCAGACAATCTTTTGTGTTTTAACATTTTTTAAAAATCAGGGCAATATGATGATGTTAGATCATCATATTGCCCTGATTTTTTCATCATTTTATTTTTGGTCGGTTCGGTCATTTTAATTCTGAAGATTATATAAAACGAAATTGATATATTTTCCTAAAGCTAGTCGAATATCCTTTTAGTATAGAAAAGAGGTCATATTTTTGACTGTAGACTTATTTAGTGATAAATATTTCTCAAGTTCAACAAGGTAAGGTCAAGTTTTAAATGAAACTATTTTAACCGGATTAATCGCGTATATTATGTATTTTTATACATTTTTGGAAACCCGACGTTTCGAACACTTTGCAGTAGTCCGCGGTCACGCGTAGACTGTGACTACCCGTGACCGCACGTAAAATATACGCGATTAATCCGGTTAAAATAGTTTAATTTAAAATGTATAATAAGATCATAATAAAGTTAAGTTATTGGTAAATTCCGCTCTCGACTTTATAATTGTCAATTTTTTAGCTTCACTCTGATTCCTGCACACAGCAGTGTAGGCAGAGGGAACCTGGGAGCCTAGTGTTAAGACATTCTGTTCTCCTTAAACACTTCCGTTACCCATTTTATGCTGAACTGGCAAGGGCGAAAAATATTTTATTTAATTTTTAATATTTTATTTCCACGAGTGAGCGAGTCAAACCCACTACCTGTAAAGTTTACAGTTACACATTCGTCACCCTGCGCCATGACTGGTTGGCTGGCTGGACTTATTATTTATTATGATCTTAAGTGCGCAGTATGAGCGTTGTATTCTTCAGTTCGATATAAGTAGCAATAATTTATTTTAAAATGTACCACCATCTTATTGTTTAGTGCTCCATTGAAATACAAATATGTTTTAAGATTTTTTTTAAGTGATCATTAATTATAATGACACTTCGACAAAAACGTAGGCGATCGCCTTCAGATGAAATTGGTGAAAAACTATCCTCATTTATCACTGAATTTAAAGAACTTCTTGAAGTTCTTAAAAAAGAACAAAATCATAAATTGGAAAATTTATCTGCAGCTGTTGATGAAATAAAACGACAAAACCGCGATATACAAACATCAGTTGAGTTCCTATCACAAAAATACGACTCCGTCATCACACAGTTGGACAAATTAGAAAAGGAAAAGCAGCAGAATCTTCTTCAGATAGAATCGTTGGAAACCAGAATAGAAAACTACGAGCGTTTGTCGAGGTCGACCTGCATAGAAATAAAAAATATTCCAACAGTGCCTTCTGAAACGAAAGACAAATTGCTCAACACTGTTATTTCGGTGGGCAACAGTTTGAATGTTCCCATTAAGGCACATGAAATTAAGGACGTATTTCGTGTCAATTCCCGCGACTCAACTAATCGCACTGTCTTAGTTGATTTCACGGGAGTAATTATGAAGGAAAAGGTCATCCAAATGTTCAGAAAGAGCAACCGAGAGAACAATAGATTAACAACTGACAAATTAAAGTTATCAGGACCTTCCAAACCAGTGTTTATATCGGAGAGTTTGACACCAAAAATGAAAAGGCTTTTCTTTCTTGCACGAGACTTTGCCAAATTGAATAATTACTCCCATTGTTGGATTTCTAATGGCAAGATATTATTAAGAAAAAAAGAAGGAGAAAGATATGTGATTGTTAAGAATGAAGCGGATCTACCAGATATACCAAAACAATGACTAGACAATTGTGAATTATTTAAGGTTTACTTTATAGTCATTTTGAACTTACTTTCATATAATTTAATGCTTATTGATTTTAACTATATATATTATATCTACTTAATTTATTGTAAGCCATTCATGCTGTTCTACAACAACCATTTACATATCTATGTTAATAAAAATACACGACATACACATATTCCGTTAATTTACAATCTCAAAAATAAGTTCTTCAAAAATAAGGTCTTAGCTAGTTTGAATTGTAATGATTTATCAGTAAATATTAGACTATTGTTCATTACTTCTACTAACATAAAGAAGAACATTGGAAATATGGTCAGAAATTTTAGGATGTTATATTGTACCTGTGTTTATGCCCAATCAAACAATGGTGGTCGGAAATATGATTGAAGATTTTGAGGAAATTTTAACACCTCACTCTCAGCTTTGTTCCCCTGAGCAATGTGGCCAATTTTTACAATATACTAATGGAATAAAGATCTTTCACGTCAATATACGTAGCATAAGCTGCAACTTTGACTCACTCTTGCTTTTGCTAAAGAGAACAAGTTTCCAAGTTGATGTTTTGGTACTTTCTGAATGTTGGTTGAGCAAGGTTTCCGTCTTACCAGCACTGCCAGGCTTTAACTCCTTTATGACACGTCATACTAATCAAAATGACGGTGTTGTTGTATATATTAGAAATATTTTATGTGGCGAAGTTACTGAACCTAATATTAGGGAGGCAAATTGCCTTCAAATTGTGCTTTCCTCAACATTTGTTATACTTGCTCTATATCGTTCTCCTTCGTATAAGTGCATCAATGCTTTTTTAAATAGCTTGGACGACGTTTTAACTTTATTAACCAAATTTAAAACATTGGTTATTATAGGTGATATCAATATTAATATAAGAAGCCAAATATCTGACTCACGTTCGGAAGAATACTTGAACCTTTGTGCAACACATGGTCTGGTACCAACTCACTTTTTTCCCACTAGAAGTGATAACTGTCTGGATCATATAATCTTCCGAAGTCATAAAAATTCAGCTACGTTTGTATTGGATGCTCCATTTACAGACCATTGTCCTGTTTGCATTTGCTGCGAAAATACGGACAGAACATTAAGTACAGAAAAGACAGCAAATTCCGTCACATATGTGGATGAAGCAGCTGTTGTTAGTACTATCAAAAAATTTGATTTTACTGATATTTTAAACAGCAATGATCCAGAAGATGCAGCGGAGAAACTTGTATCCAGTTTGTCCTTCATTATTCAAAGTCATACATGTACCAGACTATCTTCATGTAGGAAGCAAATTATTAAACCATGGATAACACCGGGTTTACTCCGCTGTATTCGAAACCGAGATAAACTATACAAAAAAACAAAGAAAGACCCTAATAACGCCATTGCCAAATTAACTTACACACGCTACAGGAATTTTTGTAATAATATATTAAAGAAAATAAAAACGAATTATGAGAGGAATGAATTTCAGAAGGCTAATAAAAATACGAAAAGAACTTGGAATGTTATTAAAAAAATAACAAACTTAACTAATGATAACACTAAGGTTTCAAATAGTCTGTTAAAATTGGCTAACAATCCAATCGACGCTGTAAATAAAATAAATAATTATTTCGCAAGTATAGGCCAAAGACTGGCTTCCGATATTCGTTTTAATGGCATTTCAGAGCAATATCTGCCCTTCGTGGTATCCCAGAGAGAGCCGAACTCGATGTTTATTTATAGCACTAATGATTCTGAAATAAAATCTATTATCAATGGTTTAAAAAACCATTGTGCAGTGGGGTGGGATAGAATAGCATCTTCTATCCTTAAAGCTACTGCAGACATCCTTACTCCTGCAATAACTTGGGTTTGTAATCTGTGCCTTTCCCAGGGTAAATTCCCTAGAGTCTTCAAAAAAGCTATTGTTCACCCTATCCACAAAAAAGGTAGTAAAGATAGTCTAAATAATTACAGACCAGTATCTGTTTTGAGTACACTTTCCAAAATTCTCGAAAAACTTATGAATAAAAGACTAGTCTCTTATTTAGATACATACGATTTGCTTGCCTCTAACCAATATGGCTTTAGAGCTGGCAAATCTACAGAGGATGCAGTCATGAGTTTAGTGGATAGCGTGGTACAGGACCTTGACAGTAAAAAGAAGACCATTGGTATATTCTTGGATCTTTCAAAAGCCTTCGATACGGTGTCTCTACCTCTTCTGTTCGAGAAATTGGAGGGTGTCGGTATCAGAGGTATTGCCTTAGATCTTTTTAAAAGCTATCTGACTGACAGAAAACAATTCGTTGTTATAAATGGAAACATCAGCGATGAAGCAAATCTCTCATATGGAGTACCGCAGGGTAGTGTACTGGGACCCACTCTCTTTTTAATATACATTAATGAGCTCTGTAATTTAGACATACCCAACTGCAAAATTATTACATATGCAGATGACACCGCCCTGCTTATTAATGGTATTAGTTGGACTGATACACTTAAGTGCAGTGAAAAAGCTTTATCCATTGTTATTAGCTGGTTATCATGTAATATGCTAACTTTAAATTTAGATAAAACACAGTTTATAACATTTGGTTATAAGCGTTCCATACCCTCTGAATCGTTCTCCATTGCTGCCCATAAATATTCCAATGAGTTATGTAAAGCCTGTAATTGATCTAAAATAACCAGATCTGGATCTATAAAGTATCTTGGCGTCCTTATCGATGAAAGCCTTTCTTGGAAAAACCATATACAAGCTCTAGCTTCTCGTATACGAAAGTTAACATTCATCTTTAAGCAACTAAGGTCTAGCGCCGGCTTAGAAGTACTAAAAATGATTTATTACGCCCTTGTGCAATCATTACTAACCTATTGCATACCGACATGGGGCGGGGCTAATAAAACAACTCTTCGTTCACTTGAAAGAGTCCAAAGATGTGTCCTTAAGGTCATGCTATCCAAACCTGTTCGTTTCCCAACAGAAGAGTTATATCAATCATGTAAAGTGTTAACGGTTCGGCAACTATTTGTTCTCTGCTCTATTTTACGAAAACATCGAACTACCTCCTTTGGTACTCAGAATTTGCTCAATAAGCGTAGACCTCATAAAATCTGTCAAATAGAATTGCGGCATAAGGCCTCTTCAAATCGACAACATTATTATCTCAGTCCCATATTGTACAATGCTATCAATAATAAAATAAACATATACCCTCTAACCTCTCACCAATGTAAAAAGAAACTATCAAACTGGTTATTAACATTAAACTACTATCAAACAGAAGACCTCCTAGCTACCTAAATAAGGTTATTTGTATATATCTTCAAGCACACTTAAGCAAGCACATCTATACATACACATACACACACACACACACACACACATATTCATATCACACACACACAAAATGTATGTTACATTTATATATTTATACATTTATTATTTTATCTAAATATATTACATCCTTTATTATTATTTTTTATTTATTATTACTATTATTTTTTATTATTAATATTATTTGTCATGGTTTTGTTATATTTTCTCAATTTTTTCTTATGTATAATAATTTGCTTTGTATTATGCAATTAAGTTTAATTTTTAATTAATTTTTTTTTTTTTGATTAACTGATGTAACTTTTGAAAGGACGCTTGTGAGGCGGGCGTTGATAACTGCGACACAGTTTCAAACTACTGTAGTTATTATCGTCTTAAACTGTTTTTGTTATGCACGAATTTTTTGAAATAAATGAAATAAATAAATAAATAAATAAATAAAAATTAATTGTGTATACAACCCAATGACATATAGTTATCAATTTTATGTCATAAGTTGCGATAGTAAGAAAGTGGAGTCATACAGAAATTGGACCACATTTTAAAAGCTACTTACTGATCGTCTTCATTTCTCAATGGGCTTAAATTAAAATAACTACGAAAGTAATATCTAGATCTAATAGTATTTTAGTTTGTGTTCGCAACTTTATTAAAAAATAGGTAAGAAACTAACAACGTATTAATTAATATGTAAAGATAAAAATTTAAACATTCATCTACATATATCATCAATTTAGTATCATATTGGTATTTTCAATATGCAGCAGTTTGTAACGCGACAATAATGCTTGACATATCTTGCTAGCAATTATTTTATTTAACAGCTTCACGTATCCCGCTGTATCCCGCACATGGCAGAATTTCCAAAGGGAACCTAGTGTTAATACACTTCGTATCCCACTTTCTGATGAATTGTTTCTATGTTATCAATTATTTTATAATAAATTTACGATATGAATAAAATCGATAGAGATTTGAAGATAGAGACCTTTGCATACTTGCGCTAGGTGGTCGGCTTATAGACGGATGAAAGTGATCCGTTATAATTTCAAGAGTGGACAGTAACGGCTGGTACGCACAGATTAGCCCCTTCGATAAACAATAGCATTAGTATGCGAGGACGCGCTGACCGGCGCCGATCAGCCCGCCCGTGCCCGGATTAATTTGCCTCTTGGAAATTATGGGTATTCTATGTGAACGAATAACAAAACTCTATCACATTGCTATGTTTTCAATATTTTGATTTCAAATTATTAAAGAAATTGTCGCTACTTAAATTTTAATATCAAATAAATACAGGAAATGATAATAATACATAGGTATATAAACTGTAGGTATGTACAATGTGTCAATATATTCAACTGTCTTTTATGGTTCTGTACTTTTTAATTAAAAAAGGAACCCTTATAAAATTACTGTTGTCCGTCCGTCTGTTTGTCCGTCTGTTTGTCCGTCTGTCTGTCTGTCTGTATGTCTGTCTGTCAAGAGCCTTTATCTCAGGAACGCTTGGAGATATTGAGTAGAAATTTAAACCACATACTCAGGTCTACGGTCTATTGATTTTCTGAAAAAAAAAATACATTTACTAAAAAAAAAGATATAGCTATCGCAAAACATGAGTAGTTAGTAAGTTTATTTTTTAAGGGAATTAAAATTAATAAGGTAAGTACTTCCGGTTGATCATTAAAAAGGGGCAAAATGAAATAAAATGATAGGGTTCTGGCTAAGCTCTCTCTCTTTGGCTAAGAGTTTCTTCTGAAATTAATGCATATTAATTTCAGAAAAAAGTCGATACCTCCAATTTTTGTACAGAACTCTTTGTGGGCGAGCCAACTCACGCTTGTGTGGTTTTTTAATGGAGGTCATCTATCTTCTATTAGCATAATCTTTCTGAAACTTTTGGGTATCATAAATGATTGATTTAGGTATTTTATTGAATTTTATAAAGAAAAGTAAATTGTATTACACAATATAAATATGAAATGTACAGTACGTGAAAGAGTTTAGCTTTCATATAGTGTAGTAAAATTTTATTCAGTATTAGCATTATTTTTAAATAACATTATAAAAGTGAGAAATAAATTTTATCAAAGTGAATATTCAAAGTTCGTATATACGTAATGCTGTTTTTGGCAATGCGTCAAAACCTGTATGCTTGCGAGATCTACTTAGCAATAATTGATATATATACATATATTTACAAAATATACTTTAAATTTAAAAATATAAGTATTAAGTTTTAAATTTGAGTAATTTTAGATATAAAAGTGTTAGTGTCAATGTGAAACAGTTTCATTTTACACCCGAATGTTCCTGAGTTATAGATGCACGTTATAGATGCACATTTAATTTTCTAACATTTAGGTTTGTCTTAAACAAAGTTATTTGCAAGTCTAAGTGCCAAATGCTTAGCTACGTTTTTCACTCAGTTTTGCTGCACACTACCGGGGAAAGGGGGAAAAATGTATAAGATTTTATGTATGATGATAGTCTCTGTAGTACAGTCTGTACAAGTTTGTCACATGGTATTTTAATTTTGATAGCAAAATGAAAGATCTTGAGGTGAGAGTTTGAGGAGCCCTCATTGAAAACAAAAGGGGATATTTGGACTCCATGTCCAAATAAGGTCTTTCGTGTTGGTGTCGAGACCGAGTGGTCATGGCTTAGGAGATGAGTTTGTGTTTGTCCGTTGTTTACTTCGTCTAGTACTGATTTTGGAATACATCTTTCTTGTCTCACCATAGTTATTATACCGGTCCTTGGGACACATTTCTTCTTCGGCGTTGGTGTAGACGTGCACTCTACAGTGTACCTCATGATCGCAACGACAGAGTGTGATATGCAGTCGTATCTTAATCTTCGAGACGTATACGTTTGTTATGAGCAGGGACGTATTCATGTTCCACTATTTTTTTTTTGTAATTTACAGCTAACTAATTAATATTCATTATTTATCAACACAGCTATGTAGGAGTGGAGTGGTATATAAAAGTTTTCAATAAATAAAGTGTTTTTAAATGTATTATATGATTTCCCATGAATAAATATCTCAAGAAAAATCACATTAACATTAAATAATATAAAATCGTTTTATAGGTTTAGGCCGTCGTGGCGCAGTGGTATAAGGGTGTGACTGGTAAAGTTAATAAAAAAATTACATCGCTATTTTTGATACAAAGTAATAAAAACATAACAAAAAAAAATACATTAGAAGCTAGTGCCGTTTTCACATATTGTAAAGAAGAATTTTCAGATATTCGTAAGGGAACAGTGAAAACAAGATTTTATATTTTTTTCTGTCACAAAGTTCACGTAAATGAAATTAGGGATGGAAACACGTGCAATATATGTTATAAATATAATTATTTTATAATCTGTAATCAGAAAAATAAAAATAGTAAATACATTTGCAAGAAATTCGATTAAACCGAATAAAACTCATTTTATGAGTATTCACTATAATGCCATTTAAATATATAGTAAGCAATAACCATAATTTTTATTTGTTCGCTCCACGATATCCGGTTGTGATGGAAATACAAATACGGCTACGATTACACCCTCTAAGTAATGAACGTATTGTTTGTAAACTATATTTTTTTTTTGTTGAAAGGATATTAAGTAAGTACACAATTAAAATAACATCTCTATGTAGCGTAATTCACGTGGGCATCGTTATATTGTATTATATTTTAAATTTTATTTATTTTCTCATTTATTCGCTTTTTATGTAATTTACGGAGTCTGCAGAGGCTTTTTTGTCATCTTCACTATTTTTATTAATAATTCTAGTTGTCAGGAATACAGTCAAATTAATTATGTACCAAAAAGGATGTATTATACTTGTATCAGAATTTTATTTTTTATTATAATGAAATCTAATCTAATTCATATATATTAAAAAAGCGACGGCTATTCTGATAATATTATGATCTTGACATCAAAAACACATTTATAAGAAGTTAGATTGGCTACTGAGAGTTGGCGGGTGGCCATACGTAGACGGGAGTCATGTCGGCGTCCTAAAGCCAGCCCTAATCTTCGAGGATCCGCCACAGATTGTTTGTAAGCATTTCGGTCCATCAAAGCGAGATGGATGCAAACTTTCTCTACTTAAATTTTGATTACAGCATCAAAACAAGTCTGTATTAAAATAACAAGATTATTCAGATATAAGAGCGATCAAATATCTTTGGATCTAAATAATCTGCAATATTGGTTTTTGTTTAGGGATTTCATATTAAAAGACTCATATAAAACAAGCTTTATTATTTATTTTCTACTCCAGGTTAGTATAGTTACGTGTAGACACGTAAGTCTTTATTACATTCATATCGTAAAATGCACATTGTGAACAATTTAATAGATACACTTTGTCTTTTAAAACACATTTCTTTGCTTTAGCTTAATTATATTTACAATAATATGATCTATGCACTGTTTTGTTATAAATTAACAATTTGGCAACATGTTAACTTTAACATTCACATATTAAATGTATCTTATATATATTACATATTATATTAATTGACAGAAGAATGAGTTTTAGAAATGAGTGAAAGTGAAATTAATTTCTTTAGTTCATTTAAGTACTTATTTTATTATTAACATAAAATTACGGTGGTTAAGGGGTCGCAACTAACGACATTTTGGCATTTTTTGGCAAACATTTGATATATATTTGAATCAAATTCACAAAATAATAAAGTAAAATCATCTGTCAGGCCGTCGTAGCGTTGGGCCAGAACCACGCAAATGTAAACATGATGGTTATGGGCTCGATTCCCGATCGTTAGAATGAAATATTTAACATTGACATTCCCTTGCTTTGGTAATGAAGCAAAGCGCTGCGTTGAGTACCGCCATTCAATTCGCAATATCTCAAGAGTACAAAGTTCCCAGGATCCCCCTGCTTAGGCGGCAAACTACATAAGAGGGTTCCTATGTGTCAGAAACAGCGTGAAGCTAAAAAAGAAGTTAATAATAATTATTATAGTCTAATAACATCTCAAAATTTTGACTAGATACTGATGGTAATCGGTCATATAATTGTAGTTAGTACAATAACTTGGGAAAAAAATAATAAAATTTGCACCTTTATCTAGACCATAGAGAAAGAGGTGCATATCCATTTACTTTTTTGTTTAACAATTTTGAGATGCCATAATAAATTATACTATCACAGCAAACATGAGGCTCACATAAGAAATAGGTATACCGATAAATTAAATAGCTTCAATTTTAAATAAATATAATAATGTAGATCAGTCTCAAAATACGTAAAATATAATAAAAAAAAATTGAAATATAATAAGTCAAGGTCATCTATATTACATTTTGTGATATCTTATAAAAAATGTCTTAATTTTTTAAACTTTTGATAAAATAAAAAAAATATATATTATCAATTTTTATACCAAGTAGGTAGGTATGTTAGACACAAAAAACCGTTTTCTAAAGAATTTCATACTTTTTTTCATTTCTTCTCTTAACTCCCGCTATCGGTTTAGTAGTCTTGTTATCAGACCTATAGTTATTTTAACATGATATAATTAATTTTGTGTTTACTTTTCACAAACCTACTCTGTCAAATTGTGAGCGTAAAAAAATAAAAATTTTTACAACATTCCTAATTCATGAGTTTTCTATTAAGGAACTTTATATAAATACTAATGAATGTATTATTAATTAAATAACAACATTTATACACAATATACATATACAAATATCGCTCAATACGCTTAAAACACAAGTGTCTATGAGATTAAACATGATTCTATTCAATTATTAAAACTACGTTACCTGTTTTCGAAAAAAGTTATAAATTAACATATTATTATTATTAATATTATGATAACGCTACCTATGTATGGCAATTTCATTTAATCCCCTGATTGAGGCTCCCTTGTAAGAGCTGATATCCTAAGCCGTACATTTCTAAAATATACTAATATTCTTCCTGATATAGTGATATAGTATAGCTAAGCAAACATCGTGCAAAATTAAAATCGACCTAAACGATATAAGTAATATATCCACATTAATAACTATTTATAAGTGCGTACAAATGTATATTTGTAAAAGTGTTGCTTTCAAAAATCATTTACAACTTTATGATTGTATCGTATATAAGGTTCAAATGTGTTCAAGCTAGTTGATATAAATACATAATATACAATATATAGTGGACAGTGTACGTATTTGCGTTTTATTATATTAAGGTGCATTTAAAACAGTTGTAAAAAATACATTGGTATATACATTGAAAATAAAATCCATGGATGGCATCTTCTCCAGTTGGCTCCATCTGTGAATAACAAAATATTTTTATTATAAACATATTTGGAATGGCTAATAAGTTGTAATCGGTTCGGTGCTCATTTATATTTATAAGTTCGGCCATCGAAAAGTACGATTGAAGCATTTTCGAGCAACTGAGGAAACTAACAAGGAAATGCAAAACTTTTTGAAATTTCTCGATATTTAAAGTGGCACTAAAAGCTTTCTCAAAGGATATATAAAATAACTTTGCATACAATTAACATACAAGTGTATTTAAAATTGTATATGATTTCGCTTATGTTCAGTACTAAAAAAAAATAACTTAAAGTGTTTCAGTAATATAAGATAAAATGATCTATTAATTAGACCAAAAATAAGTCCAGAACCAAATGAGTTCATCAGACTAAATTCTCGACATTTAAGCAAACTTGTAAATTCTTCCGATTACATTACCATTTCCGTTGGCCAGCCAGAATTTAATGAAGGTATTTACCTGTGACTTGCGATGCACCACCCACCCAGTTGAGATGTGTCTTCCCACCACCCTCGTCAGACTTTTGCTTCCCCTTATCGATCTCGTTCAAGTTCGATTGATACTTCGTTCCTGAGGAGACACATGATTGAAAATACCTAATTTAATTGAAAACTTTGTTCTTTTATTTATTAAAAATTAAATTTAATTATATTTTTTATTATTTTTTATATTTTTGATTCTTTTTAAGCTAAACTTAGGTGTAAGATATTGTCTGAAACTTGGGCTCTCTTTAATTCTGTTTTTATTTTTAAAATTTTATTACCATTTATTTTTACTTAATTGTAGCTAATTTTGATATGATCTGTTATATAATATATAATACAAAACTCTCTAAAGATATTACAAATAAAAACAATTGAAAGTTCACATTATTATAAAACAATAGTCTCATGTAAATGTCATGTAACAGAAACGACCGCAAGTAATAGTCATTAGGTAAAGGAAAAGATTCAATATGGACAGGGAACGGGCCGGTCGGTCGCCAGCAGATATTGAAAAGTTGCGCAATATTGTCGAGTGGCTGGCCTAGCCGTAAATTCGTAATGGAAGCAAAAAATAAAACAGAACAGCGGTCGATGTCCTAACCGCTCCGCGTCGCCACTCGCCGACCGGGCAAAAACAACTCCCCTCAAAACTTACAATGGTCGTGTCTAAATGTATTTTCAAGTTCACGTTCATCTTCTGTGAATTGGTTTAATTTAAAATATTTTCACGTTTATATAATTATACAGTTCTTTTAAAGTAAATTATTGAACATTCATTAAATGCTTATTTTTTTCAAATAAAAATACATTAAGTATATAAGTATATCATTGAAAATTCATAAAATGCGTCATTTATTATATAATTTATTAATCTACTTTAATGCACCACGAAATGTATGTAAAAATGCTATTATTACTGTAAAAACAAAAAATAAAATTGAATAAAATTTTTGTAACGGAAGACACAAGTTGACACTTGGCTATAATAATAGGTTGTTGCGCAAGATGTTGTCGTTGTCCGGCGACCCGGCGAACGGCAACATGTCCGGGGAAATGCCGAACTTCCCAATAACGGCGGAGTAATGACGCGCACCGAACAACTTATGAGCCCCGGTATTACGAGACCGTAATACGATTATACTAATATAGAACGTAACATAATAAAGTCCAAACAGCGCTTGGTCTCTATAAACTTTACACTCTTGTGTTTTTATTAAATACAAACTAATTACATTAGTGAGATCTTATCACATTTACAATGACATTTCAAATCAATCCGCATTCGCATACGCCATAGAGGGAAGAATGTTGCCAACGTATAGATGTGTGCGAATTATTACAAGCTTGCATATCAGTATTGACCGGGTTAATATTTTAAATATATACTTTGTACCATGGACGATTTGTACGTACAATACCATACTATAACTTTCAAAACCAGTTAACAGCTTCACAACAAGCAAGGCGTCGTAATAGTTTACGACCTATAAACGTATATAACGACCACTAATAATAACTGAAACAGCAGCAAACAATGAAAATAAACTGAACGATCTCTGGGGATACAACTCGTAAAGGTATTATTATCTCTTAATAAACGAAATCACTGGCATAAAAATCTTGTTTGGATGCATTTTATTGGCAACGATATCAGATATAAATGAACTCATTTTACCACGAATTTTATTGATACTCTGAAATTTATACATATTTGTTTACGACACCGTGTTTGCGTATAATATTGACATGGATAACAAATTAAGTAGATTTATGTAGATACTATACATTACACATATAAAATAGTCGTGTAAAATCGTCCATTACCTAAAAAATCATATACACACACTGCCCACTGTGCCATCATGGTAAACGTTTTCATATATCAATAAAATTGTCCACCATACTGAACAGTTTATCCTAAAATTTTATTATTTTTTATAGTATATATTTTTTATTTATATTATATATTTTTTTCTGCCTGTTTGTCCGTTTTCGACGACGAACTACTTGACGAATTTAAATTAAATATGTTTTGTAGTATGTCTTAATAAAATTAAGAAATTGCACAAAATACAAAATAACAAAATTTGTTCAGAGTAATGAACATTCTTCATCGATACAAAAAGTCTTTAAAAATAAAAAAAATAGAATATAATGTGAAATTTATAGGTTTTTGGATGGATATTTTCTTTATTTATGCTGCAATGCTTTCACATATAGAGAGTGGTAAAAAAAATGTTTTTCGACGAATAACCAAGGCAGGAAGATGGAAGGAATATACCAGGGTCACAGAACTTAAACATACAAAATTGCAGGTAATAAAGAATATTTAATAATAAATAATTTTGACTGAATATTACATTGTACACTATACCTTTATCTATAAGTGGCGTATCACGTCGTGGCGGTCGTGATGGAGGTGGAAGTGTTACCGCTTTTGGATCTGGAGTTGTAGTTGGAGGAGACGACGCTGAAGATAAAAATAAAGTTAATGAAATATTCACCAGCCTTATAATTAACCCCATCTAATAATACTTACTGTACAATCTTATAGTTCCATCGGACTCTCCTCTTGGATTTTTTGCCACGCATTTGTAAGTCCCGTAGTCCTCAGTCACAATATGCCTAATAAGTAATTTCATATGAGTTTTATAAGCCGGAGCTCCCACGGTGTTTTCCATGTGGTACTTAGGGCTTTCGTGTATCATGTGACCGTCATCTCGGGTCCAATAGTTGAGAGATGTAGGATGAGCCTCAGTAAAACATTCCAATGTAACGTTATAATACAGAGGTGCACCAACCAGTTGATGTGGTATCCATAACATGGGGGGAACTGTCGATATAAATTATCCGTATGATTATATTAAAATGATCATCCTATAATTAATAAATTCTCTACTTTACAAAACATATGCTTACAATCAACGCTAACTTTGACCCTTTTTGAAACTGTTGGCGGCACTCCATTACTGGCAATACACAAATATGCGCCCATATCTAAACGTGAGATCCGCGCCATTTCTAATACTTCTCCTTCCCATTCAGATACTAGAATACAAAAACCACGAGTTATGTTATGTATATCCTGTACAATGTTAATAGAAATATTCTTGAAAATTTCAAAAATACCTGAAGTTCCTTTACTGATCGAAATTTTCGAATTGTCGTCCCGTTTCCACTTGATAGTAGGCTTAGGAGAGCCATTAGCACGGCACGTCAAAGTGACATTGGCGCCCTCTCGAACGATAACGTCGCTGGAACTCAATGAGTCGTCAATCGACGGAGGCACTGCAAACGTTGAGGCATAATTAAAATTTCTTATAATTTATTTTAATTTTTTTTATCATTTGATTATTGATTTGACTTATTGTATGTACGAGCCCCACATGAGGAAATGATCTATTTATTAAAATATATATTTTCATTTGTTCGCTCTTGTTTCAAGGCAAAGCGTAGCGTTGAGTTACGCCACTCAACGCACAATGTCAGATAATGTGATAAGTACAGTAAAATAAAAAAAATACAAAAACTACAAAGAACTTTACTGAATTTATGACATACCTACGACGTGTAAATAGCCAAATTGCGTTTTGGCAGTGACTGTGTTAATCTGACACATATAGCGGCCTCTGTCCTCCTCTCGAACGTCAGATATATGCAGGAACCAGGTGCGATGCTTGTCGTGGGTAACACTGACTCGCGGATTGCGAGTGATCACGTGGTTGTGGACAGTCAATATAGCGGACTGTTCGAAATGCATCCATGCTACCTAAATATTCATAAAAGATATTAATATTTTTTTTCTATATGCATCTAATCTTATTCAATAAAAGAGAAAACAAATAATTAACATTCCTAAGCATTCCTATACTGGTATAGAGATGGACACATTGTGTTGCAGAGAGAGGAACCAAATTCGGAATCATTCATTTACTGAATATATTTGTGTCTACTTTACTGTATATATTTGTTCTTGTTATTTTCCCACCATTTATATGAATGTCTTTTGGCGATTCTTAGGTGTTTCTAGCAGCTCAGATGATATTATCTCAACCCAACACTATTTTAGTCTTTAAATAGAGTCTAGGTAGCTCCCGCCGAATACGTAAGCCCTTGCCAAAACTACAATGTTTTTATGATGTTTGCATCTAACTAAGCCAAGAGGACTATATTTATATAATCGTGTACAAGGAAAGACCCAAAATAGACGTGATAATATATTAGAGTAATAAATCATTATAATACACGTTCATGTATTATTATTTGAGCTTTATTAGTAAAATTTTACCAAAATATAAAATGAATAGGTACTTGAAAATTCTTTCAATTTATTTATAATAATCGCGTGTTACAGATTCCTATATACTATTTTGTACGTAAACAGTTTTATCTATGTAAACCTTAATAATAAATTAGATAAAATTATATAAAAGTTTAACATTTTGCAATTGATTGTTTAATATAGAAAAAAACTAACCATTTTAAAAAAAATTATAATAAGTATTTATTATAGCAAAAATATCAAATATCCATTTGCGGGGTGTGAATCACATCGTTTCTGGGGTGATATCCAATCAATACTAAATTAGATGAGTGACATAACGGAAATTAAAAAAACGTTTCTTTTTATACGATTTTATTTTCGACAAGAAAAGTAATTTATAAAAACATGATCTTGCCAATGAGATTTGTCATTTAGCTTTCAACATGAAACGGTATTTATGCCAAAAGAATTGATTGATTTCTTATGAATATTAACCAATATTTATCTAATTTTATTTGGATTACAATTTTTATATTAAAGGCCAGTCGTGGCGCAGTGGCACAAAGTGTGACTGTAAAACCGACTGGTTGCGAGTTTTATCCCCACTCGAGGAGATGAAATATTTACTTAAATTTATATTTCCATTTCTTCGCTCTGGTGTCGAGTTCAGCCACTCAACACGCAATGCCTCCAGAATTCGGCAGAAAGTGGGGAACGGAGTGTCTTAACACTAGGTTCCCTCTGCCTACCCTGCTGTGTGCTGGATACAGCTTGAAGCTAATTTAATTTAATTCAAGTGATTAATAAATTTTATAAACAGATGTAAAATAGATTGTAGTTATATCTGTCAAATAGTAGGTTTGACAATTGATAGACTACAATGATAATATTATTTATCTTTCAACAAAGTGATCCTATAAGTATTCCGATTTTTCTTTTTAGGATACGGAACCTCTAAAAGCTATACAAATAAAATATTCTTATTGATTTAAAAAACAGAGAGAGAGAGAGTGTGTGTATGGTTCAGATCTTTTCCTCCGCATGATCACGGGAAAAAAAATGGTGTTTCATGGGACTTAGAAAGCTTGTTTGATAGTAAATCAATGTATTAAATAAATAATCGTGAAGTTCAAACGGGCAAATACAAATTAAAATTATATGTATAGAGGGTAACTAAATAGCTTATACAATATAGTGATTATTTATTTATTATTAAACAAAAAAAAATACATAAATAACGGCTAGATTCTAGTTTTGCTAATTTCGACAAGTGAGGGTGGGCTTATTATAATCAAGGGGCGACAAAAGTGATAGGCGCAGTGGCTTAGTGGAACAAATGAAACAACATTAATAGCGGGCAAAATTGAACGTTTACGGTACGCTATTAGACGTGGTGTTGGCGCTCCTCGCGACATCTGCGTAATTGCAGGGAGCTGCCATCCCGTCCCCGCTTCACACCAATTTCCACGGCATTAACCGCTTAAAATGCATTTCACTGAGATTGTTATACTGGAAACAATCCAACCACTTTTAATTTTCAGCCAGTGGCAATTTTTGAAATGTACTCGCACAGTACCTAGTAGTAGGTGTCGCAAAAATGTTGCGTACAAAATGAAATAAATGTATGCAGTCGTTTCTATGCATACGTTCTAATAAAGTGTACGAGATATCAACGTATCTGAAGTGATATACAGTAATTACATATTATGATTCTATTACACTAATTTATTTGTGGCGGTAAAATTTTGTACATAATCTATTTCAAAACATTTTACTTAATACCGATGTACAACAAATATCTATAAATTATAGGTACACATAATATATTAAAATGTTACTAAGTAATATTTTTTCCGACTGCTAAGGAAGGGTAATGATTTTCGCGCGTGTCTTGTATGTATGTATGTAATATTCTTTATTATCTCATATCTCCAGAACCGTTGAACGGATTTATATATTTGAGGTATCGTTAGATTCGTATTAGCAGCCTAAATGTTCTTAGATAGGTGACGTTAAAAAAATAATCATAGCGGCTGTGGGACGCCATTGGACATAGTGAAAAAAAAATCTACAATATGGGTATCAAATTCAAGAGCTCAATGCGAGGATTTCAAAAAGGTATATCATGATTATCATTACCGTAATTAATAAACTATTGGGCTTGTTTATTTTCTTTTTAGTTGTACGCAGTCGGAGTTTTTGTTTTTACAAATATTTTTTTATTAGTTGTAGTTAAAAAATCTCGTTATAATATTTATTTATGCTAAGTTTATAAAGGCCGTTCCAAATAAAAAATATTAATGGTAGCATATCAATTTACCTTTTGAAATAAATTGGAATTGATTACCTTTTATGAGGATTCTCTTATAGTAAATTTATACAGGTACATTCAAAATTATATAATTATTTCTTATTCAGGCTCAAAATAACTAGGATACCATGCTGTTTGATACCTTACAAATGTATGAACGTCATTATGAATATAACTACATGTAACTTTTAACCCATTAGTAAAATTAAACGATATCTGGGTATATACAGTAGCGAACTTGGAGTTTTAAAACTTGCTCACAGACTCGTTCATCTTTTAATCCAGCTTTAAGTTTGAATCATGGATAGTTCTTTTTATCAAGATTGCGGGGCAATATAAGGCGAAGTTGGTTAGCTCAAATTCGTGCCGGGTCATATCTTACCTATCTTAAGTGCTACGGCTCTCAGCCGCTGTCTAATTTATATTGGACTTGAGAAAGTTTGCCCATTTTATTATGCAATGGGACGGTAACCCCTCTAATGACGGCGGCCTGACTCCGGCCCGTAACCTGAAGCTTTCTAGGTATTAAAAACTTAATATAGTTTAATATTCGTGAAACAAGCTTAAAAGTCCGGCGGTCAGAGTTAATAAACTGTTAGTGTTTATTGAGGTCAGTTCAAATTTACGAGAGCGGCGTCGGCGAGAGCGGCGGTGGCGACGGATGTAAATCTGATCTGCGTAATTGTGGCCGGCGTCTAATCTAATCACGTCGGTGTGTCTGTCTGCAAGCGCTGATTGAATTAGGAGAGCCACGCCGAGCGCCGCGCCGCGCTGCGCCTCTAAATGCAAGTCTTATCATTTATCAAGCTACATCAATGTTTTGTCTATATTAATTGAATAGATTCTTTAATTAATATTGTTATTTGTATTTATTGGTAGGAATTATATTGTATATTGTTTTAGCTAGTAATCTAGTTTATTAGAGGTGAAAATATTTAGGTATGGCTTATTAACGAATCGTGATATGCTAAAGCTTTTTCCAAATATGAATAGGTTACATTCTTAATGAAATAGAAACTTTTATATAATATCACTAATATCTCATTCAAGGTAAGTCAGAAGACAATAAAAAGAAATTTTAAAAACTAAAACCCAACTACTAAAACACGCTCTGCAAAGTACAAAACAAGAAAATAGTCTCCGCTGACATTATTATGTACAAATTATTAAAAACTTACCGACTATTAAATAAAGTACTTACTTACACGTATTATATTTTAACGTATTTTTATACATTACACTGATAAAGATATTTTTAAAGGATAGACGATATCGTATGACACTTACTTATTATTATAATGAATCTAGGTGGCATCCGACCACGGATCTTCTTCTACCTGGCATTAGTCCCGGCTTTTGCCAGGGTCTGCCTTCCTACTCAACCTACTCCACTTTGCACGGTCTTTAGCGACCGATATTTTTAAATATATCTCTATCTTTTTTTTTATTCTTTACTTTAAGTTCCCGAGAGGGCGCTGAAGTCAATTTAACGTGGCTTCATGTAGCCTATAACCAGCGGACAATCAAGAGGTTTCTAACGATACCTTATTTGTCTATTTATGATTACTAGTTTAGAAGTTGTGAGAGAACAGGTGAAAAATCATACCCATATACATACATATGTACATACATACGGACGGGTCAAAATCATAACCCTTGTTTTTGCTTCGTTGCAGTCAGTTAAAAATTAAATAATATTATTGAATATTATGTGAATATTTTAAATTTACTTCCTAAAATATAAAAAAAAAATTATGTATTATATTTTTTAATACGATTACTTATATAATAAATAAAATAAAATATATTTCCTTATTTCTAACCGACGACGTCAGAAAGGACAGGTCGAATAAAATTTATGTCTTCTCTGTCATTAACTAGCAGTAAGCAGCTTTAGATCTAGCTAGCTAGTAGCTAGTCTTTGACTTAAGATGAATATTGAAAGTATAAATAAAAACAAAATTTAATAATAAATCAGCTTCACGCTGTATCCCGCACAGAGCAGGGTATGCAGAGGGAATCTTGTGTTAAGACACTCCGTTCCCCACCTTCTGCAGAATTCTGGAGGCATTGCGTGTTGAGTGGCAGAACTCAACGCAGAATTACAAAATACGCCGAATTACGAATTACAGAAAAACAAAATTTAAACTGTTTATAATATTAAAGTTAATTCATTCTAAATAAAATATTTAAATTATTTTAGTTGTTCAAGTCGGTTTTTTTAACGTTGTTTTTTTTTTCATAATCAAAATATAGATAAACTAAACCTAATTTAGTGTTTATATTAAAAAAAAAACTAATTAATATTAATATACATATAAAGTAGGAATTTTGATAGAAAATGAATTTCAACACTGCCCTAAATAGACAAAATATGTAATAAAGCAGGCAGCTGCGAATATGATATTTGAAATGACGGTAGCGGCTAACTAATTTCATTTGCTTGCGGATCCTAAACGAGTTAGGGACAAGCCCGGAGACACTTATCTAAAGGATGCTTGTCGGTTATACAAAACACAGTTAGTAATGTTCAGATTGAAATTCTTTTTCGAAATCCTTTAGAAAATCTGGTTTTGCAGAAATATACTCATAATTTCTTTGTAATTGTAATATGCTCTTGAAGTGGAATTCTTGCGTTTTCTATTCTAATTAAAAATATTTAACATTAATTTTTTAAAAATATATAATATATATTTTCGGCTATAATAATTCCATGTTACCGTATCATTAAGCTTTCTTGTAAGATTTTGTTAAAATATTCTCATTTGCCAGGGATCACCTGTTTCAAAGTTTTAGTGTGGAACTTAGGGAGGCCTATTAATTCGTTATCTCTTAACCACCTTGAATTTAGACCCTTCATTCTTTTTATCTTAATTGTTGAGGCATTAAAGAGGCGAAGTTGAAGTTGCGAGGCCTGGTAGAGCGACGCGTCCCTCAAGACATGCCTGGGAGGCGTCGTTTGATTTATAATGGACTCGTTGCAAACTTTAGCCATTCTGCCGCGCCGCAGCGAACCTCCTTAACGACGGACCCCATCGCCGGAGGAGATGATTCGTAGACGTGTTTAATAATATTACGACAGATTTAATTATGAAACGTTTAAGGAGTTTCATCTTACGCTATTATCTTTGTTCTTCAGTTCAAGGTGTTTTTCGAATGTTTCATAAATTTTGCGGCAACTGAGTTGGTTAGGCTACTTTTAAAATTTGCAATAGACTCTAAATAATATTAACGTACAGAAATAATACTTTACATTTAGGATTTAATTTTATGTTTTAGAAATAATTCAAACTCATTAAGTTATAAAGTTACAATATTTGCACAAAGTCTTGTAAGCTCTATATATAAAATGAATCAATGATAAAATATATTCAAAGACTGTAGAATAAATCAAAGGTATTAAGTATCGCTACTTTTCAATATATGTACAAAGTTAAAAGAAAAATGTGGTCAATACCGTAGTTCAAAGCACAAGTTATTAAAAGCGACATGTGTAGTGGTAGAAAAGCGAGTTTGGCAAAGCGATGGGCCACTAAGTAATGCAATCGCGCACATAGAAATAAATGAACATCTTGCGCGAGACGGCTTAGCTTGCTTCTACTAAAAGCCCACTTAGAGATCTCTTCGGCTACGGATTTGTGTCGAGGGTCCTCTAACTTTGCGCCAATCTTCGGCCAATAAGCTATTTTTGGAATTGAAGTAAGTAGTGATGCAAGTTTTGATAAAATATTTACCTGATACTCACGATTCTATAATAAAACACAAATTACGTAATGGACGTTTTATTGACGGCCAGCAACGGGTTAAATTACGTTCGTGTTTGTTAATGTACATTATCTTAATTTTATTGAATAATGTTCATGAAAAATAAATAAAATTACGATAAAACAGTATTTACTTATTCAGTTACGTAAAATTAACTATAATGTAGCGTTTTCGGTTGTACCGTTAGCTAGATACGGATATTAGAGTAGGAGAAATATGTCAGAATTTGAACAGGCGGTGCTCGTATGTGGCACGAGTGTAACATAGCTGCGACTCGCTGCGGCATGTTATTGCAAACCCACATATGTACGTGCTAGTGCCGACTATCTGACATTTCATGCCGATGAACAGGGCACGTGCGCATACTTCCTAGCATTCTCTTAAAATGGGATATGCGGCTTGTTATTCTCGTATGAATACCGTGTTATATTAAAGGCTATATCAAATTATAATTTTGATTTTCTATCACAAAAAAAAAATATCACCACCGAGCCACATTTCAAAAGCTATATATTTTAAAAATATTTTTGACGCAGCATCCAGACTGCTCTGATCTTTTATTTTATTGTGGAAAAAAAACCAAAACAGGAATAGAGCATTTTGTCGTTTCATCGCAATATTTCGCGTGACTCAATAATTCTGAAAAGACGGACGGAGAGGCAAATCTTTTTAACCGATGCGGAAAACTAATGGCCCAGGCGAGGCTTTCGGGAAAATCCGCTTCTTGTTGTCAATACAGGGCAACTGTGATGGCTCCCTCCGTTAAGCCTTTATTTCAAAAGTAAGAGCACACTATCTTGACGTTAAAACACCCGCTCTGAAGATAGCTTTAGGTACATGCCAAACGAGTACTATCTATTAATGATTAGTAGTCATTTTGAAATATATGTAAATTATTAAAACTTATCAACTTTATAACTTATTTTTCTGCAATATTGCAGAGTAATTTTTTATTACTTATTACAGTATACATATTATATACTTAAGTTTTAAAAAAGTGGTCCCTTATATATTTTACATTGTTTCTTGGAGGTTCGTCATTTTCGGATCATTTTAAGAAATTACGTATGGTGGTATCTAATTTTGTAAATTAGATATTATCCATACGGAGATCGATTATCACGTAATAAGCTAAAATCAAGTATTATATGAAGCGTTCTAGGAGTCAAGACATGTACTTCCGTTAGCCATAGGTACCTAGTAGAAATATAAGATGATTATATATATACTCATTAAGTTCTAAGTTGATTTATGATATCCGATTATATAATATAATATGTAATATTTTTTAATTAAATTATAATTTGTAAACAGTGGGGCTACTCAAGTCAATTTTCAAAATTAACACACACGCACAGTATGACTGATCAGCCAAGTCTGGCTCAGGAGTGAACGATAAATTACGACTTAATAACATTACTTCGTACACCACTTTCCGCCCATTCTATAGATATTGCCTGCAGGGCGACAGAACCTAGGTTAACTTAGTTTGAAAGGTAAAATGATTGTTTTTTTTATCTTCTCTCAAGGTATACTTGAAATAGGAGCCAAGTTTAATAATGCATCGTTCTCGATTTCATCGACAAAAGAGTCTGTTCACTAGGGGCGTAATTCAAATTCAAGATTTGACTCGACTATGTCATATCAACCGAATATATCATCCTAATAGTATAAGTCCAGAACAAAGAGTACAGAACCATTACTCAGTGACTGACTGACTGTTGAAAGTTGGCATGTGTATATATTATATTTGTCTATAAAGACATGTTTCATTCCTTTCATTCCTTTGTTTTTTTATTAACAGTTACTATGAGAGGCTGCTAGTTTCACTCGACTGTGTTTTTTGTTCTGTGACTGATGATTTCACTTTGTGTGTTCTGTAAAATGAATGTTAAAAAACCTAGCCTTACTAGGCTGTATGTATGATGCATCATATATGTAAGTATTAACTACTACTAAGTACATATAAATAACTAATTATTATTGTGAAAAATTTAAGAGTGCAATTTTAATGAACGTTAGGAATACCTACAGTTGTTTTGCACATGTTCCTCCTTTTTTTTTATTTCATATGTAAGTTTAAATGGCTACTTTCACCCGAGTAAATGTAACTTAATTTTTCGTTTGCAATAGAGTAGTCACGGCAAGCGTCTTCTTAACAGAAAAGACAATGCAGTTCAGCACCAGATATAAAAGATCTAATGTATTTATAACTTTATTAAAATGTAATTCAATTTGTAACTAAATATCTCTTATTAAAGGAAACATTAAAATGTTTATAGAATAGAATAAGTTTGATATAAGTTAAGTTGACTAAAATAGGTAACACATACATATACGAGTATATATAAAAATAGGAAATCTTCAGGAAAATATTAATTATATTAATGGAAAATATTAATCATATTAAGTAAAATTTCAAGTAAACAATTTTAAGTTAAAGTAACTTTCACGCAGACAACGTTAGGGGAGAAAGGTAAAAAATCGGCATACGGCTGCAAATCATATTTTCCTCCATTTATATGGACACTTTATTACTGCGCGGTGTTCTAAATCAAATGATAAAATGCTTCTTATTTTTATATTTCCTTTTGCTACTCGACGCGTATTGTCGCCTTGCCGACTGCTAGTGGCATCTACAACCTAAGTGGTTTGCTCGTGTGTCATGATTTTGTATACTAACATCTATCACTAAACGAGATCACTTTTTCTCCATTTTAGATTACTAATTCTTCTAGGAAATAAATTGATTTTTAACAAGGACTCGTTTTATTTAGGTGGTTTAATTAATTTATTTATTTTTAATAGATATTCAAAAGGACTCAAATACTTTAAATAATGTGATACTTCACCTTGTATGATCCAAGATTCTTCACAGAACAAGCAAGGCGAACGCTGCGGCCGGCAGGTACAGTTACGTTCTGAATCACATCGGTAAATTCCGGTTCTTCAACAACTGAAACAAAATAAAAATCAACGCTTAAATTATAATACGATATGAGGAATATGAAGCCACTCAAAAATATTAAATTTTGATAAATTATTCCTTTTTGCCTCCCCTAAGGCTTATCAAACCGGTAAGACATCGCAGTTATAGGGACATTTTTGTGTCAGAAGATACGATTTGTAATTTTCAAATTATCAAAGCAGAACGCTTTTAAACAAATTGAGTGGGCGATAAGGAATAATGTCGTCGTTTATCAAGCTGTGAGATAGATGGCTGCTGTTCTACTCTACCCATTTTAAACGCGTTTGTCTTCGACTTGCCAAATTGGCTCTCTTTGTTATTTTTGCAAATTCGCACGTTAACGTCTACAGTAATGAGTTTATGGTTGGGTGGTCAAAATTAAGAACCGTTGTATGCAATATACAGGTGCTAACAGAGCGTCAATTGTATACTGGATAAATATTTGTCATCTTACAGCGGATGCTTGAAGGAGTCGCGTCGACTCGACGATATATAATTGGCCGGGCACAAATTTCCCACACGAATATGTTACCGCAATATTGATATAAAAATGGAGCTCTATCGCGATTATTCTCACTTTTAAACTTTTTTTTTCTTTAGGTGTAAGGTAATTCGTACTGGGATATATATCGTATGGGAATAGAAGGCACACACATATGCAAGTATAAGCATTTTGGTGTCAATAAAACTTCAATATAACATACGCATCCTATTACAAAAAGTTATAATGATAAATCAGCATCATTTGGTTGAAGCGTTATTGAACACGACCGGAGTAGTGTGCGAGACAGGATACCCGTCATTTTCACTATTCGTCAGACGTAGCGTCAGAGCAACGGCAGAAAGCTTCTATTTATTAGATTGCCTTACCTTTCTGATACATGTAATATAACACTACATAAAACCCTAGAACGTATAAAAGTTTATATATTATAGCTTCTATGATACTCTATTATTGATATAAAGTATACTAATATTTATAGCATAATAGAAATTTCGAAATGTAGAAATATATTGGGAGATCTGAAAATTCTTAAGCCTTATTATTAGGAATCATCTGAGTGCAAGCGTAGCACATAGATACCTGACTGAAGATGAAAGCTGCGGCATGTTTGCTCGCCTGATCGTATTAACTAAGCACGCTGCTTCATTTTCTACCCCGCTGCCCTGACTCAACTGATGTAAATCGCGCATTTCCAACCATAACGCACCCTATTAAGCATATATGCTTTCATCGAGGAATGGGTATATTGATTTAGTACGTGGGGTAGCAAGACGATCGTGACAGGCAACAATGTGAGTGTTCTATGTCATAATTGTATCAATATTTTCTTGATGAATTGCGAATATATATAATTCAATTAATAAATGTAAAATAAAAAGAAAATTAAATGTTGTTACATATGTAGATTTTAAAACAAATAGGACAGTCACTAAACGAGTCGAGAGTTCCATTGGGACTTTCTGCAAAAAAAATCCTTGCTTCACGTATCCCTATAGCAGAGTAGCCAGAGGGTATATACTCGTATATACAACAACTCATTAATAATGAATATAAATGTTTACATTAAAATTCCTGTACACAAGAGATAAAAGGTAAAACGGTCCTCTTAAACATTCGCAACAATGAGTCGTAAGTAAACGTACTTTAAGTTAATGAGGACGGTGAGACAAGAAGTTGTGTTTGTTTCAATAATAGCATATATTAAAATTAACCAGGGTAACGTTGGCAATAATCTTACACACCGCATGTCGGTGCGGCGTGCAAGGGTATTTAGGGGTTAATTAAGAAACCGCAGACAGGCACGAAGGGGAGGTAATCCCTTTGTCACCGAGGCCAAGACAGTACTCAGTCGATTGCTTGCGCACGTCGGGCACGTATCTGTCATTATTATAATTGTGATATTAAGTTATTTTATACTTGCTATATAAGATTATTAGCATACGTGAATATAGAGAGACGTAGTTATATTGTTTTATTTACTTGGATCAGTTAGTTAATGTTCAGAGAAAAAAAACAGCTTCACGCTGTATCCCACTTCACGCAATGGCTCCAGAATTCGTATGGAGGCATTGCGTGATGGGTGGCGAAACTCAACGACGTTAGTATTTTGCGTCGACACCAGAGCGAAGAAATGAAAATATAAATTTAAATAAATATTTAATTCAGTCGATTAGTTAGGGATCGAACTCACAACCATTCCCGTTTACGGTCACATTTTATGCCCGTGTTCCAAGACTGGCCTCAAAGAAGAGAACAAAAAATATTGATTACCATTAAATTAAATTATACCATTACAAAACTAATAAGTTACGAATTTAAAACGTCAGAGCACTAACACGTACATAATCTCATATTAAAGCTGGACCCTTATGCAAATCAAAGGCGGTCATTCGGAAGTCATCAAGAGAGTACGGCACAAACCGGCCGCAAATTGACAGCCTCCCAGCCGCTAAATTGATTGTGGACACTCCACCTCGTTATAATTTCTATGACACGCCGATGATAAATAATGGATCTTTTTAAATATATTAAGGATCCCAAATTTTATATGTTTACCAGATTACGTACCGGTGAAGTAAGCAAGCGAGATATGTAATAATACATTTTAGAATAGATTATTAAAAGATATTTGACATAAACCGTAAATTGAAAATAATGAGTAAAGAAATTAGTGTAATATCTAAAAGATTTCATTACTTTAACCAATTTTATTTTTATTTTGGCTGTACGAAAATCTCCATATATGGACATACATACCTAATCAATTAGGATCATGGATTTTATTACTCAACACACTCCATTCCAGTTTTCGTTTAGAAAAACGACGATGGGAGAAATCCAAATGTATATTACTACAGTAATATAAAGTGTATTGTAGCATTTGCATCAATTGATTTGTGTATTTATCTTTGTGAACTCTGTTTCTTAGTCCTTTAGTCTTTTGATATTTATATCAAACCATATCTTTATGGCTTTCATAGGTTTTATAAAAAAACACTTAATTAGTTTAAATCTATTTAATATTATTTTAATCGTTACACAATTGTATACATATATAATACGACCATTTGAGAATAATTTAGAATGTTTTACCTTTAAAAATGGTATCTATTATTACTTCGTTTTGGCACAGCGGCACGAGGTGTGATCGTGAACACGCAATGCCTCCAGAATTCGGCAGAAAGTGGGGAACGGAGTGTCCTAACACTAGGTTCCCTCTGCTTACCCTGCTGTGTGCGGGATACAGCGTGAAGCTGATTTATTTATTATTACTTTACATCGTAATAATGCCTTCACTATCTTATTATAAAGTTTGTAAATCATATGTTTCAAAATAAACCAAATATTTAACCTTATTCGTCCCTTGTCGCAGATGTTGCTTGTAATATTCTCTCCTATGCGATCAAATTCTTTTAAGAGATCCGCAGATAAAGAACATGGCGCGGGCTGTTTGGTTGGTCTCGGACTTTCACTTATTTGTATGCCTTACCCTTCGCGGGGACGAGACGTGACTATTCGAGATACATAAACCTTGAGTGAATACAGAAAATAGAAATAAAGTAACATATTATCCCTTACTGGATGGATTGAGATCGAAATAACTATTTGTTTTTATTATGACCCCTAAAAAGTGTTTACAATGAATTTGTGAAGTTAAATTAGAATTATAATATATTACGTGAATATGTAAGCTAGTTTAGCGAAAAAAATTATAAGATATAAAGTAAAATAATACATAGTATTTCATATATTAGTTTTTAGTATAAATATCTAGTATAGTTACATTTTAAACATTCTTAAAATGAATGAGGAAATCGTGGAGCATGGGCATGGGCGTCTGACTGTAACGCAACGCGAGGGTTTGATTACCACTCGGGAAATAATAAATAAATATTATTAATATCTTGATATCTTTGCTTCGGTACCAAAGTCAAAGCGCAGCGTTGAGTTCCGCAGTCCGCTACTCAACACGGAGTGCCTCGATAATTAAGCGGAAAATTAAATGAGGAAAGAAGTAGTATTAGTATTTTGAGTCTTAGCACTAACTTTCTTCTGCTTACCCTGATATACCTATACAGGACAGTGTGAAGCTGAAAAAAAATTGCGGAAGCAATTGATATTTTAGAAATTATAAGAAAATCGCGTAGGTACCTACATGAGTTTAAAACATGCGTAACATGATAGAATATACTACCTTATATACACAAAGTTACTGTCATGGATAGTTAGGCAAGAGTGCGGAAGCAGATGTTGACAGCCATAGACGCCCCTATCGTCCTCCTGTCAGTCTTTTAAGGAACGCCCGTTCGATATCCGGTTTCGATTCAAAAGAAACGTAACATTGTGTAGTTAGGCTTTTTAATAAAAAATATGATTTTATAGGTTTGGAATTTTTTTTTTACCTAATATTATTATATACAATTTGGAAACTTCCAAATTGTTATTCAAATATATAAAACAAAATTTGCACATTGTCCTGCTCGACCGTTGCCTAAATAATGCTTATAGTGTATGTAATTACCGTGACGCAACAGCGCCATAAAATTAAATACTTAATTAAATACTTATTACAAGTACTACGTCATAAATATATATTTTGAGGAAGTCGTGGCCCAGAGGCGTAGAAATAGTGTGACTGTAACGCGACGGTTGTGGGTTCGATCCCCACTTGAGAAAAAAATATATTATTTATTAATATTTTCATTTCTTCGCACTGGCATCAAGACAAAACCCGGCGTTGAGTTTCAGCACTCTGCCTACCATACTGAGTGCGGGATACAAGCGTAAAGCTGAATATTATCAATATTATTGAAAACCCTTGGGAGTACCTATTCTTCGCATTACC
The DNA here is from genome assembly GCA_917862395.2 of Heliconius sara. NCBI lineage: Eukaryota > Metazoa > Arthropoda > Insecta > Lepidoptera > Nymphalidae > Heliconius > Heliconius sara. The sequence goes on along the minus strand of OU860789.1, from coordinate 15,479,856 downwards.
ATCTCAATTAAACGATTGCAATACAGTTTCTTAAGTCTGATCGCAAATTGAACAAGTGCTTGGAAGCTTACGGGCGTAAGGCGTAAGGCGTAAGTCGAGTGATCTAATTAAAGCACCTACCGCGGTGCGCCGCAGCACCCCAGTCGGGGCCTATTATCACGCCTCCTCCTCCTATTAGCATTGTCTCCTCGAGCGCGATACTTATCTTTATTTAAATTCACTTCTTGGTAATTGGGTTGACGAGTCGACAACGTGATTTGCATTGATGAGAATTGGCCAGTGTATCCGTATCCCCTAACTTTGGGGACCCTTATAATTTGTTTTATTGCTTTCATAAAACTGAAATCATTTACCTACAACACACTTGGAATTAACGCTGATAACGACGAAATATTAAATTGTTATTGTTAATAATACATTGAGTATTAATAAAAAAAAATCACTACATAGCTCTCGAATTCACTCGCTCTATAAAAAAATATCTGTGTGCTACAATTACGTTGTACATTTCACACAATATTTTGTGTCGCTTTATTCAGTGCCATATATAGAAATGTGAAAATTTATGCAACGTAAAAATATAACGGGTTAATAATGTACCTACGAGCGCTGCCATTATGGCTGTAGTTCGCGCGTTCGATACACGGTACACACGAACCGAGATGTTGTAGCGCATTTGATAGCAACCACGTACGAGTGCAGTCAAAGAGGATGCGCTTGGTTATTTTTCATTAGGGCACACGCGATAAAATCACACAGAGTCGTTGCCTCATTAAAATCTTCTGGTGCGCGCATCTGTAAGCCTTTTGTGAAGGCAGTAACGCGGTGCTCTCGACGCCTTTCACGTGTCATTTGGGGCACAATGCCGCCTTACAATTTTTGCTATGACATGACGGCATATTTTTTTTTTATCAATCTATCGATGTTACCCATATTTTATTTGTGTTATTATGTAGTAATTTTCAGAAAAGATAATAATGTTCGTATTTTTGTTATGTAAGTAGTTTTTGTGATTGTAAACGCGACGGGTTGTGGATTCGATTGCCAAATAGTTAATATTTTCATTTCTTCGATCTGGTGTCGAGACAACAGTGTAGCATTCAGTTCCGTCACTCAACACTCAATGCATCCAGAATTCTGCAGAAAGTTGGGAGTGGCCTAGACTCTCTGTGCCTACCCTGGGACATGCGAGATACAACGTGATGCTGATAAAAAATTTCTAAAAGGTTTCAGTAATAAAATGTTCCTGTATAAGTTTTATTATCGTAAGTAGATTTACAAAACGATTTGAATGTTTTTATCAATTATTTATATAATTTAACTAATATAAATATATATTTACTTTAATAATAATAAACACCGTGGACACAACTAATCATTTAAACATTAAATTTTATTAAACTCTATGATTTAGGTGGAAAAATGAGAAGATTTTACGTTCAAATTTAGGTACACGGTTGCCCAATATTTAACGTAGCTCACTTTGCATATTCACAAGGCGGTCGGGCGGGTTACCACTAACCTACCGACTTGGAATGGTAATGTCCCCCATTAGATGTGCACCGTGCTGGGCGCCCAACAAGAGTCGAACGGTTACTTACTGCTTTTTAATTTAGTGTATAATCAATTGTTAATAAAAAATACTTAGTGATAGGAATAATGTTTTAAGAAATATTAAATTAAATATTTAAATATGTATTTGTTTATAATTAGCTCGATCTGTCCTGCCACCTGAACCTTAAAAATAATCTACAGTGCTTAAATAAAACGTACATCAATTATAATCCAATATTCAGTATAGGTAAGATAAGGTGTGTGAAAAAAATTGGCATAATAAATGTATAGGGTTTCTAAACAATAGAGACGAGTTATAGTACAATTAGAATTTATAAAAGTATTGAAATTGTAAAATATTTTAAAAACATATTATATTAAAAAAAACACAACAGACACACCAAGGCGCCTGGCGAAGAGAAATGCGCTTATTGAAGTTTTTGATGCCGCATTTTCGAACATTTGGTGGGGCGCTTTTGGTTTTGTTTGTGGATTTCTTCACTTTACACTTTTTGTTTCACAAGCTCCCACAAAATAGGCAACATTCACAAGTAAGACCACATAATATGCCAGGACATTCCCAGTTTACACGAAAAATATATTTTGAGGTAACTTATCATTAAGCAGAGTAATCGTTTACGGTATTTGTGACTTATTACATCATCTTATTAAAACCAAAATCGATATTTTTACACGAAAACCAATCAGAAAGGCTGTTTCTGTAATGGTTGCCGTTCTTGGCAGTTATTATCACTTGGATAAGATGCTCGGTTGTCATTTTTTTTTGTTGCCCCATGAAAAAATAAATATCAAACAACAATGCATGCCAAATAACAGCGACGAAACACCGATCGGGCTAGTAATGGCCAGATTATCCGATAGCAAACATGAAAAAAACACGGCAGGCAACCGTCACAGGATAAAATAGCACTATATTTAAATTCCTGGACAACCTATGTAATAAAACCCAAACAAAACGGTACAGTCGCTATAAAGTAGAAATTGTACGAGTATGCAATAGATGCAGGTCACGAGCGCGACACTAGCGGGACACAAGTGGAATACAGTTTGACACTGCATTGATATCTCTGATTTCTGGTTATCGGTGTTATAAAAATGAGGAATCTCTAAGGCTAATTGTACACTGTATTTGTACCGTTTTTTTTGTGTATATTACTTCGCTGTGTCAGCGCCCACAATCAACCTACGTACGAATGTATGCTATACGAGTACCTGGACGCCACGCCACCCTCGTAGCACAATCATTACGACTCAGATACAAATATTGACTGCGGCGCTGCTGCTGCTACATAATTACTGGGAGGGTAAGTTTGTTGGCAGAAAACCACTTAAATTGACACTCAAGCAAATTGTTATTGCTGCATTATTTTTTAATCCGATTTTTTATCTATGGAATTTAAAATAAATATTACTGTAAAACTTTATACGTCTGTAAAGAATAAGTGATAAAATACTAAATAGTCTTTATCATAACATAGTGTACTCGATAGATTAACAACAATGACACCTACGCGCAAAAAAAGAAATAAAAATGGAAGAAAAAAAGTTATATTAAGATATTACTGCCTAAAGCAAATTGAATACTAAGTAGCTACTAACATAATTATATTATTATATGTACATTATTTTAAATAACCCAAGTTTGTGTAGTGACGAATAATTCAACTTATAGCTATAGAGTAGCCACTCACATTATTTCGAATAACATAGCAAGGTGCCTTTCGCACTGCAACCAGCATTAATAAAATATACAAACCGAAAATGTGTAAAACGCTTTGTCATTCAAATTATTAAATATCTCACATACACAAGAACAACCGTTGGCAGTATTCATATACAAATATATAAAGGAAGGAAAATCATGCAACCACAACGCTGACGAAGCGATTTCGCTCCATGAAAGAAATCTGTTGTATTAGATACCTTTGATAAGTGACTGTACTACAAACGTATGTATGTATGTATATGTAGATCGATGCTTAGTGAGTGCAGTTACGTATTACGTATACGTCTGTCGTCAGAAACGGATCGTTATCTGTTTCCACTAAAGGAAACTGGCTTTTCCACGAAAGAACCACCCGACATTCTACCTCCCTCCTTCCCCCCGCTGCGACTTCTCCTTTTTGCGTTATTTCATTTTTCTTTGCCGACGTGCACCTGCTAGTTAGCTGCCGCGGGCTCTCATTGCTCGTGCAATGTTAACTGGACGTTCATTCATAAATAAGATATAAAATGGTAACTCGCAATTTATTTGCCTTTTAATAAAAAAATACAGTCATTCCGTTATGAATCTAACTTAAGTTTTTAACAAATTGAATTATTTTTTTCTGCTCCAAGTTGTATCTCACAGAGCAGAGTAGGCAGGGAAAACTTAGTGTTAAGACACTCTGTTCTCTATTTTTAGCCGAATTCTAAAGGCATTGCGTGTTGAGTGGCGGAACTCAATGCCGCGCTTTGCCTCGACACCAGAGCGACATTTATCTCATTTTGTTTAAATTATACTAACATTTAAAAATTTAACCAACACAGTTCATACCCTATGAACTAATTGATTTAATCATTTATAACAGTTATTTTCTTTCAATATATTTTATGAATTTTGTATAGTATAAAAAATTAAAACCCTTTAGTCGTAGTTTACATGACTAATTCACTTTATGGGCAATAATAATTCACGAAATATAAAAGTCTATTGTACGCTGGTGACACTGTTGTATCGCAAAAAAATAAAGCGGGTGTAGCGTCACGCGTGCGAAATAAAATAACAACGACAACATGGTGCGGATGGGGCATGATACATATTTGAATACATTACTGAACACGCTGATAATACTACCGACATGCCATAGGTATTCATAACGCTACTCGCGCCGCACCGCGCCGGAATATACGAGCTGATATTCCCTGTCATCTCTAACTATCGATCAACAAGTTTTTATTTATATTATATTTGTGTACGCGCTTTGCCTCGACAGTAGAGCAAAGAAATGAAAACATTAAAATATATCATTTCCGCGAGTGGGGGTCGAAGCCACAACCTATCGCGGTTACAGTCACACGCTTGTACCAACAAATGTTATTAGATAATAATTATTATTATGAGAACACAGTCCTAGTAAATATAACATGGATATTATTATTTAAGTGACCAGCAGTTAACAAAATAAGTAAAGAAATTGTTTTATTTTATTTTAAAGAACCTTATAATATACCTTAGGAGATTCTATAAATATATGTATACCTATAGAATGTATTGTATTATTATAATAATGAATTTATCATGTAAAATATATTCAGTGGGTGGCGAGCTGGATCGAAGCATTCTCTGATTTCTTGTAAACACGTACATTGTGTCCCAGACGTGTTGGCAGCGTTTATTTCTTTAATATAAGAAAAAGCTACGCATGAAATGTTTGTTACATTTCTAAATGAACGAGCACAGTATATGCTAGGTAGGTAGGTAGGTAGGTAGGTGGGTAGGTAGGTACTTTTATGCTTAATCTTGAAAAAAATTATAATAAATTTAAAAAAAACAGTACATTCTGCCACTTAACACGCAATGCCTCCAGAATTCCGCAGAAGCTGATTTATTTTATTTTTATTTATAAATTACAAAATTAACTATTACAGGTATAATTATTAAGCAAACCAGTTAGAACAGGATTTTCAATATACGTCTGTATAAGTCCTGATTTAAATCAGTAATTTTATAATATTAAAAATGGTGTTATAGCCAAATCGAATATCATAACCCTGTACTACCAGTGTTATACTGTCACTACTTAATTCGTAGTAGGTATTTGAAAGATACATTCTATAAGTAGCACAAGATTTAGTTTGTCATCCAAACGCTTTTTCATTTTGCATTTTCAATACGTCTCGGGAAAATATTTATGTATAACAAAGTATATGGATAATATTTTTATTTATTAGGCTAGGAAGAAGAGAGGAAGAGTACACGGATTTCATATATCCGATCAAAGAAAATTTTACGTTGAGTTCTTCTTGGCTATTCCGCAAAATTTTATGAGAATTTCTATATAAACGACAAATATTTTTTTATATACCTATATTTTTGTAGCTTTGTTAGGATTAATGTTGAGTATTTTTCAAAAATATAAATAAATTAAATTCTTACTTATAAATCATGCTACACATTATACCCTACCAAAATATTGATAAGAAGAGCTTGAAACTACAGAGATTAGACGGGACTTGTCACCTTACGAGGGAGCCCTCTTAGAGAAGTGCCTCTCGAGACAAGCCTCTCCTTCCCGGAACGACGTTTGTGAGCAAACATAATTCTCCCAAAATATGTAGAACAGCGTCTTCAAATTAACTTTAATAGATAAACACACAAAGCCCTACGCCGCAAAACCATAATATATGATAAAACACGGTACTACCTGACTAAAAAGCGACTATATTACATCACAAGTTGTCATATAATGAACTCAGTTGCCGACGGTACAGGCATACGTATTTTAATATTACATTCCTTGTGAGCATCTTATACGTATGCAAATTAAGCGGTGTGTTCAAGGCGGAACCCAAAAACGGAATTCGTAAAATCCTTTGGACAAATCCGTATTACAGCGTTAACATTAGAATACTCGAGATCGTTTCAATGCCAAATTATCTTTAACAAAATGTTTTATTTATAAAACATAGTATAGTAGTAAGAAATTGCTAATATGTTTTATTGTATTAAATTAAGAACTATTTTTTTATTATACTACAGGAATCTGATTTTTCTGATAAATAACAAAAACTTTTCTAAGCTGTTTAGGACTGGCAAGATTCTTTTTTTTCTAATAAATGCCAAATATAAAGATTCAAAGCAAGCGAATAATTAGAAATGTTCCGGCGCAGCGTCCGCGAGTGATTGATGTAGTGGAAGTCGGTTACCGCTTACCGCCTCGCCCTCTATTGCCAAAGCGACAACTTGGAGACATTAAGAATATTTAAATTGTAAATTGCACTCGAGCACTGAATACCCATTTTCTAAAACTTCAACTTCCGAAATTGCTACATTTTATTTCAAAACATTATTTAAATACGTTCGGTAAATTCCAAGATTCACATGTAAATTAACATTTAATTACTTAAATAGGACTATATTTAAGTTAATATTACGTAAAATATTGTAAAAAAATTTCTTGTGCTAATGACATCGATGTATAAATAAAATATTATTATAATATTTTTTTTGCAACGTTATATTATTTTTTCTAGTACATTTACTCGAGACTAGAGACTGGAAGACATGAATAAATCACACACAAAGACAACAAGTTTGCAACAATAAGAGTCACAGATACCGACCGTAACGTGAATATAACAAACTAAAGAACCGGCCTGATTGAATCATCCGGCTGTTCTTTGTCATAAATCCGACAACGACCGGCCGTCCAACAATGCGTCCTGAAATTGTTCCATTTCTCATTTTGTTACTCTCCCCTTTAATCTCGCATCCGTAGAAAAGTGGATCAACGTTGCAAAAGGGCATTGCAGTGTAGACTCGTTCTGATTAATGTATTGTGTAAGTAGGTAGCCGCAGTATTGACTGCGTTTACCCCACTTAATAACCTACTTAAATATTATTTTTATATATATATGTTATTGGAGAATAGATTTAAGAGAACAAACAAAGGTAAGGATCGAATGACATTTCAAATTACATATTTCCTTACACCAAACATGATACTGGAAAATCTCCTGAAGTTTCGACTGTAAAAAAATTAAATGTTATGATTAATCAATTAAAATGTAAACAAAAGGTGCTAAATATTCGAAAAAATCTGATAACGTCCATAAATCAAACCGAATTACGCTTCCTTAAAAATCCTACGAATACCTACCAACATAATCTTATAATTCCTGCAAGTCAAAAGTCGAAACGAACCATGATTTGAAACGCTAACCAACTGATCCCCGGATAGAAGAAAACAGAATGTCTTATGAGCGGGATAATGTTAAATTTATTACAGTGTTAAAATGTTTACGGATATCGCGCGGCGCAACACTGCGAGGACGGCTCCACTCACCCTTGTAAACACGTTTTATTGGCTTTATAATATGTTTTACGGGTGACGTTTAACAAACGATCCCAGAACAGCGTCGAATTATTTTTACGGCACGTACTCGCGCCACGCCAACAGTGGGCTATTTGGTACACGAGGGATTTCGTAATTACACCTCTTATATAAACAGTTTCATTCTTTGATGTTCAGCGAAAAGCGAAATATATTATTTACTACATTTAATTTTAGATAAATTTCAAAGTAAAAAGTTGTGAAAAATTCGAAATTAAATATTGAAATGTTGTGTTTTAATTATATTTTCCTACAAAAAAATTGCAAAGCTAAGCTAATTTCGAAAATCAGTGAGTAAAATATGTGTTGTGCTTGCTCTGGAATGCAGCGTAACGAACAATTGTTCGCTCTAATACCAGTCAACCACTTGATGAAGGTCCAGTCCGCACCCTCCAGGCGCCTATTTCCTGTCAGCATTACCACATAAATAGTTAGTAAATAGTGATATGTCCTGTTATAGACAATATAACACATTAATAGTTGTTTTCAATTATACATTTTTGAATTGCCAAAAAAATATTGATATATATATCATATACATGTGTATATCGTAATAAAAAAAATAATGACGATGTAGAAGAGTATATCTTATACTTAATTAGAAAACGTATAAAAATTTGAACGTAGCGGGACTCGAACCCGCGCCTCCTGGAAACCGACCAGGCGCTCTGACCACTGAACCATACGTTCTCGCCAAGCTACGTCGAAATTCTTATACGCTTGTTACAACTTATGTTGTTAGCATCTCTGTAGGGAGATTTTTACAAATTTCCGCTACCCAAAGATAATTACTAGGAATTATCGTTTGGCAAGAGAGAATACTATTTTTTAAATATTTTTAAACATTTTTAAAGTGTTAATCCACACTTAGGAAAGATAAATACTTAGAAAACGTATAAAAATTTGAACGTAGCGGGACTCGAACCCGCGCCTCCTGGAAACCGACCTGGTCGGTCCGGTTTCTAATTAAGTATTTATCTTTCCTAAGTGTGGATTAACACTTTAAAAATGTTTAAAAAAAGAGTATATCTTATGTTTCTTCATAATCATGCATAGGTGCATATACCTGTTTAAACATAAAAAATATAAGTAGGAATTGACTGTCACCACGTTTATTAAAAGTAGGAGCTGTTTATATAAATGCAAAACAGATCGGCAGCTTGTCAGTTCGGCTCAATGCAGATTCTGTCGATCGAATATGGATTTAGAATTTTCCCCATTTCGTACGCTCCGGGACTCACCCTCGTATTCTATAGACGCGGTTGGACAGCCGAAAAATAATCTTTACGGGAGGTAATTTGGAAGTAGGAATTTATATTACATTTTTAGAAAATTTTAAGTCAATGTTATAAAGTAATTTTTAATATTAAGGCGAATAAAAGGTAAAGATCTGTCATAAATTAAATCTTTTAACAAACATGGTGAGTAATAAACATAGCATAGTTAATAATGATAATATTTATGTGTTATTAATAAACTTAAATCGAATAAATGTGGATCTAATAATGTATTATCAATTCTTGAAAAACATATTAAGATAAAAACTAAGCATGTCTATGATTTTTAGTATAAATAAGATTTTACAGAACCACGTAGTTTCCGAGAAAATAAGATTAAAGCGCCATAAACTCGCAAATGCCAAGAGTAAATCTGCGGTAGTTTCTCAGGATTTACTAAAACTCGTAGACTCGACTCGAAATGGCGTAAAACGTAAAAGGTAATCCAGTGCGTCTTAGCCCGATCTTCGGATATTTGAATTTGTGTTCGATGTTAAAATATTTCCCTTCAATCCCCCATAGGAGGATAGGAGGCCCTACCTCCGCCTCCGTCCCGGCTCCCGAGCTGCGGCTGGATCTAATCGGAGGGATATTAAAACTTTCCGCCCGCACTACATCTTTTGTGCTAACTGGAGACCACGACCCTACGACCCCTGCTTCATTTGTTTGTATCTTTATACATTTATAAACATTTTGTATAGAGTTGTGATGAGATATTTAAGGTATACTTATTCATAGAGACTATAATTTTATTATTATGTATATAACTTTATGTATATAACTATAACTTTATTAAGTTAGAAATTATTTTATAAATAAATAAATATATTAAAAATATAAAACAAAAAACTCGTCTGCATTAAAGTAATAGCATCAAAGGATTAACAGTCGAAATTCATATAAATGTTACAGGGCTCCTTGTGAACTTCTCATTTACACACTTTTTTGTTTTGATTTATTAGCTTCGATTTAGGAATATAAGACGAAAAATTTCACAATCTTATTCCCTTGAGGAGAGATAATATAGAAGGGATTTGAACCCGCTTTCCCCGTCAACTAACAATACGCTATATTAGTACGGCATAATACAGACATTCTAACGAAATAATAAAATATACTTGGTATAAGTATCAAAACTAGTAAGAGTGCTTGTTAAACCAACTTTAAATTATTATATATCCTAAACTGTTACTGTTGCTGTTGTAAAAATGAAGCAATCATTTCGGTATATCTAACCTTTATTGTATGCCATATACTTGTATATACTTAATTCAGCATTTTTTTTCTTCATTTTGACAATATGGCGTCTGATCTGTGGTGGCTGATGTGTATGTTTTATTGTTCAATTCGACTGGCCTTCCTCGATAAATATTACAACCCAAAAATATTTTTCAATTTGGACCAGTAGTTCCTAAGATTAGCTCGTTTAACCAAACAAACTCTTGATCTTTATAATATTATAGTATAAATAATAAAGTATTAGCATAGATTAAAATATAGATACGTACATACATATTATATAAAACTAATTTGTATTTGAAGAAACACAACAAATATAAAAGTTCCAAGCCTAATTTAGCATAATACAATAAATTAAACGATATGTACGTATAATTTTTTACAAAAAAAATTAAGATACGAAACGTTTTAATCCAAATAAAAGAAACATTAAATACAATGTTAATGGCCGTAACAATAATTAAGAGGTGTTCGTTTTGAAACCGCATTGTACTGGCGAGATTTAATTAGTGAAACGACAATTCCGGGGCGACGCCGGGATCTCAACATCTTTCCTCTTAACTGTAAAGGTACCCACAGATGGGAAATATTGAATATATTTTTTTAAAGATTATTTTGTTACTTTTATTCTATAAATTGATTTTACGGTTAACGATATCGTAACTACGTAATTTAAATACGACTGTATTAACTGTATTAGTATTGTTATTAACTCAAAAAAAACCAAAATAATATTAGTTAAACAAATAACACAAATACCCCAAGTTTGGATATACTACAATAAAATATAAGAAATAAAAATAAACGATATTCACCTTTCGTATTTACGTTGCGCTCTGTACGTGTACACGCTCGCGTAAAGGGTGTCTGGTATTATAGCAAATGTGGGATGAATCTAAAACCAAAAGAATTTAATTACAAAAGCATTACAGGCGTAAACGGACATTGCTATGGATTATATTATTTAGTTTTCTTTCAAAAGATATATTAGTGATGTAGTATACATGTAAGTAAATAAATGGATTATGTAGCTTTCTTTTTATATATGTGTATATGTACCAGTAACAAAGTATTTGAATAAAGAAGTTTTCTATAGTAGGTATATTACTGTACTATATTACTTTTTTTTGGTTTTTAATAATATTTTTTGTGTATACTTTAAAAACCTTATTATATTTTTTTTTCTTTCAGCTTCACGCTTTATCCTAATCTAGTGTTAAGACACTCCGTTCCCTACTTTCCACTGAATTCTGGAAGCATTGCGTGTTGAGTGGCGGAACTTGATCTCCGCGCTTTTGCCTCGACACCAGAGCGAAGAAATGAAAAGAAGAAATGATATAAAAATAAATGTAAATAAATATTTCAACTCCTCGAGTGGGGATCGAACCCACCAGTCGATTTTACAGTCAGACTTTGTGCCCCTTGTGCCACTACTGGCCTAAAACTCCTTATGTTTAATTTTATATAAAAAAAAACACTAAAGTCAATATACAAAAGAATATTACGCAGCGATGAACAATGTGTCTTACTGTATATGCTTCACAAAAAGACTCCGATAATACGACACGTCTGGGACTACTGGTAAATCGGATTTCCCTATCTTCCCATATTTGTATTCGAAGCCCGATCCATCTAATATTTCCTTCTAACTTTGCCGCCGCTATCTACGTTCTTTCCTGACACTGAATCTAATCGGAATAGATATTAAAACTTGCTACAACAGCCTCCTTTTTCCCGAATAAGGCACAAGTAATTTGGCAACAAACATTTTTTGATGTCAGGGGAATTGTTGTAAAATTGTTTGACAAATAAAATATTTGTTAATGGCCGTAACAATAATTTATAAATGTTTATATTATTTAAAATTAATCAGCTTCACGCTGTATCCCGCACACAGCAGGGCAGATGGAACCTAGTGTTAAGACACTCCATTTCCCACTTCCCGTCGAGATCTGAAGACATTGCGTGCTGAGTAGCGGAACTCAGCGCCGCGGTTTGCCTCGAAACCAGAGCAAAGAAATAAAAATATAAATGTAAATAAATATTTCCTTTCCTCGAGTGGGGATCGAACCCACAACCAGTTGATTTTACAGTCACTTTGTACCCCTGCGCCACTAATGGCCTCAATATTTAGATATGATGGGATATGTACTCTGTATCATTGTGTACATGTATATATATAATCGACCAACCATTAGTTGAGTCAGAACTGATGGACACTGTGATGGTATGTTTTTTATTTTATCTTCACATATCTTAGAATTAGCCTATCGCTACGTAACTGTATTCTCCATTTTCCATCACACAAAGCAATGTCGCCTTTAATCTAATCCGCCCTAAAATCAATTATGGTATATTTGTATTAGAACCCACAACAACATGTTACTTCGATTCGGTACATAACTTAAGATTTTTATTACGAAAAATACTACGATTTTAAATTGAAAAACATTAATACTCTTAAGGAACGCTCAAAAGAATTAATTGAAACAATCTTCAAATAATTTCGCCAAATAAGCATTCCAAAACCACGCAAAATTAAATAGCTGGGAATTGCAAACTTAAATTAAATATATACATAGTATATTTTTACATTTTTCAATGGTTTTTTTACTAACAGTGCGCCAGGTACTTATAATAAAAAAGAGAAGTCTTTGATTCTGAGTCTATTCATGCAAAATAGCAAACCTTGTTACGAGATATGCTCTGAGACTATTCGTCTGAAGATATAAGAACAAAAGAATTCATCTTTTAGCTTTTCAACTTTATAAATTTAATTTATTTTAATAATTATAAATCTGTATGTCGTTGTTGTGTGCGTAAGTTGTATTATTTTTTAAATAAATAATTCTTATTTTAAAAGGAAATAATACAACTTTATATTATTTTATTACTTTGTTTGCATTTTTCCAGAGGCCAGTCGTGGCACAGTAACTGTAGGGTGTAACTATAAACGTGACAGATTGTAGGTTCGATTCCGACTCAAGGAAATTAAATGTTTAATATTTTATTATTTCTTCGACTTAGTGTCGAGGCAAAAGTTCGGCGGAAGTCGGAACGGAGTGTCTTACCATTTATCCCCTATGCCTATTCATATATATGCGGAGGACAGCGTGGAGCTGAAATAAAATATAATCAATAAGTATGCAAGCATAATGTATGGCCGTGACTTGGCTTGCGTAGTATAAGTAAATTAGATTGGCCATCGTTTTAAAAAGAGATTTATTTTGTGGTAACGTCGATTTTTATTCCAGTTGCCGTAGCAAGTAGCCGTTCTCCGCGAAATTCCAGCGAGCCTTTCTTTAACGGACTTGCTTTCAACCTGACCCTCTCCTTTTTGTAATCCCCTTGCCTTATCAAAAGAACTCTACAAAAATTAAAGGACTTCCTTCGTAAGCCCGGATTAGTTACTGTTACAAAACCAGAGTTAATATGTATTATAATTGAATATATATAAATAATATAATAATATTATTTTTACATTTTTAAAGTGCTATTCCACACTTAGGAAAGAAAAATACTTATTTATAAAACGTATTTAGTCTCCTGCCTAGCCTGCTGTTAAACGTATTCTTACAGCAGGCTAGGCAGAGGGAACCTAGCGTTAAGACACTCCGTTCCCCACTTTCTGCCGAATTCTGGAGGCATTGAGTGTTGAGTCACAGGACTCAACGCCGCGCATTGCCTCGACACCAGAGTGAAGAAATGAAAATATAAATTTAAGAAAATATTTCATCTCCTCGAGTGGAGATTGAACCCACGACCAGTCGGTTATATAGTCACACTTTGTGCCCCGGCGCCTCGACTAGCCTAAAATGTTGTTCTGCACTTAGGAAGGAATAAATGCAGAAAAAACAATGCATAAATCGCTTCTAATCTAATCCTTTTGAATGCGTGGTTCTGGTACCTTAATTTTTACTATACTCCAAGAAACCGTAGTTTGATATTTGATGCCAATTTCAGCTCTCCACAAGATAAATGCTCTGGATAGACGGACAACAAAGTGGGCCTTTTATAAGCCTTCCGTTTTTCTCTTTTGAGGACATTCACAGAACCCTAACCAGCAAATACATAAAATGAAGAATATATTTTTTTATCTTGTATAAAATTATTTGACTTTGACTTTTACACTGAACAAAAGCTAAAAGAAGAAATAAAAAAAAAAACAAATTCGCACCGACTCCAACAATAACAGATTTTAAATAGTAAAACATATAGATTCGTTATTTTTAGTATCGTATACGAGTAGGTAAGTATCAATAATTTAATTTATTAATTTAAAATTTTCTTAACTTTTCAAATAATCACAACATTATTTTCTATATTTTAGTTTTTGTTATAGTTTATGTATATATATAGATATAGTTTAGAAGTCAGTTTCATTTTATTTTGTTACTTTAACTACATTTACTTGATAGCTTTGGCTAACCAGCTAGCTAGTTAAAAGCTATAATCATAAGCTATAATCATCATAATCATTCAACAACATACTTCACGTTTAGCTTCTTAAGCATATACCTACCTACTAGGCTTACTATATTATATACTGCAGGTTTCGGTTTAAAAGTAATAAAAAAAAATGTTAAAATTATAGCAGTGACAATAAAAATAGCTGAAATGGCTTTCAACTTTACACACACATCAACTTAAATAACCTTTACTTGTTACAGTGTTCCAAAACCCGTAAAATATTTAACAAAAGATTCTCGACTGCGCTCATCTCCCGCGAGACGTTTCCAACTTCACTACTTAGCACCTAAGTAACCATTTTCGTTTAGATTCTATCGACAGAACGGGTGTCTACATTTAATAATAAGACGACTACTCATTCAAAAATTGTAAAAAGGTAAGTCTTTTGTTTATAATTTAAAAAATCATTAAAAAAATACCCTTGACGCCAGTCGCAATTATGTGACTGTAACCGCAGGGGCACAAGTATGTGACTGTAAACGCAACTGGTTGTGAGTTCGACCCCTACTCGAGGAAATTAAATATGATTTTAAATGTACAGTTTCATTTCTTCGCTCTGGTTTCGAGGCAAAGCACGGCGCTGAGTTCCGGCACTCAATCATCTATGCAATCCTCTAGAATTCGGCGGAAAATAGGGAACGGAGTGTTTTACAGGTCATTAGGTTCCCTCTGCCTACCTTGATGTGTGCAGGATAAAGCAAAAGGCTAAAAAAAAAATATAAAACCAAAATAAACACAACATTAAAGACTAATGTATTGTATATTTTTTTATATGTAAAAACACACGTGAGAACTGTCCAATTTCAGCTTCCACGAATTTGTTTCAATTTAAAGGTTGAGAGGCGGAAACGCTGTGCAGCCGAGCGACTCAATGGCCATAGCTGTTGCTTTGTGCGCTGCCACTGTTTGGTTGAGTGAACCGTTCCTGTCCTGTCTCATTTCACTACAAACACTTGTTTGAGAACTATACGTTATATTTTCGAAAAATATTTAATAAAATATAATGTAAACTATTTCACTCACAGTTCTATTCCCCTATGTCAACTTAAGCATTAAAATTTACCATTAAATCATTAAGATTTGTGATCGTAAAATTAAATTCTGCAATAAATCCACTATGATCAAGAATAAACTGTAAAGTGTAGTTATTGCGATGTTTCAACGATCAAGTTTGTCGCCGAGCACTCGCTCGACGTTCATCTGTCCTCGATTGTTGCGCTAAGAATAAATTGCTATCTGTAGATATCATTCTTGTTGTTAAACTTTTAGGACCATTTATATATTTATGATACAATACTACGTTACAAATCTCATAACTAACTATCTAAAATATAAACGTTACAATTAAAAATAATAGTGCATCGATTTTATATATATATTAAAGTTCAGAAATATATCAGTAATATATTTTGCCTTTATGGTGCAGTGTCAGGTTATAATTATTATTTACATCTCCATTGTGGCCCACGCACAAGATCCAACATCTTAGTCATCGTCCAAGTATGGAACGGAGTGTCTTAACACTGACTTCTGTCGGGTCAAATCAACTTAATATTTAAGATAAATGAATAAAAAGAAACGTACAATACAAATTGATTTATAGAATGTCTGATATCCTGGTCGCATAGAAACTTTACTTACAATATCTTATTCAGGAAACTTTCGATTAATAATAAAGCGGCAAAGTTTGTTTCGTTACTCCATGTATTGAATGTCGCGGAGTGCTCGTCTATTCACCGATCAGCACTGAACTTTTTAATTAGTTTAAACAACAATAATAGACAGCCATCTTGTTAAATCGAACTATCACTTCGAATTTGGATCTTTGATTTCATAAATGAAGGAGTTGTGTGTAAAATAATATTTATGAGTTACACTTTATTATAATAGATATAATATATAGTCTATAAATATATAATTATAATCTATAAATATATAATTATGGATATAACACTAGTAGCGACCAGCGACCAGCGCCCAGCGTCCAGTATTCAATGTATGGCCATCGGAAAGTCATCAGTTATGTAGGGCGTATCGTCGTGCGCCATGTGGCCGGCATCGGCACTCTTCTGCGTAATTTTTCCGCAGACTGTTCCACAATTTACCAAACAACGTTCGCGTCGCTTTGCTCACTCACGACTTTAATTTAAAACACCAAATGCTAACATTCATAACGAGGCGAAAAATTTGTACGCATAATATATTTGATTGTTGTTATAATTTCATTCTCTGCTATGAATAATGCAATAATACCCTCTCTGATTTTTTTGTGCGTCAAACCAACAAATTTAACAAAGCATTTTTTTATTAACAACAGAATATATTCTAATATAATATATAGTATATACATATATCTATAACATATAATAGTACCTATAGACCTAGGTAATATATTGGTAGTTATCGACTATTTGTATTTGGCTAAATTTGTTTTTGGCTTCGCCTGCAGTACTTTAGTTTCATCTAATCCATAGTAATTTTGTCGAATAACAATAATAACTTTTTTATTTGTGGGAAACGGAGGCTCTTAACACTAGGTTCCCTCTACCTACCTATCCTGCTGTGTGCGAGACACAGCTCTGAGAAGCTGACTTATTTATTTTATTTTATTTATTTGTAAACTGTTTAATAAAACTAACTGTATATGTTAAGAGAACCTTACTAAAATACAATCTAATGTATATAAAAAACTACTTCTGGTATTGGTTTCTGGTATTAGCGTGAACAAACGCACAGACAAATAAACTAAAATATAAAGAATCACTGTGGTTCTATTACGTTATAAAATGATGACATTTCTACTGATATATGTTCCATACACAGACTCCGAAACGTTATGATTTTATTATAAGCATATGACGTCATACACCGTCAATCCTGCATATGAATAAAACCGCAGAAACTAATAGCAATAAAAGAGAGTGAGAGTTGAAGCACTCTGATACGTACAAAGTTTAATGCAAATCGAACGAATATTGATGCTCGTAGTATTCTATAAATATTTTGCAGATACAAAATAAAATGCACTTTATTTAAAATAAATCGTACAGTATTCATTTATTTGACGTTTTTAAAATAAGCTTTACATATAAAACCCGCACTCAAGTCATTATTATATAGCTACTATAAACATTTGTTATTGAAATGTTATACATATTATTTCTAATTAATATTGATTTAGTCTTTCCACATATGGCTACTGTTTTTTGCATTATATTTCGTGTTTCTATAATAAAAATATTTGTAGTACACGACAGCGGAGCCCTCGTAAAAAGTTATGCGCCGTTTAGTTACAGCCAAGGCATATTTAGTTTTGGGAGCCGGTGCATCATATTGCTTACTTAATAAAGTTAATAAGAAAGCAGATATTTAGATACTATATATTATATGTTGTTTGATATACATATATACATATATATATAAATGTATAGTTTTATTTTAGTAGTAGTTTTTATGAATCTATATTTTTTTTATGAAAAACCGGTTAAGTGCGAGTCGAACTCGTCCATCGAGGCGTCCGTAATTTCAGAATTGTAAGTCGTAGGTCAACGTGAAATACAACTTATAAAAGTTGCATAGTTAATTTTGCGAGCACATGCACTCACTTTGTATGAAATTAAGTTACTAATATTTTTACACAATTTAGAAAAAAAATATTAGTAACACATATAAGTTACTAATATTTTTTTTCTACGAAATATCTATAAATTTTCACATTTCGGATTTTTTTCGTTATTTGTACTGTAAGTTCTTAATTCGTGGCAAATTTCATAACTATAGATTCATGAGAAGTACCCTATAGGTTTTGATTATGCGACAAGCTTCATATAAAACGCAGCAAAACGCGTTGCTGCGTTGACTTAACACTCTAAAAATAGGTAAAGGAAATAATAAGTGCCATATCGATATACGTACATACGTACATATCTATCTAAATAATTTATATTATTACCATATAATTAATGTTAATAAATTAATCTCACGTTCGGAAGACAAATTAGACGCAGCCTGCTCGACTAACGACGGACTATTTGGATTAAATGGAGGGTTGATGTTTATGATTTACGGAGGTTTGTATAATTGTGGCGCCTGGCGGCCGCAACTGTCGTTCCGTACGACGCGGCGCTACTTGTTCTAACACCTCTACACTTTGTTCGGAACACATACTTCCAAAGACAATCCAAGACTTTCTTATGGCTGTTAAAATCAATATATTTGAAATAATAAATCGATATATTATAACTTTAATTATAAATAATTCTGCTGCCCTATAGAGCAACTCAGTAGTCCAGTTGTAACTAGCCATTAATTTTATAATCATTTTTGATTTAGGCATTGCTTTCATATAAAAATATAAATAACAAATTATAAAAATGTGTCAAAACGTTTTATACCTTATATTCCTTATCTGCTAAGACAATTTTCACTTGATCTTATAAAATTTTAGTCCAAAAGCTCATACAATTAAAAAAATACCACAGTACTGTATAATTTAATTTCACCAAAACCTGTACAGGTGATTATACAACAACGCATACATACACACATGCTTAAAAGCGTTTTACTTAATGAACAATTAATTTTCGCTTAGCTCTCCATTACAGAAAAGTTATTCTAAACGTTCCCCTTCCCATAGTGTAGTCGAGCATGGTGAAAATAGACGACGATAGCGGTAATAAAACATGATAATCAAGTTCAAAACGTGGAAACAACGCGACGTAGCCGGCATGTTGACTATTCATTATAACATCTCGCCATAAGACAAACAATCCTCTGTTATGTTATTAGATTCCCTCTATAGTGGAGGTATTCTGCTGTCTGTACTTATGTAGGTTACCTATATATGCGTGTTACTGTGTATGTACACGACTAAATCAGTTTTATATTTTTGGTTTTTCCTTTCACACGTTTTTTCTGTGGATGGTGATATAATTTGTTATATTTTGGAAATTTCCCCGTATTTCGAGACATTGATTGATATTACCAAAACCAAGAAGAGGATTAACAGGACTAACTCATAATTAGCACTTTTTAGGGTTTCGTACCTATTAAGGAAAAAAGGAACCCTTATATATGCTATGAGGCCAGTCGTGGCGCAGCGGCACAAAGTGTGACTTTAAAACCGACTGGTTGTGGGTCCGATCCCCACTCGAGGAGTTGAAATTTATACTTAAATTCATATTTTCATTTTTTCGCTCTGGTGTCGAGGCTAAACGCGGCGTTGAGATCTGCCGCTCATCACCCAATGCCTCCAGAATTCGGCAGAAAGTGGGGATCGGAGTGTCTTAACACTGGCCTACCCTGCTGTGTGCGGGATACAGCGTGAAGCTGATTATTATTACTATATAAGCTAAGATTGAATATCAGAAAAAGCTCACGACCTCCAATTTTTATACGGAACCCTCGGTAGGCAAGCCCGCGATTTTTAAAGGCTAGTTTTTGTCCCGGAATTCCCACAGAATCGGGATTTCCGCAGCAAATACCACGATTGTCATGCCTGCGTTAGGTACGTGCCGCCTACGTACATAGATATGAAATAGGTAATCATCATCATCATTAAATAAAATTCGAGCCGACTTAAATTACGATTTATTTAGGGCATAAGTCCATAGATATTTTTTTCATAAATACACTTAATTATATAGTTCAATCGGGTGAAGCCGCGAGAGGGCCGTGAGCTAGTCCAGGTATTATTTTGAACTAGCGGCCTTCCTCCTTCCTTCCTCTATAAGTATATCTCAGAATCTATAGTATGTAGTGAAAAATGTCCCAATTGTTTCACATCAATGTGAATTTCTTTGTATGCTTTTTGATTATTACTCTTCACTATTATAGGAATGACATAGAATTTGTAAGTTATAGTTAAATTTTTAACTATCATTGTTTTCTTTTTTTCAACAATTTTAACAATAACAAGATGAAGCACAAAGTAAAAAACAAAATGATCATTGTGGCCTACACACACTCAGTGGCACTAGAGTTATGACTTGTTTGCTTTCGCAGACTAATTAAAAAGTTTGTTTCGTCGACTTTCGTGTAGATATGGCGCCGGCGTAAAGTTACTATTAATTTGTTAAGAGATAGCAAAAAAATTTGCTTCACGCTGTACCCCTCATGTCCCAGGACATGGACATGTAGCGGGGATGTAGGCAGAGGAGATCCAAGTGTTTCTGAGGCCATGCGTGTTGAGTGGTGGAACTCAAGTGGAACACACAACCTTAAAAGTCACGTTAACAGTCAGACTCTTGTGTCCCTGCGCCACGACCTCTAATGTGGCATCTAAGAAATAAATAAATAGATAGTCTCTTTACTAGCGAATCCTACCTATCTAAATATTTTTAAGCAAAAAATGTTAGTAAAGCCATTAATATAGTCATGTAGCAGACGTATGACTGGCTGAACCTCATATGAATATTTATGGGCGGGTTGGCACGATCCTACAGATAATGGAATATGCAGACGGTAGTAGATCCGATTAGTTTGCTGGCACAATTAGCGAACGCGGGGTATATAAAAATATTGTGTTATTTATTCATTGCCAATCAATATTATAAAGAGAAATAATAAAAAATAATGTGTCAAATTTTATATATTTTCTGTGTTATTTTTTTTTAAGCGAAATGTTTGCATTGCATTGTTTAGTATTTATGTACAAGTAACATGAAAATCTTAAAAAAATCTATAGAAAATCAACATTTTTTTTTATAATATAACTATATCCAAATCTAATTTCCCATTAACATATGGTTAAAATTATCATTAATTCTTTCAATAAATTCGGTTTTAGTAAATATAATATTTATCGATATTTTAATGCGAAATAGGATAAATCTGTGTTTTGTTTATAGTACATAGGATACGTATCTAATAAATTATAAGAAAAGACGAAAAACTCAGGAGATAAATGTAAACTATCCATAATATTATATTTTAAGAGAACATCGACGATGCAATGTATAAAGATTTATGGTTGTAAAGCCAGCTGAAAACGCGCGATAATACAATCCTCTCATAAGCACGAACCTTAATAATGTCAAGAATAGCAAATTCAATTATGTTTTTTAATTTTCTTGTTGGCAAATAAACAAGTATAGTTTCATCTATATTTATTTATCTATTAATAGGTTTCTTTTAAATAGAACTGTTTTATTAATTAATATGAAAAGAAAGGTAATAATTAATAATCAAAGCTATTATTATATGATATTATATAGAATAGGTTGGCAGCGTTTCCTAGCAATTTCTTAATGAAACGATACATCGCGAAGTAATTAGATAAATTATTTAAGTTGTTTGCACAGTTGGAAGGGAGCGACAGTAAGGCGAACGTGGTGTGGTCGCCGGCGGCAACGCAGCGTGTACTACTTTGTTCTGAAAGAAAAGTTTGTTATGTTTAATGCAACCCTTATAATATATAATCAAGAAAATTAAATTATTGCAAAATTTAAAGGTTTTAAAAATATTTAATATTTCGTACTGGGTTATCTTTTCCTAACCTGTTTAATTAGACGCCTGATGCTCAGACCATTATTAAATTAAAATCAAAATTAAATTAAATCAGCTGCACGCTGTATGCCAGGATGCACACAGGGTAGGCAGAGGAAACCTAGTGTTACGACACTCCGTTCCCCACTTTCTCCTATATTCAGAGGCATTGCGTGTTGAGTGGCAGAAGTCAACGCCGCGCTTAGCCTCGACACCAGAGCGAAGAAATGGAAATGTAAATTGTAGTAAATATTACATCTCCATGAGTGGGGATCGAACCCACATGCAACCCTTATAATATATAATCAAGAAAATTAAATTATTGCAAAATTTAAAGGTTTTAAAAACATTTAATATTTCGTAATGGGTTATCTTTTCCTAACCTGTTTAATTAGACGCCTGATGCTCAGACCATTATTAAATTAAAATCAAAATTAAATTAAATCAGCTGCACGCTGTATCCCAGGATGCACATAGCAGGGTAGGCAGAGGAAACCTAGTGTTACGACACTCCGTTCCTCACTTTCTGCTAAATTCAGAGGCATTCCGTGTTGAGTGGCAGAACTCAACGCCGCGCTTAGCCTCGACACCAGAGCGAAGAAATGGAAATATAAATTGTAGTAAATATTACATCTCCATGAGTGGGGATCGAACCCACAACCAGTCAGTTTTACAGTTACACTTCGTGCCGCTGCGCCACGACTGGCCTTATTATTAAAGATACGGTTATTAATAATTATTTATATGATTTATTGTTGTGTATTTTTTAGTTTAATTTAATAATTAAGTAAATATGTAAGTACTACGGTCAGCGCTGGAGAGACACATCGGTGCGACGGCGACGCGAGCGTTCTGGCGCGTCGGCACTAAGCCCGCCCGTACGCCCTAATAAATTGCGATTTAACTTGTCTCCCGGATAACGCCAACTTTTGCGCGTTTGTTCCGCGCCCGACACTTTTTCCGTCTCTTCATTTCCTATCTCTTACTTTTGTATTTTCCGTTCTTTCTTCGCCGAGATAAACAGGCGAGAGACGTTGAAAGGGGCTTTACAAATTCAAATTGAACTTATCACACAACTTTTTACATTTGTTTCTGGTCTGGAGTTCGAGGGAAAAGAGCGAAGAGGCGTTTAATAGTACAATCTCAGGGAAGATTGATGATTTTGTATCACACCTCGCTTTGGGCGGCTCGTAACGAGGTGGATGGCTCTAGACGTGGGTTACACTGTCTTATCTGGAAATGGAATGTCGTTTTATCTCAAATTACATATATTACCTCAGCCACTCTCGAATCGCCCATTTTCATGTTTCTATAACGACAATTTCAAAGTTTTATTTAAGTGTAATCCTAGTATCACATCAAAATTAAACGGAGAATTCTGGTTGAATTTTATCGGCATGTTAGTATAAACTCCTTTATTAGTCTAGCCGGGAAGGTACCGGGAAGGTGCCGGTAAGAAAGTTTCGCCGCATATAGTAAATAGCGTTCACTTAATTTAAGGGCCACGTGTGGGCACAGCCGCATATTTATCCCATTATGCGCGGCACGACGTCCGCTGCGGTGATGCGAGTCACGTCGTCTGAAACGAATCGCATGTGACATTATTTGTGAAGATCGTGCTCTATCTTCGTCGGCGACATGCTCGGGACGTGGAGGGATTACTCACAAAGAAGTACGATTTCAACGATACGATAAAGAAGCGAGAAGTAATTCTAGGTATTCTCCTAAGGATTGACGCACGGTTAAACTTTTTCGCTTTGTGGCACTGGTACGTACGTACGTACATACATATCTACATACGTCACGTGTCCGTCGTGTGTGTTATAACATCAAAACGATGTTTACTTATGGAACCTGGGCACCTACATATACGAGTATGTAGCGCAGTGGTGAATTCTCCAAATGTACACTGCGCGTCTATGATAACATAATTTGAATATCACAACAAATTACTCAATCACAAATCACATCTTACTCGATTGCATTTCAAATTATTACAATAAATATTTTGATGGATTGTATTATTATGTAAATGCAACATTATATCTAGACTATATTTCATTATAAATTAAATGTGTAATTAAAAGAAAAATTAAAAGTAATTTATATTTTTTATTTAATTTATTTTGTTTGTTTTGTAATATTCTATCTATTCTCTTATAATATAAAAAAATTAACTAAATATTAAATTATATGTACTTTACCTATTTACTATTAATAAATTATATAGAATGCAAAAGAAATCCTTGAATGAGCGTACATTAGTACACTTTCATATTTATAATATATTAGATCTAAAACAATATAATGTTGCGTTTAATTAAAAAGTTCAGTGGGTGGTAAAAGGAAGTAAAAAGATATAGGGGCACATTAGTTAGAGGTATGTGACTCAGCACAATATTGGCCGAGGCCGGGCTCGCCTGCTTGGTATGCGCCACGCAGCATCGCTGTCCGGTCGGCGATACCCTCGCGACTCCCTCTCACACTAGCATTATCTTCAATATTGCTATACAATGTGCACTTACATATGTCTAGATATTCTCCTTTTAGATCTTGATTTTACTGCTTTTCTCCGTTTCTGGTTCAATATTTTGAATTGAGTTCTGTTCCAGTATATATACAAAACTATACGTACAACATTTCGAATGGGCTCGCAATTATTGCAAAATATCCATTCATTTTTCCGACGGTTCGCGGCGCGCTCAACCATGCGTGATTTTGTTTTTGTGCGTTTGTTCAGTGTCTGGTCGCGCTTTACTGTGGTTATTTTGTTATTTCGAAAACCATTTGTCGTGAAATAAAACAGTTTTCTGATATTTGATCAACAATTTGTAGTGCAGAAACATTACCGCACATATTTTATGTAATTGTTTGTAGTGTTCCATTGGACTGTGCGGCAAAGTCGGCTTGTTTGATGAATCGACACAACAATGCTAATGACATTTTGCCTGTTTATTTGTGCCCGAATATTTGCGAATTTTCCGATACAAGCGAGGTGAAAAGATTCAATGGATTCGATAGAGCGGTCCCTAAGTCCCAAATTAAATCATGAAACATTTCTGCACCTGTCTGAAGCCTCGCGAGGCACATTTGCTTGCTCTGTCGTCTCATTCTTATATTATTTTCATGAAATCAAATAAGAGCAAATACAAAATAATGACATATTCAAATGTCAAAAATTATAACATATAAAATAATTGGAATAATCGACATAAATTTAAGTGATACCTATATATTTTTCTTTTCTCTTCTTTCTGTATTATTTATACTTACACTCGTACTTTTGAAATATACTGAGAAAGTATCTGAAACTTCCAAATTCGTTGAGTGTTAAGGATTTAGCCGCCCATTCGTTTCAAAGAACTACTATCTCTATCTGGTCCATCGAATGTGAGAAAAAGCTGCGGTTTTAGCGGGACAAATTCCTTCCGATTTAGTCACGTAGCTGTGCGATGGGCCTCTTAACAGATTTGGTGAGCGTATGCTTAGGATTGGGTGAGCTATTTATTGAAAGGGATTGAACAAGGATGTAGCACACATTTTTCGCAAAGATTTACGTTTATTTAGTGTTAGGCTTTAACAATTTATATACGTTACATCATAAAAATATAGTAAAGGTAGTAAAAGCAACAAATAACTAAATATTATAACAATTCTATAGCAACATAAAATGTGTAGACAAACTAAATTACTAGTTGTACGTCATTTGGCGTGTAATTACAATGCGCAGCTGACGCGTCGGCAGCCCGGCACGTGCTACGCCGCTACGGCTACGATACCATCGATATTGTCGCATAGTGCACCCGTAGAAGCGTGGCATATTGAACAATATTGCATCAATATTCCTAGCAAAATAGTTTATGCGACACACTGAATGCTTACTATCCAATTTTATAAAATGATATTTGTTTTAATTTCATTCAATAATATTTTAGAAATAAAATATTATTTAATATTTTATTTTTCTATAAACACATTACGTAACCAATATATGCACTTTTACATGTAACTAAAATATATACCACATCCATACTGAAACTTGGCTAACGTATGTATGCTACCTAAATTTTATAAAAAAAAACGGCAAAGAAACTCGACCATAGCTAATGTAGCTATAGTCTACAATCATTCATTTTCACATTCTCATGTACCAAACTACAAAGCTTTACTACTGCTGAACAATAGTACCGGAAGATTTTTAAATAAGCTAGTAGTTTTATACTTTGGCAAGAATCTAATTCTCTTTGCGAATGTATTCAGACTGTTTAGAATTCAAGCTGTGCTAATAAAAAAAAATTTATTCCAAACATATGAAACTTTTAGACGTCGTGCAAACATGGATAATTAAGAAGCGTGAAACCGTTTTGAATATTTCATATGTATGAGGACATGGCTACCATGTGAATATTATGTTAATTTACTTTTCTAATGAATGTCTTTGTGATAAAAATTATAATTTTGTTATATATTTAATAATTTATTCGTATTAACGTTTACATTAAATCAAATTAAAATATCTTTTTTAATAATTATTAAATTTGCTTATATATGGCAACACAGATAAAAAAAATTTGAAATAATAAAATAAACGTCCATCATAAAACAAACAGCGGACGCTCCGGTTCCCCCGTGTCATTTACTAAACATACGTTCGGTGAGTGATCGCAACAAAACCATGATGCCGCCACATTGCGCGTGTAATTGCGAACGACGAGCCGCCATTAATCTCGCTAACACTCGATAAAACGCAAGTCATCATATAATGTAATTCTCACTCTTGATTTTATAACGTAGGTACATTGTAAAATCACTAGATATTATTAAATAAATTTTGAAATTTGCTGATTAAACCGAGGTGGTTGCACTTAGTGCAAGTTTGGCACTGTGTCAAGTTACGGCTAAGCTCGATTCGCATATCGATTAGATAGCTGTCTTATTATGCTTGTTGGTATTACTGGTATTAACTCTACATGTACATGTACCTCATGCATGATGTTAAGTATCTCTGAAAATAATGTATTTTGACAGTAATCAATAAAATAGTAAAATATAAAGTGAAGTGAAATTAATTGAATTTAATTCAACATATATATTATATATTATTAAAACAATTTGAGTACGTTGTTTGATTTCAAAACTTGTTTTTTAATTAATTATTTTATGGTTCCGTACTTGAAAATGATGAAACGGAACCCTTATATAATTTGTCGTCTGTCCGTCTGTCAAGAGCTTTTACCTCGAGGTTGCGTAGTTGTGTCAATCTAAAGTTAATAATAAATATTTAGGTCTACAATCCCTAGGAGCACAGAAAAAATTTAGTTTCTAAGTCAATGCAATCAAGAGTTTATGAATTGTTTTTGCTGCACTTTATATGAGGAGATTCATCAACACATATAGTCTCATATTTTTACGTACACAATTAAGAAATTTAATAAGAACAAATGAAGGAAAAAATCCATAAATTAAAAATTTTTAGGTATATCATAGGAAAAAAAATATTACAAATTTATTATTGTAATTCATTTCAAATATAATGACTGCAAACGTCCGCAAATTTAAGCTTGTGAAATATTATAAATTTTAAAAGTACAAAATTGTAGAAGTGAACGCGCCGAGCCGTTGACTTGAAATTGGTACGGAACCCGGTACGCGAGTCAAATGGTCACTCATTATTTACTTTGTATACATATTTTTTTATGGATCATGTGTATGAGTTGTAGCTGCACTACAATAATACCGTTTTTTATTGGTATCCATAATATGATAGACAATGGGGCAAAAGGGCTAATGAAAAATTTCATTCTGTATCCCGTCTATAGCAAGGCAGGCAGAGGAAACCTATTGTTCCCCACACACCGTACAATTTTAGAGACTACGTGTTGTGTGGCGGAAATCAACGCCTCGCTTTGTCTTGTAGTGGAATTCAAACCTACAATTGTCGCATTATTCAATTAGATGGTGTGCCGTTGCGCCACGACAGCCTTGAGTTAATATTTATATAATATACAAAATTACTATTCTTTTGTATGAATATCCTTTACGTATAATTCCATAAATCATGTTTTATAACAGTAGATACATAAATAGAAAAATAAGATAATTGCGAAAAAAGAAATCATAATATTGATTTTAATCGTGTTAGAAGGAGAAATGAGGCTTGGGGAACTAGCAGCCTAGAGAAAACACATTTGTCTTGTCCCGGCCCGTTAGCGTATATTACGCCGCGCTGAGACATCGCCCGCTGTGATGCTTAACTTTGTTCCTCTTACATTAAGGTATTGTACGTTTTTCATCATTATAGAGAAACAGTGTCCAATTATTATTTGAAACCTATTAGCGATCCAAAGTTCTGTATATTTCTTATGTACATATATGTATGTTGTTGTGTATTATTTTTCGTGGCCATCGTGGCCCAGGAGGACAGGGGTGTGACTAAGTTCGATCCCCACTCGAGAGTACTAATTATTATTTATTATTATTTTAATTTTTCGCTCTGGCATCAAGGCAAAAACCCGGTGTTGAGTTCCGCCATTCAACACGCAATGCCACGAAAAAATCGGCAGAAATTAGGGAACGGAGTGTGTTAACACTAGGTTCCCTCTGCGTACCCTGATGTTTGCGGGATACAGCGTAAAGCTGTACGTTTTGTTGTTTTAAAAAAAATAAAGAAAACAACAACTATCCCCTTAATTCTCATCAATTTAACAATTATCTCTTTAATATCGTGTACATGTGTTCGAAAATATGAGATTTTCAAATGTTAATGTTAACAATAAAACTTTCACAGATAAAAGTGAAAGTGCCAATAAAATATACTATATCATTGAAAACTACTGGTATATATACTGGTATACTCCTATGCATGTAGAATAATATCTGTAAATTATATCTACTGTACCTAGCCAAGTTTTTATGTTTCTTATCAGTGAGCCATATTCGAACAATGTTTAACAAGAATTATAAACAAGAATTTGTTATGTTATCCAGAAAATTTTAAATGATTTTTCTTATTTTTTATTAATTAATTATTCATTAAAATAAAAGAAATAATAGAATTAAAATGAAAGAAAATATAAATTTTAAATAAATAAATATAAATTTAAATGAAACATTCATTTCTTCGCTTTGTATAAAATATTTATTTAAATTTATATGTTCTTCGCCCTGGTATCGAGGCAAAGCGCGGCGTTGAGTTCCGCCATTTTCCGCCAACACGCATTGTCTCCAGAATTCAACGAAAATGGGGAACGGAGTCTTAACATCACATTCTCTATACCTATCCTGCAGCGTGCAGGATACAGCGTGAAGCTGATTTTATTGTATTAAGTTTCATTATAAATTATAAAATCTCCTAAAATACATAGATAATAATCCAAAAAATCAAATTCCTTTGGCATATCTAATTCAAATAAATTCTAAAAAAAATCCGAGGCCAGTCCGGGCGCAGTGGGACGAAGCGTGACTGTAAAACCGACTGGTTGTGGGTTCGATCCCCACTCGAGGAGATGCAATATTTTCTTAAATTTATACTTCCATTTCTTCGCTCTGGTGTCGAGGCTAAGCGCGGCGTTGAGTTCTGCCACTCAACACACAATGCCTCCAGAATTCGGCAGAAAGTGGGGAACGGAGTGTCTTAACGCTATGTTCCCTCTGCCTAGCCTGCAGTGTGCGGGATACATCGTGAAGCTGATTTATTCTAAAAAAAAATCTTATAAAAGGTGTAAAAATAGAAACACAACATATACTCGTAAATGTCGTCGACGAAAAATGTTTTGTCGCTCGTTATCTTTCACGCATGTGTGATAGTTACGACAAAGAAAGTAGCAAAGCTGGCGCCGAAAAGTCTCCTCACTTCTGTCCCCTCTAAATCTTATAGCAACACGGTGTCATAATGCAAGCAAGGCACAATCATGTCTTCCTTGTTAAGTGGTTTGGAAGAAAAACATCAAAGAAACTTTTTCTTATTATGGTAACCAATTTAAGGCATATGTAGGAAAACACGCATATGACACAAATAAGACGTTCTTATGACGCGATCAACTTTAATTTTACTAATTTCAGAGTCGAGTCGAACAAAACAGTTCTAAAGGAATCTGTTTAAATATCTTTAATCTACCGAGGATTTAATAAGTAAGAAACAGCAAAAACCGCCAGATAACGCCCCTCAGGAACTTTCCAAAACATCCCTCGTCCGCAATTTTTGTAAAACAGACTTCGTAATAATAACCTTTGTAATTTCTTCAAGTAACTTTACAAGTTTTAGAGTATACCTCAAAGCGAAGTTGCCATAATTCCTCATATATTATGTACAAATCTATTCTGTTGACTTCGTCTTTGTTTATTTGAGTTTTTATTTAGGAATTGTTACAATTTGCCGAGATATTTAATTTATACAGTGTTATTTCAGAAAGGTGGGTAGAGTATGCCTAGAGGGTTTAAAAAGGAGATGAAAATTTGTGTGTATTTCATATATTATTTATATTCGGTCAATCTTTAAACTTAGAATATAGGACGTCAAGTTCCCTTAATTAGCATCAAACCCACGGCCACCGCTGTTCATAAGGCACGTCTCAACTGGAGAACAGCTGATATGTCCACGGACTAAATACACCACACATCATGTAAATTTTATAACGATGTATCTCTATGTGGTTCGAAATATTGAAGCTTTTAAAGATTAAACATTTAAGTTTTAGTTAAAAGTTTTTGCATTTTATAATTGGCATACTATGTACATGTTGTTCACTACAAAGACCAACAAAATTAAGGACAGTGACATACGAGTTCGAAGATATAGAGGTATCCCGTACGATGACCCTCTCGTACCCTCTCTCATTCGATGTGATATTATTTTTAAAATTTTGTACTTTGATTTACTTCGCCCTTTAACAGTAATAATTTTTTACTTAAATAATAGTTTGTATAGCTATTTTAAAGTCTGTATCTAACTTGTATATTTTGTTAAATAGTTAGCCACGAAGATGACGGTTAATAACCATTTTTGCACCACGTAAGCTTAATTTTTAATAAAAAAAAGTCATATTATTACTAAAATTTAAACTTTCATAGTAAAAAATATTACAATATCCTATTGTCACAATTTATAATTTACGGCATATTTATACTACGACATACTCTATGAATATTACATTGGCAAGTAACCGATATATTTTTTTCTTAACTGTGTATAAAAACACAAAGTAGTGTTGTTTAAAAGAAAAAAATATATATATGAAACGATATTTTCTTTTATTTTTATCATTCAATAGTAGACCACGAGAAAGTCTCGTTTTAATATATATATCATTATGTATACTGGATCCGAAGACTAATAAGAATAATTTAAATTAATGACGAGGAATATCGAATATTTTAAAATATATTAAGGAAAATGCGAGGCTGATATGCTGTCGGTGACGTCTGTCTCTCGTGAGTTCCACTGCTCGACTATATTTTAGCGACCGGCGTCCCCCGTGCCCGACCCTAACCTCTCTACGACGATTTTTTTCGTGGGGACATCATAATAATAGCTCTGTATTACTTCAGGAGAAATTCCAAGAAGTTTATAACTCGAGATGAGTTTCGTGTTCCTTGTCATAAATAATAAAGCGGTCGTCGACTACAACGTTGTGCAGATTTTAAGTGAAGTAAAAATTTAAGAAATAATTTTACATTTTTGGGACCCTGAGTCAAAAGGGAATTGTTAAAAGTTCTTTAAGTTAATGAATCTTTTGGTTAGATGAACCTGATGTGGTCCCAATAGATTAAATTAATCACTTTTAATGGAACGATTTATATGAAATAGTTCTTTTTCTCATATAACAAAAGACGAAGTTATCATTCCATGTGTAGTTTGAACAATAAATACATTTATTGAAGTCGATGTTATAAGTAATTAAAATGAAGAAATCCATAATAATTGAACTGCTGTAATAAATATTAGGAGTCTCTGATTTTGCCGTTAAAAAAAATATATGTTAACATATAAAAAAAGATAAGTTCATATCAATTTAATTTAACGCTTAAAGTATGTAACGTGGCTGGGAACTAGCTACAGGCACTATTCTCTTCTGTGCTATCTACAGATTCTACTTAAGTTAATGGATAAGTTACGAAGGCACGGAGTTTACTTTGTGTTTTCAGGTAGACGGACTTGATCGTGAAGTTTTCTTCGTTAATTTGAACAAGTTGGAAGATTCACAAATCTGTCAGTAGAATTTAAGGAACGATGTTCTACGGTGTCTATTTTAATTATATTACACAAAAATAGTACTTACAATATAATTCCGATGAATAAACTTTTGCACCATTTCAAGAATATGTATATATAATATATTCAACTGTGGAATTATATAAATAGTGGTAAAAAGGGATGAGAGTAATTCCAAACAGCCTTCAGCAGAGTATTCATTAAGGCTAACATTCATGGCACGCAACACCAAATTACAATAAAGTTAAAAGTTATTTCCAAAAAAGCAACTTGTCCGAAACTTCCCCCGCCTAAAGAATTATGAAGATTAGCATAACAAAGTAAGCTGGAACTGTGTTCAGAGAATGCGTCGCCCTTTGGAACCCACTGATGTTGGGCACAATTTATGTAGGTTGCAGAAGCAGAAGAAAACATTAAGCCGGTGGAAGTTTCTGTATTATGATTTAAAATATTATAGATATAACTAAGTATGATTTACTGTGCCACAATCCACAGGAAAATGGAACAGGACCTGCTATGAAGCTATACAAACTTGGCCGACCGTCTTTACCAACTACCAACCAATTCCACTAATGGAATTTATACTATTTCAAACTCATATTCGTTCAATTAAATACGTCGCAACTCTAAACAGACTCTTGAAATATAAACTCAACTGCACTTTATTTGTAAATTATATTAATTTATTAACAATAATAACTAGAAATATTTTAACATATTATTAAAACATGATGAGGACAATAACTAGAGATATATAAAACGATATAGAAAAAGCTTAATCTATAAAGCTTTTAGTAATCGTCTAAGTTTCTATATTAAAACTAAAAAAAGAGCCTTGCAGCTTGTACGTGTTCTTTGTCTCAAGTTTTACGCTCACCTCTAAGGGAGCTTCCCCTCAGCAACTGATATTAGTCAATTAGGTATTCAGGACGCGCGTCGCACACCCCGCTCTACGTCTAGTGACTGTGGCCTACACAAGCTCCTGCTTCTCTGTCCTGTAATTCCGCGAGTCTAGTACGATATTCCTCTACTAACTATCAATTACATTTTCGGAACGGGCAAATTATATTAGATTGGAAATATATAAAACCAATAGAAACCTTAGAAGGCCCGAACGTAGCGTAAATTAAATCTTATTGAATGATAGTCACATCAACGTTTTTTTGTATAGTCATTTCTAAAAAAAATTGAACCTATTTAATTTTTATTTGTTTTCAAAAATTACTGAGGTATTAAACATTAAAGGACGGCCTCCGCAGCAAAAACGCGCAAACGAGTCGGCGCTTGCATACTTAGACTCGTTGCGTTTACGCAATTTCGCTGTGATTTCCATTATTTTTTTCTTATGGTAAATCTATAAAATAGTATTATATTTTTATTATAAAAAGGCAGGACGCTAAAAGTTAAGAAAAGAACAAATCCTTTCACAGCCTCTAGTAATATGCTTTATTAGAAGATCATTTTTTTTAAATTAACTAAATATTTTTAGAATTAATTCGACAATTTTTCACAGCAAAATTAAATAAAATCTTAAAAGATTTAAATTGCGGCTTATGAAGTGTATAACTTATAGGTACATCACTTAAAGTATTAAGTGTACGCTATTTTACAAATCAAAATTTATCCAAGCACCAACCACACGCATCACCGGCAATCGGTCATGACACTCTCGGCGTGACGTCATTGCAATATAGCTTCACAACTTTACAACATTGTAACTTAAGACATCCTGGCCCGATTTCGATTAAACAAAAGCTATTGTATTTTGAACGAGTAAATATACTAATCTTTAGTGCAGTAACTTTTATAGTAATATTTCGATGTGTAGTGTGACTCATTACAATATAAGAGTGAACATACAATATTTGTAAAGTATGTTTGTACTTACTTTTTATATATATGTATATTCAAAATAATATAATTGATTCTGATATTGCATATATGATTGTTGGTTATAATTTATATATATATATATATATATATATATATATATATATATATATATATATATATATATATCCCATGATCGAATTCGAATACACTGAAATGTCCTCTACAAAAGAACTACAACGGCAATTACTGCAAAGCGTAATTTGGACAGTGGGTGTGTGGGCATTAGTATACACACATTATTAGCCCACACACCCACTGTCCACATATTAAACATGTCATTTTATAATTCCTATAATTTTTAGTATTATAGTAACATTGTATCACCACTAAAATACGAGATAAGCCTCTGTCTGTTTAAGCAAAGATATCTTATCAATGCTTCCGAACATACAAGTATAGTAAAATCTCTTTTAGAGTACTCTTGAGTGTTACGACTTTTATCGCAGGAAATCCTTCTCCTTTTTGCATAATTCATCGCTATGAAGTTGAAACCGAACCAAAGTCGTAAAAGAAATCGCTCTATGATTTCATATCTTCAAAAACTTTATACTCGTCTGTCTTTGGAATCAATGACCGCCTTAAGGCGTACGAGAACAAGTACCATCTAACGCACCCAAAATCTAAACGTACTTTACATGTTTTTTATATTCAAACTTTGTTGTATTAATTAAATTAATTAGTAATTAGATAAGAAAAAACAAGAAATAAATGTGCATATACTCATTCGAGCCACACAGGAAAGAAAAAAAATAAATAAATACTTAATTACGTTATATTTAATATCCTTAAAAGGAAAATAGATAAACCATTTTTGATTTGATATAATTCTTTTCGAAAACTAAAAAAAAAGCTTAATCAGTTGGCAAGAATACCAAGAATAATATTATGAACTTGTTTTTACTTAGCAATTCCAAGGCGTCGTCGGAAGCTCTTTGCTCAAAAGTGAATTCCAAAATTCCGCTGTAGCAGTAATTTATAAAAATATCCTTTGTATATCGAATCGCATTTATATAGGTGTTGCACATTTGTTTCTCTACTTTAGGAATATTAAACTGACTTTCTTATTTGTTTTATTGTTTCCGTCAGTCAGTCACCGTAATGGTTAGTTATGGGTCATATTGATCAGTTAGTGTTCCGTAGATGACTTTGCCGGCGTGGACTACACGATTCAAGCTATATTGTTATTTGTCATTATTGCGGGGTTACAAATATATTATAATGAACATTTGTTATGTGAAAATCTTACAATTTAATCCGATGCATAGTAAATTTATTACTTCATGATACAAAACAATATATATTTTTTCATAACAATAATAATATATTGTTTAGCTTCACGCTGTATCCGACGCATAGTAGGGTAAGCAGAGAGCATCTGGGAACCTAGTGTTAAGATATTCCCATCCCTCACTCTTTTAAATATAATAATATATATATATTATATAATTTATGTATAAGATAATTCCTATAACAACTAGATGAGCATTAGAATCTAAATAATACACATACAATCCATACAGTATTCATTATCGATTTTTTTAATGCGATGTTATTACAATAAATAAAGCCAATCTGCCCACAGTATGGACCATGTGTCCGCCTAATCCCATAATAAATCATCATTTGGAAGGAATAATGATCATAAACCGAACGCGAATGGCGAGTGGCAAGAACGGGACGCAGATCGACGACGGCCGATCGTACCCATACATCATGGTGCTATTACACGTATTAAATAAACATTACGATTCTTATTGTATTTTTCCGGTTATATTGTGGCTAACCAAAAACAGGAACCTTTCGATATAAATGATTGAAAATATTGTTATCACATATGTTTTATTTTTACATTTGTGAAAGTTCTGTTATATCTTATATAATGTTATACATATTCAGGGCTACGCCCGTGTGGACTGCTTTGATACGCAATAATCTTTTGAATAATTCTATCTATTAATGAAACTGAATCAAAATGCTTCTATAGTTATGGTTTATATTTCACATAAAAAACAGATGGAAGACCACTATAAAGAAATTTGTAATAATAACATATTTCTGTGTATTTTAATAAATATTACTGATGTATTTATTATTGATATATAATCTATTACTAATATAATATTTTAATTATTATTTTTTAAATATACATAGGAAATAATATGGTATTGTAGTACAAGAGGACGCCGCAAGGCCAGCCCGAAGCGTTGCCACTGCACTGACGACGCCTACACCACGATTAGGTATTCGACAAGGGTTCGAACAATGTCGCGCACACTTCTTGCATGGAACTAGAAGTCCGCATGGGTGAGGGGTGAATATGATATTGCATCGTGGAATAATTTTACTTTTAAATTAGAAATATTAGAGCTTATAAAATACATACAAGTATATATATAGTATAGGTATATTTTAATATTATTGGAAGATTTCATCATGTTTTTCATCCGAAACTCTTCTTTCCCTTTCCTTTTTAAATTTGTATTAGCCAAAGATATAGAATATCTCCAGTTATCGACATCGAGACCCCAGGAACCCAGGAACCCAATATATGTGTGCCGAATACAATTTTTTAAAATAAATACACTACTAAAAATATACGAATACTTTCATAAGAAAATCAAATAAAAGATATATTTTGCCCCACATAAAATATTTTTTTAATTTTTTTTTTAAAGTATATCTGTCACGGGAAAAAATAATAAGCAATAGTTTAATCTCAACTCCTACGCTTAACCTGTTAACAACCAGCTTCAGAAATGCAGATATTTTCGTTCTATGTACGTTTTAACTGACGGCCATCCTTAAATAAAATGACGGAAAAGAATAGTATTGTGCTGAATGTCATCAGGAAGTAGGCATACAGTGTTTTTGTCATCATCACTTTAAATTGAAACCACAGTTTTAACTATTCTAAAAAAAATATTATACAATTAAAACAAAAAAGAGATTTTTCAATAATGAAAAAGGCTTTTATTCAAACAAAATAATTACTAAAATTATTATTGTAAAATAAAATGCAATTTGTCAAGATTGACGCACACAGACAACCCTATCGAAGCGATAACTATAAATAAATTAATATAAATTAAAAATGAGATAAAGTTCTCAGTAAATTATATTTATTTTGAATATTATTTACTTAAATACATTAATATTAATAAAAATTAATAATAATTTGAGTCCAGTCGTGGCACAGAGGCACGAGTATGTGAACGTGACTGGTTATGAGTTCGATCCCTACTCGAGGAAATAAAATATATTTTAAAATATATTTTCACTTCTTCGCTCTGACTTCCAGTCAAACGCTATGTTGAGTTCCACCACTCAACACGCTTCAGAATTCGGGGGAAAATGTGGAACGGAGTGTCTTAACACTAAGTTTTCCCTGCCTACAATGCTGTGTGCGGGTAACTGCTTTTATTTTATATTTAAAAATAAGTTCAATTTGTTTCTTTAATAAATTCAATTTGTTGCTCTACGTCAACTTTTATGCTATAGAAAGTATCTCCTATTACGCACCCCTAATGCTCGCAAATTAAAAGGCACGTTGGTCCCAGAAGACTTATTTTTTGTGTCGGTAAAGATTTGTGTGGGGTTCTCTCTACTCTAGACCCTTGACAAGCTACAATCGATCATTAATTATATTTAGCATCGTAATAACATTTACGACACATGTTGCTTTAGCTTATAAAATTTTGTGATATAATATTGTTTTTAACATACCTAGTTAGTGTAATATTTTCAGACAGTGTAAATTTAATTATTTTTATTATTAAGCGTATATTTAAATTCGAATTTTTATATCGAGCGTCGTTTCATATAAGTAGCGTCACATCAAGTTAAAAAAAGTTTAAGTTCGAGTAGGTCTCGCCCATCATCGTTGTAAGTCAATGGAAACATGACCAAAATTGATTACAATGTAATACCTATAAGTTTCGATTTTTTTTATTGAAATTTACATACTGTACCAGAGGCCGCCGTGAGGCAGTGGCACACCCTAGAATATTATGATTGTAGATTCGATTTTCCACTCGGAGGAAAGAAATATTTAATACTGTTATTTCTTCACTCTGGTACGTTGAGCTTCGATACTTGACACGTAATGTCTCGAAAAATCGGCGAAAAGTGGGGAACGGATAAAGGAAAAAATCCGAAAATGGATTTTTTTATATTACATGTAAAAAAAAACAATTATAAACTTCAAGTTGTAATTTATTTCATACAAAAGAGATTGCATACATTGTCATTTATCATTTTTTGTTTGTTGTACCTCCCGTTGACATACAGTCCTAAAATTGGTACGGAACCCTCGGAGCCCGAATCTGACTTGCACTTGACCGGTTTATTTTTCATATACTAAAGTAGGCAGAGAACCTAGTGTCTCTCTACTCTGTTACCCGCTTTCCACCCGAAATCAACCATAGCGTTTACTTTCAGACGCTGCGTCACAATGACTTCCATTAATCATTTTATAGCTTCACGCTGTATCCCGCCATAGAAGTGTAGGGGACCTTGTATGAAGAGACTCCTTTCCTGATTTTCTTCCTCCACCTTCCGTGTTCGTCTCTCTTCGTTCGTCGAAGCTATACATATTCTTTACACTATCTTACACCTTCATATTTTAAATAAATTATATCAAAATTACTGTCAGTACGCATACACAATAAATATTTACAACATTTGATATTGAGGCTAGTCGTGGAGCAGTGGCACGAAGTGTGACTGTAAAACGGACTGGTTGTGAGTTCGATTCCCACTCAAGAAGGAATGAAATATTTACATAAATTAATATTTCCATTTCTTCGCTCTGGTGTCGAGGCTAAGCGCGGCGTTGAATTCTGCCACTCAACACGCAATGCCTCCAGAATTCGCCAGAAAGTGGGGGACGGAATGTCTTAACACTAGGTCCCCTCTGCCTACCCTACTGTGTGAGGGAGACAGTGTGAAGCTGATTTTGATTTTTTATTTTATATTTATAATATATGATCTATATTTTAATACATTTTCTTTTTTATATTACACTGTTACACCTTGTTATAAAACAGTTTACATTTTCATCATTGTAAGATCTTATATTAATTAATATACCAAAAAAAAGTTATTTCTGATCAAGATATCTATTAATTATACAAATAAGCCGTTGAATAGCAACACACGCTTCTCGCTAATTCATCAATAGAAAACTACAAGCTGACAATAATTTTCTGCAATCACGTTCTCGCAATGGAGAAGTAGAATTGCCAGTGAGCGAGTGTAGATAAGCATCTGCTGAGTGGTCCCCTTGTGTTTTCCGATCGGCGCTCGCTCTGTGTTACTATTAATTTCTGAACCCTGTCACAAAGCTAATACAGAAGCTTGGACATAATGTGATTATATTTGCAAGTGAAATTGGTATAGCGATATATTATCACACAAATATATTGCACGCAGTCGCCGTATTTATATATGGTATGCGTACATCGTATTTCCGATTTCACTTTTATCTCCAAAGCCAGAGATTGGCTTTGGTTACTGAGCTCCAAAGCATTTTACTATTATTAATTTGAGTTAAGCTGTAATGTATATATTTAGAAATATTATTTATATGTATAACTAGTATATACTGTGTACGCATGTCCACTAAACTTGTCTATACAGCGCATTCCAACTCGATTTACAGTTATGACAACCGCAGAATTTGAATTATCCCAAGTAATAATGATATAACCGCGTCACTCATCGGTCGTTGTTATCTCACATATTTTGTATTTTAATTTAAAAAAAACATTTAAAATAATGAAAACCTGCGCTTTTAGGTATAATATGTTATGTAAAGTACGCTAAGTATAAATATTTGTGTTTTATTTTGTATGAAAAATACAAATATTAGTGGTTTTTTTTTAATTTATCTCTAAGCTCTATGTTTATATATACTTTCCTCAGAATAGCACTTCAACCCTCAAATTACAAGTCACATACTGTCAACGTCATCGCCAAATTGTTTCAAATCTTGAATGGTTCCTCAAAGTATTAACTTCACACTTGAAAGTATGCCGAAATTTATAAATTAGTTATTTATATTCACAGATTAGTAAATATGGTACTTTATAAATGACAATACTTTTTAAATATAACTTCCGTTTTATAAAGTCAAAGATAATTA
Source organism: Heliconius sara (assembly GCA_917862395.2). Classification (NCBI taxonomy): domain Eukaryota; kingdom Metazoa; phylum Arthropoda; class Insecta; order Lepidoptera; family Nymphalidae; genus Heliconius; species Heliconius sara. Next base: position 15,439,470 of record OU860789.1, on the reverse strand, counting down.
TAATTTCTTACTCTATGAAATACTTATTGAATACCTCTTTATTGAACTGACCGTTACCGTTATTGAACCCATAGGTACTTATATTTTAAAGTAGAAGAGTTTGTTGGTTAAATTAAAGGCGCTAATTTTCAACCATTAAGGTTTAAATTGAAAAAAAATTGTGTTGTCTTTCCCACGAAATGGACATTTGTCCCCAAAGACAACATCACTTTTTTAGGACTAAGTATATGCTTTATCGCGCTTAATAATTACTTATTAACAATAGCAGTTTAGTAACAACAAGAATACTAAGCAAAAATGGGAGATCTTAAGGAGTTTTCGTAAATGATTAAAGCTACGCAAAATCATGTATGATAGAATTGTCCCCTCTTGAACTTGTTATAAAATAGCAGCAAATATTGTGATGAAATTCAAAGAGACAGACATAAGGGCGTCATTTGAATGAAATTCGAAGTTTGAAAGATAGTAGCCAAAAAAAGTAAAATTAGGGGAAACATTAATAAAAATTCCAGACTGAAACAACAAATTAAACGAAGCTGAGCCACTCGAAAAACCATAAGTATCTACTCGTCTCAATTGCCATCGATAAGAAATCCAAGCCGTGCCAATGTATTCTGAGCACGTTTCGGCTTACGGTTTTTTTTCGCTATGCTTCTGTGGCCTTTAAAACAAATTGACTCTAAAATTCTTCAGAATGAAATGTTGTCGGAGTTTTATTAAATCGAGTGTAACCATTCCTAACATTACGCAAATGGCGGATCCTCCCCTACATCTGTCGCAGGGATGCACCCCCTTAATAAGTGTTAACGCTCGCCGGCTGCGATCAACACTGCGTCCCGGCTCAAGCTAAATCTCTACAAATTCTTGAAACAAATGAATGCCGCGGGAGTCCTCTGCGAGTAAATCGTTTGTAATTTCATTTTGTAATGCTAGTTGTTGTGCCGCGTTCATGAATAGCTTTGTTATGGGGATGAGCCAGAATGGTCATTTTCTAAGCCAATATCTATCAGTATTATCTACCACATAAACGAAACTACAAAAAATATAATTTTGATAGTCAAACAGTTAAACCATTTGGATTTTATTTTTAACTGTAAAAATATAATATTTTTAAAGCGGGGACTAGGCTAGTCCCCACTTTTTACATATATACTAACAAAATTAATGCATACTACAATGACAGCACAAAATAATATTAAATTATAGTTTTCTCTCGTTTTAGTTTGTTGCAAACAGAAATCCAAGGTTACAATAACTGATACAAATGTTCAAAATGGCCGTCGGCCTTAAATCATCTATCTACTTAGGAAAAATATATAAAATTTACTATTGTCATTTTTTTTTATATTGTTTTCTGCGGATGTTTTATATGTTTCTGAGATGATGTATATATATATAAATATTTATCTACTTATATTAAGACGTAAAGTCAAAAGATTATACAGGTATAAAGATTATTAGAAATATTTTTATTTATCTTGTAAAGTTTATGTTAATTACCATTATATAGGTCTGATATTGCAATCGATCAAGATTATATTTTAAAAAAATAATTAAACGCACGCTGTATCCCGCACACAGCAGGATAGGCAGAGGGAACCTAGTCTTAAGTAACACTGTTCTGCACTTTCCACCAAGTTCTGGAGGCATTATGTCTTGAGTAGCGGGACTCACCGCGCTTTGCCTCGACACCAGAGCGACGAAATGAAAATATAAATATAAGTAAATATTGTATCTCTTTGAGTGGGGATCGAACATGTAACCAGTCGATTTTACAGTCACACTTTGTGTACTATTTGTGACTGGCCTCAAAATTGGCTGCTGTGTAATTATTATATTTATATATTTACAAAATTCAATTCATAATTTCATAGAGGTACCTAGGTAAATATATCATATGTCATTTTTAATATCCTTCTGTTATCACATTTAAGTCTCATAAACCAACGTTTATATCAACCATAGTAAAAAATGTTCAATTATTTATGGCCCAGTATATTTTTAAATTCAGTTCATGTTTTTGTTACTTAATTTAAGTATACACAATTTAAATGAACGAGAAAATGTATGACAAGAAGTCGAGCCTCTTACATCACAGACACGCAACATCGACATTGTAGATGTAGCGATTCATTTCCATTTTTCAGACCATTAAGCGTCGACTATAACACGGCAGCGAAGCGGGCGGTGTAAAATGAACGCCGGACGAAATAGTTCGGAACTGGTATCATCGTTGCAAATGTAAATGAACAATTAAAACGTTCGCAGTGGCCGGGGACAATGATGATAATTATTTTAGTTTGCTGTCGACGCGGTTGTCAGTCGGCACCCGGCGCCCGCCCGCTCTCTGGAATGCTCCTCGAACCCCATTTTCGCCATTAAACAGCGACACTTCTGCTGTTCGTAAATTATTATCAGCTAGCGCTTTCATTACTTGGCTCCGTAACAAAGGAACTCTACAAATGTAGGCACGTCGTGATTTAACTTCAACAACTTTGATTCTACTACGCCTCCGTGTCTATTGTTCAACTCGAAATCATAGTCCATGTAAGGTGCGAGGTGAAATCTTGATTAATTAATTACAATGTTATAGATTCCGTTCCAGCCGAACAAGTTCTATTAAAAGCTACTTGGTTCTATGAAATAATCACATTGAAAGTTTGACATAAGATGTTAACTTTGCGCTTTTGAATTATTATGACCCAACTAGATATGGATATAATATAATAGGGTAAGACAAACATCACCTACAACTACGTCAGTAATAAATGCTACCGTATTAATATACTCGTTAACAATTAACAAAATGAACCAATGGATGGTTAAACAAATTTCAATAATAAATATTTTTTTTCATATTTTAGATACACTTTTATTTTTCAGAGTTCTGTATCTTAAAGGAAAAAATAGATTCCTTATAGAATCACTTTGACATCCATCTGTCCGCCTGTGGAGGTGTCAAGCAAGCTCAAATTGATATCAAGTATTCAGATCTACGGTCTACTTTTTCATAATTGTAGTTCATTTCATATAAAATGTATGCATACGCTCACAAAGTTCAGCTTGTCAACTTTCATAAATTTTACTTCCCATTTACCTACAAACCTGAAATTGATACGGAACACGCGGTGGCCGAGTCCTACTCGCTCTTAACGATTTTAGGTTAATATTTTAAATAGTATTTATGAATACAGAAAATAATATTGATGCGATAAATACATCATGAATAAAATTGATTCAAAGCTCATTTGCGAAGTGCGTCGCATGCCTCTATGTTGGTGAGCGCGCGGGAGTTGCAGGGGAATGAATGTTCGTGTTCAGTACTCACGGAATGCTTTTAGCGCGCGTAATTCAGTTAAACGTGTAATTTATGACTATCCGAATTACCGGCATAACCATATATGACCTGATTATATAAGAGAGATCCTATCAATGTAGATTTGTATTCAATTTTAATATTTATATATATTTATGTAAATTACGCTTTATTTTTATGGCGACTAATGAATAAAAAAACATTTTTTTATTATACAGTAATCGATTAATTGTTCATGTGATCTTCGTAATATGAAGTTAAATTAAACGTAATTATAAAAGCGTTGGTATTTTATGTTAATTAATGGCTCTAGTAACGCGACAAAAGCGCAACCTTGAGTTCCACCATGCTTCCAGAATACGGCGGGAAGTAAGGTCTTAATAGGAACGAAATGTCAGATTTCCTCCATCAGGCTATCCTGCTGTGTGCGGGATGCAGCGTGAATAAACATAAATGCTATTTATATACTTTCTCTAATTATTTGCAGTAGTTTAAAATTAAAGAGTTAATAGATTAATCCGGTCAGTTACATTCCACTGCAGTAAACTCTCTCAAATAACATGGCATTTGCACTTTACGCTGTATATAAATTACTTAATAGCTGCCACATTTGTTATTTATATATTTTATAATATGTCATTGTCATTTTATATTTTTTTCTTCAAATATGTATCAGAAATATATTCTAACATCTTTCAAATTATTATCGTAAGAAAATGTACTTTATATGTTACGTATAGTACTATGATTGCAAAAGTTACCATCAAATCAAATATGTGAAACATTTAATAATTAAAAATTATAAATCACACATGTAATTAATTTAACAAAACATAATTTTAACAATTTTAATAAATATAAAGATATATTTTTAGAATACGACGTCGAAAAATTGCACGTAGCCGTCCAAACGTTTGACCACTAAGTGACACATTCTCTGATGAAGAGTTATATTTGAGAACGTATGGTTTTATGGACAGAGCAATGATACCGTTTTCTAGAGATGAAAAGTGATTTATTTGTTGCTTCTATTAAAGTTTTTGTATTTCTTAAATGTGGACTATCGTTTTAAAACTGTTAAAAATAAACATAAACATATCAGCCAATTTTTATATTTAGTGTCTTAACACAAGGTTCCGTTAACCTACCCTGATGTATGCGAGCTAATAATATACTTAAATAAAATAATATACTAAAATAAAAAAAACAGCTTGAAGCTGTTTTTTTTATTTAAGTATATTAAAAAATTCAACAATTTTTTGTCAATATTTTTCAATTAATCTACTAACGGCATATATGTATGTATAACAAACAGGTATCTGAATTACCTACCACTAGACCGTTTCATTTGTTAGGTATGCAATTATGCTTTAATGACTGCAGAGATTTTCACTCAAGTTTTTTGAAACCAACCGCTAATGAACCAAAGTCGGGTTGTAGTTGTTAACGTTCGTATTCTATACTGTTTCTATTGCTTTATAAGATTATTTGGTATTTTATTTGTTGCACAATTTCCATTGCGTCTTCTTTATATAATAATATTACGTGTACAATGTATATAACATGTATAATGTATGTATATTTTTAAATATCGAATTTTATACCTCTATATCATCTGTTTACGAAGCGCCTACTTTTCTATATTAATACGTCGATACAAAGATTAATTTACGTAGAAATACGAATATGCCTTAACATAAATAAGCATATAAAATAAAATAACATAAAATTTTGAAAAACATGGCCATGGTTCAAGGCACAATGACGTCAGAGTCAAAGTAAGCCATACCTTCGTTATCTTATAAAGCCGAAAAGTTTCTGTGCACATACATCCAACATGAAATATGGATCTTGGATGGTGGTTACTTTAGCAGTTATTAGATAACTAAGATGCAAAAAATAGTACATAACTTTAGCTAAATCATAAAGCTGAATTTTTTATATTTTCTTGGCAATAATATTAGAAATGACGTTGTCGTTGACGTTGTCCTCACTAACATGGTTTTAACCCCCTGCCAGAGACACCTCTAAATATTATAATAAGGACAATATTATATTTCTAATTATCTAATATTGAAAAAAATATTATTTGCTCCTTATATTATCGTAGACGCTTATAGGTTATAGGATTTGGAGGTATATTGCAAGGAGCTAAAACCATACTAAATGTCTGGCAATGTATCAGATGAGGTAAACGAAACTTAAGACATATATATAAATTAGTGAAGAAAGCTCGAGATAGAGGTACGACCAAACATTCTCTTTGCCTCTTTTTTCTCATAGCCAGTTATGGAATAAAAAATTGGTTAAGTACGAGTCGGATTCACCTACCGAAGCCGTTCAGAATTGTAGGTCAATGGGAAGTACAACTTCTAAAGGTTATTCAACTTAAGTTTTTGGGCATATGCACTGATTTTATATGAAATGAATTACAAATATTTATTTGTACTGATTTTTTTCTATAAAATATCTATAAACTTTTACTATTTCTATTTTTCCTGTTACTTCCTTATTTATGTTGTAAGTTCTCTCTCTTTGTCAAATTTTATAACTGTAGGTTCAAGGGAAGTATCCTTTAGGTTTTGATGCCGCAGCGAATTTCATACAAAATGCAGCAAAATCGTAAATAGTAGCTTGATTTTTTCAGTGCTTCAAGGAACCATAACCTAAATATTTGGTACCAATTTCAGCTTGGAACCTCCACGCAATCTTGAGATAAACAGTCTTGAAAGACGGATGGAAAACAAAGTGATCTTTAGGGGTTTCGTTTTTTCCTTTCGAGGTACGGAACTCTAAAAAAAGGAAGAAATTAAGGAGCAGAAAGGAGTTTTACTTCAGTCATAGTTATTTCAGACAAAAAATCATTGTTAGATCACAGGATCTAACAATGATTTTCTTTCTCATTCTAAATTAAATAAGCTCTCTCATATTCGCCAGAATAATTGGAGTCACTTTAAAAACTATCTGTTCAATTCTTTTAAGCCGGTCAACAGTATTTGTGTGTTGCATATCAAAAGCCAACAACAGGCTTCGTACAGTCAGACCTAGTAAATAATACAAACAATTTTATCGACTTGGAAAGGATATTAACGTTATGCTATGATGATAATATTTTATGTTTTTTGAATCCGGATACATACATTTCCGAAAATTAAACGAATCAGACTGAATGAAGTGCATCAAAGTGGCACAATCATATTCTTTTATATTGATTGACAGAAAGAATTATCAAATATTGAATATCTGAACACAGGTAAAGTTCATAAAAGAAAGGTAGAAATAGATATTATCCTCTAGAGTAGGGGTAGAACCCACTACTATCACGCATAGAATTAGAAAATTTTCAACGGTTCAACATGCTTATATCTATGTGTCATTAAATGTTTCATTATTTATAACAAAAATCGGCGAGTACATTCAGTAGGAGTTGTTCTGTTTCGTCACCGCCCACCATCTGACTCTTAATGAAATAACAGCCAAATAATGGAGAATGATTTAATCTGTTGAGTAAAATATACCTTTATATTTTATATGCTATATTAATAATTATAAGCAGACGTATCAACAAAGACATTTTACATCTGTAACATATAATTAAATATTGTTTCCAAAAGCTTATCATAATTCGAGTCTCTAAACGAACTACGAAAGATTAATTCAGCTACTTTTGAAAGTTATTACTTGTAATATTAGATATTTTATGTTTTTCAATATATATGTTACAATACAATTATCAATATGCAATATTTTCCATTTTAAAGTTAAGTTAGTACAATTATTCAAAGTTAGTTTACAAGATTTTACCTTAACGGTATAAATTAAACACAAATATGTACAAATAATTTTAAATATATTATTATCACAGATACTATTTTCAAGAAATTCTATATTAAAAGATCCCCCTTGTTTTGTTTTTTAAATTTTAACTACATAAATATCAATGGACAATTAATCATGAAAATTTTAATATAATCCTATATTTATTACGTATATCCCATATTTATTTATATAAATGTACTCAAGTATGTTGTAACAATAATACTTAGTATTGGTGCATATTTATTAAAAATAATATCCTTTTTAGGGGCTCTACTAAATTAAATTATCATTATTTAGTAGGTACTTATACAATTTATCAAGCCCAGTAACCCAATATTAAATAGGTACAAACTTCAATAAATTACAAATTATGCTATACATTATTATATTAAAATACAATTTACAAGACTATTGTAAAATAAAAACCAACTAATTCATCATTGTATTTAAATATTTAAGTAAATAATTCACCTTCAATAAAAAATATTATTTATAGAATTATTGCACTCATAAATTTGAAATAAAAAAGGAAAAGATTTTCCTATATATCAAAAGGCAGGTAGGTTGGTACATAGAATGAAAAAAATGCATTAATAGCCAGGGACAACTCCCGATACAATTGCACCTGTAACAGCAGTGCTTTATAAAACATCTATAATATATGTACATATATCGTTCTCAAAAAAAGTTATAAATAATATACGCGTGCGCTCTTATGCAATTCTCTGCATTTAATCTATAAAAATGTCCATATTTATATAATTGAAATTCCTTATTTATTATTATACAAATGTCACTTTGTCACAAAATTTATTTTTTTTGTCTAGTGATCTTTTCTAACTACACTTGTATCGTGTATTAAAAAAATGTTTTACCATTCTTATAGGTAATGAAAAAATATAAATAATAAATATATTTTGTATATAAAAACCTACCAGAATTTGTTAAAGAATTATCTCCAAGACCAGTAGAAGTATCAACATCAGCGTGCGCATCCGCCCCGACGGCTGCAACCAGCGCGCATGCCCACGCGCATACCGATATTAGCCGTCGCATACATAGCAAAATTTTCCAGCCCCGAAACGCTCCACGCTTAGCCATTGCACATCACAAAATGACTTCAAAAAAAGTATAATTTATAAAAAAAATACACTAATTAATATATTTTAAAAATAATTCAGATACAAACGAACAAATAACCAATCTATAAATAGTTTTGGCAACAAATAATATTCGATGCGAATTGTTATCGAAAGTTTGTGTATTCGCAACTCGAGACGAACGAACGCGTCGATCGTCTATATCTAGTACTGGGTGACGACGGTGTGGCAGCGTAGTCGCGGTGGCACTGTCCGCGGCTCCACATCGCGACCACGACCGGCTCCTCCGGAGTCTCATCGTCTCACACCGGGGTGCTAGGAGGGCCACTGCGCGCGCACCCTTCCCGCTAACCAATGGCACCACAGGGGAGGGACCGCGCGTAAGATGCGGCGAAGTATATGCGAAGGCCTATGTACAATGATGATAGCGGACAGGTGGTTTCGTGGCTGTAATTAAGAATCTGATAAGTTATTGCTAACCAAATAAATACGTTGTAATCGCTAAATGCTTAAGAAAACACTTGAAACCAGTTTCTGGAAAACTTTTCTAAACTTTATTATTCGTCTGTTTTCTCTGTGCGTCTCAACGAAAATATGTTATAAGAAATTATATTATAAGATATTATATTATAAGAAATTATATTAAAACGTGTCCGGAAAGTTTCATTCCTTCTTAAAGAACCTGCTGCAACAGTTGCAAATGCGAGCAGGACACTTGCAATTTTTTTACCGCGTTGTTAGTTAGTTGTTGCTGTTGTATAGACAACAACATGAAAATTACATGAAAAATACTTTACAACATTCTATATAGATAGAATGTTGTAAAGTATTTTTCATGTAATTTTGTTTTAATCGACTTTCTGACACTACATATGCCTTATTTATATGGAGTACATATCTTCCTTATCTAATTTAAAATAAAAAATGTAGATTTTTTGAGCGGTATTATATCTACAGAATTTAGAAATATACAATATACAAGGCTATGATTTTGTCATTAAGGCTATTCGTAGAATTTAATTTTTTGGGTTCTTTCGCAAGTTTTCCTCAGTTTCTTCTTGCCATTTATCCTGGAGAATATATTTTCTTGAAACTGTAGATCTAATCAGCTAAAAAGTACATATAGAATGATCTTCTAATTCTTTCATAATAAAATTTAATAAGCAATATATATAGTAATTTATAAACCAAACTTAAATTTAAACAGCTGTCATAAATAAAAAATATTAAACACTACATTAAATCAAATCAAAGCTTAATGTAATTCGTATATTTTCATAAAAGCACTCTCTTAGGAAAACATCAAAGATTTATATGATTATGAAAAACAAATTATATCGGCTTCACACTGTATCCCGCACACAGCAGGGTAGGCAGGAGGAATCTAGTATTAAAACACTTCGTTCCCCACTTTCCGCCGAATTTGGGAGGTATTGCGTGTTGTGTGGCGGAACTCAACGCCGCATTTTGCCTTGACAACAGAGCGAAGAAATGGAAATATATATTTTTAATAAACAATGAGGAAAAACTAATTATATTTAAATTGAAACGTAAACTCTGTTTAATTTGTATTTTTATATTTTATTATTTAAAATGTGTAACAATTCAATATTCCTAATAATTTATTTGTAAAATAAAAAGTTATTTTAAGCAATTTCATACAATACTTTTCAATATGTGATAGTATCACCAAAAATTGAAAAAAAATATGTTGGCCTGAATTATTATAAAATTTTCTCGCATGCACATTAAATGTATAGGCAAATGAAATATTGAATATATTTATCTATATAAAAGCCTATATTTAAAAGAATAATTGTTTATGTCAAGAAAAATAAAATGAAGTAGAAAATGTGTCTGTGCTCTGTATACTAAATATGCGCGAGTCGGGCTCACCCACTGAGGGTTCCGTACAGAAATTGGAGGTCTCTCTTTCTGAAATCAAGCTTAGCTTAGCCAGTGTCCTTTCATCTGATACCTCACTTTAACTAGCGGCTGTAAAACCAAATTTTACCCCGTTTAAGTCTATAATTATTTAGGATTTAACCACAAATGTATATTTTTAATTTTTTTTCCTAAACTAGTATTACCTGTAGATGCTATTTGCCAAATTTTATAATTCTAGTTCTACCGGAAGTACCCTAAGTCATTTTAATTCTCGAAATACGTGTTTTTTGCGATATATTGTGGCCATATCTTTTTTTAAGTAATGGTAGAGATATGATTTTTTTAGTAAATCTTGTGGCCGTAGATCTGACTACATGGTTTCACTTTCAGCCCGATATCTCTAAACGTTCCTGAGATAAAGGCTCTTGACAGACAGAAGGACAGTAAAGTGATCTTATAAGAGTTTCTTTTTCTGTAAAAAGTAAAAAATCCAAATTAAACATCTGGAACATCTGAAGAAGGGCACTAATAGATAAGCTATAATTGGAGAAAGCAAGATGGAGGATATTATTAAAAATGATTCATTGTAGTAGGCATATTTCGAAAAAAAATAAGAATTATGCCATCAAATCGACAATTCGATGCCGTAGTGGGCCACCGTCTGACTCTATACAGAATGGTTGTAAGTTTGACTTCCTTCCAGGGGAGAACAATTTAAATTATGAGAAAAGCGAGCTGACTGTTTACATTTTTTCGATAAAACGAAGCGCGGTGTTGTTTTCCAGCACTCAGCATCAATTGGCTTTTAAATTCAATTGATGACAAGAAATAAATGAAATAAGAAATACATGGAAGTGGTATGAAGTCTACGAAAATGAAATTGCAGGCGGCCACTAGTAGAAAAAAATCTATATTTTATTCCTTGACATTGTTTAGATATAAAAAAAATACAACAGAATGTTTTAATTGTTTGTTTACTTTTTTCACTTTATCGATATTAATGTATAAATTATGAATAAATAAATAATATGAATCCGTGAAGAATTTTCTAAAAATATGCAAATTATATTATATCTTGTTATTTTTATGTATAAATAGACTGCTGCTGCTGACCTGACCTAGAATGTGGCCACAGGCGTGAGACTGTAAACGCGACATTCTGTGCGTAAGAAATGAATATTTAATATTCTCATTTCTTCGCTCTGCTCTGGCAGCGAGGCGTTAGGTTCCGCTTCTCAACACGCTATATTTCGGCGGAAAGTGGAGAACAGAAGTGTCTTAATGGGAACGAAGTGCATTAACAGTAGGTTTCCAAGTGCCCTCTGCCTACTTTGCTATGTGAGATACAACTTGAAGATAAAAATAATAATATACATATGTCTGCTGGATCTTATATATAATGCTCATAAAGGAACAACAAAAGAATCGCTTAAAGAGTTTTCATGCCATTGCCTAAAGTCGTAATCTTAACCTTTAGAGGGAAAATTCATTTCATTCATTCATTCATTCATTTTTGTCATTCATATTTTGGATGGATGTAATAAGGATGGATGTAAGCTAAAGTGCAAAAAATATTATTTGCTCCTAATATGAAGGTGCTTATAGCTTTTAGATGTCTGGCTGGGAGTTATAGCCATGCTAAGTGTCTGGTAATGGACAACGTCATTTCTAATTTTAGTCACAAGACAATATAAAAAAAATACTTACTATTTTTTGCATCTTAGTTATATATAAACCTTGTACCCACAACTCAAACTCCTAACCTTACCAGTTTTGAGTGTATACGCACAGAAATTTTCAGATTTTATAAAATAACGAAGGTCTAACTACTATCAGCTCTTAGGTGATGCTTTGTATTTAACATTAGAAAATTATTCCATTATCAAATAATTTTATAAAAGATAAGCTTTGGCTTTTATAGCACGTAATTTGGATGTATACTTTTGAAACAAAGAAATGTAAAATTTAAATAATTCAACGCTCTGTTTACGGGTGCAAGCTTAGGCTCGGGTTCCGCAGGGAGCGCGCTTGCGCTGATGACATCCTCGTAAGCAGCAACGTAGAGCTTGCACTTTCTCAAAATTATAATTATTTAATATATAAATTATATAAATAATCTGTTGGCAAATGTAGCATAATAAAAGAATTATAGGTGGTATGCAGGCGAAGCCGCGAGTGAGCCGCTTCATATACGACAGAAGTATCTATATGTGTAATAAATGTCTGTCACGCTGAACGTAACTGCTAGCACAACTTTTATCAAATATAGTATAGAGTAACAAATACTTTAGTTTGATTAATATGGAAGTAAATATCTAATGATATTCTAAGTCTATGTCTTTTGTACCATTAATAAGTAGGTACTCTTCAGACTGAATAGCTTTACTCTCTTATCTGGTCTGATCACCTGATCTGGCTTCTTAGACCTCATCAGGTGGTGCAAAAATTATAGATCATTTTTACAGATTTAGGTTATTTCTTGCATAGCAGATAGGTAAAGAATATTTAGTGCCTGAATTTAAGACATGGCAAGACATCTTACAGAGAAGGAAGTAACGCTCAACCACTGCTATAAATACAGTCAGTGGCGGTACTATTATGCCATGGTAAAACATCATTTTCCTATTTTCACTGGTGGGTTCATAAAAATACTGTCTTTTATCTTATTAGTCAATGAAAATGCCTGTCAAGCTGAACAACTATAGATAATGCGGAATTCTTTATTATTTTAAGGCTGACCCGTAACCTACGTTTACATGAAATGTGTAACCCAATAATAAGTTCCATGTATTTAAATAAAGTTAGGCTTTTGAACCATTTGTTACCACGACGGGTCTCTATTAAAATAGAGACCAGTCGTCGTACAGGGGACACGCGTGTGTAAATACGACAGTTTGGTTGGTGGGTTTCATTTCCACTCGTGGAAATAAAAAGCAAAGCAAAGCAAAATCGGGGCAAAGCATGGCGTTGAGTTCCGCCACTCAATATATTTCTGCAGAATTCGATGAAAAGTGGGAAGCGGAATGTTTTATACTAGGCTGTCTCTGCCTATCCTGCTACATAACGTGAAGCTAAAAAAATCAATAAATAAACGCTCAATACAGTTGCTCATGTGAAAAGAAGCTTGTCCAAGTTTGTAAATATTCACTTTCAAATTTTTTCTTTATTTGTATCACAAGTTCTCATTTCATACTAAATAACACTACTTCTACAGTGTGTGTTATTTAGTACAAAGTGAGAACCACGGGGTCTATAAACTAAAGGCGACACGTTGTGTCTGAATGAAAATGCGATGTTTGTAGGTTCGATTTCCAGTCAGGGGTACGTATTATTTTCATTTGCTCACTCTGGTAACAAAATAAATCTCGGAGTTAAATTCCGATGCTCTATACGCCGTGTCTAGAAATTGAGTAGTACTTGGAGAACAGTGTCTGAACACTGAGTTCTCTCTGTCTACTCTGCTATGAAGCTTGAAGCTGAAACAAAAATAAAACTTATTGTAAGCTCGCAGGTAAATATATAAATTTCTATACATATTATTACATAAATTGTATGTACGAATATACATATATGTGCATTGTACATTTCTTTTAAATTGCAAATTTAATGTAATGTCAGTCGAGAACAAAATATATAATATACTTTGTTAATACACAGTTTTATATATATATTATTGTGTGGGGAATCCCGCTCGTATTTTTTGATTGCGTTGTCTTAAGCTGGTTTTTTTTTTCTGCTCTGAATATTTGATATAAATTTCAGCTTGATACCTTCACGCGCTCTCAAGATGGTCTTGACAGGCGGACAAACGGACAACAAAGTGATCTTATAAAGATTTCGTTTTTATCTTTTAAGAACACTAAAAATCAACATTGTTTCCTGCAAAGTTTATTTTTTTGATCTCGTCAATTGCGACCTCTTTGGCTGTACTGAATGTAACAGACTGGTTTTGATACCATTAAATGTGAGTCTGAAGATTCAATAAATATATAAAAACTAATTCCCGCCATTTTTTAATTGTTTTTAAAGCATGCAAATTGAACGTATGTGACGAAAAAATTCGGTACATTTTAAAATTTTATTACAAAAAAGGTAAAAATGCCGCGAACAAACTTTGTGCGGTTTACGGATATAATGCGGTGTTAATAACAGTAGCACAATCTATCTAATCTATCGATTCTGACCTCTACTGTCAGCAACTGATGAGATTAAAAAAGCTTTTTAGAAAAACCCGCCGGAGATGGTAAATAGGAAGGACGTGGTGTTCCACCATGACAACGCCAGACCGCACTCATCCATATCCACGCAGCAAAAAATTGATAGAGCTTCGCTGGGATGTGTTGATGCATCCTCCGTATAGCCCTGACCTTGCTCCATCAGATTTCCACCTGTTTTGATCATTGCTGAACTCTTTAGGAAGCATGACCTCCAAAAAACACTGTGTACCTTAACTGTCAGAATTTTTCAAAATTTCTACCGGAATGGGATGATGGCGCTACCCATAAGATGGCAACAAATCATCGATCAAAATGGCACATACATGTTATATATAAATAAAAAATATACCTAAAACTTTCCTTTGTATAAACAATACGAAAATACTTTTGCCACGACCTTTGCTTGTACTGGCAGCTTGTTCTGATGAAGGGAATTCTTCACCTGGCGAAGCTCGTCCCCTAGATGTTTAACGTCGCAGAGGTGGTGTGCTCAATGAACCATTGATCAATGGTGAATCGCACCACCACCCTATACAGTTATCTACCGTTGGTAAACCTTTGTTTCAGAGAGCCCACCACCTCTCTCAAACCCACCATACCAGAGGGCAAGATACAGTTAGCTCATCCTGCAAGAATCCAGGGCAGTACGCGAGAAAATTAAGAAATCGTTGGCGGTAGTTTAATATAGTAATTATGTCAACTGACAGACAAATGCCACCTCAGTCTACCCGTGACCACGGACAACTGTAGTGTTCGAAACGTCGGGTTCCCGAAAATGTATAAAAATACAAAATATACGCGATTAATCCGGTTAAAATAGTTTCATTTACAATATAGAAAAGGTTTTTTTCTGCCTAAGCAGTATAAGTATGTAGGCCTATGCACAAAAGTTAAGTGGATTTTTTTTAACAACTTTCTGAAAGCAAGAGTATAAATAACTTCATTTTTTTTATTTTTCTACTTCCATGAGTTTGAAGATGTAGAAAGGCACCTCTTAACTTTTAAATATAAAAAAAATATTGCATTGTAGACCATAAAGAAAAATCTCGGGACGATTAACGACTCCTTACTAACGATCGTCACTAACGTTGCCCTTTTTTTTTATTTTATTATATACGCCCACCGAGAGTTCCGTACAAGGATTTAAAATCTGGAGATTTTCTAAAATACAAGCTTAGCTTAGCCCTTTCATCTGATATCTCACTTAAACTAGTGGCTTTAATACCAAATTTTGCCCCTTTCAAGGCTATAATTTTTTTAGGATTTACCCACAAATGTATAATTTTCAGATTTTTCCTGTACTAATGCTACCACTACAAGTAGTGCTAGCTACAGTAGATACTAGCTGCCAAATTTCCTAATTCTTCTAAGTCTATCGGAAATATCCTGTTACTTGTATCCCTGGACTTCCTGGGAAAATCGTATTTTTACGTTTATTTAAAAAAATTGGCTGTTTATATCGATATTCCGACTCTACAATTCTCATTATACCACTTAAGATTTTCCCAAGAAATCAAGGAATACAAGGTGTAATTAAAATTGAAAACTTTATAGTATATGGATCTAAAACTCAAATCTACTACTATTATATACAGTAGAGTATATGGTTTAAATTTAAACTCGATACCTTTTTGTTTTCGTTACTGTGATAATGGTTGACAGCTTGACAGACAAACAGATGGACAACAAACTGATTTTATAAAAAATCCTTTTTTCCTTTAAAGGTTCGGAACCCTAAAAATGATGTATTCACTTTAAAGAATTTAAAATAAGCAGATATTCAGAATAAGCAATTAACATGCTCGCTATGTATGAGGACTTTTTTTAAAATTATTGTTGTAGGACCTCATCTTCAATTCTTCAATAATTTAAAAGAAAGAATGATTTTAAATGTGTAATAAATTAATATATTTTAAAATATCACTTAAATAAACAAGTTTCAAAAATACTATCCAGATTTTTTATATTAACATATTGAATTATTTTTACTGCATAATATATTTTAAGGATAATAAAAAACTAAACTCTCCATAATATGTTTTTATTATTTAAAAACCCTATGAATTACATATTTAGTTAAGTTAACTATTAAAATTAAGCTATCACAAGTAAATAAATAAAGTTATCCTCCTTTTTTCCACTTTTCCCCAGGTGTGTATTCAGTCATAGGCTTGCCAGATATGCCACAAGTCCCTATACCAACTCTGCCGGTCAAGTTGTCTGGAGAAGCAAATATACTCTTATTCCTGACACCAGGTTTCCTTGAAGCTTTAGTGTGAAATGTAAGCCATTTATTTTTTTCTGATTCACGTTCTTCTTCAATCTGTTTAAAGCGCTGTTGTTTTTTCTGTTTTTTCTTTTTCAAATATTCTCTATTATAGCCTTTTCCATGTCTGGAAATCAATATAAAAAAAATCTAATTGAGCAATATTGATGTTTACAATAATCTATCAGCTTCACACTATATCATGAGCACAGCAAGGTAGGCAGAAGGAACCTAGTGTTAAGACACTCCATTCCCTACTTTCTACGCAATTCTGGAAGCATTGCATGTTGAGTGGCAGAACTCTAACACCACGCTTTGCCTCAACACCAGAGCGATGAAATGGAAATATATATGTAAATAAATATTTCATCTCTTTGAGTGGAAATCGAACCCACAACCTGTCGGTTTTACAGTCACACTTTGTGCTCTTTCGCCACGACTGGCCTACAATTAATTACTACTTAATAATAAAAAGCAATAAGCTCCTTTATGAGAAAAAAACATTAAAAGGTATCTTTTCAAAATTAGAGAACTTAATGTTAAGACACTCCATTCTCTACATTCTGCCCAATTTTCGTGAGATTATGTGTCGAGAGAGCGAGACTCAATCCTGTGATTTGACCAGAGTGAAAAAATGAAAATAATGTTATACAAATCATTCCCCTTAGTAAAATTCAATCACAGCAGTTGTTATAAAATCAAACGCTGCCTAACTGTGCATATATGGCAGCAGGAGGCAGGGAAAGCAAGTGTCAATAACTCTATTATGCACTTTGTTTGTGGAGAACCAAACCAACAGCACAAGTATACAAGTCAAGAAATCAAAATAATCCAAATTGATCATCCATGAGGGGATTGCATTTTGATATTTAAAATTAATATTTCATAGATAACCAAAATATCAACTTTAGTGTCAGGTCTTTAATTAAGCTCATCTATGCAATGCTAACCCCATTATTTGTATGGATCAAAAATTTACATTGTCAAATGTAAAATTGGAAATCTATTCCTGCTCAGCCCAATTTTTATGGGATATTTTCTTTAGAAGTTTTCATTTATAGGATTATATTTTCTGTAATATGCAAAATACTGTTTATAAAATGCCAACCATGCTTATATTAAACTTAATAATACTAAGCTATGTCTTTGTGGTCAAATCCAACTATGTTAAGTCATATTGATTTTGACTAGCATAACTTTTTCTTTAGTGATACATAAGACTGCATTCCATAGTACTTACTTATCATTTTATATTTAATAAATAGAAAATGGGCAGAATGTGCTAAATGGAATGTCGAAGGTTCTCTATGTAAATAATAAACTAAATATCACTTACTTGCTTTCATCTCCACTTAATGGCCTTTTTGTCCCAGAATTCAAGGATTTCACATCCAATATTGAAACTGTTTCTAATGAAGAATATCCATCAAATTTAACTTTTAGACTATTTTCACCCACCTCTTCAACAGTTGCTTCATAAAACCTAGAAACATAAATGAACACATAAGTAAACACATACATGTTACAAATTTAATGTATGGTCATTATAGCGCAATGGAAGTGTGTGTATACTAATTTTAAATTCAGTAGTTATGGGTTCATATAAAATAGAAGTGTATTCCTTTCCTCCTCTAGTAGACGTAGCACAGCATCAAATTCTGTCTCACTGAACATTATAGTAGGGAATGTGGCATCTAAGGCACTAAAATCCCTCTGCCTGTCTTGATGCATTTTTTTTATTTGCAAATATGATTCTGCTTTAGACGTTATTTTTTATTTTAATCTTCAAAATATACAAGTTTTGTTTTTTGTGATTTTAATTATGTAATTTTGTAAATGAGTAATAATTATAAATCAATTAATGAAATAGGGGGGCCGGCCTTAATATATTAGGCGTATCAATTAATTATAAGAATGAAAGAATAGATCAAACATACATGCCATCCGCTTTCCATTTCGCCAAACATTTTTCGCTTATCCGCCACTTGGGTGTAGACTCAGCAACACCTCCGATGTCGGTAGCCAGCAGCGAAGCTGTAACATCATCATCATTACTAGAACTATGAATATTACTTTTTGAATCACCTTCTTGAGATTTTATAAGATCGCGTGTCAATTCTATTACTTCTTCCAAATCAGCTTTTAGTTTTAATAATTCCTCATTTTCAGGATCCGTGAGCAGCGCCGCCTCAACCTTTAATTGAAATTAAGTTAAAAATGTTATAACTACATCTTCTAACTCAAGAGGGTTATAATAAACAAAGGTAGCTTACCTGCTGTAGTTGTAATTTGTAGTTTCTTAAATCATCAGCCATGTTGTAATCGTATTTTTATTGTATCACATTCACGAGTAAATAAGTTTATATTATTTTGCTTTAGATATTGTTTTAAAAGGAGTCTCACTGTTTCTAACAAATAAGCAGTAAAGTTTCCTTATAAGCAAACCAATTCTTTTTCTATTTTTTCACAAATCACAATCACAACCATGACCACAGAACACATATACCCAAAGGGACCATGACTTCAACCACAGATTATACAACAATACAACCATGCCCACAGAACATATATACCCAAAGGGACCATGACTTCCACCACAGATTATACAACAATACAATATATTACATTATCAAAGTTGTCAAACATAACTTATATTTTTTTTACCGTATTTATTTATGAATAATTTTATTAATAAAGTGGAATATCTTAAACGAGCAAAGCCCATAATAAAACCAATTATTATGTTTTTAAGATTTAAAATTTCGTTTATCTATACTTATAATAAAAACGTAACGGATCGGCGTCTGTACTTGGAAGATATTTAAGAAAAAAAATTATTGTGGAAATTTATTAATATAGTAGAATCCTAAACAACGATTTTTTTTATCTGTTTATCTGTGCGTTTATTTTATCGCTAATCTTAGAATTAGCTTTAAATTTAAATGTGTAAACAGATTTAAATGTAGTTTTCACTATTAGATTCTGGCAAGATTCCGTTAACATATAGGGTTTATTTTATCACAATCGATTCACAAAAAAAAAAGTTATCATCAGTTTTTATAGTACTTAAGTAGTTCGACAAATTTCCTACGACATTTATTTTATACAACTGTTTTACTGAATTTGGCTGAATCTTTAGCTTTCAATTTGTATGATAATAGAAACAACTCGAGATTGTATGATGATTTCAAGTTTAAGGATCGGTTACAAAGCTAACGCGGGTACTATGCCGCTAAATCTGCGCTTACTATGGACGCGTACTTATCTTAATGCCGTAGCTTCAAAATGTTATTCTAATATAAATATAATAATTTTATTCTTTAAATAAAAAAAAATAATAAAATAGTAGCTTACTAAAGAAATTCTTTTGGTATTAATATTGTTGTTCACTTTAAAAAATATAAGACAATAGTAGAAGGAATAAAATAAGGAGAAAATAATTTAAATTTTTCTATATCTAATCAATTAAATATCTTACATAACAGAGGCACAACTTCTGATCCTAAACGACGATTGAAAGTTTGATTTCGTCGGGTTTTCATTCAAAAGAATAAATTATTTTTATTTACTTGCCCTGATAACAAGACAAAGGGGGGCACTTTTTCCCTCTGTCTACCCTGCTATATGCGGGACACGGCGCGAAACTAAAAAACAGGCTCAAAAAAAAACATATTAAATTGTTACAGTATATTAATAAAAAAAATAACTTAATCACGAATTAAAATTAGTACAATGCAAAACGTGTAATGCATAGAAAATTACAAGTTACTTCCTTATTTAAATAGCCATTAAAAATAATGTGTATTATTGCATAAAATAGTTAATATAACTTTAATATTTAATTTAATATTTTTTTTATTTAAATATCAGTCAAAGCACAATAAAGCCTTAATAATAATATTTTTACAAATTTAGGCTTTTTTTGAAGAAATGCATGAGGGAATATAATTAAGATTTATGATAATATCTTATTTGAGTTATAATGTAATAGTATTTCATAGTCATGCTGTTATATTATAACTTCAACATAATTGTTACAATGGTTTTACAATATAAAAATAAAATAAATGATAAAACAATTAAATTATAAAGATTAAATCCATTATCAAAGAAAAATATAAGAAAACATAAAATATAAGTATTCAATGTATATTAATTACACATGTCATAAATTATAAAAAATAAAATAATTTTATTTAGGTATTATTAACAATATATAATACAATATACAATCAAAATATTTATTTTCAGACAATGTTGTCAAAAGTTTAAAATGTATGCTAAAAACTGTAATAGCTCGACAAGTAATTTACAAATTATCAAAGGATTATTTTAGATATTTTAGGGACGTCACGCTCATACCGTACAGCCAACCCTGCGAGCCCCATGTCGATAACGGTAAAGTATAAATCAGAAGATGAAAACGGCATTTCAAGACCGATCTCAGACTTGAGAGTGGTTTATGAATACGAGCCTAAGTATCATTATCTGCTATATATCGAATTTTAGAATTAGACAAATGACGAGTTTGACTCATGCCTGTGTTCACAAGTTCCATAAAAGATTTGTCGGGCTATATTTATTTTTAATAGTATTCTTAAGTATCTACACTAACAAGGTGACTTTGTAGAGCTGTGGACTGATGGTATCGACGTCTAGATGCAAAGTCTTCGTTCTCATCGTTCAGCCGCTCCTGTTCCACTGGTATGTCAGCGTGTACTGGCGTCACAACTAATTGCTCATATTCTAATGGACGTTTGCTGAAAATATTACATTCAAAATATTATTTGTTCATATATAGTATGGCCGACGAGTCGTGGCTGACATGACGTTAGGTTTCCTAACTTTAGTGCATAAAGTCATCTGCAGGTGACTTCACGGCAGCCACGACTTGTCGACCGTAATATAGACTCTTGGTTGAAAAGTATATAGTACGGCCGTACTTTTGAATCATCGAATAAGAATGAAATTACCACCGGCTCGGAAGGCAGTTCTTAATACAATAATGCAATGGTAACAATTCTGGTTTAAAATTTAAATGATGTTATATCTATATCCTTTTATTATTTAAATAAACTTGGACAAAATAATGAGTATCTTAATTATATACATTGTTTTACAGTTACTTTAAATTTCTGCTGTGACCAACTTAAAATATATTATGGAATGCTTTTATAAAAAAGTAATCAAACAATACATTAATATTAATTATTAACACGAGGATATAAATCTAATATTAATATTTACCCAATAGCTTGAAGGAAAGCTATTTTCAGCCAGTGGAAGAATCTGAATTCGGAAGCGCGTCCGGGTTTAACAGCCGGATTGGCAGCACCAATATATAGCCATATTAACCAAAGAATAGATAGGCATCCTAAAGCATACATCCAGTGAACTAAAACCATTAGTAATAACTTGATAGCTACCTGGAAATATAAATATACACATTTTTCCCTTAATACGTCGAATATATTACACATAAAGATCACCACTCAACAGGCAATGCCTCCAGAAGAAGTTCCATCTACCTAGTCTGCTGCGTGCAGGATACAGCGTAAGGTTGATTTTTTAAAATACTGCTTAAATTGACATATTTTCAATTAAAATGATATTTACCCCGACTAACGATAACCATCTATTGCAAAGATGTGAATACCAGTTCTTATTTTTCGAGTGCACATTCACATTCGGTCTTCGCTCTTCCTCATTAGACGTGCGACCGTTCATTATCGCGGAGTCTGTAGGGGACGGAGTAAAATCCTGCAAACAAAAGCCAGGTTTAAGATATTGGATTTTTACATATTTTATTTAAGAGTTAGAGTTAGGGGCTGTCGTGGCGCAGTGGTACAAGCGGGTAACTGCAAGCGTGACAGGCTGTGGCTTCGATTGTTACTGGAGCAGATGAAATATTTTATGTTTTTATTTATTTGCTCTAGTGTTGGTGTAAAGCGCGGCGTTGAGTTCTGCCACTCAAGACGTAAGCCTTCAGAATTTGGTGTAAAGTGGGAAGCGAAATGTCTAAAGACTAAGCTCTCATTGCCTACTCAACTTCTACATGCAGCGTGAAGCTAAAAAAACCAAAACATTAAATTTTAATAGAATGCTTATACTACAAATAACGTAATAAATAAAAAATACGTAATATATACCCCAACAGTTTTATGCCTTATTCTCTCTGGAAAAAGTAAATCCAAATCACTTCCAGTCGCTCCATACACTTGTGTATCTCGTTGCGAATGACCTTGAAACCTAAATAGTTTTTTTTAGTTTTATTTCAAAAATTAAATCAACTCTTACTTACGTAAGCATTAAAGAGCACAATCATAATATCATCAATAAAATTATACTGTTTTGGGCAAAGTAAAAAAAGGTAAGCAAGAAATGTATGATTGTATACTATGCTTCTGAACTTCATATCGGTTCTGGAATGATCTATTCCCTTTTTTATCCTCCCGCTATATTCCTCATAGAGCTGGGTAGCGAGAAACACCTCATTTCCCACATATTGCTCAATTTACGCTACCAGACCAAAATAATGAAAATAATTTATATCTTCGAGTGGAAATCGAACCTGCAATTTTTGCGTTTGCAGACAAAAATGCCACTGCGCTACGACGGCCTCCCAAATTATTATATTTACATGTTTATAATATACATATAAATAAATTATAGTATATACCGTTTTTCACTTCGTCGTCTCGTATGGTCATGACTTACAGTTTGCGAGGGCTAAGTTAGCTTTGTATTTGTGTGTGTTTATATTTAGTGTAGGTGTTACGTCATTTGTATGTCGCGCCGGTTTATACTGCTTTTGACAAGTGACAAGAGGTTTATAATGTACTGATCACAAAAATTACTATTAATTTATTCTTGTGTTCGATTTATTAAAAATAAAAGATTAAGTTGGCTTTAAATTCTTATTGTGTTTTTTTATTCTACTTTTATAACCATTCACACAAATGCAAAGCTCAGCTTAAGATGCCTCGCGAACTGTGATTTCATGTACTAATGGTAATCGGCAAATAAAAAACGTGTAAAAATATTATATCATAACAATACAAAAAAATATAAAAAAATAAATCATACCTCATTTCTCTTTTGTGTTGCAAATCAAATGTTTGTGCAAGAGCAAAATAAGAGTAATCAATGCTAGCGTATGTAATAAGAAAAGGCATAGTGACGATCGGTGCAAGCTTGTTTATGTCTCCAATAATGATGAAGGTTACGGTCACTACTGCAACTACTATCATTGAATAAATAGGCACCTTATTTGGACCTCTCTGTGAAACAATGAAGAAACGACGGTTATAATAATATGAAGAATAAATAATTTGTCGGCGTCAGTGCAGCACCTTCTATACTCTATTCATTTTGGTATGAGACAAAATGTAAACTATATACATTGTTCTATATCTATAGACATTGTTCAATAATATTATTACATCTATTAATCCAAAGATATATTTTTTATTTAATATACTCTACTAGCGAGC